>OX344860.2:20000-5020000 GCA_947037095.2 Nycteola revayana
CGTACTGGTCCGCGTATAGGTCGGGACCGACCTCACTGAGATGTTTGGTGAGGCGGGACGCGATCACTCTCTCCATCAGCTTGCCCACCTCGCTCAACAAAACGATTGGGCGATAGGCTGATGGAGACTCCGCAGGCCGCCCGTCCTTAGGAAGAAGGACGAGACGACCGGACTTCCAGGGCGCGGGAAAGCGACCCTGCCGCAGGCACGCCGTGAAGAGGGCAAGCACCACGGGCTCCAACTCCTGGATTGCCAGTGCCCAGGCACGTCCGGGCACTCCATCCGGCCCGGGGGCGGTGTTCTTGACAGCCATTCTGGCCACAGCCGCCCCCAGCTCCGCCTGTGTTACGTCAGGCGGAGTCTCTTCTTCGTCGTCGTCGTCGTCGACGTCGGCTCGTCCGGCACCAGTCGGCCCGGCCATATAAGGCGGCGAGAACTCCCCCTGGCTGGGGAAAACCTAACCTAACCTAACCTAACCTAACCTAACCTAACCTAACCCGGGACAGTTACCCTGCCATAACGGTCACGAAAACATATAGCTCCATGTTAAAAAAATCGTTAAAAAAATAGAAAAAGTGAGAAAATCAAAATAAAAAGTGTTACAAGTGATTAAGTGTCATCTAATTCACCAGGATTTATGTGGGCAACATCAGGGACCTTCGGAGTCAAGAGTTATCAGCCACACACACTTCGGTAAAGAATATCTCAGTGCCGAGGAACGTGAGCGTTTACCAACTATATACACTCTCTAGATCCCGCAGAGACCTACCCGGCGATACCACCAGCACCGGAAAGCGACAAGTACCAAGTGAGTTATTAGGGTCCAAGCACCGAGATCAATCGATCGACCGAACTACACAGGTCACCAACCAACAATCAATCGATCGATTGAACTACCAAGTCACCAAACATAACGCGTCATACACACAGTACGTCACAGCCCATCGAGCGAACCTGTGGACGCCAAGGTGCTTCGAAGCCGGCCCGAGACACTCACCAGTCACACCCCCCCATTATCCAGTAACACTAAGGTTCTCCAACAAGGACGACAAGGACCACCAGGTGCGACACACCGTTGAAATCAGGACATCAGGACCTTTTTCAACAGACAGTCACCAGAGACCTCGCACCAACCTCACAAAACCCAGTGGGGCCAAAAGGACCCCCTAACAACAAGTGCCCAGCCACCATCCACAGGCCTAAAAGGAACCCCGAGGGACCCACGGGTCACCAAGGTTAGTACAACTGAGTTAAGGGGTAAGACCCCCTAGGCCTACCTTTCCCCACGGGACCCGAGGACCCGTCCAAAGGACCCCGTGATCCATCCCTACCCTCCTACCCAGACCATCCCAATACCCCTACCCCTCCCTCCTCACTTGTACAGACGGTAGACCATAAGGACCCCGAAGGACCATAGGACCCTAAAGGACCTTTTTGGTAGAAACCTGTAGAAGTGATTCCTCACCACCCCCCCTCCTCCCAAGTGGTATAGGCGAGGACCATAAGGACCCTAAAGGACCTTTTTGGTTAAACATCGCCAAAGTCCGACCCACGAAAGTCCCCTCCCCCCGACCCCCCCCCTCACCCCCCCTTATTTTTCCCCTCGCCCCGCCAAAGTCCCCCCCCCGAAAGTCCCCCCCCCCCCCCCTTCACCCCCCTCCCCCCCCAAAGTTCGCCCCGCGAAACTTCCCCCTCCTCCCCTAAACCCCCCCAAACCCCCCCCCCCCCAAAGTTCGCCCCGCGAAACTTCCCCCTCCCCCCCTAAAACCCCCCAACCCCCCAAACCCCCCACCCCCCCAAAGTTCGCCCCGCGAAACTTCCCCCTCCCCCCCTAAAACCCCCCAACCCCCCAAACCCCCCACCCCCCCAAAGTTCGCCCCGCGAAACTTCCCCCTCCCCCCCTAAAACCCCCCAACCCCCCAAACCCCCCACCCCCCCAAAAAGTTCGCCCCGCGAAACTTCCCCCTCCCCCCCTAAAACCCCCCAACCCCCCCAAACCCCCCACCCCCCAAATTTCGCCCCGCGAAACTTCCCCCTCCCCCCCTAAAACCCCCAACCCCCCCAAACCCCCCACCCCCCAAAGTTCGCCCCGCGAAACTTCCCCCTCCCCCCCTAAACCCCCCCCTCCAAACCCCCCCCCCCCCCCCCCTCAAACTACAAAGGGCAATATCTCGGTAACCACAAGAGATAAGCATACCGAGTGAGGCATATTCGGAATCGTCTCGACGAGGAGAACACGATCAGCACATCACCGCAGTAACTCGCAAAAAACCCACCAACAACCATCGAGGATGTCTTCCAAAGGCTCAGGAAAGACCTACACAGTCTCCCGCGCTGAAAAGATCGCGCAAAAGGAGAAGGAAGCCACCCAGAAGACCGCCACCGCCACATACACAAACACCGAGTCACAGCCACAACCACCACAACCCCAGCCAGGGCCCTCAGCGACTGTAGCCAAATCGCAAACAAAAACCCTGCGAGAGAAAGTACTTCACAAGGCGGCGAAACGAATCGTCGCCAAACCAAACGTGAAGGAAATAACAATAGTCGAAGAGGAGTCTAAATCATCGTGTCCCGTGGCAACATCAACACTCTTAAACGAGGCCATGGACAGAATAACGATGTGGGACCAAGGCGCGAACACCCAGCTACCATCAGAGGACGATGATGCGGCTTCAGTCGTGTCAGAATCATCCGTTTTCTCTGACAAGTCCCGGCTCTTCACATCAAGAAAGAGCATACTGTTCACAACAGGAAAAGGCATGGGGGTGGAAATGGACATGGCGACGAAGGCAGCCAACACCATGCTCCAGAAAGGAAAAGAGGCCCTAGAGCAGGCTGGGAACATGAAAAGGGAGTGCAAGATGGTAGCCCTTGAGGCCCTCCAGTCCTTGTACGAAACTGTTCTTTCCCTATCAGACTCCAGGTCCAGGCACAAACTGAACCTGGAGAAAGAAAGAAGCCGCCATGCTCAGGAGCTTGTCAGGATCGAGAGAGCCCACAACAAGCTAGTCCTCAGCCTTACAGAACAAGTACTAAAAACAAAGGAAGAGGTGACAGAGACCCTTGCGGGAACTAAAAGCATCAGACAGTGGCTCGAATACGAAACAAGAGAGCCACACGAGCAAATTAAGGAAACCGCCAACAGGGTCCAACAACTCGACCTTAAAATCACCTCCCTCAAGGAAACCACGGAGGAAATAATGAAAGGTGGCAAAGGGGAAGCCAAAGAAGAAACCCTTAAAATTACAACAACGAAAATAGAAAAGAACTTTAAAGATATCTCTTGCCGACTGGAGAACATCCAGCAAAACGTAAGCAAAATAAACAACAACACATCCCAGCTCAAGGAGGACATCAAAAAATCCGGGGAAAAATCACCTTCCCACAAAGATGCCTCCAAAGACCTGGAAAGAACGCTACAACAACATCTTCACCCTATCGTAGAGGACATTAAGGGGCTAAAAACCACACTCCAAGAGAGAGAGCCCACCAAAGTCCCCCCCCCAATCAACCTTAGCGAACACCTAGAGCCTATAAACCAAAGGTTGAAGGTAGTCTCCTCACAACTTAAGACAATTGAGGAAAGAAAAATAGAATTACCACCACAACCTAACTTCAACCTAGAGGCAGAAATGGCTATCGCGAAAGCTAAAGATTCCAACACCCCCTTACAATACGCCCAGGCAGTCAAAAAAGCGCCACCACCAACACCACAGAGGCGCCCAAATCATAGCCTGATTGTGTCGTCCACCGACAAAAACGACACAAGCGAGGCGGTGATCAAAATAGTGAGGAATGTACTGGACCCAAAAACATCAGGAGCCAGGGTTGACTCCATACGAAAGGTGAAGAACCAAAAGATCATAATTAGCTGCGGAAACAGAGAGGATCAGAAGCTGATCCAAGACCGCATTAAGGGGAGCCTCAAACTCAAAACAGAGGTGCCCCGGAACAACAACCCGCTAGTTATCATCAAAGAGGTAATGTCTTACCACTCGGACGCGGAGATAATAGAACACCTCAGAGCACAAAACAAACAGGTGTTCTCAGGCGTGGAACCAAGGGAGCAAATGATAAGGGTGAAGTACAGGAAGAAAGCCCGCAACCCACTAGAGTGTCACGTAGTACTGGAGGCGTCCCCAACCCTCCACAAGAACCTATTAGAGGCGGAAAAAGTTTACATAGATCTGCAACGACGACCCATAGCAGACCACTCCCCACTAATCCAATGCACCAAGTGCCTGGGTTTCGGACACTCAAGGGGCATCTGTCAGGAGAAGGAAGACAGATGCAGCTACTGTGGGAGCAATCACACGTGGGAGAAATGCCCAGACAGAGTCGCGGGCAAACCACCCACATGCTTTAATTGCTCCAAAATCCCTAAGCCGGGAACTTCACCCCAAACATCCGCATCAACCACACCACACCAAGTAAACCACCACGCCTACAGCGACGAGTGCATGGAAAGGCACAAGTGGGACTCCATAGCGAGGTCCAAGATCTCATACCTTTGCTAAGGTGGACCCAACAACCACAGCAGTCCTGCCCTCCTCAAGCGGTGAAAACAAATTGAGAATAGTCCAACTCAACCTTCAACGGTCCAAACTAGTTACAACAGAGCTGTTCAGGGTAGCGAGGGAGAAGAACATCCACATCGCCCTCGTCCAAGAACCCTACGTTGGCAGCACTGGAACGCTAAAAGATCACAAAGGGACCACCATAATCCAAGCAACATCACTGCGCGCTGGCCCAGTAAAAGCGGCTATAATCATCTTCGGTGACTACCTGGGAATACATCATGACCCACAGATAGTCACCGAGACGGAAGCAGCCGTGAAGGTCCAACACGGAAATATGGATTTGGGACTAATCTCAATTTACTGTGAGGGAGACAAGGACATAGAGGCAAATATAAACGTAATAAAAACAACATCCAGAATTATGAACACCAACAATCTAATAGTGGCAGGCGACGTCAATGCCTGGAGCCACTGGTGGGGAAGTTCCTCAGAAAACCCAAGAGGAGCTAAATACACCGCCTTTCTAGATGAAATGGATCTTCATGTGTTGAACATCGGGGACACACCTACCTTCGAAGTATACCGCGGCGGCAAGTACTACAAGAGCATAGTTGATGTCTCAACATGCAGCTTGCCACTGCTGGGTAAGGTAGAGGACTGGACAGTCCATAGGGAACTTACAACATCTGACCATAACGCCATCACCTTCTCGATCAGGATAGAGGGGAAACTCACACCTACCCCCGCGAAGACGACGAGAAGGTTTAACACCAAGAAAGCGAATTGGTCACAGTTCCGAGATCTCTTAAAAACAAACTTGCAAGCCAATGACATCGGCAAAGCAAGTATAACAGAGATTACAACACATGAGGAAATAGAATCACTAGTGGGTTCCTATATAACACAAATAGAGGCGGCATGCAACAAGGCCATCCCTAAAATAGGACCCAAAAAGGGCAAAACAACACCTCCGTGGTGGGACGAATCTCTAGACCAGCTGAAGAAAGAGACGCTGAGGAAAAAGAGACGAATCCGCAACGCGGCCCCACATAGACGGCAAGAAGTCGTAAACCACTACAAGATAGCCCAAGAAGAATACGCACTTAAGGCCCAGGAGGCACAAATCAAGAGCTGGAAGGACTTCTGCACGACCCAAGAAAGGGAAAGCATGTGGGACGGTATCTACAGAGTTATTAGAAGAACAGCCAGAACCAGGGAGGATGTGTTGCTAAGAGACCAACAGGGCAACACCCTAGACCCGCAAAACTCCGCGGACTTCCTGGCAAAGACGTTCTACCCTAGTGACTCTCAAGACACAGATACCGACTACCATAAAGAGCTTAGAGAAAACCTACCCACAACCACCCTCGGTGAAGACGATCCACCCTTTACAGTCAACGAGCTAAAGGCAGTGCTCTCGGCGCTAAATCCCAAAAAAGCGCCAGGGGCAGACGGCCTGACAGCAGACATTTGCTGTGAAGCAATCATGTGCGACCCGGAGGCATTCCTAGCCTTGTGCAACACCTGCATGAGACTGGCATACTTCCCAACACCGTGGAAAATCGCACATGTGGTAATCTTGAGAAAACCGGGAAAGGAAGACTACACCCATCCCAAGTCGTACAGACCCATCGGACTCCTATCAATACTCGGAAAGATCCTCGAGAAACTTATGATAACGAGAATCCAATGGCATATCCTTCCAAAACTAAATCCAAATCAGTATGGATTCATTCCTCAGCGAAGCACAGAAGATGCCCTATACAACCTAGTGAACCACATAAAAGAGGAGATCTACAACAACAAGAAGATCGCGCTCCTCGTCTCACTAGATATAGAAGGGGCGTTCGATAACGCCTGGTGGCCCGCGCTGAGGAATCAACTCAAACTGAAAAAATGCCCCCAAAATTTATACAACATGGTGGATTCCTACCTAAAAAACCGCAAAGTAATAGTAAACTACGCCAGTAAGGAGAGTACGATCGAGACGACGAAAGGTTGTGTCCAAGGATCTATCGGAGGACCGACCTTCTGGAACATCATCCTCGATCCACTACTAGAAATCCTACAAAGCGAGAACATCTTCGCTCAGGCATTCGCCGATGACGTAGTACTAGTTTTCTCCGCTAACACAGCCCAAGTAGTAGAGGACCAAGCGACCAGTATCCTACAGAAGGTAGTCGAATGGGGACAAAAGAACAAGCTAAACTTCGCAGCTCACAAAACCAACGCTATGCTGCTAACAAGGAAGTTGAAGCTAGACCCCATCTGCGTCCAGATGTCAGGAACGACAATCAACCTGGTCGACGAAATTAAACTACTTGGACTGACGATAAATAGAACTCTATCATTCACAACTCACGTAGCGTCCGTGTGCAAAAAAGCTGCAAACATCTATAAACAGCTAGCACACTCAGCCAAAGTCACGTGGGGACTGAACGGAGAAATCATAAGAACCATTTACACAGCGGTAATAGAACCCATCATCCTATATGCCTCCAGTGCGTGGGCTAAATCAACAGAATTCACAAAAATCCAAGAGATGCTAAACTCCATCCAGAGAAGCTTTGCCATAAAAATCTGCAAGGCTTATAGGACAGTGTCACTAACATCAGCCCTTACACTAACAGGATTGCTGCCGCTAGACATAAGAATACAAGAGACGGCAGCATTATTCCAAATTAAGAAAGGACTAAACAGAGACTACCTACCACCAGGACTAAACCTCCAAAACAGAGTGGATCCAAAAACACTCCCACACCCCTCCCAACTCATAACACCAGAGTTCGAAAAACTGGAGGACATGGACCCACAGACCGTAACCAAACACCAAATAACCGGCCCCCAGATATACACCGATGGAAGTAAAATCCAAGGAAGAACGGGAGCCGCGATAACATGGTGGGAAAACGGGGAGGAAAAGTCACACAACACCTACAGTCTCCATTGGACCTGTTCAGTGTACCAATCAGAGATGCTTGCTCTCTTAAAAGCAACGGAAATGGGGAAAAACAGCAAGGAGCCACTAATAAACATCCTAAGTGACTCCCGCTCCTCGCTGGAAACAATCAAAAACCCCAAACCCCCAAATGCATTAGCAGCAAGCATCAAAGAAAACATCAAGGCTATTGAGGAGCAAGGAAGACAACTAAGGTTATTCTGGCTTAGGGCACACGCCGGCACACCCGGCAACGAGAGAGCCGACGAGTTAGCCAAGGAGGCTGCCCTAACAACCAAGCCAAACTGGGACTTCGATCTCGTCCCCCTGTCTGCCATAAAAAGGATGATAAGACAAGAGTCCATCCGAAAATGGCAAGACAGATATAACACCTCCCAGACGGGAATAACCACAAAAACCTTCCTCCCCAACATAGAAAATGCATACCGTATCGTCCGCTCAACCAAACTAACACCATACCAAATTCAAGCTCTGACAGGCCACGGGGGTTTCGCAGAATACCTCCACCGGTTCAAACTGCTTGATAGCCCAGGGTGCGAGTGTGACCCCAACACCCAAGAAACGGTTATGCATATCCTAATACACTGTCCTCGATTCCAACTCCACAGACTAAACTTAGAATTCCAGCTGGATGTCAAGCTGGAGGAAGGAAATCTCTGGAAGCTACTCGAGGAAAAAACCAAAAGACAAAAACTTCTGGATTATATAGAACAAATAATAAAAGCTGCCAACAAAAGGCATGCCAACACGACTAGAGTAACACAACAAACACAACAAACACCACAAACATCAACAACCACAGATCAACATCAACCCATTCAAAAACCGCCCGAAGAAAGCCGCAGCCAGACAACACCAGTGCAATGGCTGACAGGTGGCGAAAATGGGACCCCAGGGATTAGGACGAGAAACGTCGTTTTATTCATGAATACAAACTACGAGCGTCTGGGCATAAGCTTCTGTCACCAGCAGGGTAAATCAACAATGGCCATCTCACCGGGCCTCGCCCTATTGTTAAAAGGGAGCATCTCAAGAACAACCATGAGACTGAAGAAGTACAACGCCCTAGACAACTGGGAAATAATGGGAATACAATGCAAAGTAGTACGCGCAAATAACAAAACAGTGCTACTACTCGACAAGACGGCAGAATGTACCCAATTTTCCAGGGCGTGCACCCTACTAACAAAAATGGCGGAAGATGTGTCCACTCACCCAACATCTAAGATCATTAGCGTGGACACAATGTGGGTAGGGTACTACCAAGGAGAAGTGGCGGACCATATCGGGGGCCTTAAATTGTCTAAATACCACCAAATCGTGGCTTACGAGAGGAGAGGAGAAGACCTTAGCTACCTCGTAAATACAAAGACATCACCCCCCAAAACACCACAGGCCGAACCAGATCCCAAAACACCCTCCCCACCTCACACCCCGCGACAGGAGCTAGTCCAAGAACATCAAAAAAGGACAATCACCCAAAAAATCTGGGCGACGATCAAAAGCCGATGTCTTGGTTTAGTCAAAAACAAAACACCACTACACAGAGAAAAAGAAACACCGAGCACCTCACAATCAACACCCTCTCAATCGGGCGCAGAACAATGGGCCGCTCGACAAGCGACAAGAGATGTAGATAGGACCCTCCGAGAAGAACAAAAAGTGAGGGAAATAGAGACATCAAGGAGTGAGGTTGACAAAAATATAAACAAAACCTTGTTCTCCCCCCGACGCGAAGCAGGAAGTAGTAGCACAGCCCAAGCAGTGGCAATACAAAGAGATGTGCGAGGCAAACCGCTGCCGCCAAGGGTAGAAACCACCAAGAGAGCAAGAGCGCAAATCGGCGTTATCCAGGGACCACCCCCCAAAAAAGATGGGTTCTCCCCCAGAGGCGAAGCAGGAAGTAGTAGCGCAGCCCAAGAAGCGGCATTACAAAGATTTGTGCGAAGCAAACCACCGCCGCCAAAGGTAGAAACCACCAAGAGAACAAGAGCGCAAATGGGTATTATCCAAGGACCAACCCTCAAAAGAGTAGAGAGAGTCGAAGACCACCTTATAAATGCTTACACAGAATACAAGGCACTACTAACTGCCATAAAAATCGTGAAGACCAAGGAATGCAGACTCATTCTAGAGACCTATCATCGCCAAAATGAGGGTCTCCTAAAAGCAAGAATGAATGAAGCAGAGGCAAGCATTTATAATAACAATACGAACTCTACAATAAAAGGGTACCCCATAAAACAACACATGGCCGCCTACAACAACACCGAGGGCATAGTCCCCCGAGACGAGGCAGCCAGCAAAAAGAAGGGGGCCCCAGTATTCCCGGTACCAGAAGAAGACCCAATCGTGGTAACGACCAAGGGAACGGAGATATGGTTAGAAGATAAGATCCTGGAACAAGCCAGGATCCTTGAAGACACCAATCCTCCGGAAACATGGAAGTTCCCCAACACCAGGTGGGTAAATGGAGTACCGGGATGCGGGAAAACAACCTGGATTATAGCCAATTTCAATAAAACCCAAGACATCGTGGTCACCACAACAACAGAGACCAAAAATGAACTACGAGAGAAAATAGCCAAACAAGCAGAAAAGGGTGTGGAAAACAGAATCCGCACCCTGGCCTCAATACTTGCCAATGGAACGAAGGGCATAGAAACGATTGAGTGCAAACGTCTTATAGTAGACGAGGCACTCATGAATCACCTTGGCTCCATTGTCATGATATTGAAAATTGTTAAGGCAGAAGATCTGCTGCTCATAGGGGACATCAACCAACTCCCCTTTATAGAGCGCGATAATCTCTTCGTAGTAACATATCATCGCCCAGACATAATGACATCAATCACGGAACAACATTTGTGTACCCACCGATGTCCAGTCGACGTAGCATATGCCCTCAAAGACATCCACAAGGGCATCCACTCCTCCAGTAAAGTAGTGAAGTCGCTATCAATACAGCCACTACAAAAAGCCCAGGAAATCAAAGCCAAAGCGAAAACGCTCTTCCAAACCTACACCCAAGGGGAGAAGCAACAGCTCAAAGATCAAGGCTTCGGGCAAGGAGAGGAGTCCAAGGTGCTAACCATCCATGAGGCACAAGGACTTGGCTACGCATCGGTGTACACAATAAAGCTATCAACCAGAAAAATACAACTACACGACAGCGCGTCCCACGCAGTAGTTGCCATCTCGCGACACACCAAAGAGATGGTCTATTTCACGGAAGATAGCGATGATGCATTAGGAACACTCATAAAAGACGCTCAAATCCCACTTCAACAAATCATGGACTACAACTTAAAGATGGCCATCAAAGGACGAAACCAAGCCATCATAGACCATGCAATGGAACAGCGAGCCATAACATCAAGAGCCGCTAACACTCATTCTCATTAACGTTACTCATCTCACAAATCAACATCATTGTCATCAATTAACCAACCATTTTTCAAATTAAATAAATATTAACATGTCTATTATTATATCAACAAATCACCCAATTAAAATAAACTACCGTAATAAAAACGGTAAAACATTCAAAATTACATTTAATATAGAGTTACATATTCAAATCAGTAGAGGAGCCAAATAAAATCAAGGGCGCCCGCTGAGTTTCTTGCCGGTTCTTCTCAGAACAGGGCTAGGGTTTGAACCGGTGGTAAATACCTACCCCACTCCCTCCCCAGAGGCTCCTCTACAAAAGTAAAATATAAAATAAAAATTTTTAACGATAGAATTATTAAACATTAGGAGCTAAATTTTTCAAAGAAAATAAAATTTTAAATAAAAACAACCTAACAAGGGTACGGACTTCGATGTCTGTAGAAAATATCAGGAGAAATAAAAAAATAAAAAAAAAAAAAAAAAAAAAAAAAAAAACCTAACCCGGGAAGAATTATTTATTGCTGGGATTAGTGTTTTGCGATGGGAATCTCAATAGCGACTTATAACTTCTTTCTTTAAGAGTCATCTAGTGAGGAGAGTCGGAAACTGACGTTCACAGTTTAGTTTCGGAGTTTTCATAGTAGTTTTATTTAGTTCTGGATAGAGGGCGTTGCTTGGGCATCTTTATTATACAAGCATCGCCAGTCTTATCTAGTTCTGGATAGATAGATGGCGTTGCTGGTATATGTTTATGATTAATTTAATTAATTAATTTAATTCCCGGGAAGAATTATTTATTGCTGGGATTAGTGTTTTGCGATGGGAATCTCAATAGCGACTTATAACTTCTTTCTTTAAGAGTCATCTAGTGAGGAGAGTCGGAAACTGACGTTCACAGTTTAGTTTCGGAGTTTTCATAGTAGTTTTATTTAGTTCTGGATAGAGGGCGTTGCTTGGGCATCTTTATTATACAAGCATCGCCAGTCTTATCTAGTTCTGGATAGATAGATGGCGTTGCTGGTATATGTTTATGATTAATTTAATTAATTAATTTAATTTGTTGAAATTAATGAGATTGATTGAGATGTGTGATTGCTTTAATGCAATCACAATCTGATTGATAATTGGTATTGGATTGATATTGGATAGACAACCACCGTAGCGTAGCGGTATAATACTGCGGTCACCAATCCGCCTGCCAAGCGTGGTGACTATGGCAAATACCCTCCTTCGGGAAGAGGCCCATTTCCAGCAGTAATACGGGGGGGCTGATGATGATGATAATAATTGGTAGAATGACTTTCGGTGCTTTTGATTGGTTATTATTATAATAATAATTTAATAATTTGTGGTTTTGTTGATTATGATCATGATGATGGCGATAACATTTGATTTGGTGAGATTTTGTGAATGGGATTTGAGATGATTATTGGTGATGACGATGTTAATTGGTGATGATGATGTTAATTGGTGATTATGATGTTAATTGGTGATGATGATGTTAATTGGTGATGATGATGATTGGTAATGATGGTGATTGGTGATGATGATGATGATTAATGATGTGATGATGATGATTAGTGATGATGATGATTAGTGATGATGATGATGTTGTACTGAGTCAGGGAATGCTTTGTTTTCGTGAATCATACGATAGGCAACACTACCTGGGACCCTTTACTAATTGTGGTCGGAGGAATAACCGGGGGTTTTAGTGTTTTACTCTCATGGTATCTCATGGTCTCAGTGGAATGCTAATCATAGCATTCCACTGCTATAGAGCGAGGGCGAGTACCACATACCCCACCGCCCGTGCGGGAACGGCGCAGTGGCGGAGGAGATACGTAAAATTCTTGCATTCTCCCCGGTCAAACACCACGGCTTCTACTCTTCCCGTTCGTCAAAGAAAGACGGTCACTTTCTTCCAAGCAACGAACAAGTCATATCACGATATGGCAGGTATACACACACAGCACGTTTTATTAATCAGACACAAACTTTATTTACATAATCATTTTATATATATATATTTTTTTTTTTGTGAAACAAATTTGTGAATCCAATAGACTAAAACCGGCCAAGTGCGAGTCGGACTCGAGCAAAATAGGCCAAAACAAAGTTTGTTGTATGGGATAAATATTTATTTTATGTTTCGTTTGTTATTATAGCAACAGAAATACATAATTTGTGAATATTTCAACTGTTTAGGTATCGCGGTTCTTGAGACACAGCCTGGTGACAGACAGACAGACAACTACGTCTCAGTAATATTGCTACATCAAAGCTATCGAGAAAAACCCGTAGAGACATGGAGTGGGCTTTGAGAAAAACTGTAGCTGAAGGCTTCAGCTTTACAAAAAAAAAAAAAAAAAAAAAAAAAAAAAAAAAAAAAAAACCCTACACTACCCCTATCCTACACTACCCCTACCCTACACTACCCCTACCCTACACTACCCCTACCCTACACTACCCCTACCCTACCCCTAATTTAGGGGTGGACTACCCCTAACATTTAGGGGGATGAAAAATAGATGTTGGCCGATTCTCATAGATACCGGATAAGCACAAAAAATTTCATCAAAATCGGTTAAGCCGTTTCGGAGGAGTATGGCAACGAAAACTGTGACACGAGAGTTTTATATATTAGATTAAGACAAAATCCATACTACCCTCAAACAATGTCAAATTGTAAAAGATAAAATCAATTATATCTTAAGACATTAGATAACCAACAAACAGAGAATCTCTTCAATGTCCCACCATGAACTCCTCCTGATATCACTCCCACGTCATAAATTTTACTGTCACATTACACTCACATCACATTCACTACTTCATACTTCAAACATGAGTAGCCAATTTTGTCAGATTATCACGTTCACTCATTACACTGTTGCTTAGTTATAGTTTTATTTGATGCATCTCTTGTACAGCTAAATAGAGTGTGTTTTTTTTTTTTTTTTTTTTTTTCCATATACCAGTGTTTTCCTGGGTTGGGGCACTGGTGTGTTCTTTACGAATAACCTATAGTAGGCACCAGACTCTCACAACGGTTGAACCTACTAGGTACATTTAATAGTATTTTGCTTAATTATAACTAATAATAAGACAACTACTGTGAAGAGAAATAAATAAATCTATTATAAAATTATAAACGTCTTCGCTACGCCATGACTCCTGCTACAGTGTGCTACGAGTGCTACGCGGCGTAGCAGAATGCTACGGCCAGCTACGATTAGCTAGGCGGATAGGAGCGGCGAATGTCACAGTATAGATAATGTCAGTCATGTTGTATTTCTAGTCTTAACTAGTACTTAGAAATAACACTATAGATTAGTCAACACATTATTAGTCAACACACGCATTTTTCATTGGATGTCAATTACTTCGGAACCGTCTCAAGTAGGTAAAAGAATCCAATTTTCTAGACCCTTTGAGCACTAAGATGACTTCTTCATTTTAACTGTCTGAGTTCATAGTTTTTTATTCACCAACATTGTGAGCTAGAATTAAGTGGTTTTAATAATCAAGTTAAATTTAAAGTAAAAAAAAAAAAAAAATCTCAATCCATCCATAGGACGGAATAACATTATTCTAAGTTTGTATGAATGTCGAAAAATGTGAGTACTTTACACAAATCATAATTCATACAAGTTTAGAATATGTTATTCCGTCTAATTAACTGACATTTTTTTTACAAAACTAGAACTTAGAGAATGCGTTCAATAAGTTGGATAGTAAAGTTAAATACACTGTAGATTTGTATGATTTGATACACAATTACACATAAAGTTGACTCATACTATGTATTTGCTGTGGACTTTCTGTATATATATAATATCACTATAACTATTAATGACGTTCTTTAATATGTTAATGCATTGTAACTGACGTATAACAAGTGCGAAGTTTTCGTCTATGTTACTAATCAACTATTTCATTTCGTTTCGAAACTGGAAAATGCACTTGCTCACATAATATACCTCTAGACCCTCTACCATCCGATTCGGTTCATATAATATTACTATTATTTTTTTCAAAATTTAGAACCAACAGAATAATTTCAACAAAAAATTGTACATATATGTGTTTAAGGAATCATCTCATCATCAGCCCGTATAACGTCCACTGCTGAACATGGGCCTCCTCCCGAAGGAGGGCATTGCCATAGTCACCACGGCAGGCGGGTTGGTGACCGCAGTATTATGTTGTAACACACAAGGTAACGCTGCTGCCCGTTCCTTGATATACGATTATTATAGATGATGTTATAACAATCGGGACCAACGGCTTAACGTGCTTTCCGAGGCACGGAGGGTAGTCCCTCAACCAACCAGACCCGGAAAGAAATCTAAGAATTTACACAAAGATTTCTTGTCCGGTGTGGGAATCGAACCCACGACCTCCGAGATTTAAAGCGAGCCAATTACCGCTACGCTACGGAGGTTGTCAATGGAATCATCTCACGTCCTTCAAAATTTGTTGATATGTCGTCGTACTATTTCAGCTGGTCTGTGTGTGGTGGGCGGTCGCTGCGAGTCGCGCGCGGTACATAAGCGCGGCGGCCGGCGCGTCGCCCCGAGAGTGAGTGAGCGGCTCGCGCGGGAACCACGCCGAGCGCCGAGCGACTGAACAGGTGAGCACAATTATTATTATAATATGTTATAAATATTTTATTTTATTTATTTTTAAATTGAGGAAAATTTACAGCTAGTTGCATAATGAAAAATGTTATTTCATAAAGAACGGTCAAATACGAGTTTTCACAAATCAATAAATAACATAAAGTTACGAGACGAATTAACATAAAATGTAAATAAATCTAAATCTTCCAAATTTCAATATTTATTTAACGTTATATTCAGTAATTAACTAAAATTACATTATTTAAATAATTAAAACACTCCTGTTCATTAATTAGGTATAACATATAACATTCGATTGGCAAATAAATTATTGTGAAATCAATGATAAAATACATAAAGTGGTACAGTCAGGTCATTATTGCCAAAACTAGTGGTTTACACATAGTCCTTTGTATGTGTGGATGTATGTATGTTTGTTACTCTTTCATGCAAAAATTACTGAATGGATTTAGCTGAAAATTTGCACGGGGGGCACTTTGCATTAACATAGTTAATAAGCTCGATTAACATATAGACTATAAAAATCTCGCTCCGACCCACTGGAGCAGAGTAACGCGGGTAAACCGCGGGTCACAGCTACTACTTTATAGTGTTGAGGCACTGTATATATATTGAACAGATCAATGTCGATTCTATATATATTTTTAGCACAAACAGTGTCAATAAACTATGTAAGTAATTTAATTGAATTTAATAGAAACTGAAACAATTATAACTCAACTGAATTGAATAAAACTTTGCGATGACTTAACGATATATTACATGAATAGAAATACCTACTAATATTATAAAGAGGAATGTTTTGTTTATTTGCATTGAATATTCTCCGGAACGAAGGGAATCTAAAATCTTTCAATATTAGAAAGGCTATATTTAATGATGAAATTCCTTTGGGGACAAGCTCTTAAGTCTCTACAAGGCTCAAGTTCGCTCCTCAATGGAATACTGTTCTCATCTTTGGGATTGGTCTGCTAGATATCAGCTGGATACTCTGGACTCATTGGAGCGCTGAGCGAAGAGAGTCATAGGCAATAACTCACTTGTGGAGGCAAGTCTTCAGAGCCTCGAACACCGTAGACGAGTAGCCTGCCTTTCGGTTTTTATCGGCTACATTTCGGGGAGTATGCGGAGGTTCTGCATAAACTGCTAGTAATCATTTTTAATAAAAAATGAATAAAAAAAAACACGCGTATAATATTTTTTATACTTTCGCATATTTTAATTATCAATATATTCTACTACTGTTAGGAGAAGGTTCTTAGGAAGGAAAAAAAATGAAATTTGCGCGGAAAATTAGAAAATTTAAGAATATTAACCACATATTCAATTTTCTAATGTAACCTCAGCTTTTGACAATATAAACTGTTTTATTGTAATCTTAATGCGTTTGACATAACATTGACAGAATGCGTGCTGCTCTTAGTGCACATCGCGGTTAGTTCAGTGCTGTCACACCTAATATTAAAAGTACAAAAGTGAATATATAGAAAATAAAAATTCCGGAGTTTCTTATAGTCTTTCTTCTCCGGATGTCACACCGTAGGTGGATAGAGAAAATACTTAATTGTGTTATGCTTTGTAAATGACGTATAATAAGCGCGAATTATTTATATTTCATTTCATAGAGTTTTAGTTAAATGACAACGTCTGTCGGTTCAGCTAGTATTTAATAATGAACATATTTAACGAATATAGAGTGTGACGGAGAAGTGCTTGTGTTGTGATAGTGTCCGGTGGCAGTGTATGATTGTAGCCGCGAGTTGGACGCTTTGACATTGTAATGTGCGAGATCAAAGAGCTGCTAACATAACACTACTGCGGACAATGCCATACGTATAGTAACAGGCGGCTGTGAAATATTAACACCCAGTATCTTCATAAAATTAAATTTTACAGGAGAGCCGAAAAACGATTTCATATCTTTGGCAGCTTGCCGTTTCAATAATATTAGTCGTACCTTCTTGGGAGTGATTGCGAAATTAGAGGTACATAACAGGCTTGAAAAAAAAATAGTTTTAATGTGTCTATCACAAAATATGTACGTAGAGGAGCAGTTGTTTTCTTAGACCTAACTTTTTGAGGGTGACAATTTCAAAACCTAGTAAGATAACTTGCTTTGTTTTCATCTAGTTCTAAAATATACTGAGCGGGGTCTAAACGCAAATTAATAGACCTAGTAAGATCACTTGCTTTGTTTTCATTTAGGTCTGAATTTACTGAGTAGGAACTAAATGCAATTTTATAAACCTAGTAAGAAACAACAGAATAAAACAACATAAAAATATATGGCCAGTAATAAGCAGTTTTAATGAAAAAGTTCAAAGTAAAAAATCAAAAAATAATCACTCAAAATATTTGAAAACAGTCAAATAAAAATAAATTATTCGCTTATTAATAATTGTCAAATCAAGTGAATTATTATAAATCGGTAAACTTTGCCAAAACTCCCTTCTGTTCATAAGCTGTAATAAAGTTCTTCCTTTTTACTTTCTTTAATGCCTCTTGGAATATTTTTTGATGGTCAAGTGATTGTGTTTTTTCATAAGAAAATCCAATTCGGTATAATGAGATTCAAAATAATCATTCTTATAAAAATATTGCGGCATCCATTTACAAATGTTACTTCAACCAAAGAACTAAGCAAAAAATTATTCATGGGATCAAGGTCATCATGCGTCGCGGTATGCGTTTCTTTTTTTACCCACTCATACGATTTGTGGATCTGCAACCCTAAATTACATTCTTATAGTCTTCAAAATCGTACACAGCAACAGACATGCAATCTAACTAATACAATCTACACATTTATCGCCTTTTGAATATTTGAATGATATTTTCATAGTCTTCAATGTATGTCTATATATTTCTTTACACAATTTGAAATTAGGATTCTTGGTTTTAAAGTCGCTAAACATTTTATCAACAGTCAATGTCCTAGGGAGATATCTAATGTTAGGTGCACTGCTTCGTCGGTAATGGCTGACTGCGGGGTTATAACTAAGAATATGAGCTTCAACATCGTTTCTGGCAATTTTGGGCTTCTTACCCCCCCTGTTTTCCTTTACATTTTGATATAGTGGTTTACGTTTAATTGCTTTGCTTAATTCTGTAATAACTGAATCATTTTTATATCCTAAAGTGTTCAATAAAAATTTTCGGCATACCTGGACATCGGTATTATGTTTTGTAGAAAGAAGGATCTGGTTTCATTTTTCTTAAGATCCGGACTCTAGGGTTATCGTTATTTATTGTTCTCCTTTGTATGTTTTTGATTGCAATACATTTATTTAAAAACTGTCTCCGTAAAGCATAATTCATGTTCCAATAATTATTCCATATGACTTTTATTTCATCCACAGTAAATAAGTTACTAAAGTAAGACTTCTTCTCACTTACTAAAGTTGCGCGGGAGTTTTGACGTTTATTTGAACCATTTCATTGAATTAGTATCTACATGAACCATTTTATATCCAAGTAACTACAAGCACTTACTAGGTTTTTTAAATGGTTGATGTTAGATACTATGTTTTAATCTTGTAATTTTTGCATTTTGAAAACGGTTACTGTAGATACTAGGTTTCCGACTTTGCGTAACTTCGTTTTTGACTTATTTTTGGGAGTTTTTGCTGTCCTAGTATGTGGAGAGTGGTCTATAAGGTCGAAAAATGCAAAAACACGTTTTTTTTTAAAGGAGAATGCCCACGGCGCTATGGACAAATGTACTCAATTCAACATTTTTGTGTCTTCATCAAATCATCTTTAAAATACTCGATGGCATGTCTAAATACTACCTCAAAAGATTTAACACAATCTACAATGGCATTTTCGAGATATTTACAAAAAAGAAATTACTATTTTGAGGTTATGTTCGACCAAAAATTAGTTCAAAAAAACTATTTAAAAGGGTCTGAATGGGTTTACGGGTGAGCTTGGTGTCTTTGAAGCACATTTGTGTAAAATCTGTAACGGTTTAGCTCTGTCAGGTGGCTAGGTGAAGTAATAGGCTCGACTCGAAGCACAACGTAACAAAAACAACAGAAATAACTGTAGGTATTGTATTGCAAAAATATGACAGACAGACGCGCAATAAATGTCAAATAAGGTTGCACCCATACTGATGAAAGATCGATTTTTTATCGGTTTCCGTAAACCAGCCAGTGGTATTTTACGAATACAACTTGGCACCGATGACACCGTTTACAACCACTGATATTAAAAATACCAGCAAAAACATGTGATATAGAACTCTGTTATTACTTTACAATAATAGATTGAACAATCAATACAAAATCGATATCATTTTATTTTATGTAGGTTGGTACGCACATTACCCGCAATAGAAAAAATGGACATCCCTAGCCTAGAATTGACAGCCGATAGTAAAAAATGGCGAACTATAACGTCGGAAACATAAAAGTACTAATTATTGTTAAAAAAACTATCCCAATATAAATATCAATCAGTCTTTTTAAAAAATATATTTTGATTTTAGATATTTCATGCCGTTCAAGGTTTTGAGACACAAGTCATTTATCAAGAGTACTGCTCCTGGGCAATCTCCTTTGTTAGATACTAGGCTTTGAAATTGCACAGCCGAGTGGGTAGGCACAGAGTACAATACTCGTCACATGTGGGACGAATTCCGCCTTAATTAAAAAAAATATAGCATTATGCACTAGTTTTCTATATAAACTATAAGTGTGCGAAATGTCATACTCTTCCGTCCGCGTCATATTCGTAAAAAAGGACTATAAAGTTTTTGCTTCACGTATTAAGATACAGATTAGTACTTACGTAGTAATTATGTTAATTATTATTATTGATGATAATAATAACTATAATTGTGAATTTATTCAAAATTGAGAATTGTGGGGACAAATATGTGAAATATATATAATATGTATGTAGTAAGATGTGACCGATTGCTGCGTTCGGTTCCGAGCGAATTTAGTGAAGTGCCTCCATGACAACCTGTACGACAGCTTATGTTGTGCTCCGACAAGAAAAACAACCTTTTTATAACCAATTTTAATTGTCTTTCCACTAAAGAGAACATAAAGTTATAGTTAGAGATTAAAATGTGAAGGGAACTAAAAAATATAGTCATTGCTCGGTTGAGGAATGATAGGTATGTAAACGTTCTGGTGGAGGAACACCGTATTCCTGTCGGCCACACCAGTGAATCCACTATGAATACCCAACTCTGGTCATTCCTCGGGGACACACTGATAGTTACACTGGTGTGCCACAGTGTACTGGTGTAGCTAGTGTACCGGGAATCCATCAAGCATACATTTTCATACTAACTTAATATGTACTCACAAAAGTTTAAGAGTTCAGTTCACCCCCGTTTCAAAATTAAGTTTAGACATGTGTCCGGCACAAGCATCCTTTTCAAAATATATAAAAAGAATCTCAGATTTATTTAATCTGAATTGCTAGCCTAAAACTTAATTAATTTATTGTCGTATTATTATTTAAGTGTATTTTTTTTGTATAAAGTCTGATATAGAGCGAACAGCGTTTACTTGCGTGTATAACATGACACTGCGCCAACACTCACCAACTCGCCTGGTAAGCGTGGTGACTATGGCCACCAGCTTCACTAACATAGGTGTAAAAGAGACGATATATGTCACTATATGAGCGTGTGGGAGTGAGAGGGATATAGTACAGATATCGGACGCGTTGAACTCTTTTGCTCATGAACTGTCGATGCTCACGTCATTGTTTCTGTATACAATAGATGGATGGTCACATTTGAAATATAATGAAATAACTTGAAATATGACTGGTACGAAAGCAATTAGAACGGCCGTAGCCCAAGGGCTAGGGTGATCTTGTGGTCGCCGGTTCGACCCCCCCCATTGCACTACCGACGTGAACCCACTTGTAACACAAGCATTTTTAGCTTAGCACGAGAGGTTAACAGGAATACTAGTAGACTGCAAAACTCTGATAGTAAAATTTCGTGTTCTTTGTGTGTGTGAAGTAAGTGCGAGAGAGAGAGGTTAATTTCCCTAGTGCAACAGTTGTCTTTTAAAAAAGCCAAACTTGATAAACGATTCAGTTCAGGGTATTATCAAAGTGACCACGATTGGCGGCGGGTTGGTGACCACAGCATTCTGTATTATCTCGTTTCGATGAAATTTTCATTTTCTTATAAATACATGTACATATATGTATAACATTATGCTCTAGAAATAACATGAGTTAGATACTAGCCCCTCACCCGGGTACTAGCCCATTGCACGATTAATAAATCTAAATTAATTCAAAATCAAAAAACTAATTTTATATACCCAAGCCTTCCTCTAAGGATCGATCTATCTATTGGTAAAATCATGCATGCATAAAAATTCGTGCAGTAGTTTTTGAGTTTATCGCAAAAAAACAGACCGACGCGGCCGAGGACTTTTGTTTTATTATATGAAGAAACTGTGTTAAGTTATTTAGAAATATTCTGTCCTCCGAACTCGCCTCAGACCTCATACCATATCGTTAAAACACTGGGCAAAGCTCTCCTCGAGGGGGGCATTTCTAGCTGTGGACGTTTGAGGGCTGAAGTTTTTTAATATTTTATTCAATTATTTTTTACTCGGTAAAAATAGTGATTTTGCCTGAACTAGGAACTCCTGTGTTTCAGGCTAGTAGACCTTAATAATAACTTAAATAATCATAATTATTTAAATTAACAAATGTTCGTAGAAAATTAAACAGTGTGCTGAGATACAATTATATAATAAAGGATTCATTTCTATTGTACACTAGCGGCCCGCCCCGGCTTCGCTCGGGTGGACTAACAATGCTCCGATCGCTACCAAACCTCACAGAATTATGTGCTGGGTCAATCAGATTGTCTGAAAATTTCGTTGAAATCGGTCCAGCCGTTTCGGAGTCTATACGGAACATACCAACATACTTTATCTTTTATTTATACAAACAAGATGAAAGCGCAACTAAGTGAACCAGCGGGTACTTGTAATGTACGTAACGTATATATTTTGTTCGTCAGTCAAACAATAACATTACAAAAAGGAACTTTGTGTTTTGTTTAGCGGAGTAGTCTTGTGTAGTTCGTGAACGATGAACGAATAGGAGCCGTATCTTCGTACTGTACTAGAAGAAACGTTTCCGAACGCTGATTTGTAATCGGTCTAATAGGTCAAACAGCTCCTTTCGTACTTCGTACATTGTAAACCGCGAGATCGTATAAGTGCGAGCGAGAACGAATAATGAAACTGACTGATTGTTTTTGACAAGTCGTCATACGAATTCATTCATAATAATGTAGGCGGTTGATCAGAATGACAGTCCTTGAGTCCTAAGCCTGTTCAAGTATGAAGGAAAATCAAATATGTTAAATTATTACAATAGTAACCATAATTTGGTCACCGTGGTGATTTGGTGGCTGCTCTGTGGTCCGCAAATACGCTCTAAGTACTTAACAATGTTCCTAGAGAACGTATTTACTCTGTGGTCCGCGCTGTCCTATATGGAAATGCTGACCGAGCGCAAAGACCGAATAGAGCTGTTAGAGCTTATAGAACGAACTAGTTCACTGTCCGAAATGAACTAGTACGGAGCGATCTTGAAAATGACCGAGCAGGCACAAGACTATAGCGGAGCGAACCCTTGTGTTCCACTTTTAACCACAGTTATAACACGCGAGAGGGAAGTTATAATCATTGTGATTGTTACCAACAAATGTCAACAAGTGTTTTAAATTGAAGAATCTTGTTTGTTTCTTTGCTTGAACGCGCTAATCTCGGAAACTACTGGCACGATTAGAAAATTTCATTCAGTGTTAGATAGCCCATTTATGGAAGGGTATAGGAATGGGAGTTACACGGGTGAAACCGCGTGCGAGTAGCCTAGTAGTGATGAAATAGTAGTGTTACCTCTGAGAAAACTATAATATAACCAGCGACCCGCCCCGGCTTAGCACAGCGGGGGCAACGCTCGGTATTAAACATATAGTACACCTTACTGTTGAATTAAAAACATCATCATTATCATCAGCTCGTATGCCGAGCGAAGGTATTTGCCATAGTCACCACGCTTGGCAGGCGAGTTGGTGACCGCAGTATTATGTTGTACCACACAAGGAAACGCTGCTGCCCGTTCCTTGATTTACAATTATTAAAGATGGTGTTATAACAATCGGGACCAACGGCTTAACGTGCGTTCCGAGGCACGGAGGGTACTCTCTCAACCAACCAGACCCGGAAAGAAATCTTAGTATTTACCCAAAGATTTCCTGTCCGGTGCAGGGATTAAACCCTCGACCTCCGAGATTTAAAGCGAGCCAAATACCGCTACGCTACGGAGGTTGTGTGAATTAAAAACAACTGCATCAAAATCGTTTGCGTAGTTTTAAACATCTAAGCATACAAGGGTCGGTCAGACAGCGGGAAGGACTTTGTTTTATACTATGTAGGCATTCGTTATCTTCAGTGATTTGTTTGTCTTCAAGGCATACTTACCCCGCACCCTCCACTGAACAAACTTCCCCTCAGACAAACATTAAATTGAAATGAAGTAGATTGATCGCTGAACGATTAAACTCTTTGATTTAAAAATAAAACGATTTGTCATTGAAGTGGTCGTTACGAGCGATCGTGAAAGTTGTATGAAGACAGGGCGAGTGGGACGCTCGTCTACACAACACTAGGAATGTTGCAAAATTGGAATTCATAAACTATATAGTTAACTATGTAAATCTTGTCGAAATCGGTACAAACCAAGGTTTAAATTTTTACTCTTAAAAAATATTTTTGTAATAGAAAAATAACAGGATTTTACTAAATGTAGTGTACACTACTTACATTTCATTGGAGTTAGCAAAAGAGATTTACACCATGACGATTTCGCATTGCCAACCGAGCCGTGTGACGGGCTGCCTCGCTATGCTCTTGTGATTGAGACGCACGAAGTCGAGCCACACTAAGGCTAAGAACTCACGGAGCGATTTAGTCCCGTGCCCGCCGCGGTGGTGGAACTGCGGTTTTATTTCTAAACTCACTGGAAAGGTATAGAAAGTATATGTCCGTCTCTTGGTTCTAAGCTACCTCTAAACAATTTTCATCCGAATCAGTTCAGCCGTTCTTGAGTTATAAACAGTGTAACTAATACGACTTTCTTTTAGATAGATGCAATATTGCTTAGAAAAAAGGTATCTCTCAAATACAATATAAGATATATCTGTACCCTGCTCGTGTTCACACACACACACACATTTCCTTCAACATTATCCCACGTATTACGTAATATTTGTCAATGTTTTTAATGAGTGTGGACTGGAATGAGCTGGCCTCGTGTCCTCAGCGACTGAGACGTCGCTACACGAGCCATAGCTCCGTCTCTGTCGCTCGTCAATCAAACAGAAGGAGGCACAATATCCTGCGGCGTTTGTTTTTTTTCCGGACGGTATTTTTTCTTGGCGTGTCCGGTTTGCCTCCGGCGGGTGTACGGGCTGCGTCCGGCGCCACAGTAGCGGAATCACAATTCAGTTCAAATACTGTTTTTATATAATGAACTGCCTGTTGCCTGAGGTACCTAATAGTACCTACCTATGCTTAATGAGCTTACGTAAAATTACTAGATTCACCACCAATTTCCAGTTTCGGGCTAGTACTTAGATCTTTTTACATGGAAAATTTATTAGTAAAATAATCTTTTTCGCCCGAGCGGGGGCTTGTACCCGGGACATGCCTAATTGTGGCTGAACACATTACCGCTACACCACTGAGATAAATTATATTAATGTTGTAATTGTAAGGGAATCTCCGTCGCCGGTTGTCGACTGTACGTCCTTTTACTAAATTATCAGGATTGAGCCCCCGGTGACGTCATTCGATCCCGAACTCGTGGGAACACACGCGTGGCACCACATCATACGATTGTATGTAAGTACCACGCACGTCTCACACAATTATCATATTTTCCGCACGAACTCGCCTCAAACACAACAACGATATGAATTCAGTTAAAACACACGAACATTAACAAATTCAATAAACAATTGTTACAAGTTAGTTAAACCAAACTAATATAAATATTCATGGCGGTCACGTGGCCTGGCACTAATCTGTTTTTATATTGTTATCCTTTCGATTACTGGAGCATACACTCACAACCCTATCTATTAATAGTAGGTAGTAGGTACTTGACTCAGAGGATTCAGTCAGGAAGTTTCTGACGAACGTATGTAGTTACACTGTTAAACAATTTACTACTCTTTTAGTAAGCAATTGCATAGGAAAATTACTTACTCTTGTATTGTATTGGAGTTTTAACACGCATTTGTAAGCAGGTTGCAATTTTACAAATTATTTGTATTCGTCAGATACTTATTGTAATTTTACAATCCTAAGTTGTGTTGTAGGATTAAATCTTAAGTTTTGTAAAATTTCTATACTTATTCGGCATTTGATTTTACCACAATTACCAGTAAAATTACTAACCAAAATTTGCAATTACAATTACAAGAAATGATTGGAAATTTAGAAATCGTTTTTTTTTAGTTCTGTTTGCATTTTTACAATATTTTGTTCTAGTCTTGACAACCTCCGTAGCTTAGCGGTAATTGGCTCGCTTTGAACCCACGACCTCCGGGTCGTGGGTTCGATCCCCACACCGGACAAGAAATCTTTGTGTAAATTCTAAGATTTCTTTCCGGGTCTGGTTGGTTGAGGGACTACCCTCCGTGCCTCGGAAAGCACGTTAAGCCGTTGGTCCCGATTGTTATAACATCATCTATAACAAACGAATCAGGGAACGGGCAGCAGCGTTTTCGCTGTGTATTTCAACATAACAATGCGGTCACCAATCCGCCTGCCATGCGTGGTGACTATGGCAAAAACTCTCCCTCGGGAGGAGGCCCATGTTCAGCAGTGGACGTTATACGGGTTGATGATGATGATGATTCTAGTCTTGACCGCTTCGTAATTTCGAGTCTAACATTTTGTAAAATTCTATACATATTCGGCATATAATTTAACCACGATTATTTTTTTTATTTTGGTAAAATTACTAGATTTATTCGATACATTTGGGTTAGTAAAATTACGAATAATGTATAGTAATATTACTAAACATAGTTTTAGTAAATGATAAGTAATTTTGCGACTGATGATTTGTAATAATTTGAAACTGAGTCGTGATCAGTTGTGTAGTAAAATTAGACGAAGAAGAAGACGGAGTTCCACGATTTCAAAAATGTGGTGCGTAAAAACTTCCTATACAAATTTAGTAAAATTACTATGGATTTTTTTAACAGTGTAGCTACCAGGCTTTCATTTGACCAGGCTTGACATTATTTTGGCATGTATATTTTTTACGAATAAAATCAAAAACTACTGGACGGATTTCGATAATTCTTTCATCATTATAATGCTGCGTTAGTCCCGGAAGCAACATTGGCTATATTTAATTATGAAAGTTTCTACCGGAACGGGGCGAGAGGACCCCCGAGGCCTTATTAAATGGTTTAAACACTACAAACTAAGCAACCTGCACTCAGTGGAGCCAGGACCTCGGCCCAGTGCAGTCGCTGTGCGGAGGACCCTGGGAAGATTTGACTTCAATATTTGTAGGGTAGTTTGCAACTAGTCGTGGAAGAGAACTGACAACAGAAGGTCTCACCAGCAGCACGGAACTACCGTATCCATACAGACTGCCGCGCTTGTGGGAAACTTGAAATAAAACTAACTCTACTACTTGCTAACGTTCCCAACATGCCGGCTCGTTGCTCCGTTGAATGGCACCCGAGGTTTTTATAAATGAATTTACCTCCCGGCCCCAAAGTTTCGACGCCAAATGCCAAAAATACATAGTCAGTCAAGGGATTATTAAAATTGTCAGCTGATTCGGCCTTCCATGCTGGCCCTTATCGGACGGAACACGGCGCGAGGGTACACCTGTCATTGATTCAATTCATTGTACTGTAACAAACATTTGAAAGTTTCACAGAAAATATAAACTTACATATCGTTAAATTACTTAATTGGTTTAGTAAGAGAGGCGACGACACTCGCGACACATCCGCTCGGGACGCGCTGACTACTGACGCGGACGTGACGAGCATTCATTGCTTTAATTATTACAACAAACTATTAATAACTCGTCACATACACAAGTATTAATCATTTAAAGCAAATTATTAAAATAAAACAAAGTGTTATACGGTATAATTTACTTTTGTCGTAATACAGTCGAACTATGTACCTATTTACTTTTTAATATCATCCATATTCCTAACCAGTCTGTTTTCTCCCAGAAGACGAAGTGTCCTGCACCCTGCGCACCACACGCTCGCTCCGCGGCTCCGATGTGTCGCGAGTGTGCGCGCTGCGCGTGCGCCGCCGCACTGCTGCTCCTCGCGGCGGCGGCGCTCGTCGCCGCTGACGATAAGAGAGCTGAAAGTAAGTTCATTTCTTGATGTTGACTTAAACTTTTAATCCTCATATTAAGCTCTTATAATAAGTCCAATGCTGTGGATAGGCCTCGGTGATTTTAACATAGTAATTCTTTCTTAGTTTAAGAACTTACTTATAATGGTTGTATAGATTTATTGCCGTTTGCAGCTCCTGGAATGTAGTTGTGATTTTTGGCAAATCCCGCGTCGTAAATGCGCGTTAGTTGTCATGTTCGTTTCCAAGATCTACTCTTTCACAGTAAAAAATCCCAGACAACAAGTGCCAAAGTATTAAAGACAACTCCCGCACTAGTCGTTGCACTGCCTGTACTAAAGCATTATCATCATCGACTGATACAAATTTTACAAAAGCGACATCATATTGAAAGTGCTCGACCAATTTTGAAAAATGCTTAAAGTTATTAAGGATCTTAGGCGTTTATTACTAGTGAGTAAGTATGTTCTTAGATGTCACGAATCATGAAATGTGTTTCTGTGCAGTGTCTCCAATGCCTTTCATAATGGGCTCCCGGTACGGGCGCAGCTCGGAGCCGCGACTCATCGCGCCGCGGAACGACAGGTTAGTGTGGAGACTTCTACATGTTCTCAATTTGATGCTCTTTCTTCAACATATTGGAGATTAAATGATCACGGTACTTACTTGTAAGCCCTGGTGTTTTGGGTTCGATTCCCATTTGAGACAATTATTTGCGTGAACCACAGATGTGACATTCCGAGTCTGGATGCATTTGAGTCCGTCAATTACCTAGTATACGTAAACTCCTTCGCCACGGGATAGATATTGTCTAGTGTGGAAGATGCCTTTTAAAGTATGGTTGAAACTACCCTATGCGCTATGGGCCATTTCAACTGTTGTTAGTCGTAGCAACGTGTTCAATAAAGATTCATACATTAAGAGGTTGACTGCTAAAGTGTTGAAAATCGTCGTGAAGTCTTCCGCACAGACTCTTTCGAGTCCCGGGGTGGGGGGGATGGTGGTGTCTCTCGCCATCTCTGAAACAACAACAAGGCTCGACGGCCATTTGGTTGTTAAAAATGTGCCAATGATAATAATTTTCTACAGGTTCTTCATGGGCAGTCGGTACGGGAAGCGATCAGGGTTGTTAGCAGGAAGTAGCAGCGTGGTGACGGGAGGCGGGGGAGTAAAGCGCCGGGCTCTGCTGTGCGAGTTCACCGGCGTCGTGCCGCTGTACCGCTGCGTGCGACACGACAAGCGCGCGCACTACGACGCGTGAGTACAACAGACATACTAGATCATCATACGCCTCCTCTTCAGGACTTTGCCATTACGTTTATTAAGTTAAATTTTAATATTAACAATTCAATCTTATATTTCAAAATTGAGATTAATAAAATTCGACCACCGGCAGGATTCGAACCTGCATCTCTGGGTAAAGCCCCCAATGCCTTAACCAATTAGGCTACGGTGGAACCCTACCGATCATCGAAATTCATTAATCTCCTTTTAACACGTCTCTAAGGGGGACGCGCGGTAGCGCTTCAATGCGACGGGACGGTTCAATCTTAGCCTACAAGTTTAAAAAACAAACCGTTTCTAAGAAGAGCGGACTGAAGTGTGACCCTTGAGGCACACCAGACCAAACGACTTGTACCGAAAATTTATAATCAGAAAACCGTAATTGTAACATAACATTATGTAATAGACTCACTAGTGCTTAAATAACAAGCTAAATACACTTTCTATTGTAGTGGAATAAGAAGTGACAATATTATGATGAACTATCAAATGCCCTGCAGAAGTTAGTGGAGATTAATGTTAACAAGTTCATGTTTATAACTTAAAAACTGAAAATCGAATAAAATACATCATTTTCTATCATTAACTCTTAAAAGCCCCTCTTCTAACATGACAATAAATAAAAAATCATATCTACTAAAACATGTTTTGTTGTAGGAGAAGTGCGGATGAATCGGGTACACGCGAACAAGAGTAAATTCGGCAGCGAAGAAAACGACAGCACGACACAGAACAGAACGACTAAATAATAACTGAAGCTGACGACACACAAACTGACACACGCGCTGCGGCCGCTCCCACCGACACCACGATACAGACATTCAGTTCAACTCACGAAACTATACAAGTAGTCACTCGTGCTACATATTATATGTGAAACGCCCCCATTTTTATAGTATACCATGTAATATTTGTATATGATTATAAAATAGATGCGCCGCCATTATATAGATGCATAGTTTCATGGGTTAGTTGTCCACAGTCAAAAGTTATGAAACGTCTATCAAAATATTTGATTTTATAACGATCGCACGAGTGTGGCGTTTCTTGAATTTTAATCTACTTGAAGCGCCGCGAGCGCATTTTTTAATGAATAATAAAAATCACAAAGACATTGTACTTATACCGTAGCGTTAAGTAGTGTAAAAGGTAATAATATAACGTATGTATGTATAGTGACGTCGCGTCGCGTGCGGCTGGGGACGCGGCGCGCCGGCCTCGTCGTGCGACTAACTGTCGTACTTCTTTGTTAGTTTCATTTAAATATTTTTGCTGTCAACTTATTGCGTTATTTGTTTGTTATAAATTACTTAACTATCGTAACTATAACATCTAATTTTCCTATTAAATATAAAACTACAAATTTTTGTATTCTTCACAACTAATTGTATTTTAGCCGCAATCGATAACCACGACAAAAAGTATTAGGCCTCGTTTGCGACGACGCGGATGGCGTTGGGCGTTGCGCGTTGCGTCGGACGGTGGGCGGTGCGGCCAGCATCTAAATGCTTAATGAAAATAAAATGGCCTCCCGTAAACACACTCATGCAACGCCACATGTTTGAATTTAGAGCGGGCCGCGACGCCCAACGCCTCGCACCACGCTCCGCGTATCCATAAATGAGGCCTTGGACGGCCTCTCAGGGTTGGTGAAGCCTGTTGCCATTAATTATAAGATAAAGTATAATTTGTATTCACAACGCAGAAGCTCCCATGTTGTAGCGCAAGTCTGAACTAAGTCTGTTATTATAAGCGTATGTTAGTAATCGTTCAGTACTACACTTGGTCGCGCGACGGTACATTATTTATTTATATATTAGTTAATTATTCTGTATTTTATAAGACGATTGCACTGTTAAGTAATGATGTGAATATAACATATCAATACTAACTCTTGTTTGTTTCTCATTACCTTTCCTGCTGCGTCAGCGCCATCATCAGTCACTCAGTTGTATTCGCCACGCTTGGTGACTTCGTGCTGCCCGTTACCTAGTATATGATTTATAGCTAACGGCTTTACTTGCTTTCCGAGGCACGGATTAACTAGATCCATAAAAAAAGTCTTTGATATACACAATTATTTGTATCCGACATGGAATCGGAATCATGGCCTACGACACTATACGGTACGTAGGCGGTAGGACACACGAACATAATATGTCTGTCGTTTTCATTCGAAGCTTTGGATCCGAGAGGTTTGTTGGATTCTATTTTTTTTAGACAATCTCCGCACTCGCCAAATTAATCCCTGTGTCTTGGGGACTTTACAAACACACAATTCACGGACACAAAGCACACTCACTACTCATAGCAACTATTCGTGGTTCACACAAATAATTGTCCCGAGTGGGAATCGAACCCAGAACACCAAGTCTCAGAAGAACCTTCCGTAACCACTGAGTCACCGGTGCAGTCAAAGATTACCGGATCGTAAGTATAATGCTCTGCTGCTGCCCTGGGCGAAGTCAGGTTGTTTGTAAATGTAATCTAGAAATTCTTTGAACACAGAAAAGCGAATCAAACCGTTTTTAAGGCGGTTCGTTTGTAGACTCTGACTTGTTCGAGATGTTCCTTAGTATGAAGCCGCCATCAAATGATTTCCTATTAGAGAAAAGGGTGGCACTAAGTTATAGAGAACATTTGGTATAGCCCTTATTACTTTGGTACTAAGTGCAGATATAGCGTACATTGGGCTCATAAGCATGGATGCAATGAGAAAGTTATAAATAGAAATTATATATAGAAATCTTTTTGTTGAGAGTGGTCCAGATCGCTGGTATTATGGAAAGTAGTTTTACCAGCCGCTTTTTCAGTCATTGAGGTAAATCCTAGGACTAACGAAACCTAGAAAGAAATCTTTGATTTGAGACAAAAATGAACCAACGCAGGAATATACCCAACGATCCCAAAAATCAAACGGGCGATACTCGTATCATATCGGACAGACGGTTGTTTATTTGTGCACATTTAGGTAAAGTAAGTCATTCAGTAGTTGTGTATTTTATCGACGACTTTTCCTCGTGATTCAAGGAAAGCTAACGACAGCAGAATAGCGGGAAAATAAACTACCTACATAGTTGAGCGACGTTTAAGAGTTGATTTGACACCTTCAGAGGTTTCCCTACCTGACCAGGTCAGGAAAAATCAAGGTGTCAAAGCAAAACCAGTCATTTTCATTTACATAATTAATTGTCGATTTTTATTAATAAACATTTTAAAGAACAAACTATAAAAATTACTATACAGTTGTTAATGCAAAGACCATTAACACATTTTAAAAGTTATAAACCACATTTAAAAATAAACACAAACCATAGCCAACTGAAAAAGCGCGCGAAATGAAAATTAAAAATAATATAATAAGAAAAAACAAGAGAAGAGAGAATCGTCCGTCCCGACCGCGGGCAACACTTATTGTATTTGTTAAATAATTAGATTTGTACTACCGGCAATAAACCTATCTATACACTATTTCTTTCAACCTGGGCCTAAACAACAGTATAAAACAAAGTCGCTGCCCGCTGTCTGCCTAAAACTACGCAACGCATTTTGATGCGGTTTTCTTTAATGGATAGACTGATTCAAGAGAAAAGTTTATATAATATGTAATAATATATACCATCCATAATATGTACCACAATAAATAATATGTACCACCCATGCAAAGCCGGGGCGGGTCGCTAGTGTTATAAAAGTTTGACAATTCTTAATGCTCAAATAAATTCTCATATAAAATTGTTTAAAAATACGACTGTAAGACATCTCCGCACTAGTAAAATTAACCGCTGTGTGTGGCTTAGGGACTTAACAAACATTCAATTTATAAGGCACACCCAGACTTATAACTTGTTCTGGAGATAGTCGCATACCAGCTATATAATATAATCATCTTCCAGTGTTTTAGTAGATCAGATTTATTATTAGGTATTTCTTCCCCGAAGTAATAGCAACGGCGTCAATAATGTGTTTTGGCACTCTTAGGCGCACCCCACATAGGATGTACCTCGAAGTGTGATCGACGTCCAACAAGGGGTTCGCCTGGCATGACGACTAAAAATGTATGATGAGTCCGTCAGTTAGATTCTAATAAATATTGGAAATGTATTTTTTATTTATCAAATCAATAAAAATTGACAAAGATACAGAGCAAACAGCAAACTATAAAGTTCAGGAGTTTTACGTAGTAGTGACGTCACAACCCCCCCTGGGTTTTGACGTCACTACTACGCAAAATAGTAGGTACCTACCTAAAAGTGACGTCACAAGAAATTTCAACGCTGTATCTTTGTAATTTTTTGTTTGAGGAAGGAAAAAAAACAATGCCATCAAAAACATACTTGTAAAAAAACCCAAGTCTCGTAACGCAGTTCTTTTACCGTAAAACGTTGTGAGATCTATGTAATACCAAGTCGGTTAATTTATTCAGTCCCTACTTAAGGGACCTTCTATCTTAAGCTATTACGTAATTATCTCACCTTACAGAATCTAATTTTGACCTTATCAAAATTCAAAACTTTAAAGTTTTAAATAATAGATTAACTTGGCCATCGGATATAATTAGAATGTATCTCACAAGTGTTTATTGCGATGGCCAAGTCAATCTAATATTCATAACATAAAAGTTTTGAACTTTGATAAGGTCAAAATAAGATTCTGTAAGGTGAGATAATTACGTAATAGCTTAAGATAGAAGGTCCCTTAAGTAGGGACTGAATAAATTAACCGACTTGGTATTACATAGATCTCACAACGTTTTACGGTAAAATAACTGCGTTACGAGACTTGGGTTTTTTTACAAGTATGTTTTTGATGGCATCTCATTTCTTTTTGTAGATAGTTGTACTTTTTTCCTTTGCTTTACAATTTACATTATTTTTTAAAATACCAACAATGGATTTTACCACTCTGTCACTTGATGATGAGCTTTCCAATTTTTGTAGGTTGTGTTCCTCTTTTTCTTTACCGGTACTACTTCTTGAACTTCAGCTACAGTTTTTCTCAAAGCCCACTCCATTTCTGTATGGGTTTTTCTCGATATCTTTGATGCAACAATATTAAGCATGTCTAGACATTAAATGCTTGGGTTCCGTACCCAAAGGGTAAAAACGGGACCCTATTACTAAGACTTAGCTGTCTGTCTGTCTATCACCAGGCTCTATCTCAAGAACCGCGATACCTAAACAGTTGAAAAATTCACAAATTATGTATTTCTGTTGCTATAATGAAATGAAAATGAAAATGAAAAATGAAAATGAAAACGTTTATTGATAATGTAGACGAATCGATCGTACTTATTATAAGTCAAATACAATGATAATGAAAAAAATAAATAAAAATAAATCTTAACTAATAAATTAGTTTACATTTCAACAATAATGTTATTAAATTTATTAATATTGTTATGGCATGTCCGTAATTAATCGCTTATTATAAAATATAATTAAGATCAACCAGTGCGGGCTGGGATCGGGTCTGAAGCATAGAACGCGTCGCGAGCCTCGCCTTGCGAGGACGACCGGACCCTATCCTAGCTTCCTACGAGTCTTTCTCTATCTACCTACGGTGTGACACTCGGAGAAGAAAGACTATAAGAAACTCCGAGATCATTCTTTTTGTCATCTTTTAAAGTCTTTGATTAATAATTTTATACATTGTTTAAACATTTTTAGTATCTAGGTTAGTGATCCCCATACATCGATATGTAGGCACTCATACCAGGAAAGTGTGAAAAAAAACAATGATAATTTCAAGTAGGTATCGAGTACAGGGAGCGCTCTCCCAGATTTACATATATAGAAACATGCCTACAATCTGATCAGTTGTCTTGCGTATATTTTAAGAATTCGAAATTTATAAAGTACATAGCATTGACTTAATTTGATTGCCAATTCGGTGTGATAGCTAAAGGATGCCAGTCTGCCGCAATGAGACCGATGGATTCATCCGCCAAACATCTCCATCATCCATATATTCTTTAATATTATAGTAGCCACGAGTCATAAGGACCTTTTTCACATACTTTTTGAATTTATGGTCTGGCAAAGCTGTCACAATTAAAGGAAGTTTATTATAGAATCTAATACAATTTCCAAGAAATGATTTACTTGTCTTATTTACTCTATAAAAAGGTGTAATGATCTTATCTTTGTTCCTAGTGTTAAAATTATGTACGTCCTTCTTTTTGCTGAATTTATTTATGTTTTTACGGGCGTAAACTATATTTTGGTATATGTATTCGGAAGGCACGGTAGGTATATTAACTTCTTTGAATAGACTACGAAGAGAATCACGGCTTCTTTTTTTATAAATAGCACGGATTGCTCTCTTTTGTAGTATGAAAATACTTTGGATATCTGCGGCCGATCCCCATAATAGGATCCCGTATGACATTACACTATGAAAGTAAGCAAAGTAAACTAATCTAGCTGTTTCTATATCAGTCATTTGTCGGATTTTCCAGACCGCATAAGATGCAGAGCTTAGTTTTTCAGATAGTCTTTCTATATGTGGTCCCCATTGCAACTTGGAGTCAATAGTAATTCCTAAAAAAATTGTTGATGGAATTAAGCTTAATGGCTCCCCATTTAATTCTACATTAGGAATGTTATTCGACACATTTGGTAATGAAAATCTAATACATTTCGTTTTACTTGCGTTAAGAAGGAGATTATTGGCGGAGAACCAATCCGAGATTAAAGCGAGTGTGCGATTTAACTCTGTAACACTTTTGTCTTTTCTATTTACATTAAATATAAGGGATGTATCATCTGCAAATAAAACTATATCGCACTCATTTTTGACAACATTTGGAAGATCGTTAATGTAGATTAAGAACAAAAATGGACCTAGGACTGACCCTTGTGGAACTCCTATTTTGACAGTAGAACCTTCGGAAATTACATTGCCAATAGATACTCTTTGTTCTCGACCTGTTAAATAAGATGTTATAAGATCAAGTGCTGAGTCGGTGAATCCGTAGTATTTAAGTTTCATAATAAGCGTGTTATGATCAACGCAATCAAAAGCTTTCGAAAGGTCGCAGAAAATACCTAATGCATCCTGCGATTTCTCCCAAGCCTTAAATACAGATTCTATAAGATTGGAACTGGCATCTTGAGTAGATTGGATAATAACAAACTAAACATAAAATAAGTATTAAGGGGGGGCTCCCATACAACAACTATTTTTTGGCCTTTTTTGCTCGATATCTATAACGGCAACAGGTAGGCACTTGAAAATGGTACGGAACCCTTAGTACGCGAGTCCGACTCGCACTTGGCCGGTTTTAGTCTATTGTATTCACAAATGGATTATTCCTGCGCTTTAATAGTTCCAAAGTAGACTTAAATTTGATGTAAACCATCCAGACTAGTAACTCTGTGCCCTTATTTACAAGATAACTTAACTTACGCACATATGAATATCCACGTACCTAGCTGGCATGGCAACATTCACCATATGAAACAAGAACAGATGCGTCGTATACTTTTTTTATGCTTTATTGATATTCGTCGCACTCGTCAAACGTCATTTAAAATTAATCCGTATGTAAAATTGTTATCTCTCATTGGTTATAAATATTGTCAATGTACCTAATCGAAAACTACAACATCAAGCTTAACAGAGGATTAACATGAACTTATGTATGGCACTCACGGCCTTCTGGCTTCCGGCCTGTCAAAGGTTTTTAAAATTACGAAATTGATGAACTGTTTTTGATGGAATTTTGGTACAACTACATAATACATGTCCGATTATGGCCTTTTTTTAAGACAGCTCCCGCACTAGGGAACAAGCTAATATGTACATAAGTAAATTCAAAGCTACCTAGTTAACATCAAACTGTGTATAAAAATATTTGATAAAATGATTATATAAATATAGTTTGTGTCAGATTAATAAAACGTGGTTTGTGTGTATACCTTCGATATCACAGTAAGATTTGTTAGTTGCTTGGAAGAAAGTGACCGTCTTTCTGTGTTTCGAACGGGAAGCGTGAAAGCCGTGGTTTAAGTTTGTCCAGGGGAATGCAAGAATGTTACGCATCTCCTCCGCCACTGCGGTGTTCCGGCACGGGCAGTGGGGTATGTGGGACTCGCCCTCTTCATAGCAGTGGAATGCTAATCATAACATGAGAGTAAAACCCCTGGTTACTCCTCCGACCACAATTGGTGAGGGGCCCAGGTACTGTTGCCTATCTGGGATACCCTCTGGCAGCGTCCGCGACTCAATTGGTGTTGCGGGCTCTCCTGCGCCCAAATAACCAGTTTCAGGGACGCCCAGATTACACGGGGTCCCTACTTCTCAAGGGACCGCAGCCTCCTGCTGAGACATGGCTCAAGCGGGCAAGCCACCTCCATCAGACGCTGTTATGATTGTTAGTATCCTATCGTTCATAGCACAACTTATGTACTATCTTACTTTTACAATCCATTGTTTTTTTTTTTCCTACGACTTTTTTTTTTTTAGTACTTGTTAAATTAATCCCTGTCTCGCGAAGGTCTCACCGCTCAATAGATTCACGAAAACAAAGCACCCCCTGACTCAGTACAACTGTTTGAATTTCAGACGAATAATTGTCCCGGGTGGGAATCGAACGCAGAAAACCAGGTCTCTGAAACAACTAACCTAACCACTTAGACACCACCTTTCAACATAATTCCATCTAGGTCCCTATCTTCGCCTATTCCTCCATTAAATCAAACATATTCATGTACACTGATTCACTGACTGCAAATGTAACTTTGTAATCCTATACATTTATAAGAAATAACAAATTTATTAATGCAGTTGATGAAACTGAACAACTGGACCGAAATTGCAAAATGTTGGAATTTTCCCATGAGTTTTACACTAAACTCTCCTAATACTCAAAATTTGAAGCTTCTACGTCTGCTAGAAGTGCCTAAACATTTTGATGATCGGTCAGTCAGCAGTGAGCGAGTGACAAAATTACCGAAAATACCAAACTTTGACTAGTTATAATTCGTAAAGTACTGGTTCAACTTGAATGAAATTTGAAATATACTGTAGTTTTACAAAGCTTGTTTAGTTACTGAAAATTCAGGCTCCTATCTTTATCCACAACGAAGTTATAGGGGGTCGAAAATCGGCTGAGTTGCTTCGAGAAAAGATAGGTACGGCCGTGCACCTTTTTTTTTTTTTTTTTTTTTTCTTACTCGTCTTGGGGGGGCACTGCCGTGCCCCCAGATATTTATTAATATTTTGGTCATCTAACTGACAGACTTAATAGATTTTTTATTCTTCATGCCTATTAAATAACATTACTCTATAGTGTAACTCGATTTTGGCTATATGTAATACTAGCTGCGCCCCGCGGTTTTACCCGCACCACTCTGCTCCAGTGGGTCGGAGTGTGATATTTTGTAGCCTATATGTTAATCCAGCTTATTAACTATCCACGTGTAAACTTTCAGCCAAATCCATTTAGTAGTTTTTGCGTGAAAGAGTAATAAACATCCATCCATCCATACTTACAAACTTACGCGTTTAACTTAATATTAGCAGGATAGTTCCTTCGACGAGGAGACCACCAAGCCTGTTAAAATTAATATTGATTTCCGTAGTTGTGTAGTGAATGTGAGTCAGCGGAAAAATTACTCATCTTTAAGATTATTAACTGCTTCACTATAAAAATATTTCTAATAAATTGAGTTCCAGTCGGAGTGATTGCGTCGCATTAAGAAGCCTCATCGATGTTTTAATTTGTCGAGCAAATGCTAAAAGTGTAGCGTTGTTACAGTCGCTGGAAAGCTCGAGTCGGTCAATAGTTCTATAATTAAGTTAGGTCTGTACTAATAAAAACTGTAGTATTATAATTTTAGGGTACCGCAGTAGTTTTTAAAGTCGGACTTGTGATCGCCGGTTCGAACCCCAACCATTGCTCAACCGACGTGAACACACAAGCATTTTAGTTTAGCACGAGGGGTTAACAACTATACCATTAGTGTGCAAAACTCTGCTAATAATCACAAAAAACGAAAAAAAAGTTCAAAGAACTTGAGACAGATGAGACTGATGTCGTCCACGGCGGACCGCAGCAGATGAGGAGATTGATTAGGTACCTGCGTAGGATATTCTATAGTGTACCAATGTGTGGGGCTCGCCTTTGTTGCCGGTGATTTGTTGCTCGTGGCTACGTAGATATAGTACCTAGTAACCCATGAAACCTCGTTGGTCTAGCGGTAATTTGTTCGACCATCAGCAAGTCCCGGGCTCGATACCCGAGTCGGACAAAAAGTTGTGTTACTTGAAATTAGATACCACTTCAAGTCTGTGAAGAAGAAAGAAGATGAAGAAGGAAGTATTTCCCCAGTCGAGCAGGTCATGGAGCGTACTAACGCTATGTTCTGTAACATGGTATTGTTAATAAGTGTGATTTTCCCATGTATGTGTCAAAGACACAAGTGTGGGAGCGGGTTTTTTTCGGACGGACACATATAGTTAGCCGCGAGGCTTTTGCTACTTCAACGGGCATAAAGGCGAACAGTGCTCCAGCCTAGTCTAGTTCAGTCCTGGTTATTAAATGGTTTAAAAACTACAATATAAGCAACCTGTGGACGAGGGCACTCCTTGGACCTCGGCTCAGGGCGGTCGCTGGTGGGGGGCTCTGACCGGAACCCCGCCTTGAATGCACACAACTCGAGCCTGCATTTAGTGTCGTCGGTCTGTCAAAGTTAATTAAAATAAATTTACCGATGTTTCGATGTAAAGGTGCCATTCCTGGAACTTGATATTTTTATAAAATAAAGAAACCATCGAAATATCTAAATATTTTCATCTCTCTCATTTTCATTTTTCATTTATAAAGATGCAGTTTTTGCAAGATACGAACTCGAAGGTTGTAATATGAAGACTTTTGTATTTTTTGGAGTGAAAACTTGAAGTGCTCAGGTGTTCAATTTATTGCTTTCGACAATGTGAACTTTGGTGGTAATTTAGGTACAATATTAGATAGGAGATCGGCAATTTAGGAGAGAGGAAAATATTATAAAATGAAACTACTGTTACGCCTGCGACTGCTTATCAGCTCGCGACTGGGGGTCGTGCCTCAACAAGTCTACTCCATGTTCTCCAAGAGGGAGTGTGAGGGGACTATTACTAAGGACTCATATAAATAAAAGATGGCACTCTTTGTAATTGTATATTATTGACAATCGCAACACAAACACAAACACATCACAATCTAATCTAATCTATCAAATATCAATATTATTTCACTATTATGAAATTGTTATTTAGGTACATCTCATTCCGGAGGTTGTCGACAACCTCCGTAGCGTAGTGGTATTTGGCTCACTTTAAATCTCGAAAATCGTGGGTTCGATCCTCACGCCGGGCAAGAAATCTTTATGTAAATTCTAAGATTGCTTTCCGGGTCTGGATGGTTAAGGGACTACCCTCCGTGCCTTGGAAAGCACGATCGTTATAACATCATCTATAACAATCTTATACAAGGCAATCTTTATTCATAAAGCGAATACAGTGAGTAGGTACGTCACATCGGTCAATGTAGAACCGACCAACTACAGTACACTCGTCCGTGGTGTGTGTGTCGTGCCGCGGTCGTGCTCGGGTTGCTCTCACGATGAGGTATCCGTTAGTGGCACGTAGCACGGTCGTAGCACAGTACGAACATGTGGGTTAATCAATGCTAGGCGCCGTCAGTAATTTCATGGGTGACCGTTAGTGGTAAATTAGATTTATTTCGATTTTTTTTTTTGTAGAATAATGGAGACATGCTAACCGCCTAAAATCAGTATTAGATACAAATACAACTGACATAAAAACAATAGTCTCCCCGAACGATTACGGCGGCCAATCTGTAAGCTGTTAGCCAACTGCGCAGGACGTATTATGCACAAGTATGTGGGCAAACACAGGTGCACTCTCTATTCCTTTAGTCTCAAAAGCTAGTGGGACGGTTCTACCGACAGTAACAGTCTCCAAGGTACGGATGAAACACCAACTTTCACTTCACTGGCTGGTTAATTTAAACTAACTCATTTTTTTGATTAAACCCGCTAGTTACGATCGAATATAATATCGCCAGGCCAACGAGGTAAACATCGACTTATATATTTGTTTATTAAGTAAGGAAATGTTGAATTCCTTGTTATAAGATGTTACACGATCATTAGTGAAATATTTGAGAGAGCCTTGAGCAACTCTTTAAAATCATCTCTTTTAAGATTGTGTAATTTGTAAATAAGTTAGTAACCTCCGACCGAATATAGAATAAAGTGGGCTCGCTGTCGAACAATGCACCGAAACGTGGTTGTTGTGGATATGTTAACGGAAATGTATGTAATCCGTCAGTGTATACAATTCCTAGGAAATGTATGTAATTCCTAAAATCGCCCGGAAATGTGTGAAATAAATTATATTACACATATTTCCTAGGAAATCTATACATTTCCTAAATAGCAATCGGAAATATCAATGGCTAGACAAAGACAAAGACAAAGACAAAGACATTTATTTTGTAAAACATGAGTATACAATACAGGATTTGTTACAATATCCGCATGTAAGATGTTCAATAAATGTAATATAAGACCAGCATGTTTTGCCAATAATGGCGTACAAAAATTATTATTATATACTTACTTATAAACTACAGAGACGAAATCTAGTTATGAAATTATATTTAATAAACATTGTTTAGGTTAGGTTTAGGTTATCTTTTTTTATAACCACCCGAAACCTCGTTTATCAACTAACTAGGTTGATCAACATATGATTCTTATTAATTTCTGGTAACAGTGATTTTCCGATAAATGCACCTTAAAAGTTAATAGATACCTAGTTGATTTTTGAAGCTTTAATTGGTAAGATAACATTAATCATATTTTATGGTATGATTGTTACCTATTTGTATTAATAAAAAATATTATTCTCGTTGAAGCAACATGTTTTATTACAGAAAGCATTCTTTTTATACATTTTCTGATACGATATTGGAATTATATACAATTCCTAGGAAATACATACATTTCACAGGAAATGTGTGTATTAAGGAATCTTTGAAACATTATTTTACACATTTCCTAAGTAGGCTCGGAAGGGTATATATTTCCTAGGAATTGTGTACAATTCCTAGATTTCATACATATCCGGTAACATATATAAATGTTGCTACGATGTGTTGATGGATATGTTATAAACGTAATGTAGAGCTTTGATTTGTGTTCTTTCACAATACAATTCGGTATTTTTGTTAACAAATAATAAAGTTTGTTATGATCGTCTGATGCTTCGACAGATCGATTGACTCGATAAGGCATAGTTTTGGTACGCGTGTTTGTACTCGCCAAGGCAGAGTTCTACCGAGTTCAGCGACCAGTACAGCGTTTTGTGTTCAAGGGTTCAAAAGACGTACCCGAACCAGAAAAAACGAGGAATACGTTTCGAAAGTTTTATTACATTTAGGGTATAATTGATTTGCGCAGTTAATTGTCTATAAATAAGAAGGACACCGGGATCACATATCATCGGTACAATGTTTTCTACAATACTGAGTCGTCGTGGAGCTATGCATTGCTAAGGCAGGACTTGAACCTGTCTCATTTTAGGTATAGCCCTTAAACAATTCGGCTACGGTGGAACCTGACCGATCATTCAGGAATTCAGGATACAGTATCTTACTAGTCTGGAGGTCCGAGTCTCACCTGAAAGATGCACTTGTAAAGTTCATAATAAAGATTTGTCTATTATCTATTGTCTATCATCGAAATTTATCAATCTCTTTTATAACACGTCTCTAAGGGGAACGTTAAATGAAGCAATAGAGCCTATACCTAAGATGCAGGTTCGAGTCCTGCCGGTGGTCTAAATTTATTCATTTCAATTTCGAAATGTTGTAAGCGGTAAACTTTTCCGTAACGTATTCAAAACGTTTATCTAAAGTTCAAAATAATGATTTTAAAAGCTCTTCGCGAGGGTTGTCTAATGTCTTGGCGGGGGCAGTAGGTCTGAAGTTAATTATATTTTTATGGTTTCTTTATTACAATATGTAGGTACCTAGTGATTGTCAAGGTTGCGAGCTACAGTGAGTCTGATGAAATGGTCCAACTCCGAGTTGTACAATGGTTGGAGTGACTTGAGAGCCGACAGCGGAGTGTCGCACAGATCAAACAGCGCTGTTGACAGCCGCTGATGGACTCTCTCACACCGACGTGTAACATGCTATAAGTTATTTATTCTACTTTGTTTACATCGGTACTTAAATAACTTTGCATTGTATTATTAATATTGCTCTGTGATTGTGTTAACTGTAAAATGAAAAACAAAATATTAATGACAGTAGTAAATGTACGAAATAAACATACGGGTACATGAACTACGCGACAAGGTGGTACATCTAATCCATATTCGGTCAAATTGTCTCTCCTTAGGGCGAACGACTCACCTACACTACCCTTTAAGTCCCCGGCACAGTGCCGCACGGGCCGGATTGCTCATGCGTACCCGGCCCCCACCAACGGCGGATCGAAGGAGTGTCCGGGAGGTTTTAGTGGTTGGTAGGGTCCTCTCCTCGTGCTATGAGTTTAGCATACCACGCTATGGAGAGGGCGAGTCCCACATATCCCACCGCCAGCGCGCGAATACGCTGCAGCGGCGGTGGGAATGCGTAAATGCATTTCCCCCCGGACAAAACAAAAAAACAAAAAAGGCACAGTGCCGCACAGTACATTCGCTGCGGTGTGCCGCGCACTCTGCGCTCGTGTCCGATCGCCGGAGGGTTGTTCTATTGTCACATAAAACAATTATTGCTCTTTATTTGGACACCCTTCCTCCCCGCGCCCCTTGCCTCACCCCCGCACACAGTCTCAAGTCCGTTGTTTGTACGAGACGCAAATATACTTATATTTGTAGAAAGTATTTGTTTAATAAATAATAATATAAAATAATCATTACGTATCGAAAAGAATTAATTTAATTATCTAAATATAACCATTCATGACGATAATGTGGGTGGACAAAGTTACAGAATATTCGCCGTCTCCATAGCTAGTGGGAAGCTTGCGTTATGTCCGAGGGTCGGCTTGTCGAGGCTTCGATCATATTTTGACATCATCATCATCAGCCTGTATTACGTCCACTACTGAACATGGGCCTCCTCCCGAGGGAGGGTCAGTGCCATAGTCACCACGCTTGGCAGGCGGATTGGTGACCGCAGTATTATGTAATAACACACAAGGAAACGCTGCTCCCTGGTATACGATTATTTTAGATGATGTTATAACAATCTGGACCAACGGCTTAACGCGCTTTCCGAGGCACAGAGGGTAGTCCTTAACCAACCAGACCCGGAAAGAAATCTAAGAATTTACACAAAAAATTCCTGTCCGGTGTGGGGATCGAACCACGACCTTCGAGATTTAAAGCGAGCAAATACCGCTACGCTATGGAGGTTGTATCTTCCATACTCACACCTTTCTTACACTCGTCATCTTTCACACAGACCATCCATCTTGTTTTGGCCGCAGGTGATATTGTTTTTATTAATAAACTAGCTGATGCCTGCGACTTTGTCCGCGTGGTGTTTGTTATTCCTTCGGGTTTTTAACTGTTCCACGAAACCTCATTAAATTTCTGACATTAAAAGTTTCATTCAAATCGGTGCAACAGTTTCGGAGATTAGCCCGTACAATCAGACAAAGAATGAAAGAAACAAAAAAATAAAATAATGGGCACAGCGGCACCATATCGACAGTGTTACTTATACCTATTGTTGATAAAAGCGGCCGTAGGTTAATGGCTAGGGAATCGGACTTGTGATCTTGTGGTCGCCGGTTCGAACACCCACCCATTGCACTACCGACGTGAACCCACTCGTAACACAAGCATTTTAGCTTCGCACAAGGAGTTAACAACAATAGTAAACTGCAAAACTCTGCTAGTAAGAAAATTCTAGAGCTCAGAAGCTTAAGGTCGGATGTGCCATTACACGTCAGAACCATTCGTCGCATGTGTCTTTATCGTAAACTGGCACTTTCACACCAAATACTTCTGAAGTATAATAGTACGTCCGTTCTTATGCTTCTTATAGCTACTACACACATGCCGAGCGGCATGTCTTTGTATGTGTATCCATGCCGGCGGCTCCTTTGAATGCCGCTGGGTGCACGGCTGCTTGGCCGCCGGCACTGTGTGTAGAAGCCCTTTAGGTTTAGAAATGAATATGATATAAATGGTTCTCTCGTCGCGTGGGTGGTCGGTGGTCGGTGAGGTAATGAGACTAACTAATTATCATGCAAATGTGAATCAGTGACCCGCTCGGCGCTCAGCTCGGAGTTAATATATTAATACTGATGAGTGCCACCAACTTTCGACTGACTACCTTCAGCTGGAGAGCGTACTCCGAGAAACAGAAGGGTAGCAACTTTGATTAGATATGTCACCGGAAAATAATAAGAATCGTAAGTTAACTTACTGGTTTGTTGATAAACTAACGAGGTTTCGAGTAGTTATAATAAAAAACTTAACCTAAACCAATGGAGTTGTACAGGACTTATTGAAGTTAAATATTTTTTGTTTTGTTACAACAGTAGCATAGTCTCGAGAGGTCAAGTGTAGTCACAATAATGTAAATAATATAATAATTATACGCGTTTACTGACACTGGTAACTAAATTTAATAAGTAATACGAGTGGCACGGAATTCGATCGACTTACGATTCGCATTATTTTCCGGCGACATCTAAATTCATTATCCTCCTGCTCTGCTCCCATTATTTGTGGTCGGCGCAATATGTTATCCTCTTCCATTTTACCCTATTAGACGTCTCTTACATACTCACACCGTCTATCCATATGTTTTTTCTCTCCAAGCATATCCCCCACCTGCATATTCGGCATTCTTTTCGCCACATGCATGTCATCCCTACGCATAATATAATAACAAAATAATTTATTCAAATCATGACAACTTTCTGCCTCACTACTAATATATTATGTAGGTCCGTACCTTCATCGATACATACATAATTTAACATAATACATGATGGAAAATTTTTACTTATATAAAAAAACAGCGGATGGATGAGTAAGAAATTTTGCAATTTAATTATGTTCATATGGAGGAAAAGTTCAGTAAGCTTAATCTATACTTCTATTATAAAGAGGAAAGATTTGATTGTTTGTTTGTATTGAACAGGTTTCGAAACTACTGGACCGATTTGAAAAATTATTTCACCGTTGGAAAGCCACACTATCCCCGGATGGCAAAGGCTTATAACTTCATAGTGAAATTTATGAAGTTTCCACGGGAACGAGAGTGATGCGGGTGAAACCGCGCGCGGCACACTAGTTCTTATGTAAAATACTTTACACACACTGAGCTTGAAAAATTGTATTTTTAAATAGTCATGTCAGTATGGATAAGTTGAATTAACAATATAATCTATTCATGTAAACCGAAATGTGTAATATAACCGCTTTTTATTACATGCATACATATTACATATATACCAAAATAACATTTTTAAATTTTGTATATGTTTATTCCGGCTAATCTCTAGAACGGTTTGACCGATTTTGACGACAGATAGCCTTTCACTGACAGATAGCTGAGATAATAAGGAGTAACTTAAATAACATATTTGTTACATTCGCGGGCACAGCTAGTGTCCTTATATATCTTGTGTGTCATCGTTAAACACATGTTTTCGAGGTAATAATATTTCACTTGCTTTTCATACAGGTTTGTTAAACCGAAGTCCGCTCTCCACGCTTAACTGTCAGCTTCTTTCGTGTTAAATGAATAAGTTGGATACTTTGTGACATCTCGCGTCGGTACAATGCTCATCTCGAAGGATATGAATAATTCCCAGTCTGTAATTAACGCAACATCCATCAATAATGCTGAGACCCTCACAATACTCTAAACTTTTGTACAAAACATATTTTATGTATTTCGTAGTCAATGTTCTAGCGCCACGTAAGTCACCTTTTGACGGTTTTGATATTTTTATAAAGTTGCATAGCTTCAAGAGCTAGCGAGTTGGCTGACGCGGTCTTTTCAAAGCTTCAGTTAGAGGGCCCCCTGAGGTCCGGCGCCCTGGTGCACTGCACCACCTGGCCCTACGATAGCTACGCCACTGAATGAGACTACATTTAGATTCGTTAATATAAACTCGTAAAATAAAGTAAAAAGTAAACTGATATTGCTCTGGTGGGTACGTACCATTCTTTGCCTATTTAACTTACTAACAGCGTTTTTGCACACTAGTTGTATTCTTGTTATCCCCTCGTGCTAAGCTAAAATCCTTGTATACGAGTGGGTTCACGTCGGTAGGGCAATTACCGGTAACTTAATTTCAAAATTTACTATTTAGATTAATACATTTAGACCACCACCGGCAGGATTCGAACCTGCATCTTAGGTATAACCCCTGATGCTTTTACCGTTAATTAAGAGTGGTGCCATCGTTTAAATACTTAACTCTAAATGCAACTGTGAAGATATTTGAAGTAATGTTGATCGTTACCGATAGACGGCATTAATGTTTCCCTTTGAGACGTGTTATGAAAGAGATTGATAAATTTCGACGGTCAGTCGGGGTACGCAGCTTACAAAAAAGGGATACATAATCTTTAGATTAGATTCTCAACCACTCAGACCCGGAAATAAATCTTAGAATTCACACAAAGATTTCTTGTTCGGCGTGGGATCGAACCCACGACCTCCGAGATTTAAAGCGAGCCAAATACCGCTACGCTACGGAGGTTGCCGAAGGTCTATATCTGATGATAATCTGATACAAATATTGGACGTGTAGTCCCAGCCTTAATTTCTTCTGTTCGTCACACCGTGACGAACGCCAGTGTTCGATAACGCGAGCTGACAAGTGCCGACAAGTAATTACAAGTAGCAACAAGTTATTACAAGTATCAACAGGTAGCGTCGACTAATAACGGAACATGTACATTAGAGTGCTTTTGTTACAGAACCATGTTTTCGTCTGTTATCTGTAGTTCGACTATCTGCCAGATAAATATCACGGGCTGTGGTCGGCGAGAGCTCTTCACGAGTAGGTAAAGGTGTCGTGGGCAGATCATCAATTATGTTGATTTCAATGCAAAAGAAATGTACCTAGGTAATTTTTAGGGTTCCGTGCCCGAAGGGTAAAACGGCACCCTATTACTAAAACTTCGCTGTTTGTCTGTCCGTCTGTCTGTCACCAAGCTGTATTTCAAGAACCGCGATAAAAAGATGAAATGTTCTCTGTACCTACCTATTACTGTTGCCGCTTAATACTTAAAACTAAGGGGCCCTTAAATACAAATAAAAGTAGGTAATAATATAGTGTAATGTTGTTTACCTAGTGCTCTAGTACGTGAGTCCGACTTGCACTTGGCCGGTTTTTTTTAATATAACAGAAAATCAATCCTAATTTAGTTTTCACAGAAAGTATTGCTCGACCACTCCATATCTTCCCATGGGTGTAGTAAAAGGCGACTTAGGGACATAAAGCTGATGGATGAGTAGCAGTGTCTATCAAATAAGGTAACTTAACATCATATCACCAACCCGCCTGCCAAGCGTGGTCATAATGGCCTTGCCAAGGTTTGTAATAAGGAGGCCCATGTTCAGCAGTGGACGTCAACGGGCTGTTGACGTGATGTTGACGATTGCTCGAACATCGACAATACAAAGAGAAGAATTCACCAAAATGTTCATTGGTTGGTAAGGCTTTATAATTCATTAATTACACACACGATGAAAATCACCTTTTTATATTTCCCGACGTTTCTATCATTGCAACTTGATGAACTGGTTCGATCCCCAATCATAACCGACGTGGACCACGACGTGTAGCACGAATGACTTGACAAGAATAGTTAGTAGTGTGCAAAAGTATGCTAGGAGACTTATTAAAGAAAAAATATATTAAACCTCGGAGCGATGCGTCACGATGAGTGATGTTCCCGTGACGTCACAGGTGCGTCGCCTCCGGACCTCACATAATTCATCAGCTAATATGATTACGCGGTGACTGACCATAGTACGACTTACATAACTTACGTATACACTGTGATTTTTAGGGTTCCGTACCCAAAGCGCAAAAACAACCTTAGAGTTGCCAAATGAAAAAAATAAAATATCATCGGGTTTTTTTTACGGTAATAAAACTGAGTTGTGAGACAACCTCCGTAGCGTGGCGGTATTTGGCTCGCTTTAAGTTTCGGAGGTCGTGGGTTCGATTCACCGGACAAGAAATCTTTGTGTAAATTCTAAGATTACTTTCCGGGTCTGGTTGGTTGAGGGACTACCCTCCGTGCCTCGGAAAGCACGTTAAGCCGTTGGTCCCGATTGTTATGACATCATCTAATGAAATAATGCATTTTATTCAGCACTTAGGTATTTACATACACTTGTACTTGTCAGAATTACAATGTAAGAAGATAAAATAATAAATAATTATAACTAACAAATAATTCTTACTCTATAAGATATCCGACTAAGTAATTAACAGTAGTAGCAAATCATACAAATCTACAGACTGCAAAGTCCGTCCGTCTGTCCTGTGATATTTATTGCAATTAACCAATTATTATTATTATTATAAGAAGAAATTAAAACCGCATCCAAATTGCAAGTGGTCACATTATATCTAAGTGGCACACACCTGAGGGCACCCTTATGGGGTTTAGGACCACGACCCAGGGTGCCACTGAAGTAAAAAGGTAGATATATAAAGAGGATGTGATCACCAGCACCGACTACAGGCGCTCAATCACACGGCAGGGGTAGGGGCGCAACGCGGTCCTCGCCGGCGAGAATCCTACCCTAGCTAACCTGCAACCTTTCACTAGCTACCTAAGTCTATAGCAAGCATATACCAGGGAACGGGCAGCAGCGATTCCCTGTGTATTACAAAATAATACTGCGGTCACCAATCCGCCTGCCAAGCGTGGTGACTATGGCAAAAACCCTCCCTCAAGAGGAGGCCCATGTTTAGCAGTTGACGTTGTACGGGCTGATGATGATGATGTGAGACTTGAAATATTTACAAGTTATGTTTTTGATGGCGTTTTAAATTAACAAGAAGCTGTTAGTCGGAATATTTTGTATTTTGTCACGAGTCTGGACATCATGTGAAATGTCGGGACAATCTAGACGAATCCCGACCATCTTGCAAGCCTAAAGAGTCCGCTGTCCGTCTGTCTATCGGTCCGACCTTCTCTCTGTCAACAGACTGTATCAACCGTAATAACTAGACAGTGGAAAATTTCACAAATATGTATTTCTGTTGACGTTATAACAACAAATACGCAAAACAGAATAAAATAAACATTTAAGTGGGACATTGTGACAGCTGTTGTAAAAATAAATGGTACGGAACCCTACTTTCGCGAGTCCGTCTCGCTCTTGGCTGTTTAGCTAGTACTCAGCGATTTATAGATTCATGATTGGTAGAACAATCGATCTTTACATATTATATATTATTATAATTTTCGGTAGTATTCACAATTATAGATTCAAATGACATCGAACCAATAAGCGGCCGTAGCCCAATGGCTAGGGCGTCGGATTTGTGATCTTTCGGTCGCCGGTTCGAACCCCACCCATTGCACTACCGACGTGAACCCACCCGTAACACAAGCATTTTAGCTTAGCACGAGGGGTTAACAATAATACTAGTAGACTGCAAAAGCCCCCTAGTAAACTTAAAAAAAAAAAACATATGTGGGGGCGCCCATTCATACATTGCGGCCTGCAGTAGATACCTCTGCTAATGTATTTTGTAAAGCTAGTCGTTGTTCCATTGTAAGAGCAGGATTGAAAACTTTTGTATCGTCTACTTCAGTCTTACTTATTGTAAGTGTAACCTCGTGAATGTCCGCTGTCATTTTAATTTGGGTCGCCCTAGTTAACAACGTATTATTACTAATCACGATATTCTTAATTGATACTTTTTGCATTTATACAACACATTGATTATCTTACTCATCACCCGCGTACTTGTTCGCCCCGCTGCTGCCATGGTTTTTGGTTAATGTTGAGAAAAGTCACAACAAATGTAGGTAGTGACTGCCACGTTGGTGTATCGGTAATATTGACTGCACCGGTGGCTCAGCGGTTATGATAGTTGCCTCTGAGACCTGGTGTTCTGGGTTCGATTCCCACCCGGGACAATTATTTGTGTGAACCACAAATAGTTGTTCTGAGTCTGGGTGTACTTTGTGTCCGTGAAATGTATGTTTGTAAAGTCCCCCGCGACATAGGGATTTATTTCCGTAGTGCGGGAGTTGTCTTTTTAAAAAAAAAAAAAAATATATGTTCGGCTGTAATAAGCGAGTTACCAGGTTCAAATTCCGGATTGAGCAAAAAATTTTGTAACTAAAACAAGTCTTTTAGTTACAAAATTTTCAGATCTTGAAACATTTTAAGTACCAACCAGAAGTCACCAAGCTGCTGATGTTCCACTCGTCCCACTGTTATTGTGGAGTTAACGAATAGAGAGTGCGAGAGGATAATATGCGGAAACTGTCGATCTCTGTAGAGTTTTGCCGCTGTCACCAAAATGCGTCACATACTTTTTTTGAATTTTTCCGTACTTTTGCTAGTTCATCGGGCATAAAGGCAAGCAGAGCTCCAGCCTTAATAAATGGTTTAAAGACTACAAACTAAGCATCCTGTGCAAGAGGGCGCCCCCTGTGGGACTTGGACCTCAGCTCAAGGCGGTCGCTGGTGAGAGGATTGCGGCATTATGACTTCACATTGCTAGGAAGATGTTCATAACTACTACTACGGGTACAAAATGAAACTGCAGAATGGAAGTCAGTCTATGTGTATATTCAACACAATCCTACGTGTCTTTACAACATCAATATTTCTGTAATATTACTTCACATTTAACTTAACAATACATTGTGAAACCACACGAGAGCTTTTTTAACGTGCATGAAAATAAACGCTTACAGATAAAAACGTAATACAGATAAGATAAGAAAATCTTCGACAGGCAGAGCGTTGGGAAAAGAATAGATATTAGAGATTATTTAAAAGTAAAGTAAATATTTAGTCACATTGTGAACTAATACAGTCAAAATAAAACGTAAGATCGCAGAGCAATATTTTATTTACACACATTTCTGTGCAAATAATTTGAAATTACTTTTTTATTCGCTTACAATTATTATTATGAATAGAATATATTCATCATGAATAAGGACATTTGGATTGACAGTGAACGATACGCTCAAAAGGCCATCGAAGCCAGGCACGGCCTGTGACGTCACAAGATGTCAGATAACGTTTTCAGAGAATAATTAGACAAAACTAAGTTTTTACAGAATCTATTTATACAGTTATTTTCCAAATTTATGAACTGAAATTATATAGTTTTGGTTCCTTATAACAAATATTTGAAATACAAATTAAATTGAAAACAATAATATGAGCCAACCAGCTTATTGCACTAAATGCAGTATATTAATAATAGCATATCGATACATATATAAAAACAGAAACTGACAGACTGATCGATCAACGCACAGCTAGAACTGCTAAGTCTGACCAAATGCACAAATATTTCTTTACTGACGTAGGTGTGCATTTACAAAGGATTTTTGAAAATTATAATTCTAAGGGGGTGAAAAGGGGTACCTAGTAAAGATTTTATCAAGAATATAATAGTACATTAATATAGTGCAAAATCATGTTTAACAAAAATTTGAAGCAGACATAAATTATTGTGGTAACGGAATTGTGAACTTTTTTGACTTGAAATAAAGTTCAAAAAGGAAAAGCTCGTGTGAACGTAGACTTACACTATCTTTGATCAAAATACTCACTAGTAAATTATTGCAGTCGCTCACTACGTCGCGACATGAGATTTCTTCATCAACATTACTGAATCAAACTACACTATATGCTATCCTTACCACGTATTCTATATACAATTATAAAACAGTTCACTAATAAACAATCTAATTAATTTCTTTTTCGACCACCGGCAGGACTCGAACCTGCATCTTAGGTATAGCCCCTAATACCTTAACCAATTCAGGTACGGTGGATCTTGACCGATCATCGAAATGTATCAATCTCTTTTATAACACGTCTCGAAGGGGAACATAAGCGCCATCTATCGGTAATGATCAACATTACTTCGACAGATATCTCCAAAGTTGCATTTGGACTTAAATATTTAAACGATGACACCTATACCTAAGCTGCAGGTTCGAGTCCTGCCGGTGGTTTTGAAATTTAGTAAGTGGTATACTTATCCGTAAAGTATTAAAAAAAAAAACAAAAAAAGTCTAATTAATATTTGAGTAAAAAACCAAATTACTTAGGTATATAATCGTTAACTTATTTATAAAATGGCTGAATGTTACGATGAATAATAAATAATGTTAAATATGTACTTAATATTAAGTTTTACATTCAAATGACTTTGTAACTGCAATAAACAGCCTGACATGATGGCGAATCACGTAACGATACGACTATGACTTCGATAAAGTTGTCTTCATTGGTGTAGGGTAACTTATTAGGCGACTAACTACCAAGCAGAATAGATTTAGAATAGTAGTATTTTATCAGTTAGTTTTATTGTGCTGTGTATGTATTAGCTATTTTTAGTTGTATATATTATGTATTTTATTCATGTAATAATAAAAAAAAATATAGGTACCACCGAAAAAACTGTCGCTGCCAACTAATTATTTTTGCTACCCATTTTAATTATTTTTAAAACCCTAAATCAGATTAGTTTGTCGCCGCGTTAAATACGCGCTTAATTAAAATATAGTTTGCATGCATAGTGACCGATGAGTAGCGAAGACATTCATATCAAATTCATAGTAACACACGAGACGAGCCTCCTGAATCTTACAACAATAGCTAATTGATATATCATGCTTAAATTAGAATCAGACATTTATTTATTACATATAAGTGAAAGGTGTATGACAATGTTTTATATAACTATGTTCTACCTCAGATGACACACAAATATTGTATTCTTAATATATAGCTTACAAACACACTTAAATTACTAAATATAACAATAATTTTATTCCTATAAAATAATTTATGTGCCGTGTGGTGTCCGGCGTAGAATAGAACACCTATGGTCATGTGGTCTAAGGTCGAACAATTACATGTAGTTTCTCTAACCTACTCTGCTAATGAGCACGACCAGCTAGTCTGTTAAACTATGATAAAAAAAATCGCCAACAATCGAATGACAAATATCAGAAACGGAATTTATTTTACATCGAAATTAACTGCTACAATACTTTGAGTGTCATTTGACAAACCCACGGCGTGATTATGTATCTTTAATGATCGCAAAGTGACAGTTGCACGTTCAATGCGTCTTTCGTGCGCTCCACTCGTTAAGACAATACAACAAACTCGTTGGACGTTGTGCAGATATCAGATTGCGATCGAATTGCTGATCGCTAAAGCTATTAAGCGGCTGTAGCCAAATGGCTAAGGCGTCGGACTTGTGATCACGTGGTCACCGGTTAGAACCCCATTGCACTACCGGCGTGAACCCACTCGTAACACAAGCATGTTAGCTTAGCACGAGGGGTTAACAACAATACTAGTAGACAGCAAAACTCTGCAGGTAATCTTAAAAAATGGTACGTAATTACACTCATCACTTCTCGACTGATTTAATGTAAGTATTATAACTATACTTAAATATACAACGTGTAACGTTAAATGCGCAAAACCTGAAAATAGTTTGATCAGAACAACGAGCAGAATCAATTGAACCACTTTTCAATATAAGTCACATTAAAAAAAAAAAATCATTAAAAATTTTGTCCTGTCTATTTATTAATAGGTCTAGCCATCACGTGCGCAAACCCGCCAAAATAGGTAAACAAACATAAATGGTTGTCAGCCAATTTAAATTTTCTCATACGCGGGATAATAATAGTTCTTATTTCAATGCAGATACGAATCTTGCATTCAGTACCATGAATAAGACAATTTGAATTAAACGAATCAATCTATCTATGTTTTTTAACTTAAACGTAACTAACCTATGAGTTAGAAAGAGAAAGAGAAATGGAGGCGGGGCGTGCGAAATTCGTGACAGTGGCCATGACCTAGTTACTCCAGTCTGAACGGTGCCGGCGCTTGCGTCACAGGTGCAATTTGTTTTATTATCCCGCTACCCCGGCGGCGCGTGCGCTCGAAAATCGCGACTATGGCGTTTTTGTACACAAACATTCAATATTGTGAAATGGTGAGAATGTTAGCGCGTTGTAATGACAACGTTAACTTGGCAGTGCGACGGTTTCGAGAAGAGTTTGGAGTATCTGTATCCAACAGGACAATGCTAGCAGCTACACAGAGGCTTCGAGACTATGGTACATTTACGCCTCGGTCAATGGACAGAGGGGGTCCCGTACATGTTGAGCCTGAGATACAAGAACAAATACTGGATTATTTTCATGAAAATCCAACAGTCAGTACGCGGCAGGCGGGCCGACACTTTGGTATCAGCCATATGATTGTTTGGAGAGTATTAAAAAGTGACCATCAGCACCCGTTTCACTACAGACGGTGCCAGGAACTAAGTCCATTGGATTATGAACCCCGCGTGGCGTTTTGTGAATGGTTCTTACAAGATTTCACCAGGAACATCCTCTGGACAGATGAGTGCACATTTACTCGGAGAGGTTTATTTAACCAGCACAACAGGCACATGTGGGCGCACGAGAATCCTATGTTGATGGAGGAAGATTCATTCCAGCACAGGTTTTCCTTAAATGTGTGGGCTGGTATTATCGGACCGTACGTACTAGGGCCAATCTTTTTGCCACGACTTACTGGTGAGGTGTACCTGGAATTCCTCCAAGTAACTCTGCCGCGACTAATAATTGATTTATTGGATACACCGAATGTGCCTTTATCAGCTGCAAGCCAAATTTACTACCAACACGACGGTGCCCCGGCGCACTTTTTGTGGACCGTGAGAAGGCATCTTGACCAAGAATATGGCACACGTTGGATCGGGCGCGGAGGCCCAGTGCAACGGCCACCAAGATCGCCCGATTTAACACCATTGGATTTTTTTTTGTGGGGTCGTGTAAAAGCACTAGTGTATGACGATGGAAATGGACCAACTAATGTGACGGAACTGCGTGATAAAATTGAATCAGCGTTTCAACAAGTGAAAAGTGACACTCAAGTGCTCGATTCGCTGAAAAATAACTTAAGGAAGCGGGCTGTGTTGTGTATTCAACAAAATGGTAGACATTTTGAATCTTTGATACCGCAACGAGATGACCTGTAAGTAGAGACAGCAAATTATCTACTTAATTAATTGTAAATAAGTTGATTACGCACCAATTATTTGTAAATACAGTGATTTAAACCTTTTAAACACGCCAACATTACCTACTTACGTAGTACCTACCTAATAATTAGATCACGCGAGCACGTCATTATTACTGTGGGTAAAGTCTGAAAATGTGGGTATATTAAACCTATGTTGCCAGTCCAAAGCCTGGAAAAGTGTGATGGGAACATTTAAATCACTGTTCAAAGATAACCTAAGTTCTTTATGAGCGTAGATAGTAATAAATAATAATAATGTCAGCGCGGCGCAGCGCTGCAGCGCCCCGGTGAAATGCCTACCGACTCATACCTCGACAGAGCGTCGTCGCAGACGCAAGAAATTATCAGAATTGTCAGTAAAACTAAAACGGCACATAAAACCTTTACATATTTTTTAATGTTTTTTTTTCTTTCAAAATTAGGTCAATTGAATTAAAAATCATTTGGGGTGTCTGAGGTTTTGCGCATTTAACGTTACACGTTGTATACAAACATAGTCACATCTGGCTTAAAATAGACCACCCCATGTATTTCCATGGGTGTCGTAAGATGGGTAGCATTCATCTGCTCACACTCCAAGGTACTCCCATCTTACTGCGATCACCAATCCGCCTGCCAAGCGTGATGCTTATGGCAGTATCCCTTAACTTCCCCGGCACTCTGTTAAGAGGAGGCCTATGTTCAGCAGTGGGCGTCAAGGGGCTCAATCCACTATATCGATTCCTACAGCGGTGCTGGTCTTCACATATCCTGGGAGACAGCGGATTCTACTTTGTAGACTGGTTAACCGTCTAACTGGAAATACAAATTGCATATTTGTACACAAATATAAAAACTGAATACAACACGAACTTCTTCGAGACGTCAGACGATCAATTCATTTTTTTTCCTTCGGAAGTACTTACTTAGTTAGCCACGACGCTATTGCTACTTCACCGGGCGTAAAGGCGAGCAGAGCTCCAGCCTTAATAAATGGTTTAAAAACTACAAACTAAGCAACCTGCGCAAGAGGGCGGACTTCGGCTCAGGGCGGTCGCTGGCGATGAGATTGAGGGATTATGACTTTTACTATTTAAGGGGGTTCTGTGCAACTGTCGCTCTACTTTACAGTTCGAGCGAGTACGAGGGCATCGAATGGTTCTTTGCAAACTAAGGGTCGGGCGGAAGTATAAAACAAAGTCGCTCCCCGCTGTCTGTTTGTACTTATGTATGCTTTAATCTTTAATACCACGCAACGGGTTTTTATGCGGATTTTTTAATCGATAGAGTGACTCAAGACAAATGTTTATATGTATAATACATGCATTATATGATAATTTTAGAGGTTTCTAATGTCATGTCGTATATAAACATTTTTTCTTAAAACGTTAGCTGAGGCCTACGAGTTTGACCAAAATAATGTACTACAGTATTGTACACCTTATAAAAGATCTACACAAAAGTCCGCGATAGTACCTATATGTCTATCTCTTAAGGATAATCCAAAATAACCATATTTTATTCTTTACATTTTAAGAGAAATAATGGCTTATTACGAAGCGATTTTAAGCAATACAGCTTATCTAATTAAGTACCCTCAACACATTTTACATTTAATATAGATCAATTTGGCCCTTTACAGCATGTAATTTTAATAAATATTTTCGAAGATATTACAGATTTAAAATGCAGGGAAATAGCTGGACATAGCGGTTGCGGCACCGGTACCGGCCGGGGTGCGGCGGCGCGTGCGAAACCAAAATATATATTTTTAAATCGGACTATTAGTTGCTGTGATTATCGCGTTCAAGCAAACAAACTATTCTGCTTTATATATTAGTATAGTTTTATTAAGGCTGGGGCACTGCTCACCCCTATGCCTGGTGAAGTGGCAAAAGCCTTGTGGCTAAATAAATTCGTTTGAAAAACTATGTGTAGTGAACACTAACCTTAGTGACTGTGAATTTTTTTGGCATCTTATACTTGGCCGGGTCTTGTAGTTCGTTCATCTGTTCCACCAGATTCTGCAACGAACAAAACGTTATATATCATAATCATGATCAGTGGCGTAACTTAAATGGTAGCAGGAAGGGCAATATGCGACAGGGACTAGTTATTATACACGACTTGAGGACGGTATATTTCTCGATAATCGGCACTAGCCCAAACGGTAGTGCGTCGGACTTGTGATCTTGTAGTGCTGGTTCGCTCGTTTCGTTTCACACAAGCATTTTAGCTTAGCACAAGGGGTTTACAACAATACCAGTAGAATAAAAAAAAGTAAAACTCTGTTAGTAATCTTTAAAAAACGTAGATAGGCCTTATATAATTCTTCCGCGAATGACCAGATACCGCCGTCGTACATGATAAATGCGGCAAAAAATACCACCCGAGCCAGTCTCGCTCTGTGCGAGAAATACGTGGAGAAAGTGTTATTAAATTTTGATTATAATCGAAGCAATATGCCAGTTTGAGTAGTCAACTGTGGAAAAATAACACTACAAGAAATAATAAGGACATCGGGATCACATACACGGTACACACTACAATATTGAATTGACGTATTAATGGAGTGGAGCGAACGCGTTTTATATGTAGTTTCCAGCCATTTATTTAAGCGGTCTTTTTCCGAGGTACAGTTGATTTCTGTACTGACAACTTATCAACAGTGTTCATGGATGGGACAGTTTGTGGTTTATTTATTTATATATGTTGCAGTCAAAACACTTAACCAGTCAAAAGTACTTTTCCTAGCAAAATCAGTCAAAAGTAGTTTTAGGTTAGGTTAGTTTTCCCACCAACGACGGATCGAAGGTGCGTCCGGGAGGTTTTAGTGGTGTAAGAATTTTTGACTGGTTAAGAGTTTTGACTGCACCATATATGATTTTTCTGTACACGGGCGGATTGAATGCTAGAGGCATTATTGACAAGGTAGTACAGGATAAAAACCAGACCTCGGGAAACGACCGCTTGAATACATAACTGGAAACGAACAAATAACAGCTTCGATTTACTTGTTTCTCAAAAGTAAATCGAAGCTGTTATTTGTTCGTTGAGTAAGTGTAAGCTCAAGATTGTAAGGCAAATGAATTAAAACAAGTGTAATACTGACATCGAGCATCTCCCTCGCCACCTCGGCCTGCAACAGCATCTTGCCGCCGCTGTGGCTGACGCGCAGCGGCGTCATGCCGCCCGCCGGCGACAGCAGCAGCAGCGGCGCGCCGCCCGCCGCCAGCGAGCGACACACCGCCGCGCTCCCCACCGCCGTCAACACCTGCACCACACACACGTCGTACATGTCATCATCACCACTACAACATCATCATCATCACTACAACATGCCGCCCGCCGGCGACAGCAGCAGCAGCGGCGCGCCGCCCGCCGCCAGCGAGCGACACACCGCCGCGCTCCCCACCGCCGTCAACACCTGCACCACACACACGTCGTACATGTCATCATCACCACTACAACATCATCATCATCACTACAACATGCCGCCCGCCGGCGACAGCAGCAGCAGCGGCGCGCCGCCCGCCGCCAGCGAGCGACACACCGCCGCGCTCCCCACCGCCGTCAACACCTGCACCACACACACGTCGTACATGTCATCATCACCACTACAACATCATCATCATCACTACAACATGCCGCCCGCCGGCGACAGCAGCAGCAGCGGCGCGCCGCCCGCCGCCAGCGAGCGACACACCGCCGCGCTCCCCACCGCCGTCAACACCTGCACCACACACACGTCGTACATGTCATCATCACCACTACAACATCATCATCATCACTACAACATGCCGCCCGCCGGCGACAGCAGCAGCAGCGGCGCGCCGCCCGCCGCCAGCGAGCGACACACCGCCGCGCTCCCCACCGCCGTCAACACCTGCACCACACACACGTCGTACATGTCATCATCACCACTACAACATCATCATCATCACTACAACATGCCGCCCGCCGGCGACAGCAGCAGCAGCGGCGCGCCGCCCGCCGCCAGCGAGCGACACACCGCCGCGCTCCCCACCGCCGTCAACACCTGCACCACACACACGTCGTACATGTCATCATCACCACTACAACATCATCATCATCACTACAACATGCCGCCCGCCGGCGACAGCAGCAGCAGCGGCGCGCCGCCCGCCGCCAGCGAGCGACACACCGCCGCGCTCCCCACCGCCGTCAACACCTGCACCACACACACGTCGTACATGTCATCATCGCCACTACAACATCATCATCATCACTACAACATGCCGCCCGCCGGCGACAGCAGCAGCAGCGGCGCGCCGCCCGCCGCCAGCGAGCGACACACCGCCGCGCTCCCCACCGCCGTCAACACCTGCACCACACACACGTCGTACATGTCATCATCACCACTACAACATCATCATCATCACTACAACATGCCGCCCGCCGGCGACAGCAGCAGCAGCGGCGCGCCGCCCGCCGCCAGCGAGCGACACACCGCCGCGCTCCCCACCGCCGTCAACACCTGCACCACACACACGTCGTACATGTCATCATCACCACTACAACATCATCATCATCACTACAACATGCCGCCCGCCGGCGACAGCAGCAGCAGCGGCGCGCCGCCCGCCGCCAGCGAGCGACACACCGCCGCGCTCCCCACCGCCGTCAACACCTGCACCACACACACGTCGTACATGTCATCATCACCACTACAACATCATCATCATCACTACAACATGCCGCCCGCCGGCGACAGCAGCAGCAGCGGCGCGCCGCCCGCCGCCAGCGAGCGACACACCGCCGCGCTCCCCACCGCCGTCAACACCTGCACCACACACACGTCGTACATGTCATCATCACCACTACAACATCATCATCATCACTACAACATGCCGCCCGCCGGCGACAGCAGCAGCAGCGGCGCGCCGCCCGCCGCCAGCGAGCGACACACCGCCGCGCTCCCCACCGCCGTCAACACCTGCACCACACACACGTCGTACATGTCATCATCGCCACTACAACATCATCATCATCACTACAACATGCCGCCCGCCGGCGACAGCAGCAGCAGCGGCGCGCCGCCCGCCGCCAGCGAGCGACACACCGCCGCGCTCCCCACCGCCGTCAACACCTGCACCACACACACGTCGTACATGTCATCATCACCACTACAACATCATCATCATCACTACAACATGCCGCCCGCCGGCGACAGCAGCAGCAGCGGCGCGCCGCCCGCCGCCAGCGAGCGACACACCGCCGCGCTCCCCACCGCCGTCAACACCTGCACCACACACACGTCGTACATGTCATCATCACCACTACAACATCATCATCATCACTACAACATGCCGCCCGCCGGCGACAGCAGCAGCAGCGGCGCGCCGCCCGCCGCCAGCGAGCGACACACCGCCGCGCTCCCCACCGCCGTCAACACCTGCACCACACACACGTCGTACATGTCATCATCACCACTACAACATCATCATCATCACTACAACATGCCGCCCGCCGGCGACAGCAGCAGCAGCGGCGCGCCGCCCGCCGCCAGCGAGCGACACACCGCCGCGCTCCCCACCGCCGTCAACACCTGCACCACACACACGTCGTACATGTCATCATCACCACTACAACATCATCATCATCACTACAACATGCCGCCCGCCGGCGACAGCAGCAGCAGCGGCGCGCTCCCCACCGCCGTCAACACCTGCACCACACACACGTCGTACATGTCATCATCACCACTACAACATCATCATCATCACTACAACATGCCGCCCGCCGCCAGCGAGCGACACACCGCCGCGCTCCCCACCGCCGTCAACACCTGCACCACACACACGTCGTACATGTCATCATCACCACTACAACATCATCATCATCACTACAACATGCCGCGCGCTGATTATCAACTGTAACATCATCATCCCTTACCAACTTTATAATCAGCTTCAGCACTTTAATATCATTATCATCTAAAACACTTATAAACATCATCACCCCTATAAGATCATCATCATCATCACCAACTATAACATCACCATCACCAACTATAACACCTACTGTAACATCATCACCACTATAAGATCATCATCATCACATCCGTAACTTCATCATCATCACCAACTCACCTTGACAAAGTAGATCATCACCAGATCGTAAATCATCATTAATTCATCAACTAGACTATCATCGATCATCACTTAACACTTCATCATCATCATCATCATCAATGTGAATGAATGCTCACCCTGTACTGGTAGGTCTTGATGTCGTCGGGGACCTTGTGTCGTCGTGACTGGTTTGGACCTTTCGCTGGAAATTACAAACTGAGTTAGTTAAATGTCTGGTGATTACGTCTTCAATTGACAACATTTCCTTTGTTTTCATACGTTTTTTTTTTGAAACTAGATCAAAAATTAAGAGACCCATATACAAGGTTGATACGACAGAGGGGCATTAAATTACGCTACGTTTACTATACGTGTTTTTTATTGATCCGATACGGTATAAAAAAACCGGCCAAGTGCGAGTCGGACTCTCGCACGAAGGGTTCCGTACCTACTAGTTGCAAGTGCCTACCTATTTTTGATATCAAGAATACAACAAGTAACATAGTATAAACGTTCTTGTAGCTCGTTGTAACTCTGATCGATGTTAATAATAGTTGATTGAATGAAAGGTAAATTGCGGTTTACGGTTTATGACGTATTAAAAAAAAACTACTTACTTGATCTCGTTCAAACCAATTTTCGGTGGAAGTTTGCATGGTTATGTATATCATATATTTTTTTTAGATTTATCATTCTCTTATTTTAGAAGATACAGGGGGGGGGACACACATTTTACCACTTTGGAAGTGTCTATCGCGCAAACTATTCAGTTTAGAAAAAAATGACATTAGAAACCTCAACATCATTTTTGAAGACCTATTCATAGATACCCCACACGAATGGGTTCAATGAAAAAAAAAATTTTGAGTTTCAGTTCTATGTATGGGGAACCCCAAAATTTATTGTTTTTTTTCTATTTTTGTGTGAAAATCTTAATGCGGTTCACAAAATACATCTACTAACCAAGTTTCACCATTATAGTTCATATAGTTTCGGAAAAAAGTGGCTGTGACATACGGACGGACAGACAGACAGACAGACAGACAGACAGACAGACATGACGAATCTATAAGGGTTCCGTTTTTTGCCATTTGGCTACGGAACCCTAATAAAAAGCAACCAAATTGAGATTTTTTTTTTTTCAAACAAACTAAATAGCTTACAAATCAGAGTAAAACGTAACCACCCTTTGTAAATAAATTTCACTGACCTAGCAAAGCGGCAACGGCGCGCGCGCGCCGGTGCGGATTTGCGTCAGAGCGGCAACAACGCATCGTAAGGAAAGATACATCGTGTTCAAACGGCGCAAAAACTTAAAAAATCATTTGCGACTAAACTACTGCTCCTATTTAATTGATTTTTGGTACAGAGCTTGGAAATGGTACCTAGTATAGGCAGTTTAAAGGAAAGCCCCTCTGTCGTATCAACCCTGTATATTATTTTAATTCAAAAAAAAAGTTTGACTCAACTAAATAGACGTAAGCGCCGGATGATGTCATTGTTATTGTTCGACGAAATTTCTTAGTCAGAGTAAAAAAAAATCTTTATAGCACAGTGTGACCTAAACCCGCATTTTACGCACGCTTTTCTGTGACCTAAGTTGCCTATTTCTGCACGGTGCTTAAATTAATCGACTAACTTCACACATGCATGAAAAATGAAAGCAAACACTTTTAAATGTCATTTGAAGTTTGAAAATTGACAGCGAACAAATGACAGAGAAAAAGTATTAAGAAATGAATAATAAAATGATGACATTAAAAATTGCAATGATTTGAATGTAACTTTTAAATTAATAAATTCTTATTAGAACCCCCCCTGCTCCACCCCACCGCGACTTAGGTCACACGTATCGTAATGTACTATAAATACACTGACATTAGCTAATGTTAAACGTTTGTGATTAGAGTTATTAACTTAACAATGTTTTAATAGTTTTTAATTTTAAATAGGCAAAGGTAATATAATAGTTCGACCGTTACGATGGCGTCATCGCACATCTTCCATTTTTTTAAATCAAAAAATATAAAAAATAATTAAAAAATTGTTATGGGATTAGAATTTGAAAATAAAGAAACGGTATTTTTGGTTTAGAGTGTTAATAGTTTTGAAATGTTGTCAATTCTATCTTATTTTTAATTTTCCTATAAAAGCTTAGGAGGGGATTTAGAATTAATTGGTTTTGATCTTTATTACAAGTACATAAAATTCAAAATATGGTGGTAACTATATTGCCACTGCCCTTAAAAGGGTTAAGTAATTCGCTGAAAACCACACATAAATAACATCGCGCTAGGTTTGTATACACCATCGATTGATCGACGTTGGTCATAATCGTCAAACCATGGAAAAGAAGGTTGTAGAAGCCCCACTGTTCCATAAAAGAATTGCTAATTTTGGGAGGCAGATAGCACGTAAAACTAGATTATGCTTCTTTCTAGCATTTACAGATATTATGAGTGTCACTGTTTTTCGTAAAACTATCAATATTCTTATGGATATATAAAAGGTTTTCATATACATATTACGACCGTTACAATATTTGTCTCCTCGGATTTCCAGGGAAACTCGGGGACCCAGATTATATATGAATTTAAATGTGATTCGTTTTATCAGCGAAAGTGACTCACCATTAAACCCTGTGAGCACGATTCTCTGACTGGCCCCCTTGTGGGTGATGGTGAAGTACGTGGGCACCTCGCAGGCCAGGTCGAGGCTGGTGAGCACCATGTAGGGCGCCAGCCAGCCCGGGCTCGACGCGCCGTCCACGCGCAGCACGCACGCGCCCGGCGGCACCGCGTGCAGCGCGCGCGTCGATGCCAGCGGCCGGTAGTTGTACAGCCTCACTGACGAGCGACGGGATAATACACGCAACTGCACTCAGACTTGGGATTACCCCCCCATTACACTACCGACGCCGACGTGAACCCACTCGTAACACAAGCCTTTTAGGTCAGCACGAGGGGTTAACAACAATACTAGCAGACTGCAAAAAATCTGCTAGTAATCTTAAAAAAATAATCCCTATGTTATAAATACGAAAGTTTGTTGATTTTTGCCATAATCATCATGCTGGGCGGTTGGATTGCTGATCGCAATAAGATGATGTGTGTCCTTGAGCGGATACGTGCTGCTGTCCGACCATCAGCTGTATATATCTTGTGTACGGAACGAAAGGGCCCTTCACGACTCAGGGAATCCTAGTGTGAGGTCTAGGAACTCAAACCAAACTATGTAAACTTTAATGATACATAAATATATTTTAATTATTTATTATTATATCTTTTAGTCGCTTCTTGAGACACCCATGGGCAGACATGGGGTGGTCTGTTCCCAGCCGGACATCACGACTGCTTAGACTGTCAAGTTAAGTGGACAGACTAAGTGTTATATCTCATCACCCACCATCAATTTCAATAAAGCCTATAAACACTTACCCTTAGAACTCAGCCAGGCCTTTTCTCCGTTAGCGATATCTTCAGCCACGTCGTCTATGTTCACGGTCCGGAACGACATCTCTTCTCCCTCGTTGCTGACCGACTGACTGTTACCTTCGGTCCCAGTGCCCCCCGTGGTCCCAGTGCCCCCCACGGTCGCAGTGCCCCCCGCGGCCGCAGTGCCCCCTACGGTGAAAGTACCCCCCGCGGCGCCAGTGCCCTCCGCGGCCACTTGCACGTTGCTCGTCGGACACGCGTTTGGGTTAATCGTAAAATATTGCAGTCCGTTAGGACTAGCCTGTTGGGTCAGACTTGACAACGGTATGAAGCCGCCCGTGTATTGTATAAGAGGCATGCTTAACTCAGCATTAAATATTATCTGAGAGGACATCTGATTCGTTTGAGATATTTGGGTAAAGTTTGCATTATGGAACTGTCCGACGTTGGTGTTCGGTTGCGCTTGTATCTGGTTGGACACCGCAACGGTGTTTTGTATTTGACTGAAACTCGAATTGACTTGTACGATCGTATTTTGTATGGGAATATAATTTTGGCTGACTTGTGGAAGGGGAGATTGTATAGGCTCGGACATCGGTATGAACGTGGGCTGGAGCAGCGTGTTTTGCAGAGGTATGTTGAGACCGTTCTGTGTGGTGTTTAAGAATGGGATATATAATTGATTTTGGGTCGAGAGCGCTAGATTACTTGATGATACAAAATTAGGAGTTTGTGCTAACTGTAGGTTAGGCTGTGAGGTATTTATACTTTGAGTGAGATTCACTTCAGTCTGCGGTGGATTTTCATTAGTGAAGTTAGCGAGTGACATCACGTTAGATATACAAGGACTGAACTCTGTTGCCGAATCAGACTCAGTATTCGAATCGGAATTGTGTGTGGGACTGTTACAAATCTTAATTTCTTTATTTTCTTTAATGTCACTATTTGTAATTTTAATGAAATTAGGTTTAGGATCGATGACGAGTTTAATAGGTTTCTTTCTGTTCTTATCCCGAGGTTTAAACTTAGTGTGTGTGTTGAAGAAATCTGTGGTAGAGTGGCGCTCCTTCATCCACAGTTCATGTGCTGCATTGTCTTCATTGTCATTGTCTATGGGAACATGCCATGTCCTGTTTTTCGTATCGTCAGTTTGACCCTCAGGTTTGTTTGAATTACTTTCAGGGTCTTGTTTCTCTGTTGTAGTAGTGACTTTGAACGTGTCTATAGGTATGCCCTTCCCGCATTGGGTACGGTGTATACTCGCTTCGCTTTGTTTTATATTAGTCGACCCATTATTTTCATTAGTTTTAGGAATTTCGTTAATCTTTCTCTGGAGAAGAGATCTGCTGTCTTTAACTTGAATTCTTTGTCTAGTTTTTGTTTTAGAAGCTGAGTTGGTTGCGGCTGAGTTGGTTTTCTTTACGCTGGTCTTTTTACCGCTGATGGCCTTGATTACTTTTGAAATGACTATCTTTTTTATAATGTTATCGTTGCTGACTTTCTTCTGAGGTGCTTCCGTGATAACTTTTTGGGCCGGAATAGAATTGTCACGTGTCTGTTCAGACGGAGGCAAAGTAGATGGAGTTCCAGTATCTTTGTTAGCCGCGTCAGTTCCATCGGCGAGTCTGTCGACTGTCTCATCGATGGTCAAGGTTTTGTCAATGTCATCATCTTCATCGGAATCTAAGTTTATAATTGCTTCTACTTTTTTATTTGTTTTGGTGCTATTAGCATTTTGTCTCTTGGTTTTTTCTGAAGTAATTTTAGAAGGATAAGGTTTTGTTCTATTCACTACACTCAAGAGCTCAGGGGTTTTCCCAACTAATTTCGTGACTAAAGAAGGAGGGATAATGTCCTTGCTTTTAATGTGAGGAAAAGATGCCTCTAATTCATTCTTCGAAATGGCTAAAATTCTGATTATCTTCGGAGTACTAGGATTTTCAGGAGAAGGAAGTTGAGGAGGAAGTTGTTTAGGACGAGTAACGTTCGCAGAAGGCTGCAGAGCTGCTATTCTCTCTTTATATTTAATCGGTACTTTTTTCTGATGAGTAGTGGAGTCGCTGTTGGTATCGGTCGCGCTTATTGCGTTTTTCAGCGCTTCGATTTTGTCTACTAATGTCAGCTTTCTTTCATTCGAAGCAGTCGGCCGAGCTTTAGTTTTAGAGGCATTCGCTGTTTTGTTTCGTTTCTTATTCGTCAATTTAGCTCCGGAGGGTAGTTCGCTGAACTGAGGTGGCTGTGAGTTCACTGGGGTTCTTTTGTTTTGTTGCTTTTTGTTAAGGTTGACCATGAAATATTGGTTGTTGATATTTTTCTGTCGATTCCATTCTTCGAGGTCATTGACCGGTTGTGGAACGGTTGCGTTTGCATCACTCTCTGTCTCTATCTCACTCTGCGGCATTTCTTCAGTTATTTTTTTTGGAGTTCTTTTCCTAGGTTTTGTTTTAGGTTTTGGCTTGTTTACAGTCAAACCTAAAAGAGAACGAATTTTACATAAAATTATTAATCTAGTCTGATTTATCATAATCATCACAGTGTAGACTGTTTGCTGTTAGTTAGCAGGCGGGTTGGCGAGCACAGTAACCGCTTCCGTTCATATCAGAGAGGAAACTTAACAACAATATCTATGAAATAATTGGTCATAGATGTTGTGGTAACAACTTAGAGTAACGGTTTAATGTGTTGTGGCACGAATGTGTCAAACGAAAAGAAAGAAAATAGAAATCAATATACACAAAATTTTGTGTCCAGCTTTGTTTTCAATATAAAAGTCTAATTTGTAAAGTCAAGAACCCGAGGTATAAAAGTCTATCGTTATTAAAGTTCTAGCACCAGGTATGTCTGGAAAAGTAACTCTTCAGGAGAGAGAAAACACTAAATCGTCGGTAGTACTGCAGTACCGTGTAAGTGACAGTAGCTCATAAGGTGACATCTCATCTGTCAAGTAATATTCTTGTTATATATGGTACAGTCAAAACTTATAATCGGTCAAAACCACTTTTGACTGCAATAATAATTTGTATGGAATTTGGATCTGGCACTTCGCCTGCCGCTGCCGCGTCCGCGTCACGCTCGCTTCGCTCGCTCGGCTCGTGCGTTGTGGTCACAGTTCTAACCTTACCTACAGGAGTTGGAATCCTGGTGTTTTTTCTAACCTTCGAGCTAAGAGCATCTCGTTTCTGGAATTTTATGTGAGCCAATATGGACCCGTCAAAACTACTTTTGCCTGATTTTTGCAGTCAAAGTGGTTTTGATCGATTCTAAGTTTTGACTGTAACATATTTATTTAAAAGAGAAAAAAAACAATTTACTATATTTGATTTTCAAACTTATTAGCTATTATCATTTACGCGGTATTGTTGTATCACCGACGATACAACTATGTACTACATCATCATTAGTCCGTACAACATCCACTGTTGAACTTGGGCCTCCTCCCGAGGGAGGGATTTGTCATAGTCACCACGCTTGGCAGGCGGATTGGTAATTGCAGTAAGATGGTAAGTAACCTTGAATTGACAGATGTTGCTGCTCATCCATCAGCTGTATGTCCTTTAGTCGCTTCTTACTACACCCATGGGTTACTACACCCATGGGATGACATGGTGGTATTTAATATTATGACTGCAGTTCAGTGGTTACATACGGTAACACGTTATGTTTGTAAAGTTCCTGCGGTACAGGGAATTTTGCCCAGAGAGCCAGTGGCACCAATTTGGCCGCGGATGCCGTCGGAGGGCCGGATTGCCCAGCGTGCCCGGACGGAGAAGTGTGAGTAGGGGTTTAAGTGGCTTTCCTCGTGGTATGACTATAGCATACCACGCTATGGAGAGGGCGAGTCCCATATTACGCCACATCCCGAGCGGGAACGCTGCTGCCAAGGAGGGGATATATTCCCCTACTTCGGGAGTAATTGTAATTAATAATGGTAACATATAATTGAGATACTCACGTGCAGTGTCGCCAAACTTTCTCTGCGAACAAAGTAGTAACACATCAATATTATAGCAAATAGTTAGGTAGTAGTTTTATTTTATAGAATTGGGATGAGATATTGAGTTTGGGAATTTATAACCCAGTGAGTTTGTTTGGGGGGGAGGGGGAGAGGGGAGACAGAGGCGGGATCTCGTGGAGCACGTACCGTGGAGACGAGCGCGTGCTCGATGTCGTCGTGCAGCGCGCGAAACTCCAGCCGCAGCGAGCGCCGCGCCGCCGGGCTCGCCGCGCACGCGCACGCGCTGCACACACACACACATGCACACATTACATTGTATACACGAATAAACAGGGGCATTCCACGTGAAGCGGACAACCAAAAAAATATGAGGTCGTGAATTGTGGTCAGTTATACTAGTAGAAGAGGTGGATATGTACACACTTTTTTTTTTCGTATGGTGCTTTTTGCTGGCTTATGAGTTTTTAAAAAATCACCAAGAATGAAATCGTGAATTTTTGGATGCTTTTTATCTGTATCAATTAATTTGTAGAAATAACTAAAAAGTATTGTTACATATAGTAAAACAGTTGAAGATTTTAATTTTTTTGTCGAATTCTAAATTTGATTTTTTTACGTATAGTAAACCGGAAGTGAAAATTTCAAATCAATTTTTAAGTAACTTCGCTATGATTTTTTTTTTTTTTTACTTGAATTAAAGCTTTAAATGTACAATAAGTACATTTAAAGCTTTAATTCAAATTCATAAAAAAAAAATTAAAACGTGATCGCCAATAATTTAACACTTACAACACATCGATGTTTTACTATATGTAACAATACTTTTTAGTTATTTCTACAAATTAATTGATACAGATAAAAAGCATCCAAAAATTCACGATTTCATTCTTGGTGATTTTTTAAAAACTCATAAGCCAGCAAAAAGCATCATGCGAAAAAAAAATTGTGTGTACACATCCACGTCTACTAAAAGTATAACTGACCACAATATAAACAAAATTCACGACCTCATATTTTTTTGGTTGTCCACTTCACGTGAAATGCCCCAACAAACAGTTGTACTATGTATAAGCGGCCGCCGCCCAATGGTTAGGGCGTCGGACTTGAAATCTTTGGTCGCCAGTTTGATCCCCACCAAGTACACTACCGACGTGAACCTACAGGTAACACAAGCTTTTTACCTCTAGCTTAGCACAAGGGGTTTACAAGAATACTACTAGTGGTGTAAAAAACTGTGATAATAATCTTTAAAAACAAAAATATGTAAGTGTGGTTAGCATCAGTATATTGTAAACCAATGTTGCTAAGCCGTCGGACTTGAGATCTTGTGGTCGCCGGTTTGATCCCCACCCATTGCACTACCGACATGAACCCATTGCATTTCACAGTGATTTAGGTGATATTATTACAAATTCAGTTCAATGTGGACCTTGTCGGGCACAGCAAAGTAAAAGTAGGAGAGAGGGGACATTTTAGCTTAGCACGAGGGGTTAACAACAATACTAGTAGATTGCAAAACTCTGCTAGTAAACTTTTTACAACAAAAAATAAAAGTAATAATTATGTAACCTTGTTATGTAAAAGGTTAACCCCGACCCCGCGAATTCGAATTACAGTCTATCCCTTCGTCCAACCGTTCGTCCATAAGTCCGAGGTATTCTTTATAAGTATAAAATAATGAATATGTAAGAGAACTCACGGCGGGTCCCGACCGTGCGGCTGGCCGGCGGTCGCTGCGCACGCGCACTCCGGCTGTGCGCCCGGCGTACTCTGTCATACATACATTTATTCATTACAATCATGTTTTTGACATTTAAATCTAGAGTCGCGTAAAAAGCTACACGCAGGAGTCGAACCTCGATACTCACGGCTAGTTCAGTGACGAGGTCGTTGACTTCCTCCACAGTGGGCACGTCTGTAATATACATACATACACTCACAAATTTATTTATATCTATACTATTATTACGAACAAAACATTTGTATATTTGTAATAAACAAATTCATAGGCTGAACCCACATTGGGTAACGGTTGAAGCAGTTGCGAGATGTACGCTCACGGTAATTAGGACAACTGGGCAACTGACTTAAACAAAACATTGTGTTTAATAGCTTGGCCATGTACCTTCGGACAGAGCGACCGACGCCGGCATCGAGGAACTGCTCTCCTCTGTGTGGGTGCTCTGGAACAAATGTAATAGAATATCTTAATCAACTACCATCTCTAACGTCCGTGGCATAGCGGTATTACTCTCGCTTTAAATCTTGGTGATAGTGGACAAGAAATCTTTGTGTAGATTTCTATTGAAATGTTCATGAAAATTTTGCGCAATCTAATTTTATTATATTCTTTGTGAACGTGCACTATGCCTTTATATAGGTACTCTATGTTTTTCTTCGTGTCATTCTATTCTGTGACACTACGAGTACTACACATTATTGTAACTAAATTAAATAAACTCTCAAGTAAATCTACTGCCACTTATTTAAATTCTAACAATTTCTTTCCGTGTCAGGTTGGTTGCAATTGCTACCCTCCGTGCCTGAGCAAAGCAAAGGAAAGATAAGCGTGTTGCGCCGTTGGTATCGATTGTTATAACATCAATTGTAACAGACGTATGCCAGCGGCCGGCAGCGGCGTTTCCACGAATTGTTACGTAGAGCAATGCACAAAACTCTCCTAAAAATATAAAGTCATCCACCCAACCCTCCTGCCAGCAACCGTCCTGAACCGAGGTCCAAGTCTCTATTGCGCAGATTGCTTAGTTTGTAGATTATAAAATATTTAAAAGGCTGGAGCTCTGCTCGTTTATACGCCCGGTGAAGTAGTAGTTTCAACAATTATCTGTGGTTTACACAAAGAATTGTTCCTGGTGGGAATGGAATTGAAAACCAGGTTTCAGAAGCAACTACTGTAAGCTTGACCCATAAGTGAAGTCATAGCAAAAGCCTCGTGGCTAACTATATCAATATTCGAATGTAAATATAGAGGAACGGTTGAAATGAAGATCTTCTTTGCCGGGCGAGGTGGTATGCCCGGAGACCGACGGCCATTTGTGTTGACATTCAGAACTTGTATACAATTCCATCAAGCTGAGTTTGCACCTCGCTGGAATGCGGTGCCCCACTCACGCCCAGTCGCGTCCAGACAGTACCTGAGCGTCGGTGTGACGTAATGGACGCGCGGTGCAAACTTAGCTTGGAGGAGTTGTATGTTCGAATGGGCTTGCGAACTTGTATTGCGCGATACAAGTTAGTTGTGATGCTAGGCGCTAGATGGCGCTGCTCGTCTCCTGGAGATGTCGCTACACACAACGCTACGGTGCACGAGACCCTCACCTGGCTGCTGATGGGCGCCACCTGCGCCGTGAGGATGTTCCGGTTAAGTCTCCTCACCTCCTCGATGTCCGGCAGCTCCACTCTCTTCGTCACGCGCTGTTTCTTTCTCTCTCGCTCGGCGGACGAGTCGCCCGACGAGTCGCACAACTCGGTCACAGTTAGTGCTTTGTCTATCATTGTGTTGAGAGGTTAAAGACTGATCAAAACTTTAGTTCATCACATTATTCCCGACATGGGAATCGAACCGATGGATTAAATGAAGTGTCAAAATTTAAAATCATCTATATATTTATCTTTTTTTAGTAACTATACTAATATATAAAGCTTTCTCTACTAATGCCTAGAGAGGAAGAGTTAGTTTGCCTGAACTCGCTAATCTCAGGAACTGCTAGACCGATTTGAAAAATGATTTCAGTGTTATATAGCCTATTCATCGAGGAAGGCAATGAATATATTATATAAATTATGAAGTTACTACGAGAGAAGGTACGCGGATGAAATCGCGCGAGGGCAGCTAGCTCCTAAACTTGCAGATTTTATAATCCATCCGTACGTTTGTCCTGCGATTTAATATTAGATGCAGATGTTACTATACCATAATTTAATTACACGATATTATAAAATGCTTAGCAGGTAAAAGATTTAAATTAACTTAAAAAATCCAGCCAAAGTACCAAGTGCAGTAAAATGACGAAATATTAAAAGTGCAGTTAAAAGACGAATTATGAAAAGTGCAGTTAAAAGGCGAATGATGAAAAGTGCAGTTAAGAGACGAATCATGAAAAGTGCAGTTAAAAGACGAATAATGAAAAGTGCAGTTAAAAAACGAATTATTAAAAGTGCAGTTAAAAGACGAATTATGAATAGTTCAGTTAAAAGACGAATTATGAAAAGCGCAGTTAAAAGACGAATTATGAAAAGTGCAGTTAAAAGACGAATGATGAAAAGTGCAGTTTAAAAACGAATTATGAAAAGTGCAGTTAAAAGACGAATTATGAAAAGGGCAGTTAAAAGAAAATTAATGAAAAGTGCAGTTAAAAGACGAATTATGAAAAGTGGTGTGCTGATTGGCTATCTGACAACCTCCGTGGTATATGTCTCGCTTTAAGTCTAAGAGGGCGAGGGTTCGATCCCTACGCCGCATAAGATACTTTCTGGGTCTGGTTGTTTGAGGGACAACCTCCGTGCCTCGGAAAGCACGTTAGGCCGTGGTGCCCGATTGTTATAACATCACCTATAGCAATTGTATGCCAGGGAATGGGCCGCAGCGTTTCCTTGTGTGTTACAATATAATACTGCGGTCACCAACGCGCTTGCCAAGCGTGGTGACTATCGCAAAATGTTCAGCAATGGACGTTATACGAGCTGATGATGATGATCGCTGGTTTGGGATCACCGGTGAACTGAAGCAACGCGGAACAAACAAAATATGAAAGTATACGCACAAGCTTTACTGACAGTAGGCTTCGTCTTCCTGGGTTTTGGTTTCTTCACATGGTTCCTCTTCAGGAAGTTCCGCTGCAACCTCCTCATATCCAGCTGACGGACTGACGTCCGTACCATTTTTGCTTTACCATCCACATTTGTTAGAGTTTCTGTACGGACTCTCAGATTTTGTGATTTAACAATGTTATTGGAATCTTCATAATTTTTTAGATTCTCTTCAATATTATCACAATGGTTAGAATCTGTTGAATTTTCTTCGTGTTGCGTAACTTTGGCAGAACTAAAAGTACCAGTGTTACCAATTTGTTGGTCTTTCAATAGAGTATTATTTTCAATCATAGTTATATCTATTTCTGAATCGGCAACACTCATTTTATCACTTGATGATGAATCTTCAATATAATTAAAACGTTCGTTAGTTTCATTCAATAGTTCGCTTATACTCTGTATCGCTTTTAAATTTTCATCTTCAATGTTAGTATCGTCAGGAGAAGCTTCTGCTTTCGAATCTTGTACGATATCGATTCTCATATTGAAACGGTCGTCGCATTCTACTCTTTTTGTCATATGTTCGTCTTCATCATCGGAAGCTATAATGTTGACGAGTGGAGCGGCTCCTGTCTGTCCGTCTTGGACAATTGTTGTAACATTGATGTTGTCAAGAATTTTTATTATATTGACAGGTTTTCCTTCGTCATCTGATATTGTGAGTAGGGAAGTGTCAGGTTCTATGTTGTATGAACTGAGATGGAGTGTTTCATCTAAATCTTCGTCATTATCAACTGCATCTTCAATCTCGTCGAGATTATTTTGTATATCTTCGTGAACGTTTCGATTTGTTTTTGTGAGTTCCGAAAGATTTAACCATTCTCTGTTTACTGTCTTATTTTTCTGTATCGAATTTATTTTTTTATTTTGTGATTTATTAACTTTAGCAGGATGTTGCTCAGTGTTGTCAGAGTTGTTAGTAGTATTACTAAGCCCGGTGTTGTCAGGCCGTATGTTGACGATGTGCCAGAACAAGGGGTTAATATCAGGAGTTATCTCCCAGGCGTTCAGTTTGCTAACGTCAATGTTCGTTTGTTTGTTGTGTTTCTTCCACGATGAGACTTGGTCAACTCTAATGAGATTGATTCGAGAGTCCAGGAGTAATTTGAAATCTGAAATATAAATTATAACTCAGAATTAGTATTTACTCCGGGATTGATACATTTTTGGCTATATTCTTAAACTTAAAAGGGCAATGAAATAGTATTACTTATTTTCAATACATATTTATTTTCATGAAAAAGAGATGTTATATTATTCATCGTTTTTTTTAAAGGCAAATTCTGCTCTTTTGTTTTTAGAATCCCTGTGTCTTGGGGACTTTACAGACAAACAATTCACGGACACAAAGCACACTCACTTCTCATAGCAACTATTCGTTCCCCTTAGAGACGTGTTATAAAAGAGATTGATAAATGTCGATGACCGAATATAGCTACGGTGGAACCCGACCGGTTTGGTTGGGCTTGGTGGTCAAAATTTATTAATCTCAATTTTGAAACTATTAAATAAAAGTAAAAAAAAATATATTTTATTTTATTTACTATTACAGGCATTTGCAAAAAGTCAAAACAATAATTTTTTATTCAGTATTATTATCTATAATTATCATGTTTAATAAATTTTCAAAATTAAACAAGTATTTAAGTTATTATTTTAATATTCTATTAGTCTTCACGTCTTAGTTTATTATTTAACTATATTATGTCAAATGGCTTGTTCTGTCTATATTAGGTTAGAACAATTGTCATTATTTAAGTGGACCATGAGTATATAACGACGGACGTGCTTTAATGCTATCATTTTATTTGTAACCACTGAGCCATCGGTGCAATCAGAAGATGTGTAAATAATACATGAATGTTGGTACTCACCTATATCGGCGGATACGTTGCTCTTCTCATCAACTCCTTTGTCTGTAGTCACTTGTTTATCTGAGTTCGTCTTTATAACTGCCTTTTTATTTCTAGCCAACGTTTTTTGGTCTGCTTTTCCTTGCGACCCAGACGTGGCGTTGTCCCCAATATAAACAATTCTTCTAGTCATCCTAATTTCTGCGGGAACTCTCCCAGTAGTCGCAGTTTCGGTTTCAGTCGCAATTCCCCCGAACATCCCAGTGTAATGTGTATAAGTATTACTTCGCAACGTTGTATTTTGCCCGGCGGTGTTGCTATGCGTCGCTTTTACTGGAAACTTCACATTTTTTTCAGGTCCTTTTTCTATATTTGCAGAAGTGTAAATATTTTTCCGGGACGCATTATTGTGATCATTTACTATGTTGGTTTTGATACTTTTCGCTGAATTTACTTTTGATTTTGATGATACGCTCGCCAATTTTTTGGTATCTGAAAGTTTAGTTGGTCCATCACGTTTTAGTGATTTGTCATCAATCGGTTCTTTGGAAAGTTGCCTATTATTTTCATCTACGTTTGTTTTTCTTATTGACTTTAACTCTATCTGTTCAGATTGTTGCATTGCTAAGTTGTTGATATTTGTCCTATTTCCAAGCATAGAATCAATAGTATTACAAATAATTGAGTGCATCGCTACCTTGCTGTGTCCGCCATCGACGTCCATTGTCGAATCATTTTTAGTACTATTAGTATTTGCATCCGTCACATCACTGTCAGTAAACATAAGTCTGTCTTGAACTCTCGACTTGCTTGTTGAAGTAATGTGACCTTTATCGACTTGAGGACAAGGCTTGTTATCTTCATCGCTGTCACTGAACAATATGACAGCTTGTACTTGGGAAGGATGTGTATCAAAGATTTTGAGGACGTCGTCCGGACCGCTCGGGGATTGTTTTGAGCACATGTTTACATTAGCGACTGTGAGTTTATTACAAACTACGCTATCGCTACGCGGTGAGCTTTCTGTTCGATTCGATATTGAAGATATATCTAGACGTTCTGTAAACGGATCGTCTTCGAACATGAGCCTGGGACACTTAGTTTTCATACGTGATTGTTTACATTTCAGATGAGCGGTTAGTCTAGTTCTGTTGACTGCCGCTTTTGCTGAATTTTTATTTTGTATTATTCTAGTTTTTACCGCTTTTATTTGTGGTGCAGTCATAGGTTGTGAAGCCGATCTATCAGATATGCTGTTTCTATTAGCAATATTTATAGATTCAATGACATCATTATCTTCAAATTGTATTCGAGGACACACAGTTTTTGGACTTCGTCTCTCAATTTTAACTGTAGGTTGGTTATTCGTGTCATTTTCTATATTATCTGGTTTGTTCGTTTCCTTATGTAAATCTATGCTATTCTTTGGTGTAGTGTCGGTATCATTGGTCGTAGTATCAGTATTTTGTTCTGAATCTGAGTTAGAGATATTTTCATCGATGAGCAAGGCATGTTCGTCGTCCGAGTCGTCACTGTCTCGCGTGGACACAGTGGCCGACGTGTGAGCGGACGGAACGATTTGACTTGTGCTGGGTTTTTCAATATCAGAGCTGTTTGTTAAAGGTTTTGGGTCAGGTTTTGATATTTTTTGCGGGACCTCAACGTCTGTAAGAGAATTGCGTATATGTTTAAAATTATTACTGAGTGTTAGATCAAAGAAACGTTTTTAGTTTTCATTAAGTAATAGCACCTTGGTCTTATTTTTTTATTTAGGTCTTATTTGTTGAGAGTCTACTCTCCGTGACTTACGTGACGTAAAGCACGATAACAAAGTGGCAGCAACGTTTACTTGTGTATTACCAAATACACAAGTATTACCATCACTACTCGATCAAGTGTGGTGTCACGATTTGGTTACCTGTTCGTTATTAGTTTTAACAATTGTTAAAAAAAAAAAGTAGTTATCTCATTTCTGTCAAAACTACATTTTTTTAAAGTCTGTTGTCTGTTCCGAGAATTTATCAAACACTAAACTCACGGACACAAGACACATCTAGACTAAGAACATCTTTTCACAGTTTACATATACAATTGTCCCGGGTAGGAATCGAACCCCGAACACCAGGTTTCATAAGCGTCATAAGTGCAGTCTATAGTTACATACTAAATTCTTAAAACACCTACAAATATCTTAGTATTCAATTCTAGACACTTTTTGCTAAACATTAAGATTCAAGTTGCAGCACATACCGTCCTCGAGGTCAACGAACAAGTCTTGTAATTTCCGTTTCCGGTCTCCCTTCTCAGTGTCGTCTTCGTCTATAAGGTCCATAAAAGTATATATCTGTTAAACTTGTGTTCATGTTTGCACAAAAAACCGCGTGGTTTTCGAATTCAATAGAAATTTCAAAGATTTTCCAATGTAACGGCAGTAGAGTTGTCCATAACGATACAGGAGATGTTATTATTTTCTAATATTATTTGATTTTATTATACATTATTAAGAGATATGTAGGTAAAGCGGCTGTAGCCCAATGGCTAGGGCGTTGGACTTGTGATCTTGAGGTCGCCGGTTCGAACCCCACCCATTGCACTACCGACGTGAATTTCATTTTATATTAGCTTAGCACGAGGGGTTAACAAGAATACTAGTAGACTGCAAAACTCTAATAGTAATCGTTTAAAAAAAAAAAATGTTCAGCAGCTGATAAAGTATAGTTACCAATATCGTCCTCGTCATCGGAGTCCTCGTCAGCGGTCTGAAACAATATCAATGTCATTGTATAATTAATAGAATAGCCAACCTATTCTCTGTGACGAATGTGATGGGATCTATGTGGGTCATTTTGATGTACGATTTAAGGAACATGTTGACGCTTATAGGAATGGTCAGAATAGAATCCGGCCATGCTTGAGCGACAATAATACCTATAACATTGTGATAAGGGCTTCCGATTGTGTGTGTTGGAACAATTATAGAACTTAAAACAGAAAAATAATAATTTTCCATTGCTGAATGAACAAACAAATGACATGTCATGCCGTCTATGAAACTTGTTTAGCGGTCGTCAGGTGCCGGTTCTATACAGGGTTACCTCGGAGACAGTGCGCTAATTTTACCTACAGAAAGGTTTTTAAAAATAAAAATACCCGTGTTTTTTTGCTTTACCATGCTTCGAACAAAATAATTAAAATGCGCACACCCACGGGGAACGGTGGCGCTGAGCTGACTGATACACGCGCGCGCGTCCTTGCGCCCGCGCTCTCTCTCCCCCGCCCTTTCCCGCGCTATTACCCCTTTCACTCCCGTGCATAGGGTGAGCGTGGTATTTGAACATTTCGGTGGATAAACGATAACTAATAAATAGTTAGCAAAAAAATTACATATGATTGTTTTTCGTGAAATGTGTTCTATTAACGATACTGATTACATGGCACCAAACCTGAAATCACGAAAAAAAATCAGCTGTTCCATACATTCATGTTCACATAACTCGTCAACATGATAGGGAGCAGCTGATTTTTTTTCGTGATTTCAAGTTTGGTGCCATAGTAAAAGTTGTTTGTTATCATGAGCACAATCATGTGTTTAGGTATCGGTCACTAATTACCAGTCACCCTATATAAAGAGGTCATTTGCGCAGTAGCGTTCGAGTAGTCAACATCAGTAGTGGTGGGTTTTGACGAAACGAGCCTGGTGTAGCGTTCACGTTAAACTAGTTCATAAAACAGTTTAATTTTCGACTAGTTTACATTGTTGACTGAAATAGCGTTAAATACACCCGTAGTTTCGTGAACGATCGGGATTAGGTCGTTAAGTTTAAAACATGTTCACTAATCGACTATCAAATTATTATATCTATTGCACTGTTATAGAGTGTATTTTCATATGTGCGGACCACACGTCGCTTAGCAGTTTTCGTAGTCTCTCGTTCAACCATCCGTTCCGTACTGTGTCGACTACACTAAGCGAACGCGAAACCAAGTCGATTCTTGAAATGTAGTTCATGCATCAACAGGTTTATTCTTGAACTGTAAACCAGTCGAACAGTTGACGCCAAGAAAACAGTCTAAAAAAACAGTTCGTTCATTCAACGCCCACCCCTAAACATCACCCTGATGATGCTCCGTTGAAGTACGGAACACGTATCGGGTTTACGGCTGGTGATTGTATTTGTGCATGTTGCTAATATCCCTCCTGCATATGCGCAATGCATATTTCGGGCGGGAGTACGGTGTAAATATACAATTACAGCATATAGACACATTTTTTTGCGGAATTAACACTAGATATTTTGTCTATTTAACTTAGATTAATGTCACTGTAGTGAACAACATTTAATTGTTGATTTACATCATCAAGGAGTTGTACAAGCGCAAAAACACCATGAAATACCCAAACAAGAGTGTACTTACAAGTGGCTTGGTGACGATGAGTTTCCTCTCCACGAGCTCTGCCCACGACACCAGCGGAGCCGTCGCGATGTGAGGGTACCTGACACATAGTATAATCTTATACTAAATATACTAAATACTTCCATAACGACATTAAATGTTGAATTGGCAACAAAAAGGTATCTTCACAAAATGCAGTTATATAAAAATAAAACGCTTTGTATAGAGCTGAAGAGTTTCTATATATTATATACAGAAGAACATCAAACAAATATCACTACAAATTTAAAAACAAAAAAACTGTTTACTTTAATTTTTTTAAATACAAGGCGTTAAAATAAATCTGCCACATTCACAAGTTTTGAGCCAGACAAAAAATCTTTGTTTAAAATCAAATATCTGATTGATTTAGGGACTATCCTCCGTTTCTCGGGACTGTTTTAACATCATGAATAACAATCATATACCAGCGAACGAGCAGCAGCGTTTATCCGACAAAATTCCCTTTGAGGAAAGCCCATGTTCAGCAGTGGACTCTATACGGAGAAGACCAACAAACTACAATACTAAGTGTCAAAGCGTCCGTAGCCCAATGGCTCGGCTCGATCCCCACCCATTGCACAACGACGTGAACCCACTCGTAACACAAGCATTTAAGCTTAGCATGACGGGTCAACAAGAATACTAGTAGACTGCAAAACTCTGCCAAAAATCATAATAAAGTACTTACTCTTTCAACATTTCCAGGTGTATGGGCGCGAGTTGCACCATCGACATATCTTTGCCATCCAACACTTCCACTTTGACAGCCGTCGTCGGCAACTCATTCATTTGTGTCGCATTTGCTTCCATTTGTGTGCCACTTGCACCCGTCTGTGTCACATTTGAACCAATCTGTGTCGTATTTACGCTGATATGTGTCTTATTTGGTGCCATTTGTATAACACTTACACCCGTCTGTGTCACATTAGAATCAATTTGTGTTGTATTTTCGCTCATATTTGTCTCATTTTCTCCCATTTGTATAACACTTGTACCCATCTGTGTCACATTTGAATCAATTTGTGTTGTATTTTCGCTCATATGTGTCCCATTTGTTCCCATTTGTATAACACTTGCACGCGTCTGTGTCACATTTGAACAAATTTGTGACGTATTTACGCTCATATGAGTTGCATTTGCTTCCATTTCTGTTGGATTTGCAACCGTCTCTGTTGTATTGACATTCATTTGAGTTTGAGTATGATGCATAAACCCAGGGTTGGGTTTATTTCTGTCCTTCCAGTAGGAATGAATGCGGTCCCTAGCTTGTAGTTTCAATTCGTGCCATCGACGTTGTAGTACTACGACGGACGCGATTCGACCGCTGTGGAATACGATTACGATTATGTAGAGTAGAAACTTCTTAATCGATGATGAATAATAAAAAAAGCCTACCTTCGTCTTTAAAACGAGGAGAATGACTGTAAAACATATTGGACTATTTATACATTTCTGAGAAATATGTGATCTAACGAATCCACGGCCACGAAATTTTACCACTACACTAGATGTAGTCGGAAGGTGAGGTTGGAGAAAGGTCGTCATCAACCCGTCTGACTACCGCGGTAACTAGGGTTTCAAACCCTCCCGGGAACCTCTTGTAGTACCTAATAATTAATCTTTCACCTTCCCAGGAATAAATTAGAACAGAGTTTAAAGTACTAACAATCTTCGATTCATGATTTTATGATGAAAAACCGAAAATTAGATGCTTTATTGATTATGTTTAATTGAGATTTTCTTTCTACGTACCCTTCCCCCCCTTTAACACCCATAAAAGCCTCCCGGGTTGATCTTTCAATAGGTAGCAAACCTAGAGGTGACTATGGCAACAATTCAATCGTCGGAGAGGCCTACATTTTAAGTTCTGAGATAATGTGCATGTGTTACCTGTCTCGGTACTGTTCCCACACTCTGGTCCAGCGCTGAGCCCTCTCGTCGGTGTCGGCGGGCAGGGGCTCCTCCACCCCGTGTCGCAGCACGGCCTGCCACAGCGCCCGCAGCGCCCGCGCCTCCTCGCAGTACGCCGCGCTGTCCTGCGTGAGCGTGCGCTGCGTGTGCACGTCGGTGCGCAGCAGCACGAGGTCGGCGACCCGCGCGGCGGGGCGGGGCGGCGCGCGGGGGGCGCGGTCCCCGCCGCGCGTCGACGCCCACAGCGCGCGCATGCACACGCGCTGGGCGCGCACCCTGCACCACAAGCACGCCACGATAAGTGATGAGTGCGCGCGCAGTGCACGTCGCACCTCGTTGTACATGTGCGTGGAGCAGAGCGAGCCGCGGCGCGTGGCGAGCGCGGTGAGCGCGCAGTGCACGTCGCACTATGTCACATGTCTGTCTGTGGGTGTGTCACTCACCAGATGGCGTGCAGCTCGCTGACGGCGATGTGCACGCGCAGTGCACGTCGCACCTCGTTGTACATGTGCGTGGAGCAGAGCGAGCCGCGGCGCGTGGCGAGCGCGGTGAGCGCGCAGTGCACGTCGCACTATGTCACATGTCTGTCTGTGGGTGTGTCACTCACCAGATGGCGTGCAGCTCGCTGACGGCGATGTGCACGCGCAGTGCACGTCGCACCTCGTTGTACATGTGCGTGGAGCAGAGCGAGCCGCGGCGCGTGGCGAGCGCGGTGAGCGCGCAGTGCACGTCGCACTATGTCACATGTCTGTCTGTGGGTGTGTCACTCACCAGATGGCGTGCAGCTCGCTGACGGCGATGTGCACGCGCAGTGCACGTCGCACCTCGTTGTACATGTGCGTGGAGCAGAGCGAGCCGCGGCGCGTGGCGAGCGCGGTGAGCGCGCAGTGCACGTCGCACTATGTCACATGTCTGTCTGTGGGTGTGTCACTCACCAGATGGCGTGCAGCTCGCTGACGGCGATGTGCACGCGCAGTGCACGTCGCACCTCGTTGTACATGTGCGTGGAGCAGAGCGAGCCGCGGCGCGTGGCGAGCGCGGTGAGCGCGCAGTGCACGTCGCACTATGTCACATGTCTGTCTGTGGGTGTGTCACTCACCAGATGGCGTGCAGCTCGCTGACGGCGATGTGCACGCGCAGTGCACGTCGCACCTCGTTGTACATGTGCGTGGAGCAGAGCGAGCCGCGGCGCGTGGCGAGCGCGGTGAGCGCGCGCACCACGTCGCCGGGCGAGCGCGCCGCTCGCCGTTTGCCGCGCTCCTGGCGATGTTGTACGGAGTTAATCATTTAATAACTGTACGAATATTGAATGTTCTTGTAAATACGTCGATGCTTTGACGGTCTTTCTCGTCGCATTACGATGTAATCTCGGTAGCAGAATCGATTTATATTTTTATGACATTCGAGTAATTCGAGTAAGATTTAAAATTTGTTGGTACAGACAAAGCGAACAAGACAAGTAGCGAATGCTTAAAATAGCTATGCACAGGTCTCCTCATCGATTTTATATTCCAAATCAACCCTTTCCTTTCTACGTTCCATCCGATACATCTTTAAAATAATTTGATAATATAGATAGTAACTAATTACAATTGGTATATTCTTTGATATGACTAAGGCTTTTGACTTTGTATCACATAAACTGCATTTATATTCAGTTCTTATAGAATAAGAGTACCAGCACTTATGTGGATTGAATCGTATTAAGAAATCGTTAACCTTAACTACAAGAAGAATTGATCAAGTACAAATCTAACTATCACGCAAATAAATGTGGAGTACCTCAAGGAAGTACCCTAGGCCCACTTCTATTCTCATTTTATTAAAAAAATCCTCCTTGACATAATGAAACATCATTGCCCTCCATTTGCTGATGATATCTCATTCATAACAACTAAGTAAGGTAAAGAATTTATATGAATACATACAAAATAAAATTAATTATGTAATTAGTCATAACATGGTTACATGACAATAATCTAAAAATAAATGTAGATACGACCATTGTTATTAAGTTTGACAGTCGCTCAAAAATTGATAATAATGATGATAATAATTATTAAGTATAAAAACTATAAAATGATGGAAAAACCAAACTTTTGGGAATACTACGACAGAAACTGTAATTGGAAGGCGCACGCGGCTAAAGTAAAAAATAAATGAAATAGGTTTTTTTATGTTTTGTATAGACATCGAAATACTTCTAAACAAAAAACTTTAAAAGCGGCCTACCAATGACATGTGGCTTCGGTATAAAGATGCGGCGTACTGTTGTGGCGAAATTGTACCGAAATTAACAAATACATAATTGCTTATAAATGCGATGTCAGGGATTTCATGGTATTAGTCATGCAATTCAACTTTGTATAGTTTTGTTAAACGATACTTGAATCTTTTCAAAATTAGCTTCTGAAGTTTTCCCAAGATACACAAGAAATCCTTATGAAATTAAATGAAATAGTTTATTAATAACATAGACGAGTTATACGACATTTACAATGCATTAACATATTTAGGTACATTATATTTATTTACCTAAATTAAGAACACTATTTCATATTTTGTTATGTACAGGAAGTATTCAAAAGATAGTATGAGTTAATAGGCTAGTTGACACAATATATGAAATTGTGTTACAATGATGTTTATTTCTAAAAGTATTTGTCATATGGAACCTAAATATAATAATTACAGTTCATAAAACTTGAGTATGTTTGTATAAACTCAATATGGAAATTATTTCTTTTCTCTATGTCTTTAACTTCCGAAATCGTCATACATCTCGTTAAAAAACATGAACGCGATCCTTTACTATTACACTTTCTGAGTCATGACGTCATCGATCTTGAACACAGATAATCTATATAGATCAACATGGCTGACATCGTTTTCATCTCTAAATGTCAAGCCAATCTTAAAATATGTATTTTAGTGCTTTCTAGATCTCAAATAAATGCCATGTTTTTTTCTTGATCTAGTAAAATCATTCTTAATCATTTAAAAAATATTTCAAAAAAATGTCAACTTGTCTATAATATTGTATGTGTATCAATTCATAAAAACAATATGTTAAACTTAGACTATTTTTATAATGTTTTTTAACTCATTAACAATAATAAGCTCACCTAACAAACGCTTATTGTGGCCATATCAAAGTTAAAAAATTGTATACTACAAATAATAATATAAAAGACTTGACATAAAAAAAAAGAAACAGAGCAAAAGAGACTGAAAAAAAATCTCGTGCCAGCGATCATCACCACTGTTCATAAATCTACTCTTTACTCCAATGGCACCCTGAGCGTTGGTCCTAACCCCTTAAGGGGTTAGGACCAACGGTTCAGGTGGATGTCGCTTAAACTTTGGCCGGATTCTTGGAATTTAATTTTAATTTTAGACCTGTTACCTTTAAGGCATCTTACTATACCTAATGTGTACATTTTTCATCTATCGATCTTGGCTGCAAATGTAACTTTGTTATCCTATACATTTATAAGGGATTACAAAGTTATATATTTTGCAGTTGGTGAATCTTAACAACTGGACCGAAATTGCTAAATGTTGGAACACTACTAGTACTCAATATTTGAAGCTACTACTTCTGCTAGAAGTGCCTTAAAATGTTGATGATCGGTCAGTCAGTCAGTGAGAGAGTGACAAAATGAAGAAACTTTGACTAGTTATAATTCTAAAAGTAATGATTCTAATTGAATGAAATTAGAAATATACCGTTTTTATACAAAGTCTGCTTGGTTACTGAAAATTAAGACAACTATCTTTATCCACAACGAAGTTATAGCGAGTCGAAAATGGCCTGAAGTGCTTCGAAAAAATACTGGTACGGCCGTGAAACTTTTTTTTTTACTCAACTTGTCGGGGCTCTGCCGTTCCCCCAGATAATATGTATTTTAAAGTCATAATTAAATGCATGACAAACTAATTTATTTTGATTTCAAATATTATAGTTACTTCTCGAAAATGCCATGCAAAAGCGCCATGGGGAAAAAAAACGCCTTATACGTACACCACGCTTTAAGGTAAATAAAGTTTCGGTTCTATTCTATTGCTAGCTGCGCCCCGCTGTTTTACCCGCGTCACTCTGCTCCAGTGGGTCGGAGCTTGATATTTTGTAGCCTATATGTTAAACCAGCTTATAAACTATCCGCGTTCAAACTTTCAGCCAAATCCATTAAGTAGTCTTTGCGTGAAAGAGTAACAAACTTCCATCCATCCATACTTACAAAATTTAGCTGTTATAATATTAGTAGGATATCTAGCATGCAAAGTTCTCTTAACCGAAGCGACCACAAAATCGCAAGTCCGACGCCTTAGCCATTAGGATATATCCGCTTTTTTTTAAATTGAATAAGTGTTACTTACTCTCTCAAGCAGCACTTTGGGTATGTAGCGGAGCTTCTCCTCGACGGCGACGAGCCAGCGGTCCTCGGGCGTGTGCTCGGCGAGCTGGGCCGCGTGCCTCCCGCCCGACGACACCAGCTTCGATATCTGGCACAACACATTACAAACTTAATAACTACAACATTTGGATTTAAGTTCAAAACAAAAATCATTTCAAAATTCAAATAAAACCAGTTGCGAGTCGGACTCGCTCACGTATGGACTAGCTGTCCATGTCCAGCATTGCCTGTGCATGGTGCTGAGATTTCCTGTGGATTTACCCAAGTTTTCTTTCATATAAAACTGCATAATTAAATATAGTCTAGCCTTCCTCTATTTTTTTATCTTTAATTTTAAAGATATTGTCACTCCAATACATTTAAAACTACAACCAGCTTATAAAATATCCTCCTTTTATTATAGCCTTCCTCTATCAATGGTCTATCTAACACAGAAAGAACTTGTCAAATTAAACCGTTTATTATTTGCACGTTCAAGCAAACAAACAAACTCTTCAGCTATATATGTATGAGATCCAATCAGTAATGCCAATCAGTAATGATACGAGAGTTCAAATTTCTCCTATATTTTTTTAAATACATTACTTACAAAAAATATGTTGTAACAATTTGAATGTTTAATTGGTTTTCTGGACTTATTTTTTGAAAGTAAGTAATGGGCTGGCTACATGTGTAGTATGCCTGTAGGACAGAGTAAAAGGTACAAACCCGTGCAAAGTAGAAGTCAAGGAACTTGGTCTCCCACAGCTTGATGGTGTTGGATTTCACGCTAAAGTGCTTAGCGAGCTTGTTGTACGCGCCAGCACGGTCCTTCTGCAATGTCAACATACATTCATGCTTAATTTATTTATTTAAAAATTAAGCATAAGCGATTGTACTAAGGTGGACTTAATGCCACGGTAGGCAATATCGCCTTAGGGTTGTGATGAAGCAACACAGTAGGTGTGCTGTAGTTTAGAAAGGATAAAAAAAATATACTTAAGTTCAAATAGTCTTTTAGTCATTTAAATTGAAAGAATTCAATGATAAATTTAGAGTTTTTCTGATTATTACCTATAAACTTTTAAACTTTCGTGTATCATAATTATAATTTATAGTACACAGGTATAGGCACTATCAATGTACCTTGATTGAAACGTTTGGTAATATAAAAAGGCAATTTTGTTGTGTTAATACCTGTGTGCTATAAATTATGATTATTACCTAGTTTTTATAAAATAAGACACTCGGGAATTTATTTATTTAGTGCAAAAGGTTTCCTTTAAGAGAAATCACATATTTACCAGGTTCTTCCTGTTGGGTTCCTTACAGAGTGTTTTATGCTTGATGTACTGCACAGCAAAGTGAGACATTTGTATGCTTATGTTGTTATCTGCACGCAACATGCTGCAAGAACAAGTTATACACATTACTTACATTGTATTGAAAGCGGCCATAGCCCAATAGCTAGTGTTGGATTTGCGATCATGTGGTCACTGTTTTGATCCCCATCCATTGCATTACCGATGTGAACCCACTCGTAAGCCAAGCATTTTAGCTTAGCATGGGGGTCTTATCAAGAATACTAGCAGAACACAAAACATGGCTAGTAATCTTTTTAAAAAGAATTGTAGATCTTCACTATTGTGTGTATGCCCACAGGTGGACATCTGTCCGGGTCAGTCGGTTACTAGATATTGACTATCAACAAAGATTGTAGCACCAGCTTCAAGTGGGAAGCCAGTAGTGCTTCTAATGTGTCCGAGTGCACATTAAGGTGTATATCCTGAATCTGATTTCTCACAGGACTACTAAAATGGACTTAAAACATTCTACACATTATAACTGTATGACAAAGACAAATGATCCTTAAGTCCTATTCCTTGCAGCATATTATTACTTTGGTTATAATTTCACAACTGTTTTCATAGACTTAGTAAATAAAGAAGTAATTAAAAACAGCTTCTGTTGTCATGAAATTAAGCAAAGATCTTGTGACTTTGAGGTAAAATACAATTGTAATACTTACTTGGCGCGGTTTGTTTTTATTACAATTAGACGAAGTTATATCGGGACTACGTCCCAGTCATAGTTTAAATGTTATAAGATTGCTGAAAGACTAAAATATTCGCACAAAACAATACACTAGTAAACATTGGGAACAGGTTAAGTCTGGAAATTCAATGATTTTTCCCATTATACACGCCCGTAATCTTTAGACACAATTCTAGACAATTTTAAATTTTCTGCTTTACTATTATAGAATTAATAAAATGATATTTATTTATAATAAGTGATAAAATCTGTATTTATATATCAGTGTAGTACATTCATAGAAAAACACTAGTGTTGTCTGTGACACTGTATCGCTTGATATGTCAGATTCTAATCGAGTAATCTACTAATTCGATCTACGGGGTGAATAGAAACTAACAATCAATATCGCAATTACAAGATTTTGTGAATTCACTCAATAAGTATGTATTGTTTATGATGAACGACTTAAATGACATAGATTTTCTGATTGATGGGTTTGAATCTCAAACCCATTTTTTTTATTTTACATCGCTGATTCTGTGCGTCGGAAAGCGAAATCTATGATTAGTTAGTATAAGTTGGAGGTAACAGGGAATGAAAACTTTTTTAACACAAACATCGTGTAAAATAATTAAGTTATATCTTGTTAGTATTAAGTTTTAAAAGAGTGCTGCTCCAGTGCCTTGAAGCGGTTCGTTAACGACATCACGGCTTCACCTTTTCCTGGGTGTTTGGGGGAATGCGCCACTTATTTCAGCTTGGAGCTTAGGTACTTATGCCTAACGAAACATAGACAGCTTGCAAACCAATGCTGTCGATACCTACCTATATCGCCTATCGTATAGGTACCTACACCAAACTTCCAGACGGATTCGAGCAAAGAAGTTTAGCTTATGTTTGTATTCTCAGCATGTCCTTTCAAAGCCATTTTATTGGATTTAGAATGACATCACTTTATTCTTTGAGTTATTGTTAGTAAGCCCTTTCATTTGTTACCCATGCTGTAGAAATGAATAAAAAAAAAAGTCCTCCATCATTAGAAGTCCGCCATATTGGATTTTAAGTGTTTCTTTATTATTTGGGTTATTCTCGGCAAACTTGCATTTGATACATATATCGTAGAAATACCTACCAATTAAAATAACGAGTTCGCCATCTTAATTGATCCGCTATTTTGTATTTAGAGTGACATCATAGAGCTACCCATTGTCCTCCAAATTGAACGTGTATACAAGCTCCCGTTCCAGCTCAATCGGTTGAAGACTTAGGCGAAACATTACGCCCGCACGTAAAAATATAAAAATGACATTGTTCAATATCCTACCCCTTCGGTAGCTACGCTCACTTGCGTAGCTACTGAAGGGTGGGTTTCAAATCCCCTTCTTTAAATCCCCTTATTGCCGTTTTAATTTTTTTTTACATATTACTAAAACACAGAACATGTGGCCTCATGTGGGCCGTGTTGAAATCGGTGGTAGAGTAACCCACTGAGTTTGTTTCGCCAGATCTTCTCAGTTGGGGCGCATTGGATCCGGTGGTAGTGTAGAGGAACCGTTGGTGTTGTTCCTCCGCAGAAACTGCAGATCTTCTTTGCCGGGCGAGGTGGTATGCCCGGCGACCGACGGCCATTTGTTACTGTTCGGAACTTGTATATGTTCGAATTGGCTTGCGAACTTGTATTGCGCGATACAGGTTAGTTAGGATGCTTGGTGGTAGATGGCGCTGCTCGTCTACTAGTAGTTTGTGTGCGGCTACTGTAGATGACGCTACAGTAGCATTAAAGCGCGTCCGTCGTTATATGCTCATGGTCCACCCAAATAATGACAATTGTTTTGGCATGACATAGACAGAACAAGCATTTTGCGTCTCTAGCGACAATAACCAATAATTATAATAATTAATTTAATTATAATAGGTTAATTTAAGATAAATAATAATTAATTTTCAAATAATGTTTGACGATTTACAAGTGCCTGTAATTGGTTTACGTAAATAAAAATGATTTTTATTTATTTATTCATAAACAGTTTAGGGGCATACATTTTTTGCCCCAGGGCCCTTGATCACCTATCTACGCCACTGTCTGTGCCCCGAGATTTTACCCGCGTTACTCTGCTCCAGTGGGTCGGCCACCCATACTCTCCATCCATACTCTCTCCCGACCCTTAGTTTGCTATGAACCTGCCGATGCCCTCGTAGACCCGAAGTCCGAGAGGCCCGCGAACTGTAAAGTAGAGAGACAGTTGCACAAAACTCCCCTAAAGAAACTAAAAGCCATAATCCCTCAATCTCCCCGTCAGCGACCGCCCTGAGCCGAGGTCCAAGTCCCACAGGGGACGCCCACATCACATCGGTAATGCAATGGATGGGGATCAAAACAGTGACCACATGATCGCAAATCCAACACTAGCTATTGGGCTATGGCCGCTTTCAATACAATGTAAGTAATGTGTATAACTTGTTCTTGCAGCATGTTGCGTGCAGATAACAACATAAGCATACAAATGTCTCACTTTGCTGTGCAGTACATCAAGCATAAAACACTCTGTAAGGAACCCAACAGGAAGAACCTGGTAAATATGTGATTTCTCTTAAAGGAAACCTTTTGCACTAAATAAATAAATTCCCGAGTGTCTTATTTTATAAAAACTAGGTAATAATCATAATTTATAGCACACAGGTATTAACGCAATAAAATTGCCTTTTTATTTTACCTAACATTTCAATGCGTAGGTTGCTTAGTTTGTAGTGTTTAAACCATTTATCTAGGCTGGAGCTCTGCTCGCCTTTATGCCCGGTGAAGTAGCAAAAAAAAAGAAAAAAAAACACCCATACCTACTCACAAGATTTCGCGATTATAACATATTATGTAAGGATTAAACAATGAGGAAGAGGAAGAACAACACATCACTTTCATAATCATCATCAGCCCGTACAACGTCCACTGCTGAACAGACGCCTCCTTCCAAGGGAGGGTTTTGCCATAGTCACCACGCTTGGCAGGCGGTTGCTGTATTATGTTGTAACGCATAGGGACACGTTGCTGCCCGTTCTTTGTTATACCATTCATCTTGATTATGTCAATAGGGTCCAACGGCTGAACGTGCTTTCCGGGGCACGGAGTGTAGTCCGTCAGCCAACCAGACCCGGAAAGAAATCTTTAAATTTACACAAAGCTTTCTTTCCCAACATGGGGATTGAACCCACGACCTCCGAGATTTAAGGCGAGCCCAATACCGCTACGCCACTTTCATGATAAGTAAAAGGAGTAAAATAAAAGTCAGTGATCAATAAATAATACGCATATTATATTGTAATTGTACAATAGAGTGGCGGCCATACGTCACTCCTCAGAACTACACACCATTTACTAAATTATATATTTAAATACAAGGAATTTTGAGTAAATTAATTAAGTCCAGTCTCTTGTTGGTGGGAGCTGAGCGGAGAGCAGCGGAGATCTGATCCCAATGTTATATTAAATAATTGATAAGTTGCTTCCAGAAATACGAGCTTAAACAGGAAATAGCGTCATGTATTACAACTCTTTATTTTTATTCTCTTTTATCATTCCTTTTTTGGATGTAGTACCTACCTAGTCTAAGATGAATGTTAGGTCTCGCGCGCTCGCTTACACCATAGCTCCGTAGATGCGACAACTTAATATTGAAGTGTGTCTAACACACTGTACCAACGGAATGTGTTCCCGATGGCCTTCTTATTTCTTGTAGTGTTATTTTTACACAGTTTAATACACAAAAAGTCGCATATTAATTCCATTATAATACAATTTTCTCTACGTATTCCTCGGACAGAACGGCTCGGGTAGTATTTTTTGCCGCGGTATCTAGACTAGCGAGGGGTTGGTCCTATCTGATCGCGCGATCCGTTGCCTGTGGAAACGGATCGCGCGTCACTCATTCATTTAATTTGTCATTCATATAATTTGTATTTCTTATACACACGTTAATATGACATTACTTCCTGATTGTGTCTCCAGATAGAAATATTATGTTTTTCAATAAAATAAATAATAATAAATTTTGAAAGCAACTTATTTAAATAATAATAATATTCAAGAAAATTGTTTAACTGTACCGACATACATGTTATATATACACGTAATATGTTAAAATAAAATATAGCACAACATATAAAGAACCATATGTAAGTTATTATTAATAATCTAAACTAATTTCCACACCAAGGTCAAGTCTCCGCATTAAGTTAAAAAAACCTAAAATAAATTGTAATAAAAAATCATCGAATCAGTCTAATTGTTTCACTTAAATACAATAATAATTATAACAGTAAAGCTAAACAAGTAACATTGGACCAACTTTAGTCAGAGGGCCTATTCTGAAATTCTTTTACGCATATACCAAACACTTTGGACGTTATAGCAATGCCATTAGGTTGATATTGTGAGATCTGTTTCAGAATAGGTACACAGCAATCGACAATCTGACGTCTGCAACGTCCAACGAGTGTTTTGTATTCTCAAAATAACGAGTGGAGCATACAAAAGACGCGTTGAACAACGTGCAACTGTCGAGATGCGTAATCAGCAAACAGCAAATGTTGGCGACCAACATATTTGTGGAACGCATTAAGTAGGTAGGTTGGTACCAATGTTTGGAAATATTGGAAGTCTTGGTTATCGGAAGTATAGGTTTAATAAACTGGGAAGGAAAATATGTGTGGCCCCAGTGCAAGCGACAAGCGATGGGGCATAATAGAAACAACTTTTTTAATAATAAAATTGTATTGTTTATCTAAAAGTGAGAATAGAATCTATGCGTTTCATTTTGTGATTGCTGCGCTTCCGCTTCTCGCTTACAGTGGGACCGCGTACTACATCAATTCGTGCGCAATTCCTTATGACCAGTACAATATATATATGTATATATAATTATGTTAACTATTTACACAACTTATATCTAATATCGTCAAAATGCAAACTCCACGACACCATCCAAATTACAAAATTTTACAAAAGGGTCAACGCGTCACCGTGACAATATAATTGTTTGTTATCATATAAAAAACTATTTTATATAAAACCGATATTTTATATGACTCATTACAATCCTGTGGCATAGTTGTACCTATAATGGGTAGTGGTAATATAGTCGCCACAATATTTCCGACTATAATTTCTTGTAATAGAGTTTAAAATCAATCAATCCTAAAAATGTAGATTATAAAAAAAAATTGCGAGCTTAATTTTTTCAAGAAATTACAACACTTACTACTGGCAGTATAGAGTAGGTATATCGGAGTGTCCGTTGAAAGTAAAAGAAAAGGCAAATAAGTGTAATAATTTCTTTAAAATTGCGTTCGCTTAAATGTTGGGTATTAAAACCATTCAACAAATCCCATCGAGTTTACTTTAATTTTTTTCTAGAAATCAGTTTGTGATATTATAATGGTATATTGGCACGTTGACGCGTGTGATATCGACGCCGGGATGCTATCAACAAACAGTGAGTGCCGTGAGATAGCCGCCCTGGCGCGGAGGCTGCGTACTACCACTTTATTTATATCAACTGACCTATATATATTTGTTTATATGTCACTAGCTTCTGCTACTTCGTTCGCGTTAAATTCCGGGTAATATCGACCCCCATTCCACTCCCTTAAGCGTAAAAGCGTAGCCATAATGGTTAGGGGCGTCGGACTTGAGACCTTGTGGTCCCCGGTTCTCCCCACCCATTGCACTACTGACGTGAAGACACGCGTAACACAAGCATTTTCGCTTAGCACGAAGGATTAACATGAATGTGTAGCGACATCTACAGTAGCCGCACAAAAGCTACAAGTGGACGAGTGGCGCCATCTACCACCTAGCATCCCAACTAACCTGTATCGCGCAATACACGTTCGCAAGCCAATTCGAACATATACAAGTTCCGAACAGTACATATGGCCATCGGTCGCCCGGTATACCACCTCGCCCGGCAAAGAAGATCTTCATTTGCTGTAGAGGAACACTTCCAACCGTTCCTCTACAATTATAAAACGCTGCTAGTAATCTTTAAAAGTATGGATCTTGCGAGCTTTGGTAGTTTTAAAACTCAGGCCTAGCTTGGAGCCCAGCTTGTTTTTATGCCCGGTGAAGTAGCAAAAGCCTTAAGGCTGACTCTATAATCCGAATCCGTCCGAAGTATCGACAGCATCATACCGGGGGTATCCAACCTATCGATCCCGGCAGCTATTACAGTCTATCTGCTTATATGTAGTATAATGAAAACTGTATTTTAGTCCATTTTAACGTGATATATCTACAAATACGTTCTACAAACACCCAATATTCGTTCGTCGTAAAACATTCTGGAAAATATCTCTATACTGGGTGACTTATTTACCGTCTTGAAAATAATAGGGCGTGATATGTACTTATATGTAATAGATGTCGAAGGAATACTTACTTTATCTTTTTTCTTGCGTAAAACTCGTAACGGTAAAAATGCGTACCTAAGTAGGTAGTTACGCTCTTTTCATTCATGTGTAATTGCGGCCTAGGTATTATAGGCACCTATATTAATATTATGCACGCGCTATGTAGGGTGTATTTCTTTTATGTAATTTATGAGACTTTCGAAACTATAATTACCGAAATACTAGTACAAATATACTGTGGTCTATAGATTCTATTCCACTTACACAACAAACCATAATTATTATCAAAACGGTAAAAAAGTCACCAAGTATACCTATCATTTGATTGGCTTAAACGTTATGTATGCCATATGGTCGATCGCACACAGTAAACAGTCGATCTTAGGTATTAAACGAATTTAACGATATTTATTCAGCACTTAGGTATTTGCATGCATTTGTACTTCTCAATGATATACAATGATGTCAACTAAAATCTCTTGCGGATTAGCTAATTATCTCTCTGTCAGTCTAGTCTCATTAAGTTGGGGACCCCCGGCCTATACTTTAGTAAATACAAAATTAGATATTATTATATATTTCGGAGTACATAAGCCCCCGCGCCAGTGCAACAGTCTCACAATAATATTAAAAATACGTGTTGTGTACGAAATTGTAAATGTACAAATATAATTAAGTATAATTATAATATTATCGTATCAAAAAGATGTTGTTACTTAGAGAAGATATTATAGTAAAAGAGTAGATAATTAATCTAAGAGACAATCATTACGAAAACAATTTTGTTTTATTTTTGACATTTGTGCGTCACAGCGTGTGATGACGTCAGCGAAATGAAATGTAGGTATTTTACAAGTTGTATAAGAACTTACCTTAAGGTACTCGCGAATAGTATAATATAAGGTGTCTATGGAATATACGCCATCCTTTTACCAATATATAATATCATGTATATATGCTCTCTGCAAAGAACTCCTTAAAAAGAAAGTGTTTCTGTACATGAAAAAAAAAATTATACTTAGGTTTGTCTATGTTTATTGCAATGTGCTGACCGTGGCTGGCTTAATGTGTCGTTGTGTAAGAAAGGCGTTTCATCTCGCTTGTGTGTATGTATTTTAATGTAATTTTATTTATATATTCTAGACTTCATCCGCGTGGATTCAGATTTCCCCACACAGACTATTTCATCCGTTTTCATTCTCTAAGAGGACATTTTAAAAATCCTTACTTATTGTATGCCTACGTCATATAGAGAATATACCCTCCAAGTTTCAGGTCTCTACGATCAGCTGTGTGTGCGTTGATACGTCAGTCAGTCAGCGCTTTATCTATACCTACTTAGACATATTAATATATAAAACTTAATAGTTTGTTCGCATGAGCGCGCTAATCTCAGGAACTACTGTTTTTCCAACGAATGATATCGAGAAAGGCTATAGGCTATATTTTATAATAAAGTTCCCACAGAAACAGGAGCTACGTAGATGAAACCGCGTGCGGAAAGCATGTATATGTTAATTAAACATATATTATTTGACCAAAACCAAACCCCTTCATTAACATAATCACTACACATCATCATACTATCTGCTGTTAAAAGGCAGGCATATATTCTTTAAGCACCTTATACCATCTAACCCTTAAACCAGCTAATTAACCACACATCACATATAGACAAACTATACTTCAATATGATGCAGATTCGCTAGTTACGCATGAGATAAACACAAATTACACTTATATGATGCAGATGACGTCATCACACGCGATGCAACGCAACGTGAACTTTACAAGAGCTATCTACTTACACGTAAGATTACATGACTAGCTTTACATAACGTAACATATACAAGTTGAGCACTCGAGCCACTCGAGCAAGTCCGTTAACTATAGGATCCGAAGTAACATGGTTTTTGAGCGAGGGTACACCGTTTGATTCCAGCGAGGGTAATGCTGATTCATCAGAAATGGTTCAGTCTTAGAGTATACATGAAGATATAGAGCGCATCGCTGCGGTCCGTTGTGTCGATTGTAAGCACGGGGATGGACAGCACCGTAATCATCATCATCATCATCAGCCCGTACAACGTCCACTGCTGAACATGGGCCTCCTCCCGAGGGAAGGTATTTGCCATAGTCACCACGCTTGGCAGGCGGGTTGGTGACCGCAGTATAATGTTGTACCACACAAGGAAACGCTGCTGCCCGTTCCTTGATATACAATTATTATAGATGACGTTATAATAATCGGGACCAACGGCTTAAAGTGCTTTCCGAGGCACGGAGGGTAGTCCCTCAACCAACCAGACCCGTAAAGACATCTTAAAATTTACACAAATATTTCCTGTCCAGCGTAGGGATCAAACCCACGACCTCCGAGATTTTAAAGCGAGCCAAATACCGCTACGCTACGGAGGTTGTCACCGTAACGTCTTGACACAATTTTAGAGTGAAAATAAATATATTTATTAAATCTATTTTGGTACAGCCGATCGCTTATGCTAATATTTACCATATATGTCATAATATATAGGTCGCTGACCTAATATGATGTGTATTGTACGGTACTGTTCATATCCGAGCTTACAGTTCAGACTCAGTAAGATGCGCTCTAACTTGCTTATGTATACTCTAAGTGTACAGAATATTGGTGTATACAAGTGAGATATAGTCAGTTTTAAATAGTATTTGTAATATTAATAGTAGGTAGATCTATTTTGGTTCGCTGAATATACCCCCCCCCCCCCTTCACTCCAGGTCTCAGACAACAACGTCGGAGTGAATAAATATAGATTTTAATTAGAAGAGGGGGGAGGATAGGATGATCGATCATCTCCCTAAGACCATGAAAAACTGTTTTTAAGGTTAAGTTTTTCAACTTATACAGGGTTATTTGTAAAACACCGGTAACCTCCCAGGACTACGTTACTAACATCATAATCAACAACTTTTGTTCTATGTCTTTTAAAAATTCATCAGATTTACACACAAAAATAAAAATATTTAAATTCAACGCTCTAAATGTTACGAAGTCTATGCGAAGCAAAAGAAAGCGATAGTACCGACAATAGCAAGGGGAGCGGGGAATACAGAGTTGAAATGTGTTAGATAGGACAACGAAATATTGAAGGTTTGTTTTTGGTAAATGTATTATGTTTTGTAAAAAGTGGTAGAACAAAAGTTGTTGTTTATGATGTTAGTAATATATCCTGAGAGGTTACCGGTGTTTTACAAATAACCCTGTATAAAATCTATTTTAAATTCCGTGATTTCATATTATTAACGTATTGAAAGAACTAAATTAGTTCTACCTACTCAGATCACTGGTAATTTACCAACGACAGTTGCTAATAGGCCGTATAGCTAGTGGCGAGCGAGTCATTTTGTTGTACAATATTTGATTATGACTTATTCGATTGTAATCGAATCGCCCATTTTAATTTACAGTGTTACAAGCCTAATTTGTAGAAATCTGTTCCATTTACTAGTCGATTTTTCTAAAATATAGATTAAAAACAGCAAAATTGAACTTTTGTGCTTATTTATAAATAAGGATTTTTTTAAATTAATTAATTTAACAATTTCGAGACATTGTTATGATTTTATATTTGAGCTCCTAAAGTATCATGGCGCCCGTTGTCTGCACTCTCTATTCACATACATTTTAATAGCACAATAGTAGTTAAATTTCGTTAATATCAGTCAAAATTATAATAAGTATTGTATGTATACACTTAATTATAAATTATAAAGTAGTAGTTACATATAATTAACTGGAGATTCTCAGCTGCATTCAACGTAAAGATATCTGGTATTAAAATCAATTCTTAGTTTAAATAATTACTTTGGTATGTCTTGTGTACTTGGCCGTGTTTGTGGGAAGATATGGGGCTTCCTGCGGGGTCGAAGAGGTGACCCATCTTACTGTGATCACCAATCCGCCTGTTAAGCGCGGTGATTACGGCAATATCCCTCAACGACCCTGGCTTGCTAAAGCCTGTTAAAGAAGAGGCCTATCTTCGGCAGTGGATGTAAACTGACTGATAAAGAATGTCTAGAAATGATAATAATTTGTTCTAGCAAAAGAGATTTTGAATGTGGTCCACATATAATATGACACATGACAATCTCAAGTAATTACTTAGTCTAAGCGTTGTTCGTAAGTAGAATGTTCTGTAAACGCGGTAGATTTGTAGGAAATCTAAAACTAAACCTAACTTTGTACAACTAACACATCACAATATACAAGGGAGGCAGTGAACTCGTCGTTCTATTCGCTTTCATAAAAACAACGCATTGAATTATAAACCTTATGTAGACGAGATAACGTTTAATTTACTATGTAGACACATTTAAATTAACACCTAACATTTAAATTTCATTTCTGCTACATAAAACTTATAATTGAAAGGAGTTTTTTTCCGCGCGATAACAAAGCGTCCGTATGTACGTAGGCTTTTATACAATATTACATATAAATGGCACTGAGACGCGCGCTTTTATACTTTAAATTTCTATATACTTTATGGTATATAGAAATGTAGTCATTTCAAAGGCTAGTAGTCAAAAGTTAAATATTTAGACACTCATTGGTAAAAACGATAGAAGCGCCTCTCGTGGTGAATAAAGTTAACTATAGTTCTCAAAAGTGTCACCAGGGGCGCTGCTGTTAACTAAACATATGACAAATAATATTAAAAAGGTCGTCATAAAAGGATTTCTACTAAAAACATTTACAAAAGTAAATATATATTGTCTAAAAAACATTTTTATAAGAAATTTCGTCTAAAAAATTTCGTAGGAAAGTCTAGGGGGCGGAGGTAGTCAACAATATCAGATACTGTTACCTCCAAATCTCAATTTCAGAGTACATTGCGTATTTGTACTAGTTTTGTTCGATACGATAGTCCTTTACAAACCGCAATGGAAATCAATCATCCATTTACGGGAAAAAGTCGATAAAAATTGTGAATATTTAACAAGCATTTGATTTAAATATAGGGATTTTTAAAAAACATCGTTGAACATCGATCTAACTCTTAGTGTGACGGTTGCGGGAGCAATTGAATTTTAAACTTTATTCTTTTTTAATAAAGTTTCAAATCGATTTACATTAATAGCGAACGTTTATTTGTTAATTTGAACGGCTAATCTTATTTAACACTTAATTTGATGAGAGATATCAATGGCTGAAGTAATGCCTCGTGCAAAGGAGATGGAACTGGAAAGTTACTTACTGCCCACTACAAAGTATGTAAGATCAATTTAAATGGTAACTTTGAAGGTACAAACTATTGAAAATACTTTAATTTTTTAATCCCTATTCACAAGAAGTACATACATTTATTTACTTGTGCTAGACATATAGTTACTGCGTTAAATATTCATTGTAAAAAATACTTTTAGGTCGAGTCCATTGCCGATTTTGTAAGAAGATTTAGTAACTATTCACAGTTTAACACAGCAATGGAATTAAATTTTATTTATAATTCCTACCTAAGTAGTGTAGACTTTGTATTGTTATATTTGTAGTTAATTTTTTATTGAAAAGGAACATTTAATAGTTCATTTAGAAAATTATGTTGATGGTTAAACGCTATAATATAATACTATTGCACATTTAGTTTCCCTCTCTTTTACTCTTATGTAAAGTAATATATGAAAGAGAGAGACAAACACATTTTGTTTGATCACTTTTAAAAATATCGTAATAAAATATGGTATTCATGTTTACAATGTCAAATTGAGTGTTTGTGAATACCGATATTAATTACCGATACGATATTTTAATCACGTCCTTATAATATAATTTAGTTCTCGCTCTTAAAGTCAATTTTATCAATCCGTTTACACTATGACTAACATCATTATTTTCATATTGGTATTCCTGCACTGTCCCAAAAATATTCTAAATCAGGGCTACCAACATTAAAACAATGACACATATTACATTCAATAGTTAAATTCATTTCTTACTCATACAAACATTTAAGACATAACCATAGAGTATAATGTGATAATTCTACTGACACTAGACACCATATTTTATTATAATTACATCTCTTTTTATAGTATAGTATTAGAAAAGGATAGAAAACTTTAAGTCTTTTAATTTCGGCGTGTGACAGCAGGATTATTTAGTCATTTTTATAAAAAATGGACCAAATTTACTCCAGATTATGTTAAATATTTATATTAGTTGTGGTTTTACAATATTAGTTTTATTAGAGTTTAATGATGAGTAGATCCTTCTGATAGGAGTTACATGTTACATGAAATTTATTTTACACAGCAATTTTAATGTTTAGCTTCAGCAAAAATACCATCGAATTGAAGAACATATTTTTCCAATATCGATAAAAAAGTACTTAGATTTTACAATATTATATTTCATTTTACATATTTAAATTCCATTTTACAAAATTGTATTCCATTTTACGAAACTTTTTGCATTTCATTTAACTGTCACCTGTCAAAAGGATCGTATCATGTCAAATTTAACACATCAATATATTCTAGTCAAGTGTTTGTTCACAGTCCTTGTCTATGGGCTGCCAACGTTGATGCCCTGCCACTGGCACGTTGGCAGCCTGGCACGTAGTTAGGGAAATATTGCAGGGTCGATTCCGGTACGGCGTTCTACTAGTCTTGCCCCATTGTATTAATTGCCTTATTACTAATTTAATACAGCTTTGTAAATACCGTATTTTTTAATTTAAACCATGTGTACGTGTATTGAATTATAAGACCGGTGAACAAGCATACGGCCCGCCCGACATAAACGGTTATAATACAAGATATACTGGAGTAGATCTTTTCATATACATATTAGAATTGTCGACGTACGAAAATTATTCAATAATTTAATTTGGCTGCGGTATCTGTAAAGGAGAAGGTACTTCTTCAGTCGAGAAGCTCAATGAGCGTACTCTTTGTGTGCAACCGTCAATGGTTTTTGAGTTGAATTGTAATAAGTTAAGACAATTAACACGAACGAGGCAACACCAAGTCACTCACTCACTAAAACCGCATCTGATAAACACAGTCACAGGCAGGGAGGCGACGGCCACAGTGGCAGGGAGGCGATGGCTAGCAGTGGAACTGCTGCTGCGTGATGGCGGACAGGTCCTTCATGAGTCCCTCCAGGTTCTGCATCTCGCGCTGCAGCCGCTCCGTGGAGCGCGAGGGGGTGAGCGGCTCCAGCTCCGACGCGCAGTGGCTCACCGACCCGCCTGCGGGGTACATACTGGTGACTCAGAGTCCGTGGCCACACCAGGGTAACCACCAGGCATACGGTGTGATCACCGGTGTGGCCGCGGAGAATTCATCAAACTATTTAATACAGGCTGACATTTTTGGGATTTGTCTGTGGCAAAACAATTTATCCAAAAAATATATATCTATACTAATATATAAAGCTGAAGAGTTTGTTTACTTGAACTCGCTAATTTCAGGAACTACTGGTTCGATTTGAAAAGATCATTGAATGTTATATAGCCCCCGCGGTTTTACACGCGTTACTCTGCTCCAATGAGTCGGAGCGTGATGTTTTGTAGCCTATATGGTAATGCAGCGTATAACCTAACCTTTCAGCCAATTCCGTTATGTAGTTTTGGCGTGAAAGAGTAACAAACATCCATCCATCCATCTATCCATACTTACAAAGTTTCGCGTTTATAATATTAGTAGAATTGAGGAAGGTTATAATTATGAAGGTCCTACGGGGACAGTTACGTGGAGTTTTTTTGTTGTTGTCATAAACCAATGTATTTTTCATCATAAATGCACTCATTTATCATCAATTTGAAATAACATTATATTCTTTACTCATTATTATTATTTTAGTGATCGGAATCAATGCGTCCCGACTGAGTAGATCCGGCGAAACAAACTCCACGGGTTATCAATACAGATAATAAAATCGTAACGAGTCGTTGTCTGTACATGGAAGATATAATAAGAAAAAATAGTATAGGGGCCTTTATAAACGCAATAGACCTCAAAACAATGATTTTTAGAATTTTTGTCCGTTTGTCGGCATATCTGTTTGACTGTACTTTTGTGCACGCTAATCTCAGAAATGGCTCAACCAATATGGACCACCCTATGAGTATCGTAATAGAAATAGAAATAGAAATAGTTTATTGTCTCAAAATATACATACACTTGAATTTCACATAAGTTATAATTACAATCTTTCATTTAGTAAGAGATCACTAAGCGAATTCAGCTGATGGATGGGCAGTGGGATCTATCAGCTCAAGGATACTTACCACCTACTATGATCACCAATCCGCCTGTTAAGCGTGGTGATTATGGTAATGTTCTTCAACGACCGTGAAAGGTGTCATGCAGAAACTTATAATATTTTTGTCATACCTAGTTGCAATCTGTTGGGTATGTGTCCGGGAGACGAACTGGCGCTCTTCTTGTACGGCGACGTCTCTCGCACGCTACCTGCAGGCGTCATATAGTATCAGTAGGTGCCACTGTGCAATCAACATCTTTATTCACAAAATCTATATTATTAATATTATAAAGAGGAAAAATTTCTATTTTTGTGAGTGTGTGTATGTTTGTAATGAATAAACTCAAAAACAACTGTGCCGATTGCGACATTTCTTTCACCATTGGAAAGCTACATTCACCCTGAGTGAAATGAGTTATGAAGTTCCCATGAGAACGGAAGTTTCGCGGGTGAAACAGCGCGCAGGAGCTAGTCGTACATACAATTCCTTTAACAATTGATTTGTTAAGTGAAAACTTAAATCATCTGAACGTATCATTTAGATAAACCTACGTAATTCAAGAGGTTGCCATATAAATAAGCGTTGTGTACATTTGTCCAGTAATTATTAATATTTAACTATACAGGGTTACTTCGGAGACAGTGCGCATATTTTTTCCATGTAATCAGTATCGTTAATAAAACATTTCACGAAAAACAATCATATGTAATTGTTTGCTAACTATTTATTAGTTATCGTTTATTCACCGAAATTTTCAAATCGAAAAGGACGCGCGCGCGTGTATTAGTCTGCTCAGCACTACCGTTCCCCGTGGGTGTGCGCATTTTAATTAGGGATAAAATATAATGACCACCAAAAATATATACTTGACACCAGAAAAATAAAGTCTAAGTAGTAAGTTGTAATAGTACTAGCTATTTTAGTCACGACTGCACTTCAAATTGTATTCGAACACCAAATGTAGTAAATGATCACCAAATCTTAGCGAGCAAATGATTGCGCTATTCTACCTTAATAAAATCAATGAAAAATGACAATCGGTTAGGTTAGGTTAGAGCTGCGGCCATACAACGCACGAGCCGAGCGAGCGAAGCGAGCGGTGCCGCGGTAGCGGCCGGCGAGTGCCAGAACCGAATAGTAAATTAGTAAAACATTTAGGTACTTTTGGTGATCATTTACTACTTTTGGTGATCATTTACTACTTTTGGGTTAACAATGATTTATTTGGAGTCATTTTGCTTAAATACGATAGCGAAATGTTAAAACTTTGGTTACCATTTTACATTAAAATGCGGGTTTAATTTTGGTGATCATTTTTACTATATCTGATGGTAAGTTAAACATAAGCCTTTTAATTATTTTGTTCGAAGCATGGTAAAACAAAAAAACACGGGTATTTTTATTTTTAAAAACCTTTCTGTAGGTAAAATTTGCGCACTGTCTCCGAGGTAACCCTGTATAAAAAGATTTAAAAAAAAAACATTTTTTGCTGTCGCACAAACATTTGTTGAACATCGAACACACAAAATGAATTTCATAAATATTTAGATCAAAATTAGTTATTGTGCGTAAATAAAATGGTGACTACTTCTTGATCGAAGGGTGACTAGGTTTTTCGCAATCGCTAGAGTGTCTAATATGTGAAAATGTAGTATTTTATTAAAGTAACTACAGACCAGCGGAACAAAGTATGCTTAGCGACCAACAATCCGATGGCAAAGTGACAGTTGCACGTTGTTCAATGCGTTTTTAGTATGTTACTTATGTTATTTAACAATATCTACATCAAATTCGATGGATGGTACGCAAATGTCAAATTGTGATTGGATCTACTTCACTAGACATATAAGCGAGCAGGGCTCTAGTTTTATTAAAATGGTTATAAAACTAAGTTAAACTAAGTTTGCAACCTGCGAAGAGGGCACCTCCTGTGGGACTCAGGGCAGTCGCAGGGCTCGAGGGATTATGACTTGTATTTATTTTAGGAGAGTTATGTGCAACTTTTACTCTATGTTATAGTTCGCGGGCTTCTCGGACTTCGGGTCTACGATGGCGTCGGAAACCTAACCCTATATAAGGTATAAAATATTTGTAGTTGATACCACACTCACCTCTAGAATGAGAATGTGAGTGCGAATGTGTGGGCGTCGAGTGGTCCGACGCGTTGTCGCTGAGAGCGAAGCTGTGCAGCGGCGCGGTGTGTGCGTTGTGTGCGCCGTGCGAGCCGTGTGACCCGTGCATGTTGTGCGCGCTGTGCGGGCCCAGCGTGTGCGAGCTGTGCGCGCTGTGCGCCAGCGCGGGGCCCGCGCGCCGCTGCAGCGAGCCCCCCGCCACCCCCGCGGTCGACAGGGCCCCCGTGTCGCTGGACAGGGAGTCGCGACTACAAACGAAAACAATTTGTTTTTAGTTTTAGTAATTGTGTAAAATGTACAGGTTTTCCTATAACATTAATTCTGTAAATAATCATAAGTTCAGTTTTTACTTTAACAGCACACGCGAACACGGCAAAGATTTGCAGATTAAATTTAAAAACCGAGATAAATAAATATCTAGATTTATCACAAATTTAATTTTGGATTAAACTATTTTTCTTACAACTAAACTGTTAGTTAAAAAAAAGATGAAAGCACAGTCGAAGATAATGTGATAATGAACCATACCATGACTACGTTTTTAGCCAATTACCAATTTTATAAGTCCAGACTGTTGATAGTTTCCCCGATAACAAGCTAATACCAGCTAGATGACACGTAATATCGGAAGCCTTAACTGATACATTTTCAAGACAACACCATGAATATTTCATCATCATCATCAGCCCGTATAACGTCCACTGCTGAACATGGGCCCCTTCCGGGGGAGGGTATTTGCCATAGTCACCACGCTTGGCAGGCGAATTGGTGACCGCAGTATTATGTTGTACCACACAAGGAAACGCTGCCCGTTTGTACAACCTAGAAATCATTTTACCATGTACATTTATCCATTTACATTTATTTATCGTCTTCTTGACGGTAACTCTTTTTTATACAAATCATATGAATACCGATAACAATACTGATGACAAATCATTCTGCCAATCATTAGAAACTACTCAAAAACGTAGTTCAACAATAACTAACAATGATCAAACATAATATATTAAGTACAATACTCACTGAGTATAATGTCCGAGCGGCTCGTACGCGACGTAGTGCCCTCTCTCTCTAGCCGCAGAGGCGTAGATGTCGCCCCCGCCGCCGGGGACCCCCGGGCCCCCCACTCCCGGAGCGGGGGCTGAACACGCCGCCCCTAGCGGACACGTGCCCGACCCACCTAGATACACATACATATAATTATTCATTGAGTGATAGAGCTTGAATTCTTCTCAAGCTACACAAAATTACGTCCCACGGTAGAATTACGATTTAAAGTAGCGTTATACTAATTTATCAATATTTGTAGTGTATGTAAATAAATTATTTTTTTATTGAAATAATAAAATGTGTGGGGATGAAACGGGATGAAATTATCATTTTAAAAGTAACACATAAACTCAAGACATGTTATTATCATAACCTTAACTCCCCTTTTTTTTTTAATTAATGCAAGGATTTGATTGAACAAAACTTCACCACTAAACTGTTTTAAGACGAAATGCTAACCTGTCCCTGTTCTGTCATTTGTCTGTTGTGAATTTCAAAGTGTCAAAAAAGACATTTTATGTATTTTTTCTTGTTAAATATCCATCTGTGAAGTTGCCCGTTTTATTCTAACATGGTGTAAAAAAGTGCTTTTTGAGTCACGAAAAAGCGTGACTTAAAAATGTATCACCGTATAAATAAGTATACTCACATGGTGCGGGGGGCGGGTGCAGGGGGGCGAGCGACGCGAGCGAGGACTGTGGAGACCCCAGGGGGGCCACGCCCGCCAGCAGTGGCGTACTCTGCGGGGAAAGGGGGGCAGACGTTGAAACTTATTCAACATCATATGCCTGTTGAGTGTATAACTCAGCTGCTGACATAGGTGTCTAAAGTGACACATGCACCGCACTCTGCAAGCGGATTGGTAGCAACACCGACGATATTGGCGTTAAGTGGCAACATTTGATGGTAGAGCAGTAGGAAGTTATTCTCTTTAAAAGGCGACCCGCGCTAGTTATGTCGTTGTGCCACAACAAAACTTTATTATTCCACAATTGGAAACTAAACTGCAATCTAACTTTATCTAAACAAGTACAAGTCGACCGGGAGCCGGTCGCGTGTCAGATGACTAAAAGGTATGTTAGGTTGTAGGTACACTGTACAGTAATTGAGGTGCGCTATGTGTTGCCTTAAATAAGTTAATTTCAATACCATCTAATGAATATTATTTTAGACCACTTCAAAAGTACGTATTAAACACAATGAATCAATATAAGTTTAGTATAGTACCTGATCAGGATGCATGCGGGGGTGTCTCCTGTCACACGTGGAAGCACAGCCCACTCCGCCCACCCCAACACCTACGCCCATGCCTGTCATCGCTGAAAAAATATACTTGAGTAATTCTTATGTAGTTACAATAACAATTGTATGTAATATTTTTGACAAATTTTATTATTAATGTATCATAAGGATACGTAGGTACCTACTTAAAAAAAAAGAAATACAGTATAAAAATCATACCTAAAGGAATGTAAAAAATTCAAGAGTTCATAAGCATAAGGTCGGATGTGTCATTATACGTCAGAAACGGGTCCATATTGGCTCACCTTAAGTTCTTTACCCGAAATAGAATGATCACTCTTCTTAAAATTTTTCATCCTAAAGTTATCATTCATACTATTTGTAGTGCTACCGGCTATGTTCATAACACTTATGTTTCCGAAAATTGTAATTAATAATACCATTAATGTAAATATATTTAAACTCCTACTGTTTTTTATCATAACGCTTTTATCCCTAAACATTAAACTGAGATAATTATGTCTAAAAACCAACTGTTTAGAATGATTAAAGGTCGTTTCACTGATTTTTGTCTTAAATTAATAAAATTCATAAAACACGACTCATTTACGGTTATGTTTATGGCCTGGGAGTTTATACTGCAGTTCTAACCTAACTTAAACCAATAATTATGAATAGGACCGATTCGTTTCTGGAACTTGACTGAATGAAAAAAGATATGACTTTGAATAATAGTGTCAAAGATGGTTATGTTGAGAAAATATAGGAAAATAAATAAAGGTATAATAGATGTTGATTGCTACTGACATTGTGAAGTTGAATGCTTCGGAATTATGAACATTAGAGACAGAGTAGTTAGGAATTGTGATTGTTAGGATGAAAAATGTTAGGAAGAACATTTTCGGATTTCCAACTATCGGAGTAGAAAATTTAGGCGAACTTTGGCGCACCCGTCAGAAACATTCGTCGTATGTGCCTTTATCATAATGCCACTTACGACCAAATGCTTCTGAAGTTTTATAGTACATCCGTCTTTAAGCTCTAGAATTATAGGTACCATACGTTAAGCTGTAATGTTAACGAATATATAATTTAGATAACATAGAATCGGGATGAACTGTTGTACAGGGAGGCCGTGTCCTCGATCTAAATGTTGTAAAATAAACTTTATACCAACCACGAAAGGTCTGAAATTACGTAGCATACATGATATAACAGCCGTCTTCAAACAAAGTAAAAATAACTTGCGAAGCCTTACGTTTAGGCATATAATCCTTAATTCAATGTAGGTACATAATTCTCATGCATACCTACTCGTATCACCAAACATCAGCAGCCTTGTAGATGTAATGTTTTAAAGACCGCTGTTTTACTCAAGCTAAAATGAGCCTTACAACCTTACGTTTAGGCATACAACCGCTTCATAAAAACGAAGCTACTAAACATCGAACATCGGCCTCCTCATAGCTTGAATGTCTTAAAAAACCGCTATAAAGTGCAAGGTAAAATAAACCCTATGTCTTCACGTTTGGGTATACATTTGCATATATTCGTATTTATCACTAAAAATAATGATACCAATTACCAAACGACGATCACCAATGCCACGTAGCTTAAAGGTCTCAAAGTCCGCTGCAAAACTCAAGCCAAAACAAACCCTATGTCCTTACGTTTGAGCACATAATCAGCGTGTTCGCAGCGGCGGCACGGCAGGTCGGCGGGCGACGCGCGCAGCACGGCCGTGTCGTCGCTGCCGGCGGCCGAGGCCGAGCGCGAGTCTTGTGTGTACAATAACGCAACGGAACATAAAGAAAACACAAACGAAATAAATACTAAATAAATAAAGGCATGAATGAATGATGTCAAAATTATGGGTTCAAAAAACTTTTAACGGCGTATGATTTGACCAATTTAAGTGTACCTATTGCATATTCAAATATTATTTTTATTTTAATTCGATCGTTTCTATTTGCTTTTAATTAACGTCGAAATTTACAACACCTTTTAATTTTAGTTTTATTTTAAACTTTCACTGAATTTCCACACAACATTTGTCATGTTAAAAATATAGGTCTCTAATCATTTTCAAATTAGGATTGAGAAGCAGTTCTAAATATATTGATTTATTGTCAGTTACCCAGTGGTATTTTGATAAAATATTTATAAAATTTCAAGTAATTATTATGAAGGTGTCTGGCTAATATCAGACTTGTACCGTACTTACAAGGTAGAGAAAACAACAAAACTAAATATAATATCTAAAAACTTTAAGTAAATCTCATTTTTAATGTTATTATTTTTTACGATTGTTTTATATAATGGAAATGCAAAAACTGAGGATAAAAATTAAATTACATTAAATAAATAACTAAAAGAAAATAGCTTGTATACACCACAACATACAACATCAACACATAGCGTATGTACGTGTATCTTACCGACATATGTGGGCACGTGTCGCCGCTCGAGCGAGGCGGGGGGGGCCGCGTGTCGCGCGGGCTCGTACTCCGCCGCGCGGGGGAGCGACAGGGACGAGGAGAGGAGGGCGCCTCCCTCCACTGACCCCGCGGAGACTGGGGAGGGAGAACATATTATATTTAAAAAAAGTGAAAACACTTGAAATTGATTTGCTTGAAATGATGTTTTATGGTCTTTAAAATTGAAATTTTCCCAAATTTGTACGTGAAAAACAGGAATCGTAGATAAAGCCGCGGGCAAAAACTAATTTAATCATAAAAAGTAACAAAATAAATCTTTATATGTATACAGATGTCGAAGGATATAAATAGAGCATAGAGGAAGAGGAATAGAGAGTGTCGTACTCTTACTGGCGGAGGAGTGGAGGCTCTTGTCCATGTGCTTGAGCTCCATCTGGTCGTGGTGGATCCACAGGTCCGGGGGTTTGATGCCCGCTGACGCTGAAGACTTCTGGTATGTACTGAAAACAAATGATCATTATATATATTATTTTGATAACTTTACGGGATATTTTAATGTAAAAAACAAAACCTATTATAATCACTCAATTTTCCCGTCGATCAAATCATTAGCGCTCGTCGTACCTGGTCCTGGGCGACAGCGCGTGTACGCACCTGGTCCCGGGCGACAGTATGTATGTACGCACCTGGTATCGGGTGACAGTGTGTGTACGCACCTGATGTCGGGCGACAGTATGTATGTACGCACCTGGTATCGGGTGACAGTGTGTGTACGCATCTGGTCCCGGGCGACGGTATGTGTGTACGCACCTGGTATCGGGTGACAGTGTGTGTACGCACCTGGTGTCGGGCGACAGTATGTATGTACGCACCTGGTATCGGGTGACAGTGTGTGTACGCATCTGGTCCCGGGCGACGGTATGTGTGTACGCACCTGGTATCGGGTGACAGTGTGTGTACGCACCTGGTGTCGGGCGACAGTATGTATGTACGCACCTGGTATCGGGTGACAGTGTGTGTACGCATCTGGTCCCGGGCGACGGTATGTATGTACGCACCTGGTATCGGGTGACAGTGTGTGTACGCACCTGGTGTCGGGCGACAGTATGTATGTACGCACCTGGTATCGGGTGACAGTGTGTGTACGCATCTGGTCCCGGGCGACGGTATGTATGTACGCACCTGGTATCGGGTGACAGTGTGTGTACGCACCTGGTGTCGGGCGACAGTATGTATGTACGCACCTGGTATCGGGTGACAGTGTGTGTACGCACCTGGTCCCGGGCGACAGTATGTATGTACGCACCTGGTATCGGGTGACAGTGTGAGTACGCACCTGGTGTCGGGTGACAGTGTGAGTACGCACCTGGTACCGGGCGACAGTGTGAGTACGCACCTGGTGTCGGGCGACAGCGGCGGCTGCGCGCGGCGGCAGCACAGCGACAGCGCGAGCGCGGCCGCCAGCGCCAGCACCGCGTACCTGGTACCGGGCGACAGTGTGAGTACGCACCTGGTGTCGGGCGACAGCGGCGGCTGCGCGCGGCGGCAGCACAGCGACAGCGCGAGCGCGGCCGCCAGCGCCAGCACCGCGCACCTGGTACCGGGCGGCAGTGTGAGTACGCACCTGGTGTCGGGCGACAGCGGCGGTTGCGCGCGGCGGCAGCACAGCGACAGCGCGAGCGCGGCCGCCAGCGCCAGCACCACGCACCTGGTACCGGGCGGCAGTGTGAGTACGCACCTGGTGTCGGGCGACAGCGGCGGCTGCGCGCGGCGGCAGCACAGCGACAGCGCGAGCGCGGCCGCCAGCGCCAGCACCGCGCACCTGGTACCGGGCGGCAGTGTGAGTACGCACCTGGTGTCGGGTGACAGCGGCGGTTGCGCGCGGCGGCAGCACAGCGACAGCGCGAGCGCGGCCGCCAGCGCCAGCACCACGCACCTGGTACCGGGCGGCAGTGTGAGTACGCACCTGGTGTCGGGCGACAGCGGCGGCTGCGCGCGGCGGCAGCACAGCGACAGCGCGAGCGCGGCCGCCAGCGCCAGCACCGCGCACCTGGTACCGGGCGGCAGTGTGAGTACGCACCTGGTGTCGGGCGACAGCGGCGGCTGCGCGCGGCGGCAGCACAGCGACAGCGCGAGCGCGGCCGCCAGCGCCAGCACCGCGCACCTGGTACCGGGCGACAGTGTGAGTACGCACCTGGTGTCGGGCGACAGCGGCGGCTGCGCGCGGCGGCAGCACAGCGACAGCGCGAGCGCGGCCGCCAGCGCCAGCACCGCGCACCTAGTACCGGGCGACAGTGTGAGTACGCACCTGGTGTCGGGCGACAGCGGCGGCTGCGCGCGGCGGCAGCACAGCGACAGCGCGAGCGCGGCCGCCAGCGCCAGCACCGCGCACCTGGTACCGGGCGACAGTGTGAGTACGCACCTGGTGTCGGGCGACAGCGGCGGCTGCGCGCGGCGGCAGCACAGCGACAGCGCGAGCGCGGCCGCCAGCGCCAGCACCGCGCACCTGGTACCGGGCGGCAGTGTGAGTACGCACCTGGTGTCGGGCGACAGCGGCGGCTGCGCGCGGCGGCAGCACAGCGACAGCGCGAGCGCGGCCGCCAGCGCCAGCACCGCGCACCTGGTACCGGGCGGCAGTGTGAGTACGCACCTGGTGTCGGGCGACAGCGGCGGCTGCGCGCGGCGGCAGCACAGCGACAGCGCGAGCGCGGCCGCCAGCGCCAGCACCGCGCACGCGCCGCCCGCGCTCGCCCACAGCCACGCCGACGTGGCCGACGCCAGCCCCCCGCCCTCGCCGGACTCTGCGGGACCACCAACAGTGTTCATATAAACCTTCACAATTATTACGCCGCCCCGAGAGTGAACTTATAAACACAGGCCCAGCTTTTCTATCTCAATATGCGGCAACCATTGGGCTAGGATCCCATCAGTTAGGTCGAGATATTTGCCACCGAACGTCACTAAAAAGTGTCAATAACGTGAGACAAACACTCGCACAAAACACATAAATAACATAAGCGAACGAGACAAATGTCATGGACACTTTAAATTCTATGACCTGCGACACGAGAAGGAAATAAACAATACGATCATTAGAAAGAGACGGAATGACGAGAATATTAAGTGTTGTTTGAAATTATGTTTTATGGTCTTAAAAATATGTTTGTTTTTTTTTGAGGTGTCACTGTCGGTATCGCGAGTTCAATCGCGGGAAGGTGATTGCTTGGTACGCTTCATAGCGTAGCGGTATTAGGCTTGCTTTAAATCTCGGAGGTCGTGGGTTCGATCCCCACGCCGGACAATAAATCTTTGTGTAAATTCTAAGATTTCTTTCCGGGTCTGTTTGCTTAAGGGACTACCCTCCGTGCCTCGGAAAGCATGTTAAGCCGTTGATCCCGATTATTAAAACATCATCTATAATAATCGTATATCAAGGAACGGACAGCAGCGTTTCCTTGTGTTGTACATCATAATACTGCGGTCACCGACCCGCCTACCAAGCGTGATGACTACGGTAAATACCCTCCCTTGGAGCCCTATGTCCAGCAGAGGACGTTGTACGGGTTGCTGATGATGATGATGTACGTCTATGTCAGTTCACTGCTGAACATGGTCTTCCTCTTAACAGACGTTGATAAGCGAGGATCGTTGAGCTTTGCAGGCGGATTGGTGATTGCAGTAAGATGGTATGTTACTTTGATCTGACAGATGCTGTTGTTCCTCCCGACCCTTAGTTTCCTCCCGACGCTTAGTTTCCTCCCGACCCTTAGTTTGCAAGAAACCATCCGATGCCCTCGTAGACCCGAAGTCCGACCCTTGCGCAGGTTGCTTAGTTTATTGTTTTTTAAACCATTTATTAAGGCTGGAGCTCTGCGCGCATTTATGCCCGTTGATGTTGCAAAAGCCTCATGGCTAACTACGTATGGAAGACATGGGTGGTGTATTGTATGCCGGGAAACACACGGCCAGTATTAGCTTCGACAAAATCTGGTATATAATAGTAGATTAGTTCCACTTACCCATAGCCGTAGTAATAGTGACAGTATTCCCGAAGGGTCCCAGTCCCTTGCTGTTCCTAGCCTGCAGCTTGAACACGTAGGTGGTCCGCGCCCTGAGCCGCTCGACTCGTGCCCGGGTTCGCTCCCCCAGCGCCGCCACCGCCGTCCACTCCTCGCTCCCCGCACCGCTGCCCCCCCGGGACACCGCGTACATTATGACGTAACCTGGAGAAGGACGCAATAAATTTTGGGTCCTAGGTGAATTGTTATTAAGGAGATTTTATATGATTGGACATATGATCCTGATGTTGATAGCTGTCAGATTATAGGAGGGAAAAGGAGAAGAGATTTTATATTTCGGTGATTTATTCAAATATGAAGACTATGAAGCCAAATGCAGAAGGGAGAAAAAGATCGGTATTTCAAGTGAGTATCCGAAACGAGAAAGGAGAAGAAGGAGCTAGGGCAGAGGAGGAGCAATAAGGATAATAGAATAACATGAGGTGAGATAAAAGTAGGTGGAGGCTGAAGGAACAGCTTGAAGTAAGAGGAGACTGAAGGAAGAGGTTAAAGTAAGAGAATATTGAAGGAGGAGCTAAAAGTAGGAAGAGGGTGAAAGAGAAGCTAAAAGTAGGAGTTGGTTGAAGGAGAAGCTATCAGTAGGAGGAGGAGGAGTATAGAAAAAGATTAAAGAAGGAGTAGGCTAAAGGAGTGGCGCGGGTAGAAGGAGGCTGAAGGAGAAGCTAAAAATTGGATGTGGTTGAAGGAGGAGCAACAGAGGTAGGAGGCTAAAGGGGGATTTTAAGTAGGAGGAGGCAGGAGAAGCTTAAAGTAGGAAGAGGCCGAAGGAGGAGAAAAAGTAGGAAGAGGTTGAAGGAGGAACTAAGAGTAGGAGGAGGCGAGATAAAAAGTTGTAGGAAGTTTGAGACGTAAAGCTACAATAGAAATGATTAAAAAAAAACACTACAGTGTAAACAATACGCCACATACCGGTGATAACCCCATTGGGTTTGGCGGGGGGTTGCCACACGAGGTCCACGGCCCGCGCGGGGGACGCGGGGGGCGGCGCGGGGGCGGCGCGCAGCTCGCGGGGGGCGCCGGGGGGCGCTTCCAGCGTCGTGTTCGACACCAGCATCGACCACGCAGACTCGCGACCGCCTGGGGGAAGAGATGCAAGGTTGGCATACTACCGTCAGTGTCGTAGCCAGACCATAGGGCTTAGACAAAATGCCTCCATCCGAACGATCGAATCACTCGTTTTAAAGAACAATCCAGTTCATTTTTTCAATATAATCGCTTAATCACGTGACCAATGTCAGCGTCTAGCGATCGCTCCGCTGCTGTAGTGGTATTTTGTCTAGGTCCTCAGAATCTAGAGTCCGGCCACGAAAAATTAGCAGCCCGATCGTAGACAAAGGACATTGCCTTCACGCTAAGCAGGTTGGTTGGTGACCACTGCTACTCATCACCTTGTATATTATGATGTTATTATAAATAGGACCAAAGGCTTGATGTGCTTTCCGTGGCATGGAGTTGGTCCCTCACCCAACTAGACCCGGAAAGGAAACTTTCACTTTACCCCAAAAAAAAATCCGAAGCGGGAATCTAACCAACGACTTTTAACTTTAGACTTCAATCGAGTGTTACCATACAGTATTATGTATTTAAAAAACACTTAAAATCACGGAATTCCCAGTACGTACCTTTGATAAGTTTGACTGCGAACTCGTACTGCGTGAAGGGTCGGAGCTCGTCCAGCATGCAGTTGAGGTCGGTCGCGTTGAACGTCTTCACGCGCCCCCCCGCGCTGGACCAGCGCACCACGTAGCGGCGCCCGTCCGTCGCCGTCTGACAGAACCATAACATACATCTATACTAATTATATAAAGCTGAAGAGTTTGCTTGAACGCGCTAGTCGCAGGAACTACTGGGTCGATATGAAAAGTTCTTTCAGAGTTAGATAGCCCATTTATCGAGGAAGGCTATAGGTTATATTTATTTATGAAGTTCCAACGGGAACGACAGTTACGCGGCTGAAACCGCGCGCAGGAAGCTAGTTGATGTTATGAAAATGTCAAAGCTAAGGCTTTCGTTGAAATATTACAATATATTTTTTACTTTAAGTTTATCAGCCTTTTTTCGTCCACTGCACGAAGAGGAGGCCCATGTTCCCTCCTCTTTAACAGACCTTGGAAAGCCAGGGTTGTTAAGGGATATGCCATAATTACCGTGCTTGACAGGCGGATTAGTGATCACAGTAAGATGGTGAGTAACCTTGTCAATCCATCAGCTGTTCCTTAGTCGCCTCTTACGACACCCATGGCAAGACATGGGGTGGTCTATTTGAAGTCGGCTAGGAAGCTTACGTCCACTGCTGAACATGGGTCTCCTTCAGACCTTGGTAAGCCAGGGTGGTTGAGGAGCATGCTGTAACCACCATGCTTGACAGGCGTATTGGTGATCGCAGTAAGATGGCAGCATTTTTGAGCAGATATATTATGATTTTTAAAGTTTTTTAATAATTCAAGGAAAAGTTTTCCGATTTGCAAATTTCCAACATAAGACCAAAATTTAGGCTGTGGTCTAAATTTATTAATCTCAATTTTGATCTCTGTTCATCCATCAGCTGTATGTCCCTAAGTCGTCTGTTACGACACCCATAAGTAGACATGGGTTGGTCTACTCGAGCTTGGCTAGTTACTTTTTACATTAAGTTATTAATACAGTACCTGTCCTTTAGGCAGCGAGGGGTCTGTCCAGTACACCACGGCTGTAGTCCCACTTAACATTATCACCTGGAAACATTACGAGAGTTTTTAACATCATCTAATATTGATCGTACAGTCGTTGCAAAGGTCTAGCTGTTTTCCCTCCCCCGCCCGACCCTTAGTTAACTAATAACCTTCCAATGCCTTCGTACACCCAAAGTCCGAGAGGACCACGAACTGTGACGTAGAACGACAGTTGCACAAAACTCCCCGACAACAACTAAAAGTCATAATCCCTCAATCTTCCTACCAGAGACCGCTCTGAGCCGAGGTCCAAGTCCTACAGGGGGCGCACTCTTGCGCAGCTTGCTTAATTTGTGGTATATTAATCAATGAACTAAGTTGGAGCTCTGCTCGCCTGTATGTCTGGTGAAGTAGGAAAAGCCTCAGCCACGAGGCTTTTGCTACTTCACCTAAATAAATTATCGAAAAAAATAAATCTAAAAACTTTTGTAGTTGAACTCCTCTGTCATTGGATCAGGTCGATAGGGAAATTGGAAAAGATATCTCTTGTAAATGAAATCTGACAGTCCCCCACCTTGACCCCCACGGGCGGAATGAGGGGGGGCTCCTCGTGCTCGTCGTCCTCCTCCGCATCCTCCTCCTCGTCGTCGTCCAGCTCGTCCCCCAGCTCGGCCCCCGGGCGCGTTCTCACAGTGGCGTACACAGCGGGGCCCAGCCCGCGGGCGTTCGACGCACGCAGGGAGATCACGTACTCCGAGTTTGATTCTGTGTTCAATATGTATAGAAAATAATTTAAAAAAATGTTAGGTCAAGAATTACATTTTTTATTTATTTTTTGTCTACGACCGCGTTATATTTGTTCTCTACAAGGAACAAGTCGAATCATAAATGGGCATATACTGCCATTTACATGCAGCTGTCCAAAACTCAACATCAAAATATGACTTTACGAATTCACATCACGCAATAGAGTTCGTACGCCACCTGATACTGTGTAGAAGTTTTCAAAGCGAAATTGTGGATGATGGTATTCCTTTTTCACTCTTGATAAGAATAAGAGAGAAAAGAGAAGGTCTTTCTCTACTTATGTCTGTCGTTCATAAACAAACGATACGAGAAAGTCATAAAAATAATACACAACTGTACATACCGAGTCCTCTAATAACATGCGAGTGTATATGTCCGGGCAGTTCCTTGGCGGCGTCGTCCGGCACCCCCAGCCCCCAGCCCAGCACGTACCCCCGCACCAGCACCCCCCCGCTGCCCCCGCCGCCACCTCCACCATCCTCGTCCGACCACCACACGGAGATCCAGTCCCGACCTGCTCGAGCTGAGGACATTACATTTGATTAGTATGTTACAAACATAAAGACAGAGCACGTGTTACTGCGTCCGTTGTGTTGATTGTAAGTACGTGTAAATAAGTTAGTACTATGGCATGACACTTTTATACAGAAGATTAAAATTGATTTTATTATGGTACCGCGAAATTCTTTTGCTCGGTACTTGGTATCGTACTTTACATCATAATAGTCTACTTTCTTTCATATAATATTATGTTACAATGTTTATTTCTGAAAATATTTGTCATGAGAAACCTTAGGTAATATAATAATTTATGGTCATAAAACTTTACGATGGATGTGTAAGCCATTTTGAAACGTTATAGCCAGTGGCGTAGTTAGGTGATCAAGGGCCTTGGGGCAAAAGAACTGCTGCCCTACACTGATAAGGTTTTATCAATATATTTTAAAACGCAATAAGCTTATAACATTTTGGTGCCCTCCCAGGATAAGGGGGCCCGAGGCACTGCCCCACCCAGCCATTCGTTAGCTACGCCAGTCTCAAAAAATCACCTACATCGCGCTATACTAGTTTGCAAACCAATTAGAAAGTCTGAGCAGTAGAAAATGGCCGTTGTCCGCTGGGCACCGATGTGATATGGTAGCCATACCCACGGCAAAGAAAATCTTAATTTACTATGGAGGAGTACCACCATCCGTTCCTCTACTAGTATAATTATGAAAATAATAATATCGTCATTGTTTATTAAAGATTACTAGCACAGTTTTTACGCACGATACTAGTATTGCTGTTAACCCGTCGTGCTAAACTAAAATGTTACGAATCCACGTCGGTAGTGCGATGGGTGGGGATCGAACCGGCCACCACATGATGACAAGTCCGATGCCCTAGCCATTGGCTACGGCGGCTTCGACAATGAGAGTAGTACTGACTGGTGAGGGCGGGCGGCTGCGCGGGCACGCGGCTCTCGTCCAGCTCCTGGCGCTGCGTGCTGGCGGTCACCCACTCGCTGAACGGGCCCGAGCCGTTGGTGTTGATGGCGCACACGCGGATCTGACAATCACAAACAATTTAGTAAGTTTTTTTAAAGACAACTTCTGTACTAAAGAAATTAACCACTGTGCCGTAGGAGATTTAACAAACACTCAATTCACGAATACAAAGAATGCCCAGACTCTTATCGAAAAGCTATCACCTTAAAGTAATAATGATACAGAAAATTATCTTAAAACCCTGGGTGCAACATTATCCATTACTCTCTATGGAGGGCTACAAGCAGACTCAAAAGAACAATAGTGCCCACTTATTAAAAAACTAGATGGAACATGGGCGAAATGTGATGATGATAAAGCATAGTATTTGATAAACACTTAACAGAAGTATTTACACCAAATATTTACTATGGTTCTACCAAAAATGCAGAAATATCATCAATACTCTCATTCATCAATACTCAAATTAATCAGTTAAACTCCTTAATTTAAAAAAAAAACATTATTTTTAATCCGCCCAGTACATCCATTTTTTATTTTTTTTTATTAAGGGGTCTAATTGATTAATTTGACCGAGTATTGATGATTACTCCCAAAATCCTTATATATATATAAGGACACCGGATATAGGACTTAAGTTACTCACTCAAGTTTTTAACGTATTCTATGTCTGGGCTGAAGTGGGAGTTGGGCACGATAACTCGTCGATTAAGTTATACAGTATGAAAATCCCTACTAATATTATAAATGCGAAAGGAACTCTGACTGTCCGCCTGTCACGTCTTTCACCCCAAAATTACTTAACCGAATTCAAATGAAATTTGGTACACAGTTAGGACATAGACTACTTTTTAAAGCGAGAAAAAGGTTAAAGGAGGGAGAGGGAGTTGCCCCCCCCCCAGCGCAGCTTATAGCGCGTCATTATACCTGGTACGTGGTAGCAGTGTCGAGCCCCCGCAGCTCAGCCCTCCTCTGGTCGGCGGGCGTGGTGAGCGAGTCGGCCTTCCTCCTCCCCCCCGGCGCCAGTGTGCTTCCTCCCCCAGCGAGCGCGCGGTAGCGCAGCTTGTAGCCCGTCAGGGGGCCTCGCAGCGAGCGCGCCGCCGGAGCCTCCCAGCGGACCAGGATCGACTGCGGACACACACGGTTCCACAATCAACGTAATCCGGAATATGTGTCATTGTTAACAGTCATTTTTTATTTAAAAAATGCGGAATCCTGTAACATCCCACCTACCTTACCTTACCTACCTAAACTTAATAACGTCTTAAGTTAAAAGTCGTACTTAATAGGCTTTAAGGAATTGTCTTTATAGGTAGGAAATGTTAATAAAGACCCCTTTTGCACACGGCTTGAGGAATCCTGCCCCACCCCCGCAGGGATTCAGTCGAACTCATCTCCAGACTGGCCATTCGTCCTCCGTGTATTGACCGCAGATGGTCTTACAAGGGACATATCCTTATTGCTTATTAGTTCCATTGAAACATTTGAAACTAAGGGACAAGAGAGAGAATTCTCTTTTAGCAAAACTATGTCTTTGTCTAGGCAGTCTGTAAAAGTAGTCCTCTGACCTACTTTCTTAGATTTTCCAAACATTATATGTGACAATATATAGGTAACCTTCCAAAACTGGAATATAAAGCAACATATAATTGAATGTGTACTACTCTATTGTATAGAATGTTATAGTTACCGTGGCGCTGGTGGCAGTGGCTGTGACGTTGGCGGGAGGAGCCGCGGGCACGTCGCTTGGAGTACTGCAAACATATATATAATAAAATTAATTTTAAACCAATATTCCAAAATCCACACTATATCTAAGATATATAAAAGTAATTGTAAATAATCAAAACACATTTTGGCTTATCAATTTATTATGTTTTTTATTTTTATTTTTTATTAACCTATTTTTTCTTACTGCTGGGGAAGTTCTCTCCCATAACCTTCCACTCTTCCCTTTGTGCGGCTTTCTCCGGCCAATCTCTCATGTTAAATTAATTTATTTTATTTGATTATTGCTAAGTATTATAATAGTTTATATGGCTTTAGCCAAAAAGCACTCAGGTATGAAATACAATATAATTTTTTAAATGTTTTGAACACTTTATGGAAAAGTTTACTTTATACTATATTTCCAAATTGAGATTATTCAAATTCGAACCCCTTAACGTCCCCCTTAGAGACGTATTCAAAGAGATTAATAAATTTCGACGACTGGTGTGTTCCACCGTAGCCTAATTGGTTAAGGCATTAGGGGCTTTACCTAAGATGCAGGTTCGAATCCTGCCGGTGGTCGAATTTTATTAATCTCAATGACAATATTATTTTATTATTTTTAATTTATGATTGAATACTCTCAACTTCTGCCCTTTGACTATGTATTATTTAGACTGAACATAAGTATATAGACGAACGCGCTTTAGTGCTACCACCGGATCCAATACGCCTCAACTAAGGGGACCCGGCGTAACAAACTCAGTAGGATATTCTACTGCCGGTTTCAGCGCGGCCTCTTTGAGACGATCCGGCGACAATGGGCATGTCCCTGTACACCTGCCGTACACTCACCGCACGCGCAGCTCCGCGGGCGCGCCGGCGGCGGCGGCCACGCGCAGCACGTAGGCCGACGCGGCGCGCAGCCCGCTCAGCACGGACGACGCGCCCGGCGCCGCCGCGTCCGCCTCCACGTACTGCACCTGCTCGCGCCCGCTGTACACCTGCCGCACACATACTGTCTCAACGAACCATTCGAACACGGTCCTGACTCTGAGTCTCTAACTTTCTCAATCGTCAACGACTTTAAAAGGAGAAATTGACGATGAAATGCGATAAACATATGGATATCTTTATCTGTTACATAGAACCACTCAAACCTAGGTCCTGACTCAAACAGAGCTCAGGCTTCCCGAGCCTTCAACGTATGCGCAATTAAAACGACTTAAAAAGAAGGAGTTCAAGAAAAAATAGTTACAACAATATTTAAATTTCTAGAAAACAAAATCTGGACTGATACTTCAGGAGTGTCGACAGAAGCGAAAACGTGTCAAAATGCGTCAACGGCTGGGTACTATCAGTGCGTCAACCTGAGCTACGATCCCATTTCTGATGGACACCGAAAACCTAAATCGCGAGAAAAACCCGCGCACGAAACTTCATCATCATCAACCCGTAAAACGTCTACTGCTGGCCTTTTTTCCATTTTTTTCCATATGGCATGAAGCAGAATTTAAGTTACCCGATAATTTCTCAATGTGAGGAACCCACTGTAATTTAGAATCTAATGTTACTCCCAAAAATGCCGTGGAAGGATCAAGATCCAACGTTTAATTATTGAGTGAAATAGTAGGTATGACATTATTTGGTATACATTTGGTAGTGCAAATTTAACACACTTAGTTTTCCCTGCATTTAACAAAAGGTTATTAGCTGAGAACCAATTCTAGATAAGGCTAAGTGTGTTTGTGTGTTCAGTTAAGTCTTTATCTTTCAAATATCAAGGATGTACCATTAGCAAAAAGAACTATATTTGATATTGTATCTACTAAATATGGGAGGTCATTTATATATATTAAAAACAGAAACGGATCTAGTATTGAACCTGGGGTACCCCTATTTTGATGGGGGACGCTTCCGAAGTTATTCCATCTACGGCTACTACTTGTTCGCGACCAGATAAATAGGATACTACAAGGTCCAAGGATGTACCGGAAATTCCGTAGTATTTTAACTTAACAGCTAGCGTTTTGTGATCTACACAATCGAATGCCTTGGAAAGATCACATAAGATTCCCAAAGCATCTTGTAATCTTTCCCAAGCCTCTAGTATGGCTTGATTAGAGTGCTTCCTGCATCTTGCGTAGAACGGCCCTTATTAAATCCAAATTGTTTGTCATGTGACATGTAGTATGCCATTCTTATTGAAGTGCGACAGCATTTGGTTGAGCACAATTTATTCAAATATTTTTCTTAAAGTAGGAAGTAAAGATATTTTCCTATATTGTTTGCACAGCCTGATTTAAAAATGGGAACTACCTTACTTATCTTCATTAAATCAGGAAAGACTCCATCAATTGTACAGCCATTGAAGATGGCTGCTAGGATTGGAGCTATATTCTGTATAATTGGTTCAACAGCCTTTACGGACAGTCCTCATAGATCTTCTGTACCTTTGATTTTAATGGTCTTAAAAGCTTTTATTACTTCAATATCTGTTATTAATTGAAAACTAAATTTGGGAATTATTGTATTAGTAATGCTTTTCTTTAGAAGTCGTTCAGCTTCGTCAGTGGACGATGCAAGACCCTTGGTGGAGTCTATGGGAATATTTGAAAAAAAAATTGGCAATGGTAAATTTGTTTAACAAGTTTATAATACAATCCTGTACATAACTTACCTCAGTATAGTAGATGGAGTAGTTGGTGGGGGGCGTGTCCCCGGGGGGGTGGTGCCACGAGACGCGCAGCGCGTGGGGGCCGAGCGCCTCCGCGCGCACGTGCAGGGGAGGCGGGTGCGACACCTCCTCCGGGGACGTGCGCACCTCGATCAGCTGGGAGGGAAATAAATATTTGCTCGTACTCAGATTTCATTCAAAATTTTATAATATATAAACCTGAAGAGTTTGTTGGTTAGTTTATTTGCTTGAACTGTCTTAAATTTTAAAATTGGGAAAAATAATTTTGACCACCGGCAGGACTCGAACCTGCATTTTAGGTTTAGCCCCTTATGCCTTAACCACTCGACTACGGTGGAACACGACCGGTCATCGAAATTTATCAATCTCTTTAATAACACGTCTCTTAGGGGAACGTAAGTGCCATCTATCAGTAATGATCAGCATTACTTCGACAAAAATCTCCAAAGTTGCCTTTGGAATTAAATATTTAAATGATGACACCGCCCGTATTTACCTACAGGAAAAGATTACCGCTTAATAAATTTCGTAATATGATCCGTTTTTTTTTTTTTTATCACTTTATGGAAACTTTTGCCTTATACTATATTTCAGAATTGAGAGTAATAAAAATTCGACCACCGTCAGGATTCGAGCCTGAATCTTTGGTAAAGCCCCTAATGCCTTAACCAATTAGGCTACGGTGGAACTACAGTCGGTCATCGAAATTTATTAATCTCTTTGTAACACGTCTCTAAGGGGGACGTTAGTGCCATCTATCGGTAATGATGCAAAATCTCAATTTTGAAATATAAGGTAAAATTTTCCATAAAGTGTTCAAAACATTTAAAAAAGTGAAAAAGCTGGTAGTGTCATCGTTTAATATTTAATACCAAATATAGGTTTGGAGATATTTGTCGATGTAATGCGGATCATTACCGATAGATGGCACTAACGTCCCCTTTAGAGATGTGTTACAAAGAGATTGAACTGTCTTGTCTGAAAATTGTATGGAAGTATGGTCAATTTTGAGGCAGAAGCTTGAAACTTATTATTTAGACAGTTGATTTGATATAAATATCCTTACATTAGTAAGGATATTTATATCATTATAAGTGCGAATTAGCCTAAATAAATAAAACTGTTACTCGAAGTCACTATTCCACGTGGACGAAGGCCGAAGTCGCGGGCACACCTAGTGTTAAATAAATAAATAAAATGTAATGTGTGTGAGTTACCGGTGTGGGGGGCGAGGTCCCGTGCTGCGTGTAGGCGAGTGCCGCGAACTGGTACGTGGTGTTGGGCGCCAGCGACGCCACGTTCATCTCCCGCCGCGAGGCGCCCCCGCGGGACACGCGCTCTCTGCACACCATACACACATGTTATGTTAGGTACATCACAACTTACATGACAGTAAATGGTGGCTATATAATTTACTCCCCTCTAGTTCCTCATCAATAACAACACCTTATTAATGATTAAAATATTTTTTTACATTGCACCTTAGATTAAAACAAAGTAACGAAAGACACGGCACGTCCTTATATTCGTCATCTGAAAACGGGCGTGATGCACCACAACTACATGCACGCACACTCAAACCGCTGTCATTCTTTATAAAATTGTACTATATTATATTATGTATATTGTATTGATTATAGCGTGAGCGAGATAAAAATTGACATCAGGCTGAAAGAGCAGCGGAAAATGGCGATCAAGACATTAAATAAATATAGGAAATTTTAAGTTTTCATGTAGTTATGAGTAAAATATAATGTGATTTGTTTTTACTTTTGGAATTATTTGTACTGCACATAAAAGTACAAGAAGGCTTTTTGGTAACCTTTATCCCACTTAAAACAGTTAAATAATCTGTCTGCGTAACAAGTCCGCTTGTGTCAATAGGCCGATTGCGACTGAGTGAGACAGAACTCAATTAGGCGACGGGGACCTGATTTATGCGGTCCACGCATTTAGACCCTCGCTATTTTGGTTTAATCTTAATGTAAACATTGCACAATGTTGTTGTATCCATCACCATCATCCTACAAGATGGCGGACAACCAAAACAATTGCCAACGCCATAAACATCATATAGTTTTACACATGAAATTAGAATAAGTTTGAATTTAGAACACTATGGTACATTTCATTTTATGAACTTAATTTTCGAAGTTACAAGCTTCGAAATTATGAAGGATTCGTATTACAAAAACCTGTATTTTTAATTAAAAAATAATAAAATATTCTAATTGTCATTATAATACATTTTTTAATGATAAAATTTTATATGAAATAGATTTTGAAATTATAATTAAAATAAGTAAATAGTAGCTTTCAATGTTGCTTCTTTATTTCAGTTAAGATACCTACGGCACTGGGTTTCTGGGTTCAATTACCACCCGGGTCAATAATTTGTGTAGACCACGAACATTTGTTCTGAGATTGTATACTTCCGGGAATAACGTGTTTGTAAAGTTCCCACGACACAGGGATTTATTTCCCATAGAAAATAAATCTTCATCTCATCAGCTCATTTTAGTTGTTATTACAAGATGGTATTTCTAATTTATCTTACATAGAGAAAATAGAAAGAGCAAACATCTCACCTCTCACTCCCCTTCACTTTGTAAATGATCGCATATCCTGTGATCTCTTCACTCTTATGCGCCGGTTCTTCCCAACTCAAGGTCACGAAGCGATGCTTCACTATAACCGCCTTCAACCCTCTAGGGGGTGAAACTAACGACGCATTACCCCCCTTTAACTCATCCAAATCCAATCCTTCGGCCGCATGAAAATAATCATCACCATCATCATCATCATCACCAATATTATCATCAGCATTGTCAAGGTCAAATTCATCATCGTACTCAAGGTCAGGCCCTGAAGTGTACGCGGACGATGTTTCACCGAGGTCAATGTCGTCAGGTGATGGGTCCATCGTGTGATCATCAGAGGTAATGAGACTGGTGAAGATGGCGGACGGTGATGGGGGGGCGGCGATGGATACGTTTGTGAGCTCTGTAAAGGATTGGGGTGAAATAAAAGATAAGAAAAGAAAAATATATAAAAAATAATAATGCAGGTATGGAATAAACTGAAATCAATGATGAATAAAATAATAACAAAGGTATTAAAAAAAGGAAATTTAAATAAGGGTAAGTTGAAACGTTTCGTATCTGATGCTATGAGGAAAACCTGCTACGAAAAGATCACACAATAATATATGAATGATAATAATATTTTGACGATGTTAAATACGCTCAAGGCTAAACGCTCATTTGCTAAACGTTATATAAGTCGCTGATATATTGTAAGCAAAAAATCTTTGTAAGTCATCTTTGCGAGTCTATACGTATACCAATGTCTCCAACAATACATCAACACGACATTGAAGATACTGTTTGTTTCAACATCATAATTAGTAACTTATGTAATTTACCCAATAAGTATTTATTTCATCATCTTCATCAGTCCGTATAACCTCTTCTCGGGGGTGTTTGCCATAACCTCCACGCTAGGCAGGAGGGTTGGGGAGCTGCAGTATTATGTCGTAACACACAAAGAAACGGTGCTGCCTGTACCCTGGTATACCCACGATTGTTATAAATGTTGTTATAACAATCAGGACCAACGTCTTAACGAACTTTCCTCTTTCAACCAGACCAGGATAGAAATATTAGAATTTACACAGAGATTTTTTGTATGGCGTGGGGATCGAACCCACGATCTTCAAGAATTAAAGCGATACTTATACCTACCACTAAGCTACAGAGGATGTCATTGATCAATCATCAATCGTTGATTGACGCGATGGGTAACGAGTGGCGTTGGGCGGCGCGGTTCGCGTTATATTAAATCATATGGCGTAGCATGAGAGCGTTTATAGTGAAGCGATTTTACTTTAATTAAAACAGGCGGGCCACGTCTCCGCAAGCTTGAAGATGAAAAAACTCCTGTGTGTTCTATATCAGTGTTTCCCAACATTGTTTTGCAATGGGTTGATAATTTTTAAATTTCGAGACTTACTTAATACTTTACTATTATATTAACTAGCAGCGCCTCACCGTTACTCTACCCTAGTAGATCAGAGCGTGATATTTTGTAGTCTATATATATTAATGCCGCTTATAAGTTATCCCAGTGCAAATTTTTAATTAAATCCTTTCATTCGTGTTTTCATGAAAGAGTAACAAACATTCATCCATCCATACTCACAAACTTTATTAGTATTGAATATATTTTCCTATGATGAGCTGTGCCGCTCAAAATAGGTCCATGTCTTCCCATGGGTGTGGTAAGAGGCGACGAAGGGACATACAGCTGATGGATGGGCAGCAGCATCTATCAGCTCAAGGATACTTACCATCTTACTGCGATCACCAATTTGCCTGCCAAGCGTGGTGATATTCCCACCGTCGCTGTAGCGTATCCACGTACTGGCGGTGGGATACGTGGGACTCGACGACCGTGTCAAGGTCTGTTTCGAGGAGAGCCATGTTCAGCAGAGGACGTTGTAGGAAGAAGACTCTCTTGTCCGTGTGCACTCACCGTCGTCGGGCGGCAGCACGCGCAGGCGCAGGGCGGCGAGCGCGGCGCCGGCGGGGGACGCGGCGCCGCACTGGAACATGCCGCCGTCCACGCGCAGCACGCCCTGGATGCGCAGCGACGAGCTGGGGGGGAACAGTACATTCGCTTTTAAGGTTCCGTACTCGAAGGAAGGGTAAAAACGGGACCCTATTACTAAGACTTCGCTGTCTCTCTGTCACCAGGCTGAATCTCAAGTACCGCGATAGCTAGACAATTGAAATTTTTGCCTAATAACAGCAACAGATGGGCACTTGAAAATAGTACGGAACCCTTCGTGCGCAAGTTCGATTCGCACTTGGCCGATTTCTATATTATTAGCTCCCCTATTCAGTTTTTAGTTTTATTTGTATGTGAATTCTAGTCTTCGTTAAATTCTGTCTATGGTAGGTGGACAAAATTAATAATTAAAAAAAAAATTGGTGTCTGAACATCTTTTTGTATTATTATTATATAAGAAACAGAATTAAAAGTTTATAACAGATATCCGTATATACAGTAGCCACAGATATTGTAAATAAATAATACTTTTTTTTGTTTCAGAGTTTTTAAGAGAACGTCTTTTTCTTCGGACCCAGTAGCCCCAGTTAGCCCCGAGGCTTTTGCTACTTCACCGGGCATAGAGAGAATATCAAACGAATGAGATTGTACGGCCAAAATGTATATAATTTAGATCCTGAGCATGGTGAGTTCCACAAAATCTTAATCTAGAATAATACAATATACAAATAAATGTCAGTATACAGTATTAGAGTATAAGATATAAAATATAGAAAATTATAAACTATAATTTTATTTTATTTATTCTAATAAATTTACTTAATTAATACACAAATTTAATAAATACAAGAGAAAGACGGAACTTAAAAGAAAAAGGACGAGGGATGTGAAAAGGAATAACATCAAAAAGGGAAAAGAGCAAATTAGGACAACAGAAAAATATGTGATCAATATTTCCGTCGTCATAACTACACTCATAAAAAGATGAATAGCTTGTCCTGAGTTTAGATAAGAAAACACGACAACTGCAGTGATTGAAACGCTAACGGATCACTTCATAAGAATATTTATTATTACAATGACGATGTCAATGAAGTATTCTTTAGTCCTTTTGAAGTCCTTCTGGTTTATTACGATAACCATTTATCGTTTATAGGTCTAAATTTAAGTTCAACATCAATTTAGATCAATTTAAAAAAGTCCACCTATTAAAGCTATATTTTCAATGTCAAATGAATGTCACCTTGACCTTCAATATTCATATACAATTCACTTTATTTTTAAGGGAGCAATCCTTTAGCCTTAATAAATGATATAAAAACTACAAACCAAGCCAGAGGGCGTCCTCTGTGAAACTTGAACCTCAGCTCAGAAGGATCGCTGGCGGTTTAAGCAATTAAGGAATTATGATTTTAGTTTTTTAGGGGATTTTTATTCAACTATCGCTTTACGTTACAGTTTGGGGGCCTCTCGAACTTCGTGTCAACGAGGATATCGGAATGTTCTTTGCAAACTAAAGGTCGGGATAGTGAGGGGGGGACGGTGGGTTCGTAATCCAACTCACCCATCCACGAGCGCGATGTCATGGTTATTGGGCGTGAGCGGGTCTCCGTCCTTGAGCCACGTGACCACGGGCGGGGGACGGCCGCGCACGTCGCAGCGCAGCGTGACGTCACCGCGCGCGCGCGCCGTCACCACGCCGCCCGGGGACACCACGCGCGGCGCCGTCTACACACGGGGACACATTCGTTACTTTACACATATTTAAACATTCTATTTGGTCCGTCAGTTACATTACAAAATTTGTTTTTCGTTTCGAAAACAGAACATGAAGATACAGCGCGTTGAAATTTCATGTGACGTCACTTCTTAGTACACATTTACCTAGGAGTGACGTCAGTATTTTTTTATTTAATAAATATGTGCCCAATATATTTTGCTATAAACTGCAATCAACTGTTGTACCTACTATTTATTTTATTTTTTTAACAAAGAGCCAAGAGCACTCCGTAATGTTTGTCATGTACATATTTATCTATAAATTAAAATAAAAAGGCGTAGGTTTCTAAGGAATTATAATAATGTGTATATTTGATAGCAAAATAAATGAAAGTACAAATAAAAAATACATTATAAAAGCGAGACCAACGGTTCATTCAAGGTTATCTCAAGCCAAGGTCACTCACCAAAACATGCAGCTGCGTGGTGTGGTCTGCGGAGTCGATCCTGTTGTGAGCGCGACACGTGTACGCGCCCGCGTCCAGCGCACGCGCGGACTGCACGCGCAGCGACCCCGACCCCACCAGGTAGAAGCGGGAGTCAAGGTCACTGAGGACAATGTAACACTTACGTGAAAAACAGCTAATTGAGACATGATCAAATGTATCACTTACGTGAAAAACAGCTAATTGAGACATGATCAAATGTATTCTTTAAGAATCAATGGCCAATGACGGTTTCTGTTTTAGGTTACGAAACAGGCCGTACAACGTCGACTAGCGGTCGAAAAGGCTCTAAAAGGCCCATGTTCAGTCGACGTCGTCGACTGAACATGGGCCTCCTCTCAAGGGAGGGTATTTGCCATAATCACAACGCTTGGCAGGCGGGTTAGTGACCGCAGTATTATGTAGTAGCAGACAAGAAAACGCTGCTGCCCGTATCACTGGTTTACGATTGTTATGGATGATGTTATAACAATTGGGACCAACGGATTTCCGAGGCACGGACGGTAGCCCCTTAACCATCCAGACCCGGAAAGAAATCTTAGAATTTACACAAAGATTTCTTGTCCAGCGTGGGGATCGAACCCACGACCTCCGATATTTAAAGCAAGTCAAATACCGCTATGTTACGGAGGTTGAAATATTTGATATATAAATATAAAATTTTGTGTAATGCTTATAAAAATAACATTCTCAAAATTGTTGAAAATAAGAGGAAGGTGTTCATTTAACTTATTTTCACCAATTTTTAATTTGTCTAAGAGCTAGTAATTTTTTGATTTATTAAATATCAGTGACAAGTTACCTGAGGTCGATGGCGGCCCCGTTGTTGAGCCACGTCATCTCCGGCTTGGGGTTGCCCACCGCCGCGCAGTCGAACGTCACCGACGCGCCTGGAATATTACATTCATTCATTACTATTAGTAGCAGTGCCGCGCAATTTAGTGTGCCTACACCCTCGTGCATGTGCCCATACTTCCCCGCCCCATGAATATGCCCATAGCTCCCAGTCCAGTGCCTATGTCTATGCATACCCATGTCACCGGAAAATAATACGAATGTTAAGTTAATCAACTTCCGTGTCCAAATACTGTTCAATTTAGTTGCTAGATTCAGTGAACGCGCATAATTATTATATTATTTACTTTATTGTTATGACACTTGACCTAACGTAACCGAACGAGACTGTGCTACTGTTGTAACAAAACAACAAAACTTCAACTTCAATAAGTCCTGTGGAACCCCATTGGTTTAGCTTTAGGTTTTTTTAACAACCTGAAACCTCGTCAGTTTATCAACTAACTAGTAAGTTGATCAACTTGTTGAATGGCTCTAGCTGTTGGACAGTAGCTCCGGCACTAATGAGGAATGTTAGTGTGTATGAGTGTGAGTGTACCTTCCATGACGGTGACAGGTTGCGGGGTGGCGATGAACCGCGGGGGAGACTCGGTGTTGGGCGCCTCGGGGCTCACGCGGAGCTCCGTCTCCTCGCTCGTTCTGATCACAAGTTACAGACATTTTATATTACAATCAACTTAACCAATAACTATAACTTAATTGTTATTATTCCTTAAGGCGCCACGTTCGCACTTCAGGTATTTAAATGAGAAATTGTCAGAAAGTGGCATTTCTTATCTGATATATTTAAAGATTATTTATTTTGAGAAAGTAAGTGGCAATAACACTTTTATCATTTTATTAAAATTCCTTGGTTTACTGACGCTATTAACTTTTTAGATTTATTAACACTAGACCCGTTGTTGATTTTTATATTCTCAAAATAAACAATTATTTTAGTATAACAGTTAAAAATTCCATATTCCGACATATTCATCGATAAATAATTACGAATATTTATAAACAAACTTATTATTAAAAAAAAAAAACAACTCGACGCTTGAAAGGCAATTATCACTAAGCGACATTGAGTAAACTTTACAGGAGAGTGATTTAAAGTTCAAATATCTCTCGTAGAAATCATTTTTTTTATAGCTGTGATTGTGGATAGCTTTAAAAAAATGATTTCTACGAGAGATATTTGAACTTTAAATCACTCTCCTGTAAAGTTTACTCAATGTCGCTTAGTGATGTTTGCCTTTCAAGCGTCGAACTACACACAAACATTATTATTTTTAATAAAATATATCCAAATATGTATAGAAATGGCAACACACATCACGCTATCATGAATACAGTGTTATCGCCACGTGTATACTTTTAACTATTGAGCATACAATTTATTACATATCATAGAAACAAATACTTAATAATATAATTGGTAGACAACTACACTTGAGAGCAATAAAATCGCACACCCCTTGTAATTTGGTTTATTACTGATTGTTTTCTAAAATCTAAAGATATTGAGTAAAAATCATTAGACAAAATTAAAGCATACAAGCTTAGCTTTACAAAAACATAAAATTAAAATCATTGACCTTTACGTAACTTACAAAAACCGACCGTACACCGAATTCCCCAAATTCACGCGTTTGCGTTGTCACTACTTGCACCCTTAGCCGCAGGTATAAAAAGGTCGGTTTATTGGAATTTTTAATCAGTTGCATACCGAAGGTCAACGTGATAACATCTCTACTGGAAGCATACGGATTTACTGGAAAAATATGGATACCACGCCCGCAGAAGCCGCTCAAGTTATTGCCTTGCTCGAAGCAGGCCATAACCAAAGTGAAGTTGCTCGACGGCTAAATTTGAGCCGCTACTCTGTTCGTCGTGTATACCAGTGGTTCCAAGAGACCGGTGGCTACATTCGGCGACCAGGATCTGGCCGGCGACGCACAACATCAGAGCGTGATGACCGCTTTCTTGTGACAAGGTCTTTGACAAATCGGCAACTGAACGCGGTTCAACTGGGACAACAGCTTCGAGAAGTTCGCAATGTCAGTATAAGTCGGTGGACAGTTCGAAGAAGACTAGGTGAAGCAGGAATGACTTCACATCGCCCAGCAAATGGTCCCAAATTGACCACAGCTCACCGACAAGCCCGGCTACAATTTGCTAGGGAACATTTAAATTGGACGTATGACCAATGGCGGGCTGTTATGTTCTCTGATGAGTGCAGAATGACTTTACATGGTCATGATGGACGCTCTAGGGTCTACAGAAGGTCATCAGAGCGATTTTCACAATGCTGCATAAGCGAACGTGTGGCTTTTGGAGGTGGATCGTGTATGTTTTGGGGTGGCATAATGTTGGACACTAAAACTGACATTGTATTCATCACTACGGCGAATACCGGCCCGAGATCGAGAAGTTTGACGGCTGCACGATACGTCGAAGAAGTGCTCGAAGAACTTGTGAGGCCGCTTGCGTGGCTTATGGGAGAAGATTTTCTCTTAATGCACGACAACGCCAGACCGCATGTCGCTAGAACAGTTTGCGACTACATGGAAGACGTTGGAATCACCGCGATGGAGTGGCCAGCTCGTAGTCCTGATCTCAATCCGATTGAGCATGTCTGGGATGAGCTAAAAAGAAGAGTTCGAGCAAGAAGCCCTGCTCCTACGCGCCTCCAAGAGCTTCAACTTGCCATTGAAGAGGAGTGGAACGCCATACCACAAGATTTCATGGTGAAATTAATACGGTCCATGAAAAACCGATTAAGAGCTGTAATCAAGGCTAGGGGAGGGAATACACCTTATTAAAAAACAATTTGATCAAGCATTTTGAGTTTTATTTTTATTCTTTCTTAAGCTAAATTGGGTAATTTTATCCCTATGTTGGGTTTTGTGCCCTAAAACTCCCTATGGGTACTTTTTTTACACTGTATTTGATATCATTAGAAAGGTACTGAAGTAAACATTCAAATAGTGTAAGTTTTATTTTAATATGTATTCACATTCATGAAAAAAACTGCTTTAACAACAAAAAGTCAACGTGTGCGATTTTATTGCTCTCAAGTGTATATCACACTATTTTCAGTGTGAAAGCTCATATTTTACACGTACTGACAATCGACACAACGGACCGCAACGATACATTCTAAAGGTTTACACTTAGAATATTCTAAGTGTAAACCTTCAAAATCAAATACGACATAAAATGTCGATATCACATGCTTCCTGAATAAAGAAAACTAAAACGAAATTAAGGACTGTCAGAGCGGTGTCGCACTACGTCCGATCCGAATCCGTGAAAATATGGTCCGTAGTAGTCGTAGAACTATTTCTATGGTAATTTACGCACTAGATCCGATCTCCGTCATCTGATTTCTTTCCAAATTTCTAGACAAATATTTTCACAGGTTCGGATCGGATTCGGATCGGATATAGTGCGAAACCGCTCTTAATCTACCTAAGTATGTGAAATATACGAATTGAAAAAAAGACGAAGTTGGGAAAATGCGACAGGAAATTTGCTCCGTAGAACTCTGTTATTTGGCAAATTGGATCTAGCTAGTCATAATGGGCATGAAGACTAAAAAAATATAATTAGTCCGTCAGTTAGATTACAAAAAAATATTGGACACGTATGTGGGATATAATTAGGAGGAGAGCTTTATTTTCTTTCTTTTCTTCTAGACACTTTTTACTTATGCGCATAAGTAAAAAGTGTCGTCCGACGTCCTGCGTCTAGCAGCTTTCTTTTCAAACTCTCTTACACTCATTCCGGTATCCTTCAGTCTTATCTCATTCAATCATTGTTCATTCATCGCTTTCTTATTGGCTAATAAACCACTTCCGTTCACTCATTACTTTGTCATTGGTTAATTATCAACAGAAGAGGGGGGCTTGTGACGTCACTATTAAGTAAAATTGTACCTCGAAGTGACGTCACACAATATTTCAACGCGCTGTATCATCGTCATTTTTTGTTTGAGGAACGAAAAACAAAATACGTGTCCTATATTTTATGGTTATCTTACTGACGGACTAAATTAGATTTTTTTAGTCTTCATGCCCATTGAAAACTTGTGGTACATTGGAGACTTCCCCCCAGCTTCGTCCCATACTAACTTGTAGACGCTGGGCAGCGCGGCGAGCGCGACGCGGCACGCGTAGCGCGCGGCGTCGTGCGCGCGTAGCGGCTCGATCTCCAGCGCGCCGCTCGGCGTTAGAGACATGCGCGTGCTCTCGATGCGCACCGGAGATCCGTTTTTCAGCCACGTCACCTGGGGACATATGGCACGTCTTAGATAACGAACAAATTAAGATTACTAGCAGAGTTTTGCACCCTCCTAGTATTCTTGTCAACCCCTCGTACTAAGCTGAAATGCTTGTGTTACGAGTGGGTTCACCTCGGTAGCGCAATGGGTGGAGATCGAACTTGCGACCACACGATCACAAGTCCGACGCCCTAGCCAGTATAGGACAACGGGCTCCTACAAATAAACACGATACGACATCGCATCGTGCTACGACGCGGCATCGTTTCACGGTACGACGTCGTATCGAGGGACTCTACGACCAGCGAGCGTGCAAAGATCGTGTGGTCGGTCGCAGTTTATCTTGAAATATGGATCGCACTCGACGTGTTCTCCTCATGCTGATATTAAGAAGAAGAATAAAGAAGAAACAGATCCACTGAAGATACTGGATACATCGATTTCTTTCAATCATGAATAACGAGTCATTTTAAGAAAAGGGAGTACTACCCTACGTGCCCCGGAAAGCAAGTTAAGCTGTTGGTCCCGATTGTTTTAACATCATCTATAACAATCGTATACCAGGAAACGGGCTTAACATGCTTTCCACGGCATGGAGGGTAGTCCTTCAACCTACCAGACACGGAAAGAAATCTTAGAATTTACACAAAGATATTTTGTCCGGCGCCGGCGTGAGGATCGAATGCACGACCTCCGAGATTTTTTAAAAGCGAGACTTTAAATCTTCGCTACGGAGAATACATGCTCACATAATACATACCTAATTTTTTGATAAAAATCTTCAAAATACAAAATACACATTTCTCCAAACTCTTAGCATACCACAGACAATTTCCATATCTTTCTTTTTCGTGTTAAGTCGGGGAACGTTTAGCTTATCGGCACGTTCCATCGTGTTTGTACAAGGTCGTGGGTTCGAGTCCTGTGTCACATTGATTCACGAAGCACGTGTGTAAATGTTTGATAACTTTTGAATTAAGTTTAGTATTAAAGTCGATACGTGGTTATCTAAACAAGGTAAGATAAAATTGTGATTACTAGACTAGTTAACAAAATCATACTCTTGTCCTACGCAAGCTTAGATCTGGTCCATTTTAAGGTAGCGGGTTCAATCTCCGCTTGGATAAAACTTTTTCTTTATTTCAACAACGGCTTGCGTGTGTTCTTTGTACGTTTTATATTACTAGCAGAGTTTTGCAATCTACTAGTATTGTTGTTAGCCCCTCGTACTAAGCTAAACTGCTTGTGTTACGAGTGGGTTCACGTCGGTAGTACAATGGGCGAGGATCGAACCAGCGACCTTTGGGATACGGCCTCTAGGTCTGTCCCAAATTGTCATAAATATAGGTTATCAACTATATTCAGTTTACTTACGTTAAGTTTTAACGCAGGCGGCGGGTTGTGCAGCCTCGCGGTCCCATACACCCTCCGGTCGGGAGTAGCAGCGGAGTGCAGGCGCAGTGCCACCCGGGGGGGTGCCTGTACCCCGCACGGTAACAACGCGGCGCTGCCCGCATTGCCCAGGATGGAACGAGGGCCCCCTGTTACTTCGGGCACCTCTAAAAGGTATAAAATACATATTTGTAAGAAGATATTTAAAAAAATAAAATGTAGAAATTTTGTAGATATAACGTGTAGTTTCCGGCTTAGCATCGTCATCATCAGCCCGTATAACACCCACTGCTGAACATGGACCTCATCGCTGATCGCTGGAGGTGTCCAGCGACCAGACCTCTTGCGGATGAGTTCTAGGATTGTCAGTGGAAGTTTTACAACTGTCGCTCTACTTAACAATTTACGGGTCTTTTGTACATGGTCATAGGACGGTCCTCCAAATGTTCTTCAATACCTCATCATCAACACTTCTTGAATTCATCATCATCAGCGCGTACAACGTCCACTGCTGAACATGGGCCTCCTCCTGGGGGAGGGTATTTGCCATAGTCACCACGCTTGGCAGGCGGATTAGCGACCGCAGTATTATGTTGTACCACACAAGGAAACGCTGCCGCCCGTTCCTTGATATACGATTATTATAGATGATGTTATAACAATCGGGACCAACGGCTTAACGTGCTTTCCGAGGCACGGAGGGTAGTCCCTCAACCAACCAGACCCGGGAAGAAATCTTAGAATTTACACAAAGATTTCTTGTCCGTTGTGGGGATCGAACCCACGACCTCCGCAACTTAAAGCGAGCCAAATACCGCTATGCTACGGAGGTTGCTTCTTGAATTACTTTATCTTAATTTTATCTAATTCGGTTTTCTTTACTTAATTGATCTAAAGCTACTGCTGCATAAGCCCTCGTCCCCGGGACGGGTTCTACTGTACAACATACCCAAGTATAAGACTTAACTTTCACTAGTAATCAGCTGAGCAACAACACTATATTTATATACATCTTGTACACAAACGAGTTCGAGTTCCTAGCGAGTTGGTATCTAGCAAGTACTGCCATTGTAAGCTGACCTATATTGTATGATGTGCGCAGTTATGTGTAAATGACCGACTGATTAGGACCAGTCATTTTGTATCCCGTTAACGTCCACTGCTGAACATGGACCTCCTTTTAATATTGGGTAGCCAGATTCGTTGGTGGGCGGATTGGTGATCGCAGTACGATGGTGAGTATCCTTGAGCTGATAGATACCTCTGCCCATCCATCAGCTGTATATTCTTTAGCTGTATCTTACCCCCATGGGACGACATGGGGTGGTCTATTCTCAGCCAGAATCCATACGGCAGCGCAGCAAAAGAGCTGGTCCTCTAATATATATATTTTTAACTTACCGGCTAGGAAGACGGAGGCGACTCTAGACAGTATAGTGCCCACGCCGTCCACGCTGGCCACGCACTGGTAGTGGCCTGCCAGCGCTGCAGTCATGTTCTCCAGCGAGAGGGACCCGTTCGCAAGCTGTTTCCTGCAAAATAGAGGTTGGAAGTCAGTGCTACATTTATTTGTAGTACAATCTGAAACCAGGTCGTACTTCGTTAGGTTCAAGTTCCGCGAAATTTGGACTAGATTTTTTGACTCTTCCAAATAATATCTAACTATGTCAAAAGCAACAAGAGGGATGACATGCATGTGACGAAAACATGCTGAATATGAAGATGGAAGAATATGTTAGAAGAGGAAGGCAAATAGAAAGATGAATGGTCTGTGTGAAAGATAACATGTGTAAGAAGGATGTGAGTATGGAAGAGATGTCTGAACCCCAAATAACGAGAGCAGGGCAGGAAGATGATGATCAAAAGCAACACGAGGAGTGTCACATTTAGCATAGTTAGATGGTTTAGTTGACATGTGCGTAATATTCTCAAAAAGGGATTTTATGAAGGTTTTGGATCAATGTATAAATAAAACACGGAAGATTGAAGTGAGGTGTCAGGATATTTTTTCGGACATATTTCGTTATCCACATGGCTTTTGATTCCTTATCAGAATCACAATCGGATCCAGCCTTATTAAATGGTTTAAAAACTACCAATAAAGCAAGCATCGCAAGATGGCTGTGGGCTTAGAACTTGGCTGTTGCAGGTGTAGACGATATATTTTTTTTAGATGTTTTGGGGAGTTATGTATTACTGTTGCACTTCTTTACAATCCTCTCAGTCGTAGTGTCCACTTGGGCTCCGAAAGTAACGCAACAAAACTCTATAAGTCACGAGACGTCTCAAGCCGCGATGTCTGTTAGATCGCTCGCCATACTTAAGAAATCAGCATCATGCGCGTCATCATTTCTTAAAACGCATTTCGTCATTCAATTAATTTAATCATTTTGGAAACCTACTTTAAACTAAATCATGTTTTTTAAATTTAGAACTTCGTACAAAGACTCTTACCTGTTTTTGTCGCTATCAGAAAGCGCGTGGTCCCTCGTCGGCGGAGCATTGGCGCTGTACCTCCAGGCCAGGCGGATAGCTTTCCTCGAGGATGCGGAGCAGGTCAGTAGCCCCGACTCGCCGGGAGCCAGGACTGTGTCTGACGGTTCTAAGGAGAAGCGGACGCCAGGGTCTGAGGCGTCGTCACCACCTGGGTAACAAAAATAGTAAGTTAAAAAAATTAAATTTGAATTCGTCGTGTGGTTTCCGGCTTAGAAAATAACACTCCATATCTTCCTATGAGTGTCATAAGAGGCGAACTAAGGGTTATGAATGGGTAGCAGCATCTATTAGCTCAAAGCTACTTCCATCTTACTGCGGTCACCAATCCGCCTGCCAAGCGTGGTGGTTACGGCATTATCCCTCAATGACCCTATTTTGGCTAAGGTTTGTTAAAGAGGAGGCCTGTGTGCAGCAGTGGAGGTAAATAGGATGATAAAATAAGTGCAGTTAATTAATAAAATAATATACTAGCTGCCCGCGCGCGGTTTCACCCGCGTAGCTCCCGTTCCCGTGGGAACTTCGGAATTAAATATAGCCTATGTCACTCAGGGTGAATGTAGCTTTCCAATGATAAAAGAATTTTTGATATCGGCACAGTAGTTTTTGAGTTTATTCATTACAAACATACACACAAAAGTACAAATCTTTCCTATATAATATTAGTATATATATTTGCACACAGGAACGGTATCTACGCGGGTGAATCCACATGGAATAGCTAGTATACTTATATAGACAAACGTGTTTTCCATCTGACTGAACCATCAACCCCGTGACCAAACTACCAAAGTTAGTAACAACTAGGATATTGTGACAGTCCGGTGCTTTTATGAGCTGAGCCAGCAAGATAACGTTTTGGGGAATAGAACCTATAAATTTAAGTACATAGTTATTATGGGTTTGCGTAAAACCTTATACGAAAAAAACGAATATAAGTATGTATTCATATACCTATAGTATGCAGTTTATATTGTACGTATGTGTACCCGTCTACACGCTTATAAATGTTTCTACTTCTGACTTCACCTCTCGCAGGTCTACTGGAAGAGATTTCTTAAGAAATAAGTAGTACCTTTGTACATCGCTGTTTGTCGGTCTTGTTGTATTTATATCTTCTATGTGTACATAAACTTATGCCCGCCTTCCACTACGAACGGAGCGGACTCCGTTTAAGTCCGTTTAACTCGCATATAAGTGCTTCCACTGATTAAAAATGAGCGGAGCGGACAAAACGAGTTCAAAGAGTCACAAAAGTGGTCGAAGAGTCGAGCGGATTCCGAGCGGACTCCGCTCGACTCGCAATACTGTTTTTCATACTAGTACATCCACCGCGAGCGAGTAAACGGAGCGGACTGAGCGAGTTAAAATAGGTCCGCTGCGTCATGGCGTCGCGTGCTAGTTTTGAACGGACTCCGCTCACAGCCCCGTCCCCTCCCGCCACAGCTACCACTTCACGTCCTTGAACGGTCTAGTAATTGTCGTGATCTTGGGCAATATGGAGCTATTTATTAAATCTGTTCGTGCATATCCTTGTTTAGATCGATCGCCTTTGCTGATATGGTTGCTCATCCAGAATCTGGGTTTGTTACGCTTCCCTTTTTTTTCTTCTCATAGTGGTAAAGAAGCAAACATTTCATTATTGTTTCATAAAAATCATCATCACTTGAATCGTCCGACATCGTGCACATGACTTGTTTCTATCACGGCTGTCTGTATACTGGCTAGCAGGCCTCCAATTCCGCTTGTAATGGAAGCTTAAAACTCGCTCAGCCTCATTTCCAGCCTAGCTCGCTCCGCTACTCGCTGGCAGTGGAAGGCAAATGCCGAAACTCTTTTTTAGTGGAAGTGCACAGCTAATTTCCTCCTCTCCGCTCAGTTCGCTAGGTCCGATTCCGCTCATTACCCTTTTTAGTGGATAGCCAGCATGATAAATGAACCTTTGTCTTTTGACGAGAGATTTGGTCGTCTGATTCAATAAATAAAACATATACCGATCATCAATTAATCGTATAAAATCACTACAATCATCATAAGCCCGCACAAAGTCCACTGCTGGACAAAGCTCTGATCCCGAGGAATATATCATAGCCATCACGCTTGGCACTTGGGTTAGCGGCCGGTCTTTAATATACGACTGTTATAGATGACTAGCTGCGCCCCGCGGTTTACACGTCACTCTTCTCCAGTGGGTCGGAGCGTAATATTTTAGCCTATATGTTAATCGAGCTTACGCAAAAACTGCTGAATGGATTTGGCTGAAAGAGTAACAAACATACATACATCCACACATACAAACTTTCGCATTTAAAATATTAGTAGGATGTTATAACAATAGGCTTATGGTGTGGAGTGGTAGTCCACACAAAGCTTTCTTCTCTGATATGGGTATTCAACCCACGACCTCCGAGACTCATACCTATACACTGCGGCAGTTTTAAATTATTAAAGTTAAAAGATAACTTCGTAAATTTCCCTACCTCTCCGCTACCTTCTGTACCCCTAACTCCTCCCGACCCTTAGTTTGCAAAGAACCATCCGATGCCCTCGTAGACCCGAAGTCCGAGAGGCCCGCGAACTGTAAAGTAGAGCGACAGTTGCACATAACCCCCTAAAATACTTAAAGTCATAATCCCTTATTTTCATCGCCAGCGACCGCCCTGGGCCGAGGTCCTAGCCCCACAGGGGACTCCCTCTTGCGCAGGTTGCTGTACTTTTTAAACCATTTATTAAGGCTGGAGCTCTGCTCGCCTTTATGCCTGGTGAAGTAGCAAAAGCCTCGTGGCTAACTACGTATGTCCGTCAGACAAATCGACCTCCAACGAAGCATAGTAAATGTTAAAGTATAGTGTTTTATCCTATGAAAGTTCATATGAAACGAGCCAGACATTCCTTTTATCTTATCATTTTAAATATCTTATTTATGCGGACCAAGTTGCAAACACCAGCTAGTCTTGCTAAATATTATTGCCGCGTTTATTTGAAGATTTAATTTTTAAAGTTGGTGTAAATTGTTGAAGTGTCCCACAGAAAGGCTGCACATCTTACGCAATCAACGATAACCGTTACCAGCCGGCCCGCGGCGGTACCACCGCTCTAACGTGTCCACAAGTGCCCGTAAACAAAGCGAACGGGAACACAACAACACAGCTGCTGCTATTAGATGACCGCAACTCTACAGAGTACGGGCGAAACAGAGAGGTTTTGTATTTATTTAAAAAATAATAAAAAAAAAATTAAAGTTCATGAGTAAGCACTAAATGAGCGCTAGTGCCTTGCAATCCACGGTACCATCTCACACAGGTTTGAAGTCAATTTCATTTGTAATTTTAAGAGTATTAAAAAGTATCTACATAGATCAACTGTACTACCAAAAATAAGTGATTTCGCAGGTGGTTACTCGGTATTTCAGTGCGAAACCCTAATACCAAAACCAGTGTAGGGACATGTAGAGTAGTCGCACAAAAACTACAACATAATTTTAGGAGCGTCATCTAGCACCTAGCAAACGAACTAACCTGTATCGCGCCCAAGCCAATTAGAACATATACAAGTTCTGAATATCAACTGTGGTGGAACATCACCAACCGTTCCTCTACACCAATCACATACCACATTATTTTTTGTCTATGATTAACATAACCAATAAATATTTGATTGAGCTCTCTGTTTTTGTCAGCGTTAGTCTACTCTGTGAACATCAAGAGTACTTACAATGAAAAGGTACACACTCGTGGAGCACGTGGTCTGTGCGTCGAGGAGACCACTCGAGTGGCGTTTGTTCAATAATAATATAATGTGTAGATGTAATAATAAGAGTTTATTCACTATACGTCTATTCAATACTGAGTGTATGTCAAACTCGTCTAATGACACGTTTGACGATTATTTTGTTCGTATTTGTAAATATTGACAATATTGACAGATGTATTAGTATTTACGGTATTAAAAAATCCCCATTTATTAAGGCTGGAGCTCTGCTCGCCTTTATGCTCGGTGAAGTAGCAAAGGCTATATGGTTACCCACGTCGCTTTTGCTACCGACATATGTATGTTGGTCCGAAAAAAAAAGTATTAAGAGTGTCATTTAGAAAACATTTTAGACTTAGTTTTTTTTGAAATTGTCATTGCACAGTAATATATTCTACGAGTATATTATTATGTCGGACGATTCGAAAGAAGAAATCGAAAATCAATATTTTTATTTATATTTTTTTCGTCTACTCCTGGCATTTTTTGTCACACTGGCAACAGAAACAATCACCTTAACGATTAGTTTAGCAACAGATGCTTTAACTTTCCTATTTACAATACAAAGATGTTATAATATAAGTCGTAAAATAAAGGTCTGCTATCCAAATTTCATGTACATCTTGAATTACACCAGTTGTCTTAAACTGGTCACGTGACATCTCAATGCCTCTGTCGGCCACCTACTCTGTGCAAGGCACACAAACAGACAAACATTACTCCAGTATTGTTCTATAGATAAATCGAATGAGAGCTATATTAGGCCTATAGATATGTGGAACCAACAGCTTACACTCCGAGGAACGGAGGATAGTAGTATCAATTAGACCTTGAAACCAATCATGGATACAAGTACCCTGGGATTCCAACCCATACGTCCAATCATTTTTAAAGTGTCGACTTTAATTATCGTTACCTCTGAAAGCCAATCCAACAATCAATCTGGCCTTGACCGGTCACCCCCCACCCCCCACCACTCGGAGACCATAAATTAGAATGTAACACAAAGCGAGATCCAACCCCGATAGGGATCAGTCATTAATCACGTCGCTATAAAAGTGTATCGGCCACACATCTGTCCTCCCACGACGGACCACATGTATTGTGTGCCTTAAGGACGCAGTGTAAATAAAGCAGTAGAATAATATTAACAGTTAAGTCAAATTTATTGAGAGATCAAATTTCCTTTTTTCTTAGGCCTTTTATTCACATATTAAACTAAGTTTACAATGATATATGAATTTAACGCTGACATTAGCAGTGTGTGTGATGGTACCAAACGCCAGAATTTAGAGCGCTAGGCTTAAAATTCTGTTAATCTTTGAATGATTACAATATCTCCTTATCTATATATATAAAAGAAAGTCGTGTTTGTTACAACACTTATAACTCGAGAACGGCTGGACCGATTGCCATGGTTTTTGATTTGTTGGATTTGTTTCCGTCCCGAATAGCAGGATACATTTTAAAAACAAAAGAAAGTCGTGTTAGTTACACTATTTATAACTCAAGAACGGCTGAACCGATTTGGCTGAAAATTGGTAGGGAGGTAGCTAAGAACTGGGAGAAGGACATAGGAAACTTTTGGGTAGGGGTAGGGTAGGGTAGGGTAGGGTAGGGTAGGGTAGGGTAGGGTAGGGTAGGGTAGGGGTAGGGTAGGGGTAGGGGTAGGGTAGGGTAGGGTAGGGTAGGGTAGGGTAGGGGTAGGGTAGGGTAGGGGTAGGGTAGGGGTAGGGTAGGGTAGGGTAGGGGTAGGGTAGGGGTAGGGGTAGGGGTAGGGTAGGGGTAGGGTAGGGTAGGGGTAGGGTAGGGTAGGGGTAGGGTAGGGGTAGGGTAGGAGTAGGGTAGGAGTAGGGTAGGGGTAGGGTAGGGCAGGGGTAGGGTATAAAAGTCCACCCGTGCGAAGCCGGGCCGGGCCGCTAGTATACTAATATATAAAGTTAATTTGTTTGCTTGAACGCGCTTATTTCAGGAACTACTAGTCCGATTTCAAAGTCTTTCAGTGTTAAATAGCCCAGTTATCAAGGAAGGCTATAAATTTCATTACGAAATTTCTACGGGAACGGAAGTTACCCAAGTGAATACGCCTTTTTTTCGGACGGATATACGTAATTAGCTACAAGGCTACTTCACCGGACTTAATAAATGGTTCAAAAAACTTCAAACTAAGCCTGCGCAAGCGCCCCCTGTGGGGCTTGGACCTCGGCTAATGGCGTTCGCTGGCGATGAGATTGAGGGATTATGACTTTTAGTATTTTAGGGGGTTGTGTGCAACTTTCGTTCTATTTTACAGTTTGCTAGCCTCTCGGTCTACGAGGGCATCGGATGGTGAAAACGCACGCGGAAATCAATTCATTTAATAAAACGATATTAAAATCTATTTATTGTTCCATCCATCCATGAGGTGCGCGTCGCGTACAACGCCTCATACATACACCTAAATACTCATTCACAGTTTTTACTTTTGATGCATTCGAATACTAAAGTATTTGCGTGCATATAATTATACAATCATATCCCGCATTAAAAAAATACACTATTCTCTTAGAAAAAAATCTTTTTCGGTTGTTGCTAAAAACTACTTCAAAACTAAATCAAATATATATAGATGTGTTATATATTTTTAGATAGTCGCTGTGGTCGAAATACCTATAGTCAGTATAGATTATACTTTTACGACACACGTTTTTATCCGTTGTAAATTACAAAATGTTCTCTTAAGGAGCTCATTTGTCCACAGAAAGCAATTTTTTTTTTCGGTCCCTTATAGGCGTTTTATAAAAGAGATTGATAAATTTGGATGATCGATAGCCCTAATTGGTTGGGTTATACTTAAAATGCATGTTCGAGTCCTGCCGGTGATCTAAATTTATTCATCTCAATTTTTAAATTTACCAAATGCCTAATGCCTTGCAAATAGGATAATTTAGGTCGTCCCTAACACAGATTTGATGAAATTTAATCTGTTATTTTAATATTGTTGAAAAAGTATACTCATTAATCGATTATACTACCAAAAATAAATAATTTCACTAACTTAAAATCACGAGGTGAAAGACCCTGCTGGGGAAACGGAAATAAATGAATCATCCTGTCGACGAACAGTCCAATGGCGAATCGGTCTTAGGAGAACGGTTGCTGAATCAATACATATTTGTAAATTCTTGGATAATTTTGCACTCTACTCTCAATACTGTCCAGCTGAAACACCTACACTGTGTCGGCGACATCCGCCCGTATGGTCTTGTATTAAATCACTATATATAATTATCGGACGGTCCGCGTGTATCGACACCCGATTATTTCAATGTTTTGTGGTTAACGCGACACACTTACTTGTGTCCTCTGTGTTAGTGGTTTGCTTTTTATTTTTCGGACGGACATTATGTTGTTAGACAAGAGGCTTTTGCAACGTCACCGGACATAAAGGCGAGCAGAGCTCCAGCTTTAATAAAATAAGACCTACAAACCCATAGTACATCATTTTGTTCTATTGTCAATAGTTTTTGCAGCGCAGGCATAAATAGGTTTTCGCTTTTACACCTTGGGTTACAAAATCGCAATTTTCTTACGGATCCCTAATTTTTTTGAAAATAAAATATAGCCTATAACCTTCCTCGATAAATAGTCCATTTATCCAGCATCCAACACTGAAATATTTTTTGAAATCGGACCATTAGTTCCTGAGATTGGCGCATTCAAACAAACAAACAAACGGGTCAATTTCCTATTCAGGTCTCATTTTTAACGGTTTTATTCTACGGACTTTTTCTTACGATTTTACTATCACATTTTTTTCAGTTCGGTCGCGCAGCAAAATCCCTATCTCCTCCAAGCCTGCCGTAAGGAACTTCGTTCCAATAAATGGTTTAAATACTATAAACTAAGCAACCTGCGCAAGAGGGCGCCACCTGTGGTACGTGGACCTCCATGGCGGTCGCTGGCGATGAGATTGAGGGAATATGACTTTTAGTATTTTAGGGGGTTTTGTGCAACTGTCGCTCTACTTTACAGTTCGCGCGCCTTTCGGACTTCAGATCTACGAGGGAATAGGATGGTTCATTCATTCATTCAATCTTATTGAGCAAAAATAAACAAATAATAACAAGACAACCGTTAGGGCAATAAATGTGTGTGCCTACTAAAATATAAATTAAAATAACTGGACCTAAACCCCGCGTAATTGCCCATTTGAGTATGTTTCGCCGGACCGCCTCATGTGGGCCGTGTTGAAACCGGTGGTAGAGTAACCCACTGAGTTTGTTTCGCCGGATCTTCTCAGTTGGGGCGCATTGGATCCGGTGGTAGCATTAAAGCGCGTCCGTCGTTATATGCTCATGGTCCACCCAAATAATGACAATTGTTTTGGCATAATATAGACAGAACAAGCATTTTGCCTCCTAGCGACAATATACATTAATTATAATAATTAATTTAATTATAAATAAGTAATTTGAAAAGGTTTATAAATAAACAGCAAATGTAATTTAAGATAAATAATAATTAATTTTCAAATAATGTTTGACGATTTACAAGTGCCTGTAATTGGTTTACGTAAATAAAAATGATTTTTATTTATTTTATTTTATTGATTCAAACTAAGGGTCGGGAGGACGAGGGGGGATGCGTCGCGTTCGCGGGCGCACTCTTCTCCGACGGGTCGGATAGAGTGGTCTCTGTGTAGTGGTCCTAGTTTCTTGCAGTCTTTTTACTGCTAGTTGGTAGATTGTTATCTCGTCGTCCGGGTCATCTAGGACTCCCCGAGGCCGACGGTGTTTACGACGCTTTGTGGGCAAAGGCCTATAGTCGGATGCTGCGACAACCAACGGGTTTGGGTGTTGCGCCGCGGATTCGAAGAACGGTGCGAGTGGCATTCTGCTTCGTTCTACTAAACTGTGTAAAGAAAACACTACACTCATTCTTTACTGTATCAGCCAGTTTACATCCACTGCTGAACATGGGCTTCCTCTTAACAGAGCTTGGAACGCCAGGATTGTTGAGGGATATTGCTGTAATCACCACGCTTCGCGAATTGGTGATCGCAGTTAGATGGTGAGTATTCTTAAGCTGATAGATACTGCTGCCCATCCATCAGCTGTATGTCCCTTATTCTCCTCTTACGACACCCAAGGGAAGATGGTGTGGTCTTTCTAAACCAGAAATTTTGCAGTTTTGTGTTACTAAATCTATATTAATATTCATCATCATCATCATCAGCCCGTATAACGTCTACTGGTGACCCGTTGGTGACTACAGTATAATGTTGTACCACACAAGGTAACGCTGCTGCCCGTTCCTTGATATACGATTATTATAGATGATGTTATAACAATCGGGATCATCGGCTTAACGTGCTTTCCGAGGCACGGAGGGTAGTCCCTCAACTATCCAGACCCGGAAAGAAATCTTAGAATTTACACAAAGATTTCCTGTCCGAAAGGAGGTAGGTATCGAACCCACGACCTCCGAGATTTAAAGCGAGCCAAGTACCGCTACGCTACAAACGCTACTTATCGAGGAAGGCAATAGCCTTCCTCGATAAGTAAGCTATTGGGTATATTTAATTAAAAAAATCCAACGGGAACGGGAGTTACGCGAGTGAAACCGCGCTGGAAGCTAGTTTATCACTACATAGTATAAAACAAAGTCGCTTGCCGCTGTCTGTCCGTCCCTATGTATGCTTAGATCTTTAAAACTACGCAACAGATTTTGATGCGGTTTTTAAAAGATAGAGTGATTCAACAGGAAGGTTTATATGTATAATACATCAGCATTGCACCCGTGCGAAGCCGGGGCGGGTCTCTAGTTATATTATAAACCCAATACAAATTATCTACATATAAATCACTCACTATATATACAGTGAGATCCGTCTGTCAATATGTATTGAGTAAACGTTGTATAATCATATTATGTCAACAAGTTAGGAGGTAGACGCGGGACAAACAGTCGGTCAACAGGGCGCCCTCAGGTAGTTAGTACTGTGATAAAAGGGAGCAGACCTTTGTCATGTCGATACATCTGTCTGTCTGTATAGGTACTGAGAATGTTTATACTGCGGCTGTTAGAAATGGACTTCATCGTTATAGAAATGGTTATATTAATCTGCAGATACTAATATTATTTTTATAAACGGATATCTTATATATTTATTAGCAACTAATTATTCAGAAATAAATATTTGAACGATTGAATGAAAGATAAATTGCGGTTTACGATTTATGACGTATTAAAAAAAACTACTTACTAGATCTCGTTCAAACCAATTTTCGGTGGAAGTTTGCATGGTAATGTACATGCTATATAATTGTTTTTTAGTTTTATCATTCTCTAATTTTAGAAGTTACAGGGGAAGGGGGTCACATTTTACCACTTGTATAGAAAAAAATAAATTAGAAACCTCAATATCATTTTGGAAGACCTATCCAAAGATATCGCACACGTATGGGTTTGAAGAAAAAAAAAATTGAGTTTGAATTATAAATAAAGGGAACCATTTATATATATATATTTTTTTATAACTTTAAAATCCGATCTAAAAGAAAAAAATATTCTAGCATTCTAGCCTTCGTTGGGGTTACTCTCAGAACAAATAAAAAGTAAAGACGGAGCGCTGCGAGTATCTCACTGAAGCCGATAAAAACTCTGCTGTTTTTATCGGCTATCGACATACACAGCTTACGCAGACACGCGCACCGGGCATTGTCAGTCGAGCTGTAGCAGCGTCAGGTGCCTGATGTCCTAACAAGCTTCATTGTTTGTTAACAAAAATGCCGAATCGTGACGTGAAAGGTACAAATCAAAGATCAACGTTATTTTTATAACATTGTGGTACTGTGAAAAATCATAGCCACTAATTAGCCCACACTACTGCACGATAAAACCGGCCTCAGTGCACTGTTCGACAGCGCTTCGCCTATAATTTTTATTTGATCTACGAGGTACCCTTTCAAACCGAAGACCACCCAGACCGACAAAGTTAAATAATCCACAGTGTTTAGAAGATGTTGCTGACAACTACGGTAATTGTCCCTCCCCTCCCCCCGTCTTCCAGTGTCAGGAACCCCCCTCAGTCTACAAAGTTACGTGGTCACATTACATATGATGTGGAGGCTCCCGAGGGGTCGGAGGTCTTGACAAACTCGCCGGACTAAATTGTATTAGCAAACTGTATGAATATATCGCGCTCCCGTGGGAACTTCATAATATAACCTATGTTACTCGAAAACCTCCGTAGCGTAGCGGTAATAGGTTCGCTTTAAATCTCGGAGATCGTGGGTTCGATCCCCACACTGGACAAGAAATCTTTGTGTGAATTCTAAGAATTCTTTCCGGATCTGGTTGGTTGAGGGACTACCCTCCGTGCCTCGGAAAGCACGTTAAGCTGTTGGTCCCGATTGTTATAACATCATCTATAACAAACGAACCAGGAACCGGGCGGCAGCGTTTCCCCTGTGTATTACAACATAACACTGCGGTCACCAACCCGTTTGAAAAGCGTGGTGACTATGGCAAAGACCCTCCCTCGGGAGGAGGCCCATAAAGAATTTTGATAATCGGACCAGTAGTATGGGAGTCCATTCAATAAAAAAAAAAACATTCACATCTTTACTCATTATTATAGATGGAAGGGTAGCAGCAACTATCATCTCAAGGTAACATTACTGCGATCACCAATCCACTAAAAAATGTCCGGAGGGAAATGCATTTACGCATTCGCATCGCCGCTGCGGCGTTTCCGCGCTGGCGGTGGATCACCGATCGACCTGCCAAGTGTGGTGATTATCCATTAATGACCCTGGTGTCCGAAGGTCTGTAAAGAGGCGGCTCATGTCCATCAGTAGACGTCAACGGGCTGTTCAAGTAGAAGAATAAAAATACAACAAATTCTAGTTTAACTTAAATAACCCACCAAAATACTCTATAATCAAAACACAGTAAAAGTTGACAAGGCTATGTAATGGATGGGTGACCTCACCACTTAACCCGACGCAAAGAGTTTAGCAGTTAACTATATTGATAACAGTGTTTATGTTACACAGACGAGCAACTATTGTTGGCGAGCACAGTACATATCGACCAACAGAAGATACCTTGAGTTCAACTTTATTGTCCCGCAGTGCTATTGGTTAAAAAAGCGATGCTGGAACAGCTAACGAACAATAAATTGCAAAACGTTAAAATTTTTATTTAACTTACGTTAAATTTTGTGACATTTAAAATACGTACAATGTCGTGACCACCTCCGTAGCGTAGCGGTATTTGTCTCGCTTTAAATCGGAGGTCGTGGGTTCGATCCCCACGCCAGACAAGAAATCTTTGTGTAAATTCTAAGATTTCTTTCCGGGTCTGGTTGGTTGAGGGACTACACTCCATGCCTCGGAAAGCACGTTAAGCCGTTGGTCCCGATTGTTATAACACCATCTATAACAAGCGTATAACAGGGAACGGGCAGCAGCGTTTCCTTGTGTATTACAATATAATACTGCGGTCACCAATCCGCCTGCCAAGCGTGGTGACTATGGCAAAAACCCTCCCTCGGGAGGAGCCCATGTTCAACAGTGGACGTTGTACGGGCTGATGACGATGATGATGATGATGATGAGAGGAATTACAAATACATAGTTCAAGGATATAGCACATTCAGACTCAGAACAACTATCTGTATTTCACCCAACTAATTGGTTCGGGTGGGAATCGAACCCAGAATACAAGGGCTCAGAAACAAAACTGAGCGACCGAATCAAAACTTTATGTCAATAAATATAATTGTAAGCAACTTTTAAATCGCGAGCAACAAAATGTCGCCCGTCTACTAACACATAGCGTGCAGCATTCTTAATGGAGGTATTTAATAGCGAAGTTTTTGTGTGTTCGTATGATTTATGTCGCAGCTTTATGTCGCTCAGTGATAGCGAGCTTTAGTAGTGGGTGTATGGCAAGCTTTCTAAAGTGTTCTCATAGTGTATTGAGGCTTGTATCAATGTAGACTGTATTAGTGGCATAGAGGTTAAAATTGTTGCGTTAGAGGTTAATTTAGTTTTGTAGGTTTGATCCTCATGTTATTTTTTAATGAATTTAACCCTAAGGCTTTTGCTTCTTCAACGGGCTTAAAGAATAGCAGAATACTAGACTTATAAAATAATTTAAAAACTACATATTTAGCAACCTGCGCAAGAGGGAGCCAGGGTCAATAGAAGATGGGACTTGGACCTTGGCTCAGGCTAAATGATGGCTCACAGATTTTTAATGGAGTTTTGTGCAACTGTCGTTCTACTTTATAGTTAATAGTGTACCAGAATCTAACCGTAACAGCCTTTTTATACCTACCTTTATATGGTTTTAAGTGGTGTATTCATATATTTTTTCTAAGAGTATACTCATTCAATTTAAATAAAGACATATTTATTAATACGAGCGTCCTTTTTAATTTTTATCTTACTGTTGTAGGTTGCTATCGTTTATAAAAGACCAACCTAAACAAACCCCGCTCTCAATTCATACGCTTTGTCTCAATGACCGACATCGCCATTTTCAATCATGGCGTCCAATATAACTGTCATTGTTTGACAGCTCCCTTTTCCAATGATCAAGGCCTGTGCCCATTCTGCCTAGCTACGTTTTTTTTTTTCAATCGTTCCGTTCTGGCCAGTGAAGTTGTGACATAGATATAGCGGCGTTCCATTTTTGAAATGTTCGCAAGAATTGGCGCTTCTCTTTGTAGGTCGATTGGGGTCGCGTGTGATTGAGATTTTAAATTGAAGTTCTATTTTTATGATGAGCGGAAGAAAATTGGAATATGGTTAGGAAAATTTTAATCTATGTTCATTAATAAAAATATCTATTTTAGTAGCTCATTTACAACTACCTTTGAAGTAATCTTGTCCCGACGCGGGTGCTAAGGCTAAGAAAAGTAATTTACGTACAAATTATACATTAACTAGCGACCCGCCCCGGCTTCGGCTACGGGTGTCCTCGTCACTCTGCTCCAGTGGGTCGGAGCGTGATATTTTGTAGCCTATATGTTAATCCAGTTTATAAAATATCCGCGTGCAAACTTTCAGCCAAATCCATTCAGTAGGTTTTGCGTGAAAGAGTAACAAACATCCACAGAAAACTTTCGCAATTATAATATTAGTTGGATAAACTTTCCTGAATCACTCGTATCTATTAAAAAAATTATATCAAATTCCGTTGCGTAGTTTTAATTATAGGTACACACACACAGACAGACATCGTGAAGCTATTTTGTTTTATTTTATACTTTGTAATGATTGGATAAAATTCATTGTAAAAACAAGTACACTTGAGAGCAATAAAATCGCACACCCCTTGTAATTTGGTTTATTACTGATTGTTTTCTAAAATCTAAAGATATTGAGTAAAAATCATTAGACAAAATTAAAGCATACAAGCTTAGCTTTACAAAAACATTAAAATTAAAATCATTGACCTTTACGTAACTTACAAAAACCGACCGTACACCGAATTCCCCAAATTCACGCGTTTGCGTTGTCACTACTTGCACCCTTAGCCGCAGGTATAAAAAGGTCGGTTTATTGGAATTTTTAATCAGTTGCATACCGAAGGTCAACGTGATAACATCTCTACTGGAAGCATACGGATTTACTGGAAAAATATGGATACCACGCCCGCAGAAGCCGCTCAAGTTATTGCCTTGCTCGAAGCAGGCCATAACCAAAGTGAAGTTGCTCGACGGCTAAATTTGAGCCGCTACTCTGTTCGTCGTGTATACCAGAGGTTCCAAGAGACCGGTGGCTACATTCGGCGACCAGGATCTGGCCGGCGACGCACAACATCAGAGCGTGATGACCGCTTTCTTGTGACAAGGTCTTTGAGAAATCGGCAAATGAACGCGGTTCAACTGGGACAACAGCTTCGAGAAGTTCGCAATGTCAGTATAAGTCGGTGGACAGTTCGAAGAAGACTAGGTGAAGCAGGAATGACTTCACATCGCCCAGCAAATGGTCCCAAATTGACCACAGCTCACCGACAAGCCCGGCTACAATTTGCTAGGGAACATTTAAATTGGACGTATGACCAATGGCGGGCTGTTATGTTCTCTGATGAGTGCAGAATGACTTTACATGGTCATGATGGACGCTCTAGGGTCTACAGAAGGTCATCAGAGCGATTTTCACAATGCTGCATAAGCGAACGTGTGGCTTTTGGAGGTGGATCGTGTACGTTTTGGGGTGGCATAATGTTGGACACTAAAACTGACATTGTATTCATCACTACGGCGAATACCGGCCCGAGATCGAGAAGTTTGACGGCTGCACGATACGTCGAAGAAGTGCTCGAAGAACATGTGAGGCCGCTTGCGTGGCTTATGGGAGAAGATTTTCTCTTAATGCACGACAACGCCAGACCGCATGTCGCTAGAACAGTTTGCGAATACATGGAAGACGTTGGAATCACCGCGATGGAGTGGCCAGCTCGTAGTCCTGATCTCAATCCGATTGAGCATGTCTGGGATGAGCTAAAAAGAAGAGTTCGAGCAAGAAGCCCTGCTCCTACGCGCCTCCAAGAGCTTCAACTTGCCATTGAAGAGGAGTGGAACGCCATACCACAAGATTTCATGGTGAAATTAATACGGTCCATGAAAAACCGATTAAGAGCTGTAATCAAGGCTAGGGGAGGGAATACACCTTATCAAAAAACAATTTGATCAAGCATTTTGAGTTTTATTTTTATTCTTTCTTAAGCTAAATTGGGTAATTTTATCCGTATGTTGGGTTTTGTGCCCTAAAACTCCCTATGGGTACTTTTTTTACACTGTATTTGATATCATTAGAAAGGTACTGAAGTAAACATTCAAATAGTGTAAGTTTTATTTTAATATGTATTCACATTCATGAAAAAAACTGCTTTAACAACAAAAAGTCAACGTGTGCGATTTTATTGCTCTCAAGTGTATTTTAAAAATAATTTTGTAAAAAAAAATACTTACTTAAATGTCCCTTCGAAAAAAAATCTCCAAAATCACAAATTAATTTGTCAAATCCTAAATAAAGACCAATTGGATTCTTAATTACTCCTTAATTAATAGTAAAAAGTGGTCAAATTCTAATAAATATTTAACAAATTCCTCCAATGACACATGTCAATATGCGCCGTGACTTTACAAAATGACAGTTAAGGACGAAGTTAACCCTCCATGTAATTTATAATTAATTCAGCAGTACTTAGTGACGGCGAATAAAATCAAGCCGAGCGGTGTAGGGTTGAATGTCATCTCGTTATAGCGAGTGTCAATTTAAATTAATTAAATTAAGTTTTAAATTTTAGGAATGGCTGCAGTTGACAAATTACTTTTCTGATTAGAGTTAAAATGGATTCAAATGAAAAGTTGTATGAACTGTTTAGTCATAAAGATACAAGCGTAAAGCTCGCTTAATGGTAAACGGTAACGATGGCCGAAACAGTTTACCGAATCTAATTGAATAAGTATAAAACGATAGATAAATCAGAATTTATATTATACAAGCTTCTCACGAGCGGTTTCACCCGCCTAGCTGCCGGTCCCGTGGGAACTATATAATTAACAATGGCTCCTGATTAACTTGGCTTTCTAATGGTGAAATAATTTTTGAAACCGCTCGAATATTTTGCACAAAAACAAACAATATTTTTTTTTAAATCTTCCTCCCCATTTTATTTTGTACTTTTAGGAGGTGAATTCCAATAAACCACGATATAATGATTCAATGCTAATTTAAAGATTTCTCCACACAAGCTTGCAAACCCTATAACATTGCCAAGGTTAAAATTTAAAAAAACCCTAATTTGCATTTTAGCACAATACTGCGGGAACCAACCCGCCGGCTAAGCGTGGTGTCTATGCTAATACCTCTTCGAGGAAGGCCCGCATTTTACTGCGCCGGTTTCTCAGTAGTTTTTCTGAGACATTGTGTCCAGGGTTCCATCCGATGCCCTCGTAGACCCGAAATCCGAGAGGCCCGAGAACTGTAAACTAGAGCGACAGTTGCACAAAACTCCCCTAAAATTCATAATCCCTCAATCTCATCGCCAGCGACCGCCCTGAGCCGAGGTCCAAGTCCCACAGTGGACGCCCTCTTGCGCAGGTTGCTTAGTTTGTAGTTTTTAAACCATTTATTAAGGCTGGAGCTCTGCTCGCCTTTATGCCCGGTGAAGTAGCAAAAATCTCGTGGCTAAATACGTAAGTCAAACCAAAAAAAAAAAAGACCAGGGTTCGATTCCCAGTCACGGCAATTATTTGTGTGAACCACAGACTTTGTGTCCATGGATTAAGTGTCTGTAAAGTACCCAAGACACATATTTGTTGTCAATATATCAATAGACATAAGGATTTTATTCCCTAGTGCAGGAGTTCTTTTGTTTTGCCTTGAACGCAATTTTTCAGTAGAACTACGTATTCCCTCTGTATTTGGTTCTCCGCTAGCTTTCTCTCGACGATGTCAAAACACTCATGAATGGGAACGTTGGTGAAAAGTGACTGCACATCAAAACTCAATATCAATTCATCAAGTTGCTTAAAAAAAAGTTTTAATTTACTTAAACCAATTACAGGCATTTGCAAATAGTCAAAACATATTTGGCTCATTAATATAATTATATCTAATTAATTAATTGAGTTTAGTTATTATAGTTATAATAATAATAAATAGTTTGTATTTAATATTTATTTATAGCTTTAGCGTAAAAGCTGTCAGGTATGAAAATACAATTTTATTTTTTATCTATAATTGAAAAGTCTAAAGTTCTGTCCTTTGAGTATGTTATTATTTAGATGGACCATAAGTAAGCTAACACTCATCAGTCTATCCGTGGCCACGACTGGTGTAACCCATGTCGACACGACGGATTATTAAAAAGTTAATGATTAGCCTTAAGACTTCTTCGCATATACTTTAACTTAAAAAAACTCTTGTAACTACCGCGCGTTCAAAAGAAGTGTTCCTTATATATTTCTATTTACGGGTATAAATAGTAACTAATGAGGTGTTGAGCTAATTAACGCAATACTAATTATTTGTTACGGCGAGGAGTGTCGCTGACTGTTACTTGCTGCTAATTGGCAGCTCCACGGAGAATGTCCACGACAAAATAAACTAATAAGACTTCAACTAGTCAAGATGGAGACGAACTTGTGTAATAGTGTTCCGTATCACAATACTGACTTTTTTACTGTCTTGATAATAATATGGTGTCTTGTGTAAGAGGAATAGAATCTATAGCCCACAGTATATTTGTACCTACTAGTATTTTGGTTATTAGTTTTGGAAATTTCATAAATTACTTTAAAGAAATACACCCTACATAGCGCGTGCATAATAATAAAATAGATGACTATAATACCTAGGCCGCAAACACACATGAGTGAAAAGAGTGAGTGAAATAGCGTAACTACCAAAATGATAAAATAAATATGCTATTCTAGTACAAAACAAAGTCGCTTCCAGCTGTCAGTCTGTTCCTATGTCTTATTTATGCTTGGGTCTTTAAAACTACGGAACAGATTGTGATGCGGCTTTTTTAATAGATAGAGTGATTCGAGAATGAATAATACATCAGCATTGCAATCGAAGCCGGGTCGCTAGTAATGTGAATAAAAGGAGAAAATATCAGTTTCAAGTTGACACTTCTTTTGATTTGAAAGTTAACTAATTAGCTCGCTGCACTTCATGGTTTTACTCACGTTAGAGACCATGTAAAATGAACATTTTTAAAGATAACTCGCCAAATCTTTTAGTCATTACTTGGGTAGCCAATAGGTCAATATCTAGCGCTGGTTTATGGGCTAAGAATCCCGGCTCATGCTGAGGCGTCTTATTGTTTAGTGTATTTAAGTAAATTTTTGTTGTGTATGATCATCCTGTAACATGATCAACAAACTTTAACCTTTAATAAAAAGTTTAAAGTCTGTCGCGATTCAGGGATTCAGCAGAAAGAAAGATAATACCATGTTTCTTTCAAACAACAGTCTGCTAGTCCTTACTAATATTATAAATGTGAAAGTAACTCTGTCTGTCTGTCTGTTACGCAATCACGCCTTAACTACTGAAGCGATTTAAATGAAATTTGGTACAGATATAGTCTAGAGCCTGAGAAAGAACATAGGCTATATTTTATTATGAATTTCCTACGGGAACGGGAGTTACGCGGGTGAAACCGCGCGCGGGAAGCTAGTAATCTATAAACAAAAAAACAAACCTGGACATCGACAGTCTTTAAACTTTTTGGGTTCATAATTTTTGAAATGGTAAGAAAAGAGTTTAAATTGTTAAAAATGATGAATTATTGTGGAAAATATAATTGGCGACCATATATTTATTTATAAGATACAACTGCATTATCTAACTTAAATGAAAGGAGATCTCCATCCCTTTCTGTACGGAACCCTAAACCTAGACTGTAGTTACAATATATTTGTAGCGGACACCTACTTTTTGTTTGTTTGGCTGCCTCCGTGTGACCTATTTCAGCCATTTTACTGTCACAACTTATCTTTTATTTTATAAAATGTATGGAACAGCTGTTTTTTTTTATTTCATTGTTGGTCCCATAGAAAAAGTTGCTTATGTCATCATCATCATTTAGGACGTCCACTGCTGGACATAGGCCTCCCTCATAGATCTCCAGTTGTTACGGTTAGAAGTGGCCTGCATCCACCGTGTTCCCTCGGCCTTACCAGATCATCCGTCCATCTAGTAGGTGGACGTCCTACGCTACGCTTTCCGATCCGCGGTCTCCATTCGAGAACTTTTCGGCCCCAACGGCCATCTGTTCTCCGTGCTATATGGCCTGCCCATTGCCACTTCAATGAACTAATCTGTTGGGCTATCCCGCGTTCTTCTACGTATCTCCTCATTTCTGATTCGATCTCGTAGAAAAACCCCGAGCATAGCCCTCTCCATAGTTCGTTGAGCGATTCTGAGCCTGTTCATACGGCCTATAGTGAAGTTGCTTATGTAGCAAGACCTAATTATGTGAAGGTAGATTGATATTTGTATACCTACTAGAGTGAACAGTCCGTGAATGAGTTTTGTTATAGTCGAGTTTCGTTGTTCGTTGTCATTTGTGTCAAAATCAAATCATTCGATGTCACCGTCAAAGTTGTCAATTCTGAATTGAAGGGTGACTTTAACAAGTTGCTGATCGGAGCCAGTCTTGAACGAGACACCGGCGTGATAAGTTTAAGGTTAGTAAAATAGTGTTATCATGTACTGAAATTGCTTGTGATTGATAATAAATATTGTTATTGCGTTGATTTATATATCGTTTTAATTGTATGATTCCCATCTGAGGTAAAATTACACTTATAATCATTAGTGTTTTCACCCCCTTTCTTTTTTTGTTTGGGGGGAAATGCATTTACGCATTCCCATCGCCGCTGCAGCGTATTTGCGCGCTGGCAATGGGATATGTGGGACTCGCCCTCTCCATAGCGTGGTATGCTAAACTCAAACCACGAGGAGAGGACCCTACACCACTAAAACCTCCCGGACACTCCTTCGATCCGCCATTGGCAGGGGGTGTTTTCACCCCCTGAAAGGTCGTTAATGTTTTAGAAATAACCCTGTATAGGTAGGTAAAACCATTTGAATGGAAACTTTCAGTTTTATTATTTCACAGAGATTTCTTCATTACCTTCAACAGCACGTTAACGTCCACCGCTGATCATGGACCTCCTCTTAACAGACCGTAAGCGCGTGTCATTGAGGGATGTCAGGGACATTCGACCTCTACAGTTTTTTTATATGTATATAACTAAGATATATCATCATCAGCTCGTATAACGTCCACTGCTGAACATGGGCCTCCTCCCGAGAGGGAGGGTATTTGCCATAGTCACCACGCTTGACAGGCGGGTTGGTGACCGCAGTATTATGTTGTACCACACAAGGAAACGCTGCTGCCCGTTCCTTGACATACGATTATTATAGATGATGTTAGAACAATCGGGACCAACGGCTTAACGTGCTTTCCGAGGCACGGAGGGTAGTCCCTCAACAAACCAGACCCGGAAAGAAATCTTAGAATTTACACAAAGATTTTCTGTCCGTTGTGGGGATCGAACCCACGACCTCCGAGATTTAAGGCGAGCCAAATACCACTACGCTACGGAGGTTGTCTAACTAAGATATATAGACCCTTTGTATAAATACACAAGACTCCCACCCGCGTATTTTATGTTTGAGAGACACATGGCGACGGTTCGCAAGAGCTGCTGTGTCGCAAACATCGACTTTGACATGAGCTTGACCACTCTGTCAAGAATGTACACGTTCCCGTAGGATCTTCATAATCAAATATGGATCGATAAATGAGTTGTCTAACACTGAAATTATTTTTCAAATGGGACTAGTAATTCCAGAGATTATCGCTTAAATAGGTTTTTCCTATTTTGTAATTATTACATTCAGTAGCTTATACTAAGTTCCACTACATAGAAGGTTATCTTTCGCCGGCCCTATGTACTATTTCCTTTACTTCGGCACCTTACTAACGAAGTTACTGTCCCTTTCCGCCCTCACCTGAAACACGGGATTCGATTATCCTTAGGGCTGTCGAATTGTTACGAAAGTTACGAAATGAGTAGAACTATCGTTATCATTTCTTTAGGGGTTGAATTTTGAGAAATCTTTTCTAGCTTGGTCTTGGGAAACTAAAGACTTTCTACTAAAACGCGGGACGGCGCGGCCTATTTATTAATTTAATTTAAACACATTTTTAATTCGATAACCTCCGTAGCGTAGCGGTACTTGGCCCGATTTAAATCTCGGAGGTTGTGGGTTCGATCCCGACACTTGACAAGAAATCTTTGTGTAAAGACTAAAATTTATTTCCGGGTCTGATTGATTCTTCCTCAATAAGTGGGCTATCTAACACTGAGAATAATTTTCCAAATCGGACTTGTAGTTCCTGAGTTTAGCGCGTTCAAGCAAACAAACAAACAAACTCTTTAGTTTTATATATTACCATAAGACATAAGATGAAGTTTCTACGAGTACAGGCGTAACATTGGTCAATCGCGTGCTATATAGCAATAAAACCTAAATAGCCCATAGTTATAAGAAAACAAAGACAAACCCACACTCAAGTCACAAGTTAAATATAATCCAACTAATCCTCAGACACAACAATCGTTGGTGAAGCAGCTATTTTCGATATCAGCCGACACATACGGACAGACGTGTCCGGTAACCTTATCCTTTGTAAATAATATTATTTGTATTTGCATCTGTCTGTCTGTTTGATGTATTTATAACAATGAATTAGGCGGGACAGAGCGAGGCGTTCAGAGAATACCATTTAAAATAATTTCTTTAAGAACAATGTTTTTGTTAGCAGACATTAATAGTTAAATCCTTTGTGTTTGTAAAGCTTTTGTTATATACTAAATTCACTAATCTCTTACTTCACTTTATATATTAGTATGGATATACTAACATATAAAGTTGCAGAGTTTGCTTGTAAGCGCTAATCTCAGGAACTAATGATCCAATTTGAAAAAATCTTTCAGTGTTAGATAGGCTATTTATCGAGGAAGGCTATAGGCTATATTTCATTGTGAAGTTCCTAGGGGAAGCTGAGCTGGGCCGGATTGCTCATGCGTACCCGGCCCCCACCAACGGCGGATCGAAGGAGTGTCCGGGGGATTTTAGTGGTGTAGTGTCCTCTCCTCGTGGTATGAGTTTAGCATACCACGCTATGGAGAGGGCGAGCCCCACATATCCCACTGCCAGCGCGCGAATACGCAGCAGCGGCGGTGGGAATGCGTCAAGGCATATCGCCCCGGACAACAAAACAAAAAAAAAAAAGTTTTAACATCTGTATATAAATACTAGCGTGTAGGTTCACCCGCGTAGCTCCCGTTCCCGTGGTAACTTTATAATAAAATATAGCCCATAACCGTCCTCGATAAATCATAACACTGGAATATTTTTACAAATCGGACCAGTAGTTACTGAGATTAGCGCGTTCAAGCAAACAAACAAACTTTCAGATTTGTATATGTATTAGTATAGATTGATTTTATATTGTTAATTACTTAGTCGGATATCTTATAGAGTAAGAATTATCTGTTAGTTATATTTTTTTATTATTTATTATTTTATCTTCTTACATTGTAATTCTGACAAGTACAAGTGTATGTGAATACCTATGTGCTGAATAAAATTCATTATTTCATATAAGTTATATAGGTTTCATCATCAGCACGTGTAACGTCCACTGCTGAACATGGACTTTCTCCCGAGGGAGGGTATTTGCAATAGTTACCACGCTTGGCAGGCGGGTTGGTGACCGCAGTATTATGTTGTGCCACACAAGGAAACGCTGCTGCCCGTTCCTCGATAAACGATAATTATAGATGATGTTATAATAATCGGGACCAACGGCTTAACGTGCTTTCCGAGGCACGGTGGGTAGTCCCTCAACCATCCAGACCCAGAAAGAAATCTTAGAATTTACACAAAGATTTCCTGTCGAACCTACAACCTCCGAGATTTAAAGGGAGCCAAATACCGCTACGCTACGGAGGTTGTCCTATCAGTGCCGTAGCTAGGTGGGCAAGGGCCCCGGTGCATAGCTTCAAGAGCTAGCGAGTTGCCTGACCCGGTCTTTTTAAAGCTTAGGTTAGAGGGCCCCCTAACGTTCGGGGCCCTGGTGCACTGCACCACCTGGCCCTACGATAGCTACGCCACTGTGTCCTATATATATAGGTGTAACATAACATTTAACGTATAATATTATGTGTTTTAATGAAGTCGGTCGTTAATATTTGAGATTATTATAACGGAGCAATAAAAGTACTAAACCTATGAATACAGAATCAATGATAACTATTGAACGAGTCATTAATCTTGATCGGAACCCGTATTACTGAATGAAATATTATTTCTCAGAACCACTCCCTCTCTCACTTAAATTAGAACATTGAAATAGTATGACTAGCTGCGCCCCGCGGTTTTACCCGCGTTACTCTGCTCCAGTGGGTCGGAGCGTGATTTTTTGTAGCCTATATGTTAATCCAGCGTATAACCTATCCCGGTGCAAAATTTCAGCCAATTCCGTTCCGTAGTTTTGGCGTGAAAGAGTAACAAACATCCATGCATCCATACTTACAAACTTTCGCGTTTATAATATTAGTAGGATAATTGTATGTTTTATAAATACTTACACATAAAAAAATATATATATTAACATTCTGCAGTCCTTCTGTATATCGTCAAATCGACAACCTCAGTAGCGTAGCGGTATTTGGCTAGCTTTAAATCTCGGAGGTCATTGGTTCGATCCCCACACCAGACAGCAAATCTTTGTGTAAATTCTAAGATTTATTTTCGGATGTGATTGGTTGAGGGACCACCCTCCGTGCCTCAGAAAGCACGTTAAACCGTTGGTCCAGATTGTTATAACATCATCTATAACAATCGTATATCAAGGAACGGGTAGCAGCGTTTCCTTGTGTTACAACAACATAATACTGCGGTCACCAACCCGCCTGACAAACGTGACTATGGCAAATACCCTCCCTCGGGAGGCCCATGTTCAGCAGTGGACGTGATACGGGCTGACGGTGATGATGAAATATGGATATTATAAGATATCTTACAATGAAAGCCCCGTCGAATCAGTGTTACCGTTTTGGAGATAAGGCGGAATACACAGAGGAACAGATAGACATATGTACTTACAAAATAAGAAGCATCTTATAAAATTGTGTGTGTTATAAAAGTGATGATCCCGTCACTATCAGTCAAGCCATTACTGAGATTAACCGGAATAAAACAACTTAATATTTTTATTGCGTTTTTGTGGTCCCGTCACTATCGGTCAAGCCATTACTGAGATTAGCCGAAAATTGTTGTTTAATTATTTTCTTGTTATCTATACTAATATTATAAAGAGGAAAGATTTGATTGTTTGTTTGTATTGAATAGCCTCCGAAACTACTGGACAGATTTGAAAAAATCTTACACCGTTGGAAAGCTACACTATCCCCGGATGACATAGGCCATATTTAATTATGAAGTTCCCACGGAAACGGGAGTTACGCGGGTGAAACAACGCGCGGGAAGATAGTTGGTAATAAATATACAAGCATATGTTTTACCAAAACCCTGATATTTTTCCATCACAAACAGACACTTCAATAGGCTACTTGACACATGTAATGTTTATTTCTAAAAGTATTTGTCATATAGAACCTAAATATAATAATTTCTGTTCAAAAAATTTGAATATGTTTTATAAACTCAATATGAAAATGATTTCTTTTGTGTATGTCTTTAACTTCCGAAAACGCTATCAGCCATTTTGTGACGTCATACATCTTGTTAAAAAACATGCACGCGATCCTTTACTATTACACTTTCTGAGTCATGACGTCATCGATCTCGAACACATAGCTAGATATATTGTTAGATATATTGTATATAGATCAACATGGCATGACGTTTTCATCTCTTAATGTCAAGCCAATTTAAATTATTTAATTAAGTGCTTTCTAGATCACAAATAATTGCTATATTATTTTCTTGATCTAGTAAAACCATTCTTAGCCATATAAAAATAATTTCAAAAAAGTGTCATCTAGCCTATTGTATTTATTTATATAGATAGACTAGCAACAAACAGTTAACAACACCCCAGCGTATAATTCCTAAACAAATTTATTGTTATAATGATTCGTAAAGTTTGAAGCCCGGATTATAAATGAATCCGCACCCGGAGCCGCGGTGAATCACGGAATACCCTCAAAACTTGGACAGATCCGGTGAATCCCGGATCAAAACTATAATCATGTTAACTTACTTAGTTTGTAATATTATAAAGCCAACATAGATTTATAGATAAACTCTTTATTGTACCCCTCCCGACCCTTAGTTTGCTAAGAACCTCCCGATGCCCTCGTAGACCCGAAGTCCGAGAGGCCCGCGAGCTGTAAAGTAGAGAGACCGTTGCACAAAACTCCCTTAAAGAAACTAAAAGCCATAATCCCTCAATCTCCCCGTCAGCGACCGCCCTGAGCCGAGGTCCAAGTCCCACAGGGGACGCCCTCTTGCGCAGGTTGCCGGTGAAGTAGCAAAAGTCTCAGGAGTTACGCGGATGCTAGTGTCTAATAAATTACAAACAAAATACTTGTATTACGAGTAGTTTCATGTAGGTAGTGCAATGGGTGGGGATCGAACCGGCGACCTCAGGATCACAAGTCCGACGCGCTAGCCATTGGGCTACTGTCGCTTAGTTTAAAAAGTAATGTTTAACTCAAATGAAACCGCTCTTCAAAGCCACTTTGCACGATACCAAAAACCGCCATAAACAAACAAATAGCCACGGGGGCGCCCTCAATATTCGCCACAATAAATGGTGCATATTTCCCGCTTGACCGCCATCAATTTTTCTACCGAAGCCTTTTACCCAAAACACAATAAGGCCATTTGCATCGCTCTCAGGCGCCGGACAAGGTTCGGAATGAACCGGAATGGACTGGAATGAACCGGAAGGCCGGATATTGGCGCGCGACAACCCTACGATAGCCGCACACTTAGGGTTGCTACTTGACCAGTAGGTATATTTGTTATATTAAGAAGGTCGTAACGGTTTTAAAATTGTTCATCATCATCATTACTCACGTCACACACATACACACACACATTAAGATCTTTATGATTAGCCCTTGCAACATCCACTGCTGAACATAATTCTTCTTCCAAAGGAGGATTGTTGCCATAGTCACCACGCATGGCAGACGGGTTGGTAACCGCAGTATTATGTTGTAACGTAAAGGAAACGCTGCTGACCGTTCCCTGGTATACGATAGTTATACCAATCGGGATCAACGGCTTAACCTGCTTTCCGAGGCACGGATGATAGTCTATATGAATCCTACTAATATTATATAAATGCGAATGTTTGTATGTATGTTTGTTACGCTTTCACGCAAAAACTACCGAATGGATTTGGCTGAAAGTTTGCATGCGGATAGTTTATAAGCTGGATTAATATATAGGCTACAGAATATCACGCTCCGACCCACTGGAGCAGAGTGACGCGGGTAAAACCTTGGGGTGCAGCCAGTAAATAATAGTTTATTTTGAGTTGATTTGTCGCAAACATTTCGTAACCAGCGTGGGGATCGAACTCACGACCTCCGAGACTGTAAGGTAGATTTAAACCAATTGCTACAAAGTCCTCAGTTTCAGTAAAATATCTAGAATTGTCAAACGTTCATATTTCTTAGTTTTATTTGATGTCAGCCCTTCACAGGCTCTGTGACGTGATTTCGTTTGAATATCGAATCAACGTTAGGGCTGTCGCTTTCAGGAATGTGGGAGACACGATCATCACTACATCGTATAAAACAAAGTCGCTTTCCGCTGTCTGTCTGTCTGTCCCTATGTATGCTTCATCATCATCATCAGCCCGTATAATGTCCACTGCTGAACATGAGCCTCCTCCCGAGGATTTTTTTTTGCCATAGTCACCCACGCATGGCAGGTAGGTTGGTGACCGCAGTATTATGTTATATCACACAAGGAAACGCTGCTGCCCGTTTCTTGATATACGATTATGTTATAACATTCGGAGCCAAAGGCTAAACGTGCTTTCCGAGGCACGGAGGGTAGTCCCTCAACCAACCAGACCTGGAAAGAAATCTTAGAATTTACACAAAATTTCTTGTCCGGCGTGGGGATCGAACCCACGACCTCGGAGATTTAAAGCAACCATTATATCGCTACGCTACGGAGGTTGTCCGTAGCGTATGCTTACATCTTAAAAAAACATTAGCAGAGATTTGCAGTCTACTAGTTGTTAACCCCACGTGCTAAGCTACAATGCTTGTGTTACGAGTGGGTTCACGTCGGTAGTGCAATGTCTGGAGATCGAACTGACAACCACATGATGGCAAGTCCGACGCCCCTAGCGATTGGGCTGCGGCCTTTCATTGTTAAAACTAAGCAACGGATTTAGATGCGGTTTTTTAGTAGATGGAGTGATTCAAGAGAAAGGTTTATATGTATAATACATCAGCATTGCTCCCGTGCGATGCCGTGGCGGGTCGCTACTACAAATATCTATACTAATATTATAAAATGGAAACATTTGATTGTTTGTTTGTATTGAATAGGATCCGAACCTACTGAACCGATTTGAACAAATCTTTCAACAAAGCTTCACTATCCCCGGATGACGTAGGCTATATTTAATTATGAAGTTCCCACGGGAACGGGAGCTACGCGGGTGAAACCGCGCGCGGGGGTTAGTAATAATATAAAGCTGAAGTGTTTGTTTGCTTGAACGCGCTAATATCAGAAACTACCGGTCCAATTTGAATACTTCTTTCAGTATTAGATAGCCCATTTATCGGCAAAGGCTAAAGGATATATTTTCTTTTTTTTTAAATATTACTAGCAGAGTTTTGCTGTCTACTAGTATTCTTGTTAACCCCTCGTACTAAGCTAAATGCTTGTGTTACGAGTGGGATCAAGTCGGTAGTGCAATGGGTGGGGTTCGAACCGGTGACCTCAAGATCATAAGTCCGACACCCTAGCCATTGGGCTACGGCCGCTTATTTTTTTAATTTAATTATGAAGTTAGCAAGGGAACAGGTTTTACGCGAGTGACACCGCGCGTAGGAAGCTAGTCTCAAATACACTGGCTATGCAAATTGTTTTAGGCATTTTCTGAATACAAGAAGCAACCGCTTCCAGTTTCAAGTGGTGTTGTTTGTGGCTCGTTTGCCACAAAGCTTTAGCCTTCAGCCTTACGTTGTACTGAGGCTACACGCCTTGTGCTCCTATGACAAAGCTAAGCGTCATGTCCATTGACATACTTCTGTCTGAATATGATACGTACACAAAGTGATCAAAATCACAAAAACTCTAGCATTATTAAATACTAGCTGCGCCCCGCGGTTTTACCCGCGTTACTCTGCTCCAGTGGGTCGGAGCGTGATTTTGTGTAGCCTATATGTTAATCCAGCGTATAACCTATCCCGGTGCAAAGTTTCAGCCAAATCCAATTAGTCGTCAACAATTCTATAGTTTATTACTCTCCTGAAAAGTGACTATTTGTGATATATGTGGTGTTAGAACTTCACTGACGATAAAGAAACCGACTTACTATAGGAGTGAGCATAAAATGCCAAGTGCCATGTCCACGAGACAGCGATCAATCAGCGGCAACAAGCGACGTCGACTGTCTCTCCGCTGTCACTGTCAACGGCAATGTGACAGTACGAGTCGAACCTAAAGTGACGAACGATATGTTATCGGTGAAAATGTCACGATATTTTATTGGCAACAAACTCAAACCGAATGAAAAGTAAAGACGAAGCGCTGTCACAATGCACTGAAGCCACTTTTTGTGCGGTAGTGTGGGTATCATTGTTGCTTTCATTTAAAGACCATTTTATGACATAACTGGGATTTTTTTATTGTTACAGTTGTTTATTGTTATAATATCAAGCACCTTTTTTTCCGGTGGGAAATGCTTTTACGCATTCCCACCGCCGCTACAGTGTATTTGCGCGCTGGCGGCGGGATATATGGGACTCGCCCTCTCCATAGCGGTGGTATGCTTTACTCATGCCACGAGGAGAGGACCTTACACCACTAAAACCCCCCGGACACTCCTTCAATCCGTCGTTAACGGGGGCCGTGTAAATGATATCAAGCACCTAACGCTGCGACAGAATGACACATCGACTGATAATGTAAGGCATAGTTTTGATACGCCGATTTTTTTACCGGCTTCAGTATGTTACTCGCAGCGCACCATCTTATTGTATGGCTAACATGGTATTACAATTCACAAAGAACCAAGACATCTATGATCAGTGGTTTTTATGAATAAAGTTTACGGCGAGAAGCGCTATCTATGAACAGACATTTCTGACCACAGGCTTCCTATGGATCCAGGTACTACTGTTTTCGGCGTAACGTGAAAGGAACAGAGATTTTTATTAACTTTGATTACGTATATAGTAATAGTACAATTCACTGACAACCTCCGTAGCGTAGGTATTTGGCTCGCTTTAAATCTCGCAGTTCGATCCCCACGCCGGACAGGAAATTCTTGTGTAAATTCTAATTTCTTCCGGGTCTGGTTGGTTGAGGGATTACCCTCCGTGCCTCGGAAAGCACGTTAAGCCGTTGGTCCCGATGCTTATAACATCATCTATAATAATCGTATACAGGGTGTCCCAAAAGATTACGTAGCTGGGAAGGGGGGTGATAGGGATGGTCACAAGGGTCACCAGAAAAATATAAAAAATTCCCTCTGGGTGTTTAAAAAAATAAATGGCATTTTTTAAAAGACTAAAAATTTTACACCTTGTGCTAACTGTACCTACAAATATGGCTGTATTTAAAAAAAATGCTGTTATGTAGTCTTCAATAACAACAAGGTCATCAACATCAACATCAAAAATAACAAGGTGTAAAATTTTAAGTTTTTAAAAAAATGCCATTTTTTTTAAATACCCAGAGCGGATTTATTTTTTATTTTTCTAGTGACCATTGTGTCCACCCCTGTCACCCCCTTTCCCAGCTACTTAACCTTTTGGGACACCCTGTATAAGGGACGGGCAGCAATATGTCACTAACCCGCCTGTCAAGCGTGGTGACTACGGCAAATATCCTCCCTCGGGAGGAGGCCCATGTTCAGCAGTAGACGTTGTACGGGCTGATGATGATGATGACGTATATAGAGGTCTCATACAAGCGGGTTTCCTGCGTTCCACGCTCTTTTCAAACAACAAACTTTAACTCTTTATAATATCAGTGCTATATATTATACGTTATGTATTGTGTATTTATATAATACTAGCGGCCCGCCCCGGCTTCGCACCGGTGGACTTTTATACCCTACCCCTACCCTACTTTACCCCTACCCTACCCTATCCCTACCCTACCCCTAACCTACCCCTACCCTACTCTACCCCTACCCTACCCCTAACCTACCCTACCCTACCCCTACCCTAACCCTACCCTACCCTACCCCTACCCTACCCTACCCTACTCCTACCCTACCCCTACCACTACCCTACCTCTACCCGTCTTATGTCACGTCACACGGGATAATCCTATGTCCTTCTCCCAGTTCTTAGCTACCTCCCTACCAATTTTCAGCCAAATCGGTTCAGCCGTTCTTGAGTTATAAATAGTGTAACGAACACGACTTTCTTTTATATATATAGAATAGATATACTTCGTTATAATAAATGTAGGTACGGGGTTCATATTATGGGAATATGTAACACCGCACCAGACTTCTAGATAGCATGTTTGTGATGAAGTTAATTTCCGTGTAGCGGTTTTGCTATTAGCATGAAAGCGACGGAAGAAATTGGCGCCCAACGTGGGACTCGCGGTGCGAGCGTTGCATGTATTTGCAGATGTGTCTCCTATATCATGAAGTCTGATTGCATTTGGCATGCAGTGCACGATTCTTCTTAACTGCATGGTGCTTATTTACAGGAGTCTTATGATCAGATCCCCAAAGTGTGTGTCACTTAATTGTATGTTTTTACCAAACGTCTATATTGATCCACTAAAACCTACAATAATTAATATGAACTTAAACTTATTATGAGGAATTAATGACCAGCTGACGGACGGACTGCTTTGTCTGTAATATCCTACAATTTGCTACCGGTTAGTTAAGTATCTAGTTTAATTCATAGAATAAGAATAATTGTGTAACATTGTGATTGTGACAAGTACAAGTGTATGTAAATAAACCTAGGTGCTGAATAAATTCATTATTTCAGAATAAAAGTACTTAAATGGGCCTTTCTTGTACCTCTAAGAGGATGAAAAGGTAAGTTTTTATTTTTTTCGGAAATTAACAACCTCCGTAGCGTAGCGGTAATTGGCTCGCTTTAAATCTCGGAGGTCGTAGGTTCGATCCCCACAACGGAGATCCCCATAAATTCGAAGATTTATTCTGGTTGATTAAGGGACTACCCTTAGTGCCTCGGAAAGCACGGTAAGCCGATGGTCCCGATTGCTAACATCATCTATAACAAGCGAACCAGAGAACGGGCAGCTGCGTTTCCCCTGTGTATCACAACATAACACTGCGGTCACCAATCTGACTGCCAAGCGTGGTGACTATGGCAAAAATTCCTCGGGAGGAGGCCCATGTTCAGCAGTGGACGGTATGCGGGCTGATGATGATGATGATGATGATGTTTACGTAATTGACATCTAAGCGGACGAAGTTGCGGGCAATAGATAGTTGATATCTATTACAATATAATTCGGGTGACAGTCAACAAGTGGAAGTCGAATTATAGCAGTCATTGTGTCGTCGAGCTCCGAGCCCTTTGAGCGTGGAGAGCGAGTCAATCATCTCATTGTGAAGGTAGACAATTGACGAAAGGTTAGATAACCGACATATAATATAAATATATGCGACACTTGACTGTGTTTGGACCTTGAATTTAAGTATCTTGAATGCAATTTTTTTTATGTATGGTGAGATGATTGTAGCTTATTTACCTCGCTTCTTTCTCATGGGGGTAAGCCACCAATTCCTTTCATTTGCTACGATCTCGACATACTACTTTCACCGCCTCCACATTCATTAATCTCCTCATACATGTCCTTCGGTTTAGAGAACTTTTAACCTGACCTTTCTTAAAAACATCTTCGATTTGAACGTGAAACGTCTGCCTTGGTTCATTCATTCCCTTTATAAACGAATTACTTAAACGAAATAAACGACATTTCAACTTTATCCTAAAACACTACCTGCGGTTGCCATGACTGTAAATCCATTATCTGTCAAACAAATAGGGTGTCGGACTTGTAATCTCGACTTGACTCGGATATTGTGGTCGCCTGTTCGAACTCCACCCAGTGCACTGCTGACGTGAACCCACTCGTAACAAAAGCATTTTAGCTTCGCACAAGGAGTTAACAAGAATACTAGTAGACTGCAAAAACTCTACTAGTAATCATTTAAGAAAAAAATCAAGTGTTTGTAATGGAAAAATAACAGGCTTTTACTTAATACATGTGAATGTATATATAGTAGTAATAATAACAAAAATATAATTTAAAAATTATCGTCTCTCTGTGGGTCTGCTTGTTTCTGCTAATATCAGTAACGTCTGAACCGCTTCTCACTAGATTTTCTTTTTTTTCTGTTTATTTATCCTTGTATTCTGCCTAATTTCTAAAACGGTAGTGCTGATTTAAACGGTTCTTGACTTGGTAGAAAGCTGATATTATAAGGTTCACAGTTCAATAGCTAGTAAAGAATATAAATCAAGAGAAGAAGCCAGACCCCACCATTGTAGTCCCAAGAAGCATGCTCCAGTACCTCAACCATTTCTAAGCATCTTTAAATCCCGCTTTCTTAACCCGCAACAAAATAATACGTGACATAGTGCTAGCCATTTTCTCTTAAAGCAAGACTAAAATAAAAATAAAAAGCGTCGTCTAGACTTGCGACATTTAGCTACTAATTGCGACCGCTGTCGCCGAGGTGCAGCCAGCCTTAAATAAAAAGAATAAATTACAGGCTATACATGTCTTGTGCAAGAAATATGTAGATTATACTCGGAATATGGAGATTAAGGGATGATGGGAATGGGGTAGTTAGGGGTAAATATCTTGTTCATGAAAGATGTGAACATTTAGGGATGTTGTTGTACATGTTTTGGAAACTGGTACTCTATAAGCCTTTATTTAACTTTGTGTAGTTAAATTTCTAAATTGAGATGAATAAATTTAGACCACCGGCAGGATTTGAACCTTAGTTTTAGCCCCTAATGCTTGGCCATTTGGCCATTCGAACGTCGATTTATCAATCTTTTTTTTTAACACGTGTATATATATATATGTAATGTAATTATTATTATATTAAATCTGTTGTACACTTGCTATGCACTCATTATCATGTATCTCTTTCCTAAAGGTTTGCTAGAAGAGAATTCATAATTGAATTAAGCTCGCCTTTGTACATGTTGTTTCCAATTAATACAATTTATGTCATGTAACTTTCTTTTTGCAATAAAATATAAATAAAAGGAAAACCGACGGAAAAAGGATTCGTTTTAGTTTCTTGCCAATACTTCTCAGAGTTGCCACGTCTTGAACTGGTGGTAGGAAAAAAAATGTACGCATCATAACAACATGTTTTTTTTTGTTAATTAAGAAATTATTGAATTTGACTTTGACGTGAACCCACTCGTAACGCAAGCATTTCGGCTTAGCACGTGGGGTTAGGTTAGAGCTTTGTGTATATATTACGGCTAATAGCTGAAGTGCGGCTACACCTAGGTTTAGCCGGCTACATGCGGTTAAACTTAGATCAACCTCAATAAGTCCCTGTTCAACTCCATTGGTTTAGGTTTAGGTTATTTTTTTTTTAACCACCCCAACATCTTTTTGTGTCGTGCATAGGTATTGTTTATTTAATTAAAACCTAGTTCTAACCGAATATAAGTAGGATAGGTACATCTTAGTTTAACCGCATGTGGTCGGCTGCACCTAGTTGAAGCCGGCTAAACCTAGGTGTAGCCGCACTTCGGCTATTAGCCGTAACATACCTATATATTACTTAGTGCGGTCTATTATAAGCCGAAACCACAAAATGCCGATGTTTGTAGCAACTTAATCAAAAAATAACATAGTATTCCTACCAGCTGCATACGATGTAGATGCAAATCCTGTAATCATTGTGTGTGGAAGTAATGCGACAGACTCTCAGTCGGTACAATAACATGAGAGGAAATATTGTCATAAGGATACCGTCTGTCGACATACCGCGAGGAGCTGAGAGCACGGAGATAACTTCAGTATAAGGGGCATGGCAAATAATGAAATAATTAACTTAACTGTACTTGTCAGAATTAAAATGTGCAAGACTAAATCTAACAAAAGTATCACTTATTAGCAAAGCACTATTTTTACATTATTTGTCCATCTGAGGGCTCCCTTAAGGGGTTAAGACCAACGCTCAGATTGCCACTGGAGTTAAGAATCGATTAACGAATAGTGGTAGTAAGCGATAGTGGTAGTTATTACATTAATTGTGCCCTCAAGCGTGTGTCGCTTATACTTAAAATATTGTTTAAAGACGTGCCTCTTTCTAAAGAGCTAAATATTTGTAGTAAGATTTTAATTAAAGAATTAATTATTGTTATTAATATACATATGACGTGATACTAGACTGACAGACATACCATTAGCTAATCCGCAATAGATTTTAGTTGCGATATTTTGTATTTAATTATATTAATCATATTTCATTGTATTTAATTGTCAAGTACAAGTGTATGTAAATACCTAAGTGCTGAATAAATATAGTTTAATTCGTTTAAAAAACGCGCTGGCACGAGCTACAGGCGCCAGATCACAGTTCAGGGGAGGGAGAGCAACGAGGAAGGACGTCAAGGACGTCCCTAGTTAACCTGCAACGTTTCACTAGCTAACTAAGTGGACCACCCGGCGAAGAAAGGAAGAAAGAAACTCCGAGATTATTTTTCCGTCTTTTTAGCTTTGTTTAGTTAAACTAGTCGTTTGCCAATTGTAGATATCATGCCAGTTACAGCTCACGGTAAACGAAAATCGCGCGGGTCGATAAAAATACTTATTCTAAATCACAAGTCAGTGTGTATTTCACCAAAAAAGTTATAAAGCGACGTGATAATTGAAGGAAAGTTACGCGACGCTAACTGAATTAGCACGGAGCTTCGAGGCTTTTAGCGCGGCTCAGCCGAGCTCACTCACTAGTGCCAGGGGCGTAGCTGTAAGGTTCATTACGCGGACATCTTAACACTATGTAAATTACATTTTTCAACTGCGCGACTATTGTTACATATTGTATGTAATAAGAAAGATAAAATGGTTACAATAATGAATGAAATGCAAAATTATGACTTTCTTTTGCATAAAAACTATTATACCACCAAGTTATGTCTTATCCTCTAAGTATTAGAGGATAAGACATTTAAATACACTATTAGACAGAGACGCAGACAGATTGAGCTGATATATTATATGAAAAGTATATTTCACTAAGGGACAGGGTATTTCGAAACTGATACACTATTTATATCACCTATCAATGTACCTAATGTATTCTGTCAAATGAATGATTATTTCTTTCTTTATTTATATTTATTAACGGTTAAGTTAACGGTGATTTCCGACTTATAGAACAAACAGCCCCATATCTTCCCATGGGTGTCGTAAAAAGAGACATCCACTTGATGGATGGGCAGCAGAATCTATCACCTCAAAAATACTGTTTTATATAGTGCGATCACTAAACCGGCTGACGGCAATATTCTTCATCGACCCTAGCTTGCAAAGATTGCCTCATAAAGGTTGCAGGGAGCTGGTTGCAGGCCGCTAGCGATCGTTCCCGCTGGAAATCTATGGGAGCCTATGTTCAGCAGTGGACTACAACAGGCTGATGATGATGATGACCCTAGCTTGCCAAGGTCTGTTGAAGAGGAGGAGATAAAGAGTAACGGTCAGGAAAACCATAGGTGTTGCAAAAAAATAAGTTCATATCTATTTTATGAAGATTAACACAATAAAAATATGTATTTTTTTATCTGGAATATGAATAGTTCATTTAACTGTATACATTTTACATGGAGGATACTGCCATATATATATATATATATATATAGAAGGCACGAGCCCCTCACTTATCCAGTAAATAGTTACGCCACTGCTACCTACTTAGCCTGAGATGTGAACAGGTACTTACTCAGATGTGATACGCTCTTATGTGGTTTTAATATAACTATATCAACTTGTACAACTCTGGTTTACTAGCAGTATTTCTTTAAGGTTTTTAATAGAAATCTATACTAATATATAAAGCTAAAGAGTTTGTTTGGTTGAACGCGCTAATCTCAGAAACTATTGATCCGATTAATGAAATAATGAAATTTATTCAGCACTTGGGTATTTACATACACTTGTACTTGTCAAAATTACACTGTATAAGACTAAATCTAACAAAAGTATCACTTAAGTAGCTAAAAACATTGTTATAATTATTTGATCTTACAGAATTTTTAATCAGTCTGTTCGTCTGTCGAGCGATAAATGACAAATGTACACATTAGGTATAGTAAGATGGCTTAAAGGTCTAAAATTAAAATTAACTTCCAAGAATCCGGCCAAAGTCTAAGCGACATCCACCTGATGGTACCCGTAAGGGGTTAGGACCAACGCTCAGGGTGCCACTGGAGTAAAGAGTAGATTTACGAACAGTGGTGATGATCGCTGGCACAAGATCACAGTTCGGGGAATAAGCAACAACGCGGTCCTGCCGGTCCGGTCATGCCGTCGAGGATCCTACCCTAGCTAACCTGCAACCTTTCACTAGCTACCTAAGTGGACGACCCGGAGAAGAAAGGAAGAAAGAAACTCCGAGATTACTTTTTTTGTCTCTTTTGCTCTGTTTCTTTTTTTATGTTAATGTGATTAAAAAAATTATTTCAGTGTCAGATAGCCCATTTATCGAGGAAGGCTGTAGGCTTAATTTAGCAATGAAGTTCCTACGGGAACGGGAATTAAAGGGGCAAACCGCGCGAGAGAACTATTTATTATAGGCTACTATTTATATTGGAGTTAACATACAGAAAACAGCTATGAAGTTATTAAGAAATCGTCTTAATAAGAAGTCGACGATGGATTCAGAGTGTTGAGAAAAATCAATGCTGGTATATGCAACACTTGTGATTGTAATTTAAATTAGATAATCTTTCTTAATGATATTAAATAAAACATATACATACAAAAATAGGTCAATAAAAGTTGTTTTTAATAATTTTACGTGGTGATGAATATAACAAAACCTATATATGGGCTGATGATGTTAGATATATAATCTATGAAACTACTCATCCGATGTCTCCTTAATAAAGAGCACGCACAAATAACGCAAAAAAAAATCAATTCATCTGTGTTCTCACAGATGATTTGAACTTTTTGTATTAGTAAATATTTATGTGTGAATAACTTAATATATTGCTCGACATAACGGATGACGACAGAAAAAATCTATTCCGTCTGTCAGTAAGATTCTTCATCAACCCGTATGACGTCCACTGCTGAACATGGGCCTCCTCCCGGTGGAGGGTATTTGCCATAATCACCACGCTTGGCACCAACGGCTTAACGTGCTTTCCGAGGCACGGAGGGTAGTCTTAACCAACCAGACCCGGAAAGAAATCTTAGATTTTATACAAAGATTTCCGGTCCGGAACACGGAGATTTAAAGCGAGCCAAATACCGCTACGCTACGGAGGTTGTCAAGTAAGATTACCAAAAAAAAGGGAAACGAATTTTTTCGTTCCGCAATTTAAAAAATTACGAAGATACAGCGCATAGAAGTTTCATCTCACAATCCCTCCTCTCCTGAACTTTGTTACTCTGTATCTTTGTAATTTTTTATCGATTCGATTGAACAAAATACGTGTCTAATATTTTTTCTCAATCTAGCTGACGTACCAAATAGAATTGTTAAGTCATCATCCCTGTTAAAGTTCTAAGACTTATTTACGTAAGCTAATTTAAAATACAACATTTAACGTGCAATAGGTAGGTATCCAATATTTACTATTCAACCCAATCTGAATATAAGCGACTTATAAAAATGCAAACTAGACTTGCTACACTATTTATAAAAAAAACAACAATGTAATACGTGCTTTAAAACTATGATATTAAGGTATAAAATCGTTCGTATTACCTACATTTTGTGTCACACAAATAGTGTCGAGACAATGCAATGTAAATTCAACCTTATCTAGTATACAGTAAAAAGAAAATCGTTTGGAGCTCTACCAGGATAGTCTTATGCAAGATTGAACGTAAAACTAATTATCTCCGAAGTGTATTATCACTTAAATGGACTGATTAAGGAACGCGATGCATTTTAAACCTTATTTGGAATAATTTAAAGTATGAAGTTGCCTGTGTATGCTACAGGGCTGGCAGATTGGAAAACTTAAATGTTGGAAAATGTTGTAATGCAATTTTTGAGGAGTTAATATTTTATGATATTGTTTCAAGTGGCACGTGAAACACGTTCACGATGTAGTTAAAATTTAAATTTTCTAAAAATAATCATTATAAAAATTAAACGTTCTGAAACCAAATGTTTTATTTTTCGAAAGTTTGTGAATTCGATAATTCACATTTAGACAAAATCTGAATATCAAACGGTTTATGAGGTAGCTTGAAAATAAAACATAGATTTTTGTCAAAGATCGAACCCACGTCCGTTATGTAATATGTGTAAATAAATCCGTCCATTAAAAAGAAGTTCGTTAATCAATAAAATTGAAATTTAAACAAAACCAGGTTAAAGTTATTTTTTAAAGAAGATCACTAGCATAGTTTTTATATACTACTATTGTTGTTTACCCCTTATGCTAAGCTAAAATGCTTGTGTTACACTAACATAGTTTTGAATGGGGATCGAACCATGATTGCAAGTCCGACGCCCTAGCCATTGGGCTACGGTCACTTGTAAAAGAATGACAATAGGACGCGTGACACGGAAACAAACCAATGCTACAGTTTGGCCTCGCGGGCAACTCCGCAGGTTCAGCTAGTAAGATACAGAAGGAAGTCATTATTATAACAGAGATGGTCACGTACGTTCGTTCGACAGCCCTATCAACGGAGTCGTCATTAGAAAAATAATAGGGCACGGAACCCTTTTTAACAAGTTTATCTGCGGCGGAGCCGGGACGCATACTAATGGAGGAAGGGCCTGTGCCGGCTGGAAGGACCAATTAGTCAATAATATGCCTTCTAAAGTATCTTCTGAGGAGTGACCGGCGATTAGCTTTCGGAGTGTGTATTGAATAATATGGAACCTCCTTAGTGGCGTTTTTAACATTGCTAAGAGTCCGGATAAAGCAGGACATACTAAGGCTTTTTAATGGCGTGTCTGTTCAAAATGAAAGGTGTCCTTAGTCAGGCTTTTTACGTTTCAACCTGCGCAGGTAATAATAAAAATGCTTGAATTAACGCAAAAAATTGTATTTGTAACCCATCCACATTATCATCAGCCCGTATAACGTCCACTGCTGAACATAGGCCTCCTCTCGAGGGAGGGTATTTGCCATAGTCACCACGCTTGTCAGGCGGGTTGGTGACGGAAGTATTATGTTGTACCACACAAGGAAACGCTGCTGCCCGTTCCTTGATATACGATTATTATAGATGATGTTTTAATAATCGGGACCAACGACTTAACGTGCTTTCCGAGGCACGGAGGGTAGTACCTCAACCAACCAGACCCGGAAAGAAATCTTAGAATTCACACAAAGATTTCTTGTCCGGTGAATCGAACCCACGACCTCCGAAACCTAAAGCGAGCCAAATACGAGGTTGTCTGCCCATTCACAAATATTCACAATATTTTGCGTTGATATATTTTTGTTACTGTTTTAGTTGTGGTGGTATTGTGGGTTCGATTTCAACTCGGGACAACGCGAGAACATCACTTTAGGGAACAACATTTTCCAAATAATATGTGGCTCTTGTCCATATCTATGACATAATAATTTAAATTCAAAGTTTTCTTAATTCATATATACATCTTATCAGTGGCGGCCTTAGGGGGTGGCGAACAGGGCTACCGCCCGGGGCCTCGCTCTTGCAGGGGCCTCGCGCATCAACCCAGACAAATTTAAAATAAAACAAATATTGAACTCTATTTTTAAAATTTTAAACATCTATTTTGATTCTCAATTTAAAGTTAGTTAATTGATCCTAAATCAAACAACCAGACGTACTTTCGCGTCACACACTTTTCACGAAGGACAAAGGGCCTCGCAAAGACATGCCGCCCGGAGCCTCACAATGGGTAAGGCCGCCGCTGCATCTTATACAGCTGAAGTATACTTATATATAAAGCTGAAGAGTTTGTTTGCTTGAAAGCGCTAAACTCACGAACTACGGGTCCGATTTTTTCTTTTAGTGTTAGATAGCCCATTTATCTGAGAAGGCTATTTAATTATGAAGTTCCCACGGGAACTGGTGTCAAAATAATGTTCTTATAATGCTTTCTTTTTTCTACTACTACCAGTTTTGGACTTTTTAATTCTGAGAAAAACTGGCAAGAAACTCAAAAGTATCTTTCTTTAGGGTTCCGTTCCCGAAGGGTAAAAACGGGACCCTATTACTAAAACTTCGCTGTCTGTCTGTCTGTCAACAGGATGTATCTCAAGAACCGCTATAGCTAGACAGTTGAAATTTTCACAGATGATGTATTTCTATTGCCGCTTTACAAATACTAAAAATAAAATAAATATTAAACTTTAAGGTGTGCCCTTTTCTGCTTGACATCATTAACGGCAACAGGTAGGCACTTGAAAATGGTACGGAACCCTTGGTGCGCAAGCCAGACACGCACTTGGCCGGTTTGTTTTTTTTAAATAGTTTTGTTACATAACGTCAAATTTCCAGTGATCCTGTATACAGAGAATAATTAGTCATGTCTAAACAACAGTATGCACATCCTTCCATCAATATATTTATAGCTGAAGTATTGAAATTAATAAAATAAGTATAACTACGTGGAACGTCGGAGGCATAGCAATGAGCTTGACGGAGCTTGTACCCTGAATGTTAATGAAAGCTGCGTGGTGCGGTGAGGGACGCCATCAAACTTAATTGTTTCACATCTTATACTTATCACTACATAGTCTATAACAAAGTCACTTTCTCTGTCCCTATATCTCTATGTCTGCTTCAATCTTTAAAACTACGCAACGGATTTTGATGCGGTTTTTAATAGATAGAGGGATTCAAGAGGAAGGTTTATATGTATAATACATCAGCATTGTACCCGTGCGGAGCCGGGGCAGGTCGCTAGTTAATATATAAAGCTGAAGACTTTGGTTGTTTGTTTGTTTGCTTGAACTTTAAATGGGCTATTTAACATTGAAATAATGTTTCAAATCGGACTAGTAGATCCTGAGATTAGCGCGGCCAAGCAAACAAGCCCTATAAATTAGTATAGATACAGGGAGGCATAAATCTCAAAGTAAAGACGTATTAATTTAATTGCATGCCAATCTTATCACTTTCTTAATAAATATAAGCAAATATCTTCTTAGTCTGCTATCAATTAACATCCCTACTCACCCCCTATTTATTTACAAGATTTAGTGACAGACACGTAAGCAAAAACTACCCTGTGTAATTGACTAAAAGTTTCACATACAAGTAAATTACAGTCTTATTGTTAGATGAATAAAGTCGATATTACCTTAAATTCTACACAAATGCATTTAACAGCATTCGAATTTCAATTTTGTGTAACGAAAAATACAGTATATTTTTCTTGGTTCACTATCTCATGTTTTGGTCCAATCAATTTCTGATGGAAATTCAACTTTATATCGTAATAATAGAGTTTATTTTTGATTGTAGTTGTTATAGTGAGGGTCGCGCCCTCTAGTTAGGTGCAAGGCAAATAAAGGGAAGTTTATTTTGTAATAAGTCACATTGGGTAATGAGAAATGACGTAATGTTTTTTTTTATTAGTGTTGCCAGCTAACAAGTTTTAATGATTTGAAGCTGTGAAGTTTATTAATTGCAGGAATTTGAGGGGATTTTTAATTTTGTGAAAACTAGTTTTAACTATGGTTTTTTTTTAATAGTTTACACTACTATTATTTTTGGTACCCTTTCTTCGCCAAAATGCTTGTGTTACGAGTGGGTTCACATCATTAGTGCAATGGGTGGGGATTGAACCGGCGAACACATGATCGCAAGTCGATAGCCATTGGGCTACGGCCGGTTTGTATTTGTCAAAAAGATGAACTCAGAAATTAAAATTAAATTACTGAACATTTTCTAATTTTGTTTATTGTAATGCATAAATTATTTAACAGAATAATTCTTAAACTAAACCGACGAAATAAAAATAACCTATAATTAAAACTAACTAAGAATTAAAAACTACCAAAAGTAAAATTACTTATAACTAAAAAACTATTCTAAAATGGCGCTATACTTTCTAATACCTTTTTTAATTCTTATCAATTAGTTCTTGTTAAATTTCGAGAAAACTAAACTACTTTTAGCAACGGACATTATTTCGATTAGCTTTCGTTAATAAATACTGAATACCACATTATACTTATGAGGCCCCTTAAGGTCGCCCTACTAGCTACGCCCCTGAATATAAATACAATATTACAACACACGTCTGCAGTAACGGCGACACAATATCTGTAACGAACGCATCAACTCTAATTGTATTGCGGGCTATATTCCGCTCCGTATTACGTAAAAAATGCAATGAGCAGACGACAAGCTCGATCAACAGTAACTTTCTTTTTGCTAAAACCCGTTGACTAGTCGCTTCTTTTTTATGGGACTAATCCCACCCACATTCCTACCACTGCAACTCCTGCAAGCCAGGATCAACAGTGGCACACACTGGTAATGGCAATGAGCACCGAGGCTCACCAAGTCCCGGGAAAAAGTTAAACTGCATTGGGATCCACAACGTATTGAATCAAAAAGAGTTAAGGAGGAGTAAGAAAGACTTATATTTTCACTTCCCTCCATAGCAAAGCGGGAGACAGCAAAAAGGGAAATAAAATAATCTACATCTACACTAATATATATAATTAACACTATAATTTTTGTATGTTTGTATGTTTGTAATGAATAGGCTCAAAAAGTACTGGGCCGATTTAAAAAATTCTTTCACCAATAGAATGCTACATTTTTCCAATTTGACATAGGCTACATTTCATTTTGTAAAAAATTAGGGATCCTTGGTAAAATTTTAACAATGTAACCGAAGGTGTAGAAAAATGTGTCTTAAAATGTCTTTCGTCGAATGCGCTGCCGAAACTATTAGCGATAGAACAAAATAATGTAATAGGGTAGGGGTAGGGTAGGGTAGGGGTAGGGTAGGGTAGGGGTAGGGGTAGGGTAGGGGTAGGGTAGGGTAGGGTTAGAGTAGGGGTAGGGTAGGGCAGGGGTAGGGTATAAAAGTCCACCCGTGCGAAGCCGGGGCGGGCCGCTAGTAAGACATAAGTAGTAGGCATGGGCTAACTATATCCGATAAAAGATTGGATAAATAGTATATCATTCCAAGTAAAGATACATATCCGATTAATATATTCATATCCGCTTAATATATCCGGGAGTGAAGTAACTTTATGGAGTGAGAATATGTTTGGATCTGGGATTGATAGATAATTCCGACTTATAAATAGATCCACAGAATGAGTTTAATAATTCCAATGTAGCTCAAGACTGATATATCCGGGAAATGGTAAATCGTCATAATGGATTACCCTTCATATTTAGCAGGCTTAGGACTGATTATAAAATATTGTAAAAAGTATAAACAATAACAGAAAACTCTACGATTATAAGCGGGCACAGTTCATCCTTTTTGTCCCTAAAGCTGCTGTACCGCTTTAATACAGAAGCAAACTTTAGCGTGTGCGCCTTATACATAATAGGTTTATTTTCTTACAGCGCTTTTTTGCTTAAATTCATAAACAAACCCAAGTGTCAGTGTCGTTTATCGCTGCGTTCGGATCACTGATATATATATACTTCTATGGTTAGCATACACTTGCATTCGATTCGGTCTTGGTCGAAGTGGGTCGGAGTTACTCGGATATAGGATATATCATTTTTTCTTAAAGGGAAGGAGTTGATATGTGTCCGCTTGTGGATATATATCCGAAGATATAGATGTGTCCGGAGTTACCCAAGTCTATTAAGTAGTCTTGCGTGGTAATTTATAACTAGTGAAGCCAGTTGTAAAGCACCACGGACGGGTATTAAATTACGGGGAATGGTGTGACTAGCCGCTTCATATTGTCTAGTATCTAGTTATGTTCTAGTAATGTCCAGAGCTCAAGCCACTATGCTACAAGCCCACTTAAAAGAAATTACAGCTAGTGAGGTTTGAACTTGGATTGAATTGATTCTAGTAATGACATGGTTATGGTATTAGCATTATATTTCGGTAAGTAAATACTTTAGTACAAGCATATTATAGCTGCACCGATGGCTCAGTGGTTAAGGCAGTTAGTTCTGGGTCCTGGGGTTCGATTCCCACCCGGGACAATTATTTGTGTTTACCATAGACAATTGATCTGGGTCTGGGAGTGTTTTGTGTTCGTAAATTGTGTGACACTGGGAATAACTTGCGTGCGGGAGTTGCATTAAAAAACATATATTTTTAGTGCTAGCTTCCCAAGCGTAAGCCTCGCGTTACTCTTCTCCAGTGGGTCGGAGCATGGTATTTTGTAGCCTATATGTTAATCCAGCGTATAACCTATACCGGTGCAAAATTTCAGCCAATTCCATTCAGTAGTTTTGGCGTGAAAGACTAACAAACATCCATCCATCCGTACTTACAAACTTTCGCGTTTATAATATTAGTAGGATGTTAATATAACGGTGAACGAATTCCAATGGTGAATGAAATTTTTTGAAATCGGTCAAATAGTTCTGGAGCCTATTCGATTCAAACAAACAATCCAATTTTATTTCTTTATAATATTAGTATAGACTATCAATTGCAATTTAGGAGCAATTATAACGAGACATCGCTGTCGCATTGCTATTGCTAGATGAGCAATTTAGCCGCTTAGCTCCACTCAGCTCAGCTCCCGCGCCCTACCCCAATAATATATTATAACGAACAATAAAAATGGCGTGTAATTGAAGAACCCCATACAATGAGAAATAATTGTTTGGTGAAATACCCGAACTTTATTATTATCATAAGAAACCTTGTTTAAATGAATGATACGAGATGACATCTTAGAATATAGGCGCGGTCCTATGCTCGATTCTCACCAGGTTTTTTTTTTCTTTCGGACATATGTAGCGCAAGGGGGCGTCCTCTGTGAGTCTTGGACCTCGGCTCAAGGCGGTCGCTGGCGGGGAGATTGAGGGATTATGACTTTAGTTGTAGTCGGGGAGTTTTATGCAACTGTCGCTCTACGTTACAGTTCGGGGGACTCTCGGACTTCGGGTCTAAACGACGAAGTCATCAGAAGTCTAAAATACAGATTTTATTTTTTAGGAAAGACATGTTATATAGTCAGCCACGTGGCTATTGCTACTTCACCGGGCATAAAGGCGAGCAGAGCTCCAGCCTTAATAAATGGTTTAAAAACTACAAACTAAGCAACCTGCGCAAGAGAGCGCCCCCTGTGGGACCTGAATCGACTGACTTCAATAGTATCGATTGGTCGTGGGTTCGATATCGAGTATAAATTAAGCGGCCCTCAAAATCTTGTTCTGTGGCTTCGTTAGTGGAGTATGTACCTGGAACAACAAAAGATAAATGTCAGACACACAGAAATATATAAAAAGCATTTTTTTTATGCGATAGGTTAGCGTTTGACTACACCCTGCCTGATGTTAAGCATCGGCATAGCCTAGGATGGAGCACGCTTACCTAGAAGGAACCGGTTTACTCTTGATTTGAAGAGACCCATATCGTACTTATCGGGATAGACCCCGGCAAGGAGTTCCACATCTTCGCAGTACGTACAAAAACGTGGACTCGAAAACGTCGACAAAAAAATTCATTCACCATTGGAATTCGTTCACCGTTATAGTAACATCCTACTAATATTATAAACGCGAAAGTTTGTAAGTAGTAATGGATGCATGGATGTTTGTTACTCTTTCACGCGCTTCGTTTTTGGGAATATCGACCATGTACTTGTAAAGCATTTGTTATTGTTAGATTATCATAAAAACATTGGTTTATTTGCACGTTGCTTTACAAATGACACTCACTCGTTGGTTACATATTCAACAGTAAGTAATGCGAGAGAAAAGACTTCCTTTACATCAGTGCAGTTTGATGTCCACGCCGAAAAAAAAGAAATATTTGTGTAAAATCTAAGTTTGCACAAAATGATACGTATCAGCATAGATATGGTCTTAAAGTCAAACCACCTTGGTTGTATCCGTTTTTTTAGAACGAACTGTACCTAATGTAGTTAATGACATGTTTTTGCTACTACATCGGGCATTAAGGCGAACTGTAGCCTTATTGAATAGTTTCTAAAGTGCAAACTAAGCAACCTGCGCTGTTGGACTTGGACCTCGGCCCAGAACGGTCACTGGCAGGGGAATTAGAAGTAATCCCGTTTTATTACCAAAAATTGTAATTTATTTTTGTTATGGTTTAGTATCACCCAAAAAAAATTGCCAATGGTGATATAAAAGGCATAGCTTTGGTTATACAAGGGGAATACTTCAGGAATTGAACGATTATGACTTTAAGTTGTAAAGCAGAGTTTTTTGTCTGAAATTGGTCGTACTATGGTGTCAACAGCCAACTATAAAACCTCTCACTATAGTCATCATCATCATCAACATCAGCCCGTATAACGTCCACTGCTGAACATGGGCGTCCTCCCGAGGGAGGGTCATGGCCATAGTCACCACGCTTGGCAGGCAGATTGCTGACCGCAGTGTTATGTTGTAATACACAGAGGAAATGCTGCTGCCCGTTCCCTGGTTCGTTTGTTATAGATGATGTTATAACAATCGGGACCAACGGCTTAACGTGCTTTCCGAGGCACGGAGGGTAGTCCCTTCACCAACCAGATCCGGAAAGAAATCTTAGAATTTACACAAAGATTCCTTGTCCGGTGTGGGGATCGAACCCAACGACCTCCGTGATTTAAAGCGAACCAATTACCGCTACGCTACGGAGGTTGTCCCTATAGGAAAGTTGCGTAATAAAGAGTTTCCACAGGAATGCAGGTGAAACCGCGGGAAAGTTAGTAGTTACATTATAGTAAAGCCACATTTTTTAGGGTTCCGTAAACGGTCGTCTGTTCCTCAACACACTCGTATGTCTATCTCAGGAATATGTGAAACTGATGTCGAATGCTAAGTGTGGTAACCTGTTGCAACCATCTACAAATAAACTTGAATACAAGTATGATGAGCTCCTACCCAATTAACTGCATACCAAATTTCATTAAAATTGGTTCTTTAGTTATTGCTGAAAAGAGTTTTAATGTTATAAGACATTTTATACACAACTTAGATATGAATTTGATAGCCATATACAATATTATGTCATCATCATCAGCCCGTATAACGTCCACTGCTGAACATGGGCCTCCTCCCGAGAGAGGGTATTTGCTATAGTCACCACGCTTGGCAGGCGGGTTGGCGACCGCAGTAGCCAGTAGACTCGCTACTATATGAATAGTAGCGAGTGGCCGCCACCGGCTACACGTGTGTCTATACAAAAAAGTATGTTTAGTGGCTGTCGCTGGCCACCGGTGGCTGTAGTCGGTGGCCCATTTGCGCCGAGCCTTAACGTATTTCGAGCGTCAGCGCGATGTCGACGCCGCGGCGACGCAACGCCAGCGTGGACCTGCTGTCGATCGCCGGTTACGCACCTTCCTTGCCGGGCGAGGTGGTATGCCCGGCCGGCGGCCAATTGATGTTATTCAGAACTTGTATATGTTCTAATTGGCTTGCGAACTTTTATTGCGCGATACAGGTTAGTTGAGATGCTAAGTACTAGATGGCGCTGTTAGTTATGTTGTGGTTTTGTTCGGCAACTGTATGATAACTGATAACGCTACACGTTGTTCTTTGTACCTACTTGTTCGCAAATAACGTTGTGTTGGCTTCGCGTCACTTACTCGCGTCACGTTAGAATCACAATGTTGATAATATGAAGAAAAAATATTACTGGGTAGCTCGCACTTGACCGTTTCCCTTCCCAGTGTGTATTTTACGGTCAGTCAACATTAACGTTAAGTGACCGTAAAACATTCAGTGACATTTTATTGCAGTGCGAAGATATCCCGTTGGCCCCGATTGTTATAGTTATACTGATGGCTGAGCGTCCTGCATAGTAAGAATTCATCATCATCATCTTCATTAGCTCGTACAACGTCCACTGCTTAGCATGGGCATCCTTGGCAAGCGGGTTGGTGACCGCAATACTTTGTTGTAACACACAAGGAAACGCTGCTGCCCGTTCCTTGATATACGATTGTTATAGATGATGTTATTACAATCGGGATCAACGGCTTTACGTGCTTTCCGCGGCACAGTGAGCAGTCACTCAACCATCCAGACCCGGAAATAAATTTAAGAATTTACACAAAGATTTATTGTCCGGCGTGAGAATCGAACCCTATACAAATTAGTTACGATAAAAAAATTACTTATTATATTTAGCACAATCTGTCACATTCCGTAACGAAATTAGTCCATAAATAATGAAATCCTTAATATTATAAATGCGAAAGTTTGTATTTATGGATGGATGTTACTCTTTCAAGCAAAAACTACTGAACGGATTTGGCTGAAAGTTTGCACGGAGTAAGTAAAACTGCGGGGCGCAGCTAGTACTTTTATGTAATCATACCTAATACAACTGTCTGTATGTATGTGTGTCTCAACACAAACTTGTACGATGAAGGCGGGTACAAAGCGTTTGTTATAACACAATACTTGTTACACAGAGTAACTTGGCATGCAGAGAAGTAATAGTTACTCCCGTTACCGTGGGAACTTCATAATTAAATATATGTACTAAATAACGTTTCTAATTATGAAATAATTTTTGAAGTCGGTCCGGCTCCGGAGCCTTTTCAATGCTAACAACCAATCAAAACTTTCCTCTTTACAATTGTAGTAGTAGACTAGTTGCCCCGCGCGGTTTCTTTCGCGTTTTTCGTTACTGTGGAGTGAGGTCTTAGAATACAGCCTTTGACACTGACAATTAATTAGGCTTTCTATTAGTATAATCATTTCCAAAGTCGGTTCAGTTGATCCAGAAATTATCCTCTACAACTTCATAAACTTTATAATATTGATAAATTTACAATTAATTCTTTAATCATGTACCCGAAACTCGTAGCAAAAAAAACCTAAATTGCAAATTTAAAAATTGATTATTTGACATAGTTATAAAAAAGACAAAATTATCAAATTTATATAACGAAGTCTAGCCAAGAAAAATAAAATATGCTTAACAGATAAGAAACCAACAATAAGGCAATAAGATAATCTTTAGAATTTGGGACTATAGAATAATTCAAATTTATATTTGTTTAAATGTGGTGTATAAAAAAACAGTTGCTGTCTCACACATTTGCCACTTCTAGGCTTATGGCATACAAATATTCACTTAAAACTAACAATACTAATAATAACAAACTAAGGGCGTCGGACTTGTGATCTCGAGGTCGCCGGTTCGAGCCCCACCCATTGCACTACCGACGTGAATCCACTCGTAACTCAAGCATTTTAGCTTAGCACGAGGGGTTAACAAGAATACTAGTAGAATTAAAAACTCTGCTAGTAATCTTTAAAAAAAAAAAAAAAAAAAAAAATTTAGTCATGCATCTAAATTTCAAAGTCAAAGTCAAATGTCATTTATTCCGTAAAAATGGTTACATTTATTTGGAATCGTCATATTTTTTTCCCCTGCCGTGCAGTGCGTGACGTGGAGATTGAGAAACACTGCCAAAAAACTCAGTAGAACCCTCTTTTTTTATAATAATATTTTATTAAATTTATACATAATTTACATTGTAATTGGAGCGAATCAATCCCAAGCATTTTTGTCACTAATATAATCAGATATTTTATAATAAGCCCTGCTACACAATTTGGCTTTTATAGTTGTTTTAAATTTATTTATTGACAATACTCTTATATTATAAGATCTATTAAGGGTTACAATTTAAATAATGTTCTATGGAATAAAAACATTTTTTTTTCAGCTATTTGCGCAGTTGAATACAAAATTTACTAAAGGGTAAATTAAGCACACCCAAAGTCAAATTATTAAAAAAAAACAAAATATTAAATAAAGAAATTATAGATCACGTCTTCCTCTATAGTTAATATTAATCTGTATTATTACGTATGTAAGTTAACCCTCGGCCGAGACCCCATAACTAGGGGTGGCAGTGCCCATAACACGGTGGCACACTTCTAGCGAACAAGTGCAGGGTTAGTAATGTACTGTGAGGAGAGAACATTGAACAATAGCAAGTGTATGTAAGTACGAAGGTCGTGGGTTCGATCCCCACACCGGACAAGAAATCATTTTGTAAATTCTAAGATTTCTTTCCGGTCCAGTTGGTTGAGGACTACCCTCCGTGCCTCGGATAAGCCGTTAGACCCGATTGTTATAACATCATCTATAACTAGCGTATACTAGGGAACGGGCAGCAGCGCTTCCCTGTGTATTGCAACATAATACTGCGGTCACCAATCCGCCTGACAAGCGCAGTGACTATGGCAAAACTCTCCCCCGGGAGGAGGTCCATGTTCAGCAGTGGATCTTGTACGGGCTGATGATGATGATGATGATGATGATGAAGTCTATGTAATGTATGTATGTATCTGTCACCGGAAAATAATACGAACAGCCAGTTTTAGTGAACGTGCATAATAATTATATAATTTATTTCATTATTATGACGCTTGATCTAACCTAACCGAACGAGACTATGCTACTGTTGTAACAAAACAACAAAACTTCAACTTCAATAAGTCCTGTTGAACCCTGTTATTTAAGGGTTGGGTTATTTTATAAACTAACGATTTAACAACTCACAAGAAATTTAATCAAATTACGATTCTTATTATTTGCCGGTAACATATATATGCAGTGGCGGATTTACCCTAAGGGCTGCCGGGGCTAGTGCCCAGGGCAGCAAAATTAGGAAGGTGGAAAAAAAAAGTAAAATTCCTGTAATAGCAGGATTTTAAATTAGGAAAGTGGAAAAACTTTAGGTAAAATTCCAGTAATAGGGTGGCATTTTCTTCAATTTCAAATCCGGCCCTGTATGTTTGTATGTTTATTTCTCTCCATCGCATAAAGTACAATGAGAGCTAAACTATATAAGACTAGTTACCCGCCCCGGCTTCGCACGGGTACCATCATCAGCCCGAATAACTTCCACTTGCCGAACACACAGATGTATCCGATACGCTTCGCAAACAACCCTGCCCTACCCCGCCCCCCGGCGTCGCTCGCACGTGCCGTATAATTGTCTGTTCGGTTTATTGTATTCAGCTCCTTTATGACTTCATAGGGGATTATGAGATATTGACTTTGACCCAAAATAATTTAGAAAAATTTAGTAAAAATGTGAATGCTGCACTATATTCATTAAACTATAATTATGAAAATCCAAATGATATGTACAGCATGTTGCTTCATAAACTTTGTGAAGAATTCAATAAAGAATGCAAAGTAAAATATAGAAATGTAGATTTTAAAATAAAATTTAGTATGTGGGCAACAAATAGTATTCGCAAATGTAGGGACAAGTTATATGAGTTACATGACATGAGGTCCTTTACACCTGATCCCAATTTTAGAAATTATGTCAGTAAATACTCAAAAATATTTAGAAACGTGTGTGCTCAAGCTAGAGCTGCCTACATTAGCGAAAAAATTTCTACTTCTGATAATAAAATAAAAGCAACCTGGCAAATGATCAATAAGGAAACTGGTAAAAATAGGACTAACGATGGATCAGTAACATTAAATATAAATAATAAATTAGTTTCGGATAAACTCGCTGTCGCTGAGTTTTTCAATAAATACTTTACGGATATACCCCTTGAAACGACTAAATGTCTCTCCTCATCAACGAAAATGGCTGACGAACTGTTGAGGAAAAATGTTACTTTAGATGTGTCTCAGTTTTGCTTTAAATTTATAGATCCGGTAGATATTATAAAAGTCTTTAAAACTATCAAGCAAAAAAGCACTGAAGATATATGGGGAATGTCAACCAAAGCAATAAACTCAATAATTGACAGTATTGCCCCAATTCTAGCAGATATTTTTAATACTTGTTTAAGAGATGGAATATTTCCTGACCTAATGAAAATAAGCAAGGTTGTTCCCATTTTTAAAGCAGGCTGTTCATATAATGCTTCAAATTATAGGCCAATTTCCATACTGCCAGCGCTAAGTAAAATATTTGAAAAAATAATATTGAATCAAATGCTGGCATACTTTAACTTAAATAATTTTTTGAACAACAAACAATTTGGGTTCACGAAAGGCCAATCTACTCAAGATGCCGGCTCCAGTCTAATAGAATCTATATTTAAAGCTTGGGAGAGATCGCAGGATGCATTAGGTATTTTCTGCGACCTTTCGAAGGCGTTTGATTGCGTTGATCATAACACGCTTATTATGAAACTAAAATACTACGGATTCACTGACTCAGCAGTTGATCTTGTAACATCATATTTAACAGATAGAGAACAGAAAGTATCTATTGATAATATAACTTCTGAAAGTTCTACTGTCAAAATAGGAGTTCCACAGGGGTCTGTCCTGGGTCCATTTTTATTCCTAATATATATTAATGATCTTCCAAATGTGGTCAAGAATGAGTGCGATATCGTTTTATTTGCAGATGACACGTCTCTTATATTTAATGTAAACAGAAAAGATAAAAGTGTTACGGAGTTAAATCGCACACTCACCTTAATATCGGAATGGTTCTCCGCCAATAATCTTCTTCTTAATGCAAGTAAAACTAAATGTATTAGATTTTCATTACCAAATGTGTCAAATAGCATTCCTAATGTTGAACTAAATGGGGAGCTATTAAACTTAACTCCATCAACAATATTTTTAGGAATTACTCTGGACTCCAAGTTGCAATGGGGACCACACATTGAAAGACTAGCTGACAAACTTAGCTCTGCATCATATGCAGTCTGGAAAATCCGACAAATGACTGATGTAGAAACAGCTAGGTTAGTTTACTTTGCTTACTTTCATAGTGTAATGTCATATGGGATCCTACTATGGGGATCGGCCGCAGATATCCAAACTATTTTTATATTACAAAAAAGAGCAATCCGAGGTATTTATAAAAAAGGAAGTCGCGATTCTCTTCGTAATCTATTTAAAGAAATAAATATACCTACTGTACCTTCTGAATATATATACCAAAATATAGTTTACGCCCGTAAAAATATGCATAAATTCATCAAGAAGAAGGACGTTCATAATTTTAATACTAGAAACAAAGATAAGCTCATTACACCTTTTTACAGAGTATCTAAGACAAGTAAATCATTTCTTGGAAATTGTATAAGATTCTATAATAAACTTCCTTTAAATGTGACAGCTTTGCCGGACCATAAATTCAAAAAATATGTAAAAAAGGTCCTTATGACTCGAGGTTATTACAATATCAAAGAGTACATGGATGATGGAGATGTTTGGCGGATGAGTCCATCGGTTACATTGCGGCAGACTGGCACCTTTTAGCTATCACACCGAATTTGCAACTAAATTAAAAGTCTATGCTATGTAATTTATAAATTTGTAAATGTTAATCTATATGTAAGACAACTGATCAGACTGCAGGTATGTACCAAAAGTAAAAAAAAAAATATGTAAATCTGGAGGAGTGCTCCCTATACTCGATACTTACTTGAAACTTTCATTGTTTCCGTAGCAATTTCGTGCTGCGAGTACCTACTTATCGATGTATGGGGATCACTAACCTAGATACTAAAAATGTCTTTAAAATATGTACAAATGATTAATCAAAGACTTTAAAAGATGACAAAAAGAATGATCTCGGAGTTTCTTATAGTCTTTCTTCTCCGGGTGTCACAACGTAGGTAGATAGAGAAAGACTCGTAGGAAGCTAGGATAGGGTCCGGTCGTCCTTGCAAGGCGAGGCTCGCGACGCGTTCTATGCTTCTGACCTAATCCCAGCCCGCGCTGGTTGATTCTAATTATATTTATAATACGCGACTTTCACATGTCACATTGGTAGATTTAAATTCTATTTAATAACATTACTGTTGAAATGTATAAGTACTAATTAATTAGTCAAGATTTTTTTTTTTGTCTTTGTATATTTTTATCATTGTATTTGACTTATAATAAGTACGATCGATTCGTCTACATTATCAATAAACGTTTTCATTTTCATTTTCATTTTCATTGATAAATGTGTGTAAATGCTCTAATATTTATATATATTAATAGTTTTCTGATAAGATAGGCAGCTATACAAACAAATAATGTTCAAGTGTTTGTTTGTAATGAACAAATAACAGCTTTTTACTTAATGCTTATACCCCACCCTTTGCACTACCGACGTGAACCCACTCGTAACACAAGCATTTTTGCTAAGCACGAGGGGTTAACAAGAATACTAGTAGACTGCAGAAATCTACAGATAAAAAAATCTTTTGAATGTGTGTATTTTTGTCGGTGTGTTTATTTCCAGCTATATCTAAATCGGGAATCATGAACCCCCAAAATCCTACTTGTTTAAATAACAAACTAGATTCCCGCGCGTGATCCGATAACTCTAGTTCCCGTGGGAACTTCGTAATGAAATAAATGTTATAGCCTTTGTCGATAAACTGCTGCACAATCCCTCAATCTCCCCGTCAGCGACCGCCCTGAACCGAGGTCCAAGTCCACAGGGGACGCGCTCTTGCGCAGGTTGCTTAGTTTGTAGTGTTTAAACCATTTATCTAGGCTGGAGCTCTGCTCGCCTTTATGCCCGGTGAAGTAGTAAAAGCCTCCTGGCTAACTAAATAGGTCCGTCAGAAAAAAAAAAAAAGAGTTTCCTGGCGCAGACCTTTGAGGAGAATCGACCCTCCATAACGTGGGATAAGGGAATGAAGAAGAAGATATAATGAAATCGACGGTAGGAACCGCGGGGCGCAGCTAGTCATACTATAAACTAAGCTCACTTTGCATAATAATAACCTTAATTGATGGTATTTTTAAAGCTACTACAATGATTCTGGTTTATGTCGTAATAAAGTCGTATTTAAAGCATAAAGTTGATGCTAGGATTATGCTAAACTAGCTGTGCCCGCGGTTTTACCTGCGTTACTCTGCTCCAGTGGGTCGGAGCGTGATGTTTTGTAGCCTATATGTTAATCCAGCGTATGACCTATCCCGGTGCAAAATTTCAGCCAATTCCGTTCAGTAGTTTTGGCGTGAAAGAGTTACAAACATCCGTCCATACTTACAAACTTTCGCGTTTATAATATTAGTAGGTTGTTATTACTTTTAAAATGTTATAGATGCGAGCTTACTTTATTCAAAAGAGGTAAGAAAATTGAGTTATTTTTATTTTGATACTCTACCTACTAATATATTAAGCTGAAGAGTTTGTTTGCTTGAACGCGCTTACCTCAGGAACTACTGGTTCGATTTGAAATAATTTTTTTTTGTTCAATAGCCTATTAATGGAGAAAGGCTTTATTTTATCATGAAGTGAAAACGCGCAAAGTTAAGGAGTTTGTTTATTTGTTTGTTTGCTTTAACGCGCTAATCTCAGGAACCGATTTCAAATATATTTCAGTGTTAGAATCGACGAAGGCTATAGGTTATATTTAATTATGAAGTTGCTACGGGAACCGTGCGCGATAGTCGTTTTTAATATTAAGTAGGGTCTATGAAAGTATTAGTATAGGATTGACAAAACAGGTATACATGGCAAGTGTGAGTGGCACTGTCGGAAGGGGAAGACCTCGACGAACGTTCTCTGACCAAATCGGAGACATCCTCGCAAAAGGTCAAATAAGATCCACCCTAAACCGACGTGCTTGTATGAAGAATGTTATGAGAGTGAATGAAGCGAAAGATGTGTGTAGGGATCGTTGCAAGTGGAGGTCCATTGTCTCTGCCTACCCCGCTGGGAAACAGGCGTGAGCTTATGTATGTATGTATGTATGAAAGTAATCAAAGTGTTAGTGGTCGAACAGTTGTCGAAAAGAAATGAAACAATAAAACCGGACATGCCGAGTTAATTCACCGGACAACTGTCGTGCGTCGTGTTCCGGTGTCATGTGACGCGGATGACAGTGTAGGAATAGTAGTCAGATCATAATATAATAACTTACGACTAGTAAAACGTTCGCTTTTGTAGAGACATCTGCTGCAAACATGATTGATCATAGACTCTTAGGTTGCCAAGAACCTTCCTAGTTGTATATTATTTTTTTTATTCATGTATGCTGTGTTGCTGTGTGACTTCCGGCTTAGAATAGACCACCCCATGTCCTCCCATGGGTGTCGTAAAAGGCGACTAAGGGACATATGGCTGATGGATGGGCAGCAGCATCTCAAGCAATCTCAAGGTTTATCTAACTGCGATCACCAATCCGTCTGCCAAGCGTGGTGATTTTGGCAATATCCCTCAACGACCCTGACTTGGCAAGCTCTGTTAAGAGGAGGCCCTTGTTCAGCAGTGGACGTCAACGGGCTGTTGATGATGATGATGAGTCATGTAATATAAGATAGAATTAATAAAAAATAAAAAAATAACCTTCCGATGCCGTCGCTCCCTTCGTCCCCCTGACCCTTAGTTTGCAAAGAACCAACAAATGCCGTTATAGACCCGAAGTCCGAGAGGCTCGCGAAAAGTAGAGTGACTGTTGCACAAAACTCCCCTAAAATACCAAAAATCCCCCAATCTCATCGCCAGCGACCGCCTTGAGCCGAGGTCCAAGCCCCACAGGGGGCACCCTCTTGCGCAGGTTGCTTAGTTTGTAGTTTTTAAACCATTTATTAAGGCTGGAGCTCTGCTCGTCTTTATGCCTGGTGAAGTAGCAAAATCCTTGTGGCTATGTACGTATGTCAATCTCACATATGATTGAGTTCAAACTAAAGAAGTTGAATAAAATACGTTTTTATAAGTTAGTAAAGAATAAAAACGAGCTTAAAACATAAATAACTCAATCAATATTCAAACTTAAAAGTTTTCATAAACTAGTTAAGAATATAAAAATGTGCTTTTATATTCTACTAATATTATAAACGCGAAAGTTTGTAAGTATGGATGGATGTATGTATGTTTGTTACTCTTTCACGTTCAAACTACTGAATGGATTTGGCTGAAACTTTGCACGAGGATAGTTAATAAGCTCAATTAACAATAGGCTTCAAAAAATCACGCTCCGACCCACTGGAGCAGAGTAACGCGGGTAAAACACGCGGGGCGCAGCTAGTATAAAATAAAACTTTACTTTAAAACGTCGATATTAATCGGGGTTAACCCACCGATCCCTTTGATAGCCGCGACATATTGTGCCAGGACATTCCAGCCCCGCAGTACCTAGTTCCTGAGATTAGCGCGTTCATGCAAACCAACGCACACTTCAGCTTTATATATTAAGTAAAGATTGTATTAAGTACTTCTCGCTCGCGGTTTCACCCGCGTTCTCCCGTTTCCGTAGGAATTTCATAAAAAATATTCTTTCCCTGCTTCCTTGATAAATGCGTTATCTAACACTGAAAGGATTATTGGAATCGGACCAGTAGTTCCTGAGATAAGCGCGTTCATGCAAACAAACTCTTCAGCTTTATATATAAGTATAAGATATGAATAATAGTGTGGTTCTCACACTTAGGAGCAAATATCTTCAAACTGCCATTTCCACAAATTTTGCAATAAATACAAAACTTCAAATATTCAAATTAACAGCAAAACTTTCATACTTAACCTCAAAAGTAGTGCCTCCTTAGCATATTTATTGCAAAAAACTTGTTGACAGCCAAAATAACAGCCATTGTTAGGAGCTTTTTACACAAAAAGTAGAAAAAAATATAAATCAGGAAATTGCTTACAGAATATTGCTACTTCTAACTTAACTGAGTTGAAAATTAGCAAGGCTATGTCAATGATACTATGAATGATAAATATTTACCTTCAAACTATATGTAATTGATCGCTTATACAGTTATACCTCATCACTGCATAGGTAGAGAATACGATCAACGTTTGTTCGCACTCCACCAGAAACAGAGACACATGGCGACGAGTCGCAAGAGCTGCTGTGTCGCAAGCATCGACTTTGACATGACCACGTCCACGACCACTCTGTCAAGAGTGTACGACTAAGAAGAAGAAGCATAGGTCAGTTTGTGTACTAGCCGTCTTTGTACTGACAAACAAACCTAGGACATTTATTTGAACTTGAATTGCTTGAGTTTAGCAGCCATTTACGTCCACTGCTGAACATGGGCCTCCTCTTAACAGTCTTTGACAAACCAGGGTCGTTGCCAAAATCACCACACTTGGTTGGCGGATTGTTGATGACCTACAAACAAGTTCCTAGCGCGTTGGTATCTAGTTAGTACTGCAATTTTACGCTGACCTATCTACACTAATATTATAAAGAGGAAAGATTTGTACCTATTTTTGTATGTTTGTATGTTTGTAATGAATAGGCTCAAAAAGTACTGGGCCGATTTAAAAAATTCTTTCACCATTCGAAAGCTACATTATCCACAAGTAACATAGGCTAAATTTTATTTTGGAAAAAAATAGGGTTCCGTAAGATATTTGGGTTTTTCTGACACAAGGTGTAAAAAATCAACCAGAAAAGTTACTTATTTTGCGTACGCTGCCTAAACTATAAAAGATAGAACCATAAAATGTTCTAATTAATTATAGATCTTATAAATATCTACAAAAAAGTCCGCGACACACTATACCTATCTATGTCGAGTGAGGCACAACGACCATTTTTTTATTTAGAAATCTTGAATTTTTTTTTGGACTACATTTAAAGGCGTTTATTTTACTCATGCTATTAATCCTTATCAAAATAAATTATTTCATCACTAAGTACAGTTTATGTAGATAATATTTGGTCTTTAAATGATTAAAATTGGACGTTTGGTTTTGAAGTTATGGCGAAATTAAAATATTACGATTTCTGCTGCACGGCCCGTTGCGAAGTCTAATAATTTTCGTGCGATTTTTTTTAGATTTCGTTCTTAAAACTACACCTACGCAAAAGTTCTTCTCAGAGCTAATCAACAGTTCTTCTCAGAGCTAAACAACAGTTCTTTTCAGAGCTTTGAAAATGCCTAAAATGCCTAATCCCTAAAATGCCTATTAATTACATCATTAATTATATTTTCATCATTAACAACTTTAACATCCACAGAAAGACAATCTGTGCAGCCTGCGGATAATGACTGCGTTGTCGATGTTTATGTCGGTGTCTGTGAATTGACCTGGGAATCATTTTGCTGACCGTGTCTTTCCTGGGTAGGCTTTTTGCAGCGGTAACCGACATCCGCACGGAGCCGCGGGCGACCGCTATCACTACATCACTACATATTATTATTATAAACAAAGTCCCCTGCCGCGTCTGTCTGTCTGTTCGCGATAAACTCAAAAACTACTACATCGATTTTCATGCGGATGTTACCAATCGATAGAACGATTCTTCCGGAAGGTTTACGTATATGATTTGTTTAGTTTATGTGTACATTTGACTAATATATATTGATATTTGTCAGAGGTGTCGGAAAAAATTAAGCCATTTGGGAGCTTTCAACGAAAACGCTGCCTAAACCCTATGAGATATAACAAAACAATGTATGGTGGCAAATATTCTTCTCTTTTAGATCTACAAAAAAGTCTGCGATAGCATATGTCTATCTTTCAAGGTTAACTTGCTATATCCATTATACCTTAGAAAAATGATAAGTAATTTCTAATGCGGTAATTGTAAAGCTAATCAGACGGATTCAGTATTTATCCTTATCATTTTAAATGAGTTAATATTCTTAAGCATTTCATGCAGATTATTTTACCCCTACACTATACACTTTTAATGAATAACTTAGAAGTTATCGCAAAATAACAGCGCGTGTTTTAGGTAGGCCGAATGCGATTATGCGCGCTCAATCCTTAAGAATTATAGGGCAAATTTTTTGTTTTGTGTTCGTTGTAACTATGATGGATAGATACTTGAATACCTATTTATTTAGTGTTTGTTGTATTGTTAGTCCTGAAGAGTATAGGTATTTCATACGATAAAAGTATACCCACCTACTTATTTCACTGAGTTTTAGTAGGTCATCATCATCATCAGCACGTATATCGTTCACTGCTGAACATGGGCCTCCTCCCGAGGGAGGGTATTGCCATAGTCACCACGTTTGGCAGGCGGGTTGCTGACCGCAGAAATATGTTGTAACACACAAGGAAACGGTGCTGCCCCTTCCTTGATATACGATTATTATAGATGATGTTATAACAATCGGGACCAACGGCTTAACGGGCTTTCCGAGGCACGGAGGGTAGTCCCTCAACCAACCAGACCCGGAAAGAAATCTTAGAATTTACACAAAGATTTCATGTCCGGTGTGGGGATCAAACCCACGACCTCCGAGATTTAAAGCGAGCCAATTACCGCTACGCTACGGAGGTAGGCCGAATGCGATTATGCGCGCTCGATCCTTAAGAATTATAGGGCAAATTTTTTGTTTTGTGTTCGTTGTAACTATGATGGATAGATACTTGAATACCTATTTATTTAGTGTTTGTTGTATTGTTAGTCCTGAAGAGTATAGGTATTTCATACGATAAAAGTATACCCACCTACTTATTTCACTGAGTTTTAGTAGGTACCTATATTAATTTGTTTCTGTTTGTTTTGACCAAATTTCGCCCGTTTGTTAGAGGTTTAAAGACATTATGTAGTATAATTATCAGTATTGTACCCGTGCGAAGCCGGGGCGGGTCGCTAGTATTGTATATTGTGGGCAGTTATATTGTGTATAAATGACCCACCGATCAGGACCAGTCATGTTGTATCAGCTCGTTTACGTGCTGAAGATCTTAATTTATCTTAACGTTGGGTAGCCAGATTCGTTGAGGGACATTGCCATAATCACCACGCTTGGCAGGCGGATTAGTGACCGCAGTACGATGGTAAGTATCCTTGAGCTGATAGATGCTTCTGCCAATCCATCAACTGTTTATCCCCTAGTCGCCTTTTGCGACAGCAATAGGAAGATATGGGGTGTTCTATTCTAAGCTGGAAACCACTCAGCCAATTTGAACTTAATTCTCTTTTAAGTAGTAGTTTTTTTTGTCATTAGTTATCAGACAAAATTAATTTTAAAACGGAGTACGTACTTATTAATCTCAATATTAATTAAATATTTTGATACGAAAACCTATTTCTCTAGAGTAAATGTTATCTGAAATGTAAATGAATTTCATATAATTGATTGATCAATAAATAACTTGATCAAATAACGGAATATCGATAGATCTGCCCCACGGTGGGCGCCAAAACAATATAACTGGATTTCAGCGGATTTAATATATTTTAGAGCTCAGATCTACTAATACAAATTCGAGAGGGGTTTGTATTTCTAATTAATAAATGTCTGCTTCGATAATCTAGAGGTTCCATCAGATATTCCAATATAACCAGCTTTATTAATATTTGCCTAGCAATAATAACTTTACGTTACTTTAACAGCGAGTAATCTTATTTAGATATTGCTTTCTACAACAATTCATTAACATTAAAAGTAAATAGCTACCCTCACGCGGTTTCACCCGCATAATCCCGCATAATCTCTCGTTTCCGTATGATCTAAATAATTCTATAGCCTTCCTTTAGATCGTTTTCTTCCAATCGAACCTGTAGTTCCTCAAATTAGCGCGTTCTGCCAAAAAACTCTTCAGTTTTCTATATTATATCTATATTGACAATTTATCACAATATTCCGTTGATTATAAGAAAACTTGAAAAATAATGCGGTTTTACCTACCTGAGAGCCCGAGGTCATAACCAAGCCCATGCCCATGCTAATTATCTTACATTATAATAGTTTTAAAATATTTGTAGACACAATATTATACAACATTAATAGTATCTTTATTTCCAAATCACAGAGTCCAAAATCCTCGTATCTACAATCAGATAACAACTTTCTTTACAACATGAAAAAAGTCGTCATTTTACATAATCTTCCTATATATCATTTCATCTTAAAAACTTATTTGAGTTGAGTAACATAAAGTAAAGTAAAGTTGGCAAGTGGCACTCGTATATTATGTTCCAATCCTTTGGCACCCAACTGGGACCACTCATAGACGGTGCCAAGTACTGTTTACAAAATAAGTTATGCTTACTAAACAAATCGGAGAAAAATACAAAAAATATATATTTAGCTGACAGTAAGCGCTTTCCTTCAATACTTCTCATTCAGTTTTGAGAAAAGACATACCATAGTAACATACCGAGAAGCATTATCTTTCATTGCCATACACCATACCATAATCAAAGTAACTGGACAGAAACTCCTATTGGCATTAAACCTGCTTATAATTTTTTTATAAATGCGAATACGCTACCCGTTAGCGCCTAAACTACAGAAGCGATTTTGATGAAACTTGTAACAAAAATAGACTAGACCTACGTAAATGATCGGTTGACTTCCATGATATAAAAAAAAAACTTGATAACAAATAAATTATAGTTCAGTAAATAGTCTTAACATACGAAATCGATGGCAAAATCTATTCTTAAATAAACAAGATATTTATTATATAGTTACTGACAACTATTTCAAAATTACTTTGTTTCATCTGATATTGACAGAAGTAAACAAATATCGGAATTGAAAATAAAAATCACTACTATCAGACGAATATTTCGTCTCAAATCCCTTGAGGCTTAAGTAATTACTTAGCTACAAAAAATATTTGCCATTTCTGTTGACGGTACACGAACATGTCACGTGACTGTGGGCCGTTAGTTACTTGGAAATCTTTTTGTAGAGAGGTTCGTTTACTTTGGACCTCTTCAATTATAAGTTATCGGGTGTATTACAGGTTAACGGGTTGTTTTTTATTAAGATAACGTGACCTTCGAACTTTATTTGTCAGTAATAAGGACTTAAGGGTCCTAGGGTAAAGGACTCGATTGTTATAAAATAAATTAAAATGTTTTCCGAAATTTGTGACTATATCCTATATAACATTGTAATTCTGACAAGTACAAGTGTAAGTAACATTTTTCGCAAAACAACATAATTAAAAAATTATCATAAAATATGCTGGAAAAGAAAATGTTCCGGCGTTCTTAATATTTAAAATATATAATAACAAACGTATAAAACTCCTTGTAGCCTTTTACGACACCTACGAGTAGATATGAGAGGTGGGGGGGTAACATTCTATGCCGGCACCCCACGGCCTGACGGAGTTAATATTTTTCACTTATAACCCATCCACTCAAAGATTGTAATATTACGAGAGTAAAGATATACAAGATAGATGGATCACGAGCCGGTCACGTGACCATGTGTACCCACTGGTCCTTCGCAAACTTTTGATGTTCTTGTTTGAGTTTTATGCCACGTGTGTTTGATATGATAATTAATGTTTTCCGACCCAACGTCGTACAAACAGATGAAAATATTGAATGTTGGTTTTGTATGCATTCTTTGTGGTGATTGAAACGAATGAATACATTTCGGCAGTTGGATGAATGTTGTGTTTGTTTGCTGAAAATTTGAGTTTATTCTCATTGAGTTTTGAGTTTTGTCTCAATAATATAATATTTGAGTTACAAAATCAATAATGGTACTTAAAATTAATATTGGTAGTTTGTGATATATTCTTGTTAGCTTCATCAGCCAGTTTTAGTCCACTGCTGAACATGGGTCTCCTCTTACCAGACCTGGGCAAGCCAATTATTGGCATAATCACCACGCTTGCCATGCAGGTTGGTAATCGTAGTATGTTGGTAACTAACCTCGAGCTGATAAATACTGCTGCTCATCCATCAGGTGTATATACATTAGTCACCCCTTACGACACCCATAGAAGGACATGGGGTGGTTTATTCTAAGGCGGAAACCACACGAAACATATTATTAGTATAGGATAGATAAATATGATAGTTTTCTACATGTTAGTCTAAGATGCATTTATTAGATATCAAAGCATCATGCTTTTGCCTGCGTCTTCGGCCAGGTAGGTATCGAAGAGGTTCTTCACAAATGTTGATGCCCCGTTTCATTTATTTAAGAATTTGTAAAATCCCTTCTTTATATTTTTCATGAATACCTAACTTCATGTAAGATTTTAGGTTTTACAACTAAATTTTCTGAAAATCAGTATTTTGGTCCGGAAAACCATAAATCAATCTATTAACCACTAAAAGCCTGAACATCATCTCTAACACAAGAATAAATAATAAACTAAAACTAGTCAAATTACTGTGACTAATGATCTAGCGAGGATCCCACGTTGGGCGCCAACAAGCGTCACTCATGTTGTGAGGAGATCACGATGTTTCGGTTAATTGAATAACATGGCTATTGGGGCCAAAATTCAACTATTACAACCAATTTGTGTCAAAATACCGTACCGTATGGTTTCTGGCTTAAAATAGACTACCCCATATCTTCCTCCGGGGTCGTAAGAAGTGACTAAGGGACATACACCTGATGGATGGCCAACAGCATCTGTCAGCTCAAAGATACTTCCATCTTACTGCGATCACCAATCCGCCTGCCAAGCGTGGTATTACGGAAATATCCCACAACGACTCTGGCTTGCCAAGGTCTGTTAAAGAGGAGGCCCACGATCAGCTGTGGACGTTAAAGTCAAAAATAAAAAATGATAAGGTCAAAAAAAGTAGCTTTATTATTTATCGCAAACAGACAGATCGAGGCAGTGGCGTAGCTAGCGTAGGGCCAGGTGGTGCAGTGCACCTGGGCCCAGGACCTCAGAGTAGTAATGCATTTCCCCTCGGACAAAAAAAAAAAAAAAAAAAAGGGGGACTCTACCCTAAGCTTTGAAAACAGCGGGTGAGCCAACTCGCCAGCTCTCGAAGCTATGCACCGGGGCCTTGCCCATCTAGCTGCGCCACTGTCGAGGCACCGGACGACACTACCATACTACATAATATTCGTTAAGTTTTTTTGTAGACATACACAACGTCATTATGAAACACAGTAAGTAGATTTATATCTTGATCCATATTTCCAAATTATAATGTTGTTTTAACGCATACAAACAACACGCATAACTCGAGTAATGACTTGATCAACCCTGATTGGAATAACATTGATTTACAAAGGCATTAGGCGTCGGCAACACAATGATGTGTAAATAAACAAAATAATTAAAACTTAATTCTATAATTTGAATGCCTCGGTGGCTAGTAATGGTAGTTGCTCTTGAGTAATGTCAATCAATAATTACTTTATTCATATAGACACAATTCAAAAAAAAAGTCATGTTCTTATAATGCGTCCATTTCTTTTCCTACCACCAGTTCGAACACGTTTCAACTCTGAGAAGAACTGGCAAGAAACTCAGAGGAATCCTTATTTAAAAAATCAATTTATTTCTTTTACAATATTGTTAAGCAGCAGTGTCATGCCAGAGCAAGTTACTCCCAAACCATTCTGTCATTTACATAGTCTGATATTTTATAATATGCCTTTTTACATAATTTAGCTTTGACAATGGCTTTAAATTTATTAACAGATTATTCTCTAATATTATTAATGGTGTTCCGGGTTATAAACCCACCGGAGATAATTATTTGTGTGCACCACAGATAGGTATTCTGAGTTTGGGTGTGCTTTGTGTCCTTGAATTGAGAGTTGGTAAAGTCCTACGCGACATAGAGATTAATTACCCTAGTGCGAGAGTGGTATTACAAAAAAGTAGCCCAATGGCTAGGTGCGCCGGACTTGTGATCTTGTGGTCGCCGCCGGTTCGATCCCCATCCATTGCACTATCAACGTCAACCCACTCGTAACACAAGTTTTTTTTTCGGACGGACATATGTAGTTAGCCCCGAGTCTTTTGCTGCTTCACAGAACATAAAGGCGAGCAGAGCTCCAGCCTCATAAACGTAACACAAGCATTTAAGCTTCGCACAAGGTTAACCAGATTGATATCCCCGTAACTGATTTTATATCTGTTGAAATTGATGGGATACGGATTACTGATGTCTTTCCACTGCCAAAAGATTGCATTCCCTTGTTGTTATATGGTTGCTATAATAAATTTGGATTTTGAACTAAAAGTGTTTTGTTTAGTATCAGTAGTCTGGTAGGTCTGGGTTAACAAGAATACTAGTAGATTGCAAAACTTTGCTAATATAAAAAAAAAAAAAATGTTTTATGCTATAGTAGTGATAATGGTTATGAATTAAGTCCGAAATATTGACTTTTGGAGTCAATATTTTTCTTGAATTTTATTCTTTTAATAGGATGATAAATTAGTTCGATTTATTTGGTAATGCCATTAGTAGGTACTGGCCAAATGTCTCACCGTACGTATATTTCACGAATTACTACTGAACTATCAAATCCTTAAAACTAACACACTCTCACACATGTACAAATGGATCCGTAAACATCCATCGCAATACGTAACATTAGACATTTACTATTTATGAATTGTCTACCTGTGGGAGTAACGGATTCTTTTTCAGGGTTACTAGCAGAGTTTTGCAGTCTACTAGTATTCTTGTTAACCCCTCGTGCTAAGCTATAATGCTTGTATTAAGATTGGGTTACAAGATAATTCCAGTCAAATATCGCTTATTTCGCAAAAATATTTAAATTTTGTACGTTTACGTGTTACGCGAGTGAAACCACGCGCGGAAAGCTAGTTACTTCATAAAACATAAAAAAGTGTACCAAGGTAGGTACACCTTAAAGATCATTATTCTAAATCGTCCAAACTTCGTTCTTTTATCTTGAATATCGACAAAAAGTAAAGCTAATTATACTCTGATAAATCCTTATAAAAAGGTTCTGAGATCATTAGTAGCGTCAAGCGAGTCAGATAACGAGATGAACAAGTCATTATAATTATTGATCTGAAGCTTATAAAACAACAGTTTACGAGGAAAAATCAAGATAATATTATAAATGCTGAACTTTGGGAAGTTATTTTTGTTTATTTTCCTAAAGAGAAGCTCGTTAAATGTTTTATATAATACCGTGAGAGGTTCTTTTGAAAATTAAGGGTATTTTACATCATTTTGACGCCCTGAAAGATTCGTGTAGATTCTAGCTTAGAATAGACCACCCATGGGTGTCGTAAGAGGCGACTAAGGGACATACAGCTGATGGATGGACAGCAGCAGCTATCAGCTTAAGTAGACCATCTTACTGCAATCACCAATGTGACGTCTGCCAAATGTGGTTATTATGGCAATATCGTTCAACGACCCTGATTTGACAAGGGCTGTTAAGAGGAGTCTACGACCTGTTTAACATGAGTATGTTCAGCAGTGGACGTTGACTTGCATTTGACATGAAGAAGAAGAAGAAACGATAATCAACGTTAGAATCGACTAGTCAGCTGTTAAAACTCTTATTTAGTATCAAACAACTTGCAGATCTCACGATCAGCTAATTTCATTTTATTCTAGGTTAGTTAATCATAGACAATTAAGTTATTACATATTGATTTTTAGTTTCATTAACCCTTTTTAGCCATCTTCCGCACTACATGCGTTAGAAGTTTCTCTTAGTTGTTTATGTTTTAGAAACTGATTTAATTTGACTGCGAGGTTAGCAGCTATGCTACTTGATATTTGCTTCGATTAACTTTTGATAATCTGCAGGCCAATTATGTAACTTACCATAGCAACGCGACAGTAGATATTTTTCCAAAATTTAGCAGATGAATTGCAGAACGTCAAAAAAAGCTGCGTTGCCATAAGTGTTACCATTAAGCGTACGATTTGTAAATTAGCGGCCTAGCCCAATGGCTAGAGGTGTCGGACTTGTGATCTCGTCATCGGTTCGATCTACACCCATTGCACTACCGACGTGAACCTACTCGTAACCAAGCATTTTAGCTTAGCACGAAAGATCAACCAGAATACCAGTAAACTGCAAATTCTGCCAGTACTCTTTTTTAAAAGACCAGAAACAAAAAAGATCAGACTATAATATAATATAATAATGTGACAGTGATTAAATTTATATTCAATAAGAATAATGTAAGGTCTAAAACAAAAATGCTTAGTTAAGTCTCCAAACAAATAACGATCAGCTCGACCTGCTGTAAGTTCCAGAAAAAACAAAATCTGTCCTCGAAAGTAAAAGCGAGCAAAAGTTAATCAACACTAAACACGACACGAAGCAACTCCTCCCCTCTGGTTGAGCTGAAAGCTTCCGAAAGCGACTATTTTTCATAAAGTCGTGGGCTCCGATCATTAATCGTGCTCCGATCACTGAGCAACTTCGCTTTGTTTTTGTTCACTTAACTTGTCGGAAAGCCTTGAATTTTTGCCTTGTGTTTTGATGCTTCATCATCGTCTTCTTATTTTGTGCTTTATGAATTTCACTATTAGCAATCGACTGTTCCAGTGCTTACGGTACTTGCTTTTGAGACCTGTGGTGCTGGATTCGATTCCAACGAACCACGAAATTTATCAACCTCTTTATACCACGTGTCTAAAGGGCACGTAGATGCCTTTTATCGATAATGGCTAACATTACTCGACAAATACAAAAAACGGTCAAGTTCGAGTCGGAATCGCGCACAAAGGGTTCCATACCAATATTTGGCAAAACAACTTGTATCTGAGGTGGCACCACCCACTTTTGGCTTTATTTGTCTACTCACTTTTTAGATAGTTTTGATAAAATCTATTGCTCAATGTTTAAAGTTATTATCTTTATTGATACTTACACTTTGAAGACAAATATTAAGGAATTGGAGGTTTTCCAATACAGGCTGATATTTAATAGCTATTTCGATATTATTGTTATTAAGAACAAGAAAAAATAACGGTAAAAAACCACGTATGTTGTATGGGAACCTCTTTTATTAATTTAATTTTAATTACCTAAATATTTTGTGAATTACGAGTAGGTAGGTCTGTAGTAAACTTTTCTGTAAAGTGATTCAAAATATAAGTAATGTTAAGACTTATTGAACAGCTCTTTCCAATTCGACTGCTCCCATCAATCGTTGGCTAATGATTGCTACACTCGGCGCTGGATTTCTTTCAGACTCCACCCCTCTGTATCAACCCCTAGTGAGGCTTTAATGGTGTTTTTACGCGGCTTTCAGTAAAGTATTACTAATATATAGAGGCGGCTGGTCTATTTAATGTTGCCTCGTTTTTTGTAGAGTTGTGTAGTAAATACACATGTATAGTAAAGACAACCTCCGTAGCGTAGCGGTATTTAGCTCGCTTTAAATCTCGGAGGTCGTAGGTTCGATCCCCACGCCGGACAGAAAATCTTTGTGTAAATGCTAAGATTTCTTTCCGGGTCTGGTTGGTTGAGGGACTGCCCTCCGTGCCTCGGAAAATACGTTAAGCCGTTGATCCCGATTATTATAACATCATCTATAATAATCGTATATCAAGGAACAGGCAGCAGCGTTTCCTTGAGCAGTACAACATAATACTGGGTCACCAACCCGCCTGCCAAGCGTGGTGACTATGGCAACTCCCCTCTCTCGGGAGGACAATGTTCAGCAGTGGACGTAATACGGGCTGATGATAATGATATAATGATGATGATGAAAGTTTAGTCATGTTGGTCTGACTATTTGTCAGTCAGTGTTATTCAGTCTGTTAACTGCCCCGTTGTTCTAGCGGTGATATTGGTTACTTTATCAGTCATTTTACGGCCACGGCTGAATATATGTCTCCTCTTAACACTCCTTGGCAACCTAGGATCATTGAGCGATGGGCCGGATTGCTTGTACGTACCCGGCCCCCGCCAATGGCAGATCGAAGGAGTGTCCGGGGGGTTTTAGTGGTGTAGGGTCCTCTCCTCGTGGTATGGGTTTAGCATACCACGCTATGGAGAGGGCGAGTCCCACATATCCCATATTGCTATAAGCTAGGCTTAAACTGATAGATGCTGCTGCTCATCCATCAGATGAGTGCCCCTTAATAGCTTTTACCGACACCCATAAAGAGACATAGAGTGGTCTATGCAGCTGGAAACCACACAGCGGACTTAAAACTATTATCGGACGTTAACTTAAATAGTTGTCCCGGGTAGGAATCGAACCCAGATCACAAGGCCTCTGATTCTACTACCGTTAACACTGAGCCTCTTCCACGGAAACTGGTAGCTAAAGGAATTGAGTAAATTACATTGTTCAATGCTCTTCTAAGTATTTTGTTGGTCTGCATGGTTTTTCCAACTCCACATTATTATAAATTGATAGCCTATGTTTTGTATGTAGCTGACGTGTTTGTGTAGGGGTGAAACTGGGGGTTGATGTTTAAAAAAAAGAGAATGCAACGGTTTCCACGTTAGTGGCGGTTAACGAAAAAAGTTAAATTGAATTTTATTGGCGAGACTCGCGGCGAAAAACATGATGGCAATTTTAGTGTTAAAATATATATTGTAAAAAGAGTAAAAGTTTTAACGAACATAAAATATATTTGAGAAAAATATGTTTCGTTATGAAATATAAGGGGCTTCTGAAAAATATGCCACCCAGTGTTGCCCGCCTTTTTTATGGCAAAGCGGGATTTGGAACTTTTTGAGCAAAACTAGTGGGATTCTTTTGTCGAAAGCGATGCACAGTAAAAAAATGGTCAAGTGCGAGTCGGATTCGCGCACGTAGGCTTCCGTACCATTTTCAAGCGTCTACCTGTTATTGATTTCGAGCAAATAAGGGCAAAAAAAAAGATGTATGGGAGCCCCCTTAAAAATATATTTTATTTTTAGTATTTGTTGTTAAAGCGGCAATAGAAATACATCTACATCTGTGAAAATTTTAACTGTCAAGCTGTCGCGGTTCTTGAGAGCCTAGTCACATATGAGTTAAATATATCACGCATGAACAATTTGACTGAATATGGCGTATTTTTTTTTTTGTCACTTTAAATAAAGTGCGAACGTTTCACCTTCAGCTTTATGACAGTCTTTGAAACTGGTTGTCATCACTTACATATCACCTTCACATCACATCTAACTTCAAATAAATACAAACTACCCACCACTCACTCCCCCGGGAAGAATTCAACGCAGTTTATATTGAATTCTTTCACATTTTCACAGCACAACTTCTGTTAAGGGCAGAACTTACGCCGAGAATCCCGGGACTGAAAGCGGTACCGGTACTTACAGAAATACCGGGAAGCACACCTCCTATACTTCACATTCAAACTCTTGGTTTGAAGAATCATATAACGATAAAACTACAACATTAATTTGTCTTGCGATTTTTAAAATATCGGTTGAACATTAATCAAAAGATTATTCAAGGCCCCTCTTCTTTTTTTTTGCTTTTGTTTGTAGTTTAGCTTCATCTTGTTTTTATAATATCCCGAAGTTATTTGTTTGATAATACAGAAAATATGTTTACCAAAACTGATAACATCAGAGTTTATATTATAAACCAGTACTCAACATCTCAATCCCTACTAATATTATTATGTGAATGTAAGTTTGTTTGTTTCGCTTTCAAGCACGAACCACTGAACCGATCATCATCAAACTTTGTGATATATGGTATTACTAGCTTCCCGCGCGCGGTTTCACCCGCGTAACTCCCGTTCCCGTGGGAAATTCATAATAAAATATAGCCTATGTTCTTTGTCAGGCTCTAGACTATATCTGTACCAAATTTCATTTAAATCGATTCAGTAGTTAAGGCTTGATTGCGTAACAGACAGACAGACAGAGTTACTTTCACATTTATAATCTTAAGTAAGGAAGTAAGGATAAGTAACATAAAGACATTGGCTTCAATGCGAGCGAAGCCGCGGATAAAAACAAGTATACTTTATGTGACTGTCTCAAGATGAAGAAAAGGTATATTGCGCCGGTGGCTCAGTGGTGACAGCAATGGCATCTGAGACCTGGTTATGTAGATTCAATTGCCAACCGAATCAATTATTAGGTGATACTTGAATTTATGTTCTGTGTCTGCTTTGTGCCCATAATTTATCACCAGTTTTTTTATAGACCAGTTGTCGTTATACAAAAAATACCGGTACAAAAAAAGGTACCGGACTGAATTCAGTCCCGGGACTCACGTTACACGCTCTAACCGTGTGTTGTGAAATTTGTAATCTTTCAGAATGATCCCATCGGGAGTTCAGCGACTAGTAATATTATATTTTGTGTTTTCTTTTCACCAAAAAGTTATAAAAGCCATGTGTCCTCCAGACGTGTTAGGTTAATGGCTTTACATGAATATTCTAGTTTAAATATAAGTAAGGAGTATCTTAAACATATGTCATCTCTTTAACAGCAGATAAAGTCTTGTACAGTTATCACCTTCATTATTAATACATAGTACATGTCGGCTTAGAATAGACCACCCCATGTCTCCCCACGGGTGTCGTAAGAGGCGACTAAGGACATGCAGCTGATAGATGAGCAGCAGCATCTATCTTAATGCGATCACCAATCCGCCTGCCAAGCGTAGTGATTTCGGCAATATCCCGGACATTACTGGTAATCGCAGTAAGGTGGTGATTACTGCCGTTTCCATCGCGGCCTCATTGAGACGATCCGGCGAAACATACTCAGATGCATGTAAAAATTATTTTGGTCCAGTTACTGTCATTATTTAGTTAATTAACTTACCCAATTTACCAATCGGTTGTCTTTATACAACTTGTATTTACATTTTGCTAATATAACAGATCAGTGTGTGTTATTTTCTTCATCGGCTATAGGGTATCGGATCTGGTGCACGTGGGTATAGCCTGTCGTACAACTTTATCTTCTATATACTCTTTAATACTATAATAACCTCTACTTATTAAGATACGTTTTGATACGAAGCTTGTTATAAAATCTAATGCAATTTCCCATGAATTAATTACTAACTTTGCTGACCCTAAAGCACGGCATACCTAGTTTGTCCTTATTCCTAGTATTTGTAGTGTCAAAGTCACTTTTTAGGGTTCCGTAGCCAAATGGCAAAAAACGGAACCCTTATAGATTCGTCATGTCTGTCTGTCTGTCTGTCCGTCCGTATGTCACAGCCACTTTTTTCCGAAACTATAAGAACTATAATGTTGAAACTTGGCAAGTAGATGTATATTGTGAACCGCATTAAGATTTTCACACAAAAATAGAAAAAATCAAAAAAAATTGGGGTTCCCCATACATAGAAATGAAACTCAAAAAAATTTTTTTCGTCGAACCCATACGTGTGGGCTATCTATGAATAGGTCTTCAAAAATGATGTTGAGGTTTCTAATGTAATTTTTTTCTAAACTGCATAGTTTGCGCGAGAGACACTTCCAAAGTGGTAAAATGTGTTCCCCCCCCTGTATCTTCTAAAATAAGAGAATGATAAAACTAAAAAAAATATATGATGTACATAACCATGCAAACTTCCACCGAAAATTGGTTTGAACGAGATCAAGTAAGTAGTTTTTTTTTTAATACGTCATAAGCCGTAAACCGCAATTTACCTTTCATTCAATCAACTATTATTAACATCGATTAGAGTTACAACGAACTACAAGAACGTTTATACTATGTTACTTGTTGTATTCTTGATATCAAAAATAGGTAGGCACTTGCAACTAGTAGGTACGGAACCCTTCGTGCGAGAGTCCGACTCGCACTTGGCCGGTTTTTTTACTAAATGAATCTAGGTTTTTTCTAACAAATAAAATATTTTGGTAGATATACTCAGATGGCACATTATATATTATGTATTTATTTTATTATATTTATATCTTCAAATAGGGTTCGCAAGGAATAAGAATACAATGTTATGTTAAATTAAATTTTCTCTCAAAGGTTGTTCATTAATTTAATTAATACCTACGATAGCTTTGAAATTAAATGAATTTAATTATAATGTATATCAATTTGATACGCTTTATGTAATTGAAGTGTAATTTTCTTTGATGTCTTTTATAAACTAGACTAGTTTATCCTCACGGTTTCAATGTCTTGTTTTAAATCTTCTGGACAACTTTTTAATCCACATCATCATCATCGGCCCGTGTAACGTCCACGGCTGAGCGTGGGCCTCCTCCCAAAAGAGAGTATTTGCCATAGTCACCTCGCTTGGCAGGCGGGTTGGTGACGGCAATTTATGTTGTAGCAAACAAGGAAACGCTGCTGCCCATTCCTTGATATACGATTATTATAGATGACGTTATAACAATCGGGACCAACGGCTTAACGTGCTTTCCGAGGTACGTATTTAAACGCTAAAGGTAAACCGCGAAGCAATAAAATCTTTTATCCATATAACATTAGTCAGATATTAAAGTCGTCTTATATCTTTAAACCTGACGATATCACTGACTCATCTAAACTCACGAGGGGCCTCGTAACTAGGAACGATGCAGGGGAATGCACGCGTAAAGAATACTTCCACTGCTCCCAAGGGAATGCGGGCCCTTCGTCACGCAAAGACCACACTAGAAATGTTCACGGGAATCTACTAAGATGTAATAAGACTAGTGGTCGCGCAGTGGTCGCAGTTCGTCGATAATTAAAACAATATTACCATTCTGGAGTCCTTCTCTATATGAGTGCAAAATTTCATACTCCTCCGTCCGCAGAGTTTTTATAAAAATGGGTATAAAAGATTTTGCTTAACATATTATTAATCATCATCATCATCAACAGCCCGTTTACGTCCACTGCTGAACATGGGCCTCCTCTTAACAGACCTTAGCAAGCCAGGATCGTACAGGGATATTGCCATAAATCACCACGCTTGGCAGTCGGATTGGTGATCGCAGTAAGATGTTAACTTTGAGCTAATAGATGCTGCTGCCCATCCATCAGCCATATGCCCCTTGGTCGCCTTTTACGACACCCATGGGAGGACATGGGGTGGTCTATTCTGAGCCGGAAACCACAAGGCCAATATTATTATTATTAATGAAAAATATATTTTTAGAATAAGATTTAGCTACCTATGTTCAGGAACTAGCTGCTGCCCACGACTTCGTTCGCTGGATAGAAGGATAGTAGGAAAGTAGCATTAAAGTCAAGTTCAAAAATGAAAAAAAAAAAATTGCTACTCGTTGGTTTAAAATACTCGTCTACTACCTCGTGAATAAATGTCAGTATCGCGGGGGACTTAGCAATCTCGTAACTCATTGACGCACAGCTCTCCCCCACTCAATACAACTATGTGGGGTGCACACAAATACTTGTTCCGAGGGGGGGGGGGGAGTCGAATCCAGAACACCTGTTCTCACAGGCAACTACCGTAACCACAGAGCTACCAGTAATATATTTATCTATAAACGCCCTAATCTGAGGTGTTTCCTGAGATTAGGGCGTTACTGGCTCAATGTGAAAAATTATTCACAGTGACGGCTATATACACTATATTTTATTATTAATCTCCTATGGGAACGGGACTAACGCGATATAATATCATTTACAACAATCAATGTTTAACTCTTCATAATATAAGAGCATGAGTATTTAATAGTTGAGACTGGATTACTCATTGAGTAATCTAGTCTCAACTATTATGCTTAAATCCTTTCAATATTATAATCGCGAAAGTTTGTGTGGTTATGGATGGATGGATGGTTAGTCTTTCATGCAAAACGTACTTAATTTGGCTGAGATGTTGCACGGGGACTAGTCCCATGGTTTTACCTACTCTGCTCCAGTGGATCATTTTATAAAATTAAACATAAGCAAACAACAACCACCATAGCATGAAACAATAAAACCAGTAAGAAATAAAAAGACCCCACCGGGAGGGAAACACGTAGTACTAATGGCGCCCACCGTGGGACCGAATGTTTTGTATGCACCGTCAATAGGCCTCGGGGGAAAAACTGCGTCTGTTCCCTAACATCAATATTTAATGGAAAACGGCTGCAAATATATTACGATGCATAAGTAAATAGAACTACAAAACTTAACATTCAAGGTAGTATAATTATTATAACATTTTGACATTATTATACTATAGTTATACTCCGTGGCGTGGCGCGGAACAAGAAATCTTTGTGTAGATTCTATGATCTCTTTACGGGTATGGTTGGCTGAGGGACTACCCTTCGTGCCTCGGAAAGCACGTTAAGCGGTTGGACCGTATTGTTATAACATCATCTATTAAAATTGTATACCAAGCAACTTCCAAGTCTATTCCAAGCGTGGTGACTATGGCAAAACCCTTCCTTGGGAGTAGGCCCATGTTCAGCAGTGGACGTTATACGAGCTGATGATGATGATGAAAACGTTACCTATTGAAATTATGATGATGTATTAAACCACGGACACAGCTAGTGTTATCTACATTGCAGCAAATATACGTGCTGTCTATTTGTAACATCCACCAATAAATTAAATACAAATGAGTGCATTATTGCAACTTCAGGCATAGAACTCATCATTATTTCAATGATATAACAAAGGCTGTTTATGTAAAAAACACTTACCATACAAAACTCCAAAAATGTTTTTTATATGTTATACTGCGTAAGGTGTTTTAGATAAACTATAGTTTCGATTAATTATGATTGCATACCTGTAACAAAAATAAAGAAACACATTATAATCATAAAATAAAATTAAAGACTATCATGAAATATTTCAATCATCAAGTTTTACTTTATGTTGAATTAATACACGTAGCTCAGGTTTTAATCACTATTTAATATTAAAATAGCTTGAGATACAAAAAGTAATACACGGTCGCTTAATGTCACAGAGTATAGAGAGAGAGCAATATTTTATAGTAGACAAATAACAAAGGCGCGAAATTCAAATTAAGAATATTACATTCTACACTCTTCCCGAATTTAAGCCTCAATATTTAACAAATAAATACTAAATAACTAATCAAATTAAACAGTATCTGACAAATATACACTTTACATCAGACATAGGCATAATATAATTTATATAGCAAAAACTTGGACCATAAACTATTCCTGAATCAATACAAAAGTAGGTTATATAATTACATTTCAAGACTTATGTCAATTGGAAACTGAATTATATGATAATACTCCAAGCTTTGACCTTAAATGTTGAAATTTATCTCTAGACAATGCTTTTGTAAGTATATCTGCAAGCTGACAATCACTACTAACAAACTTTAACTCAATTATCTTTTGATGATACTTTTCTTTAATAAAATGATATTTAATTTCAATATGCTTACACCTCTTATGGAAATTAATGTTTTTAATGACACTAATAGCACTTTGATTATCTAGATTAAGACACATTGACTCCTGTTTATATTCTTTAACATCACTTGAAAACTGTTTGATCCACATTGTTTCTTTGGTAGCAGCACAGGCTGCCATAAATTCAGCCTCTGTTGTAGACAGAGCCACTGTTTGTTGTCTTTGGCTGGACCAAGTCACAGCTGCCCCGTTCTTTATGAATACATAGCCAGTGACTGAACGGCGTGTATCCACATCATTTGCATAGTCTGCATCACTGTAGCCGGTGATGTCTGATGTATCTGGAGATCGTGTATAACACAACCCAAACTCTTTTGTATCTTTCAAATATTTGAAAATTCGTTTAACTGCATTCCAATGGGTTTGATTGTAACAGTTAAGAAAACGACTCACCAGACTGACAGCAAACATGATATCTGGTCGACTCACAATAGCCAGGTGCATTAGAGAACCCACTGCTTCTCTATATGGTACATCTTTCTCAGCCTCTTTATTTTCTCTTTGCAATTTCATGTGAGGGTCAACTGGAACACTGTTAGAATTTGCATTAGTCATATTGAATTTAACCAGCATTTGTTGTATATATTTAGTTTGATGGATAAATATGCATTTACTAAATTGTTCAATTTGCATTCCCACAAAGTTTCCAGGTTTGGATAATATTTTTATTTCAAATATGGTACTTAATTCTTTGGTTACTTTTTGTAAAGCCAATTCATCAGAAGAAAATAACAATCCATCGTCAACATATAAGCATAAATAGCATTTGTTTTTATTGAATTCAGCAATATACACACATTGGTCGGCTTTACTGTTGACAAAGCCAAACTTCTTAAGCACAGCGTCAAATTTGCTATTCCAACACCGTGGAGCCTGCTTTAGACCATATAGAGATTTATTAAGTTTACATACCATGTTGTCTTCATGGTGGAGACCTTTTGGTGGTTTCATGAATATGGTCTCATCAAGTTCTCCATAAAGAAATGCTGTTTTGACATCAATCTGTACAATTTTTAAATTATTTTGTGCTGAGAGAGAAAGAAGTAGACGTATAGAATCATACCTGACTGTCGGAGCATAAGTTTCATGGTAATCGATACCCTGGGTCTGTGAATACCCTTTTGCACACAGTCTAGATTTATACCTTGGACCCGCTGGTTCATCCTTAATTCGGAATACCCATTTGCATGGTATTACTTTTGCATTCAGAGGTTTCTCAACCAATATCCAGGTGTTATTTTTCTGATGAGCATCTAGTTCCTCATGTATGGACTTAATCCATTTATCTTTATTTACTGAGTTCACAGCTTCCTTATATGTTAATGGAATGTCTGTGTAAATGTCATCACTTTGACACAGGTATGTACTTTCCTCAGAATCATCTACTTTATTTATCTTCTTTCTAGATCTCAATGTTATGTTGCTAGTTACTGGAGAATTTAAACTGATGTCAGGTAAGTACTCACTATCTGATGATGTATTGTTATCACATACAGTATCATGTGAACTTATTGAAGATTGTTCATCTATTTCAGGGGAATTATTTTCTTCACTCACATCTATTTTTGTTTCAGGAGTCTTTTCTGACAGTTGTACAGATACATAATCTCTTTTGACAGTAGATTCAAGAAAGGTTGCATCCCTGCTTTTCACCACTTTTCTGGAATTTGGTATTATGAATCTATAGCCTTTACTGTGATCACAATAGCCAATGAATATCATCTTTTGTGCCTTTGGGTCCCACTTTTTACGTTTCTCTTGTGGTAGGTGTACCATGGCTTCACAACCAAATATTCGCATATGTTTAACATTTGGTTTCCGCCCAGACCACAGTTCCTCTGGTGTTTTAAATGACAGGGACCTGGTTGGAGAACGGTTAATTATATAGGCGGCTGTGTGTACTGCATCAGCCCAATATTGTTTTGGTAGGTTCGCATTGAGCAGCATACATTTCGCTCTTTCAATGAGGGTTCTGTTCATACGTTCTGCAGTTCCATTTTGTTCCGGAGTATATGGTGTGGTAGTCTGGTGTATGATACCCTTACTTTTTAAGTAGTCAGAGAATTCTTTATTGACATATTCTAGTCCATTATCCGTTCTCATAATCTTTATTTGGCTATTCAATTGATTTTCTACTTCATTTTTAAACTCTTTAAATTTTTCTAGAGTATCACTCTTGTTGCGAAGAAAATACACATAAATCTTCTTGCTATAATCATCAGTGAAGGTAAGGAAATACTTGGCACCTCCTATTGTTTGAGTTTCCATAGGTCCACATAAATCCGAGTGTACCAGTTGAAGAGGAACCATTGATCTGCTTCCTTCACTTTTAAAAGGTAGCCGTGTTTGTTTACCTTCTTTACAGGTGACACAAGTCAGACTTTCTGTATTTGTTGAGAAAGTTACATGGTCAGTATTTTCAGGCATTTTCTTTAAACTGTCGAAATTAAGGTGTCCCATTCTTTGGTGCCATAGAAAAATATCTTTTTCTTCAACATCGGACATGCATGCATAACCTCCTCTAGGAGTGTTCAACTGGTACATGTTGTTGATTATTCTAGCTGTTGCTACTATATGATTTTTACTGTTCATAATTACACAGCCAGTTCGGTTGAATTTCACTTGGCCACCACTTTGAATAATTTGACTCACAGATAACAAATTAGTTGCCAGTTCAGGAACATATAAAACATTGTTAAACAGTACCTTTTTCTCATAACCTTTATCATCATAAGTATCCAAGCTTACTTGACCTGAGGATTGTACAGATAACTGTTTGTTGTCTGCAACTCTTATTTTCTTTATTGTAGATGTCCGCTCATTCTGAAGCAAATCCTTGTGTTTGGTCATGTGCGAGGTTGCACCAGAGTCCACATACCAGGCATCATTTTGTGAGAGTGATGCTACAAATACAGCAGCATATGATGAACTATTTGATGTTTGTTTGTATTTAGCTTTAGATTTGCATTCTGAACTTTTATGACCATACTTATTGCAAGTATAGCATCTAGGGCCTTTAGCTGGCTTCTTATAGTTATGTTGAGTCTTCTTATTTACTGTAAATGCCTTGGAATCATTTTCAGACAGTCTTACTTCTTGTAATAACTTAGCCTTAATAGAATCTGAGGTAATTTTCATTCCGGAGCTCTCTATGGCTATTATCATAGGTTGATATGAATCAGGTAGACCAGAGAGTAGCAGCGTTCCCAGCCACTCATCATCTACCTTGAAGCCTATATTTCTGAGCTTATGAGCGGTACCCATTATTTTGCTAACATACTCCTCTATATTCTGACATCCACTGAGCGATGTATTACACAGATCACGCAGCAGACCCACTCGTCGTGTTAGCCCAGAGTCGTCGAACGCTGTCGACAATTTGTCCCATACTTCTTTTGCAGTGCCAGCCTCTTGAATGTGTACGTAATTTGTTGGATCGACTGACAGTATTATTTTCGTCTTGGCTTTTATGTCCCGTTTTTTATCTTTATCTGAGTTGTCTTCTATGCAACAATCCCATAGCTCTTCGTGCTGTAGGTACGTTTGCATTGCAAAACGCCAGGTTGCATAATTTTCACGGCCAGACAGCTTTTCGATAAACCCAAGAGTATTGTTTAATGCCATTTTCAAGTAAATAACTCAGTTCAATACGTAAATACTTTTCAAAAGTCCAAAAAATAACACGTACACTCGTAACACGTTTCGTTTTTGAGGTTAAGTTCACTTCAATGTTTTTGATCACTGATTTTACGATTAGATTTTGCACTGTATTTATTTATAAGCTTTTCTGGGCCCATAACCTGTTGAATTAATACACGTAGCTCAGGTTTTAATCACTATTTAATATTAAAATAGCTTGAGATACAAAAAGTAATACACGGTCGCTTAATGTCACAGAGTATAGAGAGAGAGCAATATTTTATAGTAGACAAATAACAAAGGCGCGAAATTCAAATTAAGAATATTACATTCTACACTTTACTTCACCAAATTTGTAATACATTTGGTGAGAACATACGTAGAAACTACGAGTTTAAGTATTTACAAATTAACCCCATTTGTTGTTGACATTCCACCGACACACTGTTGTCTGTTGAAAATGTCGTTCGTTTCTAAATATATTGCTCACAAACTTTCTCAATATAAGCAAGCGTACAACTTCTTACTTAATGTAAGTAAACGATTATAATCTTAATATCAGTCCTTCATGCTACAAGTGTATTAACATACAAAAAACAAAAAGTTTAATAATTTTTTGAGCACTTTACTGAAAATATGACCGCTTTGTAAATTTCTAAAACTGTAATTAATAAAATTAAGACTACAGGCTGCATTCGAACCTGCATCTTAGGTTTATCCCCTAATTCCTAAGTCATTCGGTCACGATGAATCCCAGTTTATTTTTGTTAACGTATTAGTATTGAATTGTTTTAAAAGATGGAGACATCGACAGTTAACTGAAGAATAAACCTGAAACAAAAAAGAATATATGCATTTCTTTAAATAAACTAATATTCGTCCGTAGGTATTTGTATCTACTGATGACTAGGGAAGATAACCAACAAAATGTTTAAAACCACTAACCACCCTCTGAAACGTTGTAACGAGCACGCTAGCAAGTGCAAACCCACGAGTATAAACTAGTACATAAATAAACACAATAAACTGTCCCCACGGTAACAAAGTACCAGTTAATGGCACCCAACGTGGGCCGAGCCCTCCGGTACAAATACTTCCTCAATTACTTTCGGGGATGACCGACGAACAGGAATGTGCTATTGATTTTATTTAGCGAGCACTGAACAGTTTTTACGTTGAAAAGGTTTGATTTGCGAGCGGAATTATTAAGTTAGGTTTATATAGGTCTGTGATTTATTGATGTGCATGCTATATTATTAATGTTTTACAAAGATGAATCTTTCGAACTTTAAGTACAGTTAATTACTAAAACACGTCTAAATTGTTTACTGTTCGTATCTTATTATTTTTTGTCGACTAATGCAATTAACATTTATTATTTGATTATTGTTTGCTATTTATATGTGCAAAATAAATAATCTATTGATATAACAGATCAAAATAGGATTTTCTGTCAAATTCTGTTAAATATCTATTTTGCGAATGTTGCAACTAATAAACTAATAAGGATGAAAGTTTAAACTACCAATTATAATATATTAGTCACTGTAGTTTTCTTAAAAAAAAACAACCACACTTAGGACATAAATCACGGGGCCTTTACGAACATATTTTTTTACGGACACAAACCGTAAAAAATATGTTTATTTTAAATTCGAAAAGTTTGATGCATGGATTAATCCCAACAATGTATATTAGTTACTAAATCACGCCAGAATTTAACGAAGATAAAACCGCACGGATTATTATAACACCTCTTCACAATTCGCAAAATGAGACAAAGAAATTAATTTTAATAAAGCAAATTCTCCAATGAATATACCTAACCCTTCGTTTCTGGTAAATTTTATTTTAGGTAGTAGCAACAAAATTGGATGTATCATTCATAATTTACGGTTGCCATTCTTCATAATTTCACAAACAAACCTTCAGAAACAAAAAAAGTTAAACTACCCACAAAATGTCGCTATAACATTTAAAGTCACCGTACCTCCCTAATACCGTATGCGGCGACAACGACTCCTCAGGGACCGACCCTCGGACGAAAGCGAGGTGATTCCACTCACTGCAGCTCAGCCATTTTGGGCACGCCACATATAAAATAATATAGGAGAGAAAGAGAGATAGAGCATTGCTTTGGTACATATGTACTTGTACTTGATGTACCTCTACCGTATAGTATTCTATAATCTCAACAGGCCTCCTTTTAGAAAACCTCGGCAAACCCGGACCATTGAGGGATATTGTAATAATTACTACGCTTAGCAGGTGGATTGGTAATCGCAGTAAGCTGATAAATGCTGCTACCTATCTGTCATGTGCATGTACTTCAGTCCCTTTTTACGATATCCATAAGAATACCACGGATGGCATATTCGAAGTCTTATAGAGTACCACAGCCAAATAGTATTGTTGCCTGATGTCATGCTCCTGTGAGTAAGTAAGATCGCCTGGTATCAATTGGGGTGTTAGAGATTAGAATTGACAACGCACGAGAAGTACCTCTCGTGTGGCAACCCTTCATACGCTTCGACTTCCAATCTTCAGTTTGTAGACTTTGAATTAAAAAAATAGTAAGACAGTCATACTTGTAATAAAATTCTTAATGGCGCTCAACAGGGACCGCTTTTAGTCTTTGCATAATGACTGCAGGTTTTTGCATCGATCGGATCTTTATCTACGTGCGGAGCGATTTATGATTGCGCAGTTCATCACAGTGCGCTTGCAACGTTGCGCTAGAATGTGCTCTTTCGTGTTACTTTTGTCTAAATCACTAAAACCTTAGTACACATTAACTATAAATTAAGTATGGATCTCGTAGATATGTAAGTGATGTGAGACTTATTACATAGGACTTGGTCCGCTTTGAATAGGATTTACATTAAAAGTTAAATAATGTTCAAATCACAATGCAAAATCTCAATATCACATTTCATTATATTCGTTAAAGATGGTAAAATATAAGACAGACTGTGTGTTTTACCCGTAACTCCCTTTCCCGTAGGAACTTTATAATTAAAAATGGCCTACAGCCTTTCTCAATAAATGGGCTATCAAACACTGGAAAAGAATTTCACATCGGCCCAGTCGCTCTCGAAATTAACGCATTCATGCAAACAAACAAACTCTTCAGCTTTATATATTAATATAGACTAGCTGTTGCCCACGTCTTCATACAAATTTTGCAACATTTTTTCATCTACAGAGTGGAATTTTTAAAAATCGAATCTTATCGGATGTTAACATCATATTAATACACCCTCTAAGTTTCAGTATTCTACGATTAGTATAAGCTTTGCGTTGATCCATCAGTCAGTTCGCACAAAGCGTTTTAAATAAAAGTAAAAAAGGTTTTTATTTACGTAAACCTATTTTTTTTTTTTTTAAGTTTTTAAAAGATAACTCCCGCACTACGGAAATAAATCCCTGTGTCGCGGGGGACTTTACAAACATTCATTTCACGGACACAAAGAACACGCAGACTCAGAACAACTATTTGTGGTTCACACAAATAATTGCCCCGGGTGGGAATCGAACCCAGAACACCAGGTCTCAGAAGCAACATCCGTAACCACTGAGCCACCGGTGCAGTCAATTTGCAAATGCCCGTATATTTATATAGGCATTTGCAAATAGTCAAAACATATTTGGCCCATTAATATAATATATTTAATTAATTAATTTAGTTAAGTTATTATAGTGATAATATTAATAAATAGTTTGTATTTTATATTTAGCGTAAAAGCTGTCAGGTATGAAAATACCTTTTTATTTTTTATCTATAATTTAATAGTCTAATTTTATGAATACAGATCAGTAAGGATAACTGGAATTACTAATTATATTTATAGAACAGTTACAATTTAACTATAGGTACTGTAATGTTCCAAATAGTAAAAACTCGAGGCCATATATTTTAATTAATGACTCGAACATAACCACTGCATTGTAATTGTGTAATTTTATTGCTTTCATCACAATGAAACGAAACGACCGTTTGTTGAGAGAAACTGGACGGTTAATTTTGATGGAAAAACGTTATTCTGTGCACTTACAATGATCGTACTGATCATTATTAATTAAGACTAAGTAATTATTTTCACTTTATCAGATCGATTAAGTCCACTGTTAAACATAGGCCTCGTCTTTAAAATACCTTGGCGGGATAGGGTAATTGAAGGATAGTACCGTAATCACCACGCTTGGCAGGTAGATTGGTAATTGCAGTAAGGTGGGAGAATCTTTGAATCTTTGATACATGCTGCTCCCCATCCATCAGGTGTCCTTTAGTCGCCACTCTCGACACACATAGGAAGATATGGAGTGGTCTATTCTATTGCGGAAACCACACAGTTCCTATTCTAATTGTATTAGAATACTAGCTTCTTGCACGCGGTTTCACTTGCGTAGCTCCTGTTCCCGTGCAACATCTTTATACAATATAGCCTATACCTTACCTTGATAAATTTGCTATCTTATACTGAATTAATATTTCAAATCGGACCAGTAGTTGCTCGACGGAGTGTCCGGGAGGTTTTAGTGGTTGTAGGGTCCTCTCCTCGTGGAATGAGTTCAGCATACCACGCTATGGAGAGGGCGAGTCCCACATATGCCACCGCCAGCACGCGAATACGCTGCAGCGGCGATGGGAATGCGTAAAGGCATTTCCCTCCGGACAACAATAAAAAAAAGAGATATGATCATTAAAATAGAATGATAGAAAATCTATAGATTCTTATGTATAAATAATCACATAACCTACAAAATTCTTAGAAACCAATTCAATCCCATAAAACTAAAATAATATGCCTAACTATGATAGACAGTCGCTTGTACTTATAACAATTTAATGAATGAGCTGTTGATGTACGAGCCCGTATAACAAGCTATTAGGTTTACGACTTATTTAGTGATGTCGCAATAAATGGTTATGATCGCCCGATGTAGTTTTATTATTCATTTTATTTTTGAGTACACGGAAACGCTAATATAATAAAATAAAAATAGAGACATATTGTTTTCGTTTCAATTTAGATTGAGTTCAATAAAAAAAAGCATTTTAGTTATTGCATTTTCTACCTAACTAAAGTACATCTAACAAGGGGTTGGAAAAGATGGTTGGTATGTGGTAAAATAATTACTTATTACCAATCTCACGAATCCTACATCGCGCAATGTAAGATAAGTTAAGCAATCGATTTTTAATTGTAATACTTATTTATATTAATCAACTAATTTTGTTAACCCACACAAATAGTAAACAACGTTATCAGCTCACATAAAAATATTAATATAATAAAATAAAATGCAGGCCGCCAACGATCGTTCCCGCTGAAAATCGATGGGGGAATCCTATGGTAGCAGTGGACTACAACTAGGGCTTGCAATCCGGATATCCGGATATTCGTATTATCCGGATATCCGCCGATTTTCAAATCCGGATTTTAATTGCATCAGCATCCGGATTTTTCGGATTTTACGGATAGATGTATTTCTGTTTTAAATAATAATATTAAATAAAAAGCTGTCATTTATAAATCATATAACTATTATTACTTTATTTATTACTAGCGAACCGCCCCGGCTCCGCACGGGTACACTGCTGATGTATTATACATATAAACCTTCCTCGTGAATCCCTCTATCTATTAAAAAAAACCGCATCAAAATCCGTTGCGTAGTATTAAAGATTTAAGCATACATAGGGATATAGGGACAGAGAAAGCGACTTTGTTTTATACTATGTAGTGATTTTAATTCAGTTCATCACTCTTGCAATTACTTCACAAATCACAATAAGTCAATTTAGTGACAGAGATCATAACAACATTGACCACTTGTTAACTTTAACTCACATCCATACTTCATCTACATCCACACGCATTTTGAACATTGTATTGTATTGTAAAAAAAGCGTTAAGTTAATTTTAAAATTACCACACCCCACACAATTAAAAAGTTTGTTTAAAATCATTGTGAAGTAACTAGACCTGAAGAAAGAAATGGACCGATTGAAATCGAGAGAATGCAATTTTGCAGTAAGTCTGGATGAATGGACATATGTTCAAATTTAGGACTCTCGTTGATGTCAGGCAAAGGTACGGCGGATTGCCTTAACCTTCTCAAATCAAAGTTGGCACAGTATGGTCTGTAACTGAACGATGATGTTATTTGACTGGTGTTCTACGAAAAATACACCAGTGTACCACCAATTGTGTTGCACACGGGATTCCGTGTGCAACACAATTGGAGTTCTAGACGTTCTGTATAATAAAACAGAGCCTGCTGCTGCGCAAGACAATACTGATAATGATGACAGTACAGAAGATATATATGTACAAGAAATTGAAGACTCCAATGGTGAAGGTTTTATTGTAGCTACAAATAATGTACATGCAACCGGTCTTAGAACTGAAGATTGTTTAAGAAACAAAGATTATAACGAAATAATAAAAAGAGATGAAAAAGTAGTCAAGATGTTTAAAAAATCACCGACTAAGTCCGAGATGCTTTATAAATACACCGCAGAAGGAGAACAAAAGAATGTTAGTCTTATCTTAGACTGCAAAACAAGATGGAGCAGTCTTGCTATTCTGATTGATCGTTTCTTATTAATAAGATTCTGTTTTCAAAGCATTAATTGATTTTAAATCTGATTATAATTTACTGATACGGAATTACAACATCTTAAAGGCATTTCGGAATCCCTTAATATAATTAAAGCTACGGTAGAAGCGATCTGTGAAGAAGATGCAAACTTACTGACTGCTGACACAGCGTAAAGATTCATGATTCAGAAATTATCGCAAAAAGATAGCATTATCAGTAATGAACTTCTAGTATCACACAAAAGAAGAATATCACAACGACGAGTTGTAGAAATAGTCGGTTCCATGACATATTTGCAAAACCCTCACAATTTTTATGAAGAGCGAAGTACACACGACTGTCCTTTTGAAAATCCTTCAAACGAATCTCTATAAAAGGCGATTGTTAAAATTCTTTCTACATTTTTTGACACACAATAACCCGATCAAACAGTCTTAACTTCAGCGCATAATACACAATATACAGAAGGTTGCTCTTCTTCAACTGGAAGCGTATCAATTAAAACACAAATACAAGAAGAAATCATCCGGTTTATGAGTCAGCCATCTTCTGCGCAGCGACCGACTTCTTCAACAAATATTTTAGACACTACAATTCAAGAAGAGATGGCACTATTTGATGAGAATAGTCAGAGAAGCAGGAATTTAGAAAAGGCTTATAATTTACGTTTATCGATACCACCGACCAGCGTTGAAGCAGAAAGAGTGTTCTCTGCTACAGGTTATTTGTGCTCATTTTTAATTAGAATAGTTTTTAGTATGAGAAGAATAGATTTAATTTTTTTGGTGCGGTATCGGTATTTTATTGTATAATTTTAGAAAGTGAACTAGTTTTTTTATGTGATTGTTACTTGAAATATTGTTATAGTATATTATTTTTTTGTCATTTTGCTTGAGAGACTGATTAAAGCTTATTAGATTTATTTATAATAAGAACGAAAAAATATCCGCATTATCCGCACTATCCGGATTATCCGGATAGTAAAATATTAATATTCGTACTACCCGGATAGTAAAAATGAACGGATATTGCAAGCCCTAACTACAACATGCTGATGATGATGATGAATAAAATAAAATAGGTGCTAAGTACCTTGTATGTAGGACTACTATACATTTGCATGTAACATATAGTAATACTAGCTGACCCGGCAAATAGATGTTGGCCGATTCTCAGACCTACTCAATATGCTCACAAAATTTCATGACAATCGGTCAAGCCGTTTCGGAGGAGTACGGGAACGAACATTGTGACACGAGAATTTTATATATAAGATAATAACTTAATAACATAATTTACACCATATATAAACACACATCTTCTTCATCTTCTTTTTCATGGAGCTAATTTTATAATTAGCTCCATGAAAAACTTCGATACAATCAATTATCAAATCTTGCCGTTATTGTAAATTCATTCCAAAACTCCGAACAATATGAAAACTTCAGCAAAATGTATACAAAGAGTTCATTAGTCATCGCATTGTTCCCATCTTTAGTATTTAATGTTTGACAACAGTAACTAATTGAAGAACACTGAATTTTTGTTAATTCAAAGCTAAAAGTTGAAATGTGTTTCCAATAACTTAAAACCCTAATTTATTACTCATTTATTTACTTTTCTGCAAAATTAAAATTAATTATCAAAAGATTAATTAGGCTTAGATCGATTTTTTCCTACCCTCACGGCTAACTACAATTGTCCGTGAGCAAACTGAACTTATAATTAACAATATGAAGGTCCATACTTATAAATAATTTTCATTTCAACTCCATGAAAACCCACTCAGCGAAGAGCAAGCAACGTGTTAAATAAATATTTAATTAATTAAACACACGATTCTGTATTTATATTGCAGTTTATAATAACACAACTTTATTAAAAGCAAATTATACTAAAATTTCAATTAACCAAATCCCAGCGGTGCTCGAGTCGCTTTCATCTCCTTTGTAAAAGCTATACTGTTGTGAAATCATGTGAAAATATGGGCAAGTCCATATTTTAAGAGAAAAAATCTTTCAGCGACGGAGTAACATAATTTATCATATATGTTCGTTTTTGTAACATCTTCTAATGCATTTTTACGAGTTAATATGAAAAAGATTTAGATTTAGAAAAATTTCTGGATTCTGAACATCCATTAATTTATAATCGACTACTTTTTATAACTTTTTATTAAACTTTCAGACTGATATCAGTCTGGAATATTTTTGTAGTTAGCCACGAGGCTTTTTTTTCCTACTACAAAAAACATAGTTGGGTAGGGTAGTACGTTATTAAATTTTGTACTCCACACAAAAAATATACGGTCTATATTGATCAGTTGATATATGTGTTTTTATAATTCCTTTTCTTTCTTTACGATATGTATAAAGTGATAGTACATAAAAAGAGGTGAATGTAAAAAATATTTAGTTTCTACGTAAGGGTACCCAACTACCCACACATAGTACCCATACAAACATACGTATACTTTCAATTTCACAAGTAAAAATATACAAGTATTTTTATTAAATAAACCCACTAGAAAAATATATACTTAGTCTCCTTTATATAAATGGCAACGTAGTATTCACCTAATACATACAAACTAAACATAATGAAACGCATAACACGTACTGAAGCGCGTTTTACTGCGTCCCACGTTGGGCGCCATTACCGACTACGTGAGAACAAGACTGTGGAAACCGTAAGTGCTACTGTGATATAAGCCCGCATGCTTAGTAGGTGATAAGGGGGTGTTTTCAAAGAAGGTTATATATTACCTAGATATACTACACATACATTGCAAGGTAAAAGTGTGAGTTTAAAAAGTCAACGAAACGCTGCAATTGCTCCGGTAGCCGAGGTCCGAACGAGTTGCCCCCTAGTGCAGATTGCTTAGATTGCAGTTCGGAACCATTTAATAAGGTTGAACCCTCTCTCAATTTTATGCTTGGCAAAGTAAAAATGGTTTGAAAAATAAGACTCTGATTCAGTGTCATTTCGACACTATGTCTGTTGTTGATGAGTATATTTGAGGTATACACAGAGACCGGTATTTTTTCTAAAGATTACTAGCAGATTTTTTGCAGTCTACTAGTATTCTTGTTAACCCCTCATACTAAGCTTGTGAATGCTTGTGTTACTAGTGGGTTCACGTCGGTAGTGCAATGGGTGGGGTTCGAACCGGCGACCTCAACATCACAAGTCTGACGTCCTAGCCATTGGGCTACGGCCGCTTCAAATTCATTTATTACTCTTATTGATGAGTTAATGGAGATGGTTAAATTAGATGATAATAACTAGGCTAGGTTTCACTCGTTTAGATTTTTTGAAATCGGTCCAGTAGTTAGTTCCGGGACCTTTTCAAAGCAAACAAACAAACTATCAAATCTTTCATCTTTCTTAGTATTGAAAAAAATGAGCAAATTTATTTTATTTTTCCCTTAAACTACTACAAGGCACCTATGTAACTTAGAGAAACGACAATGATGATATACAGGGTGTCCCAAAAGATTACGTAGCTGGGAAGGGGGGTGATAGGGATGGTCACAAGGGTCACCAGAAAAATAAAAAAAAAATCCGCTCTGGGTATTTAAAAAAAATGGCATTTTTTTTAAAACTTAAAATTTTACACCTTGTTATTTTTGATGTTGATGTTGATGATCTTGTTGTTATTGAAGATTACATAACAGCATTTTTTTTAAATACAGCCATATTTGTAGGTACAGTTAGCACAAGGTGTAAAATTTTTAGTCTTTTAAAAAATGCCATTTATTTTTTTAAACACCCAGAGGGAATTTTTTATATTTTTCTGGTGACCCTTGTGACCATCCCTATCACCCCCCCAGCTACGTAATCTTTTGGGACACCCTGTATACGGAATATAGTGAATTGGCTGAACGCCAGACCTAGAACAAGTTATTGATGGAATCGCCAGCGCTTGGGTAATAGCCCGGGTATTGCTTTTGGACACAACTGGATATTCTTTGGTGACAATCGAAGACAAATATCCATTTTCTGAAGGCCGTTTTTGCGTTTCCCACCACTTAGCCATGTCAGGGTATTAGGACAAATTCCACCCTTACTCCCACCACTGCAACTCCTGTAAGCCAGGATCAGTGGCACACACAGGAAATTACAATGAGATGTCGGGGTATGTAGAACTCCTTGCTCCTGGTTCAAAAACACTATAGTAGCCAGCTAGCTGGATGTCCTCCTAACAGTACGAACGAAGTGTATCCCTTAGCTCTCACGCAATTCGGTCCCTTAATACCAATAGGAGTTCTGGCAATCATCAATGTCTAATCTTAAACTAATAGCTGAAGACTTTGTTTATTTGCTTAAACGCGCTAATCTCATTAACTGCTGATCCGAGGGACGACTAGTGTTCAACATTATGTTATGGTCCATCTATACTATATTATAATAACATACTCAAAGGACAGAACTTCAGAATATAAAATTAAAGATAAAAAATAGAATTGTATTTTAATACCTGACAGCTTTTACGCTAAAGCTATAAATTAATTTAAAATACAAACGATTTATTATTATTAAAACTATAATAACTAAACTCAATTAATTAATTTCATATATTATATTAATAAGCCCAAAAATGTTTTGACTATTTGCAAATGCCTGTAATAAAAACTTATTTCATTTTATTTAATTATGGAACAGCTACAAAATTTACTGAATATTTTGATAGTCTAACTTCATTTCCATTTAATTGCGAAACACATAGATTGTAAATATACCCAAATAATGTGCTATTATTCAGTTTGGTGCTCAAATCGCTTGGGGCATTTAAAGGCCCGTCGGAGCGACACGGGCTTTTACACACAGGAGACAGGAGGAAATGACCGGGGGCGGGCATCGAGCTGACATATTGTAGGATGTGTGTATTTGCGGACGATATTTGGGGTTATACAGGGTGTCCCAAAAGGTTAAGTAGCTGGGAAAGGGGGTGACAGGGGTGGACACAATGGTCACTAGAAAAATAAAAAAAAATCCGCACTGGGTATTTAAAAAAAAATGGCATTTTTTTAAAAACTTAAAATTTTACACCTTGTTATTTTTGATGTTGATGTTGATGACCTTGTTGTAATTGAAGATTACATAACAGCATTTTTTTTAAATACAGCCATATTTGTAGGTACAGTTAGCACAATGTGTAAAATTTTTAGTCTTTTAAAAAATGCCATTTATTTTTTTAAACACCCAGAGGGAATTTTTTATATTTTTCTGGTGACCCTTGTGACCATCCCTATCACCCCCCTTCCCAGCTACGTAATCTTTTGGGACACCCTGTAGAGAGGGAAGACTTGTACAGTAAATATGATAAATGTGATCTCTTTATTTAATTATGTAAAGTCTTTTTAATCTATAATGTTTTATGTTATTGAAAAAGTTCAACATAGATCGATTGTAGGAGGATTCATCATCATCATCGTATAACGTCCACTGCTGAACATGGGCCTCCCTGAGAGAGGGTATTGCCATAGTCACCACGCTTGGCAGGCGGGTTGGTGACCGCAGTAGTATGTTGTAACACACAAGGTAACGCTGCTGCCCGTTCCTTGATATGCGATTATTATAGATGATGTTATAACAATCGGGACCAACGGCTTCACGTGCTTTCCGAGGATTTCTTGTCCGGTGTAGGGACCGAACCCACGACCAATTACCGCTACGCGACGGAGGTTGTCGCTTCGCTCCCTTCGCGGGTGTCCGTCGCTAAGGATTAGCAACAACTATAGATATAGTAGATTCAGCTCGCTCGAATGATTGATAGGTATGCGTATATTGATTCGTTTTGAAACAATATATCAATATTGATTGATTGAACATATTTAGTTAATGGGAATCATTCAGACATTTATATTGATACCGGTTGCTATTTGTCTAACATCTGGAGCTGTAAACCATTAAGTACACACAATAATATTTACCATACCATAAATATGAGGTGCTTTCGAAATATGTGCCATCTCTTTAACGGGAGATAATATCACGTGTTATAACATGATGCAAATGACCGGGTAATCGCTGTGGCAAAATACTGGTCAAGTTTGATTTAGATTAATGAATAGCCTTTCGACTCGAAAATAAGACATACTATTTTCATTCATTTATGCTTTTGAATAAATCTGTTCTTTAATACTATCGATGCTGACCGCCCCTCTCAGTGTATTAGAGTAAGTGAAGTCAAACCTCAGGCTTGTATTCTTCAGAATCAGAATCATTTATTTGCGAAATATGGGTAGTTCAAGAGGTGACATTTTTATATAAGAGCTTTAGACCATATCCTACCATGACAGGTGTGCAAACATTAGGTATAAATACAAATTAAATAATAAATTCTTCTCTTACCAATCTTACCAATTTTAAAAAATTAGTATAAATTCTATCCTTACTAATATTATAAATGCGAAAGTTTGTGATGCATGGACGTTTGTTACTCTTTTACACCATAATACTGAACAGATTTAGCTGAAAGTTTACACGCGGATATTTTATATGCTGAATTAATACATACAAATGGCTAAAACACCACGCTCTAACCCACTGGAGCAAAGTAACACATCACCGCCTGGTTTTTTTTTTCACTGTCAACTGTTAATGTTAGAATACATCGACTAAGGGACATACAGCCGATAATTATCAAGGATAGACATTATCTCACTGCGATCACCAATCTGCCTGCCAAATGTGGTGATTACGGCAATATCCCTAAACGTCCCTTTGCGACTGTATATTAAAAGGACGCCCATGTTCAGCAGCAGACATAAAAGGCTTGATAAAGTACAATACATTTAAAGGGATGGCACATATTTTATAAGCACCTTATTCACCAAACATATTGGTGTCGTTCCCATATAAAACATGTACTAAATTGCTCCTGAGGTCAAATATCTCTCGGCGAGGGAATATTTACGTTTTCGTCACAGAATATGTTCGTCACCTCGACTCAGTAACAAGTCCGGGGACTGAATAAATAACGCTACTAAAATAATCCGGGGCAATGGAGGAAGCCTGGACAATGACACCTACATGTTTACTAAGAGAGTGAAATAACTTCAAATTTAAATATAGGGCTGGCGCTTGTTTTAACCAAGTTATGCTAGTCTAGTACCTTATCTCTTATCTCTTTAACAGAGTTTGGCGAGCCAGGGTCGTAGAGGAAAATTCCTGAAATGACCAAGCTTGGCAGGCGGATTGGTAATCGCAAAATAATTTGAGTATCTTTATCTGATAGATAATCATCATCATCATCAGCCCGTATAACGTCCACTGCTGAAAATGGGCCTCCTCCCGAGGGAAGGTAATTGCCATAGTCACCACGCTTTGCAGGCGGATTGGTGACCGCAGTATTATGTTGTACCACACAAGGAAACGCTGCTGTCCGTTCCCTGGTATACGCTTATTATAGATGAACGCTTGTTATAGATTAAGTTATAAACATGGGGACCAACGGCTTAACGTGCTTTCCGGGGCACGGAGGGTGGTCCCTCAACCAACAGACCCGGAAAGAAATTTAGCATTTACACAAAGATTTCTTGTCTGATGTGGGGATCGAACCCACGACCTCCGCGACTTAAAGCGAGCCAAATACCGCTACGTTACAGAGGCTGTCATCTAACTGATAGATGCTGATGTCTATCAGATGAACTATCAGATGTATGCCCCTTCATCATCTAACGACACCCACACGAAGATATGGAGTAGTCTATTCTATGCCGAAAACCACACGGATTGTAATAATTATAACTTCACAATTTCCAACCAAACTCAAGAATAATCGATTCTATTCAGTCGAAAGTGTTTAAGGGTTCCACTTGACTATGCCTTCAGGTCAACCCTGGTGTAACCGGTCCAGCATTCGTTATTCATCTTCAGAATACAGTGACCTGGAGACTGGAAGAAGTAAGCCTCAGTCAATGTTTACGGAATTTCCAGATTGAATGTTAATATATTCAGGAGTTAAGAAAGAGCATTGCAGTTGTCGGTTTGTATTGAAAATCTGCTTGGTACAACACATTGACAAAGTGTCAGTTTGCGCAGATTCTGACGGTCAGCGCAGGAGAACGGACTGTCCCGCTGGGAATTATAACACACAGCTCTGCAGTACCCAGCGAGTTTTCAATGCGTAATGCCAAAGAATGTGAAGTGAACTTTTCAGATCTGCAGGCGTAGACGCGGAACAATTCGCGCGATGACGCAGATTTGCTTCACTGGCGCAATATGGAGCATTGTATTAATTTAAGCATAAAGTGATTTGCCTGGTGGGTAAATCAATTAAGGCTTTAATTCAGATTTTAAGTAAAGACCCCACATAGTGAGTGCGCGTTCATCGAGTGTGTGACTGACGTGAGCGCCGAACTCCCGACCCCTATTATTTATATTAATTAAACTTTTTGGTTTGACCTGAAACTAAGAGGTTGTATTCTCAAGGTATCCGATAAGAAAGGTTTTTAAAATTTCCACTCCTAAAGGGGTTAAAAACGGGGGAGAAGGTAGAATAGAGAAATCTAAATATGCGAGTAATAGCCAGTTAGTATATAAAGCGCGATAACCTCCGTCGCGTAGCGGTATTAGTCTCACTCAGCGTCTCGTAGGTCGTGGGTTCGATCCCCACCGGACAAGGAATCTTTGTGTAAATTCTAAGTTTTTTTCCGGGACTAGTTGGTTGAGGGAATACCCTTTGTGCCTCGGAAAGCACGTTAAGCCGTTGGTCCCGATTGTTATTACATCATCTATTATAATAATCTGTATAACTGGAAACGGGCAGCAGCGTTTCCTGGTGTGTTACGACATAATACTGCGGTCACCAACCTGCCTGCCAAGTGTGGTTACAATACCAAATATCTTCCCTCGTAAACTAACTGTATAAGATAATTTTCCTTTTTAAATTTGTCTCAGAATATCAACACATATTTTTCAATTAAATTAGGATCTCCCCTGACATCAGCTAATTCGTAAATGGCATCCAACTTGATGCTTTACAAAACTTATAATACCACAGACACACAGAATCGAACCAAAGAACTCTAGCCTATAAACAAACCCCCATATCTCACTTTATGCTAAGCTATTTTCAACTTTAAATCTATGGAAGTACCATTCTAAATCGCAAAGCAAAATATGTTAGATACGTCGTTGTTATACAAAAGCATTTGGAACGTGCATACATATATAGTGCACCTGGCTACTCTAATCCGATAGCTTTTAGCCGAGAGCCGTTTGGCTACAAACCAGGTATAAACATAAATATTAGATTTTGTATACAAACTTGGAAAAGATGCAGTAAGTTTTGTGTGTATATGTTTTTGATAAACGAGTTTTATATCTTTAAATCATATAGGTAAGTTAAATCTAGTTTCTAGAAGAAAATGCGAGCAGAATAAACAGCAGTACGATGCGTCATATTGTGTGATATAATATTATAATGACAACCTCCGTAGCGTAGCGGTAATTGGCTCGCTTTAAATCGTGTCGGTCGTGGGTTCGATCCTCACACCGGACAAGAAATCTTTGTGTAAATTCTAAGATTTCTTTCCGGGTCTGGTTGGTTGAGGGACTACCCTTCGTGCCTCGGATAGCTCGTTAAGCCGTTGGTCCCGATTGTTATAACATCATCTATAATAATCGTATATCAAGGAACGAGCAGAAGCGTTTCCTTGTGTGTTACAACATAATACTGCGGTGTGATCAACCCGCCTGCCAAGCGTTGTGTTTATGGCTAGCCAAGGATTGTTAAAGTATGGTTAAGTTCGTCAGTTGATCATAAACGGGCTGTTAAAAGGCATCAAATATAGCACATCATAGCCAGTATTTTCATTCGCTTTTCAACCGAAATTCGAATTAAAATTACGAAAAATGGTCTGAGCACTCAACGGGTCTTATCGAGATGAAATCTCATTTCAATTGAAAGTGTTCCGAAGCGGTGACTTTCATTCACTTAGCGATCCATAGTAGAGCCATCAAGTGAAGCCGGGGTATATTTGATATCAGTTTTAGATTGTGTTGAGAGATTTAAACAGTTGCCTCGCGTAGTTATGAACAACTAGCAGTCCCGCGCAGTTTCTTCGCGTAGATCCCGTCCCCGTGGAAACTTCAACTCTAATTATAACCTCACAAATGACGTGGCTTTCTAATGGTAAAAGAATTTTCAAAATCGGTTCAGTAGATCCAGAGATTACTCCCTACAATGTCATAAACTCACAAACTTAATAAAACTTAAAAACACAACTTAGTTTATCCTCAAAACTTCATCCGCGGGAAAAAGTTACTAGCGACCTGTCCCGGTTTCGCTCGGGTACAATGCTAATGTATTATACATATAAACTTTCCTCTCTTAAATCACTCTATGCATTAAAAAAAACGGCCAAGAGCGTGTCGGGCACGCACATGAAAGGATTCCGTAGTCATGTACATCTAAAACGCCTATTTTTTTACATTAATAATGTATTTTTGTATAATAGATACCCTACACGATAGGGTTAGTCGAATTATTTTTTTTAAATTCACTTCGATATTGAATTGAACTTCAATATACACCTCTCCACCAAGTTTTGTGACAATCGGTGCAGTAACGGCGGAATACGAGCCCGGACAGCCGAACGGACAGACGGACGGACTTGACGAATCTATAAGGGTTCCGTTATTTGCCGTTTGGCTACGGAACCCTAAAAAGCCGCATCAAATTCCGTTGCGTAGGTTTAAAGACGTTAGCATACCTACATAGTAACAGACAGACGGCGGGAAGACCTTAAAAATGGTCTTTTTCAAAGTCGTCTATGTCTCGAGTGGTCAAGTCGCGTAATTCATCAGTTTATCATTCAGTTCATGGATAATTAATTACCGTAGCCTATGAACGTTCGCAACACCAATGGCAGCATTCAAGAGATGCCCACTGCTGAACATAGGCCTCCCCCATCGATTTCCAGCGGTAGCAATCGCTACCGTCCTGCATCTACCGACTCCCCGCGACCTTTATGAGGTCGTCGGTCCATCGTGCAGCATCGTGCCCAAAATGCTTTACTAAGCTTTAAATAACAAAATTGTTTAACAGAAAGAACATTAAATTTTATGAGATAAAAAATTAAAATAATGGCTTAGGCGTCAAAGAATTCCTCCACATCCGAGTCCGCTGCGGGGAACGTCCCCAGAAGACTGGCAGCATTGCCACGCTGGATGGCAATGCTGATGCGTTGTCCTAAATAAAGGGCAGCCTTCTGGTCACGGGAAGCGTCTACTAGACGCTTCGCAATAACTTTTATTTTTCTTTTCTTTTCTTAGTAATTAGTTTTTATTTTTAGTTTATTTTCTTTTCTTAGTTATTAGTTTAATTTAATCATCATCATCAACAGCCTGTGTACGTCCACTGCTGAACATGGGCCTCCTCTTAACAGACCTTGGCAAGCCAGGATCGTTGAGGGATGTTGCCATAATCACCACGCTTGGCAGACGGATTGGTGATCGCAGTAAGATGTAAACCTTGAGCTAATAGATGCTGCTGCCCATCTATAAGCCATATTTTCCTTAGTCGCCTTTTACGACACCCATGGGAAGACATGGGGTGGTCTATTCTAAGCCGGAAACCACACGGCAGTAGTTTAATTTAAGATTTTAAAATTAATTTGTTATTTTTTGTTTTTAGATTTTAGTATTAAGCATTTTCTTTTTGTTATTTTATGAGTATTCATATTGATAGATCAATCAAACTTTATATTAAAACCATTTTTTTACAAATCTAATTTTAAAATAGCTTTCCAGTAACTCTGTTTCTTTGAACTCAAAGTAAGAAAGTTAACCATTAAGAAAATTGCAAATTCAATATTCATTATTCAGAATCTAAAAGCTTAAACGATAAAGCACTCTTATAATATTGTTTTTTTCAATTTCCGGCTTTACACAAAGATTTTATAAAAAGGCGACAGATTGAAATGTAACGATGTCCTTATAATAACATCCCCCTCACCCTCCAGCGTATTATTTTGTTGACTAATTAAGTAAAGTAATAAACGCATTTTTGAGAAAAGAAATGTGAATTTATTTTATAGAAAACATATTTCCGAAGTCTTTGTGTTTTGTTTATTAATAAACTAAAGACTCCACTAAAACATTGAATATAACTGACACTGGATTAAGTCCTACTAACGAACTATAAACGCGAAAGTTTGTAAGTATGGATGGAAAGATGTTTGTTACTCTTTCACGCCAAAACTACTGAACGGAATTGGCTGAAATTTTGCACCATGATAGGTTATATGCTGGATTAACATATAGGTTACAAAACATCACGCTCCGACCCACTGGAGCAGAATATGCGGGTAATAATCATCAGCAATAAAGTAATTATTTATTTCCAGGTCATTTTATAGATATTTTCTTTTTTAAAGATTACTATATTAGCAGAGTTTTGCACTCTACTAGTATTCTTGTTTAACCTCCGTGCTAAGCTTAAATGCTTGAGTTACGAGTGGGTTCACGTCGATAGTGCAATGGGTGGGGATCGAACTGACGACTACAAGATCACAAGTCCGACGCGACTATGTAAATCATTATTCGAATATTAAAATCGGCCAAATATTCCAATTATTCGAATACTAGATTTGCAAGCTCATGTACAAGCACAACGTCAACCTTTCATATTATTAGCCTGTAATATTTTGTTCCACAGCAGCTAGCTGAGTGTGCTAACGCTATGCGACACCTTTCCGAAACAAATCAGAATGTAGATATATTGATGTATGTCGTGTCCCAGACAACCTGCGGTATATTTAATGAAGACTGCACACTCGACGGTAATGGAATAATTAAGTCGCGTCCATCCACTGACATGCTGGCAATTACATGTGACGTATTCTGTCACTTGTCATTCGCAAATGAAACGCGTCACAACGTCAGTTAACTAGGTGTCTAACCTTTGAATAAGTACTGTTGCACCTGTCCTTTTTATAGGTAGGATAGATACGTCGATATGTAATCCTTTACAGCTTAATTTTAAGTTTTAATTTAAATTAGTATGAAGACAACCGATTGGTAAATTGTGAATGCCAACTAAATAATAAAAGTAACTGGACCAAAACTTCTTGGACGTGGCCATCTGAGTATGTTTCGCCGGATCGTCTCGATGAGGCCGCGCTGAAACCGGCAGTAGAATAACCCCACTGAGTTTGTTTCGCCGGGTCTTCTCAGTTGGGGCGTATTGGATCCGGTGGTAGCACTAAAGCGCGTTCGTCGAGATACTTATGGTCCGTCTAAATAATAACATACACAAAGGACAAAACTTAGATTTAATCGTAATTTCGAAATTTGTAATTTCATACCTGACAGCTTTTAGGCTAAAGCTATATAAACTATTATAATCAAATACAATTAATTAATTTAACATAGTAAATTTAAAAACCAAAATATGTTTCGAATATTAACAAATACCTGTAAATAGGTTTACGTGAATAAAAACTTTTTTTTCTTAATTCATAATTAAGCTGTAAAGGATTAACAATTACATACGTGTTGCTTCCATACTTTGATAGTCAACATTGCCATCGAAAAGTTTTACTACCAAATACGTTTACGTTTACTGTGGTTTTATCCGAGTTGTACTGCAACTCTGCTCCGGTAGGTCGTAGCGTGCAGTTCTAGTTTATATGTTAATCTGCATAATGTTAATGTTAAACAATGCCTGTGGAAAATATCGGCTAAATCGATCATAAAGTTGTTGTGTAAAAGAGTAAAAACATCCATGCATTCATAATTTTGCGATATAAGAAGAATACTGTGCATGTGATTATTTATTTAAATTAAAACTCAAAACATACTGATGTTACATCATAAAATTTACCATATTAGCACATAAGACCTAAGAGTGCTTGTGTCAAGGACTTTATACATAATTTTGAAGAGCTGAACGAAATCTAAAATGTAATCTTATTTTATTAGAAAGTCGACTCATAATAGACTTTGGATCAGATTCTAAAAGTGTAATAAATAAAATGAAATTAGCAATATCATTTCATTTTTAAAATTTAATTTATTTATGATTAAAAACACTGTCTGTGTTACTTGATATTGTAAATCAGGTTAGAAATAATAAAGCAAATTGTAATAACATTATCAAAAAGAAGACATCAAAGAAATTCATTAAACAAAATATAAAAATATTTGCTCTCTTTGAGACAATATCGGGCAAATAAACTTTGAAGTGCTATTGGCGCCCCAACGGGGACTGTGCGCCCTAACAGGGACTGTCCGGCTAACAGAGGACCGACCCTTTAAGTAAACACACGTTTATTTGCTTTTAACTAGTTGTGACATATCAGAACATCCCTTTAGACATGTCTAAGAATTGATAGAAAGTCGATGAAGAAAGTTATGAACTTGACTTTATACATTTATTTAAGCAAACACAATAAATCATATAAAAATAAAAAGTATTTTTCAAAATAAGCTTTTTTTGAATATTTAATCATGGATTCGATTATCGTTCCGGTCTTTAAAATCCTCGGGTAAAATCAAAGATTCCTTTCTGGGTGTGGTTGGTTGAGGGACTACCGTCCGTATCTCGGTAAAGTAATATTATGATAATAAAATTGTATACTAAGTAATGAGTATGTAATACTGCTGTCACCAACCCACCTGGCAAGAGGGTTGTGACTATGGCAAGACCCCATTCAAGGGAGGCCAATGCTCAACACTGGACGCTATACCATTCCAATTAAAAAATGACTTTATTATCTTTACACTTATAAATCTAGCAGTACACAAAAATCACTCTTAACGTAAGGGTTAGTCCCTTACGTTAAGAGTTTCAATAAGTCTACAAAGAATACACAGACTATCTATAATAGACTTAGTATGTATTAAAAACACACAAGATAAAGTTGAAACAGTATTGGCGCCCAACAGGGACCGGACCTTTCGGATAATCTTTTTGTTACCAACTTTTAGAATGTTGATCCTATCAATATATTTTGTTATAACCTGATGGTTCTTCCTAATACACTCTTGTTTTGTTAGAAGAAGAAACATGGAATATATGTATCTATATGATGTTTTTGGTTATACGATTAAAGTGACTTACTAAGTTACTTCAATCGTATTTGTGCAATTAAAAGTAACTTTTGCCTGATTATGTATTATTTATAAATGGGTAGTACCTGAAATTAATTATTATATTTTTTTATTGAAAAACTAGCTCTCTCATTCCCGTGGAAACGTAAATAAGCGGCCGTAGCCCAATGGCTAGGGTGTCAGACTTGCAGTCATGTGGTCGCGATTCGATCCGCACCCATTGCACTTTCAACGTGAACCCACTCGTAACACAAGCATTTTACCTTAGCACGAGGGGCTAACAGCAATACTAGTAGTGTGCTAAACTCTGCTAGTAATCTTAAAGAAAATCTACATTTGAAATAAGCTAATTTTACTATTTAATATATAGCTTAAAGGTAGTGGTAACATAGCTGACCACAAAAATTCAACCAGTTTTTTAAACAACAACAAGTCAGGTCAAACACCATAAATTAAAAATTGCACTGATTCATCGAACAGTAAATCATATTGTAAAGCTACAATATTATCGGTCATAATTCTCGTGCCGTGTGCTGCGCCGCTCCTTACGGACACATATTTCATTAATCGACGTATTACAGAACGTTTCATTTGAAAACGTGAACGGTTTCGTTCGAATCGATCGAATAACTGTTAATATTTGACATTATTCGAAGTTATTCAGTTTATATTACTTATATATCAAGTTATATTACTTTATGTTAAGCGGCGGTCGGACTAGCGATAATGTGGTCGCCGGTTCGACCCTGAACCATTGCAATACCGATGTGAACCCACTAGTAACAGAAGCATTTTAGCTTACCACGAGGGGTTAACAAGAATATTAGTAGGGCTAGTAATCTTGAAAAAAAATCAAATTTTGCAATTTAATATAAACACTTGAAATTTGATTAGAATAGCAATAATAAAACGAGAGAATTAATTAGCTTGTGTAAACTCAATAATCTCATAAAATATTAATCGGATTTGAAAAAGAGTTTTTGCCAGTAAATTGCAACAGCTCAGCGTATTTTCCTAGTTCCTGTCTTCGGGATTATACTTAAGATTTTTATGGAGAGTAAAATTGTGACACAATTTTTGCCCGAACCAAGACTCCGCTAGTTACGGTTGAACTTTATTACCACTACACCACCGATGCAGTCGGAATTATATAATAATAGAGCGGCAACATTATTTTCACCGTATTTTGTAGCTCTGAAGTTACCAAATTTAATTGTAAAAAAAACCATTTGAGCATAAAAATAAAAATGTTTTGCTATTAGATAACTTCTTTCTTTTTTTAAGTTAAAAGTAATAGTTTGGAGAGTAATCACTACATAGTATAAAACAAAGTCGCCCGCTGTTATGCCCGTTGAAGTAGCAAAAGCCTCGGGGCTAACAACATATGTCCGGAAAAAAAAGGTTCCCGTTGTCAGTCTGTCCCTATGTACGCTTATAATTTTAAAACTACGCAACGGATTTTGATGCGGTTTTTCTATAGATAGAGTAATTCAAGAGGAAGCTTTATATGTATTATACATCAGCATTGCAATCGTGGGAAGTCGGGACAGGTCCCTAGTATGGTTTTACATAAGAATTGTCCTTAAAAAAATTGTTTCAAGTTCAAAAACATAGCACAAATAGCCTTTTAAGTATAAACATACAAATGCAGGAACTGCTCATTATTGCATAACGCCATCCACTGTCATTAACAATGGAATACAAACTTAATACCCTTGCAAATAGGGCTTAAAATAATGCAAAGGAAGAAAGATGGGCGATTGCGAGTGTCGTTAATTATTTTCATTTTAGCTATTATGAGTTCGATATAAGGTAAAAAATATAATGTATTTATACAAAAATGTTACAACTCTTCATATTCTCTTCTAGTATTAGGAAAAGAGGTTTTAATTGGAAGATGTTGTCCATTTGTTGGCAGAAATGTAATACATGTAGAAATGAAAGTTAAGACGTCTTCAAATGTTTTTGAATACTTTATGGAAAAGTTTATTATATACTATGTTTCAAAATTGAGATTAATAATATTCGACCACCGGCAGGATTCGAACCTGCATCTTAGGTTAAGCCTCTAATACATTAACCAATTAGATTAGGTCATTGAAATTTATCAATATCTTTTATAACACGTCTCTAACTAACGTCCCCCTTATCTATATTGAAAGTTTCATTGGTTGAGAACTTATAAAATACTACCTTGCCGCGCGTGGATTCACCCGCGTAGCTGCCTTCCCCGACAGAAATTCATAATAAATGGGCTATCAAACGCTTAAACAGAAATTCAAATCGAACCAGTATAGAGATGTGTCCCTCACTCATGAGGTGCCTCATTTGAGGTACTCGTGATCGCAAATTGAAAGAGTTACTCGAATTTCAACATTGAACCACCTCACTACTCATTCCCGCGTCAAAAATTCATGAGTGAAAGAAAATTATGTGAGTGAGGGAGACGTAAGAATCAGAATCGTGAGTACTTTTGAGTCGACGCAACCGTCCACCCCGCTGCCTCGGACTATCGGCTGAATTCGGCTGAGTTCGGCTCGGGCTCGGCTCGGCTCGTAAGATACGCTGACATACGACTCCTCGCCTCAAATGAGGGGTACCTCGTGAGGACCTCGCGAGGCAAAATGAGGTACTCCCTCAACCTCATATAAAAATGATGAGTTACCCATCACTAAACCAGTAGTTCTTGGGATTAGCGCGTTCAAGCAAAACACAAACTCTTCAGCTTTATGTAAGCTATACTAACAGAGTACAGATAGATAGAGGGTTTAATTTCTTGGTCACTCAGCATAAAATATTTATTTAATACCAGCTGCGCCCCGCGGTTTTACCCACCTTACTATGCTCCAGTGGGTCGGAGCGTGATGTTTTGTAGCCTATATGTTAATCCAGCGTCTAACCTATCCCGGTGCAAAATATCAGCCAATTCCGTTCAAGAGTTTTGGCGTGAAGAGTAGCCAACATCCATCCATCCATCCATCCATGCTTAAAACCTTAAAAATTATGGCGTTTATAAATTAGTAGGATTGCCTTTACAACTGACTTATTGCGAAAAATCGACAAAAATCAATTGAACATAGTAAACAGAAAATAATTATCTATTCTTATATTAAAAAGAGGAAAGATTTAATAGTTTGTAATATATATATATATATATAAATATAAAGTTTCCACGGGAACTGGAGTTGTGCGAGTCAAACCGCGCGCGGGAAAATTAATAAAATAACCACGTTAAGCCATTTTAATACGCACAATATAATATTTTTACAAAATGTTGATTTTATATTTTTAATAAAACAGTGAAGCCCACAGAATACGTTTCGGAGAATAATTATAACGGAAAATACGTTAAAAATGTATTTTAAAACGTAAATGTATTTTATCCGTCGGCTGCTTGATTATAGTTGATAAGGAAAATATGTTTTCCTGTTGTTTTAAGGTGGTCGGCCATTTTGAAAAGGCAGCTTTTGCAATCAGAAGATTCGAGATTGAATATATTATTATATTTCGAAATAATGGAGGCTTACATCTGTTTTGAAGTTAAATAATATAATGTTTGATGTCTTTTTATTACACTTTTCTTATCTTGTATATCTTATATATCATCATCAGCCCGTATGAGGTCCACTGCTGAACATGGGCATCCTCACGGGGAGGGTATTTGCCATAGTCACTACGCTAGGCAGGCGGTTTGGTGACCGCAGTATTATGTTGTACCACACAAGGAAACGCTGCTGTCCGTTCCTTGATAATCGATTATTATAGATGATGTTATAACAGTCGGGACCAACGGCGTAACGTGCTTTCCGACGTACGTAGGGAGTCCCTCAGCCATCCTTACCCGGAAAGGAATCTTAGAACCTACTCAAAGATTTTCTTGTCCAGAGTAGGGATCGAACCCACGAACTTCGAGATTGAAATCGAACCGAATACCGCCATGGAGGTTGTCGTATATTTAACTTTAATACGTAACGTACCTTTTAACGCACGCAATTCTAAAATACGTGCTTAAAATACCCCGTTACATTCTCAAATCAAATGACTGGTGTGGCTCGACTGCCACTGATGCTAACTGAACGTAATATGAGGCGAATGGCACTAAGTTAATATATATGTCATTAATGTCACCTCGAATTGTGTGGGCCGGTTTTCAAAAGACTGCGGTAGGGTTTCGGTCATCTAAATCTATACTAATATATAAAGCTGAAGAGTTTGTTTGAAAGGGCTAATCTCAGGAACTTAGTCTGATTTGAAAAATTATTTCACTGTTAGAGAGCCCGTTTATCGATGCTATAGGCTATATTTAATTGTCAAGTTCCTGTGGGGACATTGCAAATTGCACAAAACCCTTAATTAATAGTTTTTAAACCTTTTATTAAGGCTGGAGCTCTGCTCGCCTTTATGCCCGGTGAAGTAGCAAAAGCCTCGTGGCTAAGTAAGTATGTCTGTCCGAAAAAAAAATTGTCTGTCTATTCGTTTGTTCTGCCAATATCTCCAAAACGATTAAGACGAGGTTTCACTAGTAGAATGCCGATATTAAGTATAAGATAATTACCTTTCTTTTAAATCTGAGAATTGTTTTCCGAAAACAAAATGTTACTTATTTAACTCAATAATATGTAGGGATATGTTAAACGTATAAACCGAATAAAGAATATCAAACTTTGATTCGCCCACTTTATTCATACGAACATTTCGATTTTACGCGTTCAAGTTTTGAGAAGTGCGGTGACCCTAAGGGTCTCAACTTAGGGCCGCTCGTAAAAAGGGCCCATAAAATTTGCGAATTCGATAACACTCGTAATTGGTCCTTTAGAAAGAATTGGAGAGAACGTGACCGCTGTAGTAATAAATAACGGTGAATTTTAGACCTTCGGATCTGAGCGTAGGTTTATAATTGCAACCATCTTTTTTTTCGGACGGACATACCTACGTTTTTTTTCTCGATGCTTTTGCTATTTCACCGGGCTAATAAATGGTTTAAAAACTGCAAACTAAGCAATCTGCTCAAGAGGAGCCCCCCTTTTTTATTGTCCGGGGGAAATGCATTTACGCATTCCCACCGCCTACAGCGTATGCGCGCGCTGGCGGTCGGATATATGGGACTTGCCCTCTCCATAGAGGTGGTATGCTTACTCATACCACAAGGAGAAGACCCTACACCACTAAAACCCTCCGGACACTCCTTCGATCCGTCGTTGGCGGGGACCGGGTACGCACGAAGCAATCCGGCCCGAGAGGGCGCCCCCAGTGGGACTAACAATTGCAACCCCCATGGCATAGGTAGAAGTCTCGGACCTTGTCCGGCGTAGAGATCGACCTTAAGACCGTGAGTTCGATCTCTACGCCGGACAAGATAACTATCTGTAAAATCTAAGATTTATTTCCGGGTCTGGTTTGTTGAGAGACTACCCTATGTGCCTCAAAAAACACGTTAAGCAGTTTTTATAATATTATCTTCTTTTACCAATAGAAAGCCACGTCATTTGTGAGTGTCAGAGGCTATATTTTTAGTTAACTTGCTTGCTTAGCTTGCTTGGTATATTTTTAAATATATAATTCTATTGTACGTGTGTATGTCACTGAACTCCTCCTAAACGGCTGGACCTGGCCCGATTTGAATGAATTTTGTTGTATGAGTTTAGGTGGCGCCCTGGATGGTTTAGATTCAAAAATCATATATAATATATACATAAATATATTATCATGCAGGACAACGTCTGTCGGGTCCGCTAGAATGGTATATATTGCACACACTTGTATATCCGAAAGCTTTATGATGGTTCTTCGAGCCGGATATAACTGCTAAGTATTTGACGTGACTATTAGTCAATACTTGTTTCTATTCACTGAAGCGGTAGAAACCACATTAAATCTACCCCATAAAGTTTTATGGCTGTGTCTAGACCATGGGTTTCCAACGTGGATGTATTCCTCCCTACCCCCTTCATCGGGTGGGAATAACACTTTCTATGAATAACTTAATAATCTTTGTGTAAAATTCTTAGATTTCTTTCCGGGTCTGGTTGGTTGAGGGACTACCCTCCGTGCCTCGGAAAGCACGTTAAGCCGTTGGTCCCGATTGTTATAACATCATCTATAATAATCGTATATCAAGGAACAGGCAGCAGCGTTACCTTGTGTGTTACAACATAATACTGCGGTCACCAACCCGCCTGCCAAGCGTGGTGACTATGGCAATGCCCTCCCTCGGGAGGAGGCCCATGTTCAGCAGTGGACGTTATACGGGCTGATGATGATGAATAACTTTAAAGACTACGACTATTTGACTACCTATGCGTGACATCTGGTCGTCGTGTTGTGTCATGGGTTCGATTCTCACGCAGGACAAAAAATCTTTGTGTAAATTCTAAAATTTCTTTCCTTTCTGGTTGGTTGAGGGACTACCCTCCGTGCCTCGGAAAGCACGTTAAACTGTTGGTCCCGATTGTTACATTATCTATAATAATCGTATATCAAGGAACGGGCAGCAGCGTTTCCTTGTGTGGTACAACATAATACTGCAGTCACCAACCCGCCTGCGAAGCGTGGTGACTATGGCAACTAACCTCTCTCGGAAGGAGGCGTATGTTCAGCTGTGGACGTTATAAGGGGTTGGTGACCGCAGCATGATGTCGTAATACACAGGGAAACGCTGCTGATCGTTTCTTGGTATACAATTGTCATAGATAATATTATAACAATCGGGACCATCGTCGTAACGTGCTTTTCCGAGCAGTCCCTCAACTAACCAGGCCCGGTTTTTTTTTTTAGAATTTACTCAAAAGTTTCTTGACCGGTGTGGGGATCGAACCACGAAGAGCCAAACACCGCTACGCTACAGAGGTTGTCTACGGAGATTCTGAATAAATGACAATATGATTAGTACTGTGTAAAAAATAATATTAAATTATGATTATGCAAATCGTCGGTAATACTGCAATACCGCGTAAGTGACAGTAGCTCATAAGGTGTAATTTCATTTGTAAATAAATATTTTCGTTATATCTTTAATAAAGAGAAAAAAAAATGAATTGCTACTTTTGATTTTCAACCTTATTAGCTATTGTCAATTGCAATTTCACTGACGAAATGACAAAACTGTTACCATCTATTACGCTTCAGTATTACGGCACATTGTAAATCCGATACTTAGTATAAAATACTTTCATAACTCCGAGGCGGTGACGAATCTTTGCAAGTTGCGAAGTTTGAGGACCGCGCTGAATATTAAAACTTGTCTATACTTACTACAGTTAAAAAGTTGAAGTCGAACACTGACGTACAAGTTTCGAGACGCACTGCTTTTGAATTACTATTGTGGATGAAAAGAGAAGAGAAAGTCTTCGATATTGTAAAGCTTTTATAAATATAAATACAAATAAGAGATGTAAGTAGCGAACATCTATATTTATGACTAAATTTTGTTCAGAGAATGTTTTTTTAAATGACACTTATTATAAAGTAACGATAAATAACGACATTCATCATCATCATCATCATCAACAGCCTGTTTACGTCCACTGCTGAACATGGGCCTCCTCTTAACAGACCTTGGCAAGCCAGGATCGTTGAGGGATATTGCCATAATCACCACGCTTGGCAGACGGATTGGTGATCGCAGTAAGATGTAAACCTTGAGCTAATAGATGCTGCTGCCCATCCATCAGCCATATGTCCCTTAGTCGCCTTTTACGACACCCATGGGAAGACATGGGGTGGTCTATTCTAAGCCGGAGACCACACGGCAATTATAACGACCTTAAGTAATTAATATTTGAATACAATATTTTCTAATAATTTTGCTGCGCCGTAAGGTTCGGGATTGAACCCATGACCTTCGACACTTAAAACGAGACTTATATCGCTGCACCATGGAGGAAAAATATTATAAATTGTACTTATAGTACCAAGTAACTAGACATTATATATTAAATGAATAGGTATTCCTAGAGTCCTGCTCACCGCTATCGCCTTGTGAAGTAGCAAAAGCCTTGTAGCTAACTGCATATTGTCATTGAAGTTCTAACACCAGATATGTAAGAAATAGGAACTTTTCAGGAGAGGGAAAACATATTTAAATCCGTCCAATAGTTTTTGAGTTTATTCGTAACAAACATACATACAAAAATACGAATATTTCCTCTGTATAATATTACTATCGGCCCGCCCCGGCTTCGCACGGGTGGACTTTTATACCCTACCCCTGCCCTACCCTACCCCTACCCCTACCCTACCCTACCCCTACCCCTACCCTACCCTACCCTACCCCTACCCTACCCCTACCCTACCACTACCCTACCCTACCCCTACCCTACCCTACCCTACCCTACCCTACCCTACCCTACCCTACCCTACCCTACCCTACCCTACCCCTACCCAAAAATCCTATGTCCTTCTCCCAGTTCTTAGCTACCTCCCTACCAATTTTCAGCCAAATCGGTTCAGCCGTTCTTGAGTTTTAAATAGTGTAACTAACACGACTTTCTTTTGTTTTTAAAATGTATTCTGCTATTCGGGACGGAAACAAATCCAACAAATCAAAAACCATGGCAATCGGTCCAGCCGTTCTCGATTTATAAGTGTTGTAACAAACACGACTTTCTTTTATATATATAGACTAGCGACCCGCCCCGGCTTCGCACGGGTACAATACTGATAATTATACTACATAATGTCTTTAAACCTCTAACAAACGGGCGAAATTTGGTCAAAACAAACAGAAACAAATTAATATAGGTACCTACTAAAACTCAGTGAAATAAGTAGGTGGGTATACTTTTATCGTATGAAATACCTATACTCTTCAGGACTAACAATACAACAAACACTAAATAAATAGGTATTCAAGTATCTATCCATCATAGTTACAACGAACACAAAACAAAAAATTTGCCCTATAATTCTTAAGGATCGAGCGCGCATAATCGCATTCGGCCTACCTCCGTAGCGTAGCGGTAATTGGCTCGCTTTAAATCTCGGAGGTCGTGGGTTTGATCCCCACACCGGACATGAAATCTTTGTGTAAATTCTAAGATTTCTTTCCGGGTCTGGTTGGTTGAGGGACTACCCTCCGTGCCTCGGAAAGCCCGTTAAGCCGTTGGTCCCGATTGTTATAACATCATCTATAATAATCGTATATCAAGGAAGGGGCAGCACCGTTTCCTTGTGTGTTACAACATATTTCTGCGGTCAGCAACCCGCCTGCCAAACGTGGTGACTATGGCAATACCCTCCCTCGGGAGGAGGCCCATGTTCAGCAGTGAACGATATACGTGCTGATGATGATGATGACCTACTAAAACTCAGTGAAATAAGTAGGTGGGTATACTTTTATCGTATGAAATACCTATACTCTTCAGGACTAACAATACAACAAACACTAAATAAATAGGTATTCAAGTATCTATCCATCATAGTTACAACGAACACAAAACAAAAAATTTGCCCTATAATTCTTAAGGATTGAGCGCGCATAATCGCATTCGGCCTACCTAAAACACGCGCTGTTATTTTGCGATAACTTCTAAGTTATTCATTAAAAGTGTATAGTGTAGGGGTAAAATAATCTGCATGAAATGCTTAAGAATATTAACTCATTTAAAATGATAAGGATAAATACTGAATCCGTCTGATTAGCTTTACAATTACCGCATTAGAAATTACTTATCATTTTTCTAAGGTATAATGGATATAGCAAGTTAACCTTGAAAGATAGACATATGCTATCGCAGACTTTTTTGTAGATCTAAAAGAGAAGAATATTTGCCACCATACATTGTTTTGTTATATCTCATAGGGTTTAGGCAGCGTTTTCGTTGAAAGCTCCCAAATGGCTTAATTTTTTCCGACACCTCTGACAAATATCAATATATATTAGTCAAATGTACACATAAACTAAACAAATCATATACGTAAACCTTCCGGAAGAATCGTTCTATCGATTGGTAACATCCGCATGAAAATCGATGTAGTAGTTTTTGAGTTTATCGCGAACAGACAGACAGACGCGGCAGGGGACTTTGTTTATAATAATAATATGTAGTGATGTAGTGATAGCGGTCGCCCGCGGCTCCGTGCGGATGTCGGTTACCGCTGCAAAAAGCCTACCCAGGAAAGACACGGTCAGCAAAATGATTCCCAGGTCAATTCACAGACACCGACATAAACATCGACAACGCAGTCATTATCCGCAGGCTGCACAGATTGTCTTTCTGTGGATGTTAAAGTTGTTAATGATGAAAATATAATTAATGATGTAATTAATAGGCATTTTAGGGATTAGGCATTTTAGGCATTTTCAAAGCTCTGAAAAGAACTGTTGTTTAGCTCTGAGAAGAACTGTTGATTAGCTCTGAGAAGAACTTTTGCGTAGGTGTAGTTTTAAGAACGAAATCTAAAAAAAATCGCACGAAAATTATTAGACTTCGCAACGGGCCGTGCAGCAGAAATCGTAATATTTTAATTTCGCCATAACTTCAAAACCAAACGTCCAATTTTAATCATTTAAAGACCAAATATTATCTACATAAACTGTACTTAGTGATGAAATAATTTATTTTGATAAGGATTAATAGCATGAGTAAAATAAACGCCTTTAAATGTAGTCCAAAAAAAAATTCAAGATTTCTAAATAAAAAAATGGTCGTTGTGCCTCACTCGACATAGATAGGTATAGTGTGTCGCGGACTTTTTTGTAGATATTTATAAGATCTATAATTAATTAGAACATTTTATGGTTCTATCTTTTATAGTTTAGGCAGCGTACGCAAAATAAGTAACTTTTCTGGTTGATTTTTTACACCTTGTGTCAGAAAAACCCAAATATCTTACGGAACCCTATTTTTTTCCAAAATAAAATTTAGCCTATGTTACTTGTGGATAATGTAGCTTTCGAATGGTGAAAGAATTTTTTAAATCGGCCCAGTACTTTTTGAGCCTATTCATTACAAACATACAAACATACAAAAATAGGTACAAATCTTTCCTCTTTATAATATTAGTGTAGATAGACTAGCTTCCCGCACGCGGTTTCAAATTCTGATTGTTATAAATTTTACATGGACAACGGAAGAATATCAATTTATTGTTTGCATAATTTTACACATTATTTGTCGATGTTTGTGATCGGCTGAACGATGGGACTGACGATTTCATAGCGGTTTTTTTTTCCTTTTTCGGACAGACTTTTATGTAATTATCGACGAAACTTTTGCAACTTCACCGGACATAAAGGCGAGCAGAGCTCCAGCCTCAAGAAATGGTTTAAAAACGACAATCTAAGCAAGCTGAGCAAGAGGGCGTCCAATTTGGGACTTGGACCTTGGGCGGTTACTGGCGGGGAGATTGAGAGATTATGTCTTCTAGTTGTACTACAGTAAATGGCATCAAAATATCGTATCCACCAAAAATCACTTATGCGGTATTAATGAAGTAAGTGTTCATCCAAAAACAAAACCTTTTCAACTTACAGTCAAAGTCACGTTTTACGAACGCGTTTTCTCCATAAATTTATAAAAGTTATTCATTAGAGTTGCCCAACTATCGATAGTTTCGCTATCGATAGGTGACTTCGAAAAATAGTAACAATATCGATAGTGCTATCGATAGTATCGATACTATCGATATCACAAATTAACTAATACTTTTGATCGGAAGCAATAGTATCGATACTATTACATTATAATACTATCGATAGTATCGATATTTATAAAGTAATACTATCGATATTATCGATAGTATCGTTGCATTAAATGATCAAACTATCAATACTATTACAGTTGTGAAGAATAGTAGTAAAGTTTTTGGCTCTATATTTAAAATTGAAATAAAATAGTATACTTACTTATTTAAAGTTACTAAATGTGTTTATTAGTGCTATAGTACATTTAACCTACTAGTCCAGTGTTATCATAAAACTCAGTGACTGTTTTTCACACTTATAAAGCCACTTAATCACATCACCATGCAATCGGTCCAAAGGGAACTTTCCAGCTTAAAGGAACACCTCCTGCAGCGAATGTCCGCGTTTGAGGAGCAGCAGAAGTCACCCAGCACTCCTGCCACCACTGCAACACTGTCCACAGATTTCACAGAGTTTAAGAAATTTGTTATACAATCCTTGAACTGCTTTCAACAACAACTAGATGGACTGACTCGGTGTGTTGACCAAATTGAGACACGAGGTAGAAGAAACATACTTCTGTTACATGGTCTTGGTGAGCAAAATAAGGAAAAGCCGGAGCTTGTGGCAGTTGATGCTATCACAAGGCATCTCAAAATGGCAAGCTTCACTGTGGACGACATTCAACGCTGTCAACGATTAGGGCGAGTTCCATCTTCTGATAAGCCAAGGCCCTTATTGGTGGAGTTTGAAAGCTACCGGACTCGAAACAGCATCTGGTTATCAAAAACCAAACTCAAAGGTACTGGTGTAACTATATCAGAGTTCTTAACGCGGAACCGGCACGAAATCTTCATGTCTGCGCGTCGGCGGTGCGGTGTCGCCAACTGTTGGAGTCGTGACGGCGTTATATATGTTCTGGGAGCCGGAGGTGCCCGTCACAAAGTCGTCTCGATGGCAGATCTCAACAAAATTGTGCCTGTGGAGCAGCACCAGGACTCGCCGGACGAACCTCCTCAGGACGTAAGGCCAGTTGGCAAAAGCCGACGAGCCAGGAAATAATCATTCTAGTAGTGTCTATTCACCAATCGAAATAATTGTTGTCGTGCATCCGTTTTAGTTCGTTTACCCGCTTTATACAACTATTTAGAAACTTCCCTCTATTTAAAATTTTCAACATTTGTATTTCTTCTACCTTCCAATCTTGTATTTTTAGTTTAAACTGCACAATCATTATCTATTATTTTCAAAGAATTGTCATCATTTTGTACTGTCACAATATTACACTCTGTTATTTTTGTTAATGTCAAACTGCGTTCCATCCCTCTGACCAGTTTCATTTCACGTTCCGTTCTCCTTCTTTATGCGGGGTTAATAGAAACATATAGTCATATATTTATTTTAATATGTATTTTATAACACACTGAGCTAGTGGGAATATGAGTATAGATATATTAGAATTTTAACTATTATTTATTTATATATTATTATATATATATATTTTTTATTAATTTATTGTATTTTTTGTTGTTGTTGTTTTTATTAATTTTTATAATTATATTTTTATTTTATTTCATATTATGTCTAATAATGAAATTGACAGTGATGATTCGGATTGCTATTACTCTGCAAGTAGTGATGGTAATAGTTTTTGTAGTATTCCTACGCTTACTGATACACTGGAATCAATTTTCTCTGATGTCTCAAGAAATTTCAATGTGATTCATATAAATGCCCAAAGTATTCCGGCCCATTTCCCTGATATGCTGGCAACATTCGATAATCAGCACATTCATGCTATTCTTGTATCTGAGTCATGGCTTAAACCATGCCTCCCATCTACCTCTTACTCACTTCCTGGCTTTCAGCTGATCAGAAATGATCGAACCGGTGCTGGGGGTGGTGGAGTTGCTATATATCTTCGCTCCCATTTAAAGTTTACTGTTGTTAGTATGTCTTCTCAACCACCACCAACAAATGCTGGCGAACACCTATTCTTGGAAGTCGAGATGTTTCACGTCAAAATTTTACTTGGCGTATATTACTGTCCCTCCCTTCGAATAAATTACTTCTCTTCTTTTGAATTATTACTAGAAACTTTAACTCCTTCCTACAGTCATAGTATAATTATGGGCGATTTTAATACGTGCCTGCTAAAACAAGACTCTCGCTCTTCCTCTTTTATTTCCGTTGCAGAATCTAGTAACCTATCCATTCTTTCTCTTAATGCTACTCATCATTTCCCAAACTCCGTACCTTCCCTATTAGACCTTGTTCTGGTCTCGTCAATTGATCATGTTGACAAGCATGGTCAATGCTTAGCGGACTCATTCTCCTACCATGACCTTCTCTACCTCTCATACAAAATCCGCCCACCTAAAGCTAAACCCAAGATTCTCCAACAGCGCAATTTTGGGGCCATAAATCTTGATAGTCTTCGGGCAGATGCTGCCGCCATAGATTGGTCCCCTCTTTTAACTACAAAGTTAGTTGATGAGAAGATCGACTTATTCAATAAGAACATAATTGGGCTCTACGACACACATGCCCCAGTCCGTGCCGTAAAAATGAAGCACTTACCAGCGCCTTGGCTTACGGATGAGATAAAAGTTACCCTCGAAAAGAAAGCTTTAGCTAAGTCTAAATTCTCCAGCAAACCGAATGATGTCAACCGTGACAAGTATATTTCCTTGCGGAACTACAGCAATAAAGTGTGTAGGAGGGCACAACGCCAACACTTTCACAGTTCCGTCGAAAATGGCGATCCAGCCAGAGTTTGGAAATTTTTACGTTCTATGGGAGTTGGGAAAGCTAAAACTGACAGTATCCCAAACAATCTTGATATTAATTCGCTAAATATGCACTTCTGTACTTCGCCAAATTTTGATATGGGCACAAAGACAAATACTCTAAATTATCTTTCAAATATCCCCTCTCCCGATTATATTCCTTTTACTTTTAGTCAATTTACTGATTGTGACGTTAGGAAGAGCATTCTGTCCATAACATCTAATGCTGTTGGAAATGACAGCATAACCCGTAATATGATCCTTCCCATCCTTGACGAAATTCTCCCTATTATTTGCCACATCCTCAACTCCTCTATATCTCATGGTTCCTTTCCTTCGGCTTGGAAGGATGCCCGTATTGTTCCCCTTCCCAAAAAATCCAATCCATCATCACTCTCAGATTATCGCCCTATATCTATCCTACCTTTCCTTTCTAAAGTCCTTGAGCGTTTGGTTTATAATCAATTAAACGCTTTCCTTACAAAAAATGATCTCCTTAACCCATTCCAATCCGGCTTCCGTCCTGGTCACAGTACGACCACAGCCCTTGTTCATATTACGGAGGACTTGCGATCCAACATGGAGCGCGGAGATCTAACAGTGCTTGCATTGTTGGACTTCAGCAATGCGTTTAACACGGTCGATTTTGATATATTGCTTGGGACATTATGCTCTCTTAACGTATCTCCAACGGTCATTGGCTGGTTTCAAAGTTACCTGACTGGCCGCCGGCAGTGCATTTGCATTGATGATGTTCGATCTTCATGGTGCAATACTAATGCAGGCGTCCCTCAGGGTGGCGTTTTATCTCCTTTACTCTTCGCAATTTTTATAAATTCAATCTCTGACCAACTTCTGTCCTCTTACCACTTATATGCTGATGACCTTCAAATTTATACTCATGCTCCTCTGAATAAATTATCTGACGCGGTTGACTTAATAAATGGCGACCTAGTCAAAATCGGTAGCTGGAGCAAAGCACACGGACTTCATGTTAACCCAAAGAAGACTCAGGTAACGATAGTCGGTAGCTCGAGGATGTTGTCTAGGGTTTCATGGTCCCAACTACCTCCAGTAATTTTCAGCGGCAGTACCCTTCCATTGAGTGACAATGTTAAAAACCTGGGGATTTTTATAGATCGCTGCCTCTCTTGGGACACTCAGTTAAAGAATACCAGTCGTAAGCTGTTTGCGTCGTTTGGCGCAATGCAAAGGTTCAAAAATTTCCTGCCTATGGCCACCAAAATTGCGCTCGCTAAATCCCTCCTTCTTCCTATACTAGATTATGCAGATGTCAGCTATCTCGATCTTACTGAGACTCAGCTAGATAAACTTGAGCGTCTCCAAAATGTCTGCATAAGGTTTATATTTGGTCTCCGCAAATATGACCATGTCTCCGAATTCCGGTCTAAGCTCAAGTGGCTCCCTATCCGCTTTCGCCGGAATGCTCACACCCTTTCACTTCTATACAACGTATTGTTTTCTCCCTCTACGCCCGCTTACCTTAAAAATCGGTTTTCATTCCTATATGAATCACATTCGAAGGAATTGAGATCGTCAACAAACCTCAGGTTAAAAATGCCGGCGCATTCCAAAATTTTCTTGGATAAATCATTCGTGGTTCAAAGTGTGCGATTATGGAATGCGCTGCCTTTAACAATCAGGCGATCGCAAAGCTTGCCCGCGTTTCAGAGAAGAGTCCATGAACACTACCTGTCATTACAATTCACACAGCAACACTAGATATATTTCTTAGTTTATTATAATATGTATTTATGTAAGGTATTATTTTTATTTATTTTCATTTTATTTGTATATAAAAATTGTATATAACTTCTCCCAAGTACCCATTGGTACTACCTATAATTAATATAATCCAGTACACCTAACTACCCCTCTTTTAAACTCCTTTGTATGGTCCCTTCCTCGGTTGCCTGGAAGAGATCACATTTTGTGATAAGGCCGCCAATTGTACCTATCTAATTTTAAGTTTAGTTTTAAGTCCTTTTCTGTATTTTTCTCTTTGTGAAAGTGTACAATAAAGAGTTTATCTATCTATCTATCTATCTATCTACTATCGATAGTTTGTAAAGCTATCGATACTATCGATACTATCGAAGACCAACCCATGTTTAGGAGCAATACTATCGATACTATCTCTAGTATTGCTCCTAAACACAAATTGGTCCTCGATAGTATCGATACTATCACTAATATCGATACTATCGATAGACTATCGATACTATTGATATGACGTCAACTATCGATAGACTATCGATAGTATATCTATAACCTAATAATATCTATACTATCGATAGGCAACACTATTATTCATCGATTGACAACATTTTGGCAAGAGTATGCTGATTAGCTTCCTAAACGTCCGAAAGTTGCGGACAGGAATTTCAATAAGGTACGAGCTTTCGGTAAAACGGAACGTAATTGGGGAGCCCAATTATATCTTCCACGTTTTGAGAAATGGTCCGACCTTCCCAATGGTTTCAATTTCATAGTTAATTAAAGAAATTATATCAAATTAGTCTGGGGTAGATTGGCACTTTATTTAAAGATTTTCCTTGAATTAATTGCCGATAAAATTGAATGAACTCAATATTATTTATTAGGTTTGTTCTCTCACTGGAGAACTGGTCTGATTACGTTTACCTTTAATTACTAAATTAAGTTTGAATGGACGAATAATTGAATTTTAATTGAAACGTGAACCCACTCGTAACTTGAACATTTTAGCTTAGCACGAGGGGTTAACAAGAATACTAGAAGACTGCAAAAATCTGCTAGTAATCTTTTCGTTCGTTTCGTGTACGTTATGTAGCCGTGTAATCCACCACATATCTTCCTACGGGTGTCTAAAGGACATACAGCTGATGGATTGGCAGCAGCATCTTTCAGCTCAAGGATACTCATCTAACTGCAATCACCAATACGCCTGCCAAGTGTGATTACGGCATCTTAGAATAATAACAATCTATTCATTTGTATAGGAGCGGTTGGTGATGTTCTTCCTTAGAAAATGACGATCTTCTTTGGCCGGCGAGGTGGTGTGCCCGGCGACCGACGGCCATTTGTTACTGTTATGAACTTGTATATATGTTCGAATTGGCTTGCGAACTTTTATTGCGCGATACAGGTTAGGTGAGATGCTAGCTGGTAGATGGCGCTACTCGTCTATTAGTGGTTATGTGCGGCTACTGTAGATGTCGCTACATATAAATAGTTTTCTATGATTAGGAAAAGTAACAGTGTTTGCAAATACTTGAATAAAATTGATTTCTTTAAGGCTGTAACTTAGCACTTTTCAATGCGAATTGGAGACCTAACTATAGAAGGGGATGAATATTTACAAAGGTCACATCCAGTGGTCCATACATAATATGTTAGAGTGACCTTGGTGGGCGAGCGACACAGACATCATAGTGTTCACAGTAGGAGAAGTTATCTATCTAGACCAGTTATAATAGAGATTATCAGTATAAGATTTACCGTGTAACTTAATAGAAACATATTTTGTATAACTTATTTATTATTATGGCATAAAAAAACCTGCAGAATTTTTTAAGCTTATCTGATTATTAGACTATTTAGTTCGTACCTCTGTGGCATAGCAGTATAAGCCTTGCTTTAAGTCTCGGATGTCGTGGGTTCAATCCCTATACCGGACAAGAAATCTTTGTGTACAAACTAAGATTACCTTCCAGAAAGCACTTTAAGCCGTTTGTCCTGATTGTTATACATAATTTATAACAGTTTACCTGGAAACGGGCAGCAGCAATTCCTTTTGTGTTTTAATATAATACTGCGGTCACAAACCCGTCTGTCAAGCGTAGTGAATATGGCAAACACTGGTTTGCCATATAGGACCACTGGGGACCACCTAGAAGGACCACTGGGTCCTCCACTTTACTTTCAGCAGTGGACGTTATACGGGCTGATATTGATGATACTTCATGCCGTTAGAAGCGGACTAAAGCGTCGTTCGTTTCGGTCAAATAGGCATGCAGACTAAAAAAATATATTTAGTCCATCAGTTAGATTACAAAATAATATTGGACAAATTGGAAAATATTGGAATGTCGTCTGACGTCACTTCTAGGTACAATTTTACCTAGAAGTGACGTCAGACGACATTTCAACGCGCTGTATCTTCGTCATTTTATGTTTGAGGAACGAAAAAAAAGCTGTGTCCAATATTTTTTGGTGATCTAACTGACGGACTAAATAGATTTTTTTTGACATGCCTATTTGCGAGTCCCCGCAATGTAGCACTTTTTTAAGTTTCTAGCAGGACGAAGGCGGGTAGTGCTGTACATCTGTCACAGTGGCGCTTACTGTCTTTCTGTTTGAACCCTTCTGTCATTTAATATCATGTGAATAGTTATAATGACTTTTCAGTCAGAAAATCTAGTAGTACCTCTTCTGTGTACATACGATGTGTTCTGTGGCATGTCAAAGTATCTCATTTATAATGAAGGTTCATTTCGAGAGTCACGAGCTGAGAGGCGCGAATATTTTAATATACGACCGGTGGGACCGGGACTGGCTTTGTGACAGCGGTTTGAGAATTTAAGCTTATTTTAGACGGTTTTTTTGATATTCTTAGGAGGACCTCTCATTAAAGTGTACGTTCCTCGTTAAAGGGTGAATTTATTTAGGAGTATAGGGAGCAGCTTTGCTCTAAAACTGGAATAATTGACGTAGGTAAGAAGGCTGCCAGTCTCAAAATGGGATTGGGCGGGTCACGTTATCCGCATGCACAATAGTCGCTGGGCAAAAATATGCACTCAATGGGTACCTGAGAATGGATGGCGCCGCCGAGGCCGGCCCAAGAAGAGGTGGCAGGACGATCTAGACGCGTAACTTGATGGCTGGTCTAAAGTGGCACAAGAAAAGAGCACTTGCAAAGATATGGGGAGGCCGTTGCCCAGCAGAGGGACATAAACGACAAATAAAAAAAACAAAAAAGGGACAGCTTAAGAGGGCCTGTGAGCTGAACACTCGATCGAGTGACTAGTGGCTCAACTAGATACCACACGAACTTAAAACCACAGCTCCGAAAATGCGGCAACTAAATTTTATAGAGTTTTTTTTTTCTTTTTTTCGGACGGACATATCGCACACCTAGATGAAGACTCCGCTAACTCAAAAAAGTACGAGTTTTGAGTTAGTAGCTTTGATATTTTTCTTATATGCTCTAGAAACAGTTTTTCGTCATTTCTGAAAAATGAGGTTTTTTGAGTTGCCGGAGTCTTTATCTAGGGGTGCGATATGTAGTTAGCCCCGAGGCTTTTGCTACTTCACCGGGCATAAAGGCGAGCAGAGCTCCAGCCTAGATAAGTGGTTTAAACACTACAAACCAAGCAACCTGCGCAAGTCCCCGCCCCTGTGGGACTTGGACCTCGGCTCAGGGCGGTCGCTGACGAGGAGATTGAGGGATTATGGCTTTTCGTTTTTTTAGGGGAGTTTTGTGCAACTGTCGCTCTACTTTATAGTTCGCGGGCCTCTCGGACTTCGGGTCTACGAGGGCATCGGAAGGTTCTTAGCAAAGTAAGGGTCGGAAGGGCGAGGGGGAGTTTATAGTGTGTATAAGACACTGTGCCGATGGTATGTGATCCCGATGTCCTTATTTCTTGAAGTTTTACTTTTACACAGTCTTACGACGTCAAACTGGTATATAGGTACTTAGATTATAACCAAAATTTGATAAAACTTTCAAAACGTTTTCTTCGCACGGAGCGCGACCGGCTCGAGTACGCCAATTTCGGGGTAGTATTTTATGCCGTATTTCATTAGCCCGTATAACGTCCACTGCTGAACATGGGCCTCCTGCCGAGGGAGGGTATTTGCCATAGTCACCACGCTTGGCAGGCGGGTTGGTGACCGAGATTTAAAGCGAGCCAAATACCGCTACGCTACGGAGGTTGGCATCTATTATCTAAGGATAATAATTTCTTGTTTGTTTTCCACGTTGTGTCTATCACAATTGCCGGACCTATCTCCTGAACAAATGGACCAGAACCCAGGTTGAGCCAACAAAGAGCATTGTTCCTCTTCCGCTGATATATTGTGACACGCTTCATTACCCGCACACTATTGTAATGCGGTAATTAGTTTGGTGCGGTATCTAAATTACTATACCTTCGTTGGTATTGTCTGCGTGAACCTGATATTTGAGGATACAGGATACGCGCTGTGGGAGGTTAGTTCCACCACCAACCAGAAATATAAAGAACTAGCGGTGCTCGCGACTTTGACAATCTTAACCCTTTTAACTCTGTTTTTGCGATAAAAAAAAATATAATATGCTTATTCAAAACTAGCTGCGCCCCGCGGTTTTACCCGCGTTACTCTGCTCCATTGGGTCGGAGCGTGATGTTTTGCTGATGATATTTTGGAGCATAGATGTTAATCCAGCGTAAAACCTATCCCGGTGCAAAATTTCAGCCTATTCCGTTCAGTAGTTTTGGTGTGAAAGAGTAACCAACATCCATTCATCCATACTAACAAACTTTCGCGTTTATAATATTTAATACACGTAGCGGTATTTGGCTCGCTTTATATCCCGGAGGTCGTGGGTTCGATTCCCACAACGGACAGAAAATCTGTGTGTAAATTCAAAGATTTCTGCCGGGTCAGGTTGGTTGAGGGTCTACCCTACGTGCCTCGGAAAGCACGTTAAGCCATTGGTCCCGATTGTTAAAATACTATCTATAATAATCGTATATCAAGGAACGGGCAGCAGCGATTTCTTGTGTTACAATATATACTGCGGTCACCAACCCGCCTGCCAAGCGTGGTGACTTTAGCAAATACCCTCCCCCGGGAGGAGGCCCATGTTCAGCAGTGGACTATAAACGGACTGATGATGATGATGATAGCTCTACTAAACGGCTATGAAGATTATAAACGCTAGATTTATAATGAAAAAACAGTCAAAGTTACCAATTCTCAGTAATTTTTAGACCATTAATTTAGTGTTCATCGGATGATACGATAAATATCGCGACTGCAACGTGGCCGGTGCACGGCTCACTGGACTCACTCGGACGAGGGGGATGATTTATTTGCTGCTGCAATTTTACGCTACTTATTGTGTTTTTTATCTATCTTTATAAATAAAATGTAAACGCGTTTTTTGGGTAGTATATATTTTTTTAAAACGACCTTATTTTTCAGGGATATTTTTAAAATCTGGAGAGTAATTACGTAACGATATGACTATGATTTCGGTTAATGTATATTTTTACAAGCAGAAAATATTTGTTTGATTTGTTCATTATACGAATTTTATTAACGGTTTGCAAGCAAAGCGTCACAATCGCTTGCTTGAGTTACCAGTAATCTATATTATAACTACGTTACCCTAAATAACCTAAAATTCCTCGCTGATATAAACACCTATGATTTAAGTACCTGAAACAAATAAAAAATAATTAATATGAATTGATCTGAGTTTTTTATTTCTTTTATAAAAACAAGAAACTACTCAATATTACAAATGCGAAAGTCTTTCTCAAACTCTCGTGTACATTACGCTTTCGCTTTCAATTAGGGAAGATAAAGACACGAACATCTTTAGTCGCGAAGACCTACCTTAAGTCCTGACTCCATATTGGTAATGTGGTGTCCGCCTAAGTCTCTAAAGCAAGCGATCAAAATCCGTATGTAAATATGTATATGTTACGGCTAATAGCCGAAGTGCGGCTACACCTAGTTTTAGCCGGCTAGAACTAGGTGCAGCCGACAACTTGCGGTTAAACTTAGGTCAACCTTAATAAGTTCCTATAAGTTCCTCTAAGTTAACTCTAAATTAAACAATACCTATGCAAGGGACAAAAAGGTGTTGGGGTGGTTAAAAAAAAAATAACCTACACCTAAACCAATGGAGTCGAACAGGGACTTATAAACGCATGTGGCCGACTGCACCTAGTTGTAGCCGGCTAAAACTAGGTGTAGCCGCACTTCGGCTATTAGCCGTAACATATATAATAACCAGCATTATTGTATTCAGAACATACATAATATTGTTCCTGTTTCCTAAGCAACGTATTGTGGTTCCTTGCAACGTATCACCATGTTTACCTGGACAACGTTGCACCGTAACTTAGATGTTTCTGGAGCACAATTTAAAAAGCAAATAAAATTACAAATGAACGGCTATCGCAACATCTTACACAAATTATAACATCACGAATACAAATGAGGAAAATTATCATACAATTATGCAAATGTCTGTTCTCATACATTTCGAGAAACATTTTAATTGGAATCCCTTTAATTATCTCTTGGAATGCCGGCGCCCTTTGCGATCATAATTGGTTAAATATAGACTGGTCTAGCAGGGCTTGACCGTTTTACCCGACTTGGACTGCCATACAGTAATAATAATAATATTTAAAAGCGGTCGTAGCCTAAAGGCTAGGGCTTCAGACTTGCGATCATGTGGTCGTCGGTTTGATCCCCACCCGTTGCACTACCGACGTGAACCCACTCGTAACACAAGCATTTAAGGTTAGCACGAGGGTTAACAAGAATACTAGTAGCGTGCAAAAACACTGCTAATAAACTTAAATAATAAATAACAAAAAAAAACGGCGTCGGGATATGACGACCCCATCGCCAATTGGAGCAGGGCAGCTTGTGGCGAGCTGTTGGTGAGTGGCTTTAATATTACATACCCCCTCGAAGGGGTATATGGGACTCGCCCTGACCATAACGGTGGTATGCCCCCCGGGTACTGCTCCGTCCGCCGTTGGTGCGACTCGAGCCTTTTTGGGAGAAGTGACAAACCCCATGCCTCTGATCTTGCCTTAACTGGTCGGCCAGAGTGGAGTTGCAAGAGCGGGACCTAAGCTTCAGGTGGGACGTGTTAAATGTAATAACGCCGGGGGCAATTGACAGTACAAGGACCTTGCGCCCCGCAGTCTCACGTCTCGACAACCTTAGCTGTTTAGTGTTGCCCCTGGCCGCCATTTCGTGGCTTTTGATAGGGGGGCCACCGAAGCTAACTAGTCGGGTAGCGTCAGACAGCGAGTCACTGTCTGCCAATATAAAATATGTGAGAGTTTTCGAGGCAGATGTCCGATCTCACTTCAAGGCCCAGTATTCCAGTACATTTAACATCCCATCCGTACAGCCCAAACCAACTCTTTCTTTCCGGCAATAGTTTCGTAACTGTGGAGGACTATCCATTGGTATATCAATGGAGACTTGCATAGATGCAGCCATCTCACGTTTATATTAAACTTGCGACCCGCCCCGGCTCCGCACGGGTACAATGCTGATCTTTTATACATATAAACCATATAAACCTTCCTCTTGAATCCCTCTATCTATTAAAAAAAACCGCATCAAAATCCGTTGCGAAGTTTTAAAGATTTAAGCATACATAGGGACATAGGGCCTCATCAATGTTGGCTTCGGCCCTATACCTTTCAAAAGGCGGGTCCCGGCATTTCTTATGAGACAGAGGAAACGTCCGTGTCTGTCCTAGGTCAATTGCTGGGTTAAAACCGTGCCATTACCGTGACGGTTTAGTGAGATGTCCTTTAATGTATGTGTTGTGGCACCGGCGCCTAAATTACACCTTTACCATTTTTGATAAAAAAATACTGCATCGATTTTTAAAGAAACCAGATTTTATGATGAAATTCCTACGGTAACAGGAGGTACAAAGGAAGCTAATACAATATTAAATTGAATCACACAAGTTGTTTGAACGTCGCTACAAGTAAAGTAATCTAAGTTGTTATGGAATGAAGCCGTGTGTCGCCATGTTCGAAGTTTCCGGTACAAAGCTTCGGCTCACAATAGAATAACTCAGTTTGTTCTAGTTACGAATATCTATACTAATGTAACGAAGCTCAAGACACATAAAAACTAACTCTGAGGGATCAATGTTGGTACAATTGTTGTTACGCGCAAATCCTTTGAAACAAGTCAAATTTGATCAATTATTATTACAAATGTACTTTTCAATTTTTTTCGATAATATTGGGTGTGCACTTAATTATTTTTTTTAATCTTCGTTGCAACATTTTATTCGAAAAAAATAACTAGTTAATAACAAATAGCAGGGGAAGACAACTTAATAAGACCTAAGATCAACTGTTTACTGAGTTGTGCATCTCTATTGTATTGTATTTCTCTATCGTATTTGCTCAAAATATCACTGGTCCGATTTTAATTTATCGATAAACGCTAAAGGATACATTTCATTATGAGTAGTTCCTACGGGAGTTACGTGGATAAAATACTATAAAATATACATACTGTGGTTGTAATGTATGAAATAATGAATTTATTCAGCGCTTATGTGTTTACATACACTTGTACTGATCAAACTTTATTTAAATCGATAAAATACATAATATACAACTAAAAGTAGCTAATTTACTAACTACTATTCTACTTGGCAAGGTTCCCAGAATGCTGGCAGCATTACCCTGTTGAATGGCAATGCTTACCTGCTGTGCAAAGTAAAAACCAGCATTCGGAGAACTGGCCGCACTAAAGAGGGCCGCTGCGAGGTATTTATAAATTAACTTGTACTTGTCAGAACCACAAAGCTACACAATTATTCTTATTCTATGAATTAAACTAGATACGTCTACATTATCAATAAACGTTTTCATTTTCATTTTCATTTCACTTAATTAACCGGTAGCAAATTGTAGTTCATTACAGACAAAGTAGTTCGTCAGTCCCACCTTTAAGGGGTTAGGACCACGACCCAGTGGTACCACTGATGTATAAGTCAGATTTATGAACATAAGAGGAAGTGATCGGCCTACAGGCGCTGGATCACAGGGCAGGGGTAGGGGCACAACGCAGTCCTCGCCGGCGATAATCCTACCCTAGCGACACCTGCAACCTTTCACTACCTACCTAGGTAATACCTGATTCATTCAGCACCCTATCGTTTAAGTGATTTTGTATTAGGTATTGAATTTCATCCCTTTACAACATTTAGGATGTTTCAAGATAAGTTTGAACTTAGCTCTACTTATCTATCTTTCAGTTAGTACTCAAGTTTATCAAGTAACTCGGGATGGGGGTCGATTTGTCTAGCTTTGTGATAGTATTAGATTAGATGTCTGCGCATATTGGCTTACAATATAAATATACTAGATTTAGTGGATAGCAAGATGAAGCGTTTTCATTTAAAATACAGACTTTTAAATTAAATTGTTTTTTAGACCAAGATGAAGATTCAATGATGCCCTAAGCTTGTGTCGCTTATACGTAAAAATATTGTTTCAAGACGTGCCTCCTTTCTATAGAGCTAAATTATATTAAGATTTTTATTATGTAGAATTAATTATTGATATTACTATACATATGACGTGATACTAGACTGATAGATAGATCATTCACAGACAAACTCCGTAGCGTAGCGGTATTTGGCTCGCTTTACATCTCGGAGGTCGTGGATTCGATCGCTGGACAGGAAATCTTTGTGTAAATTCTAAGATTTCTTTACGGTGGTTGGTACAGAGACTACCCTCGGTGCCTCGGAAAGCACGTTAAGCTGTTGGTCCCGATTGTTATAACATCATCTGTAATAATCTTATATCAAGAAACGGCAGCATTTCCTTGTGTGGACAACATAATACTGCGGTCACCAACCCGCCTACCAAGCGTGGTGACTATGGCAAATACCCTCGCTCTATCAAATTAATTACGTCTATCAAATGACAAGCTTGCGAAGTATACACACAATATGTATATTAAACTATATTCCCGCGCCCAGTTTCACCCGCATTCCTCCCGTTTCCGTAGGAACTTCATAATAAAATATTGCCTACTAGCTGCGCCCCACAGTTTTACCCGCGTAACTCTGCTCCAGTAGGTCGGAGCGTGATTTTTTGTATCCTATATGTTAATCGAGCGTATTAACTATTCCAGTGCAAAGTTTAAGCCAAACACACTCAGTAGTGTTTGCGTGAAAGAGTAACAAACATCCATCCATCCATACTCACAAACTTAAACTTAAACCTATAGCCTTCCTCGATAGTGAGAATGGTATATCTAACACTAAAAGATTTTTTCAAATCGGACCAGTAGTTCCTGAGACTAGCGCGTTCATGCAAACAAACGAACTTTTCAGTTTTATATATTAGTAGGTATATATATACTTAAATATGTAAATATACAAATCACCACGTTCCTGAGCTATCCGCAAAAAATCACGATTCCCTAATCATCGCTATAAATTAGCCCGATATCTTCACGACGTGCCCCCCTAGGGTGCGACAGGAGGGTCCCTGATACCTGCTGATAAGGAAGGTTTGCATATCATTATTCCGTTGTTTGACTAGCTAATTAGCGTTGATTGTTATACCACACATACCACGCGGTTTCCGTAGAAATCATCAGCTCGTATACTGTCCATCATTGAACATGAGCTTTCGTCGAAGATGGTTTTGTCATACGCTTAAAAGGCGGATTGGTGAGCGCAGTATTATGTACAGCATTTACGCAGGTAAACGCTGCTGCCCGTTACCCGGTTAAAGATGATGTTATGACAGTTGGGACCAGGTTAAATTGCTTTCCGAGCCACGGAGGACAGTCCCTCAACCAATCGATCCCGAATATAATCTTTGACTTCACACAAAGATAGATTTAACAGTGGTGGAGTTCGTATAACGTCCTCTGGTAAGGACAGTTTTGCCAAAGTCACTACGCTTTGGAAGTAGGTAGGTGACGGCAGTATTATGTCGTAACACACAGGGAAACTGCTTCCCGCTCCATGGTATACGATTGCTATACATTTGTACTTAATTACATAAAGCAGAATGAACACGCTAATCACAGGAAATAATGGTCTGATTAAGAAAATTTGTTTTCCATTAAGAAACTGCGCGCGGAATGCTAGTAGCTAGTAGCTAGCAGAGCTGCAGCCTAGATAAATGGTTTAAACACTACAAACTAAGCAACCTGCGCAAGAGGGTGTCCCCTGAGGGACTTGGACCTCGGCTCTGGGGATCGAGGGATTACGACTTTTAGTTTTTTAGCCGAGTTTTGTGCAACTGTCTCTCTTCTTTACAGTTCGCGGGCGTCTCGGACATCGGGTCTACGAGGGCATCGGAGGGTTCTTTTCAAACTAAGGGTCGGAAGGGAGAAGATAATCAAATATTACAAACGGCGGTACGAACGATAATTCCTATTAATTGGTAACACAAACAGGTCGCATTACTGTCCACCCCTCTATTAGTACGTGATACTTCACATGAACACACGAGTTGATCGGATTAAGATACATTACACTCAAATTTAAACCCTAAAACTAATGAGACATGTCATAAGATCGAATATCAAAAATGTTGTCTTTTGGAAAGTGTCAAATTATATAAGTTAAAGTGTTAGTCTAAATTTAAATTTAAATTAATGTTAAACACGGTATAAAATTGCGTAACAAAAATGTTACTTAGTACGTTTGTAAATATGTTACATTTGATAGGCAAACAAAAGTACTTCAATTTAATTGTTAAAACGGATATTATAAAATATAAATTTCCATAATAAAAAAATCGGCCAAGAGCGTGTCGGGCACGCACATTAAAGGGTTCCGTAGCCATCTGATGGTCCGCCCGCTTGACAAATTTCATTTTGCGGTCGACTCCATACACTTTGTTAAGACTATGACTATAACTATATATGAAACCGAGTCCGCTAAATTTAGTTGAAAGTTCAAGTTTACTTAGAGGTATGTACCACTTTTTTCAGAATTATTTTAGTAATATTTTAAAAGTTAGGGGGGGACGTTCGAAATTTATCTTTGTATTAGGTTATCTCGAGACGGGGGGGTTTGATCTACATAGTTCAAAGGCAGTTTTGTTGCTTTTCAAGAGGCCTTTCCAACGATTCCCTACACGGGGGTTATGGGCTTAGTCGTATTTAATTTTTGTAATTCACTTTTCGTTGTAAGTATGGGAAGGGCTGAAAAAAAAACCATTATATTTAAAACCAAGTTTTGGATCTTCAATATACACCTCTCCACCAAGTTTCGTGACAATCGGTGCAGTAACGGCGGAGTACAAGCCCGGACGGACGGACATGACGAATCTATAAGGGTTCCTTGTGGACTACGGAACTCTAAAAATACATAAAAATAAATCCCTATTTCCCTTGGTCACGGCATCATGCGTGAACGGCTGGACCGATTTTGCAAATTCTCTTTTTTAATGTTATCTTATGGCGTGTGGCATAACATTGACAACATGCGTGCTGTTCTTAGAGCTCATCACGGTTAGTTTAGAGCTATCACGCGTAATTTAGTTTCAGTTAAGACAGGACAATGTCTATCGGGTTAGCTAGTCCTTTATTTAAATAATATTCCGTATATTTGACAAGGCATCAATCGGTAGGTACTAGGAGCGCATAACATACCAAGAGTCCCTTTCACACCGGCCCGCCTACACGAGCTTTCTACAATGTGCAACTCTTGTGTGTTGCTGGGCGCCTGGTACCTTGGTTGTTAATTTTTAATGTTACAATTAGAAAAGCAACATTTAAGCCGTTGTGGTAAGTCACTGAGATGACGTGGGTTACATTCTCGTACGAGAGAAACTGTCATAGCATCCTCCATGTAAACCGATTAATTTTTTATACATTTTTACTTCGTCTATAGAAAGTTGCAAAAACTCCCATAAACAATTAAGTCAGCGTCCGCCCTGAGCCAAGGTCCAAGTCAAACAAGGTCTGTCCCTTCAGGCACAGGTGGCTTAGTTTGTAATTTATAAACCACTTAATAAGGCTGGAGCTCTGCTCGCCTTTATGCCCGGTGAAGTAGCAAAAGGGTCGTAGCTAACAACTTAGATGTCCGTCCGAAAAAAACGTTTTCGAACATTTTTTCTTGGTTATAATAATGGGAGCAGGGCAGGAAGATGATGTATAACAGCCAACGGCCGGCGCGCTAGTAACGATTTGAATCCCAAGATGGAAAAATATAGTGTTACTAGAATTCCCATCATATTCTTAGAGTAACGGAATAGAAGTGCATGTAACATTCCTTGCGCAGATGGCCAATCTTTTGAGAGTCTGGCCGCCGCCCGACCGCCGGGGCCATTATAATTCAAGGGGTTTTATAAATCCAGTTCAATTCAAGACTTACTCATAGACGAATCTTATGTTAATGACCCACACGACGTAAATTAGTCTCTTTTTTCACTAATTACCGTTCTATATGGATAACGATAGATTTGACGCTTGAAAGGCAATCATCACTAAGCGACATTAAGTAAACTTTACAGGAGAGTCATTTAAAGTTCAAATATCTCTGGTAGAAATCATTTTTATAGCTATCCAAAAACACAGCTAGCTAGCATACAAGCTATAAAAAAATGATTTCTACGAGAGGTATTTGAACTTTAAATCACTCGCCTGTTACTTGTTTACTCAATGTCGCTTAGTGATGATTGCCTTTCAAGCGTCGATGTTATGAAAAAATGGCATTTCAATAAAGAGAGCTGCGCAATGGCCATATAATAAAAAAGAAAGTGGAGACCACAAGCTATCTGGCTATCAAAAGTCCACCAAGACTTAAATAAATTAGAACTGAAACAAAAAGAAGAAGCCTTTCTGCGACAGAAATGGTGTCAGATCATTGGAAAAGCTAACGCCGAACGACAATGCGACGGAGAATTTCTAGGTTTAACTGACAGTTTATGAAACAGACACTCTAAAGGTTTACCCTTTATCTACGTGCCACAGGGTTGTTTCTCCCACCTGTCTACGGATCAACTGTATAATATTCTATTTCAATCCACTGTTCGTTTTATCTCGAACGAACAAATACTACGGAATATTGGAAAACGCTGCAGTTTGTTTTACAGTCCACTGCGAATAAATGAGCGAAAACTGGGTACCCATTTTATATATAATAAACGTAGCCTGGTTGCCTGCAAAAGTATTTTCCACCTCCGCAGCAGTTATTTAAGGTGAGGTGTCAGCATGCAGTTTTAGATGCTTCCTGTTTTCTGGCAAATACTTTTATTCTATTTTGTAGACTGATTTCTCAGCATATTATAGGGCGACCTGGAGGAACTGGCTTCTATTTAGTAACTGGAATCCGCGTACCTTCAACCAATGTGTGTTACCATGATATATCGATCTGAGACATGGTCTCTTACTGTGTGCCTTATAAGAAAGCTCAATGTCGTTCAGTGAGCTATGTAGAGAATTATGCTCGGCATTTCCCTGCGTGATCGAATCTGAAATGAAGAGATCCGCAGGAGAACGAAGATCGCTGACATAGCTCAACGGATTAGTAAGCTGAAGTAGCAATGGGCAGGACACATAGCTCGAATAACGACGAACTGGCAAGCGCAGTGTGGGACGACCGCCTAAACGATGGGCCGACATCCTCATAAAGGTCGCAGGTAGTCAGTGGATGCACGAAGCTAGCAATTGTTCCCGCTGAAAATCGATGGAGGTGGCCTATGTTCAGCAGTGGACCACACAAGGCTGATATGATGATGATAACCTTCTTCTTGATCCTTCTTATAAATACATTGTAAATGGATTTTCAAAACGACGGTTTTCATTTTTATTCTATATTTTTGGGACAGCTTCGTTGGTTTTGCGATAGTATGTTCAATCTTAACTTCCGAGGAACCGGGTCATGACAAAAAACACTAAGTACCAGCTCAAGGTCGAAAGATGGGGGTGTTTCACCCGTGCGTCAGCATGTCAAGCGGTTTGCTCTCGCCAGTCACCGGACGTGTCGGTAGAATTGTATCATCGGAATTTCTATAATATAAGAGATGGGTTGCCGTGGCCAGTTGGGAGGAGCATGCATTATTAATGCAGAATTAATGGCCAATGATGGTGTACTAACATGGCCACGGTTTATCGTCTTCACTGCTCGTCGGAGCAGTAGAGTGCCGTTCTATTATTCCCGCTGCGAACCATCGATTTTGGCAACACCACTCGTTCATAAGAATGAGTTATACAGAACGGAAAGTCTGGACAGTCGTGAGATTTCTTTGCTGAAACACATGTATAGTAAAAACAAAATTGATTGGGTTTTATTTGACATAATTTGTTTTCCAACTAAATGCAGTATTGCATTGACAAAATAAGCGCTGCATTAGGTAAATTAGGTTTTTTTTTACTAATATTTTAAAGAGTTAAGATTTGATTGTTTGTTTGCATGGAATAAGCACCGAAACTACTGGACCTTACGAATTCTGTCACCATTAGAAAACTTCGGTATTTACGAGTAACGTAGGCTATATTTAATGAATTTCCATGGAAACGGCAACTACACGAGAAGCCAGTGAAAATTAATTTGCAAAATTATTTGAGAGTATAAAATAACATTCCACTTGTAAAGCTTTGCTCATCACTTTACATACATACATACATATAATCACGCCTTTCTCCCATGGGGGTAGGCAGAAACTACAGAACGCCACTTGCTACGATCCTTACACACTCCCTTTGCCTCGTCCACGTTCATACATCTGGTCATACACGCACGCCGGTTGCGAGTAATACGCACCTGACTTTTCTGGAGAACATCACCTATGAGGTCAGTGTATGTCATGCTCATCATTTTGTAAGTAATTATACAATTCTTCTACGGTGGCGTAAAGAAACAGACTGACAGTTTAAGGGTGGATACTCCATTGGGCACTTAAGTTAATTGCGTCTCAAATTTGAACGTCATTTATTCACCATCATCATCATCAGCCCGTATAACGCCCACTGCTTGACATGGGCCTGCTCCCGAGGGAGGGTTTTTGCCATAGTCACCATGCTTGCTAGGCGGATTGGTGACCGCATTATTATGTTGTAACACACAAGGAAACGCTGCCCGTTCACTTGTATACGATAGATATAGATGAAGTTATAACAATCGGGACCAACGGCTTAACGTGCTTTCCGAGGCACGGAGGGAAGTCTCTCAAGCAACCAGACCCGGAAAGAAATCTTAGAATTTACACAAAGATTTCCTGTCCGGTTATAGATGCGCGTCAGCATCGCGACTTAAAGTCGTCGCCGGTGAAGCATCTTAGATTTGACTAAAGAATTATGTCTATTTGGGCTATCCTTACTTTTATTCTTATATATAAATGCAGTTTCCATTCTGTTGAGAATTTACCTTTATGTTGCTGCAGTCTGAACTCGGTATTCAGAGCTATACTTCATGGGAGTTTTAAGGCGCTTTGTTGAGTGTGAGTTGAACCTACTTGAGAGGATTTGGCGCTGGACCAATACTATCATAGTAACAACTATTTATTATTATTAGTATATAAGGTGCTTGCAAAATATATGCCTTCCCTATAACAGGAGATAGTGTTACTGATTAAATTATTGAATCATCGTCATCAGCCTGTATAACGTCCTCTGTTGCATATTGGCCTCCTTTACAGGGAGGGTTATTTCCATAGTCACCACGCTTCGCAGGCGTGTTAGTGGTGACCATCCGATGCCCTCGTAGACCCGAAGTCCGAGAAGCCCGCGAACTGTAAAGTAGAGCGACAGTTGCACGAAACTCCTCTTAAATACTAAGTCATAATCCCACAATCTCATCGCCAGCGACCGCCCTGAGCCGAGGTCCAAACCCCACAGGGGGCGCCCACTTGCGCAGCTTGCTTAGTTTGCAGTTTTTAAACCATTTATTAAGGCTGGAGCTCTGCTCGCCTTCATGACCGGTGAAGTAGCAAAAGCCTACGTAAGGCCATCCGAAAACAAAAGGCGTTGGTGGCCGAAGCATTTTGTTGTAACACACAAGTAATCGCTGCTGCCCATTCCCTGGTAGACGCTTGTTATAGATGATGTTATAACAATCGGGAGCAACGGCTTAACGTGCTTTCCGAGACACTGAGGGTATTACCTCAATCAACCAGACCCGGAAAGAAATCTTAGATTTTACACAAAGATTTATTTTCCGGCGTGGGGATCGAACTCACACAACCTCCGAGATTTATACTGCTACGTTACGGATGCTGTCAGATAAAAATGTATAATTTTCTGAAATTCCTTCTTTAATTATAAAAATAAAATAAAAAATAAATAAAATAATAATCATTTTTATTTACGTAAACTAATTACAGGCACTTGCATATAGTCAAAACAATAATTTATTATTAATCTATGTATAATTTTAGCATTTTTAAATGAGCATATTAAGCAGGTATTTTAGTTTTTGTTTTTAATATTTTATTCTTAACTTTATTATTTTACTATATTGTGTCCAATAGCTTGTTCTGTCTATATTAAATTATATTAAGAACAATTGTCATTATTTGGGCGGACCATGAGTATATAACGACGGACGCGCTTTAATGCTACCGGATCCAATACGCCCCAACTGAGAAGATCCGGCGAGACAAACTCAGTGGGTTATTGTACTGCCGGTTTTAACACGACCCACATGAGACGGTCCGGCGAAACATACTCAAATGGGCAGAGCGTAATAAAATAAAATAAATTAATAAACCTCATGTGAAGAGTTTTAAGTATTCATATATGTAGATGGATGGAGAGAGAGAGGAAGGCCAGAGGACAGATGGATGGATTGTGTGAAGAGTGATATGCATGAGTTAGTGATAGTGTGTTGCGCCGACCCCAAGTAATATGGGGTAAGGGCAGGAAGAAGAAGAGTTAATGCAGTTACAGGCATATATTTTGGAACCTCCTTGCAATACAGATATAACACATTTATCTAGATTAAAGATTTCCAAACTTTATCAGTTCGCGCTACAGTTAAAGTAAACACACTTTTATTTTCATAAATCGACCTTCCAACTCCAGTGGCACCCTGAGCCTTGACCCTAGACCCTTAAGGGGGCCTTCAGGTAAATGTCCTATACTAAGGCCTAATTCTTCAAAGTTAACTTTATACCTGATACCTTTGACGTAGATGATTTTTTATAAGATTATTGAAAAATCGATTATTATAACATCATCCATAATAATCGTATATCAAGGAAAGGGCAGCAGCGATTCCTTGTGTGGTACTACATAATACTGCGGTCACCAACTTGCCTACCAAGCGTGGTGACTATGACAAATACCTTCCCTCGGGAGGAGGCCCATGTTCAGCAGTGGACGTTATACGGGCTGATGATAATTGAAAAATCGGCCTTAAGTCTCCAAAATTCAGATTCTGATAAGCAAAGGTATGTACATAACTATAAGTAACTGGAGTAAAGTAGTATTATAACACGAGTAAAACCACAGGGCATAGGTAGTCTACAAATAATGAGTAGCGTTAGAACGGCTCGTAATTGTAATTACAAAGTAACATTAACTGCGACTTAGAACCTGCTGCCTACGTTTTGACACTAATTATACAATAATGAACACTAAGTCACTTTAACTATTTTATGTATAATAAGGTAACCAATCTTTATTATACGGAAACTTTTATTTATATTATAAACTTGCTGTGCCCGCCATTTCATCTGCGTGGAATTTATAATTTTAGATTTTGTGTATAATAAAAGTCTAAGTTACTCCTTAGTTCATGTATCAGCTATCTGCCAGTGAAAATCCTGTCTAAATCGGTCCAGCCGTTCCAGAGATTAGCCGGAACAAAGGTTTATTCCCAGTAGTTCTATGATAGAACTAGTGAGACTTTTTTTCTCGCTAGTTCTATTCGAACAACTTGCTGAGAAGAATAGAACTAATGGGATATTTAATAGAAAATGTCCCACTAGTTCTATTATGTAAATTTTAACAAAGGTAGTCTCACAACAACCCGCTTACATATTAAAAAAATGTATGACCTTCTTACCTTTATGAAGGAGCCCAAAAATAGTTTATTTATTAATGTTATTATTTATTTATTTATTCTACTATCAGACATATAAATAGATTTATTTGTATATATTTTCATTGATATTAGATTTAATGAAAAATAAGTTCATACTTGAATAAATTTGTTTTATTTTAACCACACAGCACACTAATTTCAGTACAAGCCATACAGCAATATATCCGACGCCGGACAATACTAGCAATGGCTAGGGAGTCGGACTTGTGATCGTGTGGTCTCCGGTTCGATCCCCACCCATTGCACTACCGACGTGAACCCACTCGTAACACAAGCATTTTAACTTAGCTCGCAAAAATTCTGCTAGCAAAATTTTGCAGTATTCTTGTTAAAAATGGTAAGCTCGCTTTTTTATTTAATGACTATTTTCAATTGAATATAAAAATTGGTAAAACCTAGATTCAAAAGTATTGTCACCCCACATAGGACAGTGGGCTGTAAACTTTATAATGAGTAATTCAATGGTTGAGTGTCAAACTTAGGACGACATGCACTTGAGATCTGGTTATAACTCGGCTGACTGAGGAGGTATAGTGCTTTTATAACAATCTAGCAGTATTCTGCGGTTATTCTGCATACTAGATGCTAGACTAGACCACTCTATCCAACCCGCCGGAGAAGAGTATGTGCGCGAAAGCATCGCGTTGCCCGTCGCCCTCCTGACCCTAAGTTTCCTAAGAACCTTCAGACCTCGTAGACCCGAAGTCCGAGAAGCCCGCGAACTTCAAAGTAGAGCGACAGTTGCACATTCTCCCCTATAGACCTTAAAGTCATCATTGGTTAATACTGCCGTCAGCGACCGGCCTGACCCGAGGTCCAATCTTGCGCAGGTTACTTAGTTTGTAGTTACAGTACGAGATCCGGCTGCAGAGTTAGTACGTTCATCGAGTATTTGCTAAAAACCAAGTTATTATGCATATTTATCATTAGGAGAATATAAATCTACTAGGTTGCCTATCAAAATGTGGCTTCAAAGAGCTGCGACCAAATGCGCAATGGCAACCGTGATTTTTCAGAGTCTTTATATGTATTGCCGTGAAGTGGACGATATTTTATTGACAAAACAATTCAACGAACTTTTTTACGGAATATCAATTAATATTTTTTTTATTAAAAATACTACACATTGTGATAGGCCTAGTAGATTTATGTTTTCCTCATGATAAATATGTGTACAAAAGTGGTTTTTACCAAATACTCGATGAACGTACTAACCATTTAATATGCTTGAGCACATCGCCTAAGTAGCTAAAGCCTCGTAGCTAACCATATACGTCCGACTGAAAACACCATCTGTCTCCTTAATAGCCACGTGCTGTACCAATAGCGATGAGTTTCTTGACAATGGCATTCCATAACACGAGACATATTATAATAACAATGATCTTGTAGAAGCACACGTGCGCGCCAGGTGTGCGCCACAGTAGCTCTGTACACAGTAGGAACACGCGTCGGATAGCGATGTAAGCGACATCTATTTTAATGATTTCAGGTATTATATTTACAATAATATAAACTATATAATAATAAACTAGCACCCCTTCCCGTGGGTACTTCATAATAAAATATATATTTTTTTCAAATTAAACCAAAAGATACAGAGATAATCGCATTCTAGCACACAAAAAAACTCTTCAGCATTATATATTAGTATGAGTAGATACTGAAGAGTTGGTTTGCTTCAACGCATTTATCTCGAGAACTTCTAGTCCGATTTTTTAAATTATTTCTGTGTCTGATAACCCATTTAACGAGGAAAGCAATAGGTTTAATTTAATTATGAAGTTTCTACAGGAACGGGAGTAACGCCGGTGAAAACGCACGTGGGAAGTTAGTATTTAGAAACGATAGATTTGATTTTTTGTTTGCATAGAACTGGCACTTTTAGACATGTAAATTGCCGGTGTTTTATCGGTTAATTTTGAAGCTGCTGAATTAATTTTTAAACTAAATTCTGTTAACCTACTTTAACTTATCTAATGGTTAATTATTTTCGTAAATTTTAAGATACGAAATATAATGTAAGTCCATCAGGTCCTGCTTGATTTTTAAGCACATCAACTGCCATCAGTCGATGTGAAAAGAGACTTGAATAAGACAGCTATATATAACATCAACTTTTCAACCCTGCATTGTCAATTGGGGTGAACTTAGCTGATATTATGACGACTTATAAAGTTAAAGATTATAAAATGTCGAATTATCATAAGCCTGTATAACGTCCACTGCCGAACATGGGCCTCCTCCCAAAGGAGGGTATTTGACATAGTCAACACGCTTGGCAGGCGGGTTGGTGACCACAGTATTATATCGTAACACATAAGTAAGCGCTGCTGCCCGCTCCTTGATATACGATTATTATAGATGGTGTTATATAACAATCGGGATCAACGGCTTAACCCTCAACCAACCAGACCTAGAGATTGTCACTATGAAAGTTTATATGATTGCAGTTACTGTACTCCGTGTACTACATGCATACTATGACATTGTTCTACAAAGCATAACATTATATTAATGACGTCACATCCATAACTGTCGTGTAACTAAAGTTATTGCCAAGTTTGTATGACAAAGCTTTTGTTGATATTTAAGAGTTTTCAGCTTCCTGCGTGTGGTTTTACCGCCGTCGTTTCCGTTGCTGTCGCAATTTCAGCATTAAATAAAGCCTAAGTTACTCCGTGATAACGTTTAACAGGTTTTTAATGGTGAAAGAATTTTTAAAGTGGTAGAGAAGTAGTTCCGGAGCCTATTCAATCATTTCAGCCGTAGGACGTCCACTACTGGACATAGGTCTCCCTCATAGATCTCAAGTGGTTGCGTTTAGAAGCGGTCTGCATCCACCGTGATCCCGCGGCCTTTACCAGATCATCCGTCCATTAAGTAAGCCGTTCCGCGGTCTCCATTCGAGAACTTTTCGGTCCCAACGGCCATCTGTTCTCCGTGTTATATGGCCTGCCCATTTCCACTTAAACGAACTAATCCGCGGGCTATGTCGGTAACTCGCGTTCTTCTACGTATCTCTTCATTGCTGTTTCAAATTCTGCAGGCAAAGGCAGGGCCTGTAGCAAATTCTGTCTGAAAGCCCCTCTTAGTAATGTCCTCTTTTTTTTGTGGTCTATTAGGCCACGTATTATGAAGCACCATGATCTATAGGATTATTTATTAGATCCAATTTCATGCTTGCGCACGTATCTTTGTGCCCTCAAATCGCGGGGCCCGTAGTATTTTTTTGCTTTCGGGTGGACTTACGTAGGTAGCCACGAGGCTTTTGCTACTTCACCGGCCATAAAGGCGAGCAGAGCTCCAGCCTCAATAAATGGTTTAAAAACTAGCAACCTGCGCCCCCTGTGGGGTATGGACCTTGGCTCAGAGTTTCGCTGGCCGTTAGATTGAGGGAAGGGGCCCGTAGCATTTGCTACTCCATATATAGCAAATACGGGTAATCCGGCACCGGATCTCGTAGAGAAAACCCGAGCATAGCTCTCTCCAAAGCTCGTTGTTAAATATAGCCTCGATAAATGGGCTATCTACCACTAAACTCATAAACGACTGGACGGATTTCCATCATTCTTTCACCATTAGATTGCTACATTATCCCTGAGTAACATGGGCTATATTCAATAGTGTATTTTCCACGGGAACAGGACGCCCCGCGTGGAAAGCTAGTATATTACATTAAACTAGTGTAACTTACCTTACTTACTACCTTTAAGACATCTTACTATAATGTGTACATTTGTCATTTATCGCACGACAGACTGATTAAAAATTCTGTAAGATCAAATAATTTTAACAATGTTTTTAGCTACTAAAGTGATACTTTTGTTTGATTTAGACAAAACACTTGTACTTGTCAAAATTACATTGTAATTTTGACAAGTACAAGTGTATGTAAATACTACGTGCTGAATAAATTTCATTATTTCATAAGAATGAAGAAATCTAATACTGAATCGGTTTGTTCGTTTGTTGCGCGCAAATTGACAGTTGAAATGTGTCACAGATTAAATCCGGTGCTCTCTACGTTTCGATGGACAATTGAATTTTGTTCATCTTTTTCAGAGAATAATGATCAAATCACAATTGATATTATTATACTAAATCACTATCTTCTTCGCGCGGCTTTACCCACGAAGCTCCCGTTCTCGCGGGAACCTCATCATTAAACTATAGTACTCCAGGATAAAGTAGGTTTTTAATGATGAAATAATTATCGAAATCCGTTGATCTTCGTATAATATTAGCAAAGATCCTACTTATAAACGCGAAAGTTTGTAAGTATGGATGGATGGATGTTTGTTACTCTTTCACGTAAAAACTACTGAATGGATTTGGTTGAAACTTCGCACGGGGATAGTTTATAAGCTCTATTAACAGATAGGCTACAAATAATCATGCTCCGACCCACTGGAACAGAGTTGAGAGGGCGCAGCTAGTACAGATATAAAAGTATTTGGTACCGTTTACCAGGAAACGGGCTGCAGCGTTTACCTGCGTTCACCAATCCATTTGCTAGACGTGTTGACTATGTCAAAACCCCGTCGAAGAAGGCCTGTGTTCAGCAGTGGACATTGAATAAGCTGAGTTAGAATTGTTGATTTTTATGAACTTAGCAACATTATAAGAAAATGTGTGTAAAATAGTAGCCATTGTATTTTAGATTCTACGGCTTTTGAATTAAAGTTGAAAACATCTGAAATTTAACACGTACTTTTTTATAAAAGGGTTCTAAGGCTGTATTAGAAGAGGCAATAATAATTGTAACTCAGATCACGAAGGGCGCGAGGGTCAAGTATTCGAAGAATGCTTCACAATACAGCCAATCAGGTTATTTAATACGATACCAAGTTTTTTTTTACTTTTGACAACCTCCATGGCGTAGCGGTATTTAGCTCGCTTTAAATCTCGGAGGTCTCGGAGGTAAGAAATCTTTGAGTAAATTCTAAGATTTCTTTTCGGGTCTGGTTGGTTGAAGGACTACCCTCCGTGCCTCGGAAAGCACGTTAAGCCGTTGGTCCCGATTGTTATAACATCATCTATATCAATCGTATACAAGGGAACGGGCAGGAGCGTTTCCTTGTGTGTTGCAACATAATACTGCGGTCACCAACCCGCCTGCCAAGCGTGGTAACTATGGCAAGAATCCCCTCGGGAGGAGGCCCATGTTCAACAGCGGACATTGTATGGGCTGATGATGATGACGATGAAGATTTTTATACTCTTATTAAAGTATTTGTTCTGGTAGATACTTATGTTTAGTTAGACACGAGGCTTTTGCTACTTCACCGGGCTAAAGACAGGCAGTTCTCCCGCTTTATTAAATACTAGCTTCCCGCGCGCGGTTTCACCCGCGTAACTCCCGTTTCCGTGGGACCCTCATAATTAAAAATAGCCTATAGCCTTATCCGACAAATGGGCTATCTAACATTGAAAGAATTTTGGTAAAATAATTTTTTGCTTTAACTTTTAATATAAATACCAAATATGTCAGAATCACAATGGAATGTCAATTGAACTTCACTTTAGCAGAATTAAGACCTCAGATAACATGTACACCACACATAAACCCACAAGATTATTTTTCTCTCACAATAAAACGCTGCCTACACTTTGTTGTTCGAATCAAATCATGTCTGAATAGCCCTTTAACATGACAGGCGCCCAAAAACATGGCGATTCCATATTCAAAACCTTACTCAGCATAACCTTTTGACATTCCAATTTACACCTTAACATAATGTTGATAGAATTCAAAATAGATTGTAAGGAAACGATTCGAATCGAATATGGAATTCAAATGTATTAGAATACAAATTCCAACCTTATGCTGTAAGATATAAGGTACATCAACCAATATTACTTAGTAGGCAGATAGATATTCAAATTCGAACGCGAATACAAATAAATTGATATCCAAATTTGGACTTTATTTATATATAGATAAAGCTCACATAAATTGGCGATATTACGAATGTCGTGCATTGTTATGACCGTGTCTTCATTAAATAAAAATGATCTTTATGGGGTGTAAAATAAAGTGGTTTTCGGTTCGTAGGTGGTAGGTGCCGACGTAAGTTTGGTGAATATGCAAATTGAAAGAAAAAAGCAGTGCTTGGTTCACAAATTGTGTTCGCAATGCGGATCTTCCCAACTGATGTTTGAACGCGTTTGAATATAGAACGGTTGAGGAAAAATGGCGGGACTTTGTGCCCCTGTTGGAACCCCTTGAATTAACGCCGAAGTTTTGTTTTGAATATTTTGATTTCATCGTGGATTTCATTAACCATAATTGAAGTATCTCTTTACAATGAAAAAATAACAAAGTTCTACTAAATTAATATAATATGATAGTATGTATAGGGCACTTATAACAAAAACGCAATTTAAAAATGTTAAGTCAGTCTGTTTGTTTGTCCGTGTATTCCTCAATACGGTAATACCGGTTCCTTCACCGAATTAATATTTCCTTATATTACGCGGACGAAGTCAAAGTCAAGTCAAAAAAATATAAGGTGTATTTAAAATATATGCCTTCTTTTACAATATCATGTGCATAATTATATACGTTACAGAAGAAATTTCTGTTCAATCAATAAAATTAATTATTCTATTGTTAAAAGGTAGGCATATATATGCTAACAGTTCGTCAACTTATTGTATTGTACACTGTGCTAAAACAGCATGCTGCACTTACTTATAACCCTTACCTTACTAACACCAAGAGACGGAAAGATATTGTCTGTTCATGTAGCTCTGTTTCAAAGTTTCTTTATACTAATAGGTTTTTTGCATTTTTGGGTCCCTATCTGTATAATAAAATAAACAAAGAAACATCAATATATGACCTAAACTATGCAAAATCTAAAACGCGAGTTTGCGAATATTTACAAACACTAAATTATGAGCGCACGGAAGATTTGCTGACTGTCGTCAAATAAAAATAGGTTTCATATTACTGTTTGAAGTATTTTAAGTAGATAAGTATTTTTATTTAATGTTTAGTTAATTATATGCATAGTTTTATGTCTATAATAAATATTGTTAAAATTACATAAGTAAGATCATTATTTTATACCAATCAAGTGCCCATAGCGCCTGTGGCACAGATTTAATTCTATACAGGCACCATATTGTATTACCTAGATTATTTAAATGTATTGTACCTACTGTATAAATTTGTGCACCAATGAAAATAAATAAATTTATTATTATTTTTATTATTATTATATACCTCGGGAACACCTCAAGAACCGTTTAGTCGTAACCAACAACACTCGAAAATTATTTTTAACTTAAATTTTACACCAAAATAAAGGTACAAAATACAGTTCCCTCCCACAACAGTGACACACACGGGGACATGCCATCAGAGTGACTCGACAAGAACACACTCAGTCAGCCAGTAGTGATGTACCCACGTGTAAATCCCGTTAGGTCCCGGGACTAGGAATTCGGGTACCTTAGATAAGTGATCGGTCTCGCGCGCTCGTCAGATATCGCGCTCGCTTCTAACCATAGCTTCATAAATGCTGAATGTTGTAGTGTGTATAACACACTGTACCAAAGGTATGTGATCCCGATGTCCTTATTATTTCTTGTAGTGTTATTTTTACACATTTTACTACTCAAATTCACATATTACTTCGGCATAAATCAGATGTTAGTTCATACTTCTACGAATCGCGTGTGCAAGAAACCACCTCACATTAATGTTACATTTTAAATATGTATCATAAATACCTACATTATTAACAATTTTTTTATATCCCAACATTGAAATATTAAATAAATTTAATATTTATGTAAATTAAATTGATAATACTTTTACTTAATAATAAACTAGCTTTCCTTGCGCGGTTTCACCCGAGTACTACCCGTTGCCGTAAGAACTTCATAATAAAATATAGCCTACAGCCTTTCTCTATAAAAATGCTACTTAACACTGAATTTTTTTTTCAAATCAACCAAGTAGTTCCTGAGATTAGCATGTCCAAGTAAACAATCAAACTCTTCAGCTTTATATATTAGTATAGATTAATAGTAATTCCGGACCATCCCAGTACTGACAATAGCACCTACATTCCCCACACTATTGCCAACCCATCCCAAACCTGACAGCAGTGACAGCTGACGGACATAATTACTTAATAATGACAGCAGCACGGACCACGTCATATTGTCAATTATAATGGGTGGCTTTATAATGCTGACGTTGTGAGGGAAAAAATAATTAAAATTAATTTATCGCTACATGTCTCGAATTAGAGTGACTTGGTGCTTTAATGTCAAAATTACTGAAAGAAAAAAAAATGGCCCAAAATAACAGATAACAAAAAAGCGTGATGGTTTGTTTCGCATGAAAAAAAAACAGGAAAACCATGACGTTTTAATTAGGTCACCGTCAATTTTGGAAAAACAAGATTAAACACAATTCAAAATAATAGTGAAAATTTGGTTCGGTGGAATAATCAACGAAATTAAAATAAAAAAAGAAAACGTTTATTGATGATATAGACGAATCGATCGTACCTTTTATAAATCAAACTAGATTCCGCGCGCTATTTCACCCGCGTAACTCCCGTTCCCGTGGGAACTTCATAATAAAATATAGCCTAGAAACTTCTTTAATTAATGGGCTATCAAAACATTGTCATTTGTTTTTATCGGATCAGTCGTTCCTGACATTATCGGTGTTTGTACTGTATCCGCTTTGTAATGGAGGGAAGTGAAAACATAAGTCTTTCTTACTCCTTCTAATCTCTTTCTTATTACATTCGTTGCGGGTCCCAAGGCAGTTTAACTTTTTGCCGGGACTTGGTGAGTCTCGGTGCTCATTGCTATTAGCAGTGTGTGCAACTGTTGATCCTGAATTATAGGGGTTGCAGTGGTGGTAGTGTGGGTGGGATAAGACACAAAAAAAAACATGGTCTTATACTGTGTATATATCTTTGACTGTCCCCAGATATACCATCATCTGTGATAATCATATGCCAGAAGAAGGTAGCAGCGTTTACCTGGGTACATACTGTACATAATAGTGCGGTCACCAAACATCCTGCAAAGCGTGGTGACCATCAACACCATTAATAAAAATGCGAAAGAAAAACAAACCATTCTTGCATTCCCACAAAAACTTTCCCAGATCACACATACATATTTATCAAACCAGTCAAATTCACAAGAACACAAACAAATAACCCCGACCGGTCATCAAACCCGCACGCCATAACAAATGTAATTAATGTCGTATTCACTAACATTTGTATGTAGATCGTTATGTTTGTACACATGTCTATGTTTATGCTGACGCTAAAACATACATATATTCATATTTGACAAGATAAAAGTTATTTTGTGTCCACTAAGGTATCTGGCACCTATTTTTGGGTAGATATGAAATAATGAAATTATTCAGCACTTAGGTATTTACATACACTTGTACTTGTCAAAATAAAAAAAAAAAGAACTGTAATTAATAGGTTATTATTCTTATTCTATGAATAAAACTACTTATACCCTATTCATCGGGGCTTGAGACAAAGTGTAAACAAAGAAAACATTGTTTCTCAAACTTTTTTCAATGTTTTTTATTGCTATTTAATTTAATATAGGGTTTCCCATTTGTGTGTCCCATTAGCTCGGGTTAAGATAAGGTACTTAACTATGAAGATAATAAAATCATAAATCACTCTTATTGAATTAATTATTCGGAGAATTAGGAGGATTCTGAAGAACTGTCGCCATCGTGAATAACGAAGCGGTCAACTATATTCAACTATCAATTATTCCATTAATTTTAAGCATCTTTTGCTGTTCTTTTTCACATTGTCAAAGTACTTTTGTCAAGCCTCTACTGTTATATTTTTAATTGCATCGGCTAGTAAAATTTGAACTTCACTTAACTTAGCTTTTGTTATTCTCAGCAATAAATCCTTTAACTTGGGCCCATATTAACTCAATAGGATTTAATTCACTATGTCCTTTTAGAACCTGTTTACAGTGGCTTGCGATATTCCCATAATTTCAGTGGTTTAATTGATACCTTTGTACGGATACGAATCCTTCGACCACGTTTCTTTTATAAGTTTGAACACATTAATAACAGCCACCTTTTCCGTTGAATGCGTTAGAGATTTCTTTGATCGCTTTTTCTTTGGCGAAGAAAAAGTGCAAGCGTTGCTTGGTCCAGGTGCACTCGGTTTTAAGCTCGAAAACGTAAATATTACAAAAACAAAACAATCAACAAATAACTTTAAACTTCATAAAAGATATAAATTCAACGAAAATATTTATAATAATAAATAAGCAGAACTCTCGTATCAACAAGTTGATCTATAGTAAAAATGCCGGATATAATCCGACCGATAACCAAACGTCACATTTTTATGTAAAATGTTCGGGAGTACCTGTGGTCTATAATTTAGTCGTATTAAAATGCATTCGAAGTTTGGGAATCAAGTCTTTTTTGGGTGTTTTTACATGTAAATGATTTAATATATCATTATACTTCATAAAAGATGACATTCCTAGGGTTGTTAAGATTTAAAAAAATGTCGATAGTAATTATCGACTTTTCTTACTATTATTGACGATAATGTAACAAATAATTGGGATTAATTAAATTACAAACGTTGCTAAATTAAACAAATATTTTAATAAAAGAGACATTTATACTCTCTGAAATCCAAAGTTTATTTTTAGAAATTGGATTTTATTTACTCACTCATTATTTTAGATCAAGTACGCGTACATATGTAAATTATATTATGATACTAAAATATATAATAAAATTTAATAATTTATTTATTTTTAAGTAAGTTTTATATAAAAATATCGATAGTTTATAGTCGATGGCCACGATGATTCATTGCCCATCACTTATTAGGTCGCCATGCCCATAAAATATAACATTGGCAGGTACTGTCTGTCAGTACTACTAAATTCAAAACTTCATAGGCGTGATGGTACTGACAGATGAAATAAAATATATTCACTTCATCAATCGTGACCCTTAAAGTACTCTTTTTATGGTTTGTTTACATTTAATCTCACGCCTCGATGAATACGGTATAGGTAACTATAACTAGCAAGTGCAACCTGTGAGTGCTGCTAATTGTAGGACATTACAGACAATGTACTCAGTCTGTCCGTGTGTCATTAATTCCTCTACTTATAATATATTTACATTAATTATTATAGGTATATATTGAAAATTTATAAAACCGTACAATTTAGTGACACACACCTGGGGGCACTCTTACGGGGTTAGGACCTCAACCCATAGGTGCCACTGATTTCAAAGTCAGATTTATGGATATAAGAGGAAGTGATCGCTGGCACGGCCTAGAGGCGCTGGATCACAGGGCAGGGGTAGGGGCACAACGCGGTCCTGGCCGGCGAGAATCCTACTCTAGCGACACCTGCAACCTTTCACAAGCTACCTAGGTGGACGACCCGTAGAAGAAAGGGAGAATGAAACTATATTTTTATCATATACCTTTCCTGCTATACTTAATAAGCGATAGAGTTGTCATATACCGTTCCTACTATACCCTAACACGGAACTGCAGACCTGGCTGGTGGACAGCGGACAAATGCGCGGGCATCAGCTAGTTTAAAATAAACATTTTTTTTATTGGCAATTCACTTGATGTAAAGTGACATTGACAACCTAAGATTTCTCTCCGGATCTGTTTGGTTGAGGGACTACCCTCCGTCCCTCGGAAAGCACGTTAAGCCGTCGGTCCCGATTGTTATAATATCATCTATGATAATCGTATATCAAGGAACGGACAGCAGCGTTTCTTTGTGTGGTACAACATAATACTGCGGTCGCTAAATCGCCTGCCAAGCGTGATGACCCTCTCTCGGGAGGAGGCCCATTTTCTGATGATGATGATGAAAGTGAAACAAACACAGATAGTGCTAGTTTAGTAGATATGTACAGCACAGCTACCCTAATTCCGACCCTTTCCCCTACCACAGGAAAACAACATAAACGAATAATTTTATTTAGCTGTAATATACAGTACGGTGGAGGTATATTTACAGTCGAGCAGCACATTGAGCGAACTAAAGCTATGCTCAAAGTCTCTTGAATTTAATTCAGTCATTCAGTTTAAATATTCATTTGTAAATACAAGTCGAGAACAATATGAATTCTAAACATTCCCAAACTTCCCAAAAGTTAAACCTTGCAGAACATTTTACTGGGAAAGTTTTCGTTTTAAAATTCCCAACGACGGCGTAGCGCGTAGCTACGTGACTACGGCGTAGCAGCCTAACGCGTAGAAGTATGTATATAGCTTTTAAATTTGTTTTTATATTAGTAGAAGATCCGAACCTACATCGACCTTCACCTTGTAATTTTTAATAGTAAAGTACTTAGCTGTAGGCCATCGGTACAATACGATAGATTTATCGCCTACTCAAGCTTAACTGTAATGTTAAATATGAGATTTGCTTTATTTTTTCATCAGGCGCTAAAAATATTGATAAAAATACTTTAGTCGATATCTTTATTGCCATGATAGTTTTAGTATTATCGTTGTAAAACATTGAGAGAAGCAAATGGGAAGTAATTAATGACCACTGTGAATTTCAATAATTCTATTTATCAGGGTAACTACGACGCGGTGAGCGGCCGACATTATATCAGAATGGACGGTCACCCTTAAAATGACGTTTTTCTTCTAGATTACGATGGAAGCAATTATTTGAGAATAGGAAGCAAATAGAAGCAATAGGGAAGCAATTCTTGGGCATAAACTCAACGCTTAATACGCCTAGTGACCGGCCATCCTGATGGAGACAAATTATAACAACATAAGCGCTGTTTTTTTTTTTTGCATTAATTCAATTTAATATTTTTAACATTTCATTAAAAACATTTTTTTGAAAATTCTTTCACCAATAAGAAGCCACGTCATTTGTGAGTATCATTGACAATAGTTTAGGTTAAAGTTGGCACGCGAACGGGAGCTACACAGCTAGTACGATATGTATTTACTTGACAATGTAATGTAACAATAAAATATACACAATCGACAACATTATTTTTTACTTCAACAACCTTTTTTTTTTCGGACGGACATATTTAGTTCCAACTCCAGCCTATATAAATGGTTTAAAAACTACAAACTAAGCAACCTGCGCAATAGGGCGTCCCCTGTGGGACTTGGACCTCGGCTCAGGGGACCTTTGGCTCGGTCAATGACGGGGAGATTGAGAGATTATGGCGTTTAGTTTCTTTAGGGGTGTTTTGTGCAACTGTCGCTCTACTTTACAGTTCGCGGGCCTCTCGGACTTCGGGTCTATGAGGGCATCGGAAGGTTCTTAGCAAACTAAGGGTCGGGAGGGCGAGGGGGAGTTTTTTCACTCTACTAGTATTCTTGCTAACCCCTCGTGCTAAGCTAAAATGCTTGTGTTACGAGTGGGTTCACGTCGGTAGTGCAATGGGTGGGGATCGAACCGGCGACTATAGGCTATATTTAATTCTGGGTTCCTATGGCAATTAAAAACCACGGGAGTGAACTATTAAGCTTTAATATTTATTTATATATTTATTAGTAGGTAAATAAATATATATAAACTAGATAGCACTGAATAGAAGAAATTTAATAATGTTTTTATGTTTATATGTATGTATGTTAACTCACAATCGACACCGCTTATAACAACCTCCCATACAATTTACCAACAATTTCATCCAACTCCATACACACTCGACTTACAAAACTCATTTCCTTACTACCATCGCCCTAAACCGCGACGCTCACCCCGCAACATAATAGGCGGCGCACACAGACGCACAGACCGCAGACGTAGGGGGCAAGGCTGGGCGGGTGCGTGTAATATTATATATACAGGGAAAATCATAAAGAGATGAAAGTGATTTGATTTTTTTTGGGGAAAATACGCGAGGTTTGTTTTGTTAACTGGATTTTCTGTTTTTTAAATATGTACCTACATATACAGGGTTATTTGTACAACACCGGTAACCTCTCAGGACTACGTAACTAACATCAGAAACAACAACTTTTGTTCTATGACTTTTAAAAATTCATCATATTTTAATTCATTAGATTTACACACAAAAATAAAAATATTTAAATTCAACGCTCTAAATGTTACGAAGTCTATGCGAAGCAAAAGAAAGCGATAGTACCGACAATAGCGAGGGGAGCGGGGAATACAGAGTTGAAATGTGTTAGATAGGACAACGAAATATTGAAGGTTTGTTTTTGGTAAATGTATTATATTTTGTACAAAGTCGTAGAACAAAAGTTGTTGTTTATGATGTTAGTAATATAGTCCTGAGAGGTTACCGGTGTTTTACAAATAACCCTGTATATGTAGTCTGTCGGTTAGATATTAAATATGTACCTACATATACATATGTATGTGTCAGCTGGGTAAATAAAACACAGACGGAGACAAAAAATAAACATGTTATGGTGAAGTTACCTCCGAAGCGTAGCGGTATTTGGCCTGCTTTAAATCTCGGAGGTCGTGGGTTCAATTCCCACGCCGGACAGGAAATCTTTGTGTAAAACTAAATGCTAAGATTTCTTTCCAGGTCTGGAATTGTTGAGGGACTACCATCCGTGCCTCGGATAGCACGATAAGCCGTTAGTCCCGATTGTTATAACATCATGTATAATAATCGTAAATCAAGGAATGGGCAGCAATGTTTCCTTGTGTGGTACAACATAATGCTGCGGTCACCAATCCGCCTGCCAAGTGTGGTGACTATTGCAAATAACCTCCCTCGGGAGGAGGCCCATGTTCAGCAGTGGACTTTATACGGGCTGATGATGATGATGATGATGAAGTTAACCTTTTATATATCTGTACATTCTAATATTATAAAGAGGAAAGATTTGACTGTTTGTTTGCATCGAATAAGCTCCGGAAGTACTGAACCGATAAAAAAAAAAAATCTGCATTAGAAAGGTACTTTATCCAGGTGTAACATATTTTATGCTATACTTTATGATAAAGGTCCCACGGGAACGGGAGTTACGCAGGTGAAATAGCGAGCGGGAAGATAATTGTGCTAAATTACGACATAGTATAAAACAAAGTCGCTGGCCGCTGTCTGTCCGTCCCTATGTATGCTTAGATCTTTAAAACTACGCAACAGATTTTGATGCGGCATTTTTAATAGATAGAGTGATTCAAGAAGAAGGTTTATATGATATATATCAGCACCCGTGCGAAGCCGGGGCGGGTCGCTAGTATAAGATCATACTTCTATATCTGCGCAAGTTTCGATAAAAGGAGAAATGCATTTTTTTTGCTTCTCGTAATAATATGATAAAACTATAAAAAGGGTAGTATATAATATTCTTGTAGCACCTTATATACTCCTGGTTTCTTAATAATATTCAACGCCTAACATGACTTGCAGAGAATAAGTATTTCTCACAGAAAAACATTATTGTAACTGGTGAGAAAAATATGTTTTTATCGCGTTTTACTGATTCGTCATTTTGTTATTCACAAATTGAGATCGGATGAAGTGACAAGCTACTCTCTTACGTTATATTTGTCACTTGATTAATTCACTAAAAGATTAATTGTAAGTACAAGCAAAGAAAATTGTCCAAATAAATAGATTTTGAGAAAAATGCAATTAAAAGTTACGAAGAATGTCGTTTTTATTGATTTTATCCACCACCTCCGTGGCGCAGCGGTATTCGGCTCGCTTTAAATCTCGGAGGTCGTGGGTTCGATCACCACGCCAGACAGGAAAATCTTTCTGGAGATTCTAAGATTTCTTTCGGGTCTGATCGGATGTGGGACTATCCTCCGATCCTGGGAAAGCAAGTTAAGGCGTTGGTTCCGATTGTTAGAACATCTATTACAGTCGTATACCAGTAAACGGGCAGCAGCTCGCACTACCGAAGTGAACCCACTCGTAACACAAGCACTTTACTTAGCACGAGGGGTAAACAAGAATACTAGAAGACAGCAAAACTCTGCTAGTAATATTAACAAAAAAAGGATCCTTAATATCTCTAGGGAAACCCAAGACGTCATAATTAAAACCTCCCTACTATTTACATCACAACTAATTTGAATGTTTCCCCCACTTCCTGTAGCACCGTACATTGTTCGTACAAAATGACAAGCTAGTTATCCCGCGCAACGCCGGGGGGCGCCACTAGTTAATGTCAACGACAGAAACCAGTTTTGTTGAATAAGATATTTGCCTTTTCAGAAAATCATTTTTACAACTTTCGTTATCAAATCGATAGTAACTTTGAACCTTATGTTAGTGTTATTAAGTTAACTATTTGAGAATTCTTTTAATGATAAGAACTCAAGCAGCCGTAGCTATCGTATCGTCGGTTTGATCCTCTCGTAACACAAGCATTTTAGCTTAGCACGAGGGGTTAACAACAATACTAGGCGTGTACAAAAACTTTTTTGTTTTTCATATTACTTTTTCGTTACTGCAACAAGTTATTCATAAATCGCACATTGGTTTTAAAAGTAAGCACCTTTACCAGTCACCTGTGGGATGATCCCAGCGACGGAACCGCAAGATAGCTTTAAATATTACCTGAAACAAGAGAGTCAAGTAAAGTAGAGGAAGTACCCATCTTACAAAATACCACAACCAGATAACATTATTGATTGATTTTGTTTTCCTGTGAAGTAGAATGCCACAGCTCTTTTTTTTAGTTTTTTCGGATGGACCTACGTAAGTAGCCCCGAGGCTTTTACTACTTCACCGGGTATAAAGGCGAGCAGAGCTCCAACCTTAATAAATGGTTTAAAAACTACAAACTAAGCAACGTGCGCAAGAGGGCGCCCCCTGTGGAGCTTGTACCTCGGCTCAGGGCGGTCGCTGGCGGTGATGTTGAGGGATAATGACTTTTAGTATGCCACAGCTCGGGTGGGGGAATTATATAGATAGAATTCAGACAGTCCAGTAGTTTCCTACTTAATGCAAACACACAATAAAATCTTTGCTATTTATAATTCAGATAAAAATACCTAAATTTAATAAGAGAACATGTGTTTAATTTTCGTAACTACCAGTAACTTTAATCCAAAACAGGAAACTTTACACCAAAGGGTGGAAAAAAATGTTTGGCAGGGAAGGGTTATTGGGGCCGGATTGCTTCGTTCGAGCGTACCCGGCCCCCGCTAACGACGGATCGAAGGAATATCCGGGGGGTTTTAGTGGTGTAGGGTCCTCTCCTCGTAGTATGAGTTTAGCGTACCACGCTATGGAGAGGGCGAGTCCCACATATCCAGCGCCAGCGCGCGGTTACGCTGCAGCGGCGGTGAAACGGTGAAAATGCGTAAATAACCCCAGGACAAAAAAAATAAAGAAAAGCGTTTTTGATTGTTTTATACTATTTAGCTTAAGATCATAGCCAAAATAATATATTTTATCTATAATCTGGAAATCAAACCGAGACTTCCATCAATACATTAAAATCGAAACACACACTACGTACCACCAAGACAGATATATAAAACCATTACGACAAAATATAGAGATAATTTCGTACTTAAAAAGTATTACAGATGTCGTGCTCATCATATCTTGCCTCGTTCGTATAAGGTCCGACTGTTACTCGCCAGGAATCGAACCCGGGTCCGTTGAGTTATGAAGTGTTGATAACGCGATTTATTGCGCTTTGACACGCGAACTGTAGCTTAAGATTAAGGTCATAGTGACAGCGAGTATTACTAAATTAGTAATAGTTAGTTAGTAAGCTAGGCAAACTTAAATTGGTGCGGCCCCAGGCATGATAAATAATCTTAAGGGGCCGTAGCCCAATGGTCGGTGGTTCGATCTCCACCGCACTACAGACGTGAACCCACTCGTAACACAAGCATTTTAGCTTAGCAGGAGGCGTTAACAAGAATACTAGTAGAATGCAAACTCTGCTAGAAATCTTGAAAGTAACATTTTCTGTGGCGTAGCGGTATTTGGCTCGCTTTACATCGCGGAGGTCGTGGGTTCGATCCCCACAAGAAATCTTTGTGCAGATTCTAAGATTTCTTTCCGGGTCTGGTTGGCTGACTACCCTCCGTGCCTAGGAAAGCACGTTAAGCTATTGGTCCCGATTGTTATAACATCATCTAAAACAATTGTAAACCAGGGAATGGGAAGCAGCTTTTCCTTGTGTGTTACAACATATTACTGCGGTCACCAACCCGTCTGCCAAGCGAGGTGACTATGGCAAATACCCTCCCTTGGGAGGAGGCCCATGTTCAGCAGTGGACGTTGTACGGGCTGATTATGATGATGATGATGACATTTAATATGCTTTTCGGAAAACGGTGAGACTCCACGCAGAGCAAACATCATATCATCATATCAGCCTGTGGTCGTCCACAGCTGAACATAGGCATCCCCCATCGATGTCCAGCGGGAACGATTGCGAGCGGCCTGCATCCCTGCATCCACTGACTCCCTGCGAGCTTTATGAGATCGTAGGTCCATCGTCCTTAACAGTCCATAGTCTCCACTCGAGAGCCTTTCTGCTCCATCGGCCGTTAGTTCTTCGAGCTATGTGTCCTGCACATTATCATTTCAGCTTACTAGTCCGATGAGCTATGTCAGCGACCGTCGTTCACCTGCGGATTTCTTCATTTCTGATTCGACCACGCGGGGAATGCTCGAAATTTAAAATAATTTACTGCTAGTTTATGTAAGCAAAGTGTTTTTATTCGAAGACTTAATTATGTAGTGAGCCAAGAGGCTTTTGCTTCACCGGGTATAACGGCGAGGGCTTCGGAATTATTAAAAGGTAGGAGGCAATTTATAATAAGTCTTTTCATTTGAAAGACAAGAAAGCCTTCCAACTACCGATTAGTTGCGCCATCACTGCGACCCCACCCTACTTTTTAATCGTGCCATACCGAACAAATAATTATTTAATACTGATTAACTTTACAAAGTAAATTATACCTTATTTGTGAATAATTAAGTCACATTTTTCAATACTTAACTCTAATATAAAAACAGTTGATTGTTTTAAGACATTTTATATCTTATCAATAAGAAGTTAAGGCACATTTTTCAATAGATCAAGTTTATTATAGAGAATTGAAATATTACAGTATTTTTGATATAATCATAGCATTACTTAATGAAGTAGGTTAATCTAAGGAACGTATTAATTTGTATGATTTAATTGAGTCGCTTAGGACTTTTTTTAAGATTTGCAGTCTACTAGTGTCGTGCTAAGCTAAAATGCTTGTGTTACGAGTAGGTTCACGTCGGTAGTGCAATGGGTGGAGATCGAACTGGCGACTACAAGATAACAAGTCCGCCGCCCATAGCCATTGGGCTACAGCCGCTTTTTTAATACTGAGACTCGTCAGTGATGTCCACAACTGGACAAAGGCGTTCCATAAGTATCGCTTTAAGTCTCGAAGATCGTGAGTTCGATCCCCACGCCGGACAAGATTTTCACTATGTTCAATCTAAGATTTCTTTATAAGTAGGTTTGGTTGATTAAAGGACTATACTTCGTGCATCGGAAAGCACTTCAAGCCGTTGTTCCCGATTGCAATAAGATAATGATGATGATGAATATTATGTTTGTAAAATACTTTTCATCCCACCATCTTGGAAAGAGTATTTTTAATCTTCAATATCTGAGTGGAAAAGCCGTTTTTATTCTCTAGAGGATAAAGTAAATTGAATTTAGAACATCGTGTGCACTAAGTTTGTGAATTAAAAAAAACATTAAACCTATTTACTGCTACCTCTATGGTGCCGAATATATCATACAACTTTTTTTTAATTTGTTAAAAACTCAGACTCGGAACCTTCTTGGTGTTCTTTTTTCAATTTGCTTTGTACGCGGTTCTTTACGCGGCATTTTTTCACGTCATTGTTAAACCTTATATTAAAAACAAGAAACTTGAAAACAAGTGAAAAAACTAAAATGAGTGATTCTAGCGACGAGGAAGTTTGTTTGACGCCAACAGAATTGACTGAAACTGTTAATAATGCGCATTTCCTCGCTGAGGTGGAATGAAAAGTTACGTGTTGCACTCGAGTGCAAAGATTTTTCACCTCGTGCTCTTTTGATTCCCTCGCTAACGCTCAGGATTCTAATTTTGAATCACTCGCTGCGCTCGTGATTCAATTTTAGAATCCTTCGCTTGCTCGGTCATCAAAATTGAACACGCGGTTAAAAAGCAACTTTGCACTCTTGTATAACAAATAACTATTTTACTTTTTATTTGATCTGAGGGTCGAGTAAATAGCTTTCAAATGAAACCGTGTACCATTACTAGTAAACCATAACATTATCACATCACAACACATCATCAGCCCGTATAACATTAACTGCTGAACATTAGCCTCCTCCCGATGGAGGAATTTGCCATATATAGTCACCACGCTTGGCAGGCGGATTGGTGACCGCAGTATTATGTTGTACCACACAAGGTAACTCTGCTGCCCGCTCCTTTATTTACGATTATTATAGATGATGTTATAACAATCGAGATCAACGGTTTTACGTGCTTTCCGAGGCACGGAGGGTAATCCCTAAACCAACCCCACCGGGAAATAAATCTTAGAGTTTACACAAATATTTCCTGTCCGTCGTGGGGATCGAACCCACGACCTCCGAGATTTGAAGCGAGCCAAATACCGCTAAGCTACGGAGGTTGTCATAACATAGTACTCACAATGTATTCAACAACAGTTTAATAAAACCACCATCAAAGTGTTTGTAAACCACATCAAAATCTAATAGAAAACATGTACTACTTATGAAAATAAACCTTAAAGCTATACTAATAAAATTTAAATTCCTACAACAAGGTACGTTAAGAAATAATTACGTCATTAAAATGCCTGTTAAAACGTTTATTTTAGTTACCATTGGACTATGAAACTTATTATCACGAGCGTAAGGATGAAAATGTTCTTGTAGAATTAATCAGAATATTGCGTCTGTATGAAAACGGTATAATTACAGATACAGATGAAAATAATGAGCTTTTGAAGTTATTTTCAACAATTAGATTGAGAACACGGCTATTGCCTAGTGGCATAATTCGTCGACTATAGTATACTAGAGAAGGGGTAGCGGGTTCGATTCTAGCCCGTAATAAAAATATGAAACTAGCTAAGGGCACCACGTTTTATAAACGCGCCGTTTGTAGCGATACAGACGCGATACGCATGAACAACAAACTGCTGTAGGATAAAAGCGCGCCGTGGACACACGCGTGTCGACGGCGCGTTTACAAAACGTGGTGTGCATAGGCCCTAAAACGGTAATTTAAGTTACTTCTTACTACGAATCAGCTATATGCTAGTGAAAGTACCGTAAAAATCGGTCCAGCGGTTCGCAAGATTTCCCGAAACATAAATAAATAAAAAAAATGGTATATGTACCTACCGTATATACCTACATTCCTATGCAAGAAGTAAAGAGCGGTGATTTTAATAATTACAAACAGATCCTGCACTTTCATTTATTTCGTACTAGCCTAGCTAGTTTCGTGCCCGCGACTTCGTTCGCGTGGAATAGTGACTTCAAGTTGCAGTTTTAATTATTTAGGCTTAAAAACGACGATAGTTCCAACCAATCTTCAACTTCAAAGTCCCATATAAAATTTCACCCCCTATTTTAAGGGGTTGGGGTAGTTTCCAAAAATTATGCACAATTTTTTGTTAGTCACAAATAATCCGCAGTCCAATTTTTAGCTTTCTACCTTGAAAATTGCGGAATACTCCGTACAACCTCCCACCCCCCATTTTAGGAAAATGAAAGTGTTAGTAAGAGACAAAAAGTAGTCTATTTACTCCATCCCTTCAACTATCTCCACTTAAAAAATCACGTCAGTTTTTCGCTCCGTTTTGTCGTGAGACGGACCAACAACAAACAGACAAGACACACACACTTTCCCATTTATAATATTAGTTCTAGTTCTGACCTAATCCCCGCCCGCGCTGGTTGGTTCTAATTATATTTATAATACGCGACTATCACATGCCACATTGGTAGATTTAAATTCTATTTAAGGCGCTGTACCTAGTCAAAATAGGCTTCACAAAACAGTTTTTTAGCCAAATGTTTATATTTTAGAGCAGCAAAAAAAATATGTTAATCTTGATCATATTTATGGGGGGACCATTGTGTTCAAAACACGTTTTCGGTAAATTTTCTCGATAAAAAAAAACCATAAAATAACCATTAAAATTGAAATTGTAGCAATTGTAACTGTATTATTTATAAACAAATCTTGATAATATTAATAACAGTGATGTAATATATAATAATAAAGGGAACTGTTGTTTTTATTTATCGATTGGAATAAGATATTTGCAAGGATTAATGTATTACATAATTTGAACGAGTCGAACGAAACGTTGCGCCATCGCGGCGTCTCTTCGCTTCTCTTTCATTTCTACGCGGAGCAACAGTGACAAAACTAATACGTAAAAGTCGTCTATTCACCGCGCCTTAATAACATTACTGTTGAAATGTATACTAATTAATTAGTCTTATTTTTTTTTTCTTTTTATAATTTTATCATTGTATTTAACTTATAATAAATACGACCGATTCGTCTACATTATCAATAAACGTTTTCATTTCATTTTCATTTCAGTATAAATAGATTAATTCCGATTTTAATTTTTCAGTTACCGCATATCTAGAGATTCACTTCGAGTTAGCGCGATTACCAAAACATCTGTCTACTAGTGAAAAACGTATGAAAATCCATTCAATACATATGAGATCATCTCGTTCAGACAGACTGACAGCCGACTTTTTTTAGGACGGACATATGTAGTTACACCAGGCTTTTGTTACTTAACGGACAAAAGGCAGCCAACCCAAAAAAAAACAATATATAAATAAATAAATAAAATATCCGGTTTTTCACCCCCCATAAACGAATCGAAATAAACGATATTTATTCAGCACTTTGGTATAAATTTAATCTACCGCTCCTACATCTTATCCACAATTAAATATGGTAGGCACGGTTAGATATAATGATTATTATCGCCTAGATACCGCCTAAATACCAGCGTACCTGAACCAGTCGAGTCTGTGCGAGGACGTAAATTTTTATTTTTTTTATTTAGGTTATTATCTACGTGTTATGCCAGTGTGCGTAGTTAAGATAACACTACAAGAAATAAGAAGGACATCGGGATCACATATCATTGACCATTGGTACAGTGTGTTATACACACTACAATATTGAGTTGCCACATTTGTGATATTCTACAGATGTGTCATAATACGGGACTTTCTCCAAACTCCGGAACGCGAGGTCATCCTACGCACATCCCTACGTCTGCGCCAACCACTCAGACATCAAAGCGATGCGTCGGTAAAGCGGTGCGTGCTAGTGATGTACCAACGATATAACTTTCGCTAATATAACTGCGAATTTCCTCGAAATAACCTCGTTTGGCTGGCGGATTGGTGATCACTGTCTGATGGTAGCTAACCTTGAGCTGACAGATGATGCTGCCCATCCAGCTGTATGTCCTTTAGTCGCCTCTTGCGACACCCATGGGAAGACATGAGAGTGGTTGTTTTTTTTTCTTTATTTTTAAGGGGTTTTATCGCACAGCGATAATGTCACCCCATTAAGTAACAAAATACATATTATAAGAGTGGAAAGTTGGACAGCAACACGCTTGTACGATACAACTATGTATACACAGAAATCACAGTTAATCATCATCATCATCTGCCCGTAAAACGTTCACTGCTAAAGATGAGAAGTACTTGCCATAGTGACCACGCTTGGCAGGCGGGTATTTGACCGCAGTATTATGTTGTACCACACAAGGAAACGCTGCTGCCCGTTCCTTGATATACAATGTAGATGATGTTATAGAAATCGGGACCACGGCTTAACGTGCTTTCCGAGGCACGGAGGGTAGTCCCTCAACCAACCAGACTCTGAAAGAAATCTTAGAATTTACACAAAGATTTCCTGGCCGCCGAGGGGATCGAACCCAAGACCTCCGAGATTTCTATCTCGGTCCATAGGAAGCACTATGGGTGGACAGAACTCTCTGTTCATAGATGGCACTTCTCGCCGTAAACTTTATTCAAAGATAACACTGATTCCAGATACCTTGGTTCACAGAACTTGCATTTCTTTACATATGGTTTGGTCTATTCTATGCCGAAAACCACGCGGCAAGACAATCTAAGCGAAACCAAAATTAAATTTCCCTTGTAACATATAATTAACTAGCTCCTCGCGCGCGGTTTCACCCGCGCTTAACTCCCGTTCCCGTGGGAACTTCATAATTAAATGTAGCCTGTGTCATCCGGGATAGTGTAGCTTTCCAACGGTGAAAGAATTTTTCAAATCGGTCCAATAGTTGAAGCGGCCGTAGCCCAATGGCTAGGGCGTCGGACTTGTGTTCTTGAGGTCGCCGGTTCGAACCCCACCCATTGCACTACCGACGTGAACCCACTCGTAACACAAGCATTTAGCTAGGGGTTAACAAAAATACTAGTAGACTGCAAAAGCCTGCTAGTAATCTTGAATTATTCCGGTTGGATACCCCGTATTTGATACCCTGGGGGATCCATTTTGTTTTATAATATTTACTATGCCGGTCTGATCCACCGTGCAGGGTATCAAAAATAAATTTAAATATTTTATTCCGGTTGGATACCCTAGTTATCTATTAACAGATTTTTGGTACAGTTAGTAACAAAACACATTGCAATGGAAACGTTTTGGCCAAGTCAACTGCAACCGGTTTAAACATGTTTTAAAAATTTTACCTGACAAAATATGGGCGTGCATTGTGTTAGGTACATTGATTTCGCTCGGCCAATGATTCCGAAGTAGCCAATCAGTGACAGTGACGAGTGAAGTTTTGTTGACTTTGAGAAATAGTCTAGTCAACAAGTGCCTTTTTGGTTAACTTTTTTCAGCAGTCTCCGAAAATTATGATTGAGGTGTCATTCGACTCGGAATGGCATTTAGATGATTTTTGAAAAAAATAAAGTTCCGCTTGCAAAAATTGCAAAAGTTATTAACAATTAACTAAAAAAAGGGGAGTTTAGTATTTTGCAAATATCTCAAAAACTAATAAAGATTTTTCAAATTTGAAAAAAGATTCAAAAAGAGGAAGAAAGTCTTGCGCAAGCCACGTCCCTTTCGGACCTTTATGAATAAATAATATTTAAACTTATTAAATATGAAAATAAAAAATTGAAAAAATTCAGGCGCCTACAGGACCGATCAATGAACAATAATCCGTGGTCAACAATTTTTTAGGCCGATTTTTCAATAAGTTATCCATTAATTAATTAATATTTTTTTGTAGCATGAACATTAAAACTGCAAGTGCGATAATTGTTAAACTATTAATCTGAGAATTTTTTCCTTTCGTGGAGCTATTTCTCAAAGGTCTTAAAATAAATTCCCGTTGGAAAAATTAAAAAATTGTCAATTTTCGTTTTTTTATTAACAATTTACTAAGATGAAAAATTATAAAGCTTTATTAAAGGTCCGAAGGGGGCGTGGCTTGCGCAAGCCGGAGTACCCGTTTTCGGGCGTATTTTCAACCCTCTGGGAAAATTAGAAATATTGGTCCTACAATTCCGGGAGGCAAGACTTTTTTCTTTTTTTAGAATCTTTTTTTTAAATTTGAAAAATCTTTATTAGTTTTTGAGATATTTGCAAAAAACTAAACCCCCCTTTTTTTTAGTTAATTGTTAATAACTTTTGCAATTTTTGCAAGCGGAACTTCATTTTTTTCAAAAATCATCTAGATGCCATTCCGAATCGAATGACACCTCAATCATAATTTTCGGGGACTGCTGAAAAAAGTTGACAAAAAAGGCACTTGTTGACTAGACTGAAAAGGGTTATCAGTTTAACAGAGTTATTATAGTCATTGTAACGAATCGAACCTTTGTGGAACATATTGTCTATTCTAAATTTAAGTGTACTTGTCATGTTTTATACTTTTTTTTGTTTGATTTTTCTTGTCAAATTAATATCAGAAAACGTTACCAAAACCAGCGCTTTTTATTTCTAGCAAATTAAAATAATATACCTAATAATATATTAGTGCGTAACAGTCATATTAATATTGTGCTCTGTGCAAGTAAATTAAAAGTGTTCTTCCGAAGTAAGTATTTATTTACAAATAATTTTATTTTTGATATTCAAAATCTTTGGTATATCTTGTATATTATTGCATATTTAGATAGAGTACGTAAGTTTGGAAGTATTTTCCGGGACCTTTGAATTATGTTATAAAATACTTTTTCTCTGCGCTTTTACTACGTTAGCCAAACTAAAGAATCTGTGATACTATGAAAATCCAACAACCTCCGTAGCGTAGCGCGTAATTGGCTCGCTTTAAATCTCGGAGGTCAAAGGTTCGATTCCCACACCGGACAAAAAAATCTTTGTGGAAATTCTAAGATTTCTTTCCGGGTCTGACTACCCTCCGTGCTTCGGAAAGCACGTTAAGCCGTTGGTCCCGATTGTTATAACATCATCTATAACAAACGAACCAGAGAACAGGCAGCAGCTTTTCCCCTGTGTCAATACACAGGGGAAAAGCTGCTGCCAACATAACACTGCGGTCACCAATCCACCTGCCAAGCGTGGTGACTATGGCAAAAACCCTTCCTCGGGTGGTGGCCCATGTTCAACAGTGGACGTTATAAGGGCTGATGATGATGACTATGAAAATAAAGACTACTAAATGTTTATATTTTGTTGTTTTGTGACTGCTTAAATAAGAATAAAGATGTATTTGCCGTTCCAGAATGTCTGAAGATGGTAGCCAACCATCGACATCCTCTGAAAACTCTGGTAGTTTATCATATATAAAAAGAAAAGGTGGCCTAGTTTTACTAAGAGCTGGTCACCAGTATACAAAAAAGAAACAGTATAAAACTGGATGGAGCCTATGGCGATGTGTCAACTGGCGAAAGAATTGCTCGGGGTCTCTTAACATTAAGGTAGGTTATTAAGTTTCATGTTATTTATGGAGTCTTTTATTTATTTGGCCATGAATGAAGTGTTAATTATTTTTTACATTGTTTTAGAGTGATAACGTTACTAATGAGAAACATCATCAATGCGAACCCAATGAAGTGGATAACATAATGGCAAAGAAGTTACACGATTGCCGCGAAAAAGTATTATCATCCTCCTTTTCTCCAATACCGAATATTTATAACAGCTTTAAAGCGGAATTCAACGACGCCGGCTTAGACCTATTAAAGAAGCTTCCGTCGTTTACAAAAATAAAAACTGCTTTGTATGATGCCAGAAATAAACAAGCTGGTATATCAAAGATACAGTGCAAAAAAGTTCAAGAAGTAGAAATTCCTTCTCAATTTGAAAATTTTGTGTTGGTCAATCATTATGAGGAGACCTCTGATACTCGGATAATAATTTTTGCAGATAAAAATGTTTTTACAATCAACGCCATCGCACAACTAATGCTGTGGAATCCTGGCATAAAAAGCTCAATAGCAGTCTGCCAAAAAACCCAAACTTATATCAGCTTCTGAAAGCTTTAAAAGACGACGCAAATTTGCAAATTGTCAATATTCACAGTGTTGAATTGCCAAACCCAAAACGACGGCTAACAAAAGAAATTGTAACCGATAAGTGGTACCAACATGTAACTGATCAACTTCTCACTGGGAAAATTACAGTCGGTCACTGTCTGGAAAAATTTAGACTATAATAAAGTTGTCCAAATTAAAGGAGAAAATTACGTTATTAGTTATTCGATTAATCTAGTCAATTATTTTATTTGATTATTTTTATTTTGTTTGTGTCAAAAATTAAATATAAGAGTTAAATGAAAAACATGACGTCTTTCATTTAACTCTTTATAATATATAAATAATTTAATTTAGCTTTACTCTAAATTTTATTTAACATAACCTGAAGTTCCAAAACTTCAGGTTATGTTTTTGTTATCTGTCCAAATCAAAAGAGCCAATGTCGATTGTCTGTGATGATTTTATATCGTCATATTAAGTTCTATTTTAGTTATTTAATTATAATTGTCAAAAACTTTATTTTTTATGGTCTGTCGAAATAAAAAGATCAAATTTCTGATTGTCTGTGATGCTTTTCAGTCGTAATTTTAAGTTCTGTTTTTGTTATGTAGTTAATTAAGATGGTCAAAATCTTTTATAATTATTAAGGTTTGTCCAAGCAAAAAGTCGATATGTCTGATTATCTGTGATGACTTTAAAATAAAACAAATATTTTTACATCAACAACTGTTTTTCTATTGACTGTACTTGCCTGACAAAAATACTAAGGGGATCAGACCGGAATGACAAAGTTTACGGTGGATCAATCAGGAATTAAAACATAATAATAATCGGCAGGGGATCAGATCAGGGGATCCAACCGGAATAAACCGTAATCTTGTAAAAAAAAACAACAATAATTTCGAAGCCTATTCTTTACATACAAACAATCAAATCTTTCCTCATTATAATATTATTAGTATCAGTATAATTTAATAATTATAAAATTGTTATCGAATGGGAACATCTCTATTGCGTAGTTTTTATGCATATTTTGATAGCGAGTAGGGGAGGAGGGTAATTAGGTGCACGATAAATTCTTATTGAAGTAAGGGATGATATTAATGTGAGTACAGCTTAGTGAGAGTAGCATTAAGATATGTGAGTGTTAAGGGAATATTTAAAGTATGTGATTTAGAGTAAGCATTATGATAAGCTAAGATTACTGGCTGGGAAATTAGGTTTTAATGATATACCAACATTTTTAAAGGTAGAATGTGCTGGAAAAAACTTTTTTTTTTTATTTACCCGCAACTCTTTTTCTATTGTATAAAACTATAGATATTTCATACAATAGATACACAACTACGTTCAAAATGATAAAAACCAAAAGCCATAATCCCTCAATCTCCCCGTCAGCGACCGCCCTGAACCGAGGTCCAAGTCCCACAGGGGACGCCCTCTTGCGCAGGTTGCTTAGTTTGTAGTGTTTATACCATTTATCTAGGCTGGAGCTCTGCTCGCCTTTATGCCCGGTGAAGTAGCAAAAGCCTCGGGGCTAATTATTAAAGAAATTGTGTGTGAAACGTAATATTATTTTAAAACTTACTGAACCGATGTCAAAAATATTGTTATTCTTATATAACAAAGGCTTATGTTTAAGTTACCATCAGATATAGTAACATATAACAGAAAAAAATTGAAAATGATCACCAAAATTAAACCCGCATTTTAATGTAAAATTGTTACCAAAGTTTTAACATTTCGCTATCGTATTTAAGCAAAATGACTCCAAATAAATCATTGTTAACCCAAAAGTAGTAAATGATCACCAAAAGTACCTAAATGTTTTACTAATTTACTATTCGGTTCTGGCGTTGTATGGCCGCAGCTCTAACCTAACCTAACCGATTGTCATTTTTCATTGATTTTATTAAGGTAGAAATAGCGCAATAATTTGCTCGCTAAGATTTGGTGATCATTAACTACATTTGGTGTTCGAATACAATTTGAAGTGCAGTCGTGACTAAAATAGCTAGTACTATTATAATTTTAGACTTTATTTTTCTGGTGTCAAGTATATATTTTTGGTGGTCATTATATTTTATCCCTTTAACAAAATACAGACTTAATCATTTAATTGCTCATTTATTGTGTAACTAGTTTCCCGCGTGCGGTTTCCCCCGTTCCCGTGGGAACTTCATAATTAAATATAGCCTATGATAGATAGATAGATAAACTCTTTATTTTACACTAATAAAACAAGAACACAGAAAACTTACAAACTAATCGATATACAGAGTATAACAATTGGCAATGTACCTATGTCACTCAGGGTGATTGTAGCTTTCCAATGGTGAAAGAATGTTTGAAATCAGCACAGTAGTTTTTGGGTTTATTTATTACAAACATACAAACACACACACAAAAATACAAATCTTTCCTCTTTATAATATCAGTATATATAACAGCGAGATAGTAGAGCATCCCGAAAAGAAAAGGCTGGGGATTTATACCTTGAAACTGATGACTGCATGCGACGGAGATGCGAATGTTGAGATGAATGTGCGGAGTAACAAGAATGGATCGGATTCGAAATGACTATATAAGAGAAAGTCTAAAAGTGGCGCCAGTGACAGAAAATTTGAGACGAAATCGCTTAGGATGGTATGGGCTCGTTATGCGTAGGGATGACATGCATGTGACGAAAAGAATGCTAAATATGAAAATGGAGGGATATGTTGGTAGAAGAAAGCCAAAAAATGGATGGACTGTGTGAAATATGATATGTCTAGGAAAGGTGTGAGTATGGAAGAGACGACTAATAGGGAAAAATTTGGTGATTCTCCCGCGTAACTCCGTTCCCGTTAAATGCCCCCCTTTTCACCACCTTAGGCGATGAATTTTCCTTTGTTAGTGGACCTATAGGTACATCACAAAAGTAAGCCACGGTCCCAATATCCTAAATATACACGGTTCACGTGTCTAGCTTCAGTAGTTTTGCCTCGGCGTAGATGAGTCAGTAAGTCATTACAGTTTACTTTATCTATAACTTATATTATAAAAAGGAAAAGTTTGTATTTTTGTTTCGAATAAACTCAAAAACTGCTGGAGATTTCGATAATTCTTTCACCACTAGAATGCTACATCATCCCCGAGTAACATAAGCTATATTTTTTAACTAAAAATATGCACCCGTGCGGAGGCGGGACGGGCCGCTCTAGTATAGATATACACCGTGAAATTTTAATGGTTGTTTTCCCGAAGCAGAACAACTTGCCGTCGGTAGTACTATCGAAACATATTTTTTATTTTATTTTTAGACATGTTTTGGATTTAAAATTATTAAAAAAAAAATTAGACAACTCGAAAGCGTTGAGCTCTTATTTTGCTTTAAACGTTTATGGATCGTTCTTTACTTTGTCAGCAGCGCGTGCGATTCGAGTAGTACCTACAAGGTCCGTCTAGTGTTACTACTGTTTATCACGCTTTCGAGTTGTCTAATATTTTTTTTAATAATTTTAAATCCAAAACATGTCTAAAAAAAAAAAAAAAAAATATGTTTCGATAGTACTACCGACGGCAAGTTGTTCTGCTTCGGGAAAACAACCATTAAAATTTCACGGTGTATAAGATAATATTAGTCAAGGCTACTATCACTGTTTACAACCCACACGAGTGCATTCGCATACGTTCACTAGTCTAATGTTATGAGTCAACAACCCACTAAACGAGCAATTCCAAACGATAAAATCAATTAACTCAGAGTAACAATATTATAATAAATCACTCGACCTGCGTAGTTTGATTCTCCTAGCTCTACTTCATAAAAGAATTCCCTGAGCCACGCAGATGAAACCGCGTGCGGGAAGCTAGTCGGCCGAAGCCGGGAGAACATGAACAGGTGGGGGTATAGCTCAGAGGTTGCGTGTCCGTGTGGTATCTCCCCCCAGACAATGGCGCACCTCCTATTCTGCCCTGCGTGCCCCAACACCTGTACTCGCGACGACCTGCAACGCCACTGATAATGCTGTGTCAGTGGCCGAGTACTGATCTTCGCAAATTTGAACGACTCGAAAAGAAGAAGAAGTAAAAAACTAGTTCTGACGAACTAGATCCTGTTACATGATGCAGGCAACGCCGCAGGTAACAACTAGTCTCACGATATGAGTCAACACTACCCACAAATTCAATTAAACTAATATTTCTTGTTTAAATTATTTATAGTGTTATTTGGAAACAGGTGGGTTTGGTAAGCCTTCGCCCCACAGCTTCACTCGCGTTTGAGCCAGTGGGTTGTAGCGCGATGTTTTGTGTTACTACTTTATCAGCATATTGACGTCCACTGCTGATGGGCCTCTGCACAGACCTCAGCAAGCCAGGGTCGTTGAGGGATATATTCCAGTAATCATCACGTTTGGCAAGCGATTGGTGCCCCGTCAGCCACCGCCCTGAGCCGAGGTCCAAGTCCCACAGGGGGCGCCCTCTTGCGCAGGTTGCTTAGTTTGTAGTTTTTAAACCATTTATTAAGGCTGGAGCTCTGCTCGCCTTTATGCCCGGTGAAGTAGCAAAAGCCTCGTGGTTTGATTTACGTAGGTAGCTACGTAAATCAAACCGAAAAAGTAGGCGATTGGTGATCACAGTAAGATGGGAGTATTTTTGAACTACTGGTCCGATTTGAAAAAATCTTTCAGTATTAGATAGCCTATTTATCGAGGGAGGCCGTAGACTATATATAATTATATAGATCCCACGGGAACGGGAGCTAAGCGCGCGAGAAGCGAGTAAATAATATAACGTCTACTACAAGTAATACACCCTTACAAAATAAAACGTAGCTGAAGCAATATCTGTATATAAAATCAGGCGCCCCTGTGATTGCCTGCTTCCACAATTTTCTTGTGATTATTACATTTGCCCCACATAATATATAATCTCCCCCCTACCGTGTTATTAGGGTTTACATTAACATTACGAGGTTTTCGTTATATTTTTTGGATATTAAATATACTTAACTACTTGTCGAAATATGTTCATATTCGGTAACTAGTAGGTCCTGACAACCTCCGTAGCGTAGCGTAACAAAAATTACTATTAAAGCCAAATTGTGCAGCAGGGCTTATTATAAAATATCTGATTATCTTTGTGACAAAAATGCTAGGGATTAAATCGTTCTAATCTCAATATAAAATAAAGTATATTGTAATCTATATATATAAAAGAAAGTCGTGTTTGTTACAACACTTATAACTCGAGAACGGCTGGACCGATTGCCATGGTTTTTGATTTGTTGGATTTGTTTCCGTCCCGAATAGCAGAATACATTTTAAAAACAAAAGAAATTCGTTAAAGTTACACTCAACTTATTTATAACTCAAGAACGGCTGAACCGATTTGGCTGAAAATTGGTAGGGAGGTAGCTAAGAACTGGGAGAAGGACATAGGATACTTTTGGGTAGGGGTAGGGTAGGGTAGGGTAGGGTAGGGTAGGGGTAGGGTAGGGTAGGGGTAGGGTAGGGGTATGGTAGGGGTAGGGTAGGGTAGGGGTAGGCTAGGGTAGGGGTAGGGTAGGGGTAGGGGTAGGGTAGGGTAGGGGTAGGGGTAGGGTAGGGGTAGGGTAGGAGTAGGGTAGGGTTAGGGTAGGGGTAGGGTAGGGCAGGAGTAGGGTAGGGCAGGGGTAGGGTATAAAAGTCCACCCGTGCGAAGCCGGGGCGGGCCGCTAGTTAGGTTAATAAAATATTGTGATATGTTATTATTTTTTTAAAGAGGGTTCTACTGACTTTTTTGGCAGTGTTTCTCAGTAGTTGCCACGTCACGCAATGCACGGTAGGGAAAAATATGAAGATTCCAAACAAATGTAACCATTTTTACGGAATAAATGAATTTTGAATTTGAAACCATAAGTGTGCGAAATTTCATACTCCTCCGTACGCGCATTTTTTCTAAAAAGGGGTACCTATAAAATGTATGCTTCACCCGCGACTTCGTCCACGTGAAAAAGTGACTTTGAGTACCTGTTTTAATTATATTAATTAGACCCTTTTTACACTATGAAAAGTAACCTCAGTCCGTTCTCAGGTTCTACGCTATCTGGGTACCAAATTTCATTTAAATCGGCTCCGTACTTTTGGCATGAATGGCCGACAGATAGACAGAGTAACTTTCTCATTAATAATATTAGTAAGGATAGTAAGAAAGTAAGGATGGTAACTTATATTAATTATCTCAACATTCGTCTTATATCAAGCTGCAATGTGCCAGCTAACCAACTACCTCATCTAATCTTACACAATCAGAGGTAAACGTGAGTTGAAGTTAGTTCCACTGACTCATAAGTTTTTGGCACAAATGTGGTAAATTAGGAAGTGATGTATGAATGTGTTAGTTAGCTGCCATTGTGAGAGAATTAGGGAAGACTGATCTAAGTAGAAATTATTTATATACCTAGTAACACTTTCCGGATGGTAACCTGGTTTTCACTTTGGATTTTATGATCTGCTAGCTCCTGCCCGCGAAAATAAGGGTTTTATTTATATTTCATGTGACAATAAAAGTCCTGCCTATATCAGTATTACCATTTAAGAGATTAAGCGGAATACACGGGTTAACAAACATACTAACAAAATAAAAAGTAAAACATTTGCTATTTACCAGTGAAAGCCGGGAAAGATATTTTTTAATTTTTTAGTTGTGTTTTTATTACTACCCTATTTGTTTTAATTATATTTTGTTATTAGTACATCATAATATGTATTTAGTCCGTGTGGTTTCCGGCTTAGAATAGACCACCCCATGTCCTCCCATAGGTGTCGTAAAAGGCGACTAAGGGACATATGGCTGATGGATGGGCAGCAGCATCTATTAGCTCAAGGTTGACATCTTACTGCGATCACCAATCCGTCTGCCAAACGTGGTGATTATGGCAATATCCCTCTACGATCCTGGCTTGCCAGGGTCTGTTAAGAGGAGGCCCATGTTCAGCAGTGGACGTAAACGGGCTGTTGATGATAATGAATATGTATTTAGTGAAAGCCTGTTATTTTTGCAATTAAGATTTTTGAGCATCTCTCCAATATACAGACATACGCGCGAAGTAATTTGATCTATTACATAGGTATAGGTATGTATTATCTGCTTTAGTCTATTGCAGGGGTCTTCAAACTTTGTAGCCTTTGGTTCTTAATGCTTTTTTCAGAATGTTCTAAGGGCCAAAACAGCTTGATTTTTTCTGCCTTTAACTTACTCGTATTTCTAGACTAGTCGCTAAGTGCGCGATCGAGTAATTATTATTTTGTGTTTTCTTCTTAACTTAACTCAACAATAGGGCATTGGCAGTCGTGGACCAGATTGAGACAATAGTCTTAAGGTCTCGCGGGCCGAACTGATGGCACTGGCGGGCCGGATTTGGCCCGCGGTCCGTAGTTTGGAGACCCCAGCCCGGCTAGCATAGGCAGCGCGACTCGAGTCTACTTACCAGACCAATCACATTGCAGAAACGCACTGTCATGTGACACTTTCTGCAATGTGATTGGTCGGCCTCCGTAGAGTAGACTCGAGTCGCTTTGCCTATGCTAGCCGGGCTGGTCTAATGTATAGTGTGGCACAGGCTCGGCACGTACTAACAAAACACGTCCGCTCTCAACCAAGGCTCACGTGATACTGACGTGCAAGACAGTGAATTGTACCTATACGTATGTTTGTGTAATTTATTAAATTAATTAGTTTATATTTATTACTAGCTTCCCGCGCGTGGTTTCGCCCGCGTTACTTCTGTTCCAGAGAGATTATCGAGGCTATATTTAATTATGAAGTTCCTAAGAAAACTTAAGTTGCAAGAAACCGTGCGAGTAACTAGTGTAGTGATACAACTAAAACTAAAATAGGACAATATACCATCAATTTGTTCTGCCAATTCAAACCATATCTGCCGTTACTGTATTAGGTATCATGTTTAGTAACTTAGAATCAGAATATATCTCAAGTTATTGTACTATAATGATAAAAGATGGACAGCTTATTATGAAGGGACGCCATGTTTGGCTCGCAGTGACGTTTGTATGTAAGTATGACCGAATTTGTATGCGTAAGGTTATCATTTGTTGAGTAACGAATATAAATTATTGTGCGTAGATTTGGTTTATATATAACGGCTTATGTTTAACTTACCATCAGATATAGTAAAAATGATCACCAAAATTAAACCCGCATTTTAATGTAAAATTGTAACCAAAGTTTTAACATTTCGCTATCGTATTTAAGCAAAATGACTCCAAATAAATCATTGTTAACCCAAAAGTAGTAAATGATCACCAAAAGTAGTAAATGATCACCAAAAGTAGTAAATGAACACCAAAAGTACCTAAATGTTTTACTAATTTACTATTCGGTTCTGGCGTTGTATGGCCGCAGCTCTAACCTAACCTAACCGATTGTCATTTTTCATTGATTTTATTAAGGTAGAAATAGCGCAATAATTTGCTCGCTAAGATTTGGTGATCATTAACTACATTTGGTGATCATTAACTACATTTGGTGTTCGAATACAATTTGAAGTGCAGTCGTGAGTAAAATAGCTAGTACTATTACAATTTTAGACTTTATTTTTCTGGTGTCAAGTATATATTTTTGGTGGTCATTATATTTTATCCCATATATAACTAGCAACCCGCCCCGGCTTCGCACAAGTGTAATACTTATGTATTAATCTATCTCTTGAATCACTCTGTCTATTACAAAACCGCATCAAAATTTAGAGTTTTGCAGTCTACTAGTATTCTTGTACATCCCTCGTGTTGAGCTAAAATGCTTGTGTTACGAGTGGGTTCACGTCGGTAGTGCAATAGGTGGAGATCGAATTGGCGACCACAAGATCACAAGTCCGACCGACGCCTTAGCCTATAGTCTATACTAGGTGTGATTAAGTGTGAGATAGAGGTTATTAGTATATAATGTCTTACTGATTACAGCGTTTGTATTAAACAGAATTATTGTTGAACACTGTAAAATGCATATTGTTTAATACAAACCTCTAAATTATCAACCTCCCGTGCCCTCTGAGCCCCGTTAACTCGCAAGTTACCCGTTAAGTCAACACAGAGTTGACTTGAGTCAGTTGATTAACACGTGACGCGAATCTGATCCCGCTAATGCGTGAATGAAGTTAGCTTGTGACTGTACTGTTAGTATGCTATTAATACACGAAATTATACATAGTAAATCTCTTCTGCATTCATTGATTTAGCCATTATTATATTTTACAGCCTTACTCCTGGATAAGGCAGTTGTTTAATGGTGACCCACCGCCCTATGCTCGGCCTCGGGGAGTGGGGCACATGGGTATGGCATGGCATGGTAGGGACGCCTCTACACCCCGGGCGTTCCTATAATAGGGCAAACGGACCACTGTAAGTGTGGCCCAGGAGATCGCGCGGTGCCATATTGGTCGCGGGTGCCGTCGGGGGGCCGGATTGCTTACGCGTACCCGGCCCCCGCCAACGGCGGACCGAAGGAGTGTCCGGGGGGTTGTAGTGGTTTAGGGTTATCTCCTCGTGGTATGAGTAGCATACCACGCTATGGAGAGGGCGAGTCCCTCATTTCCCACCGCCAGCGCGCGAATACGCTGCAGCGGCAGTGGGAATGCGTTAATTCATTTGCCCGGAAGTAAGAAAAAAAAAGGCTTTTTAATGGTAAAAGAATTTTTGTCATCGTCCAGTTGTTCCGGAGCTTATTTAATGCAAACATACAATCAAATCTTTCGTCTTTATAATATTAGTAGATATATTTGAGATTTGGTCCCTATAGGCATTACATAACAGTAAAAACAGAACCCTATTACTAAGACTTCGCTGTCTGTCACCAGGCTGTATCTCAAGAACCGCGATACAAAAAATAAAATAAATAAATATTTAAGGGGGGATACAACCAACTTTTTTTTGTTTACCCGATTGCTCGATATCGGCAACAGGAAAACGCTTGAAAATGGTACGGAACTCTTCGTGCGCGAGTCCATCTCACACTTGACCACTTTTTTATTAAGTTTAAAGCTTCGGTCCTTCGCCTGATCAGTTAGCGGTGTAACGATAGATTATTTTAGAGTAAAAGGAATAGAGAGTTAGCTATTATTTGAAACAAAACCATCTTAATGACTATTTTTATTCATCATCAGCCCGTATAACGTCCACTGGGCCTCCTCCCGGTGGAGGGTTTTTGCCATAGTCACCACGCTTGGCAGGCGGGTTGGTGACCGCAGTATTATGTTGTAACGATTGATATCGATGATGTTATAACAAGCGCGGCCACCGGCTTAATGTGCTTTCCGAGGCACGAGGATAGTCCCTCAATCAACCAGACCCGGAAAAAAATCTTATAATATACACAAACATGTCTTGTCCGGCGTGGGGATCGAACCCACGACCTCCGAGATTTAAAGCGAGCCAAATACCGCTATGCCATGTATTTTTTTTATCTTGCAGCAATTAAACTATGTCACCTTCGCAACGGAATCTCAATAGGGTGTCGCTACAGGAGAGGGGCAAACTTAGTAGATAATCCAAATCTAAAAACTTTTAAACTTTCGCATATCATAATTATAATTTATAGCACACAGATATTACTATACTAGACTCTGTCTGCCCGCGACCACGATCAATGTAATTTGATCGAAACGTCGCGTGGTAATATAAAAAGGTAATTTTTATCGCGTTATCACCTTTTTCTTTGTCCGGGGTGAAATGCATTAACGCATTCCCACCGCCGCTGCAGCGTATTCGCGCGCTGGCGGTGGGATATGTGGGACTCGCCCTCTCCATAGCGTGGTATGCTAAACCCATACCACGAGGAGAGGACCCTACACCACTAATACCCCCCGGACACTCCTTCGATCCGCCGTTGATGGGGGCCGGGTACGCATAAGCGTTCCGACCCCATCGCGTTAATACCTGTGTGCTTTAAATTATAATCCAAATCTAGCTCTCTGCATACACTTGCCCTTTATTACCCCCTCGATACGCCCATGCCAGATGTTATATTTTCTCAACTAAACATGAACCCTCAACGCCATTATATATGGAAGCTATAAATAGCCGATGAGATGACAGATAGCTGGAGACCGGCCCGAATGTCACGCGTGACGAATTCACTAAAACGGGAATTAGATGCGCCGGCGCAAGTTAAGGACGAACAGTCCTTTTTTATAAACACTAGCTGCTATCCTCGTGTGCGTTGAATAAGGAATTTATAAGCTATCCAATTGTTAGATAGCTTATAAAATCCCGTCTAAATCTGTACAACCGCTTCCCAGATAAGGTGTAATACACAGACAAACAAACAGACAGACATAAAAGTAGCTTATATATTAAGTACCACATAAAGTTAAAAAACCTGTGAAATTTCCGTCATAATCGGTCCAGCCGTAACTGAGAGTAGCCATAAATATATACATTAGCATAATATATGTTGTGTGATTTAGTAAAAACCTAATATTTTACGTAACAGATACTTTAATTTTATTATATTTTTTACATGCGGACGACGGAGGAAGCAGGGCCGTGGCCGTCGAATTGAGCCCATGATCGAGAAACGCACCAGCCCAATGTGGGTACAGCTTTACCGTTCCTTATACAACCGCTATCACTTATAACTTGGAACTTTTAGTGCTGAAATACAAGTTTATCTCTCCATCAGACCTCCGTACGCGATGCTCTGAGAAACAAAGGAAATATGTACCTATACGTACAATTTATAAATCGGAGGTCGTGGGTTCGATCCCCACGCATAGAAAATCTTTGTGTAAATTCTAAGATGTTATTCCGGGTCTGGTTAGTTGGGGGACTACCTTCCGTGCCTCGGAAAGCCGTTGGTCCCGATTGTTATAACATCGTCTATAATAATCGTATATCGCGGAACGGGCAGCAGCGTTTCCTTGTGTGGTACAAAATAATACTGCGGTAACCAACCCGCCTGCCAAGCCTGATGACTGGCAAATACTCTCCCTCTGAAGGAGGCCCATGTTTAGCAGTGGAAGTTATGCGGGCTGAAGATGATTGATTTGGGAAAACACAAAAAGAAATTTTGAAAATTACACAAAAAATTCTTGTGGCGGGGTGGGGATCAAATCCACGCACAAGATATTTGTCCCAAATATACTTATCTTAATCTGAACCTCAAACATGGCTGCTTAATGCAAACACAACAAAATGGCGGCCGTCACATTTTGGCGGGAAACACATAAATATGGATGAATACGTGTAATCTGTGGGAAGGTCTAAATAAATATGAAATTCATCAAACCATTTGCTTTGAGTTTAAAAACGATTATCGGAGGGAATTGGATAATGGATGAGTGTATTGGCGGTTAATATAATGGGTTCCGTATTCATTAGACATAGATTTTGAAACGGATTTTGGAGTTATTTACCTCTAAATATCAAAATTAAGTTTTTTTTTAAGATTACTAGCAGAGTTTTGCAGTCAACTAGTATTCTTCTTAACCCCTCGTGCTAAGCTTAAATGCTTGTGTTACGAGTATGTTCACGTCAGTAGTGCAATGGATGGGGATCGAACCGGCGACCACAGGATTACAAGTCCGACGCCATTGGGCTACGGCCGCTTAAACAGATTGATGAGTAGGATTCGAACCTGAATCATAGGTCTTCCACATAATTATAGCCCCTAATGCCTACACATAACGATAGATGGCATCTACGAGAGCATCCCCTAGACGTAAAGTGTTTGATAAATTACATCGACCGGTTGGGACCCAAGGGTCTTCAGCTGGTGATTGTATTTCTGTAGGTATGTTTTTATTTTCCTTCCTTCACATGTTGTGCATAATTTTTTGGCACATAGAGACATCCCAGCAGAAAGACAAATTTTTGGGCGTAATTTCTGTATGTACAACACACTAAAAATTTAGAGGAAACATACTATAAAGTTCCAATTTTTTCATTGATTCACGTTGTCTGTCGGTTTTAGTTTAAGCAAGATTACACTGCGCCGCCTTTATTATTCATATTGTGTTTTCTATTGCCTTTAAAACGGGCCCGAGATCAAATCTAACAGCTTAAAGGTGTGAAGTTAAAGTGATGGGAATGTGGGTAGGATTAGTCTATATGAGATGCCTCAGAAACCGTCATTTCTTTCAAGACAAGTCCAAGATCTTTAAAAGTTAATATAAGTTCTCAATTTTTAAAAATTTTGATTACCAAATGTTAGAATCGAAACCACCCTAGCCAAGAGATGAAAAGAACCACTTCAATACGATCACGAAATAAATTGAAGTCCTTAGTATAGTAAGTATACCTTAATTTCGTTAATTGGAGGGTTAAATGGACCCTTGGGCACGAGAAGGTACAGTCACGTGGCTGTTAACCACCACAATTTCAATAATTAAATCAGGTGAATTGAAAATAAAATAATCCCGAACGATTTCCTCAACGCGGCCACGCTGTAAGGAGATTGACAGATGGTCAATCTCCGCAGGGCAAAATATGGTGCCCAAGTGTATATGCCAACACCCCACCACATTTTGAGTGGAGGGGGCATTCACCATAATATGGAGGGGGCAGTTCTACCGACATGACCGGTGTCCGGATTTACAGCTTAACCTGCTGTCCAAGGCATGGATGAAACACTATCAACTTTTAGACTTCAGGCGGCACTTAACTTTAACTGAAAATTCTAAGCTATTTTAAGAGTAAGTAGAAGTTTGGTCACACGGTTTAAACACATTTTGGTCCGTTCTAGGCTTTGAACCTGACACCTCACTTGTTACAGCGAATACATTACTGCTAAATCAACGAGACAAATTACACAAACAGGATTCTTGTTTACATTTTGACTTACATGTTGATAATATTATAAGCAAGGCTTCTCAAATGTATGGCTTCATAATGAGATCCTCTCGTGACTTTGTGCGACCCTCTACGTTCTAAATGCGCTACAAAACTTTGGTGCGATCGCAATTGGAATACGCCATTCCCACCTGGAACCCTTACTATGATAAATACAATTCTAAAATAGAGATGGTACAGAAAAAGTTTTTACGTTCGATGAATTACAAATGCTATCGCTCCAAGGTACCATATAATCAACTAATGAAACGGTACAGCATTCTTAGTTTAGATTCTAGGCGTTTACTTTTATCTGTTATACTGCTCCACGGTTTATGTAACAATAGATTTGACTGCACTGACTTAACTAATAAATTATGTTATTAAGTACCCAGAAGTGTCATCCGACGCGGGGCACGCACGCCTCGCTTATTCCACACAGATATGTGTAAGACTAATGCTGGGGCGCGTGTGCCTCTACGTCGTATTGTTGAAACATATAACACGCATTTCATGGATCTCGACATATTCTCGTTATCTAATCTTCAACTTGGCCGCAAAGTGAAAATGACTGCACCGGTGGCTCAGTGGTTACGATAGATGCCTCTGAGACCTGGTGTTCTGGGTTCGATTCCCACCCGGGACAATTATTTGTGTGAACCACAAATAGTTGTTCTGAGTCTGGGTGTTCTTTGTGTCCGTGAAATGTATGTTTGTAAAGTCCCCCGCGACACAGGGATTTATTTCCATAGAGCGGGAGTTGTCTTTAAAAAAAAAAAAAGTTACAGAGCTACTATCAGTATAACACTTAGGTTATAAACCCATCTTTACCACCATATTGTCGATCTTGTATTACTACACTCGTTTTTTTCTATTTTATTATAAAATATGATTTAAGTAATTTGTGGAAAATGGTGTGGGTTATATGTTTATAATTTTAGTTTTATAATATTTACACATTGTTATATCTAACATGTAACCGTTTTTTGTCCGTAATAAATAAAATAAAAATAAAAAAGCAATTGTTGCTTGCAACCTTTTTTAGACATCTATAATATTTTATGTTAAATTTCAATTGAAATATCTTGTCATGTCTTTAGTTAATCGTCTTTGACACAAACTGTAAAGATTATTATTTCTCCACTTATTAAGTATAATTAACAAATAGCGTCACTATGCTCCAGTGGGTCGGAGCGTGATATTTTATAGCCCATATGTTAATCCAGCTTATAAACTATCTCTGTGCAAATTTCCAGCCAATTCCGTTGAATAGTTTTTGCGTGAACGAGTAACAAACATCCTTCCATCCATCCATACTTACAAACTTTCGCGTTTATAATATTAGTACAATATTCAAACACAACTAAAAAAAGGACTTCAGCCCTCACCCATCGTATTATTTTCAGCAATATACTCCTAATAACCCTCTTTATTTTGCAAAGGTTTTCGTCAATAGGTCCTGCGGATCTCTGAAAGTTAATGATCAGAACATGAAAGGCTGAGCGATAGCAAAGGATTAATTAACCCTCCATATCGAATGTACACCGATTTCATTGAGCTTCAAATACACGGTAATGTTTGTACTGAGAGAAGAAATGGTACGGAGATCACACAATATTTCATTGCCCCTTAAAATTAAGATTCGATCCTTTAAAATTTGCAGATTCGAATCCTGTCTATGCCGTCATAAGGGTTATTTAAACACCCGTACTATATTATATAGTGTCGTACTATATTTCAGTCAAATGTACTATAATAATCTATATATATAAAAGAAAGTCGTGTTTGTTACAACACTTATAACTCGAGAACGGCTGGACCGATTGCCATGGTTTTTGATTTGTTGGATTTGTTTCCGTCCCGAATAGCAGAATACATTTTAAAAACAAAAGAAAGTCGTGTTAGTTACACTATTTATAACTCAAGAACGGCTGAACCGATTTGGCTGAAAATTAGTAGGGGGGTAGCTAAGAACTGGGAGAAGGACATAGGATACTTTTGGGTAGGGGTAGGGTAGGGTAGGGTAGGGTAGGGTAGGGGTAGGGGTAGGGTAGGGGTAGGGTAGGGGTAGGGTAGGGGTAGGGTAGGGGTAGGGTAGGGGTAGGGTAGGGTAGGGGTAGGGTAGGGGTATGGTAGGGGTAGGGTAGGGGTAGGGTAGGGTAGGGGTAGGGTAGGGTAGGTGTAGGGTAGGGGTAGGGTAGGGTAGGGGTAGGGGTAGGGTAGGGTTAGGGTAGGGGTAGGGTAGGGCAGGGGTAGGGTATAAAAGTCCACCCGTGCGAAGCCGGGGCGGGCCGCTAGTCTATATATATAAAAGAAAGTCGTGTTTGTTACAACACTTATAACTCGAGAACGACTGGACCGATTGCCATGGTTTTTGTTTCGTTGGATTTGTCTACGCCCTGAATAGCAGAATACATTTTAAAAACAAAAGAAAGTCGTGTTAGTTACACTATTTATAACTCAAGAACGGCTGAACCGATTTGGCTGAAAATTGGTAGGGAGGTAGCTAAGAACTGGGAGAAGGACATAGGATACTTTTGGGTAGGGGTAGGGTAGGGCAGGGTAGGGTAGGGTAGGGTAGGGTAGGGGTAGGGTAGGGGTAGGGTAGGGGTAGGGTAGGGTAGGGTAGGGGTAGGGTAGGGGTAGGGTAGGGGTAGGGTAGGGTAGGGGTAGGGTAGGGGTATGGTAGGGGTAGGGTAGGGGTAGGGTAGGGTAGGGGTAGGGTAGGGTAGGGTAGGGTAGGGGTAGGGGTAGGGGTAGGGGTAGGGTAGGGGTAGGGGTAGGGTAGGGCAGGGGTAGGGTATAAAAGTCCACCCGTGCGAAGCCGGGGCGGGCCGCTAGTATACTATACATAAAAAAATATAGTACAAAAAGTACTATATTTTTTTGCTAAACTAAAATTCACCCCATTTCAAAGCTCGTTGAGCGACTTTGAGTCATTAAGAGGGGCCACCGGACAGAATCTTAATTATTAAAAAAAAAACATTTACTACTTTTTCCTGAATTTCCCAAAAATACCTATATATTTAGCAACTTTTTGTAAAAAGTACTATATAAAACAGAAAAAAGATGGCAACTCTGGCGGTCATCGATCTGAAGTAGAAATGAAAACTGTTACAAATTAGAGCGACAGTTGCACAAAATTCCCCAAAAATGTCATAATTCCCGCGACCGCCCTGAGCCGAGACCAAGTACCACAGGCGCCCTTTTGTGCAAGTAGCTTAGTTTGTAGTTTATTACCACTGAATAAGGTTGGAGCCCTGCTCACATTTCTTCCGATGTAGTAGCAAAAGCCTTTCGGCTAATAACATAAATACCCGTCCAAAAAAAAAAAACCGGCCGGTGGTCTAAATTTATTATGATATTTTTTTTTTACGGCGCTTACCCCTAATTACGATTAATTAGTAAAATTTACTCGTTACTTCAAATGAGCTCTTATTTGGAGACCTTAGACACGAACAAAACACGAGAGCACGACATTAAGGTAATTATGATTATGAATTGATACATTCAGTTAAGAGATGAGTACCTCGATCAGGTCATTGGCCATACTGACACTATGCTCTACTTCTCTAAAAGATTATTCTGGAACAATACTAAATATATAACAAAGCAATTATATTTGATTCGGAATATTAAAAATAGAACCTGTACCACTCATTCGTAGATAAGAACCGACGACCACTCATGGTCCTTCTAACCTTCCGGTTAAAAGGACCAAGTCTCAGGAAGCACATAAACAACGTGCCATTTAATTAATAGTGTTTTAATGCTTCTAGTAATATCTAAGTGTATTAAAAACCTAATATTGGGACACGACTAGCATATTTGATAACACGTTTCTTTGTGTAAAACTACTTGGAAGTAAAGTTAAAGTTAGCTAGTTAGACTATTCTAGAACCTAGGTAGAATTAGTGGGAATATACTCACACTTGTTCTACTATTTTAATACACCTATTTTCTAATATCTCCCATTAGTTCTACCCGATGGAACTGCTCTTCTTTCTAGTTCTACTCTTTTGTTACATTTATATGTAACAAAAGAGTACGTTTCTCACTAGTCCTACGATATTATATCGTAGAACTAGTGAGGAAAAAAAGTACAATTAGTTCAACCGTAGAACAAGTGAAACAAACTGCTTTGCTGGTTCTGGACAAAATATCCATCATTCATGTTTTGTGCTCCAGTCACACAATACTCCGGGAACCGTGTGATTCTTTGTAAGTTAAATAATTTACCTTTCGTAGTTTATTTATGTCTCTTATGTCACCGGGTAAAAGCACATACACTATGCGCTCTTAACTCTTACCTGAAACAAATAAAATAAACATTATTAGCGAGTGATCATACGCGATACTGCATCGGTGGATCAGTTGTTACGGTGCTGTTCGCGCCTTTGAAGAAGGCTCTCGATTGGAGCCGAAACCGTGCGAGGGAAATCGCCATAATAATTACACGTGAGTCACCCCCATGGCCCTCCCGACCCATAGTTTGCTAAGAAGTAAGAACCTTCCGATGCCCTCGTAGACCCGAAGTCCGAGAAGCCCGCGAACTGTAAAGTAGAGCGACAGTTGCACAAAACTCTTTACGGTCGAACACAGAACTTACTAAGACAACGAGTCAGTCAGGTGCATTATCCAGTAATAATAAAAGATGCCGTGTGGTTTCCGGCTTAGAATAGACAACCCCATGTCCTCCCATGGGTGTCGTAAATGGCGACTAAGGGACATATGGCTGATGGATGAGCAGCAGCATTTATTAGCTCAAGGTTTACATCTTACTACGATCACCAATCCGTCTGCCAAGCGTGATTATGGCAAAATCCCTCTACGATCCTGGCTTGCCAAGGTCTGTTCAGAGGAGGCCCATGTTCAGCAGTGGACGTCAACGGGCTGTTGATGATGATGATGATGAATAAAAGATGCTATCATATTCTTTATGAAGTGACACAATAAAGAGTTCCCGACTTCGCTTAGCTGTAGAAACATTAAATCTTAAGGGTAGTATTACTCAGGGGGTAACCCGAGCCTTTGCTAATTGAAAGGGCGGCTTTAATTGGGTAATCTAGCGAGTTCAAGAATAACCTTCGGGTTTATAATAATTAATTATATTTATTGAATGATTTTGAAGGGTTTGTACGCTATTTCAATTTGGCAACAAAACTTAATATGAAATTCATGTAACTTCTCCGTAGCGTAGCGGTATTTGGCGCGCTTTAAATCTCGGAGGTCGTTGGTTCGATCCCCACGCCGGAAAGTAAAACTTTGTGTAGATTCTAAGATTTCTTTCCAGGTCTGGTTGGTTGAGGGACTACCCTCCGTGCCTCGGAAAGCACGTGAAGCCGTTGGGCCCGATTGTTATAACATCATCTATAATAATCGTATATCAAGGAACGGACAGCAGCGTTTCCTTGTGTGTTACAAAATAATACGGTTGGTGACCAACCGTAGGTAAGATTTTACATACATTGCAAGTGCAAATAGAGGAAAATATAGAGTACAATCAATTCTTCAACTACATTATCAATAAACATTTTCATTTTCCATTTCAAAAATCACCCGATGAATCTCTCAACTCCAAATAAAAGCGTCGCTCTTTTCCCGGCGTCCGTCACGTCCGCCAGCAGAGGCTCTAAAGTAAATAGAATCCTCCCCCAGGGTGCTTAGTGTCCAGTGTCAAACGTGTATTCGAATGTATAGACGGGGTGTGATAAGGAATGCCTCCCCTCCACGGTGAGGGGTACATACGATACAAAAACACAGCTGTACTGAATATCCAACCGATGTGTTTGATTTCATATTTTTTTTAGCCTAGAAGCAAACGCGCGGTTTCACCCGTGTATTTCCCGGTACCGTGGAAACATCATAATAAATATGAAAAATAAATAAATATGAAAAATTCAAAACATATTTTTTATTTCAAAATTGATCTTGCCGGTGGTCGAATTTTTTTAATCTTAATTTTGAAATATAGTATAAGGTAAACTTTTCCATAAAGTGTTCAAAATAATTTAAAAATATTTCTTTATTTTGCACAAACAGCACGGAAATTGTGTGCAATATATGTTTTAATTTTTACGTAGGATACATTCAAGAGCAATTTTAGTAAAATTATATGCCAATACAACATTTACAAATACAGTAGAATCCGTTTAGTACGACTTCGCATACAACAAACAACCGTTTATATCGACGTAAGTAAAGGCATATGTTTGGTTTTATTGAGAGCATCTATGAGAGTTCATCCGTTTATTACGACTCCGCTTATAACGACTGACCGCTTTTAACGACGGAATTCCACAAAAATGACATGTCACAACGAAGACGATGAAACACGTGTTTAAAAATAAAAAGTAGTTTTCATATTTATTGCTTTAGGTGCACATTGTGAAATAAATATTTTGATTTCATGTTTTTTGTCTCTAATAATCACATACATATTATTATTTATAAACATTATATTGTTATTAGTATAGTTCAGTATTTAATTATTTTTATAAAAAAATTGTATGTTCTTTAATACGTCTTCCGGTTAGAACGTCGTAATATCGTAGGTCCCTTGGCCGTCGTTATAGCCGGATTCTACTGTAGCTTATTATTATATTATATTGGCAGAGACACCATCAGTGAACACATCTGTGCCCCACAGGAGACGTATCCACTCAACACTGCCCTCTAAGAACGTGAGCTAAATCAAACGTGTTCTACAGAGCACACACAAACGACACACGTATTTTATCGAAATCTATCGTCTCTCAGGATGGACACTGGCAAATTATTCATGAGATAAAAAAATAGATAATGGCATACATCTCAATGCGACAAATGTTAGATTAATATATTGAAAATATATTTTTTTATTGACCCGCGTAGCTATCGTTCCCGTGGGAACTTAAGAATAAAATATAATCTATAGCCTTCCATAACAAACGGGCTATCTAACACTGATTTTTTTTTCTAATCAGCCTGGTACTTCCTATGTTAAATGCGATTATGCAAAAAAAAAACTTTATTGCATATCATTTTGGCCTAAACTAGGTATCAAGGAGTCTCCATTTAGGCACAGAAATGTCTGTAGTTGAAGGCTCCGCTCTTTCCCTTACATTATAAATATACATACACTAGGCAAGTGACAGACAGGAAAAAAGTAAAATAAATAAAGTAACAAAGGGAGAAAAAATATAAAAATAAAAAACGTTCAATTGTATATTATGTGCTTGAGTGTATTAAGGTGTGTGTATGTGTGTGTGTGTGTGAGGGAGACTGTGATGGTATGTCTGTGTATGTGTGTGGGAGAGAAGGAGGTTAGGTTGCAAACAAACATACGCTTCAGCTTCATATAATTATTAGTATTGATTCCCAGAAAATAAATGTCAGTTTCCAGGGGACATTACACACACATCATTCTTGAACACAAAGCACACCCAGTGCCCACCCACTATACGTGACTCATTAAGAATGAGAGACCAATTTCCATTCAGTTACGTAGTTGTGTAGTTTCCGGCCTAGAATAGACCACACCATGACTTCCTATGGATGTCGTAAGAGACGACCAAGGGACCTACAGCTGATGGATGAGCAACAGCATCTATCGTCTCGGGGTTAATTACCTTCTTATCTGCCAAACTTGGTGTTTATACCTATATCCGTCGATGAACATTGCCCAGGTATTTTAAACGGGGGGCCGGATTGCTTATGCGTACCCGGCCTCGCCAACAGCGGATCGACGGAGTGTCCGGGAGGTTTTAGTGGTAGTAGGGTCCTCTCCTCGTGGTATGAGTTTAGCATACCACGCTATGGAGAGGGCGAGTCCCACATATCCCACCGCCAGCGTGCGAATACGCTGCAGCGGCGCGGCGGTGGGAATGCGTAAATGCATTACCCCGGGACAAAAAAAAAGGTCTTATAAACGGATGCCCATGTTTAGCACTGGACGTAAACAAGCTTTCGAAGTAGTTGACGGTAAAGCAATTGCTATTTTGGTGGCATAAGCAGTTTCAACCCTCTGCCCCCAAATAACTCTGGAATTGCCAAACCAATACTTAATTTTGTCGACGCGGCACAAATTATGGTCCCTTTGTCTCCTGTACTTTGTTGACTAAGTCTTTAGGTGTGTTTAAGACCGGAGACGATACGCTAGCGATTCTGTCGGTATTGATTTTGGCGTTTTAAACGATTTAATAAGCGACAACAAAATAATAATGCCATAAAAAAAAGTTTGTTGTATGGGAGCCCCCCTTAAATATTGATTTTATTTTTAGTACTAGCTTCCCGCGCGCGGTTTCACCCGCGTAACTCCCGTTCCCGTGGGAAATTCATAATAAAATATAGCCTATGTTCTTTCTCAGGCTCTAGACTATATCTGTACCAAATTTCATTTAAATCGCTTCAGTAGTTAAGGCGTGATTGCGTAACAGACAGACAGACAGAGTTACTTTCACATTTATAATATTAGTAAGGATTTGTTGATATAGCGATAGAAATACATCATTTGTGAAAATTTTAACTGTCTAGCTATCGCGGTTTTTAAAATACAGCCTGGTAGACAGACAGACAAACATGGAAGTCTTAGTAACAGGGTCCTGTTTTTACCCTTGGGGAACGAAACCCTAAAAAGGTCATGATTTGTCTTAAAATTGTACCGCGATTGAGACCCGCGTCTACTATCAATTATGTGCACAAATCGCGAAAGTTTTAAAACACACTACATAGTATAAAACAAAGTCGCTTTCTCTGTCCCCATATCCCTATGTATGCTTAAATCTTTAAAACTACGCAACGGATTTTGATGCGGTTTTTTTTAATAGATAGAGGGATTCAAGGGGAAGGTTTATATGTATAATACATCAGCATTGTGCCCGTGCGGAGCCGGGGCGGGTCGCTAGTTTACTAACATAGTAATCAATATTTACATACTTTTCTAAAAAAATACAAAAATAATTGAAAATAACAAATGTAACTTAAAGACTCCCCTTGTAAACGCGTTTATTTAACGTGCGCTTTTTAAACGAGGCGTGATTAAACCGCTATTAAGCCGGTAGGGTGAGGGTTACCTTGGAGTACATAGCTCGAGGCTTACGTGTTCTCTAATGCCCGTTAACATCGCAGGTGGATTAGGATCAACTGACTTCATCAATGGTCTAGCGGTTTGAACTGTAAGTCGAGAGAATTGAATAAGGTGTATCCAAAATATATGCCTATCCATAATATCTATCTATATCTTCTATTCTAATATATAAAGCTGAAGTGTTTCTTTGTTTGTTTTCTGCTTGAACACGGCAATCATAGAAATTACTGGTCCGATTTGAAAAATTATTTCAGTGTTAGATAGCCCATTTATCGAGGATGGCAATTGGGCTTTATTTGATTATGAATTTTCTACGGGGAATGGAGCTACGCAGGTGAAGTCACACGCAGAAAACTATATTATCAAACAAAATTTTCCCGACTCAAATACTAACAGTTGCACAGAACTTCCCTAAAACACAAAAAGTCAAAATCCCTCAATCTCATCGCCAGCGACCGCCCTGAGCTGAGGCCCAAGTCCCATAAGCGACGCCCTCTTGCGCAGGTTGCTTAGTTTGTAGTGTTTAAACCATTTATCTAGGCTGGAGCTCTGCTCGCCTTCATGCCCGGTGAAGTAGCAAAAGCCTCGTGGATAACTACATATGTCCGTCTGAATAAAAATAATTAAATTCTAACATTAGAAACTCGATATATTATCAAACAAAACTTTCGCGACTCAAACTCAAACATTAGAATCATTCTTTAGCATGACGTTTCAATTCCAATTAAAATAAGAAACCAATTTAACTAATTGTTCAATTCATTTGCTAAACGTTGAAAATTTAATTATTCGGGTGCCGTTTCAGGGGTAAGAAGGCTTTTTATTTATAACATTTGCTGGATTAAGGGAAGTTAAGGCAGGGGTGAGAAATTCTTAAATCAACGTAAATATATTATTCCAAGCAACAGATCTTTGTGAAAATTACAACATGAATTTCAGAGTTGTTAAAAGAGTACATTTCGTGCTTCAAAAAGTGCTTTATTCAGTTCTTATCTACCATATTTTAAAACTCCAATTACTCCCGAGGTAAGGTTTTGCCGTAGTCACCACGCCCGGCAGAGGAGTTGGTGACCGCACTACTTATATTGTAACAGACAGGAAACGCTGCTGCCCGTTCTCTGGTATATATTCCGTTCCTTAAAAATCACTTAAGCCATTGGTACTGCGTGGTGAGAATGGATATTGCCATAATCACCACGCTTGGCAGGCGGATTGGTGATCGCAGTAAGATGGTAGGTGAACTTGAGCCTCAGCCGTGTCTCACGACACCTATGGGAAGATATGTGGTGGTCTATCCTGAGCCGGAAACCACACGGCACAGCAGGGTCTTAGATTCAGTTCACACTTAACACCATCTAATCATCTAAACATACAGTTGCATCTTGTACGACCTTCATCTCAATAATTACGTCCGGACTGTCCGGTTCCAGTCCGGTTACAATCCGGTACCTGTTCCGACAGACGCTAATGAGACGCCGTCAGATTGGCATTATCTCGCAGATTGAAATGTTCACCGCACATGTTAAAGATGGGATGTCATTCGTCTCAAGTCCCAGTCCCGGGATTGGATTAAGTTCAGTCCCGGGACTGTAATGGTTTGGCTAAGCATATTTCAGTTGGCAAAACACAGCGTTTTTGACCATGTCAAAAACTTTTTACGTGTTACTTTACAATGTTTATTTTAGTATACGTTTAAAAATGTTAACTAATGACTTCATACCTTTTACTTATTCAAACAAATCTAACATATTTTTACAATTTTTTATACGACAGCATACATCTCTCTCTCTGACTAGCTTTGGTTCCATCATTTGGGGTCGGCTCTCCTAGTTATTCTCAGCCAGGACATTCTGTCCTGGGTTATCGCAGATGCGACATTTGCACCTTTCATGTCCTTATTAATACGACAGCATACATATAAAATAAAATATTCTATGATTTTATTATTATATTAGAAGGACGATTTCGATGTTCGAGTTATCTTTTTTATGACATAAATGAACTGTTGTCCGTACCTTGGTAGCTTTTCGTCATTAAAATTTAACGAAAACCTGAACTGCTTAACGTGTTTTTATTGTACGAAGAATGTTTTTTTCCGACTAGCAGCTATAATACTTCGATATTTTATCGAATTCTTATACCGCTAGTTTAAGGACATTTTCATTTTAATTACTGTTAATTAAATCTCAGTACCGGGAATTCCCGTGTTTATCCCTGCAGCACATCCCTACAACACTGACCGCAACACAGTTACAGATCGTAATTATCAGTTAGTATTAATAGTGTGTTACATACACAACACTACTCATACATACATACTAAGTTGTTTTTTTTTTAAGATAACTAGCAGGTTTTTGGAGTCTACTAGTATTCTTGTTAACCCCTCGGGCTAAGCTAGTGGGCTCACGTCGGTAGTGCAATGGGTGGGGATCGAACCCTTGGGCTAAGGCCGCTTATAATAACTGTACTTATTATCAGCCTGTTGACGTCCAATGCTGAACATGGGCCTCCTCTTAACAGACCTTGGCCAGCCAGGATCGTTGAGGGATATTGCCATAATCAACACACTTGTCAGACTGATTTGTAACCTTCCGATGCCCTCGTAGACCCGAAGTCCGGGTGTGTATCAGAATGGCGGGTGTAATTTCCAGATTTGCCTAAATTTATTACAGTTATTTGGTACCTTCTGTGTACCTTTACGTACCTCTCTTGAAAATCTGTGTACCTACACCCGTATGATGATATTTTAAAAATTAGGTACACCCGCCATCCTGATGTCAGAACCGCGGGTGTACTGCTAACCAATATATGTAGCCAAGCGTAATGTTTATGTAAATTTGGTACCTCTTGTGTACCTGCAGATAAAAGTATTAAATAAACGAAATACTGCAAGGTTGCTGCAAAAATAAAAAATAAAAATTTCTCGTAAAACGTATCTTTTAAAATAACAATCTACGTATTGATAACTTATCTTAAATATTAAAAAAACCTATATGTTATACATAATTACAAAAACAACATATTGCCCATTTTAGAATTGTGAAGGATTTATAGAATTAGGATGTTTGTCTATCAGTGTTTCCAGAATCAAAATGAAACAAGAGACAGTTTTAAAGGATATATTAATTAATTTTCACGATAACGAAATAAGAAAGGATTAATATATGAATAACGCACTGATTCCATGTGCATTTAACTCGGCCTTATAATTTGTTACAAAACTATAATCAATGTAATAAAAATTGGACTAGTATACAGGGTGGAAAGATAAGTCGGGCGTTGAAGGCAAAGTACCTTAAATCCTTAAGTTAGCTTATTTTACTTAAAGGAAACATACATTAAAGGAAGCATACATTATCTAGCTTGATATATGTTATGAATCTATTTCGATCCTGGAACTGAATGGAAATAATTTCATATTTTATTACTATTGATATCAGAATCATTAGGAAACAGGCAACAAGGAAATATAATGACCGCGTCCTTGCATCAGAGTAATACAAATGCATCAAATAAAAATAGTTTAATTGTAGACTGCCAGTGGTCCAGTGGTCGTAGTATGCGACTGCTGAACACGAAGTTGTGAAACAGAACACATAAAACAACAATTTGCGGATCACATTTAAAGTTTTGTCCTGAGTCTGTGTGTAACTTGTGTCCGTTAATTTCATTTCCGATTCCCGGTATAGTCACGCACGCAACAGTGACTAAATGATACACGGAGGTTTGGGATTACTATTAAAGATATTAGGTACACATTAAACGTATCTTGGCAATATGTTTAATATGGAGGTTCAAGGTTCAATTACCGAAGATTGTTATTATCCTTTGACGTCGTTACTATTGTTAGTTAGTATTATAAAATACAAAGTAATGTCGTGTAATAAAAAAATATTTTTTTATTTTTCGCAGCAACCTTGCATTATTTCGTTTATTTAATACTTTTATCTGCAGGTACACAAGAGGTACCAAATTTACATAAACAGTACGCTTGGCTACATATATTGGTTAGCAGTACACCCGCGGTTCTGACATCAGGATGGCGGGTGTACCTAATTTTTAAAATATCATCATACGGGTGTAGGTACACAGATTTTCAAGAGAGGTACGTAAAGGTACACAGAAGGTACCAAATAACTGTAATAAATTTAGGCAAATCTGGAAATTACACCCGCCATTCTGATACACACAAGTCCGGGAGGCCCGCGAACTGTAAAGTAGAGCGACAGTTGCACAAAACTTCCCTAAAAAAAATTAAAAGCCATAATCCTTCAATCTCCCCGTCAGCGACCGCCCTGAGCCGAAGTCCAAGTCCCACAGGGGCGGGGACTTGCGCAGGTTGCTTAGTTTGTAGGGTTTAAACCATTTATTTAGGCTGGAGATCTGCTCGCCTTTATGCCCGGTGAAGTAGCAAATAAAGATTTTCAATCTTATTAGCTATTGTTACTTACGCGGTGTTGTAATATCACCAACGTTATGTGTTTAGCCACGAGGCTTTTGCTACTTCACCGGGCATAAAGACAAGCAGATCTCCATCTTTAATAATCTAGTTGATAGTGTACAAGTAGTTACAGTAGGAGTGCCGTGTGGATGTAGCAACAATTATCGAGATACCATCACGTCAGCCAATCTCAAACCTGTCGCCAGGAATGTGACACAGTCAACCACTTAATTACAGCATGAGTTTATAACTAGATCGGTTTTAGTCTAGACTTCACCGGGCTTGTAAAACATGCACTGTCCACTGCTCAGCTTCAATTACTTTATTCGTACTTAGCTCATTTATCGAGGAAGGCTTTAGGCTAATTTGAATTATTGGCTTCCCGCGCGCGGTTTCATCCCCTTAACTTTCGTTATGGTGTTACGTTAACCTTCTTCCATAAATGGGCTATCAAATACTAGAAGAATTTTGAAAATCGGACCCGTTGTTCCTGAGATTAGCGCGCTCAAGCAAAAGCACTCTTCAGCTTTATATATTACTAGCGGCCCGCCCCGGCTTCGCACGGGTGGACTTTTATACCCTACCCCTGCCCTACCCTAACCCTACCCTACCCCTACCCCTACCCTACCCCTACCCCTACCCTACACCTACCCTACCCTACCCCTACCCTACCCCTACCATACCCCTACCCTACCCCTACCCTACCCCTACCCCTACCCTACCCTACCCCTACCCTACCCCTACCCCTACCCTACACCTACCCTACCCTACCCCTACCCTACCCCTACCATACCCCTACCCTACCCCTACCCTATCCTACCCCTACCCTACCTCTACCCTACCCTACCCTACCCTACCCCTACCCAAAAGTATCCTATGTCCTTCTCCCAGTTCTTAGCTACCTCCCTACCAATTTTCAGCCAAATCGGTTCAGCCGTTCTTGAGTTATAAATAGTGTAACTAACACGACTTTCTTTTGTTTTTAAAATGTATTCTGCTATTCGGGACGGAAACAAATCCAACAAATCAAAAACCATGGCAATCGGTCCAGCCGTTCTCGAGTTATAAGTGTTGTAACAAACACGACTTTCTTTTATATATATAGACTAGCGACTCACCCCGGCTCCGCACGGGTACAATGCTGATGTATTATACATATAAACCTTCCTCTTGAATTTATCAATCTATTAAAAAAAACCGCATCAAAATCCGTTACGTAGTTTTAAAGATTTAAGCATACATAGGGACATAGGGACAGAGAAAGCGACTTTGTTTTATACTATGTAGAGAAGTAGGTATATAGATTTATTTAAATTATGCTATAGTTCTGTAAATAAGGCAGACTGTATACCAATAGGCACTCATCTCCAAATCAACTTCGGGGTTTAAGTGTAAAGATTAAGTGCAAGTAATAAAGTATAATTCAAAGATATATAATCATCAGCCCGTATAACGTCCACTGCTGAACATGGGCCTCCCCCCACAGAGAGGGTATTTGTCATAGTCACTACGCTTGGCAGGCTGGTTGGTGACCGCAGTATTATGTTATACCAATAAACGCCGCTGCCCGTTCCTTGATATACGATTATTATAGATATTGTTATAACAATCGGGACCAACGGCTTAATGTGCTTTCCGAGGCACAACCAAGCAGACCCAGAAAATAATCTTAGAATTTACACAAAGATTTCTTCTCCGGCGTTTGCATCGAACCCACGACCTCCGAGATTAAAAGTCGACGTAACTTACAGTAAACAAATAGTAATATTAAGTCCCTACAACTGTATTCTCCTCAAACTGGTCTCCCATTTAATAAAGTCAAGTTTGTCATACCAGCATACCACGGGGCCTGGAGTCCAATAACACATACCTCCGGTTAACATACACATGGCACGTACACAACGTGTACAGAATACACTGACATTTGTATTTCTCATTTCATATAAATTTCATAAAGAAATGGCGACGCAAAAATGTGTTTATGTTTTTCGTGTTCTTAGAGGTAAGTAGGGGGGTTTGAAGAACTTCGTAACTGGTATTTTGGGATTAATATTTTTAAGAAGTAACAGCGAATATGCTTCACTAGCGTTTACGAGCGGTTTCACCCGCATAACTCCGATTCCCTTAGGAGCTTCATAATTAAATATAGTCTATAGGCTTCCTACATAAATGAGCTATCAAAAATTGATAACATTTTTCAAATCAGTAGTTTCTTATCGAAAATCTTATTTTTAGTTATGAAATACTCTTTTAAAATTTGAAATTGCCTCAATACATTTTTATATATTTTTGCGAAATATGCTTCTGGCAATGTGAAAATACCGACTTAATCGTCTGGCTTATTATTTTTACAATTCCATACTGTCTCAAATATACATATCTATACTAACTAATATTATACAGAGAAAAGATTTGTATGTAAATATGTTTATAACGAATTGGCTCAAAAAGTATGAGACCGATTTTAAAAATTCTTTCACCATTTGAATGCTACATCATCACTGATTAATGTAGGCTTTATTTAATTAAGAAGTTCCCACGGACACGGGAGTTACGCGGGTGAAACCGCGCGCGGGAAGCCAGCTTATAATATTTTGGAACATAAAAAAAAAAATTGGGTTCTTAGCCCCGCGACTCATAAGCCAGGTCTGCAGTTCCGTGTCGGGGTATAATAAGAGAGGTATGTTACAAGTTTGCAGTTTGCCTCAAATACTGTTTTTTTCGGAAGGACATACGTTGTTAGCCACGAGGCTTTAGCTACTTCACCGGGCATAAAGGCGAGCAGAGCTCCAGCCTTAATAAATGGTTTAAAAACTACAAACTAAGCAACCTGCGCAAGAGGGCGTCCCCTGTGGGGCTAGGACCTCGGTCGGTTGGGCGGTCGCTGGCGATGAGATAGAGGGATTATGACTTTTAGTATTTTAAGGGGTTTTGTGCAATTGTCGCTCTACTTTACAATTCGCTAGCCTCAAGGTTCTTTGCAAACTAAGGGTCAGGAGGACGAGGGGTGCTTCAAATACCTACCCAAAAATTGGTACTAACTCTCCTACTTTAAGAGGTTTGGTCTTAGTTACCTATGTTTCTTTATTAAAATTACTAAGAGTGTCTACGGTTATTTTAATATTTAGATTGCGATACTGCGAAAGCTTTCAGCTATTTTATGAAAATGTTAACAGAAGGTCGACCCACTTCTAGAGCACTGAGGAACGCAAATTATATAAGTTGACTAGAGTTAAGCACAGTTCTTTTTTAGCTGCGCCCCGCGGTTTTGCACGCGTTTTACTCTGCTCCAGTGGGTCGTAGCGTGATATTTTGTAGCCTATATGTTAATCCAGCGTATAACCTATCCCGGTGCAAAATTTCAGCCAATTTAGTTCAGTAGTTGTGGCGTGAAAGAGCAACAAACATCCGTCCATCCATCCATACTTACAAACTTTCGTGTTTGTAATATTAATAGGACTAGCAGAGTTTTGCAGTCTACTAGTATTGTTGTTAACCCCTCGTGCTAAGCTAAAATGCTTGTGTTACGAGTGGGTTCACGTCGGTAGTACAATGGGTGGGGATCGAACCGGCGACCACATTATCGCAAGTTCGAGGGCGTTGTTTTAGGAGTTATGCAGATGAAACCACGTGGGAAACTAGTAACTCAGTTCTACTTCATATGAGTAGCTGGATCCCGTGGAAACCTTTTCATTAAATGTAACCTGTCAAAAAACACGGAAAAAGGATCTGTCTATACTAATATTATTAAGAGGAAAGATTTGATTGTTTGTTTGTATTGAATAGGCTCCGAAACTACTGAACCGATTTGAGAAATTCTTTTACCGTTAGGACGCTACACTATCCCCGGATAGGCTATATTATATAAAAAAAAATAAGGATCCATACTAAATCTCCACTAATGTACCCCAAGGCGTAATAAAATGGCCTCACAAAAAATCCTTAATTCGCGTGTGCTGCGAAAGGGAGCCTATCATGGGCGATGGGATAATAGGCTAGTTGACACTTTTTTGAAATTATTTTTATATGGTTAAAAATGGTTTTACTACATCAAGAAAAAATTATGGCATTTATTTAAGATCTAGAAAGCATTTAAATAAATATTTTAAAATTGGCTTGATATTTAGAGATGAAAACGATGTCAGCTATGTTGATCTATATACATTATATTATCTGTATTCAAGATCGATGACGTCATGACTCAGAAAGTGTGTAATAGTAAAGGATCGCGTTCATGTTTTGTAACAAAATGTATGACGTCACAAGATGGCTGATACCGTTTTAAAGACATAGACAAAATAAATCATTTTCATACTGAGTTTATACAAACATATCCATGTTTTATGAACAGAAATTATTATATTTAGGTTCCATAAGACAAATACTTTTAGAAATAAACATCATTGTAACATAATTTCATATGTGTATTTGGCATGGAGATACTTTAAACCATGAGGCATAGGCTACTTCTGGTCGCGATAACAGACATCAACGCGGGCGAAGCGGCGGACGGAAGCTAGTTCCTAAATAATTCGAATATAATCAAAGCTGATTGCGTTTATAAATCCACGGAAACGTTGAATAAGCGATCCAATTATATATTAATCAGGAAAGGGTTATCGGAGCCCACGTATATTTTAAGGGTAAAAAGGGCCCTTTTTAATATTGATGGAGGGTAAAGGCTTATTTGAGAACGTGATGGTATTTTAAATTATGTGTAAAGTTCGAAATTGTTAGACAGACAGCTTTATACTCATGGTCTGCCCATTTAATTACAATTGTTCTTAATATAGTTTAACTAGCAACCCGCCCGGCTCCGCTCGGGTACAATGCTGATGTATTATACATATAAAACTTCCTCTTGAATCCCTCTATCTATTAAAAAAAACCGAATCAAAATCCGTTGCGTAGTTTTAAAGATTTAAGCATACAATAGGTAGGGATATAGGGACAGAGAACACGACTTTGTTTTATACTATGTAGTGATGATATAGACAGAACAAGCTATTGGACACAATATAGTTGAATAATAAAGTTAAAACTAAAACATTATTAAAAACAATAACTAAAATACCTGCTTAATATGCTAATTTATAATAAATGTTAAAATTATACATAATATATTATTACTTAATTATTGTTTTGACTTGCAAGAATTGCAAGTGCCTGTAATAGGTTTACGTAAATAAAAATGATTTTTATTTTTTATTTTAACGGTATTACAAATAGCCCTTGTAGCATAGCGGTATGCGTCTTAGATGGCGTACTTAGATACAATTCGTGGGGCAAGCAAGCAAAAATTTGCAGATTTACATGTAAATAATAGAATTGACTGCACCGGTAATTCAGTGGTTACGGCAGTTGCTTCTGAGGCTGGTTCGGGGTTCGATTCCCACCCGGGACAATTATTTATGTAAACCACAGCTGATAGTGGTAGTCTAGATGTCCTATGCCCGTCAATTGAGTATTTGTAAACTCTTATACGTCATCATCATCATCAGCCCGTATAACGTCCACTACTGGACATGGGCCTCCCTCCGAGTGAGGGTTTTCGCCATAGTCACCACGCTTGGCAGGCGGATTGATGACCGCAGCATTATGTTGTACAACACAAGGACACGCTGCTGCCCGTACCTTGATAAACGATTATTATAGATGATGTTATAATAATCGGGACCAACGGCTTAACGTGCTTTCCGAGGCACGGAGGGTAGTTCAAAGTAGAAATTACACAAAGATTCTTGTCCGGCGTGGATCCAACCTACGACCTCCGAGATTTAAAGCGAGCCAAATTCCGCTAAGTGCGGGTGTTGTATTCATATTATTCATTCTATAAGGTGGAGTTACTACTCTAGTTGAGCAGCTCCTTCAGCGTTAAAATGCTAAGCTTACCCTCCTCTAAAGTAACTGATGGCGACTAGCTCAATATCTTCGCATTTAGATTGTAATTAATGTTTTATTATTGCATGTTACCCTTGACTGCGTTATTTTTGGCCAATCCTTATCTATGGACAATTTTATCTGTCCACTTGACATGACGAATGTCAATGTCATCACTGACCCTGATGATAACGTGAATACTAGAGAATGCTTATAAAGTATAATTACTACGATTGTTAGCACGCACCGCGGGTTCACCTGCTTCTTATTGCAATTCAGTTCAAGCCTTCAAACAATCACTTTGAATTATCTTTTATTTGTTTCCATTTAAACTTACTTTGCATATAAAAAAAATCAAAATACTACCTACGTATTTATCTTGTGTTAGTTGGTACATTGGTCCTTTTTATTGTTTATCAGTACCCAAAAATGCCAAAATTCTCTCCAAAGTCTCTTTCCTCCAAAAATTTAAACCAATGAATTCCACAAAACCGACCTATCACTTTCCTAAACAACCACATTCGCTATACCATGACATTGACTTACGAACAAAACGTGATCCCAGACCGTTCAGTGCCCGCCATTATACACGAATTACGCGCCAATATGTAACACCCAGTATTTATGTGAAAGAATGGCTTTAACTACAATTAATTGTTATTGTTACCCTTTTTATATGGATAACAATAACTTGTTACGTGTTTAAAATGTATTATTAGGTGCAGTTATAAAATTGCTTGATCGTGTCACTTTGGCGTTGCGTCGGATTAACAGAGAATGGTGAAGGTCGGCCATGTTTTAAAAAGAAAGCTGTCACATGGTACGGTTGTGCACTCAGGACGTGTAAAAGGGAACTCGTAAATTAGATCAGTCAGTGTAGTCTATCCCTTAAAAGCTCCGCGTCAGTTAAAAAAAGGCATTATGCATTTACATACTCTTTGTACTTGTTAGAATTACAATGTAAAAATACAAGAAACTTATTACAAACCTCTTAAATATTTTTTTTGAATTAGATCTGTAGCGTAGCGGGTATTTGCCTCGTTTTAAATTTCGGAGGTAGTGGATTCGATTCCCATGCCGGACAAGAAATCTTTGTGTAAATTCTAAGATTTTTTTCAGGGTCTAGATAGTTGAGGGACTGCCCTCTGTGCCTCGGAATGTACGTTGGTCCCGATTGGTATAACATCATCTATAACAATCGTATATCAGGGAACGGGCAGCAGCCATTCCTTGTGTGTTATACTACATAATACTGCGGTCACCGCCTTCACAAGCGTGGTGACTATGGCAAAAATACGTTCACTGCTAAACATGGGCCTCGGGAGGAGGCCCATATTGAACAGTGAACGTTGTACGGCCTAATGATGATGATGATGTTGATCATTTAATTGATTAACAATTTGATATTGTAATTAAGAACTGTAAGAACCAAGGTACTATAAGTACATAAATCATTCGGTTATATGTTTGCGGTATAAACTTTAACTTTTTTTCACAATGAATATGAGGAAAACCTTAAGAATGTAAGCATAATGAACGGGAGGACACGACGGCATTGTGAAACACCTTCCCTTTGAAGTTCGACCAGATTTAATGCGATTATCCTCTTATATCATGTTAATATTTTACATCGCTTTTTGTGCTGACAGTATTAAATAGTCTTTACATCTTCGGCCTCGGCGGCCCATCTCTAAGGAGATTAGTCATCTGCGCAGGGCATTATTATAGCGCACAAGTTATTGCACAAATAGAAATGCACTCTATATATAACTAGCTGCGCCACGCGGTTTTACCCGCGTTAAGAAACTAGGTAACTAACTAGGCAGTCAGGAATTATGTCAACGAACTGAATTGGTTATGCCATTAAGATATTAAACTTAATATTTTAAATAAATGGAACAAGGTACTACCAAATTCCTAGATAGTGACTTCAATTATTGCTGTCCTCGTTACACTTTCAAGCAAAGAACGAGACAGCTGCTATTATGACAATCTTAATAACAATTGATCTAATAAATATACTATCCACGATGGTATCTATGGTTAGGGTTGCCGTATATGCGGGTTTACCCAAAACTGTCCTAATTTAGAAGAAGTCTGGGAAAATTCCAGTCACGATTTCATTTGTAGTATTAAGACGCACAAGATACGGTGCTCCCACGCCTTAATAATAACTCGATTTATCTATACTAATGTTACAAAGAGGAAAGATTTTGTTGTTTTTTTTGCATTGAATACGCTTCAGAACTACTGAACCGATTTCAAAAATTCTTTCACCTTAGAAAGCTATGTTATCCAGGACCTAAATAAACGCACCGCAGAGAGGACATACCCACTAAAAAAGCCCCCCGGTGTTCCTCCTTCTGCCATTTGGTGTGGGGGACCAAAGAACCGATCTCGTCCTTTGGTCATCCCCCCGGCAGAAATCTACTATAAACTCCCGCCCCGGTAAAAGGGCGAGAGTTTCCCCCCCCCCTTGGTCCCATCGCGACTGTTAAGCACCCGCGATGGGTACCGTCCTCCTCTTACAGGGTATGTTATCCAGGACCTACGTAGACTATATTTAATTATGAAGTTGCCGCAGGAACGGGAGCTGCGCGGATATGTCCAGGTAGTAACATTTCAGAATTCTTGTCCCGATACACATATGTTACGAGGGCAAATATCCCCACTACTAAACGGCGGAGTACATAAGTCTGCTATGTCCATAGCTATGGTATGCTAACAATACCATAAGGAGAACTACCCACTAAAATCCCCAGGGAGTTTCTCCAACTGCCCCGGAAACCGCTAATGCATGACAACCGGTGCAAAGATGACAGCCCTATTTCTAACAATGCCCAGCCAAGTCATGAGTTACTCAATACAATGGCATATTTAGAAAGCTGGTCCTAGGAATTCAAACAAGGTATCCTTGTTGATGTTATATCTAGACACAAACTACAGAGTTCTATCACCTAGATGTTATGTAAATGCACTTAGTTTGAATTGTCTATTCATAATAGTAGTCATAGACTCAAGACACTCCGTGCAAATGGTGCAAACTCAAGAAGTGAGTGCACCGAACCACGGAGATTGCACCGTTTGTACCTATTGTGCAACTTTCTGTACCGTAGCGGTTTTTCGCTTGCTTTAAATCTCGGAGGTCGTGGGTTCGATCTCCACGCGGGACAAAACTTCTTGTGTAGATTCTAAAATTTCTTTCCGGGTCTGGTTGGCTGAGAGACTATACCCACCGTGCCTAGGAAAACACGTTAATCCGTTGGTCCCGATTGTTATAACATAATCTATTTGTATGTTACAACATAATGCTGCGGTTACCAACCCGCCTTTTTCAGACGGACATATGTAGTTAGCCACGAGGCTTTTGCTACTTTAAAGGATTTGAGTGTTGAGCCGCGTATTCGAAGAAGCGTTCCGACGCCTTTTTCATCCACTGCTTGACGGAAGGCAGATGGAGATCAGCATGTAAGTTGCGATAGCGAATAAACCACGGTGCCCCGGTGGCACGTCCGGTGAATCTACTTTGAACAGTTTGTAAGCGGTGCAAACTGCTAGACGCTGTATGAGCTAAAACGGTAATAACGTACGTCATAATCGGTCGTATACACGCGGTGTAAATCCTAACCTTATTATCAAGTGATAATTTGCGTGAATTTAGAAGGCAGTTTAGTCGACTGAGCGTAAGTTAAGCGCGTGTACGAACGGTTTCTACATGCGCTCTAAAGTTTAGTTTTCGGTGAAGGATTACGGCTAAGTACTTGGCTTGCCGTTCCCAAGGGATTGGTTCGCCAAACATCTTGACCATCTTGACAATGGCAAAAACCCTCCCTCGAGAGGAGGACCATGTTCAGCAGTGGACGTTATACGTTCTGATGATGATGATGATGCACCTAATGTGCACGGAGCAACGGAGTTTGCACGGTTTGATCTCCAATGCTTCACCAAGCATAAATAAATTTAAAACCGCACGAATCCAAAACACACGCTATCGAGCTTATACACTTACTTCAAAGTATCTTTACTTTTACTGGTTTGCAGAGCATGAGCAAATCTTATTATTCTTCCTCTAAGAAAGACTATATAGGTACCCAAAATAATGTAATAAAATGAAATGCAAATTATTTTAGTATTAAAGCCCTTTAAAACGCACAATAAGTAAGGCCCTTTCGGCGCGTTATCGGACCTTATCGAGAACATTCGAGAAATATCTTTATGTACAACATTTTGTGCAGAATTTGCATTTTATAATTAACGATATCTTCATGTCGCCGCCATGTTTTAATTTTTGAATTAATTCAATGGACAAATTTATTATTATTATTTTGAGATTAAATACCATTATTTTTTATACTTATTTAGTGGAGCTCGTAGAAGGTAGGTAGCATAACATTTCTAGAAACATGGTCGTTAAAAGTTATAGACCTCATCATCAGCCCTTATACCGTCACGGTAGGATTGCCACCCGTACTATATGTCAGTCCATTGTACTGTATACGTTATATATTTTATATGTTATAGAAAAATAATATAGAACGAATAATACTATATAGTATATACTTACTATATTTTCATCGGTAATTCAGTTTCCGCGCGACAACAGTAAACGTCAACTTCTTGGCTTTGTCTCAGAATAAGTATGTATAAGCAATATCAGTGGGCTTTGTTTCCTTTACCAAAAACGTAAAGCTAGAATATGTAGAGGCGTTGTTGACTCGCCTACAAATATTATATCAGACTTTGTTAACCATACTACAAAAAATAAATGTGTATCATTTAATTTTTCATGAATTTCCCAAAAGTAATTACTAGATATATTATTTATAAAGTTTTGAAAAAATACTATTTAAGCATCAAAAAAAGGAGGCATCCCTACGTCGCGGTGAAAAAAACATCGTAATTTGATTTATGATGTTTGACTTTCCCAATTTCTCAATAAGATAAATATACATAATTATGTATTATCTAATAAGATTGATTAGGTACTTACTGTTTCACATGTAATTTGTCGGATTACAAGGTACTTACACTGTTTTTCAAAACGTTCCGAACTACAGTTAGTCTATGGCAGTAGTGCAGTGCACTAGAGTCTTACTACATATCGACAAATTCGATAAACCGACACCGTCTTGAAAAGAGTTTGATGGATTACAGGCGATCTACTGCATATTAATTTATGAGCTTATTCGGTTTAAATATAATACTCTTTTAAGTGTAGTCAGTGTTTCAATGCCCAAACACGACGAAACGCATCGTATCGTGTATAAAGGGCCATGATTCACTTCTTTAAACAAACCGCAATCTATTTTAATCCACAATAATATAACAGAATAAGTATACATCAGTTTATTTGTGGACAGAGAGAAGCGTCATCTTGAAGTTTACCACAGAATCTCAGTTTTTTTTTAAATAATTGTCAAATATTATAGAATCGAATAGGATAGGTATTAATTTTGCAGGAATTGTAGTTGTTACAGTTGTTTACATTAGTTTTAAGTCTCTATACAATTCACTATAGGATAGCATGCAAAATATAATTGTTTTATAATTTAGATTATTAATTAATTACATGTATTGTAGATATTATCGCGATTTTATTATAATAGTAAAATAAAACTCGTGTGTTGTCGGGAAACCGGATGGGAACGAAGTTCCTTATTATAAAAATATTATTTTAAGTTCTATTCAAAGAAAATAATTATTCGGGAATACATTTTGAATTATTATTTTTTTATCGATAAAAAGCTAAGAAACTAGTTTACAAAATTATCTGAACACCTTTATTTTATTTACAATGATTTATCACTACATAGTATAAAACAAAGTCGCTTTCTCTATCCCTATATCCCTATGTATGCTTAAATCTTTAAAACTACGCAACGGATTTTGATGCGGTTTTTTTTATTAGATCTATCTATCTTGTGATTCAAGAGGACGGTTTATATGTATCATCAGCATTGCGCCCGTGCGGAGCCGGGGTGGGTCGCTAGTAAAAATATATAATACCAATAGACAAAGAAACAGCTATTTATAATAACAGTCATCACGTAGACTACACACTAGACACTGTATAGCCATCATACATAGACTATACATAAAAATCTTACGCTTCTTTGTGACGTTACGGACGTTTTTTCCCGGCTATAGAGGGGGATATATATATATATATATATATATATATATATATATAGGGGGATGTTAGAAGTAAAATAGAACACATCTATATTATTGTAAATATTTTTTGTTTCTCTGTCTGTTTGTACGGGCTAATCTCCGAAAATGTTGCACCAATTTCCATGAAATTTTGCACATCCTCGGTTAACAATTGAAATTCTTTTAATAACAGAAAATTAATGAGTTCCCGTTACAAAACCAAAGGAATAACAAACAACACGCGGACAAAGTAGCGGGCGCCAGCTAGAATAATATAGAATAGTTAGTAAATATATTAAAAAAAAAAAAAAAAAATGAAAAAAATATATATCAGTTCCACCCAAGAAAGTAACAAAAATGCGCTCCAACAATACTCAGTCTATTTCAGTCCCAATAAACCTACTTCAATTAATAGTCCCAAACAATTCCGGGTGCCTGGTAGCAATCCAGTAATTCCAGTGATTCCAACGACTCAATAAAATGTTATAATGTGTTTACAAAAGAAATTAACTTGGTAATTAAACTGAAGTAGTCAATATTAGTGGCTTTATAGCGATGAAGACGAAAATAAGATAAAAAGCCGAATCGAGAACGATAATGTGGACTCGTTTGGGGACAGTCGTTAGAAGAACGTGTATTAACCGTGTGAAGACAGATTCATACCTCATTTACTTGTGCTAATACTGTAAGGAAAGATTTGTATTACATTTTTGTTTGCAACGAATTATCGTAAGAAATCGTTAACCGATGTCAAAGACTCTTTCGGCATTCGAAATTTAATATTACGTTGCGTTGTTTTTTTTTTTTAAAGAAAGCTATATTTGATGAGTAACTTTTTTTTGTCCGGGCGGATTTGCCTTAATATACCGCATCCCCTCCGTCACTGCGGTCTTCTCGCGCTGGCGAACGGATATGTGGGACTCGTCCACTCCATAGCGCCTACCCACTAAACCCCCCCGGGTACTCCTCCATCCACCATTGGTGTGGGGCCTATAGGAACCCAAAGTACCTACCTAGGTAAGGGGCAACGCGCGATTGCACTGCTAGTGATGTGAGTTGTGAGCATCTATAGACTATGGTTACGGCTTAGATGGGCGTTGGGCGGTGGGCCGTATGCTTTGGTACCTTATAAAAAGTGTTTTTCAGTAGTATTTTAACTAGGCTTACCTTATCAAGAGATCCCCAATGAGACTTTTTTAACGTAGGTCGTAGCTGGCAAATAGGCGAGTAGGGCTCCTTAATAGGTACCTATATGGTTTAAAACTACAAATTAAGCAACGTGTGCAGGTGAGTTCCCCCTTTGGTGCTTGGGCGAGGCTGTGGCCGAAATATATTTTGCGAGGTGACCATTTCTCGGTTCAAGTTACTCAGTTCAAAAAGCAGTCTGTGAATTACTTCTGGTGGTCGGTTGGTTAGATGAGCCTTTGAAGCAAATGGCACTTAGCGGCGAGGCCGTAGGCGGCGACCCACACCGCCTACGTATTACGTTAATTCTACTTGGACCTATGATAAGGGCGATCGCTGGCAGGGAGACGCGAGGCATACTCAAATAATCAATAGGTCCTAAAGAGTTTTGGACAACTATCGCTCTTTTGACAGTTTGCGGGCCTAACGGACTTCGGATCTACGAGGGCATCGGGAGATAATTGCGAATTAAAGCGAGACTTAATATAACAAGTAGGTAGGTACCTATCTTGCGTATACAATAGATAGGTAGGTACCTATATTAACTCTCGTATGTAGTGCCTCATAGAAAGCCAACTTTCTATCATATTAACTACATCTATAAAGCTATCAATCTGGAATCTAGGAAGATGCCATTTATGTTTGTTTAGTTATTTCATTAATCGCAGCATAGCTAAAGAAGTAAGAACCTAGTGATTAAGTACCTATAATTAGACATAAGCAGGCACTTATTGATAGCTATTTAACTACCTACCTACTCGCCAATAAAATTCAAGTAAGAATATGAAACAACTACGTGCGTAGGTAGGTAGTCACTTGGCAAGTAGCGACTTAGATTGCATATTATTTATGCTTAAAATACCTATCTAACTTAGTAGTAGGTACCTACCTAATATTCGTTAACACTACAGAAATAATATACCTACCTATTTGACTCAGACAAACTTTTTTAGGCCAACACAAAAATGGGAAAGTACCTGAGTAGGTACTTAAATAATAATTTGAAATTCATACCTACATAGGTACTTACAATATGGCTTAATAGAGTCTGAGATCTTTCCGATAGCTCCGGAATCGGAACGATAAATAATTTAATCGAGATTATGCATCGGCACAAATAATGCAGTCATAGCTTCATCAAATAAGTAAACAAAAAAAAAACAAAACAAAACTTAACCCTTAAATTCAAAAGCTACAACTAAACAAATACCAGCTTATAAATAGAACCCTACTTATACCTATAGGGTTCTAAAGAGAAATCGCTTCAAGTCTAAATCCCACATCGAACACACTTATCTACTTATTTAAATTCCATCTGTCCCTGCAATTTGCGATTTGCTGCATAATTATTCAGATCCTGTTATTAGCGACAATTCAAGAGCAACGATCGATAGTAAATGGTTTTATTTATAAGGAGCTTACCTTGAGCGTATGTAAACAAATGGACACAGGCCAACAAGAAAATCCAGTTCCCGACGCCGAAAAACCACATCCCTGTCCGGCACATATTGCAATGCACTTAAACAACACTCAACAATATGTTTTAATTCATGCGAATCACATTTTCACATAAAATACACCTAGAATTAATGTTATATTTCACACAGCAATAAACCGACGTTGCATACAATCCGCCATTTTCGAGCGAGAACCGCTTCGTTCGAAAACACAACTCAATAATGAAAGGGCAATGCCCGGGTGTGTTTGAACTGAATATGCAGCGTTTGAGGGTTATTTGCAATGAAGATAGTCACAGTTGTAGTGCTGAGAAAGCATCGAGCTTTTGTATAGTGCATCAAAGTCGACAATTTCAACGTTTTGTTATTCACCAATGCATATTTGGAAAACCTTGTCTTTTACAGAATTACTTTTGAGGACTCAAAGTAATTGAATGGAAATTATATTACAATACGTACACATGAAACTATGAAAAGTTTGACTTGAATTTATATAATCTAATTGAAGATAATGGTTACTGACATTACAATTTTTGAAACATTAGCAATCAATTAAACGTATCTGACACATATACTTTGACAAATGTTTGACAAGTAAGCATTGAGCACTCCAAACGAAAAACTAAACATGTTTAGCATTTCATGTTTTCAGACACTATTATTTAATACGGTATTAAAGGCTTGTGTCTAAAATACGGTTATAAATACTATATAGATATTTGTTTCATGAATTTAGTTTCAATGTAATTGTTTCATTATGAAAGTATTATTGTATTTACAAAGTAGCATTATAATATAACCGGCAAATGCCAAGTTATGATGCTTCAAAATAATTATAAAATTAATGTAACGCGCTATGTGATACGGTCTCTCATTCAAGCAGTACATGTTTGATGTTTGTGATACTTTAGGAGTGAAATTATCGTATTGTTGTTAGACATTCATTATAAATAGTTTTAAATACAAGTGTTCAATAAAGATATAAAATGGATCTCATTTATTCTATGAGGCGTAAGCCTTTAAAATGCGAACCCCCACATTTTGAAAGGTAAGTTGTAACAATATTTCGCTACATTCTCACTGTTATTTGAATTTATTACTATAAAAAGCTTTGATGTAACTTATTAGTAATCAAAAATGATATATATCATGCGAAAGTAACTCTGTATGTATTTTACGGTTTCACACCTAAACCACTGAATCTATTTCGATGAAATTAAATACAGTGTTATACTACACTTAGAGAAAGTAACTATTACATGCAGATGAAGTCGCGGGTAAAGGCTCACAGAATTACTTGGTTATTTATATGTTGTTATAGCTATGTTCATTCTCTTGGTGTCTTTCACTCTTCTCTCTGTTACACTTGTCCTATAACTAAGATGGGAATAAATTGATATATTGTTGTCTCAATTTCGTTCAAATAACTAAGTAATGATTAAATAAATAGTGTTATAAAATCCCTGTCCAACTTATGGATGAACAGTGCCATCATTACCTTTGTTTCAGTGTGTCTTAGCTATAGTTTTGTAGTTAATAGCTGCTTGCGTGCGGTGTCACCTGTGTAATGCCTGTTCCCATGGAAACTTCTTAATAAAATATAAATATAGCCTTCTTCGATAAATGGGCTATCTAAAACATAAAGAAATTTTCAAATTGGCCCAGTAGTTCCTGAGATTGGTGTCAAGCAAACAAGAACAAACTTTTCATCATAATATATTATTATAGATTTGTTTTAAATTTCAGTGTATCAGACCATGAAGTAGTTCGTCCGATCTGTACAATATCAACATGTAATATAATTGCATTTTCATCTCCGACTGAACTGAATGACACTGAGGGTGACACATGGGGGGGACATGTGTATGTTTGTGACCTGAACACTCCGTGGGACACACATAAAGTTACCAGCACCGATTATCCTGTGAGTAAAAAGTATTTCATGTGGTTTCTGGCTTCGAATTCACCCACACAGCAAAAATCTAAGTCAGAAACATGTATTTTAGATTATTGCATATTTTAGTCATCCCATATCCTAGTAATATGTTACTATGTACTATAGACCAAACTTCCGCATGCTCACCTTAAAGGCGATAATCGCATAGCACGGCTCTCGACTCGATCACTGAATGCATGCATTTTGACCAATATGAAGCGAATTTTAATTGTGTTCCTTGTAATGCACGCACGCACTTGCTGCACTCACACAAATATGTATTGTCTCTAATTGGGTGGAGCAAGAAAGGGGCGTAGTCTGTCACTATCCGTGCTTCCACAGAACTATTTTTTTAACTGAGCATGCTTATGTTTGGTCGATAGTACCTACTGTAATCTAATACTGCTGCTAGCTTTGTAAGTTGTCCTAAATAAATGGATGTTTGACCATTGGCACAACCAATTGTTTTTAATGCAAAGATCATTTAGGTAACAATTTATTATTGTATTCCAGTCATCCTAAATATTGTGATTATTAGTAACATTTACTACTTATGTCCTACCAATTAATATGGAAATTGAAGTAATGTAAGTTTTATTTTTTGTGTATTGCCAAACTGAGTTATTATTTAATTTTTTTTAATACTTTCTGGAAAAGTTTAATGTGTTATAAAGTGTGATTTTTAAATTTGGACGGTTGGTTGGCTTTCACCGTAAAATAATTAGTTAAAGCATTAGGATACCTATACTAAGATGCAGGTTCAAGTCCAGCCGGTGGTCTAAATTTATTAATCTTAATTTAGAAATTGAATACGAGTTTTTTTTTAAATCTATGTATGCAGTTCTTTTTAAGTCTCAAATTGATGTTATGTACTTAATAATAGATCTACGAAGATCATACAAATGTCTTAAAGTTACAGACCTGCCCATACTGATAGATCTAAATTTACCACCCAGTATTATTGTCAGGACAAAGTTTGTTATATGTGATATCTTGAAAAGTGGAATTTTCTGACTTATCACGTTATTGAAGCAAAGAGGCGATATTTTTTTGTTCTATATCAGAGGTAATCATAAAGAATTGAAATAAATGGTATTTTTTTTTATTTATTTATTCTGAACAAAAATACATTCGTGTCGAATACAGGATTAATACAATAATAATAATCAATAAAAGTTACAATCAATAATATGGATAAAATGTCAAAATTAAAATAAGTAATAATCAAGAATTTAGTTAAAAATAAAAAAAAACACAGCTAGTCAGAAAAAAAAAGAATAAAAGTTACAATCAATAATATGGATAAAATGTCAAAATTAAATTAAGTAACAGTCAAGTATCTAGTTAAAATAATTAAAAAAAAAAACTCAGATAGCCTAGTCAAAAAAATAAAAAAAATAGAGAACAATCATTCAACTTAATCAAAAATCATATCTGGAATTAGACTTAAATATATGAACAAGTTACACTGTGGCATTATTTCGGTCTCTAAAAAACTCCTCTATACTATAGTAGCACTTCGTCAACAGGAATGAGTTTAATTTGAATTTAAATATTCTTGGAGTACTAATGATTTTTAGTTCTAATGGCAATTTATTGAAAATCTGACAGACTGTACTTTAGAGCTATGTTTGACAACATTTAATTTTGGCTGCAAATAATTAGGCAAATCTTTCCTGCGCGTTTCCACCCTAGTTTCCCTTTCTTCCTTTGTCTCGTATTTAGCTAGGCTTTTTATAAAGCTACTTAGTAGAACCAAAATATAAAGACAAGGTACAGGTAGAATTTTCAATTTCACAAAATGCTCTCTACATGATTGAGTCTGGTCTATGCGAAGAATAGTTCTGAGGGCTCTTTTTTGCATAACAAAGGCTGCATCCATATTGTATTTATAACTGTTACCCCATAGTTTAATACTGTACCTCAGCTTGGACTCAACTAAGGCAAAATAAACATTTCGTAATTGAGCAATGCTTAGTTCGTCCCTTAAACTTCTCAAAGCATAGCATGCACTGCTGAGAGTATTTGTGATTGCTTCCAGTTCTTGTTTCCAGCTTAAGAGCGCATCAATTTGTATCCCTAAAAATCTTAAGTTTTGTACAATTTCAACTTTATTTCCTAATGAAGCTATTTTAATACTATCCTTATTCCTCACGGTTGATTTGAAAAGCATACATTTAGTTTTCTCCACATTGAGTTTTAAATTGTTAGTGGAAAACCAATGGTCAAAAGCAGACAGTGCATGATTCACTTTATTTTCTAAGTCCCTTACAGATATATCGCTCATAACGGCACTTGTGTCATCAGCAAAAATAACCATTTTGATGTCTGGTATACATATAGTTTGCTAAGTCGTTAAGAAATATTATAAAAAATATTGGACCTAAAACTGAGCCCTGTGGAACCCGCTTTTGTACTCTAACAAGCTTAGATTTGTTAATTTTTTCATGTCCGTTTTCAACTGACTTAATTTCCACGTACTGTGATCTGTTCTGTAAATAAGAACTGAAAAGCTTTAAAACATTATCTCTTATCCCATAGTGTTCTAATTTGTCTAAAAGGATTTTATGTTCAACAGTATCAAAGGCAGAGCTAAGATCCAGGAATAGTCCTGCCACTTTTCTTTTATTATTAAGTTCACTAAGCACATCATCCACTAGTGAGTCTATTGCATCAACGGTTCCTACGCTTCTTTGATACCCGAACTGTTGACAGCTAATGATATTATATTTAATCAAATGTTTGACAAGCCTATCTTTTATTACCTTTTCAAATATCTTAGAGAATACCGGTAGTAGTGAAATGGGTCTATAGTTTTTCGCATCTAATTTAGAGCCTTTTTTGAATATGGGCAAAACACGAGCAATTTTATACTGCTCAGGGAAAACAGATTGCTCAATACATCTGTTTAAAAATTCAGCTATTGGCTCAGCTAATATGTCGATGTTATCCTTGATGATGCTTATGGGTATTTCGTCATGACCATGGGAAGTTTTATTGCACATATTATTAACCATTTTAAAGATTTCTACCGGGGTTACTAGATCAAACAACATGTAATCGTCTACTCTAGCCTTATTTTCGATTAAGTATCTTTTAGCTAAGTTATGATCAGAAGACTTTAGAGTAATTTTGTTGTCAAATTGGTCAGATAAAAAGTTAGCTACGTCTATAGGGCTGTCATATATCTTATTGTCTTGTTTAAGTATAATAATATCAGTGCTTTGTTTTTAGCACTAGCTAAAGCGTATTCATCGACATACTTATGGTCAGTCTAAATAATAACACACTCAAAGGTTTTTATTCATAGATATAAAGTAATAAAACAATATAACATTTTCATACCTGACAGCATTTAGGCTAAAGCTATTTGAACTATAATAATAAGTAGCAATAATCAAATAAACTTAATTAGTTTAACACACTGACTATTTACATACACTTGTAATAGGTTTACGTGAATAAAAACTTTTATTATTTTCTATTATTTTAAAATAAAATGTTGTTATAAATTGTAGGTGTCGGCTCTTGAATGGGACATGGAAGGCAAGCAACTCTTAGTGGCAACCTCCATGGGAGACGCGTCTGTCTTCGCACAGAAGGACTATCTCCTCAACGAGTGGACTATGCTGTACACTGCTACGTTTCCAGGTTTGGAATTACACAATTTATTTTAAAGACATACTTCATATATAACTATATTCAAATAAATAGATAGTAATGGAAAAAGTATATATTAATACTAAATGCATATGAATATATTATGTTATGGACCAGGTGATTAATGCGGGCATTATAAATAATGCCTAGCTCCATCGGGCTAAGTGACTAATACTATCTTAACTTCAATATTAATCACATTGCACGGTCATTATTATATACATTGCGTTACTGCCACTGTGTCGGTTAGGTTAGTAATATAATAATTGTGCGTATTTTATATGAGTTTTTGGGTGGTAAAAAAAAAATGACCTAAACCTAAACCAATGGTGTTTCATTGAACTTAGTAGTGTCGTGAGTGCATTATTCATAATGACCGCATTATGTATAATGCCCAATTTCTCACTTGGTCCGTAACAAAAAGACTGGTATGTCCGATTGTTCCTCTGTGTATACCACTTTATATACGAAAGGTATTACCAATTCACACACCGACAAAATCTCAAAAACTGTAGGAGCTAGGAGTCTCAAATTAGGCACACAGGTTCCTTTTAAAACATAGAAGCTCTTTAAGACAGGATTTTGTAAATTCAACCTTTAAGGGATTAGGAAGGGGTGTCAATGTTTGTATGAAATTTCTATAGTTTTAATAGTATAATTTTTTAAATTATTAGAAAATACTTCTTATTTAACAAAATTAAAATGTAGGTAAATATTTTTCTTAACAACCCTAACAAAGAAGTGCAATAAGGGGTGTAAGTTTGTATGGAAAATTCTTTCTTTTTAAAGCCATCGAATCAAATCTCACATAATGCCTCGGAAAGCACGTTAAGGCGTTGGTCCCGATAATTATAACAACATTTATAATAATCGTATATCAAGGAACAGGCAGCAGCGTTTCCTTGTGTGGTACAACATAATACTGCGGTCACCAACCCGCCTGCCAAGCGTGGTGAATATGGCAAATACCCTCACAAATACGGGTTGATGATGATTATGATGCCAGCATGCACAAAAGGGCGACCTCGATAGCGAGTAGAGTGGGGGGGATCAGCAACATTCTTCTTACTGTTGTTGCCAACAGGCTGGATGGGCCTTTCATGCAGCATTGGCTGGCCTTACATGCACCCGTATACAGATCTTGGGGCAAATAAAAATGTAAAGCATATTTATGTTCTGACATTTATGAATTATTATTTTATATTATTTTTAATTTAATTTTTTGACCATTTTCAGTTAAATTTATAATTTTAATGAGATTTAATTTTTAATTAATTACAATTTTATCTGTTGTAAATTTTAAGTTATTTATAAGTTATGTGTATGTGTGTGAACTATGAACTGTAATTGTCTGAAATAAATAAAAAAATAAAATAATAGAATGTAATTCAATATTTATGATTAATGATGTTTCCTATTAATGTTTGGACTATTTACAAGTGCCTTTAATTTGTTTTTCTTAAACGAAAAAGATTTTTATTTTATTTGTTAATGTTTTATTTTTATTTTATTTTATTAGGGGAGCACATAATTCGCGGCGCGTTCTTCCACAACGGTCGTCGCGTGGTGATGACGGACAAGAAGCCCGACGCCCCGGTCACCGACAGGATACAGATGCTTCGCTCCACCCCCACGCTTAAGGGGTTTGGGTAAGATAATTGTACTTAAACAGCCCGTTTACATCCACTGCTGAACATAGGCCTCCTCTTGACAGACCTTGGCAGAACAGAAGCCTGAGATCTCGACAAGCCAGGGTCAACTGAAAGAAATAGGTTTAAACTGTCAGTATCCAAAATGTACATAAATATGCTTATGTTCTACAACAGCTGGTAATTATTTATGGGTAAAGAATTACCCTAAACTCTTATCCTAAACGTGTAAATACAAATTTAAAATGCTTTTCACAGTGTGTTGTAGTAACAATATACATTACTTTTTTTTTTTTTTTTTATTCACTTCTCCCGCTCTAGGGAAATAAATCCTGTGTCGCGGGGGACTTTACAAACATTCATATAACGGACACAAAGAACACCCAGACTCAGAACAACTATTTGTGGTTCACACAAACAATTGTCCCGGGTGGGAATCGAACCCAGAACACCAGGTCTCAGAGGCAACTATCATAACCACTGAGCCACCGGTGCAGTCACTACAACCATCACTTCACTACATAGTATAAAACAAAGTCGCTTTATATGCTTAAATCTTTAAAATTACGCAACGGATTTTGATGCGTTTTTTTTAATAGATAGAGTGATTCAAGAGGAAGGTTTATATGTATGATACATCCGCATTGCGCACGTGCGGAGCCGGGGCGCGGGTTTTGATACTAAAATTTTTTTCTTTCTCTTTTCTCTTGAAAATTTTTTTTTGAAATTAGGTATTATATTATATTAGTTCAGTTTTGAGTTTATTATTAAAACACAAATAAGTACCTAAGTCACTCTAGCCATTCTATTTAAATAATAGGTGGTAAATACCTACTACCTAAACTGTAACTAATCTCTTTTGTTGACTGTACTTATATAAAAACACATTTAACATATTTTATTTTTGTCTGTATGTGTCTGTTTGTTTTGGCCTACCTCAGTAACGACTGTACTTGTTGCTTGAATTTCTATAATTTTCTGAACGACTCACACTATTTTCCCAGCGGCGTAGCGACAGAGGGTGCGTGTATAATAACGGCGACGGGTCTGATTGCCCTCCTCACCGCTCCAGGAGAGGGCAGCAAGGCGCTGGTGGTGAGCGACTGTCTCCGACCCACCAGGGACCGTATCGTAGCCGCCAGCATATCGCATAAGAGTAAGTGTTCTATTTTTATTAGGGGTCCGTCCCTTAAAACGAAAACGGAACCCTTGTAGGATCTTTTTGTTGGCCGTCTGTCTGTCAAGACCATTTTTCTTAGGAACGCGCAGAGGTATCACCCTTGTAGGATATGTTGTCCGTCTGTCTGTCAATACCCTTTTTCTCAGGAACGCGTGGAGTTATCAAGCTGAAATTCAAATCAAATACTCAAGTCTACGGTCCCTTGGAACTGTGAAAAAATCAAACATCTAAGCCAACGCAATCTAAAGATACAGCCATTTATGTCATAAATTTTAGATACTCGCAATGGCATTAATACCTACAGGGTACGGCCCTTGTACTCAGTATCTTGGTACGAACGAACGTCTTATAGCACAGATAACGTAAAAAACCGGCCAAGTGCGAGTCGGACTCGCGCACAAAGTATTCCTTACCCTTTTCAACTGCCTACCTGTGCCGTTATTGATATCGAAGAAAAGAAAATAAAAGTTTGTTGGATGGGAGCCCCCCCTAAATATTTATATTAATTTTATTTTTAGTACCTATTTGTTGTTATAGCCGCGACAGAAATACATAATTTGTGAAAATTTCACCTATCTAGCTATGGCAGCGTTCAAGTATTACGCAATTTTTGAAGATTTTTGACCCCCCCTCCCCCCTTGTATCGCGCCGTAACGTTTTGCTGGACCCCCCCTCCCCGTCTCTAAACGCTACGTAACACTCAAGTGATCATTTTTACCCTAAAGTCGTAAAAAGTTATGTAATAGTTTTTACACTTGGTATAGTTTTAATCTACTAAATAAAACAAGAGAATTTTAATTCGCAACACGTGCTTTGCCGGATTTTTTTTTTTGGTTTTGGTTTTTTTGAGTTTTAATTCCCTATTTTTTTAGAAACAATGTTACGTAACGTGTTGTAAGAAAGACCCCCTCCCGCCCCTGTAACGCATCGTAACGTTTTACGAGACCCCTCCCCCCCCCCCAGATTGCGTTACGTAATACTTGAACGCTCCTTATCGCGATTCTTGAGATACAGCCTGGTGACAGACAGGCAGACAGACAGACAGCGAAGTCTTAGTAATAGGGTCCCGTTTTTACCCATCCGGCAACCTTAAAAATTGCGAAAACCATACATTTTTACTTACATCATATAATAAAGACAAGTTTGTACGGAACCCTCCATGCTCGAGTGCAACTCGCATTTGGTTGGTTTTTTTCTCATTTTTTTCTATTACATTTGTTGTAGACGGTAGTCTGGTAATAGCAGCGATATGTCGCGAGGGCCCCGCGCGTAGCTGTGTGCGCTGCGTGCTGGCGGGAGCGGGTGCGGGGGCGGGAGCGGGCGGCGGAGCGCCCGTCTTGTCACTCAAGCCTCTACATACTATATATCTACCGGCACAGCATCAGGAGCCGGGTGAGTTAATATGAAATGAATACGAATAATTTGTTTGTTATACGTCATTTACAATGGATTAACACATTTAAGTACATTATTTTTATTTACTTGAATTAAGAACAATATTTCATATTGTTTTATTATATACAGGAAGTCTTCAATAGAGGGAATGAGTTAAGAGTATCATATCGTCAATTTAAAAAAAGGATTCGAATTAGAACGCAACTTCACATTTATTGAACACAACAGAACCGAACGGATTAGTTTGTTGAGGTGGCAATGGGCAGGCCATATAGCACGGAGAACAGATGGCCGTTGGGGCCGAAAAGTTCTCGAATGGAGACCGCGGATCGGCAAGCGTAGCGTAGGACTACACCTACTAGATGGACGGATCATCTAGTCAAGGCCGCGGGGTCACGCTGGATGCAGGCCGCTTCAAACCGTAACAACTGGAAATCTATGAGGGAGGCCTATGACCAGCAGTGGCCGTCCTACGGCTGAAATGATAATGATGATGATCAGAACCGTAGGTGAAAAAGCTAAACGTATCATCTTTGCCTTAACTAGAATATCAACCGTGGAGCCTCACTTTTAAAACCCTAAAACAAATCTATGTAGTGTATTTTTATATTTAGGTTGTATTTGTTACGGCTCACCAAAATGTGCTGACCGGGCTACTATCGGCGCTGTGCGAAGAAAATTACTCCAAAGTCAGCGCCTCCCTTCAATATTCTTAACTAAAGCATACAGGACGGTTAGTACTGAAGCTCCTCCTGTGCTCGAGGGCGTTCTTCCTGTTGACCTTGAGGCTCAAAGACGGCTATGTATTATTCTACGAGGGACAACATTAACCTAGAATTCTTACCACCTTATCAAAATTATTTAAACCATTATCGGATGCATACAATGACATTCTGAGAGTGCAGTGTAGGTGGGACGTCTCCACCAAGGGCCGAAATCTTTACCAATTCTTTCCATCGGTCGTGAACGACTGGATAGAACTTGGTTGAAGGTTGAACAATTTCTCACCGGGCACGGTAATTTTAAAAGTAAACTTTTCTCATTTAATTTAATTCCATCCCCGACATGCCAATGTTCAACCTCAGACTGTACATATGAACAGTCTGCTCATGATATTCTGTGGGAGTGAGATCTCTGGCAGGCGAACGCAATACTATGTTAGACAGCTAGAATCTGCATCAGGTGTGGTTTGTTATACTGATCTAGGATATGGATCAGGAGAGAATCTAGGATCCTTTATAAAAAAAACACAATGTCCGTGGCGCTTTGCAATTGTCTTAACCAATTGTAAGTGTCTCTTCCTGAGGTTTAATATCTCATTCGTTCATTTATATCTCCTGCTTTGCGCTGGAGGGAAGTTCAATTTTACTTTCCAACTCCTTCAATAAACTTTCTGATTAAATTCGATGCGCGATTTAAGTCATTTAGGTGTCCCGGAACCAGCCTAAGCCTAACAGCTAAAAGCCTATTCCGTGTGTGCCGCTGTTGATCCTGGCTTGCAGGAGTTACAGTGGCGTGTTAGTCCCAAAGAACCCGCCTGCCAAGCGTGGTGATTATGGCAAATACCCTCCCTCGGGAGGAGGCTCATGTTCGGCAGTGGACGTTATACGGGCTGGTGATGATGATGAACTCAAAGGGCTAGCTTACTATAAGCCAACTAGTTAAACATTAAGTGATGTTAGTTCAATCAACGATTGGACTAGGCAGTCAATTAAATGCCGCTGAAAAAAAATTGGATGTGTTCTATTTCTATGTACAGACATTCGACCTCTACAGTTTTATTATTATATGTATAGATATGTATACAGTATGTTAAATAGCAGAGGGCGTTCCCTTAAACTCGTTAATCTATATCATTAATAGATTAAAACAAAAATATCAGCATAGAAAAATAAGCATAAAATAATCCGAATTCAAAAAAATAATTAATTGGCAATAAATTCGAAACCTCCTGTTTAAAATCAAAATAGTAGCGCGGAATAGTACCTAAGTACCTAACGTAGTACTAGCGTTGCCTTTCTTCAAGTACGCGTGCACAGAGTGTTTCTTTTACGTATCGATTTAAAATTTTTGGTGAATATTTTAATATTAAAAAAAAAACATTTTGTTTTCGAATGGTAATTTTTTTTTGCATGTATGGTAGCTATACTGTTGCGGGTTAACGGGAACGCCCTCTGTTAGTTAACATACTGTATATGACTGTCGTACAGTATATAGTATGTAATGTTGTGTAGTGTCGCTAACGTGGTGCCACCGCGAGGACACGGACTCGCTGCTGGTGGCGGGCGCCGGCCTCGCGCTGTGGCGCTGCAGCGAGCGCGCGCACCCCGTGCACAAACTGCTGGCCAAAGGTAAACATGCACAATCAACTACTGGCCAAAGGTAAACATGCACAATCAACTACTGGCCAAAGGTAAACCTACACAATCAACTACTGGCCAAAGGTAAACCTACACAATCAACTACTGGCCAAAGGTAAACCTACACAATCAACTACTGGCCAAAGGTAAACATGCACAATCTACTACTGGCCAAAGGTAAACCTACACAATCAACTACTGGCCAAAGGTAATCCTACACAATCAACTACTGGCCAAAGGTAAACCTACACAATCAACTACTGGCCAAAGGTAAACCTACACAATCAACTACTGGCCAAAGGTAAACCTACACAATCAACTACTGGCCAAAGGTAAACCTACACAATCAACTACTGGCCAAAGGTAAACATGCACATACTACAACGTCTACAACAAACTCATTTTAGTGTAAAACTGTTGATATGCTTAACAAAAAACTATAAATATCAAATTAATAAAACAATAAATCTACATTTAATTCTTTCGTTATTATAGAAAAAGAATGAAAACAAAAAAAACATTGACTTTGATGTTTTAATCATAAAAGTCTTTGTCAAATAAAATTATCCAAAAACTTATATTGCGAAGTGCTGGATGCACATCAGAAAATCAAATCAATGACGTCAGCATCGTAAATAGAAAACTGTACATTTGGAGAACTAAACAAGAAACTGATAGCATTAAAAAAATAATGTACATGTCCGATTAAAACTGTACTCACCTAGAGTAGTCAACCCTACAGCCGGACATGCGATCATGTGGTCGCCACCGACCCATACATACCACTACCGACGTGAACCCACTCGTAAGTAAAACAAACATTTTACCTAAGCTTTCATATAAACATAATAATATCGACTGCACCAGTGACTCAGTGCTCGATTCGATTCACAAGCCTGTTCAATGCAAATAAACAATAAAATCTTAACGCTGTGTAATCTGTTTTATATATATAAAGAAACATATTAAGTTTTGTTATATTTTCTTCCATTTCCAATGGGTTTCATACTACTATAATTTTTTTTGGTTTCAAAAATTATCTACCCTGGTCTATTAGTTGGAGCTGCAACAACTAGTCGACAGTCAAAGTAAATTAATTTAAATTTGTTCGTAGGTCCTTTACAAGGCAGCACCACTCCTGGAGGGGGACCCAAGCAAGGCGCGGACTGTTTTAATACATTGGTAAGTTTAATTTGATAAAATATGGAGTGAATGGTACATATCGTTGATGATAGTGTTATGGTGGCTTGTATGTTTACTTGAAGGCATAATCTCAGGCTAGTGGTCCGATAAAAAAATCTTTCAGTGTTAGATAGCCCATTTATCTAGAAAGGCGTTAGAATATATTTCATTACGAAGTTCGAAAGGGAATGGGAACGGGACACACGCGGAATTTACCGCACGCGGGATACAGAACAGGATACAGAATACAGAAGGGATAATTTGGCCCACCACGAAACATTTTCTTTATTTGTGTATTTAAGGGCAAAATATTGATTTGCTACATTCGATCTTCATTCGATGTTCCGTGAACTGTGATCTGTATGCGAACACCTCAGTCGACTGGTCGCGTAATAAATCTAAGAACGCTCTCTGTATGGAGCAGCGCACGTGCATTGTACGAAACAAGACGTCCGCTGTCTTCGCGTCCAGACAAATTATGCTATTTGCCACAACAAATCTAAGAATAAATGACTGAGTAACAGAAAGAAATGACTAACAATGCCATTGTTATGTGCGTTGCGTCAATATTTGAACCTTCTTGTGTGCGTAAATGCGATAGGGGGACGTATCATTTCAGTTTTTTTAAATTTTACGTGTGATTTTGTTCTTTTATCGCCGTGAGAACGAAAACAGATGTTATAAAGAGGAAAACAACCAATTATTGGCACTTTAAACGACGAAATATTGTTTGTGAAAGTTATACTTTAAGAGTTAGTAAAAAGTAACAATAGAAATATTTTTTCACGTTATTTTGTTCTATAACTATATTTTTATTAATTGTACAAATATAAAATATACAATTTTCTCTAATTTTATATATTTGTCCAAATGTTGGCATAGATAACTCTTGCCGCCATTTTCATTCAAATATCACTTGTTGCCATTTCAAAAAGAAAAATCTATAGATTTTGTAGATAAAGTTGATGTTTGTGAGATCTTGATTTTTTTCATTTAACGAAGCTGTGCCAATAATTGTTGGGAGGTCCAGAATAGGTATTTTCATATAAAGTGGTTTCTTTCTGCCAGGTGTGGCAGAAAGTAGCGGCGTGGACGGCGGAGGGGGGCGAGCCCGCCGTGTGCTGCGCCTCCTCCCGCCCCGCGCCCTCCGCCCCGCACGCGCCCCACGCGCTGCTCGCCACGCCCTCCGCGTTACACCTGCTGGCTAGAGACACGCACCACTATGTGAGTATATAGTACTGAGGGTGTCCTGCACCTGCTGGCGAGAGACACACACCACTATGTGAGTATATAGTACTGAGGGTGTCCTGCACCTGCTGGCGAGAAACACACACCACTATGTGAGTATATAGTACTGAGGGTGTCCTGCACCTGCTGGCTAGAGACACGCACCACTATGTGAGTATATAGTACTGAGGGTGTCCTGCACCTGCTGGCCAGAGACACGCACCACTACGTGAGTATATAGTACTGAGGGTGTCCTGCACCTGCTGGCTAGAGACACGCACCACTACCTGAGTATATAGTACTGAGGGTGTCCTGCACCTGCTGGCTAGAGACACGCACCACTACGTGAGTATATAGTACTGAGGGTGTCCTGCACCTGCTGGCCAGAGACACGCACCACTACGTGAGTATATAGTACTGAGGGTGTCCTGCACCTGCTGGCGAGAAACACACACCACTATGTGAGTATATAGTACTGAGGGTGTCCTGCACCTGCTGGCTAGAGACACGCACCACTACCTGAGTATATAGTACTGAGGGTGTCCTGCACCTGCTGGCGAGAAACACACACCACTATGTGAGTATATAGTACTGAGGGTGTCCTGCACCTGCTGGCTAGAGACACGCACCACTACGTGAATATATAGTACTGAGGGTGTCCTGCACCTGCTGGCTAGAGACACGCACCACTATGTGAGTATATAGTACTGAGGGTGTCCTACACCGGCTGGCCAGAGACACGCACCACTATGTGAGTATATAGTACTGAGGGTGTCCTGCACCTGCTGGCGAGAGACACGCACCACTACGTGAATATATAGTACTGAGGGTGTCCTGCACCTGCTGGCTAGAGACACGCACCACTACGTGAGTATATAGTACTGAGGGTGTCCTGCACCTGCTGGCTAGAGACACGCACCACTACGTGAGTATATAGTACTGAGGGTGTCCTGCACCTGCTGGCCAGAGACACGCACCACTACGTGAGTATATAGTACTGAGGGTGTCCTGCACCTGCTGGCGAGAAACACACACCACTATGTGAGTATATAGTACTGAGGGTGTCCTGCACCTGCTGGCCAGAGACACGCACCACTACGTGAGTATATAGTACTGAGGGTGTCCTGCACCTGCTGGCGAGAGACACACACCACTATGTGAGTATATAGTACTGAGGGTGTCCTGCACCTGCTGGCCAGAGACACGCACCACTACGTGAGTATATAGTACTGAGGGTGTCCTGCACCTGCTGGCGAGAAACACACACCACTATGTGAGTATATAGTACTGAGGGTGTCCTGCACCTGCTGGCTAGAGACACGCACCACTACGTGAATATATAGTACTGAGGGTGTCCTGCACCTGCTGGCTAGAGACACGCACCACTATGTGAGTATATAGTACTGAGGGTGTCCTACACCGGCTGGCCAGAGACACGCACCACTATGTGAGTATATAGTATTGAGGGTGCCCTCTGCCCCGCACGTGCTCTGGAGGCACCTGCCAGCATATAAATCTGCACATGCTAGTATATAAATCCTGTTGGTGGCCTAAGCATTTATATGTAAATTACGCAAGTGAACCCGCTAATAATATAATATTCTGTTTGCAGTTATGCAGTCGAGCAGTAATCACGTCAGGCGGGCCCGGACTCGCGGAGACTGCAAGTTCACCCCCCAAGAAACCTAAATACGGATCTAATGCTACGGTAAGGCTGACTCCACATTGAGGGTAAACGTATAGATCGGTACAAGAAAATTCAACTAATACTTCTAGAAAATGAAACTTATCAATGCGAGGGACCATTAAGTATTTTGTTATATTAAATTAGTTGGTAATCTAGCTTCTTTTTTTTTCGGACGGACATATGTAGTTTGCCACGATGCTTTTGCTACTTCACCGGGCATAAAAGCGAACAGAGGCTAGCCTAGATAAATGTTTTAAAAACTCAAACTAAGCAAACTGCGCAAGAGCGCGTCCCCTGTGGGACTTGAACCTCGGCTCAGGGCGGTCGCTGGCGATGAGATTGAGGGATTTTGACTTTTAGTATTTTAGGGGAGATTTGTGCAACTGTTACTACTTACAGTTCGCGGGCCTCTCGGACTTCGGGTCTACGAGGGCATCGGCAGGTTCTTTGCAAACTAAAGGTCGGGAGGGCGAGAGAGACTCTGTTTTTTATAAGCTACCTAATAATGAAGATTAAGTGGAATACATGGATTAACAAACAGACAGGAGATACGCGGGTGGAAGGTAGTGTGGAGGAACGGTTGATGGTGTTCCTCCTCCGAAAATGAAGATCCTCTCTGCCGGGCGAGGTGGTGTGCCCGGCGACCGACGGCCATTTGTTACCGTTCAGAACTTGTATATGTGCGAATTGGCTTGCGAACTTGTATTGCGTGATACAGGTTAGTTGGGATGCTAGGTGGTAGATGGCGCTGCTAGTCTTCTTGTAGTTTTTGTGTGGCTACTGTAGATGTCGCTACATTAGGTTTTTTATTTTTTAAGAATACTTGCAGAATTTTGCAGTCTACTAGTATTCTTGTTAACCCCTCGTGCTAAGCTAAAATGCTTGTATTACGAGTGGGTTCACGTCGGTAGTGGGTCAAGATCACAAGTCCGACGCCCCAGCCATTGGGCTATGGCCGCTTAATATAAGGTATTTGTTGCACAGACCGGGTCCTGTGCGAAGGTGTCGTGTGTGGAGATGTCCTACTTTGGAGGAGTGGCCGTGGTAATCGACACGCATGCGCAGCTACACGTGTACAAACTACCCCAACCCTGGGCCGATATACGTAAGTATAAATGAAATCAATTACATTTTTCATAATTTTTGAATACTACGAAAAAGTTTACCTAAATTTTAAAATTGAGATTAATAAATTTAGACCAATTAGTAGGATTTAAACCTGCATCTTAAGTATCTAATCCTTAGACCATTCGGCCATTGTGGAAATTTATTATTGTCTTTATAAAATGTCTCTCAAGGGAGCTTATATGTTAACCATATTATCAAAAGATGGCTTATCTTTCGATAATATGGTTAATGATAATATTGAAAGAACTATAAATAAATAAATACCTATAAGAAATGGAACTAAAATTTTCCGGCTCGAAGGACCAATAGGTATACAAAATTTCATTTGCAATTGTATACGTGCGTCTTCCGGCTCGAAGGACAAACTGTTGTTCAAATTTAATTTCTTCTTATACTTGTGGTTCCCGGCTCGAAGGACCAACATTTTAATATAAACTATGTATTATAGCGACGCCACTGGCCGTGCAACACGCGACCAACCTGCTGGAGTACGCGCTGGTGACCGGCTACGACTGCCTCGACGTGCTCATGACACTCAAACATAATATAATTGAACCTGTGTATGAGAGGTATACCTATACATCACACTTTGCTTGTTTCCTTTTAGTTTTTTCCTATCGCGGGTCTGCTGGAAGCAGTACTTTTGTGCTACCTTTCTTTTGGAACTACACCCGAATCATTGAAAGTTATTTTCAACGATTTAGCTAGTTGTCCTTTAGCCATTTCATTGAATGTCTGCGTTTAATTAACGGACTGGCCGTTCCATTGAATTGCTGATTTAGATGGCTGGAACATTTATTATTTACAAAGATATTTTGGTCCGGAATGGGAATCGAACCCGAGACTTATACCCTGTTATATATTTGTTTGTTTGCAGACTAACAGAGACGTTCACCCGTCAGCCGGCGCCATTCCAGCAGTACTATTTCCACAGCTGGCTCAAGATGAGGATCGCGTTGTGCAGGTATGAGCCATATTATCATCATCATCAGCCCGTATAACATGCTGAACATGGACTTCCCTAAATGTGAGATTTGCCATAGTCACCATGCTTAGCAGACGGGTTGGTGACTGCAGTATTGTGTACAGCATATATACTGGGAAACGCTGCTACCAGTTCCCTGGTAAACTGCTATATTGGCATTCCCAAGCCTGGCAAGCTTATCCTCTTCCCGAGGTAAAATATCTCATTCGTTCTTTTATGTCTCCCGATTACGCTGGAGGGAAGTGGAATTTTACTTTCCAACTTCTATAAACTTTCTGATTAAATTCGATGCGGGATCCAAGACATTTAGGTGTCCCGGGACCAGCCTGAGCCTTAAAGCTTAGAGCCTCTTTCGTGTGTGCTGCTGTTGATCCTGGCTTACAGGAGTTACAGTGAAGGGAGTGTGAGAGGGATTAGTCCCATTAAAAAAAAGCCTGGCAAGCCAAAGCAGGATCCCATTTCTTATCGCTCTATAAGTCTTCTCAAATTATTGGGTAAGCTTTACGAGCGCATAATCTATGCCCGACTACTAACATTTACAATGGATAATAAAGAATAACCTTCCGGATGAGCAGTTTGACTTTCGAGCAAAACACTCCTGTGTTCACCAAGTGCATTGCGTTGTCGAACAAATCCTTGTTAAATCAGGTAAATACAAATGTCATATGCACTCTTCTTTGACGTAGCTAAAGCGTTCGACAAACTCTGGCACAATAGCCTATTTTTTTACGAGCTGTGCTGACGCGGATGCTGCTTAAGCGGAAGCCTCCAAGCGGCTCAAATACGTGAACCTTGAAAGGGATTACGTGTTAGAGCCTTTTGGAATTGAAACTTTTGGGCGAGAGCTCGAGTGGTTTTTTGAGAATTGTCAAAACGACTGGTTGACGTCATTCGAAAAAGTGGGCTGGCTTTAAAAAAAAAATAACGTCTGATTATTCCCCTGCTTGACATAATGCACACCAAACCGTCACTTTGGGACTGTTACGTGGCTGTTGGTGTTTTAAACGTGGATTCTGTCCTTGAGGTGACGAATAACGGCAGTTCTGCTAGTTAACACATTCATTTAGGTGAAAGTGGGTTTCATCACTCCAAAAGATTGTGTTCATTGTACAAAATCGTTGCAATATTGTCTCGCAGAAAGTTTTACGCACATTGTGACCATTGGGCTTAAGCGCTTGCACGATTTGAATTTTGAAGGGGTGAAATTGAAGGTTCCTTTTCAATATTTCGTGCATAATCGTTTTTGGAAGCCCTAAAGCAGCCGTCCTCTTATGATTATCGCATAAACTGTTCGCGACAATTTCACTACCTATTTCCTTGAAGTTCGGCCGGGTCCCGGCCGCGGATTGTTTACTGCAAAACTTGTTGTCCTGAACCTCCGCACCCACAATCGAATCATATCTTCGCTTGGTGCATCATGTAAACGTCGAGCTTATAAAAACGCTTCGATTGCGAACGCACGTTGTTCTCTCGTCCACTGCGACATCGTGACTGAGTAACCCGCACGAATGACGAAAGCCCGCCCGCCCCTCTGCCCGTTGACGGAATTAGAACAATTCGAAATTAAAATTCTTATTCTGCTATCAGACCCTGTTTTACACATTTTTAACTAAATATTACGGTGTACATAAAATTGACTACATACTAATGAGGTTTTAATAAAGTTTTATATTTAAATAACATAATAATGTTAAAATAACATGTATGAAATAATAAACTTAATAAGCTATAAAAAACTATGAATTTATGACAAAATGAAAGTATTTTCAGTATAGTATGTTTTATATTGGTTAAGCGATTAAACATAATTATTAATGTTTGTATCGCGATTTTGGGATTATTGTAATCAAGGATTCTGTTTATAGGTCTGAATTGGTCTTGGAAAATGACGTATTAAATATTTTTATTCTAGGATAAGAGTAAGGTATAGCTAAGTTCATTTTCCATAGAAGATGACTTAATTTATAAGTTGTACGAAAAGCCGTAAGTAGGACTGGGCTGGACATGTCTGCCGCCTGTCAGATGAAAACTGGGCTAAAAGAACCACCGATTGAGTCCCAATAAACGCACGACGCCATCGCGGCAGGCCGAGACGAAGGCGGGACGAGCTTGACTCCTACCGTAGGGACTGACCGGCACTGGCAAAAGACAGAATTGAGTGGAAAAGGGAGAGGGAGGCCTTTGCCCTGTATTGGGTCAACACAGGCTAGTTAGATTAGACCAACTCAAAGTGCCTGGCCGTCTACGAGACTCTGTCATACGAGACTATCTCTCGGGAAGAACCTTTAGGAATCGTGCAGAAGGAGATTACTCTTCCCCTCACCCGATCTAAGTGGGAGTGTCACAAGGCTCAGTATTATTGCCACTCCTGTTTTCGCTTAACACAAGCGACATTCCGAAACCCAAGAAAGACCATCTGGCACTCTTCGCGGATGATACCGCTTAATAATAGTCGGGCCGCAGTCCATTCGACGTACTACAGTCCGCACTGAATGCTCTAGACAAAACCTTTTTAGGGTTCAGGAAGTGGAGAAGTTAATCGAAAAATTTAAAGTTAACTCCCCTAAACCACTAAAAGATAATATCCCTCCATCCCACCACCAGCGGACCGTCTTGAGCCAAGTTCCAAGTCCTACAGTCCCCTGTGGGACTTGGAACTTGGCTCTCCGCCCTCTTGCGCAGGTTGCTTAGTTTATAGTTTATAAACCATAGAACATAATAGGGCTGGAGTCCTGCTTGACTTTATGCCTGGTGTCGTAGCAAAAGGCGGAATACAAAAATGTACGTACGTCCGAAAGAAAATGGTTTCAATAAACGTTTAAGAAAATGACACGTGTGTCCATGAAAGTTCGCTATCATAGCTGTCCGGGTTTCATGTTGTAATTTTGCGGGAACGGGCTCTGAGTAATTGCGTGTGCGCAGATTGGTGGGCGGGCTACAGAGCAGCGTGTCGTGGCTGACGTGTGCGCAGGCGCTGGGCGCGGGCTGGGCGGGCGTCGCGCTGGCGCTGCGCCCCGACGACAAGCCCGACGACAAGCACGCGCTGGCGCTGCTCGCCGCGCTCGACGACGCGCACGCCGCCGACCACGACAAGGTACGTGTACACTGTCGGTACGACCCGACGACAAGCCCGACGACAAGCACGCGCTGGCGCTGCTCGCCGCGCTCGACGACGCGCACGCCGCCGACCACGACAAGGTACGTGTACACTGTCGGTACGACCCGACGACAAGCCCGACGACAAGCACGCGCTGGCGCTGCTCGCCGCGCTCGACGACGCGCACGCCGCCGACCACGACAAGGTACGTGTACACTGTCGGTACGACCCGACGACAAGGTACGTGTACACTGTCGGTACGACCCGACGACAAGCCCGACGACAAGCACGCGCTGGCGCTGCTCGCCGCGCTCGACGACGCGCACGCCGCCGACCACGACAAGGTACGTGTACACTGTCGGTACGACCCGACGACAAGGTACGTGTACACTGTCGGTACGACCCGACGACAAGCCCGACGACAAGCACGCGCTGGCGCTGCTCGCCGCGCTCGACGACGCGCACGCCGCCGACCACGACAAGGTACGTGTACACTGTCGGTACGACCCGACGACAAGGTACGTGTACACTGTCGGTACGACCCGACGACAAGGACGACAAGCACGCGCTGGCGCTGCTCGCCGCGCTCGACGACGCGCACGCCGCCGACCACGACAAGGTACGTGTACACTGTCGGTACGACCCGACGACAAGGTACGTGTACACTGTCGGTACGACCCGACGACAAGGTACGTGTACACTGTCGGTACGACCCGACGACAAGCACGCGCTGGCGCTGCTCGCCGCGCTCGACGACGCGCACGCCGCCGACCACGACAAGGTACGTGTACACTGTCGGTACGACCCGACGACAAGGTACGTGTACACTGTCGGTACGACCCGACGACAAGGTACGTGTACACTGTCGGTACGACCCGACGACAAGGTACGTGTACACTGTCGGTACGACCCGACGACAAGGTACGTGTACACTGTCGGTACGACCCGACGACAAGGTACGTGTACACTGTCGGTACGACCCGACGACAAGGTACGTGTACACTGTCGGTACGACCCGACGACAAGGTACGTGTACACTGTCGGTACGACCCGACGACAAGGTACGTGTACACTGTCGGTACGACCCGACGACAAGCACGCGCTGGCGCTGCTCGCCGCGCTCGACGACGCGCACGCCGCCGACCACGACAAGGTACGTGTACACTGTCGGTACGACCCGACGACAAGGTACGTGTACACTGTCGGTACGACCCGACGACAAGGTACGTGTACACTGTCGGGAACTTGGCCACACGCACGCCCACACACACACGCACGCACGCCCACACATACACACACACGCACGCCCTCAAACACACATGCACGCACGCCCACACACACGCACGCCCTCAAACACACATGCACGCACGCCCACACACACACACACGCACGACCTCAAACACACATGCACGCACGCCCACACTCACACACACGCACGCCCTCAAACACACATGCACGCACGCCCACACACCTCGGAAAGCACTATAAGCCGTTGTTGATCCCGATTGTTATAATATCATCTTTAGCAATTTTATACCAGGGAACGGGCAGCAGCGTTTCCCTGTATATTACAACATAATACTGCGGTCACTAATCCGCCTGCCAAACGTGGTGACTATGGCAAAAACCCTCCCTCGGGAGGAGGCCTATGTTCAGTAGTGGACGTTGTACGGGCTATTATAGATAGCCTATTTACCGAGGAAGGCTATATTCTACGAGATCAGGAGTGAAGCGGTTGAAGCCTAGTGATTTCATAAAAAAACAATGTTCACAGACCCTCCTCGCCCTGGAAGCGAAGCCCGACGCGGTGACAGACGCGTTCGCGCTACAACCACTGCGCCTAGAGCTCCAGCGGGCAGTAGACATCGGTTTGACAGCGCTTCTGTCGCTCTGCTACCAGCATCAACACCAGCATCAGATGCATTCGCATGGGTGAGTAGGGGAAAAATTACAATTATAGGCACTTCCAGAGACATTGTTAAAAGAAATATTGTTTGAATTTATTATTTATAAATTATTTAATTTATAAATATCAATTATAATTTAATTTATACGCCTTTTTAAGAGAAGAGAATAGTAAAAAGTAACAATAGGAATATTTTTTCACGTTATTTTGGTCGAAAACAAATATTTTATTAATTGTGCAAAGAAAATAATTAAAATTATCTCCAATTTTTTAAAACTACTCAACCGATTTAAATGAAATTTGGTACACAAATAGTGTTGAACCTGAGAAAAAAGGGTTGTAGGCGGTTAAAAGGGGGGATTAAGATTGTCAAAGTCACTATTCCACTCGGATGACGTCGCCGGCACACAGCGGGCTGAAACGGCCCGGTAATGGACTTAGCATTAAAAAAAAAAAGTTTCTTTTTCTGAAATTTTAAATATTATTGTGTTGGATTTGTCTATCGATTATAAGTAATTATTTCTATGAGGGTCGTTCATATAACTTAGTATTTTCGGAGTTATAAATATCCAAAGTAATTTTTGTATGAAGCAAAAGAAAAAAATATAAAAATCTCGAAATTCTCAAATTTTCTCAAAGAATTGACTCTACGTATGCATAGTACGTATATTTGTCCTATTTTAGCGCCTATTCTCGGGTTGCGATTTTCTGCGATTTGGTCGCAATTTCAAATTTGTTCTCTATTCTCTATTCGTTTTAATGCAACCGAACATTCCGTAGGTACCCTATCGTTGCACCAATCACGTTACGACACGTCATAACTTGTTGTTGCGCTCGCGCACTTTTATCCCTTGATTCCCGGAAATAAGTCTCAAAACAAATTACGTCATACCTACCTATAGTGGTGGAAAATGTCGAACATTGTTTTTTTTTAAAGAACTAAGTAGGTATTGAGGTTTTCATGCCGTTTAGTATACATTATTTTCAATTTCAATTTAATTGGAGTAAATTGCTTAACTAAAATAACATGACTCTTCATACAAATTTGATATGGCTATATATCCGAAAGTACTCGTTAAATTAAAAAAAGTCAAAGAATAAAAACGTTTTAAATTTATGCCTAGATATCAAAAAAACATTTGATCTCTTAACCTTGTAATCCCAGCCCACTGTGCGGCACAACACAGTTAGTATTTTGTATAACTACCCACTAGTTATACATACACCTGATGGACAGACAGCAGCATTTATGAGCTCAAGGTTATGTACAACATAACCTTGGCCATGCCATGGTGAATATCGAATATAGCAACGACTCTGATTTGCCAAGGTCTGTTAAGACGAGGCCCATGTTCAGCAGTGGATGTAAAGAGCTAGTCAAGAATACATCCTTTGGTTCGATATTTAACTTGAATTTATACCGGCTATACTGTCATATAGAATTAGATTCTGCTACTATTATTTTCTACACGAAGTTTTAGCAGCGCCAGGGGGACTGCCATGCGTTTGAAACTGAATGAGGACAGTAAAGGGGGCTTCACTGTTGTTCAGAGGATCACCAGGGGGTAAACCAAGAGAGCCTGGGTGTATGAAAGGCATTTGAAGAGTTGATACTATATTGATTTTGTTGATAATTTATTGAAAACTAATCTTTATCTATGGTAGGTAGTGCAATATCATTTGGTACCAAAAAGACGAACGACTATTTTGATTCTGGCCTAAACGATAATATCATTAAAAAAGAAAAATTTCTAAATCTTAATTGCGTTTCTCTCAAAATCTATTCATTATCATCATCTTCATCATCAACAGCCCGTTGAATTCCACTGCTGAACATGGGCCTTCTTTTAACAGACCTTGGCAAGCCAGGATCGTAGAGGGATATTGCCATAATCACCACGCTTGGCAGACGGATTGGTGATCGCAGTAAGATGCAAATGTTGAGCTAATAGATGCTGCTGCCCATCCATCAGCCATATGTCCCTTAGTCGCCTTTTACGACACCCATGGGAAGACATGGGGTGGTCTATTCTAAGCCGGAAACCACACGGCACAAAAAGACGAACGACTATTTTGATTCTGGCCTAAACGATAATATCAATAAAAAAGAAAAATGTCTAAAAAACTAATTGCGTTTCTCTCAAAATCTATTCATTATAATATACTAGCGGCCCGCCCCGGCTTCGCACGGGTGGACTTTTATACCCTACCCCAGCCCTACCCTACCCTACCCCTACCCTACCCTACCCTACCCCTACCCCTACCCTACCCCTACCCTACCCTACCCCTTCCCTACCCCTACCATACCCCTACCCTACCCCTACCCTACCCTACCCTACCCCTACCTAAAAGTATCCTATGTCCTTCTCCCAGTTCTTAGCTACCTCCCTACCAATTTTCAGCCAAATCGGTTCAGCCGTTCTTGAGTTATAAATAGTGTAACTAACACGACTTTCTTTTGTTTTTAAAATGTATTCTGCTATTCAGGGCGGAAACAAATCCAACGAAACAAAAACCATGAAAATTGATCCAGCCGATCTCGAGTTATAAGTGTTGTAACAAACACGACTTTCTTTTATATATATAGATAGAAGATAGATAGATATATAGAGATAGATATAGATATAGAAGATATCTATTATTTTAAGTATAAGAATGTACGTAAAACATTTCTCTGTAACCTTTGTTATGGAAGAGGAGGGCATCCTAACACCTAGGCATCATGCACACTTAAAAGGATGTGCTTATAATAGATTTACTTGTGGAAAAGATGGGGTCATGACCGAGGAAAGCAGGATCTTTTTGTGGTCGCTTTCAGTAGTGTTAACTCATTTTGTTTGGGTTTCTAGATACGAATTATGGGCAGACGGTTCAGCAGTATCGCTCCTCCGTCGCCTCTGCGCCACCGCCCGAGCCACGCGCACGGCGCCCGACGCGCTGAGCCGAGCGCTCGCCCGCCTAGCCACCTGCGCCACGCCCAAGCCGGACCTCATCGGTGAGTGTGAGTGTGAGTGTGAGTGAGCACACAGGTGTGGAACAGTGAGCCGAGCGCTCGCCCGCCTAGCCACCTGCGCCACGCCCAAGCCGGACCTCATCGGTGAGTGTGAGTGTGAGTGTGAGTGAGCACACAGGTGTGGAACAGTGAGCCGAGCGCTCGCCCGCCTAGCCACCTGCGCCACGCCCAAGCCGGACCTCATCGGTGAGTGTGAGTGTGAGTGTGAGTGAGCACACAGGTGTGGAACAGTGAGCCGAGCGCTCGCCCGCCTAGCCACCTGCGCCACGCCCAAGCCGGACCTCATCGGTGAGTGTGAGTGTGAGTGTGAGTGAGCACACAGGTGTGGAACAGTGAGCCGAGCGCTCGCCCGCCTAGCCACCTGCGCCACGCCCAAGCCGGACCTCATCGGTGAGTGTGAGTGTGAGTGTGAGTGAGCACACAGGTGTGGAACAGTGAGCCGAGCGCTCGCCCGCCTAGCCACCTGCGCCACGCCCAAGCCGGACCTCATCGGTGAGTGTGAGTGTGAGTGTGAGTGAGCACACAGGTGTGGAACAGTGAGCCGAGCGCTCGCCCGCCTAGCCACCTGCGCCACGCCCAAGCCGGACCTCATCGGTGAGTGTGAGTGTGAGTGTGAGTGAGCACACAGGTGTGGAACAGTGAGCCGAGCGCTCGCCCGCCTAGCCACCTGCGCCACGCCCAAGCCGGACCTCATCGGTGAGTGTGAGTGTGAGTGTGAGTGAGCACACAGGTGTGGAACAGTGAGCCGAGCGCTCGCCCGCCTAGCCACCTGCGCCACGCCCAAGCCGGACCTCATCGGTGAGTGTGAGTGTGAGTGTGAGTGAGCACACAGGTGTGGAACAGTGAGCCGAGCGCTCGCCCGCCTAGCCACCTGCGCCACGCCCAAGCCGGACCTCATCGGTGAGTGTGAGTGTGAGTGTGAGTGAGCACACAGGTGTGGAACAGTGAGCCGAGCGCTCGCCCGCCTAGCCACCTGCGCCACGCCCAAGCCGGACCTCATCGGTGAGTGTGAGTGTGAGTGTGAGTGAGCACACAGGTGTGGAACAGTGAGCCGAGCGCTCGCCCGCCTAGCCACCTGCGCCACGCCCAAGCCGGACCTCATCGGTGAGTGTGAGTGTGAGTGTGAGTGAGCACACAGGTGTGGAACAGTGAGCCGAGCGCTCGCCCGCCTAGCCACCTGCGCTACGCCTTCGGAGCTCTTGGTATTACCTCAAAAATATCCAAAATCGTTGATTATACTTATTATTAGATATTGATATATCCATAGTTATGATGTCACCCCATGCCACGTCATGTCATCCCTCTTGTTGCAGAGGAGTGCCTGTCGCTGACGTCACAGTGGGCGGGTGCTCGCGTGTGGGAGGCTCTGCCCTTATGCGCTGTATCCGTTCCGCACTCCCGACAGTGGCCCTTATACGTGAGTCATTAACTAACATTACTTATTTTCTCGTCGTGGGTTCGATCCCCACGCCGGACAAAAAATCTTTCGTTGAAGGACTACTCTCCGTGCCTCGGAATGCACGTTAAGCCGTCGGTCCCGATTGTTATAACATCATCTATAATAATCGTATATCAAGGAACGGGCAGCAGCGTTTTTTTGTATGGTACAACATAAAACTGCAGTCACCAATCCGCCTGCCAAGCGTAGTGACTATGGCAAATACCCTCCCTCGGGAGGAGGCTCATGTTGAGCAGTGGACGTTATGCAGGCTGATGATGATAATGATGAAGAGGCAACTAAGGGATATACAGCTGATGGCTGGGCAGCAGCATTTATCAGCTCAATGATATTCCCATCATACTGCGATCAACAATCCGCCTGTCAATTGCTCATGGTTGTGGTTCTTATGGCAATATCTCTCAACGACCCTGGCTTGCCAAGGTCTGCTAAAGAGGAGGTTCATGTTCAGCGGTGGATGTAAACAGGCTGATAAAATAAGTAAAAGAAAAAAAAAATTAATGAACCACCATCATACTGCATCATATTAAAGCCAAAACCTAGTAGTCCAAAGCAGCATTAGGCAGGCAATTTTAAGAAATTGCATCAATCAATGCTAGGATAAAAAGTGGAAAATGTTGGGGGTAGCCTATAACCAGTGCCGGATTAGCCATAAAGCAAGAGTAGCAAATGAAACGGTCCCGCGCTTTGGGGGGCCCGCCCACCATGATATGTGCGCAAGCAAGACATTGGATAATCCTATGGATCCGCATCATCGTGATTCACAATAGGTAGCCTAATAGGCCTAAAAATAAGCTCGTTGAGCGAGTCTTCGAGTCATTACTAAGAGAGGCCTCCGGACAGAATTTGCTACAGGCCCCGCGCTGGCTTAATGCATGCCTATATCCATAATGAGATACATATCCTACATTAATTGGATTTAAGTTCTTTATTTTAACTAGTATTAAATACTCAAATGCTATTATTAAATTCCTTAACACACTTACAATATGTGAAAATAACAGCTGTCCCGCATGGTTTAACCTGCGTAGACTACTTACTATTGCTAAACAAAAATGTTAAAAAAAATAACAAAATTAAAAAGGTACTTACCGTAATTGTCGCAACAATGTTGTACAAACCTATAGAGAATTAGTGTTTTTAATGCTGCGTGGTAACCGCTAATGGTAATTGAATGCCATTGTAACAGTACCTATTCATGACAAAGAAATTTATTTAATAATTCATTGTAATTTAAGTTAGTATGTAATCTTTTTATTAAAAAATATATTTTTGTATGCCATTTGAGGTAAAACTTACATAGTTAGGTCTATGAAATACTGTCACTTCACAACAAGTTTATACCTTTCAACCACTTCGCTATTCACCTTTAACATTAAAATTGTCGGTTTTAGGGCATATTCAGATTAGTTAACTTAATTGTTATCTCATTTCTCAGTGTTATATGTATAACTTAGATATTTGACTTAATTCACCGCACATTCACAAACCTAGAAAAATACTTTGCGCAATGTATTTGCCGTTTTGTTTTTGTATTTCCCGCCATCAATCAACTGACACCTAGATGACAGAGTCAAATGTTTTTTTTTTTTGGATTTTAATGACCTGGTCACTTGGAACTTTAAGTCAAGAGAGTCAAATGACAAGCGATAACTTTTACTAGTGATGTGCAGAGCTAGTGGTAAAATCAATTACAAAAAATGTAGTTATAACGATTATGTAGTTCTTTAATTATGTTTTACGAATAATTGAATGTAATATGATATTACTTTAACATAAAATCGACATCATTTAGGTAGACATTATTGTTTCGTATTTATTCTCATTTTTATTTGAAGAAATACACAATTACCTTTATGTTTTTAATCTTATCATACCTCAAAATAAATAAAACACGTGCTTCTTCTCGAGCTTAATGTCAAGAAATGTAATTAGTTGGAGTATGGCGTGGAGCCCGAGGCACTTCGCTTCACGCCCGAGCCGCCGCCCTACGCGCAGTGTGAGACTACACCATCAACCACTATGGATTCTATACGGTAATTGTTTATTTTTGGTATGTGATACCATCAACCATTTATATACCTATTTTATTTAATGTCAATAATAAATTTATGTGGGTTTGACAACATTCTATTCGTAGTTATTTAAGCATGATAACACAATGGTCGACGATTGTAGGTACATGTACCTGGGTGGCGGCAGCCGGCCGGCGCGCTGGCGCCAGTGCTCGCGCTGCGGCTCGCGCGCGCTGCCCGCGCCGCAGCCCGCCAGGCACCCCGTGCAGCGAGCCTACGACTCCAGGTTCCTAGCCCAGTGCAGGTAATATCTTATGTTACTATTACTCTTCCCTAAATACCCTCACAGCCTCGCGACATAAATGACCCGAAGTCCAAAAGGCCTAAACACTTAAAAGTAGAGTGACAGTTTTTTTAAATATATGTAGGGAAGTGAAAACTGAAAATTTTCTTACTTCTGATATTTTCTCTGATTAAAGCCGTTGCGAATACCGAGAACGTTTAACTTGGTGGGTCACGGTTCTCATTGCCTTTTTTTCACTACTGTTGATTCTTGTTTACAACGGTGGGAGTCCAATAACAATGACAATATACGACTGTTATTAATATGTTATGCTTATTATTTTAATTTTTAGGATATGTCTCTAACAATGTATTTGTGTTTCAGATGCGGCGGAAAATGGACTTTGTTCTCGAATATTTAATTAAACAATAATGATAATTAATTAATAAGTGTAAATATATTAATATTACTAATAAATAATTGCTATCATTTTTACGAAAGTTGTTTAAATAAAACCTTTTCACCTACCTAACCTTTTAAATATATTTAAATTGTTTTGGTTTTTTTTCTAAAAAGATTACTAGCAAAGTTTTGCAGTCTACTAGTATTCTTGTTAAACCCTCGTACTAAGCTGAAATGCTTGTGTTACGACTGGGTTTACGTCGGTAGTGTGGGGTTCGAACCGGCGACCTCAAGACCATAAGTCATTGGGATAAGGCCGCTTTTTTATGCCGAACAATTAAATTACACTTGTGGTGTGGCTTAGATCTCCATCATCGACAGTTATTTGTGTAAATCAGTAACGTCTAAAATGTTCTATAGGTGTTTTTAACGTTAAAGTCCACTGCGACTCATACATTTTCTCTAGTTGAAGATGTGTAGGGACATTCATTCAATCCCCTTTCACGCATAAACTAGTAAACGGATTGAGCTGAAATTCGCACGTGTGTAGTTTATAAGCTGGATTAACATATAGGCTACAAAACCACGCTACGAGCAGAGCAGCAGTCCAACGTTAGTAAAAACCTCGTGCCGCATCTAATGAATTTATTATTATTGTACTTAGGACTCTTTAAAAACGCACTTGTATCCTATAAGAAGACGAGCAGCGCCATCTAGCACCTAACATTCAAACTAACCTGTATCACGCAACACAATTTCGCAAGCCATTTCGAAAATATACGAGTTCTGAACAGTAACAAATGGTCGTCAACCGTCGGGCATAACTCCTCGCCCGGCAAAGAAGAAACACCACAAACCGTTCCTCTACATACGGTAACATAACTGTAATAAAATGTAAATCAAAGTAACCGATAACAAAGCATAAAAACAAATTGGTACCTTTAGTAAACCAAAATTACAATTCCTCCATATAAAGAAGGCGTAGGTGCGTTCATTCTAATTTAAACAAAATAGTTATTTACAGAAAGATCTCTTACAGTATTAAGAAGTTTACTGTAAGAACGTATAGCCCAAATAAAAATTGCTTTTTTTGTGGACACGAGGAACGTGCAAGACCAGATTATGCATATTTTTAGAAAAAAAAAAAAAATATGTTTGTTGCTTTCCTATCTTCAAGCTGTTCGTCAAGATATCAATATTTTTATAAGTATACATATCAAGGTTTTTATAAACATAGCATGATTCGACTGAAAGAATACCTATTTAACTTTGTCTCTGTGAATTTCTCCCGTAGGAAAGCTCGTGGACTAAGATTATATACAAAACAAAATACGGTTTCGATGTCTGCACCTAGAGCTTCCTTAGAACATAATTTCAATGTCCCTACATAAAAAATATCTGTAGGAGTACAACAATTCACTACATGCGCATAAATTATATCAAAATATATAAAAAAAGCTTTTCATATAATAACCTGACTCAGAAAATTTAGTCGAATATTAAACTTAAGTCGATTATCTAACTTCGTAGTACATCCGACGAATGACAGCATTACATCACTAGCTGTCGCCGCGAGAATCGTTGTGAAGCGTTTGCTGCGACTGCGTCCAATTAATATCGTGAATTTCCTGTGTTATTCGCAATCCTTACCAAATAACTTAATTTCTTGCCAATAAACTCATAAGTTTTAGTAAAAATTTAAATGGCAGACAAAAAAGGTATTTATGAAATTTATTTATTATTTTCTTTGTTCTTTTTCATATGCGTTTTGACATGAGTAACGTCATTTAAAGGCCTTGAATTACAAGTTTTACATATTAAAACAATAATTAGATCGTTAAAAGCTAGTTCTAAGCGTTGCAATGCTGTTAAAATTGGCATAAAATATTAAAATTAATAGCGAAGTTGCGGAGAGCGAATCGATAATGCCGTATCCAAGATGGATGACTATCCCAATCTTCTAAGGCGGGATTGTGGTACTAATTTTAGTTCCATTCATCATTACAACTGATTGGAAAGCTCTCTAATCTGTTCTTAATAATATTTCTATTAAAAATCCGGGTTAATAAACTTTTTTTTTATCTTACGGGAAACCATCTGCTATTTCATCTAATTGAAAAGAAAAGCACCCATATTTTCGATGTAATAGTAATAAATCTCGGGTATTATTATTGAATAAGTACCTACAACTTCATATTTCAGATATTCTTGTCCAGATTACAAATAAACTGCACATATTGGACAGGAAATCAATAAAGTACATATAGGTACATACTGTTACATTTTTATGATTTATTGATCTGTCCTGACTGTTAAGCGCATTATACACCACCTTGATATTATAAAGAGTATTAACAATTGAAATACTATGTTTTTCATTTGGCATAAATGAATGAAACATAAGCATTTAAAATCAAGGTTTTTAAGAAAAGTCTAGATTTTTTTAAACTGGTTGGTTTACTTTTCGAGATAAAAGTCGTTGAACTTTACATTTCAAATTTCATAAATCGAATTCTATATATATTTATTTTTATAAAATGTCATAAAATTTGAATATTGATGAATTATTGTTGTCTATACCCTGAGATTACCAGATGACCCATCTTATTCAAAAGATGTAAAGTAGCAACCTTGTGGTGTTACAAATGTCAGAACGAGCCAGTTTCTTGCTGGGCAAGCTTAAGTAGACTCATTTTTAAATATTTATTATTACCAAGACACTGGCTGTTTAAAAATGCGGCCAGTGTATGTTTAAAAAATATATCTTCCATTGACAATATAAGGCAGGTTCGCATGGAGAAAAAATTGTCATCAAAAGTCTGGAAGTAACTAAAAATTTTAAATTTATTCCATTTTGTACAACAGTAATTTTTCCTCTTCATCAATATAAGATTATCAATCAATCATCAACTCTTAATTCTCTAAATGTTAAAGACATTTTTAAACATAAAGTTTTAATTATGCTAACAAGAGTTTTGTCAGCGATACATTCATAATCATTATAATTGACATATCTTCTCGCTGAAGTTAGTGCCAATTTATTGTGCATATAATCTAGTAAACATATTTTATGATGCCCTCCATAATTTTTTTTTCTTTTTCACTTTACTGAGCATACAAGTATCAAAGATTGGCGGACAGATTTATAAATGAAAATAAAAACATATAACAAAATTCAAAATATTTATGAAAACAATCTTTTGTATGGATAACTGCACAGTTTTGCAAGATATTAATGCATATTCATTAATTCTCTTGTATTCATTGGCAAAGTAATAAAAATGTGTATATGTTCATATTCTATTTGAACTATGTATTAAACAATGGCTGCTCATTCAAATTTGTCAAAATTAAACTATTGCAAAGGTATATAAAATATTAAAATAAATTAAAAACATATGTATAGTATATGAAGTGTTTTAACAATAATAAGATCAGATTGAAAATATAAAAGAAAAATCTGTAATATTTTATTTTGTTTATGATGTATTAAAAAACCTAAAGGCAATAAATGTTAGTAATAGTTTTAGTCAAGTTCAAAATTACTGATACGGAAAAGACTGGGGAAATTACTGATACCTTAAAATAAAGTCAGCAATATCTTTAGACTTTGAAGACAGTTTGCCCTCCCCAAGCGTTATAAAACATGATGATAATACTTGATATCCGCCCCCTCCCATCCTAGCCACCACCCCCCTACTTCAGGAGCCGAGGACCGGACATCGCAGTCAACTAATCGATATCATGTAATGAAATCATATAGAATTTTTCTTTCTTTTTCTTTTATTTTTGGATAGAAAGAGAGACAAATATATGATATGTGCGTATCGGCGTGTGGACGATCGTATGTGTTATTGATTCGATTGTAACCTGAGTTGAGTTTGTTGCTATAACATAATAGTTAATTTTAAAGATTTTAAAATTTATAAATGAAAAATAAAAACCATAAAATTGTGGAAATGGCTGGAAAGAACCAGATGGACAAAGCACAAAACAGAGAAAAATGGACAAGGATAGAAGAGGCTTTAACTCTCAACAGGGACCATAGTGTTAGACAACATTACAACTATGGGAGAAAAGCCAGATAATTAAAAAAAAAGTTTATTAAAATCAATAATCCATTAACAAATTTACTAAATTATTCTTATAATCAAAATACAATAATATACATTTCTAACTTCCCTGTTGCGAATTGTTTTACCTGTGCAGGCTCCCAAAAAATTTCAAATTGGTCCAGTAGTTTGGAAGCCTATTCAATTCAAACAAACAATCAAATCTTTTCTTGTTATAATATTAGCATAGACAACAAATGTATACCAGCTAGTAAATATTTACACAATCTGCCATTCAACTCAAATTGTTGAGTTGAATGTCTAAGAAATTCCCCAAAAAATATAATTACCCTAATTTAACATGTAGGAAAAGTGTAAAAAAAAGAATTCTCTCAGGTCATGTTAACTTAAAATTATGTGTATGTCTTTTCAACCATTTGATGAGATTGTAACTCTCGCATTTATGTCTTCTAAACAAAAATTTTAATTTATCATTATCTAAATTTATAGCAACAAAATCACTATTATGTTTTTCTACACAGATTGGACAAGTGTCTATGTTTACCATAAATCATCATTTTCAAAAATATTTTTTTATATTCAATTGTATAAAATGCATGAACAAATCTTGCAGGACTTGATGATATAAAGCTAAATGGATGGCTGTACAGTAGTAGATTTTGGCTTGATAATATTTGTATAGTGTTTGGAAAAAAAGTCCTTAGATTTGTGTCCGAAACAATAAATGAATAAATAAACATAAATGCTTGTCCGATCTCTTAGTTAACAATGTCTTTAAAAAAATAAGTTGTTTTAAGTCGAGTTCTGTCTTCTTTAAGTATTTTTAATAATAATTAATAAGATGGGACTCCCATTTCAATTATAAGTGTCTTAGCTAATATTATTTCCTTTTTATTATTATTATTTATTTTTTTTATTTTACAGCTTATTTTTTTAATTGTTTATTAACACTTTATTTTTAAGTTTTTTTGTAGTAATTACTGGTGGATTTTTAATAAACATTTTATATAAATTTTTTAAATAATATTGTTGAAAGCCAGTGATTATTAATTGTTGCTAGTTCATGCACTTATCAGTAACGGTGACGCAATTTATAAATATTTTTATTTAAAATTTATTGATACAGAAGTTGCACCATTCGTTGAAAACTTCCCTTTTATTAATTATCTTATTAATAACAGGGAAGCATTGTGTTGTTTTATTTTTGTTTTTCATATACCTACATAGAATAAGCTAACTTTCTAGTTATAAAGGTTTAGAAAAATAAAATACATAATTTTTTAAATTAATTTTATTATAAATCAATTGATCTATGCTTTCATTTCAAATCTATCAATTAATCAAATCAATTATTAATATTTTGTATAGAGAAGAATAAGTTATGAATTCTAATGTATTTTATTTTATTATCAACTGGATACTTAATTTTTTGAGAGTCCAGACCAAGGCACATAAATGCAAGCATATTTTTGTTACTGACATTGAGATACGAGTTTTAATTTCTTAACAATTAAAATTACATTTTAATCTAGAAAATTTAACCATTATAAATATAATAATATACTATAAAATAGATATTATTAAAAGTAACAATAAAAAACTCGCATCTACCTATAATTAAGATCGTGTGTTTTATACTAACTGACAAATATAAAGCAGTGTTTGAAGAGACATACACAACACTCCTTTATTTTTTATAATGGCCATATTTTTGTGGACATTTTTTATGTAAGGTGATGGCGAAGTTGGCAATCACAATTTAAAAAAATGGATGGAGCATTGTGGATGTCAATTTTACTAGTTGTATGTTAATATTACACGAAATGTTTAACCAATATTTTATATTGTGCATTTTTTTTAACAAATGGCAATGCACAATGTCAAATTACAGACTTTAAATCCTTTGAATCTTTAAAATGATTTTATAAGGTTTATTTGTAATGATGAAAGGATTTTGAGTCGATATTCGAATCAATATGATAACAGGAATGACACATTGTTAGTGTGTGTGTGATTAGTTTTAAGCTAATGGGTATATGTCACTGAACAATTATATATCATTCTATATAATACACTAGTATTTAGTGTATATATAAAATAACAAGTTAATATAACTATTTTGTTTACAACTTGAAAAGTAAGTTGATTCGTATTTCAAAAGTGACATGTATCCACTTTATATTGTCTATAGCACTGATATCTGGTGCCATAGACAATAATGCATGCAGCTTATGGACAGGGAAGTATGCCAGTTGTGAGGGTCTCGTACTAGATTTAAATTAAAGAAACACTATCAGAAACACAGACTTATGACACCATTTTCGATAGGATCCACATATTTTATGATTTTTTATTTTTATTATTTCTCAAACGTTTTTGGTCTTTTGAAGTCTTTACAGGGATCCAGATGTTAAAATTTTTAACTTTTTTCACAGCAGTCATAATGCGTTGTGTTTATTGCTATATTTACATTCCGATGTAGCAATAAACTTCCCTGCTTGTTGCAAATTAAATAATACATTAAGCTTTTACGATATTTCAAAGTACTTTGTGTCTGCCATATTGAAAATTTTGCCATACTTTGGCATTGACAAAAAAATAAGTTTTTTTTATGGTGGTAAAAAGACGAAGAAGAAAAATGGCATTTTAGTTATGAGAAAATGTCAGATAAAATGGCATTTTTTTCGGTAGCGGTAATAATTATAGTTATTAATGTTTAGGTGAAGGATGCTACCAAGTTTTTTGTGTTTTTGTATCTCCAATATATGGTAATTTTGCTGTTATTAGCAGCCATTTTGATTTATTTGTGACAAGCATGCGCCATGACAGTTTTGTTGTTGGTAATTGGAATTTGAAGTTGAAATAACCATTGTTTTAGTGTTGCCAGTTATAGATAGTGAATTAAAAAGAGGTTTTATTTTTTGGTAGTTTGCTGTGTTTGTTGTTGCATGGTAGTATAAATTGTTTTATTGTGGCGTTACACTTGCATGCTTCTGTGTCCTCAACGCACTGATATCATAGTATTTTATTTTGGCTTTTCTTTTTGCATTAATATTGCTTTTAGTTGAACAGCAAAATATCGTATATATACAATTAATTAATTCAATGAAACAAAAAATCTTGGTACACTTGTTCATAGATAGAATTAATAGTCTATAAATATATTTTTTTAACGGAATGTTCACATAATGTATACACGTTTTGATCGCCAATTGGTGATTTATTGTGACTATGAACTTGGTGAAGAGAAAAAAAAAACGAGAAACGTTTTTTGTTTATTGGACATATAAATTAACATTCAGAAGTTCAAAGTCATATTATAATAAAAATTATAATTATTGTACTTTTTAAAAGGTTCCTTCCTGTGATGATTGTTTTGTTATTAAGAATTTCCTCATGAAAATACCGTTTGGGTGGTCACTCTCGCTTACTGCACAAGGCTTGATACAAAATACCACGGACTATATGGAGACAGCAATGTATATTTGATTTTTGAACTTGCCGTTATTATTTTTATTGACTGTGAATTCGTACATGGATTTAAAAGGCAGTTTTATTCTCTAAGAGCCATCTCTGAATAAAATAACGTAAGTTCTTTCGATAAATTATTTAATGACATCAACAATTTGACTAGTTAAGTTTGTTTTTTTCAAATTAGTGCTTAAAATTAACAAAATAGGTATTTTGTTTTAGAAAGGTGACAATGTTGGTTTTAAATCATTACTCTCCAATATCAGATAAAAAATATTCTGTTAATATGGTATTCGTCACGCCATTGTCTCCAAACTCCTCTTAGTTTAAATGTTTTTCTTCATATCGTCAGTGAAGCTAGGGTGACCATCAATAAGGAATGCATTGTAAATAACGAATTTGGTAGGCATTCAGCACCCCCACTGTCGTGTTGACATAGTTTCGCCTACCAAATTTATTGTATTTCCAAACTCTCTGGGTTTTTAATACAAATGTTGCCAACATTTGAATTTTTAATCCGGCAGTGTTGTCACGCACTAATGAGGTTCTCAAAAATGAGTTTTGATATGTTTTTGATAATCTCAGTTTAGTGGTAACGCGTTGTATGGGCATCGCTTATCGTTAACACTGGCGCTAGCGACTCTGACGGGGATGAAATATTAAAAATACTATGTCTATAATATTTACATAGAAATAATTTTAACTATTTTAAAATTCATCCACGTTACAGCTGTGCTAAAGATGTTGCAATTTTTTACCTTTTAAATCTTGATTAAACAATTACAAAGCTTTTAATGTCAAGTTTATATTTTAATTTAAAATCTAGCAACACAAATTTATCACAGCAACACCGCTGCGTCAAGCGTGAATGCTCGGGCTTGGGTTGCGGAGCGCTAACGCGCTTGCGTTCCAAACCGTTATAGCCACATCACTATTAACTGTCAAAATGTCAATTCATCTTTTTTCAAATATTTATCGTAATAATATTGTTGTCATCGATGTATGAATATCAAGAAGTGTGTAATAAAATCCTATACTAATAAATTATTTGTGATTTCTTATTTACACCAGTAATTATTTTGCTGTTGAATGACATCAAATGTAACATTTCAGGACGCGATCTCGCCTCATACTCTTTGGTATTTTAAGTGTTATATTCGTTACCATCGATGGCGCGCCTTGAACTTTTACTTTTTTATAACACACTTCTGTAACTATTTTTTTTTCTTTTCTTGTAAATTTAAATTTGGAACTGTCAATAGTATTTTTTTTTTATTGACTATGGTAGTTTTGTCTATGGTCGCTAGTGATGTGGCACAACGGTGAGGCGCGCGAGTCTTAGTCGAGTGCACTGTTAGAAACGGCTAGTTGTTGCAGTGACCCCGCCGCTTGGAGCGTACCCTCAACCCCAGCCGCCGCAGGGACCATTCCTGCCGGCACCCCCGCACCAGGCCGCTCCTCAATATGGAGGTAGGTTGTAACAGTGTAACGGAATGTAACGGTATTTAAATCTAGTTGCTTGTTTGTATATTACATATTTGAATCCCTTAGTAGAAGTACGTATATTGGCCAAGTGAGATAGTTTTCATAAGTTATTTATATATTAACAGTTTCCTGTTAGAATTGTTGCTAAGAACTAATAATATTAACATCAGATTAAAAAAATTAAACCATAAAACAAGCTATGGACGGGATTCCGTGATACAAACACCTTCCGAAAATCTAAAAAGTTACACAAAAGTAACATATTGAGTCGAGTAAAATGGAGGTAACATTCTGTAAATTCTGGCAATGCTGGTGAGTTATATTTAATACGACTCTGACTCCAGTGGCAGGCGGGTCTCCGTACGGAGTGACGTTCGGAGGCGCTGGCGCCGGCGCAGGCGGAGTGTACGCGCCGCCGCCCTACGAGCAGCTGCAGCACCACCAGGCCATCCCGGCACTTAGTCAGCAGTTGCCTGTGAGTTATACTACCATTCTAGAGCTCGGAAGCAGGTCGGATGTGCTATTATACGTCAGAAACATTCGTCGTATGTGCGTTAATCATAAACTGGCACTTACAACCATCTGAAGATAATAGTGGATCCGTCCTTATGCTTCTGAGGTCCAGACTTGTAATTTGTATTTAACTAATGTTGTGTTTCAGTGGGACTCTGAAACGGAGTTACATTCAAGACATTTTAATAAGCTACCTATCACCTATTTTGTTTTATAGATTAAATGTGTTAAGACAACTCATGATAGTCTGTAGAACCATCCCATAGGATAGCGCCTGTTTAAGCGGCCGTAGCCCAATGGCTAGAGCGTCGGACTTGTGATCTTGAGGTCGCCGGTTCGAACCCCACCCATTGCACTACCGACGTGAACCCACTCGTAACACAAGCATTTTAGCTTAGCACGAGGGGTTAACAAGAATACTAGTAGACTGCAAAACGCTGCTAGTAATATTTGAAAAAAAAAACTTTTTGCATACACACTTGTGCTTTATAATATTTCCTGCGCATATGGCTAATCTCCGTACAGATTAGCCGCCGAGGACTCTAATCAGTCGGGACTACTTTTAAATGGCAAAAAATTCTACAGATGTATAGCCCCGCTGCGGCTATGTACGCGGCGGCGGCCGGCTACCCCGGTTACATCGGCTACCCGGTGCAGTACTACCCCTACTACCCTACCACCGTGCAGCCCTCCATTCAGCCGCTCAGGCCCACCATCATGATTCCTGTGAGTATTTTCTAAATTTTCAGCACTTTCCAATAAAATGATTATTAATTACCCGCGCGCGGTTTCACCCGCGTAACTCCCGTTTCCGTGGGAACTTTATAATTAAATATAACCTATATTAATAAGTGATAATGTGGCATTCAAATGATGAAATAATTTTTAAAATCCGTCCAGTACTTTTTGAGCCAATTCGTTACAAACATAGGTACTTACATACAAATCTTTCCTCTTTTTTTCTTTTTTTTTTCTTTATAATATTAGTATAGATAGACCACAGGCAGGATTCGAACCTGCATGTTTCTTAATTGAGATTAGTAAACTAGTCACTATTTCTAAATTGAGATAAATAAATTCAGACCACCGGCAGGACTCGAACCTGCATTTTAAGTATAGCCCTTAATGCCTTAACCAATGAGGCTACGGTGGAGCCCTTCCGATCATCTAAATTTATTAATTTATAACACGGCCCTAAAGGGAACGTTGCCAGTGTTATATTTAATTACTACTATCTTCTATCAGTAAAGAGAGATTAAGAAGTAGTTTCTTTTGTTGATTTTTGTCTATTAGTACATTATTAAATTATTATTACGATATTTAAGTTAAATTATTATTGAAAGGCTAATAAATGTATGTATATAGGTATACATTTTAATTTTGACATTATTGTACAGAGATCTTTTTTCAAGATTGGTTTTTATCGGCCCGGTAAATTGTATTAGACGACTAAAACTTTCATTAAATAAAAGAAACCTTTCGTTTAATAAAAACATCATATGTCCAGTTCAAAGCAGTGAGTTAAATTATTTTGTTCGGGTCAATTTTGTAACTTACAAGATTAATGTTGCTCTTAGCAAGATAAGCAGTATAATCAAGTCTCAGCGTCGATTTTATGCCCATATCTTCGTGTAACATGTACAACTCACCAAGCTACGTTCGCACCTCGCTGGAATGCGGCGCTCCGCGCATTTCCCCGCTCATGACCAGTCGCGTCAGCACGGTTAGCATCAGTGTGTCGTAATCAACGCGAGATGCAAACTTAGCTTGGTGGACTTGTACATATGTCGCTCGGCCATTGTCTCATAGCATCATCTGTCCCCCACAGAACGGGTTCGAGGCGGGCGGCCGGTTCGAGGGGCTCGCGCAGACGCTGCTGCCCCCCGCGCCCCCCGGCGTGCCGCCCTCCCCCGCGCACCTCGCCGCGCTGCAGCCGCACCAAGTGCTGTGAGTACTCGCACACACACACTCATACTCACCCATACCCATACACCCACTCACGCTCACCCATGTCCATACACCCATTCCCACACACCCACACCCTCTATGTGGTACTCTATTTTTAACAATTCTGTGCACCTATTACTTTTTCTCTGTCCCATGCAATAGTTGACTATTAAAGAATGCCTCTGACTAAAGTCCACTATGTACTTCATAATCATCGGTCTGTATTATTTCAAAGACGTACAAGAACGTAATATAAGATAGATTAAATAAATATATTTTTTTACTAAATAAGATGTATGCCCAAATAATGACGATTGCTCTAACATAGTATAGACAAAAAAGATATATTGCTTCACTAACAATGTAAATGAATACAAATAATTTAATTATGAATAATTGCAATTTTAATATGTATATAAATTAATATTAAAATGTAAACCAATATTAATGATTTTTTGAATTCATGTTTGATTTTTAACATGTGCTACATGCACATGTAATTAAAAATTGTTTTATGTAATTAAAAATTATTTTTATTTTGTTTCTTCCAGTTGGCGTTAAAAGTGGTCCGTTCCGTCGACGTCGCACCGGCTGAGTATTGATGCCTTATTTAACACATCAGTTACACTTTAATATATATATTACATTAATTATTATAACTATCAACATTATCATTATGTTTTACATTCTATTATTTGGGGGGAGACGGCTATTTGATATAAAAAAACTAAATATAATAAAAAAAAGTAATTTTAAAAAGTATAAAAATTATATCAAAACCCTATCTAATCTGTGACTTAATACAGAATTAAAAAAATATTTTTAGTGTTGCCAGAATATTATTATATTTCTCCCTTTTTTATTGTTGTCTCTCCCTAATCTCGCTGTGATTTTTACAAATAATCAAAGCTGATATGTTACGTACACGTCGTACGTCTATTCTATCGTATGCTATTTTTCCAAAAATAGTTTTAAAATAGGGCAAAAAACAAATCATATGAATAATAACTTGAAAATGATATAAATTCGTAATATAATATGTAGTTGATGAAATCGATAATTTTATATATATCGGTTTATGAAAGTCATCCGAATTAAAAAAAAAATAGTATTTCTTAAAAACTAAAATATTAAAATCCGTTCTTTAATACATATTTTACTTAAATATAGATCAACTTTTCGATAGTCATACAAGAAACTTAACTTAGCTATGCAAATATGATCTTTAATACTTGGCTCTAAAGTTGATTATAATATGCATGCGTCAACATGAAATATGTCAAGTATATAACTTACTGAAAAAGAACTCTAAAATCAATTTATTTTAAGGTGAATTTACCTTATCGTAATTATTTTCATACAGAAACTCAATTTACTACTGAGATGATCTTTTTATTACCTTTAATATAAGGTTTATTATTACCTTGAGTGCCAGTGCGTTTCGTCGACGTAACCGTATTTATACTGACTGTGATTCCGCGCGGGCCCGACTTTATGCCAAAGCTAAATGTACGAAAAACGACTTTATTTCGCAATTATTAAACATTAAATTCAATTAACAGAATAAATCTCTGTTTAAAACTCCCATATCGTGAAAAATATCATATGGTTTTATTATAATGCTCTCTATTTATCAAATAATTAGTTTATTAGGCAGCTATAAATATTTTTCAAAGTAACCTTTTTGTTCAACTGTTGACATTCCTCTGTTGTCTATGGTGGATAAGGTCGTAATAGTTCAGTGCGGCTCGGGCAGCGGTCGCGGCCGCACGTGTCTGCAGCTTGCTGCGGTTCTCAACGCTATAGTATTATTGATGGCGGTGGAGGCCGACACACGTAAGACTAGTATAGACGCGCGGACATTCTGGGATGGACGCTTTTTTATCTCTATTTTATATATAATAATTCTTATTGAAATATGTATTATATATATTATATTTAGTATAACCCATTCTAGTCTCGAATTTAGATGTTAAATGTAATTGCAGAATGGGAGCCAATGGGAGGTCTGATAAAAAATAATGATTAAAAAGTCCATTTTAGAAATTCTATGATATTATAAAGCGCTGTATCTATTTCGAGCCGTTGAAGTAATAGATATACAATCATTTATTTAAATGAATCGGGCAATTTTTCTTCTGAAGCACAAAATTGTCAACTCTACGCGCCGTCTCAGAATTCCGTAGCAATTAGTTATAAAAAATAAATAAATAATAAAAAATATTAAAAACGGTTGTGCGTGGCGCGAATGATTGTTTTGTTTGATTCTGTCGATTAGGGGCTAAAATTAAATGTTTAAAAAAAATATACGAAAGTTTCGAAAAATACAGTCCATTTATAATATTTACGTGTAATTTGTATTCGGACTATAATATCAATGAACAGACAGTCGCCCCTACCAGTGTGTTATGTGTATGCAAGACATTTGAACCAATCACGTCTGATTATATATGTATGTCAATGTGATTGGTCTGTCAACTGAGCGTTTTTGGTTATGGCAATATTGACATAGAAGAGAAAAAGATTTAGACATAATTTTTTTTTCTCATGAGAAAAGTTTTTTTTTAAGTCAGTTTAAATATTTCAAGTTTCTAATTTTGGTGTTGCCATAGTCGAAAATGTCATCAGTAAGATGCGTTTTCCATTGATTTAGACTTTAAATAAATGCATGTGATTCTACGGAACAGAATCTCACTTATATTAGTATGCCTTTATAGAAAATCGGTTTGACTTGTAAATTAGTACAAACTTGATATTTCGAATATTTTAAACTATGAACAATCCCTCGATATTGCATTGTAGGGTATCGGATTAAGCTCGAATAAATAAATATCACAAAAATTCAGTAATATTGGCTAAGTTAAAAAGTTGTGCTTGACTGTGTGAATATTAACAAAAAAATATCATTTTTTGATCGCAGTTAAATAGTCATAGTAGAAATATTTATATATCACTTTAAAACTTAGCTCATCAGAATTCAGTGATTATTTTCTCGAAAATAATTTATTGAACTTCAAAATATGAATTTACACACATATTATTTTTTATCCAGTTTAAAAATTATATTTAAGATAACTTTCCATAGTCATAATAATATAAAAACATCTCCAAAAAAAAGTAGACACATTAGGACTTTATTTTGGGGCATAGTCAAAATTTTAACATTGCCCCATTTATTTTTGCCAATGGGCAACTTTGGAGTTTGATGTAAAATTGTTTAGGACAATACCGTGAAGATCCCATGCTAAATTCTTGCCTGATATTAAATAAAATAAATTGTCTGTACCTTACGGCGATTTCAAACAAAAATGAAAATATAATTTGAATTACCAAAAAAAAATGACTTCCGTATGTTTATTTACACATTATTTATACTGAAACATCGCTTTAAAAACTACAGACAATTTATATGCTCCTTCGAAATAGAAGTGCGGGGCAAATTGCGGTGTTGCCCCAAATAATTCCCACTTATGTGGACCTTCTGATATTTTGTACTAGTTTATACTAAGCCTTTTTTGATTATATTGCATTTTTGTTGATGAAATCATGTTGTTGAGAATGAGTTGGAAATGGAATAATTTAATAACGAATTATGTGGGGGTAAAGTCGCAATGTTACTCAAAAATGATTTTACACCTATTAGTTGCCGTTACTAAATTTGAAAGAAATTTAAATATATGTTTTGACAGTTATCATATGAGGTCTAAATAAATTATTGTTGGTGAAATGGACTACATAGAAGAAGGAATATTTAAAGATGTTATATTTTAATAGGGTCGTATGATTTCAACATTTTGACTTTACCCCATGTAATTACATTAGTTCCCAATATTGTAGGGACCATCGTGTAAGTTTACAAAACCCCGATTACTTCGCTAAAATGTTTGACAGCATCGCAATATCGAATTATACGGAAAAAATGTTTCGACAAAACATTTTGACTCATTTTTTTGATTTTTGACTTAATGCAATGAGTCAAATTACTTTTTGGCGGAATTTTCTTTCCTTGGACAGAGCTCAAGTTGAATTTTTATATATAAAAATGTATGGAAAATATTTTGTTTGTATTTAAATTGAACTTTGAGTAGATCGGTGCTTGAAAACCTGAAACGAGTCTTATAACTTTTTATTTGAAAATGCTATTTAATTTTGTGACAACTGTAATGAGAAAAATCGCTGTATTTTCTTTAAATGACCATTCTTACCGGTAAAAGACGGTAATTCTTGCTTATATATATTTGAATATGGTATATTTCGGTTACCATTATTATTATTATATAATTTTAATATAGCGTTTTGTTCTCAATAATGATTTTTCTTCTAAAAAGTTGTAAGTAAATAACTTTGTGGAGAATATATTTTTAAACCGATAACTACGATGGAGAATATACATTATTCTCGAATTATATTCTCCACGAAGATATAAATATTATTATAATTTATATGCAGTATTTTATATTTGTCATACTGCGTATAAAAGCACGACGGTTTTTAAGTCGTAATATAATGCGATTTAAATAACATTAGCATAGTTATGCACGCCATTTGGTTGTTTTCTCTTTCTTTCATACCTGAATTGAGGGTGTGGGAGTGAGATGGGCGATAAAATGGCGGGTTGATGTTGCTAATGTTATTGATATCGCGTTGTAAGTCGGTACATAATAAGTGAAAGTGGGTTTTGCTCAAAGTGTGGAGACTTACGAGTCACGTGCAATATATAGCATAATTATTATTTTGTTTCCAATAAAACTATTAAAAATCTAATCTTGTGTTTTTATTTTGTTTCCTATCTACCTACTATATATTAAGTCATTTAAGTCGTCGATTTGCCATCTACATTAATATTATAAAGAGGAAAGATTTGATTGTTTGTTTGTATTGAATAGGCTCCGAAACTACGGGACCAATTTGAAAAAATATTTTACCGTTAGAAAGCTACACAATCCCTGGATGACATAGGCTGCATTTAATTATGAAGTTCCCACGGGAACGGGGGTTACGCGGGTGAAACCGCGCGAGAAGCTAGTATTTAAATAAATATAGCGAAACCTAGTAACGGGTCAGCGATATTCAAAGGGTTAATGGATGTAGAAAAACGTAGTGTTAATCCAACTAACATATTTTCTGTCCGTTTCTCTATGAGACGGGAGTCTGCCACTTCTCCGTCTCTCGTGGTTGCGATTTCGACGCGATATCGACCATTATGTTGATCTTCCACCAGAGGGGCAAGACGAGACGTGACGAGGAGGGAATTGAAATTTGTATGGCAAATTTTCAATCCTCTCCTCTGGAAACAGTGTGGCGAGGCGAGGCGTGAATTGAAATATTTGTTTGTGTAAAAATGAACCGTATTGCTCTTCCAATATAGAGTATAAATTACTTTGCAACAGAAACACGCTTCTTGCGTGATGCTTATTGTTGTTCATTGCTACTTATTACCGTGTTATACCTGAGAATCGCGATGGCTATTTTTAGTAGAAAAGGGTCAGTGCGATTTCAATTCCCTCCTCGTCTCGTCTCGTCTCGCCCCTCTGGTGGAAAATCAGCATAAGAGGAGTAAGTGCACATTGAACAAACATTATGTAGTGCTAAGTATTGGATTTTCCAACGGTGAAAGAATTTTTCAAATCGAATCAGTAGTTTCGGAGCCTATTCATTACAAAAAATCAAATCTTTCTTCTTTATAATATAAGCACCTATAGGTGGAACAATCTACCAGCTGTTTTCCTTGCGCTATAAACGAGGCATAAAGAGAGAACTCCTATCACGATAGCAGCAGCAGCTCGTCTGTGCACATCGTTGGCACTGCTGAAGTCCATATTAGGGTTAACGGTTACCGTCGGTTTGCCGCTTGCCAATCTACTCGGATATAATAAAAATACTTGTAGTGTTCTCGACTTAAACTCTAAAACGATAGTTGTAAGTGGTTAAAGTAGTGACATCTACAGTAGCTACACAAACTACAAGAAGACAAGCAGCGCCATCTATCAGCTAACATTACAACTAACCTGTAATATGGCGAGCAACGCAAGTTCGCATGCGAATTCGAAGATATACAAGTTCTAAAACAGCAACAAATGGCCATTGGTCGCCGGGCATACCAACTCGCTAGGTAAAGAAGATCTTAATTTTCTGTGTAGGAACAACAACTGTTCCTCTACGAGTATATAAATTTACCGCTTGCGGCAATAGATGGCGCTAGTCGCCATTTTACGTCGCAGTCGTATGATTTAAGGCGGAAACATATTGTTAAAACGCGACGCGTGTTGAGTCGAATCAAATGTATTGTCCATGTATTACCAGAATCACACTACGCGACGCGACGCCGCGTCGGGTGTTCATAGTGATTCTGGTCTATAGAAAACAATAGATACATTTGATTCGACTCAGCACGTGTCGCGTGTCGTCAGGTGGCGTGGCGTTTTAACAATGTTTCCGCCTTTAAAACAGCAACAAATGGCCGTCGGTTGCCGCGCATACCACCTTGCCCGGCAAAGAAGATCGTAATTTTCTGTGGAGGAACAGAAACTGTTCCTCTACAAGAATATAAAGTTACCGCTTGCGGCAATAGATGGCGCTAGTCGTCATTTTACGTCGCACGCGTTTATTTTATCCAGTTTTGTAGGATCATGATGACAATCATGTAACGATCTGATTATGACTTAGATAAAAAGGTCTTAATTACTGTAGCGTTATTGTAACGTATTATTGAATTAACATTAATTTAATAAATTGATATATTATAAATATTTTTTGCATGCATACCATACCAAAACCAGGCCCCTCTTTCCCACCGGGCACACTAGGCACGTGCCCAGGGCGAGGGTTTAGGGCCCCCTAGTCTTAGTACTACTCGTAGAGGTGTAGGGAGATGCCAAATGTGCTTAGGGCCTCTAATAGGTCCGGAGATCCCACGGTACCATATTGGCCGCGGGTGCCCCGTCGGGGGGCCGGATTGCTCATGCGTACCCGGCCCCCGCCAACGGCGGATCGAAGGAGTGTCCGGGAGGTTTTAGTCGTGTAGGCTCCTCTCCTCGTGGTATGAGTTTAGCATACCACTATTGAGAGGTCGAGTCCCACATATCCCACCACCAGCGCGCGAATACGCTGCAGCGGCGGTGGAAAAGCGTAAATGCAAGTCCGCCCGGACAATAAAAAAAAGTGCCTGTAATAGGTGAAAGACGGCCCTGACCTAAACCAGCTATACTAAGCCCGCGGCCCGCGGGCCGCAAGTGGCCCACCGCGCCTTTTGAGTTTTCAAGTCATAGTAATATCGTTGGGTGTAAAAAATGCCATTAGGTATATTTCCCTAATCATACAAAAGCATTTCGGTGATAACTTGGCATTACACACGAAACGGAGCGACTGTCACTCGTACTTAACACTGCACAAGGATAAATTATCAGGCATACCGAAGACACCAACTAAATCCACTAAAATAACACATGTCAAGCAGTTTATAATAAACTGCCTGACAACATAGTAACTACATCAACCATACCAAGTTTTAAGGCTCGCCAAAGACGCTGGTTAGTCGAACAAGCATTCTATAGTTATGACCAATTTATGACCTGTCGATAATATCACAGTGTGAAATGTTTATTATACTGCGTGTATGTATATGTTACGGCTAATAGCTGAAGTGCGGCTATACCTAGTTTTAGCCGGCTACAACTAGGTCTAGCCGACCACATGCTGTTAAACTTAGATCAACCTGAATAAGTCCCTGTTCAACTCCATTGGTTTTTTTTTAACCACCCCAACATCTTTTTGGACCATGCCTAGGTATTGTTTAATTTAGAGTTGAACAGGGACTTATTGAGACTTTAACCTAAGTTTAACCGCATGTGGTCGGCTTGACCTAGTTGTAGCCGGCTAAAACTAGGTGTAACCGCACTTCGGCTATTAGCCGTAACATATACACTATTTGTAACTGACACTATTTTCTATGATACTGTAATGTATACAACTGACCTGTAATTAATATTATCAATAAATAAAATAACTAATCACGTAGTTAATTATTATACTACCCGACTTATGTATCATGTCATTTGGTTTTTTTTAATAAACTGTTATCTGAGCAGGAATACTGTAAATAAAACGACAACAAACTAACAACAATACCATTTATTTGGTTATACAGATTTTTACATATAGCAACAATAATAATAGGATAGTTTCACTAATTCTTTCTCACATTATAAGTGATCGAAAATGGAACAGTAGGTATATTGCTTCTAAATACTAAATCTTTCGAAACACTAATTATCACTAATTATTAGCCGTCTGGATTAAAAACGACGTAAGCGACTAAACTAAGTAGGCCGTTGTGAATGTATCGTTTCGCGAACGAATCATTTTGCGTTTTTCAGCGTGCTTACGTCATTTTTATTCCGAACATTACAATTACACATCAATATAGAACACAAATCATAACGGAAGCCCATTTATGGAAGACATTGGATTATTATCTGACATTGAAAATATATTTTCGTCCTTAACAATAACATTAATTTAATATTTTTAATTAATTATTCTTAATGGAAGCACTGCGATTCATGTTGTAGTGACATCTGTTGAGAAGAAGAGAAACTACGCTGCTAGCGTTCTGCCATTTATTATCAAATAGAAGCAACTTCAAGACAGACCTATCAAGAGTAATTATTGTATATAACTAAAAAATATATGCAAATCATCTCGCCATTCTAGTTGTTCTAAACCTCACACGTCCTACATATTTACACTTAATATTTTTATAATTTGACACACAGTTTCGTTTCAATTTAGAAATTATTTCTGCTATTGGCGGCTAAACTTCACTATAATTAAAAAGCTATCTACTGAACAAAGTAAAAACATTTACAAATACTTTTAAATAAACAATGGCTATGCCATTTAATAACAGAATTAAAAAACTTAATGACATCACAAACACTGACCACTAATTTCTAGTAACCACTCGCCCTCTTACTTGGAGATTTATTATTACTCCGAATTCTATTCTAACATTTTATTGTCGTTTGTCACATTTTATTGTAACTATATTTACATCTTATTCATGATAATTTTATATTAATATGTTCGTAATACCTATATATGCATATAATAAAACATATTTCAACTTCAAAAATCATATGAACTTACTTCACAAAATAACTGTTAAAATACATATATTCTTTTTTTTAATTAAAACTTAAATTACTTTATATAATAAAATACTAATATAAATAATTATATAAATTTATAATATAGATTTAATTATTATATTCTAATGAAGCTTTAGCGAATCAGTAATTATTGCAGTAATACACACATGAAAAATTACTTAAAACTTAAATTCGCGCCAACCATAGACAAATAACTTTAACTTCACTTCTGTTCCATAGATGGCGCTGTTATTAAAATTTAGATTGTCGTCTCCGAGACTTGCCTTTGGCTGTAACAAATTACACAAAAATATCCTCCTTTTTATAATAAGCACCCGAAAACTGTAACTACTAATGCCTCAACATATAAAAATTTAAAGATACACTTTAATTGGCAAAACGGGAGATATGTTTTGTATATAATGAGATTTTTTGATATTAATATAATTTATCTAAACATTCGATGAGTATTTATGTACAGAGTGAGATACATAAATAATATCAAACAATGTATATAATTTATAAGTATATTAAGGGGCTTAATACATAGATGGTAGTTTTAAATTTTATTTGAATATATCTAACGTGCCTTCAAAGCCCCATTTTTATAATTAATACCTATGTTATGTACGTCTTACGTTCCAGACAATATAATAATTTAATTAACAATTATTTACTAATTAAAAATCGGATGTTGTTTTTATCGAACTGTGCGTTACTTGAATAGTATTGTCCGATTTTAATTTATATAATTATAATCTAATTTAACATTTCGGAAACGACTATTTAGGTAGTAAGATAAATTAATTTATTTTGTTACCATCCTGAGTTCTGTCCTTTCTTTTTTTAGTCCATAAAATACGTTTTTGTATAGTAAAAAACATTTTTCACAAAAAATATAAGATATTTTACGAAGAATCAACTAAAAAGTTTTTTTTTTACCAAAACACTCTTTTTCACCCCAAATTAGTTTTAATGACGAAATAATTCAAAATTTCCACGCACCAAAGATATTTATCCTGTAACATCAAAATTACTACTTATTACATCCTATCTAACATTGAAAATATATTTTCATTGTCATTGCCTTTAGGCTTTATATTTGAAGAGAACGAACAACATTTAACATGTAAGGTATATATATATATGATATATATAACATTTAAGGTATACATAGATAATATTTTAAACTTTTAAACATTCAAGGAAGACGGCATATCAGTTACACTTTTTTAAATTTACTACTAAACAGTGGACCGCGATAGGGAGTCGAAATTCATTATCATTTATTGTTTTACTACGAAGAAGTTATATTTTCATGAATTTTCGGTAATACAGACAAGATATTAATACTTGTAAGTTTATGTTGAAACTTTGTTTGTTATTTAAAACTTGAAACAAGTAGGTATGTGTTACTAATTTTATCATAAAAAATGTGCAATCGTTGTTTAATTGTTTCATCTATGTTTAATAATAAATCAAATGAAACTGATCAAATTACTTTCTAAATGATTATAATTAAAATATAACGCATCTATTTGCCTATACAATTGTCTAGAATTTTTAAAATAAACTTTAGCATTAGTCCGAACAAGACACACTCGGCAAATAGAAAAATCCATTAGAAAAAGAATAAATTTCAATATTTTTATTAAAATCACTAAATTGTTCTAATGTTCTTTAAATATAATTTCAATCTTAAGTTCAACTACTGTTCCGTAGTTTTATGAGCTGTGTTATTTTTATAATGAATGAATCGATGGCTCTCCCTCGCTATACCTAAGCTATATTTGCGTTTTTACAGCAATTATTGTCTAAGTAAATAAATGACTATGCTTCGAAACAAATAGTGGATACGTTATGTTAGAGTATGATGTTATAGTGAAGACTTTTCCATCACAAGACACGATTTACAATTAACATTCTTAGATTATTTTGGCACAATATTTGACACAAATATATGCTGCAGTAATAGGTACCTTATTTTTTGCCCACATCTCGTTCGTTGATTTTTTTATTTGGAAAGTTAACTCAAAATATTTAAATTTAAATAAAAACATTATACCGTGAAATGTACAACCATTAAAAAAATAAATTAATATTTCAGTTTAAATTTTAGGTCAAGTTAGTACTTAAAATGATTTTCTTCTTTCTCTTCTGCTTAGTTAGACAAATCCAAAATATCGGTTTAAAAAAACGGTTTAATCACCATTCCTTTTTCATTTCAACAGTACCTATAAAAAACGGTAACCCAACTAATCCACGAAAAGTCTTCACTTTAAGGTCTTCTGTCTTCTGTTTAATCCACGACGATATCATGTCCGAGACGATCCATCTCCGACAGCAGGAAGTCGACGTCCTTCTCGTTGACGGCTGCAGAAGAGATGATGTTCCTGAAGAAGTTGGGGCGGCGGTCGTCGGGCTGGTAGCCCACCATGATGGTGCCGGCTTGCATCATGCGGCCCTTTAGCTTGGCGCAAACCTGAATGAAAATAAAAAAATGTTATTCAATACCTCCATGGTGTAGCGGTATAAGTCGGAGGTCGTAGGTTCGATATTCATACCGAACAAGAAATCTTTGTGTAGATTCTAAGATTTTCTGTCCGGGTCTGGTTGGTTGATGGCCTACTCTCCGTGCCTCGGAAAGCACGTTAAGCCGTTGGTGATTGTTATAACTGTTGAAATAGGTTTAATTTAATGTAAATTATATCTGGCTGACTATTAACGGTTTGGTAGAAATATATTAGTTTGTAATATTTTAAAAACAAAAATCTTCAATGTCACCTTTTTTTGTCAATCCTGTCATGACTACCGTTTTCTTATAATATACATTTCCTATTTATATTTTCCGTATTTTATTATTCTACGTTCTGTGCAATACCCCGCTACACTGGTTATGGGCCCAGGTCGGAGTAGATGAGAAAAATACGGAATTGAAGAAACAGTACGAAAAGAGTACTTGTGTTCTGTGTTCTTGTGATCGCGGCCAAAGTTCTTCTGTAGGTGGGTCCTGCGAGGAGTAACACCATGACTACGGTAAGAATTGAGTTACTTGATAAGAATAATTTCGAATCATGGAAGATTCAGGCCGAGGCGATCCTAATAAAGAACGACTTATGGGAATATGTTGACGGTAGAAAACCTAAGCCTGCCACAGTCCCAGAGGCGGCGTTATGGGAGTCTAAGGACGCGAAGGCGAAGGCAGAACTAATTTTAGTTATGAGCCCGAGCGAACTACAGCACGTCAGAGGGTGCAAGACGTCCCGAGAGGTATGGACAAAATTGGAGTCCACATATGCTTCAAAAGGACCTGTGAGAAAGGCTGCCTTACTGAAGCAGCTCACTATACACAAGATGAGCGAAGGCGATGATGTTCAGGAGCATTTATCCAATTTTTTTGATGCAAAGCATAAACTGCACGACATGAGTGTAGAAATACATGACGATCTAGCATCAATAATGCTGCTCTACAGCTTGCCACAAAGTTTCGAGAACTTCAGATGTGCGATCGAGTCAAGGGATACATTTCCAGACCCCGAGTCTTTGAAGATTAAAATCCTCGATGAAAGCAAATCTAGAAATGCCGGTGGTGAAAACGCTTTAATAGCTGAGAATAAGGGCTACTATAAAAAGCGGAATGCTCGTAGATCTAATTTTACCAAAACGATTGGAGATAATGAAACTGAATCAAGCCAGAAAGTTATAAGATGCTTCAAATGTCACAAAAAAGGTCACATAGCTTCGGAGTGTAAAAAGTTCAATAAACAAGGGTTAGTGAAATGTGTGCTAGAAACAAGTGAGACCTATTCTGATTCTAGTTTTGTAACATTTTCCTGTGTTTCAGATGAATGTCATGCTGCAAACTGCGGGAATGGAAACTGGATCATTGATAGTGGTTGTACAAGTCACTTGTGTAGCGATACAAAATATTTTGGAAATACATTACTACCTTCTTGTGGAAAATTGAATTTGGCGACTAATCAAAGCACTGTTGTACAAGGTAAAGGTACGGTTAGATTTTCCGCATGTAATGACGACTCTAAAAGTGTAGTTCAACTTACAGATACATTATATGTTCCTGATTTGCGAACTAACTTGATTTCAGTTGCAAAAATGACCGATAGTGGGCATGTGGTCACATTTAGGGATGATAGGGCTCTAGTGACTGATTGCAAAGGTATCGTAAAGTTAGTAGCTTATCGTAAGGGAAATTTGTACTGTGTAAAGGAACAGTGTGCTCAAGCTTCTGCAATATCAAATGATAATGTTGACATTCAGGTTTGGCATGAGCGTTTAGGTCATCTCAATGCGAAAGATTTAGTAAAACTCATGAAACATTGCAATTTAGATGCGAATATTGATATGACGAACATCAATAGGCTAAATTGTTGCGAAACATGTATTCGTGGTAAGATGAGTTCAATCCCTTTTGTCCGTTCTTGTGGACCCTGTGATGAGACATTAAAGATAGTGTATTCCGATGTTGTAGGACCTATGAAAAATACAGCCTTAGGAGGCGCAAAATACTTTGTGACATTTATCGATGACTCTACAAGATGGTGTGAGGTATATTTGTTAAGTAAAAAGAGTTCGGTTTTTACTGTATTTAAAATATACAAGCAATATGTAGAAAATATTACTGGAAAGAGGATTAAATATTTGCAGACCGATAACGGGGGTGAATATTGTAATAAGGAGTTTGATGACTTCTTGAAGATTGAAGGAATCAGCAGAAGACTGACCATTCCTTATACACCTCAGCAGAACGGTGTGGCTGAAAGGATGAATAGGACCCTAGTCGAGATGGCAAGATGCATACCCGACATGCAATTAAAATGTCGTCAGTATAGACGCAAACAAAGAGTTTTGTTCCACCGTCGTCCTTAAAATAAAAACAAGGCTCATTCAAGGATTGCTTCAGATTCATTTTCTTCAGCTTCTCGTCCAATCTTATGTTCCATTGCCGTCCAGCTTGTTTTAGGCCGTATAATGACTTGCGTAATCGGCAAACATTACCACCCGCTTTTAAATCGTCTAACATTTTCTTTGCTTTTTCCTTGACCAAACTATCCTCTTCGGTTTGCATCAACTTTGTTAAACTCTGTTCTAAAAGCTCTGGTACCTTCATGTATACTTCCTCTTCCAAGTATCCATTCAAGTAAGCAGTGTTGATATCTATCTGATGTATCTCCATGTCCATTTCTACAGCTAATGCGGCGAGTAATCGAACAGTTTCAAGTCTCATAACTGGTGCGAAGGTTTCGCGATAATCAATGCCATAGCGCTGACTGTAGCCCTTTGCAACCAGTCTTGCCTTCTTCTTCTCAGTCTTGTCCACATTTAGCTTAGTTGTAAGAACATAGCGACATCCTACTATATCTCGATTTGCAGGTTTCTTCACTATTTCCCAAGTCTGATTCTTCACTAGGCTTCGGATCTCTGACATAACAGCGTCCTCCCATAGTTTTCTCTCATGACTTGATAGTGCTTCCCGTAGAGACATTTCTTCAGCAGCGGCTACAGAATCTTCACAATCGATAAATTCTGCTGGTGATTCGTTCTCATCTCGATTTTGACTATTTTCACCTATATAATTCCTCCCATCTTTCTCTTCCAGTTCTCGCTCCACTTTCGGTACACTGACAGTTCTGTATATCTTTCTTGGTCTTCCTACTTTACCTCTCTGGATTTTAGGTCGACCAGGAGCTCTCCTCACTTCATCTTCTAATAGATCCTCTGACTGAACATCAACATTCGACGAAGGAAGGTATTGAACTGATCCGTCCGGCACTGGTACATCTTCTCTTTGTTCGAAGTGAGACGAGGAAGGAGAATGATTAGTTTGAATCGATGATGGCTTATTCATTTCCAACTCCACATACTTCGTTGGATTTATATCTGAATACATGTCTACCACCTGTAAGGGATCCATCAGGTCCTCGTTTTCAGGTTTTGTTACCTCTAGAAACCTTACATCTCTAGCGACTACTAATTTTCGACATTCTGGCAGCCAAACTCTGTATCCTTTTTGTTCTCTTGGATAACCTACGAAGATCCCTAGCTTACTTCGTGGTGCGAACTTATCCTTATTTGCATCTTTGTCCAAAATGTACACTTTTGCTCCAAAGGACTGCAAATAATGTATCTTCACAGGTCGATTAAAGAACTTTTCATATGGTATTTCGCCATTAATCGCGCTAGATGGACATCTGTTTCTTAAATGACATGCTGTTACCACTGCATCCGCCCAAAAACCAGCTGAAAGTCCTGATGAGATAAGTATGCATCTTGCCATCTCGACTAGGGTCCTATTCATCCTTTCAGCCACACCGTTCTGCTGAGGTGTATAAGGAATGGTCAGTCTTCTGCTGATTCCTTCAATCTTCAAGAAGTCATCAAACTCCTTATTACAATATTCACCCCCGTTATCGGTCTGCAAATATTTAATCCTCTTTCCAGTAATATTTTCTACATATTGCTTGTATATTTTAAATACAGTAAAAACCGAACTCTTTTTACTTAACAAATATACCTCACACCATCTTGTAGAGTCATCGATAAATGTCACAAAGTATTTTGCGCCTCCTAGGGCTGTATTTTTCATAGGTCCTACAACATCGGAATACACTATCTTTAATGTCTCATCACAGGGTCCACAAGAACGGACAAAAGGGATGGAACTCATCTTACCACGAATACATGTTTCGCAACAATTTAGCCTATTGATGTTCGTCATATCAATATTCGCATCTAAATTGCAATGTTTCATGAGTTTTACTAAATCTTTCGCATTGAGATGACCTAAACGCTCATGCCAAACCTGAATGTCAACATTATCATTTGATATTGCAGAAGCTTGAGCACACTGTTCCTTTACACAGTACAAATTTCCCTTACGATAAGCTACTAACTTTACGATACCTTTGCAATCAGTCACTAGAGCCCTATCATCCCTAAATGTGACCACATGCCCACTATCGGTCATTTTTGCAACTGAAATCAAGTTAGTTCGCAAATCAGGAACATATAATGTATCTGTAAGTTGAACTACACTTTTAGAGTCGTCATTACATGCGGAAAATCTAACCGTACCTTTACCTTGTACAACAGTGCTTTGATTAGTCGCCAAATTCAATTTTCCACAAGAAGGTAGTAATGTATTTCCAAAATATTTTGTATCGCTACACAAGTGACTTGTACAACCACTATCAATGATCCAGTTTCCATTCCCGCAGTTTGCAGCATGACATTCATCTGAAACACAGGAAAATGTTACAAAACTAGAATCAGAATAGGTCTCACTTGTTTCTAGCACACATTTCACTAACCCTTGTTTATTGAACTTTTTACACTCCGAAGCTATGTGACCCTTTTTGTGACATTTGAAGCATTTTATAACTTTCTGGCTTGATTCAGTTTCATTATCTCCAATCGTTTTGGTAAAATTAGATCTACGAGCATTCCGCTTTTTATAGTAGCCCTTATTCTCAGCTATTAAAGCATTTTCACCACCGGCATTTCTAGATTTGCTTTCATCGAGGATTTTAATCTTCAAAGACTCGGGGTCTGGAAATGTATCCCTTGACTCGATCGCACATCTGAAGTTCTCGAAACTTTGTGGCAAGCTGTAGAGCAGCATTATTGACGCTAGATCGTCATGTATTTCTACACTCATGTCGTGCAGTTTATGCTTTGCATCAAAAAATTTGGATAAATGCTCCTGAACATCATCGCCTTCGCTCATCTTGTGTATAGTGAGCTGCTTCAGTAAGGCAGCCTTTCTCACAGGTCCTTTTGAAGCATATGTGGACTCCAATTTTGTCCATACCTCTCGGGACGTCTTGCACCCTCTGACGTGCTGTAGTTCGCTCGGGCTCATAACTAAAATTAGTTCTGCCTTCGCCTTCGCGTCCTTAGACTCCCATAACGCCGCCTCTGGGACTGTGGCAGGCTTAGGTTTTCTACCGTCAACATATTCCCATAAGTCGTTCTTTATTAGGATCGCCTCGGCCTGAATCTTCCATGATTCGAAATTATTCTTATCAAGTAACTCAATTCTTACCGTAGTCATGGTGTTACTCCTCGCAGGACCCACCTACAGAAGAACTTTGGCCGCGATCACAAGAACACAGAACACAAGTACTCTTTTCGTACTGTTTCTTCAATTCCGTATTTTTCTCATCTACTCCGACCTGGGCCCATAACCAGTGTGGTAAAGTAGGAAGACCAAGAAAGATATACAGAACTGTCAGTGTACCGAAAGTGGAGCGAGAACTGGAAGAGAAAGATGGGAGGAATTATATAGGTGAAAATAGTCAAAATCGAGATGAGAACGAATCACCAGCAGAATTTATCGATTGTGAAGATTCTGTAGCCGCTGCTGAAGGAATGTCTCTACGGGAAGCACTATCAAGTCATGAGAGAAAACTATGGGAGGACGCTGTTATGTCAGAGATCCGAAGCCTAGTAAAGAATCAGACTTGGGAAATAGTGAAGAAACCTGCAAATCGAGATATAGTAGGATGTCGCTATGTTCTTACAACTAAGCTAAATGTGGACAAGACTGAGAAGAAGAAGGCAAGACTGGTTGCAAAGGGCTACAGTCAGCGCTATGGCATTGATTATCGCGAAACCTTCGCACCAGTTATGAGACTTGAAACTGTTCGATTACTCGCCGCATTAGCTGTAGAAATGGACATGGAGATACATCAGATAGATATCAACACTGCTTACTTGAATGGATACTTGGAAGAGGAAGTATACATGAAGGTACCAGAGCTTTTAGAACAGAGTTTAACAAAGTTGATGCAAACCGAAGAGGATAGTTTGGTCAAGGAAAAAGCAAAGAAAATGTTAGACGATTTAAAAGCGGGTGGTAATGTTTGCCGATTACGCAAGTCATTATACGGCCTAAAACAAGCTGGACGGCAATGGAACATAAGATTGGACGAGAAGCTGAAGAAAATGAATCTGAAGCAATCCTTGAATGAGCCTTGTTTTTATTTTAAGGACGACGGTGGAACAAAACTCTTTGTTTGCGTCTATACTGACGACATTTTAATTGCATGTCGGAAAAGAGTTTGTATAGAACATTTTAAAGCTGAATTGGCCAAAGAGTTCGAATTGAAAGACTATGGAGTTGCGAAATATATATTGGGCATAGATATTGACAGAAGTAATAATGTCATAAAATTGACGCAATCAAATTATGTTGATAAATTATTACGAACATTTGGTCAACAAAATTGTAAAGAAAATTACTCTACACCAATGGAAGTAAGTTTAAAGTTAGAAAAAACTGAAAAAGAGAATGACCGAAGTGTACCATATAGAGAACTCATAGGATGCTTGATTTATTTATCCGTAGGAACCAGACCAGACATTGCAAACGCGGTAGCCAAGTTAGGTCAGTACGTGGATAAGGCGGATCAACGATGTTGGAAAGCAGCTATTAGAGTGCTTCGATACCTCAAGAAGACCCGTGATCGTGGCCTTGTCTATAGGAAAACCGGTAAGAGTATAAATGGATATTCGGATAGTGATTGGGGAAATTGTCCTATAGATAGGAAAAGTTTCTCGGGTCACGCATTTCTTTTGGCTGGTGCAGCCATTTCATGGAAATCGCAAAAACAGAAATGCGTTGCGACTTCCACATGTGAAGCCGAGTATGTAAGTTTAGCATTAAGTATGAAGGAAGCTATTTATTTAAATAGTTTACTTACTGAAATCGGTTTAGAAAATTTCGGCAAAATTGTATTACATGCGGATAATCAGGGAGCGATTGCTTTATCAAAGGATCCAGTCTTCCATTCTCGCAGCAAGCACATAGATATTACTTATCATTTTCTGCGCGATACTTTGAGAAATAATAAGAATATTGTGTTACGGTATATTTCTACTGATATGATGTTGGGAGATATACTTACCAAACCTTTGCCTAAAGAAAAGCATTATTATTGTATGGAGGGTTTAGGCATTATCTAAATATAAGGGTTTTTAGTTCGTGTGCGAGATATAATTTAAGGGGGCGTGTTGAAATAGGTTTAATTTAATGTAAATTATATCTGGCTGACTATTAACGGTTTGGTAGAAATATATTAGTTTGTAATATTTTTATAAAGAAAAAATCTTCAATGTCACCTTTTTTTGTCAATCCTGTCATGACTACCGTTTTCTTATAATATACATTTCCTATTTATATTTTCCGTATTTTATTATTCTACGTTCTGTGCAATACCCCGCTACAATAACATCATATATAACAAGCGTAGATCAGGTAACGGGCAGCAGTGTTTCCTTATGTATTACAACATAACACTGCGGTCACCAATCCGCTTGCCAAGCGTGGTGACTATGACAAAACCCTCCCTCGGGTGGAGGCTCATGTTCTGCAGTGGACGTTGTACCGGCTGATGGTGATGAATGAAGATTGTTTATAGATCGCGCGAGGAGTGACATCAATTGACATCATGTCTTAACCTTGCTCGATACCCATAGCGTAAATGGTGAACATGACCAGCATTCGTAAGTGTAAAACATATAACCCACCTTGCCCAACTTGATTTCCTTGTGCGCATCATGAGGCATGCCCCTGAGCTGACGCGGCAGGTACCAGAAGCTGACGTTCACCATCTCGGGCTCCAGGATCAGGTGGAACCTGTCGGGCTGCTCCTTGATGCGGCGCACCATGTACTCAGACAGTTCCATCAGACGGTCCATCAGACGCTCGAACCCAGAGGTTCCCTGGGGTTGTAAGTTAATGGAGTTAATAAACGCCATAAACGATATTTATTAGGTACACTTGTACTCGTCAAGAAGATTCACAATGCATACAAAATCCTACTAATATTATAAACGCGAAAGTTTGTAAGTATGGATGGATGGATGAATGGATGTTTGTTACTCTTTCACGCCAAAACTACTGAACGGAATTGACTGAAATTTTGCACCGGGATAGGTTATACGCTGGATTAACATAATTATATCTAAGCTTTTTACAAAATGAAATTTCTTCATACACCCTACAGACGTCAATATTTTTTTGAAAGATTACTGAAATGGGTGCGGATCGAACCGGCCGCGGCGACCATAAGATCACAAGTCCGACGCCCTACGCCCTAGCTGTCGGGCTACGGTCGCTTATGACAGGTGTGCGATGATCTAAAGCATACCTTTCCACGCCACTGCAGCCACAGCTTGAAGATATCGTTGTGTCTCCCGCACTGGATCACCTTGTCTCCTGTGTCGTACTTGGGGTCGTAGATCTTGTCCGTCATGAACAGATATTCCGCCGACATGGCGTTGCAGTTCAGGAGGATGCCCTGGGGATAGTCAAAATGATGTATGTTAGTCCTCAGACAGCGATGTTTGAATAAAGCAGCTGCTATATTCCTGGGATTATTTTGATCTTTTAAAATTATCTACCATCATTTGGTGCCATGTTCACTCCTGAACGTGGGTCTCCAAATCTATACTAATATACCTATGTATAAAGATGAAGAGTTTGTTTGTTTGCCTCAACGCGCTAATCTCAGGAACCTCCTACTCCTCCTACTTGTCCTACTTGAGAAAATCTATCAGTGTTAGATACCGCATTTATCTAGAAAAGCTACCTATAGGCTAGATATATTTTACCATGAAGTTCCCGCGGTAGAGGGAGCTATGGGGGGAAACCACGAGCGGGAAACAAGTGAATGATAAATTGAGGGATGTTAGAAAATCTTGAATCTTAACGCCAGACTAAAAATGATAGTAGCTAGCACTAGCCCAGTGGACTTTGTCTGATATCGTGCGCCCAACACCACATTCATGCCCTCAATCTCTTATCGACTAAGCTACCGACAGATATAACTCTGATTCTTTTTACCATAATAACTGATAAGTGCCTTACTTTGTCCTTGGCGGAACTCCAATCTGTTTTATTTTGTGACATGTGGTCACATGTCACAAAATAAAACATCGAAAGGACTTAGAAATTATGAGCATAACAACAAGATGTGTATGTGAAGATTTTTAAACACGCCAACCATTTTTGGACTAACTATTCTTTATTTGTCCGTTATAACGAACAACCTGTTAAAGTTAACTTCGGATTAAGATGCATAGGTCACCAAGTCCTTTAGTCATCTCTTACGACACTCATGGGAAGTGATACGTTGGTCTATTCTAAGCCGAAAACCATGCGACATAACCATAACTTTTTGTTTTTTTTTGTCCGGGCGTTCATGCATTTACGCATTCCCACCGCCGCGCCGCGCGCCGTCGCCGCCGCTGCAGCGTATTCGCGCGCTGGCGGTGGGATATGAGGGACTCGCCCTCTCCATAGCGTGGTTTGCTACTCATACTACGAGGAGAGGACCCTACTACCACTAAAACCCCCCGGACACTTCTTCGATCCGCCGTTGGCGGGGGCCGGGTACGCATAAGCAATCCGGCCCTACATAACCATACCTGCCATGTTAATTTAAATATTCAAAAGCCCACATGAAGTGAATGTAAACTTTATAACAACTAACTTAAACAAACAAACATAACCATTTTACCACCACAAAGTGTTATCTGTCGTGTTCAGCTGTTTATATGATTTAAATTATTATGCTGAACAACCCTTTAGAGGGTGGTGTGTTTGTGTAGGACCTTATCTGAGGTCTGTGTAGGCACAGCTCGCAGAATAACAATGAAAGAACTCAAGCTTTCAATTTTTTGATTAATACCTTCATAAATTGATATATTCATGAATATTTTTGAATTATATTTATTCAGCACTTAGGTATTTACATTTACACAATTGTACTTGTCAATTATACACAAGGAAATAATATAAATATTAATAAAATTACATCATCAATTTCGCAACCAAAATCTTTTGTGAAATAGCTTATGGTCTGTCTGTCTGTCTAGTATCGCGTCATGGGTAGTACTTATTCGTAATATTAAAAAAAATACAATCTGACATATTTAGCCATTTTAGTATTCCTCATTTCTTATTGAGTGTCTTTATTTCTTTAGAAATGCTGAATATAAAAATATCACGCTATGATATGACTACGATTTCGATTAAATTGTCTTCATGACTGTAGTGTAATTGTAACGCATTTCCTATGTTATTGATGCTATATTTTTTAAGCTACATTTAATTAATATATTGACATAATTTTTAAAATATTTTTTGCAACGCTGAATAGTAAACATTTTTATCGAAGTCATAGCAACACCTTTTTTTTTCGCGGATGGACATATGTACCTTTGTAGCCACGAGGCTTTTGTTACTTCACCGGGCATAAAGGCGAGCAGAGCTCCAGCCTTAAATAGTAACACCGTTACGTGATAATCCTTCAGATTATATTGAACTTTACTAAAACATATCTAAGTAAGTACATCCTTCTAATATTATAAACGCGAAAGTTTCTAAGTATGGATGTTTGTTAATCTTTCACGTAAAAACTACTGAACAAAAAATTAGCTGGAATTTTTCACCGGGATAGGTCATACGCTGGATTAACATATAGGCTACAAAACATCACGCTCCGACCCACTGGAGCAGAGTAACGCGGGTAATACCGCGGTGAACATCTAGAATAATTTACCTACTCCAGAAAGCCAAGGGCACAGACACTCAAAAATAATAATGAAATTCCTCTCACAATATTATTCACTTTTCCACAACACTAGCTTTCATAAAAGTCAAGCGTGCTTCAACAATTACAAACGAATTTGAACGTTAAACTGTTGTATTAGAAGCTACTTTACTTGTTTATGTAATGGAATGCAAATAATGGCTGTCAGGACAATAAGGTTTGTGATAAATTCCTACGGACCCGCCCACCCCACAGAAGAGAGTTTAGGGGTGGGACAGTGTCGATATCGATAAAATGATAAAACCACTTCTAATGCTAATAATGTTTTATAGATTAGGCTAATCATGAAACGATATCACTATTGCTTTGATAAAAATGACTTGGCCACTTAGCGTTTACTATACATGCAAAAAACATATTAAGTAAATATTTTTCAAATTGAGATTAATTAATTTAGAACAGCAGGACTCGAGCCTGCATTTTAGATATAACCCCTAATGCCTAAACCTTTCCGTCACGGTGGAGGCCCGAGTCGCTCCTGATGTTTTGTTGGTGTGGTCGCTTTAGGTCGTGATGTGGACTTTAGTCCTAAATGTTAAAGAAATAAAACGCGCTTTCTAGAACTCAGAAGTGTGGGAATAGGGAATATAGAATTGTTGTCCTGTTTTTTAATTAACTGGATTTCCATGGTCCAGTCAGTTTAGTTCAAAAGCAAGTCAAAATGCCAACCTCTTAAATTTTATTGAAGCTTCTGTATACACAACGTACACGTAATATTCAATAACGAAGAAGTGTTAAGAACCTAAGTTATTTCCCTCTACCAATAACATCTTAAATTATTTCTATTCTAGTAACTCTTTCTCTCTTCTACTCAATCAGAGATACAATGTACAAAATACCATAAACAAAGTACCTATCTGAAATACAAAATACAAGATAATTTTTAAATTAAGTATTTAAAATACCAGATACAAAATACTTTCGAGAATAGTATCTGAAATACTAGATACAAAATACGTATCTTCTAAATACTTCTTAAGATGAAAATACTTTTGTAAGAAAACAAGATTTTATTTTAATGATTTTAAGTTTATTTTTGAAAACATCCTCAGCTTAGCGGTATTTGGCTCGCTTTAAATCACGTAGGTCGTGGGTTCGATCCCCACGTCGGACAGAAAAAATCCTTGTGTAAATTCTAAGATTCTTTCTGGTTCTGGTCGGTTAAGGGACTACCCTCCGTGAGAAAGAAAGAGTCGCCATCTATCAATGTGATGATCGACTAATAAGGACATGTTCAGTTTTACGCATTTATTTTATAAATTTCTACTAACATATTACTAAAAGTATTTTATCAGAAAAAGTATTTATAAAATACTAAGATACCTAACAAAATATATTTAAATACAAGATACAAAATACATTTATTTAAAAGTATTTTAGATCCTAGATGGAAATACGTATCTTGTATCTGTATTTCAGATACTTGTATCTCAGATAAGTCACATCTCTGTACTCAATGTAGTATAAAACATTAACCAAAGCTATACAATAATAATTTCGATCTTTTTGACACATAGAAATTTTTAAATATCACAAATATCGTACCACTATTATAAAGAAAAGAGATCTGATTGTATGCTTTAAATAGGCTCTGAAACTATTGGCCGATTTCAAAAATTCTTTCACATTAGAAAGCTAAATTATCCAGGAGTTATATTGGCTATACGACTGACTGACTCATCAACGCCGAGGCAAAATTACTGACTAGCTTTAGTAGCTACACGTGGTTTTGGGACCGTGCCTTCGTTTTGTGTCATATAGGTCCACTTATAAAGGATTTCGTAAAATTCAACCCAAAGGGGGTGAAAAGGGGGGCAATTCATTATAAAGCTCCTACGGAAATGGGAGCTACGCGGGTGAAACAGCGCGAGGGAAATTATATGCCTATATATAATAATCTTTCTCTTTCTTTATTTGTTTTATTGGAAAATGTAAATTATATCGATAATGTCACATCCCTTATCCCTGCTGTTGCCAACTCGGTAACATTTAATTAAATTCCTGCTCCCGACACTTGCAAACATATGTTGCCAATTGTGCTACACCCCTGACATTACTTCAATAGATAACAGACCTTATCGTAACATTATAAGGTAGAAATCCCTTTGACACAATGTTTACGAGAGTAGGGTTTAATTATATGGGAAATTAGCTTTTATTTCGATGCGTTAAAGTAGAATATTGATTGTAATTGGGGAGAAAATTTGTAATGTAAGGAGTAAGTCGCTTTTCGTAGGTATGTCGTTTAATTTGTTGTCCATTTCGGTTTGTTGTCTATATTCCTATATATGTTTTCATGTAGCCGTTGAAGGTACGCGTATAGTACACAAACAACAACCAAAGTGTCCTTTAGTCCGTCAGTTAGAGTTTTTCACATAGTAAAAAATACAGAAATAGGCTTAAAACTAAAATTAGGTACAATTCGCGGCCCTATCACAAAATGTGATCTCTTCAAGGCAACCGAGGAAGGGACCATACAAAGGAGTTTAAAAGAAGGGTAGTTAGGTGTACTGGATTATATTATTAATATTATTATTAATATTTAAAAAAATATTGAACACGTATTTTTTTCGTGTTGAAATTTCATATAACGTCACTTCAAGGTACAATTTTACCTAGGAGTAGTCTGTATGTTTATAATCTAACTGACGGACAAAATAGGTTTTTTTTTGTCATTGTCATCCCTATTAGGTTGACTCTAGCGTCAAAAATATCTATCTCTCTTTATCTCATCATCATCATCATCTCATGTTTTAGGAATGATTTATCTACATTAATATTATAAAGAGGAAATATTTGATTGTTTGTTTGTATTGAATAGGTTTCGAAACTACTGGACCGATTTGAATAATTCTTTCACCGTTGGGAAGCTACACTATCCCCGGATAACATAGGCTATAATTAATTATGAAGTTCCCATGGGAACGAGAGTTACGCGTGACGCTAGTGAGTGATAATTAAGCATAATAAGACTTGTCAAATAGTGGGCAAATAATGTGTATGCCAATAAATAGTTAAAGTAACTGGACCAAAACCTACGTTCTGCTCACTTGAGTATGTTTCGCCGGACCGTCTCATGTGGGTCGTGTTTAAACCGGCAGTAAAATAACCCACTGAGTTTGTGTCGCCGGGTGTTCTCAGTTGGGGCGTATTGGATCCGGTGGTAGCATCAAAGCGCGTCCGTCGTTATATACTCATGGTCCACTTAAATAATGACAATTATTCTAACCTAATATAGACAGAACAAGCTATTTGACACAATATAGTTAAATAATAAACTAAGACGTTAAGACTAAAATATTATTAAAATAATAACTTAAATACTAGTTTAATTTTAAAAATTTATAAAACATTATAATTATAGATGATAATACTGAATACAAAATTATTGTTTTGACTATTTGCAAGTGCCTGTCATAGGTTTACGTAAAAAAAATGATTTTTGTTTTTTTATGTCACTGACCTCATACTTGAAGTGCACGGTGGAGCACTGCAGCAGGGTGCCCATAAGCTTGTGAGGGTTCCATGTCACGGAGTCAGCTCTGAGGACAAAGAGTAACTGTTAGATACGTAGTAACCTTACATAAATGATTATTCTCTTTCGTCATCGAGGGATATTTTATAATCACGCTGAAGGGCCGGATTGCTTATACGTACCCGGCCCCCGCTAACGGCGGATCGAAGGAGGGTCCGGGGGGTTTTAGTGGTGTAGGGTCTTCTTCTCGTGGTATGAGTTTAGCATACCACGCTATGGAGAGGGCGAGTCCCACATATCCCGCCGCCAGCGAGCGAATACGCTGCAGCGGCGGTGGGAATGGGTAAACGCATTTGGCCCCGGACAAAAAATGGATGATTAGTAAACGCAGTAAGATGGTGAGTATCCTTGAGCTGATAGATGCTGCTGCTCACCCATCAGCTGGATGTCCCGTAGTCGCTTCTTTCGACACCCATGGGAAGACTTGTGGTGGTATATGCTAAACCACGCGACTTTCATCATTATCATCATCATCAGCCCGTATAACGTCCACTGCTGAACATGGGCCTCCTCCCGAGGGAGGGTTTTGCGATAGTCACCACGCTTGGCACACGGGTTGGTGACTGCAGTATTATGTTGTAACACACTCAAGGAAACGTTGCTGCCCGTACCTTGATATACGATTATTATAGATCATGTTATAATAATCGGAACCGACGGACGGTAGTCACTCAACCGACCAGACCCAGAAAAAAATCTTAGAATTTACACAAAGATTTCCTGTCCGGCGTGGGGATCGAACCCACGACTATGCTTTGGTTTGGTTGCTTTTATCACGACATTAAAGATGTGGGATGTCAATAATATTAAAATGATTGTATAGTTTAAAAACAAAGTCGGAGACCCATTTTACAATGATACATTTTACACTCTTTCCTTCACTGTATAAACCACCACTTAAAAAATAAACAAATTTTTAATCCTATTTTTTACCACCGCAGTCACGTGCCACTCCTCCCCTGCATCCCCTATGAAGTGCGAATCAATTTCCCACAAACAAATAAAGGGTGCACCGGGGTACGTTGATTCACAATTGATTACAGAATTATGCTAATTTCCCGACGTCACCCTGATACTAATGACTTTGTGTTCAAAAATCAACATTCAATTTTACATACAATTAGAATGTATGAATTGGGTGATAGATTAGGTTAGGGGCTTACTTGTATGGAACAGAAAGATTGGCAGATGCAAGATCTTTATGAAATGTTTTTTGAAAAATCATTTTAGGTATTGTAAAGTTTTATCAATCAATTTAATAATACTAAACCTCATTTTATTTCACATTTCTTTACTTCATCATAACCATCATCAGCCCGTATAACGTCTACTGCTGAACATGGACCTCCTGGATCTTTGCCATGGGTTGGTTACCGCAATATTGTGTTATAACACACGCTTATTATTTATTAATTTATAATCAACCTTACATCTACTATTACAGGATTAATCCTAATGCAGTATTATTAATATATATGCTTATATTGCATACGCTTATTATAGACGATGTTATCACAATCGAAACCAACGGCTTGACGTGTTTTCCAAGGCACAGAGGGTAGTCCTGCAACCAACTAACCCCGAAAGAAATCTTAGACTTTACACAAAGATTTCTTGTGGCGCGCGGCGGATCGACCTTGACTTTGAGCATTCTTATGAGGCACACAGTGAGAGAACACGTCTCAGATCCATCTGTCATCACTGGTAACACACATTGAGAGGAGACTTTCATCTTAAGGCTTTGTACGAGAAGATCTCTGGAAGCTTCCCAAAAGCTGCCCAACCAAGCCGGATTCGTCGATTGACCTATTTCTCTAAGTTGTTCCTACCTAGTTGGGTCGTTTGACCTAGGTATTTATTTTAGTATTTAGTAGGCAAGTGATTTAAATTTAGCTTGGGATTGCGTTTATTTTTGTAAACACCCAAAATTTACGATTTGGCTAGTTGTTCTTTAGCCATTTCATTAAATGTCGGCGTCCAAATAACGGGGTAATCGTCCCATTGAACGGCCGATCCAACTAGATGGCTACGGCAGACATTTATTGTACAGATCCTGTTCTCTTAGAAACTTTAACTATAAAAAATATAGCTCACAAATGACGCGACTTTCTATTAGTAAAAGACTCAGAGATTACAAAGTCACAAACTCACAAACTTGACCTCTTTTTAATGTTAATATTGATAACATTATGTTCAACAAACATTTTGTTTTTCATCTTTACTTCTCATTGAAATCGATTCTTTGTTTTAAACAACAATCTCTGACAAATGAACGTTACGTTTCACTGAAGCGCATGTGTTTTGTTTTTTTTTTGCTTTAAAGTACAGTCGAGGGAGTTTTAATTAATCTTAAAGGAGGTTTAATAGTCCTCTGGGGTGCGGGATTAAGGGATGTAGCTATGCGGGGATGAAGGGATTTTTTTAGGGTTCTATTGGGATGAAATGAAACAATTCTGTTGGTTTAAGGGCTGGTTTTACAATGGTCAAATAAAAAATATTGAGGAAGTAAATTTTGAAATTGACTTTGAAAATTTTATGTATTCTAGTTTATTTCCTTAAAAAGTTTTATCTAGGGGTTTGGAAAACTAGTCCTATGTTCTAAGCCTCAAGCTTGTTGTAAGCCAGGCGTCGTATAACTCATTTAAGACCAAAATAATAAAGTAAGTCTTAAGTAACATTAAGACTAAGATTTGTGCTTTAAGTATTATTTTTCGAAAAAATTGCTAACTATTACGAAGACAAAAAACATCTCATTACTAATTCCAAAGTTCATAAGGTTAGCTAACATGCATACGGTCTGTCTGATAGTAATTAGTTACCGTGGCTTATAAAAGCTTACTGTGCTCCTCTTGTAGAATCTCTAATCGTCTTTCCATTGAATAAAATTGAAGTGTTTGTTTGTAAAGAAAAACTAGGCTTTAACAGGCTTTTATTAAATGAAGATGAATGTGTATAGGATAGGTACATATAACAAAAACACAATATATATTTTTTTGTCTGTCTGTCTGTGCGTCTATTTGTTCCGGCTAGTCTCAGTAACAACTGGACCAATTTTGACGTCACTTTTACTGGTAGATAGCCAATTTTATAAAGCATTAGTGGCCCTCCCCGGATTCTTACGGATAAACTTTCATAGCCTGTGTAACTCAGGGATAGTGTAGCATTCTAATGGTGAAAGAATTATCGAAATCTGTTTAGTAGTTTTTGAGTATATTCCAAATAAAAATACAAAATTACATACTTTTCTTCTTTATAATATTATTATTTATGATATTTAGATAATATAGGTTTAGCAAGACTTTTTGTTGTGTCTGTCTGTTCGTTTGTCGGGTCCATTTAGATTTCAGGGATAAATGCTAAGGATTTTCATTGTTAGATTACTTACAAAATTCTGTTTATAAGCGGACAAAGTCGCAGCAGCCAGTTATTTAACATAATTGATGGCAATAAGTCTTTATTTATATTTATTTTATAAACAGAAACATATATTTTCCTTAATCCAATTGGATTTTTCCGTAACAGTTACCCTACTTTCGTAACAGATTGACATGTGAACTGCTACGATGCTACGTCGTAGCGCGTAGTACTATGGAATCTAATAATTCGCTTAGGGCTGGCGATTACAATGTTTAGAGATTATTTTGAAAATACGTTTTTTGTCAACCTCCGTGGCATATAGGTATTAGTCTCGCTTTAAGACTCTGAAGTCGTGGGTTCGATCCCCACGCTGAGCAAGAAAACTTTGTGTAAAATGTGCCTCGGAAAGCAAGTTACAACGTTGGTCCCGATAACATCTATACTAATATATAAAGCTGAAGAGTTTGCTTTTTTGCTTGCTTGAATGCGTAAATCTCAGGAACAACTGGTCCGATTAACAACAATCTTTCGGAAGGCTTTAGGCTATATTAAATTTAAAAGATAATGCGGGTGAAATCGCTCGCGTGATCTAGTATACATATAAAGATGAAGAATTTGTTTATTGATATGTTTGTTCGAACGTGCTAATCTCAGAAACTACTGGTACGATTCGATTTTTTTTATCAGTGTCAGATAGTCCGTGTATCGAGGAAGGCTGTATTATGAAGTTCCCACAATGAGTTACATGGATGAAACCGCGCGCAGAAAGCTAGTCATCTAAAACAATCGTATACCAGGAAACGGGCAGCAGTGTTTAACTGCGTGTTACGTAATACTGCTACCAACTCGTCGGCTGTCAGGATTCGGACAGAAAAGAGATTCCTATTTTTTCTTTTGTTTAAAAAAATCATTGATGACTATCAGAGTCTTTTGCATTTTACTAGTATTCTTGCTAACTCCTCGTGCTAAACTAAAATTATTGTGTTACGAGTGGGTTCACGTCGGCAATGCAATGGGTGGGGATCGAATCGACTACAAGATCACAAGTCCGACGCCCTAGCCATAGAGGTACGGCCGTTTCAAAATTCTATAATAACTATTTTATTTATGTTTGACACGTGAAATAATGACATTTATTCAGCACTTAGGTTGTCAAAATTACACTGTACTAAAATTAACTTCCAAGAATCCGGCCAAAGTCTAAGCGACATCCACCTGAGGGCACCCTTAAAGGGTTAGGACCAACGCTCAGGGTGCCACTGGAGTAAAGAGTAGATTTACGAACAGTGGTGATGATCGCTGGCACGAGATCACAGTTTGGGGAATGAGCAACAACGCGGTCCTCGGTCATGCCGTCGAGGATCCTACACTAGCTAACCTGCAACCTTTCACTAGCTACCTAAGTGGAGGACCCGGAGAAGAAAGGAAGAATTCTTTCTTCCTTTCTTTTCCGATTTTTTTTTAGTCTCTTTGTTTCTTTTTTTTACTTATACTTGTACGAGTACAACCCTAGCTGGCTGTCACACGGTCTGGCGCGCGCATCTCTCACATTTTGCTAGATCTCCCCCACCTCACCTCTTACCCCTCGCCCTTGTATCGAGAGTGGCGGCTTACGCTGTCGGTATTTAACACTGCACTTGGGATTAGGGATGCGCAGTGTGGGTATTTGGTATCGATAAAATTTTGTTGGCGATTGGTTGTTAATTTTTGATTAAATATTATATTATATCATGTAAATTGTTGGTCATGTCATAAAGTTGTTTTTTTTTTTGGATGGACTTACGTAGTTAGTCACGAGTATTTTGCTACTTCATCGGGCATAAAGGCAAGCAGAGCTCCAGCCTTAATAAATGGTTTAAAAACTACAAACTAAGCAACCTGCGCAAGAGGGCGCCCCATGTGGGGCTTGGACCTCGGCTCAGGGCGGTCGCTGGCGATGAGATTGAGGGATTATGACTTTTAGTATATTAGGGGGTTTTGTGCAACTGTCGCTCTACTTTACAGTTCGCGGGCCTCTCGGACTTCAGATCTACGAGGGCATCGGATGGTTCTTTGCAAACAAAGGGCCGGGAGGATCATAACGTTGTCAAAACATTTATTTCTTTGATAAATTTTAGGATCGAATGTATGTAAAAAAAAAAATATTTAAGAAAATCACTAGGACAAAAAAGTCTCATTTATAAATAATATGTTGATTGATAAATCGTCGTAAATTTTTATGTCAAATTAATTTGAGAGATCGGTAGAAATTAAAAAAAAAAAATCTGCTAATTTATACCTGAGGACTGATGAATTTGCTCTTAGTATATATTTATGATTAAGACATTTGAGTACGAAAGTTGAAAAGTAAAAAACAATAAAATATGAAAAGTGTAAGCCACGAAGGTCGTAGATTCTAGATTTTTTTTTTAAATAAGAGCTAGCATTGTTTTCTGCACTCTAATTAAATGCTCTATTTGAAACCTCTCTAAGCTAAAATGATTGTGTACGAGTGGGTTCACGTCTTACTGCAATAGGTGGGGATCGAACCGGCGACCATACAATCGCAAGTCCGACGCCCTAATGAAGTCCTTAATAGATCGGTAGCTACATGTGGGTGAAACTGCGCGCGGGAAGTTAGTTATCGATATATGTATGTTATGCACATCACTAGCACGGCTTACGGGCAGCGTTTAACATGAACAGCCATGATTGATAGGCGCTAATGGAGGCCGGATTAATGCGGCCTGCAGCGGTGTTGCCATTTTGTTCTCCCGAGTTTCCGGGAGAATTGTTCGGGGAGAATAGTGGTAATTGGGAAGGCGGTAGCTAGATCATTTCTTGTTATAGATTTTCTTTATTTAATTTTGAGAGGATACAAATTCAACCGAGACAACCATGCTTTAGCGGTATTAGTTCCACCTTAAGAACCTTGGTGAGTGGATTCGATTCCTGCTCCGGACAATAAATTGTTTGTTATGTAAAATAAAATAAAAAATCCGGATCTAATTACCGAGGCACAGGTGAAATACCACCATCTTATTATACATAATAATATGGTGTGCAATAAATGAATATGAAATATGAAAATTTCTGATTACTGGCCGGTATACAGACTTTTCTATATAGAAAATGTCTAGTAACAAAAGTTATTACCTGACTCGGGGTTTGAACGTGGGATCTCGCTAGTAACGGTCGGACATATTTTAAGTGTATTAAGTACTTACCTCACCCCTCGATATAATATTATTTGTGTTATCGATTTTATGAGTGGTATTTCGTCTAGGTCCTAGGCTAACTAAGGTCTGAATGAGGAGGCCCATGTTCAGCAGTGGACGTCAACGGGCTGTTCCAGTCAAGTCAAGTACTAGTTTCTTACCTTTCGATGCCAGTGAGTCGAGGATGGCGGTACTTCTTGGAGAAGAGCAGACCACCTCCCCACGCCGCCTGCGACACATATACATCATAAAAAACTTTGTATAACATTAGAGAATAATAAATTTAGACCAATAGACATCCTCCGTAGCGTATAAATCTCTCGGAGGTCGTGGGTTCGATCCACGCGCAGGGCAAGAATCCCTAATTTTAAATATAACATTTGTATCCGGGTCGAGTAGGTTGAGGTTTTACTCTTTGAAAGTACGTTAAGCTGTTGGTTTGGATTATTATAAAATCATCTATTTGTTTACGTGTACATTTTCAAACTAGGATTTTAAATAATGTTATAACAAACAGGAGCTACGGTTTTACGTGCTTTCCGAGGCTCAGAGGCTAGTACCTCAGCCGACCAGGCGCGGAAAGAAATTATTATTATTGCTTAATGCACTAGCAACTCTTTGAGCTAATGCGTGAATTTCACTGAGCTAGTTCGAAGGTTCTATAATGATTTTAAATGTCTATCAATCTTGGAATTTATAGAAAGACAAGCAGACCCGACAGACGTTGTGCTGTCTTCAAGAAAACTCTATATTAAATAGAACTTTTAATATTATTAGCTGTGCCAGAAGAAGACATAAGATTACAATAAAAAAGTTAAAATTGTCAAAAGTGCTAATAATTAAATTATTAGAAAATTAATATCGTTGTTAATTTTTCTTTTTTTTTTGCTAAATTTGATTATTTTTTTTTTCTTTCATAAAAACCTTCTCCCGACAATAACAAACACAAAAAATAATAATAATCGAAATCGGTCCAGCCGTTCACGCGTAATGCCATGACCAAATGAAATAGGGATTAATTTTTTTATATATACACGAATCGAACCCGCTAACTTACATCAATTTGGGCCTATCTGAGGATTTTATGATTCATTAAGTCCATAATATACTCACATCAACATGCATCCACATGTCATACTTCTGGCAGATGTCAGCGATGTCCATCAGCGGGTCGAAGGCCCCCAGCACCGTGGTGCCCGACGTGGCGTTCACGAAGAATGGCACCTGGGACAGACAGACTGATTACAACACCGCACTTTAAAAAAAAGATAACTAACAGAGTTTTGCAGTCTACTAGTATTCTTGTTAACCCCTCGTGCTAAGCTAAAATGCTTGTGTTACGAGTGGGTTCACGTCGGTAGTGCAATGGAGGAGGATTTAGCCGGCGACCGCATGATCACAAGTCCGGCGCCCTAGGGCTACGGCCTGTTCAAATTTAGAGAAACACTTGCATTGTATCAATCTTTTACTTCCACTGCTGAACATGGGCATCCTGTTAACAGACCTTGGCAAGCCAGGGTCGTTGACGCATGGGCCGGATCGAAGGAGTGTCCGGGGGGTTTTAGTGGTGTAGGGTCCTCTCCCCGTGGTATGAGTTTAGCATACCACGCTATGGAGAGGGCGAGTCCCACATATCCCACTGCCAGCGCGCGAATACGCTGCAGCGGCGGTGGGAATGCGTAAAGGCATTACTCCCCGGAAAACAAAAAAAAAAATGGTCCTTGACGCATATTGTCATAATCACCATGCTCGGTAGGCGGATTGGAGATCGCTGTAAAATGATGAGTATCCTTAAGCTTGTAGTAACATCGACCGTAGCTGCATAAACTTCAAGAAGACAAGCAGCGCCATCTACCACCTAGCATCCTAACTAACCTGTATCGCGCAATACAAGTTCGCAAGCCAATTCGAACATAAACAAGTTCTGAACAGTAACAAATGGCCGTCGGTCGGATACACCATCTCGCCCGGCAAGCAAAACCTTCATTATCTGTGGAGCATTTTCACCAACCGTTCCTGAACTGATAGATGGTGCTCCCCATCCATCAAGTATATATCCCTTAGTCGCCTGTTACTATACCCACAGTTTTCTTTTATTTTTTCCGCATTACTACCGCCGCTGCAGTGTATCCGCGCGCTGGCGGCAGGATATGTGGGACTCGCCCTCTCCATAGCGGTGGTATGCTTACTCATACCACGAGGAGAGGACCCTTCACCACTAAAACCCCCCGGACACTCCTTCGATCCGTCGTTGGCGGGGGCCGGGTACGCACGAAGCAATCCGGCCCCCCGACGGCACCCGCGGCCAATATGGTGCCGCGGGATCTACTGGGCCACACTGACTGTGGACCTGCTGGAAACCAATTGTTAACTATAATTCTGAATACTCACATTGCCTCTATCCTTGTGGTACCTGACGAGTCGCTCCAGCTCCGTAGGAATCATGCGACCGTGCTCGTCCGAGGGCACGCAGATGCAGAAGTCGGTGCCCAACCCCCCCACTGAGGCGCAGGACTTCACGGAGTAGTGGCACTGAGGATAAAATATATTAGAGCATAACAAGAAAGTGTTTTTACAATCAGCCACTTGATAGTTAATCACAAATTTAGATTTTTTTACAGGTGATGCCTTATTCATAGTAACTAAAATGCCAAATAAACATAGCTGTTAACTCAACTACGCTACCAAATCAAATTAATCCAAAATCATGATATTCACTAGTAGTGATACTTCTATTTCTCACCTGATCGGAGGTGAACATAACCAGCTGTCCAGGAATGCTGGAGAGTCCCTTCTCCTTGTACTGCGGGAACTTGTGGTGGCGCGCCGCCAGGAACGCATACAGGTTCGATACAGAACCACCTGCCGAAGAATATTAAAACTTATAGAATTCAGTCGACAATTGTTTTATAGACTTGGTATCTACACCCGAGAATAGAAGTCAAGTCAAGTGCCCACAGCTCATTGATGGGCAGCAGTATCTATTAGCTCAAGGATACTCACCATCTTAGTGCGATCACCAATCCACCTGCCAAGCATGGTGATCATGGCAATGACCCTAGCTTGCCATGGTCTTTTAAGAGGAGGCCCGTGTTCAGCAGTGGACAAGCAAAGCTTCAATATGGATAGGAATGCTTCTTTGTAGTAAAGCAAAAGTGGTTTACTACAAAGAAGCATATCCTATCCATATTACCACCACTGCAACTCCTGTAAGCCAGGATCAATAGAGGCTCACACTGGTAATAGCAAAGAGCACCGCGGCTCATCAAGTCCTTGAAAAGTTAAACTGCTTTGGAACGCGCAATGAAAGTACTAAGAAAGAGATTAGGAAGACTAAGAAAGACAGTTTATGTTTTCACTTCCCTCCATAGCAAAACGAAGTTATTAATAACTGGCTCCGTAATTCTTCCGGGACTCTAGGAAAATATCTATCTATTATATAGATTACTCTGGATATAAATATGAATCTAAATAAAAACATAAAACCATCACAGACAAAAAAAAATCTGCACACGCAATCTGCATCAGGTACAGCAACCCGTTTACGTCCACTGCTCAACATGGGCATCATCATAACAGACCTTTGCAAGTTGTTGCAGGATATTGCCGTAATCACCACTTCCGCAGGTGGATTCGAGATCCATGTGCATGCTGATAGAGGTCCATCCGTCAGCAATCACCTCATGCGTCACTCCTAGGAAGATATGGAGTGGTCTTTTCTAAGCCGGAAACCTCAGTGATAAACCTATTCACAAAATATGATCCCGTCCAGACTACGGTAGAACAAAAAGGCACTTACCCGGAGCCAAGATAGAGTCTCCAGTTTTCCACCCGATCATGGACCTCATCTTCTCCAGCACCACGTTCTCCATGAGAATGAAGACGGGTGCAATCTCGTAGGTAAACATGTTGGTGTTGGCTGCAGCAGTCAGCCACTCGCCGGCGAGAGAGATGATGTCCAGCCCGCAGGAGAGCTGGTTGAAGAAGTGGGGATGGCCTGGGGGGAGAAGATAATCAGTTAACTATCTGTAATACACTATATAGATAGGTAAAACGTATGAAGTTCTGTTTAAAAAAAACTATTTGCTTTTTTGATATCATCATCATCAGCCCGTATAACGTCCACTGCTGAACATGGGCCTCCTCCCGGGGAAGGGTATTTGCCAAGTCACCACGCTTGGCAGGAGGGTTGGTGACCGCAGTATTATGTTGTACCACACAAGGAAACGCTCCTGCCCGTTCCTTGATATACGATTATTATAGATGATGTTATAACAATCGGGACCAACGGCTTAACGTGCTTTCCGAGGCACAGAGGGTAGTCCCTCAACCAACCAAACCCGGAAAGATATCTTACAAATTACTCAAAGATTTCCTGTCCAGCGTGGGGATCGAACCCACGACCTCAAAGATTTAAAGCGAGCCAAATACCGCTACGCTATGGAGGTTTTATGATAAAAACAAATAAATTTATATTAATAATGTCCTCACGACCACCGATAGATGATTTGCCTTCTAATTAATAACCATAACTGGACCCAAATTCACGTACTGCGATTTTTATAAAATCATCTACATCAATTGTATGCCAATAAAATGCGATCAACGTTTCATGTAAATTTTTATCCGTATCCTTTTTTTAATTTTTTGATGTTTGGCATGCGTGGCGTCAAAACTGGGGCTGGCGAAAAAACCAGCGCTGCCGCAGTGATCTTTTAGATTGAAATAAATAATGAAATTTATTCAGCACTTACGTATTTACATACACTTGTATTTGTCAAAATTACACTGTATAAGACTAAATCACTAAAGTATCACTTAAGTAGATAAAAACATTGTTATAATTATTTGATCTTACAGAATTTTTAATCAGTCTGTCCGTCTGTCGAGCGATAAATGACAAATGTACACATTAGGTATAGTAAGATGCCTTAAAGGTAACAGGTCTAAAATTAAAATTAACTTGGCAACTTGGAGGGCACCCTTAAGGGGTTAGGACCAACGCTCAGGGTGCCATTGGAGTAAAGAGTAGATTTACGAACAGTGGTGATGATCGCTGGCACGAGATCACAGTTCGGGGAATAAGCAACAACGCGGTCCTCGGCCATGCCGTCGAGGATCCTACCCTAGCTAACCTGCAACCTTTCACTAGCTATCTAAGTGGACGACCCGGAGAAGAAAGAAATAAAGAAACTCCGATATTATTATTTTTGTCTCTTTTATTATTATAGATTATTAAAATAGCTTAATGCTGAAGCCAGTGCCTATTTATGGTGCATATACCTAACTGTAGTAGAAATTATCAATTTCTCATTTTTTATTTTTGTATGTGCCATAATTAAATTTATTCTCTTCCTTTTTTTTCTGTTTGTGTGTTATTTCGTAATACAGCGGCCACCAGCCCGCCTGCCCATTGTGGTGACTATGGCTAAAATCTCCAAGGCAGAAAGCAAGACTTATGCTACTGCGCCACAGGGGTTCTCCTGAAGTGTCAACAACAAAAACAACAAATTTTCCAGCTGAGTGGTGACCGGTAGTAATAGCACGCGCCATTACACCGCAACTTCCGATTGTACAGGAAATAGTGGCGAATGAAACTTACGGTTTGGTATAGTTTTTCTTTTGATCTTCGATCTATTATGTACTTATTTTAAAAAATCTGGAATTTAGTATTTTGAGACTCGATTCACAATTCTAGCGAATTCACAAAGTTGTAAAACGATTTTCATGGCATGTGGCACATCACTATCAAGAGCATAGACTAGACATGAACTTTTGAAGGATCCCGGACACTTTTGGATTTTTTTATAGCTATATATTAGGTTGGGGTAAAAGTCTTTTCGCGGTAAAGTATGTATGAACTTGTAATAAAATCTCTTTGGCTATACTATTTGTATCTGGCTGGTTTTGGTATCGTTAAATTTTAAAGAACATAATTCCAAATTCACATTAGTAAAATGTGTGATTTTCATTTGTTTTTCGTACTGTCAAGATGAGTGAATCTAATGAAGAAATTCGATACATTTTAAAATTTTAATACAAAAAAACGGGCCAAGTGCGAGTCGGACTCTCGCACGAAGGGTTCCGTACTAGTTGTAAGTGCCTACCTATTTTTGATATCAAGAATACAACAAGTAACATAGTATAAAACTTCTTGTAGTTCGTTGTAACTTTGATAGATGGTAATAATAGTTGAATGAATGAAAGGTAAATTGCGGTTTACGGTTTATGACGTATTAAAAAAAAACTACTTACTTGATCTCGTTCAAACCAATTTTCGGTGGAAGTTTGCATGGTAATGTACATCATATATATTTTTTTAGTTTTATCATTCTCTTATTTTAGAAGTTACAGGGGGGGGACACACATTTTACCACTTTGGAAGTGTCTCTCGCGCAAACTATTCAGTTTAGAAAAAAATGATATTAGAAACCTCAACATCATTTTTGAAGACCTATCCATAGATAACCCAGAGGTATGAGTTTGATGAAAAAAAAAATTTGTGTTTCATTTCTATGTATGGGGAACTCCAAAATTATTTGTTTTTTTTCTATTTTTGTGTAAAAATCTTAATGCGGTTCACAACATACATCTACTTGCCAAGTTTCAACATTATATTTCTTATAGTTTCGGAAAAAAGTGGCTGTGACATACGGACAGACAGACAGACAGACAGACATGACAAATCTATAAGGGTTCCGTTTTTTGCCATTTGGCTACGGAACCCTAAAAAGGGAAAAAAGGCAACGCAAGCCGCGAAAAAAAATTGCGATGTTTATGGACCTAGTGCAGTGTGTGTGAGAGTAGCAAAAATTTGGTTTAAGCGTTTTCAATCCGGAAATTGCATTCACAGGGCTTGAGAAGTGTTAAGGGGTCTGAAAGAAAATACATTTATACAGCACAAAACACAAGATATTACACAGGAAACATAACTATATGTTTCCTGTGTTTGTTTAATGTAATGAAATGAAACAATAAGACGCCTTGTATATTCTGCCGAAAAAGTCGCCACCTCAGCATAGGCTAGGCGATACCAAGCGCTGGTTTTCAGTAAAGGATAACAGAAGACCCTCCAGTCGACCATTTCAATTTGGCACACGATGCAAACAGCCTATATATGTTGATTGACTAGCTTTTTGTACCGCAATAGGGACTCGAATCCAGTTTTCATCTTTTTACAATTTACTAAAGTTTATAAATGTAAGAATGCCCTCGCTATCAGACAGTAAGTCATCCAATCTCCCCTCGGACACAAGGCGATGTCATAAACACGACAGATACAGACTATTCACAACTGTTTATCAATAATTATGTTTTTTATCTGTGGCTGTGAGAGCGAGGGGGCAGGGCTGCCACTTGCAAAACAGACAACGTGCTTGGAATTTATTTATTAAGGGTTCCGTGGCGGAAGGGTTAAAACGAGAATTATACTATACTAGTGACCCGCCCCGGCGTCGCACGGGTGTAATGCTGATGTGTCACTATATAGTATAACACAAAGTCGCTTCCCGCTGTCTGTCCGTCCCTATGTATGCTTAGATCTTTAAAACTACGCAACAGATTTAGATGCGTTTTTTTAAATTGATAGAGTGATTCAAGAGGTTGGTTTTTATGTATTCATCAGCATGGCACCCGTGCGAAGCCGGGGCGGGTCGCTAGTTATACATATAAACCTTCCACTGGAATCACTTCATCTATTAAAAAAATCGCATCAAAATCCGTTGCGTAGTTCTAAAGATGTAAGCATACATAGGTACAGACAGACAGCGGGAAGCGAATTTGTTTTATACTATGTAGTGATGTATCATATACCAATTTCTTTAAAATTTGTTTGTTTGCTTGAACGCGCTAATCTTAGGAACTACTGGTCCGGTTTCTTATACTAATATATAAAGCTGAAGAGTTTTTTTGTTTGTTTGCTTGAACGCGCTAATCTCAGGAACTACTGAACTACTGGTCCGATTTGAAAAATTATTTCCGAAAACTTCTTTGAAAATTTAAGCCAATTCCGTTCTTTAGTTTTAGTTTGAAAGAGTAACAAACATCCATCCTATACTCACAAAATTTCGCGTTTATAATATTAGTAGGATTTTCCTCAGTCAGACAACCCTGCTCACAGATAAAAAATATAAATGGCGGGAGATAAGGCCTCTAGGGAGTGAGTGGGGAATGAGTGAATGTTTTTATGAAGCATATGCGAAAGATGATAAGCTGTCATTGTAATCTTGTGGTATTTTGGAGGGCGGTTCAGAGATATAATTTATATAGCAATGGGACCTACAAGATGGCAAAAAGCTATCGAACAAAATGGTACCTACATACTTTAGTTAAATGTAAATAAAATATATTAATTTTATTTTCGAATTTTCTTAAAAAATGCGAAGAAACTTTTTTTCCAATCTATTATGTTGTTAATATAAACTTACTAGCTCCCCGCGCGCGGTTTCAACTGCGTCACTCTGGTTCCCGCAGGACGTTAATTTTATTTTATTTTATTACAAGCAGAGTTTTGCAGTCTACTAGTATTCTTGTTAACCCCTCGTGCTAAGCTTAAATGCTTGTGTTACGAGTGGGTTCACGTCAGCAGTGCAATGAGTGGGATTCAAACCGGTTTCCTCGAAATCACTAGTCCGATGCTCTAGCCATTGGGCTTCGGTCGGTATTAATTAAATATAGCCTATCGCCTTCCTCGATAAATGAGCTATCTAACACTGCTAATTGAACCAGTAGTTTCTAAGATTAGCGCGATCAAACAAACAAACTCTTCGGGTTTATATATTAATAGCGGCTCGCCCGGCTTCGCACGGAAGGACTTTTATAGCCTATGTTACTCAAGGATAATATAGCATTTTAATGGTGAAAGTATTATCGAAATCCGTATAGTAGTTTTTAAATTTATTCGAGACAAAAATCATCATCATCATCAGCCCGTACAACGTCCACTGCAGAACAAGGGCCTCCTCTAGAGGAAGGGTTTTGCCATAGTCACCACGCTTGGCATGCGGATTGTTGACCGCAGTATTATGTTACAGGGAAACGCTGCTGTCCGTTCCCTGGTATACGCTTGTTATAGATGATGGTATAACAATCGGGACCAACGGCTTAACGTGCTTTCCGAGGCACGGAGGGTAGTCCCACAACCAACCAAGCCCGGAAAGATATCTTAAAATAGACACAAAGATTTCCTGTCCAGCATGAGGATCGAAACGACGACCTCAGAGATTTAAAGCGAGCCAAATACCGCTACGCTACCTACGGAGATTGTGGAAACAAACATACAAAATCACAAAGTTTTTGTATAGATATAGATAGTACCTACATATATAGATATACATATATATGCAAGCAACAAGCCAGTTTAAGCAGCCCATGGCGTTTCCCAAGGTCTACTAAATCTCTTATGCCCGCTGAAGTAGCAAAAGCCTCAGGGCTAACTACATATGTCCGTCAGAAAAAAAAAACTAACTAAATCTCTGTTCCAAATTTCGTCAAAATCAATTAAGTTATATATGAGTGAACGTGTAACAGACATACAGTGTTATTTACGCATTTATAATATTAGTAAGAATTTAAATCAATTTCCAATTTGAATGTGCAAACAAATAAAGGATAAGCAAAGTTTAAAAGTGTGAACTGAAAGCCCTTGTAGGACGAGTAGGGGTGCTTTACGGCAGCGGTTCTCAAAGTGTTCGTTTTGACCCTATGGGTGAATTAGCTTGAAAGACGAATGCCATGTTTGTGATTCAGACAAGTACAAGTGTATTTAAATGCCTTTTTTTTTTTGTTTTCCTGTGGGAAATGCTTTTACGCATTCCCACCGCCGCTGCAGCGTATTCGTGCGCTGGCAGTGGGATATGTGGGACTCGCCCTCTCCATAGCGTGGTATGCTAAACTCATACCACGAGGAAAAGACCCCACACCACTAAAACCCCCGGGGGCCGGGTAGGCATGAGCAATCCGGTCCAAGTGTATTCAAATGGCTAAGTGCTGAATAAATTTAAATATTTTACTAATAGAAGCGGCCCAATGGTTAGGGCTTTGGACTTGCGATCATATGGGCGCTGGTTCGATCCGTGGGATCAACTGCACTACCGACGCGAACCTACTTATAACACAAGCATTTTAGTTTACCACGAGGGGTTAACAAGAATCTGCTAGTAATAATAAAAAATACAATAATAATAATAATACGGATATAGCCTTTGTCGCGTCATTGATTAAGCAGAAAGCCTCGAGGCTAAAACAAAATGTCCGTACAAAAAATATATTTAATACTGCATGGTCTATGCTATGCAAAACTATTTTACAGAATGCAGAATAAAACAAAGTCGCTTCCCGCTGTCTGTCTGTCCCTATATACATAGGGACAGACAGACTTAGATCTTTAAAACTACGCAACAGATTTTGATGCGGGTTTTTTATTAGATATAGTGATTCAATAGGAAGGTTTATATTATTATGTATAATACATTAGCATGACGCGCGAAGTGCGAAGCTGGAGCGGGTGGCTAGTATTTTATAAGTTAGTAGTTAGGTAATAGTAGTTGTGAATTTTAAAGGGGCCTGATGTAAAACGCATCAATTCACAACGTAGTCACAACGTAGGTAGATAGAAAAAGACTCGTAGGAAGCTAGTATAGGGTCCGGTCGTCCTCGCAAGGCGAGGCTCGCGACGCGTTCTATGCTTCTGACCGAATCCCAGCCCACGCTGGTTGATTCTAATTATATTTATAGTACGCGACTATCACATGCCACATTGGTAGATTTAAATTCCATTTAATAACATTACTGTTGAAATGTATACTAATTAATTAGGTAGTCAAGTTTTTTTTTTTGTCTTTGTATATTTTTATCATTGTATTTGACTTATAATAAGTACGATCGATTCGTCTACATTATCAATAAACGTTTTCATTTTCATTTTCATTTTTCATTCATCAGGGTCTATGGGATGAAAAAGTTTGAGGATCTTTGAATTAAGGTCTACCATAAGGGATGAGTCCCTAGGGCCGGTTTATCACGCCCCACAGTTGGGGAGGGTAAACAGAATTAAATCAAAACGACTAAACAATGGATTTACTGAGTTTTATTGTTTTAAATAGGGATGTTTTTGATAAAGGAATGTATGATTATTTATTTATTTATTTAATAAGGCACGTCAACAACATAAACACAATCATTACAAATTCGCAATGGGCTCTAAAAGCAGGACTAGTGTTTACATAAATAACAGACATGCACATCATTCGTAATAATATGAGAATTACAGAATAAAAAATTTTATACATGCATTGTTATTACAATTTTAATTTTATAATGATTATTTTTTATTTATTGGATAAAGATTTCAATGTAAAAAATTCAAAAAAAAAAATTCAAAACATAAAATATATACATATTATTATATTAAATTACATACATACATTATTAAAAATCACTTTATTTAAGTTTATATATATATATATATATTTTTTTTTTTTTTTTTTTATTTATATTTTTTTCTTTATTTTGTTTTTAAATTGACTTGGATGATCATGGAAGATGTCTAGACCGTAAAGACTGTTCCAGTTGTTGTATGTATTGGTCAACCTGGCTAAAGGAGCGTTTTGTCCCAAATTCGTTTTATGTTGTGGTACTTCAAAGAATGTTTTTAATGCTCTCCTGGAATTGATTTTTGGTACAGAAATTCTAATTCGTTCAAGAAGTCCTTGAGCCTCTACCTCGCCCCTTACTATTCCCTGAAGGAACATGAGATCTAACATACGTCGTCGTTCGCGCAGAGTTGACATATGGAAGAAAGAAAGCCGTTCACTATAAGAACATCTGCTGCTAATACCTGGGGTGACAAAAGCCAAATGTCTAGTAAAAGATCTTTGAATAGACTCTATTCGTTCACAATGGACTGTGTAATGAGGGTTCCAAACGACACTACCAAATTCTAAGACACTCCGTACAAACGCATTAAATAATAAAATTTTCGAAAATGGGTTTTTGAAATCTTTTGAATTTCGTTTAATAAAACCAAGCATTTTAGCGGCCTTGTTGACAATATTGCTGTAATGTGACATAAAAGTGAGTTTGCTGTCAAGTATTATGCCTAAGTCACGTACCTCGGTTGAAACTATAATATCGTCGTTGTTAATATGGTAGCGAGTCGGTATATACTTTTTTTTTTTTGTGAAGCGAATATGATGGCATTTTGAGGCGTTCAGTACCATTTGGTTTTCGCAACACCAGTCATATATTCCACCGAGATCGGCTTGAAAAAGTGCTGCGTCGCTGGGAGAGTCAATTAGACGAAATATTTTAAGGTCATCGGCAAACAAAGAGCATTGACAGTGGTGTATTCTTTGGACAATATCATTAATAAATAATATAAACAGGATGGGTCCCAAATGGGAACCTTGTGGTACCCCTGACGTAGCAAAATATTTCCCTGATTTATGCCCGCTAACAACCACTACTTGTTCTCTTTCAGCTAAATAGGATACAAACCAGTCTAACAGTTTGTCACATATTCCATACTGTTGTTGCAGCTTGTCTACAAGTATTTTATGATTAACTAAATCAAAAGCACTAGCAAAATCAGTGTATACTGCATCGAACTGTTGTTTTTTGTCTACTCCTTCCATAATAGGCGTTAGATACGAAACGAGATTCGTTGTAATTGACTTTTTTCCCTGAAATCCGTGCTGCTCGATTTGTATGAGTGATTTAGTATGTTTTGTTAATATTGGACAAACCAGCGACTCAAACACTTTAGAAAATGCAGAAAGTATTGATATAGGCCTATAATTCCGAACATCATCATTATCTCCTTTCTTAAAGATAGGTACAATCCGAGCTTGTTTCCACTCCCTGGGGAAAATACCGGTGGACAATGATTGGTTAAATATTTCTTTTAATGGAAATGATAATGCGGAAGCACATCTTTTGAGGAAAAGCGGTGGTATGTCGTCAGGCCCAGCGCCCTTGTTTGGATTCAAGTGTTTAATTGTTTTAAGGATGTCCTTTTCACTAAAACTTAGATGCCCTAGTACATTAGCATGAGATGCTGTTTTTGTTATGAAATGAGATTTAGGATTCACAACATTCGCGTTATTTGTATTGTATATGGCACTAAAGTGTGAAGCAAACAAGTTGGCTATGTCCTGACCAGAAGACGCATGCGTATCATGGTTATAGTGCATCTCAGCTGGATAGGAGTTTGGCGCTGCTTTTTTGCTTTTGATATAGTTCCAGAAAGTTTTCGGACTGTTTTTTAAGTTGTGTTCTATTGTTCTAAGGTAGTTTGCATAACAGTCAGGGAAAAATTTATCACATCTGCTTCGTATGACTTCATATTCGAATCTATCCCTGGGGTTATTGAATCTCTTTACTTTGCTTCTCAATTTTTCCTTTTCTTTTAAAAGGCGGATCAGCTCTTTCGTAAACCAAACTGGTTGCGATTGCATGCGCGTCCTGCGTTTTGGCACGTGTGCCTTGATTGTTGATTTGATGTGTTCATAAAATACAGAAACCATTTCATTGACATCGGCGCATCCCTTGAAAATTTCTGACCAATCAAGATTTTTTAATTCCGATTGTATTTTGTTGTAGTCAGCCCTAAAATAATTATAACCAGACCGAGGTACAGAATCAAGTGATTGATAGGGTGTTAAATTTAAAGTTATATTGAGTGGGGGATGGTATAAGTCAGTTTTGCTAATACTGTCGCATTTTGAGACAACACAGTTTTTAATGTTAGTTAGAACTAGATCGAGTATTTTATTTTCGTGATTTGTGACAGCATTATACTGCTGAAGTCCTGTCAATGACATAAAATCTGTAATGCAAAAACCTAGTCTTCCTTGGTAATTTTCTGAAATTCTGAATTCTGCGGTCATTGGCACGGAATTATCAATGTTAGTCCATTCTATAAAGCTCAGATTGAAATCACCGATTATGATGACATCATTGACACATTGCATGATTCTTTGCGTATTTTCCACGAATTCACCAAGTTGTTCAATTCTAACAGGCGGTGGCAAGTATAAAAGGCATAATGCGATTTTTTTACACGTGTCATTTATGACTACTTCTAATGTCACCCAGATATCCTCCAAGTCACTCTCCCACTTCAGCATACGACAAGATGGAATATCTCGTGATACTGCTATTAAGACGCCCCCTCCGTCAGACTTGGACGATTTAGCTACATCACGATCCCTACGGTAGACCACATAACGATTGTCAATTATTTCACTATTGGAAATGCATCCGTTTAGCCAGGTTTCACTGAGTAGTATTATATCATGATTGCATTTTAAAATGTTGTTATAAACTTGGGTAGTCTTTGTTCGCATACCGCGTACATTTTGGTACAATATATCTATACTATTGAATTATAAAATAAATAATTAAAGACAACATTGGCGGATAATCTATTAAAACTACTTAAGTAAAGCTAGGCTGTGAGAACTGCGAATATGAATGGCTTGGTCCTCTTCTTTTTTTCTGGCGTAAATTCTTCCGTCTCGCACCCAGACGAATTTGTAACCAACTTCCTTGGCCTTCAACCGAGCTGCTGCATGAAGGTTTTTATTACAGGGACTCAAGTGTTCCGCCACAAAAACGGGTTCCCGTTTACCAGCCATGCCTAGATGGTGAGTGCATAATTTATCGTTCAAATGAGCTCTATTGTATTTGGCAACAGCAGCTAGAAGGGAATCCCGTGCCGCTCGATCACGGAGCTTTACTACGACTGTTCTGGGACGTTTGACATCATGGTTGATCTGAGCCACTCTAGTGGCAAATTGTATATCTTCATTATTTATTTTGTGTCCTACCGCATTACTGAGTTGTACTGTAATACTTGTAAGGTTTTCAGTTCTGTGCTCAGTTATTCCATTTATTTCGATATTACATTCACGCATTTGTTGTTCCACAGTGTTTAGCCTCAAAGATAGCTGGTTAATTGTTGTTTGCAGTTCGTTGTTGTTTTTATGCAGCTGGTCAATGAGAGATACTTTTTCGTCGAGGGTTTTTTTCATATCATCGCAAGAATTGCTATGAAAATTAAGGGAGTCCTCAAGACCAGTAATCCGATCCGTTATATTCTTCAAGTGTTTAGCGAATTGTTCCGTGATGGTCGCCCTAGTTGCCTTTTCGACTTCTTCACTGATGATCTTACGTAATGAATCTTCTGACAGTGTAGCACAAACGCTTGCTGTTTTGTATTCTTCCGAAGGAACAGGTGTAGATTTGCTTTTGTGTCGTGGAGCCACATTTACATTGCTGTTTTCCGGTGGTTGTTGGCTCATCGGGGGTCGAATAGGCGTATTGGTGTTTCCACTTTTGGGCTCACTACTTCGGCATTTGGGACATTTCCATAATTGTTTAGCATCAATCGTCAATCCATGGAAACGAGCTGGTGTAATGTTAGCGCATTCCAGATCGTACGTTAGAAAACATAAACAACATTTCATAATTTCTTTGCCTTTTATAGCATTGTAACAGCCATCACATTTTAATTTACTCATTGTAATGCAAGACGGTCCGAAGGTGCACTACTTCAATAGATTGCTTAAGATTTAGTTTTTGTAGCGGGTTGGAACGCAGCACTGTCCGTTAAGTTGGTAGCACGGGCAACTGACATAAACGAGTAGTGAGATTTCGATGCACGCCAAAACCTTCCGTAATACTTTAAACGCAGTAGCTAAAATCCAAAGCACCGTAGACGTAAATGATTTTGCACTTTATTTAATTTTTCACTTCAGTTTATTTATATCTAGTGGTTGTGGTTTTTTATATTCACATTAGTTAACTTTACACTGGGCGTAAGTTTTGATTATAATCAATTTAATAATATGCACTTCAAACTATTTTTAATTATTTATTATAAGCACGTAACGTAAACAATGACTTTTATTCTCAGGCGCGTTCCAGAGGTGATAATGGAATGATAATAAAAATAATCGATGATTTTTATACTGGGTGAATTTTGTTACCGTCTTGAAAATAATAGGGCGTGATAATAATATGTATATGAAATAGATGTGTAAGGCATAGTTATTTTATCATATTTTTTTACTGACATCGAGTGAAAATCGTTACGCAAAAATACCTAAGTAAGTAGTTACGCTATTTCGCTCACTCTTTTATTTTTTTCCTCTTAACAGATCTTGGCAAACCTGCGAAGATGAGGGATATTGCCATAATTACCACGCTTGGCAGGCGGATTGGTGACCGCAGTATTATGTTGTACCACACAAGGAAACGCTGCTGTCCGTTCCTTGATATACGATTGTTATAGATTATACAACAATCGGGAACAACGGCTTCGCTCAACCAACCAGACCCGTAAAGAAACCCATGACCACCGAGATTTAAAGCGAGACAAATACCGCTACGCTACGGAGGTTGTATAGATGTATTATATTATATTAAAACTATTTAATTATTATATTATTGTTTACTGACACAAGACTGACAGACTTCTAGCACACCTGAAATAAATTAAACATAATTTAATAGTAAATGTTACCTATTTATAATTAATTTGTATGTAAATACCTAAGTGCTGAATAAAAATCGTTTATTTCGTTTTTATACCTGTATGTGCCGCTGCAATAAAAAACTGCAAATATTAACTTTAAAACAATAGATTATCTACCCTCTGCAACGCACGGAAACGTCAAAAAGGAATTTGATATTAATCCTTCAGTTCTCCACCAGATGGGGCGGCGGTCAGGTGCGGGTAAGCCGGCTTTATAACAACATCGAGGGTTGGTTTAATGATTGAAATTGTACCGGTGACTCAGTGGAAACGATGCTTCTGAAAACTAGTGACGTGGGTTCGAATCCGGTTTTTATTCTATTTTCTTGTTTCTGTTGGAAGGACGAATTGGAAAAAGCCAGAACGATAGGTAATGTATTAGAACCTAAGAGAAGATAAGATATCATTTATTTTCTCACCACAATTTACAATAACAAAAATAAATTAGTCTATTACAGAGCACAGCTTTTGTGGGAGACTGGAAGGTAGAGTCCAGCGTTATTACGCTCAATGAGCTCCTCGACTGGGGAAGTCCACCTTATAGAATACTCTTTTCCACCCGCGTCACTCCCATTCCCGTAAAAGCTTTCTTCATCAGCTGAACTTCTCGACAAATGGGCTATCTAACACCGAAATAATTTCTCAAATCCGACCAGGAGTTCTTGATATAGCGCGATAAAAACAAACAAACTCTTCAACTCTAGATATTTATACAAGTACTAGCTTTCTGGCTTTAATCCAAATAAATCCCGTTCCTATAAGATCCTCCATCCTCGATAAATGGGCTATCTAACTTTAACTTCGTGCTTGTATGAAGAATGTTATGAGAGTGAATGAAGCGAAAGATGTGTGTAGGGATCGTACCAAGTGGAGGTCCATTGTCTCTGCCTACCCTGCTGGGAAACAGGCGTGAGCTTATGTATATATGTAACACATATTGATTGATATATTGATAGTATATTAATACTAGATCGAAGCATAATCTCGTTTTACATGCAACACGTCTCCACAAAATTAGCAATTCGTTTTTGGGGCAATGTATACGCTTCTACAACAAACTTCCTAATAATGTAAGAGATCTTTCTACAAACAAGTTTAAACGATATGTCAAAGATAAATTATGTAAAAAGGCTTATAATAAATTTCTGATTATGTCAATGACAAAACAGCTTGTAAATATTGTAATAATTGTAAAATAAAATTTATTTAAACAAAAAGATTCCTCTGAGTTTCTTGCCAGTTATTCTCAGAGTTGCCACGTCCAGAACTGGTGGTAGAAAAAGAAAGGGACGCATCATAAAAACATGATTTAAAATATTTTAAATGTGTCTATATGAATAAAGAATTTTTACTTTTCACTTTTGAACACTGAAATAATTTTTCAAATAGGACCTGGGATTAGCGCGTTCAAGCAAAAAACAAACTGTGCAGCTTTGTGTATTGGTGTAGATGTATAATAATTTTCAAACACACCTCATCACAATTCAGTAGGGGGAATGCAGACAATATGTTCCACTTACTCTATTAATTCGATTCGTACGTGTGCTCTGATGACAGCATTGAACCAGCGGTGTGCTGTAATGTCGTTTGGATTGGTATAATCTAATTTGGACCGGTACAATTTGGTTACATTTGTGGGGGAGATAGGGAATGTTTGTGGCCGCAATTAGCGGTATTGTAAAATATTTTTTGGGTGAATATTGTCGTGTAACACTGAAATAATTTTTCAAACCGGTCCAGTAGTTCCTGAGTTTAGCGCGTTGAAGCAAACAAACAAACTCTTCAGCTTTATATATTAGTATATAGACTTATAGTAGATACGGGTCTCAATCACAGTGCAATTTTAATGCAAATCATTAGCTTTTTATTAAGCCGACTTTTCGTCATGGGTCACCAAGTCAGTATTTTTTTTTGTCAATTTAGACATATTGATGCTATTAGCTTAGAGGATGGGAAAACATGTTGTTTCGAAAATTATAAACATACCTCGTCCTATAAAAACGCGTAAAATTAAGTGAAAAATACATATGTTTGGTTTTGGTGCACAGAAAAGAGAAATCTGTTCTGTGTTCTGGTGTCTATGTAAAGTGTTATAGATATACCATACAACAGAGTTTCTCTGTTCTGTGGTAAATACTGTACATAATATTGCGCTTTTCAACCCACTTACCAAGCGTGGTGCCATGGCAATATCCCCTTTGATGGCCCATGCTCTGCAGTGGACGGTAAACGGGCTGATGATAATGATACAAATAGATACCATTTAATAAGATCTGAGCTCTACTCGGTGAAACACAATCGTTTCTTAAGTAAAGTAAAACTAAACATAAAAATTTGAAGGGTATTTTCCCTCTACCATCAAGTTGTGTAAAACATCCATACTTAGTCAACATGGGGTCAGATTTCACAGTAATGACGCGCTAGACCTTCGAATAAAATTCGAGCTTAAAATAATTAAGTACAGCAAACCAAAAATTTTCCAAAAAATGTGGCAAACTACATATGTCCGTAAAAAAATCGAATCCACAGCACAAGTTTTAGAAACCATTTTTGTTAGTCATTAAAAAAAAGTTTCAATTACAACAATACAACAATTGCATCGTCAACGTCAACTTACACGTTTTTTACATTTCCTTAACAAAATAATCAACATTCTTACCCTCAGAATTCCATCACAATAAGGACTAAAGATAGCCCCGGGGTTACCCAAAGATACCGAAATGCCAAATCCCAAAATCCCTAATAATGTTGCCCTTCTCCCGGGTCTATAAAATCAATCCGGGGTAATCTAAACTCAACAATGGGTGATGATCCATCAAACTATGGTAATGTAGGGGAGCTAGGGTAGCTATGCATGTTATTGTTATAGGGTATTGTGTAGCACGTGAGTATTGTTTTGTTGATCAGTGGTTGATTAGTGGGGTTTTATTGGGACGTATGTTATAAACTTGTAATAAATAAAAAAACATTGTAATAAATAAAAGTGTATATTATGTAGCGATTTTAGTGTAATGTTTATCGCTTTAACGAGTAGTAGGTATGTTTAGAATTGATTTTGCTTTGGTTATAAACTTGGTGTCATCAATGGGGTCAACTAGAAGACCAGCGCTAAATTCATAGCATAAAGCTGAAGTTGGTGCCTATTTATGGTGCACATGGAATTAATGTATTAATTTGATATTGTATTTTTACGGAAAACAGTGCATTATAAATAAATATTTTTCTTTCTTTCTTTCTTTCTTGATTGGTTTTGATCTTTATTACAAGTATACAAAGTTCAAAATATAGTGGGTTCTATATTCCCTCTGCCTTTTAAAGGTAAATATTTCACTTTTGACGAGACATGGGTTGGTCAGATGTCAGAACTGCCTCATTGGTCTAGAGGTAATATGTTCGAGCGTAATTAAAGAGGTCCCGGATTCGATCCTCGGGTCGAGCATAAAATATGGTAAATTTTGTACCTGTTACCTTTAAGGCATCTTACAATATTGTGTACAATTGTCGTTTATCGAACAACAGACGGACAGACGGATTAATAAATCTGTAAGATCAAATAATGTTAACATTATTTTTATCTACGTAAGTGATTCTTTTGTTAGATTTAGTCTTACACAGTGTAATTTTGACAAGTACAAGTGTATGTAAAACGCACACTTGTACTTGTTTCCTAAAACTATATTGTAAGTGATTAGTATCAATTCTACTAACCTGCCCTACTGTACTCTACTTCACTAGGTATAGGCATATGTCAAAGTAACTGTACATCTATTTATTACAACTAAACTACTGACCCGATTTTAATGAAATTTGGTAAATAAATAGTCTAGACTTTAGGAAACACATAGGCTTTCATTTACCGAAAAAAGACAGGCGTGGTTGGTAGTGTTTGGTGTATTTTGTAAAAGTGTTTGGCGCATTTTGTAAAAGTGTTAGGTGTATTTTGTAATTGTGTTTGGTGTATATCTAGCAGATAAAAGATTTTTTTTTTACCTCAAAGTAACTATTCTACGAGTAAGAAGCTAATACAATATACATCTAACACCTCCCATCCCATCATTACACTGTTTTATGGAGACACACAGTCACCCTACCGAATACCGCTCTTACTATAATCCAATGATTTGCGTGACATTAGTGGCGCTCATGTAGATGAGTGCGTTTTTATGGACATCCTTCTTTATAGGTTTAACGTTTTAAAGTGTCAGTGCGGGAGCGAGAGGGGATTATTGAGATTTTATTGGATACTACACTGCGCCTCGTGATTTTACCCGTGTTAGATTGTATAGTGACTAGTGACTTAGTACGGTGGGATGGAAAATTTTATAATAAATTTGACTGCACTGTTTGCTAAGTGGTTAATTCTGAGGCTTGGTGCTCTGGTTAATTTCCATCCAGGATAGCTGTTTTTGAGTAATTTGTATTCGTGTATAATGATATTCATTTTGTTTTTGCGGAACTTGTCTTTAGAATTTTATAGCATAAATGTTAATTTAAGTTTTATAATATAGTTTTATAAATATAAGCAATTTATTGTTTTAATTCTGTTGATAGCCATATTAAGTATAAAAAGTTAATAAATAAAAGTAACTGGATCAAAACCTACGCTCTGTCCATTTGAGTATGTTTCGCCGGACCGTCTCATGTGGGTCGTGTTAAAACCGGCAGTAGAATAACCCACTGAGTTTGTTTCGCCGGATCTTCTCAGTTGGGGCGTATTGGATCCGGTGGTAGCATTAAAGCGCGTCCGTCGTTATATATTCATGGTCCACTTAAATAATGACAATTGTTCTAACCTAATATAGACAGAACAAACTATTGGACACAATATAGTAAAATAATAAAGTTAAGACTAAAATTATTAAAAACAATAACTAAAAAACTGCATAATATGCTCATTTATAAATGTTAAAATTATACATAGATTAATAATAAATTATTGTTTTGACTATTTGCAAGTGCCTGTAATAGGTTTACGTAAATAAAAATGTTTTTTATTTAAAAAAAGTAAATGGTTTCTTCTCAAAAAAAACTCTAGAAATACCCGTTTGATTTATAAAATCTTATTACAATTTATTGCTCATTCCTTAGGGAGTAGGTTATTAAACTACGCTATGACCCCACTGCAGCTAAATAGCGTCCATCGCATATGATTCCAGCTATATAGTAATAACCTTTAAAATACACTTTCCTCAAAGAAGACTTGAAATTAAAATGCCAAATATATGTCTATAGTGATTAAAAGCTGGTATAAAGCTGGGTGCACACTAAAGATTGTCTCGTGCTCAGCCGAGCGTGTAATGCGCGAGGGTGGAGTTAAAGACTTAACATAAAGTGCAAAGTTGAAGCTGCACATTTGTTTGTAATGTGAGTGAATAATTCTAACAAAAAATATACTATTCTTACGGAAAAAGGCAGAAAAAAATAATTATTAGAACGAGCCCGGTTTAATTGAATATTTCTCGGATTTAAAAGCATTGTATTGTTTGTTTCTAGAGTAAAGTTTTTTAGATTCAACTTCAAAAGAAGAAACAGGGTTATTCCGTTGGGCATAGAATATATGTAGGTTCGTACTATATTTAGAGGAGCTGAGAACCAAACGTTACGTTACTTAAAAATCTCAATCTAACATTCATCATCATCATCATCAGCCCGTATAACGTCCACTGCTGAACATGGGCCTCCTCTCGAGGGAGGATATTTGCCGTAGTCACCACGCTTGGCAGGTGGATTGGTGACCGCAGAATTATGTTGAAACACACAAGGAACGCTGCTGCCCGTTCCTTGATATACGATTATTATAGATCATGTTATAACAATCGGGACCAGCTGCTTAACGTGCTTTCCGAGGCACGGAGGGTAGTCCCTCAACCAACCAGACCCGGAAAGAAATCTTAGAATGTACACAAAGATTTCCTGTCCAGTGTGGGAATCGAACCCACGACCTCCGAGATTTAAGGCGAGCCAAATACCGCTACGCTACGGAGGTTGTCTACATCTAACATTATTCTTTATTATTTACATATGGCATTGTCGTTTTGGGAGAAGTTACTTATACACAGCGTTAGCTATGTCACTATTCCAATCATACAATAATACTGCAACCATTAATAGATTCCCCCGCCATTTTATTCCCAATCATCATACACCTAATCCTAAAAGTTTCCACAGATTAGAGTCTCATAATAGCGAGCACAGAGTTCAGACATCAAGAACACGCGCGATCCATCACTTCGGTCCCCCTCTCCCCTACCCGCATGCAATCCGCCGAATCACGTGCTCGGCCGAGCGCGGGACAATCACTTGTGTACGCAGCCTAAGGGTAGTCGCACATCTTCGCTCAGAACATCGATTTGATAGGAATTTTATTATGTTTTTATTAATATATAACCTTTGTGACGTAGGACAATCTTTGTAGCGTTACGGTATTAGTCTAGCTTTCAGTCTCGGAGGTCGTGGGTTCGATCCCCACGCCGGACAAGAACATTTAGTGGCTTTTTTGTTTTTTCGAACGGACGTATGTATTTAGCCTCGAGGCTTTTGCTACTTTACCGGGCATAAAGGCGAGCAGAGCTCCAGTCTAGATAAATGGTTTAAACACTACAAACTTAGCAACCTGCGCAAGAGGGTGTCCCCTGTGGGACTTGGACCTCGGCTCAGGGCGGTCGCTGACGGGGAGATTGAGGGGTTTTTGGCTTTTAGTTTAGGGGAGTTTTGTGCAACTGTCGCTCTACTTTACAGTTCGCGGGCCTCTCGGACTTCGGGTCTACGAGGGCATCGGAAGGTTCTTAGTAAACTAAGGGTCGGGAGGGGAACTTTTAATGTCAATTTCAAGAGTCTTTCCGGGTCTGGTGGCTTGAGGTATTCGTGCCTGGAAAGTACTTTAAACCGTTGGTCCCGATACGGTACAGCAGGGAACGGGCAGCAGCGTTTTCTTGTGTTTTACAAGACGCCTGCTAAGCGAGGTAACTATGGCAAAACCCTCCCTTGGGAAGAAGACCCATGATCAGCAGTGAATGGTATATGTCCTGAAGATAATGATGGTGATTTATTAATAACTAAATTTAAGAAGTAAAGGTGTTTTATTCCATCCACTGCTTGATGGAAGGCAGTTGGAGATCACAGTGTAAGTTATAGTCATGAATGAACAACGGTGCCACGATGGCACGTCGAGTGACGGTTTGTAATCGGTACAAACTTCTGCATGGTATGAGCGAATTAGATGTTCGTTTTATAACGATGTGTGTTCGACTAAACTTAAATCAAACTAAATACCAACCACAGTTGCCCGAAATCCATTATTGGTAATTTTAGATTTCGGCCAACGTTTGTCGAAAATAAAAGCTGCCCAAGGTAACTATTCTACGCGGCGAAAGTCATGGCCAAAAGCTTATAGCTATATTAACATATATAGATAAAAAAATTGAAAAATCTTTAGCTTTAAATCTGTAAACCAATTTTTGCAACTTGATAACATTCAATAAAACTGATAATCCACCTTAAGCCTCACTACTAAGGTCTATTTTGCTTGCGATGAACTAGTATTTCTTCGGAGGGCTGATGTCGGCAAACAAAATAATTATGTCGGTAAATGTATCGGAATGATTGTCTTTTATATCGATACTTAGTGATCTGGTGCTGTCTATAGACATGAAACCATATGACATGGTTTGTTTGAACGCGCTAATCTCAGGAACTACTGGGCCGGTTTGAAAAAATCTTTCAGTGTTAGATAGATATTGAGGAAGGCTAAAGACTATATTTGAATATGAAGTTTCTATGGGAACGGAAGCTACGCGGGTGAAACCGCGCGTGGGAAGCTAGTATTATAATATTTTTGGTATAATTATTATGAGCCTTCGTTGTCCCACTGCAGGGCAAAGGCCTCCCTTCCCTCCTTCCATCTCTCGCGATGTAATGCGATTGTAGGCCAATCCTTCAAAAAACAAAATACCATAGATACCATAAATTTGCGTCAGCAAATTTATGGCATTTGATATATTTTGCACCGTGATTAAGTGATTCTTTCTAAAAAATGTGACTATATATCATAATAGATTATATTAAAAAAACCGGCCAAGTGCGAGTCGGACTCTCGCACGAAGGGTTCCGTACTAGTTGCAAGTGCCTACCTATTTTTGATATCAAGAATACAACAAGTAACATAGTATAAAAGTTCTTGTAGTTCGTTGTAACTTTGATCGATGTTAATAATAGTTTATTGAATGAAAGGTAAATTGCGGTTTACGGTTTATGACGTATTAAAAAAAAACTACTTACTTGATCTCGTTCAAACCAATTTTCGGTGGAAGTTTGCATGGTTATGTTCATCATATATTTTTTTTAGTTTTATCATTCTCTTTTTTTAGAAGTTACAGGGGGGGGACACATATTTTACCACTTTGGAAGAGTCTCTCGCGCAAACTATTCAGTTTAGAAAAAAATTACATTAGAAACCTCAATATCATTTTTGAAGACACACGTATGGGTTTGATGAAAAAAATTTTTTTGAGTTTCAGTTCTAAGTATGGGGAACCCCATTTTTTTTTGTTTTTTTTCTATTTTTGTGTGAAATTCTTAATGCGGTTCACGACATACATCTATTTGCCAAGTTTCAACATTATAGTTCTTATAGTTTCGGAAAAAAGTGGCTGTGACATACGGACGGATAGACAGACAGACAGACATGACGAATCTATAAGGGTTCCTTTTTTTGCCATTTGGCTTCGGAACCCTAAAAATGAGAGGCATTCATTGGTTGATTCTTTTTTGAACCGAGCGATTCGATAATCCGAATTTCGGTTTCATAAACCTTGTAGATAGTCGATCTGACTGTTCGTTTGTCTGTCTGGTGTTTGTCTAGCTGACATACCAGTTGAAGTCCTGTCAAAATCGGTTTTGAATGGACTTTAACTGGTATACATATAGCTAATTTTATAAAGTATGATATAGGCTACATGTTATTTTGTATGTCTGTTTGTTGGACCATGCATTTAGCCAACAAAATCAAGGCTTTCAAATGTAAATATCTACAGATTCAAGTAACCGCATTTTATCCGCCCCCCGAGCACTTCCGACCGCCCCCGAGAGTTCCCGAACAACAAACAATTCAATTATGTCCTCAAATGTATCGGAATGATAGCCTCCACTCGTCACGTGTGGCGACCCCTTTGTGATTAAGGGCTGTTTTCATTACTATGACTTAATAATATAATTAAACAGAAATTCGCGCGTCTGTCTTGTGTGTTGTCCTGGTTTCTGATGGACAATAACAGCCCGATTTAGACGGGATTTTCATTGTTAAATCAATACTAATATTATAAAGAGAAAAGTTTATATGTTTGTAACGAATTGGCTCAAAAAGTACTGAACCGATTTAAAAAATTCTTTCTCCATTTGTATGCTACATTATCACTGATTAATATAGGCTATATTTAATTATGAAGTTCCTACGGGAACGGGAGTAACGCGGGTGAGCCCGCGCGCGGGAAGTAGCTTATAAAATATGCAATAATGATTTATATCTATTTTATTTTGGTAGTTCCGCTCATAAAAGTTAATTTCGGTAATCTACAGACATTTAATTAAAATTATCATAAAACATTAAAAAAAAAATCTTATTATAACGAATGTTTTTTTGTAAAAACATCACGGTGTTGTTAATACCCGAGCCACCAGTTCATACTTTGTAAGACCCGCTCTGAAGCTCGCACCATCCGATGGACTCGTAGACGCGAAGTCCGCGAGCCCCGCGAACTGTAAAGTACAGTCGCACAAAACTCCCCTAAAATACTAAAAGTCATAATCCCTCAATCTCATCGCCAGCGACCGCCTTCAGCCGTGATCCAAGCCCCACAGGGGGCGCCCTCTTGCGCAGGTTGCTTAGTTTGTAGTTTTTAAACTATTTATTAAGGCTGGAGCTCTGCTCGCCTTTATGCGTAAGTCTATCCGAAAACAAAATCTGAAGCTCGCCTATATATACTCCGAAGATATAACATTAGAACAATCGTACTCCATGGAACTCCCCCTACAAGCAGGACCACACAAGTGGAATGGCGCGCGATAAATTCGTAATTACATTCTTGCGATCCGCTCCAGTTGAACCGAAGCATTGTGGAGGAAAGAGTAGAACTTAATATGCTATTTATTGTAACCATCATCATCAGCCCGTATAACGTCCACTGCTGAACATGGGCCTCCTCCCGAGAGAGGGTTTTAGTTTTACTAGATCAAGAAAAAAATATGCCATTTATTTCAGATCTAGAAAGCACTAAAATAAATATTTTAAAATTGGCTTGACATTTGGAGATGAAAAAGATGTCAGCCATGTTGATCTAAGTATATACATTATCTGTGTTCGAGATTTATGACGTCATGACTCAGAAAGTGTAAAGGACCGCGTTCATGTTTTTTAACGAGATTTATGACGTCACAAGATGTCTGATACCGTTTTCGGAAGTTAAAACATATTCAAGTTTTTTTTAACAGAAATTATAATATTTAGGTTCTATATGACAAATACTTTTAGAAATAAACGTCATTGTAACATAATTTCATTTGTGTCAACAAGCCAATTTACATGGTGACGGTGTTGTACGATTGTTATAGATGATGTTATAACAATCGGGACCAGCGGCTTAACGTCCTTTCTGAGGTACGAAAGATTTTTCCTCAATCTGATCCGAAAATAAATCTTACTTTTCGCAAATATTTCAAATCAGCCGTAGCCCAATGGCTAGGGCGTCGGACTTTGATCTTGTGGTCGCCGGTTCGATCCCCACCCATTGGACTACCGACGTGAACCCACTCGTAACACAAGCATTTTAGCTTAGCACGAGCGGTTAACAAAAGTACTAGTAGACTGCAAAACTCTGCTAGTAATCTTTATATAAAAAAAAATGACGCGGGAATCGAACCCACGAATTTCAAGATTCGCGAGCCTATCTGTCTTTACCTGTTAAATTGCATAGTTTTTTTTTACCGGGCACGGACACCTAATCTTTTACTTATATGTATATAAAAAGCAGAATAGTTTGCTTGTTGGTTTGCTTAAACATACCAGTCTCAGGAACTACTGGTCCGATTAAAAAAATAGGAAGGCTAAAATGCAATATTTTATTATTAAGTTCCCTCGGGTACCGGAGATACGCACATGAAACTGCGTGCGAGAAGCTAGTATAGGAATAAAACAGAACTTCTTCTTCTTCTTCTCTTCCACTTCTCCATTTTGTGCAATCAAAATTACCTAGACATCTTCAGGATACAGAAAAGCAGTAACAAAACATTCTAGAAGCAATCTACTCACCCGTCTTGACCTGGTGCTTCAGCGCGATCTTGCAGTCTTCCAACAACTGCTTCAAAGGCAGCGGTTCATCACGCAGCTCCAAGTCTAGCATCTTCAGCATCTCCTCGGGCATCTTGAAGTCCACGATCTAAGAGGAAATATGAAAAATATAATGAAAACTAAAGGCCAGTTTGATATATGATGGTCGAACTCAATGGAGATTGGCCATTAACTTGGAACATATTATAGAGCACTCTGTATCCCTGTGGCCCAAACCAGAGATTTCGCGCAGAATCAACAGATCTACATTGTCTGGCATGGAGGAAACACCACCAACATTTGACCAGTAAGTAGACTTTAAGCTACTAGTTATATCCAATCCTGGACTCAAACCCGCAAGCCAACGCAAAAAATGGTACTGCGAAACGTCTACGTAGACGCAGTCAAACTTATCTGGTCTGGCTAAACATCGAGATTAAGGATTTTTGAAACTTCTTTCATCAAAGATTACTTTAGGGACAACATCTAGGACATAATTATGTATGTGGGAATGTAAGTTAGGTGTGTCTGTATTCCGAAGATAAGTGGAGATGTTCGTTTGTGAACGAAAGAAGTGACAAATGTTAAGATGATTTATGAACGGAATGCGGAAGTTGATAATTCATTTCAGCCGTAGCCGTAGGACGTCCACTGCTGGGCATAGGGCTCCCTCATAGACCTCCAGTTGTTGCAGTTTGAAGCGGCCTGCATCCACCGTGATCACGCGGCTTTAACCAGATCATCCGTCCATCTAGTAGGTGGACGTCCTACGCTACGCTTGCCGATCCGCGGTCTCCATTCGAGAACTTTTCGGCCCCAACGGCCATCTGTTCTCCGTGCTATATGGCCTGCCCATTGCCACTTCAACGAACTAATCCGTTGGTCTATGTCGGTAACCTGCGTTCTTCTACGTATCTCCTCATTTCTGATTCGATCTCGTAGTTGTTGATAATTAGCCAATGAGAAAGTAATGAGTGAACGATAATTGAGATATGACGACTGATTGGTTTATGAACAGAGTACGGAAGTGGTTTATTAGTCAATAAGAAAGCGATGAATATGAACAATGATTCAACGAGATAAGACTGAAGAATTAAGGATACCGGAATGAGTGAAAGTGAGTTTGGAAAGTAAGCTGCTAGACGAAGGACGTACACATATAAGAAGTATCTAGAAGAAAATAAAAGACTATCTAACGATTTACTATCTTTTATTCGCTGGATCTGCTCTCCTCCTGATTATATTCAACATGTATACCTACTATATGATGATAAATCATACCTTCTCATTCCTGTCGTTGACCTGGTGGATGAAGTCGAGCAGCACGTCCACGACTCGCGCCAGGAACTCCCGCGTCTGAGGCTGAGCGTCCTCGCGGTACGGGAGGATGGCTGGAACAAACATTGATGGTTATACAGATTTATCTAGGAAATGCGTAAAGACAATCCACGGATTGTCCAATTCTTTTGAGGTAACTCTAAAAATCAGCCAAGTGCGAGTCGGCCTCGTGCACAAAGGGCTCCGTACCATTTTCAAGTGCCTTCATTTTGCCGTTATTGTTATCGAGCAAAAAGGTTAAAACAAAACATGTTTGTTGTATGGGAGCCCCCCTTAAATATTTATTTTATTTTTAGTATTTGTTGTTATAGCGGCGACATAAATACATAATTTGTGTTTATTTTATCTGTCTAGCTATCGCAGTTCTTGAGATACAGCCTGGTGACAGACAGACAACGAAGTCATAGAAATAGGGTCCCGTTTCTACCCTTCGGTTACTGAATCCCGAAAAATCACCACAAAAGTTACACGGAAAATTTAGCAGTAAAAGAACTAATTTGTAGCAACGCAATTTTACAATAAACAACTGAATTCATAACCTATAATACACTATAGGTATTACGTAAAGCAAACATGTCAAGACACAGATTGTCTGAGATTAAACACAAACAACACAATGCACAGACAACAATAATCTCCTACTTCTGACAACCGGCGCCCACGTCACTGCGCAATATGACAGTCTTAGAGCAAGATCACCGGAGGTGGTATTGCTAAAACATGAAATTATATTACTACTAGCTGCGCCCCGCGGTTTTACCCGCGTCACTCTACTCCAGTGAGTCGGAGCGTGATATTTTGTAACCTATATGTAATCTAGCTTATAAAATATCCGCGTGGAAACTTTCAGCCAAATCCATTCAGTAGTTTTTGCGTGAAAGAGTAACAAACATACATACATGACATACAAACTTTCGCATTTATAATATTAGTAGGAAGTAGGATTGTGGCGATATCTACAGTAGCCGACAAACTACAAGAAGACTAGCAACGCCATCTAGCACCTAGCATCCCAACTAACCTGTATCGCGCAATATAAGTTTGCAAGCCAATTCGAACAAATAATAATGAAATAATGAATTTATTCAGCACTTAGGTATTTACATACACTTGTACTTGTCAGAATCACAATGTTACACAATTATTCTTATTCTATGAATTAAACTAGATACTTAATTAACCGGTAGCAAATTGCAGGATATTACAGACAAAGTAGTCCGTCCGTCAGCTGGTCATTAATTTCTCTACTCATAATAAGTTTATGTTCATATTAATTATTTTAGACTTTAATGGTTCAATATAGTAAAATTTGGAAAAAAAACATACAATTAAGTGGCACACACCTGGGGGAACCCTTAATGGGTTAGGACCACGACCCAGTGGTACCACTGATATATAAGTCAGATTTATGAACATATAAGGAAGTGATCGGCATTCGGCCTACAGGCGCTGGATCACAGGGCAGGGGTAGGGGTGCAACGCGGTCCTCGCCAGTGAGAATCCTACCCTAGCTAACCTGCAACCTTTCACTAGCTACCTATGTGGACGACTTGGAGAAGAAAGGAAGAAAGAAACTCCGGGCTTTTTCTTTTTCGTCATCTTTTGTATCACAGTTTATGTACCTTTTTTTTAAAAAACTTTTGTTTACAATATTTTATTTAATATACATTTCAAATAACAGTATGTGCGCTAATGCACGCTCTAGACGTTTTCACAAATATAGTTAAATATTGATTTAAAATCCTCAAGCAGAAATATCAGAGCAGCAACCTCTTGCACTTTGAAAAAGGGAGCGTCAACGCACATTTCCAAGGAACTAGCTACATGAGAAGATTATCGCCGTAAAGGTCACAATAATGTACTACTACCTAAAACACATCCATCAGATGGTCGACCAGTCACCACAAGCAGCACCCGTTCACGAGTATAACGTGTGAGCACACAGCCATCGCCTCCCTCGCCATATTAGAGGGATGGAGGCGACCCGACTCACATCGCCACCGCAAGCAATGACAAACAATGGGAGCATGACGAGTACACTGATAGTAGTATTTGAGGAATCGCATTTAAAAAGAGAGACAGTTAAACTCAGCATAGCTTGTTCCGAAATACATCAGTGTATACAATAACAAATTTGATAAATGACAATAAAAAATTAAAAAAGTCTAATGTTGGTATATCAGTTCGGTGAACAGGCACCTGGTGTGTAAGTTTGCTTGTGTTACACCGCTAGCACCATGCAGTTTTATCATTAATATATTCATTAATTGTGTAATAACCTTTTTTCATTAAGGTAGTCTTTACATGGGATTTAAATTTATTTAGGGGTAACTCTTGCACACATTCTGGTATTTTGTTGAACATACGCACACTAAGCCCTACAAACGAAGAATGGACTCTCTGCAGACGGTGGTAATCAGCACACAATTTATGTTTGTTTCTTGTATTTATTGTGTGCAAGGCGCTTCTCTTTTGATATAGATTTAGGTTTTGTCTAATATGAATTAAATTTGCATAAATGTATTGAGAAGCAACCGTTAATATATTAATATTTTTAAACAAATCTCTTAAGGAAGAGCGGGCACTTAGTTGGTAAATTGATCTAATTGCCCGTTTCTGTAAAATAAATAGGCTTTGGATATCAGCAGATTTGCCCCAAAGTAAAATTCCATATGATAAAATGCTGTGGAAATAACTAAAATAGACCATCCGTGCAGTTTCTACGTTGGTCAGTTGTCTTACTTTCCTTACAGCGTAAGCAGCAGAGGTCAACTTTTTAGCCAAGTTCGATACATGAGCATTCCACATTAAATTTTTATCCAGCGTTATTCCTAAGAACACTGTGGAGTTGACAGTATCCAGCACTTCATTATTAATCATTAAATTAGGCCCAATATTTTTCACATTGGGTGTAGTAAATTTAATGAACAGATACAAGTTCCGTCGGCCGCCGGGTATACCACCTCGCCGGCAAAGAAGATCTTCATTTTCTGAGGAGGAACACCAACAACCGTTCCTCTTCACTATGATGGTATTAAGGCAATTTCACACATTCCACGACCCCGCGATACATGATGACTTTAATTAACAGTCGATCATCTTACGCCTTTAAAATCCGCGCGGTACTGCGGTGCTGTGAGTTATACCCCGCGGGACACCCCGCTCCTCCGCGCCGACCGGCAAAATCTACGCATGCCGATGCTTCGCGCGATGACAGCGGTGCAGTAGGAAAACTGCCTTAGTGCCGGAATAATTTTAATATTGACTATTTCATTGGTCTAGCGGTAAAAATTAATTAGCAGCCTGAAGCCTGATCATATCATTAGAATATAGACTACTAGCGTAAACTACATCATTAAATACAGACTATGTTACTCCTAAATAATGTAACTTGCTATGATTGAAGAGTGTATAAAATCGATGCAGATATCCGATCGTTCCAGAGCTTACTCAATGCTAAAAAACAAACAATCAAATCTTTCTTCTTTATTTTATAACTTCCTCTTTGTAACATAGGCTTTATTTAATTGAGAAATTTCCACGGAGACGGAAGTTACGCGGACTGCGTGCGACTGGCTAGTTTCTTATACACAACAAGTGTACCCTATGGAGTCAAAGTCACCAAAAGCCAGAGGTACTAGTGAAATAAAACACGTTTCCTCAGAGTCAGAAGGATTTAATAAAAATGAAACCGCTGACCTATATCAATAGAAAACACCTAACGCTTGCGACTTATAACTCGACTGTAGCTCAATCTATTGACGGCCGCCGTAAACATTATATTTGAAATTTGAATGTATTCGAAACAACAAGTATGCCACCTCCGTTCACTATATTCTATAAGCTCTACGACCGACTACCCCTCAGTTCAAAAGGGCTCTGATTAAAAAGTCAGTGCTTTTAATATCGCGGCGGAATGCGGGGGGTCAGCAGATGTTGTTGCATTCATGTCGACAGGAATGCGATCAGCTGCGTTCTAGCAATAACTACTGATGAAACAAAATAAATAATGCAGTGTTAGTTAGCGAAATATTTTATATTACTTAAGAGAAAAACTTTGACACCATTACAATCGAGAAAATTTTAGACAACCAAAAATAGACATTCTTGTCAACATAAAAACCATAATAATATAGGTGAAATTACATTGATACTTTTTAACACCCCCGCTCAATGTAAATGCACCAAAGTAACAAACAAAAATTATTCTTACATCTGTCCTATGTTACCTACTCCACATTTACCCAAAAATCGAGTTATCAACTCTCTATTCAAAGCTTTTGTAAGCATATCTGCAGGTTGATCACTCGTTTTAACATATTTTAAACATACCTTCTTATTTTTAATTAAATCTTTAATAAAGTGATAACGGATATCAACATGTTTCAACCGTTTTACTGTGTCAGTGCAAGCAACAGACATAGCTGACTGATTATCAGTATAAATATGTATAGGACATACATTATTTATTTTAAAATCATTCAATAAATTAATGAGCCAGCAGGCTTCACTTACTGCCATGCTAATGGCAACATATTCGGATTCTGTAGAAGATAAACTTACAGACACCTGTTTCTTCGAACTCCAAGAAATTAAACAATTTGAATACTTGAACAAGTAGCCTGTAGTAGATTTTCTGTCGTGAAGATCCCCTCCCCAGTCTGCATCACAGTATCCCTCTAAATTATTATCTGTACATTTATAAACTAACTTATAATCTAAAGTGTGTTTCACATAACGCAATACTCTTTTTATAGCGCTTAACAACACATCATTTGCACATTTTTGATACCTACTTAAAAGAGATACAGTATAGCACAGATCAGGCCTAGTGCCAGATACAGCATACATTAGGCACCCTATCATTTGTCTACACATCTTTTCAATATTTTTGTCTACGGTATTATTGTTATTTTGAAAAAGTTTTAAATTAATATTTAGATCTATTGGTGTAGACATTGGCTTACAATTTTCCATTTTAAATCTTTTAAGAACATTTTCTAAATACTTTCTTTGGCTCAGTTCAGTAGTTCCTGTATCTAAATTTTGTTTTATAGTTATGCCTAATAGTCCAGGGTCGATAATTTTTAAAACCAAAAAAAATCATAATAGGATGAAACCCATTAGAAAAGGAGGGAAATATGATAAAAATGAAAGGAAAAATAATTTACGGGCGATCTGAGGTTGGGAAGGGGATGGGGGTGAGTTTTTAAGGGTAAAAAACGGTTTTTCTCGATTTCCGGCAAAACTAAAAGTCCTATCGAAAAAAGTCAAATGGAAAAGTTGTAGATAATAAAAAGATCTAAAACTTTTGTATTTACACTTTTTTCACATAACCTCAAAATTTATGTGAAAAATTCAAAAAACCAAGTTTTTGGTTTTTTATTTTTATCTTTTACAAATTTTTTTTTTTTTTAACGAAATTTTGTGATAACTTACCTTTTTATGTCCCAAATACGCTGTAATTTATTTAATTAAAAATATTTATTTTTTCACCTTATTTTGAATTAATATCGAAAAAACACCCTAATTTTCAATGGAAAATTCACCCGTCAAAATATCAGCTTTTTTCAAAAAGTTGGTGTGGTTTCTGTTCGTTGGAATCTCTACTTTCCGATGGTAAAAAAAAAATATATGTTACTATGGTAAATCTTCTCAGAAAATGCAAAAATTCAAAAAAAACTTGAATTCGAAAATTTTTTTTTAATTATTATAAATAATTTCATCTAAAAAATGTGATTGCTGCAATTTGTTTCAATTAAAAAGTTGATTTATTTAATTCTTATTACATTTATGTCATAGAAAATCTCATTATAGATAAATATAAATGTAAATCGTACTATTAAATGTAGATGCTTTATTCTCATTACGTTATTCATTACAATATTTTTAAACACATTAAACACATTATACATTTTGAAATATATTTTTTTTCATGGGATTAACTAAATTTGTTTGTGCAAAATTAAGGAGATAATTATTTTTTTATCTTGTACTAAAATATCATTTAATTTCAATCTTTAGGTTATGTTAAGTTAAGCATACTATTTTTTAAAGAAAATATTACGATTTTTATGGTTGAGTTGATTGATACAGATAAAAATAGAGATAGTATTTACCTTCCTATGCAGATTCGAAAAGTTTTATTGTTTTTTTAAGTAAACTTGTCACAATTATCTTCAAGAAACTCAGCGTGCACGTGTATTTTTATAAACGATGTTGTATACTGTACTGTATTTCGAATACTGGTTAGGCTAGCGGTTGTAACAGCTGCTACGAAATATATAGTATATAATAGTAGGTATGTATGTAGTAAGACCCAGACCCACCTAGCCCCTTCCCCACTTCTCCACGAAATACCTTTTGATGGGCTACAATTTTTCGTAGGTCACTCAGGTATATATATAATTTATCTCAAAATAGTTATAAATAAGCATCTACGCATATAATTTAAAGAAAATTAGACAACTTTCTCCAAATATTGTAGATGTCTTATTAAATATTAATTTAATTAACTTATTTGTTTGTTAATTATAGTAGTATATTTTTATTTGCAATTTTTTTGTTATCAACGTCACATGTAATCTAACGTTTTTCGAGTAATTAAAGTCTAAATTTTAATAAATAGCTCAAAATTATTTATAATAATTAAAATTTTTTTTTCAAATTCAAGTTTTTTTTTAATTTTTGCGTTTTCTGAGAAGATTTACCATAGTAACATATATTTTTTTTTTCACCATCGGAAAGTAGAGATTTCAACGAACAGAAACCACACCAACTTTTTGAAAAAAGCTGATATTTTGACGGGTGAATTTTCGATTGAAAATTAGGGTGTTTTTTCGATATTAATTCAAAATAAGGTGAAAAAATAAATATTTTTAATTAAATAAATTACAGCGTATTTGGGACATAAAAAGGTAAGTTTTCACAAAATTTCGTTAAAAAAAAAACATTGTTGTAAAAGATAAAAATAAAAAACCAAAAACTTGGTTTTTTGAATTTTTCACATAAATTTTGAGGTAATGTGAAAAAAGTGTAAATACAAAAGTTTTAGATCTTTTTATTATCTACAACTTTTTCATTTGACTTTTTTCGATAGGACTTTTAGTTTTGCCGGAAATCGAGAAAAACCGTTTTTTACCCTTAAAAACTCACCCCCATCCCCTTCCCAACCTCAGATCGCCCGTAAATTATTTTTCCTTTCATTGTTATCATATTTCCCTCCTTTTCTAATGGGTTTCATTCTATTATAATTTTTTTTCACTTTTCATTATTTTTAAAGGCTTCTACCCTGGTCTATAAGTAATCAGAAACAAACCCTAAATCTTTCATTTTAAATTCCTGATTTAATAACTCTTTTAAATGTTTTACTGAACTATCATTTGTTCCAAATATCAAAACGTCATCAACATATAATAATAAAAAAGTTCGGTTATCATCAGAGCATTTTGTATAGATACAAGAGTCACTAATTGATCTAACAAAACCTGCTTTAAGCATTACATCATTAAATTTAATATTCCAACATTTTGGTGAATTTTTGAGACCATATAACGATTTATTTAATTTAACAATATTTTTATTACCTGAGTAAGCTCCCTTTGGCAAGCTAACAAAAACATTTTCATTTATATTTCCATACAAAAATGCGCCTGTTACGTCCATTTGAATTATAGGTAAGTTAAATTTAGTAGCCATTGCTATAAAAAGCCTAACAGTTGTCAATTTTGCAACAGGAGCATAACAGTCATTTGTGTCTAAAATATCATCTTGTTCGAACCCTCTCGCCACCAATCTAGCTTTATATTGAGGAGAATTTTGATCTCCCCTTTTAATTTTAAATACCCACTTACTACTTACGACTTTTACATTATCTGGTACGTTGCATATTGTCCAGGTATTATTTTCTTTTAATGTTTGCATTTCTCTATCGATTGCCTCCTTCCATTTGCTACTGTCACTTCTCATCATGGCCTCCTCATATGTGACTGGTTCGCTTTGTTCCGTACAAGCATACTGGCAATTGTAGTAATTGGGTGGTCTCCTTACTCGTTTGCTGGGTTCTCTTTGCTTTACCTCAATTGTTGAATCTAATGAACTGTTACTGTCGTCATTTGGGTTATATTCAGATGCCGATTCTTCCGACATATTTGCAGTCATCATAGTTTCATTGAGATCTTCTGAAGTAGTTTCCGTTTCATTGTGCAACTCATTATTTTCATCATCATTTCCTTCTGTGTAGTTCAACTTTATTTCTACATCATCACAGTTTGTCTCATTCTCTAAGAATACTACGTCTCGCTTTAATTCTACATAATTCTTATGAGAAAAATATATTCTAAATCCTTTTACAGTTTCTCCATATCCAATCATTACACCCTTTTCTCCTTTGCTATCCCATTTCTTTCTCTTTTCTTTCGGAATGTGCACGTACACTGGGGTCCCAAATGGTTTTAGTTGATGAATGTCAAAATCTTTTCTAAACCACACCTCATATGGCGATTTTTCCCCGTCTTTACTTTTTCCAGTCCTATTCAATACAAATGCTGCTGTGTTTACAGCCTCAGCCCACAATGTTTTTGGCAGATCACATGCATTCAGCATTGTTCTAGCAGCTTCAATCAGCGTTCGATTTTCTCGCTCAGCCTTTCCATTCTGCTCTGGACTATAGGGAATGCTTGTTTGATGTAGTATGCCACGATTAGTAAACATTTCTTTGACCTCTTTGTTGACAAACTCAAGACCATTATCACTTCTGAACAATTTTATTTTATTTCCAGTTACGTTTTCTGCCTTGTTAATAAAATCTTTAATACAATTCTTTATCTCGAATTTATTTTTGACAAAATAAACTGATCTATAGTTCGAAAAATCGTCTTTCAATATTACGAAGTACCTTGAACCGCCGACTGACGTTACCTCCATAGGGCCGCAGGTATCTGCATGAATTAACTCACAAGTTTTCGTAGTAACAGATTCACTGTTCCCAAACGGTAGCCTATGTATTTTCCCTTTTAAACAACTCTCACATTTTGTAACTGAAGTTTCTTTGACGTCAATGTTATTTTTCGACAGTACCTTTTTCACATATTCAAAATTCTGATGCGCTAATCTTTCATGCCACTCTTGCAATGTATGTTTATCTTTCTTAGCCACATTAGCCACTTTGTTTTTGTAGCGTAACTCCAAGTAATATGAACTTCCAACTCGTTTTGCTATTGCACCAACTTTGTTGTTTTTAATGAATTTACATGAGTTCTTGTCTGTCAACATGACGTATCCTTTGTCCGATGCACAGTTGACGGAAAATAAATTTGTTTTTAATTCGGGAACATAAAGAACTTTGTCGATGGTTGTATGAACCCAATCACTCCCGTCATACACCTCTACCGCCATCTGTCCATAGCCTCGAACACGAATTGCCGTACCATTGCCAATGATAACTGACTCTTGTTCATCATCGGTAAATGATGTGAACAGTGCACGATCACGGCACATATGATCACTTGCCCCCGTGTCGACTAGCCACTGTGATTGACTATATTCTTTCAATGATTTTGACACTACAAATGCATTACTTTTATTTTGTTCTTTCTTCTTCTTGAACCAGCACTGTGACTTGCTATGTCCACTCTTGCCACAATAAAAACATTTGTTATTCTGTTCTTCTCTTTTATGGTTATTACTTTTACACTCACTAAGATAATGTCCCATTTTATTACATTTAAAACATTTTATATTCCTTTTATCCTTAACAACAAATGCTGATGACCCTGAAGATGAAGGTTGTCCACTTTTCTCTTTCGCTCTTTCTTCTTCTACCAGCAATCTTGCAATTAAATTTTCCATGGTTTGTTTATTGTCTGGGGCTGACTCCCAAGCCGATATAAAATGTGCATACTGGTCAGGTAACGACATTAATACTTTTGTTATCACAAATTTGTCAGATACTTCTTCTCCCAATTGTTTGAGCTGATTTTGCAATTCCTGGATTTTTGATAAAAATGTAGACATGTCAGTGCCCGTTTCATATTTGTATTGAAAAAAGCGCTGCTGAATAATATGGATATTCGTTTCTGTTTTCTGTTCGTAAACGCTTTGCAGCTTTCTCCACATTTCAGCCGAAGTTGAGCACGAAATAATATGTAACATTACATTTTCAGTCATTCTCGTGACTAATAGAGTTTGTGCCTTAGCGTCTTTATTTTCCCAAGCGACTTTTTCAGTAGGATCTTCGGGTTTTAAGGCTTTTCCTTCGACAACATCTAACCAGCCTTGACCACGTAGTAAAACTGTGGTTTGGAACTTCCAGATGTTCCAGTTGTTAGTTCCTTCCAGCTTCATCAAGCCGTTATTTGTATTAAAATTTACTTCCATTTCGCTGTCCTGCCTTGCGACGCACGTCAACAAGTATTCTTTAAATTATCTTCACGCCGCCGGGTCGAGTAAAACTCACTTTTTGTCAACCCGCAAACGGAAACGCGAATATCGTTCTCACCACAGTAACTTCCTGTATAATTTATTTTACTAGTTACGGATATGTGCCTGGGCCCATAACCTGATGAAACAAAATAAATAATGCAGTGTTAGTTAGCGAAATATTTTATATTACTTAAGAGAAAAACTTTGACACCATTACAATCGAGAAAATTTTAGACAACCAAAAATAGACATTCTTGTCAACATAAAAACCATAATAATATAGGTGAAATTACATTGATACTTTTTAACAACTACACTAGTGTACGAGGAAAATAGGGAGGATTTATGGCTAGAAATTGTTGTACCATTGTTGTATAGCTATAGCAATTACTCTACTATAAAACTATTTTTATCTATAATTTAAAAACGAATCAGAAATGAAGAGATCCGCTGGAGAACGAAGGTCACTGACATAGCTCAACGGATTAGCAAGCTGAAGTGGCAATGGGCAGGACATATAGTTCGAAGAACTGACGGCCGATAGAGCAGAAATGTTCTCGAGTGGAGACCACGAACTGGCAAGCGCAGCGTGGGACGACCGCCTGCACGATGGACCGAGGACCTCATAAAGGTCGCGGGGAGTCGGTGGATGCAGGCCGCTAGCGATCGTTCCCACTCTAAATCGATGAGGGAGGCCTATGTTCAGCAGTGGACTACAACAGGTTGATGATGATGATGATGAAACCGAATCGCTGAATGTGTTGCTAAGCGCAAATCTCGAATCTCGCTGAACCGATTCTACCAAGTCCTTTTTTAGTGTGATATTGTCAGGAGAAGGTTCTTGTGAAAGAAAAAAATAAGAAAATTAGAAATGTAAGAATACTTAACCTCTATAGAACAGTTTCTAATGTAACCTTACCGCTTTTAACACTATAAACTTTTTTAATGCGACCTTATGACGCTTGGCATAACATTGACAGAAGGCTTGCTGCAAATATCGTCGTCAGTTCAGAGCTGTCACGCCTAATATTTAAAAAATCTATTGAATATAGCGTTTTAGTTAAGACTGGACAACGTCGCCGCGTCGGCCGGGTCAGCTAGTTTCAAATAAAGACAGTATTTTTCAAAATCATATTAATTTATTTCGTAAAAATGGTTATTTTGGTTTGGAATCGTCATATTTTATTCCCTACCGTACAGTGCGTGCCACTATCCCCGAACGACATAGGCTATATTTAATTATGAAGTTCCCACGGGAACGGGAGTTACGCGGGTGAAACCGCGCGTGGAAACCTAGTATAAGATAAAAAAATAAAATTCTCATTAAAAAAAATTACAATTCACTAAATCACTCAATCAATATTTAATCCGGGATTAAAACTTAACACTAAAAACCTCTTGTCAATTAACCCTGAACAACGTCTCGCTTAACCCTCCGCACGCGACGGTTCCCACGGTTCCCGTTAACATCGAAACTCACTTATGTCTGTTAATCTGTCCCCTATGAGATACGCATCGCTTGACATCTGGAGCTGTCAGAAACAGCCTGCGATGACACCCTTGTATGAAGGATAAGTGTTAAGAAAAACGGTTTTATTTATTTCTATTATGATTATTCACAATTTTCACATTCAACATTCAACAATCATTCATTTATTTCATTCTTTTGGCAGGCGAGGGTCCGATATTGTAAAAAACTTGTATTTATTTTTAAATTTTATCCCGCAAAAACTAGAACGTATGTTGTCAACTGTTGATATCTATACTAAATATATTATATCATATCATAATATTATATGATAGAGAAAGACTCGTAGGAAGTTAGGATAGGGTCCGGTCGTCCTCGCAAGGCGAGTCTCGCGACGCGTTGCTTCAGACCCGATCCCAGCCCGCGCTGGTTGATCTTATATTTATATTTTATAATAAGCGATTATCACATGCCATAACAACATGAGTAAATTTTATTTAATAACCTTATCGTTGAAATGTAAACTAATTTATTAGTTAATATTGTTTTTTCTTTTTTGTTTTCATTATCATTGTATTTGATTTATAAATAAGTACGTTGCTGTTCCAGCGTCTATTTTGCTCGCGCGCCCCTTTGTACCTTAACGTACCTAGTTTACCTTATGGATAATCCGCCTTTGACTGATATATCCACATTATCAATTTACGTTTTCATTTCATTTCATATGTTGACATATAAACTAAAAATTAGCCTGGCCATAAATACTGGTACAATTAAAAATAAACAAAATATTACATTTGAATTTGGAATCTGTCATTATGATATGATGATGAACGGTAACGGCAGTTATGCGGCTGAAACCGCTCATGGCAAGCTAGTATATTATAATTTCCACTGTACCCAACCACAATTACCAATAAAGACCTTCACAAAATATGGCCACAAATTTCAATAATACAACGGAAAATCTCGGCCTACACGGGTCCCCATCCCAACAAATTGCGCAGTTACCCCCTCCCGTCAGACGCAAAGCCGACAATTTATAATCGTAGGGCCGCCATAACTCCGGCCGCATTAAAAGCCCATCGGTTTGATGGGCTACGATTGATAGACTGGAGGGATTTTAGGATTTAGAACAAATAGAATATTTTTTTTGAATGTATCTTTCTTTATCTTTGTGTTAGGGCATGTGTGGAGAGAGCTTTTGTAAAACAAAATAAATATAAAATACTGATATTATTATAATATAGATATTAAGTATGTTATACACATAACTATGTACGTTATATATTGACAACCTCCGTAGCGGTAGCGGTATTTGGCTCGCTTTAAAATCTCGGAGGTCGTGGATTTACTTACATGGTTAGATAAAGCTACTTCACCGGGCATAAAGGCGAGCAGAGCTCCGGCCTTAATAAATGGTTTAAAAACTACAAACTAAGCAATATGCGCAAGAGGGCGCCCTCTGTGGGGCTTGGACCTCGGCTCAAAGCGGTCGCTGGTGACGAGATTGAGAGATTATGACTTTTTGAGGGGAGTATTGTACAATTGCCGCTCTCCTTTACAGTTCGCGGGCCTCTCGGACTTCGGGTCTACGAGGGCATAGGATGGTGATTCCCATGCCTGACAGAAAATCTTTGTATAGATTCTAAGATTTTCTTTCCGGGTCTGGTTGGTTAAGAGACTACATGCCTCGGAAAGCACGTTAGGCCGTTGGTCCCGATTGTTATGACATCGTCTATAACAATCGTATACGAGGGAACGGGCAGCAGCGTTACCTTGTATGTTACAACATAATACTGCGGTCACCAACCCGCCTGCCAAGCGTGAGGAGAGGCCCATGTTCAGCAGTGGACGTTATACGGGCTGATGATGATGATGATACTACTAATATTATAAACGCGAAAGTTTCTAAGTATGGATGGATGGATGTTTGTTACTCTTTCATGCAAAAACTATCGAATGGATTTGGCTGAAAGTTTGGACGCGGATATTTTATAAGTTGGATAAATATATAGGCTCCAAAATATCACGCTCCGACCCACTGGAGCAGAGTGACGCGGGCATAACCGCGGGTCGCAAATAGTACAAAAATAAATTGATGGTTTCTATCCCCAGTTGTAAGATAAAGACACTCTCCATACTCAGGATGGTCTTTTCAATAAGCCCTAGTCATTACCTCGCGGCTCAACGTGTCTCGTGGTATTTACGGCCGGCGCGGCTCGAGGGTTGGGGCTACTAATTGAAATAATACCCACCTACTACTGTTTGAGGGTTAACTTAGAATTGCATTTGAGGAAAATAGCTAATAATTACACAAAAAATATACGTATCGAACCGTTTTAAGTAAATCCTACTAATATTATAAATGTGAAAGTTTGTATGTGTGGATGTATGTATGTTTGTTACTCTTTCACGCAAAAACTACTGAATGGATTTGACTGAAACTTTGCACGGGTGTAGTTAATAAGCTCAATTAACATATAGGCTACAAAAAATCACACTCCGACCCACTGGAGCAGAGTAACGCGGGTAAAACCGCGGCACAGTGTTTTATAAAGCCCGATTTCCGGACATCCCTTTTCAATTGAAAACGCTGACAGAAATGATCATTTAAATGCAAGATTTCGAATCCCCATTTAGCTACCAAGTCTAGTTTCCGAGTTATGATTTTTTGAAAATCGTAATTTTTCCATCCGGGTATTAAGAAAAAAATTAATTACGCTTAAACTAAGCATGATACGAAATAATGATGTCAGATACATTGATGGAGTATTTTATGCCAAATATTTTAGTCCATAAATGAACCTCGCACCATTGTTAGATCGAGATTTATACGAGTATTTCGGTTTTTCTTTTTTCTTATTTTTCTCGAAAATTCCGCTGTTTCGGGAAAAGTTATATATACAGAAATAATTCTATTTACTACCCCAATACACCACATAAGTTTGACATCCCAAATCCATGAAACTTAGAAGTTATTCTAATTTAACTATTTTTGTTAGGGTTGTCATTTTTTTTATCCTTATTGTGTGGATCAAATTTTTCGTAGAATTAAAAGAATGACAAACAGAAAGTGAACTAGTTTACTGGCAGCCTACCGAGACCTTCCGAAAATATTTATTAATTAATTATTATTTGTTAAAAACTCTATACACAAGTAAAAAAACATAATGTTAAAAGTCCCCTTCAGGTTTACTACATTTGTTTGTTTGTTGGTAGACTTCGAAATAAATCAACTTCATATAAAGTTAGAATTTCATGCTTTTTCAAATTTAGCCGTAGCCCACGATTCTGATTTCCGATTATTTATCAAATTGTACATACGTCAAAATTCACTCTATATTTATGTGGCTACCGTGCCACTAAACAAATATACGCAATAGACAAAAGAAAACAACATAAGCCCGAAGGCATAAATATGCCTTTTAACGTACATTGATGAATTATATTTTATATCAAGCTGGTATCCGCCCGTCTTCACGTCAGATAATAATCCAAACCACCGAAGGTAGAAATATTTTTTGGCAAAGTTATTTAAAATCCGGATATCAATAATTATCTGAGATTTTGACAACCCTAACGACTTAAGATCCGGATAAAACTTAAAATCGTTGTGGTTTCCAAGTTCCATGGAATTGGGATGTGAAATTTTTGTGGTGTGTTGGCGAAGTTATCGAAATCATTTCAGTATAAATAACTTTTCCGGAAATGGCGGAATTTTCGATAAAATTAAGAAAACCTGGAAACCGAAAAACTCGTATATATCTGGATCTACCAAGTTACGAGGTTCATTTATGCACTTAAATACTCGGCATAAGATGCGCCATCAATGTATCTGACATCGTTATTTCTATCACGCTTAGTTTAAATGTAGTGATTTTTTTTCTGAAAATCGAAAGAGAATTTGATCGATTTACAAAAAATTATAACTCAGACACTAGGCTTGGTAGCTGAATGGGGATTCGAAATCTTGCATTTAAATGATCATTTCTGTCAGGTTTTTCAATAAAAAAGGGATGTCCGAAAATGCGCGGGGCGCAGCTAGTAGCAAATAATAACGAGAAAAAACAAAAAAAATATCGAACCGTTTAGCGTTAATCACGTAATGTTAATTTGAACGAATAGTAAGTGCAGTACTCGAATAATTTAATAGAATATAAATAATCATCGTCATCATCAGCCCGTATAACGTCCACGGCTGAACATGGGCCTCTTAAGTAGCTTAAAACATTGGGAAAACTGGGAAATATTATACGGCAAAACCCTCCCCCGGGACAATGGCCCAGTCGCCACACTTGGCAGGCGGGTTGGTGACGGCAGTATTATGTTGTAGCATCCACTTGTTATAACAATCGGGACCAGCGCGCTGGTTTGGCTTGACGTGCTTTCTGAGGCACAAAGTCCCTCATCTACACAAAGATTTCTTGTCCAGCGTGGGGATCGAACCCACGACTTCCGAAACTTATATCGCTGCGCCACGTAGGTTATCACCGGTATGGGTGTTGTAGAATATAAATGTAAGTATCTAAATAAAATCACACCTTTTCCTAAAACATGAATTTCTAAGGTAATAATATAAAAAACCTAACATTAAAAAGGCCCGCTCAAAATACTCACAAAATATTGTGCAAAAAGACACCGAATGTTACAAACAGGTTCAAGAAGTCCTTATCAAAGCCGACAGTGCAAATATTGACCGCTGTCTCCCCTACCTCTTAACGATATATTAAGTGCCACTTACGTCACTTTCAGATGTAATCCCTTTACTCAACACACAAAATTCAACCTTATTCCGTTCACACAAAGTATAAATTCTAACGCATTATTTAGGTAACTTTGAAATAATCCTTTTACTAGTCAAATGAATTTCAACCTTATACTGTTTGAATAGAGCTTGAATTTCAATACACAATACATGTCCTCTAAAAAATTAATTCCACAATTCAAATTACGAATTTTAATTCTTTTTTTAAACATAATTCTCAAATTCCAATACAATATTAAAGATAATTCGTGTCTTTTGATATGTTAGAGAAATTTTAGCTTTATTGTTAGCAAGTTAGAGTATAGATTGTAATGGCAAATATTATTGACATCCCTTGCAGTATTTGCAAAGCGTTATATAGAATATTTCATATGTTAGTTTGATGTTCGTAGTATTTAATAATGTAGGTATTGTAAGGACAAAAGAGGTAATAGAAAATGAATAATTTATAATGATTTAAAACTAAATATATTTTTCGCTTTTTAACTTGGCTGTAAACTGTATTACACAGTTTAGCACTGATACAAAATAAAAATAAATCTAATGAATAAATTGTAACCATCGCGTTACCGGCACTATTCTTACCTGCATCTTAGGTATCTGCCCAGGGCCATCTTTCACCTATTAGAGGCCCTGGCACATTAGGAAAGGCACATTATGGTCATAGGGGTCTCAATGACCCCTATGACCATAGTAAACTAGAATATTTTTTTTACAAAGAACGCAGATATGAAAAGTTTAATCTTTATTTTTACTTCTTTACGGTGACATTTGATATGATGAGTTGATAACATAACGTAATCCACACTAAGCATCTGCGATTAGTCCTTAGAGTGGCTATCGTTTATCGTTTGGAGTAGCGGCTAGGGGGCCCTAAACCATCGCGGGGCCCTGGGCACGTGCCCAATGGGGAAGAGGGGCCTGTATCTGCCCCTAATGCCTTAACCATTCGGTCACGCAGCTCTTCGTCCAAATTTATCCATCTCTTTATAACACGTCTCTAAAATATATTTTTCTAATCATTGTTATTAAGAAGTACCACGTTGTTTGTTTTTTCTTGAATTTGATTGTTGTCCATTTATCCGCCCTCAGGTGGATGTCGCTTAGACTTTGGCTGGATTCTTGGAAGTTAATTTTAGACCTGTTACCTTTAAGGCATCTTACTATAATGTGTACATTTGTCATTTATCGCACGACAAACGGACAGACTGATAAAAAATTCTGTAAGATCAAATAATTTTAACAATGTTTTTAGCTACTTAAGTGATACTTTTGGTAGATTTAGTCTTATACAGTGTATTTTTACAAGTACAAGTGTGTGTAAATAGCTAAGTGCTGAATAAAGTTCATTATTTCATTATTTTCTGACCGGAAGGTTACTATTCCTGTATAATTTTTGCTATCTCCTAATATAAAAGATTTCACAGACATTCCTAAACGACTTCCCAACGCCCCCCAAACAACAACAGCTAAGGAATTTTTAATTAAATGCTACACAAGGCACACTATAAAACGCAGCTGCGACCCAATATATCAGACGCGCGACTAATCGCAGGGGTGGATGAATATTGTGAATGGAGTTTGGAGATAGTGTCAGTAATGTGACTTGGAAATCCTATGCGTCAGAGGTCATTCAGGAGTATACAAAGTTTAATATAAACTTTTTCTTGAAATTGCTGCCTATAGTATTAATGGTTAGGCTTGAAGACTAAAAAAAACTGTTTAGTCCGTTAATTAGATTACCCAAAAAATATAGGACACGTATTTTATTTTTGTTTAAAATGACGATGATACAGCACTTTAAAATTTTGTGTGACGTCACTTCTAAGTTCAATTTTACCTAATAGTGACGTCATAAGCCCTCCTCTCCTGAATTTTATAGTTTGTTGTTGCTCTGTATCTTTGTCAATTTTTATTGTTTTGATAAATAAAAAAATATGTGTCTCATATTTTTTGGTGATCTAACGACGGACTAAATCGATTTTTTTAGACTTCAAGCCTATTGTGTTTGTCGCTCTGCCATTTTCTAATAACATTTTTTTTGTGTCATGTTTGTTGTTTATATGTATGACATCCGTGTTTTTATTATTATCCTTACATGTAATTTATTTTCCATTCATATATTTATAAACTGCGATGGTTTTATTCATTATTTATATATAAAAAGTCTTCTTCTTCATCAGCCCGTATAACGTCCACTGCTGAACATGGGCCTCCTCCCGAAGGAAGGTATTTGCCATAGTCACCGCGCTTGGCAGACAGAATGGCGACCGCAGTGTTATGTTGTACCACACAAGGAAACGCTGCTGCCCGTTCTTTGATATATGATTATTATAGATGATGTTATAACTATCGGGACCAACGGATTAACGTGCTTTCCAAGGCACGGAGGGTAGTCCCTCAACCAACCAGACCCGGAAAGAAATCTTGTCCACAAAGATTTCCTGTCCAGCGTGGGAATCGAACCCACGACCTCTGAGATTTAAAGCGAGCCAAATACCGCTACGCTACGGAGGTACGCTGTCATATATTAAACGTATCTTATTATTATTATTTATGATTATTATTGTTGTGTGTACAATAAAAGTTTTTTTTTCTTACTTTCTTCTTTTTAAATTTATGGTGTTAATATTCCGTGATACACATAATAAGCTGTAACACTAAAAAAGAAATCGTTATGTTTGCCTGTAGATAATAATAATTATTATTTTTTTATTATATTTTAATAATAACATTTTACAGTTACAATCAATGACCCACTAAGTCTGCGCCCAAATTCGCCATCGCACATGAAGGGGCTCCCCTACATGAGCAGCCGGGTACGAATGTACCGATTGATGAATACTTTGACAGATTGTTGTTTGCGAGTTAACTCGCGGGCTTGGGATGAGTTGAAGGGAGTTTTAACCGGCTTTTTGAAAAGGGGAAGGTGATACTGTAGTTTTTTAAATACTTGTGAGATTGATCTACTCATATTATAAACTAACTTCCACGGCTGGTTACACCCGCGCAATTCGTGTTTCTTCCTCGATAAGGCGATATAACAGTAATATTTCTCATAGCATTAGCGATGCCATGAGCCGTGGTCCTAGCGCATTAAGGGTGCCCTCAGGCGTGTGTCGCTTATACGTAAAAATATTGTTTAAAGACGTGCCTCTTTCTATAGAGCTAAATTATATTAAGATTTTAATTATAGAAATAATAATTGTTATTACTATAGATATGACGTGATACTAGACCGACAGACAGATCATTAGCTAATCCGCAGAAGATTTCAGTTGCGATATTATGTATTTAATTATATAAATCATATATCATTGTGTATAACTGACAAGTACAAGTGTATGTAAATACCTAAGTGCTGAATAAATATCGTTTAATTCGTTTAACACTGAAATATTTTTTCGAATCGGACCATTTATTCCTGAGATCGCGCTTGCGTTCAAGCAAACAAACAAACTCTTCAGCTTGATATATTAGTATATATATTTACTATTAAATGATGTTTAAATTAATAGCTAAAACGAAATTCTGCTGACATCATTAAGAGAATCGCAAATTTAACCAGAGCTTTGAAGCTCCCACGCGGGGGCGAGGCTAAACTTGCGAACAGAGAACATCAATTAACTAAAACATGAAACTCAACTTTAAAAAGTAATTAATAACTGTCAAATGTATGCAACCTCTGTAGCGTAGCGGTATTTGGCTCGGTTTACATCTCGGAGGTCATGGGTTCGATCCCCACGCTGGAAAATACACCTTTGTGTCGATTCTAACATTTCTTTCCGGGTCTGGTTGGCTAAGAGACTACCCGCCGTGTCTCCGTGCGTGAAAGTTTGCACGCGGATCGTTTTTCAGCTGGATTAGCTAATATATATTTTTTTTTTTTTTATTAGAAATAGGTTAGCGTTTGACTACACCCTGCCTGATGTTAAGCATCGGAATAGCCTAGGATGGAGCACGCTTACGCTTACCTAGAAGGAACCGGTTTACTCTTGATTTGAAGAGACCCATATCGTACTTATCGGGAAATATAGACCCCGGCAAGGAGTTCCACATCTTCGCAGTACGTACAAAAAACGTGGACTCGAAGCGCTTCGTACGTATTTTGGGAATATAAATATCACGCTCCGACCCACTGGAGCAGAGCGGGTATAACCTCAGGGCGCAGCTAGTAAAAATTTAGTTTAGAAGAGATGCGCCCTTTAAACAAGGTTCAAAGTAGCATCATTTAAAGTTTGAATCGGCTGTAGCAAAATGGCTAGGGCGTCGGACTTGTGATCCTGAGATCGCCGGTTTGATCCCTACCTATTGCACTACCGACGTGAACCCACTCGTAACACAAGCATTTTAGCTCAGCACGAGGGGTTAACAAGAATACTAGTAGACTGCAAAACTCTGCTAGTAATCTTTAAAAATAAGATAAGAATATAAAATAATTGAAATTTACGCGGATGAAGTAGCGGGACACAGTTAGTTTCGTAATAAATTCCTAAGTTTATCTGTCGTGTGTCGCTTATCTCATGACTTCCGATCCAACCCACATCCGGAAATGACGCGTCAAGTATCACATTACTGGGGTGGGTGAACAAAATACGTATTTCCGGTAAGATAACGACAGATGGCGTTGTTATAGAAATGATTGAAATACTTTCGAAATCATGTTTTTGTAGAGATATTTTTGTTTAATTTTGGAGGGACATTTATGTACATTATGACTTTTATGAAATTAGCCACGAGGCTTTAGCTACTTCACCGGGCAGTATAGTGATGTCGACTTTTTTTCTTTATTTTTTTCGGACGGACATATGTAGTATGGCCGTGGCTTTTGCTACTTCACCGGGCATAAAGGCGAGCAGAGCTCCAGCCTAGATAAATGGTATAAACACTACAAACTAAGCAACCTGTGCAAGAGGGCGTCCCCTGTGGGACTTGGACCTAGGCTCAGGGCGGTCGCTGACGGGGAGATTGAGGGATTATGGCTTTTAGTTTTTTTTGGGAGTTGTGTGCAACTGTCGCTCTACTTTACAGTTCGCGCGTCTCTCGGACTTCGGGTCTACGGGGGCATCGGTAGGTTCTTAGCAAACCAAGGGTCGGGAGGGCGAGGGGGGACGCTTCGCGTTCGCGGGCGCACTCTTCTCCGGCGGGTCGGATCGAGTGGTCAGTGAGGTCAACTAAACAGTTATATTTGGTCCGTGAGTTAGATTACCAAGAAAACATATTTTTTTCATATCTTTTGATTTGTTATTAATAACGAGCAAAATACGGCAAAAAATCACGTTTGTTGTTAAGGAGACCCCTTAAATATTGATTTAGTTATGTTTAAAATATTTGTTGTTATAGAAGCAACAGAAATACGCCATCAAAAATCAACATTTTAACTGTATAACTATGGCGGTTCAATTGATACAGTCTGTTTGTATCTCAGTAGCTACTGGACCGATATTAACGTAACTGGAAGATAGCAAATATTATATACTAATACGCCCCGCACCCCGCCCTGCTGCGCCCCGCGGTTTTACCCGCGTTACTCTGCTCCAGTGGGTCGGAGCGTGATGTTTTGTAGCCTATATATTAATCCAGCGTATAATCTATCCCGGTGCAAAATTTCAGCCAATTCCGTTCGGTAGTTATGGCGTGAAAGAGTAACAAACATTAAAATTTATAATATTAGTAGGATTTCTATTTTATCTCACTTGTTATTTTTGTTCTTTTACGTATTTATTTTATTTTATTTATTTATACTTTATTGCACACAGAAAATTACATGAAATAAATGTTATAAATTGGAAACAACATGTACAAAGGCGAGCTTAATTCAATTATGAATTCTCTTCCAGCAAACCTTTAGGAAAGAGATACATGATAATGAGTGCATAACAAGTGTACAACAGATTTAAAATAATTGTTACCAAATTGGTAAATACATATCTATAAACATACACACTAATAGTTACATATACAACTACATAAATATACATACTAATAAATATGCCTACTATTTTTAATAAACTACATATACCTACTAACTTATATGTCCATATTACATAATAAATTACTGAGAGAAAAAGTACTCCCTTGTTCTTTTTTTGAAAGTATCAAGAGACTGGCAAGCGCGTATAGGATGTGGAAGTGAATTCCATAGACGCACTGCACGGACGGTGAAAGAGTTGTCATATTTGCTAGAGACACGGGGAGGGTTTTTTAAAAGGAGAGAAGTGGCAGTACGACAGGATTTGTCTCTAGGTATTAAATACTTAAAGCGTTCGCGAAGATATTTAGGGGCATTGGGATTGTGAAGGATAGAGAACAGAAGAGACAAGATATGACAGTCCCGACGCCGTCGAATAGGCAGCCACTTCAACTGCAACCGAAACTCTGACACATGGTCATACTTTCTGAGGCCGAAAATGAAGCGGATACACAGATTCTGAAGGCGTTCGAGTTTATCCAAAAGTTCTTCCGTTGCATCTAAGAAGCAAATGTCAGCGTAGTCTAAGAGAGGAAGTAGAAGCAATTGAGCGAGGGTGACTTTTGTCTGAAAGGGTAGAAATTTCTGGAGACGTTTAAGGGACTGAAATGAACAATACACTCTCCTGCTTACCTCTGCAACTTGATTGCTCCAAGAGAGATTGCAATCTATAAGGACACCTAAATTCTTTGCACATTTGGTAAAAGCTATTATTTCATTATTAAAGATAACTGGTGATAATGAATTGAGGTCAATGGAGTTATACATGTATCTGCTACCAATAATGAGAGCTTGTGACTTAGAGGGGTTGACCAGAAGGCCAAAAGCATTTGCCCACGCGCTAATGTTTCCAAGGTCAGTATTGATAGCAGCAATGGCATCCCTAGCATCTGTGACCTTAAAATGCCGATAAAGTTGCAAATCGTCTGCGTAGAGATGGTAATTAGAAGATAATATTGGAGTGACTGCGTTAATAAAAACAGAAAATAGAAGAGGAGAGAGGACGCCACCCTGAGGAACGCCCGCAGTAAGATCACACCACTGAGAGAAAGTCTCTGCTTAATCTCCAAAACGGTAGTGTCGATTTATACGTCACTGGTAGAAAGCTGATATTATAAGGAGTAACTAAAGCCATTATTCCCAAAAATAACATTTCCAGTTATAGTTTTTTAATATAACTCGTAGAACAAACGTAGCTCTCGTAGATGCTACGACGCTACGGCGTAGTACTATCGTAGTAAAGTAGAAGAAATAAACGCGCTACGTATGTTTAGATTTAATCTTAAGTATTTTTATGTGATGGAATTCCATTTTACTCCAATATGCCACAGCTTCATTATTATAGCTGACTAGCTGCGCCCTGCATTTTTACCCGTGTTACTATGCTGCTTCATTGTAGTGGAGCGTGATGCCTATGTTCAACTTACAAACTATCCGTATGCAAAATTTCAGCCAAATCTATACAGAAGATTTTTAGTGAACGAGTAACAAATATCCATCCATCCATACATACAAACTTTCACGTTTATAATATTAGTAGTATCATCATCATTGTATCAGCCGGTCCTGGTCCACTGTTGAACATAGGCCTCCCTCATCGATTTCCAGCGGGTACGATTGCTAGCAGCCTGCATTCACTGACTCCTTGCGACCTTTATGAGGTCGTCGGTCCATCGAGTACTCGTCCGACAGTTCATGGTCTCCGCTCGAGAACCTTTCTGCTTCAGCGGCAGTCAGTTCTTCGAGCTATGTGTTCTGCCCATCGCCATTTCAGCTTGCTAATCCGTTGAGCCTTAGCGTAGCGGTATTTGCGGTCATGGGTTCGATTCCCGCACCGGATAAGAAATCTTTGTGTAAATTCTGAAATTTCTTTCTGGGTCTGGATGGTTGAGGGACTACCCTCCGTGCCTCGGAAAGCACATTAAGCCGTTGGTCCCGATTGTTATAACCATCTATAACAATCGTATACCAGGGAACCGCCAGCAGCGTTTCCTTGTGTGTTAAGCGTGTCCAGTACCAATCTGCCTGTCAAGCATGGTGACTATGGCAGCAGTGGACGTTGTACGGGCTGATGACGATGATGATGAGGAATACGTTGAGCTATGTCTGCGATCTTCGTTACTTATTTATATATACTTACAATCATAGTAGAGGTTCCCCACGGAGGACGTTAGCTTGGGAGTGCCCGCACCCGACAGTGACGCCATCCTTTCCCCCTGCACACAAACAAACATACATTAATATATTTAAAAAGAACAAGGCAACCAAAAATATATCTTAAAACATTTTTTTTCGGACTGACATAATATGTAATACACAAGGCTTTTACTACTTCACCGGGTATAAAGGCGAGCAAGGGTCCTGCCTTATTATTAAAATCAATATCGTCGGTGATTCTGTATTACCGCGTAAGTGACAGTTGCTAATAAGGTGTAATTTCATCTGTCAAGAAATATTTTCGTTATATATGTTTTAAAGGGAAAAAATTGAATTTGGTGCATTTGATTTTCAACCTTATTAGCTATTGTCACTTATGCGGTATTGTTGTATCGCCGACGATATGTAATGTGTTGTTCGTATATCGGTAGTGCTTGTATGACAACCACTCACAATCAAGCGGGCCGTATTTGCTGAACGTATGACATTATAAAGGCTTCTAATCATTGCTTGTCGAAAAATATTTTTTTCCCTTGACTCGATGTTTGACCCCGATACTACTTACTACCATATTTACAATCATTGGCAGGAGATGATCACAGATTATCATAAGTTTAAGTTAACGCTGTTGTCCGTTTCTTGGTATAAAATTATCTTAGATGGTGTTATAACAATACTAAAGGATTAATGTGTCACCCAAAGCACAAAGAATACTCCCTCTGCAACCTGACCCGACGGTTATACAAAACTTATTTCTATAAACAAACAGTAAAGTAAAAAATTATAGAAAAATCGATCATGCAAAATGTTCCTGCGTGAAGTTAAATGCACTTAATTGCTAAAATGAAATTAAAGGATATTCCAAAAAGCATATTTATTTAATTAGCTAATGTTTTAATTAATTAATTACAACGAGCATTATAATTTATAATTTAAAAGGATTCAAAATAATTAATGATGATATTCTAATGTTCGTGCAATTCAAAGAAACAAAGAACGATATCCAAAATGGCGGCATGACATGACAAAACAAGATGGCGGATAGTTGAGAGACGAACCAATTGTATATGTTCTGCTATTTGCTTGCAGTATGAAAAAAAGCCGTCCAAACTCAGCTTTGACATACTATTTCTAGAATTTTCTTTCTAGATGCTTTCTAGGTTCTGTGAACAGAAGAAAAACAGTATGTTAATGTTTCTTACAGTATCTATATACACAGTTGTACATGTATATATTTTTACATTAATTTACCAAACCATTCATTAATTCCGATATATTTTAATTTAATCATCATCGGATATATATTTTTAAGTAATTTCTTATTTTACGGGCAAGTTAATTACAATTAAAATTTAGATTTAAGCTGCCAAAAAATGCCGTTACATACTAATCTATAGACAAATCAATATTGATAATGATTTTATTTATAAAATGATAAATGAGAATTGTACACATCGAACTGAATCTAATCAACTACTATAATAAACTGATTTCTAATACATACCTTTAATTCTTCCGCAACCAGACACTACTTATACGAAATATTTTTCGTCGAAAAACAAATATAAATGTGTCTCAAACAAAAGTTAAATTTACAGAAAACCGTATCTATTAATATTACATTAAAACAGTTAAGATTTCTCATAAATGAAATAGGTATTTTTGAAAATATTTCGGAATTTTTAAGCCCACGTTAGTGCTGGGGCTAGCTGGTGAAACCGACTGATGTACCAGCGGGGAGAATTCCAGGGTTTCAGTTAGCGCTTGCGCGTTTGAAAGGTTATGGGGGTGTGTTGGAGGTTGTTAGGGGATGAGAACTGGTCAATAACGTAACCAGGTCATCTGGGTGGGCGTTGCTGTGGCACGAGTAGTATGAACGGATTTTGAGAGGAATTATTTCAGATTGAAGCATGTATATACCGGCTTTGATCTAGTAGGTATTTTTTGTAGGTAATTGGTAGTCTATCCTTGTATTAGTGAAAGGTAGATGAATTTCTCAGTTATTATACCTACAGAATGAAAGACAAAGCGCGCGGTTTCACCTGCGTAACTGCCATTACCGTGGGTAATTTATAACTAATTGTATTTTATTTTTCTTCTGGATAACATAGATTCCAATGGTAAAAGAATTTTGTATTCGGTCCAGTAATTTCTGAACCTATTCAATGCAGACAAACTATCAAATCTTTCTTCTTTATAATATTTATAACTTGATTAAAATGAAATGTATCTTAAGATATTAATATGCTTTAAGTGTAGTCTACTAATAATGGTCTAAAAGTGAAATATATTTTGCTATAATTATTCAAATATATTAATTATAGCAAAATATCTAATATTATAAATTTAACATTTAAAATTTAATTGACAACTTCGGCGGTATTTCGCTCATTTTAAATCTCGGAGGTCGTGGGTTCGATCCCCACGTCGGACAATAAGTAAATCTTTGTGTAAATTCTAACATTTCTTTCCGGGTCTGGATTGTTGAGGGACAGCCCTCCGTGCCTCGGAAAGCACGTTAAGCCGTTGGTCCCGATTGTTATAACATCATCTATAACAATCGTATATAAAGTAACGGGCAGCAGCGTTTCCTTGTGAGTTACAACAAGCTGTTAGAGCCATATATAAACTTGGACCGCGGGCTACGGGAGAAGTTGACACAAATTAGAATCCTTACTGTAGCTTTACACCTGCTATCATTATATTATATATTTGTACATAAGAATATAGATAAGTACAGAAAAAAAATACATAATATGAATACTAGACATAAGCATGACTTAGTTGTACTTGCATCTCGTCTCCATATAATAAGCAACTCTTTTATGGGGCAAGAATAAAATACAAACTAAAAGTAACTAATCTATATATATAAAAGAAAGTCGTGTTAGTTAAAAATAAAACTAACTTATATACTACTATTCTAAATCTATTCTACTTGGCAAGGGGATGGGGCAATGTATTCGCTTCTATAACAAACTCTCAAATAATGTTAGAGAAATATCTGTTAATAAATTTAAATTATATAAAAAGGCATTTATAAAATATCAGACTATGTAAATGATAGAATATTGTGTATTATATATATTTAAATAAAAAAGGATTCCTCTGAGTTTCTTGCCAGTTCTTCTCAGAGTTGCTATGTTCTGAACTGGTAGTAGGATAAAAAATGGACGCATCATAATAACATGATTTAAAACATTTGAATTGTATCTATATGGATAAAGAAATGTTGACTTTGCGTTTGCCATTAAGCCCCAGATTTAAATCTTTACAAAAACTGTACCTATACAGGGTTATTTTTAAAACACCAACAACCTTTTGGGGAATTAAAGTACTCATGATTATGAACAACAACAAAATTCGGCTGTTCCATACATTTTGTCGAGGTAAGTGAACATAAATGTATGGAACAGCAGATTTTTTTCGCGATTTCAGGGTTGGTCCCATGTTTAAGTATACATGTAGTTGGATGGAGAAAGAGGAAGGCCAAAGACAAGATGGATGGATTGTGTGAAGAGTGATATGAAAGAAAAAGGAGTTAGAGATAGTGTGACGGCTGACAGGACAGAATGGAAGAAACAAACGTGTTGCGCCGACCCCAAGTAATATGGGATAAGGGCAGGAAGAAGAAGAATAAGTTGTTTATAATCATCAGTACTTTCACACAGAGGTTGTTAATGTTTTAAAAATAACCCTGTATTTTGGTATTTTTCTGATATTTTTATATTTATTCTGTTATTCAAATATAGCTCGTTCATGAGTTATAAATGCCGATTACTACGGGTGGGATACTCAACTTCAAAAACCAAAACATCAACAATAAGAACGTCAACACCATTTATAATCAACAGTTTAATTTTTCAATTATTCAAAATAACATTAGCTTCAAACATAACGGTTCAAAATGTCAACACTTCAGATGGACCACGAATCTGAATGTCACTGATTTATACTATAAAATCGATATTTTTTTAAATATTTTGTGAAATATTAAGTCATAATATTCATTGCTAACATTGTTAAACGCTGCAATTATAGGCAACTATTTTCAAGAATTCCAATACTTCTAGATCTTCTCTTTGATCTAAAATTTGTTGCAAAATGTTTTCTAACTGCTTTTTTCTTTTTTTTTTGGGGGAGTCATTGGGACATTAGCTACTATTCTTTCTATTTTCAGAGTTGTTTCTATCTGTTCTTTCTTCAATTCTCTGAACATTATATTTAAATTCAATTTTTTACCATTCAAAAGTGAGTTCCACCTTCTGTGCCAGGATTCTACATCATTCTGTGTGCGTGGCATATTGTTATGGGAATTATCATAAACTGACCACTGACTGAACTGACTAGTTGTGGAGTAAACAAAGGCTTGGATTTTTGCATGATTAATGATGTTGCTCTCGTACTTTTAGTTTTAAATCTGCCATTTATGTAATAACGATCAAACCACTCCAAAAGATCATGAGCTCTCTCAGGTATTACAGTTTTCAATTTGAAACGCGCTTTATTGGTCCCACCGGATCCAATACGCCCCAACTGAGAAGATCCGGTGAAACAAACTCAGTGGGGTTATTCTACCGCCGGTTTCAGCGCGGTCTCATCGAGACGATCCGGCGAAACATACTCAGATGGGCATGTCTAGGAAGTTTATTTAGTTTATTAGCTGCCTAAACGTCTTTTGAACAAGAAATCATACAAATTGTTATGCGATGCACATACACGTACAAGGACCTATTGTTTTATTATAAATTGAATTTAATAAAAAATAACGTCTTACGTATCGCCCTAAATATTTCACGATATTTAGTAAAATATCGATTTTCTAAAGTGTTGATCAAGTAAACAATTTACGTTATAAATCAGTGTCATTCACATTCGTTGACCATCTAAAGTGTTGATATTTTGAACTATTTATGTTTTAAATCAATATTATTCACATTCGTTGTCCATCTGAAGTGTTGACATTTTGAACCGTTTATGTTTGAAGCTAACGTTATTTTGAATAATTGAAAAATTAAACTGTTGATTAATATATGGTGTTGATGTTTTTATTGTTGATGTTTTGGTTTTTGAAGTTGAGTATCCCACCCGATTACTACTAACTAGAAGTACTATGACTTCGATAAAAATATATTCGCAACTCAGCATTTGTTTTGTTTTGTTTTTTGTTTTTTTATTAAAGACAACTCCCGCACTAGGGAAATAAATCCCTGTGTCCCGGGGGACTTTACAAACATTCATTTCACGGACACACAGAACACCCAGACTCAGAACAACTATTTGTGGTTCACACAAATAATTGTCCCGGGTGGGAATCGAACCCAGAACACAAGGTCTCAGAGGCAACTATCGTAACCACTGAGCCACCGGTGCAGTCGAAATTTACTACCTATGCATGCCAAAATATTTTAAACTAGCTTCCCGCGCCCGGTTTTACCCGCCTAACTCCCGTTCCCGTGGGAACTTCATAATTGAATATAGCCAACACACCATATTATTATCAAGACGATAAATAAGTCACCCAGTATATAATCTTAATAAATCCCTGTGTTATAACACTTCAAAAACACATAATTGAAGAACACAAAACACACAGATGACTCAAAATTATCCATTATTCACAATAATAGTTGTCTGGGGTGGGAATCCATCCCACCCTAGACAACTAACCCAGAAGTTTTTTTTTTTGTTTTTCCGGTAATTCTTAAGTTGTTAGCCACAAGGCTTTTGTTGCTTTACCGGGCATAAAGGCGAGCAGAGCTCCAGCCTTAATAAATGGTTTAAAAACTACAAACTAAGCAACTTGCGCAAGAGAGCGCCCCCTGTTGGGCTTGGACCTCGGCTCAGGGCGGTCGCTGGCGATGAGATTGAGGGATTATGACTTTTAGTGAGCGTGGAACGGTAGACAGAAACACGCTTGTACGATATCACGTTATACATAATCAAAGTTAATAGAAATCACTATTCCCTCCCAGATATCACGTTTCGCCGAAAACACTGTTGGTAGAAAACACGGATCGAAGATATGACGGTCCATCGAAAGCACTGTCGACAGAATTCTTGGTTTATAGATATCTCTTCGTCGTAAATATTATTCATAGAAATCACTGCTCCCAGATACCTTTGTTTGCAGAAACTATTGTGCAACTGTCGCTCTACTTTACAGTTCGCGGGCCTCTCGGACTTCGGGTCTATGAGTACATAGGATGGTTCTTTGCCTGGTCGGGAGGACATGAGTGCCGAGTAAGAACAACTACCGTATTCACTGAGCTACCGGTTATTTCAAGCATTTCTATTAACTTCTTTTGCAAAATATTTGTTAGTTTATTTTGTTAACTAGCTTTCGCCGCGTGGTTTTATCCGCGCAGCTCCTGTTTCCGTCATTTTTTTTCGTGTAAATATTAAATTGGCCGCGCCAATAAAGAAACGAATCTAAAATGGCGTCCATGTCACTGACAGATGGTAGGGTCAGCAAATAAAAATAAAGATAGAAAGAAAGTTTGTTTATTGTATATGTAGGTAAAATACAATTGTTAGTTTTATGTGTTGAAATGTGTAACGTATACAAAAAAATACATAATCTGTCATAAAAATTAGATAGAACTGTTTATTTACTTACTTTTCTTTAACATTTTTTACCTAAACCACTCGCAAGTAAGTCGTTTTTTTCCGTTAGCTTTCTTTACGGATTTCTTTTTGCATGCAGTACGCGCCGTGTGTGACTAAGACATCAACAGTTTAGAGTGAGAGCGCATGATCGCCGCTGCCATTTTAGATTCGTTTCTTTATTGGCGTAGGTTTATATGAGAGTTTTTCTACACTACTACAATTCTTGTTAATCCCTCGTGCTAAGCTAAAATGCTTATGTTACGAGTGGGTTCACGTCGGTGGTGCAATGGGTGGGGATCGAACCGGCGACCATATGATCGCCCGCTTCCGCTAATCAAATATAGCATATAACCTTCCTTGGTAAATGTCCTACCAAACACTACGAAATGAATGTATGGAACAGCTGTTTTTTTTTCGCGATTTCAAGGTTGGTGCCATAGTAAAAGTTGTTTGTTATCATGAGCACAATCATGTGTTTAGGTATCGGTCACTAATTACCAGTCACCCTATATATATGTCTTGAGATTAGTGCGTTGAGACAAACAAATAGACTCTTCAGCTTTATATATTAGTATAGATAATCATGAATTTAGTACAAATTTATTCTAATTAATTTCAATTTATTCGCTTAATGATAATGTTAATTTATTGTATTTTTATCATCTAATTACTACATGATTATATTACAACTAGCTAGTACCCGCTTCTTCGTCCGCGTAGAAACATTCTTCATGGCTGCTTCGCTCCTATTCGTCTTAGCGTGATGATAATTATATATTATATCAGTGGTACCACTGGGTCGTGGTCCTAACCCCTTAAGGATGCCCCCAGGTGTGTGTCACTTAATTGTATGTTTTTACCAAACTTCTATATTGATCCACTTAAAACCTACAATACTTAATGTGAACTTAAACTTATTATGAGTAGAGGAATTAATGACAAGCTAACGGACGGACTTTGTCTGTAATATCCTACAATTTGCTACCTGTTAGTTACGTATCTAGTTAAATTCATAGAATAAGTATAATTGTGTAACATTGTGATTCTGACAAGTACAAGTGTATGTAAATACCTAAGTGCTGAATAAATTCATTATTTCATTATAATTAGCCTTCCTCGATAAATGGGCTATCGTAGGTACATTGAAAGAATATTACAGACTAACTGCGCCCCGCGGTTTTACCCGTGTTACTCTGCTCCAGTGGATCGGAGCATGATTTTTTGTAGCCTATATGTTAATCGAGCTTATTTACTATCCCCGTGCAAAGTTTCAGCCAAATCCATTTAGTAGTTTTTGCGTGAAAGAGTAACAAATATCCATCCATCCATCCATACTCACAAACTTTCGCGTTTATAATATTAGTAAGGATCGTACTAGTAGTTAGTGAGATTAGCGCGTTCAATTAAACATACAAACTCTTCAGGTATTATAATATTAGTATAGATAAAGACTACGTTTTCTTTTTGTATGTTTGTTTGTCTAAAGGTTTTATTTAATTTGTGATTTTTTTACGGAAATGGGAGATACGCGGGTGAAACCGAGCGCGGGAAGCTAGTCTATTCTAATATTATAAAGAGGAAAGATTTGTTTGTTTGTTTGTATTGAATAGACTCCGAAACAAGCTACTGGCTAGGGCGTCGGACTTGTGATCTCGAGGTCGACGGTTCAAGCCCCTCGCATTGCACTACCGACGTGAAACCTCTCGTAACGCAAGCATTTTAGCTTAACACGAGGGGTTAATAAGAATACTAGTAGACTGCAAAACTCTGATAGTAATAAGATAATATTAAATAAAAACTACTGGATCGATTTGCAAAATTGTTTCACCGTTGGAAAGCTACACTATCCCCGGATGACATAGTCTATATTGAATTATGAAGTTCCCAAGGGAACGGGAGTTACGCGGGTGAAACCGCGCGCGGAAGCTAGTGAATAATAAAATAAAAATTACCTAGGTATATATTTTTTTTATTTTTGAAAGTAATTTACTTTTACCTACTTTTATGTATATTTTATTTGTTGATAATAGTAGACATGCGAAATGTAGCTCACTGAAAAGAAAAGAGAGATATAGCTCTTTTGATCAAATGAACTATATCACTCTTTTAGCTCTTTAGCTCACCGAATAACTCTTATAACTCTTTAGCTCAATTGAGTTACTTGCGAGCTACAGATCAAATTGAGCCGCACGAGACAACTAGCTCTTTTAGCTCTTTAGCTCACCGAATAACTCTTAACAAACCTAAACAATGTCAACCCAGACACTATCAATGTGACAACAAGACTATTAATTAGTTATAACAAGTAAATACCCTCAACTGCAAGCCGACCAGCCACCGCAAGCAGCACCCGTTCACGAGTATGACGTGTGACACAGCCATCGGCTCCCTCGCCATATCAGAGGGAAGGAGGCGACCCGTCCCACATCGCCGCCGCAAGAAATGACTTTTATTGTGAGCATGACGATCTTACAGTTTTGAGTATCAGAATCTAGTATGTAACATCTGGATTGACCATTGTGTAGAATGTTTCAGTAAAATATATAAAAAATAATATGCAATGTCAAATACAAAATGAATCATTTCATTAAATCTTATGATAGATATAATCATACAAAATACGATAGGTACATTAAAATGTCATACAAGCGTTTATTCTTAAAGACTTCAATACATTTTTACGTTTTCCTGGTTAGCCAAGCGACCAAGCGTTATTATCATTTAAATAGTCATTCAGAGCGTAATAAGCCTTTCTCATTAAAATTTTCTTAATTTCCAATTTAAATTTAACAAATTATAACATCATATATAATAATCGTATATCAAGGCACGGGTAGCAGCATTTCCTTGTGTAGTAAACATAATACTGCGGTCGCTACGCCTGCTCGTGACTATGGCAAATACCCTTCCTCGGGAGGAGGCCCATGTTTAGCAGTGAACGTTATACGGGCTGATGATGATGATGAGGATTTATAACTCGTCCCTCGCGATATGAACTTAAATATAAAACCTTCTTCTGGCAATAATAAACATATTAAAAAAATATTTAGCGTGATTGGTCTCTCTTCACGCGTCATGCAATGACCAAGGGAATAGGGATTCATTTTTATAGAGATACTAGCTGATCCAACAGTTGTCCTTTTTTATGTCCGGGGTAAAATGCATTTACGCATTCCCACCGCCGCTGCAGCGTATTCGCGCGATGGTGGTAGGATATGTGGGACTCGCCCTCTCCATAGCGTGGTATGCTAAACTCATACCACGAGGAGAGGACCCTACACCACTAAAATCACAGACATCCAACAGTTGTCTTAACTTTGAATATTGAATTCGAACTGGTATTGACAACTCCGACCGAAGCATCTGTTTTAAATTATATATAGGTAACAGTCAAAACTTATAATCGGTCAAAACACTCACTTTTAACTGCTTTAATTAATAATGTGTATGGAATCAGTGGCGGATTTACCAGCGGCAGATTTTAGGGGGCGGCAAATTTGGCCCACATTTTTTTCTTACTGGAAAATAAAATGTATAGGTACGTCTAAAATTTTCTAAATTCAAACATTTGAGACATTACATTATTGTAGTATTTTTAGTACTAAGTAGGTAGGCTATATAATATTGAACAGAATACTCCAACGTCTGAAGAGTGCATCTGTCTCAACGTGGATCTGACCCGCTGGTCAGCTTTTGGAATGAATTACCGCGTGCAGCGCCCCTTCCTTATACCAAATACTTGAAAAAATAAAGTTTGGTATGGGTAACTATAGGTAACTAGGTTAAGGTCTGTAGGGGGCGGCAAAAATAGCCTACTGGCGGCAAATGTGTAAGTCCGCCACTGTATGGAATTTGGATCTGGATGGTTGTCGTCACAGTTCTAAAATAACCTTAGCTACAGAAGTTGGAATCCTGGTGTTTTTTTTTTAACCTTAGAACAAAAATAAGCGCATCTCGTTTCTGGAATGTTATGTGAGCCTATATGGTCCTGTCAAAATTACTTATGCCTGATTTTTTTCAGTCGAAAGTGGTTTTGACCGATTATAAGTTTTGACTGTAACATATATATGTTTTTAATCCTCTTTGAACATATTTTCGGCGTTAATGATATCCACAAGATTTATGAAACCGAAATCCAATCGATCGAATAGCTTAATTCATAGAAGAATCAACCACTGAATTCCCGTCATTTTTTCCCGCGCCGCTTAATCACGTGACAATTGTTAAGTATACATTTGCGTTAGCGATCGCTTCGCTTTAGTAGCATTTTGTCTAGGCCCACAGGAAGTTCTAAAAATCTCCCTAAATAAGTAGGTTTTTCTTTCTTTTTTCGGACTTACTTTTGTAATTAGCCCTTTTGCTACTTCACCGGGTATACAGGCGAGCAGAGCTGCAGCCTAGATAAATGGTTAAAACGGGGGGTCGTTCCCTGTGGGACTTGGACCTCGGCTCAGGGCGGTCGCTGACGGGGTGATTGAGGAATTATGCTCTACTTTACAGTTCGCGGACTTCGGGTCTACGAGGGCTTCGGAAGGTAATAGGTTACCTACTTTATTAATAAGGGATGTTGGAACCTACCCTGTTTTATTACGCTCATATTTCCAAAGGTCAGAGTTGAATTACAGCGGCCCTATTTCGATGTGGGCGAACAGAGGGGGGGCCGTAGCATGGATGCTGGCGATGACGTCATCGGGAACTGACGTCATTGAGTAAGGCTATGTATACACTGGTAGGTTTACTTTATCAGGCCATTTGCTGAACATGGGCCTCCTTTTTAACATTCCTTGGCCAATTGAGGAAAATTTCCATAATCACCAGGCTTGGCAGGCCGATTGGGGCTCGCAGTATGATGGGAGTATCTTTTAACTAATAGATGCTGATGCCCATTATCAGATGTATGTCCCTTAATCGTCCGGGTTCCAGTCTTGGATCCGACAAAAAAATTGCGGTACTAATAGTAAAATTAAGTAGTAGCCATGTATTATAATTTTGATGGGTCGGAGCGAGATGTGTTGTTGCCTATATGTTAATCCAGTGTATAACCTATCCCGGTGCTAAATTTCAGCCAATTCCGATCAGTAGTTTTGGCGTGGAAGAGTAACAAACATCTTAGTTGGATATTTTTTTGGTCAGAATAATAAAACTGTATATTTCAAAAGGTGGTTCTCACAGTCCAACTTTTAAAATATACAATCTGGGAAAGGAAATATCAGATTGTTTGTTAGCATTGAATAGGCTCCGGAATGAATGAAACGTTTTTAAAAATATTTTACTAATAGAAAGCTACATAATCCAGGAGTAACATAGGTTATATTTAATTATGAATTTCCCACGGGAACGGACGCCACGCGGGTGAAATAAATAATATAAAAAAATATAGAAGTTAGGTGACCAGATGTGTGAAAAATACTTACACGCATCATGCGATTTAAAAGCGAAATTTACAACTTGAAAAGTCATATTTGTATCTAGATTAAAAATCGACTCGTAGGAAGTTAGGACAGGGTCCGGTTCGCGACGCGTTCTTGGCTTTAGACCAGATCCCAGCCCGTGCTAGTTGATCTAATTTCTCAAACCCCGCACGCGATTTATTATTATTATATATATATATATATATATATATATATTATATATATATATATATATATATATATATTATTGATTTTGAAAATAAGATTATAAATATTAGTTTACCACAAGTGACCCTACAGTTAAGTTATACCATTTACTTAAGACCTGTAGATATAATAATGTTAAAAAAATATTGTTCTTTATTAAGAAAATGAAAAAATGTACTTAAATGTGTTATGCATTGTAAATGACGTATAACAAGCGCGAAATATTCGTCTACGTTACTAATAAACTATTTCATTTCATTTCATTACCTACGGTTACTGGATTTCGTCTCCGTAAGTACGTGAGGCAATCTCAAAAATCTTCATCGCAGATAATTTGTTTTCAACACAGCACTTAGAAGGGGGTGCTACCCTCCCGACCCCCCGGGGAGGGGGCGGGTGTTGGGCACGCCCCAACAGTTGGGGGTGGGGATGTTAATTGTGTATACTCATGGTAGATATGGGGTGTAATATAGCTGTGGTTTGAGAAGCAAGTTGATGGTATAATAATTATGGTAAATGAATAACTAACGTAGTAGTTGAGGTCGCTCGTTCGAACCCCACCCAATGCACTACCGACGTGAACCCACTCGTAACAAGCATTTCAGCTTAGCACGAGGGGTTAACAAGAATACTAGTAGAGTGCAAAACTGTGACAGTAATCTTTTAAAGAAAATATACCAAACTATGGGTGTTTTCCTATGGGTGTCTTAATAGGCGAGTAAATACAGCTGATGGATAGGCAGCAGCATCTATCAGCTCATGGTTCATCATCATCATCATCATCCCGTATAACGTCCATTGCTGAACAAGGGCCTCCTCCCGAGGGAGGGTTTTTGCCATAGTCACCACGCTTGGCAGGCGGATTGGTGACCGCAGTGTTATGTAGTAATACACAGGGGAAACGCTGCTACCCGTTCCCTGGTTCGCTTGTTATAGCTGATGTTATAACAATCGGGACCAACGGCTTAACGTGCTTTCCGAGGCACGGAGGGTATTCCCTCAACCAACCAGACCCGGAAAGAAGACTTAGAATTTACACAAAGATTTCCGGTGTGGGGATCGAACCCACAACCTCAGAGATTTAAAGCGGGCCAATTACCGCTTCGCTACGAAGGTTGTCAGCTTGTAGTTACATACCATCTTACTGCTATCACCAAGCCTGACAAGCGTGGTGATTATACCAATACTCCTCAACGATCCTTACTTGCTAAGGTCTGTTAAGAGAAGACTCATGTTGACTTATAAAGGGTTATTTTTAAAACATTAACAACCTTACAGGGGGTGAAAGTACTGATGATTATAAGCAACTTTTATTAAGAAACCAACCCTGAAATCGCGAAAAAAAAATCTGCTATTCCATACATTTGTGTTCACTTACCTCGACAAAATTTATAGAACAGCTGGTTATTTTTTATTTTTTCGCGATATCAGGGTTGGTCCCATAGTAAAATTTGCTTATAATCATCTGTACTTAATGAGGGATAAGGGCAATTTTCCTGGTCGGGAATTAAAAAAACCTACAGACGTTCAAACTGTGGCAATGTTGGTATCTATACTTATAAATAAAGCTGAAGAAGTTTGTTCGTTTGTTTGAAAGAACGCAGTAATCTCAGGAACTTCTGGTCCGATTTGAAAAATTCTTTCAGTGTTAGATAGCCCATTTATCGAGGAACGATATAGGCTATATTCCATTATGAAATTCTTACGGGAACCAGAGTTACGCGGGTGAAACCGCGCGCGGAAAACTAGTGCAAATTTTCAAATCTGAAGAGTTTGTATGCTTGAACGCTCTAATCTCAGGAACAACAGGTCCGATTTGAAAAAATATTTTAGTGTTAAATAGTCCTTTTTTTTTAGTAGCCATTTATGTCCCACTGCTCGGCAAAGGCCTTCCCCATATCTTTCCAATTGCTCTTTTCTAGAGCCACTTCGGACCAGCCATCAAGGCACGCGTCTAGATCGTCCTGCCACCTCTTTTTGGGCCGACCTCGGCGGAGACGTCCATTTATTATTATTATGTAATAATAAGAAATTTACTATCTAGTTCATTATATCCGTTATATTTATTTTATGAGTAAGGCATAAACCGCGCTCGGGAAGCTAGTCAGTAGAATATGTTGGTAAGTGCTAACAGTTAGATAAGATAAAGCCGAAATCCATTGTGATGGAAAGCTTTCAGACTGTATCTATACTGATTGTGTGGCTACACAGATCATGAATATACAAAGGAAACATACATTGCACAAACGACATCACACAGTTATAAAAGTACTATCCGATGCCTTCGTAGACCAGAAGTCCAAGAGGCCCGCGAACTGTAAAGTAGAGCGGCAGTTGCACAAAACCCAATAAAATACAAAAAATCATAATCCCTCAATCTCATCGCCAGTGACCTCCGAACCGAGGTCCAAGCCTCACAGGGGGCGCCCTCGTGCGCAGGTTGCTTAGTTTGTAGTTTTTAAATCAATTAAGGCTGGAGCTCTGATCGCTTTTATGCCCGGTGAAGAAGAAAAAACCTCGTGCATCCGAAAACAAAAACAGTTATAAAAGTGTTAATGGGTTGTCCACGTCTGCCGTATGCCGTATGCCCAATAAGCTGTGGGCCAAAATAACCACCACGTGGAGCCCTGACACAGCAAGAAGGCGTCGCGGCAGACCCCGTAGAAGATGGCGGGACGAGCTAGATATCACAAACGACCAGTGGCCTATTTTAGCCCTGGATCGAAAGAGGTGGAAGTCATGGGGAGAGGCCTTTGCCCAGCAGTGGGATCATCCCACTAGCAGGCTAACAGTAACAGTAAAGGTTTTAAAAATGGTGTGATCGTTTAAATATCTAATTCCAAATGCAACTTTGGAGATATATGACGAAGTAATGTTTATCGTTACTGATGGGTCTACATCCCTTTTAGTCAACCGGTCGTAAAAATGTATCTATCTCTTTTATATCACGTCTTTATAAAAGAGATTGATCATAAAATTTACTTCTGTTCTGTGTATAATTATGTGGTGCCGCGCGCCGCCGACAACACACCAGTGGTCGGTTGTTTAGAGCGTATTACAAGATTTTTGTATGGGGACACCACTTATTTTTTGACTTTTTTTTATTTTTTCCTACGCTTACACACAATTACCGAGCTGGATTTTAAATTTCATCCTTCTAGGTCATCTGGAAGTAGGTAAGAATTAGGTACTATATGTCAGTCAGGCAGGCAGTACTAAAATTTGAGTTCCACCATGGCAGAATGGTTAAGCCATTAGAACTTATACCTAAGATGCAAGTTGGAATCCTGCCGGTTATCTAGATTTATTAATCTCAATTTTTTGAATTAACTCATATTATAAAGTTTGTAAGAATGTATGGATGTATGTTTCTTATTTAGCTTAAAGTTTGCACGCAGATAGTTTATAAGCTGGATTAACAAATAGGCTACTAAATATAACGCTCCGACCCACTGGAGCAAAGTGACTCGAGTCACTTGAGTATTTTAACTAGTTTAAGCTATGAGAAAAGCTATATTCGGTCATTTGTCAGTTAAATACCTAAAATATGGACGCTGTTGATGAATTAACTTTTTCTCTGTGATCCACACTAGTCTGTCACCGATAAGCCTCGGCGTGGTGACCGGTAGCAGTTCATTAAGCTCCATGAAGTGCTTCTGATAACTGCGTGAGGTGAGTGACACTATATATTATATGCACGAAATATTTTATTTTTACATTAACACCTCTGTGGCGTAACGGTAAAAGCCTCGGAGGTCGTGGGTTCGATCCATTTTCGAGAAAATCTTTGTGTAAGGAGGACCACTTTGTTACTTTTCTTATCGTCCGGCAGAAGGGCCACTTTGTTATGTAAAGGCGTTGGGTTTTTGACAGACTATTGTGATATTTGATAGCAAAAAAAAAAAATTAAATCTAAGATTTCTTTAGGAGAGCTGGCACCAAGTTTTGGGTAGGTATTTGAGAATTTAACCACTACGTTAGGTTTGGCGGACTCAATGACATTTTTTACAATAGCGTTACGTCATAGCCGACGCCATGACACTTGAGGCCTTTTTTCGCGCGCTATTTAAAATTTAATAGAAATATGGCTTAAACTTCGTTAACGAAATATTGTGTTTTTCGTACTTAGAAAATGACTACCCACGTTGCGCAAGAGGATTTCAAAATCTTGCCTCATGCTATTGCTGATTTATTACAACAATTTCAACGAATGGGTGTCAGTATCTCTCTGAAAATTCATTTCCTTCATTCGCACCTTGATTTCTTTCCTGAAAACCTCGGAGAACTCAGCGACGAACATGGAGAGCGTTTTCATCAGGATTTGATTTTTTTTGTAGAAAATTATCAAGGATACTGCGACCAAGCCATGTTAGGTGATTATTGCTGGTCTGTTATAAGAGACACAGACTCAAATAAATACAAGAAAGAAGCTAAGGCAATTCATTTTTAATTTTTTTTATTCCTTTATAGGCATTTTTTTGTAAATAAAAAATAATAAATATTTTGGAAACGTGTTGGATTTTTTTCATATTTTTTTTTAAACTCAGTGCACCTCAATTGATAATAAAAAAACACTTTTCATTTCCAGGACAAAAACCATGTAAACTAGTGTTATTTTTAAAATTCTTTATACATTAAACTACAACATGTAACAATTCCATACTGCCTCAAATATATTTTAAATATTTTGGAACATTTATAAAAAGTTGGGGTCTTAGCCCCGCTATTCACCAGCCAGGTCTCCAGTTCCGTGTTGCGGTATAACAGGAGATGTATATGAAAAGTTTTTAAGGTTGCCTCACATACCTACCCAAAAATTGGTACCAGCTCTCAGACTATTGTAGCGGCACGAGTCTCGGAAGTCTTGGGTTCAAACCCACGGCGGATAAGAAAACTTTGAGTAAATCCTGAAACTCTCTACCAACCAGTGGTTGAGAATCAAGACCGGGATAAGAAGTTTGTTTAAACTAAAAACTTATCTTGACTAATAAATTAGTTTATACCAACTTTGGTATCTTATTATTTTAGTTTTAACTAGCGGCCCGCCCCGGCTATGATCGTGCTATTCGCACGCGCCCGAAGGGCGCGGGTGAATGGCTTCAGGGTCAGAGCCCTATGGCCATGATGTGCAACGCTACCTGTAAAGACAGATAGGTCATTGGAGTGTTAACTTACCGTTAATGTGGCGAACTCGGTGTTGTTGCGTCAGCTGATCCGGCAAGGCGGATCGCTGACCTCGTACTGTGTCTTCACTGGTTGGTGTCAGCTGATCCGGGTGGGTCACTGACCTCGAAGTACTCCCGATGATGATGGTGAGCGTGCTTGGGGGCCCAGGCTTCCGGTGGGCGGCTGTGGAGTGGCGCTATGCCTTTGGCAAGCGGGTGACTCGTTCTGTCGGCCCGATCGAACATACTTGTCGCGAGACGTCGGACAAAGTCGTCGAGTCCCTCGTGCTTCAGTCCGTCGGAGATGGTCTTGTTACGTACGTAGTACGGAGCGCCTACGATGGTACGTAACGTCAGGTTCTCCTGCGCCTGCAGTCGTGCACGGTTGCCGTTCGATATGAACGGCATCCATGCTGGAGCTGCGTAGGTAAGCCTGGACCTAATATAAGTTTTGTACAAACCTAGTTTGGTGCGTATGGGCAGCTTCGAGCGAAACAAGGCGCCGAGCTTGCCTCGGGCGCACCTTGTCTTGGAGATCGTGTCCTGGATGTGAGCGTTCATCCTCACTTGGCGGTCGATGGTGACTCCCAGGTACTTGACTGTGGTCAGCCAAGGTACTGCTTGTCCCTGTATCTGGATGGGAGAGGGTAGATGCGACGATCCAAATAGGATAGCCTGCGTCTTGTTCACGTTCATCCGCATCCTCCATCTGTCGAGCCATGGTGGTATGTCTTCGAGTGCGGACTGTAGCAGCCGCGCCGCTCTCGACTTGTCTCGAGAGGTGGTGTAGATCGCGGCATCGTCGGCGAAAAGTGCCAACTGCGCCGGAGCCGACACCGGGATGTCGTTGGTGTACACGTTGTAACACGCAGGGGAAAGGCAACTACCTTGTGGTACTCCCGATCTGATGGGGCGGTCGCTCGATGTGCAGTCTTCGACCGCAACATGGAACGACCTCCCGTTCAGGAAGGAAGCGAGCACCCGGGCTAACCTCACAGGTAGTGGGGAGGGGGAGGTGATGAACTTATAAATAAGACCATCATGCCATACCTTATCGAAGGCCTTCTCCATGTCCAGGAAGGCGGCTGCTGTGTACTCTCGGCGGTTGAGCGTGGTTGTCACGTGGTGTAACACTCGCGTCAGCTGCAGGGTGGTCGAGAGGTCACGGCGGAACCCGAACTGTTCGGGTCTCGGGGTGAAACACTCGTTGAGGTGCTGCAGGAAGAGGCGCTCGAACACTTTCGAGATAGTGTTGAGCAGGGTGATGGGCCTGTAACTCTCGGGCTTCCGTAAGTCCTTGCCGGACTTGGGAAGCATGATGACCCGGCCGTTACGCCAGGCGGTCGGGAAGTGTCCGGTCCGCGTGATACCGTTGAACAGCCGCGTGACGGCGACTACCGCCCGGGGCGGTAGTCGTCGTAACGCATTGTTCGGTATGCGGTCCGGACCCGGCGCTTTCCGCGGGTTGACGTATAGTAGTATACGTCTAACCTGCTTCGGTGAGAAGACGACTGGGTCATCCTCGGGAGTCACTGGGGTGGCTAAGTAGGCACTCACGTGCTGCTCCACTTTCGCCGTGTGTTCGGGGTCGCAGCTCGGAAACGGGCTGAACTGTTTCTCGAGTGATGCTGCGAATATCTCCGCGCGGTCCGCGGCCTCGTACTGAAGCAATCCGTCGGCGTTGAGGAGCGGGCGGACCGGGGGGCGCTTTCCTGTTAGCTGGCGGCACAACCTGTGGACTGAAGGGACGTGGTCACTTATCTCCACAATGTGTTGCTCCCAGGACTTCTCGGCGTGGTCGTTCAGTGCTAGTTTCACTTTCGCCACCGCTCTGTTGAGGGCTGTCTTCAGCTAGGGATCTCTTGTCAGCTGCCACCGCTTCCTTACCCGACGTTTGTATTCTATGAGAACACGAATTCGGGTCGGGAGCGGCTCGGGGTCGTGGGTCCTCGGCTCGACGCTCGTAGACTCCTGTAATGCAGACCTAAAACAATGGGAAATGTCAAGGGCTACCTTGTCAACATCATCGGGGGTCGACACGGGACCCGAAGCGATGGTGTTGTCGACTATCTCGATGAATTTGCCCCAGTTGACGTTTGTGTGCGTCGAGGGGCGGGCGACTCTGGTGGGCGGCTCGCTGATGGTCAGCAAGACTGGGCGGTGGTCGGAGGGCAAGTCCATCAGTACCTCTTGGCCGATGGTCGTCCTCAAACCTTGGTGTAGTACTATATCGATGACCGTGCTACCGTGTACACCACCAGGTGTGGTCTGGTGATGGGTAGGTTCGTCGGGGCCATCGATATAATAACCGTGGTTGTCGGAGTCTGCCAATAGTGCGACGCCCGCAGCGTTCGACTTATCGCAGTTCCAGACGGGGTGTTTAGCGTTGAGGTCGCCAGCGACCACCGTCGGGGTGTTCGTGCTGAAGATTTTGCGAATGTCGCCAGTGTCTAGAGTGTTTTGAGGCGGGCGGTATACCGCAAACAGCCTCATACTCTCACCGGCGACATTCACCAAAATACCCAGCACGTACATGGCGTTGAGCTCGAAGTGCGGGATGGCTTGATGCACGATGTTCCGTTTCACGAACACCGCCAGCCCTCTGTAAGCGCGGCCTTCTCTGGATACTTCTTCCTTCCTGTAAGAAATATAATTAGGAATTCCAAAAGGTTCCCCGTCCTTGAGGTGAGTCTCACTTACCAGGAGAACATCCACATTCCTTTCCCTAAGGAAGTGGATGACAAGACGACGCTTCCCCCTGATGCCCTGGGCGTTCCAATGAACTACCCGGAGTGTGCTAGACATTCTGGCTAGACACTGCAACAATCGCGTTGAGGATCGCCTTGTGAGCAGCCGATCCCGGGGTGGTCAAAGCCAGGTTATCGACCAGTACCTTTAGGGCACTAGCGATATCACCCTTTTTAGGGGGTGCAGATACCTTTTCGGTACAGGCGGGCTTGGGGGCTGCGCTGGGTTGCGCGGCGGTCTTCTTAGGCCCCTTCTTCTTCTTCTTCAGCGGGGCTCCTCGGGGCGTCGGGTTGTTAGCAGGGGCCATGAGTGACCCTTGCGCCGCTTCCGTAATGGTGGTGCGCTGCACCACTGCTGGTGCAGCCTTACCACCGGTGGTGGAGGCGGAGGGACCCGCTCTCCTGTTTCGTGCCTCCTTCTTGAAGAGGGGGCACGATGTGTGGCTAGCGGGGTGATCGCCTCCACAGTTGGCGCATGTGGCGCCTTGCTCACGAGGGCGTGTGCACTCGTGTGCTCTGTGGGAGCCTCCGCACTTCACACATGCCACTGGTCTGTGGCAGTTGTGTGAGGAGTGGCGGAAGCCTTGGCACCGGTGGCATTGCGCCGGTCCCTTGCGCCCCTTCCAGGCCTCCACGCGCAAACCGGACATGCACAACATCTCCGTGATGTTGTACACTGCCGGTACCACGCCCGGAGTCCTCTTGAGGAGGGCAAAGAACAGGCAGCCCGAGCGGCCTGCCTTGGGGCGGATGCGTCTCGTGGCCTCCACCTCGTAGCCGCGTCCGGAGAGTTCCTCTTTGATCGCCTCCGGCGTGGTGTTGCTGGGCAACCCGCGGATGGCAATCTTGACGCTGCGCTCCTGCGGCAGCGTGTATCCGTGCCAAGACACGTTTTCGGTCTTGGCCAAGTCCGCGAGATACTTTTGTATCACGCGGTACTCTGTCGGATCTTGAGGGTTGAACTTTATGCCCTCCCCGAGGGGGCGGGCATTGGGGTTCTTCCCTAACAAGGCCTTGATGGCCTTAAAGTGCTTCTCCCAGTTTGGGAGGCGATCCACCACTATGGGTGCGCCTCGCTCCTTGGGAGTGGTGGGCTGCGGGCCATCAACCAGTTTAGGTTGCGGCCTCGGCGGCGTCGGCGAGCGGGGAGAGGGCTCTGGTGAGCGGTGAGGGGGCGTCGGTGAGCGGGGAGAGGCCACAGGCTCAGCGGCGGCCACGGCTGCAAACGACGGGCGCGGAGGGCCCACCGGTGACCGCGATCGAGGCCGTTTGCCAAACGGTGGGGATGCGGACCGTGAACCCTTCCGCGCCCTCCGGTTGGTGCAGTCCCTGGAACGCTCAGGTACCTGGGACGGGGACGGCTGAGGAAGAGGCAGAGATGGGAGCAATATCTCTGGGGGGTCTGGGTCGGCCACCACAGATGGGCGGGCATACCCCAGGGAGAGTGCAACCATGCGGTTGCATACGCTCGTCGAGATGGTAGTGCCGGCTCTGGCTGCGTTCTTCAACGCCTCCAGCACTTTGAGCCATTCCTCCTGCTCCTTGGTGATGGGCTCGTATTTGCTCTTCAGCAAGCACTCTCTCTGCTCTGGGCTGAGAGAGGACTCCGAAGAGGCGGGCGATAGCGGCGATTCAATGTCCATGCCGTCGGCTAACGGCATGTCTGGAAAGGGGAATTCAAAATTAGTGGCACACGCTGTGGGCTGCGCTAGTATACGCAGACAACGGCAGCGAGCCCGCGTTTCCCCGCAACTCGACCCGAGTACACCACAGGGTGACACGGGTGAGTCGCGGTACTCGAAACGGGGCTACGTCACTACTGTTGTCTACACTGCACACTAACACCGCACAACAAACATGGGAGTACACTAAAACAGTGTGAGCACTCGAGCGCGTGAGCGCGGGAGGGGGGGAACGCAGGTAGTCGGTCGGCGGGAGCGAGCGCGCAAAACACGTCCGCACTCAACGGCCGCTACGGGCGAACTGTGTCCGCCCCGGCTTCGCACGGGTGGACTTTTATACCCTACCCCTGCCCTACCCTACACCTACCCTACCCCTACCCTACCCCTACCCTACCCCTACCCTACCCTACCCCTACCCTACCCCTACCCTACCCTACCCCTACCCTACCCCTACCCTACCCCTACCCTACCCTACCCTACCCTACCCTACCCTACCCTACCCCTACCCAAAAGTATCCTATGTCCTTCTCCCAGTTCTTAGCTACCTCCCTACCAATTTTCAGCCAAATCGGTTCAGCCGTTCTTGAGTTATAAATAGTGTAACTAACACGACTTTCTTTTGTTTTTAAATTGTATTCTGCTATTCGGGACGGAAACAAATCCAACGAATCAAAAACCATGGCAATCGGTCCAGCCGTTCTCGATAAGTGTTGTAACAAACACGACTTTCTTTTATATATATAGATTTTGTTTACGTGATATACTATGTTACTTTAACAATAACTGTCTGATTTAAAATTACGATTTATACAATAGTGGTGAAATTATTCCCGAAAAGCGGGATTGAGTCATTTAACACATTCCCAGTTAAACCTTACATAGCTAAATGACATACAAAAAAATATTTCTTCAAGACGCAACACCAAAAGCAGCTATTTTTTTATTTAGAATTTGTGAGATGGCATTTGAATAAACTGTTAAACATTAAAATTATGTATATGTATGTCTTCTTGTCATTTATATAGGGTGACTGGTAATTAATGACCGATACCTAAACACATGATTGTGCTCATGATAACAAACAACTTTTACTATGGCACCAAACCTGAAATCGCGGAAAAGAAATCAGCTGTTCCATACATTCATGTTCACATAACTAGTCAACATGGTAGGGAGCAGCTGATTTTTTTTTCGCGATTTCATGTTTGGTGCCATAGTAACAGTTGTTTGTTATCATGAGCACAATCATATGCTTAGGTATCGGTCACTAATTACCAGTCATCCTATATATAACACTTTTTAATATACTTTTGAGCAATAAATATTATACAATTACTAATATCGTTAAAAATTGGTCTTAATGTTGGCCGTGGCCATCTTTATTTTTCGAAGTAAACATTGAAGACGTGACTCTGACTACCTACTAATTTAATAACAAGTATTTTAAAACTACCGCATTCTAGAATATAATAATAAAATCATATGAATTAATTATGTGTAGTTCATCTTAATTAGAAATATATCGCCTCAGTTTAGTGCAAATAAGTGATTTACATAAATCTAGGTAAGCAATTAGTTATTTTTTGCCTTTAAAGTAAATGGATTTATTGCTGTGTGCCCCCATGTCTTCCCATGGGTGTCGTAGAAGGTACATACGGCTGATGGATGGACAGCAGCATCCTCAAAGTCAACATCTAACTGCAATCACCAATCCGCCTGCCAAGCGTAGCGATTATAATCTAAGAGTAACAAACATCCATCCATCCATACTAATAAACTTTCGCGTTTATAATACTATTGTTTTATGCGTTTATAATATATGTATTAGTAGGATTATATAGGCTACTTTTCATTTTGTTTATTTGTCTTTGTATATTCAGACTAATCATCAAAATGGTAGTAACAATATAGACGGGAATTCAATGGTAGAAAGCTGATATTATAAGAAATAACTCAGGCACTGACTCACTCTTACAACGGTACAACACAAGTAAAGCCGCAGGTCACACCTAGTACTCAATATACACGACCACAGACAATATAAAATACATAGAATGTACATAAGTATTATGTACTTCTCACTTATGTAACGTAGTTCCTGATCAATACTAAATGACATCTTTAAAATAACAAGGTCATACATTACTACGAAGACACATGAAATTAAACCTTAACTCCTACTTATAAAGTACAAAATAGCTTAGCGGCACATCGCCTTTATGTCGTTAGTATTCCAAATACAACACAGGTTGTTCTGAAAGTATGTCTATCTCTGTCTAGCGAATTGTTTTTCGGATGCCTCCGACTCTGTCTAATGGAGGTATAGATTTTCAGTTAGTCCCGTTCGAAAGTTTAACATGAGGTCATAGGGGGTAGGTAGGTGGGGGTGAGAAATTATAATAAGAATGAAAGACAAGGAGATCTTTAAATAAGTTTATTTTACGAAATAAATAAATTAAATTCAGTAGGTACTTAAATAATTAAGTACTGGCAAACGAAAAGTAAAATTTTTGTGTAAAATCAAGGACTACACTTCCGTGACTCGGAAAACAAGTTAAGACGTCGATCCCGTTAACCCATGACGGTAGTTTACTAGGAAAACGGGTACCACCGATTACCTAATATAATGTAATACAATACTGCGATCACCAATCCGCCTGCCAAGCGTGGTGTCTATGGCAACACCACCTTTGGGGGAAGCCTATGTTCAGCAGTGGGCTCAATTCGGACTGGTGATGATGATGTTGAAAACTACATTATCAGCGACTAGTATAGGCTGGTAAAGGTTACCACGGGGACAAGAGTCGGCGTAAGCGGCCGTAGACCATTGGCTAGGGCGGCTTACGACTTGTGATCTTCAGGTCGCCGCGCCGGTTCGAACCCCAACCATTGCACTACCGACGACGTGAGCCCACTCGTAACACAAGCATTTTAGCTTAGCACGGGGGGTTAACAAGAATACTAGTAGACTGCAAAACTCTGCTAGTAATATGTATAAAAAAAGGAGTCACGCAGGTTAAACAGCGTGGAAAACCTAGCATAGTAGTGTTACTCCAGTATGCAAGAACAACACTTGAGACTGAATTGACTTGGGAATGACAGGTGTCACTTTTAGTCAAAGATCCGAACCTACATCATCTTCACCGAGCTGATAATAGAATGAAACATGATTTATAATAAATTAAGTATATTAGAAAATATATTTAAAATGGGTTGGCTATAAAAACCCTGGACAGACTATTTAAGGTAGTTTTGAAGAGAAAAATGTTTGTAATTAAAAAGAAATCTGCAGTGAATACCTACAAAGCTTTAGTAATAAAACAAAGTGTGATTGAAAATGTTTTCTACTATACACAAGTAGGCTAACTAGAAATGTACTCAAGCAACGGTTCTCTAACCTTGATGGTTACGAAACCCCTTTTGAATATTTCTATATTTTATGGAGTACCTATTACAACCATTCGACTGTCGAATATGTCGAATTTCGACATATTGTGTTTTATAGAAGTGAACAATAATACTTTGTCATCAGTTCGTTTAAGCCTCCTGAGGCAGTATGCATGCAAAATTATTTTAAACTAGCAGACCCGACAGACGCTGTCCCGTCTTAACTAAAACTCTACATTAAATTGAGTGTTTAATATTAGGCGTGACAGAACTGAACTAACCGTGATGTGTACTACGAGCAGCACGCATTCTGTCAATGTTATGTCTAACGACATAAGATTACAATTAAAAAAGTTTATATTGTCAAAAACGCTAAGATTTGATTGAATTTTCTAATATTCCGTGCAATTTACATACTTTTTTCTTTCATAAGAACTTTCTCCTGACAATAACAAACACATCAAAAATATAATTAGCCAAATCGACCCCGCCGTTCACGCGTGATGCCGTGACCAAGGGAAATAGGGATACATTTTTATATATATATATATAGAGATATGTCAATTTATTATGTTAACATCGCTTAAAATTTTATCGAAGTTATAATCATATCGTCATGTGTTAACCCTCCTGTATTACTATATAATACCATAATAATATTGGATTAGACGCACCTCAACATTTCTTCTTCTCAAACATTTATTGTTTCAAAACTATCCTTACTATCCTTACTAATATTATAAATGTGAAAGTAACTCTGTCTGTCTGTCTGTTACGCAATCACGCCTTAACTACTGAAGCGATTTAAATGAAATTTGGTACAGATATAGTCTAGAGCCTGAGAAAGAACATAGGCTATATTTTATTATGAATTTCCCACGGGAACGGGAGTTACGCGGGTGAAACCGCGCGCGGGAAGCTAGTAGTTTATAATAAGTTGATCCCTCCAAACTAAGGATTCAGTGTGAAACGTAGAATGCAACTTACGCTTGTTATAGATGATGTTAATAACAATCGGGACTAACGGCTAAACGTGCTGTCGAGGCACGGTAACCCTTCGAGCAACCAAACCTGAAGAGAAATCTTAGAATTTACCTACACTAAGATTTCATATCCGGCTTGGGGATCCAACCCACGACCTCCGAGACTATTAAATTATAGATAAAAATTAAATTGTATTTTCATACCTTTTATGCTAAAGCTATAAATAAATATAAAATACAAATCATCATCATCATCAGCCCGTATACGGTCCACTGCAGAACATGGGTCTCCTCCCGTGTGAGGGTAGTTGCCATAGTCACCACGCTAGTTGGCAGGCGGGTTGGTGAGCGCAGTATTATGTTGTACCACCCAAGGAAACGCTGCTGCCCGTTCCTTGATATACGATTATTATAAATGATGTTATAATAATCGGGATCAACGGCTTAACGTGCTTTCCGAGGCACGGAGAGTAGTCCCTCAACCAACCAGACCCGGAAAGAAATCTAAGAATTTACACAAAGATTTTCTGTCCGGCGTGGGTATCAAACCCACGACCTCCGAGATTTTAAAGCGAGCTAAATACCGCTACGCTACTGAGGTTGTCTATAATAACTAAACTAAATTAATTAATTTAACATATTATATTAATAAGCCAAAAATGTTATGACTATTTGCAAATATGATGATGATGATATTGTAGCGACATCTACAGTAGCCGCACACAAACTACTAGTAGACGAGCAGCGCCATCTAGCACCTAGCATCTTAACTAACCTGTATCGCGCAATACAAGTTCGCAAGCCAATTCGCACATATACAAGTTCCGAACAGTAACAAATGACCGTTGGTCGCCGGGTATACCACCTCGCTCGGCAAAGAAGATCTTCATTTACTGTGGAGGAACACCACCAACCGTTTCTCTACAATGTAATAGGTTAACGTACTTAAATAAAAACGTTTTTTATTTTATAGCAAGACTTAAGTATAAAGATTCATAAACCTATTTACTACTTTCATTTGATGCAAAATGAAATTATTTCTACCTTCATGGACCCCAGGGATCCGTGGGACACGCTTTGAGTATATCTGCTTTTTAAAAAGTAAACGTTTGTTTATTTTTTAATCCGCAAAAAATGGGCAAAGGTCGTTGGGAAATATGCCAAGTGGTTGTCACAAAGCGTTCTTTTACACGGTTTTTTGTGATAAATTATTTACAAAGTCTTTTTATGTGACATTTTTGTTGGATGTTATTTTACATCAAGTATAAAAAAAAATAGGGAAAAATATGGGATTAAGGATTCACCGTTGCTGAAAAGGCAAGACTAAGCTTTGGACAACCTCCGTAGCGTAGCGGTATTTGGCTCGCTTTATATCTCGGAGGTCGTTGGTACGATCTCCACGCCGGACAGGAAATCTTTGTATAAATTCTTAGATTTCTTTCCGGGTCTGGTTGTTTGAGGGACGTTAAACCGTTGGTCCCGATTATTATAACATCACCTATAGTAATCGTATAGCAAGGAACGGGCAGGAGCGTTTCCTTGTTTTACAACATAATACTGCGGTCACCAACCTGCCAACCAAGCGTGGTGACTATGGCAAATACCCTCCCTCGGATGGGGGCCCATGTTCAGCAGTGGACGTTGTACGGGCTGATTATGATGATGAAGCTTTATTAACGGTTTAGTTATTAAGATTGCTGGTTTAAGTCCTGCCGATGATATAAGTGTCATCATCATCATCAGCTCGTATGACGTCCACTGCTGAACATGGGCCTCCTGAGGGAGGTATACAAAAGTCACCACACTTGGCAGGCGGATTGGTGACCGCAGTAGTACGTTATGGAAACGCTGCTGCCCGTTTCTTTGATATACGATAGTTATAGATGATGTTATAACAATCGGTACTGACGGCATCACGTGCTTTCCGTGGCACGGAGGGCAGTCCCTCAGCCAACCAGACGCGGTAAGAAATCTTAGAATCACAAAAACACAAAGGTTTTTTTGTCCAGCGTGGGGATCGAACCCACGCCACGGAGGTTGTGATCTTTTCCTTGTGAAGTATAATATCCTCTGAAATCCATAATATTACTCAAATATTCATTTATGTATGAAATTGTTGTGTATTCAATGAATATTCCATAACCAGGTACGTACATAATTTTGGTAACATTTATGGGTATTGCACGCTTTTCCAACAGTTATCAAACTTTGTATCTCCACAATGTCAACATACTTAACCATAAAATATTTTAACATCGATTGTAACAAAAGAATCTCGACCAAAAGCAAAGATAACTTCAAACAACGTAATTGGAATAACTTAAAACAAAAAAAAAACCTTTTAATTCCAGATGGCGTCCATAAAACTGTACACCCTTATAATAGGCGTGTTCTTAGGGGTGGTTTTTACCGACCAATCCGATGAAGATTCCCGCGAAACTGTCTCGCAAGAGGAAACGAGACGGATAGATGTGCCCGAAGTGGTTTTACAGTTGAAATACAACAAGGGGGAACTGAATAAGATATATTTGACTCAGTTTCGGAAGGGGAATGATGTTTGGAAGCCTTCTGTTGCTGTTCAGAGCAATCTCTGCGCGGACTTGTGTCATGCAGGTACTTGGCTGTATACGTCGGTCCTTTGCCTCGGTTGTTGTTTTCTTTGTGTAGCCATTTTGTGTTTTGATTTAATTTTGTTTTTTTTTTTGTATTAGTGATGTGATGTGTTTGTGTTTGATGTGATGAGGAGTACGGGGTGAGTAGAAATTATTTATTAAATTTATTGTGCTTTCTATTGACTCATTATTTTAAAATAAACTTACCTAACCTAGCTTTGGTTGAAATTTAATTTGTTTTTAATTGAGCTGTTGTCACTGTACATAAACATATTTAAAAAATAGCTGTTTCGGTTTCTATGGTTTTTATTTCTATTTATTTTTACCTACTTAAATTCAATTTATTTGTAGTATAAGTGAGACAGTAAGTAATTGCCACCATACCTGCATAATATTATTTTTATATACTTACCGATTTTGTTACATCACTGTCTCTATTCCGCTAATAATTTTAAGGAAAATGCCATGAATTGTCGGTAGACGGTTCAGGGCCGATTTTTCAATCGTCAGATAAAAAATATCGGAAGAACAAATATTAAAACTGATAGATTTTGTATGGACATTACGTCAAAATAAAATTTCATTCCTCTGATAATTTTTATCTGTGAATTGAAAAATTGGCCCCTAAAGACATTTGCTATTCGAGGCCTAATTGATAAATGTGGCAATCCGCCAATTTTGACGCTTTATGACAATAATTCCGATAGTAGTTTAACAAAGAATAAAATTAAGTGATATCAATATACCAAATGATATCTATATATTAATTTTAATTCGTAAAGCAAAACCTTTGTACCTCATTTACGAAAATTGCGCGAACGGAGGAACATTTAGCATTATACTTATGGTTTACATAGAGGAGTGCAGAATGCTTTTTTTTATTAAGGTCCAATTTCGACCACTGATCAAATAGTTTAATTATCACCTGTCACCTTTTACTTTTGTTAAATAGGCAGATTACCTATCTAAAAATAAAATAAAATAATGAATTTTATTCAGCACTTAGGTATTTACATACAGTTGTACTTGTCAGAATTACAATGTAAGAAGATAAAATAATAAATAATTATAACTAACAAATAATTCTTACTCTATAAGATATCCGACTAAGTAATTAACAGTAGTAGCAAATCATACAAATCTACAGTCTGCAAAGTCCGTCCGTCTGTCCTGTGATATGTATTCATTATTCTTTATTTCTTTATTATATTATTTATTCTGTTTATTTAACAAAAGTGTGTGAGTGTCATAATATTAGATATTTCAATACCCGTGTTTTAATTAGGTTAAGAGTTGTTCCATTTTGTTTATACATATATATTAAGTAAATTGATTAGAATAAATAAAATAGAATTATAGTATATAATTTTCCATATTATTATAGTACCTACCTATACTTAATCATTGATTTTTTTCTGTAACTAATTGAGATCTAAATTATAAACATTTTGGTCGTACAAACTCCTTCGTTTGACGTTCTATCTAAAACACTGACATTGGCAAAATTGTCTCTCCACGAAGTCCACAACAAAAAAACTGAACTGAGTTATTCCATTGATACATTATTGCGCTCTCAAATAAATATTGTCTTTTTATTTTCGAAAAATGGGTGGTTTACTAAATTTCAAAACTGAGATTAGGTCATGCAAATATGGGCAGTATTATCGTATTTCGAAATGCAACTTTGGAGATAGGTATTTGTCGAGTGTTGAATGTTAACCATTATCGATAGATGGCATCTACGTTTCCCTTAGACGTGTTTTAAAGTTATTGATAAATTTCGACGACCGGTTGGAAGCCACCGTGGCCGAATGATTAGGCATTAGGGGCTTTACCTAAGATGCAGGTTCGAATCCTGCCGGTGGTCTAAATTTAATCATTTTGAATTTTGAAACTATTGTTATTATGTTATAAGTTTGAGCAATTCCGTACCTATTTTTGTGCTTCACAATTTCGCGGAAATTAACACAGATTGTGTTTATGAAGGGGCGGTAGCCCAATGGCTAGGGTGTCGGACTTGCGATCATGTGGTCGCCGGTTTGATCCCCACCCAATGCACTACCGACGTGAACCCACTCGTAACACAAGCATTTTAGTTGAGCATGAAAGGTTAACAGAAATACTAGTAGACTACAAAAATCTGCAAGTAAAATTAAAAAAAAAGAAAACAGGAAAGTTTGTAAAAATCGATGGAGGTATGTTTGTTACTCTTTCACGTTAAAACTACTGCATTGATTTTGATGAAAGTTTGCATGCAGATAGTTTATTAGCTGCATTAACAGGCTACAAAACTTCACGCTCTCCGAGTCATTGCAGCAGAGTAACGCGGGTTAGAAATACCTATGTCTCATCCGTAAAGGAATTTGAAGTAACACGACTGTCGATTGTATGTAATGTTACTTATATTAACCGAATAAAGCCCTAGAACAATAAAGGAAAGGAAAAAAGTAGGACTATCTGTGATAGTTGCGTACTATGAATATAATTAACTAGCGGCCCGCCCCGGCTTCGCACGGGTGGACTTTTATACCCTACCCCTGCACTACCCTACCTATACCCTAACCCTACCCTACCCCTACCCCTACCCTACCCTACCCCTACCCTACCCCTACCCCTACCCTACCCCTACCCTACCCCTACCCTACCCCTACCCTACCCTACCCCTACCCTACCCTACCCTACCCCTACCCTACCCCTACCATACCCCTACCATACCCCTACCCTACCCCTACCCTACCCCTACCCTACCCTACCCTACCCTACCCTACCCTACCCTACCCAAAAGTCCTATGTCCTTCTCCCAGTTCTTAGCTACCTCCCTACCAATTTCAGCCAAATCGGTTCAGCCGTTCTTGAGTTATAAATAGTGTAACTAACACGACTTTCTTTTGTTTTTAAAATGTATTCTGCTATTCAGGGCGTAGACAAATCCAACGAAACAAAAACCATGAAAATTGATCCAGCCGATCTCGAGTTATAAGTGTTGTAACAAACCCGTCTTTGTTTTCAATATATAGATTAAAAACTATTTTATAGGTAGTTAAATGGTCTTGACCATAAAATAATTTATTTGGATAAGGATTAATATAAACACATAAATAGCATGGTTTGAATTTGGTTAGCATTTTCATTATTGTTTAAAATAAAAAAAGTTGTTGTGGTGACATAACTACAATAGTTGGACATATGCTACCGCGGAGTTTTTTGTAGACATTATGATGTTCTTCAATATTGTTGTACATTATTTTGTTCTATCGCTAATAGTTTCGGCAGCGCATTCGACGAAAGGCATTTTAAGACTCATTTTTCTACACCTTCGGTTACATTGTTCAAATTTTACCAAAATCCCTAATTTTTTTCAAAATGAAATGTAGCCTATGTCAAATTGGAAAAATGTAGCATTCTATTGGTGAAAGAATTTTTTAAATCGGCCCAGTACTTTTTGAGCCTATTCATTACAAACATACAAAAATAGGTACAAATCTTTCCTCTTTATAATATTAGTGTAGATTAGAATCAACCAGCGCGGGCTGGGATTAGGTCAGAATCATACACAGAAGCATCTCACTCAGTTCTTTTACATACTGAAAAAGTTGTGGGTTCCATGTAATACCAATTCGGTTAATTTATTCACGGAGGGAGTTGTTGAGTTAATTTATCAAAATTCTTTAGATAAATTTAATTGTTTTTTCACATCTTCTTTTCGCGTCGGCCTGGCGTTCAAATTTGAGAAGACCACTGACACAGCATTATTGTTGGCGTTGTACACATACCACACGGACACGCAACCTCTGAGCTTATCTACATAATCTACCCCACCTGTCCATGTTCTCCCGGCTTCGTCCGACTTAAGTCCGCAGTCTATTTAAGGACATCCAAGTCTGACAAGGAAGTTCATGACCAGGTGGTTTTTTCACTTATTTTGTAAGGGAAAAAAATTACAAATAAAATATGCCAGTTGATTCTTCGATAAGATCTGATTCGTAACTTACAATTACGGTGTTTAAATCCTCTATGAAACAGGGATTTATTAGGTACCCTATAGAGCTTGTTGGCTTCTACGCTACTAACGGTATTTTTCATCGATTAATTTTCTAAACTAACTTTTTTTCAAAGTGGATTTCAACCAAATCGTTTTCCAGGTTTAGGAGGCGAAGCCTGCGGCGCCAGCTGCTCCCAGCTGATCCCCGTGGGGCTGGAGTCAGCACTGTCTAACCCCGACCGTACCAGCCATACGTTTGGACAGCCGCGTTATTCCGTTTGCCCCGCGCTCTGTGCTAACCACTTGGGTAAGTGGAATCAATATTTTTTTTATCATCATATCTCCCTGTTGTCACCCATTGATCTCCAGCGGCAATGATTGCTAGCGGCTGCATCCACTGCGATCTTTATGAGGTCTTCGGTCCATCGTTGAGTTGCGCTGCGCTTGCCAGTTCGTGGTCTCCACTCGAAAATTATTGAATCGGCTTGCGAACTTGTACTGCGCGATGTAGAGAATTTGTTTTGCTAGGTGCTAGATGGTATTGCTTGCCTCTTGTCATTTGTTCGGCAACTGTATCTGTTAGCGTAAAGTTACGTTCCATTCTTCATCGATACTCGATCCGCATATTCCTCAATAAGTCTGGTTTACCAAGGTCTCTAAAGACGTAACTCCTTTAACATCCACAGAAAGAGGACCTTTCTTCTTCTGCGGATTTTAAAGGAGTAAAACGTTTCAACAATGGATCTTAATTTAATTTATACAAATAGTAGCGCCTTTTTAACATTTATTTGGCTAGATTGTACAAATGATTTATGTTAATTTTAACATTACATTGATTTAGTACTCGCACTTTAAATATTAACTTAGAAATAGCAATATTAGTGGCCAAAAATGTCTTCATTTCAGTAAGAAAGTTGTAATCACATTTCATATGTTATTGTATGCTTTATTAACGTAGTAAACCCTGGTCGCCATGCAATAGGAATTAGCTACAACAGTACAACCTTGTTGCAGGCTCACCTCTATGCAACTGCGACAGTACAGACCCCACAGCAGTGGAAGCGACAAATAATGACCATGTCGACTGGACCGCGGTGTGCACGGCCTTCTGTGCCGACGGATACAATCTTAGCGGTATGTTTAACAAATACATTAATAATAGCAGTGTATAATGTAAGATAAAATGAATGAAAGGAGACTTACAAGTAAAATTTATAGGGTGAATGTGTACGGAAGTGTTGGGAGGAGAAGACCAAGGTGGACGCTTTACGTTCAAATCGAGGACGTTCTTATGAAAGGCCAGGTTAAAAGTAGGTACCCTATACCGAAGGATATGCATGAGGAGATTACATGAATGTAGAAGAGGCAAAATTGGTATGTTAAGATCGTATCAAGTGGACGGAAGTGGTGTCTGCCTATGGGAAAGTGAATGTATGTATGTGTGTGTATATGTAGAGGATATAACTAGTTCGAATCAGACTGATTTAATAGATTTGGTGGGGGTAAGACGCATCTCGTGCATACGCATGTCAATAGGTACAGGTATATAGGTAGTAGAAGGTTGTCTTAAGAGAACGGTACGATAATACATTTTTCCGCATTACATAATTTTTTTTTATTATTCTGTACTATTCTGGTGTGAAAAAAAGAGTAATTATTTTATGTATGCTATAGGTAGATACATAACGGTATCCCAATTTTAGAAGTTTGTGCATTGGTGGCTTAGTAAGGATGGTCATTGATATAGATGGACAGCAGTGTTCACGAATAAGGCTGAATTAAAATTGAATGATGTTTAAAAAGTGGTTAATCGATCGTGAGCCTGATGACGTTAAGATAGTCACCTTAACATTACACTTCGTAACATATTCCATTTTCCCCACAGGCTGCCCCGCATGTGAGCCGTCATCCACCTCTGAGGTAGTCCAAATGACAACAAGCAGGGTGTTAAACACCAACGAAGGATGGGTGGCCTGGTGTAACTTCCAGTGCCCCCAGGGTCATGGGGGCGCGGCATGCAACTGTGACCGTACACCGTTTCAGTAAAAAATGGTTTTAAACATATTATCATTTGCGCTTTTAGATTTGATTCCTTTTGCCCCTGTGGGGTAATGTGAAATATTGTTGCCCCACAAACGTTAGTGTATTAATATGCTATTTTGTTTATTGAACTTTTAATAATGTTTGTTAATACAATTCATATTCGTTTTCTACATTATGGACGATAATCTTTTAAATATTTATAATTTATATCGTTAATGCTACTGCCATTTATTTTAAAGTTGTGTTTAAGAAATGTTTTTGTGCAGACGTGTCATTTATATAAAATGATCAAAATCCATTCTTAGTAAAAATAAAAATAATTTCCTTCTTGGATTTATATTAAAAATAACTTATATCAGCTAAATTCCAAAAATCCTATCTTTATCAATTTTCTCCCTTTCGATACACATTTTTGAATACAAATCTCTCTCAATCTTTTGAAATCAAATATTTTCTTTCTATACTTCTTCATAAATGTATTACTAATTATAATCACCTAAAGGTCAAAATATTGTTAATGGGAAAATGCATATATTTAATTAAATGTACATAATAAGGATACCACTTACATCAAAATCGTTATAAATGATTATTAGATTTAAGATTTAAAATACATGGCTTATATTGAGTACACTATATTAAAAGAAACGGACAATTATAAGAAAATTATTAACGATTTCATTTATTAAATTTATTTATATGTAAGTAAATTTTAATCAAATATATTTTAAGAAATATGTAATCACTAACTGTAATTGTAAAAATAAGAAATGGTCTGTGCGTAAGACAATACTGAATGTAAAAATGTAACACTCCATTTGTTCATTTATTCCATTTATTAAATTACATTTTTTTAATTTATTTTTGTTTTTTACTTTTTTTATGTTTTCACCTTTTTGTTTGAACCTACAAGTCAATTATTGATTTGACTCCCTAAATTTTTCAATTTTAATAATTCGTGTTATGAAATAGTAAAAAAATAAAATGTGTAGTTTGATCTAGTCAGTGTCGTGACAATGTATGTTGTAGCAAAAATGGAGTTTTAATAATAGTTTTAGTAATAATTCATAAATGACGAGTGTAATCAGGATATTATTTATTATAAATATTACAGAGAGGGGTAGGGTCGGCGAGGTTAGAAATGCTGGTGTGAAATTTAAACCCCAAAAAAATTCTATGTTTACGAATGTAGCAGATGATTTAAAGATGAAATATCATGCGTGAAGGGTCTAAGACAAATTGTAGTTTTATTACAGAACATACCAAAATTTGAATTTAATTCGTATAAAAATGCAAATACTGCCTTTGCGGCTTTCGATTGGGCAAAAAGGGGAGTAGGGCGCTAGCCTTATTAAATCTCATTAAAATAACAATATCTATTGACTCCTACACTTGATGCAACAATACAAATCATGTTGAGATGTTGGTTGAGTTAAACATTCAATTGTCCAGACGAACAGTCTACTAATATTTTATTCAAACTTTTGTTGTGTAACCTAAACTTAACATAAGAAATATAAAACAAATGTTTCGTAAAAAATCTGCAGGAGGGTCGTAATCCCAGTGACTTTCAAAATTAAACAATTAACCTTATTTTAAACTATTTTTATATTGTAAATAACGAAGAATAATTATAGAATAAGATTCTGTGCGTAATCGGAGCACAGTTGTCATTATATGACAAATATCAAAACGTGAATGTATGAGTGTGCGTGCGTGACAAATATGTGAGTATGTGCGAACCAAAAAATATGTGTGATTGCGTATTTATGAGTGAATAATTTGGGCATGATTGTGAATGTACGAAAGATGATTATAGTGACTTTGTAATCACCATCAATAGTTTTTTATTTTTTATCTCAAAATTCGTTAAATATTAACATTTCCAGGCAAAAAACTTTTAATTTCCCATTGATTGGATTTAAGTACTTCACCGAACATTAATTTAACAGGACTCTAGGTTTTTTAAATTATTTTAGAACTGCTCAGTAAGCAACTTGTGTAAAACCGTCACCTCTTTGAGATGGGTTCAGAGCGATCGCTGGCGGTAGGACAGAAGGTTGATTTATAATTATAGATTCTAATTGGGATTCCAAGATTAAGTAAATTCATCATCATCATCAGCCTGTTGTAGTGCACTGCTGAACATAGGCCTCCCCCATCGATTTCCAGCGGGAACGATCGCTAGCGGCCTGCAACCACTGACTCGGTCCATCGTGTAGGCGGTCGTCCTACGCTGCGCTTGCCAGTTCGTTAAGTAAATTAATTCCGGCAAATTTTATTGTTATAATTAGGTACTTAATGAAGATGGTGATTATGTGTGAATGAGTGAGTATGTGTTTAGTTATAGCAACCAAGAATAATCACAACAAACAATATCACAAAGGTCTTCCATTAGATAAGTTTTAGATTGTAAAAATAACACATAAGCTAATTTTAGAATACGTGTACCTAAGTAGAGTTATTGGTTTAAATCTAAATTTAAAGTAGAAATAAAAGCGCGCTTTATGTACATAGACATTGAAATATAACGCACAATAAATGTAAGTAAAGTAAGTAGCTTACTGTTAGGTAAAAACATGTTATAGTTTTTTATTTTTGACTTACTTTTGCTCTTCTTAAGTCAAAAGTTTTTGCCACAGGACTTGCCACACTTGCCACATCTACGTAACACTTATTTCAGGTTGATATGTAACATTTTCTATGAAGCTTTTGCTACTTCACCGGACATAAAGGTAAGAAGGGCTCCAACATTATGAAATGGCTTAAAAATCTAAACTAAGCAACAGACGTAAGGATGGCTAGATGGCTTTTTTCATTATTTTATTTTTTTGCCCGATATCATTAACGGGAACAGGTAGGCACTTCAAATGGTACGGAACCCTCCGTGCGCGAGTCAAACTCGCATTTACCCAGTATTTTTAAGTATTTGAATTTGTTAACTTATTATTTATTCCAAATAAAGAATTATTATAATTCATTTATATCATATAATTATCCTATTTTTTCAAATTATATCTTAAGTTTAATCTTTTTTTATCCATTGTTATATTTTTCTAAAACGTTGTTAGGTAGGTACCTATAATTTGTTAACTATTGCGAGGTTTTAGTATTGTAAAATGTCTTCCATTATTAATTGTTATATTTATTATTATTATAAGTACATAACAGTATTATGTATAAAGTTGTTTTAGAAAGTTAGTATCGGCAAGCGTTCACAGGCTACGGTACGAGTACGAGTAAGACGCGTGATTGGTTGATTGATGCCAACCCTATAATAATATAATAAAGAGAATAGCAAACATAATGCTATTATTCTATACTAATACTAATAATAAACAAAGCTGCAGAGTTTGTTTGTTTTTTTAAACGCGCTTATCACAAGAAAAATATATTTCAGTGTTAGCCCATTTATCGAAAAAGCCTATATGCTATAGTTATTTTGAAGTTATAACAGTAACAGGAGATACGCGAGTGAAACCACGCGTGTATAGCACTTTGCAAATCGGACTTCAGAACACTACCGAAACTTACAACAATCGAGACAAGTTGCACCAAACGTTGCGCGGGGCAACATCACGTATTGATATATGATGTTGCCCCGCTCAAAATATTGTCATCTTTTTGTCCTTTCAAATGTCGTCTTCTGTAAACAGTGGTGATTTCAATGTAATTTACAAATAAACAAAATATACCTTGTCGACATCAGTATTTTCATGTTAAACAATAAAATATTTATGCATTTTAATTAATTCAAACACAAATATTTAAAAGTTTTAAGAATGCGTGGTATTTTTTGCTTGTTACACATTAACAAAGTACTGCTGCTAACTGATGTTTACGAAAACATAATTAATAAGGAAATTAGTATCAAATCCATATCAATTTGATCGTAAAATAAATTAGTACATAATTATATATAAGTTAAACTGTAAGCATGAGCGTAGGTTCCAAAAAGGGGAAGTAACCGTTGAGAAATAATTAATTGTTGGTACATAACGTAATCCATACTTGTACTAAACTTAGATAGCGCATCTCAAGTAAGACAAGTATTTAAAGAAGAATCATTTATACATTTTATTTTCAGGCAAAATTATTTAACTCTCGTGTGAAATAATAAATGAAACGACCTACCATAGTTTTCTATGCATGTTAGCATCTTTTCTTTAAATCTAATAGTTTTAGGGGTAAAAAAGTGCCCTCAACTCGCTGAAGGTGCCATATATTCAAACAAAAAAATTAAATAGGACTTCAGATGGATGCGGAATCTCTAAAATAATGTAATTTAAGTAATTAAGTAAATTAATTTATGAGCAAATAAAAATCTTAAACTGTTGTTGAGACAATAAAACAATATAATTAGCGTATATATTAGATAGTTGTAAAATATAATAATATATTTCATCTTGTACAATACAGTAATGCGTTACTATAACATTAAAATGCATTAGTTAAATTGTATTCCTGACATGTGTCAATTTATGACAGATCTAATGTTCACAGTCAAAGTGAAGATATAAATTGACAGATGTCAAGAATGCATAATTTTAGGAGCTGGATAGCTTATTGCTTTTTAGTTGGTGTGACTGCCCCACCCATAGCGAATACGCCAATAGAATAAACTAAAATCAAGCAACATAGTAGTTTATAAGTTCCTGTGTAAATATCTATGTAAATTGTCAAGTTTTAAGTTGTTTCATATTCATGTTAAATTACTTAATAATAATAGGCTAAGAACTTATTCAATAAAGTATTGTTTGTGAGTAGGCGACGTTTTTATTTTATAAAAGTGCAGTCTAGTGCAGCCACATCTGAAAATATTGGGAAATATATGTACCTATTATATTGTGGGAGAGTCTAATGGAGTGACATGGGAAAAATGCAGTAGGTAAAGTTTGTAAAGAAATATTTACAAACATTTTTTTTCCTTTTTAGTCTTCATTGTGTGCTGCAGAAATATTAAGCGCTAATATGTTATTATTATGTTGACGTGATTCTTTAGCAAAGATCCCAATTATTAATAGGATCTCCTTTGACTTGAAAAAGAAAAGGAAGTTAGTTATCAATTGAAATGTAAATATTACAGTTATTAGTACATTGAATTTGTTTCTTTTTAAAGATTAGGTACTAGCAGAGTGTTGTACACTACTGGTATTCTTGTTAACCTCTTGTTTTTTTTTCGGTTTGGCTTACGTAGGTAGCCACGCGGCTTTTGCTACTTCACCGGGCATATTGTAAACCTCTTGTGCTAAGCTAAAAATACTTATGTTACGAGTGGGTTCACGTCGGTAGTGCAATGGGTGGGAACGACCCGACCACATGATCGGAAGTCCTCCCTAGCCATTCAGCCTTCAATATTAGCCACGGCTAACAAATCACAGTCTAGATGACCTGAAATATTTCTTTTAAATAATAGTATGTTGTTATAGTTAAGACTGTTAGACTTGTTATTAATTTCTTGAATGTGCAATAAATGTGTAATAAATTAGATTATGCTATTTTATTTCATTAAATAGTACCTATTGCATTGAATAAAAAATAAATAAAATAAAAAAAGATTTTATTCACGTAAACCTATAGGTACAGGTATTTGTACAGCTTGGCAAAAAAGAGTAGAAAATAATGGGGGCGCCACTGTGTTGTTTGTGTGGCAACCGAATAGCATATAAACCTAATCTTGATATTTACCTGGTTTTTTTAGACATATATTTATTCCTATTTTATTTATGTATTATTTTTTCAAATCAATAAGTAATTCTACTTATTGATTTTAATTTTGTTTATTATGGAATTACATTATTTTGGGAATGTTGCCAACAGACAAAAAATTAGTTCCGTTTCTAGACTTTTTTGCCAAGCTGTAAATAGTCAAAACATATTTTGGCTTATTTTTGATTTACTGTGTTAAATTAATTAATTTTATTTGGTTATTGCTACTTATAATAATAGTTTATATAGCTTTAGCCTAAAAGCTGTCAAGTATGAAAATTCAATATTATTTTATATCTCTGATTAAATCTAAGTTCTGTCCTTTGAGTATGTTATTATTTAGACGGACCATAAGTATCTCGACGAACGCGCTTAATTGTTGATGGTCCTCTTCAAACAGAACAGTGCTATTTTATTTTATTTATGTGAAGCGATATACTCCGACAGCGGCAACCACCTGTAGCGACATCTTCAATCGCCACACAAAATTACAAAAAGACAAGCAGCGCCATCTACCATGATCCCAACTAAACTTGTATCGCGGAATACAGGCGGAGACATATTGTTAAAACGCGACGCAACCTGACGACACGCGACGCGTCGGGTGTTCAAAATGTAATTCTGGTAATACATGGTCAATACATTTGATTCGACTCAACACGTCAACCGCCGGGCACACCATTAAGAGCTGTTCTGTGGAGGAACACCACCAACCGTTCCTCTACACACCGTTGCGTAGCTGGTTCGATCCCCACGCCGGAAAATAAATCTTTGGGTAAAATCTAAGGGTCTTGTGGGCTTGAAGGCAGGTAGGTAGGGTAGGGTAGGTAATCAAGCAAAAAATACTGCTGCCTACCTACATTTTTTTGGGCCCTCCTAGGCTTGGGAGCCCCAGGACATTGCCCCACACAGCGCTTTGATAGCTACGCCAGTGGTTGAAGGACTACCCTCCGTGCTTGGGAAAGCACATTATACCAATCGGGACCGATTGGTATAATATGCCATGGTCGGTATAACGTCATCTATAACAATCGTATACTAAGGAACGGGCAGTAGCGTTTCCTGTTTAAATTATGACACGATACTGCGGTTACCATCTTTCTGACTATGGCAATAAAAATAAAGTTCAAAGTAGGTATATGATTATTGATTAACATTATTATTAGTTACGTACTCAGGCAAAAAATAATTTAAAAATAGAGTTAGGAACTGTTATTATTATAGTTAATTTTAATAATTAAGTATGTTTCTAAAGACAAGATCCGCACTACAGACAGCATTTATTATGCTTGTAAATAGGTAATTGTTTCGGGTTGGAATAGATGCATAAAATTCTCAATCCTCTACGGCCATACCGGTAGGTATGGCTCATTCTTCGTAATTCGAAAAATATTTGTTTACTTAAAAACCGTAAGTAGTACGAAAATGAGCATCACTACACCATGATAGTGATGATCTAGCTTATAATGATATACGGTTTTTGTTAGTCGATTTCCATAGAGCAGTGTCTTTTTGAAGTACACCACTATTATTGTTGTATTTAAATGTCAGTCAGGCTCAAAGATGGCGCGTATGACATTTCTTGCTATACAACAACTTTGACATTGGATTCTCGGGTAAGTGTTTATGGCAAACACAGCTAGTTTTAGCCAGATATTCAAATTTATTTTTAGTCACTTCTACTTAAACTGCACCAATATCCAGCTTTGAATCAAGTGAAAGCTGACCAACACCGCAAACCCACGTAAAATAAGTCTAAGAGTTAATGTAAACAATGACAGAGTTGGTACTAAACTTGACAGATCCTTTGCTCCTTCGGCTTATGCTCTCTCGAAGTACTCTACTAGAGATGTAGCTCCAGTTTTAGTTCTAATTCAACTTCTACTACTTGTAGTTTTCGCTACAATAACACAAGCAACTCCATCTACTCGTGTAAGAAAATAGTCAACAAAAACAAACGCCCCACAAATCATTCCCCTAGTTATGATCCCATAGGGGTAGGAGTATTGCCCATGATTAATTAATAAATAGTGAAGCTATCCCCGTCCTCTTTGAATTCCCCTTTCTAACCACACTGAGAAATCTGCAGAGTGAATTATTGAATCCCTCAAAACTATTCAATCAATTATACCCACTAAGTTTTACAAATATAAGGTCTTCAAAGCTATTGCCATTATTTGTAGAATTCATCTTGTTTTGTTTTTAAAAAGACAACTCCCGCACTAGGGAAATAAATCTCTGTGTCGCAGGGGACTTAACAAACATTCATTTCACGGACACAAAGAACATCCAGACTCAGAACAACTATTTGTGGTTCACACAAATAATTGTCCCGGGCGGGAATCGAACCTAGAACACCAGGTCTCAGAAGCAACTTCCGTAACCACTGAGCCACCGGTGCAGTCAATCTTGGACATTGCTGTACAGCTTCCTTCTCAAAATCAGAGTTTGTGACTGCTCTTTGAGAAAATATGGTCCAGACAAAGGGACTCTTGATTACATCTCTTCGTCTCTTAATTGTCAATTAAATAAATAATTACCTTTCGATAAATTTTACAATATCCAACAAAGGTGGGCTTTCTTTCTTCCTTAATTCATTAACAATTTCAGCTTTTATAAAGTTTATTTCCACTTATAACTTAAATATATATTTTATATTTAGGTATTTCTTATTATTATAAATTGTCCCTAGTTAATAAATATTGAATATGTGTATTATAAAGAACATGTTTTTTTTGTTCCAGAATAAATGCCATAGCTAATTTAAAAAAAAATTACATTCATAAAGAACAAATTGCTATAAAAGTCTGCAGATAGCCATTCAAAAAAGCTTTGAGATTCTTGCAATTTAATAGACATTTGTCAACCTTCAACACTGGGGAAGATGTTAGATGTGCAGGTGTGGTGACAAGACCATTTATTGAATTGACCTTGCACATCCTTGATATTGACAAAATCACTCACCCACAAAAACTAATAGCAGTTGTCTGCCATTTTTGTTTAAAATTACTTATTTAGAAAGTAATAATCAATAATGAATGAGTCAGGAGATATTTATTGTCGTTTATGTGCACAACAAAAATTGCTAAGTGACATCCTACAGTCACCGTCTGACAATGAACTATGGTCAAAAGTATCCATCAAACTGTTGAGAATTCATGCAGAAATTGATGTTGACGATTTAATTTTACCAAAAACAATTTGCTTCACATGTCTGAAATCATTGGACGACGCTTTCCAATTTGTTAAAACTATAGAAGACGCCCAAATTACACTTAAAACTATTCTATCTGACAATTCAAATGAAACTAGCATTAAAATTGAATTGGAAAATGAAGGTGGTGGTAGAATTATAACAGAAAACCTTAATTATATGGATCAACATTCTAATAAGATTCTCATTGGCACTGAAAATGAATATAATTCTGATAAACAACTTAAATCAGAACCCAATACAAGTGACGATGAACATTCATCCACAAGCAGTACAAAAGGAGAAGTAAAACTAAAAAAGCCACGTAAACAGAAAACTACAAAGACTGTATCTAGCACTTCATCATTAAAATTAGAATGTACATGGAAAGATTACAGTTGGAAATGTTCGTTATGCAATGAAATATTTCAAATGCGTTCAGATTTAACCAACCATGCTATGGCCCAACACGGACGATGTAACACATATGCTTGCATTGACTGCAACAGCAAAAGATCTAAACTCGATTATTTTATTCATCATGTACAGAAAGAGCATAAACCGATCCTAACAAAAACCTGCTACATTTGCTTCGAGACACTAACTTCAAGTTATTATTACAAAAGTCATGTCGCTAAACATTACAAAACGAAAAATGTATGCCCCGGTTGCGAAACCTGTTTTCAATCATCTGAAGAATTATACAATCATAAAGATAAATATTATAAATGCAACTTAAAATCTAAACCTCCTATAGATGATGAGGAAACAGCCAATCTGACGTGGCAACATTACAGTTGGAAATGCGTAGTCTGTGAATACCATTTCGACAATTCTGAAGAATTAATAAAGCATTCTATGGAATCCCATAACATGTGCAATCCTTTTACCTGCATTGAATGTAATACAAGAAAATTTTGTTTAGACGTTTATATCAAACACATACAACAGCAACACCGGAAATATTTGACACGGTCTTGTTACAAATGTTATAAGCAATTCAGTACTCTAAACAAGACTAACAAACATAGATCCACACACAAAACATCCAAGTTTATATGCAATGGCTGTAACTCATGTTTTAAAAATGCAGATGAATTAGATTTACATAAGAAGTCATATTTCAAAAATGCATTACGTATAGCAATACCAAAAGAATTTGAAGACATGTCCGATGGTTTAAAATGTAGAGTTTGCAACAAAATATATACTAACAAAGCAAATTTAAACATACATCTGTGGAAACACATGGAACGTGACAAAAATATAATATGTGACATCTGTGGGAAATTGTTCTACGACAGTAATTCTTTACAATTACACATTTATAGTCATCAAGAAGAACAAGAGAAGCCGTACAAATGTAAAATTTGTAATGCTGAATTCAAATTGCATTCCAGACTTAGATATCACGTTGCAAGACATGATCGAACAAACTCATTTACATGCGATATATGCAGTAAAAGTTTCTGTTCTAAAGAATACCTCAGTCGACACATTAAAGTTCATTCAGACGATTTACCATTTACTTGTACAACGTGTAACAAATCATTTAGACGTAAAGCCTTTCTGACACGTCATATGCTGCAGCATACAGGAGTCAAAAGCTATTGTTGTGATATATGCCAACGGGATTTTCTGAGCTGGTCGAACTATAACAAACATATGAAACGTAAACACAATACGGACATGTCCAAGAAGAAGCGTGATTCAAATGGATTGTTTGTGAAACCTGTGGAGCTGAATGAGAATATGACAGAATGGAAGAAAGCGGTGTCAGTGCCTTTGAGGGCACGTAAACATAAAAAAGTACAGGAAGAAGACTCAATCAGAGACAGTTAATTTTCAAGCTTAATTTTTTTTTACGAAATATTATTATTAATTTAAATTACGTATTTTTATTAAACCCTGCCACCTTAGACCGAATATAAAGTATAGAACGAGCGCTGCGAGTAACGCACTGACGCTGGTAAAACTCTGCCTTGGCGTTTACATACCTACGTACCAAAACTACGCCTTAACTTGTCAGTCGATCTGTCTCAGCGTCAGGTACTTAACATAACAAACTTCATTATTTGTTAACAAATTGTGTCGGGAATTTAAACTTTCCGAACCCCTCGTAGACCTAAAGTCCGAGAGACCCGCGAACTGTAATCGTAGATCGAGACAAAACTGCGCTAAACAACTAAAGTCATAGTCTCTCAATTCCTCCGTCAACGACGGCCCGGAGTTGAGGTCCAAGTCCAAGGTCCTCTTTCGTAGGTTGCTTAGTTTGTATAGGTATTTAAGAATAATTTAAGCGCAGGCCGCCAACAGGCATACTTACATACTGCGGTTCACACCGCGAGCTACCGACTAACCTACATCAGCGATGCGAGCGAAGCTAACGAAATATCCAACAATTCCAGCGAAGCTACTCTTTCACCTTTAGCTCGCCAATATTCCGCATAGTTTGTATAGTTTCCTTCTCTCGTTTCGCCCGCCCGCTGGCAGTGTGGCCTACGCTTTAATAAGGCTGGAGCTCAGCTCACATTTGTAATGTAGCTAAAGCTTCGTGGCTAAAGTACATAAATATCCGTCAGAAAAAGAAACTTTATTTTTATGCGTTCCATGCTTCTGACCCGATCGTAGCCCGCGCTGGATGATCTTAATTATATTTATAATATAGGTAATAAGCGACTATCACATGCCATTTTAGTAGTTAGTTATTGTTGAAAAGTAAACTAATTTATTAGTCAAGATTTTTTTTTTCTTTTTTGTTTTCATTATCATTGTATTTGACTTATAATATGAACGATCGATTCGTCTACTACATTATCAATAAACGTTTTCACTTCATTTAATTTATAACATTGGGTACCTACCTAACTATTTAAATATCATAGCAACAATATTACCGACTTGCCTACAAAGCATTGTTGCACAGCGCCTTTCGTTCTTTACCTTTTTAATAGGGTTGTTTTAAATGAAAATCAAAACATAATTTACATATATAGTTTATTTTACTGTGCTCGACAATATGTTAACAAAAATATAAGGTTATATCCTCCATTCAAAGCTAAGTGCAAATGTTTTTTAAAATAATAATATGCATGAAGACTAAAAAATCTATTTTGTCTGTCATTTAGATTAGGTACTAAAAAATATAGATTGGTTTTTTTTTAACTAATCAAGAATATGACAAAGATACAGAGCCTCTTGCTCTGGTTGCTCAGGAGAGGGCTTGTGACGTCACTGTTAGGTAAAATTCTACCCAGAAGTGACGTCACACGAAATTTCAATGCGCTGTATCTTCGTAATTTTTTGTTTGACGAACGAAACAAAAAATACGTGTCCAATATTTTTTTGTAATTTAACTGACGGACTAAATAGATTTTTCTAGTCTTCAAGCCGTATATCGTATAGGTAATTATTGTTATTTCAGAATAAATAAATCCTTATTTAGTTCTGTCTTTAATTATTTATACTGGCTGTATAATAATTGGGTCCGTGGCTTAGGCACCCAGTGGTCGACGCACCCGTGGCTGACGCCCCCGATTCGATTTTTTTTATTCAAAGCAATTTTTGATCAAATGTACTGTCAGGCGAATAAATGTTTTATAAAAATAATAAATGTACCTACCTACATTGATTGTTAGTGTAATAAATATATAATATTAAATCATAATTATATTTACAATAATACAAAAAAAAGCATACATATTGAATGTATGTTTTAAAAGGGAAAATCTTAGTTATGTTTTCATTCATCATCGTCTTGTTGTAGTCCACTGCTGAACATAGGCCTCCCCCATCGATTTTCAGGGAACGATCGCTAGCGGCCTGCATCCACCGACTCCCCGCGACCTTTATGAGGTAGTCGGTCCATCGTGCAGACGGTCGTCCTACGCTGCGCTTGCCAGTTCGTGTTCTCCACTGAAGAAACTTTTTGCTCATCGGCCGTCAGTTCTTCGAGCTATGTGTCCTGCCCATTGCCACTTCAGCTTGCGAATCCGTTGAGCTATGTCAGTGATCTTCGTTCTCCTGCGGATCTCTACATTTCTGATTCGATCACGCAGGGAAACGCCGAGCATAGCTCTTTCCATAGCTCGCTGAGCGATTTTAAGCTTTCTTATGAGGCACACAGTAAGAGACCACGTCTCAGATCCATATGTCATCACTGGTAACACACATTGATTGAAGACTTTGGTCTTCAGGCTCTGGTATTTTGGAGTAGAAGATCTCCCGAAGCTTCCCAAAGCCGAGTCGGATTCGACGATTGACCTCTTTCTCTAAGTTGGTCCTACCTAGTTGGATCGTTTGACCTAGGTATACGGATTCGGTCACAACTTCCAGAATGGAGTTCCCAACGGCTACAGAGTTGGGCACTACATGGGCGTTTTGCATGACTTTCGTCTTGCCAACGTTTATTCTATGCCCAACTAGTTGGGAAACTCCATCGAGGTCATTGAGAATCCGTCCAAGGTCCTCCAGCGATTCTGCCATGATCACTATGTCGTCGGCAAATCGAAGGTGAGTGATGTACTCGCCATTTATGTTGATGCCGTGTCCTTGCCATTCCAGGAGCTTGACGGCATACTTCAGAGTAGCCGTAAAAAGTTTGGGAGATATAACATCTCCCGGTCTTACGCCTCTCCGTAGTGGGATTGCCTTCGTACATTGGCCCTGTACTCGGACCGACATTGTGGCGTTTTTGTACAGCACTTCAATGTAGCGATAGTCGATACGACACCGCTGAAGAGACCTTAGAACCGCCCAAATTTCGAACGAATCAAAGGCTTTCTCGAATAATAGTCCACAAACGCCAAGCATAGGGGCTGATTATACTCCTCGGTCTTCTGTATTATCTTCCGCAGCGTATGTATGTGGTCTATGGTACTAGAGCCTTTTCGGAAGCCGGTTTTTCGGGAGGCTGGAAGTCATCGAGATGATTTGTGACGACTCTCGAGAACAGATTATAAACATGGCTCAGCAATGTGATGTGTCTATAATTCTTCAACATGGTTTTGTCACCTTTTTTGAAGAACAGAACCACCACACCTCTGCCACAGGATTCTGGCGTTTAACGGAGAAAAAAGGTGTGTAAGGATAAGGTTAAGTGACTATCTATTCCCTCTTCTATTTGATAGATAACGTTTTTTTAGCAAGGAAAAATACTTTATTATTATGGTGAAACAGTTTTCTCATTTACTGTACTAAGTGAAAATGCCCAAAAAACAAAAGATATTAAAAAAATCGAATCGGGGGCGTCGGCCACAGGTGCGTCGACCACTGGGGGCGTAAGCCACGGACCCTAATAATTAATGTCCTATTATATTTAGTGACTTAAACCTCTGTGACTTAGCGGTATCAGTCTATCTCTGAGTCTCTGAGGTCGTGAGTTCAATCCTTACGCCGGACAAGAAATCTTTGTGTAAAATCTTGGATTTATTTCCAAGTCTGGTTGGTTGAGGGACTACCGTCCGTACCTCGGAAAGCACGTTAAGCCGTTGGTCCCGATTGTTATAACAATTGTTTACCACGGACCGGGCAGCAGTGTTTCCTTGTGTGTAACAACATAATACTACGGTCACCAATCCGCTTGCCAAGCATGTTGTCGATGGCAAAACCGTCAGTCCAATGTTCAGCAGTGGACGTATATACAGGCTGATGATGATGATGATTTTTAGGGTTCCGTACCCGAAGCGTCAAAACGGGACCTATATATTACAGGAATCGGTTCATAAACAATGAAGTTATCCGCGAACAAAGATAAAAAATATATATACGGTCGAATTGAGAAACCCCCTCCATTTTTGAAGTCGGTATAAAATAGGGACGCCGATGCTTGCCTACGGCGCTCTAAACGTTTAATACGTCTCTGAGGAGGCCTATGTTCAGCAGTGGACATACAAGAGCTAGTGAAGTGATAGCTCAAACAGGTAAACCATAACAATTAAAAAAAACATGTCAAATTCATAAAATAATTGTATTTAAACCTATATATAGTTGCTGCTCAATTAAAAACACATTTAATATTACTACAGTCTATGGAAGAAATACTATGAACGTTGAAAGTTATCAATATGGGCATGAAGAAACAAAAAAAAAACTATTAAGTCCTTCAGTTAGACTACCAAAAATTATTAGGCACGTATTTTTTTTTTCGTTCCTCGAACTAAAAATGACAAAGCGCGTTAGAAATTTTGTGTGACGTCACTTCTAGGTACAATTTTACCTATAAGCGACGTCACAAGCCCCCCTCTCCTGAATTTTATAGTTTGTTGTTGCTCTGTATCTTTATCAATTTTTATTGATTTGATAAATAAAAAAAGGGGACTATATTTCTTGTCATCAAAGTTTACATCTGTCATCGACTGGTTTCACCTAATTAATTGATCTATCGCCACGAAATATTTTTATCCTCATATTAATAAAAAGTGACCTCAGGTATGAATTATCTATTTAATGTCCATAGTCAACTTAAATAAGAGATGGATTACCAATATAATTGTAGTTCATCAAGTGAATATAATATTTGTTGTTAAATTATTAGGTTCAATTCAAATAAAATAGTTTTGTCCTCAGAATGGTAGATCTGTCATCAAATAAATCGATTATGAACCGCAGAATGCGACTTCTTTTTATTTGTTAATTTGTCACCAGTACAGTAGTTACATTTTATTTAATTCTTTTAGTAAAATATGACTATTTGTTACCAATTAAATAGATGAGTTTATAAATTGAGAGAAAAAATCATCAAATGGGCGGAGCCAAAATGGCGCGCTATGAAAATTGACCAATCAGGAATCAATTATGGGTCGTATGACGCGGGAGTAGGGAGATGCATGTTTGTGTTTTGTTTACTTCATTCGTGTCGATTCCATTTCCGTGTTGTGAGTGCACTTAATTAAGGGATAAAATATAATGACCACCAAAAATATATACTTGACACCAGAAAAATAAAGTCTAAAATTATAATAGTACTAGCTATTTTAGTCACGACTGCACTTCAAATTGTATTCGAACACCAAATGTAGTTAATGAGCACCAAATCTTAGCGAGCAAATTATTGCGCTATTTCTACCTTAATAAAATCAATGAAAAATGACAATCGGTTAGGTTAGGTTAGAGCTGCGGCCATACAACGCACGAGCCGAGCGAGCGAAGCGAGCGGTGCCGCGGCAGCAGCCGGCGAGTGCCAGAACCGAATAGTAAATTAGTAAAACATTTAGGTACTTTTGGTGATCATTTACTACTTTTTGTTGTTTGACTGAGACGATGTAGATGACAACCCTACATTTTTCTGGAGCTTTAAGAATTTGCATGTGTCATTATACGTAATTTTTTGATGATCTCCTTTAATTAGTTTGACTATGCAGTTATCAGAACACACCTATTATATTAAATACAAAAAAATAAATTTGGTACTTGATAATATATCCCGATGATTTTAGATGATTTATTGTAAAATAGATTTTTAATTGTTTGGCGATAACGGTTTGATGACAAATCTACTATTTTGCGGATACACCTTATTATTTAGGGGATGCGAAACAAATTAAATTGATGATTGCTTAAATAACACCCATAAAAAAATACCGTGTCCAATATTTTTTAGTAATCTACCTGACCGACTAGATATAAATATTTTGTCTTCATGCATATTTAACAAAATATATTGTTAATGTTCTTATAGTCCTGGGATCTCAGGCCGGGACCGCAGTGATACACAACAGCGATTACATGAAAACAAACTCATATATGTTTATGTAGGCGGCCACACTCCAGAAACGACAAGCGATTTTTTTATCCGTAGCGACGCTGTCACCGTACCAGTGCGGCCTTAGCCTAAGAATTAAGGATCGCAATAAAATAATCTTTAAATAATTTAATGCATATACAAATTGCTTCCTAAGGCGATTACGTATCTAGCAATAGCATATATCGCGCAATAATTGTCTTAAATCGCATTTTGGTATTATTTAGCTCAGAAAATATCGTTTGTCAATATAGCCATTATAGGGATGATGACGACAAAAAAGTACTATTAAGTCCGTCAGTTAGATTACAAAAAAATATTGGACACGTATATTTTCGCCCCGTAAACAAAAAATGGCGTTGAAATTTCATGTATCGTCACTTTATTCCCTGTCCTGAACTTTGTTGCTTTGTATCTTTATAATTTTATATTGATTTCATAAATAAAGACGCAAGGTCTGGTGAGTAGGGCGGATGACGGAGAGCTTCCAACCCCAGTTCTTGCAACTTGGAGACCGTCTGCTGTGCAGTATGAGGTCGCGCGTTGTCGTGCAGCAGCAGCGGAGACGAGCGATTGACCAATACTGGTTGGAGATGTGCCAGATTCTCCATCATTGTGTTCAGTTCTTACCGGCGCTAGGCCACCAAACAGTGACCATCACTTTTCTAGGGGTAAATTTTCGTTTAGGGCATTGTTTAGGTGCTGATCATTGTTTACGTGTTTAATATATTTTGGTAATCTGGACCAAATAAAATTATTTTGTCATCAACCCAACTGGCAACCGGTTTTTTAAGTAAAATAATCATACATATACAGGGTTTCCCAAAAGATTACGTAGCTGGGAAGGGGGGTGATAGGGATGGTCACAAGGGTCACCAGAAAAATATAAAAAATTCCCTCTGAGTGTTTAAAAAAATAAATGGCATTTTTTAAAAGACAAAAAATTTTACACCTTGTGCTAACTGTACCTACAAATATGGCTGTATTTAAAAAAAATGCTGTTATGTAATCTTCAATAACAACAAGGTCATCAACATCAACATCAAAAATAACAAGGTGTAAAATTTTAAGTTTTTAAAAAAATGCCTTTTTTTTTTAAATACTCAGAGCGGATTTTTCTTTTATTTTTCTAGTGACCATTGTGTCCACCCCTGTCACCCCCTTTCCCAGCTACTTAACCTTTTGGGACACCCTGTATATTTTATAAATTTTGTGAACGAGCGCTAGTCTGCTCATTGCAATTTACATAATCGCCAGAATTATTACAAGTCAAATACGACTTATCTAAATAAGTCGTATTTGACTTGTAATAATTCTGTGTTGCATGACTAAAATTATCACAAGGAGGCAGTTTTAAGAATGACAATCCTAAGTACATAAGATTTCTCAGCATCAGTCATTATTTCTAGAAATCAGAAGCAGAAGGACGGATGCACTATTATCTACAGAAGCATTTGGTCGTAATAGGCTAATGACGTTTATTTCTAAAAGTATTTGTCATATGGAACCTAGATATAATACATACATACCTACATATAATCACGCCTTTCTCCCATGGGGTTAGGCAGAAACTACAGATCGCCACGCCTAAATATAAAAATTTCTGTTTAAAAAACTTGAATATGTTTATTTTGACCATTTTGTGACGTCACACATCTCGTTAAAAAACATGAACGCAATCCTTTACCATTACACTTTGAGTCATGACGTCATAGATCTTGAACACAGATAATGTATAAAGATCAACATGGCTGACATCGTTTTCATTTTAAATGTCAAGCCAATTTAAAAATATTTATTTTAGTGCTCTCTAGATCTCAAATAAATGCCATATTTTTTTCTTGATCTAGTTAAACCATTCTTAACTATATAAAAATAGTTTAGAAAAACTGTCAACTAGCCTATTGACAGTTTACGGGCAAATACGACAAATGACGTATAGTGGCACATCCGACCTTATGTTTCTGAGCTCTAGGCTTGTGGCCATTAATCCACCATAAATAGTAGATTCGGAACCCTGGATAACTATCAACATAATCTCAAATACACAATCTTATTTAAAAATAACTAAATAACAGTTTCTTGTTTAATAACCCTTTTCTTTCCTCTTTTACCTGGTATCATGATTTTAGTCTTCCATTCTTCCGTACCCACCGGATCCACCACTTGCATGATTTGTCCCGTCTCCGGATTAATTGGAAATACACCTTCTGGAGTAATCTTCTTCTTCGAAGTGTCCGTACCGTGTCTTCTCTTCATATGCTTGTTGTAATTCGACCAATTCGTAAACTCCATTCCACAGTTCTGACAAGCATAGGGCTTTGCCCCTGTGTGCTGCCGCTCATGGTTCTTAAGAATTTGTTTAAATCTAAATGCTTTGTTACAATATGAACATACGTAAGGCATTGCATCGGTGTGTATAATTTTGTGGGCATTCAATTGATATTGAAGTCTAAAGCATCGGCCACATTGCTCACAAGAAAATGGCTTAACTCCTGAATGCATTTCAACATGTCTCCGTAACATATTGGGATATAAAAACGATCTGTTACATATTCTGCACACATGTGGACGAGTTTTCTCATGTGATAGTATATGTGATGTCAACGTGCCTTTATTGTAAAACATTTTGCCGCATCTGTCACAAGTATAGTTGCGTGTACGGTCCATTGTATGTAATTTGGTATGGTCTCGAAGACTGTTAGGATTTTTATATACTTTTTTACATATTCTACATGTTAAATCTTCTATTGTAATTGGAGTTCCCGGTTTCCGTCTTGGTCTACGCTTTTGTTTCACGATATTGAACTCTCGTAGATGTTTTTTTAATGTGTCTTCATTTTTAAGTATTTCGGCACAGAGTGGGCAAGCAATTTGTGATCTTTGAAAGTGTTCTTGTATGTGAGATGACATGTCATCTGATTTTATGGTCTCATCACAGTAGTAACATTGTTTTCTGAAACAGCAAGGATTTTATTTTATATATTGAAACACAATTGAGATATTTTTATCCCTCAACAACTCTAAGATTGTCAAGGTTTGTTAAGAGGATGCCCATGTTCAGTAGTGGACATAAACATGCTGATAAAATCAGAGACATCCTCGCAAAAGCTTATGTATGTATACAGGGTGTCCCAAAAGATTACGTAGCTGGGAAGGGGGGTGATAGGGATGGTCACAAGGGTCACCAGAAAAATATAAAAAATTCCCTCTGGGTGTTTAAAAAAATAAATGGCATTTTTAAAAGACTAAAAATTTTACACCTTGTGCTAACTGTACCTACAAATATGGCTGTATTTAAAAAAAATGCTGTTATGTAATCTTCAATAACAACAAGGTCATCAACATCAACATCAAAAATAACAAGGTGTATTTAAGTTTTTAAAAAAATGACATTTTTTTTTTAAATACCCAGAGCGGATTTTTTTTTTATTTTTCTAGTGACCATTGTGTCCACCCCTGTCACCCCCTTTCCCAGCTACTTAACCTTTTGGGACACCCTGTATATGTATAAAATTAGATTTTTTTTTAATGAATATTGAATATTAAATATCTATACCAATATTCTGCAGGGTATATATGTATTTAAGTTTGTGATTTTAAGTTCTGGATGTCTGGATAATAAATACCTACATATTAAATTTTAAATTTAGATGTCAAATACTAATAGAATGATATTCAGAGGTAAGTGGGGCCAGGACCTAAATGTCTAAAGGAACAAACTTATGTAATTTACTTTTTTAAATGTTTTTGTCCTCCAATGTACCTTTTATGAGAGAAATAAATTGTACAACTTTATTTTGTACTTGTATGTCATAACTAGGGGTTAACACCCATACTATATGTTATAAAAAATAATACAGTACAAAAAGTACTATATTTTTTTGCTAATCCATCCATTCAGCGCCGCATCAAAACAATGAATTGTTTATTTATTTTAATATGCATTTAACATGCTTTTTTACCTTGATAGCCGAACCAAAGAGTAATAATAAATACACATGGGAAAATAATCAAAAATAAATGTGTACTATATTTTTTCTGAATTTCCCAAAAGTACTATATATTTAGCAACTTTTTGTAAAAAGTTCTATATAAAACAAAAAAAAAGGTGGCATATAGATCAGACTTTATTCTATGGATGAGCTGATACATATTTTATGACAAGATTCTTACAAGAATGGAAGCTTCATGGATGAAGACTAGTTCAATATATTTTATTAGATTTCTAAAGCTTTTATTACTTTTTCTCCGTTATGCAATATTCATACTAACCTCAGTCCTTTTCTATGTTGCTGTACATGTTTCACAAAGCTCAGAAAGTCCTCATTCCTTCCCGCTTTACAATCAATGCACATTAAAGCCGCACACTTCCCATGGACCACCTTACAGTGACTTCTCAGCATATCCATGTTTAAAAACTCTATATTACAGAAACCACAGACCCATGGATAATCTACCCATTTTTTTATATCTTTATTACTTAAATCTGATAGTTCTTTAGCGTAAATTGTAACGTTAGATGTGTATGTAGCACTGCACATCGCAGCATCGAGAATATCCTGCACATTTAAAGTATCATCGTAAGAATTATCATCGAGATCGGGTTCTTCTTTTAACTCGTTTTTAACGTCTATTTTTACATCTATATCCATTTTATTGTACTTATGAGGCACGGTTTCTTCATTTTTAACAGGATTTGAGTCGTCGTTACACAGGAGATCGTCGAAACCAATCACTTTATCGTCATCACTTTGGTCTAACTTACTATCAGTTGATGATATAAAAATGTTTGTTAGAATATCTTGGGCTCTTTTGATGGTATCTAGGAATGCGTAAGCTTTATTCAGGTTCTCGTAACACACTAAACACACAGTTTTAGGCAACATATCGTCGGTTGTAATGTTAATATAAACGGCATTCAGAAATGCTAACTTTAATAAGATATCTTCGTGTTTTTGAAGGTCATTTTGGAGGTTTAAGAGCTTTTCTGCAGTCTTAGGCTCAGCGCAGAAGCGGCAATATAAAGTTTCCATGGTTTAATACGTATTAAACCCATTAACAAAGTTATAAAATGTAAAATAAATAAGTAAATTTAGCCGTCAAACATCGGTTTGTGTTCTTTTGTCAAACATGGTAACTATAGACAAATAAGCTATATTTTTAAATATCAATAGTGTTGTATTATTTAAGCACAACTTTACAGCGGAATTTTTCGATTCACTATTTCTCAAGAAATCCCGGAATTGTAATTTTCAAAGTAACTGGTAAAAATAAAGTTTAATATTGTTGTAACCTAATTATAATGTTGAAGAGTAAGTGTGGAATCCACGAAAATAGTTGTAAAATATATAAGTAGTGTATACTCTGTGGTAGCTTACTCCTCCTTTGTCTGTCATAGAGTAGAAATATTTACATCAGTTTGACATTTACTATTGACAGTTCTTTTAAAAACACGTGTTTACGTGTGGGAGCTCATGGTAGCTCCTTTTTATTTATAAGTGTAATAAAATAAACAACCATGAGTTTATATAATTTCAAAAAGATCGCCGTGGTCCCTACGGCCAAGGTAAATATTATTATGTCGTAATCTTGTGTAAAACACATCACATAAATAAACAACATGTGTCATAACCTATACAAGCAGTACTTATTTATGCACAATATTTTATTTTCAGGACTTCATTGACATAATATTGTCTAAAACACAAAGAAAGACACCCACAGTAGTGCACAAACACTACAAAATATCAAGGATACGTGGGTTTTATATGAGAAAAGTTAAATTTACGCAACAAAACTTCCACGACCGTTTGTCCAGGATTATTCAGGTAAATATAAGTTTATCTTATTTTCAGTCGATGTTAATATAGTCTAAATTTGAGTAATAATCTATACACAATTTTAAATCATCTCCTATATGTTTATATTACAATTTTTATAAACGAAATATTTATTTCATTTAACTTTGATATTTATATGTAACTAGCTGCGCCCCGCGGTTTTACCTGCGTTACTCTGCTCCAGTGGATCGGAGCGTGATGTTAATCCAGCCTATCCCGGTGCAATTTTAGCAAATTCCATTCAGTAGTTTTGGTGTTAAAGAGTAACAAACATCCATCCATACTTACAAACTTTTGTGTTTATAATATTATTTTAATCATAAAAAAGAAGTGTATCAGCTGTTCATTAGAATTAACATTTGATGCACTCACAATATAGCAGATCCTTTATTCATTACTATCCAGTTAATAATTTTAAATTTTATCATGCTTTTCCCAAGGTCAGATTGTATGTATAAATTGCTTAAACATGCCAATCTCAGAAACTACTGATACAATTTGAGAAAATCTGTCAGTGTTAGATAACCCATTTATCGAGGAAGGCTATATCTATATTAATATTATAAAGAGGAAACATTGATATTTTTGTTTAAATAAACTCAAAAACTACTGAATGGTTTTTGATAATTCTTTCAGAATGCTACATAATCCCTGAGTAGCATAGGCTATAAAAGTCCACCCGTGCAAAGCCAGGGCAGGCCACTATTTTAATTATAAAATTACTACTGGAACAAGAGTGACACCGCATAATAATCTAGTTTTATAATATTTCTAATGTTTTTCTGAATACAATAAAGTTTTCTTTTTGTTTTAGGAATTTCCCAAACTAGATGATGTACATCCATTCTATGCCGATCTAATGAATGTGCTGTATGACAAAGATCATTACAAATTAGGTTTAGGCCAGCTCAACACTGCCAGACATCTTATTGATACGTAAGTAACTAAATATTAATGTTGTTAGCTTAAATACTTTTTGGTTTTTGGCTAATTTAATTAAGTAAAAATCCATAGATAATAATGAAATATATATTTTATTTTATAATCTTTCATCTATACTAGTATTTAAAACTGAATAGTATGTTAGAGAGAAAAAAAGTTTGGTTGCATAATAATAATAATTAGCCATTTTATTCTGAACTTTTGACAACTTCTAGCATTTATCATGCGCTCCGTTAATTTATAATGCGCTACCTAAATCCTTTACCCAACTACCCTATAAGAGGTTTTGTATGGAGTCAAGAAAGTTTTTATTGGAGGAATGTTTTTATTCAATTAATGAGTTTTTCCATAAATATCCTTGTAAGATTTTTATACTTGATCGCACTTTTAAATTCTGATATTATTTTGTATCGGTACTCATTTATTTGAATTAATGTATATAATTATAATTGTTTATATTGATTGGGTGGTGATTAATGTAAAATTTTGGTATAATAATGTAATGTATGACTCATAAATTCTAACTTAATTAGTTGTATCCCGTAAGTTTGGTAAAACTGTTTGCATGCTGCGTAAGTGGTGAAACACGTTGTTCTCAAATTATGTAACATCTTTGTACCTACCGTGTTTCTGGCAAATAAACATATATTCTATTCTATTCTATTAATTAGAGATTGAAGTTTTATATAGTTAATAGAGCTCATTCCCTTTCAGTATAGTGTAACTTATAACATCCCGTCGTTTTTGTGTCGGGTGTCTAAAATAATTGTGTTTATAACAGAATGTCCCTGAGCTCAGTTTGCCTCTTGGCATAGGCCTCTGCTAACATTTTGCCATTGGGTTCTATCCCGCACTACTCTCCTCCAATGATGTCCCGCCATATACTAATGCCTCTCAACTCTAAAACTAAAGTTTTAACTGTTAATTTCAGAGTAGCAAAAGACTATGTCCGTTTACTGAAGTACGGAGACTCGTTGTACCGATGCAAGCAGCTGAAGCGAGCGGCGCTTGGTCGCATGGCCACCATCATGAAGAGACAGGCCGCCAACCTTACGTATTTAGAACAGGTAATATATAGATCTGCATCATAGATAGATAGCACATAAAAATAAAATATAACTATTATCATCAGCCTGTATAACATCCACTGCTGAATATGGGACTCCTCCTGAGGGAGGGCTTTTGCCATAGTCACCAGCCTTGGTAAGCGGGTTGGTCACCCTAGTATTATGTTATACCACACAGAGAAATGCTGCTGCCCATTCCTTGATATAGATTTGATTGTTTGCATTGAATAGGCTCCCAAATACTTAACCGATTTCACTATTAGAAAGCAACAAAGGCTATAGTTAATTATGAAGTTCCCCATTCCGACCCGTGAGAAGTATTAATATATTGCTCCATAAAATAATTTCTATGATCAGAAATGTTCACTAACAGCAAGATAACTGAGTTGTTTCTGTTTAATACATTTTTCATATTTCATTCTGAAAGTATAAAGAGGAATGATTTGATTGTTTATTAGCATTGAAAAGGCTCCGGAATTACTACATTGACATAATCAGAAATTTTATAATAAGCTTTTTTACATAATTTTTCTTTGACATATCGTTTAAACTTGTTTGTAGAAAGATCTCTAACATTATTAGGAAGTTTGATGTATAAGCGTGTACAGTGTAATAAATGTAATTGTTTTTATACATCAGGTCCGTCAACATTTAGCCCGTCTGCCGTCCATCGACCCGTACACGCGCACTATCATCATTTGCGGGTTCCCCAACGTTGGCAAGTCCAGCTTTATCAACAAGGTAAACTGTGCTTATTAATATTATCATTTCTTAATGTACAGTCAAAAAAAGATCTATTTTTACACCATCAGTATCAACTAATGTAAATAAATATGTTTAAGTCACACAGCTGGTAATTCTTCATGAATTAAGAGTTTGCTGCTAGCTGTGTACAAATACACATAACAGTGAACTCTTCTCATAAACATGTACATAGAAATTTAAAAAGCTTTTCATAATGTGTAAACCTATTGTGTAACCACTCTATAAAGAGGTCTATTTAGACCACTACAAAGTGGTCTATTTAGACCTATCTACCAAGAGGTCTATTTAGACCTCTCTACAAATAGGTCTATTAAAACCTGTGAACATAGAGGTCTATTTAGACCTGTTAACATAGAGGTATCTTTAGAGCTCTCTGCCATTTATATCAGGTGGATAACGATGGTCAGGAAAACTAAACAAAAATATGTTTTTGTTGCAACAGATTACCCGGGCTGATGTGGAAGTCCAACCATATGCATTCACAACCAAGAGTTTGTACGTCGGACACACAGACTACAAGTATTTGAGGTGGCAGGTTAGTACCTAATCATCTTTTTCTTTTTGTTACGTATTCTAATATTATAAAAACTGGTTCCTATAAACTACCGCGAACTATAAACTAAAGCGACAGTTGCACAAAACTCCCCTAAAATACTAAATGTCATAATCCCTCAATCTCATCGCCAGCGACCGCCCTGAGCCGAGGTCCAAACCCCACAGGGGGCCTCATGCGCAGGTTGCTTAGTTTGTAGTTTTTAAACCATTTATTATGGCTAGAGCTCTGCTCGCCTTTATGCCCGGTGAAGTAGCAAAAGCCTAATGGGAACCTATGAATGTCAAACCGAAAAAAAAAAAAGAAAGTCTTGTAGTTCTTGAGATTTTTAAACAAACTCTTCAGCTTTATATATTAGTATTATGATAAGTAATACAACCTCCGTAGCGTAGCGGTATTTAGCTCGCTTTAAATCTCGGAGGTCGTGGGTTCGATCCCCACGCTGGACAGGAAATCTTTGTGTAAATTCTAAGATTTCTGTCCGGGTCTGGTTGGTAACATAATACTGCGGTCACCAATCCGCCTGCCAAGCGTAGTGACTATGCCAAATACCCTCCCTCGGGAGGAGGCCCATGTTCAGCCAGTGGATGTTATATGGGCTGATGATGATGATGATAATAATTAATATGGTATGTGCACCCCAGGTAATAGACACCCCGGGTATCCTGGACCACCCGCTGGAGGAGCGCAACGTGATCGAGATGCAAGCCGTGACTGCGCTCGCGCATCTCCGCGCCGCCATCTTGTACTTCGTGGACCCCTCCGAGCAGTGCGGACACAGTATTGAGGAGCAGGTAATATATATATGTCTATCTGTGTAAATAAAAATGAATTGCTGTTCGTTAGTCTCGCTAAAACTCGAGAATGGCTGTACCGATTTTTATGAAATTAGGCAGTAATCATTGCTTTAACACAGGGAAGGTTTAAACGCAAAGAAAAAAAGGGTAAGTAGGGGTTAACTAGGTGTAGGATAAGTGTAGGGTAGTTGTTGTGTAGGGGTAGGGTAGATGTAGGACACCGCGTAAACGAAGTCTCGCCGGGCCAGCTTATACAAAAGTTTAGGTATTCTATTTATCGATTGAGGCTGTACGAAGTCTGCCGGGTCAGCTACTAATATATATATACATTTAAAAAAATTAAGAGACTTTTTAAGAGAAGAGAATAGTAAAAAATAACCAAAGGAATATTTTTTCACGTTTTTTTTTGTTAGAAAATAAATATTTTATTAATGGTACAAATTAAAAATTACAACTTAATCCAATTAAATATAATTGGCCTAACTCTTGCCACCATTTCTATTTAAATATCACTTCAAGTGTTGCCATTTTAAAAAGAATAACCATAGAAAAATCTATAGATTTTGTAAATAAAGTTGATAGTTGTGTGTTATTGTTTTTATACATTTAACATAGCTGTGCCAATAATTGATGGGGTGCCAAGGATAAGCAGTATTATCCTTTATATATCTTTAATTAAATAGACTACCCTCCATGCCTCAGTAAGCACGTTAAGCCGTTGGTCCCGATTGTTATAACATCATCTATAATAATCGTATATCAAGAAACGGGCAGCAGCGTTTTCTTGTGTACAACATAAAACTGCGGTCACCAATCCGCCTGCCAAGCGTGGTGACTATGGCAAATACCCTCCCCCGGGAGGAGGCCCATGTTCAGTAGTGGACGTTATACCTGATTCTGACAAAATCTGTAGATTTTGCAAATAAAGTTGATGGTTGTGAGTTCTTGTTTTTTTTTTACATTTAACGTAGCTGTGCCAGTCATTGGTGGGGTGTCAAGGATAGGCAGTATTACCCTTTATATATCTTTAGTAATTATATCACAAACACCGTCGGCCTCGGGGACAAGATAACCACTTACCAACTAGCAATACGAAGACTGCATGAAACTAGCACCACTACACAGAGTCCGACCCTTAGTTTGCAAACAACCTTCCGATGCCACGCGGACAAAGCCAGTACTTTTTTTTAAAGATTACTAGCAGATTTTTTGCACACTACTAGTATTCTTGTTAACCCCTCGTGCTAAGCTAAAATGCTTGTGTAACGAGTGGGTTCACGTCGGTAGTGCAATGGGTGGAGATCGAACCGGCGACATCAAGATCACAAGTCCGACGCCATAGCCATTGGGCTACGGCCGCGTCAAAGTACATATCTCTAATATATAAAATTCTCGTGTCACAGTTTTCGTTGCCATACTCCTCCGAAACGGCTTGACCGATTCTCATGAAATTTTGTGAGCATATTGAGTAGGTCTGAGAATCGGCCAACATCTATTTTTCATCCCCCTAAATGTTAGGGGTAGTCCACCCCTAAATTTTTATTTTTATTTTTCAGACAAAGTTAGGGGTAGATTAGAGGTAGGTGTAGGTTAGGGGTAGATTAGAGGTAGGTGTAGGTTAGGGGTAGGGTAGAGGTAGGGTAGGGGTAGTGTAGTGTAGGGGTAGTGTAGGGTAGGGGTAGTGTAGGGTAGGGGTAGTGTAGGGTAGGGGTAGTGTAGGATAGGGGTAGTGTAGGGTAGGGGTAGTGTAGGGTAGGGGTAGTGTAGGGTAGGGGTAGTGTAGGGTAGGGGTAGTGTAGCGTAGGGGTAGTGTAGGGTAGGGGTAGTGTAGGGCAGGGGTAGTGTAGGGTGGGGGTAGTGTAGGGTAGGGGTAGTGTAGGGTATGTATCGATTGAGGCAGTACGAAGTCTGCCGGGTCAGCTAGTAGTGTTATAAATTTAAGTATAAAAATAATGTATTTTTTTTTTTGTATTTCAGATATCATTATTCGAGAGTATAAAGCCGCTGTTCAGCAACAAACCATTAATAGTAGTCCTGAACAAAATGGACGTGGTGCAGCCCGAGGAGCTGGCTCCGGGGAAGAAGGAGCTGGTGGAGAAGCTCATGGAAACATGCTCCAAGGGAAATTTAGTCAAGTAAGTTTAATTATTCATTCATTCATCTTCATTTCAGCCGTAGGACGTCCACTGCTGGACATTGGGCTCCCTCAATTATTATGATGGAGAAAAGAAGATTGATTTAAATATTATAATGTTTTTAGCGATACACTAGGTATATAATATATGTATGTTTGTTACTCTTTCACGCAAAAACGACTGAATAGATTTGGCTGAAACTTTGCACGGGGATAGTTTATAAGCTAAATTTACATAAAGGCTACAAAATATCACGCTCCGACCCACTGGAGCAGAGTGACACGGCTAAAACCGCGGGGCGCAGATCGTATTCTATAATAACGTTCAATCTTTTTTTTCCATAGCGCGGACCCGAATTCTGATCTTTCCGTGGTGCCTGTCATGCGAATGTCCACCATCACGGAGGAAGGAGTGCAGGAGGTCAAGATAGAAGCGTGCGAGAGACTGTTGGGACACAGGGTCACGGAGAAAATGAGGACTAAAAAGGTATGCGATTCATTTATTTATTTAACACTTTTGCACAGTATTGTACAGACTCTAAGAGTCGCTCAACGAGCTATGGAGAGGGCTATGCTCGGGGTTTCTCTACGAGATCGAATCAGAAATGAGGAGATACGTAGAAGAACGCGGGTTACCGACATAGCCCAACGGATTAGTTCGTTGAGGTGGCAATGGGCAGGCCATATAGCACGGAGAACAGATGGCCGTTGGGGCCGAAAAGTTGTCGAATGGAGACCGCGGATCGGCAAGCAAGCAAAAGAAGACGGAAAAAAGAAAACCGGAGTTTCTTTCTGAGTTTCTTCTCCGGGCCGTCCACTTAGGTAGCCAGAGAAACCTGCAGGTTAGCTAGGCTAGGCTCCTCGCCGGACAGACCGAGGACGCGTTGGCCCCCTGGCCCAATCCGATGATCCAGTGCCTGTAGTCCGTGCCAGTGATCACTCCCTCTTTTTTTCAAATATAATTATTGTCACAGTAATATTTCTCATAGCATTAGCGATACCCTGAGCCGTGGTCCTAGCCCATTAAGGGTGCCTTCAGGCGTGTGTCGCTTATACGTAAAAATATTGTTTAAAGACGTGCCTCTTTCTATAGAGCTAAATTATATTAAGATTTTGATTATAGAAATAATTATTGTTATTACTTTACATATGACGTGACACTAGACTGACAGACAGGTCATAAGCTAATCCGCAATAGATTTCAGTTGCGATATTTTGTATTTAATTATATTAATCATATTTAATTGTGTATAACTGACAAGTGCAAGTGTATGTAAATACCTAAATGCTGAATAAATATCGTTCGCAAGCGTAGCGTAGAACTACACCTACTAGATAGACGGATGATCTGGTTAAGGCCGCGGGATCACGTTGGATGCAGGCTGCCTCCGTAGTAACTGGAAATCTATGACCTAGGGGGGCCTATGTCCAGCAGTGGACGTCCTATGGCTGAGATGATGATGATTGTTCAGTGGCGGACTTAATGCCCGAGGCATTTTCTACCAGTCCACCTTAGGGTGGTGCAGAGTGAAACATGGTAGGTGCACATTGATAGTAATTAGAAAAACCGGCCAAATGCGAGTCGGGCTCGCACTTTCAAGTGCCTACGTGATAAGGATATTGACTTCGAGAAGAGGCAAAAAAAAGTTTGTTGTATGTAAGCACAACTTGAAAAAAAAAAAAAAGTTAGTACTATAGCGGTATGCTAGTTATAGCTGCAATAGAAATATATCATTTGTGAATATTTCAACTGTCTAGCTATCGCGGTTCTTAAGATGCAGCCTGGTGACAGACAGACAAAAAGCAAAGTCTTAGTAATAGGGTCCCGTTTTTATTCAACAAACTTTTTTTTTTGCCCTTTTTTCTCGATGTCAATACGTCGCAGGCATTTGAAAATGGTACGGAACTTTTCGTGCACGAGTCCGACTCGTATTTGGCCGGTTTATTTTTATATAGATAGAGTGATGGACGGATGACTTGGTAAAGGCCGCGGGATCACGGTGGATGCAGGCCGCCTCCAACTGTAGCAACTATGAGGGAGGCCCATGTCCAGCAGTGGACGTCCTATGGCTGAAATGATGAGAGTGATTCAAGGGGAAGGTTTAAATGTATAATAACGGGAGGTCCGCGGGAAGCTAGTGAGCAATGCAACGAACTGTTCCAGGTGGACGGTATTCTGAACCGCCTGCACGTGGCGCTCCCCGCCCCCCGCGACACCAGGTCCCGCCCCGCCGTCATCCCCCCCGCAGTACTCGCCAAGAAGCAGCAGCAAGCGGACAAGCAAGCGCGCAAGCGGAAGCTGGAGAGAGAGATCGAGATCGAAGAAGGAGACGACTATGTACTAGGTGAGAGACTGTTACGTCGTATACTAATACTTGAAGCGGTCGTAGCCCAATGGCTAGGGCGTCGGACTTGTGATCTTGTGGTCGCCGATTTGAACCCCACCCATTGCACTACCGGCGTGAACCCACTCGTAACACAAGCATTTTAGCTTTGCACGAGGGGTTAACAAGAATACTAGTAGTAGAACCTTTATAAAAAATAAAAAAAATACTACTCTCCCGTTTCCGTGGGAACTTCATAATAAAATATAGCCTTCCTCGATAAATGGGCTATCTAACACTGAAAGATTTTTTTGTGACCAGTAGTTTCTAAGATTGGCGCGTACAAGCAAAGAAATAAACTCTTCAGCTTAATTGATTAGTATTTAGTATTTAAGCTTTAAGTTTTAGCCCACAAGCCTCCCTCTCCTGAACTTTATAGTTTGTTGTTGCTCTGTGTCTTTGTACATTTTTATTAATTTATCATTAAAAAAAACGTTTCCAATATTTTTTTGTAATCTAACTGAATAGATTTTCTTCATGCCTATTGTAATTATCTATAATTGAATTAATTATTGTAATATTTTATTTATATTGTTGTTAGCGACGCAAAATGCTTGTTCTGTCTATGTTATGCCAAAACAATTGTCATTATTTGGGTGGACCATGAGCATGTAACGACGGACGCGCTTTAATGCTACCACCGGATCCAATGCGCCCCAACTGAGAAGATCCGACGAAACAAACTTAGTGTGGTTATAAAATAAAAATGTTAATTATATTTGAACACATATTAAAATACAAACTCAACTTGTTCACAGACTTGCAAAAGAATTACGAGGAGATCCCAGAAGAGGAAAGACACGATCCCATCCCAGAGTTCTGGGAGGGACACAACATCGCCGACTACATCGATCCTGAGATATTTGATGTGAGTACTGATTGAAGACTTCAATTAATGTGTTAACAGTTATGACATATGGATCTGAGAAGTGGTCTCTTACTGTGTGCCTCATAAGAAAGCTCAAAGTCGCTCAGCGAGCTATGGAAAGCGCTATGCTCGGCGTTTCCCTGCGTGATCGAATCTGAAATGAAGAGATCCGCAGGAGAACGAAGGTCACTGACATAGCTCAACGGATTAGCAAGCTGAAGTGGCAACGGGCAGGACACATAGCTCGAAGAACTGACGGCCGATGGAGCAGAAAGGGTCTCGAGGGGAGACCACGAACTGTCGGACGACCGCCTGCACGATGGACCGACGACCTCATAAAGGTCGCGGGGAGTCGGTGGATGCAGGCCGCTAGCGAACGTTCCCACTGGAAATCGATGGGGGAGGCCTATGTTCAGCAGTGGATTACAACAGGCTGATGATGATGATGATGACGATCCTACTAATATTATAAACGCGAACTAAGACTTATAAAACTACTGTAACGCCATCTAGTTGTAACGTTAAGAACAAAATTGTTAACAGAAAACAAAAAATCTAAATAAACTGACAGGTAATGGACAAAAATAACAATTTCCAATTTGTTCCAGAAACTGGCTGAGCTGGAGAAGGAAGAAGAGCTCCGTGTAGAGGGCGGCATGTACGCGGTGCCCAAGATAGAACTCGACGACACCATGAAGGAGATACGAGACCTCGCCAGGCAGATACGGTTAGTGGCATATACTTATATATCTGTGGGGTGAATAGACCACCCCATGTCTACCCATGGATGTCGTAGGAGGCGACTAAGGTACATACTAGAGTTGCCCAACTATCGATAGTTTCTCTATCGATAGATGACCTCGAAAACTAGTAACCATATCGATAGTGCTATCGATAGTATCGATAACATCAAAACTATCGATATCACAAATTAACTAATACTATTGATTGGAAGAAATAGCATCGATAGGATTGATACTATTACATTATAATACTATCAATAATATCGATTTTCTTAAAGTAATACTATCAATATTATCGATAGTATCGTTGTATTAAATAATTAAAACTATCAATACTATTTTTTTGTAAAACTATCGATAGTATTACACTATCGATAGTTTAATAACCGCCGATAGTATCGTTTCCCAATTATAGCTTATGTTGTGTCACCGTTTTTTTTTTTAAAAAGACAACTCCCGCTCTAGTGACATAAATCCCTGTGTCGCGGGGGACTCTACAAACATTCATTTCACGGACACAAAGAACACCCAGACTCAGAACAACTATTTGTGGTTCACACAAATAATTGTCCCGGGTGGGAATCAACTATTTGTGGTTCAGACAAATAATTGTCCCGGGTGGGAATCGAACCCAGAACACCAGGTCTCAGAAGCAACTATCGTAACCACTGAGCCACCGGTGCAGTCATCGATACTATCAATAGTATTGCTCCTAAACATAAACTGGTTTTCGATGGTATCGATACTATTAATAATATCGATAGTTTAGCTATAGTCGACTACCGATAGGCAACACTAGGACATACAGCTGATGGATGGGCAGCAGCATCTAACAGCTCAAGGATACTCACCATCTTACTGCGATCACCAAGCCTGCCAAGCGTGGTGATTATGGCAATATCCCTCAGCGACCCTTTTTATTTTATTTTTTGTCCGGGGGTACAAAACGGGGGGGGGGGGTCCTTTACGCATTCCCACCTTGCTGCAGCGTATTCGCGCGCAGGCGGCGGCATATGTGGGACTCGCCCTCTCCATAGCGTGGTATGCTAAACTCATACCACGAGGAGAGGACCCTACACTAAAACCCCCCGGACACTCCTTCGATCCGCCGTTGTCCGGGGCCGGACGCATGAGCAATCCGGCCTCCCGACGGCACCCGCGGCCAATAAGGTACCGCGGGATCTCCGGGGCCACACTATTGTGGCCCATTTGCCCAATTATAGGGACGCCCGGAGTGTAGAGGCGTCCCTACTCCTCATGGATCCCTCAACGACCCTGCCTTACCAAGGTGTGTTAAGAGGAGCACTTACTTCACCGGGCATAAAGGCGAGCAGAGCTCCAGTCTAAGTGGTTATAAACTACTGCCGTGCGCCGCGGGGTGTTTCCTGTGGGACTTGGACCTCGGCTCAGGGCGGTCGCTGACGGGGACATTGAGGGATTATGACGTTTAGTTTTTTAAGGAAGTTTTGTGCAACTGTCGCTCTACTATACTCAGCGTGGCAATGTTGCCAGCATTCTATGAACTCTGTCCAACGGCGTTTTAATATAGGTTTTTTTGATAATTAGTTTTAGTAGTAATGGCCAGATCGAAGCTGATCTCAGTTTGTACTGTGAGTCAGTCAAAACGTGGCCTATATTAATAGTTTAACATATGGTCGCACGTGGCGCTAGTGTGTCGTGTGCATTACCCATGTTAAATACAATTTACAACTATAAATATTAATATAATTGATATTATAAGACGATTAACCTTTTATTAAATTCATGCCCATATAATGGGCATGAATTTAAAAAAATATAATTAGTCCGTCAGTTAGATAACTAAAAAATATTGGACACGTAATTTTTAATTTATCAAATCAATAAAAATTGGCTAAGATACAGATCAACATCAAACTATAATGTTCAGGAGAGGGGGGCTTGTATCAAAAATGTAAAGTTGTATCTAGAAGTGACATCACACGAAATTTCAACGCGTATCTTAGATTTTTTTTTTCCGGCCTTGGGCCGGATTGCTCATGCGTACCCGTCCCCCGCCAACGGCGGATCGAAGGAGTGTCCGGGGGGTTTTAGTTTACTAGTAGACTGCAAAAACTCTGCTCTCTGAAGATCTTTCATGACTTACAATATTGTTCACTTATTTACTACCCTTTTTATCCCTCTAGCAACAAGAAGGCGATTCTGAAGGACGAGTCCCGCATCGTGAAGCAGTCCACCAAGCCCGTGATGCCCAGAAACACGAGAGCCCGCGCCCGGGACCGCTCCACCACCAAGCTTAGGGATGAGATGGAGAAACTCGGTAAGATTTACTGTATTCATACTATTTATTTAGCACCCGTAGATTTCGATTTTATTTTATTTTTAGTATTTGTTAACAACAAATACTAAAAATAAAATAAAATCGAAATCTAATAGCGGCAACAGAAATACATAATTTGTGAAAATTTCACCTGTCTAGCTATCGCGGTTCATGAGATACAGCCTGGTGACAGACAGACAGCGAAGTCTTAGTAATAGGGTCCCAATTTTACCCTTCGGGTACGGAACCCTATAAAGTAGCCTATGTCCTTTCTCAGGTTCTAAACCATCTGTGTATCAAATTTCAATTCAATAGATTCAATAGTTTTGTCGTAAAAGGCCGTCAGACAGACAGAGTTACTTTCGCATTTATAATATTACTAGCGACCCACCCCGGCTCCGCACGGGTACAATGCAAATGTATCATACATATAAACCTTCCTCTTGAATCCCTCTATCTATTAAAAAAACCGCATCAAAATCCGTTGCGTAGTTTTAAAGATTTAAGCATACACAGGGATAAAGGGACAGAGAAAGCGACTTTGTTTTATACTATGTAGTGATTAAGGAATTAATAAACATATCCTGGCCTGATCGAAGCTGATCTCAGTTTGTACTGTGAGTCAGTCAAAACGTGGCCTATATTAATAGTTTAACATATGGTCGCACGCGGCGCTAGTGTGTCGTGTGCATTACCCATGTTACGTACAATTTTAAAACAATTAAGAAAATCGTAATAGGCTAGTTGACACATATGAAATTATGTTACAATGATGTTTATTTCTGAAAGTATTTGTCATATGGAACCTAAATATAATAATTTCTGTTCAAAAAACTTGAATATGTTTGTATAATTTCAATATAAAAATTATTTATTTTGTGTATGTCTAACTTCCGAAAACGTTATCAGTTTTGATAAACTTTCTGAGTTATGAAGTCATCGATCTTGAACACAGATAATGTATATAGACCAAAATGGCTGATATCGTTTTAATTTCTAAATTTCAAGCCAATTTCAAAATATTTATTTTAGTGCTTTCTAGATCTCAAATAAATGCCATATTTTTTCTTGATCTAGTAAAACCATTCTTAACCATATAAAAATAATTTCAAAAAAGTGTCAACTAGCCTATTGAGTGGAAATCGAACCCAGACACCACGTCTCAGGAGCACCGTTATCAGTGTAAGATGGTCAGTATCCTAGAGCTGATATATCCTGCTTGCTAGCCATCCATCAGGTGTTTACTCCTTAGTTTCCTCTTGTGGCATCCATGGGGTAGTCAATTTTAAACCATTTTATGCTCGGTGAAGTAGCAAAAGCCTCGTGGCTAACTACTCATTCAAAGCCGGACACCACGCTAACACAACGACGTATGTATAATTCCAGGAGTGGACATGTCGGAGACGAAGGAGGCGCACTTCACCCGCTCCGCTCCCCGCTCCCGCTCCCGCTCGCTGTCCGCGCCCGCCGCCAAGCGCGCGCGCTCCGACCGCTCCGTGTCGCGCCCCGCGCGGGACACGCAGGGTGTCGGGGACGCTCTCGTACGTATACGTATATTTGTATTCAAAACTGCCACTATATTTCATCAACCTCCGTAGCGTAGCGGTATTTGGCTCGCTTTAAAACCTCGGAGGTCGTGGGTTCGATTCCCACGCTGGACAGGAGACGATAACAATCGGGACCAACGGCTTAATGTTCTTTCCGAGCCACGGAGGGAAGTCCCTCAACCTACCAGACCCGGAAAGAAATCTTAGAATTTACACAAAGATTTCTTGTCCGGTATGACGACAACAATGGTCTCTCGAAAGTCGTGCATTGTAGTTTTAAATGAGAAAAAAAAATACAAAATTAAAAAAAAAATACAAAACAAAACTGTTACAATAATTATATAAATAATAGGTTTAAAGAAACTTTATCCTTACTAATATTATAAATGTGAAAGTAACTCTGTCTGTCTGTCTGTCTGTTACGCAATCACGCCTTAACTCCTGAAGCGATTTAAATGAAATTTGGTAGAGATATAGTCTAGAGCCTGAGAAAGAACATAGGCTATAATTTATTATGAATTTCCCACGGGAACGGGAGTTACGCGGGTGAAACCGCGCGCGGGAAGCTAGTACTTTTATAAATTTACAAACTATTATTGTATTATAAGCGTTTATTTTAATAATTGGTTCCCGTGGGAATCTAGTCATTGCGGACAAACGAATCAGTTAACCGTAATTTTGGAATCGCTATGACTGAAATGACATAAACTTGCAATCCCTATTTTCCCACTTAGTAAGGGTAGTTTCTAAATCCTTATCCTTACCACTACTTACTAATATTATAAATGTTAAAGTAACTCTGTCTGTTACGCAATCACGCCTTAACTACTGAAGCGATTTAAATGAAATTTGGTACAGATATAGTCTAGAGCCTGAGAAAGGACATAGGCTATATTTTATTATGAATTTCCCACGGGAACGGGAGTTACGCGGGTGAAACCGCGCGCGGGAAGCTAGTTCTCAATAAAAACATAATATGTCGCTTACTTGAGAACAATAACTATTACATAAATTATAAATAATTTCGGTTCGACAACATCCATCACAAACTAAATTAATTAAAACTACCCAAAACCCGACCCACCCAACGCATTTATTTTGCAAGTAATGTCCAGTTTGCGATTAGATACTGGCTAAGCTGAGTTTTGAATGCATTGAATGAGTGTAAGCTTCTTATGCGTGAGGGTATTTTATTGTATAGCTGTGCTCCTTCAAATCTAAGCATTTTCTTGCTATAGTTGGTTCTGGTTTTTGGTAAAACTAATAAATATGTTTTTTAATCCACAGATGCAAAAGAAGGCCAGGAACCTAGCCCACGTGTCCATCGCGAAGAAGACGAAGCGTATGGGACTGAAGGGAGAAGCCGACAGATTCATTGGAACCAAGAAACCGAAGCACTTGTTCTCGGGCAAGCGCGGAGTCGGCAAGACGGACCGGCGGTAGACGTCTATATATACACACTTATGTTATCTAACGAATACAACATTGAATTTAAATGTTTGTTTTATTTTATCTTTACCATAGAACTTTACTGTACTCAACTATACTAAATATCACAACTATTTTTTTTTTTTATGATTACTAGCAGAGTTTTGCAGTCTACTAGTATTCTTGTTAACCCCTCGTGCTAAGCTAAAATTCTTGTGTTACGAGTTGGTTCACGTCAATAGTGCAATGGGTGGGAACCGGCGACCTCAAGACCACAAGTCCGACGCCCTAGCCATTGGGCTGCGGCCGCTTATTTAGGTAGGCGACAACCTTCGTAGCGAAGCGGTATTGGGCTCGCTTTAAGTCTAAGAGGTCGTGGGTTCGATCCCCACACCGGACATGAAATCTTTGTGTAAATAATTTACACAATTGTTATAACATCATCAATGACAATCGTATATCTGAGAACGGGCAGTAGCGTTTCTTTGTGGATTACAACTGTCGGTGCAAGCGCAAGAAACATCGTGAAACGTGACACATATGTACTATCTACTTACATATTGTTTCTTCTAAAGGATTATACCGTGTAAAAATACAGTCCATTCTTTTATTATACATCCCACGGTAGGATCCCGAACAACAACATAATACTGCGGTCACCCATCCCCATACCAAGCGTGGTGACTATGGCAAAACCCTTCCTCGGGAGGCCCATGTTCAGCAGCGGACGTTATACGGGCTGATGATGATGATGAGGTGACTATAGGACACATACCTGATCGATGGGTAAAGATACTTCTATCTTCATTACGGCGATATCCATGATGATATATGATAATCCCAGAAAAAGGTGAAAGAGGGAATCTTTCCACTCGGCCCATGTCCTCCGCATACGGCGTGATGGACATAGTCGGCAGGCTGAGCCATAAAGCTATAGGCTCGCTATAAGAGAGGATCAGCATGGTGCTGCGGGCGTCTACGGTCCACGAGTTGATATGTTAAATCTGGTATGCCCGCGGGTACAAGAAATAATCTTGAGGTACTTCCCGGTGGCAATGGAGGGTAATCCCTCTCTTTTTTAAGGAGTTGCACATATGACGCCACCGCCGTTGCGAAGACACCAGACTTATCGCAAGGGATAATGTATTAGCACGCGGAAAATAACGCTATCGGGTATTCTAGGTATTTCCGGAAATAGATTTTTATCACCAACCGGTCATAAATGCGACTAGGACCATGCATGTATGGTTGTACTTTGTTTAATATTTGACATGAATTGTAGTATTATGAAAAAAAACTTATTCATAATAATATTAAGATTTTTTTTTGTATTAAAATCTTATTTTATTATTTAAAATTATTTGCGATAATATACGATTATTGGTAATAACCGGTTCGTATTGCCCTATTTATCAAGTAATTGTAACGTCAAATAATTGAAATGTCAAATAGCCGAAGGGCCTGAGGTCTGTTTTGAGGTTATGTTATAGAAAAGAAAATAATAATTTGATGTCCGTCAATCAAATAAAGTATATAATAACACAGCCAGCAGTCCACAAATAAAAGTTAATTAGTACTTATTCCCAGAACTTTTATATAAATCGACTTGTAAGTATATTTAAATATTGTTGCATCACATTTCATTTGTTTTTCATTTTTACACCATCGGAAAAAGTATTTAATGATTTTCCATCGTCATTTTTGTACCGAAGCCACACCGATTTGGTCCATGCGTTAAAAAATACATAAACTTAAAGTCACATTTGTTAATAAATTTAGTGAGTGAGTGTGTGTATATTGCAGATAAAAATTGAAGAAAAAAGGCAAACAAGATGTATTCACGACTGCAGAACAGTATAAGGACCTCGCTAAAATACCGGCTGACAACCCCCACACAAAGGCACAGCAGTAGCATATTAAAAAAGAAGGAATCCTCCCCAAAAATAGTGCCAGGGAAAACCATTCATGGCTTCACATGCAGCGGAGTTGAACATGTAAAGGAATATAATATGACAGCATATTTCTTAACACATGATATAACCAAAACTGAATATTTACATTTAGAGAGAGATGATGCTAACAATGTATTTTCTGTTGGCTTTCGTACAACTCCGTTAGATTCAATGGGTACACCACATATACTAGAACATACAGTTCTCTGTGGATCAGAGAAGTACCCTGTCAGGGATCCATTCTTCAAAATGTTGAATCGGTCCCTAGCTACATTCATGAATGCTCTTACTGGCCCTGACTACACATTCTATCCATTCTCCTCTCAAAATGAAATTGATTACAGAAATCTACAAAAAGTTTACTTAGATGCTGTTTTCAAACCTAACTTGTCTAGACTTGATTTTCTACAAGAAGGCTGGAGGCTAGAACATTGTAATGTCGAAGACAAAAATTCCCCGTTAACTTTTAAGGGGGTTGTATACAATGAAATGAAAGGAGCATTTTCTGAGACAAGTTCTTTGTTTGGACAAAAGTTTATAAACACAATTCTACCTCAAGGTACTTACGGATATGTCTCTGGGGGGGATCCTCTATGCATTCCAGAGTTAACACATGAGCATTTAAGAAACTTCCATGCTACATACTACCATCCCAGCAACACTAGAATATATTCCTATGGAAATTTCCCATTAGAAACTAATTTGAAGTTTGTTAACGAAGCATATTTGAGTAAATACAAATTTATGGATCCCAAAAATAGTATTGTGAATCCCCAATCTCGTTGGGACAAACCAAAATATAGAGAAATCTCTTGCAGACTAGACCAATACGGAGTTCCTATTGAGAAACAGAATCAGATTGCTGTTGGTTATGTAATGTCAGACATAACTAATATTTATGAGACATTTATGATGATGGCGTTATCCGAGCTCATGATCATTGGACCCAACTCTGCATTCTACAAAAGTTTGATTGAAAAGAATATTTCTGGTGGGTATAGCTCTCTCACAGGATATGACAACCAGATAAGAGATACCCTATTTGTTGTTGGTTTGAGAGATGTAGAAGAATCAAAGTTTAAAACTGTGGAAAACATTATTAACCAAACAATTGAAGAGATACATAAGAATGGGTTTGAAAAGGACCATATAGAAAGTGTTTTGCATGGCTTCGAGCTATCCATCAAACATCAATCACCAAAATTTGGCCTCAACCTCCTTTTTAACCTAATGCCACTATGGAACCACAATGGACCTATTCTCAATGCTTTGAAAGTCAATGAATTGCTTGACCAATTGAAATCAGATCTCAAAGAACCGTCTTTCATAAGAAAAGTGATAGAAGAATATTTTATTTGTAACAATCATAAATTGATAATGACAATGAAACCAGATCCTAAGTTTGATGACATATTTAATGAAGAAGAAGTTAAAATTTTATGTTCTAAAGTGGATAATCTTGGAGACAAAGAGAAAGAGACTATATATCAAGAAGGACTACAATTATCTAAAGCACAGAAGGAGATTCAGAACCTAGATGTACTTCCATGCCTGAAAATTGACGAAATCACAGTCAACAAGACTGCCCCAGCCCTAAAACATAGTATTTCTGAAACAATTCCCTTACAGTTATGTGAGGCCAACACCAATGGAGTGACTTACTTCAAAGGTGTTGTTGGAACTGAATCACTAAATGATAAAGAAAGACAGCTACTCCCGTTCTTCACTTCCATAGTCAGCAAATTTGACACAAAGTCATGCAACTACAGAGACTTTGATAAGCATGTCAGCAAATGTACCTCAGGATTAGGGTTCCTTACCCATGTCACAGAACATATAGGCCAAAGTGGCCAATATGAACAAGGAATTTTACTAAGCAGCCACTGCTTAGATGATAACCTGCCACAGATGATGGATATCTGGACAGAAATCTTTAGAAAACCGAATTTTACCAACAGTGAGAGAATGTCCATGCTGCTGACCAACTATTGCTCGTCGTTGAGCAGTGGGGTCATTGATAGCGGTCACACATACGCCATGCAAGCGGCCAGAGCCCTTATATCTTCTGTAGATCAATGCAAAGAAAACTTATTAGGCCTACACCATGTAATTACAATGCAGGACATTCAGAAGAATATGAAAATCGAAGATATCCAATGTGTAGTGAATAGTATAGCAGAACAAATACTGCAAGGCACCAACTTGAGGGCAGCCTTCCATTACTGCAACACAAATAACAATGTACAAGAAAACATCGACAGTTTCTGCCAGAAGTTGTGTAAAGGCGCCGATAATAGTGAAATGAACAGGATTAATTGGACAGATAGCAAGAATATGCCGCAAGAGAACCGTGGTGCTCATATTTCTATGAACATTCCAGTCAATTTCTGCGCTAAAGTTATACCGACAGTACCTTACACTGACCCTGATTATGCTAAACTGCGTGTGCTGTCGAGATTCCTGACATCCAAATACCTACATCCTGTAGTTCGCGAACAGAACGGCGCTTATGGAGGCGGTGCCATGTTATCTTTAGACGGTATTTTCAACTACTACTCCTACAGGGACCCTAATTCCCGAGTTACTCTAGACGTTTTCGATGAAACCGCACAATGGATGGACAAAAACTCGTGTTTGGTTGACGACCAAAACTTGTTTGAAGCGAAGCTTTCAATTCTGCAGCAAATGGACCAGCCAGTTGCCGAATATATGAAGGGAATCGACCTGTTCTTGTATGGACTTTCGTACGATATTTGGAAGACCCAACGTGAAAGGGTTCTTGATGTCACAAAGGAAGATTTGATAGAAGTTTGTCAGAAATATTTGAAAGCCGACAAATGGCATGGAAAGTGCGTTATTGGAGAAGGATCGAAGGATTTGAAGAGTGGGAAAGAAGTGTGGGAGACCATTAGTGGTCCCCAACAATAAGTAGGTGTTGCGTTCGTTTCGTTGCCCAAAAAAGGCATTGTTGATTTTGGCAGTTGGAAACTGCTATAGGAAGTTATTTTCTATCTTCCATTTATAATGCTAGTCTCTTTTGCTCATTGTTAAGTTCGTTATAATGACACTACTGACTCCTGTAACATTAGTGGCATTTGCCGAATAACTGCTGAACCGAATCGTCGTTTGCTTATTGCCTTAGGTACTATATCACAGTAAAACTTTGGCCAGATTGTATGTGCCTGAATTTATTTAAAAAATCGGGCTCTTAGATAAATGATTGAAAAGATACTTACTTATGTACGTACTTGATAAATGCCGCAAAAAATACTACGCCCAAATCGGCCAGTCCTGTCACACGATGAATACGTGTCGAATGTTTTATCAAATTTTGGTTGTAATCGAGGTAATATCGGCAGTTTGCGTAGTAAACTGTGTAAATATAACAAGTACAATACAACAACTACAAGAAATAAGTAGGACATTGGAATTACGTATCATCGGTACAGAGTCTTGTACAGATTTCAATATTAAGTTTTCGCATTTATGGAGATGGTTTTAAGGTAACGCGATATCGAGCGCGCGAGACCAATCATATATCTAAGATCGGGCCACACAATAAGTAATAGTTTGTATACTTTTATAATAATTTGGATGACATATCAACAGACTTGGCTTTTGTATAACTTAGTATGTTGTACGTGGGTATGATATCCTTGTCTAACATACTAAGTAATATATAACATATAGATGAAATTAGAACTCAAAGAGTGCCTCAGCGCTGGTCCTAAATAAGTTGATCTACTGGTTGTAGGCAAGATTTCCAAAACCATTTGATTTAGACATGACAGTCCATCAATATCTCAAATCCGTAGCCCAATTAATAAAAACACCGTTTGTTGAACGATGGTTTCTTAATTATTATTAAATTATAGTGCAAAAAATTAATAATTGATAGCCAAATCACCAAGAAACCAATTTGCTGGACCAAAATTGAGATCTTAGACCGCTGCTATTATAGCGACCAATTATTTATTATATGAAATGTCAAACTTGCATTCTTGAGCATTTATATCAGAAAAAATATTTTGTTTGAATTTGTGAATTAGTTATGTATATTTTATTAGTATTGTTTTTCATATCTACTATGTATGTTGAGACAGATGTTAGTTTAATAAATATTACCTATTTTCTCCTTTAAAATGTGTTTTTCTACTTAGTCCTTGTTTTCATCCTTTGAGTATACGTATATAGGTATTATAATAGAATAAAAGTCATTTAAGCATAAAAGTATGCTTACATACCAATAAACAACTTTCAGGATCGTTTCAGCGATGAATTCTCCCTTGATTATGTAAAGTAGAATATAGTATCTATTATACATCACTACATAGTATAAAACAAAGTCGCTTTCTCTGTCCCTTTATAGGGATATAGGGACAGAGAAAGCGATTTGTTTAGTAGTTTTAAAGATTTAAGCATACATAGGGATGTCCCTATGTATGCTTAAACCTTTAAAACTACGCAACGGATTTTGATGCGGTTTTTTTTAATAGATAGAGGGATTCACGAGGAAGGTTTATATGTTTAAAACATCAGCATTGTACCCGAGCGGAGCCGGGGCGGGTCGCTAGAGTAATATAATACTATTAATATAATATAATATTATTAGGCATAAATGTTTTGCCATAAATACTGCTAGCATAATAATAATGCAGCATAATTTTATAAAGCATATTATTATAAACACAATGTTCTTTGGAATAAAACTAATCAACCCTATAAAACTAATAAACCCATGCAGCGTATCTGTCATGACTCAGCGCTGCGTGCCTACGGCAATTCGTTGTATGGCTGCAGTTCTAACCTAATTAAACCTAAAAGATTGACATTTACCCACAAGGCTCATGATTATTAGACAAATATGTCTTTAAAATTTATGCAAATTTAACTTAAGCCAAAACATATTAGACTAAATGATAGTTATGCTAACCTTTGCATTATGCCAAAGTATTATTATGCTAATAAAAGTTATGCGAAAACTTTATGCCAAATAATATTATGACAAAAAAATTTAGGCGAAAAAAAGGGATCCCTACATAAAACTATAGAGCGCGGATATCGTTGCGGTCTGCGTTGATGGTTATTTATTGCTTATATTTATTTTGGTTCCAAGAATCATTTAAGATGGCGCTATAGTCACTTAATGATGTCATGCATCAACTGTTTTCGGTGTCCTAGTTTCTGGCGTTAAAAGGAGCATCCAGGGGGTTTAGTGGGTAAACTACCCTCGTGGTATGACTGGTATGATTAGAATATCATTGCTATGGAGAACGGAGTCCGTAGCGTAGAGGTATAAGTCTTTCGGGGTCTTGTTGGTGGAGCTTCTTCCCCCCGTGCCTGTTAAAGCGCTTTAAGCCGTTGGTCCCAATTGTTATGCCAAATTGTATAAATTTCCTGTATCTGTTATTACATAATACTGCGGTAACCAACACACCTGCCACTATGTGACTATAGCGAAATCCTCCCTCGGGAGAAGGCTGATGATGATGAGGCAAAGATACTTCATAAATGTATTTGATTTCCAGGATACAATGGCACTGCCTTCATCATTCCAAAGACCAGAAGACTTCTTCGAAGAAAGCTTACATTTTTATGAAGAATATGAATATTTATTCAATTTCCCAAACACAGACATTCTTATATTAAATATTCTGGATAAAATAACCATTAACAATGATATTGATGTGTTTGAAGATCATTTCGATTTGACAATGGAAGAAGACGAATTTTTGGTCGCATTTTTCTTAAAACTAAACAAATTACAGGTACCTAATTAAATCTATTAATATTCTAACAAGATAAAACACAACAACAAGAGTTCAAACTTAAAACTTAACGATGTTATTAAATAAATATAATGATAAATGTTAACATACTAATTAAAGTAAGTACATATTATATTGATTACAATAATGTGTGTGCAATTGCTTAACCTAAATTTAAAATTGTTTGACAAAACTTGTACCGTAAATGCGGGTTACTTTAGCTCTGGGGGGGAACTTTGGCTCAAAACGGAAAAAAGTTTGAACTTCCCGCCTGTCGGTAAAATGACAGCAAACGGTCTAGTTCGAGTCTCAAATACTTGTTGGCAATAGAGGTAACTGTTTTTGATTGGTCAAGCAAACTTTAAACAAGTTTCAACCTGTCAGTTGAATTCGGAATTACCAGCATAAAAACGTGCATATTTTACGGCTGCAAACTTTGTAGTGCTACCGTGAGTTTCGGTAAGTTTTCTATATTATATGAAATTGTTTGTGTCAGAAATGTGTTAGCAAGTAAAGTCACTGTTAAAATTATACTTTTTTTACGGTCCTTAGTACCAAAATCTTAAAAATAAATTCTGACTTTACTTTGTCTCATACTTTTGGGTAACTTTGGCTCATGAGCCAAAGTAACCCGAAACCTTAGCCATATACCGAACCTGATTTCATTTCGATAAAATAATGGTGTTCACTGACTTTCAGCCATCATTAAACCGTCAAAATATCAGCGGACACCTGGCAGCTGTCGATATATTGACTACACGGAGGCACAATTAGAAGAATGTTTGAATGCTGTGAGGTCCAAACTCCTTACCCAACGTGCTGCTTCGGAGCAATACGGAATTCCCTGGAGCACTATAAAAAATAAATTTACTAATAAATTTACTAATAAGCCAGGCCGACCAACAGTATTTACGGAAACTGAGGAAAAGTCGTTTGTCGCACATATAACAGCCCTTTCCGAATTTGGCTTTCCTGTGACCAATTTTGACTTAAAAATGGTAATAAAAGACTATCTCGTGGCACAAGGTAGAAATGCGGCACAATTCAAAAATAATGTCCCTGGCAGAGATTGGATCCGTAGTTTCCTCACAAGACATAGAACCCTATCTAATCGTCTAGCAAACAACATCAAAAGAGTTAGAGCTCAAGTTTCAGAAGAGTTTATAACGGAATTTTTTGAAAACATTAGCGGTGAATAAGAGTATGTATCCCCAGAAAACATATATAATTATGATGAGACTAACATTAGCGATGACCCTGGAAGGAAGAAAATTATATGTAGGCGTGGAACTAAATATCCTGAAGCAATAATTAATGACACCAAAGTCAGTTTCACAGTAATTGTTAAGAATAACAAGATGTCTTCATTTTGGTCTAAGAACGTTCCTATAATAACTATAATTTTGTAGTAAAATAAGAAAACAATGATTCTCAATTTTAAGACTGTTATGATTAGTTTTAGACTGTTGATTTATCATACGTTATTTTTTAAAATTATATTTAAGCATTTTTGTTAACAATTGTTACAAAAAAAAATTATAACTATTTTTTTCTGAAAATTAAACTCAGATTTTTTGGTACAACATTGGTATTTCTATTATCTATCATTGTATAGGGCTTTCATTGGCTCAATGCTGTCATAAATATCGTTTTTGGGTCAATGAAATCTGCAGGACAAACTAACCACCTTCAAAGAACAACATTGGCTCAAAACTAAAAAAAAAATTAAAAATAAGTTCACATACAAATTGGGGAAAATAGCATTGTAACTTATTAACTACTATCCACACCTATGAACTAAATACATTAAAATGCTAAGAAATCCCTACTATAAACTAATTTCTAAACAAAGATGAAAAAAGTAGCTAAAGTAACCCGCATTTACGGTATAACATTTAATATTTGTATGCTGTCACAACGGCGAAACATGCTGAACTAGTTTATAATTGTAACACCCTGTACCTAACCCAGTGCCGGATTAGCCAGACCTATAGGAAGAGTAGCAAATGCTACGGGCCCCTCGACGATTTGGGGAGCCCCACACACGAAGATACGTGTACAAGCAAGAAGTTGGATCCAATAAATAAATAATATAATCCTATGGATCCGAATTATGGTGCTTTCTTAGGTGGCCTAATAGGCTTATAAAAAATAGCGAGAGTGGCCTCTGGACAGCATTTGCTACTGGCCCCGCGCTAGCTTAACCAACTACCGTAACCACTGAGTCACCAGTGCAGTCTTGCACCTAAAGTACCTACGTGTTATGTTTCAAAATTGATCGAGACTAATAAAATTCGACTATCTGCGCGCCGCGGGACATAGTATATGGTAAACTTTTTTTTTTTTTTTTTTTTTTTATCTTATCCGTAAAGTGTTCAAAATATTTAAAAATACCTACGTATTGTTAATTAAAATTACCTAAGTACGGTCTACCGAGACTATCCTACGTTATAAATGCGAAAGTTTGTATGTGTGGATGTATGTATGTGTTTTACTTTTTCACGCAAAAACTACTGAATGAATTTGGCTGTAACTTTGCACGGGGATAGTTAATAAGCTCGATTAACATATAGGCTACAAAAATCACGCTCCGGCCATCCACTGGATCAGAGTAACGCGGGTAAAACCGCGGGGTAGGGGGGGCTAGTCTATACTAAATTCTTACAGCCTTAAACAGCCCATTTATCCAGGATAGCTATATTTAATTATGAAGTTCATACGGGAGCGGGCATTATGCGAGTGAAACCGCGCGTGGGTATCTAGTTGTTAATAATAAAATCTTAGCAAATTCTGTTGAACGCAAAAAGTCGTCATTTTGCAGGTGCATCACCAGCTTTTCGAAGAAGATTCGTTGCATGACCATATCGACGCCCCACTCGGTCCGAAGAAGAAGCACGAAATAATTAACTTAGCCAAAGAAATAAAAGAGATCTGTGAGGAAGAGGCGTGTGATGTCGTAGTGGACTTCGGCAGTGGCCTCGTGAGTTGAACTATCAAATATTATCTATACAAAATAAAATTAGATTGTATGTTTGTAATATTAAAATAATCACTTTTTACTATGTGCATAGGAATGTATAAAAAACATTTTAATTTACATAAACCTACTACAGGCACTTGCAAATAGTCAAAACAATAATTGAGTATTAATCTATGTATAATATAACCATTTTATAAAGGGCCGTTAGTTATATATAAACTAGTTTGTTCCCGAATGGAAAAGAGGATAGGACCAGGGTACGGGCAGCAGCGTTTCCTTGTACATTACGACATGATACTGCGGTCACCAATCCGCCTGCCAAGCGTAGTGACTATGGAAACAACCCTCTCTCGGGAGTAAACGGGCTTATACAAAGTTCCAGGGGTGGGGGAAGAGACAAACTGCATTCACTTGCTACCCCTCGATACCTACCTCGATACTGGCCTATAGAAGAACGGTTGGTTCCTCTACAGAAAATGATGACCATATTTGCCGGGCGAGGTGGCTTGGTTTAGAATTCGCTTGCGAATTTGTGTTGCGCGATACAGGTTAGTTGGGATGCTAGGCGCTAGATGGCGCTGTTCGTCTTCTTGTAGTTTGTGCGGCTACTGTAGATGTCGCTACAGGCCTTAAGTAATTTATCTTAACATTACATAATAATATATTCGTTTTAATTTTCTTTCAGGGCTACTTAGACCAACAAATACACGAAACAACCAACTACAAAGTATTAGGAATCGAATGTAATGAGAACCACTATGTAGCCGCTAAGAAAAGACAACGGAAATACCACGAAAACTCTATAGAATATGTAAAATATATTAAACACACAGTAACTCAACACTCCCATGATAATATACAAGAATATCTACAAGATAAATTTCCAAACTATCGAAATTTTTGTATAACTGGTCTCCATGCTTGCGCCGATTTGACTATAGACGCTATAAATTTGTTCTTGAAAATGCAACATGCAAAAGCCTTAGTTTTGATGCCATGTTGTTACCATAAAATGAGTGAAAATGGCGGCCTTTTTAAATATTTTCCGTTGAGTAATATTTTGAAAGATACATTTAAGAGGAAAAGCGCTGAGAAATATTTGAGAGTGCCGTTTTTAAGGTTAGCTGCTCAACCGCCTAGTGGGAGCGACAAGTTGAAAGATTTGGTTTTTAATTTATTGTCGAGAGCGATTTTACAACTGTATGCACATAGACGTAAGTTTGAGCTTTCCTTTTTTCTATAAATTTATTCGGCCGTAGCCCATATGGCTAAGGCGTCGGATTTGCGATCATATAGTCGCCGGTTCGAACCCCACCCGTTTCACTACCGACGCGAACCCACTCGTAACACAAGCATTTTCGCTTAGCACGGGGGATTAAAAAGAACACTAGTTAGTAGTGTGCAAAGACTACTAATAATCTTTTTTTTTTTTAAGACGAAATACAGGGTGTTTGGCAGAACGTTGAACATACGAAAATGGTGGGTAGGTGGGGTCATCTGCTACTTACTCAGCCCTAATTTATTTGGCCCTGGCCGACTGGGAATTTAAAAAAAAAAAAAAAGTTTTTTTCTTGTTTCACCACTTTCTTAACTTTAAAGTGTATTTTTTTTTATTAAAAATGGGCAATAAAACAGGCAATTTTTTTATTTTTAATCTTTGATGTTGGCAGATTCTTATAAAATTATTGCTTTGTTCAGATGTTAGCTAGAAAAAAAGTTATGAGTCCTCAAACTTACAGAAAGATGTAAAAATACTTGAATGTTAATTTCAACTTGCATTTAAAAAAAAACAAAAAATGATTGAGGAGTTCCAATTCTAGCAAAACATCCCTAGTGTGTGAGCTTTCTAATGGTATGTAATTTGCTTTTATAAAAAAAAAAAACTTTAAGAGTTATTTCATAATTTTATCAAGCAGGAAATTTTTGACGAAACTCTACCTTTACGGAAAGTTAAATGTTTTGCGAAATTTAATACTGCAAAGTTGGTAAAAATTATGGATCGACGGCTTGCCAGTAGCAGTGGTGCAAATTGACATTCACTATTCCCTTGAGATGGTTACACAAAGCAGGTAGAAATTTTGTTTCACTCTTGCGCAGTCATAGCGTATTTTTGCTCTCTTTCGCTCTCGTGGCACCGTGACGCCTCAGAATGAATTCTTTTCTTTTATTCAGTCGAGACTTAACTGCCTCTGCGATCTCACGTGCCCGTTACGCTTACGTTTGTTTTTGTTCACTTCGTTTTCTTTTATTGTTATCACTAGTTAAGTTTAAGTTTGTTAAGATTTTTGTTATTACTGTTACCTGTTGTTATTGGTAAAGAAATGGCTGCTTTTACCAGTGAGGAATACGCGGACATGTTGTTAGCGTATGGAAGCGCTAATAAAATTCGCGTGAAGCGCGAAGAATTTATCAAGAGCGTTATCCCAACCGCCGAGTACCCAGTCATCAGACGTTTGCGAGTACTTACCGACGTTTACGACAAACCGGTAACCTGAACTTACAAGAACCACGAGTGAACGCAGCACGACCCGATGCTACCATTGACGAACAAGTTCTTGCCGAGTTTGACGCGGATCCTACCAAAAGCATTAGACAGATAGCTTCAATACTTGGCTTAAGCATATGGAAAGTGTGGTCTGTTCTCCGGCAAGATGGTAGACATGCTTTTCACTACACTCCAGTGCAAGGTAAGATTAAGCCGTTTATGCACTGCATCTGATACGATTTTGTGGAATGTAGTAAATTATGAGACAGTTCAATTGATCGTTCCATTTAACCTTGATTTCGTCACTTTCTTTATTAGTTGTTTTGCCTCATGTTGTTTTTAGCGCATTCAATTCTAATTTCAAATTAAATTCAATAAACTATTCCTATTCGGCCGCATTCACGTAACAATCAGGCGGCCAGCGCTTACAGGATTCGGATTTCGGATTCGGTTTGCGCAGGTGGTCAGCGTAGGTAAACTTGCCAGCACTTATGGGTCCTTTTTAGAACAAAATTGGAAAGTCGCACGCCCTTTTGTGAATTTGGTCTTACGTCTTTATGGCTAAGCCATAAAGCCAATTAGTGTACTTAAAAATTGAAGATGAAAAATTTGGATAATTGTAGAGTTTGAACTCGGAGGAAGAAAAGATTCAGTATTGAAATCAATTCTTAGACATGTTTTGTTTGTTCTAGGTCTCGATGACAGTGATTTTGGGAGACGTGTGCAATTTTGTCGCCATTTGCTGCATACCGATGTGGACGACGTTAACTTTTTAAAAAGTATTTTGTGGACAGACGAGTCCAAATTTGACAAAGAAAGGACTGTCAATTATCACAATCTTCACCATTGGGCACTTAAAAATCAAAACCCACACGTGAAGAGACAAAGAGGCTTCCAGAGGAGATTCAGTGTGAATGTCTGGGCAGGAGTGATTGGCGATAAGCTAATAGGGCCTCATTATTTGCCCGACAACATCAACGCGAACAACTACTTGGATTTTTTGATAAATGATTTACCACCATTAGTGGAAGAAGTGTTCCAAGTAGACATAAACAGGCCTATTGTCTTTCAACACGATGGTTGCCCAGCTCACTTTAGTCTAGTTGTACGTGAGCATTTGGATAATTGTTTCCCAAATTCGTGGATTGGCAGGGGAGGACCAATTCCCTGGCCTCCGCGATCGCCCGACCTCACTCCGCTCGATTTTCACGTGTGGGGAAGGGCAAAGGAACTAGTTTACACTACAGAAGTAGAAAGTCGGGAAGATTTGATAAATCGAATTAATGCTGCTTTCGAAGTTATGCGACAGGAGATGCTGCTGCGCACAACAACTGTAGAAATCAGACGTAGATGCCGCACCTGTATTGCGAATGAAGGGCGTCAATTTGAACATCTAATATGATTTATTATTTAAATAAATTATTTAAAATTATTTAATTGTTTCATTAACGCACCTAACTGGTACAGCATAATTTCAATCGATCATTTAATTTTTACCAACTTTGCAGTATTAAATTTCGCAAAACATTTTGCTTTCCGTAAAGGTAGAGTTTCGTCAAGAATTCATTCTGACGCGTCACGGTGCCACGAGAGCGAAAGAGAGCAAAAATACGCTATGACTGCGCAAGAGTGAAACAAAATTTCTACCTGCTTTGTGTAACCATCTCAAGGGAATAGTGAATGTCAATTTGCACCACTGCTACTGGCAAGCCGTCGATCCATAATTTTTACCAACTTTGCAGTATTAAATTTCGCAAAACATTTAACTTTCCGTAAAGGTAGAGTTTAGTCAAAAATTTCCTACTTGATAAAATTATGAAATAACTCTTAGTTTTTTTTTTATAAAAGCAAATTACATACCATTAGAAAGCTCACACACTAGGGATGTTTTGCTAGAATTGGAACTCCTCAATCATTTTTTGTTTTTTTTTAAATGCAAGTTGAAATTAACATTCAAGTATTTTTTACATCTTTCTGTAAGTTTGAGGACTCGTAACTTTTTTTCTAGCTAACATCTGAACAAAGCAATAATTTTATAAGAATCTGCCAACATCAAAGATTAAAAAAAAAAATTGCCTGTTTTATTGCCCATTTTTAATAAAAAAAATACACTTTAAAGTTAGGAAAGTGGTGAAACAAGAAAAAAACTTTTTTTTTTTTTTTAAATACCCAGTCGGCCAGGGCCAAATAAATTAGGGCTGAGTAAGTAGCAGATGACCCCACCTACCCACCATTTTCGTATGTTCAACGTTCTGCCAAACACCCTGTATATACATATAAAGGCTATTCACGTTATGTCACGACCCACTAAAGTGAAGAAGCAGTCCAACACAAGTGAAACCATTTCTACATCTAGTTATAAGAAATATATGTTCTAACATCATTTTATTGTTTTTAGATAACTACAAACTAAAAAGAAATAAAAGGAAGGCCGTAAAAACAAAGGTAATGGACTGCAATTTTGCTGCTTACATTCAAGATGCAACAACCAACGGATTCACATTAATCAAAAATGAACCACAACTAAATACAGATAAGGTTGAAACTTTCACATTTGACTTAGAAGAACTTATGACCTTATGGAACGAAATTACACCAGCCATGTTCAAAAAGGCGGGAGTTTTTATTCTACTACAAAATTATTTACAACCAGTAATAGAAAATTTCGTTTTATTTGATAGATTAGTTTATTTACAAGAAAATAATGTAATATCATGTAAAATTAAAAAGATATTAAACGAAAAAATGTCGCCTAGATGCTTGGCATTAGTAGCGATAAAATAAAACTAATTTATAGTAATAAAAAGATTTTTATTATTCCACAATCATTTTCATTTATTAAATATTAATAAATCTTTGAATATTTTAACAAAACTTAATCTATTTATTATAAATTACATAAATGTATTAAAAAAAAACATCCATTCCATGTTTAATATCTTGGGGTAAAGCTGTTTAATTAAACATATTACAAAACTAACCTTAAGTTTTAGTTTCTGTTTTTATTTAAAAATTATTTATTTTAATCTTAACAAATTTTCAGAAACATTAAATGTATTTGAATAATAACTTGAAATTAATGGTATTACCACCTCACTGTTTTACCCCAAAACATCTTACTATTTTTAACCATTGCGACCGTAAAGGAAAAATTTAAGTTAGCACAAGGGGCTTAGTTAAGCATTGACTAAGCCCCTTATGCCTTGACCGTTCGGACACAATGAGGCCCACGAAGAAAAACAGAAACCACATAGCTAGTATTAGTGTACAGATTGTAGATTGGATTCTTGTCAACAGTCTAAATATTTTCTCAATATTTATTTTAGTGTATTTATCATAGAAAAAATTAATAAGCTATTTTACACGATGCCCTGTAGTGCCCTGTACGCCAAGCCCGACCAGCCATATACTTATAATGATATAATTTTTATTTTATACTATTATATAAAACTGAAATGTTTGTATTATTGAATATTTCTATAATTGGACATTCCGCTTTTAAACTGTATCAATAAAACACATAAAAGTAATGATATAAAATGTTCATTGTTTATATTTTGTGTTTTTCTGTGACTTGTTAACTGCCGAGTATATAGCCGACGTTGGCGCACAGGGTAGTTGTTAAAATCTTTGAATATATTTTTAACATTTAGGTCTATATATTTATATATATTAATTGGCAGTGGGATTATGTACAAAAATTTAAGACATTTTGCTATTGCTTTGCTACATACCTAATTGATGTTGTTAACCTTAATCAGACAGTAAACTGAACCCAGTCTAAACATTTACTAAACTAAGACTTATTGTTTGGATAAACATAAAACAATTAAATCTCTAGTACAAGCTAAGACCACCGAATATGTACCCTAAACCAGGGGTCTCCAAACTACGGCCTTCGACATCTTGAGACTAATGTCATAAATGTTTGCTAAGGTCGCGCACTCTGCGACTATTCTAGAAATACTGGTAGGTATAGTTATGGACAGAAAAATTAAAAACTGTTTTGGCCCTCCTTGGAACATACTGAAAATATCATTATGGCCCTAAAGCCTTCCAAGTTTGCAGACCCCTGCCCTAAACCATGGGACATAAAATAAATTATTATCTATGCTCCTAATCTTGAACTAAAAAAAGTCAACAAAATGTAATAAAATGAAGTACAATTTAAGTACCGTAAAACGCTGCAACTTTGCCAACTAAGCCCAAGTTTGCCTATTTCGTTTAAATTACGATATTTCGCGTTTTCTTGGTTTTTTGGTTTTTTTACCATTTGGTGTAGTCATTACCAACTTGGGCTTAGTTGGCAAAGTTGCAGCGTTTTACGGTACATATAATTAAATAAGGACTGCATCTCCAACAGATGTCACATAACAATGAAACAAATACTATTAAAAACTTTATCAATACTATTTTTGCAATCAGAAATTCTTATTCTTTCTTAAACCTGAGCTGATCTCCTCACAACACAATAACAATTGTCCCATCTTGTCCCATCCCTTAAATTCTAAAACAATTAATGCAGAAACAGTAATTTTTTGAAAAATAGAAAAACTTATTCAAATTTACATAAACCAATGATGTTGATGATGATGTAGCCTTTTGTTCCAAGCTAGTTCCTCCTTGTATGGTCTTATGGTTTATAAAATGTCTCTTAGCTTGTTGTGTCCCTTGACATTGGCCTCATAAACCAATACAATGCATTTAATCTTTGACTGTAATTTGCAATTTTCTATTAAACCAATTTACCAGTAAATAATATCAAAAACTGCCAAAAATAACTTATATAAGAACTTAAAATATATATATATTGTATCATATGGCAATCTGCCCAGTCCTTCAATTTGACTACTCACATGTAAAATGCTTAATGGATTGTTATTTAACTCAAACAATATTATAACCACTTGAACTGTATTAATTCAAAAGTAAATTTAAATTATAAATTCTCCATAATTAACAAACATAATATCTTAAGTATCATTACTTTGTGCAACTATCTCAGCTCCCTTAACAATATCCTTTGTATTCCTCTCATTTTTATTTGGTCGACCTCTTTTCTTGCCTTCAATGACTTTTTTCTTCCATTCAGACATATTCTCCATTTCCGGATACACAATATTTCCTGTCACTGGATCAATGGGATACACCCCATCAGGTGTGTGCTTCTTCTTAGCCATGTCAGTGCCATGTTTACGCTTCATATGCTTATTGTAATTTGGCCAGTTCGTGAAGTCTCTCTGACACATGTCGCAAGAATATGGCTTGACCCCTGTATGTTGTCTAACGTGTTGGTTCAGAATTGTTTTGAATCGGAAACTTTTGTTGCAATATGTACAGACATATGGTAATTTGTCAGTATGAATTATGGTGTGGGACTTAAGTTGCCGTTTGAGCCGGAAACATCGACCACATTGCTCACAAGCAAAAGGTTTGAGATTATCATGTACTCCTATGTGTGCAAGTAACCGTGCAGGAGTCTTGAAAGCCAGCTTGCAAATTTTACATTGGAATGGTTTGGTCTCAGAATGTACGGTCAAATGGCCGGCTAAAGCCTGTTTGTTTAAGAAACACTTCCCACACACTTCACACGTGTGACTCCGAGTTCTCTCCGTGTGTATTCTAGTATGTGTATACAAACTACTCTTAGTCTTATAAGTTTTATTGCAAACTTTACATGTAAGATTATTCCTCTCTCTTTCAGTTAAAAGCTTCCGTTCTTTTGCTTTATAGAATGTTGTACAATGTTGGTTCAATTGTTCTTGGTTTTCGAAATACATGTTGCATCCCGCACAGTTTAATTTCGACTGAATGTGTGTCAATGCATGTACGTGACCCTCATGTAATGTTCCAAATCTAGTATTACAAATGTAGCATGAAAATTTCAGATAGTGTCTGTGCCTTCGTACATGTATTATAAATTTGCTCAACTTAAACTTACGTATATTGCAATCTGTGCACCGGAATGCGTTGCAATGGTCGTGGTACTGCATCAAATGACTTTTCAGCTCATCAACAGATGGAAATTCAGTTTCACAGAATGCACACTTCCAAGAGTAATCTTGCCAAGTTAGGTTGATTTGGGACAGAGGAATTGAGTCTACATTGCTAGAGATCTTCTCTTTTTTCGGCACGTTACTTGTTGTTGGTTTAATTTCACACTCTTTTTCGTCTTCAGTTTTAATATTAATGTTGTTATCGTCAGCTTCGAATGAATCATAGTACAAACTATCGTTATCAGAAATGTCTTCGTTTTTTATTTGTTGCACGATGGTTATCTTATTTAAAACCTCTTGCGCCTGTTCCACACTAGTAACGAAGTTGAAGGATTGTTCTAAAGACTGAATACACACAAAACAAACAGTTTTTGGTAGTAAATTTTCGAAATTCATTTCCGAGTTTAGTCTGGTGAGTTTTAAATTAATTTCGAGGCGTTTGTTATCGTCATACTGCAGGTCTGTAAGTTTGTTCTGTGGCTTTAATTCGGCGCATAGGCGACAGTAACTGAGTTCTGAGTTATTCATATTTTATAATTTAATTATGATTTTCCATCATTCAAGTCCTATGACGAGATTGACATGCCATCTGTCTGTCAATTTTACATTAAAAAAAACATACCCTAGGGATGTACTACATATTACGGTTTTTATGATTTAGTCGATTTTTATTCCGTCACCTGGAGTCGAAAGATCCTTAACAATCAAAAAGTTGATATTAAGTATAGCACTGATTTGTTTTGAGTTGTTTGTTAGTAGTATCTGGAGATGTAGGTGCACCGTGTTCCGCGCGCCTCCGTGTTATTAGTGGCAACACTGGCAACACGTCTTGACGCCATTATATCGCAAGGGATTTCCCCCACGTACAAAAATAATTCTATAAAATAAAAAATATAAATTTGTATTAACAAATTTATTTACTATATTCATTTACATTTATGACATACTAACAATATATGCTACAAGTTTATCATTAACAAAGTAATGTTATGTACCAATTCTATATACCAATAATTTATTTAAAAACAAGAATTTATTCACGGCTGAACATGGGCCTCCTCTTTACCAGGCCTTGTTAAGCCAGGGTTGTTGAGGGATGTTGCAGTAAACACCACGGTTAATAGGCGGATTGGTGATCGCAGTAAGATGGAAGTATCTTGATGTATTTCCCTTAGTCACTTCTTACAACATCCATAGGAAGATATGGGATGGTCTTTTCAAAGCCGAAAACTACGTGGTGAAGGTATAATTTAAAGACAGTGAGTATGTTATAAATAGATTTATTATTATACATAAATAAATAAAATAATGAAATAATAAAAATGATACAGCATACTAAAATAAATAAAGTATGTTGTAATCACTCAAGGGTACAATCTATAAAACTATCAGTCAAACCACCTTTTTGTGATTTCTAACAACCGGCTTATTCTCTTCTATCCATTCTAAAAGATTTTTATCTGTTATATTTTTTACAACTCCACCGTCATTGGGCTCTATTCGCTTTTTCTTTGTCATGTCAACACCATGCACAGCTTTCATATGTTTGTTATAATTAGCCCAATATGTGAATAAATGGTTACAAGGTTCACAACTGAAGGACTTAACTCCTGTATGTTGGCGCAAATGTTTTGTTAAATAAGTCTTCCTTTGAAATCGTTTCTCGCAGACATCACAAGCAAACGGCTGTAAATCCGTATGAACTATTTGATGGTTTTTCAAAAGATTCGCTGTACGAAATTTCTTATTGCATGTCTTGCATGAGAATCTCTTGTTGCCATCATGTGCTACAACATGCCTCTTCAGGCGGTTTAAGCACTTGAATGTTTGCTGGCAGACTTTACATTTGAATGGCCGCAGTTCACTATGGGTGACCATGTGAGATCTCAAAGCAGCTTCATGTGAAAACTTTCTACCACAAGTTTTACAAACAGCAGGTTTTATCTTGTTACTATGCATACGTTTGAAATGCTCATGCAGTATAAATCCACTCCCATAACTTCTATTACATATCAAACAAGTTAAATCTTTATATTTCCCATCAAACTCTTTTAATACTTCCTTCCACCCTATCCGGGGTTTGTAATATTCATGTATATGTGTATTTAATTCCTCTGCTGTTTTAAAACTGGTGTTGCAACCAGGACATGTGTGTTCTGTGTCTATATGTGCGGTGGAATGATTCAACTTTTCTAAATGTGAGTTAAATATTTTGAAACATTTGTGACATGAATCTTTTAAGTCATTTCGTATGTCTGTATGTGATCGATTCACATGGTTAATCAGAACCTTCAATGTGGATGTTTTTCTTTTACATTTGAGACAGCTGAATGAGTTACAGCGACTGTGCTGTTGTATAGAATGATCGATAAGCTCGCCACAGTTTGGGAATTGTGTTTCACATTCAGAGCATTTCCATTTGTAATCTTTCCAGGATGGTGTTATTTGCTTAGTTTGTGTTAAGTACTGTAGGTATGTTGATACTTTTATCAACACACACTATATCAGTTATATCATCAGTTTTGTTCTTGAACGGAGTAATTTGAAGCATTTTCATTGTCTTTGAGTAATTGTGAATAGAAGTTGTATATTTTGTATCAGAAGAACATGATTTTTTTCTAATAATAACAGGTTCTTTAATTTTAGCACTCTGATCATTATTTAAGGTTCTAGCTGCAGTGTTGAAATCATTTCTTTCTGTGTTTACTGTTGTTGAGTTACTATCTATATTATTATTTAATGGAGATCCCGTTGAATAACCATATTGTTTATATGAATCATAATTATGTTCCAGAAAAGGGCTTACATCACATTTCGGCGCAAGGTTTACTGTAATAATTTGAGTGTCATCTAAAATTTCAGTTTTTATAAATTCTTTTATATTATTCTTACAAAATGTAGGCTTGAGCTCATCCAACTCTATTTTGGCGCGTTCTACAGTAGTAACAAACTCGTAAGCATCTTGTAAAGAATTATAACATACGAAGCAAACTGTCGCAGGCAAGTCAACGTCGCTGAAGTCCACCGCTGAATTGATACGAGTTAGCTTTAAATTAATATCGTGGTGTATCGCGATGTCCTTATTCAAATTATACAGTTTCTTTTCGGGAAATTTTTTGGCACAAAGTCGACATAAAACGTTGATCAATTTTTCATTCATATCCATTTTGGTTTAAATTATTGTTATAAATTTTAGTTTTCTATTAAAACAGTTGTTATGTGAAGAGTGGATATTACTGCTTATATGCGTAACAATCACAAAAATCAAAAGTTATGAAAATCGTGTACCTACTTTTTGTAAATCAAAATAGTTCAGTTCACAACTTCAAAATATATTATGTTTGACAGTAAATGTCAAATGTCAATCAGTCTATAGAAACTCCATACAAATGTAAAAATGTTCCAAGCCAGAAACAAACATTTACCAACATCTAGTAGGACTGTTGATAATCGATCGATCGAGTAATTAAAATAGTATTGGAGATACACTTTAAGACTACAATATTAAACTATTATTATGTAGAACATATATTAAATAATTTAATTTCATAGATAATTCAAATAGTTTTTTGTAACAATTATTGACAGCTTGGCAAAAAAGTCTAGAAACGGAACTAATATTTTGTCTGTTGGCAACATTCCCAAAATAATGTCATTTCATAATAAACAAAATTAAAATCAATAAGTAGAATTACTTATTGATTTGAAAAAATAATACATAAATAAAATAGGAATAAATATATGTCTAAAAAAAAACCAGGTAAGTATCAAGATTAGATTTATATGCTATTCGGTTGCAACGGGTTGCCACACAAACAACACAGTGGCGCCCCCATTATTTTCTACTCTTTTTTGCCAAGCTGTACATTTATTTTTCAGATTTGGTAAATGGCAACACTACAAGTAATATGTCTGCCGTATTTGGTTGTATTCATGACATTTCATTTCATGATTCTTGTGTTTTCTGCTAAAGAATTTAACCACCACGTTTTATATGTATTTTGCATTAAATTCGTTGAGTTGAGATTTTTCTCCCACGGTTTACTGTGTAAATTCTATAGAATTGTGAGACAGGACTCCAAACATAACCTATATAAACTATCGAGAAATTGACTCTTTGTTTGTGTTTTAGTGTTATTTCGTTTATATTATAAAGATTTTATATATTCAGACTAATTTACATCATGAGTGATAGTCACAAATCCCGTAGAACATGTGAGATTTGTGGTGTGAAGGAGGCACATAGTAGAGAGAAGATGTTTTTTGCCAGATTCCCTCTTGATGGAAACCGGTAAGTGAGAAAAAGATCATACTTCCTACCTATATTCAAAGTCAAAGTCAAAGTCAAAAATTCTTTATTCATATAGACACATTTAAAATATTTTAAATCATGTTCTTATGATGCGTCCCATTCTTTTACTACCACCAGTTCTGGACGTGGCAACTCTGAGAAGAACTGGCAAGAAACTCAGAGGAATCCTTTTTTTTAAATAAATTATATTTTACAATGATTAATAAAGCAGTATTGTTTCAGAGCAACTCACTCCCAAGCAGTTTTGTCATTAACATAATCAGAAATTTTATAATAAGCCTTTTTACATAATTTATCTTTGACATAACGTTTAAACTTGTTTGTTGAAAGATCTCTTACATTATTAGGAAGTTTGTTGTAGAAGCGTATACATTGCCCCATAAAAGAATTGCTAATTTTGTGGAGACGTGTAGCATGTAAAACGAGATTATGCTTAGATCTAGTATTAACATTATGAGTGTCGCTTTTTTTCTTAAAACTATCTATATTCTTATGAACATATAAAAGGTTTTCATAGACATATTGTGATGCGACTGTAAGAATATTAGTCTCTTTGAATTTCTCCCGTAGGGAAACCCGCGGACCAAGTTTATATATAGACCTTACAGCTCGTTTCTGTAGTACAAAAATGGTGTCAATGTCCGCACAGTTTCCCCACAGAAGAATTCCATAAGACATTACGCTATGAAAATAACTAAAGTAAACCATTCTAGCAGTATCCAAATCAGTGAGTCGTCTCATAGTTTTAACAGCATAGGCCGCAGAGCTAAGTTTTCCTGATAGTTTCGCAATATGTGGGCCCCATTGCAATTTGGAGTCAATAGTTATTCCCAAAAAGACAGTTGACTCCACTGGCTCCAACCGAATACCATTTATTTGCACATTCGTATCAATTTGTTTCACATTAGGTGTAGAAAATTTAATGACTTTGGTTTTGTTTTCGTTTAAAAGTAGATTATTAACATTAAACCAATGGACTACCTTCGAGATTGCATTGTTTACTTCGTCATAGCTGCGTAGCTGTCTACTTATTTTAAATGTCAAGGATGTATCGTCAGCAAACAATACTATCTCATGATTCTTTCCTACATAGTAAGGTAAGTCGTTTATATACACCAAAAACAAAAACGGTCCCAGGATTGAGCCTTGCGGGACGCCCATGGATACAACAGAGCCTGGTGATATTTTGCCGTTTATATCAACCTTCTGAATTCTATTGCCCATGTAAGAAATCAGAAGATTGAGAGCCTGGTTCCTAATGCCATACCGGTGTAATTTCCTGACAAGAGTGTCATGGTGAACGCAATCAAATGCCTTAGACAGATCACAGAAAATACCTAAGGATTCCTGCGAATCTTCCCAGGCCGCGAATATAGTTTTTAACAATTCAGTTCCCGCATCTATGGTTGAGCAACCCCTCGTAAACCCAAACTGTTTTTTGTGTAATAAGTTAAATTTATTAAAATGTCTGAGCAACTGGCTAAGAATTAATTTTTCAAAAATTTTACTCAGAGTGGGCAATATAGAAACAGGTCGGAAATTCGAGGGATCAGTGCTATCACCGGATTTAAATAATGGTATAACCTTACTATGCTTCATCAAGTCAGGAAATACACCAGAATCAACACAACTATTAAATATGTATGCTAGGTAAGGCGCTATTATTTCAATAATATTAGATACAAATTTCACAGAATGACCCCATAGGTCTTTAGTTTTTTTCTTCTCTATGGTATTGAAAGCATTAACTACATCTTTATAGTCTATTAAATTAAAACTAAAATCGGTAACGCATGCAGAAACACTTTCGTTTAATAGCGCCTCAGCAGATATTGAAGATGAATTTAGAGTTTTAGTTGTTATTAGAGGTATGTTAGTGAAGAAATTCTCAAACTCAGTTGCAACTTCCATATCTGCCGAAATATTATCATTTTTTATTTTTAAATTAAAGTCTCTATTACAATTTATAGCTCTACCTGTTTCATTATTAATAATATTCCATATTTCTTTTATTTTATTAGATGAGTTTTTAATTTTATTATTTATATACATTGATTTGGCAGTAGAACAGGCTTCTTTAAATACTTTGGAATATCTAGTTACCTTATTCTTAAAAATCGTACTCTTATTAAAAGTCTTCTCATAATACAGATCATATAATTTATTACGACTTTTGTAAATTCCAGGTGTTGCCCATTCACTGAAACTTAACTTACCCTTACAGATTAACTTAGTTTTGGGTGTAAATATTGAATTATATTCAGCAATAACCATGTTAAAAAATAAATTATACAGCTGATTTGGGTTATTGTGAATTGGCAAACCTGATAATTTAGATGACAAGTTAAAATGAAATGCCTCTAGACGGCTTTCACTAATGGGTACAAAACTTATTTTTCTACTTTGGATTTTATTGGTTTTCTTGGGAAAAGATACTAACTGTCCACAATGGTCTGACTGTAACATATTAATTACAAATTTATGTATAGGTTTTAAGTTAGTGAATATATTATCTATACAAGTAGCACTAGAGGCAGTAATCCTCGTAGGCTCAATAAATAAATTAATCAAATTAAAAGATTTAAACAAATTTAAGAAGTTACAGGTTAATGTATTCTTTTCCAAAATATTTATATTAAAGTCTCCACAAACAACAATTGTTTTATGACTATTCGCTAATTTGAACAGGGCATCCTCCATTATTTTAATAGAAGCTTCATAAGGCGCAGATGGAGGTCTGTACACACTCAAAACATGCAGTTGCTCCAATTCAATACATGCTATTTCTAAAACCCTTTCAACAGAGAGGCTCACAATGTCAGTTCTTTCTTTAAATTTTAAACATTTCTTTACAATGATTAAGGAGCCACCTCGTATCATACGAACTCTGCAGAATGAGCTAGCAACCTGATGATTATTGGAACTGAAAATGACCTGGTGGCATTTGAGCCATGACTCAGTAATACATAAAATATCTATATTGTGACAGTTCAAAAACAGTTCCAATTCTAACTCTTTACCTAACATCCCCTGTATGTTTTGATGCACCAGGTTGATACAATTATTATTTTTACAATTAAAAGATGTTATAATTGATGGGGATATTACATTACCATTAGATAACAATATGTTACTATTTACATTGCCAGAGATATACTCTTTTGTCTTAGACTCTAATTTAAAGAATTTGGAATAACTTCCAAGGTGTCATCACATAATGTCAAATTATTATTTAACTGCTCAATAGAAGCAGTGCCGTTAGCCAATATTTTGGCTGATTTAAAAAAACAATATGATAGCGAATTTGCTATCTGTCTCTTATAAAAATTACTAAGACAATAGTTATTGTCTGTCAACTCATAATACTGATTATCATTAAATACATTTATGTCTATTAATTTAAATTTGTCATTATACAATGTCATTGTATGTAACATATTATTTAACTTATATCTATAAATATTTTCCGTCTCGGGCAACAATTTACTATAAGGAAAAGTAAATAAGCAAATGTTTTCTACATCTAATTTACTGAGCAAATCAAAATATTTAATAAAAGAATGTTTATTTAATTTCCCTAGTCTCCCAATTAAAATAATTAAGGATGAGTTGGGTTGGTAGGTACCCTTTATAATTTTTTCCATTATTTGTGCAAAACTGGCACCATACAGACAGTAATTAGTCACCAGATTCCCAGATTCTTGTAAAAATAATTTACCCATATTTTTGCCTAGTTCATCACTAAACATTATTATTTTAGAGTTATTTTTAGTGTATTTTTGAGAATTATTAAGTAATAATGATTTATTTAAAAATGTTTGTTGAGAAGCACTATTATTGAGACTACTATCAAATTTATTAATTTGATATTTTTCTAATGGTAATTTATAGGAAACTGCTGACTGTGATCTTACCGGAGTTCGGTTAACTCCATTCCGATTGTAATAATTTGTTAAGGACAATAGTTTTTGTTCATTGTCCTTAAGGTCAGCCACTAAGCAATCCATACCTGCACAGTACTCCTGTATTTCTTTTTGAGCAACCTCATACTTTTTAGATAGTTTATCTAAAGTTGCATTCAACTGTATTATCTCTGACTGAAGGTCACAAATTATAAATTCATATTCCCTATTATTACTTTTTAATTTTAATTTACAAATTTTACACATGCCAGCTTGTTCAACCTGATTATTTGAAATAAGAGACTCATCACAGGTTAAATCAATTGTCATATTGTCCTTAAAGCTAAGACTAAATGTGATGATAATGAAACCCATGTGGAGATGTTTCAATAAATATTATATATGTTATTGGTAATCACTTCTTCCATGTGTTCTAATTTGTGATAAAATATCTTTTAATTATTAAACAAACTGGTAATTATCACTGCTTTTACTGGTAAGCAGAGAGGTAGTTGCTCATTCAGAGGGCGGAATAGTCGGTAACGCGTGAGTGATGCTCCGGGTGTTACAAGCATCCACCAGGCGGGCCATATGCTTGTTTGCTGACTTTGTTGTATGTATAAATAAAATAAGATTAGATTTGATAATCATTCAGCAACAGTTTTGCCTTTTGTAATTTGGTGGTAAGTATGCCCTGGGCTTTAAAAATTCTTTTGAATTTCAGGTGTAAACAATGGTTAAAAGTAGTTGGAAATTTGGATCTTGTGTACCTGCCCATTGAGAAGCTTCACGAATTAAAATGTGTCTGTGGGAAGCATTTTCGAAGTTGAGACTTCACCAAAACTGGAACTCGCTTCAAAAAGCATGCCATTCCAAGGCTTCTTTTGACAGCAGCCCCATTGACCGATGATTACTTTGCAGAGTTTCCTATGCACATAATATCTACAAATGGTAACAATCAATTCATTATTAAGTTGATAATGTCACAATTAAAAAGTTGATTTAGAACCAAGTGGTAAAATACTACTTGTCATGTTTGAAATAATCAGCTTGTGGAATATTTTTGCCATAGAATATTTATCTTTTCATACCAATGCAGGTGGCATTGGCTGTGGTAAAAAAAAAACATATAATTAGGTATATAAATGATTATTTATTTGATCCAACAATAATGAAAAAAAAACATTTATACAAACTGTAACTCACACTTTCCCAACTCTAAGAAGTTGGATTTAGAATGAAGCTATGTATAATAAATAAATACCTGGGTGATAAGCTTCACTCAGCTTCTAGACAAACTTGGAAAACTTTACCCAAATACAAAATTTCATCCAAATTGTTACAGCCATTTGAAAAACCAATGATGTACATGCATATTATATAGTAAAGCTTAGGATAAATAAACAGTAAATGAGCATAATATCTGGTATTAAAGTCATGGGTGCCTCAGGCTTCCTCTGTATAATTTATAGGTACTAACTAACTTATATTTTGTATCTGCAGTACTTGAACCAGTGAGTGGACATGTTGAAACTCAACCCCGGAATGAAGCACTATTGTCAGTGCCTTCAACATCAATGGAAGTAGCAGGTCCAATGCCACCATCAGTGCCCTCAACATCAAAAATTCACAGAGTCATCATATGTCATTGCCATTGCCCTCAACAAGTATGGAGGAATTATCTACATTACCACTTCATCAGCGCAATCAAACTGAATTAAGTAAGTTATTTGTATCAAAACTAATTATCCTATATATACTAATCTATATCTGTGTCTATATACTAATAATAAAGCTGAAGAGTTTGTTTGTTTGAATGCGCTAATCTCCAGAGTTACTGGCCCGATTTGAAAAAATTGTTTCCCTAATAGGAAGCTACATTATCCCTGAAGATTATAGGCTACTTTTCATCCCGGGAATGCGAGTGATGCCGTGAGGCACAGCTAGTATTAATATAAATGTGAAAGTTTCATTAATTAAGTCATGGTATAATAAGACATGGAGTTATTTTACGTTGGGAAAACATTTATGCCCATTAATACCAAAGCTTTATAAAGCAAGCAAAGTAATATAATGTAAATAATGTAATGTAAATCTATACATATAAATAAAATTGGAGTGTAAAAATAACCGCTTTTTGCTACATGCATATGAATATATACGGTACAATACCAAAATAACATATTTACAATTTTTGTCTGTTTGTTTCCGCTAATCTCTGAAATGGCTTGACCGTATTTGACAGGACTTTAACTGGCAGGTAGCTGATGTAAAAGGAGTAACTTAGTCTACTTTTTATCCCGGGAACGCGAGTGAAACCGCAGGGAACAACTAGTAGGACATATAATATGAAAACAAACAGACCAACACTTGCGTATTCATAACTATGACCTTGTATTTTTTTTCAGACCCTGTTAATCTCGTAAGCCATCATACTGAATCACAAGCACTTGCTGCAAAACCTTTGAGAGAGCATAATCAAGCAAATATTGGTAAATAAATTGTTTTTTGTTTTATTTATTTTATCTCACGCATAACTCTTACATGCAGGTGCCGTCACTACATTTACAAATATTTGTATGTATGTACAATCAATATATCTCTGTATATTAGTCTGGTGCAAGTCCTGCATATAGAGCAGAATAGATACCGATCTTCGCACGACATCTTAGGTTTCTTTCTTTTCTAAATAAACTTACAAAGTAAAACCATTATCTAAATACAAAATTTCATCCAAATTGCACCTGTGATAACAGTTTATAATCCATTTTTTATTTTATTTTATAGATGTCACTCCAACGAGAAAGCGATTAATGGCGCACCTTAAACTTACTAAATGTACGCTGTCTTCGTTGAAAAAAAGCGCAAAACTAGTGGAGAACCTATCTTCGTCAGTTTTAAAGGACTCTGTGTTGTCGGCTTTAAAAAATCAAAGTAGAAAACCACAAGGCAAAGGTGGACTACAAAAAACAAAATAAGTGCATTATCTATATTTAAAAGATCACCCAAAGTCTACAGGTACTTACAACATATAATACCTTTACCTAGCACAAAAACACTACAAAATATATTGAAAAAAGTCCCTATGGAACCTGGTATCAATAATATAGTGATCAAACACTTAAAAAAGATAAGTGAAAACATGTTTATTAAGGACAAGTTTTGTGTTCTTCTTTTTGATGAGATGGCCCTAAAACCTAGGCTTGTGTATAATCAGGCAACCGACAAAGTTGAGGGATTTGTTGACTATGGTGATCAAAATGGAAGGACTCAAGAATTAGCAAATCATGACTTAGCATTTAAGTTAGAAGGCATTAAAAAAAATTCAAGCTACCTATAGCCTTTTATTTTACTAAAGACACTGTCGCATCACAAAAATTGGCTTGCTCGATAAAAGAATTGATAGATGCAGTCAATGAAACAGGCTTTAAGATTATAAAGCAACTGCAACTGTGTGTGACCAGGGTTCCACCAATATGGGGGCTTTGTCATTACTTAAGACATGGCATAATGGTGGAGACAACTTCTTTAAGTGGAGCAATGAAAATATTCATATAGTCTATGATGTGCCTCATCTTTTTAAGAACATTAGAAATAATTTTCTAAAAAATGGAAATATTCATATGAATGGAAAAGAGTGAAAGTGGAGGCATATAGAAGAGGTAGAAGAGCAAAACAGAAATTTTCTATACATGTCGAAAATCACAGGTACGCATATTAAACCACGGTACCGCGCAAAAATGAAAGTTAAATATGCTGCTCAAATTTTAAGTCAGACAGTGGCAGCTGTATTAAAATTTTTATCAAAGTCCAAGGAAAATGAGGACAGGTGTCATAAAACTATTAGAGACAGCTTGTTTGATTATACAAATGGACCAAGTGGGCCAGATGATATCAAAAAGGGAATAAGAGAAAATGTATCAGCAAAAACCAATCATGTTGAGATTTGGAATGAATATAAAAAAACAATTGAAAAAGTTATATTTGTTAATAAATATGGATTAGAAGCACACAATGTAAAATGCATACAGGGCTACATTGTAACTTTAAGGACGCGTTACTCTCGACAACACACACATACGCACGGATAGCTGCGGGAATTATGACAAAATGAACTTGATACTTTGAAAGTTTGAATATTTTCTTACTTTCTTTTTTAATATTTTTATTTTGTTTAGTGCGTGCGTAGACTCAAATGTTTTGTGTTATCTGATGTTCAATTCAATTCTACTGATGTAACTCACGGACGACAAGAGCTAAGTGTGCTGAATTTGGGCTCGGATTATTTGAAATCGAAATCAAAAATCAAATGGTTCCAACGCAAAACTAACTTTTTACATGCTTTTATTTAGCTTCATGTGTATGTATGTATGTTTGTATGTAACCGACCTCTTCCAACTCGATTTTGACCCATTTTGAACGGACCGATTTCGGTCAAACTTTGTAGGACCGGTGGCAAATTAATACATCGTAGAAATTAATCGAGGATCTAGAATCCCTGACGTGGACACTTAACAGCCCAGCTGAACCTGAAGAGATATGAATATACTATCTTAAGAAAAGTTGTTCAGCGTGATGAGCACTTTTTGGCGACATGCGAAAATCGAGGATCTAGAATCCCTGACATGGACTCCTAACAGCCCAGCCAAACCTGAAGAGATTTGAATATACTTTCTTAAGAAAAGATATTCAGCGTGATGAGCACTTTTTAGCGACATACGAAAATCGAGGATCTGAAATCCCAGACATGGACTCCTAACAGCCCAGCTGAACCTGAAGAGATATGAATATACTAACTTAAGAAAAGTTGTTCAGCGTGATGAGCACTTTTTGGCGACATACGAAAATCGAGGATCTAGAATCCCTGACATGGACTCCTAACAGCCCAGCCGAACCTGAAGAGATTTGAATATACTTTCTTAAGAAAAGATATTCAGCATGATGAGCACGTTTTAGCGACATACGAAAATCGAGGATCTGAAATCGCTGACGTGGACCCCTAACAGCCCAGCTGAACCTGAAGAGATATGAATACACTATGTTAAGAAAAGTTATTCAGCGTGATGAGCACTTTTTAACGACTTGCAAAAATCGAGAATCTAGAATTCCTGATCACAACAGCCCAGCTGCACTTGAAGAGATATGAAAATACGCGTTGAAGACAAATTGAACTAAAAATTAAAAAATAAAATATAGTTTAAAAAACTAAAAAACATGCTTTTCTAATGAACCGAACTAAACATTAAAAAATAATTTTAACATTAACACTAATAGTGGGCGGAAAATTTAGTATTGTTATGAGAAAATCATGGGGCGCTGTGTGCTATATCTTTCATACTATTTTCGAATTAATCGTATAAAAAAACAAAGCGTCCCATGCTTTTCTCATAACAATACTAAATTTTCCGCCCACTGTTAAAATTATTTTTTAATTTTTAGTTCGGTTCATAAGAAAAGCATGTTTTTTAGTTTTTTTAAACTATATTTTATTATGGTTTTATTTCAATGGTTTTCGGGGTCGCTAAGATAAAATAATCAATTATGGTAACGAACATGACAAGACCTGGGTGGAACAAGCAAAGAAAATACATAAAATAAATTATACATCAATTCTTTATTTTCAGGATATTTGTTTGAATATGCGAGGAATGAGCCCGTAAATTCATATTTCTTGCCTGTCTTGGGTCAATTAATTCTGGATGAAATCGAATGAGATGGGCTTCCATTTTCTCTTTCCAAAATTGAGAGTCCTTTTCTACAAACTCGAACTTTAATTTGCCGGGGCCCGTCCATATGGCAAACACACGCAGCTGCCCTTGTATTTGGTAATACCATTTGTGTTTTTTATTTATTTTAAATTTATTATTATTCATAGGCAACCAAAAATCAACTTTTTTTTGCGCAATTGCATCGTCTGGCTCCATTCCGTATGCCGTTGATGGACATTTCACTTCAATTATGCCAAGCTCACATTTTCCATCAGGGCTTGCTCCTAGAAATGGAAATTCTTGGTCTATAAATAATCCACACTGTTCTATATGCGTGTTCAACGCATTTTCAAGCTCTCTGATGGCAGTTTGTTCATTTGTTCGGCCATGTTTTATGGACGGAACATTGCTAAGGTCTTTTCCATATAGTATTTGTTTGATCAGCGGACCACACTCTGTCGTTGGCCGCCGTTTGCATACTGTAGCAAACCAAGACGCGGTTAGAAGCTTCCTTCGTGTTTCCAACCATAGTGGACTTCCACTTTGAAGAATTGTGTCTTTTTCGAGGGTGTTTTTTTCGAGCTCTGACAATTCCAATGCCTTCAAAAAGTTTTCTTTGGCTTCTTTAAATTGCTCATATTCCATATCGACTTTTTAACAACTTTCGCCATAATACGCATCTTTTTTATATGTTGTTGGTCTTATTATTTTCTTCTTTTTCGTGTTTCTCTCCATCCTTTCCTCATTTCGTTTCCGCCGCATTTGTTCCAACCGAACTATTCCCGGATTTGCTTCGGTGTCAAAAATGAATTTGTGTACCGCTGACTGCAGGGTACCTGTGTTGTAAGTTACGACGGCTGCGGCACAACGAGCAAGATAAGAACCTCGTTGGGAAAAATTTGCAACAACCGACAAACTTTGCAACTCTTGCATTGAAGCTTTCTACTGTATTATTAGTTTGATTGTAAACAAAACTATACGCGTGTAAAGAAAGACGATGAGCCAAATCTTCAACTTTTTGAAAAACGCCGTATGCTGACAGTTCTGGTACAATATTTTCATTGCGTTTCTTTATTTGATCATTGCAAAAGTATGATGCACATTTGGAGTGATCACCGAATATGTGGTATGGGCCATTTAAAATATCTTGTTTTATCATTTTTACTTTTTCTTCAAATGTAATATCTTTAGTGGTCCAATATTTAATACTGCTATCAATACCCCAGCGTATCCGTAAATAATTTTCTTTTATAATTTTTCGGGCCCTTGTGTGGTAGGTAGTATTATTAGCTATAGATAGAAGTCCTTTGCAGTAATTCCTTAGTAAATGATTTTTACATTCAATTTTACCTACTGTCACATCATTATATGGCCTTGAGTTCCGGATGCTGGCATACGTGCTCGAATCACCATCTGCGATGTACTGGTTGTAAATGAGTCCATGACTTTCGATTGATTTTTTGAAGCCCTCTGTTATAATAACTGCTTCCATCGCAGTAGAAGGACCATGAAAATTTTTGAAACAGGTATGGTTCGGTGCTTGTACTTTGTTAGAATTGGCCCGTGAACAGATACTACAAATCTTATTTTTCACTCCGTAGTAGAGAACTTTCTTAGAATAAATCCCCACAATTGCACCAACTCCGGAAGACGCACTGTAGTTGGTCCCATACGATCGCTTTGACCAGCATGCATCACCCGATACAGAGATCATTGGAATTCCAGTATTATGTACGCTTCCAATACAAAGAGCATGATTTTTTTCTATTATGCCAGCCTCTTTCATAGAATGCTTGGCAGTTTCTTTCCACCATTGACTTCTGGTATTGTGTGTGTTTTGATACAATCGTATCGACATAGGTGGTATATTTATGTGACAAAGAACTGTATTTAGCTGTGTAACTCCACCACCAATAGTCATTATTCCCGCCACAACTTCCTCATTCACATTCATTTTCTTTTCTGAATCTTTGGACGATTTTAACACAAATTTTTTGCCACACATTTGGCACTTCATATTAAAAACTGAGTTAAGTCCAGTCCTTTTTTCATGCAAAAGTTCAACAGTACTTAAATTACAACTAAACATAGAACTGTGGCTTCCGATTTCTTGAAGCTGTTTTATAAAATAATCTATTTCTATGACCTTCCTGAAACTTGGAACGGTTCTGTTTCTTCATTGTTTGTATCCTAAAACAATACAAGCATACACATTTGTAAATTGTTATTATAAGTGTATTTTTCACAAACTAAATCCTAACACAATAAAATATAATAGTCCTCCTGACCGTTTCTGGTCACGGCGACTAATCTCAGCGGGGATTAGCTAACTGCGCGGGACATTTATAGTGCACAAGTGTGTGCGCAGACGCAGGCACAGGCGTACTCTCATAGTCAGATGGGATGGAAATCCGAAACGACCAGAGAGAGAGCAGGCGCAGGACCAACGGCTTAACGTGCTTTCAGAGGCACGGGGGTATCATACCTCCAACTTCCAAACTCCGGGCCACTACTGAGAAATTTCATATGGAGATTTCGTCCGACCCGGGAATTGAACCTGAGATCTCATGCTCAGTAGTCGCGCTTGTGACCACGAGACTACAACTACAAGAATAAATATATTAAAACTTACATAAGAGGTTTCGAAATTATTATCATAAGAAGAAGTACTACAACTGGGTTGGTCATCATATTCTTCCAAACGCTCTTTGAGTGTATTGCGCGTATCGCGACTACCTCCCTGAATCCTGTGTAAAAAGGATAAGATGATAATAAATGGTCACGATAAAAAAACATATTTACAATAATCAAAATACTTACTGGCTTTTCTGTCCTGCAATAAATCTATTGGCACGAAGTTTTTTACGAGCTGTTGCTCCAAACGTCTTAGGCCTTGGCATCTAAAACAATAAATGAAACTGTAAAGGTGTATACTTTATTGATTTTACTCGTTTCGTTACAGTGATAGGTAAAATAGATGACTTTTGACTTCATTAATAAAACAAAAAGAAAAAACATGCGGACCCGAAAACCATAAAAAAAATGTCAAAAAAACTTTTTTGGCGCTATCTAGGAATTTGATTTTCACTCCGTATTCGATATTAGCGACCCCAAAAACCACAACAATGACACTCATGTCCAAAAATTAATATATTTATGTCGGCGCCATCTTGAACTTAGATTTTCACTTCATATTCGCTATAAGCGACCCCGAAAACAATGGTTATGAGACCCATGATGGAAAGTCGGCAAATCTGGTCGGCGACATCTTGGATTTTGATTTTGACTCCATTTTCGATAAAAGCGACCCCGAAAACCATGATAACGACACCCATGATGGAAAGTTGGCAAATCTTGTCGGCGCCATCTTGGATTTTAATTTTGACTCCATATTCGATATAAGCGACCCCAAAAACCATGACATGAAATGACACCCATGATGGAAAGTTGGCAAATCTTGTCGGCGCCATCTTGGATGTTGATTTTGACTCCATATTCGCTATAAGCGTCCCCGAAAACCATGAAAATGACACCCATGATGGAAAGTTGGCAAATCTTGTCGGCGCCATCTTGGATTTTAATTTTAACTCCATATTCGCTATAAGCGACCCCAAAAACCATGAAAATGACACCCATGATGTAAAATTGGCAAATCTTGCCGGCGCCATCTTGGATTTTGATTTTACCTCATGTTCAAAATAATATAACGAAACATTCTATATTCAGTAAAATAAAAAATATCTTACCTTGTCAAGTTGTTCGTACAGAATTGTAATATTTTCGTATTTTTTTTCCAATATTATAATTCTTGATTTTGTCTGCTTTCCCGGGATTTTTTGGATGGATGGAAGGATGTTCCTAAACTCAACGCTTTTTTGTCAATTTTGTGTGAAGAGGTAAAGAAAAATCGTGTTTGCAATAATAAAATATAACTTTTTTCACATTACAAATCAATATTTTTGGAGATAAAGAAGTGATCTATCTATTGTAATTGTTAGTTATGTTCAGTTAAGTTTCTTTTGGTCGCAAACGCAATATGTACCGAAAAATAGCTTATTTACGTCAGATTTGAGAACGCGTCCTTAAAGTCACTTGGTGACATATGGCATTTAGTCCATGATAGGGGGTTTAAATATTTGAATCTCAGGCAGCTGAACCAAGATTCATTAGAAAATTTGTTTGGTATAATTCGCCAGCACAGCCCTACAAATAAACACCCAACATGCTCAACATTTGTGGCAGCAATGAAGACATCTACCATATCAGGAATGACAGCTCCTCATAGCAGAGGTTCTAATTGTGAAAAAGACGGTCAATCTCTTTTAACTGATTTCCACAACATTATTTTCGATAAAGAAGACAAATCTAGTACAAGTAGCACCAATGAAAATACAGCACAAGAGCATGAGGATGAGGCATTAGATATTCCAGAGTTACCTACTTCAAGTATCCCAGATTTGGAAATGAAGCACTTAGATATCCATGAAGATTTAGCAAATATAACTCGGCAACCACTTGTGTATGTGAGTGGCTTTATAGCCTCTATTATATTAAAAAATAATTCTTGCACAACCTGCAAACAAAGTTTATCAGTAGATCCCATTCTGTCAGATTCTATATATAAGACTGAGAGAATGGTGGACAGACAAGAAGTCACTCACATACCCAAGTGAAAACTTATGTAAAATTGTACAAACAGCTCTAAAGGTGTTTGAAGAACTGGGGATATCTTCTCTTCATAAATTAAATATTGGCCAGTACATTGTTACTCTTTTCATGATACACTGTGATAGTGCTTTGTGGTTTTGTCCTAAACATAGGGAGAAAATTAATGTAATTTTTTATCGTTTAGCGATTTTATTTGTAAGGCGTCAATGTCAAAAAGTAAATATTGCACTAAGTACGAATGAAGAAAAATTTGCCGATGCTTATAAAAAGGGACAGCAATTTGGTACTGCAAAATAAAAATAAAATGCATCAAGACAAGTATGACTTCAGTTTTATTTATTAAATCCTTTTGTTTTAATAATATGAAAAATTGGATGTAATAATGGTGAATACAGGTAATTACAGAAATATCGATATGACCGATTTCTGTATCGATATTTCTACACCTCTAACATTATGGTACCTCCTTATACATGACAACTGTCAGATTTGATAGTTAATAAGCATGAATCTGATTTCAAACAAATTCCTTTTTTTTTCATACAGATGAGCCAATGACAGGTCCGTCTCTTTGACGTAGTGGTTCAATTCTCTTTGCCATCTGTCAATTTATATTTTTTTTTTTTTCTTTTTGGATTTTAATGTTTATACTAGCTGACCCGGCAGACTTCGTACTGCCTCAATCGATACATACCCTACACTACCCCCACCCTACACTACCCCTACGCTACACTACCCCTACCCTACACTACCCCTATCCTACACTACCCCTACCCTACACTACCCCTACCCTACACTACCCCTACCCTACACTACCCCTACCCTACACTACCCCTACCCTACACTACCCCTACCCTACACTACCCCTACCCTACCTCTACCCTACACCTACCTCTAATCTACCCCTAACTTTGTCTGAAAAATAAAAATAAAAATTTAGGGGTGGACTACCCCTAACATTTAGGGGGATGAAAAATAGATGTTGGCCGATTCTCATAGATACCGGATAAGCACAAAAAATTTCATCAAAATCGGTTAAGCCGTTTCGGAGGAGTATGGCAACGAAAACTGTGACACGAGAATTTTATATATTAGATTTTAAAAAAACATACTTTAGGGATGTACTACATATTACGGTTTTTATGATTTAGTCGATTTTTATTGCGTCGCATGTAGTCGAAAGGTCCATAACAAAACAAAAAAGTTGATATTAAGTATAGCACCGATTTGTTTTTAGTTGTTTGCTTGTTAGTAGTATCTATAGATGTAGGTGCACCGTATTCCGCGCGCGCCTTCTATAACCCGAACCATAGGTGGCTCAGGAAGACTGTGGCGTTATTAGTGGCAACACGTCTTGGCGCCATAGTTTCGGAAGGGATTTCCCCTACGTACAAAAATAATTCTATAAAATAAAAAATATATGAAATGATTCAAGACAAATTTATTTACTATATACATTTACATATATGACATACTAACAATAAATGCTACAAATTTAAGATAATATTATACTGCACCACTCCTATAGTCGAGCGCCCGAGACCAATAATTTATTTAAAAACAAGAATTTATTCGTTTTCGCGTATATGGCTGAAACACTACATCACGGTTGAACATGGGCCTCTTCTTTACCAGGCCCTATTGGCAAGCCAGGTTTATTGAGAGATGTTGCAGTGAACACAACCTGCCAGTTGGTAGGCGGATTGGTGAGTGCAGTAAGATTGAAGTATCTTGATGTATTTCCCTTAGTCACTTCTTACAACATCCATAGGAAGATATAAGATGGTCTAATCAAAGCCGAAAACAAAACAAATTATAAACAATGTGTGTGGTATAAATAGATTTATTATTATAAATAAAATAAAAATAAATAAACAAAATAATGATAATAAATATTATATAATATACTACAATTCTAATGATACACAATAAATACAAGTACATTGTAATCACTCAAGGGATAAATCTATAAAACTATCAGTCAAACCACCCTTTTCTGATTTCTAATAACCGGCTTATTCTCTTCTATCCATTCTAAAAGATTTTTATCTGTTATATTTTTAACAACTCCACCGTCATTGGGCTCTATTCGCTTTTTTTTTGTCATGTCAACACCATGCAGAGCCTTCATATGTTTGTTATAATTAGCCCAATATGTGAATAAATGGTTACAAGGTTCACAACTGAAGGACTTAACTCCTGTATGTTGGCGCAAATGATTTGTTAAATAAGTCTTCCTTTTAAATCGTTTCTCGCATACATCACAAGCAAACGGCTGTAAATCCGTATGAACTATTTGATGGTTTTTCAAAAGATTTGCTGTACGAAATTTCTTATTGCATGTCTTGCATGAGAATCTCTTGTTGCCATCATGTGCTACAACATGCCTCTTCAGGCGGTTTAAGCACTTGAATGTTAGCTGGCAGACTTTACATTTGAATGGCCGCAGTTCACTATGGGTGACCATGTGAGATCTCAAAGCACCTTCATGTGAAAACTTTCTACCACAAGTTTCACAAACAGCAGGTTTTATCTTGTTACCATGAATGCGTTTGAAATGCTCATGCAGTATAAATCCACTCCCATAACTTCTATTACATACCAGACAAGTTAAATCTTTATATTTCCCATCAAACTCTTTCAATCCTTCCTTCCACCCTATCCGGGGTTTGTAATACTCATGTATATGTGTATTTAATTCCTCTGCTGTTTTGAAACTGGTGTTGCAACCAGGACATGTGTGTTCTGTGTCTATATGTGCGGCGGAATGATTCAACTTTTCTAAATGTGAGTTAAATATTTTGAAACATTTGTGACATGAATCTTTTAAGTCATTTCGTATGTCTGTATGTGATCGATTCACATGGTTAATCAGTACCTTCAATGTGGATGTTTTTCTTTTACATTTGAGACAACTGAATGAGTTACAGCGACTGTGCTGTTGTATAGAATGATCGATAAGCTCGCCACAGTTTGGGAATTGTGTTTCACATTCAGAGCATTTCCATTTGTAATCTTTCCAGGATGGTGTTATTTGCTTAGTTTGTGTTACTTCTGTAGGTATGTTGATACTTTTATCAACACACACTATATCAGTTATATCATCAGTTTTGTTCTTGAACGGAGTAATTTGAAGCATTTTCATTGTCTTTGAGTAATTGTGAATAGAAGTTGTATATTTTGTATCAGAAGAACATGATTTTTTTCTAATAATAACAGGTTCTTTAATTTTAGCACTCTGATCATTATTTAAGGTTCTAGCTGCAGTGTTGAAATCATTTCTTTCTGTGTTTACTGTTGTTGAGTTACTATCTATATTATTATTTAATGGAGATCCTGTTGAATAGCCATATTGTTTATATGAAGCATAATTATGTTCCAGAAAAGGGCTTACATCACATTTCGGCGCAAGGTTTACTGTAATAATTTGAGTGTCATCTAAAATTTCAGTTTTTATATATTCTTTTATATTATTCTTACAAAATGTAGGCTTGAGCTCATCCAACTCTATTTTGGCGCGTTCTACAGTAGTAACAAACTCGTAAGCATCTTGTAAAGAATTATAACATACGAAACAAACTGTCGCAGGCAAGTCAACATCGCTGAAGTCCACCGCTGAATTGATACGAGTTAGCTTTAAATTAATATCGTGGTGTATCGCGATGTCCTTATTCAAATCATACAGTTTCTTTTCGGGCAATTTTTTGGCACAAAGTCGACATAAAGCGACATTTCTAGAGTTATTTCCAAATTGAATGTTGATCAATTTTTCATTTACATCCATTTTGATTTAAATTATTGTTATAAATTTTAGTTTTGTATTAAAACAGTTGTTATGTGAAGAGTGGATATTACTGCTTATATGCGTAACAATCACAAAAATCAAAAGTAATGAAAATCGTGTACTTTTTGTAAATCGAAATTTCTGTTCACAACTTCACTTAAATGTTTGACAGTAAATGTCAATGTCAAATAGAGCTGCTGCATCTGCTTCATCGATTACAATCGATTACTAACATTATCGATAAATATTTAATTGAAACGATGATTTATAGAAATAAAATAAAACTGATGTTTGTAACATAATTATAATGTTAAATGTATTAGTAAAATGGGACACCAATAACAAATTTTCTTTGTTTTCAAAATCTTTAAAACAACTGGACCGAATATGACAAAATTTAGCTTAAATTCCAGAAAAAGAGTTATGGTTTTACTAAAAAATATTAAGTGGATTAAGACTGCCCCACATTGGTCGTGCGCATTCCTAGAATGTGTGTACGACGGCGTGGGTAGCGGGTGAGGGGTTCAGGAGCTCGGCACTCGCATCGTTGAGACGCTCGAGGAACACATATTACCAATGTGGGTTCAGCTTAATCCGCGCAGAACAGTTTCATAATTTATATCAACATCATCAGCACGTATAACGTCCACTGCTGAACATGGGCCTCCTCCCCAGGGAGGGTATTTGTATTTGTGGTGACTATGTCACCACGCTTGGCAGGCGGGTTGGTAACCGCAGTATTAAGTTGTACCACACAAGGAAACGCTGCTGACCGTTGATTGATATACGATTATTATAGACGGTGTTATAACAATCGGGACCAACAGCTTAGACCCGGAAAGAAATCTATGAATATACACAAAGATTTCCTGTCTGGCGTGGGGATCGAACAAAAATATTAAGTGGATTAAGACTGCCCCACATTGGTCGTGCGCATTCCTAGAATGTGTGTACGACGGCGTGGGTAGCGGGTGAGGGGTTCAGGAGCTCGGCACTCGCATCGTTGAGACGCTCGAGATACACATATTACTAATGTGGGTTCAGCTTAATCCGCGCAGAACAGTTTCATAATTTATATCAACATCATCAGCACGTATAACGTCCACTGCTGAACATGGGCCTCCTCCCCAGGGAGGGTATTTGTATTTGTGGTGACTATGTCACCACGCTTGGCAGGCGGGTTGGTAACCGCAGTATTAAGTTGTACCACACAAGGAAAAGCTGCTGACCGTTGATTGATATACGATTATTATAGACGGTGTTATAACAATCGGGACCAACAGCTTAGACCCGGAAAGAAATCTATGAATATACACAAAGATTTCCTGTCTGGCGTGGGGATCGAACCCACTACCTTCGTGATTTAAAGCGAGCCAAATACCGCTGCGCTACGGAGGTTGACCATAATTATTAACTGAAATAAAAATAACATAAATTAATATCATTAATTTATTTTAAAGTGATTACACAATTCTCATGTCAGTTCAATCCTCAAACATTTAATTTTCTTTTTTCATATTTTTTGATAAACAAACTATCTTCCATAATCGTGTCCGTCCAAGTTACAATATTTTATTCCTTTCCATTCTCAGCCATTAAACTATAATCATTATTTTCCACCAATTTCTTCTTCGAGGCAGTCTTACCATGTTTTCCAGTCATATGTTTATGAAAATTAGGCCAGCATGTAAAATGTCGACTACAAATTTCACAGCAATAGGGTTTTTCTCCAGTATGTTGTCTTGTATGCTGCTTCAAAGCTGGTTTCCGTCTAAAACTTTTATTGCAAACATCACATACATATGGAAACAATTCAGAGTGCACCGTTTTATGTTGTCTTAGCAACTTAATTGTTTGGAATTCTTTTCCACAAGTTTCACATGAAACTCGTTTGTTTGGATCATGTATTTTTATGTGCTGTAGTAGGAGTGCTTTGACTTTGAACATTGATGGGCATATTTCACATTTGAACGGCCTCAAATCACAGTGAGTTGCCATGTGAACAGAGAGCTCACGATTAGACGTGTATCGCTTACCACATATTTCACATATACAGGGTTTTATTTGCTCTGTATGTACTCTTATGAGATGCTGAAGCAAGACATGTATGTTTGTAGAAGATTTATTGCATAATAAACAAGTTAAGTCGCAGAATTTGCCTTCAAACTCTTTTAAACCATCCTGAACAGATTGCAGAGGTTTGTAATACATTTTTTTGTGAATTTCTAACTCTTGTGGTGTCACAAAACAGGTGTTACAGCCCGGACATATGTAATTAGTACTGTAATGGGCATTCAGGTGCTTTGTTTTATCTGATTGTGTATGAAATATCTCAAAACAATGATAGCATGACCATTTTAACATATCTCTATGTCTTTTAGCATGTTTGATATGAAATGTTAGTGTAGTTGATTTTCTTTTACAATCTAAGCAGCTAAATGTGTTACATTGATTATGCTGTTTTATAGAATGGTTGGTGAGTTCTTGATATGTCTGGAATACTGTTTCACATTTAGAGCACTTCCAGTTGTAATCTTTCCATGTTGTTTCAACAACCTTTTTGCTATTATAGTTGTCAATACTTGGAATATCTTTTCTTGATATAGACTTGTTTATCAGTTTTTTAGATTTTATTATTATAAGTGGATTACTTATTAAAGATTTTTTTCTTTTAATGGCCTTTGTATCTATATTCGGACCTTGTTTTTTATGAGAGTCGGTTTTATTAACTATTATTTCATTGTTAAAAGTGTTTTCCTGTTTGTAAGTTCTTAACTTTTTTTCAATAACGTCTTCATAAGTATTAAATATAAGTTGATTATTTTCTTCATGTTCAATTTTAATATTGTTTTCAACAAGTTGACCTTTGTTATTCGAACTTAAAAGTTTATTCAATAATATATGAGACTGTTCTACGGTCATTACAAAATTATAAGCATTTTGTAGTGAATTACAGCAATGAAGACACAGAGCTGTAGGCAAAAAGACATCATTGAAATTAACTGCCAAATTTAGTCGCGTTAATTTTAAATTAATATCTCGGGATTTCTCGGCATTATTTTTTAACTCGATCAGTTTTTCTTGAGGTGTCTCTTTAGCACATAAGCGGCACAGTGCTTTGGTTTGAAATAGATTCTGTTCTGGAGATTTAATTGTATACATAATTAAAGAAACAATTTAGATCTTCATCTTCGTAATCTTCAATTTTACAAATTAAATTAATAAACTATCTTTGTATTCATACATACCGGTTGACCACAGATAAAAAAATACCAATAATAAGGTAAAACACTTCTCATAATTTGAACCTTAGAATTGGTACAAGTTAAAGTTCAAAGTATTTCGTAAATCTCAATTCGTAACGTAAAAATGCAAAAATTAATTTCAGAATAAGGGTACTGAAAAATCTAATAATAATCTGTAACCATTAATAGAATATTAATATATATATATATATATATATTATATTATATTATTATAAATTATGAAAATTGAATGCTAAAATAAACAAAGGCGCTAATTAATATTTTTGACATAGAATCAGTAGTTTTCTATGTTGGACATATTTTTGAAATTCTATGTCAAAAAGTTATTCAAACAAAACAAACTATGAATAATTCTTGCTTACCTACCTTTAAACAATCACTTAGCTTTAACTAAAATGTTTGATTTTTAAATAAAAAATATGATTTTTTGATAAAATTGATATTTTAGTAAAATATTTACCAACTTTTCAACATGAGTACACAAGCCTATTCTAATTCAACTAAAATATACGATCACTTTAGGCGATTATCCACCTTCGCTTCGCTCAGCTAATACACGCCGTGCATTGATAGACACGGCGTCATGAGTATCGTAATATTTAGGGGATTCCCCGCGTAAAAATATTGTATAAAATAATAGTAGTTCTACTATTATTTTATACAATTTTTTTTACGCGGGGAATTCTCTTCCGATATTATGGTAATTGGCGCTGATCTTGAATTGGTTCTGGTATTCTAAGAAGGTCATACCTTCATAGAATACCAAATAAGTGACCAAATACCAGATATGGTCGTATTTATGGCGCCCCTTTCGTAAATTTGAAGGTGATCATTTTAGATATTGGTATATATTTGGAGATATTGACCGTCTCAGTGGTCTCTATCTACATTATATGATGATGATTTTACTAATATGCTTATGAGTTTTGGTTTAATTTTATTCAGCCTAATTATTTTACAAAGTACCCTTCTCACTGATCCTGTATTGAATTTCAAAAATAATTGAATTTAACGCTTATCATTTCCTTACCCTACTTATCCATAACCATATAACAATCCAATCCATCTGATCAAAATACGAAATAACGCAAGAATGAAATTGAAAATATCAAGAAAACGGCCAAAGCCGAGCCAAAAGGTCTCAGACGGGAGAGAGGAAAAGTGGAAAAAAGTTGTATAGACGTAGGAAATAAAAATAAACATTTACCTTTACCACTTAGTAAGTGGTAAAGGTAAATGTTTATTTTATTTTATTATGTACATGTTTGATGTAGGTAAAGGCTGGTAAGTGGCACTTACCAGCCTTTACCTACATCAAACATGTACTTCATTTTAACAGGGTAAAACTAGGTACTGTTATTAAATATTTTGATGAAATACTCACAAGATCATCATTTCCTCAACATTTTCAGTGATTTTCTCACATTGTAATTTGTCATATGTGTCTCGACAAAGGGAAAGAAAAATATTCATGAATCCTGAATTTTAAAACCAAACAAAACATAGGGTACCTGTAAGAAACGTTGAATAATAAAGAAAACTCAAAAAACCTAAATATATAAACAATATGGACCTACAGAGTTTTTCTATATCCGAAATTTGTCGCCTTTGCGCCCAAAATGTGCCTGGCAATGAACTAGTAGATTTAAATCGAGATTTTAACAAATGGGATACGAGACTTAAATTATTGCGTTTAAACTCAGAGGTGGACTTCGAGGATGCTGACCTGCCTTCAACAGTGTGCTATCGCTGCTGCTCCTCCTTACAGGATGCTTATGAGTTTGTTTTAAATATAGATGGAGCACAAACTATTCTTTCATCTTTTAAAACTCTATGTATGAAAGGAAATAACTTACAAAATTCTGTCAAATGTGAGAATGGTACTGCTGATGACAATTTGCCTGCATTTAATGATGATGATGAAAAATATTCAATGGGCAATAAAAAAGATGATGATATGGAAGAAGCCCTGTCAACAAATGTAAAGAGGGAAGTTAAAGTAGTTCCATTACCAGGTGTAAAAAATTGTTACTTGAAGTTACTGCCAATAGAACATTTTACTGGCAAAAGAAAATTATATGATCTCAAAATGCCTTTGAAAAAAGTCCTAAAATTGATTGCTCGAAAACATTTGACAAGAACAGATCAAAATATTAAGATTCCAACTATAAGTAATGAAAAGTTAGTAGAAGAATCTATAAAAAAAATCACTGAAGAAAACCATGGACCATCAAATTGTCAACTAAGTATTAAAAAGTCATTAAAAAAATCTACTGAGAAAAAGCTACATAGAACATCATATCCGAGGCTAACTTTTAACTACAATACATTTTATCTGAAGCATGTCAAGGAAACCTGGAAAGATTATAAATGGAAGTGCTCGGTATGCAAAATAGATTTCACAACATGCACCAACCTTATTACACATTCCATGCAACAACATGGTCGATGTAACACGTTTAGTTGCTCTGAATGTGATCGCAAGTCAAGAACACTACCTTTATTCATCGACCATGTATGGAAATACCACAGACAGATCCTAAAACAGTCATGTCATTTATGTTTTAAACCATTCTATTCTCATACAGCCAAACTTAATCACAATCACGTACATTTTGATACAGACTTTGTATGCCCAGGTTGTAATAAGTGTTTTAAAAGTGTTGAAGAATTGGACACTCATAAAAAAGAATTTTATGAATATAGTTTGGTGTCACAAACCTCTACATCATTCAAAGAATTAAAGCAATTTGAGGGCATGTTTAAGGGCTTAACATGTTTACAATGCGACAAGACATTGAAATCTGTGTTCACTCTTATTGTTCACTTAAGAACTCATACAGTAGGAGATAACAGCCTTGTATGTGAAGTCTGCGGTAAAGCCTGTTCCAGTGTCGGAGCCTTACATAAACACATGATCGGTCACAGTGATTTGAGGCCGTTAAAATGTGATTTGTGTTCTGCTACATTTAAAAGAAAGGCTATTTTACAAAAGCATTTATATTCACACAATAAAGAGAAAAGATTTCCATGTGATACGTGCGGTAAACAGTTTCACGCTTTATATTATTTGAAAAAACACAAAAAATGTCACTCAGATGTTACTCCGTTTGTGTGTAGGATATGTAACCGAGGTTTTCGATTGAATCAGTTTCTCCGGATGCATATGAGACGGCATACGGGTGAGAAGCCTTATAGCTGTGAGAGGTGTGACATACATTTTACTTACTACCAGACATATAAGAAGCATATGGCAACAGAACATGGTATGGATGTTAAAAAGAAAAAGCTGTGAGTATTGTAGGTATGTACTCTGAAGCAAATTTTCAGATTAAAGAGAGATTTAAGTAATATTAAACATTTGGTAATTATTTTGGAGTTTTAATGTTTTCCTTGTGTCAAATTATTCCAATAGGAATGAAGACAAAAAAAAAATTTGTCCTTCAGTAAGATTACTAAAAAATATTGAACTTATTATTTATCAAATCAATAAAAATTGACAAAGATACAGAGCAACTATAAAGTTAAGGAGGGGGGGCTTGTGATGTCACTACTTTGAAAGAAAGAAAGAAAATACATTTAATTCAGCACAACACACAAGATATTAAATATAACATGTAAATGTACAAAACAATGAGACGCCTTGCATGTTCTGCCGAAAAAGTCGCCACCTCAGCATAGGCTAGGCGATACCTAGCGCTGGTTTTCAGTTGGCAACTCGAGTAGTGACCCACGGACAAGGTATGGTACACTTAAACAGTATACTTAGGTACAATTCATGCAAATTTATAGGGAAAACTAAATAAAAAAAGTAATAAATGAATGGAATACGTATTATATATTATTATATATATATATACATAGCTTAACGTCAAACGAGAATAAATATATATGAAGTATTTGTCCTTATTAAACATAAATACATATTTGGTAAAAAAAGATATACATTTTAAATAAATAAATAAACTTTAACTAATGCTATAATTATACTGCATATTCTAAAATTACACAATAACAATTACGGCTACTTCCGGTGCAACTGTCAGCTGTGACATAGGGGTGAACTGCCGATTAATTTTATTGTCAACTCAGCATGTTTCTACGTGTGGCTCTTCACTTATTGTTAAAACTAAACCTAAGTAATCCTAAAGGCAAGTAATTCAAGAAATTCAAGTTAATTATTATATTAAAATTCGAATCAAATAACAATTATTACAACTACCTACATCTATTTAATTAGTTAATACTTAACGCAAATAAATTTATTGAGATTGATACTTTGAAAATATATAAAGATTATAAAATTAAATTAAAAAGTCACGGTCATATCACTGAGATGTTCATGTTCAACATCTCATATTCTGCTTGTTTTGTAAGCATCAGCTGTTTGATTTTATTTCTAAATGAATTGATATTTTTTAGTTCGCGTATTGGTGGTGGGATATTATTCCAAATCTTGGAAGCCGCATACCGAAAACTGCCACGAAACGATGTCGATCTATGCTGAGGAATGGCTAGTTGCTGCGCGCATCGTCTGCTTTGGCGCTGACGGTGATTGCTTAGCCACGAGAGTTTCGAGTATAGGTACGACGGGTGCCCGGCAGTAATCACTCCAAAAAGAAGGCAAGCTAAGTGCAACTTCCTTCTTAATTTCATTTTAAGAATAAAATGTTTGTTGTAGAAAGGGGTTATGTGACTTCTGGGTGGGACATCGAAACAAAATCGAGCGCACGCATTTTGTACTCTTTGAATCAGCCGTTCAGTGCGAGCTAGGAGCCGTGGACCATAAACTGTATCGCAATAATTTAATTTTGATAAAACTATAGATTCCACCAATTGTATTCGCAACTGTTGACTTATGTATGGGCGCATTTTATATAAAATTTTTAGCCGGTAAAAACAGTTCTGCACACAGTTTGCAATATGTTTTTCGAATCGTAGAGATTGATCCATTAGAAGTCCCAAATTCCTAACCTCAGTTACCCTTTCTATGCTTTGTCCCAGTATCGTAACAGCCGCAGGACCATGTGTACCCGACGATGATTGTAATTTTTGTAACAGATTTTCAGTACCCAGAATCATATATTTTGTTTTGCTGGGGTTAAGTACGAGTGAGTTATCTTCAGACCATTTGACAATTCTATGCAAGTCCTCATTAATAGCTTTTACAGCAGTATCGTAGTCTGATGGCTTAAATGATAAATATATTTGTAAGTCATCAGCGTATATATGATACCGGCTGTTATTAATTGATTTTACTATATCGGCACTGTATATACTGAATAAACAGGGGCCCAATATGGAACCCTGAGGTACACCTTTGCTCACTGGTGAAATATTTGAAGAAAGAGTAGTACCGTCTAGGCTTTGAGTTTCTACATATTGTGCACGATTAGTAAGGTAGCTTTCGAACCACTTTATTGTATTTATGTGAAAACCATAATAAGACAATTTTGCCAAGAGTAAATTTATATTAATTGAGTCAAATGCCCTCGAAAAATCTAGCAACACCAGTATAGTACACATTCCATCATCTTGCGCAGCCAAAATATTATCAGTGACATTCAAAAGCGCAGTTGCAGTGCTGTGGCCCTTCCTAAAACCTGATTGAACTGCAGGCAGAATGTCACAATATTCAATAAATTTGGTGAGTTGCCTATTTACAACCTTTTCGAGTACTTTCGACATGATAGGGAGAAGACTAATAGGTCTAAGGTCTTTTACGTCTGTGACATCGGATTTCTTAGGTAAAGGGCGTACACGGGCTACCTTCCAAAGATCAGGGAATGTAGAAGTCGCAATTGACGTGTTCACAATTGTGGATATGACTTCCATTGTTTGGGGGAGGCTTAACATAAGCATGTTCAATGTGATATGATCACAACCTTCAGCGTTTGAGTTTAAGCTGATAATTATTTTAGAAATATCTACTTGATCCACAACCTCTAGGTTAAAAGTTTTTTCGCTAAATCGATGAAATTCGTAGTATGTTAACTTCGAGAGTGGTACATTGTCGTTTCCAGGGACGTTCAAAAAATGTGCGTTAATAAGTCCAGGATTATTCAGATGTTGAGGCAATTCCGGGTCGATTTTCGACGGTAATAAGTGTTTTTTTAAGTTTTTCCACAACAACTTTGGACATTTAATATAATTATTAATATTCTGTTCATAATACGCTTTTTTTTCACGAAACAAAGCCTCATTTACGACATGTTTGAGGTCTTTGTAATAAGACTTTTTCCCGTCTGATTTGGTATCCAAGTACTGTCCTCGAGCTTGATCACGTAGATACATCATAAACCTAATATTTGTGGTAATCCAAGGATATGATTTTACCTTTATAACGTGAGTTCTTAAAGGCGCTAAGGTGTCATATAACACTTTTATATGGACGTTAAAAAATAGTACCATCTCGTTTACATCTTTTGAATGGATAGGTATATTCCAGTCGATATCATCTAAGCTGCGGTTCAATAGCTCGAGGGGGATGTTTTTGATGTTTCTGTAAGTAACGGTACTTGGCATTGTCTTCTCTTTTTTAAAATGAGACGTTGCTGTGATGAATGCATGGCCGCCAAGCGTGGGTATAGGGTCCACCACGACGTCGCTTACACTTGCATTTGAACATACTAAGTCGATAAGAGACTGACTGTGATCGGTGAAATGGGTTGGAGAAGTTATATATTGATTTAATCCTAGACAGCTTAAGAATGTGTTTAGTTTGTTGATTCTAATATCTGCACAGTTAAGATAGTTAATATTAAAGTCCCCTAGAATTATTATGTAATGGCAGAATGACAATGAGTTAACGGAATAAGTTAAAGCGTCAAAAAATGTATCGACATCTTGCCACGGTGGCCTGTACGCAGTACCGATACCTAGTTTCTGCCCTCTCACCGTTAACACCAGCCACATTTGTTCAATGTTTATATGTGCACAATCAATGGGATGAACATGTGAGCGCACGGTTATACCACGTTTGATATAAAAACCTACCCCACCTCCCCGCCCACCACGTGAGCTCAGGGGCCGCGGGACATGCCTCAGTCTGTAGCCGGGTACAGTGGGTGCGCGACCATGCTCATCGGTTCTGAGCCAGGTCTCATTAATGGCCATGATGTCCACATTGTGCCTTTCCATCGCGGCAATAAATTCGTCGTGATTGGAACCTAGCGACCCTGCATTCAAGAGACCAACCTTTAAATATTTATCATTTTTTAGGAGTTTTTAATAGCTTACATGTTGAAACAGCGAGATACATACACGAATAGTAGGTAGATATGCATATTTGAGCACACAAATGAGACGTTAAATATATACACAAACATAAAACGATAAACACACATATTATATACCTAGCAGAGTACCAATTATGTACTAATATATAATATTGAGAATATAAATTACCTTTGACACTTGTAAAGAAAATAACCATTAATAGACATAACCGTATCCAAAAAATCGGCCGGAATTCCGAACTAAAAACCAGCACTAGATAATAAATTTCGCCTGACAGAACGTACAGAAACAACAACATATACCATATAAATTTAACGTAGAAAAAACAAAGCAAAAACATAATAACCCATGTAATAATTAAGCCATAATATAGAAATTTAGACCACGAACATTTCAATTGCCAAAAATTTTATTAATATCCGCGTCTGAGCGAATACGTTGAGCAAGCATCCCCTCTTCCTTTTTTACAAATATACGTCCTTCGCTGGTCCAAATATACTTATAATTGTGTAAACGACCACCTTCTCGTGCTTTATAAAACAATTGACCTAAGTAAAATTAATAATAACTAACTAATTGACTTAGTAAAATTAAAAGTAAAATTATGACTAGATGACCTAGAAGTGACGTGTCAACGTGTTGTATCTTCTTTATTTTTAGGGTTCCGTAGTCCTTAAGGAACCCCTTGGTTTTTAAAATTATGGAAAAATATTTTTTTTCAGCTCCTTATAAAGAAGAGTGAATAATAAAAATTAAATTTCTAACCCCATCGTGTAGGGTATCATTGGTCTTGAAATGCTACGAAATCTGCCTTGGAACTATGTAGATCAAACCCTCCAGTCTCGAGATAGCCTAATACAAAGTTAAAATTAGAGCGCCCCCCCCTTAACTTTTCCATTGCGTACGCTCTATTGTCCATCGCGAATCCGCGATATTCAATCGCTGATTCGCGATGGACAAATATTGTAAAATCTAAGATGTTTCCGCATATGGTCTGTTCAGGGACTACCCTCCGTGCCTTGGAAATCAAGTAAAGCTGTTGATACCGACTTTTATAACTTCACCTTCACAATCAATCACAATATTACAGTTTTTTTATTTCCGGACGGACATACTTACGTAGTTAGCTACAAGGCTTTTGCTACTTCACCGGGCATAAAGGCGAAGGCTCCAGTCTTAATAAATGGTTTCATAACTACAACTAAGCAATCTGCGCAAGAGGGCTCCCAATGCAGGGCTTGGACCTCGGCTCAGGGCGGTCGCTGGCGATGAGATTGAGAGATTACAACTTTGCTATTACAGTCCTATGGCTAATAGGTAAGTATTTAAATAAAGCCAAATAACTACAAGTTTTAACAGACTAGGGAGTAACAAATACAGCGGTTGTGAGGGACAGTATTCAATCTCTTACTTCCCGCGCGCGTTATCATCCGCGTTACTCTCGTTCCCGTAGTAACTTCATAATAAAATATAGCTTATAGCCATCCTCAATAAATGGGCTATCTTACTCTGAAAGAATTTCAAGCAAACAAACTCTTCAGCTTTATATATTATTCTCTCAATTTACACCATATTTAGGGATAATATTTTTGTTTAATATTATCTTAATTGTATCCTACCTGTGAAAGGACACTCTCGGAGACATGGTTTCCTTATTCTTCATGGTTGGTGACTCAGGTTAAAATATTTAATACACAAACAACACAGGATAAATAAAACACAAAATTAGCAAAATGAATGGCACATTTATATTTAATTAATATTATTCATTTTTATAATTAGACCTTTCTTGTAGTTATATTTTAATCTATGCATTTGAACAGAAAAAAAAAAGACAAATGCTCTATGATACATAGGCTGCTGGGGTTGCCATCGAGAAAACAAAAAATAATTAACAAAAAGCCTCATTTTGTACAAATCTCCAGGATAGTGTACTGCGGTGATGAACTGAACCATTCATAATAATATGAGCATCATTTTTTGCGAATAAATTACAGGCGAACTCTTAAAAAATCTTAAAAAATAGTCCTAGAGTACGCATAGACAACAAATTATAGATAATTAATAATAATAATAAAAAAAACTTAATTATTACTAAATGGAAGAGGGATCAACTAAACTAAACTAAAAGGGTTGACAGTAAGGCTTACAACTAAATTAAGAATACTAAAAAGATATTTTAAACTTTGTAAGATCATTTACGTCATGAGATGATGGATCATGTAACTTTTACACTTATGAGAAACAACTGCCATATTTAATAAAAAAGAAATACATAATTTTATATCGATTCAAATAAATCATCATAATATACCTTTATAACCATTTTATATATAAAAAAAAGTCAGTAACACATTGTTATCTATGGTCCATTAAAAATATATTTTGACAGTTACTTTTCAAATATATTTTCCACTGAACATTACATATGTCTATCTCATGATTACAAAGTAAATAGAATGAAATAGAGAGATATTTTATCTTATTCAGTTGGATAAGACTTTACTCCAATTAATTGTCAATATTGATGTTAAAATCAGCACCTCAGCATTGATTTTACAAACGTAAGTTTACATTTAAGAATCTTACTCACAATGGTATTATTTAACTCGTTAAGAAACCTATTGAAATTACATTAAAGCCACCTTAAGTTAGACCTTAGAAACAGAAGGTCAAATGTACCATTGTACTTCAGAAACATTAAGTCATATGTGGCATCTTATTATATAGGCACATACGACCAAATGCTTCTGATGTCGAGAATTTATACATTAATAAATCAGGATCTCAGTTTTGAACCGAGTTCCGAATAAAATATAAATATCAAACTTCGAGACGCATTGAAGTAAAACTTACGGAATAATTCATTTTAAAAGTAATTATCAAATATAGTTTGATGTACATTATATTTAAAACAAAATATGTTTGGTATGAATACCACAAAAGTTTAATAAAAACATTTCAGTTAAGATCAAATTTAAGTCGTTTCCAAATAATATGAGTCAATTTTAAACTATACTGCAATGGAATCTATGGTAGTGGCGTAACAAACGCGACGTGTTAAAACGCGACGCAACCTGACGCCACGCGACGCATGTCGAGTCGAATCAAATGTATTGTTTTCTATAGACCAGAATCACACTATGAACACCCGACGCGACGTCGCGTCGGGTGTTCATAGTGCATACATGGTCAATACATTTGATACGACTCAACGCGTCGCGTTTCATCAGGTCGCGTCGCGTTTTAACAATATGTTTCCGCCTTTATCCATGAAAAAAGGAGATTCATCGTTCATCATTTCTAGACTTCAGAAGCAGAAGAATAAGGACGGATACACTATTATACTTTAGAAGTAATTAGTCGTAAGTGCCAGTTTACGATAAAGGCACATACGACGAATGTTTCTGACGTATAATGGCACATGCGACCTTATGCTACTGAGCTCTAGATTTGTCAAACCGTGGCAGGGCTGGGCCTCAAAGATGGCTTTACGCACTTTTATTCAATTACAACGCAATCTTAACTGAGATACAATCGCGTAGCATCCTAGACTGTCTCCATGTCCAAACTTGTAAGAGACTATAGGCCCATTAAGCTAGGGCCCCTTTTAGGAGGCCTAATCCATTCTATGTGCCACGAGGCTCATACGACAAAGTTACGCCAATACTCTGGTATACCAAACATATTTTGAAAAACAAAAAACTATAGTTAATAATTGCTTGAAAAATATTCATCAAAGTTGATTATGGGAAAATTAACCTTAAATCTATATAATACAGAGTACTATTTAAGAATTGTCAAATCAAAAATGTTAAATTGTAGTCGGTTTGGACAAAACTTAACGATACTTAATGTCATGGTCATAGACTATAGAATAAAAGCGAGACCATACAATTTCATAAAAATTGTTTTTAAAATGTTTAAAAATTACATTTTCTTATTATATTTTTACTACACCATTAATATTCTATACTCTCCCTTTTATCATACAGTGTTCTCATGTAGGGTTGCCTTCATCAAAAATATTTTACCCGGTAAAACATAAAAATCCTAGATATTTTCACGATACATTTCTTGTTTTTGTGTATTACTTTTAAAGATAAAAATGTAAGTGTTTTAAATTCAATAACTCCGTCCAAAAACCATAGTTTTTTTAAACTTCCATTTTTGTATACGATCATTCATAGTCACAAAATAATGTGTTTTTTATTTAATATCTTCCAAGATACAAGCAGCAGTTTAATTAAATTGTAAGTTCCTAAACTTACAATTTAATTAAACTGCTTGCCTGATAAAATAAATCTAGATGAATGGCAACCCTTGTTCATCGCTGCTAGTTTTAACATACATGGCTTGATCTTTGCTATTAATTTACAGATAATTAAAAAGTAGCTTTAACTTTGCATTTTTAATTACAAATATAAACGCGGACGTTTGTAAGCATGGATGGATGGATGTTTGTTACAGCTCTTTCACGCCAAAACTAATTAACGGAATTGGCTGAAATTTACAAATTACAAAAAATTAAGCTCCGATCCACTGGAGCAGAGTAACGCGGGTAAAACCGCGCAGCTTGTATTTTATATTTGCGTAATTGCGGATCGCCCCACAGAAAATTGCGAGTGAAAAGAGTGCATCTGAGTTTGTTCCACATCACAAAATCTCCTTAAAGATAGTCCCATATCTAAGTTAATTCCTTTTTAATTGTTATAAAAACGACCTTCGAGCTAGGGGAACATCCACCCATCCTAGATTACTTTAATCTTTAATTAGTCGCGTTGGGTCCATTGGATCCGAAGTGAGTTAGTTAGTTTACGTCATAATTCGGCAAATATTACATTTACGCGGCCATACGTTTATTAGCTTATTAACTCACCCGTCTCATTTTTCCGCCAGCCGCGGTGTCTATCGCAAATTATGTAGGGAGGTGTTTGGGGTCCAACGGACCTCGCGCTACTAATAATGTAGTAAAAGTTTGTGCATATTTCTGTTGTTTTGTTCCAAATAACACACACAGCTAATTTCAGATAAGTGATATTAATAGCGATCAAGCTAGTAAGCTAAAACTAATACAAATGAATAAGTGTACGTCCGAATGTTACCGACTAAAGATGCTATACTAAACGCGTTACGAATAACTGTCACAGTACAAATCATAGTCGATTTTTTAAGGAAACGATCTTTTGACGACCAGCGACCAGGCTAACGACCAATAGAGAGAAGATAAAAAAATACTTACACTAATTCAATCATTTTATTTATTATAAAGACGGCATCGTTGAATTTAAAACATCATGCGGCAAGAAGTCTTGATATTTCGATACTTTAAACATTTGAAACACATCGACAATCGCATAATCACAGTTGCGGAGACAGACCATTAAATAACAAGAAGAAAAGACGCCATCTTGTTTTTACTTCTCTCTCTATCTCCAGTATTGTGGCCAAGTTAGAAAGAGATACAAAACGAAAGAAATGGTATTTAATACTTTATGACATTTATAACTGTCCTATGAAATGTGCTTCCATAGTTATAAAATAGGTTAAAAAACAAATATGTTTTAAGATGACGAAGAAGACGCGAGCTGTTGATTTGTAATGTGAACCTTATTGTCATTGAATTAAGTTAAATTTTCTTTGACAATTAAACATTAGAAAAAGAAGGAAGGCTCTAGGTAATTGCGTGTAAATCTATGTGAAGTGAACATTACAAACGTGCACATAAATCAAATCCAGACTCAGAACTCAGTATCAGTGGTGCACACAGATCATTGTTCCCCGTCACTACTGTGCAAAAAGACTTTAGTGCATGGTCTCTGGTCGCTGGTAGTCAAAAGATTGTATGTATTTACGTCATTGTTATTAGAGATTGAAAGTCTAGAAGTCCATCTACTCTATGGTGTCTCTGATATTTGGTTATTATCTCAATTCAGAAGAACGATTTTTTTTATAAATATTTGAACCAACCAATTATTTCCGACTTTTTATTGACTCATAAAATTAGCTTTCGTCCACGTCTTGGTCTGAGTGGAATAGTTTATTTCTTCGGGATTTTGTTTTTCCTCAATGTCTAGTTTATTTCTTAATACGTGAAAGCGTAAAATCCAGGCGGTTAATAACGCATTTATATAATAAGGTTTAATTATCAGATTCACCATAGGGTGAATCGAACAAAATAATTATTATTAATTAAATTATTTGAATGTCAAATTCAACTCAACATATTGAGCGGACAATTTTGATTATATAATTAAATATATACACATTAAAATTGATGAAACGAAATTCATTTCACGATAAGCAGGCAGACAAATTTTCAATTTAATTTCAATGATTCAGTTGTGGACGTAAATGAAATGATGTCATTTCGATAACAAAGTGTCACTTACCAAAAACAAATAAAAAAATACATGATTTCTATTAATAAAATCTTCAATTCCTTATAGGCGGTCAAAAGACTTCACTATTGCCAAAAGGCCAAAAGGCAAAAGAAAAAAAACTGAAACTGCCCACTTCATAATAATAATAAAAATCAAATCATATATTTATAACCCAATTTAATTATCATTTGTCATATTTTCAAAAATATTTATTTCGTTCATTATTTTTTAAAATTAACTATATTTATAGTGTGTACGCGGTTTACGTATTTTTTTTAAACTATTGTCATTGCTAAAGAAAAAATGACAAATGACAAGTAAAAAAAAAAAACATTTGATTCCATAAAACTTAGACAAAATTGTATAAGTTTCTACCACGACTAAATTATGTAGATATGTAGTAGCTACCAAATAAATCTAAAAACAATATTAATAATACATTTAAACGGAGTCAATAAACAAACCAAAATATTATTTTTTAATTCTCGTGTCTATTGACCCCGTTTAATGTGATATAAAAAATAATACTACTACATTGTAGATCTGGGGCAGCGAATATCAATAAAAATAATAATGTCAAATAAATTCACTGGAGTTTTGGTACAAAACTGTAAGTACTTCATTAAGTTTAGCAGCCATCTTCGATTTAAAAAAAAAAACTTCTTTTTCTTTTGTAAATATGTAGCTAATTCCGTACTCTACGATATATTATACAATACATACTTATAGAACAAGTACTTTTTTAATTTTAACAAGCATAATCACTGACCATTATAATCGAATAATCATTTTTATTTATCGCCAGTACTGACATTACAAATTTACAAAAAAACAAAGATATTTCCCACCACTTGTCTTTGAAAACAGTTTTCTCAAAAACCCAAAGTAACCTTTTTATTGTCAAGCTTTAAAATAAAAACAATACAAAGCGTCAAAGTGGTGTCTACATTATGGCAGCAGAGTCGACAAAAAAAACATATTCCTTTTAGAAAAAAAGTCGTAATTAAAAATATCTTTTTTTTTCTTCATTTCTTAACTATCATATACCTATACATATACTAAGTTAATATTTTACATGGATCGTGTGTCTTTGGAACTAAGACATCAAAAAAAAAAATTATCTCCCGCGGTCTGTACGCATTATAAAACTATGCTATATCTAATAATATACACACTTATGTACTATCGAGTCCGAAATATGTCACTACGCACTGTTTATCGTTCCTTGTAGTACAATTTAAATAATTCTTTGGAGATTTTGTCAGCACATTTTAAAGGTCGGAGCGGAAAATTACATATTTATACATTATTTATCAGCAATCTCGATTAAAAAAGTAAAAAAGATAAAAGTATTTAACAGATTGAATGATTACAAGTAAAATGCAGTTAGGTAAAAGGACAATGCAAATGCAATGCAAATGATATAAAATAAAATAAAATTGTTAAGGATTCTTTACAAACGCAACATAAAATAGACGAAAATAAGGTATTTTAATGATTATTATTTATTCCACGAAACATAGAATATAAATAAAAATATACCAAGATAGAGAGCCAGATCATTAAACAAAATAAATATATAATAATTTTCCGCTTCAACCCCCAATTTCACTGGGCACTTGATTTATTATTTCTGTCATAAAAGTGTGTGTGTGTACTTAATAATAATAAAAATAAACTTACAAATAAAGTAAAATCATTTACTTATGGCATTCAAATTCATTAAGAAGACAAAGTCCCGCTCTCCCGATCAACGGGGTTTTAGAGAAATATAATATATATATTTATATAAAATAAAATGCATGTTTTTCTGTGTGTCAGACGGAAGGTTTGGTAAAAAAAAAACGGTGGGCAGTCCTCGTAAACTTATTTTTTCTTTATGGGTATTTTTTTAATCTTTAAAAATTGAAGCATAAAAATGTCATTTAAAAATCTGTATTCTTATAAAACATTCACTGCGTTAAATAAACAATAATGACATGTTTTTTTTCTGAATTATATTCCTGTATCTACAAACAAATAATTCACGCCCAGTCTCAAAACACACAGTGTGTTTGTCCCGGGTGGAAATCGAAACAATACTATGTCTCAAGAGCAACTACCTCTGAGCCACCGGTGTTATCGGTGTAATATATCAATTTTATCGCAGAAAACGTTCACGAAAATATGCCTTTCAATGAAAAATATACGTGAAATTATATCTCCTTTATCTTCATATATAAAGATTTGTAATTAAGTTACGATAAAAATTAACGAGTTGGAATCATTATTATTATTAATCAATATTTTACAATCATGATCGATCATGCAAAATACAAAATTCATGCGAAATTAAAAATCATTGATTCAAATTTGTACAGCACTCTTAATTAATATCGTATTTAATTTGAATATAACATTCACGTTTATTTTTTTCAGAAATAATCAATAAATTATTATTTTAAGTTGGCAAGATAAAACAATTTTCCAAATAACATTTTTACCTTAATTAAAATCAATATAAAAACTTCGAAAATATAATATAAAATACCAACATTAATTGTAAATAACATAAAAAAATATTAAATAAATATTACTCATTTTGCCCCACCAATAAAAACACGTTTACCCCAAAATTTTATCACCTTGCCCCGCTTTTCCACCAAAACTTCCGTCTGCCACTTACAAAAACAATAAAGACATAGTAAATAGTACCCTCAGCGGTACAGATAGAGTTCACAATGTTATGATACATACAGTATGTTATCTGACAGTGCGTAGCTAGAGATGTGCGCGTCGCTATTGTGGCGGCGCTCCTGTGGGCGGCTGCCCGGGCAGTTGGCCCATGCCCTGGGGACAATTATTATTAGGTTATATTATTATTGTATACACAAAACACAACAAAAGCGCGAAATTTGACATGTAACTGTTGACTGGATGGATCACCGATCTATAGTTTATAGCAGTGTTTTTCAATGCCAGACTTGAGGAGTCGGCAGCAAAAAGCTTTATCAACTTATATCGAGCTCATTTACAAAACAATCGCGGCTTATTACAAAAAAAAAAAATCATTTTAGCCTTTTAAATTATTAATTTGTCTAGTTGTGATACATTGGGGTTGCCAGAATTTTTCAACCTGTAAAGGAGTCGCGAGATTAAATAGATTGAAAAACACTGGTTTAAAGAAAACAGTTCGGTCATGATAATGAGTACCATACCGTATATAATAGATAAATATATATCAACTCACCGGCATGGGTTGGTAGTGCTGCAGCGGCGCGGGCAGTAGTTTGGGCGCCTCCTCCGCCTTCTCCTCCTCGCGCCGCTTCAGGCACGCCGCCTTCGGGTTTAGGTTGCGTTCTAAAAACAACATATTATTTATTATTAAATGTCAAATTTCAAAATAACAACTCGCATATAAGCCTTGTTCTAAGAGTTGCGTTTTGAGCAAATATATTGATGAAACTTTGCAAAATATGTGACGTCACACTAGGGGAGGAGGATTATCATTTATGCGACTAGCGATATTGATAAGGGCGGGGTTTATTAAAAAAACATTAAATACGTGTGACTTCATTAATTAAATATAATGGGAAACCTTATTACTATCAGAAATATAAATTTGATATTTGTTTGTAAATTCAGAGCCACTAGTTTATTTCATATGATATTTTTTCATCGAATATAATATTTCTATAGAAATACACTTATACATAAATAGAAATATACATAAAACAATACTTTCAGACAAAAATAAGTAATATACAGACCTCTGACTTGTTGCTCCAACGTCATGATGACCTCGACCGCCATGTTGAGGATACCGAGCTTGGTCTGAGGCTTATCACTCTTCAGGTGCGTCATGCACATTCTGCCTAGCTCCTTGAGCGCTTCGTTTATATCACGTATCCTTATCCTGGTAAATATTACAAAGTATATTAAAAACTAATAATTAATTTTACATAAATACCTAATAAAAACCTGGATTTCAGTCATTTATATATTATTTTTTTCTGTAAATAACACCAACAGCGGTATTGGTAGTTTTATTGTAATTCAAATGAATAGTCTTAGCGGGAGAGTGCTTCAAGATTAGCGCCATAATTAAAATTAAAACACGAAAAGCTTATTATTTTTACTTTACTATGATAAAGTAAACATATGTTTTAACTTATCTGAGATAAAATTAAAAGATTGACGTTATTTACGAGTGATTTTCATATTATAAACTATTAAAACAGTATGTTCTTTCATATATGTTTGAAATAATAATCTGACATTGAGATCTATAAAATGGTTTGAAATTAATCTTGTTTGTAACAAAGAAACAATCATAAAAATAATTTAATAATCACATGTTATACACTTTTCTTTCTTAAAGGTACTCCTGTCATAGACGAAAGAACATTCCAAGTTGTGCATTATTCTAGTTTAGATAAAATAATGATTGTATGCATTGACTCCTTAACATCAAATATATTTGACTAAAGTTCTCTTGTATAAAATCAAAAATATTATAATAAATTAAAAAAACTTACACAAAAGGAACAAAAGAGCACATTCTATTAATATTTTATCAACAGAATCAATGCACACAACATATATACATACATATCCTGTTTGAAAACTATGTGAAATTGCAAAAAGAAAAGGGACACAGTAATAATTTCGAGTCACAGTGTATATACCTTCTGAAATAGATTTTCCAATTTTGTTATAATTGCATGATTCTCATTGAAGAGAATAGTTTAGTATACTATTCTCTGCATAATTTAACCTCTGATAACGTTCTGTTTTATAATCTAACCGTGATGTAAACAATAACTCTTACGCATTTATAACGATATAATATTATGCTTTGAAACATTGATAATAATTTTCCCGCTTCTCTTGCAACCTGTAACTATAGCCATTCCTCAATGCTTCTCTTACCTCTCTCTCGCATTGTTAGCCTGCCGCCTCTCCTTTTCTCTCATCGCCTTCGCTTGTGGGTCTGCCTCGTCATCGCCTTCGTCCGCTGACGAACAACTATTATCCAAACTATTGTTTAGATGTTATAAAATTCTCTAGTCTATGATTTAGATTGGTTGGAAATTATTTTGACTATATTAAAATATTATGGTACTATATTGTTCATAGTCAGTACGAATAAAACAATAAATGAAGACACGTAGAAGTTCAAATCTATACTAAATCGAGACACGATTTTTGTTTGTAACGGATAAAACAATAAAAAAACTCTTAGAAAAATTATCAGCGAGTGGATGGAGGGATGTGAACCGCAGAGACAGCTAGTTAATAAATAAAAGATGAACTGTATAGTCTAAAAAAATATTTAAGTAATTTAAGTTTCCAACCTATGAACGAATAAAAGAAAAAAAACCCCAAGACTTAAAAAGCAAAATAAAATAAAAGCTGAAATGTTACCGATAACTCCACGAAGACAGCGCGCGAGAGAGTAGCTGCTGACCTCCTAAATGTAGCTAAAAAATTATTTAAAACTATTTTGTATACGTTCAAAACTTAATGTGGTTTTCCCTTCAACTGTATTATTTTTGTAGTTGTGTTAACATTAGTATCTTTATTAATTTAAAAGTATTTTTAATATGAGTTTAAAGTTAGAAATTATGTTGTATGTTTTGTCATTTTTTATTTTTGTATTATGACTAATGAGCGATTAGGGAAATACTTAGAAAATTTGTGAGTTTTGCACGTTTACAATTTAAATTAAAACTAAAATAGAAATGTAGTCCCTTAGTAATATTATGACCCACTGAGATTAGCATTTGTTATGTATATTAATATGTGCAAAAGCCACGACAATTGTGAATATTACTGTAGATATATAGGTGAATAAGATCATTTTAATGAGAAGGTCTCGTTTATTTAGGTTTGTATTTTAGTTGTCCAATATAACTTACGTTTTAAGCAACTATACCATTGTGTTTTGTTAATTAGGATACTAAATTAATGCGTTGTTCCGATGATTATAATTTTAGTAGTAGTGAAATGCAATTTTAAAAGACTTTATTTAATTTTATAATATCATAGAACAAAAAATGTATTGTGTAAAATAATGTACTCTCAAATTTAGTATTTCATACGTTAATATTTGTAGCGAAATGTGATAGTAATTTTAAGTCAGACTTATTCCAATGATGATGATGACAAAGAGGACGAAGAATTTTTGATAATTGTTCATGTAAAGAATCAGTGATATTCCAATGAGTAAGTAATCATACAACTTACCTTAAACCTAATGGGAAATACACAAATATATACTTTATTACCATACAGCAAGAGCTAAATTAGAAAGAAATATACACTGTGACCCGTTGTTAATTTTGATGTAAAGCTGAAATTAATGAACGTCATGTATGTTAGTATATTATGTACAAAAGTACGTATAGACTGCACAACTTTCTTGATTTACCATTGTAACATTCTTTAGGGTAAAAATATTAGACGGTTTTTACTATAGAAATAATTAGGGGGCAAGGTGATTAAATTGGGGTAAAGTGGTTACAACGTAAGTTACCATGGTAAACCAGAAAAGTTGGTAGAAATAAGAAAATATGTTAAAGGCCTAACAAGAAAAAATAGACCACTATAACTTAAGTGGACATAATAATAATTCTTGGTAGTCATTTAAAAAATGATAAACAATTGCAAAATTGGTAAAAACATTCGACGGATAACAAATTTACAATTGCTTATTATGGAAAATATGATGACTGTCAGTTAATATGGAATATATGTGTAAATCTTAACGAAAATACTTGCTTGCTAAGTCCAACGATAATCAATTTCATATAAAAAATAATGCTAACTTCAACTTATGTATATATAATACCAAGACAGTAAGGTTTTAAATCTAAACATATATCCCATAGTATCTAACGCACTTAATTCTAATATTAAAACTGTATGACGCGTTTGATAGCAGCCAGTGTGTTAAAAATAAAATAATAGTAAAAAAACTGATAAAAGGTAGTGTATGCAGTAAAAATTGCCTATATATGAAAATTTCAAAATTGTTAGAGATTTTGAGAAACAATTCTGCCGAGTTTATTCACTCAAAACAATCTACAACACAATAAATTTACCCCTAAAGCACACTTCGATTAAAATCAATCAACTTAGCTATCTGTCATTTAACCCCATAAAAGTAAATGCCTGGTAAATTACCCATTTCACCCATATAACCCCACTGGCTAGCTACCAAACGCCTCGCTTCACAATACACTGTCTATTCACCTCTCTCTAACGTTATTAGCTTGTCGACGCTCTCTCTCGCGCGCCGCCTTCGTGTCGGGGTCCAGATCATCCTCATCCGCAGACGAGCAGCTATAACACGCGGGTTGGTCAGTATATAGCTACGCCCCTGCCGCAGGTGGGCATGGGTGTGGATATATAGCATGTAAAACTTGATATACATAGGGGATATTGTGAGATAGTGACGTAAAATATAGGATAGGAAATTAATTTTAATATGAATGGGCGTATATAACACGTGGGTTGGTCAGTATATCTACACCCATGCGGCAGGTGGGCATGGGCGTAGCTATATAGCATGTAAAACTTAACATTTTATATATATAAAGAGATATGTGTATTGATTACATATAAAATAGTTGCGTGTTATATAGGAAGGGTGCGACAGTATCGAAGAATATAGGATAGGATTACTACATAGTATATAACAAATAAAGTCGCTCCCTGCTGTCTGTCTACCGCTTATGAATGCTTAGATCTAGACTCGAGACTACGCAACGGATTTTGATGCAGTTTTTTTAAAAGATAGAGTGATTCAAGAGGAAGTTTTATATGTATAATAACCGTGTGAAGCCGGGCGGGTCGTTAGTTAAGTATATAGGCAACGGCCATTTTTCATGGCATAGAAGTAAGTATACAATACATAAAAATGGGTATACAAGGGTCAACTGATTTTATGGTAATGAGGGGGCGTAGATTTATAATTAGTGGAAGGGGAAGAAACAATATAGTACCAACACAATAATACTGTTATAAATAGCAATAGTATACAACTTATCTGACAAATATCAAATATAAATTATATCATAAGTCTTTAGGTAAATTATAAGATCGACAAATGATTTATTTTTAATAAACATTTTCATAAATTTAAAAAGTTAATTGTTTCTTGCTAGTTTTAATATTGTCAAAAAAGTATATTTATAAAAACAACTATCCATAAATAACAATGGGGTCGACGTGTTGATATCTGGAAGCAGATGTCGCCACTCGCGAACATTCCATTAATTCACGTTATTTATGTCCAATTATTAACAACATTATGTGCATATATAAACATATATAATATATATAGTCCACTTTTCTTTACTGTCCCAATTACGACATAGTATAAAATAAAGTCGCTTCCCGCTGTCGGTTTGTCTAATGTATGCTTAGATCTTTAAAACTACGCAATGGATTTTGATTCGTATAAGCCGGGGCGAGTCGTTTGAATTGAAATATAGTTTTTTTTTTTTAAACGATTATAAGCAGACTTTTTGGTGGCTACTAGTATTTTTGTTAACTCCTCGTACTAAGCTATATGCTTGTGTTACGAGTGGGTTCACGTCGGTAGTGCAATGGGTGGGGATCGAACCGGCGACCTCAAGATCACAAGTCCGACGCCCTAGCCATTGGGCTACGGCCGCTTTTATATAGTTAACACTATTATTTAATATACTAGTGAAAATGTAAGTATGATTATCTTCAAGCAAGTGAAACCTTTAGATACTAAACCACAGAGACCCGGTGGTCTGCGTTTGATTCCCACCCGGGTAATTAGTTGTGTGAACCACGGATATCTGTTCGGAGCCTGGGTGTGGATAGTGTCCGTTTGTTAAGTCCCCGGGATACAGGGATTAATTTACCTAGTGCTAGGGGATTCTTTAAAAAAACATTTATGGTACTGCGAGTATTGCAAATGTATCTAGAAAGAATATCAAGATAGAGATATCACCAAAATATTATTCAATTAAACTATAATTGGAAAAAAAAACACAACTACAAAATAATTTCTCCAATTCGTCAATAAACTCACAAAATTACATTTACACCTAAAAAAGTTTTTTTTTAACCATTAATTAGTCTATAACTCTGCTCGCCTTTATGCCCGGTGAAGTAGTTAAAGCTTCGTGCCTTAATAAAACCTAAATCACACGATTTGACACATTTTGATCAGTAATAGTCCGAAAATAGTCTTTTGGACAGCAAAGATAAAGCAGACCATGTTCATAATGTAATTTCAATGTAACGTACTTAATTTCACTGCCGGCCACCGGCCGCGAGCCGACCCCATTGTATGATGTACTAAAACAAAAGAAATACACAGTAAATATACCAAATATATAACCATTATACTCCATTTCACATAGAAGCGATACCGTGATATTGTAGGAAATTACACTTTACACAGTGGCAATAAGATTCATAACAGACATTGACTGTCACATTCATAAACATCTGAACCTCAGAAGCATAAGGACGATGTACTAATTATCTTCAGAAAGATTTGATCGTAAGTGCCAGTTTATAGATATCGACAGGACACACCGCTTGCGTAACGTAGACGTGCGCGTGTACACGCAAGCGGTGTGTCCTGTGTCATACGGTTCCATACATTACAACTCAGTGGTACGGGCACGTCTACGCTCACGTCTACGCATACGCATCCTAGAGAATGCGGCGAATGTTTCTGACGTATAATGAGACATCTGACCTTGTGCTTCTGAGCTCCAGATTTGGTACCACGACCCATGTAAGTATATAGTATATAGTGCTAACGATACAATAGGCTAGTTGACATTCTTTTGATGTTATTTTTATATGGATAAAAAAATCAAAAAAGTAAACTTGATATTTTTTAAGATCTAGAAAGCGCTTAAATCAATATTTTAAAATTGACGTGATATATAGATGGAAACGATGTTAGTTATTTTGGTTTATGCTGCATTATCTGTGGGCTGACGTCATGACACAGAAAATGTAATACTAAAGGATTGCGTTCTTGTTTTTGAACTAGACTGATGTCTCAAAATGGCTGAGCCATAGACAAAAACAATAATTTTCATATTAAGTTTATACAACCATCTTCGAGTTTTATGAACAGAAATTATTATACAGGGTTACCTCGGAGACAGTGCACAAATTTTACCTACACAAAGGATTTAAAAAATAAAAATACCCGTGTTTTTTTGTTTTACCATGCTTCGAACAAAATAATTAAAATGCGGACACCCACGGCGAACGATAGCGCTGAGCTGACTGACACGCGCGCGCGTCCTTGCGCCCGCGCTCCCTCTCCCCCGCCCTTTCCCGCGCTATGACCCCTTTCACTCCCGTGCACAGGGTGAGCGCGGTATTTGAAAATTTCGGTGGATAAACGATAACTAATAAATAGTTAGCAAAAAAATTACATATGATTTTTTTTCGTGAAATGTGTTCTATTAACGATACTGATTACATGGAAAAAATATGCGCACTGTCTCCGAAGTAACCCTGTATTTAAGTTCAATATGACAAATACTTGTAGAAATAAACATAATAGTAACATAGTTTCATATGAGTCAACTAGCCTATAATGAATGGCTGGAATGGATTGACACCAGTTCCTCAAACTCGTTAGGTCCGCGTAGCAATTATCTGTTAGTTACAGTTTGTTTTTATTTTATTTATCTTCTTACATTGTAATTCTGACAAGTACAACTTGTATGTAAATATCTTAGTGTTGAATAAAATCCATTATTTCAATATGACTAAAAATGCAACTGTAACTAACTGCGTTTTTTCAGTCCACGTATGTATTTTTGACGCATGGCCTTGTTGTCCTTGATTTCGCTAACATTTTTTTTTCCAGTCATTTTCTTTCATATAAGCAAGTTAATATCTCCACTTTATAACCATTAGTTTGTGGAACTGATCTAGCTACACATAACGATAATATGTATGTATGTATGTTACTTACTATCTCCGGGACCGTTTGTTGGAGGGCGGCTTGTTGGCGAGCGCGTCCGCTGAGCCGGACGATGACGGCTTCGAGTCCAGACCTGAGTCCGGAGGCTCTTTGCGTTTCTCTGTAATAAAAAAAAAATATAATTATGCTATTATTGTATAACTATGTTATCACTGACGGCCGATGGAGCAGAAAGGTTCTCGAGTGGAGACCACGAACTGTCAGGGTCGACCGCCCGCACGATGGACCGACCACCTCATAAAGGTTGCAGGGAGGTTTTTATTAAAAAGTGTTTTTTTTCCCGGACGGACTTGTGTAGTCAGCCCTGAGGTTTTTGCTACTTCACCGGGCATAAAGGCGAGCAGAGCTCCAGCCTAGATAAATGGTTTAAACACTACAAACTAAGCAACCTGCGCAAGAGGGCCTCCCCTGTGGGACTTGGACCTCGGCTCAGGGCGGTCGCTGACGGGGAGATTGAGGGATTATGGCTTTATACAAGTGGTTCGACTGTAATAGTTGCCGGGATCAACCGGACGATCGCGATCGACGGGTTGGCCTTTTTACTTTCTTTTACTCCGCCACTGCGGCGTTCTCGCGCCGGCGAAGGGTTATATGGGATTCATTCTCTCCATAGCGGTGGTATGCTAATCATACCACGAGGTAAAACCCCCCCGGGCACTCCTCCGTCCGCTGTGGGTTAGGGGCCCAGGAACCAAAGGCTTTCTGGGTCGGATTGGTGACCCTTGGTACAGATATAAGACTACACGTACTAGTATTAGGCAGCGCGTGTCTCTCCATTTTGATGGGTGGCTCCGTATGTAGCGACACGCCGACGCCGAGCCGAGACACTGCGGACATACCAACGAACTAACATTAATATCATTATATACATATAGATAAATAATAGCTAAACTAAAAACTCCAGGCTAGTTAGCCGGCTGGTACATGCGCCACTGCTTATATCTTATACTAATATATAGTATTGCTAAGAAGTTTGTGTGAACGCGCTAATCTCAGGAACTACTGGTCCGATTTGAAAAATTATTTCAGTGTAAGATATTTATCGAGGAAGGCTATAGGCTATATTTAATTATGGAGGGAACGGGAGTTACGCGGATGAAACCGTGCGCGGAAGCTAGTTAATTATAAAATGGGTAACACTTAAATATTATGTCACTGTATAAATAAAAAATGAATATACCTATTAATTAGAAAAGCAAAAATATGACTGGAAAACGTAATTGCAAAAATATTAAAATAATTAAAAAAAAATTGCTCGCGTTGTTTAAGTTAAATATGTTTTTATTTTTCTTTATATAAAAATGTAATCAAAAATTCAAAAAGAAATATGCGACCCTGCCAGGATTCGAACCTGGAATCTTCTGATCCGTAGTCAGACGCGTTATCCGTTGCGCCACAGGGCCAGCTGTCCTTACAGCTATAAACGTTGAATGTATAACGCGGACGACATTACTATGTGTATTTTAATCAAAAACTTAACACCATTCTCAATCTTATGAAATTTTAATTATAGACAATAGTTTGCAAATATCTGTTTATTTTAATGGCATAGGTAATATGAATGATGTTCAATCAGAGGTACAGGGTATTGTTCAGTATATCATTATAATAATATATATTCAGTATGCATTATCAATAAAAATATGTAAATGCTACATGAAAAACGTCAGTATTTTTAAGCCTCTCCCTTTTGTCTAAGCCTCTAACCTACGATCAGAGGGAACGATAGCTAGCGGCCCTAATCCATTGCGTCTTTGCGACCATTATGAGGTCATCGGTCAATGATGCAGGCGTTGTCGAGTGAAGACCACTAACTGTTGGACGATCCCACAATCGTGGTATTCACTTTCTGCTTCATCGGTAAGTATTAGCAGCCATTCAAAAATGAGGGTATACCAGCGATTTATATGTACTAGCGTAGTAGATTTCGCGATCCGAACACACACTCTCTTCACTTCAACTGTACTGCAGTCCGTACCTTATTTAGTTTGCCGTCTAACGAAACGCGTAAGCGCCATGAAATACACGGCGCTTCCGACCTTTTGGTCGCGAGAAAACAGTGCACTGGAAGTGCTTTAGCCCTGCATGTTTAAACCCTTTATATAGACAGCGCTGCAGCGGACTTTCGTTTAAACTCTAATCAAAATGGCGCTAGATTTTTGCTTAGATGCGCTTCTCTAGTACGTAGTACATGTATCTCACTGGGATGTACAATGCTATTGTCCTGGGCAGGGGTAGCCACGTACCTTGTGGCGGGGGGTGCGCGGGGTGCGCGGGGTGCGCGAGGTCGGGGTAGAGCTCGGGCGCCTCGGCGTGGTTGCGCAGCACGTTGATGGCGTCGTCCAGCCGCTCCTCCATGCGCGCGCCCTGCGGACCACCACACATACAGTTCCCACCCACTCCGCTGTGGACTGGACCCGTCGGGCCAGATCCAGCGGCATCAGACAATGACAGATGTCGCTTATGTGGGTTAGCCCCAGTGGAGGCCCGTATTCGCACAAACTGTGCTCCACAAACGTCAGTTGAGAGGATATAGTCCTCGGAACTCTACTAAGTACTTTTTAGATAGAGACTAGCACATCGCACTGACTTTGATACCATGACGTACGAGAAATTCAAAACAATATCACAGGTCTAAGTTTTTGGTGCACAAAAGTAAATACAATTAAATGAATTGTCACTTCAAATCACTATGGGAATTATTGTCAATTAAAATATATTGTCAAGTCTTTGAGATATTTGAGAATAAAAGCGGAAACATATTGTTAAAACGCGACACGACGTTGCGTGTTCATAGTGTGATTCTGGTAATACATACATGGTCAATACATTTGACGTCGCGTTTCGTCAGGTCGCGTCGCGTTTTAACAATATGTTTCCGCCTTAAACATTACAAAAGTGGCGTTTAACCCTTTTTAAGCGATTATTATTTACTTTACATACGATGTTTTACTTTATTTACCTATATTAAGTAATAAATATTTTTTATAACTATCCTGAATTCCAATACACTTGATGATTTTGTCTCTGTAATGTAACTTTGTTTAAATATTAACATTTGACTGACATCATCACAAAACTCCATACAAAATGTATGAGAAAATATAGTTCAACAAAATCTTTAATATCTATGCATTATAAAATCATATTAACTCTTTTAAAACAGCGTTAAAAAAAAAGATGTGTGTCTATCGATCTAATATATTAAGTTAAGTAATAAAAACATTTTTTAATATAGCCAATTCAGCTTTTTTTTATAAGTTTATAAACCAATATCTCAAAAATGTAACGTAATATATAAAGTCTAATTATTGTTCAGTGTTTAACTCATACTGATTAATAAATCAATCAAAATAGAATATCTGCAAAATAAAAAGTAAAAAAATTGACCTGTGTAATCATTTAATAAGTTGTTTTACCATGAAGCTTAACTTTACCGATTTTTAATACGCTCTGATAAAAATTATCAGAGGATAAAATTTTAAATTTGATAGATATTGTATGGGCATTCCGCCAAAATTCACATTTAAGTATACCTTTGATAATTATTATTTACAAATGAGAATTAAAGAATTAGCACAAAATATTTTAAAAACCTATTAATTAAAAATGAGAGCCAAGATTTTTATTTACAATATTAATTGAAAGCAAAAAAAAACACAAACAAAATACAAACTAGCATAAAACCATGCCACAGAATAGTATCATTCTATAATAATACTCTTAAATATTGTTGTGATAAAACTAAAAAAATATATATATATATATATACACATACATATGTAGTTAGCCACGAAGCTTTTGATACGTCACCGGACATGTAAGTAAGCAAGAGTTTTTTATAATCAGTTCACTTCATCTCTTTATAATATTAGTCTACATAATTATGTTATAAGCGTAAAAACTTCTTACACTATCCAATTAAAAAGTTATAGTATTGGATAAACTTTGTTAAGCAGTGTTGCCAACAACATGAGCCATTTACCATTTATAATATGAATCCTTACTAATCCTTACTTCCTTACTAATATTATAAAAGTGAAAGTAACTCTGTCTGTCTGTCTGTCTGTTACGCAATCACGCCTTAACTACTGAAGCGATTTAAATGAAATTTGGTACAGATATAGTCTAGAGCCTGAGAAAGAACATAGGCTATATTTTATTATGAATTTCCCACGGCAACGGGAGTTACGCGGGTGAAACCGCGCGCGGGAAGCTAGTTGATTAATAAACTTTTCAGTTTTACCACAACAAGATTAAAATAAATAAATAACAGTCGAATAATCAACTACAAATAATAAACCTAACATCACATATTTTTTTTAGAATGTACGTTGATAACTGTACTTTGGCATAAAGTATTGTTATGAATGCAGTTTTTCATTAAAAATGGTACTTAGAGTGTTGACAATAATTTGTTTTATTATTCAATTCAAGCACTACGCAGTTATAACACAGAAAATATTATTTTAAATATTTTAAGCTGAAGTGTTTGCCATTATTTTCATATTTCGTGTCGATGTTGCAACCTATTAGTTTTTTATACTTAAAACATTGATTATTCGACTGTCAATTAAAGTTTTTTTTTATAAATAATAATAAAAAATGGTGGTTACATGCTGTAGTTAAAAATAAATTATACTCAATTTAAACGGTTACCGTACCCAACAGACTTTGCATTTCACACTAAACGATTTTGTTTTAAATTCTTTATATAAGGTGGTTCCAAACTATATACCAACCTATTAGCAGTAGATAGTGTAGTATTTACTGTGTGTTAGTGAAGAAATTCTTTAATCTACTGTACTGTATCAGCTTATTTACGTCCACTGCTGAACATGGGCAGCCTAACAGACCTTGACAAGCTAGGATCGTTGAGGGATATTGCCATACACTTTATAGGACGTGTTGATGATCACAGTAAGATGAGATAGATAGATGCTGCTGCCCATCCATCAGCTGTATGTCCCTTAGTCTTATTTTACGACATCTATGGGAAGACATGGGATGGTCTATTCTAAGCCGGAAACCACACGACAACATTTATTTTAAGATAATTTTGGTTTTAGCATCGAAATAACCACTATACGCGACAATATCGTCCGTTAAACGGATGGCGTATATTTAGAAAGCACCTTATACATCCAATAATCCACAGCACATAACCCACCACGAGTGACAAATACTCACGACATCGGAATGGTCGCGGAGGAACACCATGGCTTCGTCCAGCTGCCGCTGGTCGGCCGCCGCGCCCTACCACACGCCTCATGTAGCGAACACTCATCACTAGCTAGCGAACTCAACTCGACTATGACAAACTATCGATACTATGTCAAATTAATAGTATGAAATGGGCTATTGGACTAAACTGGACTATGTATATTTTATATTTTGAAACGAACTATAGGACTAAAGTGGACCATGTAAAGTTGAAGTTTCGAAATAGGCTATTGCACTAGACTGGACTGTGAAACTACTATTTTGAAACAAACTATTGGACAATATTAGACTATGTATACTTAATATTTGGAAAGGGCTATACTATATTGGACTACGTATAATTCATCGTTATGAAAAGGCTATTAGACTAGACTGGACTGTGTAAAATTAATATTTTTAAAAGGATTAGTGAACTAAACTGGACTACGTAAATAAAAAAAATTGAAAAGAGCTATTAGTCTAAACTGGACTATATCAATCGTACAACCTAAACCGCTGATAGTAGGCCTGCAACTTTGGAGGGTGTATTCTCTATATGACGTAGGCATTCGGTAAGAATGCTCTTTTTTTTTCATTTCATCCTAAAGAGGATAAAATGGGGTAGAAAAGAATTTATGGAGAAATAGAAATGTCAAAATATCTATTATGAAGTGATGTTAAAACGAAGCAAGACATTTCCCAAAACTAAATAACTGTCTCAAAATGATTGCAGTTGCTTATTTGGGTGAATATCTTTTAGATTCAATTCAAAAATACCACAGCACAAGAGCAACAGGTATTTTTAACATGAAACTATGTTCTATGGAATGAATGGAATAAAATATAAGGGACTGGTTTACAATACTGGCTGTACGAATTACAAGTAGTCCGGCAGTGGATATAAACGCGATGTTACAGGGAATATTCGAAGCTGGGCAAGCTATGAAATAGATGGGGTTAAAGGGCAAATCTTACACTAATATACAAAGCTGAAGAGTGTATTTGCTTGCTTGAAAACGATAATCTTAGGAAGTAAGATAATCTTAAGAAAAAAAATCTTTCAGTGTTAGATAGCCCATTTATCGAGGAAGGGAATATGCTATATTAAATTATAAAGTTCCTACGGGAACGGGAGTTACGCGGGTGAAACCGTGCGGGAAGCTAGTCCACTATACAAGTAGTAATTCTAAACAGCCCATTACACTAAGTAACTGTCTATATGTATGTCTATCAAAATGTATGTTAATTCTTTTACTATTACTTGGATAAAAGATTTAAAAAAACTCTTAAAAATATCTAAAAATCTAGTCAAAACGTTAGAAAACTCTAGCCAAAACGCTAGACATTCAAAAGCCATCAAACTAATTACATATAGTTTCAATCATCTATATTATAGTAATTCTACAAAAATTAACTACAAAACACAAAGTCAAGTCAAATTCTAGTAGCTAGTAGTAACTGATCGCTAGTTTATTAAAGAAAAAAACACAAAAATGAACACATAAAAACACAAAATTATAAGAAAAACAAAATATACACAGAAATGTAATATGAACAAATGTGGTCTCAAAACGAAATAAGTTTTTTTTAAGTTAATATTCATCTACAATCTACTACGCTTGGTATGCGGGTTGGTGACCGCAGTATTAAGGTGCAAGTTGGAAGCGGGCAACATGAGGCAGCAGCAGACGACGTGTCGCAGCGACACGTGATTTCTATGTATTTCTATGAAATTACGTCGAGCTTCATGTCGCTGACTGCGAAGAGAATTTCATAGAAATACATACAAACCAGTCGTGTCGCCGCGACACGTCGTCCGCCGCAGCCTCACGTCGCCCGCTTCCAACTTGCACCTTTAAGTATAATATATATCACCGGAATATAATACGAATCATAAGTTGATCAACATTGCCACTCATATTGTTAAATCTAGTTGCCAGTTTCAGTGAACGCGCAAAATTATTATATTATTTACTTAATTGTTATGACACTTGACCTAACCTAACTAAACGAGACTATGCTACTGTTGTAACAAAACATAAAAAACTTCAACCTTAATAAGTCCTGTTGAACTCCATTGGTTTAGGTTTAGGTTTTTTTTTAACCATCCGAAACCTCGTTGGTTTATCAACAAACTAGAAAGTTGATCAACTTATTTTCAGGTGACATATAGACAGATAAACGCTGCTGCCCGTTCCCTGGTATACGATTGTTATAGATGATGTCATAACAATCGGGACCAACGGCTTTCCGAGGCACGGAGGTTACTCCCTCCAACAACCAGGCCCGGAAATCTTTACTATCATTATTATATACCAACATTTGTACATATTACATTTCAAAATATTAAAAACAGAAAACCAAAGCTTTGTTCAAATTTTGAATACAAAAAAAGAAATGGTTTAAAGATAATTAGTTACATCCATGCGTAAGGTAAACAACATGCTTTGGTCACAAGTTATCGGAAAAAAAAAACAAAAAAAATACTTTATGGTACTTTAGATTGACATTTATGAATTGTCAATCTAAAGCACCCATACTATTTTTTTATTGTATATATACAATAAAAGTGCGCTTTTAGTAACATACATACTTTTAAGTATGTTTTTCTATAAATATACAGAACACGAAACACAGACTGCTTATTTTTTTATTAATATTTACTTAAATAATGAATAAAACTTAAAGCTATTTAATTTCAATATTTACATCAACAGATGGCGCTATTCTACTTTGTTTAATTTTTTTTTGTTTCAAGATTACTAGCAGAGTTTTTGCACACATTCTAGTAATCTTGTTAACCCCTCGTGCTAAGCTAAAATGCTTGTGTTACGAGTGGGTTCACGTCGGTAGTGCAATGGGTTGGGATCGAACCGGCGACCACATGATCGCAAGTCCGACGCCTTAGCCATTGAGCTCCGGCCGCTTTCAGATAGAAGGACTATTGAAATAAATTACATTTTACTTCGTCACTAAAAACACACTTTTGATTTAAATAACTTTGAAAGTCATTCTTAATCACTTCTATTTAATTTTACCTCCAACTTTAGATACGTGATCCGTACCATTTGACATGTCAATTTTTTATATAGTTAAATGTTATATACCCCACTAGAACATAAGCTTCGCGGCTAAAGAATCGTGTAACCACTAATAAAATATTAAGTATTGTCAACTCAATCCATAAAATCAAATGTATTAATACATTATGAATAGGATTATTTTATCTCTGTCTACCCCTTGTGGGAGAAAGGCATGACGATACATATCGGATGTACTACTTTGCAGTTCGCGGGCCTCTCGGACTTCAGGTCTACGAGCGCATCGGATAGTTTTTTTGCATACAAAGGGTCGGGAGGACAAGAGGAAAGGGTTTCTAAATACCTACTACTGATAAACTCTTGTTAAAACTTGACAAGTCAATGGGTACGGTTGTCCACTGCTATACTCGCACGGCAGTGTACTCACCATGACAGTGGGCGGGAACACGCCCATGGGCTGGTGGTGTCCGTTGGGCAGGGCGCCGTGGGGGGTGGACGCGGAGGGGGGAGACGACACGCCCGTCGACACCCAGCTCGGTTGCTGGAATTGGGAAAGATTCATGGTTACGAAATAAGTTTGATAATAAATAAATTGTTAGAAATAATTGTCACACATCAGAACACAGTAATTTAATATTCTGATTATAAAAAGTTCTGAATTTCTTAAAATAAAATATGTTTAATTCAATATGATGAGAGAAAAGATGAAGTTAACATTTTAGAATATGGCAATATATATTTTTAATCGAGATTCTTATCCCTACTTAATATTATAAATGTTAATGTAAGTTTGTTTGTTACGTTTTCACGCGAAACCTACTTAACCGATCGTCATTAAACTTTGTACACATACTCTTGGAGTTATTAGAAGTAATATAGGGACCATTGGCTTCAATGCTAACAAACCCGCGGGTAAAAGCTAACGAGCTAACGAGGTTGCGAGATTTCCTTTATATTAAAATGCCTTTATTTTTTTGAAACTCGATTAAAAGTAAAATTAACCGGGTTTATTTTTCATTTTCATAAAAAATATATATGCGCTAAATGAATAGAATGTTAACATCAACGCATACCTGTCCATTATGATGCGGGTGCAGGTGCGCGGGGTGCGCGTGCGCGGGGTGCGCGGGGTGTGCGGGGTGCGCGGGGTGCGCGTGCGCGGGCGAGTGCTGCGCGTGCTTGAGCGGGAACAGGCGCGCGTGCAGCGGCGGCGGGGAGTGCACGGGGGTGGAGGGGGACGAGTTGTACGACGACAGGCTGCCCGCCTCCGCCGCGCCCACGCCCGGCGTGCTGGCCGAGCCGCCGTACATCTGCAATGCGGCACCACCACACCATCAGTCACATCCTTACTAATATTATAAATGCGAAACTAACTCTGTCTGTTGGTCGCCTTTCCACGCCAAAACTACAATAGCTATTTAAATGTAATTTGGAACACAGATAGTTTAGAACCTAAGAAAGGACACAGATTACTTTTTGTAGCACAAAAGGTTTGTAGGGGGCTGAAAGGGGGGAAGATTGTCAAAGTCACTATTCCACGCGGACGAAGTCACGGGCAAAGCTAGTGTTTTCATACATCGAGAATTCTTCACCAGGGCCTTTGTATCACTTGATGTCATGCATTTGCAGTTCCCGATGCCATCATTACTGGATCCAGAGAAAGACCTGGGGGGTTTTTAGTGGGTAGATCCACTTCCCTTGGTATGATCTGGGGGCACGGGAGTGTCTTCCAAGACGAATACACAAATCCGAGACGAATATAAGAATTTTACTCACAGGCTGTAGCGGTGGCTTGGTCACGAGCATCGCGTCTGTCGGACTGTGGTGGGGGGCGGCTGCTCTGAACGAGGACATGGGGGGCAGGGGGAGCTCCGCGCCGCCGCCCGCTTCGCCCACCGGCGCACCTGATATACCTGGAAATCAAGGGAACAATTTGTATATGATGATATTTGTTGTTGGAGTCGGGCACGAAGGACCAGTATATTAGGTTTGATTACAGACTGCACAAGACATGATACTCTCTAATATATAGAAATATTCTGCTGCCGGTTCCTTTGTATCCTATTATTGCGATAAATTATTATAATATGGCAAGTGACACAACTTACTTTTCAAGACATGGTTGTTTCATAACCAACCAGACACCTATACCCTAAGTCATCAATTCAGATAATTTATGTAAACAAATGTGATAACAGATCAAAAAAGTATCGTCTTAATGGTAATTCACATAAAATGGCGGAAAACAAGGTTAGATTTGCTTTTAAGTTCTGATTTTAAAAATAATAATTAAAAAATTATTATACCGTGTTAATTTTTATAAGTTTTCGGTTTTAAACAAAGTTATTAAAAAAAGAAAATTTTGTGGTATAAAATATTTTATGATACTGGTAACACTACCGGAGTTCCCAACATTCTCAAATTTCGTTTGACATAATTACAAAGTCGCGTCTTTTCACAACATTCGTTTTCTTTTCCCGGATAATACTATTCGCTGCGTCTTTGTTAATTGTGCTTTATTATCATCGTGTTAAGTGTTTCATCTTGTTGAAAAAGAACTTACTACTGTCCTGTCATTTTGACAATGACATTTCTTTGTTTACTTAAATTATCTGAATCGATGACTTAGGGTATAAATGAATATTACTTTATCAGCCAGTTTATGTCCACGACTGAACATGGGCTCCGCTTAACAGAGATATTGCCATAACCCCACCCCCACAAGTGACAAGCGCAGGCGGATCGGTGTTTGCAGTAAAATGGTAAGTAACTGACCTGATAGATGATGCTGCCCATCTATCAGCTGTATGTCACTTAGTCGCTGCTTACAACACCCATGGGAAGACATGGGGTGGTTTATTCCATGCCGGAAACCACTCCACATATTCGTTATAATGTAGTGTATTCTAGAATGTTCTCTCACGCCTACGACATCACGTGGTCTGCCCTGATCTCTCTCCAGCCCTATTCTTGGACTGTCTTACCGGGATTTTTGAGTTGAATGGTATTTTTTAGTTTGCCAGAAGGCTTTTGCTGTTGATCAGAGCTCCAGCCTAAATAAATTGTTTAGTAGAACAGCAAGTTGACCTCGACTTTTTTGAGTTTGGCCACCATGGCTGAGATAACTCTGGAGGCATATACCTATAATTATTGAAGGTACCACAAGTTACCTGGCGACGTGGCATATGGGTCATGCTGGTAGGGCGGCGGTGGCTGGTAGTACGGCGCGGCCCACTCGCCGCCCGCGTAGTACGCTTCCTGGTACGGCGCTCCTGCGCCTGCGCCTTTAGGCGACGCGTATCTGCTGGGCGAGTCGTGCCCGAATTCGTCGCTGCCATACTGTAGAAAGAGATAGAAACAATATTATTTAAATGTTATGTAAATGCACTTAATTGAAGGTGTTTTAAACTGCAGTAACCAGTTATTTGTAAAATACAGAAAATTGTAAAATATTCAGATCTAATATCTGCGTTATATTAGATCTGATTATTTTACAATTTTCTTTCAAGTGACTTTTGTTTTGTTTTTTAGATAACGTCGTCGCTTTAAATAAATTAAATGATATAAAAAAAGTTTTTATTGACGTAAACCTATTACAGGTATTTGTAAATAATCAAAACATATTTTGGCTTATTATTATAATGTTATGTTAAATTAATTAAGTTTACTTATTACAATAGATTGTATAGCTTTAGCCTAAAAGTGAGTGAATATAATTTGTGTGTGACTGAGAAGACCAGGCGAAACAAACTGGGTGAGGGTATTCTATTGCCGGTTTTAACGCGGCCTCATCTAGACGATCCGACGAAACATACTCAGATGTCCAAATTGTTATGGTCCAGTTTATTTCTTGGAAAACCTAGATTTTTAACGCCATATAATTTATAAATTTTGATAAGAGCATCGTAAAACAACAATAAATGTTGTTATTTATTACAGAAATTATCTCTACATATGATACTATATATACTATAGTAGATACTATTAAAGGTATGGCATATATTTTGTGGCGTCTTATCGATACATAATAAAAAACAAATCTAGTCTATTACAAAATTGAATGCTTCACAAACTTAACATCCAAATGGCGGTCTATCTGTATGTCACAACGGTACCTCCAAAACGTCTAAGCCCGCACAATGCACCGACCACCATATTAGATATCACAGTGATAGTGATTGCGACACAAACAGACCATACTTATATACTTTGTGTGGCTAATTGCTAATATTGTGCGTTTGGTCGTACACTGGCGGCCGATGTGAAATGGCCAGCATAAAAGTACCACATTGTATATTTACAGGTTTGTGATTTATCTATTTATATATTCATACAACATCCTCCTCTGACTGATGTCAAAGATAGATTGATATCTATATATCTATGTGATTATTTTTTTCTTTAAATAATTATGATATTAGTAGGAATAATTTTGTATTCCTACCAGATTAGATTTTGGAAATGTCCATATAGTGATCAATCTGTGGATCTGAGCCGTCGTCTCTAACTGTGTGCCTCATAAGAAAGCTCAAAGTCTCATAAGAAGGCTCCGAAACACGTGATGTTTCGGAGCCTATTTAAAGAAAACAATCCGACCCACTGGAGCAGAGTATCGCTGATAAACCCGCAGGGCGCAGCCAGTAAAAACATAATCTAACATTTAGGTTTATACAATATTGTTATATGTTATTATTTTTTAAAAGAGGGTTCTGCTGAATTTTTTTGGCTGTGTTTTTCAGTAGTCGCCATGTCACGCACTGCACGGTGGGGGAAAAAAATATGACGATTCCGGAATAATTGAATTTTGAATTTGAACAGATTAGTTATTCTCTTCAAGAAAAAATGCCGTAGTATTTGTTACTAGTAATACTAAAAGCTATTATACCGTCGTAAATAATTCAAAGTCGTCAGGAATGTTGGAACAGCTCCAGAGAACCCTTTAGCTTTCACATGCCCGTCCGCATCGTTTGATTGTTGACTAATTACATTTTATTATTCATCGACTCTTCATTAATGGTTATGTTAACTTTTATAGAGTTTTTAAAGCATGTCCTTGTAATTAGTGAGTTTAAAAAAACATATATTGTAACTGTAATTTGATTAGAAATCTATCTAATCTAATCTAACTAGCCTGTGTTGTCCCACAGCAGGGCAAAGGCCTCCCTCTTCCTTTTCTCACAACTCTTGTCTTTTGCGAGTGCCGGCCAAATTAGAACTCTATTTAATAATAATTAACTAGCTTCCCGTGCGCGGTTTCACCCGCATAACTCCCGTTGGGGACTTCATAATTAAATATAGCCTATGTCATCCGGGGATTGTATAGCTTTCCAACGGTAAAAGAATTTTTCAAATCGGTCCAGTAGTTTCGGAGCCTATTCAATATAAACAATCAAGTCTTTTCCTTTTATAATATGAGTATAGATTTTCAAATATCCTTCTTAACATTTTAAAGGCGATAAAATAAAATAAAAAAAAATCATATTTATTTACGTAAACCAATTACAGGCACTTGTTAATAGTCAAACATTAATTAGAAAAAAATATTCATTATATTTGTCATTTATTTATATCTACAAAATTAATTATTTTTATATTATCTAATATAATTATATGTTATTATTATAATTTATTTATTAATATTGTTCTTAGCGACGCAAAACGCTTGTTCTGTCTATATTATGTCAAAACAATTGTCATTATTTGGGTGGACCATGAGCATATAACGACGGTGACGATAGAAGAAAAAGTTGCGTGAAAGAGTAACAAACATCCTGGACTATAGACATAACTAGACTGGATTAAAGTAGAGTAGCAGGCCAACGCGAGTAAAACCAGAGGTTGCAGCTAGTCAAATTTTTTTTTTACAAAAAAATGATTTTAATGATAAAATTTAATATATATATATACAAGCGCATAATTCTGTCCGCCAGTGTACACAAGGTGTGCTCAAAACACTTATCTACTTAAGTACCATTGTTCGCTACTTTTGGTCTTGGACATAAACGTTGAGAAAAAAATCACATTATGGAGCGATTTCGAAATGTCCAGCCGGTGCTCGAACCCGCACTAATGAGTAACTCACTAATCCTTTATGGGTTGAATCAGAAGTTGTATCATTTCCGTCTTAGATATAATGTTAAACGAGCTATGGCTTCTGAGCTGGTACTCCAGCTTATCTTTTCGAACGATTTACAAACGCGGCAGTTAATATCTATCTATCCATCATCATCATCATCATCATCATCATAATCATCAGCCTGTTGTCGTCCACTGCTGAACATAGGCCGCCCCCATCGATTTCCAACGGAAAATATTGCTACCGTCCTGCATCCATCCACTGACTCCCTGCGACCTTTATGAGGTAGTCGGTCCATCGTGCAGGCAGTCGTCCCTGACAGTTCGTGGACTCCACTCGAGAATCTTTCTGCTCAATCGACAGTCAGTTCTTCGAGCTATGTGTCCTGCCCATTGCCACTTCAGCTTGCTAATCCGTTGAGCTATGTCAGCTACCTTAGTTCTCCTTCGGATCTCTTCATTTATGATTCGATCACGCTGGGAAATGCTGAGCACTGCTCTTTCCATAGCTCGCTGAGCGACTTTGAGCTTTCATATGAGGCACACAGTTAGAGACCACGTCTCAGATCCATATTGCATCACTGGTAAAACACATTGATTGATCACTATATGGACATTGCCAAAATCAAATCACGTAATCTGGTAGGAATACAACATAAACCTACAATCCTACAAATATTATAAACGCGAGAGTTTGTATGTATGGATGGATGGATGTTTGTTACTCTTTCACGCCAAAACTACCGAACGGAATTGGCTGAAATTTTGCACCGGGATAGGTTATACGCTGGATTAACATATAGGCTACAAAACATCACGCTCCGACCCACTAAAACCACGGGGCGCAGCTAGTTACCTTTATTATTTGGCTGCGGATCTCCACTCCGGCAGTTAATTAAGCGTAGGTACTATATCTCACTTTCGCTGTCTGTCTGTTCGTTGCAAAACTAGTTTTATACCACGTAGTCACTACCATAGGAGCAAGTTACTTATTTAAACTATCAGTAGATATTAAGAACAAGGCCACTCACATTGTTACACTCACTTCTGATACTATATGCTAGTGTTACCGCGCGGTTTTATTCGCATAGCTCCCGTTCCCGTCGGAAGTTTATAATAAAACAGGTACACCCACGCCCGCTTTCATCTGCCTAACTCCAGTTCCCGTGGGAATTTCTTACTACTATAGTCTACTGTATTAAGTAGCTTTCAAATAGTGAAACAACAATTGAAGTCAGTTTCGAGCCTTTTTTTTGTTTGGGTGGAAATGCATTCCCATTGCCCCTGCAGCGTATTCGCGCGCTGGCGATGGGATATGTGGGACTCGTCCTCTCCATAGCGTGGTATGCTAAACTCATACCACGAGGAGAGGACCCTACACCACTAAAACCCCCCGGACACTCCCTCGATCCGCCGCTGGCGGGGTCCGGGCACGCTCATGCCTACTGTGATGTTGGCACAAACAAGCTCTCAGCTAACAAAAATACATTTTGAGTATACAGGGTGTCCCAAAAGGTTAAGTAGCTGGGAAAGGGGGTGACAGGGGTGGACACAATGGTCACTAGAAAAATAAAAAAAAAATCCGCTCTGGGTATTTAAAAAAAAAATGGCATTTTTTTAAAAACTTAAAATTTTACACCTTGTTATTTTTGATGTTGATGTTGATGACCTTGTTGTTATTGAAGATTACATAACAGCATTTTTTTTAAATACAGCCATATTTGTAGGTACAGTTAGCACAAGGTGTAAAATTTTTAGTCTTTTAAAAAATGCCATTTATTTTTTTAAACACCCAGAGGGAATTTTTTATATTTTTCTGGTGACCCTTGTGACCATCCCTATCACCCCCCTTCCCAGCTACGTAATCTTTTGGGACACCCTGTATAAGCGAATTATAAATACATACATACATCCCACCGCAGGAAAAAAACAATAATAATTATAATTGTAACCCGAATAAACCAGGTTTTAATTTAAAATAAATTTCCTACAACTGAATTAATAATTTTAAATGGAATTATTTAATTAGTATCATGAGTAATGTACACGAGTGCAACAATATGAATGACCTCGTTCATAATACCTATTACATTTAGTAACTTGTTCCTGCATAAGGTGATTTCAAAATATATGCCTTTCTGATAACAGCTGATAGCCTAGCCTAGCCGTGGTGCAGGGATATACCTACGACGTACCCTTAAAATACGAGATAATCAAGATTGTACGGACTGGCAACCCCAATATTAACACAAAGTCATTTAATTTTTTTATTTTATATACATACATTCACGCCTCTTTCCGATAGGGGTAAGCAGAGACTACTTCCTTCCACTTGCTACGATCTTGACATACCACTTTCGCATCTTCTACATTCATTAATCTCCTCATTCATGTCCTTCGGTTTAGGGTTATTTTTAATTCTACCTAAGGTTATTTTTATTAGAATTAAAATTATTTCGCCGAATATTAGCAACAAAACATCACACTCGGACCCACTGGAGCAGAGTATCGCGGGCAAAACCTTTTTTTTTTACTATTATTACTAGCAGAATTTTTGTATTCTACTAGTATTGTTGTTAACCCCTCGTGCTAAGCTTAGCACGTGAAGTTTAGGTAAAATGCTAGTGTTACGAGTAGATTCACGTCGGTGGTGCAATGGGTGGGGGATCGAACCGGCGACCACAAGTCCGATGCCCCTAGCCATTGGGCTACGGCCGCTTAAGAGACACATTAAAGTTTCCTATAACACGTCACCTTCATATCTAGCAACTAGCACTTCCATCACTAACTCCCTACACATCCGCATAGCATATAAAAATAAACTAATTACATCAAACTAGTGAGACAGTGATTCATTAGTGCAGTGTGTTCCATGTAGGGAACATGTTGAGCGCAAGATATCAGCGGGAGCGAGAGCGACTCATGAGAAGAGAGAAGTAGCGGCAACGGTCGCGAGGGAGGTATAATGAAAGAATATCATGAGATAGTGATAATAAGCACCTTTAGCTGTATATTCATAACTTCATTGGTTATACAATATAAACGGGTTTGAGATATTTATATTTAAATAAATTATATAATTCATTCAAAGGTTTTTTTTTGTCTACAAATTGAAAATGCGGCTTCTTGGACTGCGGCCCGGTCCCCTGGTTACGATTGTTATAATAATCGGGATCTAAACTATCCGAGGCACGGAGGATAGATTCAGACCCGGGATTAAATTTTCGATTTGACATGGAGTTCGAACCAACGCATCGACTAAAAGCTAGATTTATACCCTCCGTGGCGTGCGTGCATTGGGTCATCGAATGAATGTGTAAGTATTTTATTATAACCAGTGATGTAAAGTCAGAACCAGGCAAAAAAACAATATTTTTAAAATCGCTGCCCTCTCATCGCATATACCAAACAAAGCACGTCACTACAACAAAATCGCTTTTCATAACACACAAGAGGCCGATTCAAAATCGCCCGTGAAACGGTTTCACATATAAGATACCAGTGATTCATGTTAAATTCTGATAAACCAATGGAACGCAGGAAATGCTTGCGCGTTCCTATTATTGGATACATGTTTCAGAGAATCATATTTTAAGCGTAAAATTAATGGACTCAAAGTCCTCTAAATTCAAGCCCCTCACCCTCCCGACACTTAGTTTCCAAAGACCCTTCCGATGCCCTCGTAGGCCCGAAGTTCGACAGGCCCGCGAACTGTAAAGTAGAGTGACAGTTGCACAAAACTCCCTTACAAAACTAAAAGCCATAATCCCTCAATATCACCGCCATCGTCCGCCCTGAGGTCCAGGTCCCACACGGCTAAAAAGGGGTACAAGGTTTTTTGACATCACGTATAATACATAAATGACTAGCGACCCCCCTCGTCTTCGCACGGGTGCAATGCTGATGTATTATACTATCTGGAGCACAGAAGCATAATGTCGGATGTGCCATTATCATAAACTAGCACTTACCACCAAATGCTTCTGAAGAGGTTCTGAGGTATAGATTTAAAAAAACAAGCATCGAAATCCGTTCCGTTGTTTTAAATCTAAGCATACCTACATAGGGACATTAGGGACAGACAGACAGGAAGACAGCGGGAAGAGATTTTGTTTTATACTATCATCATCAGCCCGTATAACGTCCACTGCTGAACATGGACCTCCTCCCGAGGGAGGGCATTGGCATAGTCACCACGCTTGGCAGGCAGGCTGATGACCGCAGTATTATGTTGTACCACACAAGGTAACGCTGCTGCCCGTTCCTTGATATACGATTATTATAGATGATGTTATAACAATCGGGACCTACGGCTTAACGTGCTTTCCGAGGCACGGAGGGTAGTCCCTCAACCAACCAGACCCGGAAAGAAATGTAATAATTTACACAAAGATTTCTTCTCCGGTGTGGGAATCGAACCCACGACCTCCGAGATTTAAAGCGAGCCAATTACCGCTACGCTACGGAGGTTGTCCTACGCTACGGAGGTTGGTGTGTGTTTTATACTATGTAATTAAGTATTTAGCAGTCCATGACGGGATTCTCAAAAATTAAGAATGTTCAACATCAACAAAATCATCAATATTGCCAATCTATCCACCATCACACATCTCACAATATAATACTCGGTATAAACTACAATCCAGCATCTCCGATGTTACCGAAACGCAGGGTATCACGTAACGAAATCCATTACGAGACGTCAAAAGACTCTAAAGGGTATCCTGTTACTGATGGTGGCACAAAAAAACTCGTTTGTGTTCAATAACCAGAGAGCCAGAGCTCCAGCTTTAATAAATGGTTAAAAAAACTACAAACTAAGCAACCTGCGCAAGAGGGCGCCGACTGTGGGGCTTGAACCTCGGCTCAGGGCGGTCGCTGGCGATGAGATTGAGGGATTATGACTTAGTATTTTAAGGGGTTTTGTGCATAACTGTCGCTCTACTTTACAGTTCGCGGGCCTCTCGGACTTCGGGTCTACGAGGGCATCGGATGGTTAATTACATACATTCACTCCTCTGCCCCATAGGGGCACGCAGAGACTACTTTTTTCCACTTGCTACGATCTTGGCATACCACTTTCGCCTTTTCTACATTCATTAATCTCCTTATACAGGTGGCCGAGGAGTTGACGTTCAAACGCAAAATTTAGATACTTTATGATGAGGAGTATCCGAATCACCCCCATGTATGTTCTACGATTTTGCGTAGTTTTCGAGATAGAATTTTTTAATGTTTTTTTTCGTAAATTTCACCTAACATCAGTTTTCGATTTTTTTCTCGTTCTGTTGAACATTGTTGGTTCAGTTTTTTTGTGATAACTAATTAGCATAGTTTTTTTGAAAGTTTAAAGTTCAATTTTAGGATTTGAGCTCAGGACTCATAAATTTTAAAAGTATCAAAAAAAAAAATGAGTCCTGAGCTTAAACCCTAATTTTGAACTTTCGAATAAATTCTTAGTCAGTTCTGCAATGATTAGATAAACCATACTTCTTAAGGTGTTAGGTTAAACTATGCTAATTAGTTATCACAAAAAAACTGAACCAGAAATGTTCAACAGAACGAGAAAAAAATCGAAAACTGATGTAAGGTAAAATTTACGAAAAAATAATTAAAAAAATTCTATCTCGAAAACTACACAAAATCGTAGAACATACATGGGGGTGATTCGGATACTCCTCATCATAAAGTATCTAAATTTTGCGTTTGAACGTCAACTCCTCGGCCACCCTGTATATGTCCTTCGGTTTAGGGTACTTTTAATTTGGCCTTTCTGAAGAACGTCCTCGATAGAATTAGTTTTAATATAAATGTTAAATAAATAATATGAAAACATAGCCTACGTGGCGTAGCGGTACAAGTCTCGCTTTAATACTCTAGACGAACATTTCTTTCCAAACTGGTTGGTTGAGGGTCTACCCTCTTCACCTCGTAAAGTGCGTTAAGCCGGAGTATACAGTATTCCTCTTTGAGCACCAATGGTTGACCAGTCCATTGTCACTTAAACTTGCTTATTGTACAGACTATAGCGGTAACTTCAGTTTTCTATCGCATAACCTCATTGAGAAGTTATCTTTCAGAGAAATTCAAAGCATAACGACATGAAATTTGTGAACTAGCGCAGTTGTACACAAATACACATTAAACTAACAACACAAACAAACAAAATATCCCACAATATATTTAGCTCAGCACCACTAATATAAGTAAGTACTGGTCACTTATAGGCCGATCTATTTCCACTGCGCGTGGGCAGTAGCCACGGATTATCTAATAGCTTCTAATACATGTAGTGTACATGTATCGGTACGTTGAAGAACGAGGTTAAATATAGTAGTGTGCGGCGGGGAAATAGATGGGTGACCGTTAAATAATTAGCTACCCACGTGCGGTTTCACACGCGTAACTCTCATTACCTTAAACTTCATAATTAAATAGCCTGTAGCATTCCTCGGTAAATGGCCCACGACCTAATATTGAAAAAATTTTCAAACCGGACAAAGGCGTTTCTGAGATTAGCGCATTTAAGCAAACAAACAAAAAAACTCTTCAGCTTTATATATATTAATAGATAATGTAATAGCTTTCTGTCGCGGCTTGCGAAGGAATTCTTCCCTTAACTAGCAAAACACACATTTTTTTTAGTTTTTTTTTTAACGGATGCCGAAGGCCCTTGTCTTACTTTGATTGAACTTAGGTTGTAGTCTTATGTTCGATCATATTACTACAAATAAGGCATATAATAGTCATCAATAATCATATTATCTCTCAACCGTGGATTGACACAATGTCAGATGCCGCCTCTATGGTCTGACCCCCGCAGGGGACAGCACGTATACTCTTAAACGTTGCCTCACAGCGGACCTTAAAATAGACATTTTGCATCTCCACAGTTGAGGCTATGTAATAAATATTTATATTCGAAAAATAGTGGTAGGTACCCTTAAGATGAATCTTGAATCGTTAATAACTTACCCCACTCTCTTGACTAGTGGTAGGCGGCGGCTGCAGTCCATGCTCCTCATTGAATCTTCTCCTCGCCCTGTGCCTCAACAGTGCCGAGGCGTCAGGCTGTCCAAACTGGAACACATGCTCCTCCTTCCCACTCAAAAACACTTTCTCAGCATTCTCATAGTCTTTGGTAAAGTCTGTGCTCACAAACTCCGACCTAACACCGTCTAAAATTTCCGAGGACAGCCGAAGTGTGTCCGATGTTTGCCTAAGGTTCACATCGGATAGCCGAAGCCCATCCGAAGATTGCCGAAGCCCGTCCGAAGATTGACGAACGTTTATGTCCGACTCGGAGCGGTAATTTTCACATATTTGGTGGAACGTATTGAAGTATTCTGTGGCTAGATCAGTCTTTGGTTGGTAAATCACTTCCGTGATCGGAGGCGGGTCGGCGGGCAAGAAGCTTGGCTCCATGGTAACGTCATGCCGCAGCGCCATCCTCGCTCCTCATCGAATTACTTGAACTTGAATTTTTTGCATTTGTTTGGACGCATCACTTGTATTTTGAAACACTGAATTTATTGTTTTGTAAACACTTGTTTTTATTGCACAATATATTGTTTTTTAAATAAATAATTAAATTATTAATATCACTAAACTTAATAATAAATAATTTATGTTTGAGTATTTATAGTTAACTGTAAAAATTAATAATTAATCATAAATAAATTTGAATACTCCCTCTTGTAAATCATTGGCGAGCGGAATTCTTTTGAAACATAAGAAAAAAAACCTATTAAGATTTAATACAAAATTATTAGCATAAAGTGACTTAAAATATCTATCCAACAGATGTACAAACAATCAATAACAAAAAAAAAACAAATCACTTCCTGCGAGACCGCCCAAAAAGGCCAAAAGAATTGGCGAAGTAAAAAAAAAAAACTCAATTATCGACATGACTAACCTTTTTGGACAAATCTGACCGCAAATCCCATAGACAATACGAATTAGCTACACGTGAAAAAAAACTATAAACAATTTAATACGCTGTTTTGATTCTATAGAAAATGTTGTAACACCTTGTGCCATGGGAAAGGTCCGCAAAACATCTAAAATCCCTAAGGGACAAAGTGAAATGGTCAGGACAAAAGGGCACAGGTAGAATATAATAATATGTACTCCGCAAGGGTTGAATCAGTTGTCATTTTTGATAAGTGTATTTCAATATGGCGGTGGCTGTCAAAAACGTTCAAAAGTATATTATTATTATATGAAGTGTTTCTAATTGCAAGATATTTTTCGACAATACGAAAATATTTCTTATATCATAATTGAATAGGTATTCAAAAATGTATAAAAACATTTTGTAATATATGTATCTATATATAAGAAAATGACTTCCCACGCGTCGTTTAACCCACGATCCTGTGAGAACTTCATAGTAACATATATCCTAGAGCCTTCGTCAATAATTGGGCTATCTATCGCAGAAACATGTTTTCTAATCGGACCAGTACCTATTTCAGCGCGTTCAAGAAAACATACAAACAACCTCTTAAGTACCTATAGATAAGATTTGCGCTATCGGTCTTTTTTTAAGGGACTAGTCCCACCCACACTCCCACCACTGCAACTCCTGCAAGCCGTGATCAACAGTCGCAGACACTGGAAATGGCAATGAGCACCGAGGCTCACCAAGTCCCTGGAAACAATAAAGGGAAAAAGTATAGGAGGAGTAAGAAAGACTTAAGTTTTTCCTCCATTATAAAGCGGAGAAACAAAAAAAAGGAAATATAAAATAAGACATACATAAGTAGTCTTCAGGGGTAATTTACAACTAGAGAAGCCAGTTGTAAAGACCGACGGGAAGAAATTACGGGGCCTACACGCCCTATCTGTTATTGAACCTCTCAAAACAGGGTGGGTTAAGATGGTATGATCACGTAAAACGGTCATAAGATGACCCTAGAAATTTGACTAAAGGTACTTCCTGATCAAAAATATCCTAGATTGATAAAGCAAAGCAAACTTTCTTATTTAAATGTATTATTAGATTTAAATTTGACCAGTTTTCACAACCCGTGAACCCGACACCGTGCCAACACACCGAGCCTCGAGGATGTACCGTACGTGCGAATCAGCTGATTGCCCACTCAGGGTGTCGGGTGTCAACCTAGGTGGCGACCACCCGCGCGTGAGACTCGAGCGATTGTGAACACGTAGTATTTCGATGGGGGAAAGGGGGGGAGCGGAGGAAACTCGAGTTTAAGTTTGTTAGGCTTCATTCATTAGGCAATGTGGTGGTGGATAAGATGAATTAATGAACTACATATAAACGAATCGCATAAGAAGTATATGTTCTCTTGGCAATATTGATCGCTACAAACAAAATTGAAGTGTCTTTTATAACAGAAAAAGAGAACAGATATTTCCTAAATGCATTGAATGACGCCTAATTAAATTATAAGTATAGAGTACTAATAACAAAAACACAATTCTCTGTCTGTTTGTTCCTGCTGGTCTCAGTAACAATGACCCGATGTCGACGGGACTTTCACTGCTAGATAGAATATAAAATATTTATATAGGCGGACGAAGTCGTGGGCAGCAGCTAGTTAATAATACAAGTAATATTTTTTTCTATTTCTGTTGCTTCAGTAAAATAACTTTGGTGTCTCTACCTACATATTAATACACATCGAGGATCTAGAAATCGAAGAATGGTCGATAAAAGAAAACATTATTTACATAATGTTAATGTCCATCAAAATGTATTAAATTTAATGAATAAATAGAATTTTTTACATAAGCCAAATCTAAACTCTATACTAATATTATAAAGAGGAAAGATTTGTTAGTTTGTTTGTATTGAATAGGCTCCGAAACTACTGGACCGATTTGAAAAATTCTTTCACCGTTGGACACTATCCGCGGATGACATGGGCTATATTTAATAATGAAGTTCCCACGGGAACGGGTAGCAAGTCGCATATAAACAAAACAATCCTATCGCACCAGTAAATTTCTAAATCTCAACAAAGCCAACCCATAAATCACATACCAACTATAACACCTTCACAAACACCGCAAACAAAAGCCACACAAACATGTGATCTAAAAAAAAGTGTTGGCCAGAGCATCGAACCCACGACCCTGACCTTCACCATATGCCCAACACCTGTCATATGCGCGATGTTTGCTGTGCGCGTATGTGTTCACACTACGATTCCTTGGGCAAATATGCCACCTGGGTTTGAGGGGGATAACACATGTGATCACTTGATATCTAATAGAAATTACTATTATATTTACAACCACCGTAGCATAGCGGTATCTGTCTCGCTTTGAATTACAAAGGTCGTGGGTTTGATCCACACGCCGGACGAGAAATCTGTAGAGTATATTCTAAGATCTAAGATTTCTTCTCGTATGTGGTTGGCCGAGGGACTACCGTCCGTGCTTTGGAAAACACGTTAAGCCGTTAGAACATCATCTATAACAAGAGTATACCAAGGAACGGGCAGCAGCGTTTCCTTGTGTCGTCCTACTAATATTATAAACGCGAATGTTTGTAAGTTTGGATGAATGGTTGTCACGCTTTCACGCTAAAACTACTGAACGGATTTGGCTGAAATTTTGCACCGGGATAGGTTATACGGTGGATTAACATATAGGCTACAAAACATCACGCTCCGACCCACTGGAGCAGAGTGACGCGGGTAAAACCGCGGGGCGCAGCTAGTACAAAATAATACTGCAATCACCAACCCGCCTATGGTATATACGTGGTGACTATGGTAAAAAGAAACTCCCTAGGGAGGAGGTCCATGTTCAACCGTGGTTGTCATACGGGCTGATGATGATGATATGTACAAGACTCACATTAAATCTTTAATATTTACTGAGAAAGCCGAAGACTCGATAAAAAGATCAAAGTTTCTATAGACATTCCGTTTTTAGATTAAAACGCGACAGCTCATTATCTGTCATTTATAATGTCGCATTTTCTTATAAACACACAGACGATCAAGTAACGATAAGTTAAGAACTAATACTCATCATTTCTACATTACTAACTAGATGACTCTTTTTTTTTTCAAAATTGGTATTAATAAATTTAGACCACCGGCAGGACTCGAACCTGCATTTTAGGTATAGCCACTAATGCCTTAACACAGAGGTCTCCAAACTACGGCCCGCCAGTGCCAACAATCCGGCCCGCGACAGATTAAGACTAGTGTAATCAATCTAGCCCGCGCATCCAATGTCTCATTGTTGTTACTATTGCTATGATAAGTCGAAACATACAACACAAAATGATAACAACTCGGTCGCACACTTTGCGACTTGCGACTAGTTTATAAATAAGAGTATAGTTAAAGATAGAAAAATTTAAACTGTTTTGGCCCTTCGAACACATTGAAAAATTCGTTACGGCCCTAAGGCGTCAAAATTTGGAGACCCCTGCCTTAACCTAATTAGGCTACGGTGTTAGTCACTCTTGCATTCATTAATTCACAACTTCAATTAAGTAAATATTTAATTTTCTTTCATTTCACAATGTAAACCAAAATAAGATAACTTCAAAATTAAACCCTAATCTTACTAAAATACGATGTTTTACTTACTTTCTTAACATATTATTACATAGTATAAAACAAAGTCGCTTCCCGCTGTCTGTCTGTACTTATGTATGCTTAGATCTTTAAAACTACGCAACGGATTTTGATGCGGTTTTTTTAGTAGATAAAGTGATTAGCGAGGAAGATTTTTATTTATAATACATCAGCATTACACCCATGGGGCGGGTCGCTAGTCTTGTCAAAATATTAAAATAAAAAACTCGGCAAAATCCTTCCAATTTGTCTTTTCCTTGTCTTTTCTTTTTTTTTTCTTTTTATTAAAGACAACTCCCGCACTAGGGAAATAAATCCCTGTGTCGCGGGGGACTTTACAGACATTCATTTCACGGACACAAAGAACACCCAGACTCAGAACAACTATTTGTGGTTCACACAAATAATTGTCCCGGGTGGGAATCGAACCCAGAACACCAGGTCTCAGAAGCAACTATCGTTACCACTGAGCCACCGGTGCAGTCAATCTTGAAAAGTCTTTTAAATCCATCTTTCTTCTCTCACACATACATTTTAATTTTGTTGTCATTCCAGACACACCATATAAGGTAAATACATACATACATAAGCTCACGCCAGTTTCCCAGCGGGCTAGGCAGAGACAATGGACCTCCACTTGCTACGATCCCTACACACATCTTTCGCTTCATTCACTCTCATAACATTCTTCATACAAGCACGTCGGTTTATATAATGTAAATTTATATATTTTCAAAAAGTAGCCCTTACATATCACGATATCTTTTTAAAAGGTCTAACACAACGTGATCAAAGGACTCAAAGAAAACAGGTGGTATCTTAATGTGCAATTAACTCATTTAAAACTGGTTTTAAAAGTGACTACAAAAGTTGTTACCTTTTGGGTGTGGATGTAAAACGTATCCTTGTGGGCTTTACAATAAGATACAGAGAAAATACGTAATCAAAGAGAGAGCAGGTTTAATTGTAAAAGAACTTAAAGGGCATTTTTTTTCGGACGGACCTATTAAGGCGCTGTACTTAGTCAAATAGGCTTCACAAAACAGTTTTTTAGCCAAATGTTTACATTTTAGAGCAGCTAAAAAAATATATGTTAATCTTGATCATATTTATGGGGGGACCATTGTGTTCAAAACACGTTTTCGGTAAATTATCTCGATAAAAAAAAACAAAAAATAACCATTTAAATTGAAATTGTAGCAATTGTAACTGTATTATTTATAAACAAATCTTGATAATATTAATAACAGTGATGTAATATATAATAATAAAGGGAACTGTTGTTTTTATTTATCGATTGGAATAAGATATTTGCAAGGATTAATGTATTAAATAACTCGAACGAGTCGAACGAAACGTTGCGCCATCGGCATCGCGGCGTCTCTTCGCTTCTCTTTCATTTGTACGCGGAGCAACAGTGACAAAACTAATACGTAAAAGTCGTCTATTCACCGCGCCTTAAGTAAGCTACGAGGCTTTTGCTACTGCACCGGACATAAAGGCCAGCAGAGCTTCAGCATAGATTAATCGTTTAATAACTACGAACTAAGCAAATTATCAGCGTAAGAGTGGCGTCCAGTGTGGAACTTGGACCTCAGCTCAGGCCGGTCGCTAACGCAGTGATTGAGAGACTATAACTTTTAGTATTTTAGGGGAGTTTTGTGCAACAGTCGCTCTACTTTACAGTTCGCGGGCCTCTCGGACTTCGAGTCTACGAGGGCATCGGAAGGTGCGTAAAGGCCAGTGTAGTGCATCTCGCTACGAAAATACAAGCCGACCAATTCGAAATCCTACTAATATTATAAACCCGAAAGTTTGTAAGAATGTATAGATTGGATGTATGTTTGTTACTATATCACGCAAAAACTGCAAAAGTTTATAAGCTGGATTAACATATAGGCTACAACACATCGCGCTCCGACCGCACGCAGCTCGGAGCACAGTTGCACGGGTAAAACCGCGGGGCACAGCTAGTATACAAATAAATTCAACGATGAATATTTTACTATTATGCATAAATTACAACTAATTTTTATGATACACCATTACTTCTCTGAAATTTCCATTCGACCTGAATATTATAATATTTAAGTATAACATAATAACATTTCACAATAACTTATAATATTTTATTCTCTATTCGCGACATTTTTAATATAAAATGCACGAATAAAGGTCCACTTTTATTCGTGCACTTAATAATTTCTTATTACAATTATTGTCGGAAACGTTTCATATTTTTCATTGAAAAAAATTTCACATAAAATATTTAATATTAAACAAAGGACTGAGAAATGGCAGCTGAAGTATAACATACGATTGGTTGAAACCTATTGGTAGAATTATACAACTATTTTCCAACTGAATTTTGATAAAATCTAGATTTGTAAGATTTCTGCGATTATTAGAAACGTTACAAAATGCAAAAATAGAAGAAGTATTTTAATATCACAAGCAAAAGCTAATTTCTTTATAATCGACTTTTATTTTAACCCTGAACCGAATAAAAATATATGATCAGTTAATCACGTCATTCATTACGGAACTTCTTAAAAAGCCATCCTAATTTGATTTGTTTTTATAACTGATTTTAATTTAACTCAATTTAGTACGTGCATAATGAATTCAATTTTATTATTTTTGAATTTATAATATTAATTTAATTTTGCCAACTGTGATTTTAATTGTGACTATGTATTATAATTTTTTCTGTAAGCATATGATATTATTATTATTAACCTTATAATTAAAAATTCGTCCATTACCTACGTAAATATTAAAGTAAATAAAAATTACTAATATAATACAACTGAAGACTTTGTTTGCTTGAACGCACTAATCTCAAATCTCAGTAACTGCTGGTACGATTTGAAAAAAGCTACGTAATCCAGGAGTAACATCAATGGCTTTATTTTATGATGAAATTCCTACGGAAACTCGGAGTTACGCGAATAGCTAGCGACAAATACCTCCAAAGTTGCATTTGGCATTTAATATTTAAACGATTACACCGCCCGTCTTCTGACTAGTTTGCTAGGAACCTACCGATGCCCTCGTAGACCCGAAGTCCGAGAGGCCCGCGAACTGTAAAGTAGAGCGACAGTTGCACAAAACTCCCCTAAAGAAACTAAAAGCCATAATCCCTCAATCTCCCCGTCAACGACCGTCCTGCGCCGAGGTCCAAGTCTCACAGGGGACGCCCTCTTGCGTTGCTTAATTTGTAGTGTTTAAACCATTTATCTAGGTTGGAGCTCTGACGCCTTTGTGCCGGGTAAAGTAGCAAAAGCCTCAGGGCTAACTAAATATTTCCGTCCAAAAAAAAACACCGCCAGTATTTACGTTTTCATATTTTTTTTAATACTTTACGGAAAATTTTGACCACATACTTCTAAATGACTATAATAAGACACACGAGTAAAAAAAATATTAAACATAAAATAAAACAAAAATATTTCACAGAACATTCGGCCTGTGTATATGATTAGGCGTCTAAATATCTAATCATCCCTTACTTGTGGGGCGAAACAGTAATCAACCCCTTGGTAAATCATACGTTTGTACGTATGACGTGGTGGTACACTACTGGTTTGCTGTTTTTAAAGAAATGTTATGACGTGTAATCTTTTATAAAATCTTCCGGATCGCACTTGACTTCAAGAAGTTACAAGTTTTTTTTTTTGTTGTATACATATATGGACATATTATGTAGTTAGCCGGCTTAGTGGCTTTTGCTACTTCTCCGTACATTAAGGCGAGTGCGAGCTTTATAAAATGGTTTAAAAACTACAAACTACGCAATCTGCGCAAGACCACATGTGGGACAACAACAATTTTTGGTATTCAGTATTATTAACTATCATATTAGAAAAAAAAACTAATTAAACAAGTATTTAAGTTATTATTTTAATAATATTTTAGTCTTAACGTCTTAGTTAATTATTTAACTATATTTTATTTAATAACTTTAGCACTATGAAAGTACATGGCGGACTTAATGCCAGAGGCATTCTCTCCCAGTCAACCATAGGGTGGTGCAGAGATAGCGTGGTAGGTGCACTAAAGTAAGGAGAATTATAAAAGAGAAAAAGATACCATTGAGGTAAATATATTAGTACAATATATTAATATTACATACGAATACATTTAAATAATATATACCATAACCAATAACATACTATATATAATATAAATATATATATATATATATATATATACATATACATATAGCTATATAATTTAGCGTTGTGACGACTCAGTGATATTTCTGGTGACATGTTCACGCACTTTGTTCTTGAATGAGAGGCGATTCTTTGCCATCCTGATGCTAAGAGGAAGAGCATTCCATAGTAGAATGGACTGGACAAAAAAAGAGGAATGAATAAAGTCAGTACGGTGGGTAGGACAGTGAAGAAGACGGTTGTGAGAGGAACGCAATGTTTTATCGTGATTAGTAAAACGAAACTGAAACTGAGAAGTGAGATAAGAGGGAGAAAAAGGTGAGTCAAGAATAGAAAAGAGAGTTGTAAGTGCCCTCATCTGTCTACGTTGTCGTATAGACAACCAGTTGAGTTCGGCACGGTATAAAGAGACATGGTCGTACTTGCGGAGATTGAAAACGAATCGAATGCAGTTATTCAGAAGTCGGTCAAGTTTATTGAGGAGATCTGCATTCAGGTCAAAATAGCACACATCACCATAGTCGATAACAGGGAGTATTAAAGCCTGCACAAGCATTACTTTTGTTTTGGATGGCAGGAAGTGTTTAAGGCGATAAAGAGCTCGTAAGATACCCGTTACTCGGTTACTAACTGTGCTAACTTGTTTTTGCCAGTTTAAAGTGGAGTCAACAAACAAACCGAGATCTTTAACGCTAGGACTAAAAGGAATTACAATATGGTTCAAAGTAACTGATGGCAGCGAGTTAAGGTCTACCCTTGACAGCATCCGTGGACTACCTAATACTATGGCTTGGCACTTAAAAGGGTTGACCATTAGGCCAAACCTTTTGGACCAATCATCCAGCGCTTCAAGATCCCGATTTATCTTATTGACTACCGAAGGCAAACTATTGACACTCCCTTGAGCGTATAGTTGTAGGTCGTCGGCGTACAGATGGTGCGCACATTGAAGATCTTTCGTGACAAGGTTTATAAAAACTGAGAAAAGAAGTGGAGAGAGAATACCGCCTTGAGGTACCCCAGCGTCTAGGTTACACCAATTAGATGAATAATCGCCAAAGCGAACAGACTGCTGGCGGCACCGAAGATATGTCGAGAACCACTCCAGAGCATTGTCTGAGACCATTAGGTAGGATAAAATGGAAAGAAGGATGTCGTGACTGACGGTATTGAAGGCGTTAGAAAAATCGATAAGAACTAGGACCGTTAGATTCGAGTCCTCCATACCCCTTCTAATATCGCCAGTCACTTTCAGGAGAGCGGTTGTGGTACTATGGCCAGGGCGGAAACCGGATTGAAGAGGGCTAATTAAATTTTGGGACAGAATATAGCGAGAGAATTGTTTGTGTACAACTGACTCAGCTATTTTGGATAGGAAAGGAAGGATGGATATGGGACGATAATGGTTAGGGAGGGTAGGTTCTGGTGTCTTAGGAAGTGGGTAGACATAAGCTTTACGCCACAGGGAGGGAAACATTCCGGAGTCTAAGGAAAAGTTAATGATATGGGTGATGGCAGGAAGGATCTGGTTGAGGATAGGGATAATCATGCGACGGCTTATACAGTCACAGCCAACCGCATTGGATTTTATTGATAGGATTATAGTTTTGATCTCATCCAATTCAACTGGAGTGAAGTGAAAGGGGGTAATATCAGGACGTCTTAAACCATTGATAAGGTTAACAGTTTGGCATTGAATTAGAGGATCTATGGAAGATGTAGTGGAGAAATGGATATTAAGATCATCCAATTCAATATTACTGGAGGTAGCAGAGTGATTCGATCTACCGATACCCAGAGTTCCAAGGAATTTCCAGATACCGGCAGGAGTTGAGGAAGTAATATTTTCAAGAAAGTATCGGCGTTTAGCATTACGCACCATCTGATTACACCGATTCCTAGCCAATTTATTATTTCTCAAATAATAATTCTTATATTGTGTCAAATAGATTGTTCTGTCTGTATTAGGTTAGAACAATTGTCATTATTCGGGTGGACGCGCTTTAATGTTACCACCCGGATCCAATACGCTCCAACTGAGAAGACCCGGCGAAACAAACTCAGTGGGTTATTCTACTGCTGGACATAGACCTCGATTCAAAACGGCGGCTCTAACGACCGCTTTGAACTATATGCCTTTAGCTTTAGTTTTAAGTAGGAATATATTCTACAAATTTACAATTTAAAAGAGACTAACTGCAGATATCCGCCACAAATCCGCCACAAAAAAATGTAAGAGTGATCAGTTTGTAAGGAAATTCTTAATCGATGCGGACGAAGTCGGGGTCAACAACTAGTATTCTATATTAAGTTTAGAAAATAAAGGCTTTATTATCATTTTACAGTGGACACTTTCGTACAGGATTGTGTATATTATTATTTTTCAACCCTATTATAGGGGTGGTCCACAGTCACCCTATAATCACGGGCTACTGTGTTAGAAGTGTGACGTGGATTTGGAAACGACATATTTATTTATTTGAGTCAAATTTATAGTTTTTTTTAAGGCCACGTCAGCAAATAGACTTTGTAAGGAAGAAAAAACATTTTATTAAACATACAACATTAATAACCATAAAAAATATTTTTTGTTAATATAATTAGAATATAAAATATATGAATGGAAAATAAATAATAGGTTAGGTTAAGATAGGTTTTAGTCGTGTAGGGCCCTGTCCTCGCGGTATGAGTTTAGCATACCACGCTATGGAGAGGGCGAGTCCCACATATCCCACCGCCAGCGCGCGAATACACTGCAGCGGTGGTGGGAATGCGTAAAGGCATTTCCCTCCGGACAAAAAAAAAAAAAACAATGTAAGCAGCTAGGCTGAAATGATGATAACGCTGAAGAATTTGTTTGTTTGCTTGAATGCGCTAAACTCAGGAACTACTGGTCCAATTTGGAAAATTCAAATTCTTTCATTGTAGGCTATAATTAAATTATAAAATTCCTATAGAAACGGGAGTTACTCAAGTGAAACCACGAGCGGAAGGCTGATAACTAAAAAAAACCTAGTAAAATCTGAAAAGTTACTATATCTAACTTAAGTGGTGACAGCATTGTGTGAGCATTCTGTAGCATTACATGCATGATCTCTAGCATAATTACAAACTAGCTTCCCGCGCGCGGTTTCACCCGCGTAACTCCCGTTCCCGTGGGAAATTCATAATAAAATATAGCCGATTTCTTTCTCAGGCTCTAGACTATATCTGTACCAAATTTCATTTAAATCCCTTCAGTAGTTAAGGCGTGATTGCGTAACAGACAGACAGACAGACAGAGTTACTTTCACATTTATAATATTATATAAGTAAGGAGTAAGGATTATGCTCTCTACTACCAACATTTTTCCATTACAGTAATGAATCTCGAAAGATTCCCTGATGGTCTACAGTTACGGCACCTGTCCGGACCGGTCGTGAATTCGTGACCCGCTTACGATTCGGGTTTCTAAAGTCGAGAGGTGTGAGCTTCGGGCCTTGTGTGCCTTAGTGTGTCATCATAATGAAATGCTCGTATTAAAAACCTTCATATTTTTAAAGGCGACTGTAATATTTTAAGATATAGGTTATTTGGATGGCTTTATGTGATCAGAATAAGCGGGAGGTCACCAACCATCGTAGCCAGGCGTCCCAACTTTTATATCATAATAATATGTTACGCGCAGGTAGGCTCATTCCCGCTTTGGGGGAACTTGACTACTATAGTAGGGTTGCATCCGTCCGGATTTGTCCTAGTTTAGAGGGGGTGCGGGAAGGGTCCGGGCCGGACTAATTTGTAGTGCGGGTTTAAAAATGTAAAGTCTTAAGCCACCAGCGACACTTGCAATGTGCCCGAGACTCCATATAATGTTTTTTTTTTTTTTTTCTATTTGTAGGCTTACGTTTGACCATAATCTCGCTTGATGGAAGGCGAAGATAAGGCCTAAGATGATACACGCTTGCCTAGAAAGTGTCTGTTCACTTTAGCCTTAAAGATGTCCAGATTATAGCGTTCCGGAAAAACCGACCCCGGCAGAGAATTCCACTCCTTAGCCGTCCGCATTATGAAGGAAGAAGCAAATCGCTTCGTGCGTATTGAAAGAATGTCTACAACAAAAGGGTGAACTTTTGACATGTCCGGGTTCTGTGTCTAAAATGCGGGTTTTTTCACGCGTCTTGTCCTGGTTGCCAAATTTTGGAGAAGGCAACCCTACACTATAGGACTATGAGGTTAAGATATTGATGTCAAATAGCCTAAACCTAAGAAGAATTAGCATGTCCAGCATTGACCTTGTAAAAGCTGATATCAATAATTATGAAAACTATACTAATACTAGCTGACCCGACAGACTTCGTACTGCCTCAATCGATACATACCCTACACTACCCCTACCCTAGACTACCCCCACCCTACACTACCCCTACCCTACACTACCCCTACCCTACACTACCCCTACCCTACACTACCCCTACCCTACACTACCCCTACCCTACACTACCCCTACCCTACACTACCCCTACCCTACACTACCCCTACCCTACACTACCCCTACCCTACACTACCCCTACCCTACACTACCCCTACCCTACTTCTACCCTACCCCTACCCTACACCTACCTCTAATCTACCCCTAAATTTGTCTGAAAAATAAAAATAAAAATTTAGGGGTGGACTACCCCTAACATTTAGGGGGATGAAAAATAGATGTTGGCCGATTCTCATAGATACCGGATAAGCACAAAAAATTTCATCAAAATCGGTTAAGCCGTTTCGGAGGAGTATGGCAACGAAAACTGTGACACGAGAATTTTATATATTAGAAGATACAAATCTAAAGATTTTATTTTCTTGCTTGTACGCGCTCATCTCGAGAATGGATCCGAATTGAAACTTTCATAGTTATATATGTTACGGCTAATAGCCGAAGTGCGGCTACACCTAGGTTTAGGCGGCGACAACTAGGTGCAGCCGACCACATGCGGTTAAACTTAGATAAATCTCAATAAGTCCCTGTTCAACTCCATTGGTTTAGGTTTTTTTTAACCAACCCAACACCTTTTTCTGTCTTGCACAGGTATTGTTTAATTTAATTAAAACCTAGTTCTAACCGAACGCAAACTAACATGTTATCGATCTTTAGCTGCTTCTCGAAGATAAAGTTTAGCGGGCTAATCTCAAGTTTATGTTTACACTTACCTTTAGCCGTAACATATATAACCTACTCAAATCATTTATTGCATTCCAGTGTTTTTAGGTGGTATTATTACAAATTCTGTTCAATGTGGACCATGTCGGACACAGCAAAGTGAGTTTTTTTTATTTTTTTTATTTAATATCGGCTTACATTTGACCATAATCTCGCTTGATGGAAGGCGAAGATGAGGCCTAAGATGATACGCGCGTGCCTAGAAAGTGTCTATTCACTTTAAGTAAGAGAGAGGGAGACATTTAATTAAATAACATTAAATCAATTGAAATTATTAAATATGTTTACAATTTCAATATTTTGTGTATACTATTCATTATTTTATTATAGTAGATAAAAAAAATATATAAATTAAATATAATAATAAGACGTGCCTCTTTCTATAGAGCTAAATTATATTAAGATTTTAATTATAGAATTAATTATTGTTATTACTATACATATGACGTGATACTAGACTGACAGACAGACCATTTGCTAATCCGCAATAGATTTTGTATTTAATTATATTAATTACATTTCATTGTGTATAATTGACAAGTACAAGTGTATATACCTAAGTGCTTAATAAATATCGTTTAATAATTATTTTAACTTAAAATCTGTCATTCATTTTCATGAATACTGTAGTAGCATTTTGAGATGAGTAATTTTTTAAGTTTATTACATAAAATATGTAATTCTGTCTCATTTTTTATTTCAATAGGCAATTTGTTGAATATTTTTATTGACATTACATATGTATACTTGAAGAATGTATTTTTAACTTTGATATGTTGATACACGCTTGCCTAGAAAGCGTCTGTTCACTTTAGTTTTAATTCATTCAACTAACCCAGACAAAAGATATTCCATACCACTTCAATACTCGACATGTCCCGATAACCAATAGGTAGTGGCTATCTAATGCGTCGCACAATGCGCACACGCAGACTGCGCGACGCCGCTGACGTACCGGATGTAATTTATATATATGTATATATATATATATATATTTATGTATTAGTAATGTATGTAGATATATTCTAACGAGCGACCATTGGTATGTGACGAGAATGAGTACTGCCAGTGAAGAATGTCACTACATAAGTAGGAAATATATCATAATAGTAATCAATTGAGATGAAAGAGTCAGCAAAATACTGTAAAGAACTGCGTTTAGTTATATATATTTACTAGCTGCGCTCTGCTCCAATGGGCCGGCGCGTGATATTTTGTTGCCTACATGTTAATCCAGCTTATAAACTACGCAAACTTTCAGCCAAATCTATTTAGTAGTTTTTGTGTGAAAGAATATCAAACATACATACATCCACACACACAAACTTTCGCATTTATAATATAAGTAGGACATACTTTGTAAGTTACAGAATTTAGAGGCCCTACGTTGATACTTATTAGTTTAGACCAGCGATTCCCAAAGATGTCCAGGTGGACCCCTAGGGGTCTACGGTAATGACAACGGGGGTCCATGTAGGCGTAAAAAATGGTTTCCCAAATAAGTTTTTCAGCGATGGTTTTGATATATGTATATTTTATCGAAATCGGTTGAACCGTTTCAAAGTTATCAGCTCTTTTTAACCCCCGACGCAAAAAGAGACGTAAGTTTGACCGCTATGTGTGCCTGTCTGTGGCACCGCAGCTCTTAAAAGCGTGAACCAATTTTAATGCAGTTTTGTTAGCTGTAGGAATCTTAAACGCATTGTTGGTCTAGACTTTTTGAATGTTCGGTATTTTACGCAAAAATAATTGCCGCGCCCGAGAATCGAAGATGAAATTCTAAATTTATACTAAGCAAGGCTGTGTATCATAAAACCATCTGGTCCATTTACGAATAACTCATATTAAATCAATGTAATATCAATAAACGATGCGGCCATCAAACCTCAATGAACACAATTGATCTGGTTATTGATGATGTCCGTCTCCTGCACATCCTATCAAGATTGCTGACGTTTAATATATTGTTGACAAGTGTATATCAAACCTAGTACTAGGTTTATAAGGAGTCACGAGGTTTATTTTTAGTTACTAGCTTTCCGTTTAACACGCGTAACTCCAGTTACCGTAGGAATTCATAATTATACAGGGTTATTTTTAAAACATTAACACCCTTTCTGGGGGTGAAAGTACTGATAATTATAAGCAACTTTTACTATGGGACCAACCCTGAAAACGCGAAAAAAAATCAGCTATTCCATACATTTTATCGAGGTAAGTGAATGTAAATGTATTTCTCAATAAGTGGGCTATCTACAAATTAAATAATTATCCAAATCGGATCATTAGTTCCTGAGATTAGCGCGTTCAAGCAAACAAACTCTTCAGTTTTATCCATATCCACATTTGCAGTCTTTTGATCAATTTATAGCCATTTCATATTATTTAGCCATTTCATATTATTGTATTATAAATATTGATCATCATCATCATATCGTTTAGAGACCTAATGCTGAATATGTGTCTCCGCTTCACAGACCTTGCCACTTGGCCCGGGTACTTGTAGGATATTACCATAATCACCACGCTTGGCAGGCAGACTAGTGATCGCAGCAATATGGTAAGAAACCTTGAGCTGATGCTGCTGCCCATCCATCAGCTATATCGTCGGTAATACCACAATGCCGCATAAGTGACAATAGCTAAAAAGGTTGAACATCAAATGAAGCAAATTGATTTTTTGACCTTGACAACACATATAAAGAAAATATTTCTTGACAAATGAAATTGCACTTTATTAGCAACTGTCACTTTCGCGGTATTGCCGACGATATGTCATTTCATGGGAAGATAAAAAAGGCACCATAGAAAAAAAAAGTTCCGACCAATGACCTATAAAGTGATTGTATAAGATCCCACGCCTAAAATCTTCCCTTATGTCATTACGAACGTTACATTATCGTCACACGACAATCTCCTGATCGATTTATTGTGATATTAAGTGAGGCCGGATGTGAAAGCTAGTGACGAACGGAAGCGGCTCAAGTTACCGGGAATCGCACACGACTTAGGGCACGCCATTAAGGGCCGACCCGAGTAGGTGAGGTCGCTATTCTTTTTTATTTTTGTTTTTTTTATAAGATGATTGAACCATGTTTGAAGAATGTTTCAAAATCTTGCTTAGCCCAAATTAACTATTCAACGCCGACGCAGCCCGCGAGCACAAACTAGTGTATATCTATACTAATATATAAAGCTGAAGAGTTTGTTTGTTTCTTTGTTTGCCTGTACGCGCTTATCTTAGGATCTACTGGTCCGATTTGAAAAATTCTTTCAGTTTTAGATAGCCCATTTACCGAAGAAGGCTATATATTTTATTATGAAGTTCCCAAGGTCCAGTAATTTTTGAGTTTATTCATTTTTTTTTTTTTTTATTAAATATACGCTTACGTTTGACCATAATCTCGCTTGATGGAAGGCGAAGATAATTCTGCCTATGATGATTCACGCGTGCCTAGAAAGTTTCTGTTCACTTTAGCTTTAATCCAGATTATAGCGTTCCGGAAAAACTGACCCCGGCAGAGAATTCCACTCCTTAGCCGTCCGCATTATGAAAGAAGAAGCATTCATTACAAACATACACACACACAAAAATACAAATATTTTCCTCTTTATAATATTAGTATAGAAGTATAGATAGCTTAAAATGACTAGGTTAGGTTACGTCTTAGTTATTAGTATGCCAATACGACAACGTTAGGTCGCCATGTTACATTTCATAAGTACCTATCTACTTCACACCAATTAATTTGAGGGCCGTTGTCAATAGTTTAGTAGGCAACCGTTTAATAGTTAGTGCATAGACTGAGTTGTGTTATACTTCGACCTATTTAGAAATATCTTAGAACCAAAGAAGTTTAAAGTAGGTGGTGTTCCAACTGACAATTTTAATTTGTCCTTAATTTGTAGTCCAAGTTTCAAAAATTTAATCAGTTACACCGTTTCCAAAGTTAGGTATCAGCTCTTTTTAATCCCCGACGCAAAAAGAGGGTGTCTTAAGTTTGACCGCTATGTGAATCTGTCTGTGGCACCGTAGCTATTAAAAGCGTAAACCAATTTTGATGCAGTTGAGCCGCCAACACAAATCATGCACTGTGCTCGGGCCTCTATCTTTGAAACACCGTTTGATACCTACTTTTAATATAAACGGGGTCTAGGCTCTAAAATCAGGCGTTTTCACTCGTCATGTCCTGGTTGCTAAATTTTAGAGCTGGTAATCCTAGTAGCTTTTCATCCGTGCCTCGGAGAGCACGTCACTCAACCGGTGAGAGATCAGGCGCAGGACATAACGCTTTAACTGCGCCTGACTTGAGTCGGTCGAACTATACCACTGCATTTTGAGAGTAAAACAAAAGAAAGTGCACTGTGCACTATATTTTATAGTGTCCTGCGCAGATAGCTAGTCTCCTTAGAGATTGGTCATGAGTAAAATCAATCGACGAAAAAGACTAGATCTTTAACCAGTGAGTGTTGCCAGTGATGATCTATGGATCCGAAACGTGGTGCTTCACTATAGGCCTTATGAACAAACTCAGAGTCGCTCAACGAGCTATGGAGATGGCTATGCTCGGGGTTTCTCTACGAGATCGAATCAGAAATGAGGAGATACAAAGAAGAACGCGGTTTACCGACATAGCCCAACGGATTAGTTCGTTGAAGTGGCAATGGGCAGGCCATATAGCACGGAGAACAGATTGCCGTTGGGGACGAAAAGTTCTCGAATGGAGACCGCGGATCGACAAGCGTAGCGTACGACGTCCACTAACTAGATGGACGGATGACCTGGTAAAGGCCGCGGGATCACGGTGAATGCAGGTCGCCTGCAACCGTAGCAACTGGAAATCTATTAGGGAGGCTTATGTCCAACAATGGACGTCCTATGGCTGAAATGATGAAAATCAATCGGGAGTATTATTAATGTGATCTACATATCGTACATGTAATACCCCGAGGGCCTCTGCGATGTATCACAAACTAATAACTAACGCAACGTCACAATAATGTTATAAATATTCAATAGGCGTTTTATAGTCGGATGGCTCGAGACGGGTTTTTATTTATCCTACTTCACAGATAGGAGGCGTTGTCAATACCTCCGTAGCGTAGCAGTATAAGTCTTGCAGGCCGTGGGTACAATCCCCATCTCCCAATCTTTGTGTAAATTATAAGATTTCTTTCCGGGTCTGGTTGGTAGAAGAACTACGCTCCGTGTCTCGGAAAGTTAAGCCGTTGATCCCGATTGTTATAACATGACCTATAACAAGCGTATACCATGGACCAATCTAATTGCCAAGCGTGGTGACTATGGCAAAACCCTTCGTCAGAAGATGATTATGATAATGTCAATACTGTGAAACTAAGAAACACAATACACAACTTAAATATAAACTAAACATTTTATGATTAACAAGCTGTTGCGTAAAAATAAGGATTTAATAAGCTATCTATCAGGAAAGTTTCGTACAAATCGGTAGGTACTACCGTTTCAATAAACAGACAGACAAAATAAAAAGTAGCCTTTTATAAAGTTATCTCGCCACAAGAAATTGTATCAGACCAGCAATTACTAGTGTAATTTTATTTCTCAAATAGCTGCGCCCCACGGTTTTACCCACGTAACTCTGCTCCAGTGGGTCGGAACGTGATTTTTTGTAGTCTATATTATAATCGAGCTTAAGAACTATTCCCGTGCAAAGTTTCAGCCAAATCCATTCAGTAGTTTTTACGTGAAACAGTCTAACAAACATCCATCCATCCATCCATAATTACAAACTTTCGCGTTTATAATATGTATTAGTAGGATGAGATGAATAAAACACAACCTTTATGTCTTGATCAATGGCATAAGCTATATTACAAGAACAATATTATCAAATAGCGAAGAAATGAGTAACACAGATAATTCAAAACACCCATATCATTATATGAGATTATAATGATATGGGTGTTTTGAATTATCTTATTACAGTCATAGACAAGTACAAAGATATGTTACATCACCTGACACGATATCAACAATGTTATGACATTACCAGATTAGCAAGACTCATATTTCAAAATTGAGATTAATAAATTTAACCCACCGGTAGGATTCGAACTTGCATCTTAGGTATAGCCCCTAATGCCTTGACCATTCGGCCACAGTGGCACCCGACCGGTCATCAAAATTTTGTCAATCTATTTTATAACAAGTCTCAAACGTTAGTGCCATCTATCGGTAATGATACACATTACTTTAACAAATATCTCCAAAGTTGCATTTGGATTTAAATATTTAAAAGATGACACCATGTGTTTAAATTTTCTTTTTTGCTAGTGTTATTTAAGTTATTAATATTACTTGTGTTGGGGCCGGAACGATAGCACGAAACATCAACAAAAATACTAGTTGAGGACAAAAATTCTGCCAGAAATATTGAAAAAAAAATACAATTCTTCGGTAGCCATGTTCAGCTGCAGACTTGTGCTATGCATACATAACCAGCAGTTGGACGAAGATCAAAGCCATAGCCTTTCCACCTACCCTCTAATTAACCTATTATACCGCATTAGTCTCCATCGATCGTATTCGCGACAATTAGCTTATAAAATATTCATCCATTCTGACGTGGTCGTATGCTAGTGGCTCTATCACTCATTTTCTAGTTTTAATGTGTCTAGGCTGATGCCCAATGGAGTGCAGCCAAGTGGGTTCTGAGAAAGTCTGTTTTAAAAAGTTTTAACATCCCATTAACTCATCATCAGCCCGTACAACGTCCACTGCTGAACATGGGCTTCCCATCCAATGGAGGGTTTTGCCATAGTCACCACGCAGGCGGGTTGGTGACCGCAGTATTATGTGTAAAAGGAAACGCAGCTGTCCGTTTTCTTGACATACGATTATTATAGATGAAGTTATAAAAATTGAGACCAACGGCTTAACGTGCTTTCCTAGGCGCGGAGGGTAGTCCCTCAACCAATCAGTCCCGGAAAGAAATCTTTGAATTTACACAAAGATTTTCTTGTCCGGTATGGGGATCGAACAGACGACCTCCGAGATTCAAAGCGAGACTTATGCCGCTACGCTACGGAGAATACTAATTTATAATGCTTAAGAGTTTGTTTGTTTGTTTCGCTTGCTTTAACGCGCTAACCTCAGAAAACTGTGAACCGATTTGAAAAAAACTCTCAGTGTTAGATAGCCCATTTATCGAGGTAGCGGACGCGATGCTAGTTTCAAGCTACAAATGACTGTGTTTAAATAAAATATACCTACAATATGGCTATGTAACAACAAAGCCGAACTAGCTAATTTAATATAATAGGTAGTTGCAACTATCAATTAAAACAACGGGCGGTATCAATGCCGAGCTGTAGGTGTTTCAGATCAGGTAGGTACCTAACACCTTTCCAATTCCTACAACCGATAGCTATTTTGTGACAATTATATCTTTATAAGTATACTAGCTGTGACCGCCACTTCGTCCGCATAATAGTGACAATGAAAAGCAGTTTTAACTATTTAGGCTAAAATATTACGATACTTCCATATGATCTTCACCACCCCCCTTTCAAACCCCTACAACCCTTCTTCTCTATAAAAAGTAGCCTTTGTCGTTTCTAAGGTTCTAAACTATCTGTGTACCAAATTTCATTTAAATCGTTTACGTATTTTTGGCGTGAAAGGCCGACATCCAGACAGACAGAGTTACTTACGCATTTATAATATTAATAAAGAAGTAAGGATAGTAAGAAAGCAAGAGGTTAAGTTTGTGACTGGATGTTTGGGGCAATCTCTGATATTGCTAGTCCGATTTCGAAGTCTTTCACCATAAAATAATTTGAGAGTCATCATCGTCATTCCGTATAACGTCCACTTCTGAAGATTTTGCCATAGACTACGCTTGGCAGGCGGGTTGGTGACCGCAGTATTATGTTGTAACACACAAGGCAACCAACTCGATCAACTAAATTCTATTATTAATTTTAATTTTCGTGATGGAAGATTTAACGCGTCGGATCTCTGACTACATCCAGTACCTAACATTTATTTAAAAAGCTAAAAAAAAAAAAAAAACATTAATCTAAATAAGGAACTCAACTTTAAATTTCGAATGCGCTAGGGATGTGAACAGTTCAATTCATAGAGCAGAAAAAAATGTAGAAACGTGGTAGGTACCTGAGGCCAAGGCATCGTGGTCATAATTCTTAACATAATGGTTCGTCGTTTAAAAACTTCTATCCACAATTTTTATTTTAAAATGTTGGCAATTATGAAAGTTAAGCTTCGCGCTTTTTAACTTAAGTTTTTAAGTCGATTAAACAAAAATAGCTCCCTAAATTTAGGAAAATGTGTTCAAGTGTAATGACTAAAGTGTTTTTTACTGTGTTTCAGTACATATTAAGAAACAAAGAACTGAACTTTTATAGTTTGTTTAAAACTAACCTACTTTAAACGAAGTGACAGTTTCAAATAAAACAAGTATTCTACATAATATAAAAGCGCATCAAAAAGGGGGCAGTCAAAGGATTCCCCGAAAGATCCACACCTAAGACTAACCACAGATCCAGAAGACATGTAAAAATCATGATTTTCCATGTAAATATAGATATTTAATGTAAAACTTTATATTCAAGATCGTCAGAACAAAGTAGAGTCTTTCGTCTTTCAAAATAATCGCAAATTATGAAACACGCACAAAACGGCTGGACCATGTACCCTATAATCATTCGTTTCAACAGAATACGATATAACGACTGAACTTCTGTCCAGTAACACAAAAAAAAAAACAAAAACGCATTACCCAAGAAAAAAATCCTTTGTCACCTGACATTTTGTCATCGTCTCACCGTGTATATACAATCCGCAATTTTATTCCCTAAGAAGAATCACCAGATATTTCATTTCATTTCAAAACTCGAGTAGACAAACACTTTTAAAACATATTTTTTTCAAATTTCGATCTCCGTTCCAAAAGCATCACGCACGCCAACGAAACAAGAGAAATGTGTACAAAAATAGTAGAATAAAAAAAAAACGCACTCGCATTCATAAAACAATCATACGAGTCCGTAAACACTAGACAATAATACAATAGTAGAACCAAACTAACATCAACACTATACAGGCACTTTTGTTACATCACACAAACTTTGTACGAGATTCCGACGCGGCACGGCGTACGTCCGCACGGCAACGCTACGCGGCGACTACTGAGCTGCCATGGCCGTTTACCACTCACTCGCGAGCCGGTGTTGCTAACAAACTATAGAGAATTTCCTACGTATGTGAACTGCCAAGTTGATTGCGAGAAGGATATCAGTAATTATTAAAAATATATTATCTTAGTATTAAGGATAAATAAAGATAACCACAATTAATATGCACTATGGTATAAAATTCAATTGTAGGATATTTACATATATTTATATAGATCTCGACAAGTTAAAATTGATAACTTTACAACAACAGAATTGTAAGTTGAAATGTTAAAGCTTGGTTTAATTCATTAAACTAACCACTATAAAATAATATATGCACTCAATGATTCAAACCGGTTACGGCTACAATTACAGAAAAAGTTATATTTTTTTTTATAAATTTCGCATTAATAGGCAAAAGAAAAATATATTTCGAAGGACCATAACAAAAAAGTAAATCAGTCTACTTCTTCTATATTCAACAAAAAAGAACATTCAACTCTACATTTGAACGTCTCTACATGATCCGAATCTCCCCATACTCTGGAAGCAAAAGCTCCAGTTACTCTGGCAGCCCCACACAAAAAGCGACGTTGCCAATTCGCCAGCGGGACGAGGGGCGAACGTAACAATAAATGAGGTTAAAGTTTCCGAACACAACTTCAACTCTGTACTTTTTTCAAATTTCAAACTTGAAAAAAGAATTTTTGTGCATGAAAAATTTATTGGAACAAGTAAAACTTTGTCTATGCTTTTAAAAAGTTAGGATAGGTTTTTGTTTCGATAATAAAAGTTGGCTTAAGTTGTAGATTAAGTATACACTTTTTTCTACGATTATGTTTGAAATTATTTTTAAAATTTTCTTTATATAATAATATCTTGGATTTGTCTAAATCCTTTAAAGCAGTTACTTACAAACATTTAAATACGAACAAGACTAACAACTTACGCAAAGGATAATAAGTTAAGCCCAGAACTTTCCAAATTGCGAAAGTGTTTTTAGGTCTTAAGAGTTCAAGCTACAATGATTATTATCTCCGTAATGACCCCCGAAAAAGGGCAAAATGAAAAAAAAACTGATGTACAGATTATTGAAAAACGTTAAAAGACAATAATTAGGAATATTAAACTCATCGGAATCCTTATGCAAATTAATACTCCAATATGGATCCAAAACTCGGTTTCCAAGGTTTTAAAATCAAGTATTTTCAATTGTCTATATACGCCTGTTTCCCACGGGGGCAAGCAGATGCAACATATTTTCACTTGTTACGGTCCTTTCAAATTATTACATTCTTTATACGTTAGTGCATCAGGATTCTACAAGTTGTATTGCCTAATTGCATTGGTGGAATTCTTTAAAGATTTTTTGTTAATATCGGCTGCAGTAGAGTTTGAGTCAAACTGATGTATTTGTATACAATTCTTGATCTTTCTTGCTAGTAAGGTCTATCTAAGAATTGTTTTTAAATACGACAGTTGCCATTGAGCACAGCATAGATACAGACAGCCAGATGAATTTAGATGTACTTCCAGATAAATAAATATGGCTATCCAACTAGAAAAATATCCTTATGATTTAATCTATCTTGGATAATTATACTTCATTACAACGGGCAATTAAGACACAGGAACCAGTATATTTGTTAAGGACTCATTCCCGTGTGCCCTTAACATTATATATAAAGCCTATTTTACTACGTAGCATTCTAATGGCGAAAGAATTGTCCAAATCCGTCTAGCCGTTTGCTTCTTTATAATATTAGTTTTTTTTTTCGTACGAACTTAGTGTAGTTAGCCACGAGGCTTTTGCTACTTCGCTGGGCATAAAGGCGAACAGAGCTCACATTAATAAATAAATAATAAATAAAAATCATTTTTATTTACGTAAACCTATTACAGGCACTTGCAAATAGTCAAAACAATAATTTATTATTAATCTATGTATAATTTTAACATTTATAAATGAGCATATTAAGCAGGTATTTTAGTTATTGTTTTTAATAATTTTAGTCTTAACTTTATTATTTCACTATATTGTGTCCAATAGCTTGTTCTGTCTATATTAAATTATATTAAGAACAATTGTCATTATTTGGGCGGACCATGAGTATATAACGACGGACGCGCTTTAATGCTAATATGTCATTACTAGTATAGAATAAGAATGGATAAACCGGTTAAAAGTTCGCGTGTATACAAAATTAATAAATGGCGTACCTATACAAGAAAATTCTAAATTTTATTCTCAAGTCTCCAGAAATAAGAGAGACATGGCCATTGCCAACTCCCAAACACACAGTAGATACGAGAGTACATATCGCCGGGGACTTCTCTAAGTGGGTCCGTACAGCTCTGTTGCAGCCATAAACAACTAGTTTATAGTCACTCGGACAATAAAACGAATGGAATTAGATAGCCATTTAATCTGCTCGGCATCTAGACGGGATATAAACAAAACTAACACGAGTATATAAAATATATTTTTACTATTGCAGTTTTAAGTAAGATTCCTATATATAATATTTTTGTTTACGTCCACATCTGAGCACGAGCCTCCTCTTAACAGACTTTGTGTAGCCGTTGTCGCCAAGGTAGTTGAAGTTGTCACCAGTAAGATGATGAGTATTCTTGAGCTGATAGATTCTGCTGCCCATCCATTAGGTGTATGTGCCTACAGGGGAGGGGCCCAATTATTGCCCCTCCCGAGAGGAGTCTCGATCCTCGAGACTAGACGCATGGCGGTGGTCCTGGTTGTCGATCATTTCGAGTCCCCGGGGCCACCGCCAGATGCGTCCGAGGCTGGCTACCGTGGTGGTTTTAGTGGGTACCGGATGCCCCGGCTCGCTCGCTACATAGAGCCGGGTGCAAGTGAAGGAGTCCCTCACTCCCCCACCGTCTTTCCCCAAGACGGTGGGAAGTCTATCAAAGATTTCCACCACGTAAAAAAAAAAAAAAAAAAAAAAAAAAAAAAAAAAAAAAAAAAAAAAGGTGTATGTGCCTAAGTCACCTCTTATGACATGGGCATAGATGAGCATGGGTTGGTCTATTCTAAGCCGGAAACCATACGACGATATAATATAAATATTACGAGTTTTGACTGCACCGGTGGCTCAGTGGTTACGATAGTTGCTTCTAAGACCTGGTGTTCTGGGTTCGATTCCCACCCGGGACAATTATTTGTGTGAACCACAAATAGTTGTTCTGAGTCTGGGTGTTCTTTGTGTCCGTGAAATGAATGTTTGTAAAGTCCCCCGCGACACAGGGATTTATTTCCCTAGTGCGGGAGGTGTCGTGTAAAAAGAAAAAAAAAAAAAAAAAAAAGTATGCCATTGGTATTATATGCAACTGAGGGATATCATGTAGAGTCCATGTCCATCCAAAATCTGGATCCTTGTCTTATAACTACAAAATAAGCAACCCGTTCAACGGAACCCCAAGGAGGCACCACTCAAGTCATTCATCTGCTATTGAAAAATAGATTTTTGTTAAATGGTGACTTATTTTTCCTGTGGCCACTCCAAATCTTTGGCTGTGACCTGTAGCGCACTGCTACGTTATTCATCGAGACTAAATAGTAATTCATACGAGGAAGCAAGTTATTTTTCTATTGAAAACTTGCCCATGTCATTTCCCAGTCCACAGACTGTATTTAATCTCTGAGCTACACAAAAATGATATCAACTCATCGCTCAATTTTGGTTTGACGCGCCTTTTAACCTGAAGAGAGTTGAGCAGAGATATATCCCCTACCATGTCGTTAACTATCACATACAAGCTTTGAAAGCTGACCAGAACTATATGGCCCCCATTTCGTCAACTATGTTACACAATCTTATAGGAAGCGAGCCTATTGTCATTGCTATAATACCCAAGTACTCTTGTATCAGACACAAATCCACACACTGTCATTATAAGCCCTTACCTAATGTTCGCTAGAATGATTAAATCATTTTATTTACAAATAGTCAACAAGTGTAGGTGTTAACTAAATGTACAGGTGCGAATCAGAGGGCCTCGACAATACGATACTACTGTTTCGGTATTCGATCGCTTACTTATCAATAAACAAATCGCTTTAGGACTAATCAAAATGACTTATACTAAGCAATCGTTCTTTTTAGGGTTCCGTAGCCAAATGGCAAAAAGCGGAACCCTTATAGATTCGTCATGTCTGTCTGTCTGTCTGTCCGTCCGTATGTCACAGCCACTTTTTTCCGAAACTATAAGAACTATAATGTTGAAACTTGGCAAGTAGATGTATTTTGTGAACCGCATTAAGATTTTCATACAAAAATAGAAAAAAAAAAACAAAAAAATTTGGGGTTCCCCATACATAGAACTGAAACTCAAAAAAATGTTTTTCATCGAACCCATACGTGTGGGGTATCTATGAATAGGTCTTCAAAAATGATGTTGTGGTTTCTAATGTAATTTTTTTCTAAACTGAATAGTTTGCGCGAGAGACACTTCCAAAGTGGTAAAATGTGTGTCCCCCCCCCTGTAACTTCTAAAATAAGAGAATGATAAATCTAAAAAAAATATATGATGTAATTACCATGTAAACTTCCACCTTAAATTGGTTTGAACGAGATCTTGTAAGTAGTTTTTTTTTAATACGTCAAAAATCGTAAACCGCAATTTAGCTTTCATTCAATCAACTCGAATATAAAAATATAAAATAACATTTCATTTCATAAACATACGCTTTTTTATTTATTCTTGATATCAAAAATAGGTACGCACTTGTAACTGAAACGGAACCCTTCGTGCGCGAGTCCGACTCGCACTTGGCCGGTTTTTTTAATAAGTATTTGATCATAAAATAAAAGTGACGATTAACATCGTAATAATCTAAATTAAACTTAAGGGTAATAAATCGATTCAATTGAAGAATGCTATGTCTAAGCCCTTAATTAATAGAATATTTAGCCTAAACACAAAAAAGGTCATAACCGTCACACTCAACACTCAACTGCATAAGTTCAATGCGTAATACGTAACGCCTCCCCGCGAGGAGTTCTATTCCGTAGTCATCACCTATCACTCCCTAGAATACTCTTAACATAAGAGTTATAACAATCGTGATGTTTTAAAGTGCAATCCCATAACCAATTCAAATTTAAACTATCTCCATATCAACAAGGCAACTCGCGAGCCTTTACATAATTCGTCTACAACAACACAAAACGATGATAATAATATGTTTATTGCGCAACGAGCCTGTCAGCGGCAGACGTGTCCTAAAGTGGGGTGAGCAACTGAGTGTAAGAGAAACACTGTGAAGGTTAAGGGAAGATGGACTTTTATGGATGAATACGTGTGCCCACGATTTCATCTGTGGTGAGTTGCGGCTCTACAAGTACTACAATGGATCTACGAGCCACGTGCCATTCAACTGCACAAATACGCAAGCAGGACTCCATCCTTATCGAATAGTTTAAAAATTACAACTAAGCAACCTGCGCAAGAGGGCACCTTGTGGTGCTTGGACCACATGGCAGGGTGATTCAGGAATGTTGACATTGACATTTTTAGGAGACTATGGTGCAACTCTCACTCTACTTTACGGAACGGGCTTCGGTTCTGTCAGTTCGGGCATCAGAACCAATGGATACCGTAGCGTCTCACATTCAAAACCGCCTCGTAATGTGACTATTTTCACATCAGATTTTCTTCGGAGACTAATAAGTAACAGGCACTAGCACAAAACATTTTATTTCACATGTGTCCTAGTAAGTCAGTGATTGTTGGAATATCATATAAGTTAACAATAATATTTAAAAAGCTAAGGGTGAATAATTTACCGATTTCTCCGATATTTAACGTTTTGTAAAAATCTCCCCGTTTACCCAAGCCTTATCAATATGTTACTATGTATCATTACAATTGCGACATAATTGATAACATGTTAATCAAAATTTAACATTTCTAATTACAATGATAAATTGATCGATAAGCTATCTACAGATAGTTAAACAGACATTTTCCGGTCATTTCCAATGCACGCCAATATTACAAAATATTTAATCTGTCTTTCAAGATTCCAAAAGCAGACCAAAACCCTATTATTATTATTATACTCAATACCTACGTCAATTCATATATAAATACTAGCGGCCCGTCCCGTCTCCGCACGGGTGCACATTTCGTGTAAAAATATAGCCTATGTTGCTCAGGGATAATGTAGCATTCTAATGGTGAAACAATTATCGGAAACATTTCCTCTTTATAACATTGGTATAGATACGCAGTACAGTGCATAACAGCATAATAGTGTAGGTTACCTAATTACACTATAAAGTAAGACTCCTGTGATACAGCAATCTAATCCAGCAAGCCAGCTAGAGATCTGGCCCAGGACTAGCAAAACTACAAAGTTTCTGACTACGCGCTTCCATTACAACTAATGTACAGTTTTTCCGAGACAACTGAACCCGGTTACACCCAACGTAATACATAAAAAGAACCCTATTCTATCTGTATCCTACAAACCTCATGATTCCTATAATAGATTTAAAAAATATTTGTACGAAACACTCCATTCCTTCATAAATTTTTCGCACAGTCCCGCTTCACCAAGTACATACCTACCTAATATGTTTACAATAAAAAAATTCTAAGTGGATTACTCCTCATTATAAATTAACCCGACAAAATTAGGAAGTCACGTTAATTCTATTATCTTTGAATGGGCGCGTAACTTCTGAACTTAATCGTTTCTCTCTTGACTCACGCGACGTTGCCGGTCCGTTCCCCTCCTTTTAGAGGGAGACGGGGATATAAACAGAGCGGGATAGTCGACAAGGGAATAAGGGAGCTTTACGATGTCATAGGATAATGTAAGAAAAAGTTTTATCTAGTAGTAATTTTTAAAGTGTGTGAAGTTCGTAAAGTGTAATAGCGAGCGTATGTTATTAATTATTTTGCGTGTTAAAGTTAATTTTAGAATGATAAGATAGTAGTAATATGAAGCGCAATGCGCAATCGCAGTTTAGGTACAAATTACTGCGTTTTGCTGTAGGTCTAAGTACTAGCTAAGTTTAGGGTTCCACTTAGCGCTAGCCTAAGGGTGGAACGAATAGATATTACCTACGTCGTTCTAGGCAACTGTTAGCAAAAAGGCGCTAAAATTGCTTATCTATACTAATGTTAAAGAAAGATTTGACCGTTTGTATATTTCAAGTCTCAGGACACGCTGAATATTTAAACAGTAAAAATATTCATTTCATAAACGCGTTCTGTATATTCTAATTTTGAAATTCGCGCGTATCGTAAAATATAGAGCTATCGACAATGCGCCAATTGTAATTGTTTTCTTTTAACACGTAGAATAATTAAACTTTTTAGGGTTCCGCTGACTTCACTGTCTGTCTGTCACCATGCTGTGTTTCAAGAACCGCGATGGCTAGACAGGTGAAATTTTCACAAATGATGTATTTTCGTCGCTTGTCGCTATAACAACAAATACTAAAAATAAATATTTAAGGGTGGCTCTCATACAACAAACTTTTTTTTTTGCTATTTTTTGCTCGGTATCAATTACGGCAGCAGGAAGCCACTTGAAAATGGTACGGAATCCTCATCATATAAAGATATAGACAATGCGCAAAATGGACTTGATAAAAAAACACGCTGCGCTATTTTAGTTTTAGATTTCCCGCGCTTCACTAACAGCTATAGACAAGTCGACACTTATGTCATATATTTTTTTTTCATCCACGTAGAGTTGTCCAAGATACAGAACAACACAATCGATATCTCAACATCGATACAGAACGAGGTATAAGAATTGACCGGAAAACTAGCGAAGGTTGAAGAATTGGAAACTAAACTACGGCACTTAGCGGTCCCAATCGATGTTCAACTTGATTCTAACTTTACTTGCGGAGGACTATTACGTGTTATTAAGGGAATAGATACTTATTACCTACACGAATAGACAATATTCTATATGCTATAGGAGGCTACATTATCATCATCATCATCATCAGCCCGTATAACGTCCACTGCTGAACATGGGCCTCCTACCGCGGGCGGGGGAGGCAGGCAGGTTGGTGACCGCAGTATTATGTTGTACCACACAAGGAAACGCTGCTGCCCGTTCCTTGATATACGATTGTTATAGATGATGTTGTGACAATCGGGACCAACGGCTTAACGTGCTTTCCGAGGCACGGAGGGTAGTTCCTTAGCCAACCAGACCCGGAAAGAAATCTTAGAATTTACACAAAGATTACATGTACGGCGTGGGGATCGCGAACCCACGACCTCCGAGATTTAAAGCGAGCCAAATACCGCTACGCTACGGAGGTTGTCTATATTTTATTTTTTATTTTCTATGGAGAACTAGCGACCCACCTGGGTTAAAAGTCCAATTTAATATAGAGTTTCAGTTTGGACAGGACAGCGTCTGTCGGGTCAGCATAATATATAATCTCTCAGAAAATCAGTCAAGAAACTTCAAGGAATCAAATCCTTAAGTTTCTAATTACGAACCGATAGCAATAAATTTCCATTGCATTACTTACTAAGGTACTATATACCACTACATAATATAATATATAAGCTACTTAAGTCTGCCACTAACTCAGTATCCTACAACTTGCTCTGTCAAAGTTCGTAAGTCGAGAAACTCTTGCATACAGCGGCATATAGGTAGGTACTCAACTACTCACCTACTCATAGTATGTAGAAATGCACATACATTTATACTAACTAATATAATTTAAAAATACAAATATCTAGTGTTAATTCCGGTAAAAATGTGTCTATATGCAGTAATGCTATTTTTGCACCCCCTCGTGCTAAGCTAAAATGCTTGTGTTACGAGTGGGTTCACGTCGGTAGTGCAATGGGTGGGGTTCGAACCGGCGACCTCAAGATCACAAGTCCGACGCCCTAGCTATTGAGTTACGGTCGCTATTAGTAAGATTCATCAACTCATATTATGTTAAGTTACCAAACTCACAGCAAACCCAGTCTCTATCCTCCCAACCCCAGTACTGACACAAAATCATTACCAAGTGAATCAACTCGTAGGCTAATAAATCTAACGAGATATTACGCGTGAGCCAGACGGGGGGCGTAGGGCTGTCGACAGGGCCTAGACTCACAAAGAATCCAAATGCTAATCTTTCAAAGTGGCTTCCATCTTAGAACAGACCACCTCATAAATTCCTATGGGTGTAGTATGTAGCAAATAAGGGACATACAGCTGATGGATGGACAGCAGCATCTACCAGCTCAAGGATGCGAACATCATAAAACGAGCATTAATCACGAATGTATTACGCATCATCCCAGCGTTGCGGGTTACGTAGCATCTCCGCAGCCTCCCGACCCTTGGACTACAGCCCGCATAACGTCCACTGCTGAACATGGGCCTCCTCCCGAGGGAGGGTTTTTGCCATAGTCATCACGCTTGGCAGGCGGATTGGTGACTGCAGTATCATGTGGTCACACACAAGGAAACGCTGCTGCCCGTTTCCTGGTATACGATTGTTATAGATGATGTTATAACAATCGAGATCAACGGCTAAACGTGCTTTCCGAGGTACGGAATTAAATCTTAGAATTTACAAAAAGATTTCTTGTCCGGCGTGGGGATCTAACCCACGACCTCCGAGATTTAAAGAGCGCCAAATACCGCTACTCTACGGGGGTTGTCTCCTCCCGACCCTTAGTTAGCAAAAAACCTTCCGATGCCCTTGTAGACCCGAAGTCCATGTAATGCAGATATAGTAGCACAAGACTCCCCTAAGAAACTCAACGTCATAATCCCTCAATCTCTCCGCCAGACGACCGCACTGAGCCGAGGTCCAAGTCCTATAGGACGCCCTCCTGCGCAGGTTGCTTAGTTTGTAGTTTTTAAGCCATTTAATAAGGCTAGAATATTGCTCGCCTTTATGCCCGGTGACGTAGCAAAATCTTCGTGGCTAACTGCATATCTGCCCTGCTTATTGTACTTGTAGTTTGTGAAATTTTTGGGATTTTCACATGAAACGCCGTACATTGCACATGGCAAGTACGGCGTTTCTCGTTAAATAAAAAACAAGTTTCTAATAAAATAATATATGATTTTATTTTTTTTGTGTATAGAATATAAATTGTCATTATCGTAAAAAATCCCAAAAATATCGATTACTGCAAGTACAAAATATATGGCCCATATATTATGTCCACCCAAAAAAATGTTCGTAGTATTTTTTGTGTCTCTTGTAAAATTTGCGTTTTGCTAACCGCTGAATTACAGATATTGTCAACATAACCATGAAAACTAGATTAAATTTAGGGCCGTACGTACCTTAAAACCCCTACACAGAGGGACCCCACACCGGGGTGATGTACGGACCGATTTAGCTAATATAATGACGGAGAAGGGAGAAGGCAATACTAATGTTATAGTCATTTTGAAAGGGCAGATTATCCCTCGGGATGTCAGGCTTATATCTATTGAAATTGAGTGGTGAAACGTCAATGTTATATATATACATAGTTTAATTAACTTAAAATTCTATATTAAATTTAATTAAAGATGCATCGTATTTATACTAAGCCTACGTAGCGTAGGGGTTTTTGGCTCGCTTTAAATCTCGGAGGTTTCAAAGAGGAGTTCAATTCCCACAAGAAATCTTTGTGTAGTTTCTAAGATTTCATTCCGGATCTGGTTGGCTGAGGGACTACCCCCCGTGCCTCGGAAAGCACGTTAAGCCGTTGGTCCAGGGAACGGGCAGCAGCGTTTCCTTGTGTGTATAACATAATTCTGCGGTCCCCAACACGCCTGCCAAGCGTGGTGACTATGTCAAAAACCCTCCCTCGGGAGGAGGCCCTTGTTCAGCAGTAAACGTTGTATGGGCTGATGATGATGACGCTATGACGGGCTAGATTTTAAACACAGACACACAGGGACAAGAAGGCTGTACTTTACACCTACTTTAACCTAACCAGTACCAGAAAGATTCTACACTTGTTGTCTGTCGCGGGAATCGAACCCACAACCAAAAAAAATATCAATTCATTTTCTTATCAACCTCAACACGATATTGGACTATGTGTCCAAGTCCAATAAAAAGACACAATTATAATAGAAAAGAAAACTAATATAATTGGATTCCGACAGTCGGGAAGTAATCAAAGAACTAAAATATCACGTTGCATCATTAATATTATGGCGTGTTCACATTTAGACAGTAAGCACACCATTTATTGCATAAAAAACGCAAAGATTCAAGTTATTATTTACTAGCGACCCGCCCCAGCTTCGCACGGGTGCAATGCTGATGTATCATACGTATAAACCATCCTCTAGAATCACTCTATCTGTTAAAAAAAACCGCATCAAATTCTGTTGCGTAGTTTTAATGATCTAAGCATACATAGGGACGGACAGACAGCGGCAAGCGACTATGTTTTATACTATGTAGTGACTAGCTGAGCCCCGCGGTTTTACCCGCATTACTCTGCTCCAGTGGGTCGGAGCGTGATTTTTTGTAGCCTATACGTTAATCGAGCTTATTAACTATCTCCGTGCAAAGTTTCAGCCAAACTCATTTAGTAGTTTTTGAGTGAAAGAGCAACAAACATACATACATCCACACATACAAACTTTCGAATTTATAATATTAGTAGGATTATTATAGTAGGATTTACTAGCTGTAAAGAAAGACGTTGTCACGTCCTAAGTAAAACTTTATGTTAAATTAAACTTTTAATATTAGGCATGATAGCTCTGAACTAACCGTGACTTTTTTAAATATTTTGAACACTTTTTGGAAGGATTCGAACCTGCATCTTAGGAAGAGCATCTTAGGCTAATTGGTTAAGGCATTGGGGGCTTTACCTCAGATGCAGGTTCGAATCCTGCCGGTGGTCGAATTTTATCAATCTAAATTTTGAAATAAATCCGTGGTTTGCACTAAGAAATTTAGTTTTATAAATACATCTACTTTGTAAGAAATAATACATTAATTAATGTATATGTATCTTATTCAGGAATGCATAAAAATGAAACAGATCACATACCAACACGATTAAAAAAATATTTAAGCATAAACGAATAATATAAGTGCGTATCATAAGGATAGTCCTAACAGACAGTCGCACTATCCCCGTGTGCACTCAACATAACAGTGTATCGTGGAATCAGTAAATAACATCGGAATGGCGCTGTAATTGTTGGCTGAATGTTTTATTGGAGAGGGTGGCGGGGTGGAGCGGCGGCCTCTTTGTTCTACTTACTAGCGACCTCTCAAATGCTCTGAAATATAAGTAAATGCATGACAACACACGCCTCCGTTTAGTCATAGGATAATAAAAACTGAGGATATTCAGAGCTATCGTAGAAAAGCCTTTTTTTGTATATGCTGTTTATAAAACTGCGGTCACCAATCCGCCAAGCGTGGTGCCTATGTCAAAACTATCCTTCGGTAGGAGACGTATGTTCAGCATCAGACGTTATACGGAATGATGATGATAATCCCAACCCCATCCCATCTATGAGCACAATATTCCTAAGAAAAATAAAATAAAATATTTTATTCAATTTTCTTTCGTTAGTCTCTTACGTCCTATCGGTCTTAACTTAATCATCATCATCATCACCAGCCAGTATAAAGTTCAATGCTTCGGCGAAAATATTACGTCCTATTAAATCCCAAGTTAGTAAACTGTCATATTATTATGTTGTTAACCCCGAGGCTTTTGCTACTTCACCGGGCATAAAGGCGAGCTGAGCTCCAGCCTAGATAAATGGTTTAAACACTACAAACTAAGCAACCTTCGCAAGAGGGCGTGCCCTGTGGGACTTGGACCTCGGCTCAGGGCGGTCGCTGACGGGGAGATTGTGGGCTTATCGCTTTTAGTTTTTTTTAAGGGAGTTTTGTGCAACTGTCGCTCTACTTTACAGTTCGCGGGCCTCACGGACTACGGGTCTACGAAGGCATCGGAAGGTTCTTAGCAAACTAAGGGTCGGGAGTCAACTTTACGTGGCATATGTAATAATACGTACCAAAGTGCTGCCACACAGTCAGGTGAGATTTAAAATAAAAAAACCTTAAAGCCAAGACAATCTAAAATTGAAAACAGAACGCAGAATTCTTAGGAAAACTACAAACAGTGAAGAAAATGATAGCCGACGTAATAGAGGCATCGATAAAGCAGTTAACAAGCGCACATGTCCTATTTCCTTTACATTTGATTACAGGGTTGCGTTGCGAACTGTACGCTAGGCTTGCAATAATGGTAGCCTGATGAACGTAATAGCGACCTTGTTGCAGGGTTTATATCTAAAAATATTGGCTAACTTGGAAAAAGGCTGATCGATTTTGCATTGATTTTGTGTGCCCATGAAAAATGCAAATACACTTAAGCAAAATTCCAAGTCCTGGAAAAGACCAAGTTTAAGGGGAGAAAATTTTGATTAAATCTTCTATGGCAGTTAATCATCACGTACTGGGTTGACTGGACTCGATGAACCCAATAAGCGAAGGTAGTATGGTATGACTAATAGTAGCTATTAGTGGCAGATTCTGAACTGCCCAAAACGGCTAAGAGGTTCAAAGATAATCACTGTCTTGGCAAAATCGCTCAACGGCCCTGCGGCATGACAAGGTCTGTTAATAGGAGGCCCATGTTCAGCAGTGGACGTAAACGGGCTGATGATAAAGAATAAGAAAACGGCTAAGACTGTCTGTCCACTTTTTCCGATGAGACTCATAATTAAAACTTTACATTTCATCATCAGTAAAGGGAAAAGGGAGAAAGTGATAGCGTTACGGCTTGCAGAACAGAATAGAAGAAAAAAACTTGTAGCGCTAACAACAAATAAATTGGGATAACGACAGAGAGATGGTGATGTTTTCATGATTATCTTCTTAGTCATCCGTGACACCACAATCGGCAGATGAATTGGTCACCACAGTATTAATGATGCTATATATATGATAGTATTATAAACGCTGCTACTCCTATCTTAATATACGAGTTTTCAGATGATAGTATGGACGCAACAACAATATGGCTGGCACTTCTGGACTCCCAAAAAGATAGTCCACTACTTCTTCTCCCATGAGAGGCCCTAAGTAACCTTCATATGGACGCCTGGGGCCGTCAAGCCGTCTAGGAATTTATTTTCCTACTTCGCATCTCTTGTCTAGGAATAAGGAAGAATGACTACTTGTCTTCCAAGAATTTTTCTGGGCTTATCATAGGCTCAAAATAACACTAATAGGGACGTCTAGAGGACCAGCAATTTATATTCTTAGTATGCATCTCTTGTTCAGGAACTAGCTAAAAGGCTTGTCTTTCAACAAGAAAAGGCAATTATGATTCCAGCCTCCGTAGCGTAGCGGTATTTGGCTCGCTTTAAATCTCGGAGGTCGTGGGTTCGATCCCCACGCCGGACAGGAAATCTTTGTGTAAATTCTAAGATTTATTTCCGGGTCTGGTTGGTTGAAGGACTATCCTCCGTGCCTCGAAAAGCACGTTGTGATAACATCATCTATAATAATCGGATATCAAGGAACGGGCAGCAGCGTTTCCTTGTGTGATACCACATAATACTGCGGTCACCAATCCAACATAATACTGCGGTCACCAATCCGCCTGCCAAGCGTGGTGACTATGGCAAATACCCTCCCTTGGGAGGAGGCCCATGTTCAGCAGTAGACATTATACGTGCTGATGATGATGATGACTATCTCCTGTCTTAAAATAAAACTGAACATCAAATCTCTCCATCCTTAAATTATACAACACAATATACAATTGCGTACATGATTCTACCTGACAAATGGCTCTGTCAATTTGTCCATCACAAATGTGTATAAATGTTTTACTTTGAATACATACAATCACAACATATGTCCGGATATTTGGCTGGTGCTTGCATAATCCTGATTTAAATTGTGCTATGAATTGATAATAGAGAATAGTGACTAGATAGGTTCCATTCAAGTTAGAACTTTATGTCGAAAGCTTAAGGTTGAGATTTGATCTTTGAATTATGTGGTAGTTTATACCTACTTCATTTAGGTGTTTTTAGGATGACCTGACTTAGGTTATATTTTAGAGTAACGGGCCCACAGATGGGTATTTTTGTATTTTTTCTAGAAAGGCAGCTGTTAGGTTCTCCATAGTCTAGTGTTTTGAATCTGAATCTAGAGTTCAGTATCATAAGGTCGGATGTGACATTATACGTCAGAAACATTCTCCGTATGTGTCTTTATCGTAAAATGGCACTTACGACCAAATGCTTCTGATATGTAATAGAACATTCGTCTTTAAGCATTATGTATTTTCAACTAATACAACACAAAGAAAATGTTAGTTATTTTCATATCTTTATTTTTTTTTTACTTTTTAAAAAGACAACTACCGCACTAGGGAAATAAATCCCTGTGTCGCGGGGGACTTTACAAACATACATTTCACGGACACAAAGTACACCCAGACTCAGAACAATTATTTGTTGTTCACACAAATAATTGTCCCGGGTGGGAATCGAACCCAGAACACCAGGTCCCAGAAGCAACTACCGTAACCACTGAGCCACCGGTGCAGTCATATTGTTTTTAAGTTTGTGAATTTGTGTGTTTGGCGGGTTTGTGACCGTAGTAGTATGTCGTAATACACAGGGAATTGCTGCTACCTGTTCCTTGGTATACAATTGTGATGATGTTATAACAATCGGGACCAACAGCTTAGCGTGCTTTCAGCGGCAAAGAGGGCAGTCCCTTAACCAAGCAAACTCGGAAAGAAATCTTAGAATTTACACAAAGATTTCCTGTCCGGCGCGGAGATCGAACCCACGACCTCCGAGTCTTGAAGCGAGACTTATGCCGCTACGCCATGGAGGCTGCCAGGGGTTTTTTTTCGGGCTGACATATTTATTTAGCCCTGAGGCCCTTTTGCTACTTCAACGGGCATAAAGGCGAGCAGAGCTCCAGCCTAGATAAATGGTTTAAACACTACAAACTAAGCAACCTGCGCAAGAGGGCGTCCCCTGTGGGACTTGGACCTCGGCTCAGGGCGGTCGCTGACGAGGAGATTGAGGGATTATGGCTTTTAGTTTATTTAAGGGAGTTTTGTGCAACTGTCGCTCTACTTTACAGTTCGCGGGCCACTCGGACTTCGGGTCTACGAGGGCATCAGAAGGTTCATAGCAAACTAAGGGTCGGGAGGGCTGCCAGGGGTATCACGCATCTTCTTATGCCAAAAACCGGTTCTATTATCGAAATCTATTCGAAAAATGGGACCTATTTACAGACTAAAATAGAGATATTTACACGTCTTGATTTATCACTAGCTGCCCCGCGCGGTTGGACCCGCGTAGATCCCGTTCCCATGAAACCTCGACTTAAAATATAGCCTATGACACTCACAAATAACGTGGTTTTCTATAAGTAAAACAATTTGCAAAATCGGTTCAGTAGATCCAGAGTCAACGTCACAAACTTCACCTCTTTATAATCCTTACTAATATTATAAATGTGAAAGTAACTCTGTCTGTCTGTCTGTTACGCAATCACGCCTTAACTACTGAAGCGATTTAAATTAAATTTGGTACAGATATAGTCTAGAGCCTGAGAAAGAACATAGGCTATATTTTATTATGAATTTCCCACGGGAACGGGAGTTACGCGGGTGAAACCGCGCGCGGGAAGCTAGTATTATTATAAATAGGCATAAATGCCAAACCTTATTGTACTCCGCATGCGCTATTGGTTCACTTACATACAAACATACACATACCTACACAAAAAACCTAAATTACCATACATTTATCGGACCCTTCGAAAAATCGACTCCTGCGCAAATATTGACACAATCTAAACAGGTCACCAAAACTTCGAACCAGCAATGTCATAAAACAGTGTGCCTTTATTAAAAAAAAACCCACAAGTCCATAGGTCATCGACACACGCAAACAAACAAAAATTATTATAAAAATATATATGTAAAGTGTTTCTACAATATATGCCTTCCCTTCAACGTCAGTGAGGAATTATATTATTTTTATACAATCAATAAAATTACATAAAAATGTATGTTTTCTTTGAATAAAGTTGTTAACGATCCTCTTTGGAATGTTTTGCTGCGCGCAACTGTTGAATGTATTAAGGGGTGAGAAATGCCTCGACTCCCACTAAAAGTATATTAGGTATGTTAATATTATTTAATTAATATAATTGACATCCACTGCTGAACATGGGCCTCCTCTTAACTGACCTTGGCAAGTCAGAGCTGTCGACAATATTGCCATAATCACCAAGATTGGCAGGCGGATTGGTGATCGCAGTAAGATGATACAAAACCTTGAACTGCTAAATGCTGCAGCCCATCCATCAGCTGCATATACCCTAGTCGCCTCTTACAACTATGGGAAGGTGGATTGGAAAGAAGTAATAACACTATTTACTATAAAAGTTACCGTGTGGTTTCCGGCTTAGAATAGACCACCCCATGTCTTCCCATGGGTGTCGTAAAAGGCGACTAAGGGACATATGGCTGATGGATGGGCAGCAGCATCTATTAGCTCAAGGTTTACATCTTACTGCGATCACCAATCCGTCTGCCAAGCGTGGTGATTATGGCAATATCCCTCTACGACCCTGGCTTGCCAAGGTCTGTTAAGAGGAGGCCCATGTTCAGCAGTGGACGTTAACGGGCTGTTGCTGATGACTATAAAAGTAAGGCATATATTTTAGAAGCACCTCAAATAATTCTTACTTATACCATCGACTATAGACAGACCACCTGTACAAATCTTGATACATACTATATACAGGTTTAGCCACGCGCCTCGCACGACAGATGTTCTCGGTCGGGTATCTTCGGAACCGATCGGGTGAGTTCGTAAGACGTTCGCATGGTAAAGGGTGATGTATTTAGGGTTCCGTACCCAGAGGGTAAAAACGGGTCCCTATTCCTAAAACACCGTTGTCCGGCTATCTCTCTGTCCAATAATAATAAATTATGTATGTAAGTAACCTTAACCAAAGGACATGCTCATTATTTTACTACTTATTAAAAAGAGGAAATATTTGTATTTTTATGTGTATGTTTGTAATGAATAAACTCAAAAACTACTGTGCCGATTTCAAAAGTTCTTTCACCATTGGAAAGCTTCATTCACCCTGAGTGACATAGGCTATATTAAATTTTGAAATTCCCACGGGAGCGGGAGTTACGCGGATGTAACAGCACGCGGGAAGCTAGTGTTGTATAAATAAATAAATAATGGTACAGAACCCATCGTGCGCGGGTCCGATTCGCAATAGGCCAGTCTTTTTTCAAGTAACGATACAAAAATATGTAGTGTGTGAGTGAAATCTATACGTATAATGAAGCGGTGGGGACTCGGTGCGTCTGAGTTTTAAACTTATGGAAAAGGATAAGTGTAAGGTTAATGTATATTTTTTTACTTTTTTTAAACATTTTATGTCAATTAAGTGCATACTTAATTTAAAATTGTGAGATAAATTTGGACCACCGGCAGTAATTGAGCTTGCAAACTTAGGTATTTTGGCCATTCCATGCCAGTCGTTGTTTAAGATTTAGGTTCGAATTCTGTCGAACTGTTTCGAATAGAAAAAGGTGATGCATAAAACTTTTTTTTTTTTTTGCTTTCTGGGGGACTTTCCTTTAGGCATTCGCCACTGCAGCGTATTCGCGCGCTGGCGGTGGGATATGTGGAACTCGCCCTCTCCATAGCGTGGTATGCTATACCACGAGGAGAGGACCCTACACCACTAAAACCCCCCGTACACTCCTTCGATCCGCCGTTAGCGGGGGCCGGACGCATGAGCAATCCTACTATTAAAACCGGACAAATAATTATTGAGATTAGCTCCCGCAAACAAACAAACACTTCAACTTTATTACATCGGTATAGTGTGCCACAAGAAAGCCTATATCTTTGGTATCAGCCCCGTACATGTCTTCAATACAAGCACTTGATATCCATGGGGTCTGAACAAGGGACCCCATGCCTTTGTGGCGCGGTCATTCAACTTGCGCCTGATGGGATTCAAATGAATATTGCCGGATTAGGGGTCCTTGAGACCTTAAATTAGAACGCTTTATAAAAACTCCTCTTTGCGTAGGAACTTCCTCGATAAAAAGGTTATCTTACACTAAAAGATTTATTCTAATCGGGCCAGTAGTTTCTGAGAGGAGTGTTAAGTAAACTCTTAAGATAAGATACGTTAGATAGATAAAATTTCTTTCCGGTAGTAGATGGTTAAGGGACTAGTACCCCCTGTGCCTCGGAAAGCACATTAAGCCGTGAGTATAACATCATTTAAAATAATCGTATACCAGGAAACGGGCCGCAGCGTGTTACGACGTAATACACCGGTCACCAATCCGCCTGCCAAGCGTGGTGATTATGGCAAAAACCTTCCCGCGGGAGTAGGCCTTTGTTCAGCAGTGGATGTTATGCGAGCTGATGATGAAATAATCCTTAAAAACCTAATATTTGCTACATTCAATTAAAGACACCATAAAAACATACAGAACCAAACACAACAAAAAAACATTTTATTAAAAGCTTACCTTTCCTTACGAATTAAAAAGGTTAAGCAAAAGAAACTGATCCTAATTAAAACGCAATAAGGTCTAATATCATTTGTATATCAATATTCTTTTATAATATTTTAATATGAAAGGGCTGAATTAGCATTTAAGTATAGTAAAGTGGGTAAAGGGATATAGGATATGACGTATTTATGTGTTTAATGAAAAGAGTCGCTGGTTCGATCCCAGTTCAGGCATAACACAAGTATTTATTTAAGTCACAGATAGTTGAATATATTAGATTAGATAATAAATATTAAATCCATACTTATCCTACTAACATTAGTTTTTTTTTCGGACTGTCATATGTAGTTAGCCTCGAGGCTTTTGCTACTTCATAAAGGCGAGCAGAGCTCCAGCCTAGTTAAATGGTTTAAACACTAAAAACTAAGCAACCTGCTCAAGAGGGCGTCCCCTGTGGGACTTGGACCTCGGCTCAGGGCGGTCGCTGACGGGGAGAGTGAGGGATTATGGCTTTTAGTTTAGGGGAGTTTTGTGCAACTGTCGCTCTACTTTACAGGCCTCTCGGACTTCGGGTCTACGAGGGCATCGGAAGGTTCTTAGCAAACTAAGGGTCGGGACGGACTAATATTATAAATGCGAAAGTTTGTATGTGTGGATGTATACATTTATGATTGTTACTCTTTCATCACTACTGAATGGATTTGGCTGAAACTTTGCACGGGGATAGTTAATGAGGAACGAGGGTAAAACCTAATGGAGGGCATCTAGTAAATACCTAACAGTTAACTTTATATAAGGTGCTTTCAAAATAAATGCCATCCATTTTACATTTCATTTATTTTTTATTAAGATGACAAAGAGTTTTTTTAACACACTACTAGTATTCTTGTTAACCCCTCGTGCTAAGCTAAAATGTTTGTGTTACGAGTGCGTTCATCGGTAGTGCAATGGGTGGGGATCGAACCGGCGACCATATGATCGCAAGTCCGACACCCCATTGGACTACGGCCGCTTAAACATTAGTAAAGAAAATTGTTTTTTTTTTGTAGAATTAAATTACTTTACAATGAACCCAATAACATGAACAACAATAAAAAAGGCACTATGCCTTTTAAAAACTTTATCAGAGCGAGTAAACTTTACTCAAAAACACATTTTTTAATTACAAAACCAATTAAAAAAGTTAATAATTCATTCAAAAAGGGGGAATATTCCTTTACAATACAATCAACGGTTCAATCAAAAACAATTCAAAAATTCATTTATCCAAACAATCCCAATCCAACATAACCCAACAATTTGATATTAAACGTAGTCCAAGAATCGACTCCCGCGCATACTGTAAACTGGATTCGTACACCTGCCACCCCCACTACGGCGTGAGGGAGAGCGATGTTGTACGGACATAAAGACACCCTTCGCGATGTATGTAGATTGAATCAACAAATATGTGAAGTATTCAAGTATCTATACTAATATATAAAGCTCAAGAGTTTGTTAGTTTGAATTAACGCAATAATCTCAGAAACAACTAGACCAATATGAAAAAATATATCAGTTTTAGATAGCCCATTTATTTAGGAAGGCTATAGGTTATATTTTATTATGAAATTCCTTCGGGAATAGAAGTAGTTATTAACTAAACTTCTCGATAAGTGGTCTATCTAACACTGAAAGAATTTCTAAAATCGGACCACTAGTTCCTAAGATTAGCGCGTTCAAGCAAACAAACAAACGCTAGCATTATTTATTAGTATAGATTAGAATGTGTAGTGCCAGGCGCCTTGCCTCATCAAAATCTCAGTCTACCCATATAGGTAACAGAATATCATGAATTAATACATATCAATAAGTTATCCTGAAAGATTGCACGCCGATAGTTTATAATCTGGATTAACATATAGGCCACAAAATATCACGCTCCGACCCGCTAGAGCAGAGTGACGAGGGACACGGAGAACAAACAAAAAAAGGTTATTATTTACGTCTCACTTGTTGATATGACTACAATAAAGAATTAATCTATCTTTACTCATATTATAGACGGTCACCGTAGCCTAGTTGGTAGTGCTCCTGCCTACGAAGCTGGTGGTCCTGGGTTCGAATCCCGGTAAGTGCAAATATTTGTGTGATGAGCACGAATATTTGTTTCTGAGTCATGGATGTTTTCTATGTATTTAAGTATTTATCTATCAACTAGCGGCCCGCCCCGGCTTCGCACGGGTGGACTTTTATACCCTACCCCTGCCCTACCCTACCCCTACCCTAACCCTACCCCTGCCCTACCCTACCCTACTCCTACCCTACCCCTACCCCTACCCTACACCTACCCTACCTTACCCCTACCCTACCCCTACCCCTACCCTACCCTACCCTGCCCTACCCTACCCTAGCTACTCTTGGGTTATAAATAGTGTAACTAACACGACTTTCTTTTGTTTTTAAAATGTATTCTGCTATTCGGGACGGAAACAAATCCAACAAATCAAAAACCATGGCAATCGGTCCAGCCGTTCTCGAGTTATAAGTGTTGTAACAAACACGACTTTCTTTTATATATATAGATGTATATCGTCGCCTGGTACCCATAGTACAAGCTTTGCTTAGTTTGGGGCTAGGATGATCTGTGTGACATTGTCCCTAGATATTATTATTATTATTATAAAGAGGAAAGATTTGATCGTTTGTTTGTATTATTGAATAGTATCCGAAACTAATTGACCGAATGACATGGCCTATATTTAATTAAGAATTTCCAACTGGAACGGACAACCTCGGTAGCGTAGCGGTATTTGGCTCGCCTTGAATCTCGGAGGTCGTGGGTACGATCCCAACACCGGACAGAAAATCTTTGTGTAAATTCTAAGATTTCTTTCCGGGTCTGGTTGGTTGAGGGACTACCCTCCGTGCCTCGGAAAGCACGTTAAGCCGTTGGTCCCGATTGTTATAACATCATCTATAATAATCGTATGTCAAGGAAAGGGCAGCAGCGTTCCCTTGTGTGGTACAACATAATACTGCGGTCACCAACCCGCCTGCCAAGCGTGGTGACTATGGCAAATACCCTCCCTCTCGGGAGGAGGCCCATGTTCAGCAGTGGACGTTATACAGGCTGATGATGATGATGATGATGAACTGGAACGGGAGTTACGCTGGAGAAACCGCGCGCGGGTGTATGTGTGTGTCTGTTTACAATTTACTTTTTTTTTTAATATCAAGTTTACTAGCAGAGTTTTGTAGTCTACTAGTATTCTTGTTAACCCCTCGTGCTAAGCTAAAATGCTTGGGTGTTACGAGTGGGTTCACATCGGTAGTGCAATGGGTGGGGTTCCAAGATCACAAATCCGTCGCTCATTGGTCTACAGCCGCTTTGTCAGTCTTTCACGCAAAAACTACTCAATGGATTTGGCTGAAACTTTGCACTGCGATAGTTAATAAGTTCGATTAAGACATAGGCTACAAAAAATCATGCTCCGACCCACTAGAGCAGAGTTACGCGGGTTAAACCGCGGGGCCCAGTTAGTTTTCACATAAAACTGACCAACAAGTTGTCATACACGAAACATCTAGTACATAGACACATATTATATACATAATATGCGGTAATTACACCGCATGCCTCGCCGGGGAATGTAGGCAGATGTTTTAGTACTTGACAAACTGCTCTATTGTGGAAATAGATTATTAGTAACAAGAATAAGTTATATGGGATCATATCTATTGGTTTAACTAGTTTCGTGTTGTAGTACAACGTCATTCGTTCTTATCTTATACTAGCAACCCGCTCCGGGTGCAATGCTGATGTTTCATACATATAAACCTTCCTCTTGAATCACTCTATCTATAAAAAAAACGCATCAAAATCTGTTGCGTAGTTTTAAAGATCTAAGGATAGACAGACAGCGACAAGCGAATTTGTTTTATACTGTATAGTGATTACCCTATAGCAATCCTCGATAAATGAGCTATTTACCACTGAAAGATCTTTTCAAATCATGAAAGATCTTTTCAAATCATGAAAGATCTTTTCAATCAAACATGAAACTTTAATTAGATCTGTTTCCTTGAAAGACAACCTCCGTAGCGTAGCGGTATTTGGCTCGCTTTAAATCTCGGTCTTATCGCAATTTATTTGGGGTCGTTGCAACATGTCTTTTTTTTCCATACTCTTCTATTATCCGCAATCTCGACAGTCACCCCCTTCCTAACTATAACATCTTTTACACCAGGGATCCCCAAACTATTTCGGACAAGTGACCCCTTTTCCAAAATGAACTGTTAGATACCTCAGACCCCCATGGCCAAATTACCTACTTTTAAGATCAACCCCCTTATCCATAATGGTCCGCTAACTTAAAACGGCTGCTACAGTGTGTTATTTTTCATTCTGACTTAGGTCAATAGAACTTTGGGAATCCCTGTTTTACACAGTCCATCCATTCGTTTCTCTGGTTCTCTCCCCCTTCTCTTATAACCATCGACAATCATACTCAAAACTTTTACTACCCTCCGTGCCTTAAAAAGCATGTTAATCAATTGCTCCAAGTCATAACATAATATTTAAAAAGACGCGCCAGAACACCACCAACTCTCCTGACTGAACAATTTCTTTTCTCGTCCCGGGATTCGAACTTAAAACAGTCGAACATCACCACTAGACCACCACGACTGCCACTGTATTAATCCTACAAAACACGTCACGACGTCCACCATCACACCACGTGACCACAATTAATATGGCCGCCACACCTGGCAGACTATTAGCATAATACGATACCGTTCACCGGACAATCTATACTAATATAATAAAGCTGAAGATTTTGTTTGTTTGAACGCGCTAATCTCAAAAACTACTATGTCCGATTTGAAAAATTATGTCAGTGTTACATAACCCATTTATCAAGAAACGTTTCGTAGACCCGAAGTCCGAGAGGCCCGCGAACTGTAAAGTAGAGCGACAATTGCACAATACTCCCCTAAAATACTAAAAGTCATAATCCCTAAATCTCATGGCCAGCGACCGCCCTGAGCCGAGGTCCAAGCCCCACAGGGGGCGCCCTCTTGCGCAGGTTGCTTAGTTTGTAGTTTTTAAACCATTTATTGAGGCTGGAGCTCTGCTCGCCTTTATTCCCAGTAACAAAGCAAAAGCCACGTGGATACCTACGTAAGTCAAACCGAAAAAAAAAGAGCTGTATAATGCCTTGCAGACATATAATAATAACTAGCTACCCTTGCGCGGTTTCACCCGAGTAACTCCCGTTCCCGTGGGAACTTCATAATTAAATATAGCCTATGTCACTCAGGGTGAATGTAACTTTCCAATGGTGAAAGAATTTTTGAAATCGGCACAGTAGTTTTTGAGTTTATTCGTTACAACACACACACAAAAATACAAATCTTTCCTCTTTTTAATATTTGTATAAATTGAACTAAATAACAATGAATATGAAATAATGTACACGTATAATCAATAAATCTTAATTTACAATGGATGAAAATCGAAATTATACAAATGTAAAAATTTGCACGCCGTAAGGCTAAAAATTTTAAATTTGCAAATTCATATTTTTACGAATAAATTATTTGAATCGTTTTAAAGTTTCCACGGAAACGGGAGTAATGCCGATTTTCAACCGGAGTGGCGAGACGAGACGGGACGAGAAGAGAATTGAAATCGCACTGACTCTTTTCCACTAAAAATTGCCATCGCGAGCTCACGGTAATAAGTAGCAATGAACAACAATAAGCCTCTCGCGAGAAGCGTGTTTCTGTTGCAAAGTTAATTTATACTCTATATCCGAAGCAATACGTTTTTACCATTCATTTTAAAACAAACAAATATTTCAATTCACGCCTCGCCTCGTCTCGTCTCGCCACACTGTTTCCACCAAAGATGCGCTGGGAGAGGATTGAAAATTTGCCATACAAATTTCAATTCTCTCCTCGCCTCGTCTCGTCTCGCCACTCTGGTGGAAAATCAGCATTAGGCGGGTGAAGCCGCGCGCGGTAATCTAGTTTCTGATATAATTTATTCTACTACTGGTTTTGGTGAAATGACATTATTATATAAACTCGAGAGATCATCACTTGGGAAGATGAGTAGCCGTGTGGTTTCCGGCTTTGAATAGACTACTCCATGTATTTCCATGGATGTCGTAAAAGGCGACTAAGGGACATACAGCTGATGGATGGACAGCACCATCTATCAGCTTAACGATACTCACCATCTTAATACGATCACCAATACCCCAGCGAAGCGTGGTTATTAAGGCAATATTCCTCAATTTCGTCTGTTAAGAGGAGGAATATGTTCAGCATTGGACTTAAACGTGTTGATTAAGAAGATGTGATCCTGCATATCACATTACCGCTACAATCTCTCTATTACCTCTTCATAAAACCATTTTCTATCCCCGATCCTTCACTGTTCAAGCGGTCAGGCTATGGAACGCCCTACCAATCGAAATAAAAAGTTGCAACTCAAGTTTTAAAAAACGAGTCAAGGTGTACTATCTCTCTTTCTCATCCTAAGTTTATATAATATAAGTATTATTTATTGCATTTGTTTTCGTGAATAAATAAAAAAAATGAGATACTTTTTTTTTACAATTAGTTGTCACGGCTGAGCATCCAACCCAGGACACAAAACCCTGGTCTCAAAACTTACAAACGTAACCACCGCCATCTTTGGCTACGTCCCGAACCCTGTCCATTACAAGACGCTACGAATAAATTCATGTTATTTATGAGTTAATAAGACACAGACTCGTTCCAACAACTTTATTATTATATGTATACGAAGCAGATAACATGTAAAAATGTCCATTAGGGAATTCCCATAAAGATTCCGTTTAAAAATAACAGCGGTGGGGATAAATTTATCAAATGGACTGTGTCGGGAAAAATTCCTTTCGAGAAACTCATTGATGAATTCTTTAGCTACCTATCCAAATAATATTAAGGCTCATACCAAAACAAACGACGCGGCCATAAGCCCAATGGCTAGGGCGTCGGATTTGTGATCTTGAGGTCGCCGGTTCGAACCCCACCCATTGCACCACCGACGTGAACCCACTCGTAACACAAGCATTTTAGCTTAGCACGAGGGGTTAACAAAAATACTAGTGGATTGCAAAAGTCTCCTAAAAACATTAAAAAAAAAACTTCTTATAACATTTTTTACTCTATCGAGTTTCTCATTCGATTTGAATCGAGTTACCGTAGTAACAGTACTCGATAGTCAACCGATTCAAAATATAATCTAATGAGTACATTAATATTCCGTAAGGTATATCCTCGTAGCTGATATCAAGTTACAAACATATAAAAAAACATATTATATGTTTTATTGTATATTAATATGATTGAGGAAAGGTCAATTGGGGAGCAGATGTTAGGTTAAATAGATATTTAAATTGAATTGGGCTAAAAAGAAAATTATATTCTGACTATAAACACGTGATTTATATAGACGCGACGTAAGGCAAAGACGTGGTATAGACGTAGCGGAGACACGCGACGGGTACGCGGGTGTAACTGTGAAACACCGCTTGCGTGTAATTCACGACCCGTAGTAAGTACTTTTTGTATGAAAACGTTTAAAAGTGACATCATGTATACGATGCGACTGCCCACGTCTTCGCCTTACGTCGTTTCAACGAGCGATATCAACACAAACAAATTAAACGGTACCTTATTATGAAGCCGTATTTTATCATGACCTCCATAGCGTAGCGGTATTTGGCTCGCGTTAAATCTCGGAAGTCGTGGGTTCGATCCCCCGCCGGACAAGAAATCTTTGTGTAGATTCTAAGTTTTCTTTCCGGGTCTGGTTAGCTGAGGGACTACTCTCCGCGCCTCGGAATGCACGTTAAGCCGTTGGTCCCGATTGTTATAACATCATCTTTAGCCATTGTATAGCAGGGAATAGGCAGCAGCGTCAACTTGTATGTTACAACATAATACTGCGGTCACCCTAAGAACCCTCCTTTGGGAGGAGGCCCATGTTCAGCAGTGGAAGTTGTACGGGCTGATGATGACGATGACGATATTATCATGAGAATCACGCGAAAACGGGAACTAAGCTATTAAATATTAGTAGGTAATTTGACTATCAAGTTTTAGACTATCAGAAACAAACAAGATACCAATGATATCTGGTAACATTTCTGTAGATACCGACACGTGTGGCTTACTCATGTTTGTATAGTAATAATATTATAGAGATTATCGTTTCTATGGGACACCGTGATATGACCCGTGCCTTGTGGCATATAATAGAAGAACGTGTTTTTTATAGATACGAGGTAAATGACCCTTTATCCTATATGATGTCAAGGTTTTTTTTTTCGGACGGACATATTATGTAGTTAGCCGAGCCGAGGCTTTTGCTACTTCACCGGGCATGAAGGTGAGCAGAGCTCCAGCCTTAATAAAAGTTTTAAACACTACATACTAAGCAACCTGCGCAAGAGGGCGTCCCCTGTGGGACTTGGACCTCGGCTCAGGCGGTCGCTGAATTGAGGGATAACGGCTTTTAGTTTTTTTTTAAGGGGAGTTTTGTGCAACTGTCGCTCTACTTTACAATTAGCGGGCCTCTCGGACTTCTGGTGTACGAGGGCATCGAAAGGTTCTTAGCAAACTAAGGGTCGGGAGGGCAAGGGGGGACGCGTTGCGTTCGCGGGCGTACTCTTCTCTGATGTTAAGTGGCAGAGTCACAATGTATAGAAACCTAGTAGCTGTGCAGCGAGTGTACAGTGTACATTTATCGAGTTATTAGCTTGTGCCTTTTAAAAACTGGTGCACTATCAGTTGAGAGAAGGGAGAAAAGAGAAGTAGCCCCCGGCCAATTTGAAGTAAGTACCTACTTTTCAGGACGATTTGAATTCTGATATTTTACTGATTGTCTTATTTAAGTGAAGAAGTATAGATAAATAACTGTTATTACAATATTTAAAAAACGATTACATTAATCATGATTCTACAAAGTACTGTATGTAAAGGTACAACACCGAAAAAAAAAAACGTTGTTGAGTTTACTCGTCAGAATTCTTAAGGTTTTATTTTTGTGATAAGATATATATTGTGGAGGCCCCGGAGTAGTTGCCCTGGATACCCTACCTTAAATTCGGCCTTGGTTGAGAGTGTTAAAGGCTGTGTGTGTTATCACAATGTGCTATTATACCTACTTTAGTTCACTGAATCAACATAGAAGAACATAGAACAAGGCAAGGGAACTCCCTTATGGAATTAAAAGCATGGTACCTACCTAGATAACATCTGTTAGCTAAGTATGCACAAACCTTCCGATACCCACGTAGATCCTAAATGCGAGAGACCCAGTAAAGATATGGTCACTTTACATTTCACAGTTGCACAAATCATCATACACTGCAATCCCTTGCCCGCGACAATCCTCAGCCGAGGTCCAAGCCGAAGCACCCTCTTAAGCCTTTTTTCTTTAAAGACTAACTCCCGTACTAGAGGAATTCATCTCTGTATCGCGGAGTACTATTACAAACGACATCGAAGGAGTGTCCGGGGGGTTTTAGTGGTGTAGGATCCTGTCCTCGTCGTATGAGTTAGCATACCACGCTATGGAGATGGCGAGTCCCACATATCCCACCGCCAGCGCGTGAATACGCTGCAGCGGCGGTGGGAATGCGTTAAGGCAGCTACCCTGACAAAAAAAAAGGGCAGGAAGAAGACCTAGACTCATAACAACTAGCTGTTGTTCACCCAAATAATAGTCTAATATCAGGTCTCAGAAGCAATTAAGTATTTTTGGTCATGAAAGCCAAAATACGGCATTTTTTTCACTCCTACCTTTATTTTTTCCACTACTTACTTTCTATTATACTCATCTCATAAACTAGACAAGTTTTAACCACTAGGCTAAACAAAGAGGCTTAAAAGTAACATGTGCCGGCACAAAAAGCTCACAGCCACCGCAATTCGTCGGTGAACGGTCGTCATGTACTCTGCGGTTGGCCATTAACGACCTTATTATTGACAATTATTTAAAGGAGACCTGTCTGAATGCGCGTGCGCCGTTTATTGCATACTTAGTAAACGTGAAAGTGCGGTCGACAGGCTCGGTGGTAGTAGTATTAGGTATGATTAAGGCTATTGTGGTCTCGAGTTCGAATCTAGCTAGGTTAAACAGCAAAGCGGTTAAGGGTTTTCAAAGTTCAAAAATCATTTATTCTGTAAAAATATAGTTTTTTCGTGGAAGTATGAGTAGCATCTATTTATAAAATAATATTAAGACGTAACATGTATGGTAACATACACTTGGTAATGCTTGGTATGACACTTCAGTCTACCCCATATGGGAAAACGGGTTTAAAATACATGGATTAAACGAGTGATATCAGCATCAAAAGTGATAAATAATTGAATTTTCTTTCTTTCTATGTAATTTATTATATGACTGGACTGGTAGTACAGTGCTTAAGGTAGTTACTTCTGCAAACTGTCAATCTGGGTTCAATTTCCACCCGAGACTATAAACTATTCGTGTCAAACACGGATAATTATTTTAAAGTCTGTTTTTTTTTTTTTTTACTTTTTGTTCGTAAGTCGAGGTCTTAAAGTCCTTTGTGACACAAGGCTTTTTTTGTAATTAAAATTCCAGTACTTAGCCTGATATCCTTACATACATACATAAGCTTACGCCTGTTTCCCAGCGGGGTAGGCAGAGACAATGGACCTCCACTTGCTACGATCCCTACACACATATTTCACTTCATTCACTCTCATAACATTCTTCATACAAGCACGTCGCCGCGTCGGTTAGTAGTAGTATATCCTTAGTAGTCATTAAAATGAAGATATACCAACGTTACGTGAATTAAAAATTCGAGCATACATTACAAGACACAACAAACATGATCTAGACACAAAATCGACCACACAAAACAAACAAAGCACACGTTTACAAGACCGCATGCGCGCGCGCAGATCGCCGCGCGAATTTTTCGCGCAGGTTCTTGACCGGCCGCTATTTCCGGCACGGGGATCGAATAAAACGGTGTTTTATCGCCCCCGGCTATACTGCAGAGGGCAGTGGTGTAATACACAGGCTTACAGAGGGCGGAGAAACGCTAATATTTACTACATTATATAGATATGTATAAAGCTGAAGAGTTTGTCTGTTTGCTAAACGCGCTAATCTCAGGAAGTACTGGTCTGATTTGAATATTTCCTTCAGTGCTAGATAGCCTCTTCATCGAGAAAGGCTACAGGGTATTTTACTATGAAGTTACCATGGGAACGGAAGCTACGCGGGTGAACCGTGCGCGGAAGCTAGTAATATTATAAAGCTAAAAACTTTGTTTTGCTTGAACGCAATAATCTCAGGAACGACTGCTCTGATTAGAAAAAAATCTTTAACACACAAAAAATGGGCTATATTTAATTATAAAGTTCCAACGGAAACAGGAATTACGCGAGTGAATGTACAACGTTCTACTAAATGTTTAATACATAATAGGATAAATCAACATCTACTTACTTAAATTAAATTACCAATTTCAAAAAGGGCTCAACTCCAATAGACAAACCATATGAGTTGTGCCCTTTTCAAAATTGCATACTCAATTATTGTTGTGTGCCAGCAATTAAATACTAAACACATACAGACATACAGTTGTCAGACCCGCTACCGCTTATGACTTGTTACCCAATCAACCGGAAACATTGAAAGCTCAGTACTACGCGGGACATCTGTGCACATCTATTACTGAACCAATCATTCGACTGAAATAGTGCGGGTTCGATGCCAAAACAGACAATAAAATGGTCAACAGCTAATTATCTTGTATATATTTGTTCGTTGGTCAATCGGTGTCGTTAAAGGAGGAATTAAGTGACACACACGCGGAGGAATTATAAACATTTTACCCGCGGATTCGCTCGCATTGTAACCAATGTCCCTGTGTTACTTCCTCCAAAAAATATGTGCACAAAGTTGCATGATGATCGGATAAGTAGTTTCAGCGTTGAAGCTTAAAAAATAAAAAAATTTTTTTTTTTAAATCCACCCCGAATAGGATAAAAGGGATGGCAGTTTATGGAAATATCAAAATCTACGCGAAAGAAGCTAGTTGGGTATTAATTATGATCTAAGATCAATATCACACACGAATCTAATTAAATATTACATAAAAGTATTAGGTTGCAAGATCTCTCATAACTATTAGGTCAAACTTAAATGCGTAAGTATATGACATTATTTCGACGGGTCCCTTGTACAAATTGTGTTAGATGTGTTACCAATTTTCTGGAAGTTTTTTTATTCTTGGACGAACATTATGTAGTTAGCCAGAAGCCGTTTGCTACAACCCAAGGCAAAAAGGTGAGCAGAGGTCCATCCTAAATATTTTTTTAAGAAGCCATCATCTTCCTGCCCTTCCCCCATTATTTGTGGTCGGCGCAATATGTCACCCTCTTCCATTATTTCCCTATTAGATGTCTCTTTCATACTCACACCTTTCTTACTCATCACACAGTCCATCGATATTTTATTTTTAATTTTAAACCAACGCATTACAAGTCCTGGTTTAAAATGTAAGCCCTTCTGATGAATTGGTCATATAATGTTGATTTAGAGACCCGTCGATTCGTATTTTGAAGAATCAAGACTTACGAGCAAAATATACATATTATTATATCAAACAATAAATGCGAAACGCAATCGATCACAACACACTGCTTCTAAAGCAATATTTATCACGCAAACACTTGAAAAGACCGTTTCATATTTCTATAATCGCTCTCGCCCCCGCTACTGCTTATGAGTTAGACCAAACCACCGGATGCACCGTGGTCTTTAGGCATCGAAGTTGTCTGACGCATCCTTTATGGTTATAGCTTAATAATACAATACCTTCCGAACTGCTTGATCACTTACCTGAAACGAGAAATAAATATCTTTAAGTAAATCCTCATAATTTTTTTTTATTATTTATTAGCAGAGTTTTTCCAGTCTACTAGTATTCTTGTTAACCCTCGTGCTAAGCTAAAATGTTTGTGTAATATGTACTCATATGTAGTTAGCCCTGTGGCTTTTGCTACTTCACCGTGCATAAAGGCGAGCAGAGCTCCAGCCTAGATAAATGGTTTAAAGGCGTCCACTGTGGGACGCGGGGCTCTCGGACTTCGGGTCTACGAGGGCATCGGAAGGGTCACGGGTGGGTTCACTATAGCTACTACGTTATCAATATATCTATACTAATATGTAAAGCTGAACAGTTTGTTTGCTTGAACGCGCTGAACTTAGGAACTACTGATCCGATTAGAAAAAGTAATTCAGTGTTAGCCCATTTATCGAGGAAGGCTATCCTTAAATAAAGCCTATTAGGCTTTATTTTATTATCAAGTTCCCACGGGGATGCACGGGGATTGCAAAGGAAACTATTACTAATATATTATAAAGCTGAACAGTTCGTTTGTTTGGTTGAACGCGCTAATCTTAAGTCCGATTTGAAAAAATATTTCATTGTTATGGGCTATAATAACAATGAAATAATTTTTCAAATCGTTCCTAAGATTATTATCGACGAAGGCTATAATTTATATTTTACTAGCGGTCCCGACAGATATTGTCCTGTCTTAACTAAAACTAAAATAGGCGTGATAGATCTGAACTTCAACTGTCACACACATTACATTAAAAAAGTTAATTAGGTATGTCAAAATCGTTAGGATTACATTAGAAAATTTAATATGGTGGTCAAGTTTTCTTAATTTTTCTAATTTTCTTATTTTTTTCTTTCATAAGAACCTTCTCCTGACAATAACGAATACAACAAAAATAATTAGTGTAATTGGTCCATCCGTTCACGCGTGATGCGATGACCAAGGGAAACAGGGATTCATTTTTATATATATAGATTATAAAGCTCCCACAGGAACGGGGACTAGGCATGTGAAAACGCGCGCGGGAAGCATTCTGGCGCCATTCTGCAACCGACTTGCCAAAAGTGGCTTGACTATGGCAAAAGACTATCAAAAGTCCACTTGGAGGCGTGACCTATGTTTCAAATCACTTTATACTGTTTGATGATGATGACGATGTATCTACTACAGGCTAATTAATCACTACATGGTATAAAACAAAGTCGCTTTCTCTGTCCCTATATTCCTACTATATCCCTATGTCTGCTTAAATCTTTAAAACTACGCAACGGATTTTGATGCGGTTTTTTTAATAGATAGAGGAATTCAAGAGGAAGGTTTATATGTATAATACATCAGTATTGTACCCGTGCGGAGCCGGGGCGGGTCGCTAGTCTATATACATATATAAAAATGAATCGATATTTCTCTTGGACATCGCATCACGCGTGAACGGATGGACCAATTTCACTAACTCTTTTTTTGTTGTATTCGTAATTGTCAGGAGAATTTGCTTATAAAAGAAAAAAATAAGAAATTTACGCGGAAAATTAGAAAAAATTAGAAAACTTGATCACTATATTAAATTTTCTAATGTAACCTTAACGATTTTGACATTATTAACCTTTTTAATGTAATCTAATGACGTTTGACATAACAGTGACAGAATGCATGCTGCTATCATGCATAATATTAAAAGTTCAATTTAATATAGTTTTATTAAAACAGGACAACGTCTGTCGGGTCAGCTAGTGAGATATAAAAACAAAACTAGAGCTCAGAAGCATAAGGTCGCATGTGCCATTATACGTCAGAAACATTCGTCGTATGTACCGTGTCTGTTATCATAAACTGGCACTTACGACCAAATGCTTCTAAAGATAATAGTGCATCCATTCTTATACTTCTGAGGTCTAGACTAATATATTTAACTTATTCACCACTATTGAATAAAAATCCGTATTTCCATTACCTGTCCCAAAAACAGGTTCGAAAAATCCAAAAAACCTGCAAAAATACCGCCCGAATATATCCACAAAAGTTACAAAACTTTCGCCAAACACTATAAATCCATAACTACGTCCCGACAAATAGAAGAATTCCTATCTATACCTGTTCACTGCCATATGCTCGAAATCTTGGCCAAGCCATTGTTCAAAAACACCGTAAATAAAAAAAAAAGAACGAGAGAATCTTCAAAACATCTGGCGTTTTATACACCCTCGATAACCACCCCCGTACTAAAGACGGAAAGAGACAACAAGATGTGAAGCTAATACGATTAAAGGAGAGCGCAACACACAAAGCGCCCTAGGATCGGTAAGAAAAAAAAATCAAAACTGCGCCCGCGCCGTTCCGTTCCGTTTCCGAATTCGAAAATTTAAATTTGGAAGATAAAAGGTTATTATTAACTGCATGTGAATGTTCGCGTTCGATCACCTTGTGGGTGCAGGTTTGATTCCAATCGGGTAAATGGCTTACCGTCGTGTTTTACCTAATAAATATTGGTTCGATTGTATCTCGAGTTAATGTCTTGGCGCCCTTTGGTGACATGTGTTTTTGAAGCGAACAAAATGAATGCAGTAGAGTAGATTTATGGGTATATCTATGAATTAACTTAAGTTTTGTCGGAATCTTATTTATACTTTTTTCTTCGGGACTAATCCCACCCACATTTCCACCACTGCAACTCCTGTTGGTAAGCCAGGAGCAACAGTGGCACACACTGGAAATGGCAATGAGCACCGAGGCTCACCAAGTTCCGGGTATAAAAAAGTTAAACTGCCTTGAGACCTGTAACGAATTGAATTAGAAAGAGATTAGGAGTAAGAAAGTTTTGTTTCCATTACAAAGCGAGAAGACAGCAAAACAGGAATTTTTAGCATAGCAAGAGAGGTATTAAATTACGAGGCCTACACGTGAGCTTTATTTTTGATTCCAGTAAGTACAATTTTAAATCGAAATTTGACCTAGAAATAAGTTTCCCACAATTATTACCGGCCGATGCCAGAGAGGCCCGCGAACTGTACATAGACCACACAACTCCCCGAGGAATCTGAAAATCTTCATTCCTCAATCCCTCGCCATTAAGAGCCAAGTCCAAGCCCCACAGGGGACGCCCGGTTGCCCAGGTTGCTATTGCAGTTTTTATAAAATTTAATAGAGCCCTGGTCGCCTTTATTTTATAGCGAGCCCTCCCGGCATCGCACGGGTGCAATGCTGATGTATACTACATATAAACCGAGGAAGGTTTATATGTAGTATACATCAGCATTGCACAATAGTATCTATTCAGTACTTTACCCGCGAAAGGCCGACAGACAGACATACAGTTTATCTTATATTATGTTCTTAGACAATCTCTTTCGTTTGACGTTCTAGTCTAAAACTGTGAGTATGGCAAAATGGTGGATGCCTATCCAGAAAGACCACACCAGAAGAACTAAACTAAACTTCTATTTATATGTAAACTAGCGACTCGCTCTGGCTTCGCACGGGTGCAATGCTGATATATCATGCATAAACACCATCCTCTTTAATCACTCTATCTATTAAAAAAACCGCATCAAAATCCGTTGCGTAGTTTTAAAGATCAAATTTTCACAGGCAGTGGGACGCGACTTTATTTCATACCATGCACTGATTTAATTACTTATATCCAGTGAAGTGGCAAAATCCTCCTCGCTAACTAACAAAAAGGCCAATTTATAGAAAATAACCATTTCTCAATAATGCTGGATCAATGTCTTTGTAAAATTAGTAGTCTTGATACAATTCTGAAAACTTGGGCCCCAGCTTTGATCCAGAGAACCAGACAACTCGCTTGAAGTGTAATTCAGGATAATTTTGTGCTATTATTCATGATTAGGGCCAATGATTGAGCCGTTTAGGAATTATGAAATATTATATCCATCAATTCCAGGAACTACAACGTTTTATTGGGTTCGATTATGTAAATAATAATAACATCATTAGGCACTTTTATGTAATAAACGTAAAAGTTCCTAATGATGGTCCAATAATACTAGGACATATGTAGTTAGCCACGAGGCTTTTGCTAATTCACCGGGCATTCAAGTTAACAGTGCTAAAGCCTTTATAAATGGTTAAAAAATTATAAACTAAGCAATCTGCGCAAGAGAGTGCCCCCTGTGGGACTTGGACTTCGGCTCAGAGCAATCGCTGGCGGGAGATTGAGCAATGACTCCTTAAGGCGACTATAGCTATCAATGACCTTGGCCGTCAGGGCGGGGCTTAGGCGCTATACCCGCGCGCACACCACTCCCCGCGCTGATCAAAGAATAGGCAGAAGCGCAGAAGTGCGCGCTATTCGGTCAGTATTATTGCCTACACGCTAAAGAATCTCAGAGACTCAGATATGCATGGCCGCCCGAATAAAGTGCAGGGTTGGATGGATTTACTAACTACCGTATCAATCACAGATATAGATGACACAAGTATCACGATCTGTATGAAAACCAAGCGTGCCATTTTTTGAATACCTATTATGACGTCACAAGCACTATTTAGTGATGGCAAAATCAAATCTATTCAAAGACGCCGCCGCGTAAGGCAATAAAATAAAATTCCTGATAAAATTCCTGCCTTATAAGGCAGTTAGGAATATATGTTTTTTACAAAATTGTTAGTATCTCGTAATACTGGTGTATACTTCGACCTACTGACTACTGTCTGTGACTGTTTTTGTTATTCAACTGTCTAAAATAAATTTCTTGAGTTGTAACGTTGGTTGTTTTAAGCATATTACTTGTTCATCATTGATTACATGGGGAAAGCTAAAAAAGTCACGAAACGGTACGATTATTTATTAAAATTGACTACATAAGAAGTACTTATATAATACAAAATCATTTTTATTTATTTATTTACTTTATGTACACACATAACATGAAAAAGAAAAATATTAAAATACAAGAAACATGAAAAAGAAAAATATTAAAATAAAAGAAACATACAATATACAAAACATACAAAGGTACTGCTTATTTCTAATGAAATTTCTTCCAGCAGATCATTCGTCTGTTTCCGAAATCGACTCTCGAAAATCGATTTGTGTTGCATAATAATAATAATATGATAAACAGCACTACAACGGTAAAATTGTCAAAATTTTCTGTACTACAAAACCGAAGCGATATACGATAATGTTATCGTATATCGCTTCGGTTATTCGCTTATTTAAATATTCATCACTTGTTAAAACAAAACCTCTCATCAACCGCTCCAAGTAAAAGCCGCAATGTAATACGAATGTTTTGTTCTTCTCTAATTTAGTATTACCAGGTATTACTGAGGGTATTATAATTGCTAAGAATTGCTAAGAATAATTGTTTTTTAAATTAGTTACGCACAAACTAACTTACTGATGGAAGGACACGTTTACTTTATTTTTTACTAGCGGCCCGCCCCGGCTTCGCACGGGTGGACTTTTATACCCTACCCCTGCCCTACCCTACCCCTACCCCTACCCTACTCCTACCCTACCCTACCCCTACCCTACACCTACCCCTACCCTACCCCTACCCCTACCCTACACCTACCCCTACCCTACCCTACCCCTACCCAAAGTATCCTATGTCCTTCTCCCAGTTCTTAGCTACCTCCCTACCAATTTTCAGCCAAATCGGTTCAGCCGTTCTTGAGTTATAAATAGTGTAACTAACACGACTTTCTTTTGTTTTTAAAATGTATTCTGCTATTCGGGACGGAAACAAATCCAACAAATCAAAAACCATGGCAATCGGTCCAGCCGTTCTCGAGTTATAAGTGTTGTAACAAACACGACTTTCTTTTATCTAGGTAGGGGTAGGGTAGGCGTAGGGTAGGGGTAGGGTAGGGTAGGGGTAGGGTAGGGTAGGGGTAGGGTAGGGGTAGGGTAGGGGTAGGGTAGGGGTAGGGGTAGGGTAGTGGTAGGGTAGGTTAGGGTAGGGGTAGGGGTAGGGTAGGGGTAGGGTAGGGGTAGGGTAGGGTAGGGTAGGGGTAGGGGTAGGGGTAGGGTAGGGGTAGGGTAGACTTAGGGTAGGGGTAGGGTAGGGTAGGGCAGGGGTAGGGTATAAAAGTCCACCCGTGCGAAGCCGGGGCGGGCCGCTAGTATATATATATATATAGAAGATAGATAGATATAGATAGATGGTTAGCATTTTCATTAATGTTTAAAATGAAAAAAGTTGTTGTAGTGACATAACTACAATAGTTGGACATATGCTACCGCGGAGTTTTTTGTAGACATTATGATGTTCTTCAATATTGTTGTACATTATTTTGTTCTTTCGCTAATATTTTCGGCAGCGCATTCGACGAAAGACATTTTAAGACTCATTTTTCTACACCTTCGGTTACATTGTTCAAATTTTACCAAGGATCCCTATTTTTTTTCAAAATGAAATGTAGCCTATGTGATATTGGAAAAATGTAGCATTCTATTGGTGAAAGAATTTTTTAAATCGGCCCAGTACTTTTTGAGCCTATTCATTACAAACATACAAACATACAAAAATAGGTACAAATCTTTCCTCTTTATAATATAAAGTGTAGATATAATTTGAGTACATTGCTAATACATCGTTAGTAAAACCAAACAAAAGAAGACAAAACGCATTTCATCATTACCATCACCATCAGTTTCAACGGTTTGTTTACAAAATGAACTAAAATACTCGTACAGTCACCGGCACCAATATCTGACACAAAGTAAAGCCTGCATAAATATCTGATACGACTGTAGCAGATGTTAATGCAGGTGACTGTAACTATATCAAATTTTAAGATTTCACGCAACTTCTCGCAAATCCCGGTAGATTTAGTAGGTAGTTGTAGGAACTCTGTGTGATGTCCTGACGAAAAATAGACCTTATGTGGACATTTGCAATCTCTCTCTGGGTAGGTATAGTGGGGTAGGTAAATTAGGCAGGTACTTACATTTATGCGTGCATTTTCAGAGCCTTTTTAGCCGCATTTTTCTTTGATGCAGATTTTCTTGGCATTTTTACCTAATTACAATATCTACAAATATAATCATCATCATCAGCCACCGAGGTCTCCATGAGCCCTTTCAAATGAGTCCAAACACGATGGTTCTACGTAGTACCGTCACTAAGATCCTATACCGACCTTCGGAGTCCACCATCAGGTAAGTGCCATCATCAGTCACCAAGGTCTGCATGAGCCTTCTAAATGAGTTCAAACACGATGGTTCTACGTAGTACCGTCACTAAGATCCTATACCGACCTTCGGAGTCCACCATCAGGTAAGTGACATCATCAGTCACCAAGGTCTCCATGAGCCTTCTAAATGAGTCCAAACACGATGGTTCTACGTAGTACCGTCACTGAGATCCTATACCCACCTTCGGAGTCCACCATCAGGTAATTGACATCATCAATCACCAAGGTCTCCATGAGCCCTTTCAAATGAGTCCCAACACGATGGTACTACGTAGTACCGTCACTAAGATCCTATACCGACCTTCGGAGTCCACCATCAGGTAAGTGACATCATCAGTCACCAAGGTCTCCATGAGCCCTTTCAAATGAGTCCCAACACGATGGTTCTACGTAGTACCGTCACTAAGATCCTATACCGACCTTCGGAGTCCACCATCAGGTAAGTGACATCATCAGTCACCAAGGTCTCCATGAGCCCTTTCAAATGAGTCCCAACACGATGGTTCTACGTAGTACCGTCACTAAGATCCTATACCGACCTTCGGAGTCCACCATCAGGTAAGTGCCATCATCAGTCACCAAGGTCTGCATGAGCCTTCTAAATGAGTTCAAACACGATGGTTCTACGTAGTACCGTCACTGAGATCCTATACCCACCTTCGGAGTCCACCATCAGGTATGTGACATCATCAGTCACCAAGGTCTCCATGAGCCCTCTAAATGAGTCCAAACACGATGGTTCTACGTATTACCGTCACTGAGATCCTATACCCACCTTCGGAGTCCACCATCAGGTAGGTGACATCATCCATCAGTCACATAAGTCTCCATGCTTAATCGAACGAAATTCTCAAGATAGCTATAGCAAAAACGATAAAAAATAAGCACCATGAAAATAATTTATTTAGTGGATAGGTAGTTAGGTACCTACTTGGTACAAATAGTTTTGGTGAGCTCGGCCTCGCTTCACTTTACATTTATTCTTGTATTTAGGCATAGTCGGGCTTATTCTATGATCGGTTCAAAAACAAAACGTAATTACAATCTACTATAAATATATTTACAACCTTTATTTCTATTCTTATTTTACGAAATATTTATATTAGTACTATTTACAATATGATTTCATTCAAAAATCACTTAAAAGGTGAACTTTTTAGGTTTTATTTGAAAAAAATAACACGCGTATAGTCCACCCGTCACAAGTTTCATACAGACACTGAATGTGTACGCGTCACAGGCCTTGCGGGGGTGCTTCTCGCGGGGTACTGGTGATATTTTAGGTTTTTATTTATTATTCAAAACTTGTAAGAAAAATAAGAAATATAAACAATACAAATTGTTAAATACGTCATTACATATTTTTTGGTAAAAAAATCATACCAAACTATTGTGCCGTTACAGAGAAAATTTACAATTTAGTTTGTAAAAGGACCTATTTACTACGATTTTTTTCCAAAATTTGGGAAAGTTTATTACAATTTTAAACAATACAATCTATTTGTGATGACCTTAACTATAACATATATTTTTTATATGGAAATCGCACAAAAGGATTCATCTACAAATTACTTTAAACATGCGGTGGTTTCGGGATTTGAGCGATATAGTCCCCTTAATCCAGTATGAGCTGACAAAAATATTGAAGAAAACTCATCATGAGTACATTTTTCAAAATATTAGAAATGTAAAATCGTTTATTATATTATTCAATTTAAAATCCAAAGCTATACATTTCCCCCGGACAATAAAAAAAAGGCCCCATTGCTTTACCATAACTGAGTTTAGAGATTTTATGAAAAATTTAATACGTATATATTCTCAACTAAAATAAAACCATGTAGGTATGTGTGTATTGACGTATTTTGCTAGCATAGACTGGCTGGAAGAAAAAACCACCATCTTTCGCTCCCAGATGTCATTGAAAACAACACGCGCCAATTTCACACCTCACATAAACTGACACAACTCATAGACAATATTTTTATTTTTTTATAACTTCAACTACAATAACACAATAGTATTTTGAACATCTGTTACAGATTGTAAACCTGCTAATTGCTAAATTCATTGACAATTAGGAGGTTTATGACGTAGACAATGCACTGACCGTTGGGAGACGGCATTGTTTTATGTTCTTTGAGAAGATTTGAATATTTCTCACGGATAGAAGATGAAAAAGCTATTTGTTAATATAAATAGTATCTTTTCTAATCGCAGATATCACTACATAGTATAAAACAAAGTCGCTTGCCGCTGTCTGTCTGTACCTATGTATACTTAGATCTTTGGAACTACGCAAAGGAATTTGATGCGGTTTTTTAGATTGAGATAGAGTGATTCGAGAGGAAGGTTTATATGTATAATACATCAGTATTACATCCGTGCGACGCCGGGGCGGGTCGCTAATTATATATAAACTCGGCTTTCTACTAATTTATGTGACATTTATTCCTTTTTTGAGAAGCAATCGGTCAAGCCATCAGTATTTATATGCATATACTTAATTTTTTTGGTGATGAGACATAATATAAGAAAATAATTATTACGTAAAATACGTTTTAATTCTAATTAAGAAAATAAAAATAAAAAAATCATTTTTATTTACGTAAACCTATTACAGGCACTTGCAAATAGTCAAAACAATAATTTAGTATTTATCATATTTAGGTTATTATTTTAATTATATTTTCGTATTAACGTAGCTTGTTCTGTCTATATTAGGTTAGAATAATTGTCATTACTTAGGTGGACCATGAGTATATAACGACGGACGCGCTTTAATGCTACCACCGGATCTAATACGCCCCAACTGAGAAGACCCGGCGAAACAAACTCAGTGGGTTATTCTACTGCCGGTTTTACCACATGAAAAATACATAAGTGTCAGGAAAAATATGAATTAGGTTTCCTATTTAATATTAATTAGCTTCCCGTGCGCATAGTTTCCTTTCGCGCTGTAACTTCATCATTAAACTTAAAGACTTTGTTACTCCTTGACAACGTAGCTTTCTAATGGCCATAATAATGATTGAAATCAGTCTAATAGTTCCCGAGCCTACTCAATGCAAACATACAAACAAATATTCAAAGCTTTCCTCTTTATAATATCTTAGTATAGACAACCAAACTAGCCCACCTTTTTTTTATGTTAACTTCAAAACTCAAACAACCGCCATTAAAATATCATTAAAACCATTTACATATATGTATATTAGAGTGCAACAAGTACATTACAATTCCTTGTGCACCCCCATAGAGCGGACCGAAATAGAAGCGAGAAGAGATAGTTCCCACGGAGACAGGAAGTGATGAGTGTCGTAAATGTAGGACAGGTGCTAATGCGAGCGGGAGTTCATGGGCGCAGCGATTTGAAACGCGCTTGACGTAAACAGTGACTATCTGTAGTCTTTTTTATGGATTATATGGGTCATATCTTAGACCCTTGCATTAAAACTGGTAAATGGTTACTTTTATACATAGGCTTATTTTTATTTCATCTGTCCGTTTGTTTCTACATATATTCCGCCTAATCTCCTAAACGGTAATACCAACTAAGTGGTTCCCCCACATAACATTGTCCTCATCATACCAGCAGCAAGTAAATAAATTTAACAAACGATCGATGTCAACAAAAACAAACATTTAAGCCGACTCCCAAACCATATTGCCCCTTACAAACGTACACAAAATATCTTAACATTAAGTCATAGTTTTGCATCAAAACACAGCTGGTCGCGTCCAGATGTTAGACCAACTACAATCACCCAATTCAACAGGTGGCGGTGTGAAACAATACAGGTGTTTACAGGTGTTATATTGACGCCTTCATATGAAGAGTTATAGAATCCAGCTCTTTTAGAATTATTAAAAAACTAGCTAAAGCGCGCGATTTCACCCGCGTTACTCCCGTTCCCTTGGGAACGTCATAATAAAATATCCTATAGACTTCCTCAATAAATGGGCTATCTAACACTGAAAGAATTTTTCAAATCGGACCAGTAATTACTGAGATTAGCGCGTTCAAACAAACAAACTCGTCACCTTTATATACTCAAGTATAAGATTATATAATAATATATCAATCTAATAAAACATTCGAAACAACTATCGTTGTATAGGTCAGGATGTGTAGGTGTTGTAGGTCGTGGGATCGATCCCTATGCCGGACAAGAAATCTTTTTGTAAAATGTAAGAATCTTTACCAGGCCTTTAAAGGCTTACAGCGGTTTCGCACTACGTCCGATCCAAATTCGAACGGGACCCGTGAAAATAAGGTCCGTAGTAGCCGTAGAACTATTTCTATGGTAACTTACGCACTAGATCCAATCTCCGTCATCTGATTTCTTTCCAAATTTCTAGACCAATATTTTCACGGGTTCGGATCGGACATAGTGCGAAACCGCTGATTCACCACCAACTTCCATACTTCGGGATCGTAAATAGATTTTATTAAATACTAGCTTCCCGCGCGCGGTTTCACCCGCGTAACTCCCGTTCCCGTGGGAAATTCATAATAAAATATAGCCTGTGTTCTTTCTCAGGCTCTAGACTATATCTGTACCAAATTTCATTTAAATCGCTTCAGTAGTTAAGGCGTGATTGCGTAACAGACAGCCAGACAGAGTAAGGATAAGATTTCTAATAACATATTTTTTTACCGAACCGGGGATCGAAGGTGAATTGAACGGTCGATTATATTACTGCTGGACTAACGAGGCAGCTTATATAACAACAGTTTTATCTTGTCGTTTCTTGAATGAGAAACACTTTTTCTTGTATTATAAAGTTTTCAGTCGATATGCTCTGCAGACTATGGACTGTACTCTATATCTCTAGGTATAAAACTATATTAATATTTTACTCATATCAAAGCCCCTTACAATATATCCTGTACAAACCATGTAGACCATAAGCTTATCAACCCGCTACTCGCTCAAAAACCGCCCACGCCTCACGAAGAAAAAAAAAACCAACCCGCATAACAACGCTTTCTGAACATCTGTCAGTATAGGGATATGTTGCGTCCCTCTCACACATACGACACTGCACACCCGTCTCGCTCTAGCAGGTAGAGCAACCTGAGTTTTGCGATGGCGGGACTTAGAATATCCTTTTGCCGTTACACTTTACCGTGCATTAATGACAATGGAGTTTAGTATATGCGTATGCGCATAAGGGGTAATATATGACCCTGCGTATGGTATCACGTGGTCTATAACTTACAAGTATAACGCGTACGAACTAAAGCTTAGATAATATATTGATAATACCCACTAATCTATACAAATAATTAAAATTGGAGTGTATGTTTGTAATCCTACTAATATTATAATCGCGAAAGTTTGTAAGTATGGATGGATGTTTGTTACTCTTTCACGCCAAAACTACAGAACGGAGTTGGCTGAAATTTTGCACCGGGATAGATTATACGCTGGATTAACATATAGGCTACAAAACATCACACTCCAACCCACTGGATCAGAGTAACGCGGGTAAAACCGCGGGGCGAAGCTAGTGTGAAAATAAGCGCTTTTCACAACACGCATAGGAATTCATATACGGTACATATAAACCCAAAATAACTTTTTTGACTGTTTGTTTGTTCCGGCTAATCTATAGAACGGCTGAACCAATTTTGACGGGACTTTTACTGACAGATAGCTGATATAATAAGGAGTAACTTAGGCTTTTTTTATTGCTTCTTTTATTTCTTCTTTTATTTTTATTTTCGGACGAAGTAGCGGGCACAGCTAGTAACTAATATATTGTCTATGTATAAAGTGGTACACCATGGTCACACACAGGTTCCTCGCACCATACACCACGTCACCCCATCGGCACCCTTCATTATACAGCACAGCGGAGCGAAGCGAGGGGAGCGCACGCGCACCCTGGCAACGCCATTTTACGTGGCACGCCCTTATTTTGTTAGTTTGGTATATTCTAATTGCAAGAAATTTCTGGATGTCGAATAAAAATTAATTATTTCGTAGGTTAATCTATACCAGGGGTATCCAAACTACGGCCCGCGGGCCAAATCCGGCCCGCCGGTGCCATCAATTCGGCCCGCGAGACCTTAAGGCTAGTGTCAATCAGGTCTGCGACTTCCAATGTCCTATTTGTTGAGTTAAGTTAAGAAGAAAACCCAAAATAATTATTACTCGATCGCGCACGTAGCGACTAGTCTACCTCTAGAAATACGAGTAAGTTAATGGCAGAAAAAATTAAGCTGTTTTGGCACTTAGAACATTCTGAAAAAAGCATTAATTCCCTAAGGCTTCAAAGTTTGAATAACCCTGATCTATACTAATATTACAAAGAGGGAAGATTTGATTGTATGTTTGTTTGCACTGAATAAGCTCCGCAACTACTGGACCAATATCAAAAATTATTTCACTATTAGAAAGGTACGTTATCCAAGAGTAACGTGAGCTATATTTAATCATGACGTTTCCACGGGAACGGGAGCTACACGGCGAAACGAGTTAGTATTTAAATAAGCCTTCAACTACATAATAATATGTCAATGCTAAACATGGGCCTACTCTTATCAGAACTTCGCAATTATTATTTTTTTCGGAATGACTTATGTAGTTAGCCACGAGGGTTTTGCTACCTCATCGGGCATAAAGGCGAGCAGAGCTCCAGCCTTAATAAATGGTTTAAAACCAACTAAGCAACCTGCGCAAGAGGGCGCCCCCTGTGTGGCATGGACCTCGGCTCAGGGCGGTCGCTGACGATGAGATTGAGGGTTTATGACTTAATATTTTAAGGGGTTTTGTGCAACTGGTCGAAGGATATTGCTATAATCACCACGCTTGGCAAGCGGATTGGTGATTGCACTTAGATGGAAATATGGAGTGATGTCTTATTAAGTTAGGGGAGTTTTGTTCAACGCTACTACTTTACAATAGGCATGAGGCAAGATTTTGAAATCCTCTTGCGCAACGTGGGTAGTCATTTTCTAAGTACGAAAAACACAATATTTCGGTAATAAATTTAACGAAGTTTAAGCCATATTTCTATTAAATTTTAAATAGCGCGCGAAAAAAGGCCTCAAGTGTCATGGCGTCGGCTATGACGTCACGCTATTGTAAAAATTGTCATTGAGTCCGCCAAACCTAACGTAGTGGTTAAATTCTCTTTGATGGTTACAATATCGTGACGTCATGCGCCGTGATTGGTGTTTCAGTCAAAATGGCCGATTGCAGTATTTAAATCTTGTATTTTATTAAAAATCACATTAATCTCAAGGTTATATATAAAAATAAATAAGTGTAATAATTTCTTTTTATATGTACTTTTCCCTAAAAACATTAAATCTTTAATTTTTTGATACTGTCGTCACGCCTTTTCGCGGGTCTCTCGGTCTTCGAGTCTACGAGGGCATCGGAAGGTTCAGCTATAGTAGAACATCAACATATTTAGACCACAAAAGCATAAATACGGATGGACTGATTGATCTTCAGAAGCATTTGGTCGTTATTGGCAGTTTACGATAAAGGCACACATGACGTCCCAATGTATGCTTAGATCTTTAAAACTACGCAAAAGATTTCGATGCGTTTTTTATTTGATTGAGTGATTCAAGAGGAAGGTTTATATGTATGATACATCAGCATTGCACCCGTGCGAAGCCGGGGCGGGTCGCTAGTTAGATATGACTGCTAATATCATAACCCTTGCTTTGGTAGTCGGTTAAATTATAAACGGGACAGTGCTACCAATATCAATACACTAATATGACCGACGGATATGAGAAACATATGGCCATCTCTTTTATGCTCATCGAAATAATATCGCTGTCTCTTACTATCGTTATGGGATTTGCTTCGACTATTTTGCTTGGGGTAGAAGTTAATAAATGCGCAGTTATGGTATGTTAGTAGTTCTGTTTATAATGGGGTAGGGACAATATCCTTTATGGGCAATCCCATAGAACTATAGAGTACAAACTGGGAGCTCTATGGTATTTTTTTTAAACAGGTTAAAATGCGATTTGATCTGATACTCGAACCTTTGTGAGAATCGATCTTTCGCGCCCCGTCCCCACGTGTAAACTCTAGGAGGAAAGTGACACGATTTATTAAAATAAAATAATTCCTTGGTCTTTCCTGGTGGACAGAGTTGACCAAAGACCAAAGACTTTTGAATTACAACAGAGATTTCTCGAAGACATCCGAAATTAGGCAAAATTTCGCAAACCGTATGGCTAGGGCGTCGAACTTATGATCTTGTGGTCGCCGGTTCGATCCCTACCCATTGCACTACCGACGAGAACACACTCGTAACACAAGCATTTTAGCTTAGCACGAGGGTTTGAAAAGAATACTAGTAGACTGCAAAAACGCTGATAGCAATCTTTTTATAAAACACAAGGGACGCATCATAAGAACAAGATTTAAAATACATATTTTAAATGTGTCTATATGAATTAAGAATTTTTGATAAGAGCAGCAATGCATAGGGTTCAAATGTACAACTCATAAAGCCGATTTTTTCATACGGACATATGTAATTAGCCACGAGGCTTTTGCTACTACACCGGGTAAAAGCCTACATGGTCTTAAGTTAGTATGACCATACATCAGTAATCCTTAATCTATTAAAAAAGACTTTCAGATTATTAGTCTGTCGAAAAACATAGAACAGAATACGATTCAAATACATACACACAATTCTCACAATTTTCAAGTAAAATCAAACATACATACGCACAAAGCATCGTGTATGACGCGCCGAGTCCAAAGTGCGCCGGCGCACGCGATTGGCGTACAACGCCAGGTGCTACCCCGACGGGTGAAATGGGATTATGGACGTAGTAGGGATTGGACACGGAGGGTGGGTGATTCGATGTGTTATATCGATGCTTTTAAAACTATCGATAAATATGGTGAAACTAAAATTTCGAATTAATTGACAGCTAGATTAGTCGAGAACATATCGCCTCTACATCTTCCAAAGACAATGACATGTGCCGGCATGCTAACTGAAGCCTAAACAAAATTCAAATATGTACTTACTTCAACATTTTCCAATGTACCTACATAATAATATTATATTAACTACAAACAAACTACCTTATACTACACTAACGTTCCTTCCGTCTTTATTTTATGCAACTACGAACCGTAGTTTATGGATGACTAACAAACATTAACTCACTACTCCTTGTGATTACGAGACCCCACGCGGTGACAAACCTGAGTTAATTTTAATGTGTTTGGCGATAAATATTTATAAGTGGAACAACAAATACTTGCGCTATAAAAGGGCTTTACCTATTCCACTAAAAATACTTCTAGTTTTTATTTAAAAATTGTAGCACAATGCTGTTCACACTGTATCAAGTACAAATAATTATGCTCGATATATGTAAATCCAAACTAATAATAATATAAAAATGGAAAATTAAATTGTTAATAGACGGATCACTTGAATATAATCGTTTTTAACATGTAACCAATTTCCACCTTCTAAATATGATTTAGTGGTAGGGGCCTGTCGGTTTGTATGTTTATTTAAAGTATTTAAAGATGGATCCAATTTCGCCACATTTAGAAACCTATTTTCCCCACCAGCGACATCCCTGAAACGAATTCAAAACCCCAGAGGTACCTAATATTTTTATAGTTCCCGATCCCTATGATAGACAGACAAACATTCCCTGTAAGCGTTAGCGAACCAGCAAAGAAACCTCAATTAAAATCTTCATCGATTAACTTAAAAAAAATCTATCGATATTTACCCTCATCACTGGGCAACAAAAAAATGGTACGTGCCCATTTACACACAGGTATATATGACACAAGTAGGTGGCTATAGATCGAAATCTTTAGAGAACTTGTGCGTTCTGCCGTGAAAGACTAAGCCCTTAGAACTGGGGGACAACAATTGATCCTGTAGTAGGTACTTATTCACAAGTAATATTTAATTACATATGTTTAATAGCTTCTCCAGGGAGTAATTAGTGCAGCTTACTTTTTTCAACTAAAAAATGTTTTATTCCCAAGGTGTAGTCTACCCCTGTACCAAATTTCATCAAAATTGTTAAGTAATCATGTTTGCAATATTAAGTAGAACATCATCATCATATTAAGCCCGTATAACTTCCACTGCTGAACATGGGTCTTCTTCGATGAGGGCTTAGTTTGTAGTTTTTAAACCATTTATTAAGGCTGGAGCTCTGCTCGCCTTTCATCATCAATAGCCCGTTAACGTCCACTGCTGAACATGGGCCTCCTCTTAACAGACCTTGGCAAGCCAGGATCGTAGAGGGATATTGCCATAATCATCACGCTTGGCAGACGGATTGGTGATCGCAGTAAGATGCAAATGTTGAGCTAATAGATGCTGCTGCCCATCCATCAGCCATATGTCCCTTAGTCGCCTTTTACGACACCCATGGGAAGACATCCTCGCAAAAGGTCAAGGTTGCCGTGTGGTTGCCGGCTTTGCCGTGTGGTTTCCGGCTTAGAATAGACCACCCCATGTCTTTATGGACTTATGTCTTTGGCTTGCCAAGGCTTTCGCGGGATATCACCAGGCCCATGTTCAACAGTGGACGTAAACTGACTGTTAAAGTGAACAACTCTTCGATTATAACAACCAAACCGAAAAGAAATGACAGATTATACACAAAGATTTCTCTTCTCGTCTTCAACCGCTACGTTACGAATGTAATCAAATATAACACCCAGTAGCCCAATGGCTAGGGCGTCGGACTTGCGATCATGTGGTCACCGGTTCGATCCCCACCCATTGCATTACCGACGTGAACCCACTCGTAACAAAAGCATTTTAGCTTAGCACGAGGGGTTAACAAAAATTTTAGAAAATTTCAAAATTTATATAATAAATTTAGTCCACTGCCATAACAATTCGGCTACGGTGGAACCCAACCGCCTAAATTTATTAATCTCAATTTTGTAATTTAATAAACATAAGTTGGTAAACAAAACGCTATCTATCGCCCTAATCTTTTTATATATATAAAAGAAAGTCGTGTTTGTTACAACACTTATAACTCGAGAACGGCTGGACCGATTGCTATGGTTTTTGATTTGTTGGATTTGTTTCCGTCCCGAATAGCAGAATACATTTTAAAAACAAAAGAAAGTCGTGTTAGTTACACTATTTAAAACTCAAGAACGGCTGAACCGATTTGGCTGAAAATTGGTAGGGAGGTAGCTAAGAACTGGGAGAAGGACATAGGATACTTTTGGGTAGGGGTAGGGTAGGGGTAGGGTAGGGGTAGGGTAGGGATAGGGTAGGGGTAGGGTAGGGGTAGGGTAGGGGTAGGGTAGGGGTAGGGTAGGGGTAGGGTAGGGGTAGGGTAGGGGTAGGGGTAGGGTAGGGTAGGGGTAGGGTAGGGGTAGGGTAGGGTAGGGGTAGGGTAGGGGTAGGGTAGGGGTAGGGGAAGGGGTAGGGTAGGGGTAGGGTAGGGTAGGGGTAGGGGTAGGGGTAGGGTAGGGCAGGGGTAGGGTATAAAAGTCCACCCGTGCGAAGCCGGGGCGGGCCGCTAGTTATAATTCAATATAATAACATACATTTCACAACATCTCGGTCCGTCTGTCCGTCAAATAACGTGCGTCGTACATGTATTACAGCACGTGACTGCTAATTGTACAATCAAATTCCTTGGAGACACACCTAACGTTTTAGGTAAGTTCGAGGGTGTCACAACGTGATGAGGAAACTGCGATAGCGTAGCCACGAGGTTCGCTACTTCACCGGGCAGAGCTCCAGCCTTAATAAATAGTTTAGAAACAGGTTGCTTAGTTTGTAGCAACCTGCGCAAGATGACGCCCCCTGTGGGGCTAGGAACTCGGCTCAGGGCGATCGCTGGCGATGAGATTGAGGGATTATGACTTTTTGTATTTTAGGGGAGTATTGTGCAACTGTCGCTATACTTTACAGTTCGCGGGCCTCTCGGACTTCGGGTCTACGAGGGAGGTGCGATAGCGCAGCAAGTTCATGTCCTCGGTGGGGCAAACAATTTTTCTCTAGAAATATTGTAGCCGCCAGCACATAGGTACATATCTAGCAATAGCAACTCGAATCAATCTATACTAATATTGTAAAGAGGAATTATTTGTATGTTTGTAATGAATAAACTCAAAAACTACTGTGCCTATTACAAAAATTCTTTCACCATTGGAAAACTACATTCACCCTGAGTGACATGGGCTATAATTAATTATGAAGTTCCCACGGGAACGGGAGTTACGTGGGTGAAACCGTGGGCGTGAAGCTAGTCTCAATATAAAAGTCATTCCGCTCCGTCTTGAAAACCTAGGTGATATCACCAATATTGAGTCTATTCAAATCACCTACAAAGATTTGCTTCATATATCAGAGGATTCGCCCATCACCGCACCGGACTCGAAATCTTTGTGCAACATATAAGATTTCTTGCTTTCTTTCCAGGTCTGTTTCATTGAGAGAGGGGAGCTCCGTGATTCTGTGTCCCGAATGTACAGACTCCAGCGTTTCCTCGCCAAGTGTGGTGACTATGGCAAAACCCTCCTTCGGGAGGAGACCCTTGTTCAGCAATGAACGTTTATACGGGCTGATAATGATGATGATTTCACTAATGAGCGAATTGTCTTTAAAAGTATAAAGTTTTAAATTGTAACATAAAGACTGATTACAATATATGTATAATTCGCCATTAATCATAATAACACGGTGATTCACGTAGGAAGTGAAGTTTTGCAATCATGTTGTACTAATTCTTACAGCGATAGCACACGTATGAAGTTACCTTTATATGTACTGGCGATAGGGTTGCGACATGTACACTACTTTTAATCAAAGAATTGTTCACTTCAACAGTACGTTTACGTAAACCACTAAAACTACTAACTAAACCAGTGGCTAAAGTACTAAATACACGGGTGAGTCTTAATTCCCCCCAACCCTCCCCACTTCCTTTTTTCCCTAAAAGATATTCCTGACTATATCACCATTGTATTATATGATAAAACGAAAAATAGGTGGCAATCGAGGTCAAGCCAAGAACACAGCTATTAAAATTTTCGAAGGCAGTGGTTCCTAACCTTTTTACGTGATGAAGGACCATTTCACAGAATATATGTCTTATCATGGCTACCTGTTATAAGCAAAAACAAGACTATTTCATAGCTTCTGAAATCTATATTCAGTAAATAAACATTTTGCATCAGGGTAGTATTTTTTCAACCGGTTAAGAACCACTAAGAACACACTTTCCTGAAATAAACATTACTTCAGGAAACATACAAACTCAAGTTATATTTTTGCTATAGTAATACATAAAGCTGAAAAAAAAACAATAGCTTATATACAGTACAATAACAACACAAAACAACATCACAACTACAACATAAAAAATGCCTAAGACAACACTAATAAAACGTGAAAAATAAAAACAACACAGCGAATAGCAAAATTCCAAGTCTTTATAAAAAAAAAAACAAAACAACAAAGTGTCAACAAATTACAACAAAGTGTAAACAAACCACAACAAAGTGTAAACAAAACACAACAAAGTGTATATAATCTACAACACAACACAACAACAACGTCACACGGTGGCTCACCCATTGAGGAGGCACGTCGGCGTGTTGGTGCTGGTGGTGGTGGTGATGGTGGCGCCGGTCCGGCTGGTGGTGGCCGTTCGGCGCCGCGCACGACGTCGCCGCCACGCCGTACTAGCGTGCACAACAGTTTGTGAGCATCATGGTGAAGACTCAAGTCAGATTATGGCAGTAACATAGGTGTATAGATGTATGGATGATGGTGGATGATGTGTAACACAGGTGTACAATAATAAGGAAACGTAAGTGTAAGTAACACAGGCGTACAACAATAACGTAACTTTCTTTGTTTTTTTCTTTTTTCTTTTCGCTTTGACATACGTAGATACCCACGAGGTTTTTGCTACTTCACCGGGCATAAAGGCGAGCAGAGCTCCAGCCTTAATAAATGGTTTAAAAACTACAAACTAAGCAACCTGCGCAAGAAAGTCTTTTTAATTTAGTTTAAATACTCCAGTGTTGGGAAAATACCGTCGCAGTAATGATATATAATCGCGGCAATCAGCTTACATTGTAGGTACATAAATACGTATTGTTAGGTATATCAAGAACTTTTCCTAAAGGCAGACGACAACCACCAAATTTACAAGCGAGAACCAGATTGCGAACAAATCGATTAAAAACCGCTGTTTCACGATGATAATTTGAAAGCATTAGACATATATAAATATTATCATGTGAATAATAATTCTGGAGCTCAGAAGGTCGGATTTGTCATTATACCTACGTCAGAAACATTCGTCGTATGTGCCTTTATCGCAAACTGGCGCTTACCTACGCTTCTGAAGTCTAGAAACTATTATAATAATTATTATACATATACGACGGATAAAATTATTTAAGCGACTTTAAATCTCGGAAGTCGTGGGTTCGATCCTCATGCCGGACAAGAAATCTTTGTGTAAATGTTCTTTCCGGGTCTGGTTAGTTACCCTCCGTGCGTCGGAAAGCACGTTAATGCCCGATTGTTATATCATCATCTATAATAATCGTATATCAAGAAATAGACAGCAGCGTTTCCTTGTGTGGAACAACATAATACTGCGCTCACTAACCCTCAAGCGTGGTGACTATGGCAAATACCATCCCTCGGGAAGAGTCCCATGTTCAGCAGTGGACAATATACAGGCATTATTTAACTCTCCCTTGAGAATAGGCTCAAGGGAGAGTTATACCGTAGTCACCACGTTTGGCAGGCGGGTTGGTAACACACAGTATTTAGTTGTGACACAAAAGGAAACTCTGCAGTCTGTTCCCTGTTATACGCTAATTTTATAACACTCGGGACACAGCTTAGCGTGCCTCAACAGTCACGCAGTCTAAGTCTAGTCCTCTAATCTGATGTGGAGAGCGAATGTACAACCTCTGAGATATAAAGTAAATATTTTACCGCTACACCACTCACACCTTAGCGTGCTTTACGTTCGTCACGGAGGGGAGTCCCTCACTGAAACAGAACCAGAAAGAAATCTTAGATTTCTTAGGGGAGCGAATCTACAACCACCAAGATATTAAGCAAATCTTTAACCGCTACACCACGAAGGTTGCCACACCAATCATCATCATCATCATCAGCCCGTACAACGTCTACTGCTGAACATGGGCATCCTCCTCAGGGAGGGTTTTTGCCATAGTCCCCACGCTTGGCAGGCGGGTTGGTGACCGCAGTATTGTGTTGTAACATCCAAGGTAAAGTTGCTGCCCGTTCCCTGGTATACAATTATAGATGCTGTTATACCAATCGGGACCAACGGCTAAACGTGCTTTCTGACGCACAGAGGGTAACTAACCAGACCCGGAAAAATCTTAGAATCTACACAAAAATTTCTTGTCCGGCGTGGGGATCGAACCCATGACCTCAGAGATTTAAAGCGAGCCAAATACCGCTACGCTACGGAGGTTGCCACTCGAATACTACCTACATATTCTCGCAACTAACTGTAGTACAATGATGGTGAAAGGCAATAAAACGGTACGTAAGGGGATGATGGCGGGTGTAGAGGGTAGCGGGGGTTGGGGGGTAAGTTGCTTTTAATTCGCAGTATTGTCTTTGTTGCCTCTCAGTTCTTGTGAGTATACTTGTGAAGACAAGTGTTTCGATGTTGTTATGATTTAGACTGCATTTTTTTTTCTCCTTACGTGTAATCTTTTTAGCAGAGTTTTTGGACACTACTAGTATTCTTGTTAACCGCTCGTGCTAAGCTAAAATGCCTGTGTTTCGACTCACGTCGGTAGTGCAATGAGTGGGGATCGAACCGGCGACCACATGTTCGCAAGTCCAACACCTAGGCCATTGGGTGGCTGCTTTAAATCATTTCGAAGTATCAATAAACAATTTATATTACTGTCTCTTTAGTGTGTATACGTGTTTTAAATATTTTTTTTCAAACGTGCGTTTAACTACATAATATATTAATCAAGGGACGTTTGCCATTATACCAGGCATAAAGGCAATTAGGGCTCCGGCCTTACTAAACGGTTTCAAAAATGCAAAAAAAAGCAACTTCCACTGCTGAACATGGGCCTCCTCCCGTAGGAGGCTATTTGCCATAGTCACCATAGTCACCGCCGCTTGACAGACGGGTTGGTGACCGCAGTATTATTGTGTGCACACGAGGAAACTCTACCTACGTTGTGACGCACATCTCTGTTTAAGTAACTAAGTATATTTTGTAAGTAGGTAGCTAAATAGACTTGTATCACTCTCGTGTGTGACAGTACGCGGGTCGGGCCGCTATAAAAGTGAAGCCGCTTTTCGGCCGAGTGGCTATCACTAGACATAGTATTACATATTATACATACATACACATACACGTAACTACATATATACACACTTATATAAATATACAAACTGTCCCTGCGCATTTTCACAGCACAAGTATTTTAAGTAGTTAAAATTCATCATTATCATAAGCGCGTATAACGTCCACTGCTGAACATGGGAGGTATTTTTTATTTTTCGGATGGACATACGTAGGAAACCACGAGGCTTTTGCTTCTTCGCCGGGCATAAAGGCGAGCAGAGCTCCAGCCTTAATAAATGGTTTAAAAACTACAAGCTAAGCAACCTGCGCAAGAGGGCGCCCCCTGTTGGGCTTGGACCTCGGCTCAGGGCGGTCGCTGGCGATGAGATTGAGGGATTTTGACTTTTTGAGGGGAGTTTTGTGCAACTGTCGCTCTACTTTAGTAGTGTTCGCGGGCCTCTCAGACTTCGGGTCCACGAGAGCATCGGATGGTTAAACGCGTATAACGTCCATTGCAGAACATGGGAGGGTTTTGCTATAGTCACCACGCTTGGCAGGCGGGTTGGTTAGCGCGCCGGAATGTGTGTGACTTGAGCTAGCGATTTTGAAAGAGTTTCAAATGTAATTATAAAAAAGATTCACCACACATTTTCATACCCTTAGCACCCATTTCCGTGAGATCCTTATCATAAAATGTAACCTATGTTATTTTCTCATCGGCATAGGCTGGTCGAGACACCGTCATCATCATCATCATCATCATCATCATCAGCCTACTTTAATCCACTGCTGAACATAGGCCTCCCCCATTGATTTCCAGCGGGAACGATCGCTAGCGGCCTGCATCCACCGACTCCCTGCAACCTTTGTGAGATCGTCGGTCGAGACACCTTAATGTCACCGTAATACCGCTACGAATTCAATCAAAAAGTTTATAGGAGATGTTGTAAAGTAAATTATACTAACACTTGTACCCCGTTCGCAATTCCCCCTTATAACTGCCGTTCCCGGATTGACTTCATCATTAAATATAGCCCATATTACTTCTGAATAACGTACCATTCTAATGGTGAAAGAATTTTACAAATCGGAACACTAATTCCTGAGATTTGCGCGATCAAACAATGAAATGTAGACGAATCGATCGTACTTATTATAAGTCAATTCCTACAATGATAATAATATACAAAGAAAAAAATATCTTGACTAATTAATTAGTATACATTTCAACAGTATTTTTTCTAAATAGAATTTAAATCTACCAATGTGGCATGTGATAGTCGCGTATTATAAATATAATTAAAATTAACCAGCGCGGGCTGGGATTAGGTCAGAAGCATACATAGAACGCGTCGCGAGCCTCGCCTTGCGAGGACGACCGGACCGTATCCTAGCTTCCTACGAGTCTTTCTCTATCTACCTACGATGTGACACATAGAACGCGTCGCGAGCCTCTCCTTGCGAGGACGACCGGACCCTATCCTAGGTTCCTACGAGTCTTTCTCTATCTACCTACGTTGTGACACATAGAACGCGTCGCGAACCTCGCCTTGCAAGGACGACCGGACCCTATCCTAGGTTCCTACGAGTCTTTCTCTATCTACCTACGTTGTGACACATAGAACGCGTCGCGAGCCTCGCCTTGCGAGGACGACCGGACCCTATCCTAGCTTCCTACGAGTCTTTCTCTATCTACCTACGATGTGACACATAGAACGCGTCGCGAGCCTCTCCTTGCGAGGACGACCGGACCCTATCCTAGCTTCCTACGAGTCTTTCTCTATCTACCTACGTTGTGACACATAGAACGCGTCGCGAACCTCGCCTTGCAAGGACGACCGGACCCTATCCTAGCTTCCTACGAGTCTTTCTCTATCTACCTACGTTGTGACACATAGAACGCGTCGCGAGCCTCTCCTTGCGAGGACGACCGGACCCTATCCTAGGTTCCTACGAGTCTTTCTCTATCTACCTACGTTGTGACACATAGAACGCGTAGCGAGCCTCGCCTTGCGAGGACGACCGGACCCTATCCTAGCTTCCTACGAGTCTTTCTCTATCTACCTACGTTGTGACACCAAACAGCTTCATCAACTCTTCAGCTTTACAATATTAGTATAGATACTGTTCGTCCCTTCTAGAAAACGTCGTGATGCCAAGTTATCTAACTAAATGCCAGCTAATTAACATAGTTGACAAATAAACAAGTCGCAGACACATCTCCCGCAGCGAGCGACGCCGGGGCTCATAAATTATATTACAAGCAGGTGACAATATCTAATAGGTATTTATAATATAATAATCGTATAATGTAATTATTATTTAAAACTAGCTAGAAGCCCGCGACTTTGGTGGTGTTTGTTATTCCATCAGTTTTTTAACTATTCCAATGGAACTCCCATTTATCTAGGCTGGAGCTCTGCTCGCCTTTATGCCCGGTGAAGTAGCAATTAGTCTTGTGCCTGCTCGGTCATTTTCAAGATCGCTCCGTACTAGTTCATTTCGGACAGTGAACTAGTTCGTTCTATAAGCTCTAACAGCTCTATTCGGTCTTTGCGCTCGGTCAGCATTTCCATATAGGACAGCGCGGACCACAGAGTAAATACGTTCTCTAGGAACATAGTTAAGTACTTAGACTGACTTAGAGCGTATTTGCGGACCACAGAGCAGCCACCAAATCACCACGGTGACCAAATTATGGTTACTATTGTAATAATTTAACATATTTGATTTTCCTTCATACTTGAACAGGCTTAGGACTCAAGGACTGTCATTCTGATCAACCGCCTACATTATTACGAATGAATTCGTATGACGTACTTGTCAAAAACAATCAGTCAGTTTCATTATTCGTTCTCGCTCGCACTTATACGATCTCGCGGTTTACAATGTACGAAGTACGAAAAGAGCTATTTGACCTATTAGACCGATTACAAATCAGCGTTCGGAAACGTTTCTTCTAGTACAGTACGAAGATACGGCTCCTATTCGTTCATCGTTCACGAACTACACAAGACTAGTAGCAATAGCCTTAGGGCTAAAGACATATGTCCGTCCGAAACAACAAAAAAAACCATTGGAACTCATTTATTTTCTGTGATTAAAAGTATTTAAAATGTTGACCGGGGATGTAAGGTTCCACCATGAAAAATTTCATTTAAATCGGCTCAACAGTTTCAGAGATTAGAATAACCGAGGAGCGAGTTGCTGTCCCTCCCCCGGCTTTGATCCCGCGCCTGTAGCCCGTGCCAGCGATCACCACCACTGTTCGTAAATCTAGTCTTAACCAAAATAACAAAAATAAATAACCCTATTTAGGGCCTACTGCCAATCATTTTATACCTGCAGCCTGTGGGCCAATTGCACGCAGCGGGTCGTGAGCGCTCTGAGAGTTCAGTACAACAATGCCTTCAGGATGTTGATGGGACTGCCTCGTTATTGCAGTGCGTCAGCAATGTTTGCACAAGCACAAGTGGATGGGTACTATGCAATAATTAGGAAAAGAGCAGCATCGCTGATGCGAAGAGTGAGGGACAGTACCAACAGCTACCTGAGGGTGGTTGCTGAGCATATTGAGAGTCCTATATGGAGGCATTGGATCCGCCTACATAAAGGATAATTTTAATGTTAAGCTAGTTTGTATTTTTGTGTATTACTAATTTAGTTCTTAAGTACCTGTGTATTACTAACACTCTATGGACTATCTTGGTCTGAAATAAATTATTATTATTATTATTATTAACCCCAGTGGCACCCTGAGCGTTGGTCTTAACTTAACCCCTTAAGGGTGCCCTCAGGTGGATGTCGCTTAGACCTTGGCCGGATTCTTGGAAGTTAATTTTGTACCTGTTACTTCTAAAGCATCTTACAATAATTTGTACATTATATTGTAAGTATGGATGGATGGATGTTTGTTACTCTTTCACACCAAAACTACTGAACGGAATTCGCTTCAATGTTGCACCGGATTAGGTTATACGCTGGATAAACATATAGGCTACAAAACACGCTCCGACCCACTGGAGCAGAGTAACGCGGGTAAAACCGCGGGGCGCAGTTTTACCCGGGGTAATAATGTAAACACATTTCAGCTACTTAAGTGATACTTTTGTTAGATTTAGTCTTACACATTGAAATTCTGACAAGTACAAGTGTATGTAAATAGCTAACCACTGAATAAATTTAATTATTTCAGTGAGCCATCAGTGCAATCAATGTACGTATGTATGTTTCATGCTGCGAACCACAGAACATGTCGTCGGAATGTCACACAACGGGCAGATGTTGAACACCACACAGAATAAAGCTCACGCCGCGACGTAATCAAGTTAGCCGGTTCGGAAGTCATCGTAAATTATAAGCAACATACAACTAGCGCCATCTAGGGGAAACGTGTGGAACTAACTATACAAATTATATACTATGAAATAGTTTAATAGTAACGTTGATTTAATTGTATTTTGTTGTAGATTTTTCTACAAATATAAAATTTCGTTAGACAATAATACTGCCCTGTTTATTATACTTGCAGTAATCTTTCCTTTTGGGATTTTCACTTGAAACGCCGTACTTGCACATAAATGGCAAGTACGGCGTTTCTCGTTAAATAAAAAACATGTTTCTAATAAAAGAATATAAGTTTTTTTCTTTTTATGTATAGATTTGGGTCCTGAAATGTCATTTTCGCAAAAAAGTGAAAATCCCAAAAATGTCGATTGCTGCAATTATAATAAATATGGCAGAATAGTAGGAGTTAAATTATGTAAACAAGCATATTATATCAGACTATGTAAATGACTATTATATAATTTATGCGTATTTTTAGGTAATCTACATAATCATCGTCATCATCATCAGCCCGTATAACGTCCACTGCTGAACATGAGCTTCCTCCCGAAGGAGAGTATTTGCTATAGTCACCACGCTTGGCAAGCGGGTTGGTGACCACAATATTATGTTGTTCTACACAAGGAAACGCTGCTGCCCGTCTCTTTGTTATACGATTATTATAGATGATGTTGTAACAATCGGGACCAACGGCTTAACATGCTTTCCGACTTTCCGAGGCACAGGGGGTACTTCCTCAACCAAGCAGACCCGGAAATAAATCTTAGAATTGACACGAAGATTTCCTGTCCAGCGTGAGGATCGAACCCACGACCTTGGAGATTTAATGCGAGTAATCTACATTTAATAATTCTATGAATATAACCTTTAATAAGAAGATTGCAAGGGATTGTTCAAAATGCCTACTAATATTATAAACGCGAAAGTTTGTAAGTATGGATGGATGGATGTTTGTTACTCTTTCACGCCAAAAACACTGTACGCAATTGGCTGAAATTTTGCACCGGGAAAGGTTATACGCTGGATTAACATATAGGCTACAAAACATCACGCGGGTAAAACCGTGGGGCGCAGATAGTGTATAATACAAGCTTTCCGCGCGCGGTTTCACAAAGTATTAGCAATGACAAAAACTCATGGTGTCAACCATCTCAACCACCTACAGAACCATCCGCTGCCCTCGTAGACCCGTCTCATCGCCAGCGACCTCCCTGTGCCGAGGTCCAAGCCCCACAGGGGACGCCCTTATGCGCAGGTTTGTAGTTTGTAGTATTTTAACCATTTATTAAGGTTGGAGCTCTGCTCGCCTTTATGCCCGTTGAAGTAGAAAAAGTTAATAAAATCGAAATATCATCAAAACTGAACACACATTCGCTAATAACTCACGACATGAAAATGAGTTTAGAGTCAAATTAACACAAGCCAATAAATACATTTTAATAATCGAGCCGAAACGGAAATTATCGCTTACACACAATAAATATCTAGTCCACTTATATATACGTCTTCTTGAGACTAGTTTTTTTAACACATGCCCTTCGATCAATAATAGTACTAGATTAAGGATCAGGAACAAAAATGAGTCGCTCAAGTGGCCACGTTTGCACACACGTAAACATCTACATTTCTTAGAAAAAAGTTATTTAATATTAACAACTTCAGTTTATTATAAACCTTAATGCTTGAACATAAAGTTTAATTTATATTGCAAAATATATTTATTGAAGTCTTTTCATCGGAGAAAGGTTAGAAGCAATAAATTTAAAATGGAGCTTGAAAATAAAAAAATCATCAGTACAAATATATTTATTCTAAAATGAAACTTAATAGATAAGTGATAAGGTTAAAACATTTTGTTTACAATTTCGTGCTTATTTTGTTTTGTAACTAGACGTAGTTCTTGGTATTACATTTCAATGCTCAGGACACAGTAAGTATTGAAAGACGTAGAGTTGCAGAATATATTTTTTTTAGGTTTGTTAAGTATGGTGGCAAATATTATATTCATTTTTAACCGATTCAAAAAAGTAGTAGATACTAATAATTTTCTTGTATTTTCTTAGATTTAGTGTCTATAATTCTGCGACTGGTCAACAATTTCTTTTTTAAGTACCCTTTTCTTGGAGTGTCACAAACAGATATTAAATCTGATAATGATGCAGACGCGTCATGTATTCCCGTAGTATCTTTACAACTTAAAGTTTCCGAAGATGTGGCCTGTAAAGAAACACACACAGTATATTGATAACATTTTAAAAATACCTATTATTAAATAAATGATAAAGATATTTACAAAATTTACCTGATTTGATAAATCTTTCGTCAATTTTGAAGATGCACTTTTATGGGTCCGTGAATCTAAAAAAAAAAGTCATAATCAACTTACTGTTTTATCAAAACGTTATCTAACACCAACTATTTTAATACTTCATAATAATTACCTGCAATTTGGGAACCGCTGTTTTTAGTAATCTACGCCTTTGCGTGTTTCCAGTTATGTCGAATCTGTCGAAATGAATCGAACATATCCTCGGGTTGTATATTTCTTCTCCTCTTTCTCCTCGACAATAGATAGGTACTTATTCTGCACAGCGAAAGGGATCACTAGGAAATATACAAACAAAAATAACATAAAATATCAACACTACTCCATGCATTCCCTGTTCAAGAACAGTCGATGTTTGATACAATTGTTGGTGCGTTTAGCAAACATTGGCCAAACAATTATAAAATTAGCTAACTGAATTATATTTACAATATAGTTCTGTTTTTTTTTTAATAAAAATAAATTAATGATTTAAACTTACCGAAAAAAAGATATTCCTTCCAAAACCTTGGTTACGGTGGTTATTTACACAGTTTTTGAACGCGCACTGCGGCATTTTGACGTCTTAATGTTGGCTATGATTGGAACATACTAATTTGAAATAGAGCCACAAAAGTATTTGTGGCCCTATTTTTCGGGCCGTTTTTGAAGCGCTTATCGGGAATCTAGTACTATTATTGATCGAAGCACATGCCACTGTGAATACACCTGTCGTTGTGGCGTAGGGGAAGGCCTGCCTGAATCATACACAAACACTGTAGTGAGGTTAAGGGCTTAACCGCTCACTTCATTGAACGGAGTGACATTCTGGCAATTAAAAAAATAATTATAAGCTGTCCCGCGCGGTTTGACCCGCTTAGATCCCGTTCCCGTGCCATATAAAATTCACCCCCTCTTTTAAGGGGTTGGGGGCAGATTTCCAAAAAAAAATTATGTACGATTTTTTGTTAGTCATAAATAGTCGGCATACCAATGTTTAGCTTTCTACCTTAAAAATTGCGAATTGGAATCGGAATGCTCCATACTAACTTCCACCCCCCTTAGAAAAGTGGGGGGTTAGAAAGAAACAAAAAGTAGCCTATGTCACTCTTCATCCCTTCAACTATTATCTTTGCTTCCCACGCCAGACAGGAAATATTTGTGTAAATTCTAAGATTTCTTTTCGGGTCTGGTTGGTTGAGGGACTACCCTCCGTGCCTCGGAAAGCACGCTAAGCCCTTGGTTCCAACTGTTATAACATCATCTATAATAATCGTTTATCAAGGAACGGGCAGCAGCGTTTCCTTGTGTGGTACAACATAATACTGCGGTCACTTCCCCGGAAGGAGGTCCATGTTCAGCAGTGGACGTTATACGGGCTTACGATGATGATAAAGACGAAGCATTTGATTGTTTGTTTGCATTGAATAGGGTCCGGAACTACTGGACCGATTTCACCATTAGAAAGCTACTTCATCCTAAAGTAACAATAGACTAGATAGAATATAAATTATCAAGTTTCCACGGGATCGGGAGCTACTCGCAAAGCTAGATAATTTATATACAACGTTTTAATTAAATAACGCAAACAAATTGTCAATACCTACTCGACCAAAATGTATGAAAAAGTTTTTTTTTTTTTCGAGTTACAAAGTTGGTCCCATATTAAAAGTTGTTCATATCCATGAGCACAATCACTAACCAAGCGGTTTTGCGTTATTTAATTAACACGTTGTATAGTTACGACACATTTTCATCAGCCTATCCCTTACACACTAACATCACCTTAAACCTTAATCTAAGTGTTGCCAAAACAAGCTTTAAAACCCAACCATTAAAGTCCAGTGTTGCCAACTATCAAGTTTAAAGTACATTTATTAATAATTGGAAGAGCGACCGGTTTGAAAGAATATATAAATATGATTGTTACATTTGACGTATTCATTATTGTTTAAAAGCGAATAAATATTAACGTTTTATAATAAACTGCAATAAATAAGAATATTAATCCTTACTAATATTACCTATAAACGCGAAAGTTTGAAATTATGGATGGATGGATATTTGTCACTCTTTTACGCAAAAACTACTAAATGGATTTGGCTAAAAGTTTGCACGCGAATAGTTTATAAGCTGGATTAACATATAGGCTACAAAACATCACGCTCCGACCCACTAGAGCAGAGTGACGCAGGTAAAACCAGCTAGTAACTACATATTTGTATGTCACCGGAAAATAATACGAATCGTAAGTTGATCAACTTTCATACCACTCATATTGTTAAATTTAGTTGCCAGTTTCAGTGAACGCGCATAATTACTATATTATTTACTTAATTATAATGACACTTGACCTAACCTAACCAAACGAGACTATGCTCCTGTTGTAACAAAACAAAAAAATTTCAACTTCAATAAGTCCTGTTGAAACCGATTTCAGCTGTCTAGCTATCGGGGTTCTTGAGATACAGCCTGGTGACGGACAGACAGTGAAGTCTTAGTAATTGGGTCCCGTTTTGACCCTTCGGGAAAAGTGACTTTAATTAGCAGTTTATATCTAATCATAAGTAACAATGCTAGTTAGCATAAATACCTCAAAACCGGTCAAGTGCGAGTCGGACTCTCGCACGAAGGGTTCCGTACTAGTTGAAAGTGCTATTGAATGAAAGGTAAATTGCGGTTTACGGTTTATGACGTATTAAAAAAAACTATTTACTTGATCTCGTTCAAACCAATTTTCGGTGGAAGTTTGCATGGTTATGTACATCATATATTTTTATTAGTTTTATCATTCTCTTATTTTAGAAGTTACAGGGGGAGGGACACACTTTTTACCACTTTGGAAGTGTCTCTCGCGCAAACTATTCAGTTTAGAAAAAAATTACATTAGAAACCTCAATATCATTTTTGAAGACACACGTATGGGTTTGATGAAAAAATTTTTTTTGAGTTTCAGTTCTAAGTATGGGGAACCCCATGTTTTTTGTTTTTTTTTTCTATTTTTGTGTGAAATTCTTAATGCGGTTCACGACATACATCTATTTGCCAAGTTTCAACATTATAGTTGTTATAGTTTCGGAAAAAAGTGGCTGTGACATACGGGCGGACAGACAGACAGACATGACGAATCTATAAGGGTTCCGTTTTTTGCCATTTGGCTACGGAACCCTAAAAAACGACGATACTTCCTAACAATCATCATCCCCCCTACAGGCTTTTTTTCGTTATAAAAAGTAGATTACGACCTTTCTCAGGTTCTACACTATCTAAGTACAAAATTTTATAAAAAAATCGGTTCAGTAGTTTTGGCGTGACAGACAGACAGTTACTTTCGCATATACAATACAAGCTTCCCGCGCGCGGTTTCACCTCCCGTTTCCGTGGGAACTACATAATTAAATAAAGCCTATATTATTCAGTGATAATGAAGCATTCAAATGGTAAAAGAATTTTTTAAAATCGGTCCATTACTTTTGGAGCCAATTCGTTACAAACATACTTACATACAAATCTTTCCTCTTTATAATATTAGTATAGATTAGTAAGGAGTGACTCAAATTGAGAACCTGCTCCTTCTTGAAGTCGGTTGTAAAAACATCTGTATTTCTGGTATTCCGCATATAGTCCACTCAATTAGTAAAACACTAATTAAAACTGATGGCCTATTAGTTTTTATTAGGGTTCCGTTACCGAAGAGTAAAAACGGGACCCTATTACTTCGCTGTCTGTCTGTCTGACTGTCACCAGGCTGTATCTCAAGAATCGCGACAGCTAGACAGTTGAAATTTTCACAGATAATGTATTTCTATTGCCGCTATAACAACAAATATACCTTTTATTTTTTGGTCGTTGTCGATAACCTTCAACAGGTAGACGCTTGAAAGTGGTACGGAACCCTTCGTGCGCGAGTCCGACTCGCACTTGACCAGTTTTTATAATTAAACCCAATTATACTATAAATACTTGGAATGGAACAATAGTATTAATTATAACGATATTCGATATTAATTAAGACGTAATTCGATGATGGATTATTAATTAAGTTAGTACAATGTAAAAACTTTAGCAATGTTTCTAGTATAACACAGCATAAAATGGTCGTGGGGTTCGATTCCCACCCCCCAACAAAACTTGTGTTTAAACGAATTCTTCCGGGTCTGGTTGGTTGAGGGACTACCCTCAGTGCCTCGTAAACCATGTCATAACATCATATATGACTATCGCTTACAAAATGACGCACAGCAGGGCGTACCTGTGTACATACACACTGTACATAGCATTGCGGCCATCAAACTGGTTGCCAAGCGTGGTGACTATGGCAACACCAGTTAATATGGAGGCCTATGTTCAGCTGTGGACGCTATATCGGCTAATGAAGACAGGCTAGGTAATACAATATTATAATATACATAATTATTCATGTGAACTGCATTTGACTGCACCGGTGGCTCAGTGGTTACGGAAGTTGCTTCTGAGACCTGGTGTTCTGGGTTCGATTCCCACCCGGGACAATTATTTGTGTGAACCACAAATAGTTGTTCTGAGTCTGGGTGTTCTGTGTGTCCGTGAAATGAATGTTTGTAAAGTCCCCCGCGACAGGGATTTATTTCCCTAGTGCGAGAGTTGTCTTTTTAAAAGAGAAAGAAAAAAGAGAACGCATCACGTAAATTTATTCACTTCTTCTTCGTCGTGTCGATGATTCCTTGACATTATATATGCTTCGACCAAAACTCTGCCACATTTACGGCGTTGCTGGTGGCCTCGGACAGGTCCCTTAGAGTGCAGGTGGAGTTACACAGAGTACAGGTGAGGAGGCCCCACAGGGGCCGCCCTCTTGCGCAGGTTGCTTAGTTTGTAGTTTTTAAACCATTTATTAAGGCTGGAGCTCTGCTCGCCTTTAAGCCCGGTGAAGTAGCAAAAGCCTCGTGACTACATACGTAAGTCAAACCGAAAAAAAAAAAAAACAATTGAGGAGGTGGGCCATCGTTTGTGATGGGGCTCCGCAGTCGCACCTTTCTTCATCAGAGTACCACCACCGGACCATGTTGTATTTGCAGCAAGAGTGCAGAGATTTGGGGTGCAAGAGAAGAGCCTCCCCGAGCGGCGTTCAGACAATAATAAAACGCCCGGCGCACCCTGGTCAACAGCTGGCACTCGGTAACGCAGAGTCCAGGTGGCCAATCATCTCACCACGATGATATCTCAAGGTTCCTCCAAGCACCACCAACAAAGGTACTTTTCAGAGCCACTACAACTGGAATTCTTGAATTCCTTCACTAACTAACGTAATAGGCTAGTTGACACTGTTTTGAAAATATTTTTATATGGTTAAAAATGTTTTGTAGATCTCAAATAAATGCCATATTTTTGGCTTGATCTAAACCAAAAAATAGGGCATTTATTTGAGATCTAGAAAACACTAAAATAAATATTTTAAAATTTGCTTGACATTTAGAGATGAACACGATGTCAGCCATGTTGATCTATACACATTATCTGTTTTCAAAATCGATGACGTCATGACTCAGAAAGTGTAATAGTAAAGAATCGCGTTCATGTTTTTTTACAAGACATATGACGTCACAAAATGGCTGATAGCGTTTTCGGAAGTTTAAGACATAACCAAAAGAAATAATTTTCATATTGAGTTTATACAAACATATTCAAGTTTTATGAACAGAAATTATTATATTTAGGTTCCAAATGGCAAATACTTTTTTTATTGTAACATAATTTCATATGTGTCAACTAGCCTATTAGTATACGAGACACACAGGATATCCTGTTGTAGGGATGGAATATAATTTGATAGCACCTCATATCCATTATGTATGTGTATATCACACACACATAAAGATAAAAACACATGATTTATCAAAGAAAATAAACTAAAAAATCTCCTCGCACTCGCATCCCAGAATAACATTTCCTCGTACACACACAAAATTGTGATTTATAGAAACAAACCTTTTTGCCGCCCGGTCAGCAAACGTCCGATATATCTAGTATTTGCATTTGTATCCCTTTTTGCCGACGAATCGTATAAATATTATATTTTACTAGGTTTTCCTATTTTTATTTGGGTCCTTAGGTTATATGGGGAAATAGTCTTAAGTCGTGTTAGTTTATCATTTTGTTGTAAATAGAAATTATATATTTTAAGCCATCCATTGCGCCTAGAATGGTTTTCCTGACTTTATGCCCGATGAAGAAGCAGAAGACTAATGAAACTACAAAAGTGTGTCAGAAAAAAAAAGGATTGATGTTAGTTAGGTTTTTTTATTATTTTTTATTTATTTAATAGTTTATGTGCACACGGAATAATAAAAACAAAGAACAAAAGAAGGATACAATAGCAGAGATCTTATTTCCATAAATACACAAGTTCAGTCAATTCTTTTGTAAAATAAAGTAAAAATATTTTATTTAAACGTTGTGAACGATTTTACAATGATTCTGTGAGTCAAATTGTAAATAATAATAAATAATAATAATATCTAGGGACAATGTCACACAGATCATCCTAGCCCCAAACTAAGCAAAGCTTGTACTATGGGTACCAGGCGACGATATACATACTTATATAGATAGATAAATACTTACATACATAGAAAACATCCATGACTCAGAAACAAATATTCGTGCTCATCACACAAATATTTGCACTTACCGGGATTCGAACCCAGGACCACCAGCTTCGTAGGCAGGAGCACTACCAACTAGGCTACGGTGACCGTGACCGACCGTGACCCAAATATTCAGTAACTAATTTCGTTTAAAGATTTTTTTATGATATTATATTACATTCGCTTGCACATTTAATAGTCCAATTAAAGACTCAAAGTACCCCATAATGTGTCTTATATACGACTACTAGTAGTCTACAGGAACTATACTATTGCTGTTTAAGAAGTTTGAAGTCAAATACCTTCATTCCAATATCCGTCTAAGGATTTTTCTACAAGTATGTGAGGAATTTAAATTGGTGTATTTGAAGGATATTTTCTAGTTACGGTAGATTAGGATTTGGTGAGATGTGACCTAAAAATCGTACGTGTAATAGCTATGAAATGTTCACTTATAATATAAGTGTCTAACATTTGCAAGTGATAAAAACGACAAACCAACGTTTGCAACAATGAAAAATAAGATTTATTATAGCACTAGAGAGGTACTCGAAGCGCTACCATTTTGAGGCGCTTCTAATGAGGCGCTCCATTTTTATTCCTCGGAGCGCTCCTTTTAGAAGCGCCACCCGATAGTGATTAAAAATATTAAAATTGAAGAAAACCTTGGGCGGGCTTCAAAGTATAAAATTGTAATATTTTTAATCACTATCGGGTGGCGTACTAAAAGGAGCGCTCCGAGGAATAAAAAAGGAGCGCCTCATTAGAATCGCCTCAAAATGGTAGCGCTTCGAGGAATACCTCGCACTAGATATGTTCAGTTGAAATATCTAAATGACGCCGGGGGATCAAGAATGTAAAGAATACATTTACTATTTCTATTTGTATCCTTTTTTACTTTTCATGCTTTTAAGAAATAAATACAATGATGCGTTATTATAGGATAAGCAACGAAATAACTGTCAAGAAACTTAGTATAAACAAAAAACAAATAAAATACGATAGCAGGTCCTTTAAAATGAAATTGCGGTCAACGAACAATCATAACGTATTACAATGTACATACATCTTAATAACTATAAAGTGACAAAAAAAAACAATGTAAGATCCAACCATGATATCGAACCATTGGGTTAAATCCTCGTATTATTTCCATAAAAAAACATTTACACATACTTAGCACGTGTACCACCATAAGATAAAATTATAAAAAAAATAAAAAATAAACTCACCATTCCATTGTCCATTCCCCCATAAGGTGACTGATAGCCCGGTTTTTCTGTGACTGCAAAAGATGACACATAATTTATTAAAATATGTATACAACTATAAAACATTTTGCTGCCCGCGTCTCTCGACGGTTAATGAAGTGTTTCATGTTGCGTGTTATGCCATTTCTTATTACCTTCTTTTAAATTCAGAATTAAAACCTGTCACTGCATATATTTGGTAAAGTGTGTATAAATAGAATCCGATGGAAGGAAATAAAGTTATAACTATGTCAATTATGTCAATTATTTTGTCACCTAGGTGTATATTTTTACTATTTTGAGAATAGGAATATTTTACATATAGCCGTCGCGTTTTACAGACAATGTGAAGGCTATAAGTAAAATATACATACATTAATTAGGTTTAAAAAAATCATCGCACTCAACAGCAATTTGCTGCTCATCTAAACTAAAGTCAAACAGAAAAATAATTAATTTGCCATAAAAAAAATTACTTGGCCCCTTATCTTTAAAAAAAGAAATAAACACGGTAATTGGGAGGTCCATATTTATGATATTAGGTAAATATCTCACAGCTAGATCGTACCATCCGCCGCATTACATAAGGCTAGCCGAATTTTATAACGGCGAATTTATTAAGTGGTAAAAATAAAACCTAAAACCTAAACCAATGGTGGTAACGCGGCAATTTACTCGCTGTATTACATTACGGCTAGCCGTGTTGAAAAACGTATATAGCTTTTCATTCAGCCGCAATCTATCCGGCTAATTATTGAACCGCCGCATTTCATAACGGCCTTGTTTGAAACCGGCTAGCCATATGCAATGCGGCGGATTGTGCAACATATAAACCATTTCATGTCATAAAAATAATCAACCCTTGTGCTTTATTGAAATCTTCACTACATAAATTTACACAAAAGATACAAAAATCACCTATTATCACCAATGGGTGCAATATCGACATAATTCCTATTAAAACACACTTCAAAACGCATCCACTACTTGGCGCCCAACTGGGACCAAACAAAAAGTCCCAAACATTAAAAATTAATAGTCCGAAAACCAATTTAATACATAACAGAGTAATCGTATTACAATAACAAACCAACTAAATAATAAAAATAAAAAATCGTCCGTAATCCCCCACACAATAATAAAAGAATTACAGATCGCACCGTTCAGATTTCAACCCTTTTGAAAATGTTGAAGTTGTTTTATTTGAGGGTAGTAAATTAATAAAGCGACTATATCAAAATGGTCAGTAAAGGGTGCAGTAGGTATATATAAAGTTGTTTTATAATGTAGGCAACTGGTATACCAGCCGCTAAATCGATAGATTGACAATTTATTAAGTAATCTATTAGATTTAAAAGACGCGAGGTGGGGGTGGACTTTCCGCACGCATTTTCACCCATGTAACTCCCGTTCCCGTAGCAACTCCATAATTAAATATAACGTATATTAAGCCTGTATAACATAGCATCCTAATGATAAAAAAATTTCTAATTGGACAAGTAGTCTCAACAAACAAACTCTTAAGCCTTATTATACTAGTAGATAATGATTACAGATCATGTACGTTGATAAGTTAGGTCCATTGAAAATAGACATGATCACAATAAATTTAAAAAAAATGATACGTCTCTCAATCACTGTACCATTTTAAGCCAAATCATTTTATCATCACCTTTTTATAATCATGGTCACAAATAGACTGATATGATCATAATTTTGTATAAAGTATTAGTTTTAGTTGGACTTGGCTTCCTCTTTATGGATTTTTTCCATAGTCACCATGCTTATCCAAAGGGATGGGAACCGTTACATATTGTTATCAACACTGTCCATTCCCTGGTATATTTAATTCTCTTCATTGATGCGCATGGGTCATAAAGTCCCCAAATCTACAAAATAACCTCATCCTTTTCATTTTTTAATCTGAATTAAAAAGACAAAAATATCAAGTGTTAATTCCGCCAAAAAATATGAAATGAGCAACATGCAAATAACAATCACCAGCCGAAGACTCCTTCTGCTTGTGAATAACACTTGATATTTTTGTCATTTTAATTTAGATTAATATATATTTCCGCGAAAAAACGTCTGATTCTATTAATTATTTTCTTATTTTTTCATACAATTTATAAATATCTATCACATAAATATAGGTGTTTATATAATATCTCATTAGTCTCAACATTTTCTTAAAACAAACAAAGGAAGATGGTTGTCATAACTGGAATTAATGCTTTTTGTTTAATAAATATCTACCTACCCTCGCTAACGGGCCGCAATTATAGAATTAATTTGAATAATTTACACCAAGCCTTTGCTTCATTTAGTTAATTGGGGAGATAAACTAGAAGATTCAAGATATTTAGTTCATAACAGTTCTAATGTTGATGCACTTAAGGAATTGATGGTAATTTTGTAAGTGATTCTTTTGTACATACTTACAATAGTAAGTAAGTCTTTTTAATTGAGCAGAAATTGTTGGATACGTACAATTTTGGGCGTTTAAAAGAATTAATTTTGGTTATTACTTAACTTAGAGGACCACTGAATCCTAACCATGTTTGGATTCAGTGATATAACAGATAGCCCCGTTGGTTCAGTGGTTACTGTAGTGGCTTCTGAGACCTGGTGTTCTAGGTTCAATTCCCACCCAGCACAAGTATTTGTGAGAACCGAAACACAGGACAAACAAGTTGTTCTGAAACACTTTAAAAAACGAGGGTTTCCTCACTTTGAAAAAGTGCAAAATCAAACATTCCTGATTGCTGAGATGTCCTTTTATACATCCACAGTTTACTCTCTTATTGCTTAGCAAAAATCAGTTATAACGAAAAACTTCTTTGACTCTTCTTCTCTCTCTTTCTTTCAATTACACAGCGAGTGAGACAAAACAAATGACATGCTACTAAAATTGTCTGACCCCTAGTCACGTGACATAACTACCATAGCTACAATAACGCTTACATCATCCTACGAAAAATGCCCCTGGACATAGCCATTCTTTCAAAATGGACAAAAAATCTCAGCTTTTTAATATTCCGCCCCTAGTAATATATAATCTGTCACCGATAATGCGCGATGACGTAATAATACAAATAATTCGTGCAACAATGGCCCCCCTTAGTCACCCCGTCACGACGCTTAATCCAAATTATAGAGCAGGGGTAGAAAGTGTAGTTACAACTACAGGGTACATACTTGTATCTATTTATTGTTATTTTATTTCCTTATTATTACTTATGATTTGGTTTTTATTATGTGAAATTCTAAGAAAATATCGCGTTGACTGCAACGAAAAAGAACAAGATATATTTTATCTATACAATAATATTACAAAGATTTGATTGTTTTCATTGAATAGGCTCCAACCGATTAAAAAATATATTTCACCATAAGGAAGCTATGTCATCCAGGAGTAACGTCCTACTAATCCTACTAATATAATAAATGCGAAAGTTTGTATGTGTGGATGTTTGTTACTCTTTCACGCAAGAACTACAGGATCGATTTGGCTGGTTAACATATAGGCTACAAAATATCACGCTCCAACCCACTAAAGCAGAATGACGCGGGTAAAACCGCGGGGCGCAGCTTGTAGGCTATATTGAATTATGAAAGTCAGAAAGAACAGCAACCACGTGGGTAAAACCGAGAGAGAAGCTAGTCAAGAATAAAACTAGCTAACTATTTATGTTTAGCTAACTTTCTGACAATATTTCAACATTCTACATAATTCAGTTAGGAGTTAGACCAAAACAGAGACTTAACATAAGAACTACTTAAAACCCAATAAAAATCCTTACGATCTGACTAAAAAATAAATATTTACGGTTTTGTATTACTTTGTTCCTCATTACTGTAACCCCGAACTTAACAATTACAATAACTTCAGAATATCTCAAAACAATCAAATATTGCTACACACATTTTGAACCCCTAAACCCAAATTACTTTACCGAAAGACATTCCAGACGCAACCCCCTACTTACCGTACTCGCATTGATTACTTAGCAAAACTGGGCAGCACATTAAGTAAGCATATTACTACATACGGTCATCCTGTGAATCTCTGTTCCTTTAACTTTATTCCAAACTTAAGATATGTACTACAGAATGTTGAAATATCGTTTGGTTTTGAGTTAGAATAGACCATTTACCATGGGTGTCGTAAAAGGCGACTAAGGGACATACATCTGATGGATGGGCAGCAAAAATCAATGAGCTCAAAGATATTCCCATCTTACTGCGATCAGCAATCCGTCTGCCAAGTGTGGCAATATTCCTCATCGACTCTAGCTTGCCAAGGTCTGTTAAAGAGGCCATTTTCAGCAGTGGACTTAAACACATACGGTCATTGTGCGAATCACTGGCCCTCTAAAAACCTTCCGATGCCCTCGTAGACCCAAAGTCCGAGAGGCCCGCGAACTGTAAAGTAGAGCGACAGTTGTACAAAACTCCCCTAAAGAAACTAAAAGCCATAATCCCTCAATCTCCCCGTCAGCGACCGCCTTAAGCCAATGTCCAAGTCCCACAGGGGACGCCCTCTTGCGCAGGTTACTTAGTTTGTAGTGTTTAAACCATTTATCTAGGCTGGAGCTCTGCTCGCCTTTATGTCCGGTGAAGTAGCAAAATCCTCATGGCTAAATAAATATGTCCGTCCGAAAAAAAAAAAAAAGTAGTCAAAAGTGGTTTTGACCGATTATAAGTTTTGACTGTAACATAATTATGTATGAGCTGAACTTGTATCATGTATGAGCTGAAAGTTTGTAGTGTTTAAACCATTTATCTAGGCTGGAGCTCTGCTCACCTTTATGCCCGGTGAAGTAGCAAAAGCCTCAGGGTGAATTAAATATGTCCATGCGAAAAAAAAAAGAATGCCCTCTAACGTTCGAAGGACCAGTGATTCGCAAGATGGCCGTATGCAATAATATGCTTAGTTAATGTGCCGGCCTAAACAATGATCCCTTCAAGTCATCTCTTCCACGGCTATCATCCCACCCTCTCCCTGAGCCAGCGTAGCAAACCAACCGAGGGTGACTAGAAACTTGGGTACTGACACGGTAATTATAATATTTAGTATACGATAGGGTCCCGGGATTCATGTAGGGATTATGAGTATAGCATATTTTTGGGTTATGAATGAAATAGTTTTCGAGAGCGTAGTAAATTGATGAGAAATAGCAATATTAGGCCTCCACATAGATAGGTAGACACAAACTTAATAAGTTTACTATGTATGTAGATTTAAGTCCAGTTTGTGTGACTATTGCTGAACTGAGTGACTTCTTCTCACACTTGTATTTGCAACTTACAGTAGTAACCAAAAACTTTGAACTTTATTTTCAATATTTTTTTAATTAGGGTAATGTTGAAATTTTATGTGTAGCTACTTTGATTATTACAATCAAAAGAAACTAAGGAACGTTTATCGTGAAACCTGCTGTAACTACGTAAGGTATCTGGATATAAATATACATTTTGGTAAGTATAGGCTTATCGTGAAACCCGCTGTAACTACGTAAAGTATCTGGATATAAATATACATTTTGGTAAGTATAGGCTTATCGTGAAACCTGCTGTAACTACGTAAAGTATCTGGATATAAATATACATTTTGGTATGTATCTTTTATTATATAATTTTTCTATAGCATTAAAAAATTACAGATCAAATGATTTCAAACCTGCCCGTTCGTACAACCTAGATTATGTCGTATTGCAACGGCCATAGATAAAACTTATTAGTAATAACAAACAAAAAATGCCTGGAACTACATTTTTCAGTCCAAATTTAGTTTTCACCGTAAAAAAAAGTCGACATATCACAATGAATTACTCCTTTATGTAAATGACTAATATATCCTTAGAATCCTGTTTGAGGTAATCATATAATGAAGTCTACAATAGCTACTGAGTTGCGAATACAACAAACGGTTAGATATTATTTAGTTAAAGCGCACAAACAAATTATACGCCACCCACTACAAAGGTAAGGCGATGGTGCACGACAAAAGTGGGGAGCGGATTTAATAACATAAAATAGCGTTACTAAATCTTTTTTCAATTCATAACTAACAGTCAGTGTCCTGCGTCGCTTGTCAAAGATTCCGACAGTTCCCGTGATTATTTTCAAAATTTACCTTTCATGCAAATCTTGTCCTAAGAAATACTATCATAATCAAGTTGTTCTATAATTATGCGCGTACATACATTTTGAAGATTCATTTAACAAATCAATAAAAATTTACAACATACAGAGTTTTTATTTTTTTTGCGCACGGACATACGTTATTTGCCACGAGGCTTTTGCTACTTCACCGGCCTTAAAAGCGAGCGGAGCTCTAGCCTAATTAAGAAATATAGAGGAACAAAGGAGAGGGCTTGTTACATTATTTCTAGTTTAAATTATACCTAGAGTGACGTCACATAAAATTTCAATGCGCTGTATCCGCGTCATTTTAAGTTTATGGAACGAAAAAAACTAACTGAAGGACTAAATAGAATTATTAGTCGTCATCCCTATTACTAACTAAAACTATTTTTCATCTTGTGAGGCTTAACAATTAACTTAGCTACGAATAAACGCTTATATTTTCTAAATTAAACCAAACACAATTCTCAAGGAATCGAAAGTAAATAACTCGTTACAGTTAAACACAAGGGAACGCAATTACAAGCCACCGATGAAATGTAACCGATTATTACTAACTTACCTTATACCTACGACCATCCCTATTATATCGACTAAATACCTACTATACGCCAGTGATTCCCAAAGTGCTCCTGGTAATGCCCCTGGGTTCTTACAGTTAAACATTTTAAACCCACGACGAAATATAACCGTTTATAATATGACTGACAACCTCCGTAGCGTAGCGGTATTTTGCTCGCTTTAAACCTAGGAGGTCGGGTTCAATCCCCACGCCGGACAAGAAATCTTTGTGTAAATTCTTAGATTTCTTTCCGGGTATGGTTGGTTAAGGGACTCCCTCCATGCCTAGATAAGCACGCTAAGCCGTTGGTCCCGATTGTTATAACATCATATATAACAAGCGTATAACAGGTAACGGGAAGCAGCGTTTCCCTGTGTATTACAACATAATACTGCGGTCACCAATCCGCCTGCCAAGCGTGGTGACTATGGCAAATACCCTCCCTCGGGAGGAGGCCCATGTTCAGCAGTGGACGTTATACGGGCTGATGATGATGATGATGAAGTGTGTACTATTATAGAAACGTAGTAGCAGAGCGTCTCCCTACACCAGTTAAGATACTAAAGCGGTCTACTAAAAAAAAGTTTGAGAAACTCTTTTCTACATAATAAAGCAAATAATTTATTGATGGTGGGGAATCAGGAATATGCAATTTGAAAGCTTAATAACATAGTCTAGCACATTATTTTTTTGTTCAAAATAAAAACATAGACTATGGTTCTTTCGATCTAGGGATGGCATTATGCAACGAATTAATTATTATTTATTAATTATACGTAAATAATATTTTTCTCTTATGCACCAAAAATCTAACTTAAATTCAATTCTTCAAAAGCGGCCGCAGCCCAATGGGTTGGGCATCGGACTTGTGATCTTGAAGTCGCCGGATAAAACCCTACCCATTGCACTACCGACGTGAACCCACTCGTAACACAAGTATTCTAGCACGAGAGGTTAACTAGAATACTAGTAGACGACAAAACTCTGATAGTAAGCTTAAAAAAAAACAAAAAAAGAATTAAAAATAGACAAGTTCAAAGCGTCTTCTAATGTTGCTTCCTTTTCTTTTACACATTGACATGGTAACTTTGAGAATGTCAATAAACTCAGTGGAATCCTTCCTTCTTTATTACACAATAATCCTATCTTTATTACACAATAAGCAATATTGTATCTGAGCGAACCACTCCCATGCAATATTACTTCTTCTGTTCTCCGCTCAATCTACGGATGGCAATCTGCAATCAAATGATATCACTACATAGTATAAAACAAAGTCGCTTTCCGCTGTCTATCTGTCCCTATGTATGCTTAGATCCTTAAAACTACGCAACGGATTTTGATGCGGTTATTTTAATAGATAGAGTGATTCAAGAGGAAGATTTATATGTATATGTTACGGCTAATAGCCGAAGTGCGGCTACACCTAGTTTTAGCCGGCGACAACTAGGTGCAGTCGGCCACATGCGTTTATAATTCCCTGTTCGACTCCATTGGTTTAGGTTTCGGTTATTTTTATTTTAACCACCCCAACACCTTTTTGTCCCTTGCATAGGTATTGTTTAATTTAGAGTTAACTTAGAGGAACTTATAGGAACTTATTAAGGTTGACCTAAGTTTAACCGCAAGTTGTCGGCTGCACCTAGTTGTAGCCGGCTAAACCTAGGTGTAGCCGCACTTCGGCTATTAGCCGTAACATATACATAATGCATCAGCATTGCGCCCCTGCGAAGCCGGAGCCGGTGGCTAGTATAATATAAGATCCCCTCGAATCACAAAAAAGCATTAATTGTTACCACTAAAATCCCATCCTAAATACACAATTTAACAAATATCAACCACAAGATCCCACTAAGTACAAATTATCATAAATACATTAAGCATTACAAATGATTTTACACACCAATAAACTATTTTTACTGAGTATAAAGTTCAAAATTGTTTGTCAAAGACATCGGACATACGTTAAATGAATTAAGTATCATCAATTCAATAAAAATTGCAAATGGTTGACATGTAACCAGAGAGTAAGTGCACTCAAAATGGCGCGTGCTTGCCACGTGGCCAGTCAATTTGTTGGTTTAATATTGGTCAATAGACTGTTATAGCTATTTTAATACCAATCTTATGAAGTGAGGTGTAGAGCTCAATTTAGCAGAGCATAGTAAATGTTATTTATGTTATTTAAGGAGTTAACATGTCACATTAATTGTATTATGGCCAATTTGCATTGTGATGTATTTTCCGTTACAATTGGTGAGAGCTGTGAACTGATATCGCCATTTGACCGCTCTATATACTATATTCTTTTTATCATCTATACTAATATTATAAATGGGAAATATTTGATTGTTTGTTTGCATTGAATAAGCTCCGAAACTACTGGACCCATTTGAAAAATTCTTTCACCATTGGAAAGCTACACTATTCCCGGATCACATAGGCTATATTTTACTATGAAGTTCCCACGGGAACAGGAGTTACGCGGGGAAACCGCGCGCGGGAAGCTAGCTGTCATATATTTTGATAATTATGTTTTGAACAATTTAACTGATTTTTAGCTTGTTGGGATTTATGCACCTTCGAATGTCTAAATTGACCGGACTAACAGTAGTTTTTGAGTTTATTCATTACAAACATACACACACACACACAAAAATACAAATCTTTCCTCTTTATAATATTATTATAGAAGTAGAGATAAATTCTTAAATAGACTAACAAATTTCATCAGAAATCAAACCGAGGCGCGGCCCAATGAATTTAAAGTTCCTCGAACATGTACTAATTAGTTTTAATCTTAGCGTTAACAATGTATAAATCATAATTAATTATAAATAACGTTGTGTTTTCGATACAAGATCAATAGGTTATTCGCTAATGAGACGCGTGGTACTGATAAGTGCGCAGACAGTACGACGCCGCAGATAACTCAGCTTCTTAATTTAATAATTCAATTAATGTTTATAAGATACACTTTAAAAACATAAAAAAAAACATACATAATCATAACTAAGCCAATAATCTATAATCACTACATAGTATAAAACAAAGTCGCTTCCCTGTCCGTCCGTCCCTATGTATGCTTAGATCTTAGATTGCCCCGACTCCGCACGGGTGCAATGCTGATGTATCATACATATAAACCTTTCTCTTGATTCACTCTATCTATTAAAAAAACCGCATCAAAATCCGTTGCGTAGTTTTAAAGATTTAAGCATACATAGGGATATAGGGACAGAGAAAGCGACTTTGTTTTATACTATGTAGTGATAAGATACAGAGAAAGAGCAGAATGCTCAGATATTCTTTAACTAGCTTCCCGCGCGCGAGTGAAAGAGTGAAGTTCCCGTGGGAATTCATCATTAAATATAGCCTATGTCAGTCAGGGTAAATGCAGCTTTCCAATGGTGAAAGTTTTTTTTTAAATCGGCACATTAGTTTTTGAGTTTACTCATAACAAACATACACACAAAAATACAAATCTTTCCTCTTTATAATATAAGTATAGATACAGACTATCGTTGAAATTCGACCACTCGGCAACCACTAGTCTTATTATTGGAGTACAGAACCCGGACCCTCTGAATAAGGAACCCTAAACAATTTTTTTTTCGTATTTTCATGAACCTCTCATGATCATTTTGAATACACTAATTAAATCTGGCAAACTATAACACAACACTAGCCACAGCCAACGCAATAAAAAGCGAACCAACCCCTGCGCAGTCGAGTAAAAAATTAGGGTGACTCATAGCATATTAAACAAAATTCATTCTTCAAAACAATTCACCATGAAACTATATGGATGATATATGGTACATGTCCACAGGGGATGATTTAGTGTAGGGGGTTAAAATCAATTGAGTGGTTAGTTTGTTAAGTATCGAGATTTTTATTTAGATAAGCTTTATCGTTCAACTAGATCCGCATAATATTTTTAAATACGGGTTTATTACTAAACACAGACACACACACAAGACTATCTGAATGTCGAATGATCTTCATCAGACTAGCAGTGGACGTTATCACTACATAGTATAAAACAAAGTCGCTTTCTCTGTCCCTATGTCCCTATGTATGCTTACATCTTTAAAACTACGCAACGGATTTTGATGCGGTTTTTTTAATAGATAGAGGGATTCAAGAAGAAGGTTTATATGTATAATACATCAGCATTGTACCCGTGCGGAGCCGGGGCGGGTCGCTAGTCTATAATAAAGTATAAAGCTGAAGTAGCTGAAGTAGTTTTTTTTTTTTTTTTTTTCTAAAAATGACTACTCCCGCACTAGGGGAATAAATCCCTGTGTCGCGGGGGACTTTACAAACATTCATTTCACGGACACAAAGAACACCCAGACTCAGAACAACTATTTGTGGTTCACACAAATAATTGTCCCGGGTGGGAATCAAACCCAGAACACCAGGTCTCAGAAGCAACTTCCGTAACCACTGAGTCACCGGTGAAGTCAGTTTGCTTGAACACGCTCATGTCAGGAACTACAGGTACGGTTTAAAAATCTTTTAACGGGACTAACCCCTCCCACACTCCCACCACTGTAACTGCTGTAAGCCAGGATCAACAGCGGCACACACGGATGCGGCTCTAAGCTGTTAGGCTTAGGCTGGTCCCGGTACACCTAAATGTCTTGGATCCTGAATCGAATCGAAAAATCTTTGAATGTTAAAAATATAGCCTACATACAGTCTTTCTCGATAAATCGGCTATCATTTATTGAGAAAGACTATCATCATCATCATTATCAGCCCGTATAACTTCCACTGCTGAACATGGGCCTCCTCTCGAGGGAGGGTATTTGCCGTAGTCACCACGTTTGGCAGGCGGGTTGGTGACCGCAGTATTATGTTGTACCAAACAAGGAAATGCTGCTGCCCGTTCCTTGATATACGATTGTTATAGATGATGTTATAACAATCGGGACCAACGGCTTAACGTGCTTTCCGAGGCACGGATGGTAGTCCCTCAACCAACCAGACCCGGAAAGAAATCTTAGAAATTACACAAAGATTTCATGTCCGGTGTGGGGATCGAATCCACGACCTCCGAGATTAAGGCGAGCCAAATACCGCTACGCTACAGAGGTTGCCCGGATGAAGACTATAGACTATATTTAATTATGAAGTTCCCACGGGAACGGGAGTAACGCGTGTGAAAATATGGTACTTCGAATAAGAAACTATTTTTAAAATTCCACATCTAAAATGAAAGGACCGGCAAAGTATATATATGTATAAGAGCTATTGAAATTGACACGGACGAAGTCGCGGGCAACATTTAGTTCAGCTCATATATATGTTACAGTCAAAACTGGTCAATAATAATGAAATAATGAATTTATTCAGCACTCAGGTATTTACATACACTTGTACTTGTCAAAATCACAATGAAAAAGAAATATAATTACTTATAGGTTATTATTCTTATTCTATGAATAAAACTACTTAGGTAACTATAACTAGCAAGTGCAACCTGTGAGTGCTGCTAATTGTAGGACATAACAGACAATGTACTCCGTCTGTCCGTGTGTAATTAATTCCTCTACTCATAATAAGTTCATATTTACATAAAAATCAAAACCACTTTTGACTGCTTTAATTAATAATTTGTATGGAATTTGAATCTGGCATTGTAGTCACAGTTCTACAGAGGTTGGAATCCTGTCATTTTTTAACCTTCGACCAAAACTAAGTGCATCACATTTCTGGAATTCTATGTGAGCCAATATGGTCAACACTACTTTTGCCTGATTTTTGCAGTCAAAAGTGATTTTAACCGATGATAAGTTTTGACTGTAACATTATATAAATCAGTATCGAGTTAAACAAGTGCGGAGTGACCCTGTCCGTGTATCTGTCACTGCGTTACTAATATTGGGCCTTCGAGCGATTACCGAGGGGACCGGTGACCATATTCATAGACCCGACATTATATTAACAACTTAAGTAGAATTGGCATTAGAATAAATACTAACTGCGCCCCGCGGTTTTACCTGCGTTACTCTGCTCCAGTGGATCGAAGCGTGATTTTTTGTGTGTGGTGGTGTGACAGAGTAACACACATCGATACTAACAAAACTTTCGCAATTTTTTAAATAAGTCGGATATTTTTCAATTCTCAGATAAAAATTATCAGACCAAAAATTTTAATTTTGACCGTCATTCTATACAAAATCTGCCAAAATTAAAAAAAATGATAATTTATGAATCCTACGAATTACGTAGTTTCTTTAAATACTCCCGGTGTGACAGACGGGGGGGGGGGGATACAGAGGAACAAAAACTATAAAGTTCAGTAGAGGGGGGCACGTGACGTCACTACTAGGTAAAATCGTACCTAGAATTGACGTCACACAAAATTTCAACGCGCTGTATCTTCGTCATTATTCATTCGGGGAACGAAAATTAAATACGAATCCAATATTTTTTGGTAATCTAAATGACGGGCATTCATTGGACGATTCTTCTTAGTAACGAGCTAATCGATCGTTCGGATTTCGGTTGCATAAACCTTGTCGATGTTAAAAAATCGTTAATATAAAAATCCGCACTCTACTCTCATAACACCCGACTATAAATACCGCCCCTTGCACCCTCCTCGCGCCTAAAATGATTAATGTCTAAAATTTCACGCTGAGCACTTTTCAACTTCACTGTACGGATTATACGAGTACTGTCGGATAAAAAGTGTTTTGTTATGATTTTAATGGCGGCCTATAGCGGATTAAATTACGAGAGATCTTTCTAGTTGAAAATATTTATTCTTTTTATGGGGTTATTATATTTATAGGTGGCAATATTTTTAATGTTCATCATCAGCCCGTATTGGGTATTTGCCATAGTCACCAAGCTTGGCAGTCGGGTTGGTGTCTGGTGACTGACTGAATGTTGTACCACACAAGGAAACGCTGCTGCCCGTTCCTTGATATACGATTATTATAGATATGTTATAACAATCGGAACCAACAGCTTAACGTGCTTTCCGAGGCACGGAGGCTAGTCCCTCAACCAACCAGAAATCTTAGAATTTACACAAAGATTTCCTGTCCGGCGTGGGGATCAAACCCACGACCTCCGAGATTTAAAGCGAGCCAAATACCGCTACGCTACGCATTTTAACGTTCAGTCACAGCATTCTTAATTAAGAGAGGGCGAAACAAAAATACGTTTGGATATTGTGTAAAGAAACATGTAATTAATGACTAGCTTACTTCCCGTGGTTTCTCTCATTTCCGTAGGATCTAGATGGCAAGGGCGTCAAACTTGTGATCTTGTGGTCGCCGGTTCGATTCCCACGTATTGCACTACCGACGTGAACCCACTCGTAAACCCAGCATTTTAGCTTAGCACGAGGGGTTAACAAGAATACTAGTAGACTGCAAAACTCTGCTAGAAATCTTATTTAAAAAAAAAGCCTACCTCAATTAATGGCTATCCAACAATGACATAATTTTTGAATCGGCCCTATAGTTTCTGAGATTAGCGTGTACAATCCAACAATTCAGCTTTATATATTAGTATAGATTTTCGATAAAACCGAATAAAAAGCATTTGAAATAACATTAATAAGTACTGTCAAGCCACCACCTGTCCGGCATCTCTTGAGACGAGTAATTTTTATTCTAATGCCATAAATAATGCATTAAACTAATTGATTGAAGGTTGCAATTAGCCATGTTAATTGTTAACTTGAACAACGGGCCAAGTGCGAGTCAGCGTCGCGCACGGAGGGTTTTTTTTTTTAAATTATATATAGGCTTACGTTTGACCATAATTGAGCTTGATGGAAGGCGAAGATAAGGCCTAAGATGATACACGCTTGCCTAGAAAGTGTCTTAGAAAGATACCCGGTTGCCAGGTCGCCAAACGTAATAGCCGGACAGATCAGCCAGTTTGGCCGGACATTTGGCTAGAAAGGCCAGACACCTTACGTTATTAAAGATTTCGTCTCAGTATTTAATAGATAGATACAACAAAATATGTAAGTAAAATCAAGCGACCGACAATCAACGCGCCTGCGTATAGCCGCGCTCGCTCGTTTGCGAAATATAAAAAGCCTAATAAAAGCCACTGTTTATTTTGGCCGGACACAGGATCAAAAAGACTAACTATGTCCGGCTTTATCCGGACGCCTACTAGCAACACTAGTTCCGTACAATTGACTAGGTAAATCACGTTTGTGCTATGTCCCCTCCCCCTATTTATTATTAAAGTAAATATACAACCAAGTATTTTCTGAATATTCCAAGCGCTAACTTGATGTCATTATTGATATCGAGCAAAAAAGGGCAAAAAAATCACGTTTGTTGTATGGGAGCCCTTAAATATTTATTTTCTTTTCTTTTTAGTATTTGTTGTAATAGCGGCAACAGAAATACATCATTTGTGAAAATATCAATTGTCTAACTATCGCAGTTCTTGAGATACAGCCTGGTACTGACAGACAGACAGCGAAGTATTAGTAATAGGGTCCCTTTTTACCCTTCGGATACGGAACCCTAAACCAAGGGTTATTTAACTAACAAGCCTAGGTGGTACACCCAGCACGGGGTAATCAGTCACGGCGATATATTAACTGAATGTCAATAGTTTTTTATTTAATTGAACGTTAAGCACGAATAAGGCAACAGACCGTGGAGTACGCATTTTCACACATTAATTAGGAAAATCATGTCTTGAAATAGATTTGTTTGAATTAAATTACAGCTCTATTTTGTATGCCTGTTTATTCCGATTCATATCCTAAATAGCTGAAATAAATTGTTACCCCTAATAAAAACTTGCGGGAGTTGCGTCCCTCTACCAGATACTTTCGGTACCCTTGTAGCTCGGGGCCTACCTATACTTAATCTATAAAGCTGAAGAGATTGTTTGTTTGAGCGCGCTAATCTCATGAAATACAGGACCGATTTGAAAAAAAAGTCAGCAAGTATGCTATATTTAATTATGAAATTCCTACGGGAAAGGCAGTTACGAGGGCAAAACTGCGCGCGGGAAGCTAGTCATAGATACGGCTAATACCTGCTGAAATGGTTGAGCCGTTTAAAGAAAAAAGCTAGAATTACATTTAAATACCTACTTAATACGTAGCATATAGGGGTGAAAATGGATAACAATCAATATTTTCTTAAAACAAAGTCTAGAAAGAGCCCGTACTATATGTTAATATGTAATTATGAAGAACGAGACAAAACTTGTCTTACATACATTAATTAATATAAGACAAATTTAAACACACCAAAAGAGAAGTTGTATGTATTAGTTGGGCCGGATTGCTCATGCGTACCCGGCTCCCGCCAACGGCGGATCAAAGGAGTGTCCGGGGGGTTTTAGTGGTGTAGGGTTCTCTCCTCGTGGTATAAGTTTTGCATACCACGCTATGGAGAGGGCGAATTCCAGTAGGTAAAAGCATTTCCCCCGGGACCAAAAAAATAAAGTAAGTATTTATTAGTTTTTAAGTTTCTGACGAAATGAGGCTAAAATCAAATACTTTTCTAATAAAAAATGGCGCCTTTAGATCATTTTAAAACTAACTAGTATTATAACATTAAAGTATCGAGCATTGTACGGTAAGCAGAAGATCGAGAAATTGAAAATTGGGAATCAAAATATCATTTTTTTATTCCGCAAATTTATGTCATTGTATTCTATAAAGAAGACGTCAACCTTGACCTAAATACACCAAGAACCCATGCTTTTAAACCAACAAACGACATAAGCCACCAAAAAGCCACAACTACCCTCCACGGCAAACAAACGTAGCCCTCGAGCTTTGTTTGTTGACAAACGTTAGCCTGTTGCCTCTGTCGGGGTAACGTTGTGTATTCAGCTAATAGAAGCTTTGATTGAGTCGAGCCCTTAAGTGTGTACACGAAAAGGACTATACCTATAGCTCTTTTAAAACCTAAAGAGGTTATTTAATGAGACATTAAGCAATTTGCGCAAGTGGGTGTCAGTAGAACTTGGACCTCGGCTTATGGCGGTCGCTGGCGGCGAGGGAGAACCTAGGTGGCCTATATGACCGATACCATAGCGCAATGAAGCCAAACTGAACAACGCCATCTATTGACAACTTTGGTAAACCGGTACTGTACACACGATTAGTTGCAAACAATGATCGTTAAGGGGATTTCAATTCTTAATTTAAATAATTGTTAAAGCACACATTATCAACCCATAAACCTTGACATATGAAATTAAAACCTTATGCCTATTCATTTAGGGATAAAATTACAATATGGAATACTTGAAACTCGAATAATAACAAACAGTTTTATCTAAAAGGGGCCGCCCAATCATTAGTGTCGGGTTACTGTCATTGATCCCACAGTGCACTGATAATGTTATGATGACTAAGCATCTTTAGTGAAAAAAAAACTTCAAATTAATTTAAGTAATAGTCAATAGACTAAAAACAATATATTTAGTCCGTCAGTTAGATTACTAAAAAATATTAGACACGTATTTTTTTCGTTCCTCAAACACAAAATACGAAGACAACAGCGCGTTAAAATTTTATGTCGACAGCCTATATGAATAACATTGTAACTCTTAAAATTTTTAATTAAAGTTACAATGTTATTCATATTGGGTGTCGATGTGACGTCACTTCTAGATATTATTTTACCTAGAAGTGACGTCACAAGCCCCCTCTCTTGAACTTTATAGTTTGTTGTTGCTCTGTATCTCTGTAATTTTTTATTGATTTGATAAATAAAAAAAACGTGTCCAATATTTTTTTGTAATCTAACTGACGGACTAAATATTTTTTATTTTGTCTTTATGCCTATCTATACTAATATTATAAAGCTGCAGAGTTTGTTTGTTTGTTTTTTGAACTCGCTAATCTCAGGTACTACTGGTCCGATTTCAAAAATTATTTCAGTGTTGGATAGTCCATTTATCGAGGAAGGTTATAGGCTATATTTTATTTTCAAAAAAATTAGGGATCGGTAAGAAAATTGCGATTTTGTAAACCAAGGTGTTAAATTGAAAACCTATTTATGCGTGCGCTGTAAAGACTATTGACATTAGAACAAAATGATGTACTACGGGTTTGTAGGTCTTATTAAGATCTACAAAAAAGTCCGCGAGAGCACATATCTAACTATCATAGTTTAGTCACAATAACCGCTTTTATGTTCATAAAAAATATTAAATCGTCTGAAGATAAGAAACTACGTTAAATGTGTATCGTAATATCAATCCTTATCCAAATTAAGCATTATGTTATGAAGGGTATTTATGTAGAAGTAAAATACTTTTTGTTTTATTCCAATAGGACATTTCTTTGAGAAATTATCACGAGTATAAAAACGCAAAGAATTGGTATCCAATAATGAGTTATTTGCCATAATAGATAAAGCTGAAAAGTTTGTTTGCTTGAACGCGCTAATCTCAGCAACTTCTGGTCTGATTTGAAAAATCTTTTCGGTTTTAGATAGCCCATTTATCGAGGAAATATTTGATTATAAAGTTTCTACGGGAACGGGAGTTACGCGGGTGAAACCGCGCGCGGAAGCTAGTTGTTATATAAGAAGATCAGTCACAATTGTATTTACCTACCAATTGTATTCACAATTTACCTATGTATTGATATTATACTGCGGTCACCAACTCGCCTGCCATGCGTACTGATTTAGGGTATATTCAATGCGAATGAGGCCCAGGTTTTTTTTTCGGACAGACATTATGTATTTAGCCGGAAGGCTTATGCTACTTCACTGGATATAAAGGCGAGCAGAGCTCCAGCCTCAACAAATGGTTTAAGACAAAACCACAAGCTAAGCAACCTGCGCTGCGGGGCGTCATCTGTGGGACTTGGACCTCTGCTCATGGCGGTCTCTGGCGGAGGGATTGACAAAAATTATAACTTAAGATTTTTTGGGATTGACGTTATATGGGATGATGATGGTGACAAAACAATTTTCTTAATACAATTATTTAATGATTTGGTCAAAACAGGTTCGTAATTTATATTACCTACTAAATATTCTCAAAATTACACTAAATCAATTAGGCAGTCCCCGAGATTAGTGTATCTAACACCATATAAATGAAAAAAAAAACAAAATGAAGCAATAAAAAAGTTTCGAAATTCGAACGTCACTGCATCGGCTACCGTCAGACCAATAGGGGCGCTGCGCACGCGCACCTGAACAAATAGTTATGAATTAGGTTGCAATGACGCGTACGCACCGTTGTTTGTTATGTTGCTAAAGAAATCAATATTTCCTACAAAGTAAGAATAAAAATATAATACATTATATATATTAACTAGCTTCCCGCGCGCGGTTTCACCCGCGTAGCTCCCGTGCCCGTGGGTACTTCGTAATAAAATATAGCCTATAACCTTCCTCGATAAATGGACTATCCAACACTGAAAGATTTTTTGAAATCGGACCAGTAGTTCCTGAGATTAGCGCGTTCAAACAAACAACAAACAAACTCTGCAGTTTTATAATATTAGTATAGATTAATATAAATGTACTCATTTTATTAAAACCACTGGAATTATCATATAAAACGAAAATTAATTACAGAGCTCTTGATTAGATAAGGATTTTGAATGCAGTAATCTCGGGAACTACTGGACCGACTACCCCCATGGGAGAAAGGCGTGATGCATGTATGTACTGGACCGATTTGAAAAATAAACTCCGTGTTAATATAATAGCCCATTTATCGAGGGAGGCTATATACAGGGTGTCCCAAAAGATTACGTAGCTGGGAAGGGGGGTGATAGGGATGGTCACAAGAGTCACCAGAAAAATATAAAAAATTACCTCTGGGTGTTTAAAAAAATAAATAGCATTTTTTAAAAGACTAAAAATTTTACACCTTGTGCTAACTGTACCTACAAATATGGCTGTATTTAAAAAAAATGCTGTTATGTAATCTTCAATAACAACAAGGTCATCAACATCAACATCAAAAATAACAAGGTGTAAAATTTTAAGTTTTTAAAAAAGAGCGGATTTTTTATTTATTTTTCTAGTGACCATTGTGTCCACCCCTGTCACCCCCTTTCCCAGCTACTTAACCTTTTGGGACATCCTGTATATTATGAAGTTCTCACTGGGTCGGGAATTACGCGGGTACAGCGTGTTATAATATATTTCTACATAGATATTGTTATGTACAGTAATATCCTACTATTATTATAAACACGAAAGTTTGTATGGATTGATGGATGGATGGATGTTTGGTACTCTTTCACGCCAAAACTACTAAACGGAATTGGCTGAAATTTTGCACCGGGATAGGTTATACGCTGGATTAACATATAGGCTACAAATCATCACGCTCCGACCCACTGGAGTAGAGTAACGAATCTAATCTATGAATATTGTTTATGGTGATGGTCTATGTAGATAGTAGATAAAAAATAAAAATAAACTTTATTTATTACAAACGAGATTCCCGCGCGCGGTTTCACCCGCGTTACTCTAGTTCCCGTAGAAACTTCATAATTAAATATAGCCTATAGCCTTTCCTCAATTAATGGGCTATCTAACACTGAAATATTTTTTCTAATCGGACCAGTAGTTCCTGAGATTAGCCCGTTCAAGCAAACAAACTCTTCAGCTTTAATTAGTATAAGATGACTTTTTTCTATTATTTTTAGATCTTAAGCGCAGGTCACACTGCCAGCGGGCGGGCGGGCGAGCTAGGCGGGCGGGCGAAGCGAGAGAAGGAAACTATACAAACTATGCGTAATATTGGCGAGCTAAACTATGGAGAACTATAACCTCCGTAGCGTAGCGGTATTAGCCTCGCTTTAAATCTCGAAAGTCGTGGGTTCGATCCCCACGCCGGACAGAATTTTTTTGTGTAAAATCTAAAGATTCGGAAAGCACGTTAAGCCGTTGGTCCCGATTGTTATAACATCATCTATAATAATCGTATATCAAGGAACGGGCAGCAGCATTTCCATGTGTGGTACAACATAATACTACGGTCAACAACCCGCCTGCCAAGTTTGCTGACTATAGCAACTACCCTCTCTCGGGAGGAGGCCCATGTTCAGCAGTGGACGTTATACGGGTGATGAAACTATAGCGTTCCTAACCTAACCTTACGAGGTGAACGAGTAGCTTCGCTCGCATCGCTGACGTGGGTTAGTCGGTAGCTCGCGGTGTGAACCGAAGTATGTAAAAGAGGTGAAACGATGTTCGCCCGCCTAGCTCGCTCGCCCGCCCGCTGGCGGTGTGGCCTGCGCTTTACACACGACACGCTAATCAGCGAATAGTGACTACATACAACTAATTAAGAAGACACAAATATAACTCAAAGTAAACTGCATAGATCTGTCAAACAAATGACGCATACAAATAATTACTACTATTTACTACTAGCCGCCGATAACCCCTAGGTTACTACGTCTAAGATACTAGTGATAACAGCGCCTTTGTTTATGTCTCGTGGTGAGGGCGCCGAGGGTGATAAGTGATTACCTAAACTCAATGTAGGTAAAAGTTCAACCCTTAGCCAGGCAGGGATCACATAGTGACCACCATATTTTGAACTCTTAAGGGCTTGTAATAAAGATCAAAACCAATCAATTCAATTCAATAAACATACCATCTGCCCGTTAAAGGGATAGGTAAATAATCTTATACTAATATATAAATCTGAAGATTTTGTTTGCTTGAACGCGATAATCTCAGGATCTACTGGACCGATTTGAAAAATTCCTTCAGTGTTAGATATCCCATTTATCGAGGAAATTATCGAGGCTATAGGCAATACATATTTTATAATGAATTTCTCACGGGAAATCAAGTTACGCGGGTTAACCGCGCGCGGGAAGCTAGTAATTTTATGAAGGAAATAAAAAGGTAAGTTGTATGGGAGCCCCCCTTAAATATTTATTTTATTTTTAGTATTTGATGTTATAGCGGCAATAGAAATAAATCATCTGTGACAATTTCAACAGTCTAGCTATCGCGGTTCTTGAGATACAGCCTGGTGACAGACAGCAAAATCTTAATAATAGGGTCCCGTTTTCACGCTTTGGGTACGAAATCCTAAAACGGAATAATCGAAATAGGTTGGCGTGATACTGAGTTTTTCGACCATTTGTCACGCATAGATAGGGTGACAGGTAATTAGTGACCGATACCTAGACACATGATTGTGCTCATGATAACAAACAACTTTTACTATGGCAACAAACCTGAAATCGCGAAACAAAAATCAGGTGTTCCATACATTTATGTTCACATAACTCGTCAACATAGTAGGGAGCAGCAGATTTTTTTTTCGCGATTTCTGTTTTGGTGCCATAGTAAAAGTTGTTTGTTATCATGAGCACAATCATGTGTTTAGGTATCGGTCACTAATTACCTGTCACCCTATATATACTTAATGCAATTTTAAGATTTTTTTTTTTTTTTTTTTTCGGACGGACATATGTAGTTAGCCCTGAGGCTTTTGCTACTTCACCGGGCACAAAGGCGAGCAGAGCTCCAGCCCAGATAAATGGTTTAAACACTACAAACTAAGCAACCTGCGCAAGAGGGCGTCCCCTGTGGGACTTGGACCTCGGCTCAGGGCGGTCGCTGACGGGGAGATTGAGGGATTATGGCTTTTAGTTTAGGGGAGTTTTGTGCAACTGTCGCTCTACTTTACAGTTCGCGGGCCTCTCGGACTTCGGGTCTACGAGGGCATCGGAAGGTTCTTAGCAAACTAAGGGTCGGGAGGGACAATTTTAAGACATGATTATCTCATGGATGCCATTATCAGAACTAGACCAAATTGAAATGGAAAGACAAGGAAAGCACTAGCTGTCAAATAAAAATATAATACCTAATTAAGAACCATCAAAATTTGTTTTCCTTGCCGAAAGTTATAAGGTAGCAAACATGAACAAATCAATCGAATTAAGATCCTCCTCCCGTTAAAGTTGGTAGAAAAAACCGGCCAAGTGCAAGTCGGACTCTCGCACGAAGGGTTCCGTACTAGTTGCAACTTTGATCGATGTTAGTAATAGTTGATTGAATGAGAGGTCAATTGTGGTTTACAGTTTATGACGTATTAAAAAAAACTACTAACTTGATCTCTTTCAAACCAATTTTCGGTGGAAGTTTTCATGGTTATGTACATTAAAATTTTTTTTTTAGTTCTATCATTCTCTTATTTTAGAAGTTACAGGGACAGGACAGGGGGGACACACATTTTAGCACTTTGGAAGTGTCTCTCGCGCAAACTATTCAGTTAAGAAAAAAATGACATTAGAAACCTCAATATCATTTTTGAAGACCTATCCATAGACACGTATGGGTTTGATGAAATATTTTTTTTGAGTTTCAGTTCTAAGTATGGGGAACCCCAAATTTTTTGTTTTTTTTTTCTATTTTTGTGTGAAAATCTTAATGCGGTTCACAACATACATCTAATTGCCAAGTTTCAACATTATAGTTCTTATAGTTTCGGAAAAAAGTGGCTGTGACATACGGACGGACAGACAGACAGACAGACAGACAGACAGACATGACGAATCTATAAGGGTTCCGTTTTTTGCCATTTGGCTACGGAACCCTAAAAAACAACCGATTATACCGATTTTCGGGCTTAGCGTACAGGGTATGGAGATGCCGCCATGGCACAGCGTCAGATAGGTTAATACTTGTCATGTACTACCACAATACGATACGTGACTACCCGTATTTGGTTACACAGACATACAGTATGTTATTTTGTGATGAGTATTACGAAAACATGCCGTGTGGTTTCCGGCTTAGAATAGACCATCCCATGTCCTCCCATGGGTGTCGTAAAAGGCGACATATGGCTGATGGATGGGCAGCAGCATCTATTAGCTCAAGGTTTACATCTTACTGCGATCACCAATCCGTCTGCCAAGCGTGGTGATTATGGCAAAATCCCTCTACGATCCTGGCTTGCCAAGGTCTGTTAAGAGGAGGCCCATGTTCAGCAGTGGACGTAAACGGGCTGTTGATGACGATGATTACGAAAACCTTTTTTTTTTTAATTTATTATGAGCGGAAACCATTTTAATAGCTACAGTTAACTACATAGGGTTAACTTTTGCTACCTCACCGGGCACAAAGGCGAGCAGAGCTCCAGCCTTAATAGATGGTTTAAAAACTATAAACTAAGCAAACTGTGGGGCTTGAACCTCGGGCTCAGGGCGGTCGCTGGCGAAGAGTTACAAAAACAAAAAACAGATATATAATCATACTGATTCAGATGGCACTTTCATAGTACGATCATCATCATTAGGCCGTATTACGTCCACTGCTGAACAAGGTTCTTGAGATACAGCCTGGTGACAAACAGACAGCGAAGTCTTAGTAATAGGGTCCCGTTTTTACCCTTCGGTATGGAACCCTAAACAATAAAGAGTTTAAATAAAAATAGGTCGAATCTTAGCCAGTCACCAACAATACCATTTTACGTAAAATCCTAACACCATAAGAACACTACACTACACACAAAACTCAACTCTATAACAAGTAAATAAAACAGAAATTACTATATCAAGCTTTATCCTTTTACGACCATAAAGAAATATCTAAGGCTAGTACATTCTAGTAGTACTTCATGAATATGCAATGAAGGGAACATTTTAATTGATCATGCGTAATAAGATGAGCCGTATTTTTCCATATGGTTCATATTATTAATATAATTTACATGTTTCCGCGCGCGGTTTCGTCCGCGTAGTTCCCATTCCAGTGGGAACTTCGCAATAACAAACAGCCTATAGCCTTCCTCGATAAATGGGATATTAAACATTCGCTTAGTATAGATATGGTCCAGTGATGGCGAGTACTCCAAGCTAGACGGACATGTTATAGGAATCCCCAAAGTCCTTTAGCCACGAGGCTTTTGCTACCTGGCAAAAAGGATAGCAAGGTGTCATGTCATCTTATTATGGGCCGGATTGCTTATGCGTACCCGGCCCCAGCCATCGGCGAATCGAAGGAGTGTAAACAAAAAATAAAAATGGTTTCGTCTTAATAAATAAATAAAAAATGTTTACTTTCAACTACGACTGCTTTAATAGCAGCAGTTAGTAGTTCCTTCTAAGTGTGCTGGGTTCGATTCCTACCCGGGACAACTATTATGTGAACTAAAGATATTTTTCCTGAATATTTACTACCACATAATTCTAAAACAATCTACGTGGCGTAGCGGTATAAGTATCGCTTTGAGTCTCGGAGGTCGTGGGTTCGATCCCCACACCGGACAAGAAATCTTTGTGTAAATTCTTAGATTTCTTTCCGGGTCTGGTTGGTGGAAAGCAAGTTAAACCGTTGGTCCCGATTATTATAACATCATCTATAACAAGCGTATACCAGGGAACGGGCAGTAGCGTTTCCCTGTGTATTACGACATAATACTGCGGTCACCAACCCACCTGCCAATCGTGGTGACTATGGCAAAACCCACCGTCGGGGTGAGGCCCATTTTCAGCAGTGGACGTTATACGAGCTGATGATAATAATGAATCACTTACATACAGGAATTTATTACCCTTAAGAGCGAGTCCCTTACTCCCTTATATATTTCTTTTAACTTTTTCCTTATGTGTTAACTAACAAAACGCCCTGTATCACAGATATGTCAATGGTATGGCAGTGACTAGATTTGACATAGTAATGCGACATTAAATCATACGACTGTTAGTATTGCAATGTATATCTGATTCACCGTGTCCAACTTATAAGCGGCGGCGTATTTATTTTTTTAACACTTTAAGGAAAAAAAAATCGCACTTTATGTATTTAACAGACAAACGCGTCCCCCCTCCACCTCCCGTCCCCTTGCCTTGCAAAGTACTTTACCATGCCCTCTCGTAGACCCGAAGTCCGAGGAGCCGGCAAGCTGTAACGTAGAGCGACGTTTGCACTTTTATGTTTTTTTCGGATGGACGTACGTAGGTCTCCGAGGCTTTTGCTACTTCACCGGGCATAAAGGCGAACAGAACTCCAGCCCTAATAAATGGTTTAAAAACTACAAACTAAGCAACCGGCGTAGAGACGACTAAAGATCACGGTGTAATAGATTGCAATCGCTTGTGCTTGTGCATTACACTCTCTATTCACAACGGGTATCGCGCTAGTACTAATAAGGCGCGATAGTTCAATGACAAGTGATTTGATTGATCGGAGGTTTGTAATCGTTTAGCTTATATTTTATTATATATCTATATATTAATATATATATACAGGTGGTGATCCGTGGGAACCTATACCGCTACCAACCGATTCATCTCAGATGATCAGAGATGAAAATCACATGGTTTTATATACCTGACTCGATCGACGGCCAGACTCTAAGGAGATTGGCCATCTGAGTAGGACATATTTAAGTTGTCTAGCTTCCCGCGTGCAGTTTCACTCGCGTAACTCCTGTACCCGTAGGAAATACATAATTAAATAGCCTAAAGCCTTCCCCGATAAATAGGCTATCTAATTTTGAATTAATTTATAAAATCAGACCAGTAGTTCCTCAGATATGCGCGTCCAAACAAACAAACTCTCCAGCTTTATAAATTAAGTATAGATGAAGTTCCGGTCACCAACCCGCCTGCCAAGCGTGGTGACTATGGCAAATACCTTCCCTCGGGAGGAGGCCCATGTTCAACAGTGGACGTTATACGGGCTGATGATGAACATATCGAACTTCAACCCAATTAATTTCTATTCTAGTACAAAACACTAGGTAACATAATACATTTACTAACTAAAACAAACTAACACAAAATATAAACTCATTCCGTAAATAGATAGTCTGCCGAACATAAATCAATATAACGATACGAACGTAAAAACTGAAAATCTACAAGAATATAAATCGATGAATCGTCGAAGAAAAATTAACTGTTTAATAGGTACTTATTTTAGTCAGAGAGCTGGCACCAATTTTTGGGTAGATATTTGACGCAAGCTGAAAACTTGTCACAGACCTCTCCTACTGTACCCCAACATGGAACTGCAGACCTGGCTGGTGAGTAGCGAGGCTAGCTCGACTCCTAATTATTTATTTTTTTCAAAAATATATTTGAGGCAATCATCATCATCATCAGTCCGTATAACGTCCACGGCTGAACATGGTCCTCTTCCGAGGGAGGGTATCAGTCACCACGCTTGGCAGGCAGGTTGGTGACCGCAGTATTATGTTGTTACACACAATTAAATGCTGCTGCCCGTGCCTTGATTTACGATTTTTATAGTTGATGTTATAACAATCGGGACCAACGGTTTAACGTGCTTTCCGAGGCACGGACGGTAGTCCCTCAACCAACCAGACCCGGAAAGAAATCTTGGAATTCACACAAAGATTTTCTGTCCGGCGTGGGAATCGCACCCACCACCTCCGCGATTTAAAGCGAGCCAGATACCACGATGCTACGAAGGTTCTTTCTAGGCACGCGTGAATCATCATAGGCCTTATCTTCGCCTTCCATCAAGCGAGATTATGGTCAAACGTAAGCCTATATTTAATAAAAAAAAAGGTTTAACTTTATTTACGTTAAAAAACATGGTTCAGCCGGTCAACCTCAGGGTGCAGAGAATAGAAGAGAATGCACATTTATTCTATACAAAGCCAGTTTCAGTTTCGGCAAACGATGTTTCCGCATATCGTATAGGTACTGACAGTTTATTTGATAGTGCTACAGATGTCTCCGTTGTCAAATAACTATTGGCATTCAGAATTTCTACTTTATTTTACTTTGAGTGATAGATTTTTTGCTCCCGTCACAATTACCTTGATACAAAACCAGCAGTATAAAAATATTTTAGAACATTGTTTGAGTATCAGCTCCAGTTTTATGGCTGGGGGTATTTTTTTCCGGACGGACATATGTAGTTAGCCACGAGGCTTTTGCTACTTCACCGGGCATAAAGGCGAACAGAGCTCCAGCCTAGACTATTAAAAGACTTGATATATTTTCAACGATTTGACGCAGGAACTAGATCATTTTTAGCAAAATACCAAATATAAATATAAAATTTTATTATTCATATATTTTTATATATAAATAAAAAATAAATATAAAGACTGCACCGGTGGCTCAGTGGTTACGATAGTTGCCTCTGAGACCTGGTGTTCTGGGTTCGATTCCCACCCGGGACAATTATTTGTGTGAACCACAAATAGTTGTTCTGAGTATGGGATACAGGGATTTATTTCCCAAGTGCGGGAGTTGATTTAAAAAAAAAAAGTAAATATCAATCGCAAGAGAATCTCAATAGAATGTCGTTGAACCGTCGATTGTACATAATTTTACTAAAATTATCAGAATTCAGTCTCAGGACGAAAACCCGAACATAGGTTTCGCACGCTCGATAAATCAGTTTTACAATCCAAACTGCGTGGAATGATTTAATTGATATAGAAACGACCCATTCGTCACAGTAGAATATAGCTAATAGGCGTTTCTAGGTCACCAGTAGAGTGACCAAACATATAGGATTGTTTGGACTGGTCCTGGTATCATACTCCCCCCCCCTAATGAGATATTTTGTCTTGGTCACCACGCTTGACATACGGGTTGGCGACTACAGTACTACGTTGTAACAAAAACGGGCTGCTGCGTTAGCAGCCCGTTTTTGCAACATCTTAAACTCATAATTCCTTAATAACTCCGCCAGCGAGCTCCCTCAATCTTGTTCTAATTCCCACAGAGGGCGGTCGCTTGCGCAGGTTGCTTCTCAGGAGGAGAGTACCTTCACCTCTTTGGAATACCAGTAAAGGGGGCAACGAGAACTACAGAGGCATTAAATCATTTATCAGGTATCTTGAACGCTAGTAATAAAGGCACTGGGCACTACAGATGCATTACAGCAGGTATCCTTGTGGCGGGACTAGACTGCCGCGGGATGGATCGTGTGGTAACCCTAACGCGGGACTATACGATCGTTTTTTACAATGTGTGAATATCACAAAACCTATATAAATATATGAGTATATATTTTAAAGTAGTTTTGAAAATAGAGATTATGAATCTTGCTATTCTAAGACTGCCAAACTGTTTATTATTTTTATTTATAATTATAGATGTGTCTTGTACAATACCTGCCCTATATCTATACTAATGTATAAAGCTGAAGAGTTTGTTTGCTTGAACGCGCTAATCTCAGGCACTTCTGGTCCAATTTGAAAAATTATTTCAGTGTTAGAAAGCCCATTTATATTGGAAGACCATAGACTATATTTAATTATGATGATGCTCTGGGAACGGAGGTATCGGGGGTGAAACCACCTGCGGGAAGCTAGTACAATATTTGCTATACGTATTCTAATATAAAAAGTGGGATGGCTTAATTTTATATACTAAATAATTTATAAACCTAATACCATTTACTCGAATAACACAGTACACACAAGTACACATTAAATATACCTAATTAGTTTATATTATGTGCGTTTGTTACCTAAACATTTCGTGGGTACATTTGATTTGATATAAAATTTATATAGTTCTTGTATGGTTTGGAAAAGTGTAAACAGAAAGGCTGTTTTGGGTTTCTAAATATCCCCTTTTTGTCCGCATGTGACACAATTATCATAGCAAAGGTGAGTCTATCATCATCATCAGTCCATATAACGTCCACTGCTGAACATGTGTCTCCTCCCGAGGCGGGGTTTTGTTATGGTCACCACGCTTGGAAGGCGGGTAGGTGACCGCAGTTTATGTTGTAACACACGAGGCAACGCTGCTGCCCGTTCCCTTGTATTCGATGGATATAGATGATGTTAAAAATAAATTTTAGAATTTACACAAAGATTTCGTGTCCGGTGTAGGGTTCGAACCCACGACGTCCAAGATATATAGTGAGCCAAATACCGCTACGCTACGGAGGTGGTCGATAGCAGTAGAAAACTGTTTTCCCCATTCCTTACACCAACAAGGTAGTCAGTCGTTAACATTATTATTAACAAACCCCTCTGTATCAATTCTTTCGTTTTCCTAACTACTTCTTTAAAAACACTTCCACATAACAACACAATAACAACAAAACTCAACCTTATACCTTTAATCACAAGGTGTAATTCAGCTTACAATTAAAGTTATTTATGTCGAGCAATATTGACACAAGTGCAAAGCTAATGAATATAAAATAAAATCATACAATATTTAGTCATGGTAGTAGGTAGTGTGGCCTATTTACATGGATTAAATGAAATTCTCTTATTAATAGTTGTTCTTTAACTTAAATTATTATATCGTCAGTTAAAGCCGTAGTCGAATGGCTAGGGGGCGTCGGAATTCAAGAGTTCCCGCGGTGCCATATTGGCCGAGGAGGCCGTCTGGATCCGGATTGCTTATGCGTGCCCCGCCAACGGCGGATCGAAGGAGTGTCCGGGGGGTTTTAGTGGTGTAGAGTCCTCGCCTCGTGGTATGAGTTAGCATACCACGCTATGGAGGGCGAGCCCCACATATCTCACCGCCAGCGCGCGAAAACGCTGCAGCGGCGCCGGTGGGAATGCGCAAATGCATTTCCCCCCAGACAACAAAAAAGAAAAAAGGGGCGTCGGAATTGTGATCTTGTGGTCGTCAGTTCGATCTCCACCCAGTGCACTACCGATGTGAACCCACTCGTAACACAATCATTTTAGCTTAGTACGACGGGGTAACAAGAATACTAGTAGACTACAAAAATCTACTAGTAATCTTAAAAAAAACGTTAGTTATATTAAAAGTTACATTTAGACAACCTCTTTGGCATAGAGTCGTGAGTTCGATCCCCACGCCGGACAAGAAATCTTAGTGTAAATAATTCTAAGATATTTTTCTGTTTTTTCGAGAATTATTATTAAGCAAAAAGTGCACCTATGCTTGCTCAGATTACTTCGAGAATGGCTGATGTGGCCAAAATCTTTGGAGTTGTTGAGTTGACTGCATCACTGTGGATGCAGGCCGCTTCTAACCGTAACTCTAAGATCTATAAGGGAGGCATATGTCCAGCAGTGGACGTCCTATGGCTGAAATGATGATGATGATGAAAATGCGCATTCCTACCGCCGCTGCAGCGTATTCGCGCGCTGGCGGTGGGATATGTGGGACTCGTCTTCTCCATAGCATGGTATGCTAACTTATACCACAAGGAGAGGACCCTTCACCACTTAAAGCCCCCGGACACTCCTTCAATCTGCTGTTGGCGGGGGCCGGGCATGCATAAGAAGTGATCATGAAGACCTAGATACCTTAATTTGGTTTTATCTAAAAATCCTCACTTTGGGGAATTACTCTTAATTTTGTTATTAAAACACAAGCTGGGTGTTATTATAGTTTTCTAGGAGCTAAACGGCACTGTTTTAAGCCATGGAAGCCATAAGGCCTGGCACTCATAAAATCTGCAGATTCTGAGGAGCACCCAGGGTGGGTATTTAGTGCATAGGTCTTCTCCTAATGGTATAAATAGCATACCATCACTAAAGGAGAGGGTACATTTTTTTTTTTATATTTCTATCAGAGTATTCTTGTTAACACTTGGTGCTTAGCTGAAATGGTTGTGTTATGAGTGAGTTCACATCATAGTGCAATAGGTGGAGATTGAATCGCAGTGACCATATGATTGTAAGTCTGATGCCCTAGCTCTTGGGCTACAGCCGCTTTATGAAAGCATTCTTTTATGGAGATTTGTATGTGTCTGTAATCTTCATACAAAATGATTAGGTATGTTCTTATGAGCTAAATAAGTGAGTAGTTAATTAAACATCAATAATAAATGGTAGTACTTTATAAGCAATGCATATCTTATACTTATATATAAAGCTGAAGATTTTGTTTGTTTGTTTGAACACATTTATCTCAGAAACTATTGGACTGATTTGAAAAAATCTTACAGTGTTAGATAGCCCATTTAATGAGGAGAACATATAAGCTACATATAATTATAAAGTTCCCACGGGAACGGGAGTTAATCAGGTGAAACCACACTCAGGAAACAGTAAAGCTGGTAAACAATATTTTGATTAATGTGAACAGTACCGGTAATACATCTACACTATGAATACCTATTTAAAGTCACATTTTCATATAGATTCTTGTAGTTTACTGGTAAGTAGGTAGTTTAATTATTTAAATTTTATAGACTTTTATTTCAAACATAACCTTCACTTTCCTTGCTATTAAATCTGTAGAATACCAAATGAATTGAACCTTAAATAAATACATATAAGGTTCAATCTTTCAGTATGATCAGTCAATCATTCCTTACTAATATATCTGTATAATACTCAATAAATTAGACCTTATTTGAATACTAATAAGGTTCAATATTTAAGTAGGACCCAATCAACATATTTTATAATATAGGCACTGATGACTTTTACTTCATATAAATTATGATTTGTTCAGTAAAAGTTGGGTGTAGGACATTTTAATAATAAAATTAAGTGATTATTTATGTAGTAAATTTGACCATGGTATATAAAGTTTATCATTGAGTATATTCCTGGAATTTTTATACATATAAAATAAACACAAATAGTTTTAGTAGTATGTTTAAATTGGAAGCAAATGAGTCATTGATATTTTTTTCAATACTGTCTGAATCATTCTTAAACATTAGATCAACACAAAATAGGAATACCAAATTCAAAAAATTAAATAGGTATGTACTTATATTTATACAGAAATTTCTGTATCAAACTAAAATATAGAACAAACCAAATGGTTTGAACTAATGCATCTAACATGCAAATTCCATAGACGCTGATCGCGCCTAACGTGTGTAAATAAACAAAAAATTACGCTGTAAACACTGGCATAAAGAGAACATAAAAACAGCAATTCGCGAACTATACTATCGTGTACATCACTATTGGATAGGCTCACAACGTCGTATCCATTGATATTTTGCTTCATGAAAAAAAATGCATTCAGACAGTTGCATGGAATTAAACAGTGTCTACCTCGACGTATATTAATTACTCAAAAATAAGGTTTTTCGCAACTTATTCGATACTTTTACCTTATCCAAACATGTGTGTAGACGTCAATGCAAATAAATCCCATAAAATATTTCAGATTCGCACTGAAATCGCTGGAGCACAATGGTACAGCACATTGATGTTGTAGTATATGATCAAAACATAGCCTTTATACCCAGAAAACGCGTTTGGAAGGCTATTTACGTAACTTAAACGAATACATTATTTAATGCAGAAGGTTAACAACGGAAGTTTAAACGCGTAGGATGCATTTTGAAGACGTATTTTGAAAAAATGCTGTTGCTTTCAACTGAGTAATGGCATAACACGCAAACACTATGAACAATTATCACAATGAAACACTTCACTTAACCGAATTTATTGGTTCGAGAAACGCGAGACGAGCCACGGTATGCATTTTCTAACTCACCTTGTTGTTTATTTGCTATTTTATTGAAACAGTTTTGAAAAACTTCATATAAATGCATAGGCTCGTCATCGCTCGTCGCCATTTTGGATTAAACTGTCCAAATAAAGCATAGACAAAATAGAGCTAAAATGTCTCAAAGCCAAGTGGCTTTCAAAGATTACTTAAAAGTCTATGCAATACAGAATTCTTATTTTGTGTGCCAATATAAATCTTATTTCTTGAAAAATTGTATCCAATTTTGTCACGGAAATGAAAACTAGCATAAAGTGTGACTTAGTAACTTCACAGAGGAGACGCGACAAGTAAATTAACATGTTGTATCCGTTCGCCCCGTTTACACAATCTCAATTGAGTGACATAAGTCGACTAACCTATTTGTTTTACTCGAAAACACTAGATACTTGTTTTTTTTTTTTTATTACAAAAATTAATTTGACGTGAGAGCCTACAAAATTTTCGAGTGAACTTCAACAAAGAAAAACACAATTTACCATCTACATGTAACATGTTCTCACTGAATTCTATAAACACCCAAAACCAGGTAATAACAGAATTACGGCGAAACAGAATAATGCTAAAACTGTGTATTATTTTGACAAGAAAACTGTAAAGTCACTAATCCTAACCTGTCTTAATTTCAGATTTTAGTAAGTTTTAGCCAATTATCTTCAAGATATTCAAGTGTTTTCCGTCAAAGGAGACAGAATAATGGAAAAAACAAATACGTGAAAGGTATAGAGAGTACCAGTACGGTACTTAATCCCAAAATTTGCCCTGAAAGTCTAGATGAGGCACTGAAGAATTTTGATAAAAATGTACTAAGGTATGTGCTATCTCGACTATGTAGATGTAAATTATGTTTACCAATGTTATATAAAGGGTGAATATTTGATTTGCTTATTTTTCAATTTGAACTTGTCTTACCATAGATTAGTTGAAACTTGTGTATTACACAATCATTTTAATATGTTTTGATAGATATTATTGTAGTATGACTTTTGAAGGACTTTCTGTGTTTCATGTGATGAGATAAATATAATGGCTTGTTTAAAAGATGAACACATAAACAAACACATCATTTACTTAAGTAATATTGTGAAATATAAATTCAAAATATATTTTGATATCAACATTTATTTTAAAAGTATTATATTATAATAGGCCAATTGAGCTAAGAGACATCATGAGTGATATTGAAAGGATTAACTACTAATATACAAAGCTGACGAATTGTCAGTTAGCTTCAATGCACTAAGCTCAGGTTTGATTCCAAAACAATCTTTGCATGTTAGATATTTATTGAAGGATTCATTAGTAGTTTTTATCGGAATGCGAGTTATGCGGGTGACACCGCTGCAGTAATTTGTTAACTACCTATACTAATTGTTATGAAATTACTTCAATGAATTTGTGCCATTGCTATTGCACAATAGTATCATTATAAAGTTTACCCATGATTACTAATTACCGACATTGGATTTGGTAGAGGTTTTTAGTACCAAATGATGTAATTACATGGCAAAATTATGGCATTGCAGTGTTCATAGATAATGGATTGAAAATAAAATGTGATATATGTGCTCCAACAGTGAACAGTTTAAAAAAAGAGACTCGATAAACATCTCACATATAAAAAGACACAAGTGCAGTGATATACACGCATCAGCTAGTAGAGCTGCTAGTGTATAAACGAATAATTATAATAATAACTAGCTACCCGCCCTGGCTCCGCACGGGTACAATGCTGATTTATTATACATATAAACCTTCCTCTTGAATCCCTCTATCTATTAAAAAAAACCGCATCAAAATCCGTTGCATAGTTTTAAAGATTTAAGCATACATAGGGATAAAGGGACAGAGAAAGCGACTTTGTTTTATACTATGTAGTGATAATATATATACTATCTATACCAATACCAATAATATTATAAAGAGGAAAGATCCTGAACTAAACGATAGATAAAAAAAATAATGTTTTGGTTAAATCCAAACTCTGGTATCTGTAAAAGTCAAGGCAAGGTCATCTACATCGACAGCCCATATAACATCCTCTGCTGGACATGGGCCTCCGTCCAGGGGAGGGTATTTGCCATAGTCACCATGCTTGGCAGGCAGGATTGTGACTGCAGTATTGTGTTGTACTATACAAGGAAACGCTGCTGCCCATTCCTAGATATACGATTATTAAAGATGATGTTATATCAATCGGGACCAAAAGCTTAACTTTCCGAGGCACGGAGGGTAGACCCTTAACCAACCAGACGTGGAAAGAAATCTTATAATTTCCTGTCCAGTGTGGGGATCGAACCCATAACCTCCAAGATTTAAAGCAAGCCAAATACCACTACGCTACAGAGATTGTCAAAATCTACATAAATCTATCTATTTTTACATATAGTGCTGATTAAACATATGTATAATGATTTCTTTATTTATCTATAACTTGAAGTTCTCATACTATTATTTTGTTTTTTTTTCTAGTATTTTCTATATTACAATATCACATGTTTTATCATATGACCTTTGAACTGAAAGTAGATAAGGGCTTTCTAGATTTAAATCATCTTCTTAAATATGAACTCTGTCGATTAAACTTTTGTATGTATTTTATAATGTATGTGTATTTTTTTAAAATCTTAAACAAAAAGGGTGTGTATCCCTTGTGTATATAGTAGCTACCCAGTCTGTCAATTTTAAGAGTTAGACTCCTGACTAAATAATAAGTAGTGACATCTACAGTAGTTGCACAAACTTCAAGAAGACCATCAGTGCCATCTAGCACCTAGCATTCCAACTAACCTATATCTCGCAATTCAAGTTCACAAGCTAATTTGAACATATACAAACGCTAATGGATGGAGAGCTGACAACCGAAACGGCAAGGTAATTTGATCATCCACAAAAATGATTTATCAGCTTACCTGGAGCATTCTAAGCATAAAGACGTCGACCTGGCAGGATTCGCGTGGTGGATGTGGGAGTTATGGAGTGGGAAAAAAATAAAAAAAAAGGTAATGTGATCAGGATTACTTTTTATGCCAAATGGTTTGCCTACCTCCCAAAAGCACACAAAAAAAAAACTGGCGTCATTTGGTTGGTGGAAAGGTATCGCCAGGCTTAATTAAAGTGAGGAAAAAAATAATTATTTTTAGGTAATAAGAACAAGGCTGGCTTTTTTTGTGCTTAAAGTTTAGTATTCCCAGAGGCTAGGAAAAAAAAGCCAGCCAATAATAGTGGTGGGAACATGTCGAAAAACATAATTGAAAATTTATATTTTAAATTGTATTTTGCTCGAGAAAGAGCTAAGGGGCATGAAAAAGAGTGCGTTGAGGGGATACACGCGACGACGGCGTCCGTGCTCTCTCGGCGCGTCGTTCATGTTCGGTAAACCGAACGCGCCTGGCTGGCCTCGTCGCACTCGTTGAGCGGAAAGCCGAACGTGTCCGGAGCGCCAGCTGTTTCAGTTTAGCGTCTATTTTACAGCGCGTGGACGTGTTTTTATATTCTGTTTAAATAAAATAAAATAAAATAAAAATCATATTTATTTACGTAAACCAATTACAGGCACATTAACGACAGAGCACGGACGCCGTAGTCACGTGTATCCCCTCCACGCGCTCTTTTTCATGCCCCTTAGCTCTTTCTCGAGCAAAATACAATTTAAAATATAAATTTTAAATTATTTTTTTCGACATGTTCCCACCCCTATTATTGGCTGGCTTTTTTTCTTAGCCTCTGGGAATAATAAACTTTAAGCACAAAAAAAGCCAGCCTTGTTCTTATTACCTAAAAATATTATTTTTTTTCCTCACTTTAATGAAGCCTGGCGATACCTTTCCACCAACCAAATGACGCCAGATTTTTTTTGTGTGCTTTGGGGAGGTAGTCTTACCATTTGGCATAAAAAGTAATCCTGATCACATTACCTTAATTTTTATTTTTTTTCCCACCCCATAACTCCCACATCCACCACGCGAATCCTGCCAGGTCGACGTCTTTATGCTTAAAATGCTCCAGGTAAGCTGATAAATCATTTTTATGAATGATCAAAATTACCTTGCCTTTTCGGTTGTCAGCTCTTAGTCCATAAGCGTCGAGCGACAGTTGCACAAAATTTGCCCCTAAAATACTAAAGTCTTAATCCCTTAATCTCATTGCCAGCAACCGCCTTGAGCCAAGGTTGAAGCCCCACAAGCCCTCTTGCACAGGTTGCTTAGTTTGTAGGTTTTAAACCATTTATTAAGGCTGGAGCTCTGCTCGTCTTTATGCCCGGTGAAGTAGCAAAAGCCTCGTGGCTAAATATGTATGTTTGTCCGGAAAAAAAGATAGCACTAAGCACCAATGAATAGCCTTTGGCTGCCATCTTCATATCTTGTAGAGGAACACCACCAACTGTTGCTCTACAATTAAAAAGTAATCTTATCATGCACTTTCACCCGCATTGCTCAAAGTTTCCATAGATTCTTATGGGTGCTACACCTTGTCACAAAATATAGCATAATACTATTTACTAATGTAGATTAATTTAGTTAAAAAAGTACTAGATGAAACCATAAAGAAATGGTACATGTTAGTCAACACACACAACATGTATGGTTCCACAAACAACAAACTTCCTCATAATATAAGAGAATTGTCATGTAATTCTAAAGATGTTTTAAAGCTACATTGTGTAGCAGGGTTTATTAAAAACTTTCTGATTACACGTAATTACAATGATTTTTTTCCAGACTGTTAATTAGCTTTCATGTAGACGTATGGCATCATGATTCTGAAAATAAAAATTGTTTTCATCTATCAGATTATTTTTGGAGATATGACATGTATGTAAATTTATAGAAAAACTAGCTGACCCGGCAGACTTCATACTGCCTCAATCGATACATACCCTACACTACCCCTACCCTACACTACCCCCACCCTACACTACCCCCACCCTACACTACCCCTACCCTACACTACCCCTACGCTACACTACCCCTACCCTACACTACCCCTACCCTACACTACCCCTACCCTACACTACCCCTATCCTACACTACCCCTACCCTACACTACCCCTACCCTACACTACCCCTACCCTACACTACCCCTACCCTACACTACCCCTACCCTACACTACCCCTACCCTACCTCTACCCTACCCCTACCCTACACCTACCTCTAATCTACCCCTAACTTTGTCTGAAAAATAAAAATAAAAATTTAGGGTGGACTACCCCTAACATTTAGGGGGATGAAAAATAGATGTTGGCCGATTCTCATAGATACCGGATAAGCACAAAAAATTTCATCAAAATCGGTTAAGCCGTTTCGGAGGAGTATGGCAACGAAAACTGTGACACGAGAATTTTATATATTAGATAGATACAAAAAAATAATACCATAAAAATATTTATTTAAAGCTGATAGATAGAAACGGCTGGTAGATTTAAATTCACTGTATCAAAAGATAAAAGAAAAGTGAAAAAAACATCCGGAATTTTTTTTAAATTAAAATTTTGTAACCATGTGTTATCTTAGTGGCAATAATGCTTGGGATTGAGTTGAAGCAGTCTCAAAAATTACATATTATTGCGAAATAAATAGAACCCCTTTGTTGTTAACTCTTTTGATAAGCTTAAATGCTTGTGTTACGAGTGGGTTCACGTCGGTAGGGCAATGAGTGGGGATTGAACCGGCGACCACGTGATCGTAACCCTTGGGCTATGGCTGCTTATTATTTAACCAACTAACCAAAAAATGTGCACAAAGGATTTGGTAGAACCGCGATTTATACCCTGAAGTGTAAGTAATTTAATGTAACAAGATGCTTAGAGCAAAAGAGACAAAAAAAATTATCTCGGAATTTCTTTCTTCCTTTCTTCTCCGGGTCGTCCACTTAGGTAGCTAGTGAAAGGTTGCAGGTTAGCTAGGGTAGGATCCTCGACGGCATGGCCGAGGACCACGTTGTTGCTTATACCCCGAACTGTGATCTCGTGCCAGCGATCATCACCACTGTTCGTAAATCTACTCTTTACTCCAGTGGCACCATGAGCGTTGGTCCTAACCGCTTAAGGGTGCCCTCAGGTGGATGTCGCTTAGACTTTGGCCGGATTCTTGGAAGTTATTTTAATTTTAGACCTGTTACCTTTAAGCCATCTTACTATACCTAATGTGTACATTTGTCATTTATCGCTCGACAGACGGACAGACTGATTAAAAATTCTGTAAGATCAAATAATTATAACAATGTTTTTAGCTACTTAAGTGATACTTTTGTTAGATTTAGTCTTATACAGTGTAATTTTGACAAGTACAAGTGTATGTAAATACCTAAGTGCTGAATAAATTTCATTATTTCATTATTTCATAGATGTACTACATAGGGTGTAAGCGATCCTCGAGCGTGTGCCAGGTGACCACATGATGGCAAGTCCGACACCCTAGCCATTTCAAATGTATAATTAAAAATGACTCTTTTACAAATTCCAGTGAGATGAAATCCATAGACTTCCACGTGTTGTCGCGCGCGGTCCGCCGGGCCCCGCCCCGGGGCTCCGCCCGCAAGGTGTCGTACATATCGAGTGACAGCTTTGAGCAGAACAAGCGGGGCATTGAGCAACCGACTGTCACTGTTGATGTTACCCCCAGGAGGAATGGAGCCAGGTGCCTTTTTTTTTTAGATTATTAGATATTTGCAATCTTGTTTTGACATCTTTAAGTCTCGGACGTCGTGAGTTCGATCTTCGGACAAAAAATCTTTGTGTATAAGATATCTTTCCACAACCTCCATAGCGTAGCGGTATTTGGCTCGCTTTAAATCTCGGAGGTCGTGGGTTCGATCCCTACGCCGGACAGGAAATCTTTGTGTATATTCTAAGATTTCTTTCCCGGTTGGTTGAGGGTTTACCCTCCGTGCCTCGGAAAGCACGCTAAGCAGTTGGTCCCGATTGTTATAACATCATCTATAATAATCGTATATCAAGGAACAGGCAGCAGCGTTTCCTTGTGTGGTACAACATTATAATGCAGTCACCAACCCGCCTGCCAAGCGTGGTGACTAAGGCAAATATCCTCCCTCGGGAGGAGGTCTATTTTCAGCAGTGGACGTTATACGGGCTGATGATGATTGTTACGTACTGATATATTGTAGGAATAAATTAAAATAAAAAGGCGCTGGTTTTCGGTACTATTGTGACGATGTGTTGATATATTTTGTTCGTTTTCGTAACGTCCGGGAGAAGGACCACTTTGTTATGTACTGATATAAATTACATTATAATGAAAATGAAAAGGCGCTGGTTTGAAGGATTATTGTGATGATGTGTATATTTGATAGCAAAAAAAACTGACATTACAAATCTTATAAAAAAATGACAAATAAAAAAAGTAAATTCGTTGATAAAAAAGAGGTTCGATTCGTTACAATGATGATGAAGATATATTTCCAGTTTTGGTTGGCTGAGGGACTACTAGGGTGTAATTTGTGTTTGTATATTGTCCCCCTCGATGCCGCGACACATTGATTATGTACCTAGTGCGGGACGTGTATAAAAATAATACAACTCCACAGAAAGCATGTTAAGTCTTCGATCCCGATTGTTATGATATCATGTATAATAATTGTATAACCGGCAACGCCTGCGGTCACCAATCTGCGTGCTAAGCGTGGTGTACAGCCGTGGACGTTGTGCAAGCTGCTAAGTAAACATCAATGTATTGTAATTTAAAAACAATAATAGAATTCTCTTCCCTTTCCAGATTCAGTTTCCCCAACAACTTCTCCCAATTGTTAGTGCGGTCGCTGCACAGCGGTATCACGCCCAGCTGTTGCGTCCAGGTGCGCGGGTTCAAGACCGAGCGAGGCATACACGCGGACCTCAAGAGGAACCCCACTATTATCAATAGACTGCGTAAGTTCTTCGGTCAGTATGTGTGCTCGCCTTCTAGTTGGAGCTTATATTGCACAGGATATAAGGGAAAACGGCTGTACCGACCCTTCCCGTCCCTTAGTTTGCTAACAACCAAGGTTCGAAAGACGACCCAGCCAATTATAGACCAATCTCAATATTACCAGTGTTTAGTAAAATCTTTGAAAAAATAATACTTAATCAGCTCCTCAAGCATTTCAATTTTAAAAACCTCTTGCACGCGAATCAGTTTGGTTTTACTAAAGGTCGCTCAACTTTAGATGCTGGAGTCGCTCTTATTAAATCTATATATGATGCGTGGGAGCAGTCGCAAAATGCCATCGGTGTATTCTGTGATCTTTCAAAGGCCTTCGATTGCGTTCGGCACGACTCGCTCTTATTAAAATTACGTCACTATGGTATTAAGGACGATGCACTGGATATGATGTCTTCATACCTTTCTCAGAGAGTTCAGTGCGTTGATGTAGGTGGTGTAGTCTCGGAATCCTTACCTGTTAAGTTAGGTGTGCCACAAGGTTCCATTCTGGGTCCTTTTTTATTCCTGGTATATATTAATGATTTGCCGTATTATTTGGAGAAATTGTGTGATGTTGTACTCTTTGCTGACGACACTTCACTTATTTTTAAAGTGAAACGTAATATTGACGATTTCGATTTTATTAATTGTGCACTCACACATATAACTCATTGGTTTACTGTAAATAACTTGGTGCTAAACGCAAAAAAAACTAAATGTATAAAATTCACTACGCCCAATGTGAAAAATACTGGACCTAATTTAATTCTCAATAATGAAGTGCTGGAAACTGTTAGCTCCACAGTGTTCTTAGGTATAACGCTGGATACACATTTAAAATGGAATGCTCATGTGTCGAACTTGGCCAAAAAGTTGACCTCTGCTGCTTACGCTGTTAGGAAAGTTAGACAACTGACCAACGTAGAAACTGCACGTATGGTCTATTTTAGTTATTTCCACAGCATTTTATCATATGGAATTCTACTTTGGGGCAAATCTGCCGATATCCAAAGTATATTTATTTTACAGAAACGGGCGATTCGATCTATTTACCAACTAAGTGCCCGAACTTCCCTAAGAGATTTGTTTAAAAATATTAATATATTAACGGTTGCTTCTCAATACATTTATGAAAATTTAATTCATATTAGACAAAATTTAAATCAATATCAGAAGAGAAGCGACATGCACACAAAAAATACAAGAAATAAACACAAATTGTGTGCTGATTACCACCGTCTGCAGAGAGTCCATTCTTCGTTTGTAGGGCTTAGTTTGCGTATGTATAACAAACTACCGGAATTAGTGCAAGAGTTACCACTCAATAAATTTAAAACTCATGTAAAGACTACCTTAATGAAAAAAGGTTATTACACAATAAATGAATATATTAATGATAAAACTGCATGGTGCTAGCGGTGTAACACACGCAAACTTACATTATTGGATGTTTTGTATTTTTTATTATTTTATTGCCAATGTTATTATTGTATACTTTGATGTACTTCGGAACATGCTATGCTGAGTCTAACTTTTGCCTCTCCTTTTAAACGTGATTCCTCAAATGTTGCTATCAGTGTGCTCGTCATGCTCCCATTGTTTGTCATTGCTTGCGGTGGCGATGTGAGTCGGGTCGCCTCCTTCCCTCTAATATGGCGAGGGAGACGATGGCTGTGTGCTCACACGTCATACTCGTGAACGGGTGCTGCTTGCGGTGGCTGGTCGGCTTGCTGGTGGTTGTATTTGAGATGGTTGTTAAAACATTAGTGTGTGACCGCTTAAGACGATAATTTTCTCACATGGCTTGTTCTTTGGTAATGTGTGTGGATGCGCCCTCCGTTTTCAAGTGCTAGAGGTTTATGAGGCTCTTACTTACTTTTTGCTTGAGGATTTTTAATCACTATTTAGCTATATCTATGAAAACGTCTAGAGCGTGCATTAGCGCACATGCTTCATATTATACTTTAAATGAAATATTGTAAAGAAAACATATATTTAAAAAAAAATGGACACACTGTGATACAAAAGATGACGAAAATAAAAAATCCCGGAGTTTCTTTCTCCCTTTCTTCTCCGGGTCGTCCACCTAGGTAGCTAGTGAAAGGTTGCAGGTTAGCTAGGGTAGGATTCTCGCCGGCGAGGACCGCGTTGTACCCCTACCCCTGCCCTGTGATCCAGCGCCTGTAGGCCGTGCCAGCGATCACTTCCTCTTATATCCACAAATCTGACTTTAATATCAGTGGCACCTCTGGGTTGTGGTCCTAACCTCATAAGGGTGCCCCCAAGTGTGTGTCACTTAATTGTATGCTTTCAAATTTTTTTAATGTAAGTATTAACTAATTATGAGTAGAGGAATTAATGACACACGGACAGACGGAGTAAATTGTCTGTAATGTCCTACAATTAGCAGCACTCACAGGTTGCATTTGTTAGTTATAGTTACCTAAGTAGTTCTATTCATAGAATAAGAATAATAACCTATTAATTATATTTCTTTGTTATTGTGATTTTGACAAGTACAAGTGTATGTAAATACCTAAGTGCTGAATAAATTCATTATTTCATTATTATTTCATTATAACCTTCCGATGCCCTCGTAGACCCGAAGTCCGAGTGGCCCGCGAACTGTAAAGTAGAGCGACAGTTGCACAAAACTCCCCTAAACTAAAAGCCATAATCCCTCAATCTCCCCGTCAGCGACCGCCCTGAGGTCCAATCCAATTTATCTAAGCTGGAGCTCTGCTCGCATTTATCCCCGTTGAGTAACAAAAGCCTCGGGGATAAATAAATATGACAGGCCGAAAAAAAAAAAAGATGCTGTAGCGACATCTACAGTAGCCGCACAAAATACTAGTAGTAGACGAGCAGCGCCATCTACCAGCTAGCATCTCAACTAACCTGTATCGCGCAATACAAGTTCGCAAGCCAATTCGAACATATACAAGTTCCGAACAGTAACAAATGGCCGTCGGTCGCCGGGCATTCAACCTCGCCCGCCGAAGAAGAGCCCTTTATTTTCTGTGGAGGAACACTTATCAACCGTTCCACTACATGTCCAATTATTGACAATTTAAGCGAAATCCCGATTCTAACTTTGCAAAAAACCTTCCGATGCCCTCATAGATGCCAAGTCCGAGAAGACTGTTAAAAGGTAGAGCGACAGTTGCACAAAACTACACACAAAAACTGAAAGCAATAATCCCTGAATATTTTCGCCAGCGACAAAAGGTCCAAGTCCCATAAGGGACGCCCTCTTGCGCAGGTTGCTTTGTTTGTAGTTTTTAGTATCTGGGCTGGAGCTCTACTCGCCTTTATGGTGAAGTAGCAAAAGCCTTATGGCTATATAGAAAAAAATGCACTTATTTTTTCTAAAGGACATATGTACGTACATAGTATTGTATACGACGCCTTTCCTTTGTAATATACGGAATTTTCCTGTGCAATATACGGAACTTTTTTGTGCAATATACGGGACTTTCCTGTGTATTACACAGGAAAGGCCACGTATGTTGATACGTGGCCTTTCCTGTGTAATATACGAGGCCTTGTTGGCCTAGCGCCGCAATCATCATAAGCTTCCACTGCTGAACTTGGGCCTACCTAGAAGGAGGTGTTGTTATATTCAGCACGCTTGGCAGGTGGATTGGTGGTTATAATCCGTCTGTCCGTCTGTCCTGCGATATATCGACGGGGAAGTGCTAACAACTCCTAACTTACAAAAACCAAATTTTACAGTAGGCGAAAAAAACCGTTTTTTATTATTCCCAGAAGTTTAAGAAAAAATGTGTAAATGGCAATTTTATACTTAAATAGACCCGCTTGTAAGGTAATAATCAAAATTTGTTTGGAATAAGTATTTGGCGAGATAATGTAAAATAGGAGGTATCACCAAGCTGGTGTGGCTGAAAATTTGAAGATAGGAGTACTTTCCATACTTCAAAAAGTAACAGAAATCATTGAAAATTATCATTTCTCGTTGAAGTTTTCAATCATATTCAGTGATAATATAACAAAGGAATCTAAAAATTATTAAAAGTAGACCAAATATTCAAAATAGGCGATTTTTTTGAAGATAGGAGTTATTGCCTTTCTATATCAACATCATCATCACCATATCGGTTAAGATAGGAGGTATTTTCAAAATGAAACACTGTTATAACTCTTGTGTAATCATTGCAATTTTTATGTATAGGGTTTGAAATTATAATCCGTTAATTACTGTAACATTTATTAATAAGAACATCCTTAAAAAAACCAAAATAACGCTTAAATTAGTACAGTCCCACTTCTAAAACTAAATCAACGATTGCAACGATGTTCAGGCCGACAGTTATAATTGAGAAAGCGACATAAAATTAAAATAATCTCTTTAATGACTGTAATGCTAACTAAGGACTCTTAACACTCAGTTTTACTTATGTTTTCATTGCAGGAGATGGCTTGCATCGTTGACGACATTCTGTATTGATATCAGTCGTCAAATCGGACAAAGAGAGGAACCTTATTTTCGAAAGAGTATTATCTGACGGTCTTATTGCAGATATACCTATACACTCAATACCATAAGTGGTATCCTGAGTGTCTGGCTTTTGATTATAATGCATTATTAACCACGAGCTAACGGCAAAGGGGATAGATACAGCTGAAAAATGTCTTCTCATATTTCTTAAATTTAAAGAGGATACCTCTTTCAGTCAGTCAGTCAGTCAAGTCAGACAGAGAAGCACATTTTATATAATTAGATATTGGTACTGATTCCGCAACTTTTCTTAAGAGAACATCGTCATTATCATTAGTGAGCAAAGACTTTAGGGTATTGTGAGGCAATATCTCGTCCGCTGGTTTATCTAAGACAGTTTTCAAAAATATTTTCTTCGACAAAGCAGCCATTGAGGTTAAAGAGAAATCGGGAGAGTTTTCTATTATCGAATCATCCGATGTGCATTCGGTTTTGTTACGTTTATCAGGAATAGAAGAGTCTTCATATTTTACTGACATTGAACGTTTTTTGGGAGTTCTACATTTTTCATGATGAAAACTGGCATGTAGGTTTTCATTGTGGGCCGATCTTAACGAGGAACGCCGAACATTCTCATTCTCCAGGACCTGTGAAAAGTGGACAAATAAGTAAACTGCAACCAGAGTATGAATATCTATTTGACAGATTCAGTAAAAAGTGCTCTTAAATGTGAAGAATAAAAAAAAATCTTAAGCTTACCATTGCTTAGAATAACATTTTCATCAATAATATACATACCTTTGTTATAAATCCAAGTAAAATATTTGTCGTTCAGCACAATTTAAATAGTAATTAACTATTATTTACTCAAAAGCAATCAAAAACGCTGCAAACAGATTAAAAACACCGCACTCACTGACGAAACGTCGCGCACGCCGGTATCCCTTTCACACTGCGAGATACGCACCGTTTTTGTCTCGCTCTAGAGCGGGAACACTGTACTTGCGTATAAAGATAGGAGATATTATCTCAAAGTTTTATTTGAAATGAAGTTACGAGATGTTTCCATTTGTAAGTTAGAATATATTTCCTGCCAAAATTAATCAGGTTGTGATGGACCTTAATATAGGAGATGTTTCTTCGGTGCCTAGCTACGTCAATTTTGCGAATTTCAACTTAATTCATATATCAGTAGACGCGCAATTCATTCTCTATCGAACTGCATTCATAAGTCATTTTTGTAAAAAATGTAAGTTAGGAGTTGTTAGCACTTCCCCGTCGATATGACAAATGTACACATTATTGTGTGTGTGTAGTAGATTAGTAAATAATTACACACCATTTTTTAAATTATTATAACTGTTATTTTTGATTCCAGTTGTGTGATGGATTGACCATTTAACTTTAATTCCCATTTTTTCCCCAGGACTTGGAGCCACTGACCCTCAAGATAAGCATCAACTAGGGCCCGACGTGGCGCCTCGTTTGGAGAAGCTTCTCAGCGAGGAGGCTTCACATCTCACCCACCAGCAGAAAGATAAGATCAAGATAGCCTTCGCTGAGGGGTATTTAGCTGGTAAGATATTTATATTTAGTCTTGCTAGAAAGGTAAGCGGCCGTAGAACAATGGCTAGGGTGACGGACTAGTGATCTTATGGTCGCCGGTTCGATCCCCACCCATTGCACTACCGACGTGAACCCACTCGTAACAATAGCATTTTAGCTTATCATTGGGGGTTAAGAAGTATATTAGTAGTTTGCAAAAACTGCTAGTATTTTTTTTAATGTAGGTCTTATGTTCCCTATCCACCTGCTTATCGATTTATTTATTTATACATTTGCTCAAAAATATTGTAAATAGGAAACTTAATGCCAGGGCCATTTTCTGACGGTCAACCATGGGGTGATGCATGATTTATGCGGTATTAGCCTTTTTCCTGGGAAGATTTAAAATAGATCCGGTGGGGGTAGCACCGGTCATGTACCCCCCACCGGTGCTGCCCCTAGCGGATCTTTTTTAAATCTTCCCAGGAAAAAGGCTAATTATCTTGTGCCGATGAGGGTTGTATCAATGAAGAATTCGAGATATACTGCCTTGTTAGCCTAAGAACCGTGGAAGATCGATCTTCACCATTGGATAATGAGATGAGATATATTTTTTGTCATATATTATTAATTAACTATGCCTATGATAAATTGCCTATCGAAAATTGTTCATAGCTAATAAAGCATAAGAAAAAATTTCGGGGCTTACATTACATATAGGCATAGAACAAGAAATTATAGAGTGATGTGTCTATGGTACAGTCTTCTTATCTATACTACAACCATTAATCGTCGGTGCCAGGGTCTCATCCCGACAACGTCCGCGGCACGAAGGCCTCGAAGTACCTGAAGCTGGTCCAGCAGCTGCTCACCATCGTGCTGTTCCTCGCCATCTTCGTCAGTCTCATGGCGTCCGTCAGCGGGACTGTGTTCAGGTAATACTTGATACTTAGCTCATTATTAGTTAAAGTCGACGGACTTGCGATCATGTGGTCGCCTGTTCGATCCCCACCCATTGCACTACCGACGTGAACCCACTCATAACGTACACTGCTGAACATGGTCGTCCTACCGAGTGTGGTGACTATGGCAAATACCCTCCGTATTTGCCATAGTCACCACACTTGGCAGGCGAATTGGTGACCGCAGTATTATGTTGTACCACACAAGGAAACGCTGCTGCCCGTTCCTTGATATACGATTATTATAGATGTTATAACAATCGGGACCAACTGTTTAACGTGCTTTCCGAGGCACGGATGGCAGTCCCTCAACCAACCAGACCCGGAAACAAATCTTAGAATTTACACAAAGATTTCTTGTTCCTTCGAATCCACGACCTCCGAGATTTAAAGCGAGTGAAATACCGCTACGCTACGGAGGTAATCTAGTCTAGTTTTTATATAGATTCGTGTATATTTTTGAAGGATCCAGCTCGGTAACCAGGTGGAAGTGGACCCCGAGGACATCTCCGTGACCTTCGACGATGTGAAGGGAGCCGACGAGGCGAAGCAGGAGCTTAAGGATGTCGTAAGTGAAGGGACATACTATACTAACGTTAAGAGGGTAGATGCCGAGGGTCCGACGCGGGGGGCACGTAGGGAGGGTGGGGGATCCGTGAGTCGTGAGTCTATCATTATATAAAATCACAGCAGCCGTTTTCGTGCTTAGAATTAAGAAAATAATGTATACTATTTTAATCACTACATAGTCGCTTTCTCTGTCCCTATATCCCTATTTCCCTATGTATGCTTAGATCTTTAAAACTACGCAACAGATTTTAATGCGGTTTTTCTTTAATAGATAGAATGATTCAAGAGGAGGGTTTATATGTATTCAATTTCAATTATCCGATACCCTCGTAGACCCGAAGTCCGAGAGGCCCGCGAACTGTTAAGTAGAGCGACAGTTGCACAAAACCTCCTTTAATATTAAAAGTCATAATCCCTCAATCTCATCGCCAGCGACTGCCCTGAGTTGAGGTCCAAGCCCCACAGGGGGCCCCCTCTTGCGCAGGTTGCTCAGTTTGTAGTTTTTAAACCAATTATTAAGGCTGGAGCTCTGCTGGCCTTTATGTCCGGTGAAGTAGCAAAAGCCCCCTGGCTAATTACGTACGTCCGAAAAAAAAAAACTCGATTTCACTCTAATCATGACGATAGATAAACTAAAGTAATATATGTTTCCAGGTGGAATTCCTGAAGTCCCCCGAGAAGTTCTCGTCGCTGGGCGGCAAGCTGCCCAAGGGCGTGCTGCTGGTGGGTCCCCCGGGCACGGGCAAGACGCTGCTGGCGCGCGCCGTGGCGGGGGAGGCGCGGGTGCCCTTCTTCCACGCCGCGGGGCCCGAGTTCGACGAGATCCTGGTGGGGCAGGGGGCCCGGAGAGTGCGAGACTTGTTCAGTGAGTATTTTGTGTAGCCTTTTCACCGTGTACAATATTTTTTTTTACATGATATTTGAAAACGCAGAAATTGAGTTTACGCAGCGCAAGTCATAAAAGTTTTTTTTTTAATTTATGATTTATATATCTTGGTGCTACGCTTAGCGTCATATATTAAGGTGCACCATTCACACTTCGAGTATTAAACGGAGAAATTGTCGGAAAGTGGCATTTCTTAGATGATATATTTAAAGATTATAAGGAATGGAGGGCAGAAACTCAACATTAACTTTCATTTTTGCATTTATATTATGGTATTGTATAGTATAGTATTATATTGTAAGTATAATAAAATATAGTATTATATAATATAGTATTGATATCATATTACTATCCTATATAAAATATGTATATATTTAATCATTTGTTATTAAAGATATTATTTTTTAGGCTCTGATTCTAATTTCTACTTAGTGCACCTACCTTGATATCTCTGCATCACCCTATGGTCGACTGGTAGAAAATGCCTTAGGCATTAAATCCACCAATGTACAATATAAAATGTACTAAAGTATAAAAATAAAAAAATAATAATAAAATAAAAATATTTATTCTGCGAAATTAAGTGGCAATAACAGACCTATGTTAAGTCATCATAAGGTCAAGAACATAGATAAAGCCTTGTGAATATCTTTAATCTAAATTTTATATTTTTATCATTGTGCATCGAAAAGCACGTTAAGCCGTTGGTCCCGATTGTTGTAACATCATCTACAACAATCGTATATCAAGGAACGGGCAGCAGCGTTCCTTGTGTGGTACAACATAATACTGCGGTCACCAACCCGCCTGTCAAGCGTGGTGACTGTGGCAAATACCCCCCTCGGGAGGAGGCCCACGTTCAGCAGTGGACATTATACGGACGATGAGACGAAGAGTCAGATGAGTGATCTTTAAAAAAACAAATGTGTTTCACAATGTGTAAACCTATCTATTTTGTTAACTGAAATAAAATAAGATGTTATTATCTTCAGAGGCTGCGAAGGAGCGCGCGCCCTGCGTCATCTTCATCGACGAGATCGACTCCGTGGGGGCCAAGCGGACCAACAGCGTCCTGCACCCCTACGCCAACCAGGTACTTGAGTGTTGTCACCGATGTTTTGTACTTAGCCAAGAGGCTTTTGCTACTTCACCGGCCATAAAGGCGAGCAGATTCTAGCTTTATTAAATCTAATAGTTGCGTCCCGCGGTTTAAACCGCGTTACTCTGCTCCAGTGGGTCTAAGCGTATATGTTAATCAAGCGTATAACATATCCCGGTGCTAAATTTCAGCCAATTCCGATATCGCTTTTATCCGTTTATCCAGGTCATAAACTGGATAAACCGCTTGCTATAGATGATGGTATAACAATCGCGACCAGGTTCTTAACGTAATTTCCGAGGCACGGAGGGTAGTCCCTCAACCAACCAGACCCGGAAATAAATCTTAAATAAAACGTCTTGTCCGGTGTGGGGATCGAACCCACGTCCTCCCAGGCTCAAAGCAAGACTTGTACCGCTACGCCACTCGGGTTGTATATTATTAAAATGATTATAATATTTTAATTTATAACAATTTCCCTGTTGTTCACAGACAATTAACCAGCTGCTCTCAGAGATGGACGGTTTCCATCAGAACGAGGGGGTCATAGTGCTAGGAGCCACCAACCGGAGAGATGACCTGGACCAGGCCCTGTTGAGACCGGGCAGGTTTGATGTGGAGGTAGGTTCATACCCCGGGCTAAACATATTAAATGGGAGCATAACTCGATGACTCTGCTATTATTTGAGCAGCAACCTAGACAAAATGCTACTATAGCGAATCATCGCTTGCAGAAAACCATTAAAAAAATTGACATTTGTCATGTGATTAGATAGCGGGCGCGGGAAATAATGATGGATATTCATTGGTTGATTTTGCTTTGAAATAATCGACTCGATCGTTCGGATTTCGGTTAATACTTAACCGAGTTTAAAGATAAATTCATGTTACAAACATAGGTAGATAGAGAAAGACTCGTGGGAAGCTAGGATAGGGACGGTGGTCCTCGCGAGGAGTAGCTCGATCTATTCTCCAAACTCTTCATTCCGTGTAGCAAAATTTCCAGTCGCATTTTTCCTCACTAGCTTTTTTCCTGTTCGCGAATTTATTCAATCGCATAGGTTCACAGACGTTTATTTCTCTACACGTTTTTATTCCCGAACGGTTATTGTTGCTCGCATAATAATGTCGTGTGGTTTCTGGGGGAGACACCGTATGGTGGGGCCCAGCAGGAGCCGATCTACGACCGTGTGGCGGTTCAGTTAGGAGGTTCCCTGCACGATTGGTCAGGAGGGCGAGGGTGGCAGGGGGCGATGGTGCTAGCTGGACCCACGCCTAGCGTCGGCTCGGGCGGACATGGACCAAGTCGTCGAGCGGCTCCGTCGTGAGGTCCGAGTGTAGCGAGTGTAGCGAAGCGACATGTTCTGCTGCGACACGCCAGCTCCGGCCTGAGCGGCGGCTCACGTGACGGGTCATACGGACGTAACACTCAATAGGGACCCCTAAGTACGTGACTTTCGGGGACCACGGGATGTCTCGATCTTGCATTTTGAGTGGTAGCGGAAGGTGTGGGGACGCGGCGTCCATTTCTGTAGCCATTTTGGTAAGCATCCAAACTGCGCTGCATATTCCTTGTGACGTGGCCGTACATGTGTACCGCGGCGTGCTCGTGTACGCCGCGTGGCGTGTGGCGCCGGCTCGGAGCCGGGGTCAGCTATGCCGTCGCGCGTCGCTCAATAGTCAGTCACACGAGGGCGAAAGACAATTGCCCCGTGGGACGCCTGCTTCTATTGTTCGCTCCGTAGAGGTAGTATTTTCCACCACCACTCGAAATCTTCTGTTCGCGAGCAAGCTGGAGACGGTCTTGACTACTCGTCTAGGAGCCGAGGACAAGGACATCTTGTACAGGAGATCTTCGTGCCAGACCCGGTCCAACGCCTTCTCCATGTCGAGGAACAGTGCGACGGCGTTCTCCTTCTTGTTCAGGGCCGCCGCCATGTCGGGCAGGATTCTCGACAGCTGGAGTGTGGAGTGCTCCGATCTGGACCCGAATTGTTCTGATCATGATGTGCGTATTGAGGTAACGCAGCAGAAGCTTTTGAAACACCTTCGAGATAGATGGTAGAAACGTGATGGGCCGATAGCTCTCGAGTTTGAGCGGGCTTTTACTCGCCTTAGGTAGCAATAGCATAGAATTGCCCGGACTGCGTTCGGAGAGAAGAAAATTGGGTCCTCCGTCGGTGCTATCGGCGTCGCAAAGAAATCCCGAAAGTGTTCTACCACTCGACTGGCGTGTGGTGCTGCGGCGAGGGTCGGGTCCGTCGGGAGGTCGAGGTGTTCAGCAACTGTGCCGCGGGCCTCGCGCGACACCTGGTGTCCCGCGGGCGAGCGGACAGACTGGGGGCCGACCAGTCGTTCTCGGGGGCGGGGCGGGAGATGAAGTCCTCGCCAGGTAGCGAGGTATCCTGGGAATTTGAGCTTTCCGAGGGCCCAGGAGCGTCTCGCTTATCAGAGCTACGTCTATGTCTAGGTCCTGAAGAAGAGGTCTAAGGAGGGCGGCCTTTTGTCTCAGAACTCGCGCTTTACAATGAGCCGCGCGTCCCTTATTTAATCTCAGCCGCAGTCGGCGACATGTGGGAGGCTTCGGGATACGACGACAAGGTCGCCTCATCACAAGAGTTTTTGCAGTCTACCAGTATTCTTGTTAAACCCTCGTGCTAAACTAAAATGCTTGTGTCACGAGTGAACTCACGTCGATAGTGTAATGGGTGGGAATGGAACCAGCGACCACAAAATCACAAATCAGACTCCCTAGCCTACGGCTTTAATATTAGGTAGGTTAGATATTAGGTTGCATAAAACTAGTAGTGTTGCATATATTTTATATTTGTTTAAGGTCAATATGTTTTAAAATATACTTTCCTGTCTATTTTATTAAAAAAAAAATTATTATAAAAAAAAAAAGATTTTGCTTTACGGATTTATACTGCTTGACTTTTTTAACGTCTTGAAAATAATAGGACGTGATATGTATATGAAAAAGATGTGTAAGGAATAGTTATTTTGTTTTTTTTTATTCTTACTGACATAGAGTGAGAATGGTTACCGTAAAAATGCGAACCTATGTAAGTAGTTACGCTATTTCGCTCACTCTTTTCATTCAAATTTAATTGCGGCCTAGTATTATAGGCAACTATTTTAACTAACGTAACGTAACTACCTTAATAGATACGTATTTTTATCGTGATGATTTACACTGTGTCAATAAAAAGAAAAAGATAAAATAACTTTGCCTTAGACATCTTTTTCATATAGATATCACGCCCTATTAATTTCAAGAAGGTAAAAAAGTCACCCAGTATATAGTTAATATGTTATTTACATACATAAGCTAACTCTTGTTTCCCAGCGGGGTAGGCAGAGTCAATGGACCTCCACTTGCTACGATCCCTACACACATCTTTCGCTTCGTTCACTCTCATAACATTCTTCATACAATCACGTCGGTTTAGGGTGGATCTTATTTGACCTTTTGCGAGGATGTCTCCGATTTGGTCAGAGAACGTTCGTCGAGGTCTTCTCCTGCCGACTGTGCCACTCACACTTGCCATGTATACCTGTTTTGTCAATCTCAACATTCCCTTACATTAACATATTGTAATGTAATGAATAATGTAGTGATGTGTCCTGTAGGTGAACGTGCCGACGCCGGACTACGGCGGGCGGCGCGAGATCCTGGACATGTACCTGTCGCGCGTGCGAGCCCACACCGACATCGACTCCGACGTGCTGGCCAGAGGTACAGCCGGGGGGGTTATCCACAGCATCAGCCCGTATAACGTCCACTGCTGAACATGGGCCTCCTCCCGGCGGAGCGTGTTTGCCATAGTCACCACGCTGTAACCGCAGTAATATGTTGTACCACACAAGGAAACGCTGTTGCCCGTTTCCTTGTTTACTATTATTATAGATGATGTTATAACAATCGGGACCAACGGCTTAAAGTGCTTTCCGAGGCACGGAGGGAATAGTCCCTCAACCAACCAGACCCGGAAAGAAATCTTAGAATTTACACAAAGATTTCCTGTCCGGTGTGAAGATCGAACTCACGACCTCCGACGTTTAAAGCCAGCCAAATACCGCTACGCTACGGAGGCTAGAATTATTTGTTTTCAAATATGGATAATATGCATATTGATGACCTAGGTCCTAGATGAACCATTCGCTGACGATGGATCCCAACCGGTCGTTAAAATTTATCAATCTCTAGATAACACATTGTCATCTAAGGGAGATGCAGGTTCAAATCCTACCGGTGGTAAAAAAGTGATTATTATTCTATCGAGTCTATCTTGAAAACTGAGATACATATTCAAATGTAAACAAGTCTTCAATATTTTTTGATTTGTTACGGCCATTCAATATGTTGAATCTTTTAATAAGATGACCTATACTTACGTTACGTTCCTAGCCTAAAGCTTTCCTAGATAAATGAAAATATCAGTGGTACCACTGGGTCGTGGTCCTAACCCCTTAAGGGTGCCCCCAGGTGTGTGCCACTTAATTGTATGTTTTTTTTCCAAATTTTTCTATATTGAACCATTAAAGTCTAAAATAATTATTATGAACATAAACTTATTATGAGTAGAGAAATTAATGACCAGCTAACGGACGGACTACTTTGTTTGTAATATCCTACAATTTGCTACCGGTTAATTAAGTATCTAGTTTAATTCATAGAATAAGAATAATTGTGTAATATTGTGATTCTGACAAGTACAAGTGTATGTAAATACCTAAGTGCTGAATAAATTCATTATTTCATTATTATTTCAATGGGATATCTATCATATCTTTTTTTTTACTGACATAGAGTAACAAACGTAACGGTAAAAATGCGTACCTAAGTAGGTAGATACGCTATTTCGCTCACTCTTTTCGTTCGCGTGTGATTGCGGCCTAGGTATTATAGGATCCTATTTTATTATCATGCAAAGATGCATTTTAAGTAATTTATGAGATTTCCGAAACTCTAATTACCGAAATACTAGTACAAATATACTGTGGTCTATAGATTCTATTCCACTTACACAAACCACCATATTAGTATCAAGACGGTAAAAAAAGTCACCCAGTATATTAGTATAGATATAGTTAAAACGTAATAAATATATTATCGTACTAATATTATAAACGCGAATGTTTGTAATTATGGATGGATGTTAGTTACTCTTTCACGACAAAACTACTGAACGGATTTGGCTGAAATTTTGCACCGGGATAGGTTATACGCTGGATTAACATATAGGCTACGAAACATCACGCTCTGACACACTGGAGCAGAGTAACGAGGGTAAAACCGCGGGGCGCAGCTAGTAAGATATAAATATATTTTATGTCGTTTTTCTTATACTTTTTTTTATATTTTTCAGGTACAACTGGCTTCACAGGCGCGGATCTGGAGAACATGGTGAACCAAGCCGCGCTCAAGTGAGTATACACAATTGTTTTTTATCAAATTATGTGTATAATCAGGGTGACTTACCTTAGGTCCTTTGTCCTAAGGTCATTTGGCCGGATTCCAGATCGAAATAGGCATGAAGAATAAAAAATTCTATTTAGTCCGTCAGTTAGATTACCTCGTTTCTCAAACAAAAAATGACTAAGATACAGCAATACAAATCTTGCGTGACGTCACTTCTAGGTACAATTTTACCTAGTAGTGACGTCACAAGCCCCCCTCTCCTGAACTGTGTAGTTTGTTGTTGCTGTGTATCTTTGTAAATTTTTATTGATTTGATGAATAAAAAAATACCGTGTCCAATATTTTTTAGAAATCTAACTGACGGACTAATTATATTTTTTAAGTCTGTTCCGGGGGCTTGTGACGTCACTGCTAGGTAAAATTGTACCTAGAAGTGACATCACACGAAATTTCAACGCCCTGTATCTTCGTCATTCTTTGTTTGAGGAACGAAAAAATATACGTGTCCAATAGTTTTTGGTAATCTTACTGACGGACTGTAGAGATTTTTTATTCTTCATGCATATCCTACTAATATGATAAACGCGAAAGTTTGTAAGTATCGATAAATGGATGGATGTTTGTTACTCTTTCACGCCAAAACGACTGAACTGAATTGGCTGATATTTTGCACGAGTATAGGTTATACGCTGGATTAACATATAGGCTATAAAACATCACGCTCCGACCCACTGGAGCAGAGTTAACGCGGGTAAAACCGCGGGGCGCAGCTAGTTATTAATAAAGCAGTATTGAGACTTTGCAAACACTCAATTCTCGGGCTGAAGAATCTGGCCTTAAGGAGTTAGGATCAACGATCAGGGTGCCACTGGAGTTAAAAGTCGATTGACGAATAGTGGTAGTAATCGCTGGCACGAACCATGTATAATAATATGATATTACTGCTGTATTATTTTATTATCTTTTGTATTCCAGGGCAGCCATTGATGGAGCTAAGACTGTCACCATGAAATACTTGGAAGACGCCAGAGACAAAGTGCTGATGGGACCGGAGCGAAGGTGAATATCGTTTTACTATTACCCCCGACATTGTCCGGCACTTGGTTTTTATTTAATACGTCGCCAATTTCGTCGACATATTTCCGCCTGGGGCGTCCTCATCCGTGTCATCCTCTCTAGCACGACCATGGATGATAGCCTTAATTTTAATGCGGTATATATCATGAATCATGAAATATATCATGAAATTTGCCGTGTGGTTGTCGGCTTAGAATAGACCACCCCATGTCCTCCCATGGGTGTCGTAAAAGGCGACTAAGGGACATATGGCTGATGGATGGGCAGCAGCGTCTATTAGCTCAAGGTTAACATCTTACTGCGATCACCAATCTGTCTGCCAAGCGTGGTGATTATGGCAATATCCCTCAACGATCCTGGCTTGCCAAGGTCGTTTAAGAGGAGGCCCATGTTCAGCAGTGGACTTAAACGGGCTGTTGATGATATATCATGAAAAAAATGTGTACTTTATTGTACTAACGACTTTAAAAAATGTACTCACATATTTTCGCTGTTATAACATATGGACCGTGGCCGTGCTAGGTAGAACCTTTCTGCCACGACCACTATAGATTTTGGGTATTTTTATCAAATTTAACATGAACAGTTATATAAATATGTTGTACTGAAATGTAGTCCTTTTTATTATATTATTTTAAGCAGTCATTTACACGTTTTAAAGATCTTTTTTTGTGCGGTGCTGCTATAGTACTATGTTACGCTATTACTATTTCTAATCATCCATGGTCGTGCGGGAGAGGATGACACCCTCTTCCGGAGTCTCCGTTCACAATCGCTTGATATTACTTCTTTCGTAACTCTTTTTTTATCAATCCTTTCTTCATGCCCAAACCATCACTACCTGCCAATTCGTCACTATGTCTTCTTTCAACCCACACCTCTCACTGATGACGCTTATGCCCGGTGAAGTAGCAAAAGTCTCAGGGCTAACTACATATGTTCGTCCGAAAAAGAAAAAAAAACTGATGACGCTGTTTTCCACTCTGATCCATTTCATTCCACACACCCTTTTAGTGCTCTCATCTCTTTAAAAACAAATATTTTTGTTTGTGTCCAGGTCTCGTCTCCCGGACGAGGAGGCCAACAACATAACGGCCTACCACGAGGGGGGACACGCCATCGTCGCGTACTACACCAAGGTAAGCTAACATCTTCCTTCTGTACGTCCACTGCTGAACGTGGGCCTCCTCTTTACAGACCTTGGTAAAGCAAAGTCGTTGCACTTAGAATACACACTAGTAAAATGGTGAGCATCCTTGAGTTGATAGATGCTGCTGTCCATCTTTCATTTGTAGGTCTCTTAGTCGTTTCTTACCACACCCATGGGAAGTAAATCTAGCTCTTTCCCTGTATAATAGTTACTTTGGGCTTACTCCCATTTTGAAATAATTTACATTTGTCTACAAACCCCTCAATATGAGTATAGATTTTGCCAGTATGTAAAGGAACTAGCGGCTTCGCACGGGTGGACTCATATTTTAAACATTTTGGAAAAAACAATTTGATGATAGTTTTGAAAATCTTGAAGCTATGATCTAACCCGAAATCGAAAATCTTACAGAACTAAACTTTTAAGAATAAGTGTGTTTTGTATGGCACCTATCATTTTTAATAAAATTCCACATACCATAACAAAACTTAACCAGAAACACTTTAAAACTGCATTCAATGGCTTTCTTGTAAAAAAAGCATACAATGACTTAAATAAATTTTTAAATGATGAACATCTATAACGATAAAACTTAAGAATTTTGATTTATATACTTTAACTATTATTTTGTTGTCATTTCACAACTATCATGGACATCTCATTTTATTTTTGTAATATTAACACGTATTATTTTGTAAATATTGTAATGAATAAAATTAATCTGTTAAATTTTATGTTCATGCGCCTAAAGGCAGGCCATGGCGCACCTCGATATCATTGTAACAACTGTACTTTTATCCACCCGTGTTTATGGACAATAGGTGAATTCTGTTGTTGTGTCACGGCTCATATTAATATTTTATTTAGATTTAAATGTTTAAACGCGTAATATCTTTTGAATGCAATGATCGATTTTAATAATTCAAAAAGTAATCTTCAGGCACTGAATCAGTCTGAAATAAAAATTAGTTATTATATACCAGTACGTAACAACGTCGGTTTGACGTTAAAATTAAAGAATGAAGTAAAATACGGCTACACATTCTTTATTTCTCAAAAGAACATAATTACTACATTCACTTATAGTTTTTTTTTTTTTTTTTTTATTATACTTAGGGCCGTGTTCAAACCAAACTGACTGTCAGCCGCCGAAAGTGAGCGAACGCTACGCAGTTTATTGTATTTCCATACATATTCACTTTTTCGTTGACATCTAACCGACGATACGTTATTACGCTATGCGTAGACGCTGACATTCGGCGGCCGATTCATATAGTGTGTCACTACGCTCCGCGGACGCTGATTGCACGGACGGACGTAAACTATAGCGTATTGTCAGCTTACTGTGAACGAAAAATACCGTTTATTTTCACGTTTACACTGGGGCTCACAGTGAGGCTGCTCACATTCGGCGGCTGACAGTCAGTTTGGTTTGAACACGGCCTAAAATGAACTTGCCCGCCAAACGTAGCTAAGCTTAATATCTAATATCTTATACACTAAACTGACGATATATCCTTCTTATCCGAGATATAAGTACTACATAGAATGATAAATAAAAGTACTATTCCTGTGTTGCAGGACTCGCACCCGCTGCACAAGGTGACCATCATCCCGCGAGGCCCCTCGCTGGGTCACACGGCCTACATCCCCGCCAAGGAGAGGTCAGTATACTCATCTAGTTTCTATTATTATTTTAACTTTAGGTTCACTACTGTCTGTGGGAACTTTAACTTAAAATTGGCTTGGACTTGGCTGAAAGTTTGCACGCGGATAGTTAATAAGCCGGATTAACATATAGGCTACAAAATATCACGCTCCGACCCACTGGAGTAGAGTTACGCGGGTAAAACCGCGGGGCGCAGCTGAAGTACCCACCACGTGAACGAAAGCTATGCGGGAATCTAGTATTATATAGAGTAGTAGCTGTCCCGCGTGGTTAAAATATAACCAATGACACTTACAAATTACGTGGCTTTCTATTGGTAAAATTTTCAAAATAGGTTCAGTAGATCCAGAGATTACTCCCTACAACGTCACAAACTCATAAACTTTACCTCTTTATGATGTTAATATAGATTGGGATTTTTTGAACAATAACGTTCAATTCATGTATTGATCGTGCGCATATCACATAGAACAATTTACGAGCAGAGTGCGTTGACAAAATGACATTACAGTGGCGCGATCGGTAGCAGAAAATCTGAAGGGTTTTAATAATAATAGTAAAGTATTGAAGATATAAATAGTGATTTAATATATGTAAGGAAAAACAGTAACAGACAATGTGACAGATATAATAAGATGTAATGAGAACATCAAACAGGTATAGAAAAAACAGTATTTGATATAGTTTCATATCAAATATATGGTACTTGACATTTGTGACACGTGATTAAGCGGTTCTATGTAAAAAAATAACAGGCATTCACTGCTTGATTCTTCTTTGAAACAAGCGATTTGATCGTCCGATTGCATAAACCATTAAGATAACATAGCGATTCTCAATCAGCTGTTTAACTATTTATAATAGATTTTATGATAAATATGTAGCGACATCTACAGTAGCCGCCCAAAAACTAATAGTAGACGAGCAGCGCCATCTATCACCTAGCATCCCAACTAACCTGAATCGCGCAATACAAGTTCGCAAGCCAATTCGAACATATACAAGTTCCGAACAGTAACAAATGGCCGTCGGCCGCCGCCGGACACACCACCTCGCCCGGCAATGATCTTCATTTTCTGTGGAGGAACAGTTTTTAACTATATTTTAAAACAAGTTTACCATTTGCCATTTGGTTGTGATAATGTTGTGTGTGTGCTGTTCCCCAGGTACCACGTGACGAAGCAGCAGCTGCTGGCCATGATGGACACCATGATGGGGGGGCGCGCCGCAGAGGAACTCGTCTTCGGACCTGACAAGATCACCTCTGGTATGAGTTGTGTTGTATTGTTTGCTTTACTTTTTAACTCAAAGCTAGACAATAGCCGTGTGGTTTCCGGTTTATAATATACTACTCCATGTCTTCCCATGTGGTTTCCGGTTTATAATATACTACTCCATGTCTTCCCATGTGGTTTCCAGCTTATAATATACTACTCCATGTCTTCCCATGTGGTTTCCAGCTTATAATATACTACTCCATGTCTTCCCATGTGGTTTCCAGCTTATAATATACTACTCCATGTCTTCCCATGTGGTTTCCAGCTTATAATATACTACTCCATGTCTTCCCATGTGGTTTCCAGCTTATAATATACTACTCCATGTCTTCCCATGTGGTTTCCAGCTTATAATATACTACTCCATGTCTTCCCATGTGGTTTCCAGCTTATAATATACTACTCTATGTCTACCCATGTGGTTTCCAGCTTATAATATACTACTCCATGTCTTCCCATGTGGTTTCCAGCTTATAATATACTACTCCATGTCTTCCCATGTGGTTTCCAGCTTATAATATACTACTCCATGTCTTCCCATGTGGTTTCCAGCTTATAATATACTACTCCATGTCTTCCCATGTGGTTTCCAGCTTATAATATACTACTCCATGTCTTCCCATGTGGTTTCCAGCTTATAATATACTACTCTATGTCTACCCATGTGGTTTCCGGTTTATAATATACTACTCCATGTCTTCCCATGTGGTTTCCGGCTTATAATATACTACTCCATGTCTTCCCATGGGTGTCGTAAGAGGTGAATAAATCAGCTCAGGGTTATTCACCATCTTACTGCGATCGCAAATCTGGCATTTCTCCTTTTTTTTTTTGTTGTCCGCTGGCGGTGGGATTTGTGGGACTCGCCCTCTCCATAGCATGGTATGCTAACTCATACCACGAGGAGAGGACCCTACACCACTAAAACCCCCGGACACTCCTACGATCCGTCGTTGGCGGGGGTCTGGTACGCATAAGCAATCCGGCCCCCCGACGGCACCCGCGGCCAATGTGGCACCGCGGGATCTCCTGATCACAAATCTGTCGGCCAAGTGTGATTATGACAATATCCATTGACGACCCTGGCTTGCCTAAGTCTAATAATAGGATGGTCATGTTCAGCAGTGGATGTAAAAAAATATATATTTTGCATTTTCACAATAACTGATTTTTAGTCACGACGCTGTATTTATTAGTAATGTTCACTGCTGCAGTAAGTGACCCTTCGATTCGAATCGGTAAATCACTCGAAAGTTCGTGCACGTACGGAGTATATTGTCTGTAATGTCCTACAATTAGCAGCACTCACAGGCTGCACTCGCTAGTTATTACCTAAGTAGTTTTATTCATAGAATTAGAATTGTGATTGTGACAAGTACAAGTGTATGTAAATAACCTAAGTACTGAATAAATTCATTATTATTTGTTCCACATACCGCCGCGTGGGGTCGCTCACATATCACAAGAAGCCCGTATTCATGACCTCCTGTTGTTCGTACTCGCACTGATTGTGACATGTGTATTAACACCTGTAATGTGATTGTACCAGGAGCGTCGTCGGACCTGAAGCAAGCCACGTCGATAGCGTGCCACATGGTGCGGGAGTGGGGCATGAGTGAAAAGGTCAGTTGTTAGCAACACCACATGAAACGTACACACATATATATATTTAAGATTAAGATTTTTTACTTTAATTTCCGCGTAATTTTAGATAGAAATGAAACCAAAAATAAATAACCAAAGTCTGATTACTTCTCACATAAATGTACTACGTTCTAATATATTAATGTCGCAGCCAGATCGTACAATCCGTCGCATTACATACGGCTAGCCGGTTTTTAAATCGCCGGATTTATTGGATGTTAGCAAAATACCTAAACCAATGGTGTAAAACGTGGCTATTTACTCGCTGTGATTCAAAATGATGACGAAGGGTTTTAAGTGATGCCGCGCATTCACACCAGTCGTTTGTATCTGCCTCACCGGTTACATGCGTAGTTCAGTATCAATAAATTATCACGTAAGACATTTATGTGAAAAGTGAGTTTAGTTATGTACTTTTGATTTCATTTATATCCTATATTTACCTTACACATAAGTACATTAAATACTCAAATGAAATGGACAGAACTTTAATATCAGTGCTCCTAAACAGTAAATAAATACTTGTAGAATATATGTTTCAAAATTAAGATTAATAAAATTCGACCCGGCGGGACTCGAACCCACATCTTAGGTTAAGCCCCTAATCCGGCGTGGGCCAACGAGCGGGAGGAGCTCGTTGGCGTGGTGGGAGACGACCTCTCGCTGCCGACCATCATTTCGAAGATGGTCCAAAGCGAGAGGTCGTGGGAGGCGGTTGCCTCCTTCTGTAGACAAGTTATGTCACAGAAGGAGGCCGCGGAGCGGGAGAGGGAAGTAGATCCCTCCGCTCACCCACTTCGCAGACGGCGTGTTGGCCGTCGGCGGCGGGCTGAGACCCGCCGCCTACTACTCTAGGCTCGGCCTCGGGGAGTGGGGACATGGGCCCCGCTCCCTTCGAGGCTGACCCATGAGGAGTAGGGACGCCTCTACACTCCGGGCGTCCCTATAATTGGGCAAATGGGCCACTGTAAGTGTGGCCCTGGAGATCCCGCGGTACCATATTGGCCGTGGGTGCCGTCGGGGGGCCGGATTGCTCATGCGTACCCGGCCCCCACCAACGGCGGATCGAAGGAGTGTCCGGGAGGTTTTAGTGGTTGGTAGGGTCCTCTCCTCGTGGTATGAGTTTAGCATACCACGCTATGGAGAGGGCGAGTCCCACATATCCCACCGCCAGCGCGCGAATACGCTGCAGCGGCGGTGGGAATGCGTAAATGCATTTCCCCCCGGACAACAAAAAAAAAAAAAAAAAAAAGGTTAAGCCCCTAATGCCTTAACCAACTAGGCTACGGTGGAACCCTACCGGTCATCGAAATTTATCAATGTCTTTTAGAACACGTCTCTAAGTGGGACGTTAGTGCCATCTATCGGTAATGATCCGCATTTCTTCGACTAATAGATTGTAGAACATAATTTAACTATATAATAAATAGTAAAAATACACCTATAACAATACTTATCTCAAGTTATCTTATGAAATAATTACAAAATGTGTGTATGTCTGTACCAGGTGGGTCTCCGCACCATGGAGACGGCCAAGAGCAGTCTGAGTCAACAGGAACAGCTGGGACCCTACACCAATGAACTGGTCAGTAATCAATGTAATTTATCTTTGTATTTTTGGAATGAAAGTATATTGTATTTTGTGTACCAATAAGATATTAATTACTCATCAAGTACTCTGTTTCTTCGCCGCACCACCCTATGGTTGACTGGCTAAGTCCACCATATACATTTAAGTGTAAAAGGATAAATAAATACTGTTGTAAATATGTATAGGATATTCAAAATATATTGAATTACCAGTAGAAGAAATCCTTGTGCAAATTCTAATATTTCTTTCCGGGTCTGGCAGGTTGAAGGACTAATGTCCGTGCTTCGGAAAGCACGTTAAGCCGTTGGTCCCGATTGTTGTAACATAATCTAGAACAAGTTTAAATCAGGGATACAAATTTACATCATAATACTGCTGTCAGCAACTCGCCTACCAGACATGGTGACTATGGCAAAACCGTGGCTCGGGAGGACGACCATGTTTAGCAGTGGGCTTATACGGGATGATGATGATGATTAAAGAGTGTGTTTTTGGGTGTCAGGTGGACGGAGAGATCAAGAAGATCATGTCGGAGAGCTACGAACGTGCCAAGAACATTCTGCGCGCGCACTCCAAGGAGCACAAGGCCCTCGCTGAAGCGCTACTCAAGTCAGTATACGACAGCATGCCCACGCCCACTTTAATAGCCCATGCCTACGCCAACCAACTCTCATGCCAACATACCACACCCGTGCCAATATCCCACGCCCACTTTAATAGCCCATGCCCGTTTTAATATCCCACACCCATGCAAACAACCCACGCCCATGCTAATAACCTACGCCCATACTTATAATCCACACCCATACGTATAATCCACGCCCACGATAAGAATCAATTCCATACCAATAACCTACGCCCATGCTAATAACCTACGCCCACGACAATAATAAACTCCCATACCAATATTTCACGCCCATGCTTAATAACCCACGCCCTCGAAAATAATAAACTCCCATACCAATATCTCTCACCTTTCTAAATAACTCTCGCTCAGGACAATAATCAACTCCCACACCCATGCTAACAGCCCACACCCACGCCATTATCATACGCCCATGCTTATTGATCACGTTAATTCCATTTACTAACGCCTATTGTTTTCGTTTTCATGTACTCATTTTAATTGTTGGAAACATACGTGACAAGATTTTTTTTTAATTTTCTTTTTCATACATGTTTTTTGGAAAAAAAAACACTCTCCCCTAAGTACTATCAGTGCTGGTCGCACCCAGCGCATCATGGCCACCTCGCGCTTGTATTATGTATTTCAACCCGTTGGCAACCTCACATAAGCTGTTAATTATAAAAGTTATCCTTCTATAAATTAATATTATAAACGCGAAAGTTTGTAAGTTTGTATGGATGGATGGATGTTTGTTAATCTTTCACGTAAAAACTACTGAATGGATTTGGCTGAAAGTTTGCACGCGGATAGTTTATACGCTGGATTAACATATAGGCTACAAAATATCATGCTCCGACCCACTGGAGCATAGTGACGCGGTAAAACCGCGAGTAACTTTTCAAAGATAAAAGATTTCATAAATTAAAAAAAAATCTACATTTTAATTTTACCCACAGATACGAGACCCTGGACGCGGACGACATAAAAGCCATAATGAACGGGGAAAAGATAAAAATGGACCGAACCCGCAACAACAAGGACACGCAGCCTGCGCCCGCGCCGACAGCCGCCGGACTTCTGGGCACTCCCGCGCCCGCGTAGTGTACACTCGGACTACTGGGCCGGAGACGGGATCACTCGCTTTCTGTTGAATGGGGGTATAGCCTCGGTTTGGAGGGGGAGAGATATTTGGTCCTGTATGTTGAGGACAAGGAGATGTTCCTTATTTCTAGACTTCAGAAATATAAGGACGGATGCACTATATACTTCACAAGCATCTGGTCGTAAGTGCCAGGTTACGATAAAGGCACATACGACGAATGTTTCTGACGTATAATGGCACATCTGATATTATGCTTCTGAACACTAGATTTGTACCTATAGGTAACTGAAATAACATATTTAAGGATCTTAAACTAATACATTTTTAATTTTTTTAATTTAAGACATTTTACGAAACTGCTACCAAATTGATCCTTAAATATTTTGTGGTAATATTAAACCTAGTACAACTTGTATTATAAATAGTGTGTGATATCTTAACTATTAAAACAATAGCAGGGCTAACATAGCTGACTAGCTTACAGGCTACATAATGGAATGGAAAGATAAGAGAAAATACGTGTGTCGTTAACTCTGATGTGAAAAATTAAAGAAAATCTAGTATAATAAAATAAGCTTACGCCTCCCTTCATAACATGGTCATGCGAATATCCTACGCCCATTCAAATAAACCATGCCCACTCAATAACGCACGCCCTTGCCAAAATGCCACGCCAAGCTAATATCTCACGACCGCGTTAAAAAACCACGCCCATCCCATTTACCAACGCCCACGATCGTCCCATTTACCAAAGCCCACGCCCTTGTCCATTCTCATACTTATTTTCGTTTTACCCAGATTAATTTCCGTCAAAATTTTCACACTAACTTTGTAATTTAAAAATATAGTATATATTTAGTTAACAAAATAATTCTATTACATATCATTTATAATACCCGTTGTATAACAAAACTAGAATAAGATCTAATATACTTACCTCCGCCGATGCATACAGTAACTATTTTATGAACCTAACTATAATTATTATTTATAAGGTGCCACTAAATTATACGCCATCTCTACAACAGGGGATAGTGTCACGTATACGTACTGATGTATGACGTTCTTCACATAAGTGAAGAAATTTTTGGACATTTTTTTTTCTTAATAATATGACATTAGAAATACATGTCACCGGTAACTGGGGTTTCTTTGACATTGAGGGTAACATTGACTGTGTAAATGTACTCGTATTTGATGGTAGGAGGATCTCTTTACTTAATTCATCGACTTTAGTTTCTGGAGCACATTTCCTCATGTCATTTTGGCGTTTTGTCTCCCTTCAGATTTCGTTTCACCATCACGGTCAAAGTTACCCAGAATGTCAAATTAACCCCGGTCTACGGTACGTTGTGGGCACGATGCGCATGCCCACACACCCTAGACTTGTTAAATCTTGTCCTAAAACGGACCCACTCGTAACAAGCATTTTTTCTTAACATGAGGTTAACAAGAATACTAGTAGTCTGCAAAAACTAGACTAGTAATATTTATAGAAAAAAAGAAAAATAGAAACTATTGTAAGATTATTTCTAGTATAAAACATTTTGTTAAATTAAATTCATTATTTAACAGAAATTTCTTCACTAACGTAATCGTATCTACTGTTATATGTAGGGCATATATTTTAGATGCACCTTATACAGTTAAATATGTTGAATATAAATCTGGAGCTTAGAAGCATAAGGTCGGATGTGCCATTATACGTCAGAAACATTCGTCGTATGTGCCTTTATCATAAACTGGCACTTACGACCAAATGCTTGTGAAGTATAACAGTACATCCGTTCTTCTGCTTCTGAGGTCCAGATATAAGTATTAATACTTCTGATTTATTATTCGGAATACTAACCTTAAGCCATGCCAGTATGTGGAGAATATACGGTTTTGAATTCTATTGTAAAGCTCATATAATTCAAAATGTGGTAGCCGTTATCTGATCACTGCCTGACTTGAATATTAATTACATACAGTGATAATATATTCACGACTATTCCCAAAAGGGTTAGGCAGATATACAGCCAATTTCCTAATAAATACGTAAGTAATTTTGTCTGTTTGAAAACCCCAAAACATTGAACCGATTTTGATTTAAAAAAGTGATAAAATCTCACGTGACCATAGAGCTATCTATGGTCAGTTGTCAATTATAGCTACAAAAGGGACGACTACAAGACAAATTATATTTTAGTCTGTTGGACTACCAAAAAATATTGGACACGTATTTTTGGATTTATTAATTCAATAAAAAATTACAAAGATACAGAGCAACACAGTTCAGGACAGGGGGCTTGTGACGTCACTCCTAGGTAAAATTGGACCTAGAAGTGACGGCGCACGACATTTCAACGCGCGGTATTCTTCATTTTTTACGGAGTTACGGAACAAATACGTGTTGAATATTTTTAGTAATTAAACCGACGGATTGAATAGAATGTTTAAGTCTTAAATATCTGAATGAAAATCTTAAATATCTCAAAACTGTAATGGTGTGGTTGGTTCCGTTTCGCATAATTGCGTCCAATTATAGATGTAATTGATGATAAACGTTTGTAAATTTTTAAGTTTACCGTGTTCATACAGACAGACGTATATTTTATTACTAGCGACCCGGTTTCTCAATAGTACAATGCTGCTATTAGTATTATACAAAAGTGTTATAATTTTGTAATCTAATAATAAAGTTGTAATTTTGAAGATCTTAGGCCCCTCGCCCTCCGCGACTTTTTGCAGCGATGCTGTCGCGCGATTGCATCGATACTGTAGCGATGCGGTCACTAGCTGTGTGCTATCGCCCACGATCGAACCACGTTCAGTCGCGATGCAGTCGCGCGTTTTCGAAACAAAAAGTCGCGGTGGGCGAGGGGCCTAAGCATACAGGGACAGACAGACAGCGAGCAGCGACTTTGTTTTATACTATTGATGATTTCCGAATATATTCAGAACTATTAATACTCGTATTTTCCAATATTATATTATAACATCTCTATAGAGGTCTCCACTAGGCGTCATTTGAAAATTTTGAAGGCTTATGTTAAACTTTATAAATAAAAATAAGTAAAATACGCTTTTATTCTGTGTTTGATTGGATTATATATTTACAACCCGGTCACATTATCTCGAGACCTCGCTGGAATGCGAACCTCCCGCCCCGTTCTCCTTTCACCTCCCCGCGCTCGCCACGGCGCGTCGGTACGGTAGCACTTTCGTTGCCGATGTGACGTCATCGACGCTAGGTCTCGAGATAATGTGACCGGGTTGTAATGTGTATGTTTTAACTATTTAACAGACGCTTCTCAATATGTGACACTGGTTTAACAGCAGATAGTTCTCGCGCTCGAATTTACCAACGTACCTCCCGTTCCCGTGGGAACTTCATAATTAAATATAGCCTATGTTATTCCTAGATAGATTTGCCATCCGTCCGGGTTTCCCCGGATTTGTCCTAGTCAAATTCAAAATTCATTTATTCCGTATAAATGGTTACATTGGTTTGGAATCGTCATATTTTTTCCCCTACCGTGCAGTGAGAAACACTAGCATAAAACTCAGTAGAACCCTCTTTTAAAAAATAATAACATATCACAATATTTTAGTAACCTAATTACAATATACTTTATTTTACATTGAGATTAGATCGATTTAATCCCAAACATTTTTGTTACAAAGATAATCAGAAATTTTATAATAAGCCCTAGTTTAGAGGGCATCTGGGAAACGTCCGGACTGGACTTCATTTGTAGGGCTTCAAAGCGGGCTTAAAAATGTAAAGTATTAGGCCGCCCGCGGCAAACGCACTGAGCCCGGCGCCCTATGTTTATAAAAACCTTTTTCCATGTCCGGTTCTGGACTCAAAAATCCGGGGTTTTCACGTGTCTTGTCCTGGATTCCTAATTTTGGCGATGGCAACCCTACTCCTGGATAATGTAGCTATATACCTACTTAATGGTGAAACAATTTTAGTAATAGTTGCAGTAGTTTCGGAGACTATTCAATGCAAATAAACAATCAAATCTTTACTCTTTATAATATTAGTATAGATGATAGTAAAAGAAAATATTATTTCTTTTTTTTTTTTGTTCCAAAAAATAAAACCATTTTTAAATATGTATTTTGTCGTATCTCAGTTTCACATGTATTATTACATGGTAATGAAAATTAAAGAAATAAGTATTTTAATTGTTAATTGTTTTTGAAATCATTTATTGACTAGTTTTTATATAAATTACAAGGCTTATAAGTCATGGCGAATCATATAACTTCAGAATCAAGTTGTCTTCATCTGGTTGAGATTACTTGAGATGATTTTTTTCATGACGTTGTATTTGGATACTTATCAAAGTAACGAAAGAAGCTTGTTTAAAAAAAAACACTAATATATATGATTAATTATCTACTGTTAAAACAATGCCATAATAATATGTTTTGGAATTGCCCGAAATGCCAAGAGCAAGTTAAACTTTTTTGACTTGTTCTCAGTTTCCCGCGCTAGGATAGTTTTTCTGTAAGTTATTATCGATAGACGCAATAAGCCTGCGATCGCACGGGAGATTTTTTCGGAGCGTGTAAAAATTTTAGAAGATTTAGACATAATTAGTACTTTAGATAGGTATATAAATGAATGCAATAAATATATGGTATAAGTAAGAATATTAGCATTTATTACAACAAATGGGAAAGCAAAAATGTGATATTTCAAGATGGAGTAGTAAATTTGCTTGCATTAACCCTGGGCACATTAGGATAATGGGGCATAGTAAATTAGAATATTACAGAGAACGCAGATATAAAAATGATATGCTTTATTTTTACTTTTTTACGAATGACTCGGGAGTCGCTTAATGAGCTTTTTTTTAAAGTATTATTGATTGGATCCTATTTCTTATTTGCGCACGTATCTTGGTTTACTTCTACTTTTGCTATATGGCTAATCCGGCACATTTACAATTAGTCCTTAGTGGCTATCGGTTATCGTTTGGAGTAGGGACTAGGGGGCCCTAAGCCATCGCGGGGCCCTGAGTACGTGCCCAGTGGGAAAGCGGGGCCTGGGTCCAATAAGGAAATACAACACTATGTCGACCTCATGGTCCATAATTTATATATTATGAAGCAAACACTTGTGACGTGAAGCAACAACTTTGTACCCATGCTAATATTTTTCACGTTATTAAATACTAGCGGTCCCGCGCGGTTTCATCCGCGTAGGTCTCGTTCAGAGTTTAAATTTTAATGGCCAATTTCTTTTTGCGTTTAATTGGTGAGCTCTATCTATTTTAAGGGCAATATTTATAAATAATAGCACTGATGCCGAAGGGGCGTAAGGCGGGAACGATGGGCTCATTTGGCTCAAAAGCCTCACACCTCAATGAGTAAGTTTTTGGTTTTATAAAAGTTGTAAAAATCTTTTATATTAACATTAATAAGAGTATGAGATATGAGTTTTTTTTTCGGTTGGACTTACGTAGGTAGCCATGAGGCTTTTGCGACTTCACCGGGCATAAATCCCATGTGAGTTTGAGCGCTGAGTACTAGGATAAAAGGAAGTGCCGTGCGAGGACGCTGTAACCCAATTGTGTTCAAGCTGAAACGGGTTAAATATGCTAATAAAAATGTCATGTCTCGCAAAATAAGTTGTTGATTCTTTAAATATTAAAATAGCTATCTATAGTACTAATTTCACTCTAATATGGATATAGTTTATTGGAAACGTTGACATAGTTACTGTGCCTTTAACTCATAACATAAGTTTATAATCGAAAATAAGTTTGACGTGAAAAAAACTCAATAGTGCGGACGTGGGCCCTGATACAGGTTTAAAGTTTAAATGTTTTGTCAATATATTAGTTCTATTATTTAGACTGAGATGAGTTATAGATTATTAAACTGTCTACCTATTTTGTTGTTTTTTATTTACTTTGACACTACTCCTATCTACTAAACTGTCTCGTAGGTCTAGCAGTTATGTGTTCGACCGTTACGAGCGAAGTCCCGGTTTGGGCAAAAAATCGTTACCTACTAGATTTCTTATTGAATTGATCAATTTTACGCCAGTATAACCGGAAATAACTTATATTATAAATATGAATGTCCGTTTGTTAGTTACGCTTTCAAGCGAAAAATAATCAACCGATCAACATGAAACTTTATACACATATTCTTGGAGGTAATAGAAGTTACATAGGGACATTGGCTTCAATGCGAGCGAAGCCGCGGGTAAAAGCTAGTATGTTGCAAAACTTCACGCTTTGACTAGAGTAGAGTCCAACGGGTATGTAACTTGCTAGACTAAAATTAAATCTAAAAGTTTTTTCGCGGGTATACGATACAGTCAACTGCTACAAGCATTTAATTATTACAACTATTAAATGTTAATAATTAAAATTAGTACATTAATTTACTATGAATATTGTTAATTGCTGAACGAATTAAATTGAATCGATATCCTAATCTAATAAAGTATAAAAATGACTGAATTACGATTATATCTCAATAACAGATTATTCGACTAACTCAAATATCGATAAATATTAAGCATAACTCACTTAAACTCACCACGCTACATCATTTTGACATAATAACTGATACGAGCTGTCAAATCATTGTTATTGTTGTGAATTTGTAAGGAATTAAAATAAACAATTTTGTGACAAAATAACTGCTTTATTTTCCACTAAAATGAATAACTGTGAAGCATTCTGTCGCCTTTGTGCCAAATCAAAGCATACTAGTAAGCTCGCAGACTTACAAATAAACGCTGAAAAATGCTCGGAAGTAAACCACAAGTTGACAAGAATAAATGCTGTAATGGATTTTGACGAGACAATTTTACCTAAAACAGTTTGTTTCGTGTGTTTACAACAATTAGACAGTGCTTACGACTTCGTCACTAACGTAGAACAAGCACAAACGACTTTAAATGATTTTATGTTGATTGATGTTAAAACTGAAACGATTTCTATTGACGACGGTACAATTACGTATGAAGGGCCCGAATTAAAAAATGAAGAGGATAATAAGATTAAAATTGAAATAGACTCGGATAAAAATAATAAAAAGTTAGAAAAACATTTGGAAAACGATAGAAATCTTGAGGATGTAAGTGCTTGTGAATCTACAGATGAAGATATGCCTTTAGTAAAAATGAAAAAAGAAAAAAAACCTAAAATCGAGACAGAACAGAAAAAAAGAAAAAATGGTATAAAACCAATATCAAATTCACTAAATAAAACAAACTCTGAAGTGGAATCAACTTGGAAAGAATTCAATTGGAAATGTGGTTTCTGTAAAACTGAATTTCCAACCCCTGAAGAACTCACAACACATTCTATACAAATCCACAACCGTTGTAACCCATTCCGGTGCACAATGTGTACTTCAAGAAAATACACACTCAATCTCTTAGTGAAACACGTACATCGGCTACATAGAAAAGATTTAAAACTGTCCTGTTTCAAATGTTATGAAACCTTTCCTAATATATCATCCACATTAAGTCATATAGCATGTCACAATACATCAAAACACATCTGCCCCGGCTGCAACACAGGTTTTCCCGATGAAACCAAATTAAAACATCATTGCGACACTTATTACGAGACTAAAAGAGACCTAAATGCATTGTTATCAGAAAAAGCTGATGGTTTAACTTGTCTAACATGTAAAAAAACATTCAAAGGGAAATACAGTCTAGCCAATCATTTCATTCGTAGCCATTTGGAATTTCAAAAGAATTATATTTGCGAGATTTGTGGATATAAGTTTCGAACGCAAGGATGTTTAAACGATCACATGCTTACCCACACTGAAGTCAGGCCCTTTAAATGTAAACTCTGTGCTTTGTCTTTCAAATCGGAACCAATTTTGCGTAGACATGTCACTTTGCATGATGGCAAAGAATTTCCTTGTGAAAAATGTGGCAAAGTTTTTAAGAGACAGTTTTATCTTAAGAAACACTCTTTTGTACATACAGATGTTATGCCGTGGAAATGTGATGTTTGTGAGAAATTGTTTAAACGAAAAGAATTTTTGACCAGACATATGCAACTGCATAGTGGGGTTAAGCCGTATACTTGTGAAATATGTAATAAGTCTTATGTTGACTGGCCAAATTATAACAAACATATGAGAACGTTACATGGTAAAGATATGTCGAAAACTAAACGCACACCGCAAGGAGTGTTCAGAGTAGACACAAGTTCAGGCGAATTGATTAAACCAGAGGTTGACAAAGAAGTACAGGATTGGAGGGAAAAGTTGAAATTGGAAAAAGGTAAAAGAAGAAGGCGACTGTCATAGTGAAATTAAAATGTAGCTGTAATTTGTTTTTTTGTTTACCTTTACTAAATTTTACCACAAAAATGCAAAATGTATTTGGCATTCATTAAATGAATTGTGTATATTATGTTATTTTTTATTAAGAAGATCAAAATTTATTTCGTTAACTGTAATGCTGTCTAATAATTTATCCTTTTTTGTAAAATTTAACTTTTTACAATAATAAAAAAATATATTTCTCAGACAGTGTTCAAAAGTATTAAATAATGCAAATGCAATAATTAAAATATAATATTTTTTTTTTTTAACTACTATATATGTGTAAGAAATATTAGAGTGAAATTGGTCTTGGTTTAAATAAAATTTATTCAATTGACTTGATCGTTTTATTTAATTGTGAGTTTTAGAAACTACATAAGTTCGTCATAATTATCATCAGGCTGTAGGTATGTATTAGGTATTATACACATTTACCAATATATCGAGCACTGATTCACGAAATTCTAAAACGATTAAAAGTACCAAACACCATTCAGTAATTATTTACACATGAGGGTAGGTTGATAATTTATATGCAGATATAGACTTCCGTTATATAATATATCTACTATTTGAACCTTTGAACAGGTGGGCCATAGCTCAGAGGGTGCTTGTCCGTGTGGTATCTCCCCCCAGACAATGGCGCACCTCCTATTCTGCCCTGCGTGCCCCAACACCTGTACACGCGAGGACCTGTGCAACGCCACTGATAATGCTGTGTCAGTGGCCGAGTACTGGTCTTCTCAAATTTGAACACCTGGTTTACACGAAAAGAAGAAGAAGAACGCCAATGTCGGCCATACTCGACAGAAGGTAAACAGGTTAAAAAACAAACAAATATATAAAATAAACTAAGGTACTTGGTTGGCGTACGTACAGGACCAAGGTTTATTGCGTATTTCAATATATTTTTTAAATATCCTCGCTATTAAAAGTGTTCGAGCAAATTATTTATTAAAATTAATTGTTTTTAAATGTATACATTTAAAAACAAGGAAACTCGCTATTCTAGTGTGTTTATAGTTTTGCGATCTTAACAGGCGATTAATTTGTAAAGTAAATATCACTTTTATACGTCATAAGTCTGTGTTTGGTTTCTCGCGAGTGTGTATAAGACTGCAACTGCAAATTGTAATTCCGTCTGTATGTTTTTAAGCATACATCACGTTTATGCAGTAACTCGTTCATAAGAGAATATCATCGTAATTTCTAACGCTGAAATGTGGAGTAACTGTTCATACAGATTTTACGTTGGTAGCGTTTATCGCCAGTGTGCATACGGACAATGTTTTTTTAAATTACTTTTGTGACAGAATCCTTTGTTATATAGGGCTTTTCGCCGCCAGTATGTTGTTCTGAATCTGTATGTGTGTCCGTCAATGATATGTTTGTTAAGTCCTCCACGACACGGGATTTATGAGTATAATGTCTGTAAAAGTCTAAAATAAATTGTCCTTTAAGTCGATTTTTACATCGATTTATTTTGCTGGCGCTGTTATTAAAATAACGCACCATCATGTTTCATGAGCAACTTTTCTTTAAGTATCATATTGACATATATTGGGTTTTCCTCAATTTATTATATACTTTATAATATTAGTAGATTTTTAGCAACGACCGAGAATAGGATCCCTTCGAGGGAGGCCCGTGTGGCATGTAGCCCTGCAGTAGCCGATGATTATAATAAATAGAGGGTAGGGACAAATAAAACACAGTACATATACACAATCGCATATATTAGAGGCGGCAGGTGTCGGTCTGTGTGCGCGCGGTGTGGGCGGCGGTGAGCACGTGCGCGCGCGCGCAGCGCCGGGCGGCGCGGTGTATGTGCGCGGGCGCCAGCGTCGCGCGACGCGAGCTGCAGCTGTGGAGGACATAGCTATATAAAATAAATCGCTTTGTAGTGACTGACTGAAGGATCAAAGCACAGCCTAAACCTCTGATTGTAAAAAGAAATCCCACCAAAAACATAAATGTAAAAAAGGAGAGCCAAGTTCAATACAAAAATGATGCTTGGCTGTGGGCTTCGCCACAAAAAGAATGGAGATCTGAATGAGTGCCAAGTTCTGTGCAAAATCGAAAAATGTATTTATAGGAACAAAATAACATTATGAACAAGTATTAAACTCTATTTCTTTGCTTTATTGGATACCTATAACAATTGCTGTTATTTAAAAATGTGAGATCATAAAGTAGGTTACATTTGACTGGCCAGTTTATCAGAATTAAAATGTTAAATAACTTTATAAAATGACTGATGTAATGAAAACTGGCCAAGTCAAATTTAACACGAAGAACGTTTGTGGTTATAGTATGACAATCATTTAATTCATCGTTGAGAGAAAAGCATAATGAACAAATGTAATGTAATCGGTATTCGTAAGCGGTGCCTATGTTTATGTGTTGCTCGGGAACGCTGTTATGTAGATTTAATTCTGTTCTGTGTATATTTATGTGGTTAACACACCGTTGGTCGGTTGCAGAGTAGCCAACCCTACAGTTTTAACTGTAGATCTACAGTTTTTTGGAAATGCTCTCAGTTTTTAGTTTAGAACTCGAAATCTACAGTTTTCTATTGAAGACGATGGCGTCATGTATTTTATTTTCTAATGTGTTGGATTAGCATAGCAATTACTAGTTTTTACGTAATATCATATTTGATACTAGCTTCCCGCGCGCGGTTTTACCCACGTAACGTGGAAACTTCGTAATAAAATATAGCCTTTAACCTTCCTCGATAACTGGTGTTGTCTTTCTTTCTCTATCTTCTTTTTGAATGTGTACATAAATAAATAAATAAAAATATAGATTAACTATTTTCTTAATTATTATTTGATATTTACAGTTTTCTACAGTTTTTTTCAAGCATATCTACAGTTTTATACTAAGATAGGGTTGGCAACACTGGTCGGTTGTTTAGCGCGAATTACAAGTTTTTTTTTATGGGTACACCACTTATTTTTTTACTTTTTTTTTATTTTTTCCTATGCTTACACACAATTACCGAGCTGGATTCCAAATTTTATTCTTCTAGGTACTATATGTCAGTCAATCAGTCTGTGTTAAAATTTACGACTTTTTGGCCTTCATATTTTTATAACCGTTTGAGCTAGCTTCATGAAATTTGGGCTGCTACATGTCCTTATGGATATAATTAAACACACGTAGTTTTATGTGTTTACGTTAAAGTGGTTTTGAGTTATAGAAGGGTCAAAAGTGGCACCAAGTGGTTCGTGTAATATTTGGCGCTGGCTAATAACACTTGGCGCTGGCTAGCTAGTTCCTTTGCTTGAACTTGGCTTGACACGCTGCCGCGTGTCTAGATAGTCCGAGAGCTGGCACCAGTGCCGGCGTTGAGGGGGGCGCGCCCAGCGCGCCAAATTTGAGGGGGCGATTGGTGTAGATGGGATGCTTCCCCGACAAACTAGAACGCGTGTCGAACGGTGCAACGAGAAAACCGTTGTCTCGCGTCTACCACCGTTTACAATGTTTTAACTGCTACAAAGGGCAGAAGATAACATTCTTTATACACGTTTCAGCAATGGTTCAGCAAAAAATTAACACTCGATTTTGATTTTCTTAGGTAGGCGCCATAATATTCTTGACCGGAGTGTCAGTCCCTCTAACGCCGGCACTGGCTGGTAACAATTTTTGGGTAGGTATTAGAGGCAAGCGGAAACTTGTCACATACCACTCTTATACCCCAATAGAGCCTGCAGACCTAGCTGCTGAGTAGTAATGCTACGTTCATAGAACAGCTGATTTTTTTCGCGATTTCAGGGTTGGTCCCATAGTAAAAGTTGCTTATAATCATCATTAGTTTCACCCCCTGAAAGATTGGTAATGTTTTAAAAATAATAATAAAGTATAGAAGTAGTCTCCAACATACCCGACCCAGGCGGTGTGGTTGTGCGCCGTGTCCTGCTCCAGCTTGACGGCGAGCGCGCTGCGGATCAGATCCTCCGCGAAGCTGCGCATCGCAGACAGGAGCACGGCGTGGACCGCGCTAAGGGGTACAATGTAACTAATTAATATCAAAAATACATAAAAACATAAACCATTATTATTTACAGACACTTGGAAATAGACATAACAATTTGATCAGCCGTAGCCCAATAGGGCGTCGGACTTGTGATCTTGTCGATTCCCACCCACTGCGCTAACGACGTGAATCCACTCGTAACGCAAGCATTTTAGCTTAGCACGAGGGATTAACAAGAATAATTAAATAATGAAATTTATTCAGCCCTTAGGTATTTACATACACTTGTACTTGTCCAAATTACACTCTTTAAGACAGAATCTAACATAAGTAGCAAAAAACATTGTTAAAATTATTAGATCTTACAGATTTTTTAATCAGTCTGTCCGTATGTCGTGCGATAAATGACATATTTAATCATTATAGTAAGATGCCTTAAAGGTAACAGATCTATAATTAACTTCCAAGAATCCGGCCAAAGTCTAAGCGACATCCACCTGAGGGCACCCTTAAGGGGTTATTGCCAACGCTCAGGGTGCCACTGGAGTGAAGAGTAGGTTTACGAACAGTGGTGATGATCGCTGGCACGATACTGAATACCTGTAATGCCCAATAACGCGCATATTGTACATAATAGCACGGTCACCAAACCCGCCTTTTTTTCCGGATTGCCATACCTATGTAGCCACGAAGGCTTTGGCTACTTCACCGGGCATAAAGGCGAGCAGAGCTCCAGCCTTAATAAACGGTTTAAAAACTACAAACTAAGCAACCTGCGCAAGAGGACGCCCCCTGTGGGGCTTGGACTTCGGCTCAGGGCGGTCGCTGGCGATGAGATTGAGGGATTATGACTTTTAGTATTGAGTATTTCGTGGTGACTATTAAGGGATAAGCCCACGTTCAGCAGTGGACATTACACGAGCCGATTATATAATAAAACACATACATACCTATAAGAACATCCATTGCCCACATCTTCATTCCTCAATTCAACACCAATATCAGCGCATTTCCGTTCCAAATACATAAACCTCAGCCTATCATCTTGCCCCTCCACTGGCAACACCGACAGCCCATCCTCAACCCCCACCTCCCTCCTCCCGCCGCCTCTTCTCACCTCATCGCACAAAACGTCAACTTCCTCATCATCTGACAGATTTATGACATCTGTCAAACTGACGTTCAAGCTGTCAAAATTGAATATAGAAAGCGTGTTTATGTCCGATCCGCTGGGGTATAAATGCTTTACGCTGGATTCTGTATTGTTTATGGTTTCGAAGTCGTTCCACGACGACCATTGGTCTGGTTCCGAATTTGTTGTGATTGCATCTTTGCGTAGAGGATAGAATCCGTGGAGACGGGAGTAGAGGAGGATTTGCTTCGTCCGCCATATTGTTTCGGTGGTGGGTAGGTGTTCGTGTAGAATTTTATTGATTAACTTCGCACGGGACCACTGTACAAATGTAAATATATTAATTAATACACAGGTAGACAACATTTTTAGTTTAATCGAAGTTTTTTTTTTATCAAGTCGAAATCTTGCAATCTTCTCCAAATCTTTTCGAGTCGGGTGCTACCCCCAGTGGGGTACAGTCCCTTTATTTGTGTAGTCAGTCTGTGTGCTGACTATAATCAAAATTATAATAGATTTTTTTTTAAAGATCCTGACTAAGGCTGCTTTTCCACCAGAGATGTGCTATGCAGCTATGCTGCGAGGATATAATAGCTAAGCTGTGAAACTGCTGAAAAATGTGACCATTTTCACTGATACTAAGCTATGTAGCGGTGCGAGTAAGATGTGCTATGAAGATGCGCCGCCGTAAAGTAGCTGCGCGAGGAAGATGCGCAGCTCGAGCTTTGCGATGTAGCGATAGTAGGGAAGCGACGACTTTGCTCTGCACGCACCACTGGCAACGACCCATAGTAGGCATCCATAGCCCACATCCATAGCACGCATCCTTCCATATAAAAAACGTATCTTAGTTGAATACGTTTCCACCAGTGCTAAGTTATGTGCACCAATGAATATGATTGGTGGATATCAAACGCATCCATAGCAACGTAGCATAGCACATCTCCGGTGATAAAGCACCCTTACTCCTACTACCAGAGACAATCACTTTTTTATATTATTAGGTAGACAATCAAGCATAATATCTGTGTTTAAAATCTAAGATGTCTTTCCGGTTCTGGTTGTTTAAAGGCCCTCCCGTGCCTCAGAAAACATGTGATGCTGTTAGTCCCAATTGTTATAATATCATCTCTAACAATCGTCTACCAAGGAACATAGGCAGCATAGGCAGCACTAATCCACCTGCTAAGCGTGGTGACTATGGCAAAACCTCCCTCTGGAGGAGGCCCATATTTAGCAGTGGACGGAATACAGATTATAATGATGATGATGACAGGCTACTGAAAACTTGTGGTTCTATCTGTGTGTAAATAAGTTTTGTATCATTGTGCTGGGTTTTATCCAATTTTATGTATAAATACACCGGAAAAATAAGTTGATCAACTTTCTAGTTAGTTGAGAAACTAACCAGGTTTCAAGTGGTAAAAAAAATATCTAAACCTAAACCAATGGAGTTCAACAGAACTAATTAAAGTTAAAGTTCTTTCGTTTCGTTATAACAGTAGCTTAGTCTCGTTTGGTTAGGTTAGGTCAAGTGTCATAATAATTAAGTAAGTAATATAATAATTATGCGCGTTCACTGAAACTGGCAACTTGATTTAACAATATGAGTGGCACGGAAGTTAAACAACTTACGATACGTATTATTCTCTGGTGACCTATCTAGAACACAGAAGCATAAACGTCGACCTTAAGATTTTGGTCGTAAGTGTCAGTTTACAATAAAGGCACATACGACGAATGTATCTGACATATAATGGCACATCTGGCCGTAGCCCAATGGCTAGGGCGTCGGGCTTGTGATCTTGTGGTCGCCGGTTCGAACCCCACCCATTGCACTACCGACGTTAACCCACTCGTAAAACAAGCATTTTAGCTTAGCACGAGGGGTTAACAAGAATACTATGTAGTAGACTTTTGTTGTAGACATTCCTTCAATACGCACGAAGCGATTTGCTTCTTCTTTCATAATGCGGACGGCTAAGGAGTGGAATTCTCTGCCGGCGTCAGTTTTTCCCGAACGCTATAATCTGGACATCTTTAAGGCTAAAGTGAACAGACACTTTCTAGGCAAGCGTGTATCATCTTAGGCCTTATCTTCGCCTCCCATCAAGCGAAATTATGGTCAAAATTATGGTATTATGGTAAGCTTAGATATAATTAAAAAAAAAAAATAGGACTACTCACCTCAATATTTCGTCTTTTCGCAAAGTCTAGTGACCAATATCTTCCTTCACTCTCAACAACAAACGGGAAATGTCTCAAAAACTCAATGTCTTTAGCCTTTTCAGTGATCACAGGAATATGTTTCACCAAATAATTAACACACGCCCTAACACTGTTCAACCTGGCAGCACTGGCGCACAGACAATCGTACAAACTTTTTTTCTCTTCAACATCAACTGGCGCGAAACTTTTCGGTGTTGCCAAATAGCAATGATCATTTTCAATGTGTGCAATATTAATTTTGGTTTTGACCGTTTCATTTTTCAACATACTTTTAACTTCAGGCTTGAGTAGGGACACCCCAGGTTTTTTTTTTCGAAAATTTTTCAACCCATTCGATTTAATCGGACTAATTTTCGCTGTTTTAGTATTATTTATAACAATTTCTTGTACTTTGCTAAGGTCTAATGCTCTATCCATTTCTAGATAGTAAATTTTGCCTGTTGTAGGTTCTATATATTTCATAATACGTTTCATAGTTGTGGTGGGGGGTACAATTTCCGGTACATCGGAAATTTCGTTTTCAGTGGCTTCAAAATTATCTTCAGTCTCCATTTTGATACCGATATCATTAACCTCATCTTGAGTGTTAATTACATTAGTACTAATCATATTTTCAATGTCATTCTCTGGTTCTTTTTTAATTGGTTTTATTATCATTTCATCAACATCCAACTCCGCAGGACATTTAGAGAAGAAATCCATCCAGTTTTCTGTATGTTCTGAGTTTTCTGGGATTTCTAGGGTTGGTTTTTGTTCGGTGATCTCTTGTTCTCCTGTTTGTTTGTCCGTTTGTGTGTCTGTTAGTGTGTTTTCGTCTTCTTTGTACTCGAACGGGACCATTTCTGGTGTGCTGTATAGCCAAACATCTACTACAGTTTCTGCGCCTGAAATAAGCAAGAATTTAAGATAAATGTGCTTTATCCATACTAATCATAATTAAAAAACCAAATATCTAGTGTTAATTCCGTTAAAAAATGTGTCAAAAATGCCTGCCCATCCATCAGTTGTATGTCCTTAGTGGCCTGGTACGACACCCATGGGAAGATATGGGGTGGTATATTCTATTCACACAGCAGCAAATAATCTGTTAATTCCCGCGCGCTGTATCTTCCGCTTGACTCCTCATTTCTGATTTGATCTCATAGAGAAACCCCAATATTCAACGTCAACATATTATTCAAGAAATTCAGCTTTACATTCATAGGTCCTTCGAGTCGGAAATGAATTAAACATCTATTGAATAAACTACTGGACCGATTTCAAAAAATTTTTCACCATTAGAAAGCTACGTTATCCAGAAGTAACATCGGCCATATTTAATTATGAAGTTCCCACTGGAACAGGAGTTAAGCGGGTGAAACCGCGTGTAGGAAACTAGTTTTTTTTAAATATATTTACCTAACATCTGCATCCCAGTGTAGTTTCTGTCCAATTTGATGGTGTGTTCGATGCAGGCGGGGGGGTTTCGTTCGGGGAGCGCGAAGTGCAACTCTAGCTTCGCCGGGAACTCGCCCCACCCGCGCCGGGACACGTGGAACGGGGGTTTGCTTAAATACAACATAATAATTTAAACAACTAACAATATAAAAAAGAAGAATAAAATTGAATTGAATAAAATCGTCTGTAGCCCAATGGCTAGGACATCGAACATATGATCTTGTGGTCGCCGTTTCGATCCCCACCCATTGCACTACCGACGTGAGCACTCGTAACACAAGCAAGAAGTTGGGATATCTGATGAGCCTAAAGATATCTGATCTGTCATAAAATATCCGAGGTGTCTTAAGATTTATGACGTATTTTAATTTATCCGATGTGTCTTAAAATATACGACGTGCTTAGGAATATCCGACATGTCTTACGATAGACGAAATGTCTTCAAATATTTGACGTGTCTTAAGTCGTACGACTTGTTGAGAGTTAGACCATGTATCTTAAAATATTCGAAGAGTTTAGACACACGACGTGTCGTAAGTTATACCATGTGTCTCAGGATATACGACGTGTCTTAAGATATCCGATGTGTCTTAACATAGGTATATGTTGTATTTCACTCACTCTATATGCACGGTATGGTGTGGCGCGTAAGAATGGTGCAGTTTCACACTGACGGCGGTCACTATGGTGGAGATGTCGGGGGTTTGTGGGGGCCCCCGCACGTAGAGCAGCCACTTGTGAGTGGAGCGGTCTAGGCGAGACGCTGGGGGAGCGTATTTTGATGTGTTGCCTGGAAAAATAAAGGAAAATAATGAAATAATGAAATTTATTCAGCACTTAGGTATTTACATACACTTGTGCTTGTCAAAATTACACTGTATAAGACTATATTAAACAAAAGTATCACTTAAGTAGCTAAAAACATTGATAAAATAATTTGATCTTACAGAATTTTTAATCAGTCTGTCCGTCTGTCGTGCGATAACAGCAAATGTTCACATTATAGTAAGATGCCTTAAAGGTAACAGGTCTTAAAATTCCAAGAATCCGGCCCAAGTCTAAGCGACATCCACCTGAGGGCACCCTTAAGGGATTAGGACCAACGCTCAGGGTGCCACTGGAGTAAAGGGTAGATTTACGAACAGTGGTGATGATCGCTAGCACGAGATCACAGTTCGGGGAATAAGCAACAACGCGGTCCTCAGTCATGCCGTCGAGGATCCTACCCTAGCTAATGTAATGAGTTTATGCGACCTGAGTATGAGATCGAAAAAAATGTCACCAAGGGGTTGTCCCCATAGATACAATTTGAGACTCAGAATAGACCACCCCATGTCTTCCCATAGGTGTCGTAAGACGCGACTAAGGGTCATACAGCTGATGGATGAGCAGCAGCATCTATCAGCTCAAGGATACTCTCCATCTTACTCCTATCACCAATCCGCCTGCCAAGCGTGGGGATTATGGCAATATCCCTCAACGACCATGGCTTGCCAATATCTGTTAAGTGGAGGTCCACGTTCAGCAGTGGACGTACAAGGGCTGATTAAGAAGATAAGCCTGTATTATCCTTCATCACCATCAGCCCGTATAACGTCTACTGCTTACGCAGTCGCAGTCTTTTACCATAGTCACCACGCATGGCAGGCGGGTTGGTGACCGTGACTGTGTTTTCCGAGGCACGGATGGCAGTCCCTCAACCAACCAGACCCGGAAAGAAATCTAAGAATTCAAAGATTTCCTGTCTGGCGTGGGGTTCGAACCCACAACCTCCGAGATTTAAAGCGAGCCAAATACCGCTACGCTACTGAGGTTGTCAACCCTTACCTATAATTATTCTATATCGATGTTTGATCTTGTTCCTCGTCAGCTCATTGAGTGACACCACATTCATGATCTTCGGGTCCAAGTGCCGGGGGACCTTTTTCGGTTTTGCACATTTAATAGGTTCAGGGTCCTCTGGTTCTTGTTTGGGCTCTGGCCGCAAGGATTTCGTGGTGTCAGCCGATATTGTATAGTTGCGTTTGAGCATCGCCTGAAAAAGATAATTGGGAAACTTAACAATATTTAAATTTCATACATACATAAGCTCTCGCCTGTTTCCCAGCGGGGTAGGCAGAGACAACGGACCTCCACTTGCTACGATCCCTACACACATCTTTCGCTTCATTCACTCTCATAACATTGTTCATACAAGCACGTCGGTTTAGGGTGGATCTTATTTGACCTTTTGCGAGGATGTCTCCGATTTGGTCAGAGAACGTTCGTCGAGGTCTTCCCCTTCCGACTGTTCCAATATTTCAGTTTCAAATGGTTTAAATCGTACATCTATACAACGTGTTAATTAAATAACGCAAAAACTCTTTAATTAGGTGGTGATTGTGCTCATTGATAACAAGAAACAACTTTTAATATGGGATCAAATTTGTAACTCGAAAAAAAAAACAACTTTTTCATACATTTTGGTCGAGTAGGTATTGACAATTTGTATAATACAGCTGATTTTTTACTTCGAGTTACAATGTTGGCCTCTTAGAAAAAGTTGTTCATATTCATGAGCACATTCACCACCCAAGAAACCGCGTTATTTAATTAACACGTTGTATACTTGATGACTTTTTTCACCGCCTTGAAAATAATAGGACGTGATATGTATATGATATAGATGTGAAAGGCATAGTTATTTTATCTTTTTACTGTCTTAGAGTGAAAATCGTAACCGTAAAGATGCGTACCTAAGTAGGTAGTTACGCTATTTCGCTCACTCTTTTCATTCATATGTGATTGCGGCCTAGGTATTATAGGCACCTATTTTAACTAACGTAAAGTAACTACCTAATTATATACATATTTTTATCGTTATGATTTTCACTCTATGTCAGTAAAAATAAAAAAATAAATAAAACTCATGCACCCCAAAACTACTGAATGGAATTGGCTGACATTTTGCACCGGGATAGGTTATACGCTGGATCAACATATAGGCTACAAAACATCACGCTGCGACCTACTGGAGCAGAGTAACGCGGGTAAAACCGCGGGGCGCAGCTAGTAATTATTAATACGTGTCGAAAGTTTTATGAAATGTTGGTTATAATCGAAGTAATATACCAGTTTGCTGTGTAAAAATAACACAATAATTAATATGGGTTCTCAGATTTTAAACTATCTGTGTACGAAATGTCATTTAAATCCCTTCAGTAGTTTTGGCGAGTAAGGCCGACAGACAGATAGACAGAGTAACTTTCTCATTTATAATATTAGTAAGGATAAATATACTTACACTATAATCCTTCCTAGTTTTATTCCTCGGGGCTCTGATCTTGAATATCTCCTCGATATCGACTGACTCCTTCCCCAGCAGCTTGCGAACCGACGGGTGGAGACGACGCTGGCTGTCGCGGAGCAGGTTCGATACCTGGAATGAAAAAAATACATGAAAAACAGGATAATCTATATCTATACTAGTCACAATAGACAATCTAACCCTGGATTCTAGAACCCGAAATCCGGACATGCTATCAGGTATTTTAGGCATAGTCAGTGTAATAAAAAACGTGACTTGCGGGCACAGTGGGTGTGTCCTGGGTGGCCCGAGACTTGCAGATTTTAAACCCGAACTGCAATCGAAATCCGGCCCTGACGCTCCCCGGACACCCTCTAAACCAGGACAAATCCGGGGAAACCCGGACAGATGGCAACCTTATCTATAACTAATGTTATAAAGCTGAAGGGTTTGTTTGCTTGAACGAGCTAATCTTAGAAACTATTAGCCCGATTTGAAAAATTATTGCAGAGTTAGATAACCCATCTATCAATATTTATTTATGACGTTCCTACGGGTGCGGGAGTTTAGCAGTTAAAACCGCGCGCGGAAGCTTGTCTATATCTATACTAATATTATAAAGCCGAAGAGTTTGTTTGTATGCTTGAACGCGCTAATCTGAGGAAATACTCATCCAATTTGAGAAATTATTTCAGTGTTATGTAATATAGCCTATTTATGGAGGAAGGCTATAGGCTATTTACAAAACCAGTAGGATTTCATGGGAACGACCACAAGCTAGTCATCATCATCATCATCATCAGCCCATATAACGTCCACTGCTGAACATGGGCCTCCACCTGATGCAGGGTATTTGCCATAGTCACCACGCTTGGCAAGCCGGTTAGTGACCGTAGATTATGTTGTACCACACAAGGAAACGCTGCTGCCCGTTCCTTAATATAAGCTTGTTTATATAAAACATCTAAAATGCTTGTTATTGATGTTAAACAAGGCCGGTTTTAAGGTAGGGCATCCAGGGCAACTGCCCCAGGGCCTCAACAATAGAGGGGCCCCCACAATAGAGATTCAAAATCTTTCAAATTCTGGCAAGTAAACTCTACAACTTTTCTTTCATTTATTTTTTCGGTGTTGTACCTTTACATACATTACTTTGTAGAATCATGATTAATGTAATAGTTCTTAAATATTGTAATAACGATAATTCATCTATACTTATTCACTTCAATAAGACAATCAGTAGAATATCAGAATACAAATCGTCCTAAAAAGTAGGTACATACTTCAAATTTTCTACACATTTAGAGGGAAACTAATTTGTGGCCCCGGGCCTCCGGACTTCTAAATCTGGCCCTTATGTTAATATAACAATTAGGACCAACGGATCTTTAAATTTACACAATGATTTCTTGACCAGCATGGGGATCGAACCCAAGCCCTTTGACACATAAAGCAAGACTAATACCGCTATGCCAGTCCCCGTACATATGTATGTCCATTCGAAAATAAAAATACACACGCTGACATTATACAGAAAATCTATAGTAATATTATAAATAGGAAAGATTTGTATTTTTGTGTGTATGTTTGTAATGAATAAACTCAAAAACTACTGTGCCGATTTCTAAAATTCTTCACCATTGGAAAGCTACATTCACCCTGAGTAACATAGGCTATATTTTATTATGAAGTTCCTACGGGAACGGGAGTGACGCGGGTGAAACCGCGCGCGGGAAGCTAGTTATACATAAAAGGCAATGGTACCTAAACCGCGGGCGAGAAACTAGTCATTCATAAGGTGATTAGTTCGCCATCTTGTACCTAGTTCGTAAATATTTCCCTTGTACTTTATGCTTGTGTGAAAAGTCGATTCTAATTACCATAATATACAAACATATTATATACCTACAAATATAAAAGAAAATGGTACCTCACCTCTGCTCTAGCCCTGGGCTCATGCTGTGCAGCAATCTCATCATGTATCTGGCCATTGTTCAGCTGCAGCTTCTGTTCACTGTAGTAGTTGTTGACCAGGGTGTACCGCAGACGATGCAAGAGACGCCTGGATGTGGACATTCTGAAGATAATGGACACATATCTTTACTTGCTTTCCCAGACAATTTATTAAGTATGAAACAATATAATATAGTTATAATAATATAATAATAATATAATATAATAATAATAAATTTATTTATTTTCATTGGTGCACAAATTTATACAGTAGGTACAATGTACAACATGAATGAATACATTTAAATAATCTAGGTAATACAATATGGTGCCTGTATAGAATTAAATCTGTGCCACAGGCGCTATGGGCACTTGATTAGTATAAAATAATGATCTTATGTAATTTTAACAATATTTATTATAAACATAAAACTATGCATATAATTAACTAAACATTAAATAAAAATACTTATCTACTTAAAATACTTCAAACAGTAATATGAAACCTATTTTTATTTGACGACAGTCAGCAAATCTTCCGTGCGCTCATAATTTAGTGTTTGTAAATATTCGCAAACTCGCGTTTTAGATTTTGCATAGTTTAGGTCATATATTGATGTTTCTTTGTTTATTTTATTATACAGATAGGGACCCAAAAATGCAAAAAACCTATTAGTATAAAGAAACTTTGAAACAGAACTACATGACAATAATAATTATATCCTACCAATAACATCAAAATTCAAATAAGTGCTAAAACAGGAATACTCCCACTGTCACTAATCATCATCAATCATCGTCATCATCAACAGCCCGTTTACGTCCACTGCTGAACATGGGCCTCCTCTTAACAGACCTTGGCAAGCCAGGATCGTAGAGGGATATTGCCATAATCACCACGCTTGGCAGACGGATTGGTGATCGCAGTAAGATGTAAACCTTGATCTAATAGATGCTGCTGCCCATCCATCAGCCATATGTCCCTTAGTTTACGACCCCCATGGGAGGACATGGGGTGGTCTATTCTAAGCCGGAAACCACACGGCACTAATGACTAATAACATTGATGAAATTTCTTGATTATTACTGTTTTGCATATTCGCAGGGCAAATATTTGCAGGACTGTTAAGTTGAATATAGTGAGTCTAAAATTATTTTACCATGTTATTAAGTACGTATATTCTAGAAAAATTTTTTTTTTTTTATTCAAGTAATTGAAAAATTAATTCAATAATAATAATTAAAATTAATTCAATAATAATAATTAAAATTAATTCAATTAATAATTAATATGATGCTTTGTAACGCAACAATAGTTTCTGACTTATAATGGGACATCTGACCTTATGCATCTGAGCTCTTGATATGTTATTGAATAAATGAATTATTATTATATTTTATCTGTTATTGTAAACACAATCCTACTAATATTATAAACGCGAAAGTTTGTAAGTATGGATGGATTTGATATGATACTGAAAATTTGCACAGGGATAGTTATTAAGCTCTATTAATATAGGCTACAAAATATCACGCTCTGCCCTTTTTTATTTTTTTTCGGGCGGACATATTTAGTTAGCCCTGAGGCTTTTGCTACTTCACCGGGCATAAAGGCGAGCAGAGGTTCAGCCTAGATAAATAATTTAAACACTACAAACGAAGCAAACTGCGCAAGAGGGCATCCCCTGTGGGACTTGGTCTAAGGGCGGTCCCTGACGGGGAGATTGAAGGATTGTGGCTTTTAGTTTCTTAAGGGGAGTTTTGTGCAACTGTCACTCTACTTTACAGTTCGCGGGCCTCTCGGACTTCGGATCAACGAGGGCATCAGAAGGTTCTTAGCAAACTAAGGGGCAGGAGGGTTGCTCTGACCGCAGCTGGTTCAGTTATACAATTAATTCCTTCAATTGTGAACCACAGACAGTTGTTCTGAGTCTGGGTGCACTTTGTGTCCATGAATCAAATGTTTGTAAAGAAGTCCCCTTTATGCAAAAAGACCACCCATTGTACTGTGTCTATTATATCTTCATTGTCCTGTTTACTTATGTGTGCAATAAAAAGATTCTATTCTATTCCCCTGCGACACAAGGATTAATTTCCTTAGTGCGGGCGGCAGTTGTCTATCTCATTCATCATTCATTAACAGCCCGTTTACATCCACTGCTGAACATGGGCCTCCTCGTAACAGACATTGGCAAGCCAGGATCATTGAGGCATATTACCATAATCATCATATTGGCAGATGGATTGGTGATTGCAGTAAGATGTAAACCTTGAGCTAATAGATGCTGCTGCCGATCCATCAGCCATATGAACCTTAGTCGCCTTTAACTACACCCATGGGAGGACATGGGGTAGTCTATTCAAATCCGGAAACTTAAGTTTTTTTTTTTTTTATATTGCAAGCTTCTCTCATGCAGTTTCACCTGCATAACTACTGTCCTATGGGACTCAACTTTATAATTGCACTGGTGGCTCAATGGTTATGGCATTAACCTCTGAGACCTGGTGTTCAGGGTTTGATTCCTACTGGGAACAATTATTTGTGAGTTCTATGAATAGTTGTTCTGACTCTTTTGTGTTCTTTGTGTCTGAAAATTATGTGTTTGTTAAGTCCCACGCTAAGAAGGTTGTCTTTTTCTTTATAAAAATTGAATATAGCCTATAGCCCTCATTGCTATAAATGTGCTGTCTAACATTGAAAGAATTTTCAAATCAGACCAGTTGCGAAGTTCCTGAGATTTGTGTTTTCATGCAAAACAAACAAATTTTTCATCTTTATTTGTATATATTTGAAAATGGCTTTCTATGATATGTCATATAATTATATGATTAGCATCCAAGTAAGTAAGATATTTGGTAAAAAAAAATATCGCAATTTTTTTTTAAATTCATGATGATACTGGGAATTATTTAAATTCCTAGAAGTATTTTCTAGGTTAATTTTTATATTTAAACAAAATTACCTTTATAAAACATAATGTATGTTAATTTTAAAAGGTTTAACAGATTATTTTGTTATTTTTCTTATTAACTTAAACAAAAATGTTTGAACACAAACCATTGTTGTGTTTAGTAAATTAAAAATTTTATTGTTATGGGTATCAGTTGAGGTTATGACCTGATTTAGATTCAATTTTGATATTGATCTTGTAAATTTAATAAAGGTTTAGCAAGTTTTATTTAATATATACCAGGAATTTTGATATAAGTCTAAATAAATTGCATTTTCTCTGAGTTATACTTTATATAAATCACAGATGTCCAAAACAAAAATTGTAACATATAATACCACATGTTTGCATCAAGATATCAATATTGTAGACGATTTAAATAATATTATAAAGAAATAGAACCTTAAATAATATTAAAAAGTTATAATTATACTACTAACCGTTCATCTATAAGCATTATTTCGTTTTCTCTAATTTCAAGTTCATTCAAAAATTCCCGCCGGATAATTTCCTTGATTTTCTCAACTTTCTCCTCATCTGTAAAGCTTTGGGGTTCCTCTTTCACACAAACAGAGGCCACTGGGTAATCAGGATCATGATATTCGTCTTTTGTAGACATTTTCAACTAATTTACAAGTAAATTGTAAGATACGCCCTAAAGCGTGTATACATTAATATACACTTTGTAACAAATTTATGAGTCACGGCACTTAAGATTTAGCTTGTATATCACATTTATTCACAGCACAGTTAGGTGGGATGACTATAACATTACAAAATAACGTTGTTTTAAAATAAAACATAAAATAATTAAACAATTTCCGTAAATGACAGTGAAAAGGTCAACAGCCGATTCATTCATTCAAGTTTGTAATTTTTTTTTTATCTGCATTCAAACTCAGAAAGGTCGCCCAATAATGCCTACTATAAAAACTATTTTTATAATGTTATTGTTGAACATGGCGTTTAACTACGGCAATTTTATTCAGATTTATTTCTTTGAAGACTTGTTAGTGACTAGATGTTATTCGACATTGATATGACGAACAATGTTTGTTACATTGTAAAACTAATCCATAAATATAAATGAAAAGACAGCACATGGATAGTACACGTGCAGGGAATTACGATATAAATAATAATCATTGCCGTTTGTAGCGGTTCACTGACTATTTTTCAAGAAAATATATTTATAAAATAAGGAAAATATATTTCATTTAATATATTCCTTAATTTGTTTTTAATATTTTTATTTTATTTTATTATACAAAATTCTTTGAAGCATGGCAACTTTTAAAATGTGTCACGTAGTGCTGCGAAAGGCTACAAATAGTATTCACTGCATACTATTCTTGCTTATTCATTCTATTATAATTTTATTATTTTGTGCTTTTAAATTATCTATTATTATTTGTAAGTTATAGTTTTTTATTATTTTATCTTCTTACATTGTAGTTCTGACAAGTACAAGTGTATGTTAATACCTAAGTGCTGAATAGCATTCATTATTTCATTATGCCATAATTTTAACCGCAGAAGTTTTAAAGATGTTGAAGCAATTTCGGTGTAATAAACTAAAATTAAAATCCTCTTTTATTTTGCTATTCACCGAGAGGTGTGAGTAACAGAATTTGTATTATGGGATGATTTTATATAACATAACATGTCGGTTGCTTAAAATCGTTTTATTTTCTTAATGGAAAATAAAATTGTTTTTTTTTTCTAACATTTCTCTACTAGGTACTATGATTTCACATTTCAATGTATGAGTAATACTATCCCCTGTCGAAGAGCTGGAACATACTTTAAAACACCTTATTTATCAAAAGTTTAATCTTAGATTGAAGTTTCCTTTGTAATTTAAAATTATACCAAAATAAGTCATTATTCAAATACCTACTGTATACGAGAAAATTGATTTCCTGTTCCTTGAATGAATATTTTCTTATTAGAACCATACTAAACTTTTCAGTTACTTTTATAGCTAATTTCATAAATGGTCTTTTAAAAAAATGACATAAACTCTCTAAGGTGGAGATTTATTATTCAACTCCTTAAGAACTTTATAACTAAAAAAAGTATCTACACAAAAATTAATAAGTAATAGTTAAATTTAAAAAATGTTAAAAAATTTATCTCGGGTAAAATAAATTATGCGTACTATTTTGTACTCCTGAATAGTAGCAATACTACAGCTGTCAAATTGGTATACAACGTTGACGTTTACGTTTCCACAGAAATCTTTTCTTCTGTGCTATTGTAAATCCTAATCGAAAACGGCTTCCAACGGTTCGCCGTCGTGCAGTCACCGGAGCGTGGACCGTGATGTAAGGGCTCGCGGCGACGAGCACGCTTCTATGTCCGACTCTCAAACTAATGGCCCGGAGGCCATGTCAGAAAGGCGTCCCTTTTTCTACCCCGATAGTAGTAGTGATACCGAGGAGTATAGAAGAGACGAGGAGCGACGTAAGAGGCTGTCGAAACGCACTGGCCCGAACATCAGGACGCGGCCTAATATGCCCCCAAAGAATTTAAGTGCGAATAATCCTACTCCTTCGACGTCGACTGCTCAAGACCCTCCAAGGAATGGACAGAAGAATCAGCTGGGGGAGGACAGGATCACGTTGGTCGTAGACAATACGCGGTTCGTAGTGGATCCAGCGCAGTTTACAGCTCATCCCAACACTATGCTTGGCAGGATGTTTAGCTCAGGTCAGTGCCTTTGTTACTTTTTTTAAATGAGTACTTTTTAAATTTTTAGCTTTGAGTTTCCATATTGATTTTAAATTACTTGCAAAGTAGTTTCTAAATAAAGAGGTTGTTTATTAGGAAAATTACATTTATAATAGGTACAGAAATAAGTTAAAAAAATACTGTTATACATGACATATAGCTAGTACAAGTTGGAACTTGTACAAACTTGTATCTATTTGATGCAAATTATCATATTCATTGCTAATTATATAGGATAAAGTAATTTCTTTGTTAATAAAGTCTGTTAGACTTGCAGAGAGACAAAGCAAGTGCAAATTCAATATATCTTTAGTCCCTTCTGTGAGACTAGATGTCAGTTAGTAATAAACACTATTAGGAGTAGTAATGTGAAAGAGACAAGTTTTTTTAATGTTTAACTTTTTAATGTTCCCAAAAAAAGTCAATTAAAATGGAAAAAAGTATTCATAAGTAGGTATATGGATAGGTAAAGAAATTAAGAAAAGTAAAAAAAAAATATTTTGATCTATTTGTTTTATTCTTCCGAGACCATTTAAATAAAAGCTGGTTTTGTAAGTTAATCTTGTATTTAAATATTTATATAATATAATAATTTGGTTTATATAATATAAATTCCAATACAATTATTTTTAATAAACTTTAAAAAAGAACTACTCTTAAGGACCATAAACAAATTTAAACAATTTTTACTAAAATTAGCAACCACAAGTCCGATGCCCCTAGCTCAGTGGCCATCACACATTACTGCTCAAGGGCCGTATATGATAATGTAGGGTTACTAGGGTATAACAGCCAGGAAAATGTTATTGTTTACCACATGCTGCTTCAGTTGCATTACAGCAACCGTTAGGCCGCGGGTCACACTGATATCAACCACGGGCCGCAATTTGACAACAACTGCCCTAGCCATTAACTATGGCCACTTCAATGATATGAATATCATCTAAAAATTAAATTAAATCTTAAGTATGTGGCTTACTAACAGTCTATAAATAGCTATTGATGCAATAATCATTATTGTTGTGTCATGTGTTTGTTACAAGAAAGGCAAATTGTTTTGAAAACAATGACCACACATCTCATGATAGGTATAATTACAATAATTAGTACTAATTATTTTATTAATCTCATAATAATTAACCTTTATCATTGTTATATGTATTTAAGGGTTCTCATACAACAAACTTTTTTCTTTGCCATTTTTTTGCTTGTTATCAATAACAGCAGGAGACAGGCACTTGAAAATGGTACAGAACCCTAAGTGCGCGAGTCCGACATGCACTTGGCCGGTTTTTTGAGTGGATATAAGTAGTAGTTATCAGTGTGGTGTCTGGCTTAGAATAAACCACTGCTGCTAACCATTCCTTGATATACAATTATTATAGATGATGTTATTATAATTAGGACCAACAGTTTAACATGCTTTCCGAGGCACGGAGGGTAGTCCAGTCTAGTCTAGTCTAGTCAACCAACCAGACCTGGAGAGAAATCTTAGCATTTACACAAAGATTTCCTGTCCGGAGTGGGGATCGAACCCACGACCTCCAAGATTTTAAAGCGAGTCAAACTCATATACTTATTACTCGTCGCTGGTATACATTTTTACACCTTAGTTTTTCTACTAGTCTTTGAAAATATGTTTTTTCATCAACCCCTTCAACCCCTTAGAATTTACACAAAGATATCTTGTCTGGCGTAGGGATCGTATTCACGCCCTCCAAGATTTTTAAGCGAGCCAAATACCGCTACCCTATGGAAGTTGTCAATGGTAATATCTTCTGATGGCAAATCATTCTGCCAATGTATGGTAGGGGTTGTGTATAATTGAAATCTGGGATTATCATTATTTAGACTAGAGTAAGGCAGAGGTCAATGTAATGACGTTTGTTAGCATAACATATAATAGAATTATGACGTCAATCAGTTATATATATATAGCTCTACCAGGTATATATTTATTATTACAGACCGGATTATATGCAATATATAAAGCATGTTATATGCATGAAATATGCACGAAAATCAGCAGAACTAGCGAAATTAAATGATAAGTTTAAATTCAATCTATCAATTCAATCCTAAAAATAGAAGAATAGTAAGTTTTAATTTTTTTTATTTCAAAATCAGCATACTATAACTAAATTTTCCTTGAATAGGTGACCATAGATAACATTACACATTATATGACTAACCCTTAAACAGACAGAGGTAATATAGAACCCACCATATTTTGAACTTTATGTACTCGTAATAAAGATCAAAACCAATCAATTCTTAACATACCTAAAACGAAAAAAATTAAATAGAGAAACAGCAAAAGAGACTTAAATTTTTTTTAGAGTTTCTTCCTTTCTTCTCCGGTTCGTCCACTTAGGTAGCTAGTGAAAGGTTGCAGGTTAGCTAGTGTAGGATCCTCGACGGCATGACCGAGGGCCGCGTTGTTGCTTATTCCCCGAACTGTGACCTCGTGCTAGCGATCACCACCACTGTTCGTAAATCTACTCATTACTCCAATGGCACCCTGAGCGTTGGTCCTAACCCCTTAAGGGTGCCCTCAGGTGGATGTCGCTTAGACTTGGGCCGGATTCTTGGAATTTTTAGACCTGTTAACTCTAAGGTATCTTACTATAATGTGTACATTTGTTGATATCGCACGACAGACGGACAGACTGATTAAAAATTCTGTAATATCAAATAATTTTAACAATGTTTTTAGCTACTTAAGTGATACTTTTGTTTGATATAGTCTTATGCAGTGTAATTTTGACAAGTACAAGTGTATGTAAATACCAAAGTGCTGAATAAATTTCATTATTTCATTACCCACTGCCCGTTTCAGACTCCTAGAGGCCCGCGAACTGTAATGTAGAACGACAGTTGCACATAAATAAAATTAATACAAAACACGTTTCTCATCAATTTTGTTAACGAATGTTTATGCAAAATTTGAAGTAGATTGGACCAAGGTATGACATTCATCATCATCTTCCTGCCCTGCTCCCATTATTTGTGGTCGTCGCAATATGTCATCCTCTTCTATTTTACCCTATTAGACGTCTCTTCCATACTCATACCTTTCTTACACAGGCCTTCCATCTTTTTTTGTGCTTCCTCTACCAACATATCCCTCCATCTTCATATTCAGCATTCAGACCAAGGTATCGCGTTGTCCTATAAAAAAATTGTCTCCCTTTTTTCCTTTTTTAATCCCTTAGGGAGCGTTCAAGTATTACGTAACGCTATTTGGGGGGGGGGAGGGGGTCTCGTAAAACGGTACGATGCGTTACAGGGGCGGGAGGGGGTCTTTCTTACAACTCGTTACGTAACATTGTTTCTAAAAAATTAGGGGATTAAAACTCCTAAACCAAAACCAAAAAAAATTAAATGCAAAAAATTTAAAAAATAAATAAAATATGCAGGTGTTCCGAATTAAAATTCTCTTATTTTATTTAGCAGATTAAAACTATACCAAGTGTAAAAACTATTACATAACTTTTTACGACTTTAGGGTAAAAATGATCACTTGAGTGTTACGTATCGTTTAGAGAGGGGGAGGGGGGGTCCATAAAAACGTTACGGTGCGTTACAAGGGAGGGAGGGGGGGTCAAAAATCTTCAAAAATTGCATTACGTCATACTTGAACGCTACCTTAGGGGTAGTTTTTAGACGAAGCTTTATTTGTTTAGGGTTATTTTTTCTTTGTTATCGGATACTAGTAAATACCGGTACCAGTGGTTTTCATTTCATTTCAATGGGCTGGAGGCCTGGTCGCCTTTATGCCCGTATTTAGAAGCAACAGCCTCGTGGCTAACTATCTAAATGTGAGTTGTGGACGTTATACAGGCAGAAGATTGTGATTATGCCAAATTTCTTGCATAAATATTTTTTTTATCAAAACACGAAGCTTTTTTTTAGTTTCTTGATATAGATTTGTCGTATTAATATGATAAGGAAATATCTTATTTGATTGATCTAGATCTATCGCACATGTTGTACGTCATCATGTGACCCAGTACCACAATATACATATTATTTATTTACTTATTAGGATCCTCATAGTTGACACTACATTTTTTTTAATGATTACTTGCAGAGTGTTGACACGTTACTAGTTCTCTTGTTAACACCTCGTGCTAAGCTAAAATGCTTGTGTTACGAGTGGGTTCACGTCGGTATTTTACAATTTATAGATTTTTCTTATAATCTTCATAGGGGCTATCTATACTTGTATATCTACTAATATTATAAAGATGAAAGATTTGATTGTATGTTTGCATTGAATAGGCTCGGAAACTACTGAACCGATTTAAAAAAATCTTTTTCCATTAGAGAGCTAAGTTATCTAGGAGTAAAATAGGCTATACTTAGTTATGAAGATTCCACGGAAACTGGAACAACGTAGGTAAAGCCGCGCGCGAAAAACTATTTTATTGGAATCCAGTTTCAATAATCGGACTCGTAACAATTGAGTTCTTTCTGTGAAAAAATCTTTTGTTATAATATGTCTATACATACAAATTATGAAGCGTATGTTACGACTTACGAGACATTTCATAGGGTAATGAACTTTCTCCCTTAGCGATCCCAAGGGTGCCGGGCCGCGGGGGAATGGCCGGCCTGGGATGAAATCTCTTACGACTTACAAAATTTCGATACCTAACAAGACTTTTAACAACTGGTTATATAGTTATTTTTGACTACAAACTTTCAGTAACTGGGTGTTTAACTAACAGATATAAATTAGAGAGAGATAGACGGACAGATGGATGGAACAATAAGGGTTTCTTGTTAAACGAAACGCATGAATCGAAGCGGCCGTAGTTCAATAGCTAGGGCGTCGGACTCACAAACATGTGGTCATCGGTTCGATCCCCACCGTGCTAAGCTAAAATGCTTGTGTTACAGAGCGATAGTTGTACAAAACTCACCTGAAAAAAACTAAAAGCCATAATCCCTCAATCTCCCCGTCAGCGATCGCCCTGAGCCGAGGTCCTAGTCCCACAGGGGATGCCCTCTAGCGCAGGTTGCTTAGTTTGTAGTATTTAAACTATTTATCTAGACTGGAGCTCTGCTCGCCTTTATACCCGGTGAAGTAGCAAAAGCTTCGGGGCTAATAACATATGTTCGTCCAAAAAAAGAAAAGAAAAAACTTGTGTTACGAGTGGGTTCACGTCGTTAGTGCGTTTCGTCGTCGGTGGATATCGAACTGGCGATCACAAGTCCGTCGCTTCAAACCTATGGGCAACGGCCGCTTCAAAATTAGGATTTGTGAACCCTAAAACTCTCAATGAAACTAAAAGTTCATAAGATTCCAATCTGTTTATTGAACTTTCTCTCGTTGAATTCGGTCGTCAACCCTTAGAGGTTTTAGTCTGGGGGTGATGACCCTATTTGGGAGATAAATTTTTACTTAATTTATTTAAGACTAGCGACCCGCCCCGGCTCCGCACGGGTACAATGCTAATGTATATACATATAAACCTTCATCTTGAATCCCTCTATCTATCAAAAAAAAAACACATAAAAATCCGTTGCGTAGTTTTAAAGATTTAAGCATACAGAGGGCCATAGGGATATAGGGACAGAGAAAGCGACTTTGTTTTATACTATGTAGTGATGTTGTTTGTGTTGTATTTCGTTGAGAATGTGTAGATGTGTGGCTATGAAATAATGTATTTCAGTGAGTAGATGTGACAACCTCCGCAGCATAGCGGTATTTGGCTCGCTTTAAATCTCGGAGGTCGTGGGTTCGATCCCCACGCCGGACAGGAAATCTTTGTGTAAATTCTTATATTTCTTTCCGGGTCTGGTTGGTTGAGAGACTACCGCCCGTGCCTCGGAAAGCACGTTAAGCTGTTATAACATCATCTATAATAATCGTATATCAAGGAACGGGCAGTAGCGTTTCCTTCTGTGTTACAACGTAATACTGCGGTTACCAACCCGCCTGCCGAACGTGGTGACTATGGCACATACCCTCCCTCGGATGTTATACGGGCTGATGATGATGATGATGAAGTAGACGTACATACAATAATTTTGTTCTACTTTATCTATGATTTAACCCGAAGCTCCCGTGGAAACTGCACTACTCCTGCCTGGATAATATAGTTTTCCGATAGTGAATAATTATGGTGATGATGATGAATGATCATGATAAGTTATGATGATTATGATCATGAGGTTTAAAGAGAGCACTCCTATCACGGTAGGCAGCTGCTTGTGCAGTGACAGTCTGCTTCCCTGGCATTGCTTGAGTCCATGAGCAGCGGTTAACACTTACCATCAGGTGTGCCGCTTGATCGTCTGCCACAAAAAGAAAAGAAAAAAAAAAGATCATGAGGATTATGATAATGATGATGATGAAGATTATGATTATTATGATGATGATGTCGTTTTATCAACTGATTGAGATAAATTTATGCATTAAGTAGCTTATGGACGTTTTAGACACACGAAGCCTTTACCTTTTCTATTTGTGGCGTCATTCAAGCATAAAAAGTTAAAATGTATTTGAAATCATTCCAGCATTTACGGAGCCTTTTCAATGGAATCAAACTATCAATTAAAATCTTAACTTTTTATAATATTAGTATAGGTACTAGCTATTGCCCGCGATTTAGTCCGCGTATATCTCCTAAACGTATTAAATATAAATTATATTCTGGTCCCCAGGTCTCGAATTCACGCACCCCAATGAGCGGGGTGAATACGAGGTCGCCGAGGGTATCTCCGCCACGGTGTTCCGCGCCATCCTGGAGTACTACAGGCTGGGCAGCATCAGGTGCCCCCCCACCGTCTCCGTGCAGGAGTTGCGGGAGGCCTGCGACTATCTGTTGGTGCCTTTCGACGCTAACACTGTTAGATGTCAGGTGAGTGATGAGGATGATCATGATGATGATGATTATGACTATGATGATGATTATGATTATGACGATGATGATGATTATGATGATGGCGATGATGATGATGATGATGCGGTAATACCAACTGATTGATATAAATTTATGCATATACGGTAGCTTATGGACGATTTAGACAAGTGAAGAATCACCTTTTTTACTTTATTTTCTGTTTAAACATTTATTATTATTACTAGCGACCCGCCCCGGCTCCGCACGGGTACAATGCTGATGTATTATACATATAAACCTTCCTCTTGAGTCCCTCTATCTATTTAAAAAAACCGCATCATAATCCGTTGCGTAGTTTTAAATATTTAAGCATACATAGGGATATAGGGACAGAGAAAGCGACTTTGTTTTATACTATGTAGTGATATGAAGAATCAGCCGTTGTGCTTTGTGTTCGTGAATTTTGTGTTTTTATAGTGCCCCGCGACACAGGGGTGAATTAATGAATTTCCCTGGTGCAGGAGTTGTGCGACTCTAAGCTGTAAGGCCTTAAAACCTTTAACGGGTAGTGGGACTACAAATTCCAAGCATTTTTGAACACTTTTGCGTTTTCAAAAGGTTCCAAATCAATGGATCTGAACCATCGAATAATTCTGGCATACAATGTTATTTTGCTGTCTCCCGCTTTGCTATGGAGGGAAGTGAAAACATAAGTCTTACTTACTCCTCCTAATCTCTTTCTGATTAAATTCGTTGCGGGTCCTAAGGCAGTTTAACTTTTTCCCGGGATTTGGTGAGCGTCGGTGCTTATTGCCATTACCAGAGTGTGCCACTGTTGATCCTGGCTTGCAGGAGTTGCAGTCGTGTGGGTGGGATTAGTAACAAAAAAAAATATATAATGTTATTTGACTGTGATCTTCTGTAAGGTGTTTACTTTCGCAGTCCAGCAGCTTAATGAACAGATAAAAATGGTGGTGGTGATTAGGTTCAGATTCGATCGGCCCTTACCCCTTAAGGGTACGCTAGGGCGTGTGTCGCTTAAATTTAAATAGAATTTGATTCTCTTTTCTCGCTGGCGGGAGGATGGAGGAATTATGACTTTTAGCGCCGTTTTTTCAATCGTCAGAATATAAATATTAAATTTGACAGATTGTGTATGGACATTACGTCAAAATAACATTTCATTCCTCTGATAATTATTATTTTTATCTGAGGATTGAAAAATTGGCCCTTAGTTTCTTAGGGCAGTTGTGTGTTGTTCTACTTCAAGCATTTGAGCTTAGCAAAAGGGGTTAACAAAAAAAAATTGGGCCTCTCGGACTTCAGGTCTTCGGGTTATCGGAAGTTTATAATCTGTATTCTTCTCCATTGTTCTCAGAATCTCCGCGGCCTTCTTCACGAGTTGTCCAACGAAGGTGCTCGGAGACAGTTCGAGTCGTTCCTGGAGCGGCTCATCTTACCCCTCATGGTGGAATCGGCGCAGCGAGGGGACAGGGAGTGTCATGTTGTTGTAAGTTATCTTATGTCTAAACTATTACTAGCTAACTCGACAGACATCCTGTTTTAACTAAAACTTGTATAAGAAAATGTAAGAATACTAAAATTTTCGGATTAAACGATATTTATTCAGCACTTAGGTATTTACATACACTTGTTCTTGTCACAACCTCCATAGCGTAGGGATATTTCGCTCGCTTTAAGTCTCGGAGGTCGTGGGTTCGATCCCCACGCCGGACAAGAAATCTTTGTGTAAATTCTAAGATTTCTTTCCGGGTCTGGTGTTGGTTAAGGGACTACCCGCCTTGCCTCGTTAAGCCGTTGGACCCGATTGTTATAACATCATCTATAACAAACGAACCAGGGAACGGGCAGCTGCGTTTTACGCAGCGTTCGTCATCAATCCGCCTGCCAAGCGTGGTACTATGGGTCGAAATTCGAATATTTTATTGTTCTTTTGTAAGAATAAGTACAAGTACAAGTGTATGCTGAATTCTTATGTAAGAATACTAAAATTTTCGAATTACACTATATTTATTCAGCACTTAGGTATTTACGTACACTTGTACTTGTCAATCGTACACAATGAAATCAGATTAATATCATCATCAGTCCGTATAACGTCCACTACTGATCATGGGCCTCCTCTCGGGGAGGGTATTTGCCATAGTCACCACGCTTGGCAGGTGATTGGTGACCGCAGTTGTACCACACAAGGAAACGCTGCTGCAGGTTATTAATAAGGCCGGAGCTCTGCTTGCCTTTATGCCCGGTGAAGTAGCAAAAGACTCGTGGCTAACTACGTATGTCGGTCCAAAAAAAAAAACATTGGGACATTCTTTAGCACTGGCAAAAAGCTGTTTTTTTTGTTTAGTGTTATTATTGTTATTATTTATTGTGTGTGCAGGTGCTTCTGGACGATGACTCGGTGGAGTGGGACGAGGAGTACCCCCCACAGATGGGGGACGAGTACAGTCAGACGGTGCTCAGCACGCCGCTGTACAGGTTCTTCAAGTATATTGAGAATAGGTAAGTTTTAATGTTACAACTAATATTATAAACGCGTAAGTTTGTAAGTATGGAAGGATGGATGGATGGATGTTTCACGCCAAAACTACTAAAGGAAATCGGCTCAAATTTAGCATCGGGATAGGTTATACGCTGGATTAAAATATAGGCTACAAAACATGACGCTCCGACCCACTGGAGCAGAGTAAAGTAGGAGTACATAATTTTACTTATTAAGCCCGTGTACGTCCACTGCTGAACATGGGCTTAAAATTAACTGAATTTAAACTGACGTATAAAGCTGAAGAGTTTCTTTGTTAGTTTCCACGCGTTAATCTCAGGAATTACTGGACCGATTTGAAATATTCTTTCTGTGTTAGATAGTCCATTTATCGAGGAACGCTATAGGCCATTTCATGATGAACTTCCGACGGGAACGGGAGTTACGCGGGTGAAGCCGCGCTCGGAAGCTAGTTTTCTATATGTTTTGCGATAATTGGAATTAAATCTACGGTACCAAGTAGTGAATTAAAAGAATTGAAAATATTCATATTCACTGCAAAATCTCCATGCCAATTACACCTGCCTACAATTAACGTAACGGACCGCACCCTGCTTTATATATCTATAGTTTTATCTCTAACCTATCAATTCATATCTTAAAGTATCCATTTTTTCCTTCTTTCAGAGACGTAGCCAAACAAGTAATGAAAGAACGTGGCCTCAAGAAAATCCGCCTCGGAGTCGAAGGCTACCCCACCTACAAGGAGAAGGTAAGAAAACGCCCCGGGGGGCGGGCAGAGGTCATCTATAACTACGTCCAACGCCCCTTCATCCACATGTCATGGGAGAAGGAGGAAGCGAAAAGCCGCCATGTCGATTTTCAATGTTTCAAATCGAAATCCGTCACAAACTTAGCCGAGGCTACTGCTGACCCGGTTATAGAGCTGGACGCCAATAGAGTGAGGGAAGAGGAAGTGCAAGAACCTCAAGTGGAACCGGAGATCGAAGAGGCCCAGTGATTGCCGTCCCGCTCTACGAGAGCGGTTTTTAAATTAATGGCAGTTTTTTGCTGGGTTTGAGAATGGCGCAGTGGGGTGTTCAGAGTTGTCGTGGTGTTGGAGACCTGTTTTGGGGTGGGGGTTCGATTTCTTCGGGCTCTAATGGCTTGGTTGTTAATTGTGTTGTAGATTTGAAGGTTTGCAATGGCTTGGTTGGGGAGTTATTGGATTCTGATGGGTTTTTTCTTGGGTGGGATAGGGGTTAATTGCTGAGGAATAGATGATTTTATCATCAACATCAGCATGTATAATGGTGGACTTTATACGGGCTGATGATGATGATGCTGAACATGGGCCTACTCCACGAGGGAGGGGATGAAGATTGATTGATTTGAAGGTTCTTAAATAAGTAGGTATGTGATTAAGTTACTATATATAAAAATTATTTTCTTGATTCTTTTCAAAATGGATGCAGTTTTCTTTTATATAATTATACTTTACCCTTAATATGTCTGCGTAAAAAAAGTATTTAAAGAAGCTGATTCACTTATCAATATTCAGTTTTTTTTTTTATTATTTGAAGAATCTAGTGATTTTTCCCACTGTTGCCAATCAAAACTTTGAATTATAACACAAAGCAATTTAAGCCCTGATAACCCTATGGATAAAGGTCAATTTTTAATCACGCGATAACTGATGGTTATATTAAATGTTTGGAGAAGACTGAGAATACCCCACTGAAGAATAAAAAGTGAAACGACGATAAAATTAATTGTATATATCTATATATCTAATTGGATCGGCCATTCAATGGAACGGCTAGCCCGTTTATTGGTCGCCGACTTTCAACAAAATGGCTAGAGGATAACTAGCCAAACCCTTGATTTTGGGTGGTATAAAAAAAACCTAATCTAAATTTAAATCACCTGCCTGATTTTACATCAGCCAAACTCAAAAGGCTAGGTTACTAAAAGCCAACTAGTTAAACGTTAAAAATGTTAGGCATTCAATTAAATGTCGGCATTTGATTAACGGGCTGGCCGTACTATAGAATGGCTGATTTGTCTAGATCAGGGATCCCCAAACTATTTTGGACAAGTGACCCCTTTTCCAAAATGAACTGTTACCTCAGACCCCCATGGCCAAATTACCTACTTTTAAGATCAACCCCCTTATTCATAATGGTCCGCTAACTTACAACAGCTGCTACAGTGTGTTATTTTTCATTCTGACTTAGGTCAATAGAACGATATCGATCCCTTGGGGTCGATATCGACCACTTTGGGAATCCCTGGTCTAGATGGATGCGGTATGTATATACCTATTATTACGCACATATACTAGTAAAATATTATACTTACTGTATCAGTTCGTTTACGTCCACTGCTGGACGTGGGCCTCCTTAACAAACCTTGGCAAGCCAGGGTCGGTTAGGGTAATCACCACGCTTTTCGGATTGGTGATAGCCGTAAGATGAGGGTATCTTTGAGTTGATAGATGCTGTCTATCCATCAGCTGTATGTCCCTTCAGTCGCCGTTTATGGGGAAGATATGGGGTGGTACTCACTTGGGTGTATTTTGGTACGCTTACGTGCAAAATGATTAGGCTATTTACTGAAGGTATGTTAGGTGTTTGGATATAATATGCCATCCGCAGTTATTACTTCAGCGAAGAAATTTATGTGACTTAATTTTAAAAAAATATGTTGGTATATATATTTTTTTTTTATCGAAAAATAAAATGTTTTATGTCACAGAAATTTCTTGACTAACGTAATCGTATTCCGTTAAACGGATGGCGTATATTTATTGAGCACCTTAATACTGATTTTGGAGGAACCGATTGTACTGAATATCGTATTTTGTATATAATACAGCAGAGGTATTACGTAAAAAAGGCAATAATTTTGGTTTTAACAAGATTACTAGCAGAATTTTTGCACACTTCTAGTATTCTTGTTAACCCCTCGTGCTAAGATAAAATGCTTGTGTTACGAGTGGGTTCACGTCGGTAGTGCAATGGGTGGGGATCGAACCGGCGACCACACGATCGCAATTACGACGATCTAGCCTTTGGGCTACGACCGCCTTAAATTGTGGCTTTCATTCACAATAAACCTATCTTTAGACACAATTACACGTTGATATGGCAACTAAATTTATGCTATAGTAAAACGATTTTTTTAAACGTTTTGAAAATAATCTGCTTCGTTTTTGCTGTCGCTTTTTTACGTAATGCTACTGCTGGTATAAAAAAAAAGAAATGTTTTATTTTATGTCGCTATATATATCGCTCTTTGTAACTTTAATGTTATAATGTTGTTAATTAAATAAAATATAAATAAATGAAGTGATACTTAAATAGCATGTTTTACAATCTTAATGGAAAAAGGTGCAACCATTTTTTTTTCGAAATTGAGTTATACAGGGTTATTTGTAAAACACCGGTAACCTCTCAGGACTACGTGACTAACATCATAATCAACAACTTTTGTTCTATGGCATCAAATAAAAATTCGTCATATTTTAATTCATCAGATTTACACACAAAAATAAAAATATTTAAATTCAACGCTCTAAATGTTACGAAGTCTATGCGAAGCAAAAGAAAGCGATAGTACCGACAATAGCGGGGGGAGCGGGGAATACAGAGTTGAAATGTGTTAGATAGGACAACGAAATATTGAAGGTTTGTTTTTGGTAAATGTATTATGTTTTGTAAAAAGTCGTAGAACAAAAGTTGTTGTTTATGATGTTAGTAATATAGTCCTGAGAGGTTACCGGTGTTTTACAAATAACCCTGTATATGTCTCCGGAATATAATACGAATTGTAAGATGATCAACTTCCGTGCCACTCATATTGTTCAATTTAGTTGACAGTTTCAGTGAACGCACATTATTATTATATAACTTAGTGCGCCCCGCGGTTTTACCAACGTTACTCTACTCCAGAGGGTCGGAGCGTGATGTTTTGTAGCCTACCTGTTAATACAGCGCATAACCTATCCCGGTGGAAAATTTCAGCCAATTCCGTTCAGTAGTTTTGGCGTGAAAGAGTAACAAACATTCATCCATCCATCCTTACTTGGGTGGCTTGTCCAAGAAATCAAGAGCAAACTTTCGCGTTTATAATATTAGTACGACCTTACCTAGACCGTGTGGTTTCCGGCTTAGAATAGACCACCCCATGTCCTCCCATGGGTGTCGTAAAAGGCGACTAAGGGACATATGGCTGATGGATGGGCAGCAGCATCTATTAGCTCAAGGTTTACATCTTACTGCGATCACTAATCCGTCTGCCAAGCTTGGTGATTATGGCAATATCCCTATACGATCATGGCTTGCCAAGGTCTGTAAAGAGGAAGCCCATGTTCAGCAGTGGACGTAAACGGGCTGTTGATGATGATGATGATGATGATGATGATGATGATGAATATTAGTACGAAGCAGGATTTACTCAACTATTATGATACTTGACTTAATGAGACTATGCTACTGTTGTAACAAAACACAAAAAATCTTCAACTTCAATAAGTCCTTTGAACTCTATTGGTTTTGGTTTAGGTTATTTTGTTTAACCATCCGAAACGTCGGTAGTTTATCAACTGACTAGAAAGTTGATCAACTTACGATTCCTATTATTTTTCGGTGACAAAAATATTGGCAATCAGGAACCAAAAAGTTTATTCATTGTTTTTCTTAATTATTTACAAAAGAAAACCATTGTGCCCTTTTCATTATGACATCAAAATTAATGTGTCAAATTGCTAGATTGGATTTTGGTCATAACTTAAAAATTACACTAAAATGAAACTACAAAAGAATGAAAATATTTTCAATGAAAGATTTTGTGTTAAAAGTGAAGAAGGGAACACTAACTAACTAAATAACAATACCAATCCTGCAATTTGACTACTTTCTTTTACAACCTGTATTCATAACCGTCGAGACTTTTACTAACCCCACTTTATTTAACTTAAACGTTGTACACTGCCTAGCAAATAATTGTATCTCTTTTATATTGTTCTAAACTAACTACATTCCGATAAATGCTATGTTATTTTGCACGACAGTGTACTACGGGGTTTTCACTGATTTGTTAACATTTTTGTATTGTGGTTATGCTGATGTGTAGCTAAATAAAAAAAAAATTGGACAGTTGATTTTTTGTTAAGTATCCAGCCTTGTTATAGTTTGAATAAATATTAGGTTTTTATTATAAAGGTGCGTACAGATTAAGTAACATGTTGTATAACTTGTGTTTTGAAAATGAAAATGAAAACGTTTATTGATAACGTAGACGAATCGATCGTACTTATTATAAGTCAAATATAATGATAAAAAATATACAAAGAAAAAAAATCTTGAATAATTAATTAGTAAATATTTCATCAGTAATGTTATTGAATATAATTTAAATCTACCAATGTGGCATGTGATAGTCGCGTATTATAAATATAATTAGAATCAACCAGCGCGAGCTGGGATTAGGTCAGAAGCATAGAACGCGTCGCGAGCCTCGCCTTGCAAGGACGACCGGACCCTATCCTAGCTTCCTACGAGTCTTTCTCTATCTACCTACGTTGTGACACATAGAACGCTTCGCGAGCCTCGCCTTGCGAGGACGACCGGACCCTATCCTAGCTTCCTACGAGTCTTTCTCTATCTACCTACGTTGTGACACATAGAACGCGTCGCGAGCCTCGCCTTGCGAGGACGACCGGACCCTATCCTAGCTTCCTACGAGTCTTTCTCTATCTACCTACGTTGTGACACATAGAACGCGTCGCGAGCCTCGCCTTGCGAGGACGACCGGACCCTATCCTAGCTTCCTACGAGTCTTTCTCTATCTACCTACGTTGTGACACCCGGAGAAGAAAGACTATAAGAAACACCGAGATTTTATAACACGTCCACATTATCAAACATTGTTTTTCATCTTTGCAACATAAAAATACTGTATATATATACTATATACACATTACAATAACAATGTAATATAACAATGTTGTATGACATTTTCGTTGGTCGTTCTGCAGTGCTATTCACAATGTCGACACGAGTGGACGTTTTGCTAGCTGCTGCAGCAACTGTTGTATTATTAAATAACGGTAAATAACCTGTTAAATAACTTAATAACGTGTTTTATAACATCGGTTGTCACATGTTATGTTATATAATATGTACGCACCTTTACTTGTGGTCGCCCAGTGGTAGAAAACCGACCATAATTTAAAACAAGTGCGAGTCGGACTCTCGCACCGAGGGGTCCGTACAAACATTATTATAAGATGTTACAAAAAAATTACGGTTTTAGCAATTTTTCCTTTATCTTTGCTATAAGACGTTGCTTCGTACCCAAATTTCTGACTCAAATGTTGACTTGTGTGAATGTGTTTGCAACAGTTTATAAACATGGCAGTAGTTTCGAGCAATGATAAAATTCCTCGGGCGATATTTTAACGCAGACTGGCGTGTGATTCAAACAAAGTATTTCCCCGTTTCATCAACAATGTTTATCAATTGTTGCTCAACAAATGTTTACCAAGAATACGAGGCTTTACGATACCCATGGGATGACATGGAGTGGTCTATTCTTAGCCGGAAGCCACACGGCTATATGCTATTGTTTAGTTATAATCAATGTATCACAACTGCCTTTATTGTTACTCAATCAATTGTGTGCCGAATAGTTTGTATGTGACTTACATACACACGTAGTTTGAAGCGGCCGTAGCCCAATGGCTAGGGCGTCGGACTTGTGATCTTGTGGTCGCCGGTTCGATTCCAACCCATTGCACTACCAACGTGAACCCACTCGTAACACAAGCATTTTAGCTTAGCACGAGGGGTTAACAAGAAAGCATGTAGTGTGCAAAAACACTGCTATGTAACTATCTTAAAAAAAAAACGAAACGAAAATAATGCAAAATTGGGTGAGCTTTTAAAAAAAACGTAATTTTTTGCAAAATTATGTGCAATCTTAAAAAAAAAAGTATTGTTATTATTATAATAATATAGTAATATTATAAAGAAGAAAGATTTGATTGTTAGTTTGCATTGAATAGACTCTGAAAGTACTGGACCGATTTCAAAAATTATATCTCAATGGATTGTGACATTTTATTAAAAATTCGCATCTATATACGCAACTCCTATTCCTGTAGGGACTTCATAATTAAATATAGCCTGCCTCCATTAATGGGCTATCTGACACTGAAAGAATTTTTCAAATCGGCCCAGTCGTTCTTAAGATTAGCTAGTTGAAACAAACAAACTCTTCAGGTTTATATATTAGTATACTTATGAATTAGGTAAATACATTTTTCGAGGCCCTCTACGCTTAGAGACACTGCCAATGCCTTACGCGTTTATAGCGAAATATAGTCACATTCAAACTTGATGGTTAATTAAAGGAAAAACTTGCAATATGATATACCAATGGATAAGCTAATACTATCATGTTTATATCTAGAGAAATAATGCGAGAGGGAGGAATATTATAGGTATGATGACAAAAAATTACATTTATCATTTTCTTTCGTACTCATAAATGATTATTTCTATGTCGATGGATCCATCCTTGCGATTACATCCGTATAGATTGCTTTTTTAGGGTTCCGTAGCCAAATGGCAAAAAACGGAACCCTTATAGATTCGTCATGTCTGTCTGTCTGTCTGACTGTCTGTCTGTCCGTCCGTATGTCACAGCCACTTTATTCCGAAACTATAAGGACTATAATGTTGAAACTTGGCAAGTAGATGTATGTTGTGAACCGCATTAAGATTTTCACATAAAAACTGAAAAAAAAATTGGGGTTCCCCATACTAAGAACTGAAACTCAAATATTTTTTTTTCAACTATCCCATACGTGTTCGTTATCTATGGATAGGTCTTCAAAAATGATATTGAGGTTTCTAATGTCATTTTTTTCTAAACTGAATAGTTTGCGCGAGAGACACTTCCAAAGTGGTAAAATGTGTGTCCCCCCCCCCCTGTAACTTCTAAAATAAGAGAATGATAAATCTAAAAAAAATATATGATGTACATAATCATGCAAACTTCCACTGAAAATTGGTTTAAACGAGATCAAGTAAGTAGTTTTTATTTAATACGTCATAAACTGTAAACCGCAATTTACCTTTCATTCAATCAACTATTATTAACATCGATCAAAGTTACAGCGAACTACAAGAACTTTTATAGTATGTTACTTGTATTTTTGATATCAAAAATAAGTAGGTACTTGCAACTAGTACGGAACCCTTCGTGCGAGAGTCCGACTCGCACTTGGCCGGTTTTTTTACAAAATTAAATTGATTTAAGGGAAGTCATATCTTTTGACAACCCCTTATTTGTTTAGTAAACAGAATCCATATTAATCTAAATTAAAAAGATAATTTTATCTAGTGTTAATTCCGCTAAAAAGTGTGTATATTTATATGCTGTAATGTTATTTTCGCACCGCCCTCCTGCCCGCAAAAGTTATGCCCAAAATGAAAGAGATAGTAGCAACATGCTATAATACAATCACCAGCCGAAGACCCGTCACGTGTTTCGCTCCTCCACGGAGCATCATCAGGGTGTTGGTGACTACTTGAATGCAACTGCGCTATTGCATTTGCGCATTGCTGGCGGAACGGCGGTGCAAAAATAACATTACGGAATATAGACATATTTTTAGCGGAATTAACACTAGATATTTTGCTTTTTTAATTGGGTCGAGGGGCTTTTAGGACCGGGACCGCGGTCCCGGATTCCACCTATAAATTAAATATTTATTTTTCAGTAGTATTTTGGGACCACAAATATAGATTAAAATATGTCTTATATGTCTTGCATATTACAATCTCCTACCTAAATTTAACGTAAAAAATAACAGTATAAATTTAGGTAGGAGATTGTAATATGCAATGTGTGGATGTAAGGGATAAAAACATAAATGTTTTTAATTGAACTGTTGTATTTCATTTTTAAACATATTATCATATTTATATAGTATAGTAATTATATTTCTTAATAAGTGCCTACATATTTTTTTTATTCCAATAGAAAGCTGTGATTTTAGAAATAAAAGACAAATTATCATTTAACTAAAATAGTTTATTTATACTTATTCAAAATTTTTTGGTTGACCGTACTTTCGTAAGACATACTTTACTTTTTTTATTTGTGGTCCCAAAATACTACTGAAAAATAAATATTTCATTTATAAGTGGAATCCAGGACCGCGGTCCCGGTCCCAAGAGCCCCACGACCCTTTTAATTTAGACCTTATTTGTTGTCTATTACATTTAATAGACAACAAATAAGGTTGACACTTTTTTGAAATTGTTTTTGTCTGGTTAAGAATGGTTTTACTAGATCAAGAAAAAAAATATGGCATTTATTTGAGATCTAGAAAACCCTAAAATTAATATTTTAAAATTGGCTTGACATTTAGAGATGAAAACGATGTCTGCCATGTTGGTTATATACATTATCAGTGTTCGAGATCGATGACGTCATGACACAGAAAGTGTAATAGTAAAGTATCGCGTTCATGTTTTACGAGATGTAAGACGTCACAAAATGGCTGATTGCATTTTCGGAAGTTAAAGGCATAGTCATATTGATTTTCATATTGATTTTATACAAATATATTCAAGTTTTTTGAACAAAAATGATTATATTTAGGTTCCGTATGACAATTACTTTTAGAAATAAACATCATTGTAACATAATTTCACGTGTCAACTAGCCTATTGCAATTTACCATCTAATTATATTCCTCTCTCCTTGTTCTCATATTGTTTGAGAGTTGATTGTTGAAGCTATTACTGTAAGCATATGATTACGTATTTAGATTTTGTAATATTAACTAGAATATAATTTGTACTGAACGTGTTAGATTTTGTATTAAAAATATACATATCTACTGATATTTTGGTTTTATTTGTATATTGTATAAATTATTGTTAACACTTAACAGGATTTCCAGAGAAAAGAAGAAGCTCGAGAAAACCAAAATGGTAACGAAGTTGTTTAAGCTTTTATAAAGCGTTTTGACTATCGAACAACAAAGGCACGATGACCTCCGTCGCGTAGCGGTATTTGACTCGCTTTAAATCTCGGAGGTCGTGGGTTTGATCCACACACCGGTCAGGAAATCTGTGTATATTCTAAGATTTCTTTGCGGGTCTGGTTGGTTGAGGGACTACCCTCCGTGCCTCGGAAAGCACGTTAAGCCGTTGGTCCCGATTGTTATAACATCATCATCTATAATAATCGTACATCAAGGAACGGGCAGCAGCGTTTCCTTGTGTATTACAATATAATACTGCGGTCTCCAACCCGCTTGCCAAGCGTGATGCTGATGACTATGGCGAATCAAACCCTCCCTCGGGAGGAGGCCCATGTTCAGCAGTGGACTTGTACGAGCTGATGATGATGAAGACTGTCTGACAGATGAGTAGTTTAAAAAAATGTCTATACCTGTTACAGGTATGGACATTTTTTTTACTTCTGTTCTGGATGTGGCAGTTCTGAGGACTGAGAAGAGAAGAATTGGCAAGAAATTCAAAGGAATCCCTTTATCCCGAACTCTCTTTTAAATTAAAAGTGTCTGTTAAAGTTCATAATTAAATTAAAACTATGTTTTAACAACATTCAACTTTATTACACAACTAATAAAGAATTGAATATAAAACTTACAAAATATTAAACCATAACCGCTTAATACTATATCTAAAAGTTTTTAATACACTTAGTCAAAATATAATGACAAAATAGCTTAACTTGTAAATCCGCAACATTTAACAATATTTGTCTATTTCTAAACAAATGTAGGTAGTAGTTATATAAATAGTAGTAACTCATAAATAATTTTAAAGAATCACATGTCATTTGTCAGTGAATGCCGCCATTTTGTCCAAGCCACATCAAGATGGCGGGTCAGCTGTCAAAATCAATGGGTGGCAGTGGCGGCGGTCGGTTCCGTTCTTTCCATAATTCAAACTTCGTTTCTTGCGAGTCTGTAAATTTACACTTTTTATTTAAGTATATAATACATTTTATATTACAGTATATATAATAATATGTGAAGTAGGTACAGTGTTGCATCTTCAACAGTCCGTTTACGTCTCATGGATGGACCTCCGCTTTACAGACCTTACCAAACCGGAAGGTCGGTCTCCAAACTGACGCCTTAGGGCCATAACGATTTTTTCAATATGTTTGATTAAAGGGCCAAACAGTTTAAATTTTTCTATCCTTAAGAAAGTTTAAGTTAAAATTTTAAATCTTAAGTTTAAATTTTTATATCTCTTTAATCCTTCTTCTCCTATTTCTAGACTAGTCGCAAAGTGTGCGACCGAGTAATTATCATTTTGTGTTGTCTTTTTCAACTAATCACAGCAATAGTAACAAAAATAAGACATTAGATGCGCGGGCTAGATTGATGACACTAGCCTTAAGCTGTCGCGGGCCGGATTGTTGGCACTGGCGGGCCGGACTTGGCCCGCGGGCCGTAGTTTGGAGACCTCTGGTCTAGACAAAATGCCACTATAGCGGAGCGATCGCTAGCGTAAAATCGCTAACGCAACTGTATGGTACTTGACATTTGTCACGAGATTATGCGATTATATGTATAGACTGACGGGCATTCATTGGTTGATTCTTTATTAAAACGGGATAACTAAATAATGAAATTTATTCAGCACTTGTGTATTCACACACACTTGTACTTGTCAATTATAATGTGTAAGACTTCTTAACTTAATTTAGAAGTATGTGTGGGGCAACATTGAATGACAGAATAAGGAATAGCGTGATAAGAGAACGGTGTGGAGAGAAAAAGGACGTGATTACGAAGATAGAGAAGGGAATGTTGAGATGGTTTGGTCACGTGGAAAGAGTGGATGAAGAAAGATTGACAAAACTGGTATACATGGCAAGTGTGATTGGCACAGTCGGAAGGGGAAGACCTCGACGAACGTTCTCTTTCCACATTGGAGACATCCTCGCCAAAGGTCAAATAAGATCCACCCTAAACCGACGTACTTGTATGAAGAATGTTATGAGAGTGAATGAAGCGAAAGATGTGTGTAGGATCGTATCAAGTGGAGGTCCATTGTCTCTGCCTACCCCGCTGGGAAACAGGCGTGAGCTTATGTATGTATGTATAAGACTTAATTTAACAAAAGTATCACTTGTTCACAAGTCGTTGCCCGTTCGATCCCCACCCATTGCACTACTGAGGTGAACCCACTCGTAACACAAGCATTTTAGCTTAGCATGGGGGGTTAACAACTATACCTAGGTACTAAGTAGTGGACGGCAAAACTGCTAGTAATAATTTAGAAAAAAAAGAAGTAATAATTATAATAGATTCTTACCCGTGGCTCGTGAGGACGTGAGCGAAGGTTTGACGAACCGCGCCAGTATGACGCGGGAGGGGGAGAGGGGACGTGCACGGGGACGGTGCACGTACGACACGTTAGTTGGCTGCGTCACTGTGTGGGTACGTTAATTTTGTTAAGTGTATTTATCAGAAACGAGAGCGTTTCTAAGAAATACATACAAAACCTAACCTAACTTCATCAAGAGCCCGTATAACGTCCACTGTTGAACATGGGCCTCCTCCCGGGGTAGGGTATTAGCCATAGTCACCACACTAGGAAACGATGCTGCTCGTTCCATGATATACGATTATTATCCTTGATATACGATGTTATAACCATCGGGACCAACCGTAAAGGCTTAGTGTGCTTTCCGAGGCTCAGAGGGTAGCCCCTAAACCAACCAGACCCGGAGAGAAATCTTAGAATATACACAAAGATTTCCTGTCCAGCGTGGCGATCGAACGAACGACCTCCGAGATTTAAAGCGAGCCAAATACCGCTACGCTACGGAGGTTGCCCTTATCTAACTTAGGAACGGACTCTTTTTTCTTTGAATCTGGCAAATACTAGCTAACCTGACAGACATTGTCCTGTCTTAACTAAAACTATATTAAATTGAACTTTTATTATTAGGCGCGATAGCTCTGAACTAACCGTGATGTGCACTAAGATCAGCACGCATTCTGTTATTGTTATGTCACACGCCATAAGATTACATTATACTTATTTTTCGAAGCCGGGTAAGGAAACTCGACATTAAGGGAATAGAACCGTGACCGTTATAGAGACTCAGGGAACCATCATTTTTTATGTCTGACCAGTGGCGTAGCTAGGTAACCAAGGGCCCTGGGGCAAATAAAAAAATGGGGCCCACTGCTTTCGAAACTGGTAAGGTTTTTTGAAGTAAAATCATTAAATATACAAATACTTTAAAAATGCTAAGCAACTTTATTATTTTAATACTTGGTTAAGGTATTGAGCAATAAAACGAAATAGAAAAGATTCAAGGGGTTTATTATATATTTATTTATTTATTTGTTCATAGATACGTTGCACCAGCTTAGTTATTTAACCTATCGCCGATGCATTGATATTTTTTTATTAAAATCAATAAATATTATTTAATTGAACAAGAATTAATTCTATTCATGTTACTGCCTAAAAATAAATATAATATATTATGCAAGTAATCCTGTGTGTTTTTAGAATTTTTTGACAAGTCACACCTGACCAAAAAAAATACGCCTAATTTTTTTTAACATCACGATAGAGCTAAAGTCTCCTAACAATTTTTTTTGTAGGTATCTCTTACGGATTTAGGTATCTATTGGCCAATTTAAAAGAAACCCTGTCTATGAAAACGTTAACTTGTATATTAATAAATAATCAATGGATGAAAAAAAAAAATAGTACATTTTTCTAATTCTACTGATATAACAAACATAATTATCGCCTTATTATCACATTCAACAATAAAGTTAAGTAGAAATCGTAAATAATAATATCGAGGGGTGAAAGGCTATTTGTTTGAAGCGACATTTTACGAACTTTACAGGAGAGCCATTTAAAGATTCAAAATTTGGAAAAAAAATCGTTATGGGGATATATAAAATGGGGATCGCAAATTTTTATTGAAAAAAAATCCCTGAATGTTTTGGTATAATTTTCAATTAAAAAACAGTTATGAGTATAAGATAAATTGTCGCTTAATACAAAATGATCTGTATCGCCTTATTTTTAGAGTAAAGAAAAATGATTCAACTTCCAACATTGTCACTAATCAGCAGCAGGCAAAATGGTTTAAGTGACTTTACAGTACTTATGCAGGAGAAAGCAAAATGATTGAATCGACGTTACTCAATAATAATAGGAATAGGCTATTTTGTTTTACTACCAATTTGGGTTTGGGTTTTGGGTTTTGTTAACGGTTCAGGAGAGTTGGCTTAAGCAACAATGAACATTCTTAAAGAGTTGTTTGATGTCTCAGATTTTGAAAGGAGTTATATAACTTGGTTGTTCTAAACAGAGTGAAAAACAGTTGTAGCGAAAGGGTTGAACCGACGACATGTCTTAATGAATTTGGCTGACGGCAAATTGGTTGAAGCGACATTGCACAGAGTAAGTAGTCGTAAGCAAAATGTTTGAAGGGACTTTTCATCTAAAGATAGCTACATCGAAAAACGATTTATCTGCCATCGAACTAAAATTTTAGGAAGGGAATAACGGCTTATGATCCGTTTCTCTGTTTTTGTATACAGCTTAAATGATATACTAAAAAAATATGGCAAATTTGAAGTCTGATCATACATCATGTTTGAGAATTATGCACTAAAATGGCATTGTTTTAAGTGCCATAAAAGTGCTCAGAATTGTACGAAACCCGGCTCAGACGACGCAGAAAAATTCGCTGAATCCGAATATGTATATAACTCCATATCGTCCAAAATGTCGCTTCAAACAAATAGCCTTTCACCCCTCGATATGCAGATATTGATATCCGACAAATTGATGCAAACGTTAATAACACTGTCAACCCACACAAATAATTTAGGGGAATTCCCTTTTTACAACTTTGGAATTTCTCACAACTGTGTTGCCATGATTAAACTCGAGTTGCCACCTGTCATATTTATTTTAAAAATGGCAGAAATTTTCAAAAGTTGAGTTCGATTCAGATTTAGGTAAGGATTCGAGGGCCCCCTGAGCTTGAGGGCCCCGGGGCACTGCCCCGCCTAGCCCCTTGGTAGCTACGCCACTGTGTCTGACCACAAAAAGGATCCATAAATTTACTTGGTGTTAAGTAGCTTTATCTATCCGTTTTACGTCCACCGCTGAACATGGGCTACCTCTTCAGACTTTAGCAAGCCACGGCTATTTTGCCCAAATCTTGCTTGGCAGTTGCATTGATGATCGCAATAAGATGGTATCAAATTTAAGCCTGATAGATGCTGCTGCCCATCCTTCAGCTGTATGTCTCTCAGTCAGCCAAATCAGTTTAGCAGTTTTTGCTTGAAAGCGTAGCAAATATCCATCCATCCATACTCACAAACTTTCACGTTTATAATATTAGTAAGGACTATATTACGATACGGAGTTTACTACGACTTACCTGGGGTTCTGGCGGGGCGGGGGGTGAGTTGTATCAGTAGCGCGAGAGCTGCGCACGCGCCGCAAGCGCAGCACACAACACTGAAGCCCACCACGTAGCCGCAGGGGGGGTACCACCACCACTGCTTAGTTATAAAATATTAATGCGCCCGTATTTATAGCCCGTAGGTTGCTGGTTTAAAATATACCACTCCATGTTTTCCCGGGGTTGAAGAGATTGATGAAAAAACATATTTTCAAAAGACTAGTAGAAATCTAAGGAGTAAAAATGTATACCAGCTGCGAGTATAATATGACAATCTCCGTAGCGTAGCGGTGTTTGGCTCGCTTTATATCTCGGAGATCATGGGGTCGATCCCCACTGCGTACAGGAAATCTTTCTGTAAATTCTAAGATTTCTCTCCGGGTCTGGTTGGTTCAGGGACTACCCTCCGTGCCTCGGAAAGCACGTTAAGCCGTTGGTCCCGATTATTATAACATCACCTATAATATTCTTATCTCAAGGAACGGGCAGCAGTGTTTTCTTGTCTGCACATCCTAATACAGCGGTCACCAACCCGTCTGCCAAGCGTGGTGACTATGGCAAATACCCTGCCTCGGGTGGAGGCCCATGTTCAGCAGTGGACGTTATACGGGCTTATGATGATGATGATGATGATGATGATGATGATGATGATGATGATGATGATGAGTATATAGCTGATATATAAAGCTAGGCCGAACCTTTGTTCGGTTTGCTTATAATAAGATACCAAGGTCACATAACCTTATTATAAATGATTTTTAATTTCATTTAAACAGCCCGTTTGCATCTTCAGCTTCAGACTGGCTAGGCAGGGTCATTGAAAGATATTGCCATAATCACCACGCTTGGCAGGCGGATTGATAATCACAGTAAGGACACCTTGAGTTGATAAATGCTGCCGCTTTATGACACCGATGGAAGATATGGAGTGTTCTATTCTAAGCCGGAATCCAATTTTGTTGTGACCTTTTCTTTAACTTAAAACCTTTATCCATTACTATTAATATATAGAGTGCCACGAGGCTTTTTCAAACTTCAACAGACTTAAAGGTGAACATGGCTCCAGCCTGACATTGCAGCAAATTAAAGGCATGCATCAATTTTACGCATGATTACCGTACCGTACCGTACCATGTTTTCCGTACATCTCAAAATGGTTATCTTTATAGGGTTTTTTTTTTGTTTTTTTTTTAATATTTCTATCAGAACTTTGCAGTTTACTAGTATTCTTCTTAACCCCTCGTGCTAAGCTAAAATGCTTGTGTTACGAGCACTAGTGTATTCACGCCGGTAGTGCAATGTGTGGGGTACGAATCGGCGGCGACCTGATATCACAAGTCCGGCGCCCTAGCCATTGGGCCACGGTCGCTTCGTTAAAAAGTGAACTTTCAGACAAACGTTCCATCATATCACTAATGATATCATAATAATACGTGCATCATACCTGCGCAGTCGGTTGACGCTGTTCGCGTTGTCTCCCTCAGTGTGAGAGCATTTGCCACGGGAAGAGTTAGTGTTGGGTGGACAGGGCACTGGAAAGGTAAAAGGTTTGAAAAAATATAATTTTAAAGAGGTTTCCGCTTTCCAACATAGGTATTTGATAATCTATACTACCTACTTAAGTAATAAAGGTTTGGGAATTGTTTGTGAAGTTGTATAGGTAGAATCTCTGGATCTACTAAACAGATCTTTCAAATTCAATGTGAGTGTCATATTCTATATTTTATGTCAAGATTTCCACATGAACGAGATCTACGCGGGTGAAACCATGCAGCTAGATCAAAATTTTTTTGGTTGTAGTTTACCTATTAAAATCTATTGGCTATATCAAGTTTTATAGAATATCGCTTCACATGAAATCTTTCTTACGGTATCATATAATCAATAAGTAGGAACTCTGAACTTTACTTCTTTTCGATATTCTATGATAGAAAAACAAATAAAATATTCTTCATCCTGATATTAAAGTTATTATTGAGAAAATCCTTTTATTGAAAGACAGTTTCTAAATGTTATGGTGATACAATTTTGATTGTTGGTGTACCTAAATATTTTTGTAATAGGCTAGTTGACACTTTTTTGAAATTATTTTTATATGGTCACGAATAGTTCAACTAGACCAAGAAAAAAATAGGTAAGTATGGCATTTTTTTGAGAACTAGAAAGCACTAAAATAAATATTTCGAAATTGGCTTGACATTTGGAGACGAAAACGATGTCAGACATGTTGATCTATATAGATTATCTATGTTCAAGAGGAATGACGTCATGACTCAGAAAGTGTAATAGAAAAGGATCGCGTTCATGTTTATTAACAAGATGTATGACGTCACAAAATGGCTGATAGCGTTTTCGGAAGTTAAAGACATAGACAAAATAAATAATTTTCATATTGAGTTTATACAAACATATTCAAGGTTTATGAACAGAAATTATTATATTTAGGTTCCATATGACAAATACTTTTAGAAATAAACATCATTGTAACATAATTTCATATGTGTCAACTAGCCTATTGTTACTCGCCCGCCGCGGCTCCGCTCGCTCGACTCCTGCCTTGTATGGTCACTGTTCTAACCTAACCAACTATTTCCTTTTAAGAAAGCCAATCACATAACGATACCTATTAAGTACTATTTCTCAATAAAAAACTCTTCGCTACTCCGTTAACTATGCATGAAAAAAAAATATTTTAAATATGTCAATTTATTAAATTAATGAAGCTTAAATAATACAATAACATAGGAACCCTACAGTAATGAAAATATTTTTATCCAAGTCATAGTCATATCGTTACGTAATTAGCCTCCTAGTATCATGTCTGACGGGGTCACAGTTTCTAGAAATTAAAGAACTAGAACTCACTACATATCTTCTGTATCTTGAGTAGATAGTATCCAGCAGGACACAGGAGCACAACGTTGATCTTACCGGGTGCCAGGAGGGACATAAGCTTGCGGTATTCGTGGTGCCCGTTCGAATCTAGAAGTCATTTTATTAGGTACAGTCCGGTCAAGTCAAAGTCAAATATTCTTTATTCATGTAGACACGTGTAAAATATTTTAAATCATGTTCTTATGATGCGTCCATTTCTTTTTCCGCCACCAGTCCCTCAACGTGGCAACTCTGAGAAGAACTGGCAAGAAACTCAGAGGAATCCTTTTTTAAAATAAATTTTATGTTACAATTATCAATTAAGCAGTATTGTTTCAGAGCAACTCACTCCCAAGCAGTTTTGTCATTGACATAATAAGAAATTTTATAATAAGCCTCTTTACATAATTTATCTTTGACATATCGTTTAAACTTGTTTATAGAAAGATCTCTTACATTATTAGGAAGTTTGTTGTAGAAGCGTACCTATACATTGCCCCATAAAAGAATTGCTAATTTTGTGGAGACGTGCAGTATAGTGTTGTATATGTTCATCATCAGCATCATTATTATAATCATCAGACCGTATAACGTCCACTGCTAAACACGGTGCTCCTTCCATGGGAGGGTTATGCCATAGTAACGACTCTTGGCATGCGGGTTGGTGACCGCAGTATAACGACGTAACAGAGAGAAAAAACGACGAAACTGTCCGTTCCCTGGTATACTATTGTTTTAGATGATGGTATAACACTCGGAATCAGAATTTTCCTGATCTACGATTGTTCCAGATGATGTTATTTGAATCCAGATCGCAGGCCCCCACCGCCTTTTTGGCTATTGGAAGTCTTGAGGAGATTTCCCACAATAAGTTTGGCGGTCGTTTGGAGGTTGTGTGACTGAATGAATATTTTTTCAGTAAAAACACAGTTGTGCGGAATGGACAGACTGTCAAAAATATTATAATCGCATAAGTAGTTACCTTCTTCATGAAGTGAACGCGTGATTATTGTCTTTGCAATATTCTTATATGGTCGTAGAACTTCAGTTTCGTTTCGTCTGGTCAATACCACTGGAAAAATACACATAAAAGTTATGGTTAAGGATCTTTTCGACTGTTCTAGAGGCTCAGTGGTTATGGTAGTTGCTTGAGACCTGGTATTCTGGGTTCGATTCCTACTCGGGACATTTAATTGCGTGAACCACTGATTACAATGATGCTACGGGGCAGCAAAGGACAAGAGGCCCCTGGCCACAAATTGCTTTCCCACTAAATGTGTAGAAATTTTAGGCACTGTTAGGAGCACTAAACAGACGCTGCCCAACGTTGCCTTTGACATGTTACCTTTCCGAATGTTATAACATCGTCTATAACAAGCGTATACCAGAAGCTCTATACCTGGAATATCAGAAAGCACTGGAGTGTTCTCAACACACAGCATCACGAAGGAAGCTAGCAGGTCCCGGCGGCACTGGACGCTGCAGTTCATCAGCTGAGGGTGGACGGTGAGAACTGCTGCTCCCAAGATCAGGGAAGTGTTGGTAATCTGGAAGTAGAACTTACCCTCTGTTATTCTGAATGCAACCTGAGTAACTGCTGCCAACACTACTACAATAGTACTGTAACGAAGTAGTCCTGGTGGACGGTCAGGGATTGCTTTAGGCCATAAGACCGCCCATTGTACTGTTTCAATCTTTCATGTATTTTTCTGTCTTGTTTGCTTATGTGTGTACAATAAAGAGTATTATTTCTATTCTAACAAAATAGTTCTTCTAACCGATTCGGCCAATCTCTAAGGATTTTAGCCATCTGCGCAAGACAATACTATTTTTTTAACAAGATTACTAGCTGAGATTTGCCGTCTCTCTTAGAGGTTATTCTTGTTAACCCCTGTTCTGTTGAGTGGGTTCACGTCGGTAGTGCAATGGGTGAGTATCGAACGGGCGACCACAAGATCACAAGTCCGACGCCCTAGCCACTGGTCTACGGCCGCTTGTTATTATACAGAAGTGTGTGCGCATACGCAGGTGCATTTTCTTTGGTATTGTTCTACCGACACTCGCGGTGTCAGGCGCAGGACTGACACCCTAACTTGCTCTCCGAGACACGAGTGAAACACCACAAACTTTCATACATCGGGTTGGTACTGAGATTTTCTAAATATAATATTTTTAGCTCCTTTTGACGATGGCCTATTGTAAATAAACCGCTTAAGAATACTACTCACCGTATCCTTCGCACAAACCGGCTCGTCAACTCTTATGGAGCACAACTTTCCACATCTCATTTCTTTGGCCATCACTGGACCTAAGTGATGGATGGATTCCAAGTCCTGGAAATAATAGGAGTAATCTTTTATTTATAAACAGCATACCATGCGCCTTTTTACTTTTTTGATGGGTTACTAAAAAAAACATTCACTTCTCCAGTCCGTTTATGCCCACTGCTGAATATGGAAGTCAGAGGCGGATTATCCATAAGGCAAACTAGGCACGTACCCAGGGGCGCGGGCGGAATAGACGCTGGAACAGCAACTGTAGTTGAGGCTAATGCAAGTCTGAATAAAGAAATGCCAGCTCCAAATTGGAGTAACCTCTACCACACATGTAGTAATGCCAACTATAGTGATCAAATGTTACTAGTACTAGGTATTAATAAAATGGGGGCGCCGTTGAGATGCTTGCCTACGGCGCTATCAACGTTTAATCAGCCTCTGATGGTGGAAACTTTTTAGTAAAAAATAGCGCTGCCGATTACAAATCGTCAATGATTGAAAAATCAAGATGTATGTTGACTCAATTTACCTCGTAAGCGCAGTCACGATTCATTTTGTAGACGGACAGAAACACCACATCGTATGTTGGTAACGTCATCACGGATACTTTTATATTTCTATGCAGAGTTTTATCCTGAAAGTATACACGGTATGTAATATGCGATCAGTACATATATTTTACAGTAGACACTGGTTTCAATTGCGGTAACCATATTATCGAAGTTATCGTTGCGACATCGATACTAATATTATATAGAGGTAATAATACGAATCTTTTTATCTGTAGGTACCAATAATATAAAATACAAGATCTTTTGAATTACCAGTGGAGCTTGTTTTTTTTTTATTTCAAAAATATATATGCTATAAAAACATATTAGGACACAGTTGTCCCGAAACGTTTGTGTGTCCTAACAGCACACGGAATGTGTTTCATTTGTTCCGTGTAACAGCAGTCCTAGCTTCTTGTTTTGGATAAGAACATTTAAAGCTGTACGAACAAATATTAATTAGGTTTTACGATGTTAAACTACATTAATCATCCTAGTGCCCATATCGTTAGTAAATGGTCTGATATATCCTCACCTGGCTACAAATATAATTGCCAACATTCTTCGGCTCAGCATTCCTGATGTACACCCTGACTCCTTGGAACCTGACATTGTCCTGGTCCAGAATACCGCTCTTGTCAGCTTCCCAAATGTAATCACCGTCAGATCTGTACGGCTTGTGAGCGAGGCAGTTGAGGGCCACATTGTCACCCTGCATTACGAAGACTTCGTTCTGTAAAATATGAAAACCATCGTCATCAGCCTATATTATTATGTCGTCTCCTGGTGAACATGGGCCTTCTCCTGAGGGAGAGTTTTTACCATAGTCACCACTCTTAGCTGGCGGGTTTGTGACTGCAGTATTATCTAACACACAGAAGTAAACGCTGCTGACCGTTCCCTTGTCTCCATTTTTTTAAAGATGATGGTTATAACAATTAAGTCCATGCTTTCCGAGGCACGGAAGGAAGTCCGTCCCTCAACTAACCAGACTCGGAAAGAAATTGTAGATTCACACAATTCTTGTTAATCTTTCAACGGAGGATACAAACTTGAGCAGAGTAGTAGTAACTTCCACAGATTAAGTTTGTTTGCCTCAATAGGAGACTTTGCTAAAGTCATGGTAGGTTAATAACCGCATAACGATAAAATCCGCATTGCAATAACGTTTCTTGCCATACCAACGTGATAAGCAAATAACTAACAACAAGCAAAATGACAAAATGCCGCATTACAATGGAAACATGTAATTGGACAACTGGATCTTATAAAATATCGACGATGACCAAACTAGTTTAATGTACTCCAGTATGGAAAATACCATTTAACACAAAGATATTTCCCAGAGTTAGCTGGTAAAAGAATGTTTGTCACCTTACCTCTCCAGGATTCAACGGTGGAATATTCCTTAAACCTAGGTCTGTTTTGAGCCTAGCATCCCTCTTTTTCCTATCAACAATCTTGTAGATTCCATTATCACCTCTTACGAAATGTTCAAACTCATCGTCATCATTGAAAGTGGACATGTAAAATTGATCTTTGACAAAATCATCTTTTATTCTTATTTTATCAGCATATTTCATATAACTTTTAGCAGATCTTTTGGCACGAATCCAATCCCATCTTTTCCTCTCTTCTCTATTGTCATTTATAATAAAACTTCTTTTAATTTTCCGATGTTTATAACATGTGATATTCCTAACGTAGTTTTCAAAGGTGGACGAAGGTAGTTTCTGGTGAAGGTCTGTGATATGACGAAAAGTGGCTGCCAGGTCGCAGATTTTGGATTGCGGGCTATATTTAGTGCGCTGACGACAGACTTTGGAGGTTGTCTTGGCATTTCTACTGGATGAGACACTTTTTTGTGGGTTTGAAGCCTGGTGGTGATGAATAACCTCTTGAAACAAAAGACATATTAATTAGTGAGATTCGGGAAATATGTATTACAAGAATAGACTTTCAGGAAAAACTGACTAAAAAAATGTGGAGTGCAAGCAAATAGGTGTGTTGATAAGAAACTTGTATATTTTTGTAACATGCAGAGGAGATGATTGCCGCGCAAACGATTCTAGTCGCTCACATAAAAAAGGCACACAAAAGCATTGCATGTAAGGGTACTTCCCTTAACGAGCTTATTGACGCCCTTAGCTAGCTTTTTGACCGAGCCTCAAATAACAATATAGACTTATGCAGTGTGACTTCCAAGTTAACCTTACCTGGTATCATAATAGCAGTTGAGATGGAATTTGCTTTCAAGTTGTTTTTACCGCTCATGGTCTGGAGATGCAATTTCTTTTTCAAGGTCGCGATCATATCTCTGACAGTCGTAGACTCTTGCTGTTTAACTACCTTTGAACATGTAAAATTACTTAAGGTCTATTTGTAAGTGTGGCTGTTGAAAAAATGAGTGATGATTTTTCTCCGTAAAAATGGTCTAAAACATATTTGGTTAATGAAATAGTGACTTGAACTTCGGAATAAGGTATTATAAATAACTATATGACTTAAAATCATTGTAAGCACCCTAAATACTTTAGCTATCATACATAGGCCTCCCCCGAGGGGAGATTTTAATATATAGAGGGTCGCTGGGCCACGCACAACTAGTCACAGTATTCCTCATTTAATTAAATTGTGGTAACTTATTTACCTCACTCTTAAAATTATTCCTCATTTTTCAATCATACTATACCTTGGGTATACTACCTGCCCTTTTTTTTTTTTTTTTGTTGTCCGGGGGTAAATGCCTTGACGCATTCCCACCACCGTTGCAGCGTATTTGCGCGCTGGCGGTGGGATATGTGGGACTCGCCCTCTCCATAGCGTGGTATGCTAAAGTCATACCACGAGGAGAGGACCCTACACCACTAAAACCTCCCGGACACTCCTTCGATCCGCCGTTGGCGGGGGTCGGGTACGCATGAGCAATCCGGCCCCCCGACGGCACCGGCGGCCAATATGGTACCGCGGGATCTCCAGGGCCACACTTACAGTGGCCCATTTGCCCAATTATAGGGACGCCCGGAGTGTAGAGGCGTCCCTACTCCTCATGGGTCAGCCTCGAAGGGAGCGGGGCCCATGTTCCCCACTCCCCAAGGCCGAGCCTAGGGCGGTAGGCGGCGGGTTTCGGCCCGCCGCCGACGGCCAACACGCCGTCTGCGAAGCGGGTGGGCAGAGGGATCTACTTCCCTCTCCCGCTCCGCGGCCTCCTTCTGTGACATAACTTGTCTACAGAAGGAGGCAACCGCCTCCCACGACCTCTCGCTTTGAACCATCTTCGAAATGATGGTCGGCAGCGAGAGGTCGTCTCCCACCACGCCAACGAGCTCCTCCCGCTCGTTGGCCCACGCCGGACACTCCACCACCGTGTGCTGCGCCGTATCGTCGGCACAGTCACAGTGGTGACAGCGAGTGTCCGGCTCTCCCTGCGCCACGTTGCACAGGTAGTGGCCGAAGCAGCCATGGCCTGTTACTACCTGTGCAACGTGGTAGGTGACGTCGCCGTGACGGCGACCGGCCCACTTTTTTAAATGGGGCCGAATCGCCTCCACCGTACGCAATCCGCTCCGCGGCGCGGCCTCTAGCCGCTCCTGCCATTTCCGGAGGGTTTGGCGACGGATCTCAGTCCGCCACCGTGCAACACCCTCCGGGAAGGGGTCGCGGCCAGAACGCGCCCCCTCACACCTCCGATACTACCTGCCCCTACTAATATTATAAATGTAAATGTAAGTTTGTTTGTTACGCTTTCATATGAAAACTACTGTGTCCTAATATGTTTCTACTAAACCGATCATCATGAAACTTTGTACACATATTCTTGAAGGTATACGAAGTAACATAAGATACTTTAAATGCGAGCGAACCCGCGGGTAAAAGCTAGTATTTGTATATTGAAAATTACCTTTGGTCTTAGAAGATGCTTTCTTGCCAATCTTATTAGCAAGCATGTTTAGCAGACCAGTAGACTTTGGGGAGACAGCATCGGATGACGGTGCTGAAGCCTGGAGGAACGGCTCAATGGCATCGAAAGTAATAAATTGATCTTGTTTAAATGGTTCGGATGTAAGTTTCGGTGTTCTGGAAGAAGTTGTTCTATTTATGATATACTGGATTTCTTTCTACAAATGTCACACTTGACGGGTTGATTTTATGGTGTTAATGACATGAATATAAAAGGATAGTCTTTTTGTACTAGAACCTCTTTTAAATAACTCTAGGTGCAACGGATACAGTGTTTTTTCGGATTAACTTAATAATTCATTTGAAGTCGCAGAACATAATTTTGAATATATCTGAATTATTATATGTGACTTTTGACTCATCATTCAGAAACATATACACATTCGGCAAAGTATTGATGCAAAGTTTCCGAGATATCGCGAAAAAGGTGTTTGCACCTCTTTTTCCAAGATGGCGGCCGGGGGACAAAGGCGGCAACCCTACAAACTTTGGGTTAAGCTTCAATTGACCCCACACATGTCACAAAAATAAAATTGTGTCCTCTAACAAATGCAATATTAGGTCCTTAAATTGTAACATTTCAATGGACTATAGTAATTCATTTTGAGGTGACGGACGGACAATCAAGCTACTAAAGAAGAAATCTATAAGAACATACAACTTACTCTGCAGATTGACTTCTTCTTGCCAGGACACTATTCTTAACATCTACTTCTCCTCCATAAGCAACTTTCTCCCACTCATCGTTAAGTCTGTCCGTTTCGTACTGAATTATAGACAGAAGCAGATTCTTATTGTCATCCTTATTTGCTTTCAGAAGTTTATTGACGAGTGGTTGATCAATTTCATCAATTATTACGATTGTAGGATTTCCATCAGGAATATTAGATGAGCTTTCAGCAGATATTTCAGTAAGCAAGTCTTTTTCGTTGCCTATGTCTCTCCCTCGACGCTCTTCATTTAATTTATAATTCTGTTTACTAACTCGTTGTTTGTTCGAATCATTTTTTTTGTAATTTTTCAGAAATTTGAAAGTCACAGCTTTAAGTCTGTCCAAAAAATGTTTCGATGTTATTTGCTGAGTTGTTTGTTGTACGGATGGTTGAAATTTAGTTAGTTCAGAACCCATTGGTGATTTATTAGCATGCGTTGTTTCAGTAGATGTAAAAGCTGAATGAGAAGTTAGATTATTAGATGTTACAGGAACATCTATATGAGATGATGAATCATTAGGTCCTGAACTCATAGTATCGGTATTAGGATTCGTGCTTTCATCAATAGCTACTGTGGCCTCAGAACTAAGCTCAGGTATAATAGCATGTGTTTTTGTGTCAGCTGTAACAACTGAGTCAGACGCTTCTTCAGAACTTATTGAAGGGATATCGTATTTGGTTATATCATCATTATTTACTACTGAATTTGACACAACTTCGTCAGAAGAAGATGATAGATCTAATGAAGAGGTCACCGGTGTTGTCGATGACGATGATGTGGATGAAATATCATAAGGAAAATACTTAGACGATGTTGATGTGTTGGTTATTGTTGTTGGTGCATTTGTTGTAGACAATATCGATGTTGATTCTGTTATTTCAGATTTTGGGTTCGTTCCAAAGTTAGTTGTAAATTCCTTCGTAGATACTTGTGTTTTATTTATAGCAAATTCTTGATGTTTTTCTGGTGACTGAAGTGCCTTGTCTAAGAACATTGTAGATCTATTAGATTCTCTGTTCATTTTTTCGATGTCCTTAATACTGCCAAATAAGTTTAGAAATTCATTTATATTTCTAAGATACTCTTCTTGGCTTTGGTATTCTGTAGTCGCATCTATCTGATCTGAAGTTTTCGGGTTGGTTTGTAGTGTCATATATATATTTTCCTTCTCAAAGGGATTCGTTATTTTATTAGAGGTACAAATTGCTTTGATGAAGTTGGTTGTGTCGGAATCCTTTTTTGATATATTTTTTGTTTCAACGACTGAGATATTAATTTGAGGAACTATTTTTTGTGTCTCTCGGTCAACTCTCGTCTCCAAACTATTGCCTTTCATATAATTATTCCAAAATGCACCACCGCTATCGGATATAAGCGGGTCCTCGTCGTCTATGCCTCGTTTCCATTGAAACTTACTTTTAATGGGCTTTTCTGTGACGTAGTATGTAAATAATTTTTCTTTTCTGTTGCGGTGAAAGAAATTTCGGAAACCCTTACGCTTTTTGTTGTGTATGTTTTTGTGAACTGCATCATAATCAACGATATTATTTATGATATCTATAGGTTGCGTGCTTTCTTGTTTGCTATTTCCTGTATCAGAAGTAGTTATAATTGAACTGGAGCTTAAAAGATTTTCAGTGTTTTCCGGATTACAGATAATATTCACATTTATATTGTCAAGAGAGTAAACATTTTTTACAACTTTCTTAGGCGGCAGATTGGAACGTTTTTCGTATATTTTTCGGTTTATGCAATGATAAATACCTTGAATCAATTTATCTACTTCTTTTTTAAGCTTATTATTAAAAGAGCAAGAAATATCTGCATTCATATTTAGATCGTCTGCTACGGCATTTAAATCGTTAATCAAGTTTGTGATACTATCTTTTTTTATAACTTTCACTGTTTTGACTACATCCTTCTTATCTATAGTTGTACCAAACGCATTGCAAGTTCTTCCTTTACATTTTCCCTTGACTCTTTTACAATAATCGTGTAAACTTTTATCGATCCTTTGTACTGCATCTCTGAGTTTCTGTCCACCACTCGGGTTCATCCAGAAATAAGTTTGTATTTCTGTACAGTGGTCATTCATATATTGTCTTAGGTTGTTAAATTCGAAAATAAGCTCATCCATAACTGCGTCACTGGCTGCGCAAGCTCGACACATACAGACATTTGGTTTGCACTTGCAGTTACAAACTCTATCGTGTCCAAAATATTTCTTTAAACCACCCCAATTTATTTTTCGTTTATGAATATATTGATTGGCCTCTACACTTTCTTCAGCGTCATGAGTAACAACATTCTGTCCAGTAGTGGACAGTGGTAGTGTAACTTGCCTTATTTTCCTTGTAGTGTCTTTACGAGATCTAGTCAGATTTTCATATAATTCTACTAGTTGTTGATTAACCGCAGATATCAATTCTTTGGTTAAAGTAACTTTGGTTAGAGTCTTCATATTTGTAGCTTTTTCTTCCATAAGTATTGTGGAAGCTTGTCGAGGCTTCAAATTTGTGAGATCAATTTTAGCTTGAAGTGGTTTAAGGACATATCCGGTTGTAGGTTTGTCGACTATCAGATACATTCCTGGAGATAGACCATCGTCGGCAGTTTTGGTAAACAGATGAAAAGCGGGAGAGTAAGTTGCTGTTTCAGGATTTTCGATAGAATTTACTTGGTATTCTAAATCAACAGGAGTAAACATCTTTGCTGAAAATACTTTCCGCACCCGCACTTGTTCTAGTGATCTTTTCTTTCCATTCTGAAAGCCAACAGGAATAGCTATATGAACTTGAATAGCATTAGTATTTTCATTTTTTAAATCAATAGACTTTGTAGCATTATTCTGCATCACAAAAGCATTGTTGAAAACAGTTGGCATATCTTTTTCTTCGTTTCTCATAAGATCTACAATTACTTCTAATGCAGCAACGTCTTTAGCTGTAAATGTGTTTGGTATGTCTCTCTTCACATTGTTGTGTGGCCATGAATTACGAACTTTTCTCGTTCTTAGATTTGATGTAATTTTGTAACGGTTACTTAATGTTTTCGTTTTCTTAATTTTGGAAAACATCTAGAAAGAGTACCAAGCATTACTATATTCGTATGACAACTAAAAAGAAAATGAAATGGAATAACATAAGTTTAACATACCAAGCTCTCTTCAATATCTGGATCAAGGTACAAAACTTCATTGTGCAATTTTCCTTGTGGAGTATGGGAAGGGCTCATGTCTTCTTTAAAGATATGACGGAATAATAAATCATGATCGGCATCTTTATGGGCCAAAGTTTCAGCTATTTTGTTGTATTTTTTCACTCTGCGTATAGTCTCTGAGTAATATTTATTAACAAATACTGGCGTTGTCAAATCATTCGCACTGTCTTTTCCAAAATCCTGATTACTTGTTGTAAGGTATTTTTTCATAATGTCGATACATATCATTTTCGAAATGGTTTTTATATCAATTGTTTCTTGACTGTTATTTAATGCAGATTCTTCGTCAGTCATATAAGGATTAGGATTTATTTGGATTTGTGAGCCAATATTATTCAATTTATTGTTATAATGTGAGGTATACTTGAAAGCTTGTAGATTTGAATCATATTTTTTTGAGTAAGGTTTAAAAGTAAAATGGTCAGATAAAAAATTATGACCTTTTATAGTGTCTGATCTGAGCGTAGATGTTCCTATTCCTTCCTTATTAATAATACTTGCAGGAGAAAACGGAAGCGCTGATATATTTTTTGAATTAAGAATCACATTATTGTTATGATTTCTCATGATAGTCTGTGTAGTATCTGGAATTACCTCATAGTCTAATTTAAACAATGGAGGGGCTATATAGTCAGTATCCTTTTGTTGATCATCCACGCTAACAGCGCTAGGTTCTTCTTCATCAGTTCTCATATCTAAAGCCTCCATATTGTTATCCACATTTGGTGGCATCATGGTATACTTTAATATAGAAGATCTTTCAAACGGGATACTTGGAGTATTTATTTCAAATTGTGAACCAAGATCGATATTGTAATCATTTTGAATATTTTTGAAGTTAGTTTTTAGATTTTGATCTTTCTGGTCTGAGTGAGGCTTAAATGCTATGTTGCGGGATAAGAAGTTATCTTGATTGGAGTGAGTTGAACTTTTGATAAACGTAAGAGGAGAAAAACTAGATGTATTACCTAAAGGCGTGTAACGGTTAAATTGCAGTGGTTGCGTCCTCTGAAAAATAAATGAAATATCAATGGAAGCGTTATAGATGTATGTCTTGTGGTTCATGCTAGCCGTCTCCGCAAAATAAGTAATTCTTTTATGGGGCAATGTATACGGTTCTATAACAAACTTCCCAATAGTATAAGAGAATTGTCTATAAATAAATTTAAAATGACTATTAAAGCCAAATTGTGCAGCAGGGCTTATTATAAAATTTCCGATTATCTTTGTGACATAAATGCTTGGGATTAAATCGCTCCAATCTCAATGTAAAATAAAGTATTTTGTTATTAGGTTAATAAAAATTGTTATGTATTATTAGATTTTAAAAGAGGGTTCTACTGAGTTTTTTGGCAGTGTTTCTCAGTAGTCGCCACGTCACGCACTGCACGGTAGGAAAAAAAATATGACGATTCCAAACTAATGTAACCATTTTTACGGAATAAATGAATTTTGAATTTGAATTTTGAATTTGAATTTTGAATTTGAATTTTGAATTTGAATTTTGAATTTGAATTTTGAATTTGAATTTTGAATTTGAATTTTGAATTTGAATTTTGAATTTGAATTTTGAATTTGAATTTTGAATTTGAATTTTGAATTTGAATTTTGAATTTGAATTTTGAATTTGAATTTTGAATTTGAATTTTGAATTTGAATTTTGAATTTGAATTTGTAGTCTTTTCACCAACCAAATGGGCTACAGTCAGTGTGGCCCAGGAGATCCCGCGGCACCATATTAGCCGCGGGTGCCCTCGGGGGGCCGGATTGCCTCGTGCGTACCCGGCCCCCGCCAACGACGGATCGTAGGAGTGTCCAGGGGGTTTTAGTGGTGTAGGGTGCTCTCCTAGTGGTATGAGTAAGCATACCACCGCTATGGAGAGGGTGAGTCCCACAAAACCCGCCGCCATTGCGCGGATACGCTGCAATGGTGGTGGGAATGCGTAAATGCTTTTCACCAACAATCTCTAAAAATAAGTGCATTGCAAATAAACTTATAATTTACTAACTGCACCCCGCGGTTTTACCCGCGTTACTATGCTCCACGGGGTCGGAACTTGATGTTTTGTAGCCTATGTGTTAATCCAGCTTATAAGCTCTGCTTATCTGCGTGCTTTCAGCCAAATACGCTCAGTAGTTTTTGCGTGAAAGAGTAACAAACATACATCCATACATAAGAATGTTATGAATGTTAGGATATATTCCCTCTAGCGGTTTCACCCGCGTAAGTCCGGTTCCTGCAGGGACTTCATCTTTCTTTCTCTTCACTAAATAAAGCCTTACTCGATAAATGGGCTATCTAACACTGAAATAATTTCAAATCAGACCAGTTGTTCCTGAGATTAGCCCCTTCAAGCCAACAAATTTTTGAGTTAATATATTAGTATAGATTAGTTACCATGGCAGGATGTCCAAACTTTCTAAACATAGGTCCATCTGGTTGGCCAGTAGTAATAATGAAACCTCCTTCATCTTCATAAACGTCATCTTTAATTTCCTGTGGCGCTACTTCACTATGGAAACCTATAAGACAAACGCTTTTTAAGCTACATTGTCTTTTAATGGATGAGTTGTAAAATCTTAGGGCTGATTAGGGCAAACATAATCTAAACAACGAAATAAAATTGAAGTGTCTATTTATAATGGATTAATAGGTAACAGGTTTTTACTAAATGCATATATATGAATGTATGCAGGGTTACTTTTTAAAACACTAACAACCTTTGGGGCATAAAAGTACTCATGATTATGAACAACTTTTACATTAAAGGCACTCACCGATCGTAGTTTGAAAAGAGGCTTTAAATTTGTCTTGTATCTCTAAAAAAAGAACCATAAAATTAGTGAGTAGAAAAAGATATCGTCACACGTTTGTTTTTTTTTTTAAACTCTCCAATATAAATACTAGCTGCTCGCACGAGGTATATTCACATAACTTCCTTTAGGGAGGGAGGGAGAAGGAGGAGTTAGTATCTCATTACCACTGGGGTATAAGTATAAATGCGGTACGAGTCTCGATTTAAATCATGGAGGTCGTGGGTTCGATCTCTACGAAAAACCTGTGTGCAAGACCGCACAACCTTTTTATATATTAATATTGTCTATGTTTTTATACCTTTTCTATTTCCTGTCATTTTGATACTTATTATTATTAGACTTTTGTTTCCAACGAACCAACGGCTTTTTTATTATTTCAGTCCTAAACAACCTGTGTATCATAATCATCATCGGCCCGTACAACTTCCACTGCTGAACATGGGCCTCCTCCCGGGGGAGGGTTTTGCCATAGTCACCTCACTTGGCTGGCGGATTGGTGGCGGTTTGCAGTTTATAGATGATGTTATAACAATCGGGACCAACGGCTTAACGTGCTTTCCGAGGCACGGAGGGTTGTCCCTCAAGCAACCAGACCCGGAAAGAAATCTTAGTATTTACACAAAGATTTCTTGTCCGGTGTGGGGATCGAACTCACGACCTCCGCGACTTAAAGCGAGCCAAATACCGCTACGCTACGTATACGCTTTTAAACAAATTTAAGATTTATTTTCAGAAGAAAACTACACAACAAGTGTAAGGTACATTCACTCACTCGGCAATATATTGAAAATTCTCTTTTCTCGGCCATTTTCTTTAGAATATTGAGAGTCCAATTGCTTCAGATCGTATAAATTAGAATCCTGAGCTTCATATAGAGGTGCGGTACTTTTTTTTGGCCGAATTCCTTTTACTGGCGCAGTCGGAGTGGATCCATACTTTCTCAACCTTTTAAAAATTCCTATAAAATTTAAAGTTGAGGGTCAATTTTCGTATAAGGAAACTTAAGATGGCTAAATTTGTTAAATATAAAATAAAAAGAAAAAAAATGATATACAAAACAAATTTCCTGTTGAAAATCCTTTTTTACAAGATCGATAATATTAAAAACTACTAACCATTTCGACGAAGCTTCTGACTCATTTGATTTAACTTCTCCTCTTCATGTGATACATCTTCGTTTTTTCTAAAAACTTTACAAGAGTTACCAAATTGATAAATATAAATGAAAATGAAAATGAAAACGTTTATTGATAACGTAGACGAATCGATCGTACTTATTATAAGTCAAATACAATGATAATGAAAAAAAAAAAACAATCTTAACTAATAAATTAGTTTACATTTCAACAATAATGTTATTAAATAAAATTTATTAATATTGTTATGGCATGTTCGTAATTAATCGCTTATTATAAAATATAATTAAGATCAACCAGCGCCGGCTGGGATCGGGTCTGAAGCATAGAACGCGTCGCGAGCCTCGCCTTGCGAGGACGACCGGACCCTATCCCAGCTTCCTACGAGTCTTTCTCTATCTACCTACGTTGTGACACATAGAACGCGTCGCGAGCCTCGCCTTGCGAGGACGACCGGACCCTATCCTAGCTTCCTAAGAGTCTTTTTCTATCTACCTACGTTGTGACACATAGAACGCGTCGCGAGCCTCGCCTTGCGAGGACGACCGGACCCTATCCCAGCTTCCTACGAGTCTTTCTCTATCTACCTACGTTGTGACACATAGAACGCGTCGCGAGCCTCGCCTTGCGAGGACGACCGGACCCTATCCTAGCTTCCTAAGAGTCTTTTTCTATCTACCTACGTTGTGACACATAGAACGCGTCGCGAGCCTCGCCTTGCGAGGACGACCGGACCCTATCCTAGCTTCCTAAGAGTCTTTTTCTATCTACCTACGTTGTGACACATAGAACGCGTCGCGAGCCTCGCCTTGCGAGGACGACCGGACCCTATCCCAGCTTCCTACGAGTCTTTCTCTATCTACCTACGTTGTGACACATAGAACGCGTCGCGAGCCTCGCCTTGCGAGGACGAATGGACCCTATCCTAGCTTCCTACGAGTCTTTCTCTATCTACCTACGGTGTGACACTCGGAGAAGAAAGACTATAAGAAACTCCTATAGATTCTAATATCCTAGACAATTTTCACTCCTCACATTAAAATTGTATGCAATAAGGTTTTAACGAAAAGAGGGCAAATTTTAATGTATTTGAACAGAACAGAAGCCAACAGGAGACATAAAACCAGTGCTACATTAAGATTACTTAATGCCCTAGGCAATTGACGACTTTGAGTCTTTCTTTACTTATGTAAACATCAAAACCCCAATATTTCAAACAGGCCTTAAACCTTTCGTAAAAAACATATTTGTTTTGGTTCTAGGGTCTTATCAATCATTTCCTATTTATTTATTTATTTCAAAAATAATATTTTTAAAAGATCTCGACGTAAAAATGGACCACTAGCAGTATTTAATAGTTTAGGTTCAATTTGTTTGCCGAAATTTAATAAAACATAACTTAGAGACGTGTTATAAAAGAGTTTGATAAGTTTCGATGATCGGCTAGGTTCCACCGTAGCCGAATTGGTTAAGGCATTAGGGTGCACTTAATAAGATGCAGGTTCGAGTCGGAATGCCGGAGGTCAACATTTATTCATCTCAATTCAAACATTTTTCGAAGTTAATAGAAATTGCTCACTTTCGTTAGATGGCTCCTCGTTAGCAACTCCCGTCATAGAACCAGTTTTTTTACTCAAATATCCCACCGGCTGAGCTGAAATACGTAAAACAATCATAAGAAATGATAAATTTAAAACTTTCAGGTTCGGTATTTTTAACTGTCTGTCTACTTTACAGCTGCGGTCAACAAGTGTGGGTATATTAAGGTGCCTTGCAATTAAGTGAAAGTAAACGTATCGTATCGTAAAGTATCTTAAACGATTTTACTAATATTATAAACGCGAAAGTTTGTAAGTATGGATGGATGGATGGATGTTTGTTACTCTTTCACGCCAAAACGACTGAACTGAATTGGCTGATATTTTGTACGAGTATAGGTTATACGCTGGATTAACATATAGGCTACAAAACATCACGCTCCAACCCACTGGAGCAGAGTAACGCGGGTAAAATCGCGGGGCTCAGATAGTTTGATATAAATATTTGTTTTAATATAGATTTTGAGTAATTTTAAATCTATGTATATAGGGTGACTGGTAATTAGTGACCGATACCTAAACACATGATTGTGCTCATGATAACAAACAACTTTTACTATGGCAACAAATCTGAAATCGCGAAATAACATTGCTGTTTGTCTGTCTTGTTGTATCTATATCTTCTGTGTGTATGTGTACATAAATAAATAAATAAATAAATAAAAATAAAATCAGTTGCTCCCTACCATGTTGACGAGTTATGTGAACATGAATGTATGGAACAGCTGATTTTTTTTCGCGATTTCAGGGTTGCCAGTCACCCTATATTGTTATCATTTACTTTGTCTAAAATCATTGATGTGGCAGTTTCTATAGATGAAGTACTATCTAAAATAAAGAGATATTTGAGCCGCTTGGCGCTTATCTTAGAAACGACAGGTCCGATTTGAGGCAATATTGAATTACGGTTATGGGCTAAGGCTTATAAGAACGGCAGTTACGCGAATGAAACCACCCGTGGGTTAATAAAACTGAAATAAGTATATTAACTACTTACCATCAAATCCTGGTTTCTTTTTCTTGTCATCATGATAAAATATATCGTATTTATAATGGTGACTGCTTATTTGTACCCTTTGCGGTGGTTGAACATTTTTGCCGTGTGGTATTTTATACAAAATGTCCAAAGGAGGCAGTCCATTTAACGGATGGTCTACTGAATTGACATGTGGCATTGCATCTGCTTGTGTTATTTCTGCATCGGATACCGTTTCTAAATCCGCTGTTATTTTGTAAACTGGTGCCATTTCTGTAGTAGATCTTATGTTATTGTAATTAAACTCTGGCTTTGGAGTTACCGTAAAACTATCGTAGTTATCCAAAAGTCCACGTGCATCTGAACTGTCTTCTGTTATTGCAGTTTCTAATTTATTTCTTGGGTTCATTACAAGTGCTTCTAGTGGATATGTATTAATTTTGGAGGTAACCGGGTATTCATTATCATGTTTTGTAAGTCGAGACAGTCCAGAAACCTGAGGACCTCGATTTCCCAGCTTTTCTATATCATCAAAATTTATTATAGTAATTTCTACGTCATCATTTTTAGGATAATGCAGCGGTTTTTTCTGAATTGGGTTTTCACTAGAAATAGTAGCACCTTTCTTCTCGAACAATCTAATTCGTTTTTTCTTTCTAGTACTATCTGAGTTTTTGAATGCGTATCTTTTGTATCGGCGATGATCTCCAAAATGAATTTTGTTGTCTATTGAATCAAAGTCACTAGGTAATCTAAAGTTTGTATTTATTTTCTTAGATTTATTATCTTCAATATCGTTGCGTTTGTCAGGCATTGTAAATCTAGCTTTAAGTTCTAAAACCTCTGCATCTGGATGAAAAGCTTTCTTCGCAGATTGGGGTGATGCTTTATTTGGTGTTTTATTCTTGTACCAAGGTGCGTCAGGAAGGGTTGGTAAATCAGGCAGTGGTGCCGTGACTGATTCAACATCCATTTGATGGTCTTTCAAGAACTTATTGAAGTCATACGTATTCATTGGTAAAGGGGTTGCATAATATTGAACTGGTTTATCATGCACTTTAGCAATAGGACGATGCTGCAAAATTAGAAAATATTGATTGAGTATTTCATGTTTATCTTATTTAAGAGAGAACAGCATACATGCACTAATGAGCTGCACGTCATGAGGAGTTCCTTCACTTAACTTAAGTTATTAATTATTGTGCGTTTCTGTACCTGAGTGAGGTCGTCGTGAACTCACGGGAGAGAGAGAGCGACTTGTGGTGTTCATCTCAGTAAATGTGTCCACCACAAGAGTCTCTCTCTCTCTTTTTCACTCAAGAGGGATAGTGACTGGCACTATTCCTCTTCTATTTAATATCAGGTGCACGACTCTCATTCGCCAGGAATTTAACTTTTAACAGCCGCTTAAGGGACTGTTATTTAGTCTACCAAACTGTTTTACAAGTATGAGTAAATATTTCCTTGATTGTTTAGTAAGTAGTTACATCTAGATTACTTACTGCAGGTCCTTTGTTATGCTTTTTGGACGGTATCTTTGGTGAGTTTCTACCTGAAAATTAAATGATAAAATCACTATCTTATACCAATATATAAAGCTGAAGAGTTTGTTTGCTTGAACGCGCTCAGGAACAACTGGTTGGAGGAGGATTTATTATTTTTATATTATTATTATTTAATTATGAAGCTCACACGGGAGGTGCTTGGATGAAACCGCGGGGAGCTAGGCACTACATATATACCTACATACAAAACTCAATATGAATACAAATAAAACTGAGTACTACAAAATATTGCCAATTGAAATAAGTCGAGCCAAACGTACTCTGTTTCTTCAGGCCGAGTGTGTCCGTCATGGTTTCCTCTTCATTATCATACGCCAGCAAACTGGTGTCCATCTGGGTGCCTGGTGCTTCTGTTGTGATCGAATCCTGGTGGTTATCTAGAAGGGCAACGAGAATGAATTACTTCACCAGTTCCTTTAAACCAGCGGTAGGACAGTATCTCCACATTCTTAAAATGTGTCTTTGCCTTGTGCTTTTAAGTCACAACATCATCAACGATAAGATTATAAGCCCTGCTTATTTTCAAACAAAGTTATCCGAAAACTGAACAAGTGTCTAGCGTTTAGGCACTGAGTTGCCAGCAAACTTTGCTGTGCCAACCATGTTAAAATTACAGTTACAAAAACAAAAGGAAATACTCACAAAATGAAACATTACTGCATTACTGTGAATAACTATTACAGAATATCATACATAACAGAAATCGTAATTTAGCTGATAAGTAGCGCATAAAGCTACAATTTGAACCAACCTTCACTACTCAAGTTCTTATGTATCAGTTGACCAAAAGTTGTAAAGCCATTTTTTAAATCTCGTTCTTTTATTCTCGTAATGTCATCATTATTAAAATGTCGCATCGGTCTGTTATACTGAAAGTATTTTGCTTGACCTTTTATCAATAAATCATTGTTTTTCGCTACTGCCTTGTCATCCATTAAGACATTTTTTATAAGATCATTTTTGTCAATATCCTTTATGATACCATCTGCTGCTTGTGTTAGCTTTGAATTATATTTTAGATTTTCTTCTAATATAGTTTTTAATTCATCTATTTCGTGCTTTATATTGCTCATATTTTCCGTCGTGCTATCTATATTTTGTTTCTGCATACTATTTAAAATAGGATTGTTAACTTTTTCCAAATCCTGTGCATATTTATCCCATACGCCTTTCCGTTTAGAATTAGTATTGTCCTTAGAGTTCTTTTTGTGCTTTTTACTTTTCAATACCTTTTTACCTTTGATTCCAAATATGTTTTCTTCGAAATCCAAAACGTTATTATCTTCTGAATACGTTTCAATTTCTTGTGTTTTCTTCTGCTTTCCGAAAGTTTTCAATCTAGATGCAGGTAATTTAGCTATTCTGGAAATCTCACTTTTAATTGTGATTTCAAAAGGGGCGTTCACTGTGGAGGGATGATTAAATTTTGGTTTGTCATATGGTAGGGTTGATGTTTTAGGAAAAGTATTTTTCATTGCCAGTTTTTGTTCTATCCCCTCTAATTCATTTCGCAAATTTTCAATAGTAAGCAAGGAGCTAGTTTTTAATTTCGTAGCTGCTGTTTTGGTTTTCATGTTCTCTGGTTTTGTTTTTGTTGTATTAATGTACTTTTGAAGTGATTTCATTTTAGAATAAGGTCTTTTGTTTTGGCCGTTTTCCGTTGTTTGAGGTGTTATTTTATAAGCATTAATAATATTGTCACCGATAAGAGCGTCACCTTTGATATTAGTTTTTTGTTTGACTTCAGTACTTTGAGCATATTTTTCAGTTGTTATCACTGTTGTTAATCCTGGAAGCAACACACAATCAATTTGATTGCTTGATCATTATAGAATACATGTTAAATCAGATGCTATAAAATTAAATTATCATAACACTACACTTACTTTTTTTTGCAGTGGTTTTGCTTTCAGGTTTCGCAATGGGGCTGTTTACAGGATTTGTAGTGGCACTCCATATAGGGGTTGCAGTACTACTCCAAGTAGGTGCTCTCGGTGAAGTCATTGGAGTCGAGGTCCATGCAGGGGTGATAGGACTCCTGTCTGATGCTATGTTCTGAATTCCTAGTGGATTCCAAGTAGAATGTTTCTCTTCATTTTGTACTGTTTGTGGTATATCATACGACGGTGTACCATAAAGCAATTCGCGATCAAATTCGTCTAATTTTGGTGAATAAATTTCGTTCGATAGTGTTTCTGCCTTTAAGTCAGTTATGTTAGGTATTTGCTGTTTCACTTCTTCTATAGACATCATTTTATCAAAATCTACAGATTTAAATGTATCGAGTTGGGCAGTTGCAGCCATATCATAATCATTCATTTTGTAATCTATTGCTGGTAATTTATAAGTACTACGCTCATTGCTTTTTGATTTAAACATTTCTCTTAGCTTTTTAATGTAATTAAACCGTCGAATTCTATTCTGGTATTCAATTTCAGTTTCTCTCTTAGGTTTTACTTTATCATTATTGGCTTTATTTTTACGTAAGTAAAAGTTTTTAAAAAAATCTTTAAATCTGCCGCTTTTTGTGGTCTTTTTTTGAGGTTTCACCACATCTGTTTGTGTTTGAACAACTTTTACATTTACGTATCCATTTTTGTTTCTTTTTGAATTTTCTTTGGTATTTTTCGTTGATAAAACAGCAGCATAGACTATTTTTGCTGTGGTAAAAGTCATCTCATCTATTTCATCATCCGTGAGTCGAATGTTGTTTAATTCTTCAATTTCTTCAGGTGCTCTTTTATACCGATTACCAACACCATCTTTGTCCGTCATACTAAAGGGCGTTGTAACATAAATGTCATTGATTGGTGAAGTTTCTGAAAGAAATACCTAATTTTTTCAATGTTTTATCTATACTAAAGTAAAATACGATGAATATAAAATGGGTTTGAATTGAAGTAAAATAAATGTTATTTAACAAAATAAAACATATACTTTTACACACCTGCCGATTTTATGCTAAGAAACTTTATCATATCACCCAGTTGATCAAGATCCTTGGCATCATCCAAATCGTTTTCTGTTAAAAATGATGTGTGAGATGTCGGAGTAGATAATTGTTGATCTGTAGTAGCAATTTTAACACTTTCTATATTGTTATCATTTACTTTGTCTAAAATAATTGTTGGTGACATTTCTTTAGAAGAAGTACTATCTAAAATAAAGAGACAATGTTAATACAACCAAAATACTTTAAAAAGTAGGACGTATTTGGAAAAAATATAAAAAGCTTTATAAAACCAAATATGTTTCAAGGTGTGAGATTTCGAATGGAGGAAAGAGACATATACCACTATATAACCGAACTGCGTTGGAAGAATTTTAAGCCATTGGCTACTATTTTGATGTAAAAATAACAACATTAAAGCAATTTTTTATTAGTGAAAGTAACGCCCCTGAGTAAGGCTTATTGGCAGCTACAGGGGCCGTTGAAATACAGAAAGCTACAACACTTATATGATTCAATATTTAGAAAGACGTACCTCTTGATTTTATCATGTTTGATTCCATATTCTTATCCAGATGATCAAGATTTAAACTCTCATCATAATTAGTTTTTGCTGTCGAAGTTGGTTTATCATCTGAGCCAATGTGAATGAATATATGATCTCTATTTCTTTTTTCATTAACATGTTTATTTGTGACAGCTTCAGTATTTGGTGATTTAAGAGACACTGTTTGTGAAGTGTGATATTTCTTTGGTGGTCCTTTGTCGATAAAGAAATAAAAATGCCGCTTGAACCAGGACTCGTCAGTTTTAGTAGAAATTTCTTGATCAGTGTCAGTGTCAGTGTCATCGAAAAATCTTCTCATTCTGATCTGAGGTATTTTTTTGAGTATATATTTTCCTATATCATCAACGTTATGGTGCCTATGTGCCTGATAACGAACTAAAGCCGAAAACTTTTGGTCATCTTGATCTCTTTGAAAATTCAGGTAGTGTTTGAATCCATTTACATAATCGTCGTAACATATTTTACTACTGAGGCCTTCTAAGCTTGTATCTGTTAAACCTGTGCTTCGAATTGTTGGTTCAGTGGTTGAGCTTCCACGTTCATGGCTCTCTGGCTCATTTTCTTCTTTGTCCGATCCTCTTTCATCCATACCTTCCTCATTAGGCAAAATAGTGATATTGCTATCTTCGACATCGTTTTTTTCAGTTGAAGATGGTACAGTAACTGTTGATCCCTGTTTGTCTTCAGAATCCACATAATCATAATTCTCTAAACTATTCTCCTCGGGGTTGTCAAGCTTATTCTCTGTTTTTAAAAGCGGGCCTTGTTTTATGTCTCTCTTAGATAATTTATCTTGATAGTTCCTTTTTTGCAAAGTTGTACCAATTGTCGATAGCATCGGCGATAGTTCAAATTCTTTTTGCCTCTTTTTTAACATTTTTTCATAGAGATCTAGCATTATATAATCATCATAGGTAGGATTAGAAATAATGTCTAGGCTAGGTTTATAAGTTTTTTTAATGGCAGTGCTTGAAGTTTGAAACGAACTTTTTGCTGTTGCAGGTTTTACAATTTTTGTGGTAGATTTGAAGCTTTTGCTGATTTTATCTGCTATCTTAGAAGTGCTCGACTTGATTGTAGACTTGACTTTCTCTACCTTTTTAGGTATATCATTGGAAAGCTTATTTTTTACTTTGTTGTATATTGATTTAAGTTCATTTTCCACGTTTTGGGCTAAAGTTATAGAAGATTCCTTAATAGACCTTTCAGACCTTGCATTTTCTTCTGGAATATTAGAAAATATAGGAGCTGTTAAATAATATTCTTTATCTGCAATAGGTACCACAGTTCTTTTGTAAATTATATGTTTAATATAATTTGATGTGGTAGGAGTATCCATAAGATAAGTTCCTGGTATATTTATATCTAAGTGGTGCAACATCGGATCAGCTTCAAATGTAGCTTCAGTAGCAGTATTAGCAATGATGTCTGTTATTGAAGGATTTTGTTCAGCAATCGTTTTTACACCTTTAGATTTTATATAATTTAATAGATCTTCTAACTGTGCCGTTCCAGGAAATTCAGCTTGTCCCATAAATGGATCCACTGAATCGGTTAATAGTCTCGTAAAAGTATAAGGTTTGACCATTTTTCGCTGTAATGCCTTGTTTTTGTCGGGTGAAGTCCATATTTCTTCCACTCGAGGATGTATTATTGCTATGGACTTATCCGACTCTCTTTTAACGACACCCGGTGGTCGAAATATAAATTGTTTTGTGTTTCTTCTCTTATTATAAGATGTGGGTTGATTGTCTTGCGATTCAGTGTTATTGTCAGTAAATCTCCATCTGTATTTTCTGTTTTTAGGTATTCTTCTTTGTCGTTCCTTGCCATCATTGGTCTTCTTTTTACCTTTGCCTCTGAATTTTCTCCAGAAACTTCCAACCCTCGATTTTGGGGATTCCACATGTTTAGCATGTTCAGTTCTAAGCTTAGTGCTATTTCCAGCTGATGTTTTAATATTTGATAATCTTGGAAGGGTTGTGGCAACGTTGCTGTTATTGTCTCTTCTATATACATGGAGTAATGGATCCTTCCGATGTCCGTGTTGTGTCGTGTGATCCAGATCGTTAATTGATTCAAATATCTCAGTCACTCGTTTGTTTCTGTCAATACTTTTAGATATAGTATGGCTGTCGATGAGAACTATTAGATTAAGTAACCTGGAAATAAGAAAGCTAGGTATGCTTAATTTGCCGTCGGGGGGCCGGATTGCTCATGCGTACCCGGCCCCCACCAACGGCGGATCGAAGGAGTGTCCGGGAGGTTTTAGTGGTTGGTAGGGTCCTCTCCTCGTGGTATGAGTTTAGCATACCACGCTATGGAGAGGGCGAGTCCCACATATCCCACCGCCAGCGCGCGAATACGCTGCAGCGGCGGCGGTGGGAATGCGTAAATGCATTTCCCCCCGGACAACAAAAAAAAAAAAAAAAAAAAAAAGGTATGCTTAATTTGTATAACTAGAGATCAGTATACCAGGGTACAATTCCAGGTACCAATACCTCAAGGTGCTGTAAATTTAAATAACAAGCTAGCTTAATAATAATAAATGTTAAAATATTTAGATCTTGTTACTTTCATTTACTTACATTATAAGTATTTCGTTATTTCTTTTTGAGAACGAGAACCTAAAATGGAATAACAAAAACCAGCAAAATTAATTAAAGCAAGAGTTTTAGGTTCAAGTGTATATTGGGTGATTTCCAGGTTAGAATACATTACTGCTTATCTCCGTATGGGTATCATAAGAGGCGACTAAGGTACAAACACCTGGTGGATAGGCAGCAGCATCTATCAGCTCAAAGATGCAGTATCTATCAGTTGATAGATGCTGCTTACTGCCATCACCAATCCGCCTGCCTAGCGTTGTAATTATGGCAATATTCCTCAACGACCCTGGCCAAGGTCTGTTAAAGAGGAGGCCCATGTTCAGTTGTGACGAGCTGATAAAGTAAGTAAATAAATAGTTTAAGGTTCAAGTGAGTATCAATAATAAACTTACCATAAAAAATTGATAAATAACATTTGCCACTATTTAAAACATTCGTCTCTCGCATTATACCATGTAAATATCGCTAAAATATAGTAAAACTTTATACCAACTTTATTCGCACGATTTGCTATTGTTTTTTTTTTAATAATGAATTGACATTTTTTTTGACATTAGTATTTTATGTCATCGGATAATGTGTCCGCAGAATTTTATCTATGCGCCGAAGAGGTTAGAAGAGAATCACGGTTGTCTTTGAAGTAAAAACACGAAGTTAAATGCAACGGGTAGGTATTATTCATTACAAACCAGGCTATGTACCAGAAAAAGTTTTCGTAAATTTTCGATAGATGGCGTTGTTCAACTTTCCTGCGACGCGGTATAGTTTCGCTCACAGTAGATCCTATAAATTTTGAATGTATTTGCGGAGCGGGCGCGACTATATATATTTAGACTGCACCGGTGGCTCAGTGGTTACGGAAGTTGCTTCTGAGACCTGGTGTTCTGGGTTCGATTCCCACCCGGGGCAATTATTTGTGTGAACCACAAATAGTTGTTCTGAGTCTGGGTGTTCTTTGTGTCCGTGAAATGAATGTTTGTAAAGTCCCCCGCGACACAGGGATTTATTTCCCTAGTGCGGGAGTTGTCTTTTAAAAAAAAAAAAAAGAAAGAAAGAAACCATATTAAACTATTAATATCAGAACGCAGACCGCTCGGGCGCCGGCGGCCGTAGGTTCGCCAGAAGTGGGCCGGGTTGCTTCGTGTGTATTCGGCCCCCGCCAACGACGGCTCGAAGGAGTGTCCGGGGGATTTTAGTGGTGTAGGATCCTCTCCTAGTGGTATGAATAAGCATACCACTGCTATGGAGAGGCCGAGTCCCACATATCCCGCCGCCAGCGCGTGGATACGCTGCAGCGGTGCATAAAATAGGGGCCATCTACCCGTTCAGTCGTTACAATAAATTTCTTTGTAAAAAAACCTAATAACAGCTATTTATGGTTTAGTGCGTAGATGCTTAAATACACTAAGTGGTTGTATAATATACCTATATGGATTTACCATATTACTTAGAATTACAGTGTTCGTAGTATTATTTTATTTGTTATTTCTGGGTAACATTGACTCAGACTGGTCACCTATGAACTATTGTTATCAAAGACAAAACAGTCAATCAATCCGTAATAAACATTATAACGATAATAAGTATTCGTAATTCTATGTGTTTCCTTATCTACACAAACACACTTTATCTATATCTACTGTTTTATTGTAGACAACATCCGTAGCGTAGCGGTATTCGGCTCGTTTTAAATTTCAGAGGTCGTGGGCTCGATCCACATCGACAAGAAATCTTTTTCTAAAATCTAAGATTTCTTTCCGGGTCTGGTTGGTTAAGGGAGTAAGGGTCCCTTAACCAACCAGACCTCTAAAGCTTTAATAATCGTATATCAAGGAACGGGCGGCAGCGTTTCCTTGTTTGTTGTAAAACAACAACAACCTCTTAAGAAGTCATTGTACTCATCATTATAATCAAATTTTACTATGGGAGCAAACCTGAAATCACGAAAAAAAATCAGCTGTTCCCTGCATTTTGACGAGTTAAACAAACATACAGGGAACAGCTGATTTTTTATCACTGCTGAATTCCAATTTAAAAGAATTTTATAAAAAGCAGCAATAATCAAATAAACTTAATTAACTAAACATGATAAATTGATAAGTCAAAATATGTTTTGACTATTTACAAATACCTGTAATAGATTTACGTAAATAAAAACTTTTTGATTTCATTTAAAAAACTCAACATTTTACACAAACTGTTTTAAATATTTAAAAGATATTCGTTCTATTTGATGGTTGAGGAAGGAAAAATTTGATATTAATTAACGACTACGCAATAATAAGGTTAATGATTATCGATAGAATTCTAATTAAATAATACTTAAGATCATGCATGGCTGTGCAGTGTGCAGTGACGTTCATACTTAGCGCAGTTTCCCCCGCGAAACTCCCGTTCCCGTATCTTCCGATGCCCCCGTAGACCCGAAGTCCGAGAGGCCCGCGAACTGTAAAGTAGAGCGACAGTTGCACAAAACTTCCCTAAAATACTAAACGTCAAAATCCCTCAATCTCATCGCCAGCGATCGCCCTGAGACGAGGTCCAAGCCCCACAGGGGGCGACCTTTTGCGCAGATTGCTTAGTATGTAGTGTTTAAACCATTTATCTAGGCTACAACTCTGCTCGCCTTTATGCCCGGTGAAGTAGCAAAAGCCTCGTGGCGAACTACTAAAGATATAAATTAACAGTTTAGAAAAAAAAGTTCAGGTGCGAGTCGGACTCGCGCACGGAGGGTTCCGTATCATTTTCAAGCGTCTACCTGTTGCCGTTATTGATATCGAGCAAAAAAGGGCAAAAAAGCAAAAGTTTGTTCTATGGGAGCCCCCCTTAAATATTTATTTTATTTAATTTTTAGTATTTGTTGTTATAGCGGCAATAGAAATACGTCATCTGTGAAAATTTTAACTGTCTAGCTATCGCGGTTCTTGACACACAGCCTGGTGACAGACAGACAGCGAAGTCTTAGTAATAGGGTCCCGTTTTTACCCTTCGGGTACGGAACCCTGAAAACTTTACCTAGTAATAATAATAATATAATTTTGATAATGAAGTATATATTATATTAAATTGTACATTCTAATATTTTTCAATTACATACAAAATAATTATTACTCGGAAAAAATGATAAACATGATAACATTAAATTTAAAACATTTTGACTATTTGTCCTATAACAACTAGTTATTAATACGATTTTGACATTCCTCCTCGTCTTCCCGACCCTTAGTTTGCCAAGATCCATCCGATGCGCTCGTAGACCCGAAGTCCGAGAGGCCCGCGAACTGTAAAGTAGAGCGACAGTTGCACAAAACTCCCTTAAATACTAAAAGTCATTCAGACACTCATTATAAGTAAGCCGAGGTCAAAGCCCCACAGGGGGCGCCCTCTTGCGCAGGTTGCTTAGTTTATAGTTTTTAAACCATTTATTAAGGCTGGAGCTCAGCTCGCCTTTATGCCCGGTGAAGTAGAAAAAGCCTCGTGGCTAAATACGTAAGAATTTCCGAAAAACAAAAAAGATTTTAACACATAAATTATGAGTTTATTTTTAATTGCATGTTATTGTGAGCTTTGCAGGGGAAACCGCGGTAGAATACGCGGGCGAAAACTAGTCACTTTACTTTCAATAGGGACGATTATTTAATAAATTCGCTTCTTAGTTCTCCAATATGTTTTATTTTGAAGTTTAGCTACTAGGTACATGTCAATTAAGTTATACTGATAACTTATTGAACTCGCAATCATTATTGACTCCAGACTCGTCTATAACAGACGTTGTGCTGTAACAACTAATTAACTTACATATTAAATACAATTTTATTTAGTCACAAGTGATTTAAGTGCGATTTACTTAATTTTAGATCATTGTACTCAATTTTAGATCATTGTACTCAATTTTAGATCATTATATACTCAATTTTAGACTTTTGTACTCGATATTAAAAACAGTGTGAAATATGAAGGTGGTTCTCCTTCTTTGTGTGATCGCAGTAGTTAGGGTGGGATGTTATCATTTGGTAATAGGTAACGTGGCGAATCGAGTGACCGTGGCTAAACATGAACAAGTTCAATATAACGCAATACCTTTTATTAAAAGGGTTAAAACCTACTTTTATTCGCAACCGGATCAACGATTAATTCAGGTGAGATTTTTTTATGGGTGCGTACGTGACTGAGCTTTTGAAACATTATCACTACATAGTATAAAACTAAGTCGCTTTCTCTGTCCCTATATCCCTGTATCCCTATGTCCCTATATATGCTTAAATCTTTACTACTACTACTACTTATCTTACTATAAGAAATATAATGTTGCAACTTGGTAAGTAGATAGAAATATAAATCAATTAAAAAAAAACCAAAAAAATTGGGGTTCCCCATACTTAGAACTGAAACTCAAAAAAAATGTTTTCATCAAACCCATACGTGTGGGGTATCTATGGATAGGTCTTCAAAAATGATATTGAGGTTTCTAATGTCATTTTTTTCTTAACTGAATAGTTTGCGCGAGAGACACTTCCAAAGTGGTAAAATGTGTGTCCCCCCTGTAACTTCTAAAATAAGAGAATGATAAAACTAAAAAAAATATATGATGTACATAACCATGCAAACTTCCACCGAAAATTGATTTGAACGAGATCAAGTAAGTAGTTTTTTTTTAATACCTACGTCATAAACCGTAAACCACTATTTACCTTTCATTCAATCAACTTTTATTGACATCGATCAAAGTTGCAACTAGTACGGAACCCTTCGTGCGAGAGTCCGACTCGCACTTGGCCGGTTTTTTAATAGATAGAGGGATTCAAGAGGAAGGTTTATATGTATAATACATCAGCATTGTACCCGTGCGGAGTCGGGGCGGGTCGCTAGTCTATTATAAATTTAAGTATAGGTAGGTAGGTACCTTATGTATAGTGTTAATTTTTACTATCAAATATACTTACTGTTTCTCGTTTTTTATCGTCTTGAAAATAATAGGGCGTGATATGTATATGATATAGATGTCTAAGGCAAAGTTATTTTATCTTTTTTTTCACAGACATAAAATGAAAATCAGGACGATATAAATACGTGCCTAAACGTAACGTAACTACCTAAAGTTACGTTACGTTAGTTAAAATAGGTGCCTATAATACTAGGCCGCAATCAAATATGAATGAAAAGAGTGAGCGAAATAGCGTCGTAACTACCTACTTAGGTACGCATTTTTACGGTTACGATTTTCACTCTAAGCCAGTAAAAAAAAAGAAAAAATAACTATGCCATAGACATCTATTTTATATACGTACATATCACGCCCTATTATTTACAAGACGGTAAAATTAGTCATGAAGTATACCTATACTACCTATAATAGCGTTATCTTATCCAGTTAATTGTATTTTAATTAAAAATAATAATTAACTTGTATCTGTTTATTGGTTCTTAATTACAAATGATGATCTCGAACTTTCGGTTAATGTTTATCAAAGAACTAGCGGCCCGCCCCGGCTTCGCACGGGTGGACTTTTATACCCTAACCCTGCCCTACCCTACCCCTACCCTAACCCTACCCTACCCCTACCCTACCCCTACCCTACCCTACCCCTACCCCTACCCTACCCATACCCCTACCCTACCCCTACCCTACCCTACCCCTACCCTACCCCTACCATACCCCTACCCTACCCCTACCCTACCCCAACCCTACCCCTACCTTACCCCTACCCTACCCTACCCCTACCCAAAAGTATCCTATGTCCTTCTCCCAGTTCTTAGCTACCTCCCTACCAATTTTCAGCCAAATCGGTTCAGCCAGTGTAACTAACATGACTTTCTTTTGTTTTTAAAATGTATTCTGCTATTCAGGGCGTAGACAAATCCAACGAAACAAAAACCATGAAAATTGATCCAGCCGATCTCGAGTTATAAGTGTTGTAACAAACCCGTCTTTGTTTTATATATATAGATATCAATAATTGAAATCACATAGTCATGTCGAAATCTTAAGGCTCCACTCCATTTTAGAGTTATATATTTAAAATGATTTAAATTGAAGTTTTGTTTTAACCAGCGCTAGCGAGCGTTGCCCTTTAGCGCAGGGTGATGTGCTTATAATTATTAAACCATATAAAAAGGCTGAAGAAATAAATATTAAATTCAAAATTCAAAAAATCACCAACGAAATGAACGAATAACTTTCGAGTTTTTAGATTAATCTTGTTAGTTAACTCATTCCATTTCAATATTGTGTATATTATTCTACTATTCAAGACCTTTCATTCGATATCCATATTGAGGGACTTGTTATTTTTAACATATATTCCGCCATTTTGTGGCGGCGGTCATCTTGGACCGATTGTCATCAAACATAACTAAGAACACTCCCGACTAATTCACCTTTCAAACAAATCACAATCAAAATCGGTTCATCCGTTCGGGAGCTACGATACCACAGACAGACACACACACAGACACGTCAAACTTATAACAACCCGTCGTTTTTGCGTCGAGTGTTAAAAAAGCATTTGCAATTACCAATTACCGATTCTATCTAACCAAAAACTTCGTCTCTTCCTCACTTTTTTTACCGCACGAACATAATAGGTATATTATTTTTATATCAGCCCATAGTGTCCCACTGCTGGGCAAAGACCTCCCTCCACTCTTTCCACTTCTCATGGCTTTCTGCGACCGTGGTCCAGTCTTTTAAGAAGCAGTCCAAGTCATCTCGCCATCTTCGCTTGGGCCAGCCACGACGTTATTCTCCCTTTTGGCACCCAATCTCATGTTTGTTATGCCCAGCGATTGTATGGCATTCGACATACGTGGCCGAACATAATAAATGCGGTAAAAGAATCCACAGTTGTACACTAACTGTAGGTTAGGTATCTTCTTATTCTTCTTCTTCTTATTAAAAGACAACTCCCGCTCTAGGGAAATAAATCCCTGTGTCGCGGGGGACTTTACAAACATTTATTTCACGGACACAAAGAACACCCAGACTCAGAACAACTATTTGTGGTTCACACAAATAATTGTCCCGGGTGGGAATCGAACCCAGAACACCAGGTCTCAGAAGCATCTTCCGTAACCACTGAGCAACCGGTGCAGTCAATCTATACAGATAGTTTACATCGTATGTTATGTACATGCCAAGATTGGATGATCTTGACATACATATAAGATGATATCATTATTGTTTGTTATTTCCTTATTCTTCAATTGACATATCAATATTGAACATTTTCATCGCATCTAAATGTCTGAGCACTTAAGACATACTACTATCCTACTATAATAATATTATAAACGCGAAACTTTGTAAGTATGGATGGATGGATGTTTTTGTCTTTCACGTAAAAACTACGGAACGGAATTGGATGAAATTTTGCATCGGCATAGGTAAAACGCTGGATTAACATGTAGGCTACAAAACATCACGCTCCTACCCGCTGGAGCAGAGTAACGCGGGTAATACCGCGGGGAGCAGCTAGTTAAGTAAGTAAAGTTAAGTAAATACACGACACACGTGTACAAAGGCTATAGACTATGCAAATATGAAGTTACTTCGGGAACAAGAGGTACGCGAATGAATCCGCAATTAGAAATCTAGTACTAATATATAAAGCTGAAAAATTCGTTTTCGCCGGTTCGATCCCCACCCATTGCACTACCGCCGTGATCCCACTCGTAACACAAGCATTTTAGCTTAGCACGAGGAGATAACAAGAGTACTAGTAGAAAGCAAAACTTTGCTGGTAAAAAATAAACCGAGCCACATACCGCTACGCGCTACGGGGGTTGTGTACGTTATAATTTAAATGTAATTAACTATTGTCTTCTCTTTCCAGGGTATTCAGGCTCTAGACAACTTACAAGGCAAGGCGTCCATCAACGTGACAGCAGGCGGAGTCGGGTACTCATACGTCAACTTGCGGATGAAGAGCGAGCGGGGCTCCGGCCTCGATTATGATATAGGCATTTATGTGCAGGATAACTTCTATCATTAATAAATTGGTTTGAATTGTAATGTTGTGTGTAATTACTGTCCTCTAGCTTTTACATGCGACTTCGTCCGCATCGCATTATTAATTCGGCCAGCTTTCGAGATAAAAGCCTATGTAAGTGTATGTGTACCCGGTCTATCTCTTTATTTTACCAAATGTTTAATTCCAATGTAAAAATCTGTTTTTGTATTATGAATTGAAGTGAATGTACTCCGATATTTAGCTATAAATAATAATGAAATAATGAATTTATTCAGCACTTAGGTATTTACATACACTTGTAGGTACTTGTCAGAATCACAATGTTACACAATTATTCTTATTCTATGAATTAAACTAGATACTTAATTAACCGGTAGCAAATTGTAGGATATTACAGACAAAGTACTCCGTCCGTCAGCTGGTCATTAATTCCTCTACTCATAATAAGTTGAAGTTTATATTAATTATTAAAGATTTTAATGGATCAATATAGAAAAAAAAATGTAAAAACATACAATTAAGTGGCACACACCTGGCGGCACCCTTAAGGGGTTAGGACCACGACCCAGTGGTAGGTACCACTGATATATAAGTCAGATTTATGAACATAAGAGGAAGTGATCGGCCTACAGGCGCTGGATCACAGGGCAGGGGGCTAGGGTAGGGTTACCATATCTCAGGATTTGTCCTGAGATTTCAGGATTTTTGGACTCTTCTCAGGATTGCGGCCGGATTTTGCAAATCTCATGAAATCTCAGGATTTTTTTGAATTTTCAATAAAATACAGCTTACATTTTAAAGATCTTTTTAATAAAAAGTTAAACAAACTAAAAATAATCTTCTTTTGGTAATAATTTCACGCGTGAGCGAGATCCGCAGCTTACGACTTTTTTAAATTGTTAAGTACGTTGCAGAGGAAATTTTCAAACTGTAAAAAATCTCAGGATTTTTCAATGGAAATCAGGCCTTTTCTCCGGACCTTTCATTTTTTTATCTGGTAACCTTAGGCTAGGGGTGCAAGGAGAAGAAAGGAAGAAAGAAACTCCGAGCTTTTTCTTTTTCGTCATCTTTTGTATCACAGTTAATGTATCTTTTTTTTTTTAATAACTTTTATTAAACTCTTAATTATTATTATACCTAAGTTACAGGTTTCATGCTGGATCTAGACTACCTATTGTATCACCTATATTGTAAGCCCATGAAAACAGCAATCAAGATACTGATATACTAATAATTTTCATAAAAATCGGTTGTAAAGTTCAAACAGTAACAAACATCCATACATATTTCTGTTAAAGTGATTTTTTATAAGCATTAATCTGGCTAATTTTTAAATATAACATTTTACTTATTATACCCGACTTGGGCGCAATCTGTCCCTACAACAGCGCCATCTGTCCGTCGATAAGGGTAGTAAGGTATTTGATTTTAGCCTCTAGTCGAGAGATGGCGTTAGTAGTTTATGAAGAAAAATGTATCGACGTTTGTTACTCTTTTAAGCAAAAAATATTGATTGGATTTGCATTTAAATCAGCATACAGCTAGTTGATAAAGTCTATATTAAATATAGAATATACAAGTTCAATCTACTACTCACTCGATACTCAATACTCAAAACTTTATTACATTTCACAATGTTTAAGGTGTTTTATAACGTTATAATAACAGAGGCACCAATGATGAACCCTGTCGGGACCAGCAACGTAGTTTTTTTTTCAAAGATTACTAGCAGAATTTTGCAATCTACTAGTATTCTTGTTAACCCCTCGAGCTAAGCTAAAATGCTTGTGTTACGAGTGGGTTCACGTCGGTAGTGCAATGGGTGGGGATCGAACCGGCGACCACAAGATCACAAGTCCGACACCCAAGCCATTGGGCTACGGCCGCGTTTTTAGTTAGTTTTAGTTAAATTATATCTAAATTAATATCATAGGAGGATGCTCGTCCTCGATACAGAGGAGTAGCGAGTTAACATATCATCAAAATTACCAGCCCCGTATAACGTCCACTGTTGAACATGGGCCTCCTTCTGAGGGAGAGTTTTTGCCAAAGTGACCACGTGTTGGAAACCGCAGTATTAATTCGTAGCACACATAACGAAAAGATGATGTTATAAAATTTGGGACCAACGGCTTGACGTGCACACATCTCATCTTTGTTTTTTCCTTTTTAGCCTACCTTTTTTAACATAAGTATAGCTTGTAGAAAATAAAACCATAAATTTCTGGTATATTTTTACTACAAATATATATTTATTATAAATCCTGATGTAGAAGATCACTGTAGTCCTTCTCCTGTCCTCTCGGCCAAGCCTCTGTGCTCAATAACACGTTTTGCCTCCTCAAGTTGTCGATCAGCGCCATCTGTCGGTCGATGTAGGTAGTCAGCTGTTGATTTGATCTTTTAGCCGAGAGATGTCGTTTTGATTTGAAGTGGAACGATTATGGGTTGAGTCATGGAATTTCTGTATGAACTACGAATTTACCAGACATTTTTTTTTAAAGATTACTAGCAGACTGCAAAAGCAGTCTACTAGTATTCTTGTTAACCCCTCGTGCAAAGCTAAAATGCTTTGTTTACGACTGTTACGAGTGAGTTCACGTCGGTATTGCAATTAGTGGGAATCGAACCGACGACCACAAGATTTCAATTCCGACACCTTAGGCATTGAAAAATGTGTAGAAGTTTGTCAATACCCTTGTTGTCCTTTTTAAGCAAAAAAATTGCACAGATTTGGATGCAATTTAACTCACAACTAGTTTATAATGTCTCTATTCACAAAAGCAGCACACGACTTAACATCTAACTTGTAGAAAATAAAACCATAATTTTCTTGTATATTTTGTTATTATAAATATATATTTATTATAAATCTTGATGCAGAAGATCACTGTAGTCCTTCTCTAGTCCTCTCAGCGAGGCGTCTGTGCTCAACAACACGTTTTGTCTCCTCAAGTTGTCGATCAGCGCCATCTGTCGGTCGATGCGGGTAGTCAGCAGTTTGATTTGAGCTTCGAGCCGGGAGATGGCGTTTTGATGTGAAGTGGAAAGATTGCGAGAGGATTCACGGAATTCCTGAAACAAAATCCTATAATTTAAATCTTATTTATGTACTTAAAGATACTGTACTATGTTTAATAGTAACTAAGGGTAATGCTTAACACTATAAGTATTGGACAAAGACACTGACCCAAATTTTTGAAATGTTTTATGCCAAATATTGAAGACATTAAGTGTGCGTTCCACTAAGCGCCCACAACGATCAAAATGCTCCTAAGTTGTTCCACATAACGACCGCGGTCGATGTGGTCGCGGCGAAAACGTCACTTATGACGTCATGACTTACGCTCACGCGAAGCTCACGATGACCCATCTAAAAAGGTGGGTCGAAGTGATCGTTGAGAAAATGAGCGGCGTTTTCAAAACTCAAAGCATCAAAAATGGCGACCGTTAATAAAAAACCGAGCATGATCGTTGTGAACGCTTAGTGGAACGCACCCTAAGTTTGATATGGACATACTCTTCATTTTTTTAAATACTGTTCAATATTCTTCTCAGACTAATATACTTTTTTCTTGGCAGGTACCCTCCCACGGGAGGAAGCCCATGTTCAGTGGATGTTGTACGCCCTGATGATGATGAAACCTTACATAGTGATTTTATGCTAGCGATCGTTTCCCTATAATGCCATCTTGACTAGGCCTTCAGGGTAGTTAAGGTATTGCTATAATCACCGTGATGCCAGTAAGCTGGTGAGTATCTTTGAGCTGATAAATGCTGTCCATCCATCAGCTGCATATCCCTTAGTCACTAATTACGACACTCATGGGAAGACGGGATGGTCTATTATAAGTCAGAACTTTCAATTGAAGTTAAATGTACTAATTTAATTACCTTTTCAACTCGTTTAGCAGTCTCAAGCTGTTGTTTTAAATTTTCTATAGATTCTTCCTGCAATAAGAAAAAATATAATTATTCATTCAAATCATTCAATCATTTGAAAGTCTATATCATTTTTTTTAAATGTTTTTAACACTTTATGGAAAAGTTTACTATATTTCAAAATTGAGATTAATAAAATTCGACCACCGGCAGGATTCGAACCTGTATCTTAGGTAAAGCCCCTAATGCCTTTTAACCAATTAGGCTACGGTGGAACCACAGCCGGTCATCGAAATTTATTAATCTCTTTGTAACACGTCTCTAAGAGGGACGGTCTTTTTATATCAATAGTAATACTAGCTTCTTTTTTTCGGACGGACATATGTAGTTAGTCACGAGTCTTTTGCTACTTCACCGGGCATAAAGACAAGCAGAGCACCAGCCTTAATAAATGGTTTAAAAAACTACAAACTAAGCAACTAACTGGACCTCGGTTCAGGGCGGTCGCTGAAATTGAGATTGAGAGTATATGACTTTTAGTTTTTTTGGGGAGTTTAATGCAACTGTCGCTCTACTTTACAGTTCGCGGGCTTTTCGGACATCGGGTCTACGAGGGCATCTGAAAATTCTAATTCTAGGCTTCCCGCGGGCGGTTTTACCCACGTAACTCCCGTTTCTGTATTAACTTCGTGGTTAAATATAGCCTATAGGCTTCCTCGATAAATGGGCTATCTAACACTGAAAGAATTTTTCAAATCAGACTAGTAGTTAACAAGCAAACTCTTCCGCTTTATTATTTAAGTATAGAATTTAACTTACTTTTTAATCATTTTTTGTAATTTGACATCGGTTAAAGCCAAAGCAAGGCAAGCCCAGCCATTGAGGCTAGGCTTGCTATTAATCTCGGAGGTCGTGAGTTCGATCCCCATGCCGGGCAAGAAATCTTTGTGTAGTTTCTTAGATTTACTTTTCGGGTCTGGTGAAGAAGTTGGTCCCGATTGTTGTAACGTCATCTTTAATAAGCGTATAACAGGGATCGGGCAGCAGCTTTTACACACTGCGGTCACCAATCCGCTGGCCAAGCGTAGTGACTATAGCAAAACCCTCCTACGGAAGGAGGCCTTGTTTAGTAGTGGACGTTATACGGGCTGATGATGAATAAAAGATGTTTCTCACCTGACTAGCACACTTAGCTTGGATTGACACGTGCTTAGTTTTCACTCGTTTCAGTTCCACAGCGAGGCGATCCGCTTCACTCCTCTGTTCCTTATATAACTTGTCTTTATCCTGGAAAAACGAAATTGGGTTTTTTTTAAATAACAAATAAATCAATTTGAAGTATCTATTTGTAGTACAAACATAACTTTAATTGAAGAAAACAAAAAAAAACAAAAAAGAAAACATTTTTATTTACGTAAACAGGCACTTGCAAATAGTCACAACAATAATTTAGTATTCATTATTATAAATCAATAATAATAAAATTGCTAATTAAGCAGGTAATTGTAAGGTAGGTGCTAATTATTATTTTTAATTATATTGTAGTCTTAACATCTTAGTTTATTATTAAACTATATTGTGTCCAATAGCTTGTTCTGTCTACATTAGGTTAGAACAATTGTCATTATTTAAGTGGACCATGAGTATATAACGACAGACGCGCTTTAATGCTACCACCGGATCCAATACGCCCCAACGGAGAAGACCCGGCGCAACAAACTCAGTGGGCTAGTCTACTGCCGGTTTTAACACGACCCACATGAGACGGTCCGGCGAAACATACTCAAATGGCCAGAACGTAGGTTTTGGTCCAGTTACTTTTAGTATTTATTTATTTATTTACTAGCTGACCCGACAGACGCTAAATTGAACTTTCACCATTCAGCGTGATAGCACTGAACTAACTGTGATGTGCACTAAGAGCAGCACGCATTCTGTCAATGTTATGTCAAACGCTATAAGATTAAAAGTAAAGTTTATTTTGTCAAAAACGCTATGGTTTACATAAAAAATGTTATATGGTGGTAAAGTATTCTTAATTTTTTTAATCATCCGCGCAATTTTCTTATATTTTTCTTTCATAATAACATTCTTCTGACAATAACAAACACAACAAAAAAAGAATTAGCGACCAAGGGCAATAGGGATTCATTTTTTTATATATAGATTTGGCATACACATTATCTGTAGCAACATCTACAGTAGCCACACGTAGTTGGGGAGCCCACGAGGCTAAATGGGGATTTACTCGAGCGTCGTAGAGACCTATTGGGATGCAAAGCTTAGATGATAAGAAGAAAAAAATGTTATATGATATATACGTTTACATCGGTGGGGGAAGCGGCTATAGATTTTTAAATATGTAAAAAAAAACTGTTGCATGGACATCCTCGAGCGCGTCAGATATTGATAGCATCAATGCCCTTCGTATTTTTAATAATGTACGTATGTTAATCTGATCGTTTGCATGATGCGGGTGGGTGTATTTAAGGGTTGAAAATGAAAAAAAAAAAAATTAATCGAGCGCGTCAGATTTTCTAAGGGAGTGTTAAGTGCACCAAAAAAAAGCTCTCATTCACTAATCTGACGATTTCGATGGGACGCAAACTCGCGGCCATTTTCATAATGTGCAAAAAAAATTCGCCATTTTGAAATACTCAAGCGCATCAGATTAAGATATATATGGTTCATCTTTATGTTCTAAACGTACTGTCTCATAATCTGACGATTATCTAGAGGGATTCGCCTGATCTGACAAAAAAAAATTAGAAAAACGGTTCACCTTAAAGGCCATCCCTGCAACTTCCCGCTAATTCCATTCCTGGGCGCTTAAAATTGTACTTATGACATTTTTGAGCTCAAAATAAAATTTATGTGATATTTTGAGCTCGCTGAGTTCAAAGAAATAATATTTCTATCTAATCATTTAATGATGATTCCATCGACAATTCGAGGTTATCATATGTTCCTCGAGACTTTCGGATAACCGGCTTGCTCCGACGATATTCCAAAATATTTACACATTTTTTTAATGTTTCTACCGTAAATTTAATTGTTTTTTGTAAGGTACTTTCACCACAAAATACACATTTCAAATTAATGTCACTCATATTAAATATTTATAAACTTTAATTCACACAAATAATATTAAAATAGCAAAAAAAGCCAAAACGTTTTAAATACGTTGTAAACAGTATGCCACGAACGAGTCTTTATGATCAGCTGTGATGGCGTCATGGCAACAGAAACCAGAGTGGGGACGGAGTGAGAGAGTAATAGATAGAGAAAGAGTGAGAGAGGAATAGAAACGCGGAGAAGGAAATGTAGGCATCACGCAGCTGCACGCATTTAACTTTATCGACGATTTTTTGTTATTTCGGCTTGCGGAAATCGTCAGATTATATATTTTTCATTATTCTTGAATTATTTCCTTCAAAATAAAACAAAATTTAGCTACGCTCGAGAATGTCGAGATGACGTTTTTTTTTACAACTTTGTTGCCCTCCCCTTTTTTTACGTCACTCTCAAATTGTCAGATTAGTGGAATATACACTTTTTAGGATGTAATTAACTCACCCTACCTTAATCTGACGCGCTCGAGAATTTCTGATGGTCAATTTTTTTTTACTAATCTGATCCTGTATCCTTCACGGGCGGCCTTATATATGGGCCTCATGTTTTGTGGAGGTACCTTACCGGGTACAAGTAAATCCCGAAATCCCCGCTTGGGCTCCCCTACTAACGTTTACAATATAACGAGCAGCGCCATCTAGCATGTAGCACCCGAACTACCCTGAATCGCGCAATACAAATTCGCAAGCCAATTCGAACATATACAAGTTCTAAACAGCAAATTATTTAAGCCACCGTAACGCAATGGCTAGGGCAACGGGCTTGCGATTATATGGTCGCCGGTTCGATCCCCACCCATTGCACTACCGACGTGAATCCACTCATAACACAAACATTTAAGCATAACTTAGATAACTAATAAACTAAGAATACTAGTAGTGTTCAAAAACTGTGCTAGTAATTTTCAAAATTAAGATGAATAAATTTAGACCACCGGCAGGACTCGACCTGCATTTCAGGTATAGCCCCTAATGGCTGAACCTTTCGGCCACATTGGAAACCCAACCGGTCTTCGAAATTTATCAATCTCTTTATAACACGTCGGTAAGGGGAATGTTAGTGATGCAGGTTCGAGTCCATACGCTGCCGCGAGCGACAGGGGGAATGCGTAAATGCATTTCACCCCGGAAACCAAAAATAAAAAAAAAGCTTCGAGTCCTGCCGGTGGTCTAAATTTATTCATCTCAATTTTGAAATATTGGTCAACTTTTCCGTTAAGTATTTTAAACATTGTATCTGCTAGTAATCTTTAAAAAATAACAATACCTTTTATCTGTCTGTTTGTAAGTCCACTGCTGAACATGGGCCTCCTCTTAGCAGAACCTTTGCAAGCCAGCCAGCCATTTCGTTGAGGGAAATTGCCATAATCACCACGCTTAGCAGGTGGATTGATGATTGCAGTAAGATAGGTATCCTTTAGCTGATAGATGCTATTGTCCACCCATTAGCTGTATGTTCCTTAATCGCCGGTTACGACTCCCATGGTAAGACAATGGGAGCCCAGAAGAGGGGTGGTCTACTCTAAACCAGAAATCACAGTAGTATAATTAGATGTGCCTTCCTGATCTAACGTCTAACTCCCAGCAGCAGCTGGCTGAATGTAACTCGCCATAGTAATACGACTGTGGGTAAATATTTGTCCATAATTTAGCAAGTAACTACGGAAGTAAGGGACATACTGCTAATGGCTTGGCAGCAGCATCTATCATCATTAACAGCCCGTTGACATCCATTGCTGAACATGGGCCTCCTTTTAACAGACCTTGGACACACTAAGCCACGGTCGTTGAAAGACATTGCCATAATCACCACGCTTAGCAGGCGGATTGGTGATCGCAGTAAGTGAGTATCCTTGAGCTGATAGCTGCTGCTGCTCATCCATCAGCTGTATATCCCTTAGTCAACTCTTACGACACCCATGGGAAACCATGGGTTGGTCTATTCGAAGCCGTCTATTCACCATCTTACTGCGACTCCAATCCATCTTCTAAGCGTGGTTATAAAGGCAATATCCCTCAACGGCTCTGGCTTGCCAAGGTCTGTTAAGAGGAGGCCCACGATCAGCAGTGGACGTAAACTGGCTGTTACAATAAACTCATCACCATCATCATCAGCCCGTATAACGTCCACAGCTGAATATGGTCCTAGTCCTGAGGGAATGTTTTTGCCATAGTCACCACGCTTGGCAGGTGGGTTGGTGACCGCAGTATTATGTTGTATCACACAAGGAAACGCTACTGCCCGTTCCTTGTTATACGATAATTATAGATTATGTTATAACAATCGGGACCAACGGCTTAACGTGCTTTCCGAGGCACGCAGGGTAGACCCTCAACAAACCAGACCCGGAAAGAAATCTTAGAATTTACGACCAAATACCGCTACGCTACGGAGGTTGTAACAATAAACTCACATTCAACTTATTCTGCAACACAGTACACCTGTTCTTCATTTCGGCTGTGCTCGTCCTCATGGTGTTGGTTTTGTTCAATAGTGACATTCGCTCGCCTTCCAGCTCCGCTAGTTGAGATAAATGACCATCGCATTGTGATGCCTGGAAATATTAAGTACAGAAATTACATAATATTCATGCCAAAAAATCCTCTTAAAACATTATTATAATTCATATTATTACATCGATACGCCTTTTACCCATAGGGGTAGGCGAAGACTAAAGAACCGGTCTCGACCCTGACACACCATTTTTGCTTTTTTCTAATAGGAAGAGTTGGTTTGTTTGAACGCGCTAATCTCAGGAACTACTGATCTGATTGACGAAATTCTTTCAGTGTTAGATAACCCATTCAGCGAGTAAGGCTATATATTAGATTATGAAGTTCCTACGAGAAAAGTAGCTATGCGGGTGAAACCGCGTGCAGGAATCTAGTCTATAGAGAATATTGAAATAAACACCTTTTTATCTAAAGTTGTTTGTAGTTTATCAATCTGTTCTTGCATCAACTTCGCTTTGGAAGCCAGAAACTTGCATACATTCTCCACTGTAGGTCTATCTGAAAATAAAATAAATTATTTAATATGTAGTGACATCTACAGTAGCCGCACTAACTGAAAGAAGACTAGCAACTTTTTTTTTTTGTCCGGGGTTGAATTGCATTAACGCATCCCCACCGCCGCTGCAGCGTATTCGCGCGCTGACGGTGGGATATGTGGGACTCGCACTCTCCATAGCGTGGTATGCTAAACTCATACCACGAGGAGAGGACCCTACACCAATAAAACCTCCCGGGCACTTCTTCGATCCGCCGTTGGCGGGGGCCGGGTACGCATGAGCAATCTACAATAGCCGCACAAACTGAAAGAAGACGAGCAGCGCCATCTACCAGCTAGCATCTCAACTAACCTGTATCGCGCAAAACAAGTTTGCCAGCCAATTCGAACAGATACAACCAGGGCCGTGTTTCACCTATTAGCGGCCCTGGGCACGTTAGGATAATGGGGCCCCCATGACCATAGAAAATTACATTTTTTTTTCAAAGAATGCAGATATTGAAAGTTTCAGCTTTATTTTTAACATTAGATATGATTAGTAGATAACATAACGTAATCCACACTAAGCATGTACGATTAGTCCTTAGAGCGGCTATCGGTTATCGTTTGGAGTAGGGACTAGGGGGCCCTAAATCATTGCGGGGCCCTGGGCACTTGCCCAGTGAGCCCAGTGGGGCCTGGATACAACTGTTGAATATCAATAAAAGGCTATGCGAGGAACGAAACTATAACTTTGTAGCTAAAAACAATATATTTATTGTGCTTTACAGATTTTATTATCTGTCCGTCCGTCTGTTCTGTGATATATGAAAAATATTCACATTATCATAAGATGCTTTAAAAGTAACAGGTACATATATAACTTGTATGTAAAAATCCAGCGAAGGTCTTAGTGATATTCACCTGAGAGCACCCTACGGGGTTAGGACCAACGCTCAAACTGCAGCTGGAGTTAAAAATCAATTTAAAAAAGTGGTTGTAATCTCTGATTGGCTACAAGCAGGGCTACAAGCATGGGATCACAGGTCAGGGGAGGGGCAACAACTTCCCACTGTCTATCTGTCCCTATGCATGCCTTTTTTAGAATAGAATAGAATAGAATAGAATATTTATTTTGCAGGAATTGTAGTTGTTACAGTTGTTTACTTTAGTTTTAAGTCTCTATACAATTCACTATAGGATAGCATGCAAAATATAATTGTTTTATAATTAAGATTATTAATTAATTACATGTCTAATATAACAATTTACATAGTACTGATAAAAAATATAAATCATAAACATGTCAAAATTCAATTACAATATTTTAATAATGTCATTCGTTTTTTAATAATTTAAATGATGTTTGTCAATGTCAACGGGGTTCTTTGTAATCAAAATATTCTTTTAGTGTATAAAACCCTCTTTCTAACAACCATTTAAATAACGACCTCTTAAATTTAATAATTGGCGTTTCTTTAAGATTTTCAGGTAATTTATTAAAAATTTTAATTACCATTGGGTAACAATTACTCTGGTACAAATGAGTTTTCATTTTTGGAAGGACTAATTTGTTAGGGTATCTTGTATTCAATTTAATAGTATCGCCTAGTCGTTGAAATAATTGGTAGTTTAATTTAACAAATTTACAACATTCATAAATGTATAAAGATGGAACTGTCAAAATCTTCAACTTTCTAAAAAGAGGTCTACAAGACGTCATCGGTGATACATCACAAATAGCGCGGAGGCACTGTTTCTGGGCTATAAAAACTCTATTAATAAGAACCGTGTTACCCCACAAGACAATGCCATATCTAAGATTTGAGGCAACATATCCATGGTAGGCCAGAAGGGCTGTCTTAATATTGGCTACTTTACTAAGTCGCCACAAAACAAAAACAAACCGATTTGTTTTTTTTATAATTTTTTCTGCTTGAGGTTTCCAAGAACAGTTTTTGTCTAAAGTAATACCAAGAAACGTGGTTTCGTCTGTTTTTTTAATCGTTTGGTCGTTATATGTTACTTCCAAAGGCGATGACGTTTTCTTGTTATAAAATTGCATATACAACGTTTTGTTAATATTAACTTGCAAGTTATTATTACTTAACCATTTTATTATAACTCCAACAGTTTCGTTAATTTCGGTGTTGAAGTTAAGTGTTTTACTCTCTGTAATGACTACAGCAATGTCATCAGCAAAGAGTGAATAAAAATGTTTTGTTACGTTTGGTAGGTCATTGATATATAATAAGAAAAGCAATGGACCTAAGATACTCCCTTGAGGAACTCCGGTGTTATTATATCTTGATTTTGAGAGATACATTGTTTCCTCTTTATTGGAATTAATATTAAATATCGCTGTATACTGAGACCTATTTTTCAAGTAACTCTGTAACCAATCGTGTATGATCCCACGAAGACCGTACATTTCACACTTTTTGAGCAAGATATCATGGCTGACAAAGTCAAATGCCTTGCTCATGTCAAAAAAAACAGTACATGTTGGCGTATTTTTATCAACGTTTTCCAGAATTTTTTTCAATAATTTGAAACTAGCTAAAGTTGTGGATTTTCCTTTTTGGAAACCAGATTGTTCGGATTTTAATATATTGTTTTTGTCTAAGAAGTTTATGATTCGAGTGTGCATGATTCTTTCGAATATCTTTGACAAAACAGATATTAGAGCTATAGGCCTATAATTTCCTATTTCCAGTGGATCACCTTTTTTATGTAGGGGTTTTATGACCGAGACCTTTAACCTATCTGGGAAGCTACCCTGCGTAAAAGACATATTAATTATATGGGTTAGGACCGGGGAGATAATACGTGCTGCACATTTTAAAGTATGGGTGGGAATTTCGTCATATCCTACAGCCAGTGTATTATTTAAAGATTTGATTATTTTGAATGTTTCATCACAAGTCACTGGGTATAGAAAAAGTGTAGAGTCCACTGATAAAATGTCATGTTTATGTTCGGATGTCAAATTTGGAATATTATTACATGTCAGTTCTATAAAATAATCGTTAAAAGCATTGGCTATGTCAGAAATATTAGTTAGAGTGCGCTCATTATATCTTATACTATTTACATATTTTTTCTCATGCATTAAATTTGAGTTTTTTATTAAACCCCATGATGCTTTACATTTATTTTTAGATTTAGTTAAAATTTTTTCATTTTGTATTTTTTGTGCGGTTATAATTAGATTTTTAAGACATTTATTATACTTTCTGTACTTTGTTTTATTCTTTGGAGTCTTATGCTTATAATACGTAAAGCGTAAAACTCGTTTAGTAGAACTTGATTTTTTTAGTCCCTTGGTCATCCAGTTCGATGATAATTTAAATTTATTCGTAATTTTTCGACGACACACAGGAAAACATAGTTTAAAAAATAATAAAAATGTATCATGGAAATTATTGAAGGCTAAGTTTACCTCTTCTTCTTCATAAACATCTGACCATGATAGGCAAGATAAGTATTCGATAAACTTCGAGGTATTGTGAAAACTATAATCCCGTCTGAATATGTACCATTGCTCTAGTGGTGTAATCTTATTACTAATTGGGATATTTAGAATTTGCGCTGTGTCGTGATCAGATAAACCAAGATGCATTACTTTACTGGTGGCTTCAGGAATATTGCTGATAATTTGATCTAGGCAAGCATTTCTACGGGTGGGTTCCTTTATATGTATGATAAAATTACTGTTCTGGATTATTCTTTGAAGTTCATTATGTGCATTACTTTCCTTGAGAACATCAATATTGAAGTCACCGGTGACAATGATTTTCCTTTTAGGTCTTTAAAACTACGCAATGGATATTTTTTATAAATAGAGTGATTCAATAGGTTTATTTGTATAATACACTAGCTTCCCGCACGCAGTTTCACCCGCGTAAATTCCGTTCCCGTGGGAACTTCATAATTAAATAAAGCCTATGTCATCCGGGGATAGTGTAGCTTTCCAAGGGTGAAAGAATTTTTCAAATCAGTCCAGGAGACAGACAACAAACACACAGTCAAATCTTTCCTCTTTGTAATATTAGTATAGATCTACTCTACTAGTTGTGTATAAAGAAAACATACATACCTTTAGTAAAGCTTGCCGGCAACACCTTATCCTTAACATTAACGGCAACAAACGCATACAAAAACTCTGTGTCTTGTCCAAACTTGTGATCTGTGCAACAAACACAGACATTTTGTTTAACACAAGTACTCATATCCCTACTGTTTTCACTAATCTGTGATTGTACAGTATTTTCTAACTGTGTGTTTGTAGCCTGTGCTACTGGGGGTATATCTTTTTCTATCGCACTGATCGGCTTTTTTATTTTTGGTGTGGTTTTGGTTGGTGTTGTGTTTGTTGTCTGTGCATCGCAGCTGTGTTTTCTTGTGCTGTGCACAGGCGATAGAGTGAGGTTTGGTGAGAATGCTGTGAATATGTCCTGTTTTTGCTGAAAATGGAGTAAAAGATATAATCTAAAATTTAAATATTATGCATGCAAAATTAACTCTACCTGTCGCTCTTTAACGTCAAAACTTCAGAACCGATTTGAATGAAATTTGGCACACTTTGGGGTCCAAAGGGGGGCGATGAAGATTGTCAAATTCACTTTTCCACACAGACGAGGTTGGGGCACATCTAGTGGATTATTATGTGTTTTTTATCATTATCACATAGGCCTCCTTCAAAGGGATGGGTTTTACCATAGTCACCATGCACAGCAGGTGGGTTGGTGACAGTAGTATTATCTATTGTAAGTTTGTAACACATTAGAAACGCCGCTGCTCATTCCCTTGTATACAATAACTATAATTGATCTTCTAACAATAGGGACCAACGGCTAAACATACTTGCTGAGGCATGGCACATAGTTCCTCAACCACCCTGACCCAGAAAGAAATCTTAGAATTTAAACAAAGGGTTGGTTGGGGTGGGAATTGGACCCACTACATGCTAGATTTAATGCAACATTTATTATTTTAATTACCAAATTCTATAATCAAATAAATTGATGTACATATTTATATTATAATAGTGACCATTTGATAAGTGAAAGTAAATAATACATCATCATCATCAGCCCGTATAAAGTCCACTGCTGAACATGGGCCTCCTCCAAAGAGGGAGGGTATTTGCCATAGTCACCACGCTTGGCAGGCGGGTTGGTGACCGCAGTATTATGTTGTACCACACAAGGAAACGCTGCTGCCCGTTCCTTGACATACGATTATTATAGATGATGTTATAACAATCGGGACCAACGGCTTAAAGTGCTTTCCGAGGCACGAAGGGTAGTCCCTCAACCAATCAGACCCGGAAAGAAATCTTAGAATTGACACAAAGATTTACTGTCCGGTGTAGGGAGCGAACCCACGACCTCCGAGTTTCAGGCCGAGCCAAATACCGCTACGCTACAGAGGTTGTCCGTAAGTAAATACATAAGTAACTGTTACTACTACTAAGTAACTGTTTACTCGAGTATGATATTTAGACAAAAATTACATAAGTGGTTCATCTATACAAATGTTACAACAAGAGGTAAAGTTCAATTAATAGAATCAGGCATTACTTTGCGGAAATCCATATTAATCTAATTTAAAATGACAGAATGTCTAGCATTAATTCTGCTAAAAACAAAAAAAAATTGCGGATTAGAGAGGTAAAGTTCGTTAATTTGTAAGATGGTAACAGGTTATTTCAGGAACCAGAGAATCAATTTTGATTTTTTTTATAGGAAATAGAAAGCCACATTAGACTATATTTTAAGATGAGGTTCCAAGAGATGTATGAAAGTGAAACCGCACTGGACATGGAATAATATGCAAGTTTATGATGAAATTAACTATATCGACGCTTGAAAGGCAATCATCACTAAGCGACATTGAGTAAACTTTATAGCAGTGTGTTTTAAAGTTCAAATATCTCTCATAGAAATCATTTTTTTATACCTATCCAAAAACAAAGCTAGCTAGCATACAAGCTACAAAACAAAATGATTTCTACGAGAGATATTTGAACTTTAAATCACTCGCCTGTAAAGTTTATTCAATGTTGCTTAGTGTTGATTGCCTTTCAAGCATCGATATGTTTATGACCAGCCCTAGCTTTGTACAGGTATTAAAGCTTAATCCGCTTGAAATCAGTGACTTGAATGCAGTAGTTTTTGACTTTATATTGAATGGACAGACAAATGTGTCGGAGGACTTTGTTTTATAATATGTCGTGATTATTGAGTTGGACTAAGTGGCTTGGTTTATCCACTGAAAAAAATAGAGGCAGCACACAAGAACTGCCACTTAAGGGTACTCTTGACATTTTATTATTTGATATGTGAAATCAGTATACAATATTCTTCATTTTTGTGTTAATTACTTTATGAAGATCTGTTTTATTGCTTAGAAAACTAAAAGAATACAGTGTCTTCCCATTGGAATTGTGTTAAAATAAATGTAAAAAAAATTACTTGCAACAAAGTGCTTTTACATTATTACTGCGATAGATTTGTGGTATTCATCAATTATGGAATTATATCACAGTATTCTTTATACTAGTTATTAAAACTCTATGTTATATTCAATTTATCCATATGCCTTTAAGTTATACTTTTTCGGATAACATTAAAACTGCTTAAGTATACATCTTAGTACAAATTTAACTTTATTAACCCATCTATCTCCACAGCTGAGTGCACTAAGATGGTGAGTATCCTTGAGCTGATAGATGCTGCTGCCCATCCATCAGCTGTATGTCCGTTAGTCGCGTCTTACGACTCCCATGGGAAGACATGGGGTGGTCTATTTTAAGCCGGAAACCACATGGCATTTTTATATTACCTACAGGCTACATTATATTAGTAACATTACAATTAATACAAGAAATATAAGATCAGTTATAAACAAGATAGAATAGAAAACATTCTACGGTCACGAGTGACTGTTCTTGAGTTGAATGTTTATAAAAAAAATATACTTAGTGTGAAATTGTTCAATTTAAAAATGTCAACAAACCATGGCCTGCTCAATTTCTTTCATCAAACTCTCAGTCTTTTTCTCCAATTGTTTGTTTAGTTTCTTGAATTCATCCTCACGGGCTAATAATTCTAAGGAATCCATTTTTGTTTCGGTTTTTAAACACTACGTTTACACTGTAATTGTTATTTTTGGTGCTTTGTACTGTAATGAAATTTTGCCCAACCTTCCAAATAAATGTAAAAGGTAGTCATCCATTAGTTACGATATAGAGTGGAATAGTTTTGCAATTTGGTAGCATTATACTGGAATCGACTAAAACTGGTTGCTATGGTTACAGACATATGTTGATCAAGCACGATCCTATCTATATCCTATTTTTAGTCAAAACACGTACTCTTAATAAGTAATTCTTAAAATATATAGCCTTTTAGTAACATGTAAGTACTAATGCGCAGAATAAACTTAATTTCTCTAAAATATTATGCTAAATATACTAGAATATTGTTCTATTTGTTATTGTTAATGAGAATATGCTGCTACCTAGCGGTGATGCTTCCAAACTAATGTAGACATTACTGGTGTCAAAAACAGCTGTACAGCCACCAATCGGGAGCCCGTATACTAATCTCAATATGTTTTCTTTGTCACGTTCACACACACATTCACACGTACTTGTTGACACATTGCTTTGTTTCCCATATGATTGAAACTAGAAAAATCCACATACCTATCATGAAAAAAACATGTTCTATGTATAGTTGTGCACAAGAAATGAATTATGTATAAGAAATAATTAGAAAATATCCAGAAAACTGCCTAAAAATGTTATCAAGGTCGTTACACTTAGAGCGAGAAGTAGCAATGAAAGAAAGAGAAGGTGAGACTTATAAATGTGTGCCACCGAGATTTTCAATCGATTTACCAATGAGAACAGACTTTACCCAACCCAGCTGACATTTTAGTGTGTTACTGTCGCGAGCGGAAATCAGACGCTCGCTCCTGCAATATCCGAATTTGCATATAAAATCTGAATTTGGACTGCGTTTTCGCGGCCGGACATTGTGTAAACAGTGTAATAATGTATTTTAAGAGAAAAAGAAACGATTACCGGAGTGTTATATTATAGCCCAGGTGTTTAAAAGTGGAGTTAGCGATTTTAGTTTGCAGCTAAATAAGGCAAGTCTATTTTTAATCAAGTAACATATGTTTAGTTGTTTCTTTTTTCCTATTTCGTACATGTGTATCGTAATCCTGCATTTTAGAAAGTTAATTTGTATGTGGTGTGATAATATTATGCGATTATGTTAAAATAGGTGCACGATCATGTATTGTTACATGCATTGAAAGTGGTTTTTAAAATCGGCAGTGTTACTGTATAGAAATACAGTTTTATTGCGTAAAGCAGTTGTGATTATCTAGTTGACACACCATGCTCGTTGTTTATTGTGATTATCTAAGAAGGAAGACGTAGAAAAATAAAAATCAGCTGTTTCTTTTGTGTCTCTTACGAAAGGGCCATGTTGGATTTTTTTTATAACAAGTTGGGCAGGTACAAGTTTCATGCAGTCCCGTTAGCGAAGTGCACAATATCGATACTCGAGTATCGAAGTTTTTTTTATCTGTACCAAAGAGTATGGAATCATTTTATTTTCTGCATTTTATATTTTTCCTTTTTCCACCACGTGTTATTGCTTAATTTATAATTTTAATGAAATTACGTAGGTAATTTGCTGTTTAAAGTAGTCTTAAGTTACTTCTAATAACAGCATAATGTCTGTATGAATATTACCTTTGCATGTCTGCAAAGTAAATTGAGGCTAATGGAAAACTTGACTATGTAGGTATGTTTCCGTGAAACTATAATGTTTTTTGTTGCAATAGGTAGGTACCTAGTTTATATTACTATGCGGTTGGTATCAGTGGCGTAATTATAGGGTGACAGGGCGGGCACAAAAGGCCCCCGATCGGAGTGGGGCCTAAGAATTATATATTTTTTTATTACCAGAAAAATTATCCGTATCCGTCTGATGTTAGGTGGTCCAAATACTAGGAAATCTAGTGCTTGTACATTACATGTGCCTACACGCCTCATCCTTTCGGCTCTTTCTCCTTTTCATTGTGAGTCAGTACCCACTGACTCACAACATTAATTAATAATTATTGAAGTGGTTTCTTGTAAGGAGATGGCGAGACGAATTGTGATTGTACGCTTTTTGGAGTAGCTTGTGATAGGATAAAATGGAAAGAAGGAAGGGAGGCCGTTGTCCTACAGTGGGACACATCGTAGTCATATTAATAATTAGGTATGTTAAGTGCAAGTATTACCCTAGTCAAGTAACTCATTGAGCATACGAAACAAGGAGGCATAAATGATTTATCCATACTAATGTTATAAATGCCGTATGGCCGTGCTTTCCAAGGCACGGAAGTAAATCTTATCTTAGTGCCGTGTGGTTTCCGGCTTAGAATAGACCACCCCATGTCTTCCCATGGGTGTCGTAAAAGGTGACTAAGGGATATATGGCTGATTAATGGGCATCAGCATCTATTAGCACAAGGTTTATATCTTACTGCGATCACCAATCCGTCTGCCAAGCGTGGTGATTATGGCAATATCCCTCTACGATCCTGGCTAGCCAAGGACTGTTAAGAGGAGGCCCATGTTCAGCAGTGGACGTAAACGGGCTGTTGATGATGATGATGATGATGATGATGATGATGATGATGATGATGATGAATGTTATAAACGCGTAAGTTTGCGAGCAGGTACATGAGTACAGCCTGAAACTTGCCTGATAGTTGCACGGGGATAATTTATAGGATGGATTAACATATAGGCTACACGCACCGACCCATAGGAGCCGAGTGACGAGTAAAACCGCGGGGCGCAGCTTATTAAAATGAAATGACAAGATGATGAGTTCAATTGCGAAATCACATGCAATGAATGACGTTCATCACTTACTAGTGGCGTGCCCGCCGCCGTATCAATGATACGAGAGTCCGGGCTACAAGGGCCCCGACAATGTGGTAGAGGGCCCATCGAAGAAGTTCAGATATGGGCCCCGTCTAGCCTTTGCTGCTCCAATGATAGTTACGCCGCTGGCTTTTACGTATATAAATACATAATTTATAGGTATGACCTGCATATGATTTACATGCAATAGAATGTATTAAAGCGTGTATTTTGTAATTAATTAAACACGTAGGCAATTGTTACCAAATTATTTACTACTACTCGCTTTTGCCCCCGACTTTGTCCGCGTGAAATAATAATAATGATAATATTTATTTATAATAATAATAATAAAGCCCTTTATTCTGAAATTAGCAGTTACAAAACAATATACATAATCTATTTCTACATATCTTAAAAACTAAGTTTATTATAAAAAATCTCTAATTTCAGTGTGCCTTTTGGCATAGGCCTCCTCCAAAAACTTCCAGTGGCTTCTGTCATTTGCCACCCTTATCCATTTTGCGCCCACAGTCAGTTTCAAGTCATCTTCCCATTTAATTTTTTGTCTTCCTCGATTTTTTTTTATAATATTTATTTGGCATATACCTAAGTTTTACACAAAACCTATGAACTAGTAAAAACTGTGCTTCAGAGACCAACGTCTTTTCCCATTTATTTGCAATAAAGAAGAGAAAAAAAAAAATATCTTTGTATATAGTGCTCTGCGGTATAAGTACTCGTTAAACTTGTGAATCCGCCCTAAGAATACTCACTGACCCATAAAGTTGGTAACATTAGATTCAAAACTGCAATGGGGCCCTCATATTGAAAAATTAACTGGTAGACTCAGTTCCGCATCTTATGCTGTCTGGAAAATCTCTCCTTCAATTTCGGATCCCTCGCCCTCCCGACCCTTAAGGCGGAAACATATTGATGATGAACACCCGACGCGACGCGACGCGACGTGTTCATAGTGTGATTCTGGTCTATAGAAAACAATACATTTGATTCGACTCAACACGCGTCGCGTTTTAACAATATGTTACCTAGTTTGCAAAGAACCTTCCGATGCCCTCGTAGACCCAAAGTCCGAGAGGCCCGCGAACTGTATACCTAGTAGAGCGACAGTGGCACAATTTCCCCTCAAAAACTAAGTCATAATTCCTCAACCCCCCCAGCCAGCGACCGCCTTGAGGTGAGATCATAGTATGCCATCTTGCGCAGGTTGCTTCATCATCATCATCAGCCCGTATAACGTCCACTGCTGAACATGGGCCTCCTCCTGTTTGGCGAGGGTATTTGCCATAGTCACCACGCTTGGCAGGCGGGTTAGTGACAGCAGTATTATGTTGTACCACACAAGGAAACGCTGCTGCCCGTTCCTTGATATACGATTATTATGGATGATGTTATAACAGTCGGGACCATCGGCTTAACGTGCATTTCGAGGCACAGAGGGTAGAATTTACACAAAGATTTCTTGAGCGGTGTGGAGATCGAACCCACGACCTCTGAGATTTAAAGTGAGCCAAATACCGCTACGCTACGGAGGTTGCTTAGTTTTTAGTTTTTAAACTATTTAATAAGTCTGGAGAGCCCTGCTGAAGTAGCAAAATCCTCATGGCTATCAATACAATTTGATGTCCTCGTATACCCAGGGTCCGAGAGGTCGGTGAATTAAGTAGAGGGATAGCTACACAAACCTCCCCTAAAGGTATAAAACTCTTCAGTTCCTCATTCCCCCCTTTACCGACAGCCATGGGCTTAGGTGGAAAAAAATATTTCTTGCATTCATTTCTGGCTTAGAATAGACCATCCCAAGTCTTCCCATGGGTGTCTTAAGAGGTGACTTAAGGACATTCAGCTGATGGATGGGCAGCAGCATCTATCAGCTCAAGGATACTCACCATCTTACTGCGATATGGCATTATCACTAAACGACCCTGGTTTACCAAGGTCTGTTAAGAGGAGGCGTATGTTCAGCAGTGGACGTAAATACAGTACAGGACATTTTGTACACATGTGACAACCTCCGTAGCGTAGCGGTATTTGGCTCGCTTTAAATCTCGGAGGTCGTGGGTTCGATCCCCACGCCGCACAGAAAATCTTTGTGTAAATTCTAAGATTTCTTTCCGGGTCTGGTTAACTGTGGGGTTGGATTACGGGTTAGAATACCCTCCGTGCCTCGGATAACACGTTAAGCCGTTGGTCCCGATTGTTATAACATCAATTATAATAATATTAATAATCGTTTATCAAGGAACGGGCATCAGCGTTTCCTTGTGTGGTACAACATAATACTGCGGTCACCAATCCGCATTCCAAGCGTGGTGACTATGGCAACTACCCTCCCTCGGTAGGAGGCCCATGATCAGTAGTGGACGTTATACGGGCTGATGATGATCATGATGATGATGATGATGACATTATGTACTAAGTTAGTGTCACTAAGATTTTTGACTTGATGGCTAATTATAATTAAGTTTATTGTGTTAAATCAAAGTCATTTCAAACAGTCAAGCTTTGCGCGGCCATTTTAAGGATTCCGTACCGAAAGGGTAAAAAAGGGACCCTATTACTAAGACTCTTCTGTCTGTCTGTCACCAGTCTGTATCTCAAGAACCGCGATAGCTAGATCATTGGTGAAATTTTCACAAATGATGTACCTATTTCTGTTGCCAAACAATAAATATTTAGGGGGGGCTCCCATACAACAATCTTTTTTTTTTTTTTCTTGATTTCAATAATGGCAACAGGTAGGCACTTGAAAATGGTACGGAACCCTTAATGCGCGAGTCCGACTCTCACTTGGCCGGGTTTTTTTTCGTGTTTTTTCTTGTAGGTAATTAATTATTCAAAATTTTGAATGTAACGGAAAACATGATGGCGTGCTGGCTCATCAGACTAAATCACTTTCACACTATGCTCGCGTGCTTATAGACAAATGCCGTACTTTCTACTTTTTGTGCGTGGCACGGGAAAAATACCGGCGTTCAAACTAATTCAAAGATATCGCCATATTGCCTCGTTTAGAACTTGTTTTTTTTAAAGGATTTGCAGCAGAATTTTTCCACACTACTACTATTCTATTCGTGTTAAACCCTCTTGGTTAGCTAAAATGCTTGTGTTGTGAGTGGGTTCACGTCGGTAGTGTAATGGCTGAGGATCTAACGGGCGACCACAAGATCACAAGTCCGACGCCCTAGCCATCGGACTACAGACGCTATTTGGTCTTAGTTATATGGGAAATCTTTTATACATCGCAGGACATACGGACGGATTACAACCATCCGATGCCCTCGTAGACCCGAAGTCCGAGAGGCTCGCAAACTGTAAAGTAGAGCGACAGTTGCACAAAACTCCCCTAAAATACTAAGTCATAATCCCTCAATCTCTCGCCAGCGACCGCCCTGAGCCGAGGTCCAAGCCCCAGAGGGCTCCAGGCCCCAGGGGGACAGGGGGCGCCCTCTTGCGCAGGTTGCTCAGTTTGTGGTTTTTATTAAGGCTGAAACTCGGCTCGCCTTTATTGCCGGTGAAGTAGCGAAAGTCTTGAAGCTAACTACGTATGTCCACCCAAAAAAAAATCTAATACTAATGACATAATAATTAATACATTATTATTAGCTTCATAACATTGGTATTCTGACAAGTACAATCGTATGTAAATAGGTACCTAATGTAGGGTTGCAATACGTCCCGGTTTCGAGCGTCATGTCCCGGTGTCCCGGCCAACAAGGCAATGGTCCCGGTTGGCACGCTTACCAAATGAGAACCATGCTCCGTTCTCTTGTTTGTCTTATATCGTCCTGCGTGCGCAATGGGAGAACACCCTCGGCTCTGTGAAACGTGTTATTGATTATCAACCCCCCCCCCCCCCCTCTCACGATATGACCATTGTCCCGGTCAGCGCCGAAACATTAATGGCAACCCTGAACCCTGACCTAATGGTGATTCGAGTTCATTATTTTGTTTTCCTGTTTTTACGTATACTTACATCATCATCATCAGCTCGTACAACGTCCACTGCTGAACATAGGGCTCCACCCGAGGGAGGGTTTTTGCCATAGTCACCACGCTTGGCAGGCGGATTGGTGATCGCAGTATTATGTTGTAATACTCAGGGAAACGCTGCTGCCAACGACTTATCGTGCACGGAGGGTAGTCCCTCAACCAACCAGACCCGGAAAAAAACCTTAGAATTTACACAAAGATTTCTTGTCCGGTTTGGGGATCAACCCACGACCTCCGAGACTTGCACCGCTACACCACGGAGGTTGTCTGTGAGTATTCAGATTGATTGCACTTTATTTAAACTCAAGCAGGTATATAAACGATGACGTCATAATCCACATCCACCTGCCGTCATGCGAGACGATGACGTCATCAATGCCCGTCGCCTGACCCGGATCCATTTTGACTGTAGCTTGGAAAAATTGCAGCGATGCTTTTTAATACACTAGCTCCTCGCACGCGGTTTTATCCGCGTAGATCCCGTTCCCGTGGCAACTTGTTACTATAACATAACATAGCCTTCATTTATAATGTGTAGATGGTAGCACTAAAGCGCGTTCGTCGAGTTAGTTATAGTCCGTCTAAATAATAACATACTCAAAGGACAGAACTTAGATTTAATCATAGATATAAAACAATATTGTATTTTCATACCTGACAGCTTTTAGGCTAAAGCTATATAAACTAATATAATAAAGTAGCAATAACCAAATAATACTAGTTAATTTAACACAGTAAATCAGAAATAAGCCGAAAGGAGATCACTCATTTAGTAGGGCGACTCGGGCTAAAAAAAAAAAGTTGGCGGCCAGGAATGAAATACATTTTATTTGAAAGGTTACAGGAGTAGAAAGAAAATTGTATGGTGACAACGTTATAATTAATTTAGGGACAAAGATATAGAACGGTCTTTAAAAAATAAAATCGGGTTTGTTCGAACACTTTAACTCGAGAACGGCTGGACCGATTTTCATGGTTTTTGGTATTCATAAAATAACAAAATGGAAAGAACATAATGCAACGGGCGGCCGGGGAAGTGAGGGACGCGCGGAGCGTGCAAGATTAGAACAGGTTTTTACCTGAACGCGCAAAACGTATTACTTGTACCAAATATAATTCCTAATAATTATTAATCCTATTAATCTTCGAACCCAAATTGTTCTCGTCTTTGGTGCCATAGTAAAACATAATGTATTCTATACATATTTTTAAAATATGTAAGAATTATCGAGGGCCACCCAAAAAAAAAAATTAGCCCAGAATGGGTGATCTCCTTTGTTTTGACTATTTACAAATACCTGTGATAGGTTTACGTGATTAAAAACTATTAAAAAAAAAAAAAATGTTTTATCTAAAACAAAAATATTTTTTCAAATCGGTCCACGTCTGGTAGTTACTGAGATTAACGCTTTTAAGTAAACAAACTCTTCAGCTTTATGTATTAGCTGGTATATTATATTATCTCGACTGACTGTAGATTGGAACTCATTATTGCCTGTGATTAAAAGTATTATTTATAAATGTTGACCGGGGATGTAACACCATGCCAAATTTCATTTAAATCGGCAACAGTGTCGGAGATTAGCCGGACAGAGAAACAAAAATAATATCTGGATGTGTTCTATTTTACTGATAACATTCCCCTGACTCTGTTTTTAGCGGGTTTTTTTCTATGTACAGACATTCCACCTCTATAGTTTTATTATATGTATAAATAAAGAAGATATATATTTATATTACGTGTCACGTTGTTTGTCCGCGATGGACTCCTAAACTACTGAACCGATTTTAAGTTTGATTTGCACACCGTGTGCAAATCGACCCAACTTGAAAGATAGGATAGCTTACATTTCAATTTATAGTCGCAATATTATTTTATTGCAAATTATTTGTCTATTACTTGACAGTCATAATTATCTGTTAGCTCCAAAGAATTCTAACAGATGGCGATATATGTAGGGTAGGGGCCCTTCGAGGCTGGCTGACCCATGAGCAGTACGCCTCTACACTCCGGGCGTCCCTATAATAGGGCAAATGGGCCACTGTAAGTGTGGCCCTGGAGATCCCGCGCTATCATATTGGCCGCGGGTGCCGTCGGGGGGCCGGATTGCTCATGCGTACCCGGCCCCCGCCAACGGCGGATCGAAGGAGTGTCCGGGAGGTTTTAGTGGTTGTAGGGTCCTCTCCTCGTGGTATGAGTTTAGCATACCACGCTACGGAGAGGGCGAGTCCCACATATCCCACCGCCAGCGCGCGAATACGCTGCAGCGGCGGTGGGAATGCGTCAATGCATTTCCTCCCGGACAACATAAAAAAAAGAAAAGGGGTAGGGTAGGGGAAGGAGTAGGATAGATGTAGGACACCGCATAAACGAAGTCTCTCCGGCCCGGTTTATTTTATTTATGCAAATGTTTAGGTCTTTTATTTATCGATTGAGGCAGTACAAAGTCCGCTGGGTCAGCTAGTCGACTATATAATATTTTTTTTTTTTTTTTTTTTTTTTTTTTTTTTTTTTTTTTTTTTTTTTTTTTAAAGACAACTCCCGCACTAGGGAAATATATCCCTGTGTCGCGGGGGACTTTACAAACATACATTTCACGGACACAAAGAACACCCAGACTCAGAACAACTATTTGTGGTTCACACAAATAATTGTCCCGGGTGGGAATCGAACCCAGAACACCAGGTCTCAGAGGCATCTATCGTAACCACTGAGCCACCGGTGCAGTCTATAATAAACTCAAAAACAACTATACCGATTTCAAAAATTCTTTCACCATTGGAAAGCTACATTCACCCTGAGTGACATAGGCTATATTTAATTATTGAGTTTCTTATGCGGGTGAAACCGCGCGCGGGAAGCTAGTAGACTATATTATAGAAAAATATTGTTACAAAGGATCACGTTGAAATTATTTTTTTACTATGTTGGTATGTCAAAAATACCCCAATACCGATACTAATTGACACCTAGTTGGTTTATGTGCTCGACCCACTAAATACTGTTAAAACTGACAGTGAATCACTTTTACTGTCGGCCCACTTAATGGCTTGAAAGTCGTTAAATAACAGCTGTTGCTATGACCAAAGGTAGTGAAATTAATATAGATTAGCTTTCCGCTAACGGTTTTAGCCTCGTAGCTCCCGTGCCAGTGGGAATTTCATAATTAAATATAGCCTATAGCCTTCCTCGATAAATGGGCTATCTAACAATAAAAGAATGTTTGTAATCGGAGCAGTAGTTCCTGAGATTAGGGCGTTCAAGCAAACAAACTAACAAACTCTTCACCCTTAATACTAGTACAAGCTCGAGCGCGTTATTTTACTCCTTACGTTGCTCCAGTTCCAGGGGTAACTTTATAGTTAAAATATAGCCTATATCAGTCTCGTATCCTCACCTTTTTTGGTCACGTATGCGTATAAATAGGCTATCTGACACTGAAAGAATTTTTCTCATCGGACCAGTAGTTCCTGAGATTAGTGCGTTTAAATAAACAAACTCTTCACCTTTACATATATGTATAGATTTGCGTTCAAAACATCTTTGTTATCATTTGGAAGTAAAAATATGTTCTTCTCGGCGGTACATATACCATTAATTCTTAACAAACAACGTCTAACTTTGTAAAATCCGTTCAGATTGTATTGCGCAAGCTTAACTTGTACGACCACTTTCCATCGCGAATTAACTCGGATCTTCTTTCCTCTTATAATGGGCTATTGTATTGTTCGAAAGTTGGACATACAAACATACATACATATATATATCTATAGCATTTCGCCTTTAAACTATAAGGAGGCGTAGGTATCACAAAATAATAATAGTTTAAAAAAACTAAAAAAACACGCTTTTATAGCTAACCGAACTTAAAAATAGAAAATAATTTTCACCTCAAAATAAAATTATAATAAAGTTTAAGTTATTAACAGAATAATTGAATTCAGAGTGAAAAGCGTGGGGTGCATTTTACCACTTTTCATAATTCTCCTCTCATAGATAGTTGCCAATAGAATGATTGTGACATTTACTTTATCAAGCACCCCACGCTTTTCACTCTGAATTGAATTATTCTGTTAATAACTTAAACTTTCGGTTAGCTATAAAAGCGTGTTTTTATAAACTATTATTTATTTTTTAAGGATAATGGGAAACTGTTATCAAATTACTGCATTGTCATCGGTCCTTGATACGTATGCAAAGTTTCAAATTAATCAGACTTCTGGAAACTGGTGAAAATTAAGTTCAAAGACGCCGTTACATACATACAACCCAAGCTAATAAAAGCGTGTTAAAAAAGAGCAGAGCTCCAACATTAATAAATGGTTTAAATACTACAAACCAAGCAACCTGCGCAAGCCTGACTTGGACCTCGGCTCAGGACATTTTTTTTTCTGACGGACGGACATGCATAGTTAGCCACGAGGCTTTTGCTACTTCACCGGGCATAAAGGCGAGCAGAGCTCCAGCCTTAATAAGTGGTGTAAAAAAACTACAAACTAGGCAACCTGCGCAAGAGAGCATTCCTTGTGGGACTAGAATAGGGTTGCCATTAATGTTTCAGCGTTGACCGGGACCGGACAGTGCTGAGAAGTCAAAGAGGGGGGGGGATAGATGAAACAATAACACGTCACACAGACCCGAGAGGGGGTTCACCCATTGCGAACGCTACTTCTTTTGACTGATTAAGAGGTTTGACTGCAACTCATTGCTGCACCGGTGGCTCAGTGGTTACGGAAGTTACTTCTGAGACCTGTTGTTCTGGGTTCGATTCCCACCCGGGACAATTATTTGTGTGAACCACAAATAGTTGTTCTGAGTCTGGGTGTTCTTTGTGTCCGTGAAATGTATGTTTGTAAAGTCCCCCGCGACACAGGGATTTATTTCCCTAGTGCGGGAGTTGTCTTTAAAAAAAAAAAAAAACATTAAATCCTAATATTAGTACTAATATTAGTTTGTAAATTGTTTGTGAGGTTGTAGGAGGGTAATCTCTCGATCTATTTAAATCAAGGTTTCCACGGGAACGGGATCCACGCGGTTAAAACCGACACCGACATCTAAAAAATAAAGCCATACTACTACACTGGCTGGATATTTCAACTAGGAAGATACTATTATATAGATGTCTGGTGGGAAATGCTTTTACGCATCCCCTCCGCCTCTGCAGCGCCGGCGAAGGGGTATGTGGGACTCGCCCTCTCCATAGCGTTCGTTTGCTATTCATACAACGAGGAGAGGACCCTACACCACTAAAACTCCTTGACACTCCTCCGTCCGCCGTTGGTGAGGGCCAGCTACGTTAGGCAATCCGGCCCTCAATTGGAACATACCTACTATCTTATGATTTATGTATCATATCATAATAATGATCAAAGTACATATTTTTATATACTAGCGACCCGCCCGGCCTCCCACGGGCGCAATGCTGATGTATCATACATAAAAACCTTCCTTTTGAATCACTATATCTATTTAAAAAAAACCGCATCAAAATCTGTTGCGTAGTTTTAAAGATCTAAGCATACATAGGGACGGACAGACAGCGGCAAGCTACTTTGTTTTTAAATACTATGTAGTGATGTAGTGATAAGTTGTGTAAACTGCAATATATTATGTAACAATGTTCAATGACAAGTAAACTGATATATACATTTATCATTGTAATATATAATGCAATTTGTGATAAAATATAATTTACACGTGACAGGCAACAGGGAATAGATTTTTGATAGAAAACGCAATTAAGTGTTTTTTTTTAAAGATTACTAGCAGAGTTTTTGCACATTACCTAGGTAATAGGAGCCACCCTTAAATATTTATTTTATTCCGTTTTTTATGGCTGAAAATATAATGAAATAATGAATTTATTCAGCACTTAGGTATTTACATACACTTGTACTTGTCAGAATCACAATGTTACACAATTATTCTTATTCTATGGATTAAACTAAATACTTAATTAACCGGTAGCAAATTGTAGGATATTACAGACAAAGTAGTCCGTCCGTCAGCTGGTCATTTATTTCTCTACTCATAATAAGTTTAAGTTCATATTAATTATTTTAGACTTTAATGGATCAATATAGAAAATTTTTGAAAAAAAAACATACAATTAAGTGGCACACACCTGGGGGCACTCTTAAGGGGTTAGGACCACGACCCAGTGGTACCACTGATATTTAAGTCAGGTTTATGAACATAAGAGGAAGTGATCGGCCAACAGGCGCTGGATCACAGGGCAGGGGTAGGGGTGCAACGCGGTCCTCGCCGGCGAGAATCCTACCTTAGCTAACCTGATAATCTCATTACAATAATATTCTTCGGCCGTAGCATCGGACTTGCGATCATGTGATCGCCGATTCGATCCCCACCCATTGCACTACCGACGTGAACCCACTCGTAACACAAGCATTTTAGCTTAGCACGAGGGATTAACAAGAATACTTGATCGTCAAGTCCGACGCCCTAGCGATATGCCGCTAACGGGGTTGTGTTATGGGTTTTGTGTGATAACACCTTAGTAGTCGTCTATTGTAACTCGTAATACATACTTACCTAGTTGTCGCGGAAAGAATTTGAACTCCAGTTCTCTAAACATGTCGAAACAAGTGACCACAAGTGTTCTACAAACTTGACAAAACAATGACTCAGCTCTCGCTAGATCCGCAAAAAAAGCTAAGTGTGTCAGTAATTATTCATTCACTGATAAGAAATGACAGACATAACATTATCTATATAAGTATATAACTAGGTATGTATATGTTACGGCTAATAGCCGAAGTGCGGCTACACCTAGTTTTAGCCGGCTACAACTAGGTGCAGTCGGCCACATGCGTTTATAAGTCCCTGTTCGACTCCATTGGTTTAGGTTTAGGTTTTTTTTTAACCACCCCAACACTTGTTTGTCCCTTGCATAGGTATTGTTTAATTTAGAGTTAACTTAGAGGAACTTATAGGAACTTATTAAGGTTGACCTAAGTTTAACCGCAAGTTGTCGGCTGCACCTAGTTGTAGCCGGCTAAAACTAGGTGTAGCCGCACTTCGGCTATTAGCCGTAACATATATAAAAGCGAAAGGTCGCATATCAAGAAATCGCAGAAAAAAAAATTGCACAGAGGTTTTTTTTTAATCTATTAAATTACGCAACCAGGACAAGACGCCTGAAATCCCTTTATTTTAGAGGCCTAAACTTGTCAATAGGTTTTCGTGAGCACAATACCTACTTAAATTTTTTTAAAAGCGGACTCTTCATAATCTTTACCCTGACGCGCTCCCCGGATAGAGGGCATCCTACTACTAACTGGGACAAATCCGGAGAAAACCGGACGCTTGGCAGCCTTCGCACTACGTCCGATCCGAATCCGATCTGGACCCGTGAAAATAAGGTCCGTAGTAGCCGTAGAACTATTTCTATGGTAATATACGCACTAGATCCGATCTCCGTCATCTGATTTCTTTCAACATTTCTAGACAAATATTTTCACGGGTTCGGATCGGATATAGTGCAAAACCGCTCTTACTTTTAGAACATAATTGCTTAATAAGACTAAGGGATTTTTCGAAATTCAACTCCTAGTGGGACTTTGGTATATCTTCTACACCGTGACTTTTTTACGTTGTCATCTCCAAAATTTGGCAACCAGGACGAGACGCGTGGAAACTCCGGATTCTAGAGCCCAGAATTCCGGTATAGTACGTGTGTCGCGGATGGATTTATACTTTAAAGGGTTAAACCCGTACTACAAATGAAGACAAGCCCGGACGCCTATCAAACTAGGACAAATCGCAACCCGGACGTATGGCAACCCCATACTTGGACCTCAGATCAGGGCGGTCGCTGACAAGAGGGTTGAGGGACATGGCTTTTCAATTTTAGAGGAATTTTGTGCAACTGTCAATCTAAAGTATGTCAGTAATAATTATATATTCACTGATAAGACATGGCAGACAAAACATGTGTTATCTTTAACTAGTTCTTTCCTTAATTACCCATTCATTTTATCATTCAATTAAGATAGATAAGTGCTTAAAGCTAAAGTCTTTATTTGTTAGGATAACGAAATAATAATATTTTTACAAATATAGCTTGCAAATAACTATTTAGAATTTGGTTAGTGGATTAGTGACGTCATGTCATTCCAATATGGCCGACGTATATTACGGGAGGAAGCATATCGTTAGTACGCTCAATGAGCTGCTGTTACAACTTCTACCTAAGCATACTAATAATAATTAAGAGAAATAAATGCCACATATGAAGCGGATGAATAGAGTTCATAGTCCGTAAGATTATATGATTTGATGTTAGCTACTGCTGTTAGTTATCTGCACATGTCGCTTATATCATTGTGTAAAAATACAATTATAATTTTTATTTGCATTGTGATTCTGCAAATAACGAATGAAATAGCAATTAAATGAAATAGTTAATTATTAACGTAGACGAATAATTCGCGCCTGTTATAGGTACGTTATTTACAATGCATTAACATATTTAAAAACATTATTTCGATTTACTTCATTATTTATTTAATGATATTCGATTACCTTAGATAAATGATTGGTATCGCGCGCTGTACTAGATACCACCGTCGTACTTGAAAACGCGGCAAAAAATAGTACGCCGAATTCGGCGTACCCGAGTCGGGCTCTGTGCGAGGAATACGTGTCGAAAGTTCTATCAAGATTTGGTTTTAATCGTAGTAATATGCCAGTTTGCGTAGTGAACTGGGTAAAACTAATATAGTACAAGAAATAAGAAGGACATGAGGATCACATACCATCGGTACAGTGTGATGTACACGCTAGAATATTGTCACATAATATTGTAACGTGATTAGCCTCCTGGATATAAAAAGAAAGAAAGAAGAAAAAAACTTAAAGGGGGGGGGGAGGTGGAGACAGTGTGCACATTGTATGACAAGGGGTTGGGAGGGGACCTAAATGTCGTGACGTCATATATCAATTTTTTTTTTTTTAATCCTGAATCTTGATTTTTGCACTATAAAAAAACATGAAACTCGAGGGACGTAATTAATGGATAGCCCCAAACATAACGGTTTCTGACGATGAATGAACAATTTTCGAAATCGATCCAATATCGAGCCTATTTAACGTAAACAAACAATCAAATCTTTTCTCTTATATATATAATATTAGTATAGATAGATGGATTAAACTAAATGTTATCGTGTAGGTAATTTATAACTTAAGTCAATCACTTAGTAAATTGCTTCAAGGTGAAAGTTGTTTGTTAATAAGACATTGTTTGACAAGAATTTTAACTAGCTGCATCATATCGAAGTATTTTGATAATTGATTAGGTATTCGTAAACACCGACTAGGTACCTTTTTTTTTTTTTTTTTGTTGTCCGGGGGGAAGTGCATTTACGCATTCCCACCGCCGCTGCAGCGTATTCGCGCGCTGGCGGTGGGATATGTGGGACTCGCCCTCTCCATAGCGTGGTATAGGCTACATTTAATTATGAAGTTCCCACGGGAACGGGAGTTACGCGGGCGAAACCGCGCGGGAATCTAGTCTATAATATTGACAGTAGGCTATCTATACTAGTAGGTATGTAATGCTGAAGAGGTTGTTTGCTTCATCATCAGCCCGTATAACGTCCGCTGCTGAACATGGGCCTCCTCCCGAGGGAGGGTTTTGCCATAGTCACCACGCTTGGCAGGCGGATTGGTGACCGCAGTATTATGTTGTAATACACAGGGAAACGTTGGTGCCCGTTACTCGGTTCGATTGTTATAGATGATGTTATAACAATCGGGACCAACGGCTTAACGTGCTTTCCGAGGCACGGAGGGTAGTCCCTCAACCAACCAGACCCGGAAAGAAATCTTAGAATTTACACAAAGATTTCTTGTCCGGTGTGGGGATCGAAATCGAACCCACGACCTTCGAGGTTTAAAGCGAGCCAAGTTGTGTGTTTGCTTGAACGCGCTAATTTCCTTTTAGTCACTTTCCCAAAAGTATTCAAAAAAACAATATTGGAAAGGACCACTGTCCTAAGTGTAGCATTGCAAGTAACTTCTCCAATGTTAAGATTAGATTTATAGAGACAATAACCTACATTATCAATACACGTAAACAACTTTGCAGCTCTCCGACTCTTGACTCTAGATAGCGACAGTTATTTATAGGAAATACATTTATCTCTACAACAGATAGCATTGGTTACTCTACCTTCATTTTATCACGTCCACTGCTGAACATGAAACTCCTTATAACATACATACATACATAAGCTCACGCCTGTTTCCCAGCGGGGTAGACAGAGACAATGGACCTCCACTTGCAACGATCCCTACACACATCTTTCGTTTCATTCACTCTCATAACATTCTTCATACAAGCACGTCGGTTTAGGGTGGATCTTATTTGAACTTTTGCGAGGATGTCTCCGATGTTTCCTTATAACATACCTTGGGATATTGCTATAATCACCACGTATAGCAGGCGGACACTTAGTTTGCGAAAATCTTTCCGTAGACCTGAAGTCCGAGAAGCCCATTAACTGAAAAGTGGAGCGACAGTTGCACAAATTGTCCTCAAACAACAAAAAAATATTATCCCTCCGTCAGCGACCGCCATGAGCCGAGGTTTGTTGTAAACACTGTTGGCCTCGGGGCGTCCTAGATGACCCGGACGACGAGATAGCAATCTACCAACTAGCAGTAAAAAGACTGCAAGAAACTAGCACCACTACACAGAGACCACTCTAACCGACCCGTAGGAGAAGAGTGCGCCCGCGAAAGCGACGTGTCCCCCCTCGTCCTTCCCGACCCTTAGTTTACAAAGAATCATCCGATGCCCTCGTCGACCCGAAGTCCGAGAGGCCCGCGAACTGTAACGTCGAGCGACAGTTGCACAAAATGTCCCCAAAAAACAAAAAGTCATAATTCCTTAATATCTCTGTCAGCGACCGCCCTGAGCCGAGGTCTAAGTACGCCAGGGGACGCTCTCTTGCGCAGGTTGCTTAGTTTGTAGTATAAAAACCATTTATTAAGGCTGGAGCTCTGGTCGCCTTTATGACCGGTCAAGTAGCAAAAGCCTCGTGGCTTAATACATAAATGTCCGTCCGAAAAAAAGGCGGATTGGTGATCACAAAAAGATTGTGAGTATCCTTGAGCTGATAGATGCTTTTCTAACTATCTCGAGATGTGTGTATAACTGATTTTACCTAACGGTGTAACTCGAACGTCGAGGGTTCGATTTCCAAAACCTTTTAAAAAATCTTAAAGATTTCGTTTTGGCATCTTATCACGTTACTTTAGTGACGAGAAATCCGGTCACAAAGTGGTAATTGCACGGTGTTCAATGCGTCTTTTGTATACCCAATTCGTTATGATTACATAACAAAACAATCCTTGGACGCAGATGTCAGGTTGCGGTCGTTTTGTTTGTCGCTGAAGATTACCATAAGGGTTGTTTGAGGGACGCTCCGTGCCTCGAAAAGCATCTAAAGCCAATTGGGATCAACTCCCAATTGTTACAACGTCATCAGCCTCTATCGTATACCAGGGCACGGGCTGCAGCGTTTCTCTTTGTGTTACAGCATAATACGCAGTTTGAACAAATCTTAGAGGATATCGATCGTCTCCGCGGTGTCCAAGTTAAACTATTAATTTGACTCGATCACTTTTATTTGGTAACTTGTGAGTGTATAATATGTAGTATGAACTGAACACACCGCGGTACCGTTTCAAAATGTACGTAAAGCTTGAGTGTGAACGAAACGATTGCGATTTTAGAGATATTGATAAACGCCATCTATTGTTTATTTACTGAACTACTTGACTCGCTTGTAATCGTTCCGTCACATGTCACACAAACTTTAACACAGTTTATATCTGCGAATAGCTGTTTAACTTTAGTTTTATAATCAGTGGCGGACTTACAAATTTGCCGCCAGAAGGCTATTCAAATTTTACCGCTCCTGCAGACGTTTACAATTATCTAGTTGCCTATAGTTATACATACCAAATTTAATTTTTAAGTATTTGTCATAAGGAAGGGCTGCACACGGTAAAGCGTGATTGATTCCAAAGGCTAACCAGCGAGTCAGATTCACGTTGAGACAGATTCACTCTTCAAACGTTGGAGTATTCTGTTAATGATTGTATAAGTACCTACTTATTACTAGAAACACTACAATAATTTCACTCTCAAATGTTTAAATCTCGAAAATTTTAGACGTTTATATTTTCTTTTCCAGTAAGAAAAAAATGTGGGCTAAATTTGCCGCCCACTAAAATCTGCCGCCCTGGGCTCCAGCCTACTGAGCCTGCTGGTAAATCCGCCACTGTTTATAATACATGTATAAGGCTACCTTTACTATCATTATCTAACTTTATTAATAAACACCACAATCTATTAAAGTCACAATCCCCCCCTTATCCCCGGTTCTAACGTGACATAATTGAATGCTAATCGCTCCCACCGTTGATTGGTAGTTTGTTAAATAAAACGCGTGCGGAATGAACAAAAGCTTTTGTTTTATTATTGCGCTGTTAATAAATTAACATATCATTTGTATTGTGATGTCACAGTTGAACACATACACACACACACACACACATATTATCTGGGGCTAAATTTCGTAGTTTCTATTTAATTACTAGCTTTAACCGATACCACTGTAATACAATAAAATATATCAATACTAATATTATAAAGAGGAAAGATTTGTATTTGTGTGTGTGTGTGTGTGTGTTTGTAATGAAAAAACTCAAAAATTACTGTGCCGATTTCAAAAATTTTTTCTCCATTAGAAAGCTACATTCACCCTGAGTGACGTAGGCTATATTTAATTATGAATTTTCCACGGGAACGGGAGTTATACAGGGTGTCCCAAAAGATTACGTAGCTGGGAAGGGGGGTGATAGGGATGGTCACAAGGGTCACCAGAAAAATATAAAAAATTCCCTCTGGGTGTTTAAAAAAATAAATGGCATTTTTTAAAAGACTAAAAATTTTACACCTTGTGCTAACTGTACCTACAAATATGGCTGTATTTAAAAAAAATGCTGTTATGTAATCTTCAATAACAACAAGGTCATCAACATCAACATCAAAAATAACAAGGTGTAAAATTTTAAGTTTTTTAAAAAAATGCCATTTTTTTTTAAATACCCAAAGCGGATTTATTTTTTATTTTTCTAGTGACCATTGTGTCCACCCTGTCACCCCCTTTCCCAGCTACTTAACCTTTTGGGACACCCTGTATTTTTTGAAGGCATAGTTTGACTGCACCGGTGACTTAGTGGTTACGGCAGTTGCTTCTGTCACCTGGTGTTCTGGGTTCGATTCCCAGCTGGGTCAATTATTTGTGTGAACCACAGATAGTTGTTCTGAGTCTGGGTGTTCTTTGTGTCCGTTAACTGAATGTTTTGTAAAGTCCCCAGCGACACAGGGATTAATTTCCATAGTGCGGGAGTACCCTAGGAGTTCCCTAGTGAGGAAAAAAAATCGATTCTTTAGTTATAACTGACTGAGCCTTTTAAAAATACCTAGAATTGAAAGGTGTTTGACCTGCTGCATCCGTGTGATATGACGAACAATTACAAAAATATGGTGCTTGCCTCCTTTGGAAAGTGCATCTATATATGAGTTGCCCTTTATGGCAATGACAGTTATTCGCGAGATGTGTGAAGGGCAAGTCTGTTGGTTTGATTAAAAACATATTTGAGATTAATTAATCGTGGATTATATGTCATAGGGACAGTCCATAAAGAAAATTCTCGATTTGATCATTTTCAAAAGCACAGCTCGAAACACCACGCCTGAAAAACGGAATACTGTTGTTTCTGCACGAATAAAAATAGACCTTTAGATAGGGCTGCCAATCTGCCATCACCTAAATTGCCGTTGCCAGAAAAACATAGAAAATTATCCCGGACATTTGGGCGCAATATGGTTATACTACAATTCCGTTCAGTAGTTTTGGCGTGAAAGAGTAACAAACATCCATCCATAATTAAAAACTTTCGCGTTTATAACATTATTAGTTAGATTCCCCGGACACATCTGAAAGAAATTTTTTTGAAACACAAGTCATGTCAAAAACATATTTATAATGATGGCATTCTTATTCATTGATACAGCTTGTTATTCAAATCGAATAAAAAAAGAAACCGATTTCATAAGTCAACAAAGCTTTTTTTAAAGTCAAAAAAACTGGTCAAGTGCGAGTCGGACTCGCGCACGAAGTTGCCGTTGCCGTTATTATATATCTTAAATATTGATTTTATATTATTTTTAGTATTTGTTGTTATAGCGGCAATAGAAATACATCATCTGTGAAAATTTCAACTGTCTAGCTATCGCGGTTCTGGTGACAGACAGACAGCGAAGTCTTAGTAATAGGGTCCCGTTGTTATCCTAAGGGTACGGAACCCTGAAAACCCTTCGAGGACGGCTAAAAATGTCAATTTAAAAGACCCCTGCCAGACGCTATCGTAGGGATCACGAAATTTGTGATCCCCGCGTCAGCAAAGGGTTATGTTCGACTCCTAGAACCTCACCAAATGAAGTCTCGGCGCGGGGAGGGCCTACGCTCTAAAAACCCCCTAGATGTTCGTTCCTCAGCCGATATTGAAGGATCCAAGGACCGTTCTCTTTGGGTAATGGATGACAGCCCTACCTTTGGTCAAACAAAACTGGTTTCATAGCCGATTCACCTTGCCACCAGTCTACGACGAGGCAGCGACCTCTGCCGGAGTTTTGTGTTACTTTTTGTTGTTTTTTAATAGTGTTACCACTTTTTTTTCTGGGTAAAAACTGTTTGGTAACTATGAAACGTGTTTGGTAACTCAATATCGCGAGTTCTGCGACCTATCACTGGTTGTGGTAACTTTTTTTGTGAGGTTTTTAGCGTGCTTTCATTACTAGAAGTGGTCGTAGCCCAATGGCTAGGGTGCCGGACTTGCGATCTTGTGGTCGCCAGTTCGATCCCCAACCACTAAAACTGACGTCGTAACACAAGCATTTGTAGTGCAAAAACTCTGCTAGTAATCTCAAAATAAAGTAACAAAATTAAAATCTAGTTTATAAGTACTAGCAAAACTTTAAACTAATCTGATTCGATAAAAGTTTATCGATAGTATTATAAAAAGCGTATATCGACACTACACCCTATGTCAGCGACACTGCCCTATATAGGTCTGTGACCGTACGCGAAGTTTTTTCAACTTGGGTTGGTTGCTAATTTTATTTTTTATTCTAGGTCCTTATACTCTGCGTACAATGAACCTATAATATAAGTAGCTACGTCACGAGGTTTTACCCGCTGCTCCAGTGGATCGGAGCGTGATTTTTTGTAGCCTATATCGCTCATTTGGAGCGACAGTGACACATTTGCAAAAATACGCGAAAATGACTTATTAGTGCAAAAATACTATGCATAATCATCTGCGTTGACAGTGAAAACGCCACATTTGTAGGTTCAAAAACCGTCTGATAGAGGGCAAAAGTCTTTGTAGCATTATTCTTCTTTTGAACTAAGAAATAATCTTTATTCTGATCTGATGTAAAGTTAACTAATTTGCAATGTGTCACTGTCGCCACAAATGAGCGATATGTTAATTGAGCTGATTAGCTATCCCCGTGCAAAGTTTCAGCCAAATACATTCAGTAGTTTTTACGTGAAAGAGTAACAAACATCCATCCATCCATACTTACAAACATTCGCGTTTATATTATTAGTAGGATTGTATTGTATTGTATCAGCTCGTTTACGTCCACTGCTGAACATGGGCCTCCTCTTAACAGACCTTAGCAAGGCCGTTGAGGGATATTGTCATAATCACCACGCTTGGCAGGCGGATTGGTGATTGCAGTAGGATGTTAGAATCCTTGAATTGATAGATGCTGCTGTGTATCCATCAGCTGTATGTCCCTTAGTTGCGTCTTACGACACCCATGGGAAGACCTGGGGTGCTCTATTCTAAACCGGAAACCACACGGCAAATTCGATAAAAGTTTATCGATAATTTTATAATACAGCGTATCGATAATACACCCTCCCTAAGTGACACTGCCCTTATAGGTCTGTGACCGTAAGCGAAGTTTTTTCAACCTGGGTTCGAAGCTAATTTTATTTTTTACTAGCTGCGCCCCGCGGTTTTATCCTGCTGCCACTCTGCTCCAGTGGGTCGGAGCGTGATATTTTGTAGCCTATATGTTAATCCAACAAACATACATACATCCACACATACAAACTTTCGCATTTATGATATTAGTAGGATTCTTGGTTCTTATACTCTGCGTATCACTACATAGTATAAAACAAAGTCGCTTTTTCTGTCCCTATGTATGCTTAAATCTTTAAAACTACGCAACGGATTTTTTTTAATAGATAGAGGGAGGTTCATAAGTATAATACATCCGCATTGCACCCGTGTGAAGCCGGGGCGGGTCGCTAGTTGATTATAAATTGCGGTCGCCCGGTGATCGAAAATCGGAGCATCATAAAAAAAAAAAAAACTTTCCTGCTGGTAATCGATGGGGGAGGCCTATGTTCAGCAGTGGACGACAAAAGGCTGGTGATGATGATATATATAGATGCCTTAAGCAGTTATGTACCGCAACGCATTAACAAAGTCATCTTAGTTACAATTGTAACAAGTTGTACATTATTTGGAGACAACCTCCGCAGCGTAGCGGTATTTGGCTCGCCTTGAATCTCGGAGGTCGTGGGTTCGATCCCCACACCGGACAGGAAATCTTTGTGTAAATTCTAAGATTCTTTCCGGGTCTGGTTGGGTGAGGGACTACCCTCCGTGCCTCGGAAAGCACGTTAAGCCGTTGGTCCCGATTGTTATAACATCATCTATAATAATCGTTAATCAAAGAACGGACCGCAGCGTGGTGACTATGGCAAATACCCTCCCTCTCGGGAGGAGGCCCATGTTCAGCAGTGGACGTTGTACGGGCTGATGATGATGATGATGATGTACATAATTTCCATCGAGTTAATGTCATTATGTGTTGTGTAACAATGTACGTAATCCTATGTTATGTTTTACGCAGTCGTATGGTTTCTTTGAGTATGAGCGATATTTATAGCGATACTCCAGTTCCTCGATTTTTCATCCCTTTAGGGGTTGAATTTTACTAAATCCTTTCTTAATGGACGTATATGGCACAAAAGAAAGCCACGGTCCAATTATCAAGTGTTTTCAGTGGTTACGGTAGTTGCTTCTGGGACCTGGTGTTCTGGGTTCGATTCCCACCCGGGACAATTATTTGTGTGAACCACAAATAATTGTTCTGAGTCTGGGTGTACTTTGTGTCCGTGAAATGTATGTTTGTAAAGTCCCCCGCGACACAGGGATTTATTTCCCTAGTGCGGGAGTTGTCTTTTTAAAAAGAAAAGAAAAGAAAGAAAGTTTTGCCTCGGCGGTGATGAGTCAGTCAGGCAGGACATGTCACTTTATATGATACTAGCTTCCCGCGCGCGGTTTCACCCGCGTAACTCCCGTTCCCGTGGGAAATTCATAATAAAATATAGCCTATGTCCTTTCACAGGCTCTAGACCAGGGGTGGCCAACTTAAAGACCTAAGATCGACTTTGACTGTGTGCGATCGACTTTATGTAAATATGGCATACATAACGTTGAATCACGTATCGTATAAGTCAATAGAATGATAAATAGCTATATTTTCAGATTATTATACGACAAACACTAACTTTGTGCTTATGTGGCACGTATTTGTAGACTAAAATATCACTTTTTATTATATGAGTTGATCGACTGTAATAGCTGCCGGGATCGACCAGTCGATCGCGATCGACCGGTTGGCCACCCATGCTCTAGACTATATCTGTACCAAATTTCATTTAAATCGCTTCAGTAGTTAAGGCGTGATTGCGTAACAGACAGACAGACAGACAGAGTTACTTTCACATTTATAATATTAGTAAGGATAAGGATGTAGAAGACAACGGACAACCCTCCGTGACTCGGAAAACACGTTAATTCGTTGGGAACATCATCATATATCATATAACAATCGTATACGAGGGAAGTATAACAGCAGAGTTTCCTTGCATGTCACTACATGATACTGAGGTCACCAACTCGCTTTTCAAGCGTGGTGACTGACGTAGTGAAGGAGGCCTATGTTCAGGAGTGGACTTTGTTCGGGCTGATGATGAGGATCTACTGTTAAATAAACACCTATATACTTGCATAATTCAATGGTCTAACACGGGGTTTCTCAAAGTGGGGTACGCGAACCCTTGGGGGTTCGCCATTCGCCGGCAGGGGGTTCGCGACAAGATTTACGTAATGGTGGCTTGATAACTGGCAGGCGTTTTCTTCAACAGTCAATTTTATTATTTTCTCTGGGGGGGGGGGGGGGATTTAATTACTTAGTTAGGGGTTCGCTGTCACCTGGAAATTGTCACAGGGGTTCGTGGAGCCGAAAGTTTGAGAAACCCTGGTCTAACACCATTCGATCAACAATTAATCGAAGTGTTAGGCTGACTACACATTCGGTATGCGCATTGATTGAGCGTGAGCGACGCCGACGGACGGGGGTGGCGGGTGACGGCATCGTTAACTAGGACTCCAGGAACACCGCTAATGTGGGGTTATCCTAAGTATGACGTAGATATACATAATACCCAGGTATGACGTCAATCACGTATTATATGATCTTTAGGTTAAATATAATACTTAGGTATTGTATTATAATAGAATTTTATTTATAGATCTAAAGCTGGTAATCCCTTTAGGGTCGCTACCAACAGTATTTTTACTTTGACTCCCTTAACTGGGCATTTTTCAAATTCACGGCTCAGTATCTACGGTAGCTTGCCAGTGTTGTGGGTTCCATTCCCAACCGAGACAATTATTTGTGTAGTTTGTGCGTAAGTGTAAAATATCCGGTACACTTATTTTGCTTACAATAACATTTAGGTTACAAAAAATCACGCTCCGACGCACTGGAGCGTAGTAGTAACACGGCTGAAACCGGCTAAAAACGAATTAGGCCTAATAAAGCAAAAGAAATTTATTCAAAGTACCAGGCGCCCATATAAAGTGAAGAGGTTAGACATTTAATGTTTATATTCCAGAATCCCGGGTGTAGCGATTTGTTTGAGGGCATCAACCGTCTGCAACAATGTAAAAATGTGTTTAAATGTACAAAAACATGTTATCAATTAAGCTCAGAAGTATAAGGTCGATGTGCCTTTATCGTAAACTGGCACTAACGACCAAACGCTTCTGCGGTCTACAATTATTGCGGCTTGTGTCTTTTTGAATTTAAACTGAGTGGTGTGTGGCTTAGAAAACGCCACCCCATGTCTAGCCATGAGTGTCGTAAGAGGCGACTAAGGGACATACAGCTGATGGATGGGCAGCAGGCGCAGCAGCATCTATCAGTTCAAGGATACTCACCATCTTACTGTGATCACCTATCCGCCTCAACAGCCCTGGCCCAGCCAAGGTCTGTTAAAGGACAGGTATTTAGTGCTAAATACGAAGCTCTCTGAAAAAATATATCTTTTCTTTTGAAAGACAATTTTTCTAACCTGCGCGAAGCTGTAGTATGCGTATGGTATATTATTTCAATATCCGCATGGCTAAAAGCCACGTGGTAACACTTCTCTTGAATACAAATTGATTACCTATGAGTCATCGAATATAGGGGCATTTACAATAAAAACTTATTGGTGTAATTTATACAAAGTACCAGGAGCTCAGAGCAATCGAAGAGATTAATTTAATTCTAGACCCCGAAAGTATGAAGACGAATGAACTATTAGCTTCAGAAGTATTTGGTCGTAAGTGCCAGATTACGATTAAGGCACTTACGACGTTTGTTTCTAACGCACATACGACCTTATGCTTCTGAACTCAAGAGACGTGTTTGAATCAGTTTGAATTGTGTTCTTTTTGAAAAGCTAAAAATATCAGGTCATGAACCGTCGATTGATCTGTAAAGAAAGAATTTGGTATTTGGTAACACCCGCGTAGCTCCCGTTCTTGTGGGAACTTTATAATTAAATATAGCCTATGTTACTCTGGGATAATGAAGCTTTTTAAATGTGAAAGAATGATCGAATTCCGTCCAGAAGTTTTTGAGTTTAGTACGAATAAATATCGGTACAAATATAAATCTTTCCCATTTATCTCGCACCAGCTTCCCGCTCGCGGTTTCACCCGCGTAACTTCCGTTCCCGTGGGAACTTCATAATTAAATATAGCCTATGTCCTTTCTCAGGCTCTAGACTATATCTGTACCAAATTTCATTTAAATCGGTTCAGTAGTTTAGGCGTGATTGCGTAACAGACAGACAGACAGAGTTAGTTTCGCATTTATAATATTAAGTAAGGATATTAGTAAGGATTGAAGCCAATGTCCCTGTTCTAGTACCTCCAAGAATATGTGTACATTTATGATGATCGGTTAAGTAGTTTTCGCGTGAAAGCGCAACAAAAAAATTTACATTCGACTTTCTTATAGTATGATGTTAATATATGCCTTGTTAACCCACCAGTTAATCCGGCGATCGGGATTTACCACCGTTTTACGACCAAAATACTGATTCGCGTAATTGATTCAAAGTACCAGGAGCTCATATCATCTGAAGAGCTTACTGTAAATTCAAATGTTTATGTTCGACACAAAGCTCAGGATGCGTTGAGGTCATCAACCGTAGCAAGGCCATACAAAATGTAGCGGGCCATTGCACCGTGCCAATAACCTGCGAGAACTTTTTATTGTTTATGGAGTCCTGGTATTGTTCTGGCGTTGGACTATGTATTATCACGCCTGCCTGCTAAGGGGTGCGGCAGAAGTGTTTATTTTGAATGATATACTTGCACATTTGAGAGCTTCTTTCTTTCATGGACACGCAATATTAGTACTTACAAACCAATTCTTAAAATTTAATTTCGCGCGGTTCCACTCGCTTACCTCCAGTTTTCGTGGGAACTTCATAATAAAATATAGCCATCATAATAAAAAATCGGACTATTGGAGCGATTTCAAAAAAATTTTTCTTACGGGAACGGGAGATACCTACTCAAGTCGCCTTCATGTCCAGAGAAATAGGAAAAAATTGTAACCACTACACAGTGACTATTCTAACCGACCCGCCGGAGAGGAGTGCGCCAGCGAACGTGACGCGTCCCCCCTCGTCTTCCAGACCCTTAGTTTGCATAGAACCATCCGATGCCCTCGTAGACCCGAAGTCCGACAGGCCCGCGAACTGTAAAGTAGAGCGACAGTTGCACAAAACTCCCCTTAAAGTCATAATCCCTTAATCTCATCGCCAGCGACCGCCCTGAGCCGAGGTCCAAGCCACACAGGGGGCGCCATCTTGTGTTGCTTAGTTTGTAGTTTTTAAACCATTTATTAAGGCTGCAGCTCTACTCGGCTATATGAAATTAAAAAAAAATTGTTAGATAACTACCAAAAAACATTGTAAGTATTCCGGTTTCTAATCCCAGGTGTTCATATCACCTTTGTACTAATATTAGTCACATATTACACGTAGGTGGACTGCTAACGAACGCCTGTCTCTAACAATATAATATTACAACAAGATGTAGTACAAAAAATATCACAAAAAAACCACCTTGACTTGTCAGTAGGACATTTTAATATTAGATTGTGTGGACTAGACGATTTGGCTTCATTTTTATGGCGTAGTTAGGGTTCAAGGTTATTATTTGGATGGGTGACCGCTTGGGACGACAACCCTTATGTATTACTCAGCAGACTTGCTTAGTCTATACTTGTATAAGACTAAGCAAGTCTGCAGATCTGCTGAGTTCGATTCTGCAACCGTTCTCCGACGATCGTTTCTCCTTTGGACTGATCATCGACAGGACAGGTTTGGTTTTTGAGAGATTCGTCAATAGAACGTTTCATCTATGGACGTTCCGCCGACAGAATGGTTCGTATTTGTTGGTTTTGACGACATGACTTTTCAACTATGGAATATTCACCGTCAGATCGTTTTGTCTACGATTGTTTCGACATGGCTATTATAAAGAGGAAAAAATGTATAGTTTGTTTGTATTGAATAGGCTCCGAAACTACTTGAAAAAATCTTTCACCGTTAGAAAGCTACACTATTCCCGGATGACATAGGCTATATTTAATTATTAAGTCCCCACGGGAATGGGAACTACGCGGGTGAAATCTCCCGCGGGCAATATCAAGTTGTAGAAGAACTTTGTGTATCCAACTAATTTTATAAATATGATATTTGAACACACGATTCGGTGTTTCAAATATTTAGAATTGGTTGAAACTTTTGGCATGGAGATAGTTCAAAGCGAAGTCGTATCTATATATATATCATCATCATCATCAGCCCGTGTAACTTCCACTGCTAGAAGGGTTGTGTCAGCATCATTATTTTGAAAAACACAAGTTAACGTTTCTGACCGCTCCTTATTGAGCTTGTTATAGATGATGTTATAACATCGGGACCAACGGCTTATTAGTCTCAACCAACCAGACCCGCAAAGAAATGATAGATTTTACACAAAGATTTAGATTTAGAAGAACCCATACTTTATTCCCGTTGTCCCCGTATGCCATATCACCGTCACGGGGATTAAGTTATTTCCCGTTGTCCCCATAACGTATATTCTGATAACTGGGACAACGGGAAGTAAACGTTAAATTTAGTTGCGGTTTCAGTGAACGCGTATAATTATTATATTTTTTACTTTAACCAAACTGATGAAACAAAATAAATAATGCAGTGTTAGTTAGCGAAATATTTTATATTACTTAAGAGAAAAACTTTGACACCATTACAATCGAGAAAATTTTAGACAACCAAAAATATACATTCTTGTCAACATAAAAACCATAATAATATAGGTGAAATTACATTGATACTTTTTAACACCCCCGCTCAATGTAAATGCACCAAAATAACAAACAAAAATTATTCTTACATCTGTCCTATGTTACCTACTCCACATTTACCCAAAAATCGAGTTATCAACTCTCTATTCAAAGCTTTTGTTAGCATATCTGCAGGTTGATCACTCGTTTTAACATATTTTAAACATACCTTCTTATTTTTAATTAAATCTTTAATAAAGTGATAACGGATATCAACATGTTTCAACCGTTTTACTGTGTCAGTGCAAGCAACAGACATAGCTGACTGATTATCAGTATAAATATGTATAGGACATACATTATTTATTTTAAAATCATTCAATAAATTAACGAGCCAGCAGGCTTCACTTACTGCCATGCTAATGGCAACATATTCGGATTCTGTAGAAGATAAACTTACAGACACCTGTTTCTTCGAACTCCAAGAAATTAAACAATTTGAATACTTGAACAAGTAGCCTGTAGTAGATTTTCTGTCGTGAAGATCCCCTCCCCAGTCTGCATCACAGTATCCCTCTAAATTATTATCTGTACATTTATAAACTAACTTATAATCTAAAGTGTGTTTCACATAACGCAATACTCTTTTTATAGCGCTTAACAACACATCATTTGCACATTTTTGATACCTACTTAAAAGAGATACAGTATAGCACAGATCAGGCCTAGTGCCAGATACAGCATACATTAGGCACCCTATCATTTGTCTACACATCTTTTCAATATTTTTGTCTACGGTATTATTGTTATTTTGAAAAAGTTTTAAATTAATATTTAGATCTATTGGTGTAGACATTGGCTTACAATTTTCCATTTTAAATCTTTTAAGAACATTTTCTAAATACTTTCTTTGGCTCAGTTCAGTAGTTCCTGTATCTAAATTTTGTTTTATAGTTATGCCTAAGTAATCAGAAACAAACCCTAAATCTTTCATTTTAAATTCCTGATTTAATAACTCTTTTAAATGTTTTACTGAACTATCATTTGTTCCAAATATCAAAACGTCATCAACATATAATAATAAAAAAGTTCGGTTATCATCAGAGCATTTTGTATAGATACAAGAGTCACTAATTGATCTAACAAAACCTGCTTTAAGCATTACATCATTAAATTTAATATTCCAACATTTTGGTGAATTTTTGAGACCATATAACGATTTATTTAATTTAACAATATTATTATTACCTGAGTAAGCTCCCTTTGGCAAGCTAACATAAACATTTTCATTTATATTTCCATACAAAAATGCGCCTGTTACGTCCATTTGAATTATAGGTAAGTTAAATTTAGTAGCCATTGCTATAAAAAGCCTAACAGTTGTCAATTTTGCAACAGGAGCATAACAGTCATTTGTGTCTAAAATATCATCTTGTTCGAACCCTCTCGCCACCAATCTAGCTTTATATTGAGGAGAATTTTGATCTCCCCTTTTAATTTTAAATACCCACTTACTACTTACGACTTTTACATTATCTGGTACGTTGCATATTGTCCAGGTATTATTTTCTTTTAATGTTTGCATTTCTCTATCGATTGCCTCCTTCCATTTGCTACTGTCACTTCTCATCATGGCCTCCTCATATGTGACTGGTTCGCTTTGTTCCGTACAAGCATACTGGCAATTGTAGTAATTGGGTGGTCTCCTTACTCGTTTGCTGGGTTCTCTTTGCTTTACCTCAATTGTTGAATCTAATGAACTGTTACTGTCGTCATTTGGGTTATATTCAGATGCCGATTCTTCCGACATATTTGCAGTCATCATAGTTTCATTGAGATCTTCTGAAGTAGTTTCCGTTTCATTGTGCAACTCATTATTTTCATTATCATTTCCTTCTGTGTAGTTCAACTTTATTTCTACATCATCACAGTTTGTCTCATTCTCTAAGAATACTACGTCTCGCTTTAATTCTACATAATTCTTATGAGAAAAATATATTCTAAATCCTTTTACAGTTTCTCCATATCCAATCAATACACCCTTGTCTCCTTTGCTATCCCATTTCTTTCTCTTTTCTTTCGAAATGTGCGCGTACACTGGGGTCCCAAATGGTTTTAGTTGATGAATGTCAAAATCTTTTCTAAACCACACCTCATATGGCGATTTTTCCCCGTCTTTACTTTTTCCAGTCCTATTCAATACAAATGCTGCTGTGTTTACAGCCTCAGCCCACAATGTTTTTGGCAGATCACATGCATTCAGCATTGTTCTAGCAGCTTCAATCAGCGTTCGATTTTCTCGCTCAGCCTTTCCATTCTGCTCTGGACTATAGGGAATGCTTGTTTGATGTAGTATGCCACGATTAGTAAACATTTCTTTGACCTCTTTGTTGACAAACTCAAGATCATTATCACTTCTGAACAATTTTATTTTATTTCCAGTTACGTTTTCTGCCTTTTTAATAAAATCTTTAATACAATTCTTTATCTCGAATTTATTTTTGACAAAATAAACTGATCTATAGTTCGAAAAATCGTCTTTCAATATTACGAAGTACCTTGAACCGCCGACTGACGTTACCTCCATAGGGCCGCAGGTATCTGCATGAATTAACTCACAAGTTTTCGTAGTAACAGATTCACTGTTCCCAAACGGTAGCCTATGTATTTTCCCTTTTAAACAACTCTCACATTTTGTAACTGAAGTTTCTTTGACGTCAATGTTATTTTTCGACAGTACCTTTTTCACATATTCAAAATTCTGATGCGCTAATCTTTCATGCCACTCTTGCAATGTATGTTTATCTTTCTTAGCCACATTAGCCACTTTGTTTTTGTAGCGTAACTCCAAGTAATATGAACTTCCAACTCGTTTTGCTATTGCACCAACTTTGTTGTTTTTAATGAATTTACATGAGTTCTTGTCTGTCAACATGACGTATCCTTTGTCCGATGCACAGTTGACGGAAAATAAATTTGTTTTTAATTCGGGAACATAAAGAACTTTGTCGATGGTTGTATGAATCCAATCACTCCCGTCATACACCTCTACCGCCATCTGTCCATAGCCTCGAACACGAATTGCCGTACCATTGCCAATGATAACTGACTCTTGTTCATCATCGGTAAATGATGTGAACAGTGCACGATCACGGCACATATGATCACTTGCCCCCGTGTCGACTAGCCACTGTGATTGACTATATTCTTTCAATGATTTTGACACTACAAATGCATTACTTTTATTTTGTTCTTTCTTCTTCTTGAACCAGCACTGTGACTTGCTATGTCCACTCTTGCCACAATAAAAACATTTGTTATTCTGTTCTTCTCTTTTATGGTTATTACTTTTACACTCACTAAGATAATGTCCCATTTTATTACATTTAAAACATTTTATATTCCTTTTATCCTTAACAACAAATGCTGATGACCCTGAAGATGAAGGTTGTCCACTTTTCTCTTTCGCTCTTTCTTCTTCTACCAGCAATCTTGCAATTAAATTTTCCATGGTTTGTTTATTGTCTGGGGCTGACTCCCAAGCCGATATAAAATGTGCATACTGGTCAGGTAACGACATTAATACTTTTGTTATCACAAATTTGTCAGATACTTCTTCTCCCAATTGTTTGAGCTGATTTTGCAATTCCTGGATTTTTGATAAAAATGTAGACATGTCAGTGCCCGTTTCATATTTGTATTGAAAAAAGCGCTGCTGAATAATATGGATATTCGTTTCTGTTTTCTGTTCGTAAACGCTTTGCAGCTTTCTCCACATTTCAGCCGAAGTTGAGCACGAAATAATATGTAACATTACATTTTCAGTCATTCTCGTGACTAATAGAGTTTGTGCCTTAGCGTCTTTATTTTCCCAAGCGACTTTTTCAGTAGGATCTTCGGGTTTTAAGGCTTTTCCTTCGACAACATCTAACCAGCCTTGACCACGTAGTAAAACTGTGGTTTGGAACTTCCAGATGTTCCAGTTGTTAGTTCCTTCCAGCTTCATCAAGCCGTTATTTGTATTAAAATTTACTTCCATTTCGCTGTCCTGCCTTGCGACGCACGTCAACAAGTATTCTTTAAATTATCTTCACGCCGCCGGGTCGAGTAAAACTCACTTTTTGTCAACCCGCAAACGGAAACGCGAATATCGTTCTCACAACAGTAACTTCCTGTATAATTTATTTTACTTGTTACGGATATGTGCCTGGGCCCATAACCTGATGAAGCAAAATAAATAATGCAGTGTTAGTTAGCGAAATATTTTATATTACTTAAGAGAAAAACTTTGACACCATTACAATCGAGAAAATTTTAGACAACCAAAAATATACATTCTTGTCAACATAAAAACCATAATAATATAGGTGAAATTACATTGATACTTTTTAAATAAAACTTTAACTTTAATAAGTCCGGTTAAACTACATTTGTTAAGGTTTAGGTTTCTTTTTACCACTTGAAAACTCTTTAGTTTATCAACTAACTAGTAAGTTGATCTAGTTGACAGTGTACGGGGACAATGGGAAGTATTTTACAAGCTTTTACTTAACTTGCAATGTATGTATGTTTGTATGTAATTTGTTCGAGTGGAATCTTGCAACTCAATTTTGAAGCAGATACCATCAACCGATTGAGCTGAAATTTTGTATTCTTACACGTTTTTTAAATATTTAATTGATGTACTGCTGTCCCCATAGGACGGGGGCACGGCGTACGGGGACAACGGGAATAAAGGGAACCCATGACCTACGAGATTTGAAGCGGAGCTTATACTGCTACGTATATCCTTTGTGCGTTCGCTCCACAGTAATGTCATGATGACTAGGTTCTCTATTTCACAAAGGGATTCCCAGATACAGGACGTTTCCATAAAATTAAATCGACCTTCGGAGTGAGTCTCTAAGATGTTTTATTCCAGACATTAAAAAATAAACATTGTAGGAAAATTGAATGATGAATTCAAGAAACTATACCTAGCTAGGTAGAAGGAAAATGTATTAGGAAAATGTAACTTTCGCTTTTATGACACATAAGGTGTTGAACTAAACTATATTAATATAATGCTTTGTTTTAACTGACTGAGCCTCGGCTAAAGCCTCGTATTATCACTAAAGGTTGTCCACACGCCAGTTTGCGTTAAAATGTTGCCCGAGAAAGTTGCATTGAAATTTTATCATTGCTCCAAACTACTGCCATGTTTATAAACTGTTGCAAACACGTTCACACAAGTCAACATTTGTTGCTAAACTGATGTTTACGCTCGTTGGGCGTGAGCTTGGCAACATGCCGTTGTCAACTCGGCAATACGTAGTGCTGCCAGCAACATATTGACTGCAACTCTGCAACGCGTTGATTCAACTCTGTTGCTAAACAAATGTTTACCATGAATACGAGGCTTAATTGTAGAGAACTGAATCATGGAGGGTGTGTATAGTGTATTGTCTGTGTTTGCCCTCTACCACGACCCTGTACAGAGGATTCAATCCTCCTCAAACCCCTCTACCTGTCGGATGCTACTTGTAAAAACAAGTAGGTCTTTCAAGGGGGTTATACCTGTATATGTTCGTATTGGCGTGCAAATTTCATTTTATATAATAATAATAATAATAATAAAGCTTTATTTAATTCCATGCATAGTACATATTAAACGATAACAATTGGTAACTTATTAGCCTATAGTATACAATTACATTGTTACATTTAAAAGGATTTGGATTCAAATTGTTAATTCTATTTTGTAATTAGTTAAATTTTTAATTTTCTTTATTTATCAACTACCTAATTATTTAATGCATGCATGGACCCCGTTCGGGTAAAAGCCTCCCCCAAGGAATGCCATCCTTCTCTGTCATTAGCTCTGTCTATCCAACTTCCACCCGCGCACGCTACAATTTCGTCTGCCCATCTGGCCTTTGGTCGACCTCTTGATCTGGTGCCTTTTGGCCCAGGCCACTTTACTGACCGTAGAGTCCATCTATCGTCCTTGTAACGGGCTACGTGACCCGCCCACTTCCATTTAGCCTTCATTGCAAAAGTTAAGGCATCGCATACTTTTGTCTTCTCTCGAATGTCAACGTTCTTTACCTTATCCTTCAATTTTATACCTAGGCAACTTCTTTCCATTCTTCTCTGGGTAGTCTGAATTTTGTTCCTGGTTTTGAGATCGAAGGTCCAAGTTTGGCATCCATAAGTGAGGCACGGTAGAAGCCCTGTATCCATGACTATTTTCTTGGTCGGTAGCGGAAGTTGCGATTTTAGTATTTCCTTATGGTGCCAGAACTTGTTCCAGGTAATCGCCACTCTTCGGTTAAGTTCTTCAGTGTTTCTTTCCTTGCTAAACGAGATTTGTTTTCCTAAGTATATGTAGTGGTTGTCATTTTATATACTCTTTCTTATTTTCCTCTAATCCAGGGGGGGGGGGGGGGGCAACATAATACGACCTAAGATCGACGGTTTACTGTGATAATGTAACGGTGAATCACATATCATATAAGTCAATCAATTGATAAATAGGTTTTTTTCAGATTTTTACAATAACATTTTGCGTGTGTAGCACGTTTTTTTATAAAAAAATGGACCCGGTTGGTTACCCCTGTTCTAAGTCTCATCTTCAATATATGGGCACTGTATGACACTCTGAAGTGGCCCAGGTGAGCCCGCAGCACAGGTAAAAGCCGCGAGCGGCCGTCGCGCCGTGGTGGTCACTGGCAGGTTGCGGTCTCCTCAGGGTATGACAAGCATACCACCGCTATGGAGAGGTCGAGTCCCACATACATGCGTATGTGTCCTCGCCGTCGCGGTGGAGGAGATGCTTAACTTATTTACCTGACGAGTCCCACATACGCCTTCGCCGTCACGGCGGATAAGATGCGTAACTTAATTGCCTTTCCCCCCAGGCAAACAATTGTCTTATCTACAATATCCTCTGGTCTTCTGCCCCCTCGGAGAGTGTTAAAGGAGACTTATTAATTCTTAATTAAGATTCCAAAACAGTTAGGAATATCTGAAGTAGGAGTATTATACGTATGAGATCACCAGAAACAATTCCAATTGTAAATCAACATTAAACTCTCGAAAAGTGGCAACACTTGTCACTATTCTGCGAAATCTCAACTGTAAATGCTTCAATAAAAACGTTAATCTTAATGAGAAGTACCAGGAGATCAGAATTACTAAGGTGTTTGACCGAAACCAATGAACAAAATCGTACTGCAAAGAGCATGGACCTATGTAGGTATAATACCCTCCGTCTAGACAACCTGTGGAGTTCGAAATTTGAAAATGTGCATCAATTCTCTCAGTTTTTATTCGGCAGCCGGCTGATCGGACGTGTTGTGCATTCGAATTTTGTTTTTTTTTTTTAACAAGGATGTTAATAGATATCTGTGATAGCAATTAGTTGTGATTTTTTTTTTTAGTGCTGTGATAGTTTAAGTTTAAGAATGTTTTGTCTTTTTAGTACGAGTGAGTATGATATTGTTTTGATAATCAGCTGTTTTGTAGATGAATGGGCTTTTGGGATTTGTTATTGTTTTTGTTGTCATTCAAAGTTATGTTTATTTTACATACTTAGGTACTTGTAAAGATAATTTGAAATATTGACGTGTGTGTAGGATTCTGTAACTGATCATTGATCTGTTCATCTTAGTCACTATTTTAGTTTTTTTACATTTCTTTTTTACAGTATTATGTTGCATTCATTTACCTGTAATTTACGGTAAACTTCTATGGTAAAGTCTCGCTTGAAGTCTCGGAGGTCGTGGGTTCGATCCCCACACCGCTCAAGAAATCTTTGTGTAAATTCTAAGATTTATTTCCGGTTGGTTGAGGGACTACCCTTCGTGCCTCGGAAAGCACGTTAAGCCGTTGGTCCCATTGTTATAACATCTATTATAATCGTATATCAAGGAACGGGCAGCAGCGTTTCCTTGTGTGGTACAACATAATACTGCGGTCACCAACCCGCCTGCCAAGCGTGGTGACTATGGCAAATACCCTCCCCGGGAGGAGGCCCATGTTCAGTGGTGTGCATAGGCCCTTACTAGAACCAAACTTACGTCTATACTCACGTCGCTAAAAACGGTTGGTTGTTGTAAGCGTGGTCGTAATAAACGGATACTTCTGTATTGGTATCAATAACACGTAAGATCAATTGTTTTAAAGTAAGTATACATTAAGTTTCTTTTGTTATGGAAGGTCGTCTGTTTGTTTGTATGACAATAGAGGAGTGACCTTTCCACCACCTGAGAAAATACCTACCGTTGACAGTGTGTACAGATAGATATCTTGGCACCATTTACCTCTGCAATGCTGATGTATCATACATACAAACCTTCCCCTTGAATCACTTCTTCTTCTATTAAAAAAAACCCCATGAAAATCTGTTGCGTAGTTTTAAAGATCTAAGCATAGGTACATATTATACTTTGTAGTGACTAGCTGCGCCCCGCGGTTTTACCCGCGTTACTCTGCCCCAGTGGGTCGGAGCGTGATGTTTTGTAGCCTATATGTTAATACAGCGTATAACCTATCCCGGTGCAAAATTTCAACCAATTCCGTTCAGTAGTTTTAGCGTGAAAGAGTAACAAACATCCATCCATCCATACTTACGAACTTTCGCGTTTATAATATTAGTAGTATCTTGCACGATGGACCGACGACTTCATAAAGGAAGACCTCAAACAGCTGTAGACCAATGGCTAGGGCGTTGGATGGGTCTTGTGATCATGTGGTCGCCGGTTCGATCCCCACAAATTGCACTACCGACGTGAACCCACTCGTAACACAAGCATTATAGCTTAACACGAGAGGTTAATAAGAATACGAGTAGATTGCTAAACTCTGCTAGTAAAAATCTTTTCTGTCTCATTCACACGCAAAAGATATTCACAACACTAACACTAACAAATCATAGGTACCGCCTCATTTCCGTATCCGTTTTGGAGATAAACCCCAACATACATACATACAGGCCACCTGAACCGCTCTTTGTCGTCTGAACGTTGACCTAGGTCGTCTAGACCGTGTCTAGACTACCTAGGTTAGGTATTCGAAGGGTGCCCGTTCTATTGTTGTTCATATATTATATTGTTTAGTGCTTAAAGATATGTTAATTGTTATCCTTACTATATATCCTTACTAATATTATAAATGTGAAAGTAACTCTGTCTGTCTGTTACTCAATCACGCCTTAACTACTGAAGCGATTTAAATGAAATTACATACAGATATAGTCTAGAGCCTGAGAAAGAACATAGGCTATATTTTATTATGAATTTCCCACGGGAACGGGAGTTACGCGGGTGAAATCGCGCGCGGGAAGCTAGTAATTATAATAATCTTATTTGTAAAACAGGGTTATTTTTCGAAGAGTCTTTAATGTGAATGTGATAATTTTGCCACGAGGCTTTTGTTAGTTGATCGGACATTCAATTCTATTAATTTATTTTGCTCAAATATGGGGTATTACATGTTCTTACAAATTATAGCAGAGGCCATACTCTCCATAAAAGCGGCCGAAGCCCAATGGCTAGGGCGTCGGACTTGTGATCTTGTGGTCGCCGATTCGATCCCCACCCATTGCACTACCGACGTGAACCCACTCGTAACACAAGGCATTTAAGCTTAACACGAGGGGTTAACAAGAATACTAGTAGAAAAAAATAAGATTAAAACAGCATGCATAAGTATTATTTAGCATTCCATGTTTTACTAATTCGGTATTGTATTCATCTACATAAACATTAGTTTAATTGGTAGGTATATGTATCTCTTAAATATTCTTCACATGCTTAATAAGCTTTGTAAATAACTATTCAGTTAGAAACAACATTTTACACTTTGAGGAGATAACATCATTATACAACAAGGAACAACAGAAATGTATTGAGGAGGTGAAGAACAAAAGCTCACTTTTCCATTTTTTGTTTTAAATAATTGTTTTTAGTGTATGTGCAAAAAAATGTTGAATTGATTAAAGCAAATAAGTAAAACCTTATCTAAAACACATCTTTTCTTATAAAAAAAATCATTTCAAATAGAGAGTTTAGAACAAAACCACACTTTAGACAGATGTCGTAGTCAGTTATTTACATTTTACTGTTTTCTTCAATATTAGAAAGAGTGGAAAAGTGAGGTTTTGTTCTTCACCTCCTCAATTACTTATTTAATATGAGAAACTACCCTTACAACACGCCGAAATAAAGGAAAACATCCACTCCACATGGGATGGGTGTTCTGCCCTGCTAATTATACTTACAGTAATCGTCATTTTTGGGATTTTCGCTTTTTTGCGAATATGACATTTAAGGACCCTTATCTATACATAAAGATTGCTTTTTACTAATTTTTTAGGTTCATTTTAAAAAATAATGTAATTTAAACTTCTTGTTTAGATAATATCAAAAAATGTGTTTATCTAGAAATCACGATTTTGCAAGTACTGCGTTTGCATTAAGGAGGGCAGTATTGCAAAGCAGCGATCTACTTTTTTTTTTTTTTTGTGGTTAGCGCGCCCACCGGTACAATTTCCTTGTTGGCCAAGACACGGACCTGACGCTTGAAAACGGGATGTGTCCCGGCGTACCGGCACGTATGGCAACCGTAATCTAGAGATAATCCCCTTTTTTTTTGTCCGGGTTGAAATGCATTTACGCATTCCCACCACCACTGCAGGCGCTGCAGCGTATCCGCACGCTGGCGGTGGGATATGTGGGACTCGCCCTCTCCATAGCGTGGTATGCTAAACTCATACCACGAGGAGAGGACCCTACACCACTAAAACCCTCCGGACACTCCTTCAATCCGTCGTTGGCGGGGGCCGGGTACGCATAGAGATAACCCCTACAACTCACAAACTTAAGGTACTTCTTAATGAAATAATGAAATTTATTCAGCACTTAGGTATTTACATACACTTGTACTTGTCAAAATTACACTGTATAAGACTAAATCACTAAAGTATCACTTAAGTAGCTAAAAATATTGTTATAATTATTTGATCTTACAGAATTTTTTATCCGTCTGTCCGTCTGTCGAGCGATAAATGACAAATGTACACATTAGGTATAGTAAGATGCCTTAAAGGTCTAAAATTAAAATTAACTTCCAAGAATCCGGCCAAAGTTTAAGCGACATCCACCTGAGGGCACCCTCAAGGGGTTAGGACCAACGCTCAGGGTGCCACTGGAGTAAAGAGCAGATTTACGAACAGTGGTGATGATCGCTGGCACGAGATCACAGTTCGGGGAATAAGCAACAACGTGGTCCTCGGCCATGCCGTCGAGGATCCTACCATAGCTAACCTGCAACCTTTCACTAGCTACCTAAATGGGCGACCCGGAGAAGAAAGGAAGAAAGAAACTCCGAGATTATTTTTTTTGTCTCTTTTGCTCTGTTTCTTTTTTTTATGTCTTTATAATATTAGTATAGATACTACAAACCTACAGTGACATACGGACATAAGGCCCACAAATTATTATTAGTTTGAACCTTGAACGAAATGAGCAGCGAAGGGCAGTGGCGTAGGGCGTGGGCGATCCTACGTAACGAGCCGAATCGCGGTCAACAATTAGTGACGATTGACATTCATTATGATGATATATCTGTCACCGGAGAATAATACGATTCGTAAGTTGATCAACTTATGTGCCAATCATATTGTTAACCCTTAATACTGCGATCACCATCCGTCTGCCAAGCGAGGTGATTATGGCAATATCCCTCAACGATCCTGGCTTGCCAACGTCTGTTAAGAGGAGGCCCATGGTCAGCAGTGGACGTAAACGGGCTGTTGATGATGATGATATTTTTTTTTCACAAAATTTGTTGAAAACTTACCTTGGTTTGTCCTAAACATACAAGATTTTTTTGATAAAAATTTCTAATTTTGACGCGAAAATCGAAAAAAAATCCTAATTAAAAAAACAGATATTTTGAAAATTCTTTCACCATTTGAATGTTTCAGTATCACTGATTAATATAGGCCATATTTAATTATGAAGTTCCCACGGGAACGGGAGTTAAGCGGGTGAAACCGCGCGCGGGAAGCTAGTAAGCTATATATTTAAGTCTAGCTTTCCACTAGAACGGGATCTACGCGGGTGTTTTAAATAATGCTTTCAATTCTTTATAAATAATTATAAAAAAAATGCGAGATAATTAAGGTTTTTCTTCAAGCATTAAATAAATATTTTTATACCATACGACCAAGCCTTTTTACACAATCACAGTTTTATGCATACCTAATGATGTTATGTAGGTATAAATAATTCACATATAAAAAAGATTATTCAAATTAAAATATACTGTACTGATTAACATAAATATAATTATGTAAGGTGATTTTTAAATATAAGCCATCTGCGTAACAGTACATATTAATATTTGTAGTGATTACTGTGGTGAAGATTTTTATTTTATTTTACAAAAATAAAATAATAATATCACTCTATTATTTTTCTTCAGGGTTCTTTTATTTGGGGATTAGTTTATTTAAAAGAAGATGTTAGTAGTATGATACATGTATGTAGTCTAAACTAATATATAAAGCTGAAGAAATTGTTTGCTTGAACGCGCTAATCTCAGGAACAACTGTGTCGACTTGAAAAATTATTTAAGTGTTAGATAGCCCATTTGTCAAGGAATGCTATTTAGATTTTAATTTTATTATATAGTTCCTACGGGAACGGGAGATACGCGGGATAAACCGCGCGGGAAGCTATTTTAATTTTTTTTTGTATGGAAATTATTTCCAAAGATTTTTTTTACTTAAGTTATTACTATACCTTTGTAGCTTTATCTCCTCTAAAGGGATGGCGTATACTTGGAAGCGCTATATATAACTTATACATTTTATATGTTTATATACTTGGGTACCTCTTTTATAGGTACCGGGTGTTACAGAAAGGGTATATGAACATCCAAAGTACAAAATCAGACAACGGTTACAAACTGTATGGGGCCATGTGTGGCCGTGTAAGTTTGTTTGTTGATTTTTAATCTTATTTTGAAATACTAGTCAAAATTTTAACTAACTCACGTTAGTACAACACTATCACACTAAACAGCTGTAAGGTCAATAACATGACCATGCCATTCATAATCAGTTCCCACCTACTTGACCAATCCACAACTGTGCTCCTGGTATTAAATTAAATTATGATCTACGAAGATGGGTTCCAGATATTTTATTTTCACACATGATCATTATTATCATATCAGGTGCAGCAAATTTACTGCTGTACAGACCCTGTCTAACCCGTAAGGGATAAAACAGTGATATTGTGAGTATGGGAGTTGACATTACTTCACTGTAAAATGCTAACTACCAACTTGTCTCTGTATCCAAGTTCTTCGGATTAAGAAATTATTTAGTAATTTGTTTCAAAAAACCCATAACTTTCGAACCACTTAACCGATATCCATCAAAATGGCTAAAAACCACCGCAATGATACTTGCGTCCACGTAAAAAACCGCTTTGAAATCGGTTCCACCCTTTCGAGAGCTACAATGCCACAGACAGACAAACGGATAGACGAAAGACAGACATTGGCGTCAAACTTTTAATACCCATCTTTTGCATCGGGGGTTAGAAACAAAACTATTCCAATTAATGGCATCACTTATTTTTCCAAATGGACCCTGAAATAGGCGTGGCTTCCGGCTATGACTCGTAACTGTGGTCCTGGTACAAAAATAATGTCAGTTTTAGGAAATGGGTTCCGCAATTTTTTTATTTTTTTTTAGAGGAATGTTATTTATTTTAACCAATTCTTCGTACACTGAAATTAAATGCAAACCTAACATTTTCGAAATTTATTGCCTCTTTGATATGACACTTCAGTGCAAAGATTATTCACAGAACCGCTTTGAAATCGGTCCACCCTTTCGAGAGCTACAATGCCACAGACAGACAAACGGATAGACGAAAGTCAGAGACATTGGCGTCAAACTTTTAATACCCATCTTTTGCATCGGGGGTTAGAAACAAAACTATTCCAATTAATGGCATCACTTATTTTTCCAAATGGACCCTGAAATAGGCGTGGCTTCCGGCTATGACTCGTAACTGTGGTCCTGGTACAAAAATAATGTCAGTTTTAGGAAATGGGTTCCGCATTTTTTTATATTTTTTAGAGGAATTTTATTTATTTTAACCAATTATTCGTACACTGAAATTACTGAAATTAAATGCTAAAAGAAACAAGCCAGGAATACCAGGAATTCATGAATTAGAAGAGGTTTATTTGTCCGAGTACGTAACAAACAAATTAAGAGGAACCCTAATTATTAGAGCAGGCAGGCAGCATGGAAATAACAATAATTATTGTTTCTATCCTTATTGCTAAATTGAAACAAAATAGGTAAAAGTGCTTCAGTCGTTTACTTTGCATTGCCGTGAAAAGATCGTGTCAAGTGTTTCGACTTTTTCGTATTACCTACTTCCCACCCATTCGTAGTGCTATTTCGTGATGGCTTTGAGTAATCAAGAATATTACGAGATGATTCTTTGTGTCGGAGCAACAGACGGCAATCTGAGTGCTGCTCGCGAGTTGTACCGACAGCGGTTCGTGGATGGACGACCACCTGGGGATGCCACGCGTCTGCCGTCATATGCTTGCTTCAGTCGGATGGTACATCGCTTGTACTCAAGTGGGTCCTTCCACGCGCCAGTACCTACAGGCCGCGCCAGTACTCGAGACCCGGAATTTGAAGATGCCGTATTGGCTCTCTTCGAGAATAATCCCAGGAGAAGCACCCGTCGTGCTGCCGCGCAGCTAGGGGCTGACAATCATCTGCAAGTGTGGAGAGTGCTGAAAGCGGACCGCCAACACCCGTATCATTTTCAACGCACGCAAGAACTATTACCAGCTGATTTTCAACCACGCGTGACTTTCTGTGAATGGTACAGACACCAGGTCGAAGGCTCAGCGGAATTTGCCTTAAAAGTGTTGTGGACAGACGAAGCGTCGTTTACAAGAGGTGGAATCAGCAACATTCATAATGAGCATTATTGGTCGCACACCAATCCGTACGTTTCTACGGAGTCCTGTTTCCAACACCAGTGGCGGATTAATGTGTGGGCAGGAATAATTGCTGATGTTGTGGTGGGCCCATATTTTTTACCGCAATCCTTAAATGGAGAAAATTATGTGGAGTTTTTGTTAAACAGTTTAGACGAGGAGCTTACAGTACTGCCAGTGTCCAGCTACGTCAACCTGGTGATGGATAACAACATGGTTTTCCAACACGATGGTGCTCCAGCACACTTTGCGCGAGATGTTAGAAATCATCTGAACAGTCGTTTCTCCCAGTGGATTGGGCGAGGAGGTCGTGTCGCATGGCCAGCGCGGTCACCAGATTTCACTCCGCTAGACTTTTTCTTGTGGGGCTACGTCAAGAATAAAGTTTATGCTGTGGAGTGCTCGTCAAGGGATGAAATGGCAGAACGCATCAAGGCTGCCTTCAGAACAGTGACACCCGAAATGTTGCGTAATGTCCGCGACTCAATGTACCGACGGGCTGGTTTATGCATCCAGCATGAAGGGCGACATTTAGAACCCTTTCTTTGAAAAGTAAGTTGATATTTTATTTTTCTTAATCTTGATTTTATCAATTTGAATTTAGTTGTTATGAAAAACTTTTTAAATTTCGTAAGTAATAAAAAAAAACTAAAAACATAACTTTGTTAGAACAAAATGGTCCTTAAGACACACTAATAAGTCTTAATTCGTTTTTTTCAGGTGTTCCAGTAAACGTTCGCCGACATACCTAGCGCCTCCTTTGTCAAATGCCGCCAAAGGAAGCCGAAGCGGCGGCTTCCGCGACACAGGGGTGCCGCTTGCATGCCGGCCGACAAGTACTAGGAGCGCATGACGGGCAAGAAGAGTAGTGAAATCACAGTGATTGTAGTGAAGTGATACGTGATATGGAGTCGCTGACCTCAATAGTGTTGTGATATGTTTGTTTACGTGCAAAAATTGTTTTCTCGTCGGTCATTATTTATTTTATGAAAAAAAAATATGTGTTTATTTTACCTTGGAATATCGTATACAGCATCTATACAAGGTACAGTACCTACCCATCTTTTCTTCATATACGCTTTCCGTAACACCCGGTATATTGTACTAGGAGAGCATAGAATTCATGGTATTATTTTTTTCTATTACAGGTGAGTGCGTTAACCTGTTTGATCGACACGACGAGGCTATATCCAAAGATGACACAGTAAGTGGTTGTACGAGTAAACGAATCTCTTTAGCGTTTATAATCGCCTGGTACTTTTGAAGGCGATGACTATCTCTTAAGACTGTTTTTTTTTTCATCAGCCCGCATAATGTGTCAACCTCCGTGTCGTTTAGATATGATTCTCGGAGGGCGTGGGTTCGATACCCACGAGACATTTTTTTTTGGGAAATAAAAAAATATCCAGGCCTTATAAGTTTGGCTTACCTCCGTGCCTCAGAATGCACGTTAAGCCGTTAGTTTGTTAAAACGTCATCTATAGCAATTGTGTACAACTGTGTTTCCCAATGTTTGTTATTAAATAGTACTGCGGTCACCAATCCGCCTGCCAAGCGTGGCGACTATGGCAAAAGCCTTCCCTCGGGATAAAGTCCATGTTTAACAGTGGACGTTATACGGAGTGATGATGATGATGCATAACGTGGACTGCTGAGCATCACTCGCCAGCCAAGCGTGGTGATTACGACAAAACCCCTTGGTTTTGTCGTAATCACCACGCTTGGCTGGCAGGTTGGTGACCGCTGTATCTTGATACACATAGGCAAGCGGTGCACGATCCCTGGTGTACGATTGTTATGGATGATGTTTAATAACAATCGGAAGTGACGGCTTAACGTGCTATCCGAGGCACGGAGCGGAAATATTTAATTTTAATTTCACTATTTATTTTTAAACTGAATAGACTAGTAGGTAAATCTTCTGTGAATATTTCAAGCGTCTATTACCGTTATTAATATGGAGCAAAATTCGCCAAAGAAAACAACGTTTCTTGTATGGGGGCCCCCCTTAAATATTTATTTTTATTCTATTTTTAGTATTGGCTGTTATATAGACTACAAAAATATATCAATTGTGATTTTTTTTTACTGTGTAGCTAGCTATGTGTACATGAAATACAGCGTGGTGACTATCAGACGAACGGACGGACGCACCAACAAACGGACAGACAGATAGACGGACAGCGGAGTCTTAATAATAGGGTCAAATTTTTACCATTTAAACGAATTCAATGATATTTATTCAGCACTACTTAGGTATTTACATACACTAGTACTTGTCAATTATGCACAATCAAATTATGTTAATATAATTAAATACGAAATATTTATGAGAACTGAAATCTATTGCGGATTAGCTAATCATCTGGCTGTCACTCTAGTATTACGTCATAAGCATAGTAATAACAATAATTATGTTAATTAAATGATTATTTCATTTAGCTCTATAGAAAGTAGGCACGTTTTTAAATAATATTTTTTTTTACGTATAAGCGACACACTCCTGAGGGTATTAGGCTAGGACCGTGGATCAGAACATCGCAAAATAAATAAAAATAAAATAAAAATCATTTTTATTTACGTAAACCTATTACAGGCACTTGCAAATAGTCAAAACAATAATTTATTATTAATCTATGTATAATTTTAACATTTATAAATGAGCATATTAAGCAGGTATTTTAGTTATTGTTTTTAATAATTTTAGTCTTAACTTTATTATTTTACTATATTGTGTCCAATAGCTTGTTCTGTCTATATTAAATTATATTAGGAAAAATTGTCATTATTTGGGCGGACCATGAGTATATAACGACGGACGCGCTTTAATGCTACACCAAAAGGGAGTAGGTACTCCTTTCAGCACAATTTTTTTTTAGCATCTAAACTATTCCTCTTTAAAACTACATTAATGCTTAAACCATTGATGTATGCATGTGCCGATGCCCTCGTAGACCCGAAGTCCGAGAGGCCCGCGAATTGTAAAGTAGAGCGGCAGTTGCACAAAACTTCCCTAAAATACTAAAAGTCATAATCCCTCAATCTCATCGCCAGCGACCGCCCTGAGCCGAGATCCAAGCCCCACAGGGGGGGCCCTCTTGCGCAGGTTACTTAGTTTGTAGTTTTTATACCATTTATCAAGGCTGGAGCTCTACTCGCCTTTATGCCCGGTGAAGTAGCAAAAGCCTCGGGGCTAATTACATATGTAGGTCCGAAAAAAAAAAAGAAAAAAAGGTACTAGTAACCTTTTTTTTTTGTTCGGGGGGAAATGCATTGAAGCATTTCTACCGCCGCTGCAGCGTATTCGCGCGCTGGTGGTGGGAACGGGACTCGCCCTCTTCATAGCGTGGTATGCTAAATTAATCCCACGAGGAGAGAACCCTACACCACTAAAACCCCCCGGATACTCCTTCGATCCGCCGTTGGCGGGGGCCGGGTACGCATAAGCAATCCGGCCCAAAGGGTACTTGTAACCTGGCCTTCATAAGAACGTCCTCGACTTGAACGTGTAACGTCCGCTTTGGTCCCTTCCAACACTTCCGTTCACATTCGCCCTATAAATTTTACTTGTCAGTCTTTATCCACTCAAAAACCCCTAAAAAAAGAAAGAAAACCCACATATCACAACCACAGAAGATACAAAGGACTTAGTTATAAAACTTAATTGGGTTCAATGACTCTAGTAGTAGGTCACACAAAGGGACGTGAACTCGGAAGGGGTCAAAAAAATTACAAGATTACAAATAGCGTTATTGATCTAGCGGTAACATGTTCGACTAGCGAAGTCCCTGGTTCGATTCCTTGGGTCGGGTGAAAAAATTGTGTAAAATTGGTCCTGTCTTTGCCGAGATAAGCCGGAAGAAACAGACAGACAATATTATGATTATATTATTATAAATTCACTAGCTTACTGCTCGCGGTTTCACCCGCGTAGCTCCCGTAACCGTGGGAACTTCATAATTAAATATAGCCTATAGCCTTCTTCGATCAATTGGCTATCTAACATTGAAAGAATTTTTCAAATCGGACCTGTAGTTCCTGAGATTACTGCGTCCAAGCAAACAAACAAACTCTTCATTTCGTTTCAAAACCTACTATTTTATTCAATTACAAACAGAAACTTCGATTTTATTTTATTGTATAGTTTTCCAAACATATGGTGTGTTATTTATCAGTTAATTAAACCGCAACTATGGAAGCGGTCGTGACATCCTTAATTATAATTGTTTTTTTAGGCCAAGCCTACATTTTAGCATTTTATGAGTAACGTTCACACATACCAATCAGGAAATATTATGTTAACTCTCTCTCGGTTAATGTTCTGTCGTCGTTCGTGTCGTCAAAATTGTGCGTAGAGAGTTAGTAGGCCTTCTACGCACAATTTTGACGGGACACATTTTTATGCCCTCATTTTGGACAATTTATTCATCCGTTTGTAAGCCCCTCTACATTCTTCTTCAACAGCCCGTTTACGTCCACTGCTGAACATGGGCCTCCTCTTAAAATACCTTGGCAAGCCAGGATCGTTGAGGGATATTGCCATAATCACCACGCTTGGCTGACGGATTGGTGATCGTAGTAGGATGTAAACCTTGAGCTAATAGATGCTGCTGCCCATCCATCAGCCATGTGTCCCTTAGTCGCCTTTTACGACACCCATGGGAGGACATGGGGTGATCTATTCTAAGCCGGAAACCACACGGCCCTCTACATTACATTGACACTATTGCATTTAAATACCTCTAGTATTCAATCAAGGCCGACAACGTAATAATTATTAATTACAAATACGTCATACTTCTTACTGACAATCTCCATATATTTGACTGGAAAAGTCTAGGAAGATCGCGCGTCCTTGTCGCACGCGACAAGATAAAGAGAGAAGGAATTATGTACGTGTAGTCCATGGACTACGCCGCTGTTTTATATAGATCCTCTCGAACGATTTCGGCTACGGCGGCCAATCTCTGAGCAGATAAGCCATCTGTCTAGGATATATTATAGGTCACAAGAGTCTGTGCAAACACAGGTGCAATGTATTTCCTTTACTCTCAAAATCCTATAAGAATTCAGTCGTAGGACCGACAGCGACAGCTTAGCTTAAATTACTGTCTGAGGCATGGGTACCATTAAATTACAAACATTGGGCTGGGTAGACAATTTTATAAAAGCAGCTTTTATAGCGCTTTACCATCACACCATAACTACGCAGTTACACGGATCAGCAGAAAAAAAAAACAAGTTAATTGACCGTTACTGACTCACCGCGAGTACTAGGCTATCATAACTGTTAGGAGATGACGTCATCGCATCATCTCTGCTATGATATAGGCTCAGCTCTTTGTTATCAAATATTACGCGTCAGTGTGTGTAAGTTACGCGTTTTATTTATAAACACACGTGTCGCGATTTTGGTGTGCGCGTAATGTAATGAGAATTATTTGAATTTTCGTTTCGATGTTTAAAGTTGCGTGGAAGTGATTCGTTTTGTTTGTTTTGTTTCAATTCGTTGTTCAAATTTTAAATGTGTGAGTGGGATATTTTAGGGTTGGGATAGATAGATGCTTGTAGGTATCGATAAAATTGAACTTAATCGATTCTGAATATTAGTTTTTATTATACTGTGTATGAACAATAGTTGTACGGTGTACCTATTAGTGATACACGTGTCTTTTGTTTATTCTATAATGAAAGTCGTGTAACCTAATTAATAATTTATTACTTGTATACAATAGATAGCAGTCGCATCTTGCAATGTAATTACAATTATTATACATAAAATAATTTATGTAAATATTATGTAATGTGTAAATTATTGATCTTATGACTTCCGCATTATTGCAATCGTATCTACGTATTAGAATCACACGTTGTAAGAATGCAAGCAACATGTTATACCTACAACTTTATTTGCATCATTTTCTGGTAACAATTATATATAGGGTGACTGGTAATTAGTGACCGATACCCAAACAAATGATTGTGCTCATGATAGCAAACAAGTTTTACTATGGCACCAACCCTGAAATCACGAAAAAAAATCAGCTGTTCCATACATTCATGTTCATATAACTCGTCAACATGATAGGGAGCAGCTGATATTTTTTTCGCGATTTCAAGTTTGGTGCCATAGTAAAAGTTGTTTGTTATCATGAGCACAATCATGTGTTTAGGTATCGGTCACTAATTACCAGTCACCCTATATTATAAAACTAACGATCCAGACGAGTCGTAAAGAATATTTTTTACAAGAATAGTAAATTATATATCTAAACATAATAATAAATCACATCATCATCAACATCAACAGCCCGTTAACGTCCACTGCTGAACATGGGCCTCCTCTTAACAGACCTTGGCAAGCCAGGATCGTAGAGGGATTTTGCCATAATCACCACGCTTGGCAGACGGATTGGTGATCGCAGTAAGATGTTAACCTTGAGCTAATAGATGCTGCTGCCCATCCATCAGCCATATGTGCCTTAGTCGCCTTTTACGACACCCATGGGAGGACATGATAAATCACATATTTTGGTGGAAGCCGCATAAAATGTGTTCTTCTAGACCCCTTGTCCCTAAGCTACGGCCCATGGACCGAATTCGGCCCGACTGGTGTCATAAATCTGGCCCGCGACAGTCAATATCTCATTTTTGTTAGTATTGCTGTCTGATAAGTTGAAGAAAGGACCAAATGATAATTACGCGGTTTAATTTACTTGTAAGATAAAACGTGAAAAAACAATTTTCGCCCGTGGAACATATTGAAAACTCATTATGGCCCTAATGTAAGCAACATTAGGGCCCTATGGTTTCAAAATTTGAAGATCTTTGTTCTAGAGGAAAGAAGTGTCGTGATCCGTGCTTTTAGGAGTCAGTCATACATACTTGAACTTTGCAAAATCAAAGTAGAGTCGAGTTGGATGCCATTATTAGGTGATTTAATTTTTTTTATGACATTTATTATTTTACGGGCGCACATATTTAGTTCGCCCCGAGGCTTTCTCTACTTCATCGGGCATTAAGGCGAGCAGAGCTGCAGCCTAGTTCAATGGTTTAAACACTACAAATTATCAACCTGCGCAAGAGGGCGTCCCCTGTGGGACTTGAACCTCGACTCAGGGCGGTCGCTGACGTTAAGATTGCGGGACTATGGCCTTTAGTTTTTTTTTAAGTGGGGTTTTGTGCAACTGTCGCTCTACTTTACAGTTCGCGGTCCTCTCGAACTTCGGGTCTATGAGGGCATCTGAAGGTTCTTAGCAAACTAAAGGTCGGGAGGGCGAGGGGTTTTTTAATGATAATCTGCCCATTATTACGATAAAAACTCAAATGAAGAATTTTAATTTATCTTCTATATTTTTGTCGTATAGTATATACAATAAAGACTTTATCTGTCTATGTAAGCCAGAGGCTCCCAAACTTTGTTTTCTCTTTGTGAGCCCCTGTATCTTTTGTCATTTAAATATCGTATTACATATTAAATACTAGTTAGGCCGATTTTTTTTACGCCAACTTAGACGCTTGTCAAGAATTCTGTAGACTCCTGTGGTCCTCATTGACTTGGACTGGATTTTTCAAATCGGACCAGTATTTCCTGAGATCAACCAGCTTTATATATAAGTGTAGATAACGGGTGAAACCGCGCGCGGGAGCCTAGTAGAGTTTTAATTCCCAAATTTTAGAGGTTAATCGCACAATCATACGACGTTAATCGAAATATTAATAGCGTGTACGTTTAAAATCGTGATCGTATAATCTATGCCAAGGTTCGCGTTGCGTCAATTCCGCTCGCTAGTGTTGTGGTGAATCGATCGATTTTGTTTGCATGATTATGTTTTGTTTTGGACTTGTGATGTAATCAGTCGTGGGGATTGTACGTTTGTGTGTTATTTCGTAATATATGAGAGAGAGATTGCAAGTTACTAGTAACGGTTACTAGCAGAGTTTTGCAGTGTACTAGTATTCTTGTTAACCCATCGTGCTAAGCTTAAATGCTTGTGCTATGAGTGCAATGGGTGGGGATCGAACAGGCGATCACGAGTCTGACGCCGCCACTAGCCATTGGGCTGCTTGAACTTGGTGTTTTGAGTTCGATTTCCAACTAGGACAATTATTTGTGTGAACCACAGATAGTTTTGAGTCTGCGTGTGCTTTGTGTTGTGAATTTAGTGTTTATCCCCGCGACACATGGATTAATTCCCTTAGTGCGGGAAAGGTCTTGAAAAAAGGAAATATAAAAATATATATACACACAGAAAATTATATTATACTAGAAATGATGACAATTGGAAACACCATGTACAAAGGCGATCTTAATTTGTGAATATATAATACGTATAATTGTCAAGGTTTGTTTTCATTAAACTTTATCACTCGTGCGAAGCAGGGGCGGGCCTCTAATCTATACTAATATTATAAAGCGGAAAGATTTTTAAAGTAAGTATGTTTGTAACGAATTGGCTCAAAAAGTACTGGACCGATTTTAAAAATTCTTTCACCACTTGAATGTTACATTATCACTGATTAATATAGTTTATATTTAATTATGACGTTCCCACGGGAACGGGAGTTACGCGGGTAAAACCGCGCGCTGGAAGCTAGTTTAATAAATATATAAAATCAATGTTCAGATTCCGTTCATAGTAAAAGTAGACAGGTAAACTGACATGTTTCAGCGTTGCTATTCTGTTTAATAGCAACTTTGTAGTCAGGTGGATACTTTAAGTAATTTATTTTATTGCACTTTTGCTTGTTATTGGTTGACAGAGCCAGATATGCCCGGTTAAGTAGCGAAAGCCTCCTGGCTAACTACATAATTCTAGATCTCAGAAGCATTTGGTTGTAAGTGCCAGTTTACGATAAAGGCACATACGAAGAATGTTTCTGACGTCTTATGACATATTCGACCGGCTTCTGGGCTTGAACCTGAAAAAAAATGGATGCCTTTCACTCTACCTCAACTAATTTTTAGATCCATTAGCTAAAGCTCTAGTATGAAGTTAACTAGATAGTTTTGAGTTGCTAGGTTCAAATTAGGTCACCTATATCCCCGTGGATGACGTCAGCCTAGTATAGAGATCATAATATATTTTCATTAAACGACTTCAAAAAAGAAAGGGGTTCGTAATTCGACTGTATTTTGTTTTTTAATGTTTGTTACCTCTGAACTTTCGACTGGGTGTTGATTTTTTTTTATTTATTTGAAAGGACGTACTTCAAGGGTAATTTGATAAGAGTTTGATTAGGTTCTGATTATGTTTTTTTTTAATTTTTAGATGAAATTTATTTGTTTTGGAATAGGTGGTTTTTTTATTGATGTTTTTTTGCTAAAACGTTATCACATTGTCCGGGTCCGATTCAAGATGGACAGACTTACATCGCGTGTCTAATTAATTGTTTTGAATGTCAACAAATTAAACAAGCTTAATGAATATCTATAAACACCTTATCTCGCCACTATCGTTAAATTGTTATTGACAATTCTATTTTTAGTTTAACCTGTTTTTCAGTGGTTGATCAACAAGATCGTCAATGTTTGTGTTTTCAATTATATGGTAGATTATTACTATTTCTTGGATCGTATAGAGACTCTAGATCAGTGGTGCCTAAACTTTTCAATATGGTTACCCCTATGACCTATTAGGAAAACCTATATTACCCTGATCTTAAAAGTTATCAATGCAAACAATACAATACATACAAATTGGTAGGTTTTCTTTACCCCCACGAAAAAGCTAATTTACCCCCGCGGGGGTAATTACCCCCAGGTTCGGAACCACGGCTCTAGATCATGGATCTAGATGGATGTTTGTTACCCTTTTACGCAAAAACTACTGAATTGATTTTGCACGGAGATGGCTAATAAACTGGATTAACATATAGGCAGCCATCCTACGATCTGGAGCAGAGCAGTAGTCCAATGTGGTTAAAACTGCGAGGTGGAGCTAGTAAAGTAAAAATCTAGAAGGGTTCCTTGTGGACAACTTCTATGATTCTAAGGTCTCAGCGATATCCACCAGATTTATACCCTAAATAGTAATTATTAAAAAAAAAAACTTATTAAGAATTGTCATGTCTAATATTCATCATCATCTTCATCAGCCCGTATAACGTCTACTGCTGAACATGAGCCTCCTCCTGAAAGATGGATTTTGTCATAGTCACCACTCTTGGCAGGCGAGTTGGTGACCGCAGTTTTAAGTTGTATCACATAGGCAAATGCTGTTACCCGTTCCCTGGTATACGATTGCGGGACCAACGTTTTAACGTGATTTCCGAGACACGGAGGGCAGTCCCTTAGCCAACCAGACCTGGCAAGAAATCTTAGGAATATTCACAAATAGTTTCATGTCCGGTGTGGAAATCGAACCCAGGATTTCTGAGATATAAAGCGAGCCGAATACCGGTACGCCACGGAGGTTGCCTCTAATATTAGAAAGTGGATTTCCTTAGACTCAAAGATAAAGCAGTGTTACAGCATTTACCCACTCCGTGACACTGACATTATTTGATGACATTTTATTTTTATAATTATCTGCGCCCCGCGGTTTTACCCGCGTCACTTTGCTCCAGTTGGTCAGAGCGTGATATTTTGTAGCCTATATGTTAATCCAGCTTATAAACTACCCGCGTCCAAAATTTGAGCCGAATCCATTCAGTAGTTCCAGCGTGAAGGAGTTACAAACATACATCCATACATTTTTATAAACTTTCGCGTTAATAATATTAGAAGGACTATTGTGCAATTAAATTTATACAATAAATTATACACAACGATATATTAGAACAGTGATTTAAAAAAATGAGCACCAAACTTATTTAATGTTGTAATGTATCTATACTAATATATAAAGGTGAAGAGTTTGTTTGATTGAACGTACTAATCTCAGGAACTACAGGTCGCAGTTCAGTGTTAGATACCGTAGACCGGGGTTAATTTGACATTCTGGGTAATTTTGACAGTGATGGTGAAACGAAATCTGAAGGAAGACATACGCCAAAATGACATGAGGAAATGTGCTCCAGAAACTAAAGCTAGTGAATTAAATAAAGAGATCCTCCTATCATTAAATACGAGTACATTTACACGGCCAATGTTACCCTGAATGTCAAATAAACCCCGGTTCACCGGTACCCCATTTATCGAGGAAGGCTATATATGAGCTTTATTTTTAATTATGATTTATTTAGTTACGGCGGATGAAACTGCGCACGGGATACTTGCAAAGTATAAAAATTCTAGGTATCAAAACTTATAGAATAATTATTTATTTTTGCGAGTCTCTCATCAGACAAGTTACAAATCTCACTCTGAATATGGTTTGCTGGAAGGAAACTCATAAATGAGTTAAGCTCGCCATTGTACATCATCTTTAATTGTTGAACTTTCATAACTTGTTTTCATGTGTACAATAAATAATTAATAAATAAATAAATCAGACAAGTTATATTTTCTTGGTTTGGTCAAGTTATAATTAGGCATTTATCATTAGGATTTAATTATTCTTTCTATCTATCAGAACAAAGAACTGTAAAAAGTAGATCATTGACATTAAACTGGAACGATAATCGATCCAATATAAAATATATATTTTCGATTCTAAAATCGATTCATACTAAGAACGGACATCACTAGAACTAGCTAGACCTAACGACGCCTTTGTAAATCTAACATTTAGCGCTGCATCGCGTCATTCTGTGCACTATTATTAAACGTTTGTTACCTTCAATCGCTTGATTTCATATCAGTACATTTTTATACCACTAGACGACTTTTCAATGTAGCGCTTTTCGCTGCAACGGTGTAATATTTTCCGCTTGACAACAGTGATCTGGGTCAGAAGGGTTCGGGGAGTTGTGACGTCATATTGCATTCGAACACCGCTCTGTTATTTGAAAAATGTCGTATATTCATGCTATGAACAAAGAATATTTAACTCAACTTTAACACTACTAAAGTTGAAATTAATAACACGTGCCTTAATTACGAATTACCTTGCTACTGTTTAACTTTTAAAAGGTCGTATAAGTCAATTTGTTAATTTGAAACTTAATTTATTTAAGATTAGAGTTGGATTTTCATTGTAGTTTATGTGTTGCGTTATGTTGGCATGTTGTGAAGGTCTTATTAACATACAAAAGCTCTTTTAGCGTTATGGGTGCCTAGTACTTTGGGTTCGTTGGATAGCGAAGCGACCACGGTTTTTATGTTTTTTTTGTTTGTTTATTATGCGACACAGTTAGTTATTATGGTATTACTAGCTTCCCGCGTAGCTCTTGTCCCCGTGGAAACATAATCATAATCGAATATAGTCTTCCTTGATAAATGGGCTAGCACTATTTATTTTTTTCAAATCGGGCCAATAATTCCTAAACTCGAGATGAAAGATTAGTAGAATGAAGTGACTTGCAGGTCGAAAAGGGAGGATGAATTTTATTTCTTTGTTGATGGAAAGTAGGTCGCGGCTGACCCAAAAAGGGACCCAAAGTTGTTAATGCTGACCTGCTCAAACTACTTTTGCCAAGCAGCAAATCTTACTATATACTTTACCTTATATAATGTATATTTTTGGATATAAACCGGTCTACATTAGTAAAATACTATGTGTACGTTAAGTAGGTTGGTTGTAACTTGTAAATGTTTTGTCTCCATAATTATATACCACTAGCTGACCCGACAGACGTTGTCCTGCCTTAACTAAAACTCTATATTCAATTTAAATTTTAATAATAGGCGGGATAACTCTGGACTAACCGTGAAGGGCACTAACAGCAGCACATATTTTGTCAATTTTATGTCAAACGATAACATTAAAAAAGTTCATAATTATTAAGCAGTTACGTTAGAAAATTGTAAACTCAGTATTCTAAAATTTTCTAATTTTCCGCGCAATTTTCTTAATTGTTTCTCACATAAGAACCTTCTCCTGACAATAACAAACACAATAAAAAAGAATTAGCGAAATCGGCTCAGCTGTTCACGAGATTTGCGCTTAGCAACGCATTCAGCGATTCATTTTTATATTATAGACAAGCTGACCCGGCAGACTTCGTACTGCCTCAATCGATACCTCAAAAGACCTAAACATTTGTATAAAATAAACTGGGCCGCAGAGACTTCGTTTATGCGGTACGGTACCCCTACCCTACACTACCCCTACCCTACACTACCCCTAATCTAAACTACCCCTACCCTACACTACCCCTAATCTAAACTACCCCTACCCTACACTACCCCTACCCTACACTACCCCTACCCTACACTACCCCTACCCTACACTACCCCTACCCTACACTACCCCTACCCTACACTACCCCTACCCTACACTACCCCTACCCTACACTACCCCTACCCTACACTACCCCTACCCTACACTACCCCTACCCTACACTACCCCTACCCCTACCCTACACTACCCCTACCCTAAAAAATCTTGGCAAAAAAATTCAAGTTTTTAATTAACAAAATAAAGCTCAAATTGACTCTACATTTTAGTTAGAAAACGTTTGTATGGGAAAAATAAAAAGGCTGTTTTAAGGGGTTTTCAGGCAATTATTCGATTTTTTCTCGCCGTAAAAACCATCCTTGAACTTCCACGAACATTAAAAAAAAAGAATTGGCCAAAATGGTCCAGGCTTTGTAGAGTTATGCGCTTACCAACACATTTTGCGATTCATTTTTATATTATAGATTTATAAGTATAATGATTTTGACAGGATTTTCACTGGTACGAGTAAATATCAAATTTTAATAAAGTACATACTAGCTTCCCGCCGGGGCGGTTCTACCGGCGTAATTCCCGTTCCCGTGTGAACTTTATAATTAAATATAGCCTATGTCATTCGGGGATAGTGTAGCTTTCCAACGGTGAAAGAATTATTCAAATCGGTCCAGTAGTTTCGGAGCCTTCAAGAATACAAACAAACAATCAAATCTTTATAATCTTAGTATAGATTTTCGCTCGATTTCTGCCGCGGTACTCCCGTTCCGTTTCGAACTTCATTATGTTATACCTATAGCCTATAGCTTTCAGTAATAAATAGGCTATCAAACACTGAATTATTTTTTTAAATCGAACCCGTTGTTCCTGAGATTGGCGCGTTCAAGCAAACTCTTCAGCTTTAATATTAGTATAAGAATATAGCATACTTTTTTAAATTTTAGAATATCAAAATTATATAAGTAATATGACTGTTTTGCATTAAGACAAAACAAGTATTATATGTTGGAGAAAACACAGCAATGATATGAAGAAGCATACCTTATGATCCGTTGAAATTACGAGGATATCCTCTCTAATCGATAAAGAATCGAGAACATCATCCTTTTTTATTTCTGGCACCAGAGGGCGCCTTACTACCTTACCGCCAATATAGCTGTCAAGCGCCATTGCTATCTTCATCATCAGCAAGCACCTTGACTTATTGCTGTGTTTTCTCCAACATATAATACTTGTTTTGTCTTAATGCAAAACAGTCATATTATATGTCTTCGAAAACACAGCAATGATATGAAGATCTGTTTGTTATCTGCTGGTGATCAGAAATAACTATAGGTACACAAGAATGCAATGTGAATTAAAGCAATAAATTAATCAACATCTTTCTTTATTTAACTCTTTTAAATCAATAACAATCAAATAATTATTCTATTCTATTGTCACAAGTCAAATGTCACAATTTATAGCCTCTGGCTTTATTAAACAAAATAAACTAAAACACAGTTAGACTGCTCATAATTATTCAATAGAATACTGATAAATTGAAAACATAACGAACTTCTAGTTGTAACAAATTAATACAAACGAACACAATCAAGCTCCTGCTTAAGATTCATATAAAAATAATCATATACAATCAATTTAATTAATCATGAGATCAATAACAATATCAAAAAAATAATAATAACAGTTTAAATAGTTTTAAAGTTATCATAGAGGGATATCTTTGTAGATGTGTCCTCCTCTACAGGCTTATGTACTTCTTTACAATAATGCTTTGAAAATGTCTCCATACATTTCCAATTTCCTCTTTCTAAAATCTCTTGTACTGGCCTGTTATCTAGCCATCCCCTTGATGCCACTGCTGACCTTATACTTCCTGGGGAAGCATCAATCCTAGCCTGCTTAAATGCAGACCGCACCCATCCAGCAATCATGGCTTTAGATGCTGGCCTTGGTAGTCCTGTGACTGATATAAATAGCGGTTTAATTACCACATCCTGTGCACGCCTAGCCTCGGTCATACTCAACAATTTCTTAACATGTGTGACCGGGCATATCCTTGGGTCTTGATGACTTATAAAATGCCAGCCGGACTGTCTGTGTAGCCCAGTGTCGGTTTTAGAGCCAAACCTGGGCCAGAATGTCACAGAATCATGTGCCTCGGTGAATTTGTCTTGACCTACTTCCAACAGAGTGAGGTCATGAAGCCTTCTTCCAGAAGCTAATAAAAGGATAACTGCAGTCCGCCTACTTTGGTCAAACAATGAGTTTAAAGGTGCAGTGGACTTTAACCAGTCTAATAAAATATTTACATCCCATATAGGAGGTTTAGCTGGGAGTGGTCTAGCATAGGAAATTGCTTTCAACACTTGTTGAATAAAAAAATTTCCCGAAAGTTTATCTGCAGCTGCACAGTAAGTTGATATGGCAGATTTATGTAACAGGATTGTACTGTATGCAAAATTATTTTGTAAATATAAGTTGGCCAAAAACCTTGCCACATCTATAGCCCTTGGATTTTTTGCACTTACACTGTGAGACTCGGCCCACTGCAACCATCTTTTTAATGGGGCATTGTAGGTGTTCAATGTAGAGGGACGCCAGCTTTTCTTCAGGAGTTGTTTTTCATCTAAACTCCAATTTGTCACCTGGTCCTCCCACCCCCAACTTTCCAGACCTGAAGCATTAGCTTGTCTACTTGAGGAGGGGTCTGACCTGTTGTGTAGTCCACTAGGACTTCTCTCAGATTCTCTATCTGCACAGGGGGTGCCAATGCACGCTCCTGAAGGTCCGGGAACCAAAAACACTGGGTCCAACTGGGTGCTACAATGTGGTATTCCCCCACTGCATTGTTGAGGTGTGCCATGACCCTGGGGATCATGCTTGGAGGAGGGAATACCCACGCCCTTCGGAATGTCCATCTTTGGGAGAAGGCGTCGCAAAAAAGAGCCAAACCATCTCTTGAGTCTAATGTTACATACCTTGGGACGACGGCTGTCTTTCTTGACGCAAAGAGATCTACCTCTGGTACCCCCCATTGATGGAATATGGCCTCTGTGGCTGGTGGTAGAAGATGCCACTCGGGTACTGGCTTTCCCCTTGACAGGCAGTCTGCAATGCCGTTGAGGTTCCCCGGTAAGTGGTAAGCTGACAAGAGTATGTTGTGTCGGCAGGTTATTTCCAGCAACTTGGTGGTTAGTCCCAGAAGATTCAACGATCGAGTGCCCCCCTGATTTCGAATGTACGCCACCAGGGTTCGGTTGTCCGATTGTACTAATATGTGGGCATTTTGTAAATGTAACCCCTGGGACCTGATTACTGCAAAGACGGCATACATCTCTTTCATGTTTGAGTGCCATGCTTTTTGGTTGCTTGACCACTTTCCTGAAATGTAGCAACTGTTTAGACTTGCTCCCCAGCCCGCATCCGCTGCGTCTGTGGTCAAGAAATGGGATATTTCCCTTTTTTGAAGTGGAGCTGGACTGCTTTCGATCGCATCCAGCCACCACTTCAGATCCTCTGTCACCTTTTGGCCTAACTCCCTTCTTTGGCCTCTGGCATTGTATGCTTTTAGCAGAAGCTGCGCTCTGCGACAGTGTAGACGGCCTTGGGGGACTGCTTGGTTTGCAAAATTTAGCTTGCCCAACAAACTCTGCAGTTTCTTTAAGGAGCATCTGCCTTGACTTAGCACCTCTAACAGAGAGCTTTTTATACCCTGAATTTTTTGGGTAGGCAGTGCTATTGTCTGGTTCTCCGTGTCCCAGACAAGGCCTAGGTACTCTATTCTGTGAGTGGGATCGATAACTGATTTGGGGTAATTGACATGCCACCCCAGCATTTCCAAGAGGGCCAGCGTTTCCGCAACCTGAGCCATCAACTTGGATTTGTCCTGGCAAGCCAGGAGGAAATCGTCTAGGTACACTAAAAGGCGTATGCCCCGTGCCCGTAGCACTTCGGCTACCCAGTTTGAAATTGTGGCAAATGCTTGGGGGGCCGAGGAGAGCCCGAAGGGAAGACATGTCAGTTGAAGGATTTCTCCATTGTAGACAATCCTTAAAAACCTCCTGTGTGTCTCCGCGACACTCAGGTGAAAATAGGCTTGGTGAAGGTCTATCTTCACTAACCAGTCGTTGGGTTGAAGAAAGTTTATTATATCTACCTGAGATATTAGATAAAAATGTTTGGTTGCCAAATAACAATTTAGAGCTTTGAGGTCGAATATTGGGCGTAAACTGCCATCCGCCTTTTTTATTAAAAACATCTGAGAAAAGAAACCCGGGTCTATATTCAAGGGTTTTTCTAAAATCCCCTTGCTTTTTAACTCCTCTATCATTAGTGTCATTTCTGGGGATACTTTGGTGGACAAACAATTTAAAAAGGCTTGTGTCGGGTACTTCATAGGGGGTTTTTTGTTGAATGGAAGGCGGTAATTGGCTACTACACTTAAGACATGAGCATTGGCTCCCAACCCCTTCCATTTCTCTGTGAAATGCTTTAGGCACCCCCCCATGAAAACCCGTTGCGAGTCAATTGTCTTTGGCTTTTGTATTGAATTTTTCTGTATTGGATTGATGACGAAAGGGCTTTTTTGGATTTGCTTTAAATTTCCTATCAAATTTCTTATTAACCTTACTCTTATTTAGGTGCCTTCTTTGATGAAAACTTTCTCTTCTCTCTGAGACCTTCTTATCCTTAACATAAGTAGGAGTATTTAACCATACCTGTGCCCCCCCAAGGGATTGTATAATAGGCTGCAAGCCTTGCCTACTAAATAGAAATTCCGAGCTAGGTGGAACATTTCTGAGGGTATTTCTAAGATTTTCATTAGGAATTTCTTTCAAAATACGGTCCCGCCTGACCTCTATGCATTCTGAACGCTTACCACACAGAATTTGCATAGTTGCTTCAGAATTCCTATGACAGGAAGATCCTGGCCCAAAAGCTGAAGTAATTTTATCATACAACGATTTAGGGTTTAAATTTTCTGGATTAGCACTAGCCCAATCAACAATACCCTGTAAGCCTGACTTCAGTAGCTGTCTTTGTTCCAAAACCTTGTTGGATAGTCCAGCTAACATCAGCTCTGTAGCTGCCAAGAAGTCTTTGCTCTTATTAAAATGACAGAGCTCATCATTAATATTAAGCCCTGTAAACCCTGGAGTGGCCAAGCACTCCTGCAGAACCTTTTTATATCTAATGCCTTTCCATGCTTGAGAATCAAATTGCTGTAATTTATTTAATTCAGCATATCTATCTGTATCACTTACTGGGATAATCTTATTATTGTCAATATCACTGTTTAGAGAACCCAAATTTAATGATAAATCGCCAGGCTGCGAAGGTAACTTAAGGAATTGATCAGACCTTATCTCAGTATTTTGTTCTGCAAGTTGAGAATTAACATTATTTTGTTGGGTATTATTGTAAAATAAGGGGTACAAATAATTGGATAAGTACGACATCTGCGACATTAAAGTATCAACCCGAGGATCGGTATGAACTTGTCGGGACTTGTACTTACGTGATCTTGTTGTACGAGAACGTTTATTGGGCATAGGAGAAGCCGTGCCCTCCTCAAACTCCGAGGATGAGGAGGAACTAGTACTATCAGGCTCTCTGGAGCTCGATAATTGTTCTCCGTCCGAAGCAACAATATCGTCTCGCCCAACGTCCTCCTTACCTTGTACCGGTTCCATATTTTCCTACACTGCTGTGTCTCCAATTGAGGAAAACCTTAAACACGCACTTACACACTAGCGTTTAACTTTATTCGCTTAAAAAACAAAACTTTTTCTACAATATTAAAAAGTTTTGAAAGATTTCAATCTTCTTCGCCGGAATCACAAGAATGCAATGGAGCTTGACAGCTATATTGGCGGTAAGGTAGTAAGGCGCCCTCTGGTGCCAGAAATAAAAAAGGATGATGTTCTCGATTCTTTATCGATTAGAGAGGATATCCTCGTAATTTCAACGGATCATAAGGTATGCTTCTTCATATCATTGCTGTGTTTTCGAAGACATATAATATGCGGTACAGCTTCGTATCATGTAAAATGTAAAATCTCGGAGGTCGTGGTTTCGATCTCCACGCCGGACTTGAAATCTTTGTGTAAAATCTAAGATTTCTTTCGGGTCTGGTTGGTTGAGGGACTACCCCCCGTGATTCGGAAAGTACGTTAAGCCGTTGGTCCCGATTGTTATAGCATCATCTACAATAATCGTATATTAAGGAACGGGCAGCAGCGTTTCCTTGTGTGGTACAACATAATACTGCGGTCACCAACCCGCCTGCCAAGCAGTGGACGTTATGATGATGATGCGGTACATTTTTCTGTAAAATCCGTATTAGGGGATCTACCAAAGATGCAGGTTTGAATCCTGCCGGTGTCTAAACTAATTAATCTATTTGTTTTTTAAATATATTCATATTTTGAATTAAGGTTCTCTTAGAAACGGTTGAATCGCTTCATCATTCATGTCATCTCCATTTGGCTACATTCTTCAACTGTCAATGATATGACTAAAGCACGTGCGATCTCTCCTGGCCATCTTCCCGATATCTCTATAGCGATATGCAGCCCTGGTAATTGGCAGTATCTTTCAATAACTACAGTGTAACGGGTGAATGAAAAATGTTTACAAAAACTTCTTGTTTCGTGGTAATGTTTCCAAATTTTTATTTTAACTAAATTTGAACCCACCATTAAGTCCTTATAATGCAGGAGTCAGGGCATAATGGGTACACGAGTACATGTGACATGTACTGCAGCAGGATACCATAGAAGCACTGTGTTTCTTTATTTCCAATGATGCCCCACTTATAGATAGCAAAAATTAAATAAGACTAATTACGAGTAGGAATGAAGAGTTTGGAGAACAGTTCAAAAAAAGAGCTAATCGAGTAAATTAATATCTTAACTTCTGCCTATATTATTTTGTTGTAAAATTGAACTAGCACTTGAGCTAAATGAAAGTACATCATCAGCAATCCGACTAGCCACCACAGGCGCAACCGTCCACGGGTATGACGGGTAGGACAAATAGCCATCGCCTCCTTCACCATATTAAAGGGAAGTAGGTGAGCCGACTTTTATTGCCTCCGCAATCATTAAGGTTTTTTTAAATCATTTCATAAAAGCGGAGCCCCGTATTATTAAATAGTCATGATGAACAGCCCGTATAACATCCACTGCTGAACATGGGCCTACACCCGAGGTAGGTTTATGCCATAGTCACCACGATTCGCAGGTGAGTTGGTGACCGCAGTATTATGTTGCAACGCACAGTGAAACACTTCTGCTCGTATCTTAGGATACGAGCAGCAGTGTTTCACTTATATGATTGTCATAGCGGATGGAGGAGTACCCGGGCGAAGTAACAGGAACGCATGGCTTTCTGGGACGAACCCACGACCCCTGAATCTCATTTTAAAGCGAGACTTATCTCTTCGCCACGGAGTTTGTTGCATTAAATTATATATTTCTAGAAGTACATATTCCAACAGAAAATACCAAGATACATAGAAACAATTTCTAAAAAACCCCGTATTTTATTATCATTGTTCACAATTCATTGTCCTTATCTAAATCCGTAACTCTTGACGCTTCTAAAAATAGCAACGTGTGTTGACAAACATTAGCCATCTCTTTCTAGCGCACGTCTCTATCGCACTCATGTGTTTGTGTGTCATGGAAATTGAAATGGTAATCTGTTGGTTTTATGTTTTCCGGGTCGGCTGATGGTCGTAACGAAAATTTGTTTTGATATTTTTTTATATCGCTTTGTGTGTGAGGTCAAATAGTAGTTTAAATATGTATTATAGGTAGGTAGGTATATATTTACATAATTAGACCTCAGAAGCATGAGGTCGGATGTGCTTTAGGCCGTGTTTAAACCAAACTGACTGTCAGCCGCCGAAAGTGAGCGAACGTGAAGGTGCAAGTTGGAAGCGGGCCACGTGAGGCGGCGGCAGACGACGTGTCGCGGCGACACTACTGGTTTGTATGTATTTCTATGAAACGCGTCGCTAGCTTCATGTCGCTAACTGCGAAGGGAATTTCATAAAAATATCTATATAACTAGCTGACCCGGCAGACTTCGTACTGCCTCAATCGATACATACCCTACACTACCCCTACCCTACACTACCCCTACCCTACACTACCCCCACCCTACACTACCCCTACCCTACACTACCCCTACGCTACACTACCCCTACCCTACACTACCCCTACCCTACACTACCCCTACCCTACACTACCCCTATCCTACACTACCCCTATCCTACACTACCCCTACCCTACACTACCCCTACCCTACACTACCCCTACCCTACACTACCCCTACGCTACACTACCCCTACCCTACACTACCCCTATCCTACACTACCCCTACCCTACACTACCCCTACCCTACACTACCCCTACCCTACACTACCCCTACCCTACACTACCCCTACCCTACACTACCCCTACCCTACACTACCCCTACCCTACCTCTACCCTACCCCTACCCTACACCTACCTCTAATCTACCCCTAACTTTGTCTGAAAAATAAAAATAAAAATTTAGGGGTGGACTACCCCTAACATTTAGGGGGATGAAAAATAGATGTTGGCCGATTCTCATAGATACCGGATAAGCAAAAAAAATTTCATCAAAATCGGTTAAGCCGTTTCGGAGGAGTATGGCAACGAAAACTGTGACACGAGAATTTTATATATTAGATAGTCTGCTGCTGCCACATGTCGCCCGCTTCCAAATTGCACATTTACGCAGTTTATTGAATTTCCATACATATTCACTTTTTCGTTCACATCTAACCGACGATACGTTATTACGCTATGCGTAGACGCTGACATTCGGCGGCCGATTCATATAGCGTGTCACTACGCTCCGCGGACGCTGATTGGACGGACGAACGTAAACTATAGCGTATTGACAGCATACTGTGAACGAAAAATACCGTTTGTTTTCACGTTTACACTGGGGCGTTCACAGTGAGCATGCTCACATTCGGCGGCTGACAGTCAGTTTGGTTTGAACACGGCCTTAATCTTAAACTGGCACTTACGACCAAATGCTTCTGAAGATAATAGTACATACGTCCTTATGATTCTGAGGTCTAGATATTTATCTATAGGTACTAATATTATAAAGAGGAAAAATTTGATTGTTAGTTTGCATTGAATAGGATCGAGAATTAATGGAGCGATTTCAAAAATTCTTACTCTATTAGAAAGCTACTTAATCCAGGTGTTACATAGGCTATATTAAATGACTTGCTTCCCGCGCGCGGCTTTATCCGCGTATGTCCCGTTCCCGTAGGAATTTCATAATAAATGAATAAAGAATATTGCCTCCCACGATAAATGGGCTATCTAACACTGATATTAGTTTTTAAATCGGACCAGTAGTTCCTGAGATTTGTGCGTTCAAACAAACAAACGTACTCTAACTTTAAACATAATAATATATTAGTTACGACCCACAATGTATTTGCAGTATGCATAACGTCTTAACCATGCAACAATGACTTATAGGTAAACACCTTGTGGTTTCCGGCTTAGAATAGACCACCCCATGTCTTCCAATGGGTGTCGTAAAAGGCGACTAAGGGACATATGGCTGATGGATGGGCAGCAGCATCTATTAGCTCAAGGTTTACATCTTACTGCGATCACCAATCCGTCTGCCAAGCGTGGTGATTATGGCAATATCCCTCTACGATGCTGGCTTGCCAAGGTATGTTAAGAGGAGGCCCATGTTCAGCAGTGGACGTAAACGGGCTGTTGATGATGACGATGATGAAACACCGCTTACAATAATAACGAGAAGTAACATTAGATGCAAGAATTAAACTAAGACATCTTAACTACAATAATTCCTTTAAAGCAGGGTTTCTCAAACTTTCGGTTCCACGAACCCCTGTTAAAATTTCCAGGTGACAGCGAATCCCTTAGTAATAAACCCCCCCCCCCAAAAGAAAATAATAAAATTGACTGTTAAAGAAAACGCGTGCCAGTTATCAAGCCACCATTACGTAAATCTTGTCGCGAACCCCCTGCCGTCGAATGGCGAACCCCTAGGGGTTCGCGTACCCCACTTTGAGAAACCCTGCTTTAAAGTAAAGAGAACAAGAATATACAAACGTACTTTTACAAAATATAGCCTATCTTGGATAAAGAAGCTATCTAATGGCAAAAGCGGAGGGCCATAGCCCAATGGCTAGGGCGTCGGACTTGTGACCGTGACGTCGCCTATTCGAACCCCACCCATTGCACTACCGACGTGAACCCACTCGTAACACAAGCACTTTAGCTTAGCACGAGGGGTTAACAAGAATACTAGTAGACTGCAAAACTATAACTAGAAATCATAAAAAAAAATATCAGTAATAATGCATTGATATTGTTTGTTACAATCAGCTGATATCTGTAGCATGAGTTGCTATCGACAGACGACCTTGCGATACCATGAGTTGATAACGGTCGATAAGCTATCGAAAGCGTTTATTTAGGTTACAATAACGAATAAATTGACTGTTTTTATAGGAACTTAGCTTCCTGCATGCGGTTTCACCCGCGTAACTCCCGTTCCAGTGGGAACTTCATAATTAAATATAGCCTTCCTCCATAAATGGGCTATCTAAAACTGAAAATTAATGTTTCATATCGGACCAGCAGTTTTTGTGATGAGCGCGTTCAAGCAAACAAACATACTCTTCAACTGTATACATTAAGTGTATGGATTTCTCTCCGGGTCTGGTTGGTTGAATACCATCCGTGCCTCGGAATACACTTTAAGCCATTGGTCCCGATTGTTTTAACATCGTCAATAACAACCGTCAATAAGGACCGCAGCATTTCCTTGTATACTACAACGTAATACTGCGGTCACCAACCCGCCTGCCAAGCGTGATGACTATGGCAAATATTCTAGCTCGGGTGAAGGCGATGGGCTGATAAAACGGGCTAATGATCTTTTTTTTTCGGACGGATATATGCATTTAACCACGAGGCTTTTGCTACTTCGCCGGACATAAAGGCGAGCAGAGCTCCAGCCTTAATTAATGTTTTTAAAACAACAGACTAAGCAACCTGCGCAAGAGGGCGTCCTGTGGGACTTGGACCTCGGCTCAGGGCGGTCGCTGGCGGGGTAATTGAGGGATAATTAATTTTAGGGCTGATGATGATGATAGTTTATATAAAGGAGTGCAGAATGCTAATATTATTTTAAAATTATGTATGATTTTTGCCCGACGATGGTCGACCATTATTTACAACTAGCTGCGCCCCGCGGTTTTACCCGCGTACCTCTGCTCCAGTGGGTCGAAGCGTGATGTTTGTAGCCTATATGTTAATCCAGCTTATAACCTATCCCCGTGCAATCTTTCAGCCAAATCCATTCAATAGTTTTTCGTGAAAGAGTAACAAACATCCATCCATCCATACTTACAAACTTTCGCGTTTATATTATTAGTAGGATTTCGACTATTGGTCGACCATTATTTACTATTGCGACATTTGAACACTATACTATTGACCTCATCTATCTATAGTCACTCTGGAATGGAACCACTACGGAAGAACGCTACGGAATATTTGGAACTGTTCCAAAACGTGTTCCCAACACGCTTGTTGTGCTTTTTGTTTTATTTGTGTTGTGTTTTTTTTAAATTTTGTTGTTTATTTATAAAGATTTAGGAAGTGGGCTATTATAGATGCTCCTGTTTTTGGGATTGGATTCGGTTTGTGATGTTGTAATCGGTCTAACCTTATTAGGTTACGGAAGATAATAAAACCTGGTCATATATAAACGCTGCTGCCCGTTTCCTGGTGTACAATTTCTATAGATGACGTTATAATAATCGGAACCGACGGCTCTACGGGCTTTCCCAGGCACGGAGGGTAATCTCTTAACCAACCAGCCCCAGAAAGAAATCATTGACACAAAGAGTTCTTGTCGGGCGTTGGGATTGAACTCACTACCTGCGAGACGTACAAAAATACGTAAACGTACAAAAAGTGCTCACTTTTTTTTAATAAGATTACTAGCGGAGTTTTGCCGTCTACTAGTATTCTTGTTAACCCCTTGTGCTAAGCTAAAATGCTTTGCGTTTTTTTTTCGGACGGACATATATAGTTAGTTTCGAGGCTTTTGCTACTTCACCGGGCATAAAGGCGAGCAGAGCTCCAACCTAGATAGATGGTTTAAACACTACAAACTAAGCAACCTGCGCAAGAGGGCGTCCCTTGTGGGACTTGGACCTCGGCTCGGGCGGTCGCTGGCGATGAGATTGAGGGATTTTGACTTTTTGTATTTTGGGGAAGTTTTGTGCAACTTGACAGTTCGCGGGCTTCTCGGACTTCAGGTCTACGAGGGCATCCGAACTTGTGTTACGAGTGGGTTCACGTCGGTAGTGCAATGTGTGGGAATCGAACTGGCGACCACATGATCGCAAGTCCAAATCCCAAGGCTACGGCTGCTTAAAATTTAAGCTCTATATTTGTAGTATGAATAATAACATTATTTTTGTGTCGTACAAGTGGTAATAGTTGCAGGGAGTCGCAATCATGTTATTAGCCAATGGCGTTATCACGTTGCTAAGTCACGTGCCCTTACTACATAATATCATCATCAGCCCGTATAATCTCTTACTGAACTTGGACCTCCTCCCGAGAGAGGGTATTTTATCGTAGTCACCATGCTTGGCAAGCGGATTGGTGACCACAGTATAATACTGTAATCCACAAGGAAACGCTTCCCAGATATACGATAGGATGATGTTATAACAATCGGGACCAACGGCTTACCGTGATTTCCGAGGCACGGAGGGTAGTCCCTCAATCAACCAGACCCGGAAACAAATCTTAGAATTTACACAAAGATTTCCTGTCCGGGGTGGGGAACGAACCCACGACCTCCGAGATATAAAGCGAGCCAAATACCGCTACGCTACGGAGGTTGTCTTTTTAATTACGAAGTTCCCACGAGAATGGAAGCAATGAGGGTAAAACATTTCTTAAATAAATCTCTTTGTAATGTAGTTTTTCGATCTTTAATTATTCCTATTCCGGTTCGAATATTTCCATTACTACCCTTTTGTTTCTCTTTACTACCCTTTGTCGCAAGAACAAAGCGCAGTACAACAACACCCTCATTTACATTGTGGTGTAAGGCGTGGCCATCCTTGACCTAGTTTGGATGCAACGCAGGTCACCCGGTCGCGGGCCGGCCTAATTCTCGGTTCACCTATTTGTTACATCATTACATGGAACCCGGCTCGAAGGACCAATGTTTTTGGGTGTTATTTTAAGTATCATCATCATCATCATCACCAGCCCATATAAAGTCCACTGCATAATATGGGCCTCGTCCCGAGGGTTGGTTTATAGACTTATTGGTGACATGACTCAAAATTTAATTGGAAATAAGGAAATTACGTAATTTATAAAATAGTGTAACTTTATAACCTGTATTATAAAATTATAATCTACTGTTGCTGTGCCCTAACAAGGTTCATGTTGGTAACATTATATACTTCCTAAAACACCTATTGTAAACCCATGAAGAAAGTAATAAATTAATTGAATTTAATTGGTTTTTGCCATACTCACCACGTTTAGCAGGCGGATTGATGACCGCGGTTTTTTTTTTATTTTTCGAACGGACATAATGCAGTTAGCCAGGAGACTTTTGCTACTTCACCGGGCATAAAAGCGAGCAGAGCTCCAGCCTAGATAAATGGTTAAAACACCACAAACTAAGCAACCTGCGCAAGAGGGCGTCCCCTGTGGGACTTGGACCTCGGCTCAGGGCGGTCGCTGACGGGGAGATTGAGGGATTATGGCTTTTCGTTTCTTTGGGGGAGTTTTGTGCAACTGTCGTTCGCGGGCCTCTCAGACTTCGGGTCTACGAGGGCATCGGAAACTGATGAACGCAGTATTATGTTGTTATAGACAGGGAAACGCTGCGCCCCTTTATTATAGATTATGCTATAACAATCAACGACTTAACGTGCTTAAGCATAAAAGTCAGTAACTAAGTTTCATATAAAGATTAGTATTAACGATTTCCAACTGATATTGCAACGTGAAACTGACTGGGGATTTGTAATTTAATGCTTAGGGCCACGGTCGTATCTTATAATTTTATTCAGAATCGATTTATTAGTATCACTAGGATTTTTTTGTATAGAAGTGAGGTAAATTAACAAATGGGTCGCCCTGGATCCACATACATGGATCTTGTGGCATCCAAACAGAATTTCCGTGCTTTTAGACGCTTTTGCCATACCTACTACTGGAATCAAAAATAACGGCTCACGTGTAGACCACGTAATTTCTTCCCGTCCGTGGTGCTTTACAACTGGCTTCTCTAGTTGTAAATTACTCCTGAAGACTTCTTATGTCTTATTTTATATTTCCTTGTTTAATACTGTCTTCGCTTTGTAATGGAGGGAATTGAAATCTTAAGTCTTTCTTACTCTTCCTATTGTCTTTCTTATTTAATTCGTTGCGGGTCCAAAGGCAGTTTAACTTTTTCCCGGGACTTGGTGAGCCTCGGTGCTTATTGCCATTTCCAGTGTGTACCGCTGTTGATCCTGGCTTACAGGAGTTGCAGTGGTGGGAGTGTGGGTGGGATTAGACCCATACAAAAAAAAAATGGGTCGCCCTATTGTAAGATTTGTAAATAAAAAAATTAAATTGTATTCGACTGCTTGAAGCTACGACTGCATAGTGAACTACAGACGTCTACGTACTTACATACACGAACCGCTCAAGCAGTTGCAATTGCTTCAGTGTAGTTAGCAGCACGCTGTAATTTCATCATGCGGTCAAGCAGTCGCCAGGCATACACTGACTGCTCGAGCTGTCGACAGTCGACAGTGCGAGAGACCAGTCCAGGAACCCAAGGCTTTCTTGGATTGCCGTGATCCATAAGTCGCCAATGGAGTTTTGCTGATACTGATAGCAAATTATTTTCTATTTCAGATGCACAGTTGTGAGCCGTTGCCGACGCCGCCAGCGTCAGGCCCCAACCTGCTGCTGCAGCTAGGCCGGCTCATCATCAGGTCGAGGTCATCCAGCCCCGCCGACCGTCTGCTGCACGCCAAGCTGCTGCCAGCCAAACCTTCCACTAGCACACAGGTACCTTGACCAACCTCGGATACAGGATTATCCACATGTTGATTTTTCGATGGTCTGCCATATGTCCACGACCATCCATTAAGCGACCTTTATCATCTTTCATAATTCTGCCAATGACAAGGTTTCATCGCAAAATGTCAAAAAATGTCCTGCTGGTGATTGCAAAAATTGGTGACTAGTTGTCAAGAATTTATGTAGTTCGGCTACGACAAAATACTTTAATAGCCCGTAAGCTGTCTGGTGTCTGGCTTAGAATAGGCGACCCCATGTCTTCCCATGGGTGTCGTAACAGGCGACTAAGGAAAATACAGATGATGGATGGGCAGCAGCATCAATCAGCTCAAAGATGCTCACCATCTTACTGGGATCACAAATCCGCCTGCCAAGCGTGGTGAAAATGGCAATATCCCTTAACGACCCTGGCTTGCCAAGGTCTGTTGAATCAGGAGGCGCCCATGTTCAGCAGTGGATGTAAACAGGCTAATACTGTACCATTAGTTTACATTGACTGCTGAACATGGGCCTCTTCTAAACAGACAGATCACGATGGATAAGCGGATTGGTGATTGCAGTAAAGTGGGAGTACTTGAGCTAGAGTACCCATCAGGTGTATATCACTTTACCCCGCCGAAGGGTCTACGTGACCCTTAAATTCATCTTGAAACTATCTTACTTCCATTATACAAATCTAAACATACCGTTTTTTGTAATCTTCAGGTCCAAAGCCAACCGAAGCCAGAGGTAGAAGAGCCGAAGCCAGGTGTGGAGGCGCAGCTCAGCACCCACGTCAACGCGCTGTGGAACGACCAGCTGCCCGTTTGTATTGAGGTAGGTTTTCTGGTGATTTATTATATCCTGGTAACACCATAAGAGAACCGTCGTGGCGCAAGTCGTGGGTTCGATCCTATTGCAGGATATTATTTTTGTTTTGAAAATCTATCATTTATTTCCGGGTGCTGTTGGTGGAGGGAATAAACTCCGCGCCTCGGCAACCGATGGTCCCGATTTATATAACATAATCCTGTAATAAGCCTTACTAGGGAACTGCCAGTAGCGTTTTCCTGTGCTACTAGGTACTACATGATACTGCAGTCACCAACCCGCCTGCCACGCGTGGTGACTATGGCAAAATCCTCCTTCGGGAGGCCCATGTTCAGCTGTGGCAGTTTGATGGGCTGATGGTGATGAATGATGATGATAATGAATGCTGTTATGATGATGATGGAATATGGTGATGATGAATGATGATGATGAACAATATCAATATACAATTACACCACAGGTGCTGTTAGCCCCGGACTGCCAAGACTGTTACTCCTCGCTCTGTCGCGAGGAGAGCTCCTTCGATCGACACAAGCGCGCGCTCCTCCTGGAACGATGGACCATGAGAGCACAGCTACAGAAGTAAGTTACGTCATCATATTGACCCTCCATAAGGTTGCCAAGACGCCAAACCTAATAGCCGGTCAGACTAACCAGTTTGTCTGAACATTTTCGTAAAAAGGCCGGACACCAGTGTGGTCGGCTCAATATGTCATCCTCTTCCATTTTTCCGGGTCTGGATGGTTGAGGGACTACCATCCGTGCCTCGGAAAGCACGGTCCCGATTGTTATAACATCATCTATAATAATCGTATATCAAGGAACTGGCAGCAGCGTTTCGTTGTGTGGTACAACATAATACTGCGCTCACCAACCCTGCCAAGCGTGGTGACTATATCAAATACCCTCCCCGGGAGGAGGCCCATGTTCAGCAGTGGACGTTATACGGGCTGATGATGATAAATGATGATGATGATGAGACGTCTCTACCATACTCACACATTTCTTACACATGTAATCTTTCACACAGTCCATTTCCCTCCGCCGCAGCAGCGTTTCCGCGCCGGCGTAGGGGTATGTGAGACTCGTCCTCTCCATAGCGGTGCTATGCTGATCATACCACAAGGGGAGTACCATACACCACTAAACCCCCCAGGTACCTACTCCTCCGTGTGAGGGGTCCGGGTACCGGGTGAGGTTTTAAATATCATTAGTTGTTATATAATATTGTTATTAATATGCTTCCAGGACGGAACACAGTCCCGCGTTCAGCACTTCGCAATGGCTTCTCAACGCGGTGCGGTCTCAGCTGCACTTCTCGCAGCTGTCGGCCTGGCTGGCGAGGCTCAAGGAGACCGAGGACAGCCCTACTGAGCGCAGGTACCAACATACATACATAACTACTTAAATCTATACTAATATTATAAAGCTGCAGAGTTTGTTTAGGGTGCGCTAAACTCAGGAACTACTGGTCCGATTTCAAAAAATCTTTCAGTGTTGGATAGTCCATTTATCGAGGAAGATTATACGCTATATTTTATTACTAAGTTACCATGGGCACGGGAGCTACGCGGGTGAAACCGCGCGCGGGAAGCTAGTATTTACTGAAGTCACAATTTCTGCTTAACGACTTCCTTATCCTTACTATCTTAACTAATATTATAAAGGCGAAAGTTTGTATGTATGGGATGGATGGATGTTTGTTACTGTTTCACGCAAAAACTACTGAATGAATTTAGCAGATTTGGTACCGGGTTTGGTTGGTTGAGGGACTACCCTCCGTGCCTCGGAAAGCACGTTAAGCCATTGGTCCCGATTGTTATAACATCATCTATAATAATCGTATATCAAGGAACGGGCAGCAGCGTTTCCTTGTATATTCAACATTATACTGCGGTCACCAACCGTGGTGACTACGGCAAATACCCTCCCTCGGGAGGAGGCCCATGTTCAGCAGTGGACGTGGTACGGGCTGTGATGTAATATTATGTATGTATTTCCATTTCTTTTTATATTCATTCCAGACGCAAACTAAGCCGCGAAACGTGCAACTTTAAGAAACTCGAAGCCAACTGCGATGACAACCAACTCGAACGCAAACTAAACATCGTTTACTCCATCAAAATATCTGAAGAACCCCAAATTAATGCCCACTTCACACGGACCCCGACCGATCACAAGTTTCCAGTCACCCATGTTGGTAGTAACCTCTACCTCAACGTCTCTTTGGAGAGCTTGCCGAGGTTGGATGAGATCCCCACGGTGAAATGCAGCTGTCCCAAGAGGAAGACCAGCAAGGAGGTGCCGGTGAATTTACATGAGGAAATTGTTGGCAAGCTAAATGATCTCACTATAGGTAAGTTCAACTTCCCACCACCTACCGCTCTAGGCTCGGCCTCGGGGAGTGGGGCACATGGTCCTTCGACCCATGAGAGATAGGGACGCCTCTACACTCTGGGCGTCCCTATTATTGGGCAAATGGGCCACTGTAAGTGTGCTTAACGGCAACGGCTTAACGTGCTTTCCGAGGCACGGAGGGTAGCCCTCAACCAACCAGACCCGGAAAGAAATCTTAGAATTTACACAAAGATTTTCTGTCCGGCGTGGGGATCGAACCCACGACCTCCGAGATTTAAAACGAGCCAAATACCGCTACGCTACGGACGTTGTCTGGTTGTTGGTTGACGGACTAACATAAAAGCAAAAATGTGAAAATTAAGCTTCTTGTTACAAATTACTAGCAGAGTGTTTGAACACTACCAGTATTCTTGTTAACCCTTCGTGCTAAGCTAAAACGCTTGTGTTACGAGTGGGTTCACGTCGGTAGTGCAATGGGTGGGGATCACAAGTCCGACGCCTAACATTAAAATCGTACATACACCCAACATTTTCCGAAAAAAAATATGATTTAACTCCTATATTTCTGATTTCCAGGCAATAAGTACGAGAAGAAAGTCTTGGATGACCGCATGCACACCACGTGCAGTGAAAACGGCAAACACAAATGTAACTGCGACGACGAATCCGATGGTAACCGCCCAAAGAAACTCGACGACCGACGCCTCAAAGAAATAGCTAAATACAAAAGGAGATTGAGAAAAGAGAAGATTAAAAAACTTAACGACAGCACCTCCTCTGAAGGGGATCAGAATCAGAGGAGTAAAGAGACTCATACCAGCATACCGATACTCCAAGCGGCAAGATTCGACAGGTTCAGAGCAATTGGCTGTTATAGGAATCAAACATATTTGACGTTGCCGGCAAGTAGAATTGAGACGAAATCGCCTTTTGTTGATAGCCATGGTAAGAAAATTGAAATCTAAATATTCTTTACTAGCTCCCCGCGCGCGGTTTCACCCGCGTAACTCCCGTTCCCTTGGGAACTTCATAATTAAATATAGCCTATATTAACCAGTGATAATGTAGCATTCAAATGGTGAAAGAATTTTTAAAATCGGTCCAGTACTTTTTGAGCCATTTCGTTAAAAACATACTTACATACAAATCTTTCCTATTTATAATCTTTTAATCTTATCTATATATATAAAAGAAAGTCGTGTTTGTTACAACACTTATAACTCGTGAACGGCTGGACCGATTGCCATGGTTTTTGATTTGTTGGATTTGTTTCCGTCCCGAATAGCAGAATACATTTTAAAAACAAAAGAAAGTCGTGTTAGTTACACTATTTATAACTCAAGAACGGCTGAACCGATTTGGCTGAAAATTGGTAAGGAGGTAGCTAAGAACTGGGAGAAGGACATAGGATACTTTTGGGTAGGGGTATGGTAGGGTAGGGTAGGGTAGGGGTAGGGTAGGGTAGGGGTAGGGGTAGGGTAGGGGTAGAGTAGGGGTAGGGTAGGGGTAGGGTAGGGTAGGGGTAGGGGTAGGGTAGGGGTAGGGTAGGGATAGGGTAGGGGTAGGGTATAAAAGTCCACCCGTGCGAAGCCGGGGCGGGCTGCTAGTATAAGTATAGAGGGCACGGGAACGGGATCCACGCGGGCACAGCTAGCTAGAGCTGTGCCCGCGTGGATCCCGTTCCCGTGGGAACCTTAACTTCAAATACAACCTATGACACTCACAAATAATTTGGCTTTCTTCTGATGAAAAAAAATTTGCAAAATCCGTTCAGTAGATCCACTTTATAATATAAGTATATGCTAATAGGCTAGTTGACACTTATTTGAAAGTATTTTTTTATGTTAAGAATGGTTTCACTAGATCAAGAAAATAATATGGCATTTATTTGAGATCTAGAATGCACTAAAATAAATATTTTAAAATTGGCTTGACATTCAGAGATGAAAACGATGTCAGCCATTTTGGTCTATTATCTGTGTTCGAGATCGATGACGTCATGACTCAGAAAGTTTAATAGTAAAGGATCGCGTTCTAGTTTTTTAACTAGACGTATGACGTCACAAAATGGCTGACTGTGTTTTCGGAAGTTAAAGACATAGACAAAAGTTATTTTCATATTAAGATTACAAACATTATTCAAGTTTTATGAACATAAATTATTATATTTAGGTTCCATATGACAAATATTTTTAGAAATAAACATCATTGTAACATAATTTCATATGTGTCATCTAGCCTATTGTGCCTGCGAGTTCGTCCGCGCGGAATAGTGACTTTGAGTAGCATTTTTAATTATTTTAATAACACACTATTTTCACTATATAAGTAACCTATGTCCTTTCTCATGTTTCACACTATCTGTGTACCAAATTTCATTTAAATCGGTTCAGTACTTTTGGGCTTGAAAGGTCTACAGACAGACAGACAGCGTTACTATCAGCATACCAATAGTCCAAGCGGCAAGATTTGGCAGGTTCAGAGCTATTGGCTGTTATGGGAATAAGACACAGAGTAGAATGAAATAATGAATTTATTCAGCCCTTAGGTATTTACATACACATGTACTTGTCAAAATCACAATGAAAAAGAATTTAAATTAATAGGTTATTATTCTTATTCTATGAATAAAACTACTTAAGCTAATCGGCTAAGGAGTAGAATTCTCTGCCGGGGTCAGTTTTTCCGGAACGCTATAATCTGGACATCTTTAAGGCTAAAGTAAACAGACACTTTCTGGGCATGCGTGTATCATCTTAGGCCTTATCTTCGCCTTCCATCAAGCGAGATTATGGTCAAACGTAAGCCTATATTTAATAAAAATATTAAAAATTTAGGTAACTATAACTAGCAAGTGCAACCTGTGGGTGGTGGTAATTGTAGGACATTACGGACAATGTACTCCGTCTGTCCGTGTGTCATTAGTATTATAGAGATGAAATCGCCTTTTGTTGATAGCCATGGTAAGTGTTAGTCTTATCTATACTGATATAATAAAGCTGAAGAGTTTGTTCGTTTGCTTGAACGCGCAAATATCAGGAACTACTGGTCCGATAAGAAAAACTATTTCAAAAATAAAAATAATATTCATATAAAGAAATAAAGAAAGAAAATACGTTTATTTACGGCACATACAAGGTAAATAAAACATAAAAACTGATTAATACAATTACAGTTATATGCACCATAAATGGGAACTGGCTTCAGCATTAAGCTACATCAAAAATCTAAAAGATCATTGCGCAGCGCTGGTATTCTAGCCAGCCCCAGTTTTGACGCCACGCATGCCAAACGTCAAATAAAAATATATAGATAAAAATAAGCAATAATGCATTCAAAAATTATATTTAATTATTATTATTATCCATTTTATATTCTATTCTAATTTTAATAGGCATGAAAAATAATAATATGTATTTATGTAATGTAAAAAATCTTTTTAGTTCGTCAGTTAAATTCCTAAAAAATATTGGACACGTATTTTTTTATTTATCAAATCAATAAAAATTGACAAAGATACGGAGCAAAAACAAACTATAAAGTTTAGGAGAGGGGGGGTTTGTGACGTCACTATTAGGTAAAATTATACCTAATAGTGACGTCACACAAAATTTCAACGCGCTGTGCCTTCGTCATTCTTTGACTGAGGAACGAAAAAAAAAAATACGTGTCCAATATTTTTTAGTAATCTAACTGACGGACTAAATAGATTTTTTTAGTCTCCATGCCCATTGTAGTAATATAGACACAATTAAAATATTTTTAATCATGTTCTTATGGTGCGTCCCTTTTTTTTTCTACCACCAGTTCAGGGCGTGGCAACTCTGAGAAGAACTGGCAAGACACTCAGAGGAATCCTTTGGAATAAATGGTTTTGATACAATCTTATATTTATACATAAAACTGAAGAGTTTTAGTGTTTGTTTGAACGCGCTAATATCAGAAACTACTGGTCCGATTTGAAAAAAATACTGTAATATTAGATAGCCCATTTATCGAAGAAGGTTATAGGCTATATTTAATTATGAATTTCCTACGGGAACGGGAGTTACGCGGGGGAAACCGCGTGCGGGAAGCTATTTCACAATATCTCAGTATAAGAATACTAGCGACCCGCCCCGGCTTCGCACAGGTGCAATGTTGATGTATCATACATATAAACCTTTCTCTTGAATCACTCTATCTATTAAAAAAAACCGCATCAAAATCCGTTGCGTAGTTTTAAAGATTTAAGCATACATAGGGATATTGGGACACAGAAAGCGACTTTGTTTTATACTATGTAGTGATATATTTTTGCGCTATCCTTTACCTATCATTCATGATTGGTGCAACAATGACGTCACAACACAGATAATCTATAGACCAAGATGGCTGACACTGTTGTCTCTGTATGTCATTTCAATTTTAAAATATTTATTTTACTTTGGTCTATTATCAACATTCTTTATCGTCGTGGTAATGAATTTTAAATAAATTCCAAATTAGCCTATTGAATACTTGGACGAATAAGAGACTAAATGAACGAGTTTTTAGTCTGTATAGGTTAAGTGTAGGTTCCCAATATTACCTATATCTGAAGGAGTGAAATAGTGTGAAGGAATAATACACCATCGCTCTAGTTTTCTTGCTAATTCTTTTTCTGTCTCTCGTTTAACTTACAAATGTGTCCCTATAGCTTGTAATAATTATGATTATAACTATTGACAAATTCCTATGTTAATTATAGTTTTTAGTTCTTGTATTTTTTTTAAATATTCAAACACTAGCTTTCCTGCACGGTTTCATCCGTGTAGACCCCATTCCCGTCGAAACTTTTAACTTAAAATATAAGCTATGGCACCCACAAATTAAGTGGCTTTCTATGTGTAAAAGAATTTTTTAAATCGGTTCAGTAGATCCGGAGATAACCCCCTACAAAGCGTTGTAGGGGGTAATCTCTGGGTCAAAGTTTGTGAGTTTGTAGCGTTGCATCACTTTATAATATTAGTATAATAGCTTTATATGTATCATAATGATAATTTCCAGACGCATTACAACCGGCCGAGTTCAAGAAGACCAACACGGTGGGCACCCAGACTGATGACGTCAGCTGCGAGTGTGGCAACTTGGTGAACATGACGTGCGGCTGTCAGCGCGACCCCGCGGGCATGACGCGTTCCCACGGGAACTACAACCTAGGTACGTAGTGTATAACTAATATCCCCAGGTTCAATTCCTGTGTCATGTCATATTTGGTTGCACATCGGATTTGATTGCATTATCTGTTCATTGGCAAGAGTTTTAAAATATTGTCCAGCAACAACTTATGTTTTCTAAAATTAATTAATTAATATTATTGTGAAGCAAGCAAGACAACCTCCGTAGCGTAGCGGTATTTGGCTCGCTTTAAATCGTCATCATCAGCTCGTATAACGTCCACTGCTGAACATTGGCCTCCTCCCGAGGGAGGGTATTGCTATAATCGACACTCTTGGCAGGCGGGTTGGTGACCGCAGTATTATGTTGTAACACACAAGGAAACGCTGCTGCCCGTTCCTTGATATAAGTTTATTATAGATGATGTTAAAACAATCGGGACCAACGGCTTAACGTGCTTTCCGAGGCACGGAGGGTAGTCCCTCAACCAACCAGACCCCGAAAGAGATCTTGGAATTTTCACAAAGATTTTTCGTCCGGTGTGGGGATCGAACCCACGACCTCCGAGATTTAAAGCGAGCCAATTACCGCTATGTTACGCAGGAAAAGTTTACCAATTACTAACACACAATTACATTACAGGCTATACCTAAAATGCAGGTTCGAGTCCTGCCGGTGGTTTAAATTTATGAAACTGAATTTTGATTTTTTTTTTTTGATTTCAGCTTCTTTAGGCGCGCGGCGGAAATGTGAAGAAGAAGAAAAGATAATGAAGAAGCTAAAATGTGATACAATTTGTGATAATAATAATAGCATAGATAATAGGCATAGTGATATTATAAAGAGACCTAAGCTGAGGCGGATCTTTCCCGTCGCGGATAGGATCGAGAAAGTTATGAACGACAGATACGCTAGGTGAGTTTTGGTTTTATCCAACCGTATTTTTTGGTCCTTCGAACCCTTGTTTTTCGGTCCTTTTAATTGTAATTTGGTTCTTCGATGGCTGTCGAATTGGTTGCTGACTAGAATCTTCATTATAGCGAAATCCTTTGCATTTAACTTGATTATTTGTTTTTAATTATAATGTTTCACTCATATTGGCGCATAAGCTCGAAAAACGTGCATGAAGAATGTGGGGTCACCTTATCTTTTGGTTATATCGATGTAATATGTGTAAAAATAACACTACAAGAAATAAGAAGAACATCGTTATCACATACCATCGCTGTGTTTTATACACTGCATTAAGTTGCTGCATTTACGGGTTTTAAGCCATCTAGTTGAGCGTGGGAGACCAAGAATTGTATCTAATAGTTCGAGAGCTGGCACCAATTTTTGGGTAGGTATTTGAGGCAAGCTGAAAACTTGTCACATTCCTCTCCTGTTATACCCCAACACAGAACTGCAGACCTGGCTGGTGAGTAAAGGGGCTAACTCGACCTTAACTTTTTTCAAATATTTCTCCAAAAATATATTTTCTCTTTTAAAATTTCAAGTTGCCTCAATTCACTTTTTATATTTTTGCAAAATATGTTTGCATGCGTCTAGCAATGTTAAAATTATCGACCCGACTAACCCAACCTCACCAGCCAGGTCTGCAGTTCCGTGTTGGGGTATAGTAGAAGAGGTATGTGACAAGTTTTCAGCTTGCCTCAAATATCTACCCAAAAATAGGTACCAGCTCTCCTACTATAAGTATATAACTTTTATGGACATGCATGAGGAGATTAATGAATGAAGAAGATGCGATAGTGGTATGTCAAAATCGTAGCAAGTGGAAGTGGTCACGGTCTACCCCTGTGGGAAAAAGCCGTGTATGTATGGATGTATAACTTTCTTTTCTATTAACTAACTAGTGACCCGCCCCGGCTTCACACGGATGTAATGCTGATGATACATATAAAAACTTCTTGAATCACTTTATCCGTTGCATAGTTTTAAAGATCTAAGCATAAGCGGGAAGCGACTTTGTTTTATACTATGTGATTTCGTTTTCTTCTTTATAGAGACAAAGATATAGAAGAACTGCAACTAGCTAAAGAGGATACAGTGTTCTCTCATCCACAGAACTCTAAGAGACAGAAAACGTTCTCTATAAGCGATGACGACTATGTTTTTTACGAGAAATGTGACTATGGCAGCTTCGACTGTGTCGAAAATGGGGGTGATTCCCCTAAAGAGGGCGACTCTCCTAAAGAGGAATCGAAGGGCTTTCAGTTCCCGGATCCTAAGAGGACGCAGAGTGATAATCAGGTGAGAATTAGTTTTGGTCCTTCGACCCGTATTTTTTGGGTATTTTATAAAAATGAATCCCTATTTGCCACTTGGTCACGGTATCAAGCGTAAATGGCTGGACCGATTTCACTAATCCTTTTTTTGTTGTGTTAAAACAACGTTCTGATGATTGAAAAAAAAAAAAGAATATTGCGGCGAAAATTATATAACATTTAAGAATATTTACCCTATATAAAATTTTGTGTAACCTTATGGCGTTTGACATAACATTGTCAGATTGCGTGCTGCTCTTAGTGCACATCACGGCTAGTTCAGAGCCATCACGCCATATATTAAAAGTTGTATTTAATATAGAAAAGAAAAGATAGAAAGAAAATACATTTGATGCAGCACAACACACAAAAATTATACAACATACATTTAGTTAAAAGTACAAACAATAAGACGGCTTGCACGTTCTGCCGAAAAAAGTCGCCACCACAGCATAGGCTAGGCGAAACCTAGCGCTGGTTTTCAGTTGGCAACTCGAGTAGTGACCCACGGACGAGGGATGTTACATTTTAACAGTATATGCAAAATTGATTAATCATATATTAGAGTTTTAGTTAAGTTAGGAAAATGTCTGTTGGGTCAGCTAGATTTTTATATCCTCTATTTTTAATAATAACTATTTATGTTTCATGCCCATATACTGGTGGAAAATTAAATGAGGCCACTTACCAAACATTTAGTAGTGATTTTAATAGATTTTTGCGATCGACTGACGAATGACTTTATTACATTCATCATCAGCCCGTATAACGTCCACTGCTGAACATGGGCCTCCTCCTGAGAGAGGGTAGTTGCCATAGACACCACGCTTGGCAGGCTTTGGTGACCGCATTATTATGTTGTACGGTGTACCACACAAGGAATCGCTGCTGCCCGTTCCTTAATATACGATTATTATAGATGATGTTATAACAATCGGGACCAACGGCTTAACGTGCTTTCCGAGGCACGGAGGGTAGTCCCTCAACCAACCAGACCCGGAAAGAAATCTTAGAATTAACACAATGATTTTCTGTCCGGCGGGGGGATCGAACCTACGACCTCCGGGATTTAAAGCGAGCCAAATACCGCTACGCTGGAGGTTGGTGTTATTACATTAACACTTGTTTAATTTCTATGATCGGTCGGGTTCCACCGTAGGCTAATTGGTTCAGGCGTTAGGGGCTATACCTAAGATGCAGGTACGAGTCCTGCCGCCGGAGGTCTTTTTAATAGGTGGTGGAATTTATTAATTTCAATGTTGCAATGGTTGTTTATTCGTGGGGCAGGTGCCCAGCCCGCGCGAGGCGGAGCGCTTCCGCTGGCGGCTGGGCTCGGCGGCGCGCATGGTGTTCCACGCGCGCACCGGCCTCCCCCTCACCTCCAGCCCCGCGCCGCGCCGCCGCGGACACATGCGCTTCGACTTCGACGAGAACATCACCGGCGTGCAGGGGATCAAGAGGTAACTACACTGTCTGTTATGTGTTTGGCCTTCGAACCGTTATTTAGGTCCTTCGAACCGCTATTTTGGTCCTTCGAACCGTTAGTTTGGTCCTTCGGACCGTGATTTTGGTCCTTCGAACCGTTAGTTTGGTCCTTTGAACCGTTAGTTTAGTTCTTCAAACGGTTATTGTGGTTCTCTAAACTATTCCATTGGTCATTTGGTGTGTTTATGTAGCCCTACGAAGCTTTATCGAGCTATCTTTTTGATTGTTTACATTGATTACCAAAAATATTAAGCCCGTTAAGGGCTTACAAAAAATTATATCAGTAAAATGGTGCCCTCTATCACAAATAAAGTTGAGTGAACGATAAATTTAATTTGGTCCTTGGAGACATTAATAATTTAATTCGAAACGTATAATTGGTTCTCCGAACCATTAAAATAGTAAATTAACCTACGATATAAATACCGCTTACTCAACATCTTCTTCTTCCACAGCGCTCTATTCCACCCCATATCCCCGGTGTCCCCCGGCCCGTCCCCCGCCCCCGACTCCCCGGACCCCACAGATCTGTGTGACTCCCCTGACCCCCGTGACTCCAGTGACTCCCGTGACCTCACTGACACTGCGGACACTGCTGACCCCCCGCCGGTCACACCTGTACATAAGAAGAGGGAAAAATCCGCTCCTAAATTGAGGATGGGACCCAGTACTGGATTGCTTGGTTAGTGTTTTTAAATCTATAATTCTATTCTAATATGTAAGGCTGGTTCGATCCCCACTCCGGGCAAGAATCAATCTTTGTGTAAATTCTAAGATTTCTTTCCGGTTGGTTGAGGGTCTACCTTCCGTGCCTCGGAAAGCACGTTAAGCTATTGGGCCCGATAGTTATAACATCATCTATAATAATCGTATATCAAGGAACGGGCAGCAGCATTTCCTTGTGTGGCACAACATAATACTGCGGCTAACAACCCGTTTGCCAAGCGTGGTGACTATGGCAAATACCCTCGGAGGAGGCCCATGTTCAGCAGTGGACGTTGTACGGGCTGATGATGATGTTAAGCTGAAGAGTTGTGTTTGCTTGAACGCGTAAATCTCAGGAACTATTGGTCCGATTTGAAAAATGTTTCAGTTTTTTAATAGCCTATTTCTCGAGGAATGCTATAATAAAGGCTTCATTTAGTAACTAGCTTCCCGCACACGGTTACACCCGCGTAACTTCCGTTCCCTTCACTTTATAATTTAACTAGCTGCGCCCCGCATTACTCTGCTCCAGTGGGTTGCAGCGTGATGTTATGTAAATACACTTATTCGGCTCAATTCAGCTTATGTCCATAGAAAACGCCAGTTTTGTAGGGGATGCGTGCGTCTGTTCAGCTGAACGCATGCGTACGCGTCCCCTACAGTCTAAGTATGGATGGATGTTTATAACTCTTTAACGCCAAAACTACTGAACGGAATTGGCTGAAATATTGCACCGGGATAGGTTGTACGCTGGATTAGGGACTAAATATACTTATTCACCTCAATTCAGCTTATATCCATAGAAAACGCCAGTTTTGTAGGGGACGCGTACGCATGCGTTCAGCTGAACAGACGCACGCGTCCCCTACAAAACTGGCGTCCATCCATACTTACAAACTTTCGCATTTATAATATTAGGAGGATATAATAATATAGCCTATAGCTCTCCTTGATAAATGGGCTATCTAACACTGACATAATTTTTCACATCGGCCCATTAGTTCCTAGGATAGCGCATACAAGCAAACAAACAAACAACTAATTATAAATGTAATTTTCCCGAGATAAAGTATTTACTAAACATCTATTTCTTTTTCTCCAGGATCATTCGAGGAGTCCGCTCTAAAGGGTCGCCTGGAACCCGTAGCGACAGTGCACGGGTTCACAGCGGAACTGGGAGCGTACGGGTCGTTCTGTCCCCCCCACAAGAGACTACCTGTCACCGTGTTCTTCTATGCTCCTGGGGGTACTAACGCGCCGTATATGGTGAGTCAACATTATTATTTTAATGTCTTTCTAGCTTTTATATTGAAGCCAATGTCCCATATATGTTAAACGAATTAAACGATATTTTATTCAGCACTTAGGTATTTACATACACTTGCACTTGTCAGTTATACACAATTAAATATGATTAATATAATTAAATACAAAATATCGCAACTGCAATCTATTGCGGATTAGCTAATGACCTGTCTGTCAGTCTAGTGTCACGTCATATGTATAGTAATAACAATAATTATTTCTATAATCAAAATCTTAATATAATTTAGCTCTATAGAAAGAGGCATATCTTTAAACAATATTTTTATGTATAAGCGACACATGCCTGAGGGCACCCTTAATGGGCTAGGACCACGGCTCAAGGCATCGCTACTCTAACATCGTTGTTACTTTTAATACCTCCAAGAATATGCGTACAAAGTTTCATGATGATCGGTTAAGTAGTTTTCGCGTGAAAGCGTAACGAACAAACTTACATTCACATTTATTATATTAAGTAGGGATGTTAGGGGTTGCAATTGGCTCTATAGAGCCCAGCCAATAACGACGAGCGACAGTTGCACAAAATTAATCTAAAATTCTAAAGTTATCATTCCTCAATCCTACGCCAGCGCCCTGAGCCCAGGTCCAAGTCCCACAGGTGACGCCCTCTTGCACAGGCTGCTTAGTTTGTAGTTTATAGCCCATTTATTAAGACTGGAGATCTGTGAGCCTTTATGTCAGATGAAGTAGCAAAAGCCTCGGGACTAACTAAATAATTTCCGTCCAATAAATATAGGGGTCAGATCCAGACATACAACGGGTAGATGTAATGGTGTAGGAAATATTCAAATTCGTTCAGAAGTAGGAAAAAACGTCCAATTATTGGCACTTTAAGCTACATCGGTACAAGAAAAAATATTGTTTGTAAAAATTATACGCCATTTTACGTGAAGAGATTAGTAAAAAGTAACAAGTAGGAATAATTTGTTTGAAAATGGATATTTTATTAACTGTAGGTATAAATGAAAAAAAAAAAAAACTATTTGTCCTAATATTGGCATAGATAACTCTTGCCACAATTTCTATTTAAATATCACTCAAGTGTTGCCATTTAAAAAAGAAAATAACCATAGAAAAATCAAACTTTGTAGATAAAGTTGATGGTTGTGAGTTCTGGTTTTTTTTTTTTTAATTTAACGACGCTGTGCCATTTTTTGGTGGGGTGTTAAGACTAGGCAGTATTACCCTACTATACAAAAAAACAAATATTTTCACTTTATTATATTAGTAAAGACATACATATATCTTTTAAATGATAATATATATTATGTAGATACAAAATGAAATTCAATTAGTTCGAGAACCTATAATAATAATATACTTACTAGCTGCGCCCCGCAGTTTTACCCGCGTGTATCTGCTCTAGTGGGTCGGAGCGTGATGTTTTGTAGCCTTGACCACTTTGGGAATCACATACATAAAATTACAAGAAAGGCTTCTTGTAGTTTTTCTACTCTGGATGTCACTACGTAGGAAGATAAGTACGTTTGATTCGTCTACATCAGTGATTCCCTAAGTGGTCCAGGTAACCCTCATGGGTCCACGGGAGACTCGACGGGGGTCTACGTTGGCGTGAAAAACTCGAGTTCCCAATTTATAAGTGTGTAATATGATAGAAAGGGAGCAAGAGGGGGTCCAACGATACCAGTTAAATTTTTCGGCCCTCTTTTACAAACAGATTGATAAATTTCGACGACGGGTTGGGATTCCATCGTGGCCGAATGGTTAAGGTATTAGGGGCTAAACCTAAGATGCCGATTCAAATCCTGCAGGTGGTCTAAATTTACTAATCTCAATTTTGAAATGTTTTCATGTCATTTCACGAATATGAGTGTAATGTATCCAATCAGAATTTCCGTGCTTTTAGACGCTTTTGCCATACCTACTACTGGAATCAAAAATAACGGCTCACGTGTAGGCCCCGTAATTTCTTCCGGTCCGTGGTGCTTTACAACTGGCTTCTCTAGTTGTAAATTACCCATGAAGACTACTTATGTCTTATTTTATATTTCCTTTTTTTGTACTGTCTCCGCTTTGTAAGGGAAAACTTGAGTCTTTCTTACTCCTCCTATTCTCTTTTTGATTAAATTCGTTGCGGGTCCCAAGGCAGTTTAACTTTTTCCCGGGACTTGCTGAGCCTCGGTGCTCAATGCCATTTCCAGTGTATGCCACTGTGATGCTGGCTTAAAGGAATTGCAGTGGGGGGGGGGGGGGGGGGTGAGACTAGTCCCGTTAAAAAAAAGAGTATGAGTGTAAGACGTGGTATGTCCCCGCAGGGTCACATCAACCTGGGCGCGGGGTACCGCGTGGCGCGCGCGGGCACGATCCAGCTGTCGCTGTTCAACCCGCACGGCACGCTGGTGAAGATGTTCGTGGTGCTGTACGAGCTGTCGCGCATGCCGCCCGCCGCGCGCACGTTCCTGCGCCAGCGCACGCTCTACATGCCGGCCGGCGCGCGCGCGCCCGCAGCCCTGCGAGACAACAAGTGGCTCCGCTACCTCATCCACCTCCGGTACGTACGCACCGGCATAGCTCTAAGTGGCAAAAGCCTCGTGGCTAACTGCCTCCGTCCGTAAAACAAATAATCGGGAGTTTTGGTCGTTGCTAATACTAAACAAAATTATATATTCTTGGTAGTACAATCGGACACAATTGAAATCGTGAGTGAGTAAGTTTGGAGTATATCGAAGTTAATGTTTCACTTTTATTTTTTGAGATAAGTCGCTACAAAACTAATGTTTGTACTAAACTATGATGCCAAGTTGTGTAAATAACCTGAAATATTAATGGTATGAAAGCAACCTAACAAATTTATATTTTTTATGATTTAATTTGAAAAAAACTCTTGACATAACTCCTTTTTTCATAAACAAAAGTAAACTTTTCTGCAAGTTTAGATATTGAAAATGAGGTGCTTAGATGAATGTAGTTGTCTCGTAAATCCTTCATCTATGCAAAAAAACACAAAAACTCGAAAATGCGACATATCACCTTCATCCACTCACGTCTTTAATTATAGAAATCAAAACCGAACCACAATTTTGGACTCATTTAGTCCAAAATGACGCCCCATGGTTTTACTCGCGTTACTCTGCTCCAACGGGTCGGAGCGTCATGTTTTGTAGCCTATAAACTATTCCCGTGCAAAATTTCAGCATAATCAAGATCAAGGAATTTCAATGCAATGATAAGAATATAAAATTTTGATTACAGATATTCACAAGGTTTTTTCTATGTTTTTGACCTAACGATGACTTAACAAAGTAAGTGGCAATAACAGACCCACTGTTATTGCCACTTACTTCCGCGAAATAATTAATCTTTAAATATATCAGATAAGAAATGCCATTTTCCGACAATTTCTCCGCTAAATACCTGAAGTGCGTACGTTGCGCCTTAATGAAAGAAAGACAAATAAACTAAACTATTATTAATGTCATCTTTTTCTATTTTTTTCAGATTTATGACCTCAAAATCCGGGAAATTGTACCTACACACAGACATACGTATTATAGTATCGCGTAAAGCCGACTTAGACACGGCGACCGCCCATTCCGCCTTATTCCGACCACTGCCAAATAACAACGACTCTAATTCCGACCATGAGCCTAAATCCGACCACGACCATATTTCCGACCATGGCTCAAATTCGAAAGTTGTACCTAATTCCGACCAGAGAGTAATTGATCGCCAACCAAACAGGGTGTTTGGCGGTTGCTCGGAGTATGATGACTTGAGGAAGGATGATTACGAGAATCAAAATGGCGTTTCATATGAACTGAGGAGTTTTACTTATGCTCCAGATAATCCTAAGTATTCGCCGCGGTAGTTTTGTTCTTATGATACAGCGACTGATGTGCCCTTAGATTCTGAACCTATGGACCTATTTTCAGCCACCAATTCAGAGCAGTCAGTGGTAAATAATAATAAAAATGATTCATTAGAGTCCCCTAATTCGACCCCCGGTGAAACAGAATTCGAAAGTAATACGCAAGTGGGTGATATTTGGGACGGAGTATGGTGTTTAAGTGACTTATGGAATTCTTGTTTGAGAAGGGTCTTAAATAGGTCTTATGTGCCGTTATGATAGCTTTATCTTACTTCTATCTCACTCTTATACAAATATAAAGGAGAATGAAAGAGATAACGTTATACATAGAGATTATAATGTATGCATGTATGGATAGGCTCTCGTAATTGTATTATTTTTCACTATTTTTCACTACAAGTGATTTTAGTGTAATTATAATTAAATTTTATAATTTTAACTGCTTGATTAATTGACTATTTAAGTTTTATTAGTCAACATAGGACTTCGACATGTCCTCGCCGGCGAGGATCCATTTTTATAACCTAGTAGCTTTCTGGTTTCACCGGCGTGGCACCCGTGGGAACTTTATAATTAAGTATAGCCAATGTAACTCCTGGATAAAGTACCTTTCTAACGGTGAAAGAATTTTTGAAATCAGTCCAGTAGTTTCGGAGCCTATTCAAATGCAAGCAAATACACAGATAAACAGAGAAACTGTTCTCTTAATAATATTAGTGTAGATTGATTTAATTTAATGAGAGTTAATTATCTAAAATGTTACGTAGAAAAGGGCTCACACGTCGCTGTAACTGTATACCAAATTTTTTATACACTTTTCTATATAATTATACAAATTTTAACAAAATAACATTGATATATTAAAGGGGATGAATTTATATATTGTAGATATATAATAACATTATATATACTGAAATTATAACTGTGACGGCGATGATATTAAAAAAAATGTCGCTGGTGAAGTGTGGCCACCGTCATACATTTATATGAATTTGTTTTAATCACCTTCGCGTCGCAGTCGCCGTATTTAGCCATGCAGCAAGTATGTTAATAATTCATTGGTTTTGGACTTTTTATATTAGCCCATTGAGTTCAAAATAGTGTGGCTAAGGATTGAGCAAAGTTACGGAGAATTGATATTCTACCGAAACTTTTTGAGGGTTCCTTCCGATTGTGACGTATTTGCTATATATATTTATACATTTATTTATATTTCTTCTTCTTCTTATTCACCAGCCCGTTAACGTCCACCGCTGAACGTGGGCCTCCTCTTAACAGCTCTGGGCAAGCCAGGGTCGTTGGGATATTGCAATTTATCTGTTTAGTGATGGTAAATGCAGTTTTAATAAAAGAAAACCTCAAATACCGTCCATACTCATGAAATTTCTTAAAGAAAATCTTTAAGAAAAAGCCTTTGAATATTGAAGAGAAATATTGATTGATATATTATTTATTCATACATTACACATATAATATATTTTTAAACTATTTTTTATATAATATAAAATTTCTATTATAAATATATAAATTCCCTTTAAATATCAGTTGTATTTCGTTAAACTTTGTATTAAATACCGTAAAAAGGATTTAAACTTGATATGACTTGTAATGTTGATCGTGGGGTAAATCCGTACACAGGGTAAAAGCGTTTATTTAAAATTATTCAAAAAAAAATAATGCTTACTTATTCTATTGACTTGTAAGTTAAAATTAATACTGTACTAAAAGTAATTTTAAAATAGAACTTTTTGAATAATTTAAAATAAATTTTTAAAATAATGCTGGAGCCATACTCGCTTTTATATCAGGTGAAGTAGCAAGAGCCTTGTGGCTAATTACATATTTACGTATAAATAGCACTAATACAACGGTTTTACCCTGATAACGGAATTACACGTACCAAATTTTTACCCTTGTACGGATTTACCACATACCCGGACTTACCCCAAAACATGGATATACCTATACTGGAATCAGAATTGTCAAATATTAGACTTGGTAGATTGTTAAAAGCATTTACAAGGCTCTCATAATATTCTGATTAATAATTAAAAATGATAAAATGTACTTGTTAATTATGAAATTGGATAAACTAAGTTCGTTATTGCAATTTTAGTTTAGTATCACTACATAGTATAAAACAAAGTCGCTTCCCGCTGTCTTTCTGTCCCTATGTATGCTTAGATCTTTAAAACTACGCAACGGATTTTGATGCGGTTTTTTTAATAGATAGAGTGATTCAAGAGGAAGATTTATATATATAATACATAAGCAATGCACCCGAGCTAAGCCGGGGAGAGTTGCTAGTTATTATAAAATTGACTATCTTGATTATCGACTATTATATTATTGTCTAGTAGGTTGGGTTTGATCCCCAATCCGGACTAGATTTTTTTTGTAAATAAAAAAAAAACCGGGTCTGATTGGTTGAGGGTCTACGTTTTCGTGCTTCGGAAAGCACGTTAAGCCGTTGGTCCCGATTGTTATAACATCATCTATAACAAGCGTATACCAGGGAACGGGCAGCAGCGTATCTGAATATCTAGTGTTAATTCTCCTCCCAGACATTAATTTTGTGCGGAATTACAACTAGATATTTTGTTTTGTTTAGATTGCTATGCATTTCTGCAAAGTACTGCCCGATTCTATTAATTTTAGGGCTCAGAAGCATAAAGTCAGATGTGCCATTATACGTCAGAAACATTCGTCGTATGTGCCTTTATCGAAAACTGGCACTTACGTTTTTATGCTTTTGAGGTCCAGAATTTGTATTAAAAATACCTTTTATTGATGTATTATTGAACTATTTATTGCAATAACGATTCTTGGTTACTCTCCCTCGTATTTATAAACAATTCTGAATGTAAATAATTACTTGAGAATTTTCTTTACAGTGGTCTGATTTCATTTGAGTTGTTTTTTTAAACATTACTAGCAGAGTTTATGCACATTACTAATATTCTTGTTAACCCCTCGTGCTAAGCTAAAATGCTTGTGTTACGAGTGGGTTCACGTCGGTAGTGCAATGGGTGGGGTTCGAACCGGCGACCATATTAGACTACGACCTTTATGCAAGAACAATACTTAGCTTTGAGTATACTAAAAGTCATAGTACCTCAATCTCATCGCCAGCGACCGCCCTGAGACGAGGTCCTAGCAACACAGAGGGCGCCCTCTTGCGCAGGTTGCTTAGTTTGTAGTTTTTAAACCATTTATTAAGGCTGGAACTCTGCTTGCTTTTATGCCCGGTGAAGTAGCAAAAGCCTCGTGGCTAAATACGTATGTGTATCAGAAAAAAACATGCTTAGAGTATTCACTTGAGTGCGTAGTGTTTTACTGTCGCGGTCTGAAGTCTGAAGTGCTGTTGTGCATACGGGAAGATGTCTACCGCAAGAGTATTCATGATAATTGACTGCCTTGTTTGGTTTATTGGTATCACTTCCACTGCTGAACATGGGGCTCCTCTTAACAGACCTTGGCGAGCCAGTCGTTGATGGATCTTGTCGTAATCACCACGCTTGGCAAATGGATTGGGGAGCGCAGTAAATGGTAGGTAACCTTGAGCTGATAGATGCTGCTGTCTATTTATCAGCTGTATGTCCGTTAATCGCCTCTTATGATACCCAAACAAACAAACTCTTCAGCTTTATATATTAGTATAGATATATATATATATATATAAAAGTCACGTGATATTCTCAAGTAATTACTTAGATTAAGAATTGTTTATATATAAGATTGTATGTCGGTCGTAATAACACGCTCTGATTAATATTGTAATTAATTATGATGCTAATTCAATGGTTCTTGTAAATTTGTCGGAATTTTCGTTATAAGCGGTTGCAGTGACGGTCGTTATATCCGAATTTTGTTGTCGTCGTGTATTTTGACGATTTGATGGTGTGTTCGGTTATAACGACCGTCGTTGTATCCGGTTGTTGTAAGGTTCCGTAGTGGTAGGTGGTCGGTGTTTATGTTTTAGTGCCTGTATGTAATGTTCGTTTTAACTCTATGTATTAATGAGAAAATATATTTTTTGGTTTTTATATATTGCTGTCTTTTATTTTTTATCTTTTTATCAATCAAGACCGCTACGCTACGGAGGTTCCGTAGCGTAGCGGTATTTGGTTCGCTTTAAGTTACTCGGAGGTCGTGGGTGTGATCTCCACACCGGACTAGATTTTTTTTTGTAAATAAAAATAAAACCGGGTCTGGTTGTTGAGGGTCTACCCTTCGTGCATCGGAAAGCACGTTAAGCCGTTGGTACCGATTGTTATAACATCATCTATAATAATCGTATATCAAGGAACAGGCAGCAACGTTTCCTTGTGTGTTACAACATTATACTGCGGTCACCAACTCGCCTGCCAAGCGTGGTGACTATGGCAAATACCCTCCCTCGGGAGGAGGCCCATATTCCGCAGTGGACGTTATACGAGCTGATGATGATGATGATAGTATAAGTGTAGAACGAAACGTCTCAGATTCTGACGTACTAAGTTACCGCATCGTTGGATAGATGGCGTTGGGTTGTACCACTGGTGAAATACATTATTTCACTACTAGTACTACGAGTTTAGAGTTCTTAAAATCGAGGTTTTGTATCAATTCTGCCCCGCTCATGAAACCTGAGAGCTGTACACACAGATAATGTATTTCCATTGTCGCTATAATAAAAAAATACTTAAAATCGATTCCGCAATCTCACTCAGTTTTAAACGTTACGTTTGTCAGTATAGACCAGAGTGTCGAAGAGTTGATAATTCTTGAAACCAAAACAAAAAAAAATTTAGCATAAAATCCATTGAAAAAGAAGAGAATATAATAAAAATGAAAGGAAAAATAAATAACTGGCGAGCTGAGGTCGGGAACTGGTCGAGGATGGGTGTTTAAAGGTAAATAACGGTTACGGCTACAAGTTCTATGGAAAAAACTTAAATAACAAAGTTGTAGGCAATTTTTTTGTTGTTTTTGTTGTTTTTCCTTGTGTTTGCCGTAAACGTATTTTCTTCTTTCTTTCTTTCTAGGTAATAAAAAGATCTACAACTTTTATATTTACTTTTTTCCCCTTTATCTCTAAATTCATGTAAAAATGCAAAAAACCAAGTTTTTTTAATGAAATTTGGTGAAAACTTACCCTATTACGTCCCAAACACACTGGATTTTTTTATTTCAGAAATTATTTTACATGAAAGGATTAAAAACATACTTATATACAACTAAAACGAACTTATAAAAGGTTCCCAGAATGCTGGCAGCATTACCCCGTTGAATAGCAAAGCTTACCTGCTTTCAAATATTGATTTTTTTCTCCTTATTTTGACTCGAAAAGAATGACTTATCGAGATTAATTCTTTCCCTCAGAAGCATATGGACGGATGTCTATTATACTTCACAAGCATTTGGTCGTAAGTGCCACTTTATGATAAAGGCACATACGACGAATGTTTCTGACGTATAATGGCACATGCGACCTTATGATTCTGAGCTCAAGATTTATTTCCATCGCAAAGTTGCACATTATAAAAAGAAAGTGTAATTTTATATATGTATATGTTACCAACAATTATAACTTACGACTGTATCACTTAAATCTAATTGTAATGAGTAGAAAGTGGGATATTACGAAACTCATGTATAAATTCCTAACTTTTTATAATCCGGTGAGACAGTTTACTCACACGACTGGTAAAGATTAGGCGTAGGAACCGACAACCGAAAGTGTTGGTCAAAGATTAACTCGATAATCAAATGAAATTACCTAATCATGTTTTGCAAACCTTAGTTTAGGACAGTCGCATATGTCTGCCCTTTTATAGCTTTATCCCGTCTTTATATAGCTTTAGTATAAATAAATAGAGTCGTATTTTGTAATCTAGATTTACTAATATTATAAAGAGGTATCATTAGTTAATTGTTTTTGAGGTTGTAGGGTGTAATCTCTGGATCTTCTGAACCTATTTTGCAAATTCTTTTACCAATAGAAAGCCACATTCTTTGTGAGTTTCACAGGTTATACTTATTTTAAATTGTAGAGGACCCATTGATGGTTTTCCTCCACAGAAAAGAAAGATTTTCTGTTCCGGGCAAAGTGATGTGCCCGTGACCGACGGCCATTTGTTACTGTTCGGAACTTGTATATGTTCGAATTGGCTTGCGAACTTGTATTGCGCGATACAGGTTAGTTGAGATGCTAGGCGGTAGATGGCGCTGCTCGTCTACTTGTAATTTTGTGCGGCTACTTTAGATGTCGCTACCAAGTCAAGGTTTCCAAGGGAACGGGATTTACGCGGGTGAAATGGACAGCTAATTAGATTTGTGAAATACGTTACAGCGATTAATTTTACAATAATCACAAAGAACTCTTAAAGCGATGCTTATACTAGGTACTGTATATATAAGCCTTGTTTAAGTCTTCTTTGTGTAAATTCTAAGATTTATTTTCGGGTATAGTTGGTTAAGGGATTATCCTCCGTGTCTCTCGTTAACCACGTTAAGCAGTTGGTCCATGTCTTACTCTTTTTGTTTACACACAAATATACAATTAGGATTATACAATAATGGACGGGTTGCAGCGTTTTCCTGTGTGTTATAGAATAATACTGCCGTTACCAACTCACCTGCCCAGTCTGATGACTATGGCAAATACCATCCCTCAGGAGTAGGCCTTACCAACTCAACTGATGACTATGGCAAGACCCTCTCTCAGGAGTAGGCCCATGTTCAGCAGTGGACATTATACAACTAAAATATGAGGACAAATATCAAGCCATTTAAAAAAAATAAAATGTTGACTGTCTTGTTAATAAAACGTCAACAAAAAAAATAAAACAATCTGTTAACAAATAAGTTACATTTATTAATAATAATTTATTACGTTTAATAAATAAGGCACACACACATACATACCATAAATACAAGCACACTATGGCCTCAACTTATCAAACACATTCAAGAAATAAGGAGACGTGATATCATTCCTTCTTTCTTTCAAATAAATTATTAGAATATTATTATTATTATTCTTAGGTATAAATATTGTAACACTGACCGTTTAATTGGCAACATTGACTACTAAGCGGGAAAAAGACGTTTACCTAATTATTTTTATCTGTGTCTGTGGTTAATTTTGTGGAAACTTGACATTAATTTTTTTTATCCTTCACTGAGACACAATATTCTAAGATTTGAGTTTAACACAATTAATATTTATTGCTTTCTTTATGAATTTATATATAAATCCGTTATTATATTAAAAAGGAACTGTATATTTCATAATATATATATTCTTTTTGATATAACAGGGTGGGACATAATGTTAAGCGGTAAATTTATATTCAAATTATATGTTTTAAATCTTTGTCTGTTGATAATTTTGTATTTTTATACTCGGATTTAAGTTGAACATATTAATATTTAGCATTACAATTGTAAAACTAGTTCGAATATTTCCTAATATTGAACCAATAGCCAGAAAACTAAGACTGGTTGAAATAATTAAAAGAAGTCCTAGAAATCTATCTAATCTTCACTTATCGGGGTATTTTCCAAGCATATTTCTTATCCTATTTAAGAAGTTTTTTACCAATAAAATATATATAATACTGTCCCTACTTTACTAATAACCTGCCAGTAGTCAATATTTTATTTAGCAACTGTTATCATTTTGTCAGCATATTATCCTATGACTGGGAAGAAATAAGGCTAGGTCTACGACCGAGAATAGGGATTGTACTGGTTATACACTAGCGGATTCTGCTCCTGCGCTTTGTAGGGCGAGACTTCACTGGCGTCCACGTCGCTGTCCTGTGAACAAAGTAAATACGGCATAAATATTTGGTCCTTCGAGCCGAATTTGGTTTGGAAATTATTTTATGGTATTAATAGAGACGATAGATTACTATTAGAATTTAATAAGTAGATATTTAATAGATAGATTAGAATTTAATAAAGTGTAGTGGAATTTTCTGTCTTATTTTTTTAGTTGAGTGACAGAAGTCAAATATTTATATACTTTACTTCAATATATTTAAGTGATACAGCCAGTGTTGGCATTGTTAACCAAATAGATTTAACACCCACCCGCAATAGTAACACCTAGTATATAATATTTTTAAATTGTAGATAAAAGTAAAAATACAAAATATAAACACCTAAAACATTGACAAAGCCATACTTTTTTTTTTCCTTATTTTTTGTAAAAAGATTACTAGCAGAGTATTTGCAGTTTACTAGTATTCTTGTTAACCGCTCGTGCTAAGCTAAAATGCTTGTGGTGGGGTCACGTCGGTAGTGAATTGGGTGGGGATCGAACCGGCACCACAAGATTACTAGTCCGATGGGCTTTTCGTTTGGAATACGGCCGCTTTTATCAAAAAAGAAACCTTATCTAATCCTAGACCGTTAATTTATAAGTTTCAGCAGTGATTTGGTTAGCACATCTGAATTCATGGACTATGTTGAATGAACTTGAGGTCGATGTCATGATGTGATAGTGTGTCTCGTATGAAGTAGTTGTTAATGTCTATAGATGTGTTTTGTGCGTGCATAATAGGTTTTATTATAGGATAATTTTATGGAACTTTGACTATCGGAATGAATGACAATGGGATGAATTGGGACGGCAAATATTCCTCTAATGAGAGTCTTAAGATGGCTTCTTTGCATGCTTCGGCAAGAGCTATATACTCAGCTTCTGTAGTAGAAAGCGCGATAGTTCTTTGCTTGCGAGAGTCCCAAGAAATGGGACCAACACTCATGAGAAAATATAGCCAGAATGAGTCGCGGTTCACAATATAGTTCCCATAGTATGATGTTCGATCTCGAACTGATTAGCCTTAATCTCCTCTTACGCCACCCATGGGAAGATAAGGGGTGGTTTATTCTGAGCCGGAGACCTACGACACGTTCTTTTCGTACGTTGGTGTGTGCATACAAACCTAAACTTGAAAAGTGGTGTTGGCGTCAAACACCTCTTCATAAGACAAATACAGAAAACAGATGGTGGAAAATTGATAGACACCTTATAAGACAGGACTCATTCATTTAAAAATACCATTGAACGGAAACTGGAACTAAAAAGGAAGAGAAGAAGATATAGAAGGAGTTACATGGATCAACAGACATACACACATACCATAATGGACGTAATTATGCGAAATAGAATGAACCCACACAGTTTTGAAATATTTAAGATTTTCATAAAAAGCTGAATAGAAAAGAAAGCCCATTAGCAAAGAAAGATTATACTATTATGTAATATCTATGTCGGAGCCATCTAGTTAAATCAGGCATTCTATGGGATGGCTAGCCAGTTAATTAAACGCCAACATTCAATGAAATGGCTTAAGGATAACTAGCCAAATCGTTGAATATAACTTTCAACGATTTGGGTGCAAAACAGGTTTTGGGCAACCTAAAGTAATGGTGTGCAACAGGACTTATTAATTGAAGTATTAGTCTCGATTAGGCGGTTTTGTAAAAAAAGCAAGAAGTTTAAATCACCTGCCTAATTTTAAGTCAGCCAAACTCAAAGGGCCAAGCTTATACTATAAGCCAACAAGATAAACGTTAACTGATGTTAGTTCAATCAACGATTGGCCTTGGCATTCAATTAAATGCCGGCGTTTAATTAACAGGCTAGCCTTCCAATTAACTGACTGATTTAACTAGATGACAGGAAAAGTTTGTGAGGTTCTAGGGGGTAATGCCTAGAAAAAGCTTAAGCGAAGGTCAGAGTGCTCAGAGAATACTTACGTCAGGCAGTATACTCCTGGACCAAGGACCCCAGCCGTGGGACGCCTCTTCCTCCTCGTGGTCGTAATGGTGCTGGTGTTGGGCATGCTCATAGTAGATGATCTGAAGACAGAGACAGAAGGGTAGAGTAAAAGTAGCGTGCGTGAGGGAGAAAGATTATGGCTTAAGAATGAGTGGCATTCGCTTGTTGTAAATCTCACGTAAGATACATAGGTAGTGTTGAAATCTATTTAACGTGAGATTTGAAAAATGTCTTCGCTATTCAGCGTATAAAAAATATATAAAATTTATGTGATATAAAGAGAAGACAACGGTATCCGCCATCTTGGGCTATAGTTAACCTGTGTCCTGGGGCCTGAATCTACTATCGCAATGGTGTGTCGTGGAACTGTCACTGACGTCTCGATGGTCGGTCTCCTTTGTCTTTTATATTAGTAGATTACCAAATATGCATAAATACGACCATCGAGACGTCAGTGACAGTTCCACGACACACCATTACGATAGTAGAATCACCTGACGTCATTCCTGGATCCATGACATGATGACACAGAAAATCTAATAGTACCTAAACGATCTCAAAAGGCTATCGTAGCCAGGGGACAAAGTATTTTTTATCTAGATAATTATGACGTCGCAAAATGGTCGATCGTGATTTCGGATATCAGAGACAAAGACTTAAAAAAATAATTGTTATTATTAAATTTATTTCACTATCTTCCGTAAGACAAAGAGAAATAATCTGGAGGCTAACCACGTAAGAATATTACTATTTTCGGTACTCAGCGTTAACTATACATACGATTTTTTTTTAATTACCTGTGTCAATTTATTAAGTTTATGTAACCATAACATAGAAAATGCGATACATGACCCTACAGTAATTAATCCATTTTTATAGAAGGCATAGTCATATCGTTACGTAATTAGCCTCTTAATATTCAGGAAATGCTAGTTATAATAAATTAGTATCTTAATAAGTGCAATTTTTTCTATCCTCTGATAAAAAATATCAGAAGAATAAATTTGATTATTAACACCGAAATATTTTTTTAAATCGAATCAGTAGTTGCTAAGATTATCGCGTTAAAGTAAACAAACTCTTCAGCTTTTTATTAGGGTTCCGTACTCGAAGGGTAAAAACGGGACCCTATTACTAAGACTTCGCTGTCTGTCTATCCATCACCAGTCTGTATCTCAAGAACCGCGATAGCTAGACCGGTGACAATTTTCACAAATGATGTATTTCTGTTGCCGCTATAAAAAAACATACAAAAAAAAATAGGGGGGGCTCCCATATAACTTTTTTTTGTTCTTTTTGTTCAATAACAATAAAGCAACAGGTAGGCACTTGAGAATAGTACGGAACCCGTCGTGCGGGAGTCCGACTCGTACTTGGCCGGTTTTATGACGTATAGATGATGTAGAAAATGTTGAAGACATTTAGAAATTATGGATATTAGATCCATAATTTCTAAATCTAATAATAAATCTAGCGATCAACAATTGGATGTGATTTACAAACCGGAACGCAATCAATGCAACGAAAAACTTAATAATTCATATATCGCGTGAGAATAGATCTTTAACGAATATTCAACATTCTTTGTTTAAGAGATTTCAATCTTGTAAGATACCTACTTACTAGCTACCCGCGTGGTTACCTTAGCAGCTCCCGTCCCCGTGGGAATCTAGTCGTTGCGAATTTTGGAATTTTGGAACTATCACAAAAAATGACGTAGTTTTTTTTTTTTTTTTACTTATGAAGGGTTTCTTATAAACTTGCAACCCCTATTTTTTTCACTTGCACTTTGCAGTTTTAATTATTTGGTCTAATTCGCAAGGCTAATCCTAAGGATATTTATATCCAATCAGTCAAAAAAAATAGTTTCAAGCTTGTAGCTTAAAAAATTACGAAACATTCGTACAAACTTCATCCACCCCTTTCAACCCCCTACAACACTTTTTTCGCTAAAAAAGTAGCCTATGTCCTTTCTCAGGTTCTTCAATATATGTGTACCAAATTTCATTTGAATCGGTTCTGTAGTTTTGGCGTGAAAGAACGATAGACAGACATTTAAGTTTCGCATTTATAATATTAGTAAGGATTTTTCTTTTCCTAGCTAGCTGAATTTGGGACTTCTTGTGAGACAATAGAAAGCCAGGGTTATTGAGGGATATTGCCACAATAATTACGCTTGGCAGGTGGATTGGTGACCGCCGTTAGATGGTAAGTAACTTTGAGCTGATAGATGCCGCATCCCATACATCAGCTGCATATCCCTTAGTCATCTCTTGCGGCACCCAAGGGATGACTAGTGGTCTATTAGGACACCCATACCAAGACTTGTGGTCTATTACGACACCCATAGAAAAATACCTAAAAGATAAAACCACGCGGCAATATGCGTATACCGTTATTTATTTTTTAAATTAGAATACTTATTATTTATAACAAACGATGTATGTTTAGATCGAGAAATTATAAGAAAGATCTCGAAGGTGGCAGTGAAAGTTACACAGTAGCCGGAAGGAACCTACTTGTCTGTAATACATTACTTATAAATTAGCCAGTTTATTGAATGACTCAGCCAGTTTATTCGACGCACACAATTAGTTGAGTGAAGGAATAAAAACTTAGCTCATTTTGTAAACTGATGAATTTATTATTGTATCTAATCTAGCTTCCCGCGCGCAGTTTTATCTGCGTATCTCGCGTTCCAGTAAGAATTTCATGATTAAATTTAGCCTATGTTACTTCTGGATTAAGTAGCTTTTTAATGTCGAAAGAGTTTTTGAAATCGGTTCAGTAGTTCCGGTTCAGTATTTAAAAAACAATCAAGACTCCTGTCGTTATAATATTAGTACCTAGACTAACTTTGAGAGCATAGGAGTATACATTGGCTAAGTTTGCACAAATATTTATAAATTATATCTGTTTTTTAGTGAAATAATTTTGTAATAGTACTTCCATACTACTAGAAAATTATATCGATAAATCCTACTAATATTATAAACGCGAAAGTTTGTAAGTATGGATGGATGGATGGATGGATGTTTGTTACTCTTTCACGCCAAGAGTACTCAACGAAATTGGCAGAAATTTTGCACCAGGATAGGTTATACGCTGGATTACCATATAGGCTACAAAACATCACGCTCCAACCCACTGTAGCAGAGTAACGCGGGTAAAACCGCGGGCAGCTAATATAATATATAAAGCGATAAATATTTAATTGTTTGTTTGCATTGAATAGGCGCCGGAATTACTGGACCGATTTCAAAAATTCTAGGAATAACATAGGCTTTATTAAGTTATGAAGTTGCCACGAGAACGGGAGCCACGCAGGTGAAACCGCGCGGAAAGATATGTATTATAAACAAATCGTGAATCTACTTTCGTTTCGTATCCGTTGATTTATATCTACGATTCGCTCATTACCCAATCATAAAGATTTTATCACTTTTAAGTGCAGAATGAATCTTTGCAGGTATATCTTCCTGACTATTTTAGCCACGGTGGCTATAAGGAGAGTGTCACACACAAATGTCTTCCGATGGATGCCATAAGAAATGTATCCTATTTCTTATTTTTTGGCTGCGTTGAAATATATTTACGCATTCCCATCGCCGCTGCAGTGTATTCGCGCGCTGGCGGTGGGATATGTGGGTCTCGCCCTCTCCATAGCGTCAGTGGCGGCGCAAGAGCTAAATTGGGAGTGGGCGAATTGTATTTTGCGAGGCCCCCTAGCGCTTGTTGACTGACCTTTAGGCGATGGCCCAGGTCACCCACGCCTTGCGCAGCCTCTGCATAGCGTGGTATGCTAACTCATACCACGAGGAGAGGACCCTACACCACTAAAACCCCCCGGACGCTCCTTCGATCAGCCGTTGGCGGGGGCCGGGTACACATAAGCAATCTGGTACCCCGACGGCACCCGCGGCCAATATGGCACCGCGGGATCTCCTGGGCCGTACTTATAGTGGCCCATTTGCCTAATAATAATAAGAAAGGTATCCAGCCTTTTTGCCGAAAATTGTTTGGCAGATTATCACTTCTAACTAACGCTTGGCTGTTGTTTCACTTTGACAACTAACAATTAGCAAATTTTTGTATGACAACGTTTCATTTGGTAGAATTATTGTTAAGCTGATTATATATATTGTATATTTCAATCGGGTTTTAAAGACATCAGGCTTACCGTGCGGCGTTAGAATTGAAAAACACGATCTTACGCTGACCACACACTGCTAGAGTGTGTGAACAACGCGCTCGACCGATGTGAAGTCAGATTTAGGCCTGACAAATTAATTCACACCAAACAAAACCTCTATACCAACCGAGCTTGCAGTACTAAGTGCCAACATCATTGTACCATTGTATGCTTATTTGCAGCGACACTTGTTGGTTACCCGATGTGCCCTAACCTGTCCCTTGCGGGGTCACTTTCACTGCGGATGTCAGCGACCTTAATCGTGAGCTGTGCGGTATCCGTTACATTAGTAGGGTTGACACTTGTAAAAAGGTTGATTAACAAGTAACAAATATTACACAATCCTTACTAATATTATAAACGCGAAAGTTTGTGAGTATGGATGGATGGATGTTTGTTACTCTTTAACGCAAAAACTTCTGAATGGATTTGGCTGAAAATTTGCACGGGGATAGTTAATAAGGTCGATTAACATATAGGCTACAAAATATTATGCTCCAACCCACTGGAGTAGAGTGACGCGGGTAAAACCGCGTGGGTTAGCTAGTATTATTATATATCAATACATGAAGCAAATACTTTGTACCTCTTTTTATGAAAATACGAAGACAACCTTCGTAGCGTAGCGGTATTTGGCTCGCTTTAAATCTTGTAGGTCGTGGGTTCGATCCCCACGCCGGACAGGAAATCTTTGTGTAAATTCTAAGATTTCTTTCCGGGTCTAGTTGGTTGGGGGACGACCCACCGTGCCTCGGAAAGCACGTTAAGCCGTTGGTCCCAATTGTTATAACATCATCTATAATAATCGTATATCAAGGAACGGGCAGCAGCGTTTCCTTGTGTGGTACAAATAATACTGCGGTCACCAATCCGCCTGCCAAGCGTGGTGACTGTGGCAAAAAGCCTCCCCGGGAGGAGGCCCATGTTCAGCAGAGGACGTTATACGGGCTGATGATGATGATGACGCAGGAGTATGACATTCGCACACTTATCTATACTAATATTAAAAAGAGAAAAGATTTGATTGTTTGTTGGTTTGTTTGTATTGAATAGGCTCCAAAACTACTTGACGGATTTGAAAAATTCTTTCACCGTTGAGAAGCTACACTATATCCGGTAAACATAGGATATATTTAAGTATAAAGTTCCCACGGGAACGGAATCAACGCGGGTGAAGCTTTGTATTTTTGTGTGTGTATGTTTGTAATGAATAAACTCAAAAACTACTGTGTCGATTTTAAAAATTCTTTCGCCATTGGAAAGCTACATTCACCCTGAGTGACATAGGCTATATTTAATTATGAAGTTCCCACGGGAGCGGGAGTTACGCGGGTGAAACCGCGCGCGGGAAGCTGGTAGTTTATATAGAGTACAGTGCAGTATGCTGATATTTTTGTAAAATTAATGTCCAATTTCGAATACTGGGCGACCACGGTAATAAGAAAGTACGTGTGTTAGTTACACAAAAACTGATTAATCGATTTTAATATTGTTATTAACTTCATATTTAAATCCTCCTGGATAACATAGCTTTCGAATGGAGAAAGATTTTTTCAAATCGGACCAGTATTTCATGAGATTAGTGCGTCCAAACAAACAAACTATTCAGCTTTATAATATTAGTATAGATTTAGAGATATGAACCCTAACGGAAGTTAAATAGGTAATTTGTTGTTTCATTAACCGTTAACTACCTAATGGAAAGCTGTAAAATGTTTATAGATTATTAAAGAAAATTTATTACTGCAGACAGACTATTATAGACTCACTCATTTCACTTGATTTAATGTCCTTTACTATGTTTTAAAGTGTTTAGTTATTAGTTTTTATATTAAAATATATTTATATATATATTTCAATATACTAGCGACCCGCCCCGGCTCCGCACGGGTACAATGCTGATGTATTATACATATAAACCTTCCTCGTGAATCACTCTATAAACTAAATAAAACCGAATCAAAACCCGTTGCGTAGTTTTAAAGATTTAAGCATACATAGGGATATAGGGACAGAGAAAGCGACTTTGTTTTATACTATACGTAGTGATTTCTATGATCTTTTTTTTTATTCATATGAAAATGATTGCCCTATAATATAACGCTATAGGTAGGAACTTTTTTTGGGGCCGGATACGCCTGTGCTATCCGGCCCCCCGACGGCACCCGCGGCCAGTACGGCACCGCGGGATCTCCTTTGCCACACTTCCATTGGCCCATTTGTCTTTTCGACAGCCCTAGCGATATGAAACCAATGAATGAGATGTTGTTAATGTAAATTTTGTTACACTTAAATATTATTAATGATTGTAAATGACTTAGTTGTATATAACAGGCTTTAGGTCGTACACTTGAGAATGAATAGTGGAGGTATTAAATAAGTAAGTATATAAATATAAATATGGTAGGTATATATAAAATAGGTATCGCTATTCAACGGAGCAGTGTTAAGCAAGTAAAGTCCCTTTTTCATAGTTTTAATGTAAGCATTTTGTCATTTTCCCATAAAATATTTTATATGTTTATATTATTAGTAGGGATTATTAGTACTATGGTTTAAATCAGGGGTAGCCAACCGGTCGATCGCAATCGACTTGTCGATTTCTGCAGCTATGATAGTCGATCTTATATCATAGGAAAGTGATAGTTTAGTCTACACATACGTGCCACAGACGCACAAAGTTAGTGTTTGTCGTATTATATCAGAAAAAAATTGTTTTATTTCATTTCTTATTTATCATTTAATTGACTTATGCGAAACGTGAATTTACGTTATGAATGCCAAATGGTCGATCGCACACAGTAAGCAGTTGATCTTAGGTCTTATTGTGTTGGCCACCCCTGTTTTATATTATATTATTATGTATATAATAATATGATGGTATTGTTATATGATGATATGATGAAATAAATAAATATATATAATCCCTACATTGCGTGAAGGTATATCCTGGTCTTGTCTGGGTGTCAGTCTGTTTGTCTGCACTAAACTCGAGTTTTTTTCCCACTGAAAGAAAGCGGCACTTTTTAATATATACGGATCTACATCAACCCGTATACCTATGTAGTTAGCCACGAGGCTTTTGCTACTTAACCGGGCATAAAGGCGAGCAAAGCTCCAGACTAGATAAATGGTTTAAAAACTACAAACTAAGCAACCTGCGCAAGAGGGCGTCCCCTGTGGGATTTGGACCTCGGCTCAGGGCAGCCCGTATACCGTTCACTGCTGTACATAGGTCTGCTCCCGTCGGCTTTTCGAAAGTTACCACGCTTGGCAGATTGATTGGTGTTCGCAGTGATTTTTGTTTGTTTTTAAGTCTGTTTGAACGTCCGAGTCAGTGCGACCGATTTTGATTTGCCTAGTCCGGGAGTTATCATGTTAAAAGAAAAGAAAGAAAATACTTCACCGATAATTTTTATCTGAGGTATGGTAAATTAAGTCTATACTTTTTAGACTATTACAATATTATTAATAATTTAGATTGCAATTCTAGTAGTAATACAGAAGTTATATTTTCTTATCATCTTACTCATCCCTTCTCTCTTTCCATCTTGCTTGGGATGCTCAAGTAGAAAAGAGAAGACAAGATCGCGTCAATGCTAAGCTTATGTCAGTTTATAGTCACTTTATGTTGATTGGTGTATTAAGGTTAACTTAACTATGCTCAACGTGTGGAGTCATGTTTATCTACCATCTCAATCATCTCTCTTCTCTTTCCATCTTGCCTGCGATGCTCAAGTAGAAAAAAGAAGACAAGATCACGTCAATGCTATGCTTATGTCATTTATAGTTACTTTGTGTCGTGGCGTATGCAGAATTGTTAACTTTACTATGTTTAGCGTGAGAAGTCATGGTTTTCCATCATCTCAATCGTCTCTCTTCTCTTTCCATCTTGCCTGCGATGCTCAAGTAAAAAAGAGAAGGCAAGATCTCAAGTAGAAGAGAGTAAACGAGATGGCGTCAATGTAATGCTTCTGTCAATTTATAGTCACTTTGTGTCGTAGTGTATGCAGAATTGTTAACTTAATTATGCTTAGCGTGATTTCTGATGCACATAGCTGAAGAAGGGTATATATGGCCCATAATTTAAGGGATGAACTCACCTTTTGGGGTTGGTGCTGGTGCTTGTTTTTGAGATCAATCCAGAGTCTCGCCAAGTTGATGGCCAGACCTAACACGGCTACGATGAAGAATTTAATCTGAAATAATGGAAATAATTATTAATATATATGATTAATAATCATAAAAACAAGTTCAACATAAAGGCTAGGGTTTCCAGGCCGATGCACACTTTTGGGGCCGGATTGGTTCGTGTGTACCCGGCTCCGGCCAACGACAGATCGAAGGAGTGTCCGGGAGGTTTTAGTGGTGTAGGGTCCTCTCCTCGTGGTATGAGTAAGCATACCACCACTTCGGATAGGGCGAGTCCCACATATCCCGCCGCCAGCGCACGGATACATAGCAGCGGCGGCGGTGAGAAAAAAAAAGGGTTGCCTAGGGTAGGATTCTCACCGACGAGGATCGTGTTGTGCGCCTCCCCTGCCCTGTGATTGAGCGTCAGTGATCAGATCCTCTTATCTGCTCTTTACCCTATTTGCGCCCTCAGGTGTATGTCACTTAGATATAGTGTGACCACTTGCAATTTTGATGCGGTTTTCAATTTATTTTTGTAATAATTAGATAAGAGAAATAAATGTCACAGTACGGACGGACTTCACTGGGCATAATGGCAAGCGAACTCCAGCCTTACAAAATGGTTTATTAACTGCAAACTAAGCAACCTGCGCAAGAGGGTGGCAGTGGAACTTGGACTTCGGCTCAGGGCGGTCATTGACGGAGGTTTTGAGAGATTATGAATTTTAGTTGTTGGTGGGGAGTTTTGTCCAACTGTCGCTTTATGTTACAGTTCGAGGGCCTCTCGGACTTCAGGTCTACGAGGGCATCGGAAACACTATATAACCTTACCTGTAATTTGTACGTCAATATCTGCAGCAGGGTACCGATCTTCGCTTTGATGACTGCTCCCAAGATCAACAGCTTTAGAATAGCCTTCTTCTTTTTCTTCTTCTTGCCTCTTTGTTCTAGAAGAATAATAGAAGACATTCAAAGAAAGAAGGAAAGAGAAAGAAAGGAAAACATTTATTTATAATGCACTGATTTTTGAAAATAAAGACAGGTTAAAATTAGTTAAGAGACATGAATCTACTGTGTGCATCATCAATAGGTAACAACGTCAGTTTTATGCTACATCCACACATTTATGAATGAATGTAGCGCTGGTATTCTAGTTGGCCAAATTGATGATGCCAAGCAAAAAATGAACGTGCAAAAATTAAAAATTAAAAGCGGCTGTAGCCCAATGGCTAGGGCTTCGGACTTGTGATCTTGAGGTTCGCCGGTTCGAACCCCACCCATTGCACTACCGACGTGAACCCACTCGTAACACAAGCATTTTAGCTTAGCACGAGGGGTTAACAAGAATACTAGGAGATTTGAAAACTCTGCTAGTAATCTTTTTATAAAAAGAATAAAAAATTAAAATTAAGCATTTAAAATTAAATTTTAAAAAAGCTATGTAAAGTACATTTGCTAGCTTAATAGTAATGGTTGCTTCTGAGATTTGGTGTTTTAAGTTCGATTCCCATCCGGAACAAATATAACACAAATAGTTCTAAGTCTGGTTTAATTCATGTCCGTGAATTAACGGTTTGTTAAGTCCCCCTAAACAGAGACGAATTTTCTTAATAAATTACTACTAATTCCATGCATGTCATGCTGACGCTACTGCAGGGCGAGAGCGGGGTGTTCCGCGGGGAAGCGGGGGGAAGGTTGATTTCGAGCATCTATACACACATCACGTTATATAGAATGTATATAAAATCACTAATTTTATGACATGCTTAAAGAAACAAAATCAAAAATGCTTTCTATTTTTTTTAATATCATGCATAATATTAAGTCATGCATTTCTAATTAATTCAAAATGCAATTAACATTTTAACACCGTTTTGTAGAAACGGCATTAAAGTTTTTAAAAATCCGATGTATATTATACATACTTTCATTTTGTAAATAATTTAGCTTTAAGTAACTATTTAATACTAGCTTCCTGAGCCCGGTTTCACTCGCATAGCTGCCGTTCCTGAAGGAACTATATTATTAAATATATCTATATTATTATAGATGATGTTATAACAATCGGGTCCAACGGCTTAACGTGCTTTCCGAGGCACGGAGGGTCCCTCTACCAACCAGACTGGATCGAACACACGACCTCCGAGATTTAAAGCGAGCCAAATACCTCTACGCTACGGAGGATGTCAATGACTTTTCATTACATAAGTGGATAGTCATTCTGACTATAATAGCTGCCGGTTTCGACCAGTTGATCCCCGATCTCCCCTGATGTAAAGGAATTGTATACCAGGTAAAGGGACGTAGCGATTCCCTTTGGTGTTCAATACTGTGATCACTAACCTGCCTGCCAAAAGTGGTGACTATACCAAAATACGACTGAGGATGACCCATGTTTAGCCTCAAAGCGATAAAATAAAACATCTCATTAACATACAGGACATAAACTATTCCGGGAAAAGACACAGCCTTTTAAAATCGCGGCAAAAATCTCAGAGAAAGTTTTTTGAGAAAGCTTTTTAATGGTGAAATGTAAATTTGCAACAACCGGATCTCGCTTCCACGAAGGAGCATGACCGATCATTTATTTGACGCAAAAATACAGGTTTGGTCAGGTACCGTCCGTCACGAAACCAAATACGGCTTTTTATAAAGATGTTCTATCTTACTTTCTTGTAAAGTGGACCACCTTTTAATCATCATCATCATCATCAGCCCGTATAACGTTCACTGCTGAACATGGGCCTCCTCCCTAGGCAGGGAATTAGCTTTAGTCACGATGCTTGGCAGACGGGTTAGTGACCGCAGTATTATGTTGTAACACACAAGGAAACGCTGCTGCCGGTTCCAGTATACGCTTGTGATAGATGATGTTATAACAATCGGGCCCAACGGGTTAAAGTGCTTTCCGAGGCACGGAGAGTGGTATCGCAACCAACCAGACCCAGAAAGAAATCTTAGAATTTACACAATGATTTCTTGCCCGGCGTGGGTATCGAACCCACGACGAGTTGTAGAGCGAGTAACGAGATTTAAAACGAGCCAAATACCGCTACACTTCGGAGGTTGTCTGATTAAATGGTTTTATAAACTGCAAACTATGCAACATGCCCAAGAAGGCGTCTCTCGTGGGACTTGGGCCTCGGATCTCTTACTCTTACTCTTAAAAAAGACAACTCCCGCACTAGGGAAATAAATCCCTGTGTCGCGGGGGACTTTACAAACATTCATTTCACGGACACAAAGAACACCCAGACTCAGAACAACTATTTATGGTTCACACAAATAATTGTCCCGTGTGGGAATCGAACCCAGAACACCAGGTCTTGGCTTTTGAAAATTTTATGCTTTTCTACTCTTCTTTTAATAAATCAGCCTGTTGAAGTCCACTGCTGAACATGGACTTCCTCTTATCGGACCTTGGCACGCCAGGGTCGTTGAGGGATGTTGCCATAATCACCACGATTGGAGATCGCAGTAAGATGGTGAGTATTCTTGAACCGATAAGTTCCTGCTGCCTATCCATCAGCTGTATGTTCCTCAGTCGTCACTTATGACACCCATGGGAAGATATGGCTTCCCATGGGTGTGGTCTATTCAAAGCCGGAAACCATGCAGATACTAATAATACCATGCAAACCACCACCAACCTTCCAAAGAACTCCTATCCTCCAATCCATTCTCTTTATCCTCATTCTCCACTATAGTTTCAGCTAAAGAGTCTACGGCTTGCTTTCCCATGGACCAGAGGTCCGACAAATAACCCCTCTGTTCCACCATGCTCTCGGTGATCATGCTTGAATCACGATTTTCGTCATTCGATTGGGTCATCATGCCTGTATCAGCATTCTCGTCATTCGATTCGGCAATCATGCTGGTATCAGGATTTTCTGCATCATCAGTCATGCTTTTGATTTCATCCTGAGATTCATCAGAGGTCAAGTTTACAGGCAATGCTCTTTCTCCAATAACCCAGGATTGAACTCCACTGCCAAAAGAGCGACCTTTCTCTTCCTTTTGGACTTTTCTCATGGGCACCTGGATGAGGTGAATCTTGGGGGGTTTTTGCTTCTTCATCTTCTTCTTCTTGTCGTTGCCGGCGGAGATTGTGATGCTGTCGATTCCTCCGCCTCCGTGCTTCTTGCCGCTTTCCAAGGATCTGAAGAAGAAAGATATAATTAAAATTGTTTTTTTTTCCACTTGGCTTTTGCTACTTCACCGGGCATAAAGGCGAGCAGTGCTCCAGCCTTAATAAATGGTTTAAAAACTACAAACTAAGCAACCAAAGCAAGAGGGCGTCCCCTGTGGGACTTGGACCTCGGCTCAGGGCGGTCGCTGACGGGGAGATTGAGGGATTATGACTTTTAGTATTTTAGGGGAGTTTTGTGAAACTGGCGCTCTATTTAACAGTTCGCGAGGACTGGAGGACTTCGGGTCTACGAGGGCATGGGATGGTGAGTTGAGTGAGTAGAATTTCAACATATAAAAACTAGTTGGCAATTTAAAAATAGTATATCTTAAGAACGACGACCTCCATAGCGCAGGACGACCTCCTTAACGCAGCGATATTTGGCTCAATTTAAATCTCGGAAGTCGAGGGTTCGATCCCCACGTCGCGTCGGACAGGTAATCTTTGTGTAAATTCTAATTTGTGTTGGTTGGGGGACTACATCATCTATAACGAGCGTATATCAGGGAACGGGCAGCAGCGTTTCCCTGTGTATTACAATATAATACTGCGGTCACCAATCCGCCTGCCAAGCGTGGTGACTATGGCAAAACCCCTCCCTCGGGAGGAAGCCCATGATCAGCAGTGGACGTTGTACGGGCTGATGATGATGATATCTTAATAAAGGTAGCATATTTTAATGAATTTGTTAAGGTTTTTAATAATGAACTTCCTACGGGAACCCGCGTGCGGTAAGCTAGTACTTTATAATACCGGGACTAAGTCATCATCATCATCAACCCGTATAACGTCCACTGCTGAACATGGGCCTCCTCCCGAGGGAGGGTATTATAGTCACCACGCGGCGGGTTGGTGACCGCAGTATTATGTTGTATCACACAAGGAAACGCTGCTGCCCGTTCCTTGATATACGATTATTATAAATGATGTTAGAACAATCGGGACCGACGGCTTAACGTGCTTTCCGAGGCACGGAGGGTAGTCCCTCAACCAACCAGACCCGGAAAGAAATCTTAGAATTTACACAAAGATTTCTTGTCCGGTGTGGGGATCGAACCCACGACCTCCGAGATTTAAAGAGGGGCCAATTACCGCTACGCTACGGAGGTTGTCGGAACTAAGTCAAATTCCTTAACTTATGTTACTACTAGCGACCCGCCCCGGCTTCGCATGAGTGCATTGCTGATTTATCATACATATAAACAGTCCTCCTGAATCACTGTATCTATTAAAAAAAACCGCATCAAAATCTGTTGCGTAGTTATAAAGATCTAAGCATAGATAGGGACGGACAGACAGCGGCCAGCGACTTTGTTTTATACTATGTAGTGATACTTACAACAATTTGAAGGCTATACAAGTGCAAGAGTTCAAAGGTACGGTAATCAATTTACCGTAAGACAGGCCATATGTATTTTATCGTCTTCTATACTAATCTATACTAATAATATTATAAAGCTGCAGAGTTTGTTTGTTTGTTTGTTTTAACTCCCACACACACACACACACACATCTAAATACACTCAAGTACAATTGATCGTTTTTTATTTTTATATTTCTCTTTCTTTGTTACTTTTTATTTTATCTATTTTGCTTTTTTCATGTTTGTCATTTGCCTAGTTGTATATCTATAATGTAAGGGAAAGAGCGGAACCTTAAACTACAGGCATTTCTATGCCTAAATGAAGATTCCTCTACATGTAATTTAAGCCAAAATTATATACAATAAAGTTATTTTATTTTATTTTATTTAACGCGCTAATCTCAGGAAATACTGGTCCGATTTTAAAAATCTTTCAGTGTTGGATAGTCCATTTATCGAGGTAGGTTATAGGCTATTTTTTCTTACGATGTTCCCACGGGCACGGGAGCTACGCGGGTGAAACCGCGCGCGGGAAGCTAGTATATTATAATAAATAGGAAAGATTAGTTACGAAACTACTCGACCGATTTGCTAGCTTCACTATCCTGGGATAGGCTATATTTCATTATGAAGTCCCACGGGATCGGGAGTCACTTTGTTGATGGAAGAGGCCCTTTTTTTGGGGGAAATTCATTTACGCATCCCACCGCCGCCGCTGCAGCGTATTCGCGCGCTGGCGGCGGGATATGTGGGACTCGCCCTCTCCATAGCGTGGTATGCTAAACTCATACCACGAGGAGAGGACCCTACACCACTAAAACCCCCCGGACACTCCTTCGATCCGTCGTTGATGGAAAAGGCCCTTCTCTACATTATTATTCAGATCATACCTAGTATTTACGTAACGTATCACTCTTGACATAACACTGATTTAAAAAAATTCTCACGTCAATCTGTCACTTTCCTGTCACGTCCGTTCTTGAGTTTTCACTTAACCAATATTGACATATTGATAGATATATAAGGTGCTATCAAAGTGTACGCCTTTCCTTTAACAGTACATTTATACTAATATATAAAGCTGGAGAGTTTGTTGGCCCGCTTGAACGCGCTAATCTCATGAACTACTGGTCCGATTTGAAAAAATATTACAGTGATAGATAATAAATGAATAACTAGCTTCCCGTGCACGGATTCACCCGTGTAACTCCCGTTCCCGTGGAAACTAAATAATTTGATATAGCCTATAGCCTTCCTCGGTAAATGGGCTATCTAACAAATATTTTTTCAAATCGGTTCAGTTATTCTTGACATGATCACGTTCAAGCAAACAAACAATCTCTTCAGTTTTATAAATTACTTATAAGCAACTACTAAAAAGACTGTGTAATTGATTATATACTAGCGACCCGCCCCGGCTCCGCACGGGTACAATGCTGATGTATTATACATATAAACCTTCCTCGTGAATCACTCTATCTATTAAAAAAACCGCATCAAAATCCGTTGCGTAGTTTTAAATATTTAAGCATACATAGGGACATAGGGACAGAGAAAGCGACTTTGTTTTATACTATGTAGTGATGATACCGTTAAAGGCATGGCATATACTTCCAAAACACCTTATAATTTATTTGTCAAACAAGCTTAAAATTACTAAGTGAAATTGTTATTTGTTAAACAAGAAAGTATCAACAGACAATTGCAGTTGTTAGAAATTGAGTCTTAACACTTTACTATAGGCGTTAGTTTTCTCTGATGATGTTGGGATATGTGTTTATATGAAAGTTATGAGCTTAATGGGTAAATAGATTAGTAGTATTTAACATGTAAGGTACTTGATACAAATAAAGCCTATGCTCAAATAAGGCCTGTAGTTCGAAAAAGTCGTTTAAAATATAATTACATCAGAAATACTTTACACTCTCATATTCGACAGCTCCAGGACTCCGAAAACAGTGCGCGATAGACCTGGCCGTGCTCACAGCGACTGTAGTGGCCAGTCATTTGTCGAAGATGCGCGTTTTCATTGCGCGTTATTAATTTGTGGTCATTTGTATCGAATTTTAATACGTTATTCATTTAAGTTTTGTTTCAAGTAATGTATGCGGATCACAGTATAACTCATCAAAAAGGTAACTATGACTTTAAAAATATATTGTTTTTAATATGCGAATTAAGTACTGCTTATAACATTTATAAAGTATAATGGACTAAATAAGGCCTACTTTTTTAATAGGCCTTATTTCTGACCCTAGGCCTTAATAGGAATTTTGCTGAATTTAACTATTTTATTACGTTGATTTACAGATTGATCATCGTAGTATGTCTCCTCCAAGACCAAAACGTGTTACGTAGTCCGAAGAAAGCAAGACTGAAGATAGAAACAGGATAGAATTGCAGATATGAGACAATGCGTGGAGTGTCATCAGTGGTACTAAGAGGATTGCGCCGGCTTGACAAAAAGTGATTTAGATGTATTTTATGTATATTGTATGTCCTAATTGTCAGAAAAATTGATTTTAGAGTTACCTTGAAAATCGATTGATTTTAATTTATTTTAAAGCTAGGCTAGCTTTAAAATAAATTAAAATCAATGCATTTTAATTTTTTTAAAGTACTCATTATCAGTAAGACTGATTAATGTTTCTAAGCAAGTTATGCGACTTTAAACGTTCCAAGGCCTTATTTAGTTACCTTGTTTAATTAAAGCCTATCAAAATATATTTAATTTTTCAATATTTAATAATATTTTTTGGAAAATATGTTAATTTGCTAATATTTGTTTGAATGGATACGATTTTTTTTTAATTATTCTTTATTTGTTGTTAATATTCGACTTCAAGTCTGACTAGCAATTTAAGCACAATATTCAGTTAAATAACTTAGAAAGTTGTTCAAAGATCTAATGGAAACACTCGATAAAAGGCTCAGAAATACAAATTTTATGTATTTAATACTCTAATAACAATATTCCTATAATTTAAGTACATAGGCTTTGTTAAGTTACTATATTTTTAAAAGGCCAAAGACTAAGGTTCTACAATAACCTCTTTTTAAGTGATTTTTTATAAAAGATTACAATATGTTTTCTTAAATAATTAAAATTTATAAACCAAAGAATAATGCTCTGCTTTTATTTATCACCATATTCGAATAATTTATCAAGATATGAATGTTTGAAATTAGGTAGGCCTTATTTGTATCACTTACCTTATATGGTAGAAACTAAGAATGCTTATTAAATAATTATCATTATAGTAGTTTAATTATTAGCCTAAATAACGTTCATGGGAACATCGGTCTCCAGATGGAGGGTTTTGCCATAGTCACCAAGCTTGGCAGGCGGATTGGTGACCGCAGTAATTAGCTTAGGGGGCTACTGCCCGTTCCTTAGTATGCGATGGTTATTTATGATGTTAAAACAATCGGGACAAACGGCTTAACGAATTAACTTTCCGAGGCACGAAGTGTAGTCTATCAACTATCAGACACGGGAATAACTTTTAGATTTTACAAATTTTTCTTGTATTGGCGCGGGGATCGAACCCACGATCCGAGACTTAAAGCCAGTCTTATGCCGCTAAGTCACGATAGCTGTTCAAAAGTTTAAAGGTATTATTATTTTTATTCTAATACATAGTTTCTTATTTCTATTTATTCCCCGCGTCATGTCGCATAAAACTTTTTTGAGCTTAGGTTTTTACATACACTTGTACTTGTCAGAATTACAATGTAAGAAGATAAATTAATAAAAAAAAACCCAAAACTAACAGATAATTCTTCCTCTATAAAATATCCGACTAGGTAACTAACAGTAGTAGCTAGGCAATAGCAAATCTACAGATTGCGTAGTCCGTCCGTCTGTCCGGTGATATTTTTTGCAATTAACCAATCATTATTATTATAAGAAGAAATTAAAACCGCATCCAAATTGCAAGTCGTCATTTCAATGGAGTTTTCTAAAAAAATCCAGGAGTCACCATCATCATCAGCCCGTATAACGTCCACTGCTGAACATGGGCCTCCTCCCGAGACAGGGTATTTGCCATAGTCACCACACTTGGCAGGCGGGTTGGTGACCGCAGTATTATGTTGTAACACACAAGGAAACGCTGCTGCCCGTTCCATGATATACGATTATTATAGATGATGTTATAACAATCGGGACCAACGGCTTAACGTGCTTTCCGAGGCACGGAGGGTAGTCCATCAACCAACCAAACCCGGAAAGAAATCTTAGAATTTACACAAAAAATTCTTGTCCGGTGTGGGGATCGAACCCACGACCACGAACTTAAAATCATTAAGAACTTATTAATTTTACCCAAGTCCTGCGGTTTTACCCGCGTCACTCTGCTCCAGTTGTTCGGAGCGTGATATTTTGTAGCCTATATGTTAATCCAGCTTATAAACTATCCGCGTGCAAAGTTTCAGCCAAATCCAATCAATAGTTTTTGTGTGAAAGAGTAACAAACATACATACATCCACACATACAAACGTGCGCATTTATAATATAACTAGCGACCCGCCCCGGCTTAAAAAAAACCGCATCAAAATCCGTTGCGTACTTTTAAAGATATGTACTTATGCTTAGATACATAGGGACAGACAGCGGGAAGCGACTTTGTTTAATACTATGTAGGGATGCATCTTTTCAACCAATGAACCATCAGTGTAAATACGTAATGAGATCCTACTATCCCTTTCTAACCATTAATATTGATTACACCAAGTGAAATTATTTCACGTGCGAGCATCGAACCTGCACTTTCACCTGGCCTACATGCTACAGTTTGCTTAAGACAAAGCGATGTTTGTTAAGTAATATATTAATTTTGGTTTCGTAGGCAGCTTCGTTACTTTAACTGTAATATTTACCGTTAGGCTGAACTCACATTGGTCGTGTGCATTTCTCGGTAGGACAAGATATCTTTGTGTACATTCTAAGATTTCTTTTCTGGTGAGGTTTGTAAAAGGGACTACCCTTCGTGCCTCGGAAAGCACTCTAAGCCGATGGTCCCGATTGTTATAACATCATCTATAACAATCGTATACTAGGGAACGGGCAGCAGCGTTTCCTTGTATGTTACAACATAATACTACGGCCACCCACCCGCTTGCCAAGCGTGGTGACTATGGCTAAACCCTACTCCGAGAGGAGCCCATATTCAGCAGTTGACGTTATACGAGCTGATGATGATGATGATGATGTTATTTTTAAATAGCATATATAGGGTCTCGGTTTTAAGGTTCCATACCCAAAGGGTAAAAACAGGATCCTATTACTAAGACTTCGCTGTCTGTCACCAGGCTGTATCTGAAGAACAGCGATACCTCATCATCATCATCATCATCAACAGCCTGTTGTAGTCCACTGCTGAACATAGGCCTCCCCCATCGATTTCCAGCGGGAACGATCGCTAGCGGCCTGCATCCACCGACTCCCCGCGACCTTTATGAGGTCGTCGGTCCATCGTGCAGGCGGTCGTCCTACGCTGCGCTTGCCAGTTCGTGGTCTCCACTCGAGAACCTTTTTGCTCCATCGGCCGTCAGTTCTTCGAGCTATGTGTCCTGCCCATTGCCACTTCAGCATGCTAATCCGTTGAGCTATGTCAGTGACCTTCGTTCTCCTGCGGATCTCTTCATTTCTGATTCGATCACGCAGGGAAACGCCGAGCATAGCTCTTTCCATAGCTCGCTGAGCGAATTTGAGCTTTCTTATGAGGCACATAGTAAGAGACCACGTCCCGATCCATATGTCATCACTGGTAACACACATTGACCGGCGCCGGCACAGCACTGCTGAGTAATGAGCTTTGAGTAATTAGCAATTGAGCATGGCACAAAAAATCTTCAATAAATTACCAGATGACATTAAAAAATTAAATATAACGCAATTTGAAAAATGTCTAAACAAGTTTTTAGTTGATAAATGTTATTATACAATTAACGATTTCCTAATAGATAATATTGACATGAATAATTTTATTGACATTTTCCACTGTATTTAGTATTGTACACATATTTTTGCCGTGTGGTTTCCGGCTTAGAATAGACCACCCCATGTCCTCCCATTGGGTGTCGTAAAAGGCGACTAAGGGACATATGGCTGATGGATGGGCAGCAGCATCTATTAGCTCAAGGTTTACATCTAACTGCGATCACCAATCCGTCTGCCAAGCGTGGTGATTATGGCAATATCCCTAAACGATCCTGGCTTGCCAAGGTCTGTTAAGAGGAGCCCCATGTTCAACAGTGGACGTAAACGGGCTGTTGATGATGATGATGACATATTTTAGTATTATAATATTAAATATTTGCACGCCTTGTTATGGCAAAATATAGAGATACCCCATTCTGTAACAACATTTTGTACTGACCTACATTGCTAATAAAATAATTTGAATTTGAAAAAAAAAATGAATTTGAATTTGAAATGATTGAAGACTTTGGTCTTCAGATACCTAGACAGTTGAAATTTTCACAGATGTTGTATTTCTGTTGCCGTTATAACAACAAATACTTAAAATGCTTCAGTGCATTGTTCGACAACGCTCCATCGTAACTTTTTATTTGACCTGAGTTATTAACAAAGATTAATCAAACGACTTGTAATTAAACGTTATATATATAAATGATAACATATTTATTATATTAATATTTTATAAGAGAAAGTCTATTTTTTGCTATTATAGTTAGCCACAAACTGTTTTATCGCGTTTGTTGTAAGCGATATTAAAATGACTTTATTACCGCGCGGTTTATTCCGGTTCCGTGCTTATCTATATACTAGATTTCCACTCGCGTTTTCACCCGCGTAACTCCTGTTCCCGTAGGAAGTTTTTAAGTCTGTCCAGTCCGGAAGTTTTATTAGAAAACCTTCGTGGCCTAGCAATCTAAGTCTCGTTAAGTCTCCGAGGTTGTGGTATTCGATCCCCACGTCGGACAAGAATTCCTTGTGTAAAATCATTACGGGCCTTATTGGTTGAAGGATTATGAACTCCGTACCTTGATAAGCACGTGAAGCCATTGGTGGCAATTGTTATAACATCATCAATAACTATTGCATGCCAGAGAAGGTAGCAGCTTTTTTTTCGCACGGACATATGTAGTTAGCCCCTTGGCTTTTGCTACTTCACCGGGCATAAAGGCGAGCAGAGCTCCAGCCTAGATAAATGGTTTAAACACTACAAACTAAGCAACCTGCGCAAGAGGGCGTCCCCTGTGAGACTTGGACCTCGGCTCAGGGCGGTCGCTGACGGGGAGAGTGAGGGATTATGGCTTTTAGTTTTCTTTAGGGAAGTTTTGTGCAACTGTCGCTCTACTTTACATTTCGCGGGCCTCTCGGACTTCGGGTCTACGAGGGCATTGGAAGGTAGAAGGTAGCAGCGTATTTCTGTGTGTGCAATTAGATAATCGGTCACCATCCCGCCCGCCAAGCGTGATGAATATGGCAAGAATTTAACAGGAGGAGGCCCATGTACCGTGCCTGTGAAATACATAATACTGCGTTCACCAACCCGCTCACCAAGCGTGGTGACTATGGCAAAAACTTCTTGGTAGGAGGTGCATCTTCAGCAGTGGATGTACGGGCTGATGATGATGAATTTTGAGAGTATTATAATGGAAATATTACCTGGCTAAACTTTTCTCGATGATGTTGCTCAGGGAACCGAAGGTGTCGGTGATCTCTCTGCCAATCTTCGAAGGCATCTCCGCAATGGATCTACCAGACTGTCTGATCTCAGCGTCAGCTTCCTCTGTGAAAGAAAGAGACGACAATATTATTGTTTGTTTCTGTTTTTTTTTTCGAACGAACATACGCAGTTAACCACGAGGCTTTTGCTACTTCACCGGGCATAAAGGCGAGCAGAGCTCCAGCCTTAATAAATGGTTTAAAAACTAGAAACTAAGCAAACTGCGCAAGAGGGCGGCCCCTGTGGAGCTTGGACCTCGGCTCAGGGCGGTCGCTGGCGATGAGATTGAGGGATCATGACTTTTAGTATTTCAGGGGGTTTTGTGCAACTGTCGCTCTACTTTACAGTTCGCAGGCCTCTCGGACTTCATGTCTACGAGGGCATCGGATGGTTCTTTGCAAACTAAGGGTCAGGAGGACGATTGTTTCTGTGATAAACACATATCTATATACAAGAGTCCCGCACGCGGTTTTATCCGAGTAGCTCCCGTCCCATATATAAAGCTGAAGAGTTTGATTAAACGTGCTTATCTCAGGAACTACTGATCCGACTTGAAAAATTCTTTCATTGTCATATAGATAGCCTATTTATCGAGAAAGGCTATATGCTTATGAAGTAAGACATTGTAATTCCATTTTGAATGTAAATGTGTACTAATTGTTGAAGAGCCATATCTATACTAATATTATAAAGCTGCAGAGTTTGTTTGTTTGTTTGAACGCGCTAATCTCAGGAACTATTGGTCTGATGTCAAAAAATCTTTCAGTGTTGGATAGTCAATTTATCGAGGAAGGTTATAGGCTACATTTTATTACGAAGTTCCCACGGGAACGGGAGTTACGCGATTAAAACCGCGCGCGGGAAGCTAGTCATAAATAAATTATAGTATAAAATAATCTTTTTTAATATGTATACACATTCAAATATGTCACGCTTTCACATACCAAACTCTAACCATAATAAAAACCATACATTAATTCATATTAACCGTAAAAAGTAATGAATACAAATATTATAAAAAGTACAACTAATGAAACTAACCGTATATTACCGTAAAAAAATTAACGATGTTAAGACCGAAAATAAAAAAAGTGAAATTTTTCGAAAACATATCGATTCGATTTGAAGAAGAAGTGTTTTGGCAATTTGACCATAATATACGTATCTATAACTGGTAAGGAAAGTTGCAATTTGCCATATTCGGTCAGCATTCGGATTAGTTGCGGACGAAATTGGTCGAATGATAAATCGTGATCGCCATAATAAGGTTTCCCCCAGTAGATTTATAGGTTTTAAGGTTATAAACAATATTTATTCAGCACTTAAGTATTAACATACATTTGTAAATTTTTTTGTTTTTGTTGTTCGTGGTGAAATTCATTTACGCATTCCCACCGCGCGCTGGCGGCGGGATATGTGGGACTCGCGCTCTCCATAGCGGTGGTATGCTTACTCATACCACGAGTAGTGGATTCTACATCACTAAAAGCCCCCGGACACTCCTTCGATCCGTCGTTGGCGGGGGCCGGTACGCACGAAGCAATCCGGCCCAACATACACTTGTACCTACTTGTGAAGAAAATTTCACAAAGCATGCCATTGGCATGAAGAATAAAAAAAATATATTTAGTCTGTCAGTTAGATTACCAAAAAATATTGGACACGTATTTTTTTTCGTTTCTCAAACATAAAATGACGAAGATACAGGACGAGATAGACTACGTCTAGGTTCAGATTTACCTAGTATTGACATAGTCACAAGCCCCCCACATATCTCCTGAACTTTATAGTTTGATGTTGCTCTGTATCTTTGTCAATATTTTTTAGTAATCTAACTGACGGACTGATTATACCTAAGTTTTGCGTTTTTAGGGTTCCGTAACCGATGGGTAAAACAACAAATACTAAAAATAAAATAAAATATTTTTTTAAGTGAGTGCTCCAATGCAACAAACTTTTTTTTTGTTTTTGTTCGATATCAATAACGGCAGCATGTAGGCACTTGAAAATGGTACGGAACCCTTCATGCGCGAGCTTGACTCGCACTTGGCCGGTTTTTTGTGTCTTTCTAAAATAACTTCATATGCCAAACAAAAAATAAGAAAATTAATGTAGTGGGTGTAGTCTTAAGCATTGTGATTTTAACAAGTGTTGGTATGTAAATACCTGAGTACTAAAATAAACTTCATTATTTTGTTATAGCCACGAGAATGATACAAAAGAATAAAAATATTCTATCCACATACAGAGTAGTGAAAGTTAATATAATTAACGCATTATTAATAAAAAACATCAAATATTTCTCACGGCTGAACAATAAGTGATGGTACTTTCGATGTAATTTCTATACGCCATGGAAATATTTCTCATGGGTTTATGATAGAATGGTATAATCAAGATTTTAAAAAAAGTTAATTGAGATTTTATTATTTTGTTTATTGGATTTGAGCTAAGTTTAACAAACTATGCTGAACATGTGACACCACGCTCGGCAGATGGATTGGTGACCACAGTTTTAAAAACAGCACATACATTGTTAATCACTGCTACACTTTACTATGCGCCGCCCTTTATTATGCGATTGTCATAGATGATACGACACCAGCGGCTTAACCTACCCGAGGCACGGAGGGTCCCTCAACCCTCTCAGACCCGGAAAGATATCTTATACTAAAATATAAAGCGGAAGAGTTTGTTTGTTTATCTGTTTGTTTGCTTGAACGCACTAATCTCAGTAACTACTAGACCGATTTGTAAAATTCTTTTAGTTTTTAAACCATTTATTAAGGCTGGAGCTCTGCTCGCCTTTATGCCTGGTGAAGTAGCAAAAGCCTCGTGGCTACGTAAGATCAACCGAAAAAAAAAATCTTTCAGTGTTAGATAGCCCATTTATCGAGGAAGGCTATATGCTATATTTATCATAATGTTCCTGCGTGAACAGGAGTGAGGGAGCGTTCAAGTATTACGTAACGCAATTTTTGAAGATTTTTGACCCCCCCTCCCCCCTCTCTAAACGTTTCGTAACACTCAAGTGATAATTTTTACCTTAAAGTCGTAAAAAGTTATGTAATAGTTTTTACACTTGGTATAGTTTTAATATACTAAATAAAACAAGAGAATTTTAATTCGCAACACCTGCATATTTTGTTTATTTTTTATAAATTTTTGGCTTTTAATTTTTTTTGGTTTTGGTTTGGGAGTTTTAATACCCTAATTTTTTTGGAAAAGTGTTACGTAACGTGTTGTAAGAAAGACCCCCTCCCGCCCCTGTAACGCATCGTAACGTTTTACGAGACCCCCTCCCCCCCTTAATTGCGTTACGTAATACTTGAACGCTCCCTTACGTTAGGCTGGAGCTCTGCTCGCCTTTGTGCCCGGTGAAGTAGCAAAAGCCTCAGGGCTAACAAGATATGTCCGTCCGAAAAAAAAAAAAAAAAAAAAACGCCCTCCCTTACGCGGTTGAAACCGCGCGAAGGAATCTACTAAGCTAGCTAGAATACTACCATTGCATTCTGAAATACTGAATTGTTATACAATCTCATTGTTTTCACTAACTCTCGAGTCATAACCTTCGCTGTTTTAAGGGCAGTGACCTTCCCTACTAACATAGTATATAAACACTACTTTCACATAGCAAAGGGTTCAGATTTCTGTGTATATGTTACATGATTATGGAAAGCATTATATCAAATTATTATACATAGAACATTATACTAGCGACCCGGCTTCACACGGTTGCAATGCTGATGTGTCATACATATAAACCTACCTCTTAAATCACTCTATCTATTAAAAAAACCGCATCAAAATCTGTTGCGTAGTTTTAAAGATCTAAGCATACATAGGGACGGACAGACAGCGGCGACTTTGTTTTATACTATGTAGTGATATCTGCATTTCCTACTTATAAATTATAAACGCCTCTGTAGCGGTATTTGGCACGCTTTAAATCTCGGAGGATGTGGGTTCGATCCCCACGCCCCGCGCCGGTCAGAAAATCTTTGTGTAGATTCTAAGATTTTTTTCCGGGTCTGGTTAGTAGACCCTCCGTGCCTCGGAAAGCACTTTAAGCCATTGGTCCCAATTGTTATAACTTCATCTATAATAATCGTATATCAAGGAACGGGCAGCAGTGTTTCCTTGTGTGTTACAACCTGCCTGCCAATCGTGGTGACTATGTCAGATACCCTCCTTCGGGAAGAGGCCCATGTTCAGCAGTGGAAGTTATACGGGAAGTTATATTAAAGTAAATAAAATGAAGAGTTCTTCATAGGAATATGGACATGGACCAAACAAACGAACAATGGCCTACTTTAGCCCTGGATCGAAAGAGCTGGAAGTCATGGGGAGGCCTTTGCCCAGCAGTGGGATGGTGCAGGCTAACAGAAACAGTAATAGGAATATGGTAGATACAACGTTCCGAATGTCTCATTAGCATTTAATTAACTGAAACAGTGGCTCAGTGATTATGGCAGTGGATTGAGACCTGGTGTTCCTGGTTAGTTTCCCACCCGGAACAATAATTTTTGTGAACGACAGATAGTTGCTCCGAGTCTGTAGTAATTTGTATCTATTTATTATGTTTTTGTAAAGTCCCCCTTTTTTTTTGTTGTCTGTGGGGGAAAATGCTGCTTTTAAGCATCCCCTCCGCCTCTGCAGCGCCGGCGAAGGGCTATGTGGGACTCGCCCTCTCCATAGCGGTAGTATTCTACTCATACCACGAGGAGAGGACCCTACACCACTACAACCCCCCGGAAACTCCTCCGTCCGCCGTTAGTGAGGGCCGGGTACGCTAAGCGATCCGGCTTGTAAAATAAGCTTTTTTTTTGTCCGGGGAAATTCATTTTGCGCATTACCACCGCCGCTGCAGCGTTCCCACGCCGGCGAAGAGGTATGTGGGACTCGCCGTCTCCATAGCGGTGGTATGCTACTCATACCACGAGGGGTAGACCCTACACCACTAAAACCCCCCGGACACTCCACCGTCAGCCGTTGTTGAGGACTTGTAAAATCCCGTGCGATACAGGGAGATGAAAAAAAAAGTTTTAAATCTAGCGCAGATTTTAACTATATTGCTGTAGGTACTTAGATCCATGACTTCCCTATAGGCCGTGGGTTCGAAGCCAGTAGTGCAACACGTTGTCGCGTGCGGTTTCAATGAATTATCTTACCGTTTTCTATGTAGGTAAGTATCAGTTACTTTGACCGTAGGGTTGTCAACCATTTATATTTATTTATGTTTATTTTTATTTATTTGAATAACTATTTGGGATACTTACAGCTAGTAGGTACATTAGTCATCACTGATCAAAAATCTGAGAGCCATTTACAAGTTTCCACTAATAGATAAAACATGAGTAAAACAAAGTTAAAAGTCGGTTAGCAAAATGTGACTTATGTTCTAACCCATAAGGAAACGCTGCTTTACCAATAGAGAGACAGATGATGTTTATAACAATCCAACGGCTTAACGTTTTTTCCGAGCCATAGAGGGTAGTCCTCCAACCTACCAAACCCAGAAAGAAATCTTTGAAATCACACAAAGATTGACAACCTCTGTAGCGTAGTGGTATTTGGCTCGCTTTAAATCTCGGAGGTCGTGGGCTCTAAGTAAATTCTAAGATTTTTTTCTGAGTCTGGTTGGTTGAGGGACTACCCTCCGTGTCTCGGAAAGCACGTTAAGCCGTTGGCCCTGATTTTTATAACATTATCTTTCCCATAGGGGGAGGCAGATACCACTTCCTTCCACTTGCTGCGATCTTGACATACCACTTTCGCATCTTCTACATTCATTAATCTCCTCATGCACGTCCTTCGGTTTAGGGTTATTTAAACCTAAGCTTTATTAAGAACGTCCTCGATTTGATCGTGGAACGTCCGCCTTGGTCTTCCCCTTCCTACACTTCCGTTCTCATTCGCCCTATAAATTCTACTTATTAGTCTCCTTTCAGCACCATCCGATGTCCTCGTATACCCGAAGTCCGAGAGGCCCGAGAACTGTAAAGTAGAGCGACAGTTGCAAAAAACTCCCCTAAAATACTAAAAATCATAATCCCTCAATCTCATCGCCAGCGACCACCCTGCGCCGAGGTCCAAGCCCACAGGGGGCGCCCTCTTGCGCAGGTTGCTTAGTTTGTAGTTTTTAAACCATTTATTAAGGCTGGAGCTTTGCTCGCCTTTATGCCCGGTGAAGAAGCAACAGCCTCGTGGCTACCTACGTATGTCAATCCGAAAAAAAAAGTCTCCTTTCATTCATTCTCTCTATAGAGCATAGGAAGACAATTAACCTTCATTTTATGCTGTACATCATCATCAGACCGTATAACGTCCACTACTGAACATGCCTCCTCCCAAGGGTAGGTGTTAGCCATGGTCACCATGTTCGGCAGGTAGGTTTTTGACCGCAGTATTATGTGGTAACACACAAGGAAACGCTGCTGCCCGTTGCCTGGTATACGATTGTTATAGATGATGTTATAACAATCGGGACCAACGGCTTAACGTGCTTTCCGAGGTAAATCCTCAACCAACCAGACCCGGAAAAAAATCTTAAAAACAACATAAAGTTTTCTTGCAAGTTGTGGGGATTAAACACACGACTTAGGCTCTAATTTCTCCACTAGCGACCGGCCTGACCCTAAGTCCAAGTCCCACAGGAGATGCCCTCTTGCACTGGTTGCTTAGTTTGTAGTTTATAAATAATTTTAAAAGGTTGGAGCACTGCTTGCATATGTCCAGTGATGTAGTAAAAGCTTCGATGGCTAACTATATACCTAACGTCCATCCAAAACAAAAAATAACGTTTACTTTACTAAGCGTCGGATCTCTGTTGTTTCATACTAAAATTATAAAAAATTACTTAACTAAAGTAAATATAGGTTACATTTATAATATTAATTAAGATGTTATTGTTAAAATTAATTTGCCATGAACCTTGAAATTTTGCTAACTCAGATAAGCATTGTAGTTCAACGGGGTAATGCTGCCAGCATTCTGGGAACCTTGCCAAGGAGAATACATTTATAATAGCAGTATTTTAAATTAGATACTTTTAGTTGCAGATAATAGGTACTTAGCGAAATAATATATTTTTACAATGGATCTATGTAAATACCTTTTTAATGACATTACAATTATATATTAAAATGGCTTCGTTTTCCCAGATTGTGTATATATATCTACTTTGCCCACCAAATAAGCATTAGCACTTAGGGTGGCAACGATATTGTAATATTTAAATTAGTAGTAAGTTTATGTTCAAGTAATGAGCGTGTATCCCGCCATTAAACGTAACAGTTTGGCGGGAAGATGATATTATGGATATTATCTACCATTATATTTTTTAGTATGTTGTGTTTTTAAATTTTAAAAAATGCTGCCAGCATTCTGAGAACGCACCCAGTCGTGTCATTTTAAAGTCGTTTTAAGTGAGTTAGTTAGATAGTGAATAACTAGCCGTATGCCAAAGAGCAATGGAGCGAAGTATGACAGGCACACGAACACAAGATCGGGTTAGAAATACCATCCTAAGATCGAAAACGAAACTGATGGATATTCTAATCAAAATAGACCAGCAAAAGTGGCGATGGGCTGGCCACATGATGCGTGACAATAAAGGTAAATGGAGCAAGGCCATAACAGGATGGTACCCGAGGGACGGAAAAAGAAATCGAGGAAGACAAAAAAATAAATGGGAAGATGACTTGAAACTGACTGTGGGCGCAAAATGGATAAGGGTGGCAAATGACAGAAGCCACTGGAAGTTTTTGGAGGAGGCCTATGCCAAAAGGCACACTGAGTTTAGAGATTTTTTATAATAAACTTAGTTTTTAAGATATGTAGAAATAGATTATGTATATTGTTTTGTAACTGCTAATTTCAGAATAAAAGGCTTTATTATTATTATTAAGCGAGTTAGTTTAATTTTGAGTGAGTTATTTTTAATTTTTAGTAGTTTAATTTGAAATTAATAATTCTTAGATAGTTTTAATTATAGGCTATTTTATTTCTTAGGTATGTTTAGTTTTTAGTTTTATTCACGTGCGATTTCACCCGCGTACCTCTCGCTTCCGTCGGAACTTCATAATTAAATATAGCCTAAGTAATTATGTCATCCGGAGATAGTGTAGCTTTCCAACGGTTAGAGAATTTTTCAAATCGGTCAAGTAATTTCGGAGCCTATTCAATACAAACAATCAAATTTTTCCTCTTTATAATAAAATTACTTATTAGTAAAGATTGACATTTTCTTAAATTTAGTATAATTTTAAATTCTTCTTTTATTACTTGTGCAATAGATTAAAATTGTATTTACTTGTTCAACTTCCTCCTTGCTTTGCTTAACCCCTGTTACTCCCGTTCCCGTGGTAATTTCATAATAAAATAGTCCATATCCTTCCTCGATAAATATGCTATCTAATAAGAATGATCTCGGAGTTTCTTATAGTCTTTCTTCTCTGGGTGTCACAACGTAGGTAGATAGAGAAAGACTCGTAGGAAGCTAGGATAGGGTCCGGTCGTCCTCGCAAGGCGAGGCTCGCGACGCGTTCTATGTGTCACAACGTAGGTAGATAGAGAAAGACTCGTAGGAAGCTAGGATAGGGTCCGGTCGTCCTCGCAAGGCGAGGCTCGCGACGCGTTCTATGTGTCACAACGTAGGTAGATAGAGAAAGACTCGTAGGAAGCTAGGATAGGGTCCGGTCGTCCTCGCAAGGCGAGGCTCGCGACGCATTCTATGTGTCACAACGTAGGTAGATAGAGAAAGACTCGTAGGAAGCTAGGATAGGGTCCGGTCGTCCTCGCAAGGCGAGGCTCGCGACGCGTTCTATGCTTCTGACCTAATCCCAGCCCGCGCTGGTTGATTCTCAAATTATATTTATTATACGCGACTATCAAATGCCACATTGGTAGATTTTAATTCCATTTATTAATACCTATTCCTGTTGAAATGTATACTAATACATTAGTCAAGTTTTTTTTGGTATCTTTTTATCATTGTATTTGACTTATAATAAGTACGATCGATTCGTCTACCTACATTATCAATAAACGTTTTAATTTCATTTCAACACTGACACATTTTTTAAATCGGTCTTGAGATTAGCGCGTTAAAGAGAACAAACAAACTATTCAGTTAATATATTAGTATAGACTCATCTCGTACAACCCTATGGTGTTTATAACTAAATACCATAGAGATAACTGTGTCGCGGTTATGTCGCGTAAAATTGTCTTACATCGAGGAGAAAAGGTGACAATGTTATTATTTCACCTCGATGTTTAACGAGATTCAAGACTTAAAACTACCTTATTTAAAAACATCACTTGACACCATAGATATTGTACGAGCATCGCCACATGATATTAATTGTTTCAGTTTTTACCTAACTAAGCATTATTAAAGTGCTGATGACTCGCGTACATTTGCTGACTAGGCTTTTGCACCCGCCACAAATAACCTACATTTCACTATATAAAATAATATGTTTTAACAATAATCATTTAACGGATACAAAACAGTGATTTTATTTCCTGTCACATCCCGTGTGATTTAACCTACAACAACAACATCCCAGTGTACGGAGTTACTGCCCGTACATTTATGGTCCTTCGAGCCGGATCTACCGATACTGGATTCAACACTCCTGCAAGCCACCCAGGTACGGAGAGTCTATACATACATAAGCTCACGCCTGTTTCCCAGCGGGGTAGGCGAAGACAATGGACCTCCACTTGCTACGATCCCTACACACATATTTCGCTTCATCCACTCTCATAACATTCTTCATACAAGCACGTCGGTTTAGGGTGGATCTTATTTGACCTTTTAGCACGAGGGGTTATACTAGTAGACTGCAAAACTTTACAATTAGTAATCATTAACAAAAAAAACTATCTAAAATCCGATATTTTACCGGGTCTGTTTGGTGGAGGCTACCTTCCGTACCTCGAAAAGCACGTTAAACCATTGTACAAGGGCGTTGAAATTGTGAAGTTTCTAAGCAAATACTTAGTGTCAAGTATTGTTTTTGAATACTAGAGTAAGATAAACTTTCTAGGTCTAGACAGGAAGTTAGTTTAGTATTCAGAGTGAAGTAAAGCGTGTGAACGAGTTGAATACCTAAATGGTAACACGCTTTCGAATAATTTATCTAGATGCATATCTCGTGTAAATATTATTCAAATTTATATTCATTTATTGCATTAATAAATTAACGTGTTTATCATGATTATATAAATTAATTAATTTAACATCTTAAATGAACACGTTAATTTATGATTACTAATTAAATAATATTTATGCGAAATACATTGTTAAATTAATTAATTTTATTTGTTATGTGGGATCAACCTTAGTTTCTTAATAGATCTAATTTGATAAAGATCAATTTTCACCTGCAAAATTAACAACCATATGTTTATGTGTTTGTGAAAGCTTATCTCCTTAATTGCTGGCATATCTGTTTACGCCTTGTTGGCGACAGTTCACACTCTAAGTATCACTACATAGTATAAAACAAAGTCATTTCTCGCTGTCTATCCCTATGTATGCTTAGATCTTTAAAACTACGCAACGGATATGGATGCGGTTTTCTAATAGATAGAGTGATTCAAGAGGAAGGTTTATATGTATGATACATCAGCATTGCACCCGTGCGAAGCCAAGGAGAGTCGCTAGTATAATAATAATAAGAACAACCTCTGTGCCTCGGTATTCGTCTCGCTTTAAGTCTCAGAGATCGTCGATTCGATCCCCACGCCGGACAACAAATCTTTGTGAAAATTCTAAAATTTCTTTCCCGTCTGGTTGGTGAGACTATCCTCCGTGCCTCAAAAAGCACGTTAAGCTGTTGCTCCCGATTGTTATAACATCATCTATAACAGGCGTATACCAGGGAACGGGCAGCAGCGTTTCCTTGTGCGTTACAACATAATACTGCGGTCACCAACCACCATTACAATGATGTTTATTTCTAAAAGTATATGTCATATATTCTTTTGTCTATGTCTTTAACTTCCGTAAACGCTATCAGCCATTTTGTTACGTCATTAATCTTGTTAAAAAACATGAACGCGATCCTTTACTATGACACTTTCTGAGTCATGACGTCATTGATCTTGAACACAGATAATGTATATAGATAGATCAACATGGCTGACATCGTTTTCATCTGTAATGTCAAGCCAATTTTAAAATATTTATTTAAGTGCTTTCTAGATCTCAAATAAATGCCATATTTTTTTCTTGATCCAGTAAAACCATTCTTAACCATATAAAAATAATTTCAAAAAAGTGTCAACTAGCCTATTGTGGTGATTATGGCAAAACCCTCCCTCGGGAGGAGGCCCATGTTCAGCGGTGGACGTTATATAATTACATATATATAAGTATATAGCTTTCTAAGCCACTCCGAGATTAGAAACATGTCTTATTACATACGTGACCATATTACATGAATGATAACCATATATGTATAACTATTTATGTTTGTATGTCGGTCCCGCAGCGGGCAAGAAAGTAGGAAAATAGAACTAATTTATACTAATTATAGCTTGAGTCCGCGACTTCACCCGAATTTCGATTTCTTCATACAAACTTTTGTACCCCTTTTCAACCCTTAAGGGTTGAATTTTCAAAAAGCGGTATAATCTATGCACTTGAATCAGACAGTCTGTGTCTGCTTCTATATATATAGAAAGACTTGCTTGTGCCTGCGACTACGTCCAGATGGACTAGGGGTAAGCTTTGGGCTTTCCTTTCCTTTCCTTCATTGGTACTTAGGCAGTAGTCTTAGTGTAATGATATATGTATATCTTAGCATCTTACTATAATGTGTACATTTGTCATTTATCGCACGACAAACGGACAGACGGATTAAAAATTCTCTAAGATCAAATAATTTTAACAATGGTTGTAGCTACTTAAGTGATACTTTTGTTATTGTAATGTAATTTTGACAAATACAAGTGTATGTAAATACCTAAGTGTTGAAAAAAATCATTATTTAATTCATTATAGTCAATTCAATCTTACACTAATATATTAAGCTGGAGAGTTTGTTTGTTGCTTATCTCAGGAAATACTGCCAAGATATCCTGAAAGTGCCAGGTTCGAGTCTAGATCAACGAAAAACAAGACTGTGGTAAAACGGAAACACGTATCATTCGTAACCGCAACTTAATGATGAATCATATCTCTTTACTAATAGTTTCTTAGAAATTGTATTCGCGTAGAGAATTGGTCCACTTTTTAATAACACGATGGAAAATCTTACTTCTTGTATTTGAAACTAGCTACCCTCGCGCGGTTTCACTCAAATAACTCCCGTTCCCGTAGGAACTTCATAATTAAATATATCTTATAGCCTTCCTCGATAAATGGGCTAACTAACACTGAAAAAAAATTCAAATCGGACCAGTAGTTACTGAGATTAGCGCGTTCAAGCAAATAAACTCTTTAGCTTTATATATTAGTACTAGCTTCCCGCGGTTTCACCCGCGTAACTCCCGTTCCCGTGGGAATTCATAATTAAATATAGCCTATGTCACTCAGGGTGAATGCAGCTTTCCAATGGTGAAAGAATTTTTGAAATCGGCACAGTTGTTTTTGAGTTTAAGTGAGTTGAGTTAAGTTTAAGTAAGTCAAGGTTTCCACTAAACCGGGTCTACGGGAGTGAAAATGCGCGGGACAGCTAAGTTTTCAAAAGAACCACCCCTAAAGTAATAAAAAAGGGTTGTAATTTTTTTTTCGGATTGACATACATATTTATCCACGAGGCTTTTGCTACTTCACCGGGTATAAAGGCGAGCAGAGCTCCAGCCTTAATAAATGGTTTAAAAACTACAAACTAAGCAACCTGCGCAAAAGGGCGTCCCCTGTGGGTCTTGAAGCTCGGCTCAGGGCGGTCGCTCGCGATGAGATTGAGGGATTATAACTTTTAGTATTTTAGGGAAGTTTTGTGCAACTATCGCTCTACTTTACATTTCGCGGGCCTCTCGGACTTCGGGTCTACGAGGGCATCGGGTGGTTGGAAGAAGTACTTACGACTTAGATAGTTAGTAAAAGTATAAAGAAACTATACATAAATTCGCTTATCATGCTTGCGTAACTAAGTATAAATTACAAAAGTGTTTTATTAGCATATAGCTGTTAAATACAAGTGTATATAGAAACGAAAGATAAATATAAACATTTAGTGTATATTATATACAAACTTTCTCTACATACTATTATGATATAGTCATTGCGTAAATTGAAAAGTGTAAAATCTTTTCTAATATAAAAAGTTGGCGACTTTGTTTGTCGCGCTAATCTCAGGAACGACTGGTTCGATTTGAAAAATTCCTTCACTGTTAGATAGCCTATTTATCGAGGAAGGTGATAAGGTAATTTTTTTAATGAAGTTCCTACGATAACGGGATTTACGCGGGTTAAACCGCGCGCGGAAATCGAGTCTTCACTATATAGTATAAAACAAAGTCGCTTGCCGCTGATCTTTAAAACTACGCGACAGATTTTGATGCGGTTTTTTTAATAGATAGAGTGATTTAGGAGGTAGGTTAATATGTATGATACATCAGCATTGCACCCGTGCGGAGCCAGGCGGGTCGCTAGTAATATATAAAGCTGACGAGATTGCTTGAACGCGCTAATCTCAGAAACTATTGGTCCGATTTGAAAATTTATTTTAGTGTTGGATAGCCCATTTAGAAGACTGAAAGCTATATTTTAATATGTAGTTTTTACAGGAACGGGTGGGACGTGAGTGAAACCGGGCGCGGGAATCAAGTTATTCATACATACATAAGCTCACGCCTGTTTCCCAGCGGGGTAGGCAGAGACAATGGACCTCCACTTGCTACGATCCCTACACACATCTTTCGCTTCATTCACTCTCATAACATTCTTCATACTAGCACGTCGGTTTAGGGTGGATCTTATTTGACCTTTTGCGAGGATGTCTCCGATTTGGTCAGAGAACGTTCGTCGAGGTCTTCCCCTTCCGACTGTGCCACTCACACTTGCCATGTATACCTGTTTTGTCATTCTTTCAAGTAATTCATATTAATGTATAAACTTGTGAAACTGCTGAATGTGGGCCTCCTCTTAACAGACCTTGGCAAGCCAGGGTCGTTGAGGGATATTGCCATAATCACCACGCTTGGTGGATTGGTGATCGCAGTAAGATGGTGAGTATCCTTGAGCTGATATATGCTGCTGCCCATCCATCAGCTGTATGTCCCTTAGTCGCCTCTTATGACACCCATGGAAGACATGAGGTGGTCTAAGGTGGTCTATTCCGACTACATCTGACTTTGATATCAGGTGGTACTAACCCCATAAGGGTGCCCCCAGGTGTGTGTCACTTAATTATATGCTCTTATAAATTTTCAATTTATACCTATAATAGTTCATGTAAATTTTAACTTATTATGAGTAGAGGAATTAATGACACACGGACAGACGGAGTACATTGTCTGTAATGTCCTACAATTAGCAACACTCACAGGTTGCACTTGCTAGTTATAGTTACCTAAGTAATTTTATTCATAGAATAAGAATAATAACCTATTAATTACAGTTATTTTTCATTGTGATTTTGACAAGTACAAGTGAAACCACACGGAAGATTTGTTTTGAAAATATCTACCTATTTAAAATTGGTCATCTCGATCTTTGCGTTTTCATAAAATTCTAGCTTTCCGCGCGCAGTTTTAACCGCGTAACTCCCGTTCCCGTAGAAACTTCTGAACTAAATATAGTTTATATTACTCCTGGATAACATAGCTTTCTAATGGCGAAAGAATTTTTGTAATCGGTCCAGTAGTTTCGGAGCCTATGCGATGCAAACAAACAAATCTTTCCTCTCTAAGAATTCTCAACTATATGCAAATATGGTTACACTTAAAACACGAACACGTGTGTCTAACTAATAATAAAAAATGTGAAAGTGTTTGTTAATCTAGTGAGCGTAAGTAGGTAATATGTTAGCCGATTTACTTGTGTATGTAGAAGGTAGTATGACTAAACAGTTTTATAATCTTACTAATATTATAAACGCGAAAGTTTGTAAGTATGGATGGATGGATGTTTGTTACACTTTCACGCTAAAACTACTGAACGGATTTGACTGAAATTTTGGACCTGGATAGGTTATACGCTGGATTAACATATGGGCTACAAAATATCACGCTCCGACCCACTGGAGCAGAGTAACGCGGGTACAACCGTGGGGCGCAGATAGTGGCATTATAAACCTCACAGGCGCAACGTTCGAACTTTAACTTTAAGTAATTATCGATGAATATGTCACAATATGGCATTTTTGAGCATACTAGTGGCTCAGTGGTTACGGCAGTTGCTTCTGAGATCTGGTGTTTTGGTTCGATTCTTACCCGGGACAATAATTTGTGTGAACCTCAGATAGTTGTTATGAGTCTGGGTTTGCTTTGTGTCCGTGAATTGAATGTTTTTAAAGTCTCCCGAAAATCAGGGACTAATTTCCCGAGTGCGGAAGTTATCTTTAAAACAAAAAGAAAGAAATAATCTATCCATACAAATATATAAAGCTGAAGAGTTTGTTTTTTTGCTTGAACGCGCTAATCTCAGGAATAACTGGTCCGATTTGAAAAAATCGTACAGTGTTAGATAGCCTATTTTTCGAGGAAGGCTATAGGCTAGATTTAATTATGAAGTTCCTACGGGAACTTTTTTGTTTTTTTTATTAAATATAGTCTTACGTTTGACCATAATCTCGCTTGATGGAAGGCGAAGATAAGGCCTAAGATGATACACGCGTGCCTAGAAAGTGTCTGTTCACTTTGGTTTTAAAGATGTCCAGTTTATAGCGTTCCGGAAAAACTGACGCCGGCAGAGAATTCCAATCCTTAGCCGTCCGCATTATGAAAGAAGAAGCAAATCGCTTCGTACGTATTGAAGGAATGTATACAACATAAGACGCGGAGTTACGTATGTATTTGTCTCCGGAAAATAATAAGAATCGTTAGTTGATCAACTTACTAGTTAGTTGATAAAATAACGAGGTTTCGTGTGATTAAAATATAAATAACCTAAACTAAAGGAGTTCAACGGGACTTATTGAAGTTGAAGTTTTTTTGTTTTGTTACAATAGTAGCATAGTCTCGTTTGGTTAGGTTAGGTCAAGTGTCATAACATTTAAGTAAATAATATAATAATTATGCGCGTTCACTGAAACTGGCAACTAAATTTAACAATATGAGTGGCACGGAAGTTGATTAACTTACGATTCGTATTATTTTTCGTTGACATATTATTATACATAAGTATATTCTTTTAGTACCATAAAGAACTCAATTCTTTAATTTATTTTGAATTCTTAATTTTCTTATGACAATTCATTATCGTGGGTTGCCACTTAAAATTCATATTTTCCCTTCAAATTAGCTATTCAAATTAGTTACACCTGAATATTTTAATTTGGGTAATTATGTCAAACGTATGATAATCGTGTAGGTTAGTGAAAACTTTTATAAATCGAAATGCGGCCGTAACCCAGTGGTTAGGTCGTCGGACTTGCGATCATGTGGTCGCCGGTTCGATCTCCACCCATTGCACTACCGACGTGAACCCACTCGTGAACATTTTAGCTTAGCAAGAGGGGTTAACATGAATACTAGTAGTCTGCAAAAAATGTTAGTACCTAATTTTTCAAAAAAAAAAAAAATGTTTTGGTACTTTGTAAAGTGTGCTTTGACTGCTTCATTGGACTAACCAGCGAGATCACAGGTTCAATGCTAGGTCGGGCAAAGCCTTATAAATTTACATATTTTAAATAATTTTTAAGACATTTTTAACTAAGTCATAGACAGGGAATCCGGCGAAATTGTGTAAATTCTAAAGATTTCTTTCCGGGTCTGATTGGTTGAGGGACAACCCTCCGTGCCTCGGAAAGCACGTCAAGCGGGACCAACGGATCCCGATTGTTATAAAATCATCTATAATAATCTTACATCAAGGGACAGGCAGCAGCGTTTCCTTGTGTGTTACAACATAATACTGCGGTCACCAACCCGCCAGCGAAGCGTGGTGACTATGGCAAAAACCCTCACTCGTGAGGATTCATCCTCACAAACAGACCAATTTTTCAAATCGGACCATTAGTTTCTGAGATTAGCGTGATATTAGAAAATATTTCTTTATGTGTATAAAAAAAAGAAGAAACTCATAAATATATATATCTGATCCCAATACCTACAAACCAAGTGATTATGCAATGATGTCAGTATAACGGTAAACTGACCGTGAAAGCGATTGTGATACATACATAGACATCCACTCATACGTATAATTCACCACTTGACCACCACTGTGACTCAGCTGAATAAAATACATAATAAACAACTAAAAGTAGCTTATCCTTACTATCCTTACTATATATATATTATATATTATATATAATCCTTACTATATATAATATTATAAATGTGAAAGTAACTCTGTCTGTCTGTCTGTCTGTTACGCAATCACGCCTTAACTACTGAAGCGATTTAAATGAAATTTGGTACAGATATAGTCTAGAGCCTGAGAAAGAACATATTATATATATATTATATAATAAAGTAACTCTGTCTGTCTGTCTGTCTGTCTGTTACGCAATCACGCCTTAACTACTGAAGCGATTTAAATGAAATTGGTACAGATATAGTCTAGAGCCTGAGAAAGAACATAGGCTATATTTTATTATGAATTTCCCACGGGAACGGGAGTTACGCGGGTGAAACCGCGCGCGGGAAGCTAGTTTAAAATAAAATAAAACTAAAATCTATTCTACTTGGCAATGTTCCCAGAATGCTGGCAGCATTACCCCGCTGAATGGCAATGCTTACCTGCTGTGCAAAGTAGAAACCAGCACTCTGAGAACGTGCCGCACTAAAGAGGGCCGCTGCGAGGTATTTATAAATTAATTTGGCTCCCGGTCCCCACGGCCCCTATGTTTCGACACCAAAAGGCACGAATACATAAGCAATATCAAGGGCACTATATTTGCGCCTCTTGAGATTCTCCGCGGATTCAGCCGCCGCCGCTCAGCTTATATTAGTTTAAGAAAATGGTAAGACATGCAAGTATTTCTCTTTTCTGTTGGACATACGTACGTAGCCAAGAGGCTTTTGCTACTTCACCGGGCATAAAGGCGAGCAGAGCTCCAGCGTCAATAAATAGTTTAAAAAACTACAAACTAAGCAACCTGCGCAAGAGGGCGCGCCCTGTGGGCTTGGACCTCAGCTCAAGGCGGTCGCTGGTGATGAGATTGAGGGATTATGTCTTTTAGTATTTTAGGGGAGTTTTGTGCAACTGTCGCTCTACTTTACAGTTCGCGGGCCTCTCGGACTTCGGGTCTACGAGGGCATCGAGATGCAAGTTAATTATGCTATTATTTGTAGTAAATGCGGGCCTCCCTCGAAAGGGGTTGAAAACTAAGTGATGTAGACTGTAATCCAGTTTATAAATGTAATGATAGTTTTTGTTATGGACTTTGTTGAGAAACTCACACAATTTTCCGCAAGTCAGAGTTTAAGATTTACTTAAATATAATGCGGAAAATGGATAACCAAAGAAACGATGAATAGACTGTGTAAAAGATGATATGGTTAGAAAGGGGGTGACTGTCGAGATGGCGGCTAATAGAGGAGTATGGAAGAACAAGACATGTGCGCCGACCCCCAAATAAATTGGGATAAAGGCAGGAGAATGATGATGAATGCGAAAAATGGATAAAATAAATGTTTATTTAATTAGTGATGTAACGACATAGAATCTAACTTTCAAAAATAATTACTTACAAATTAAAATTATACCAAGCTAATTGGCATGCAGATTTATCTATACTAATATTATAAAAAGGAAAAGTTATATTTTTATATGTTTGTTTCGAATAAACTCAAAAACTACATAACGGATTTCGATCATTATTTCACCATTAGATTGCTACATAGTAACATGGGCTATAAAACCGCTAGTAAAATATATTTTACTATCTTCCCACGGCCGTGTGGTTTCCAGCTTAGAATAGACCACTCCATGTCTTCCCATGGGTGTCGTAAAAAGCGACTAAGGGACATAATAATATGGCTGATTGATGGGCAGCAGCTTCTATTAGCTCAAGGTTTACATCTTACTGCGATCACCAATCCGTCTGCCAAGCGTGGTGATTATAGCAATATCCCTCTACGATCCTGGCTTGCCAAGGTCTGTTAAGAGGAGGCCCATGTTCAGCAGTGGACGTAAACGGGCTGTTGATGATTGATGATGATCTTCCCACGCGCGGTTTCACCCGCATGTCTCCCGTTCCCGTTGGAACTGCATAATTAAATACATCCGTCGGCGATAAATGAACTATCAAACACTGAAAGAATCTTTCAAATCGGACCCGTAGTTCCTGAGCTTAGAGCTTCCAAACAAACTCTTCAGATTTATATTTTAGTATAGATGTTATGAAAATCAAGACTAACGGCTTAGTAGAGACCCAGGCACGGATGGTAGTCCCTCAGACTCGAAAATATATGTTTTATTTTTACACAAACCATCGATTGGTTAGAAAACTTAAATTTTTCAATCATCATCATCATCAGCCCGTATAACGTCCACTGCTGAACATGGGCCTCCTCCCGATGGAGGATTTTGCCATAGTCACAAAGCACGGCAGGCGGTGAGGCGACAGAATGGCTTGGGAGTAACTTGCTCTGGAATGACACTGCTGCTTAACAATATTGTAAAAGTAATGATAAATTGATTATTTAAAAAAGGATTCCTCTGTGTTTCTTGCCAGTTCTTCTCAGAGTTGCCACGTCCAAAACTGGTGGTAGGAAAGGAAAGGAACCCATCATAAGAACATGATTTAATTTTTTTTTAATTGTGTCTACATGAATTAAGATTTTATTGCCTTGACTTGACTTGAATGTTTCAATAGCGTGCAATAAAGAGTAATTAAATTTAATTAATTAGATAATTTATAACATATTAATGTCTGATTCTGGTCATATCTTATTTTTCTTTTTGTGTTTCTTATTTTTGCACTATCGTTTAAGTTCATTGAAATGATATAAAATTAATTACAAACTTTATATTTTTAAACTTAGGTACTTCAGTTTCACCCGCGTAACTCCTGTTCCCGTGGGAATTTCATAATTAAATATAGCCTATAGCCTTCCTCGATAAATGGGCTATCTAATACTGAAAGATTATTTGAAATCGGTCCAGTAGTTTCTGAGATTATTGCGTTCAAACAAATAAACAAACCCTTCAGCTTCAGGTACGATAAAACATTTTTTAAGCTAATTTGAAATGTAAATCTTACCTTCCCAGCTCCTCCTTTCTTTTTCCACCTGATCTTCCCAACCATCCAGCATTTTCCCCGCTTTTTCCCTCACACACCCCCATGTGTCATCTCCCCCAACACAATCGATCATAGACAAGAAAGACGGCGCGAAATTCTTCCCCAAACTCATTAAATAACTAAAAGAACTCTCTAACAAAGTAGCACTTTGCACACCCCCGCTGAATACCAAAATGAAAAACAATAAAAATAATTTCGATTTCATTTTTTCAAATTTCGATTTTGCAATTGCAAATTTTAATTTTGCAATCGAACTTTGTGAGTTCGATTTCGGTTTTGCGATTTCGATTTTCGAATTTAAACTTTTTTTATTTTATTATTTATTTAAATTAACGACTTTCATTCGGAAAGATCCGCGATCAAGGTTACAACTAAGATGCGCGTGCGGTTTGACTCGCGTTATATAGACACCTACTTTCTTTTAGACCGGTTGGGAAGGGGCAGGGTAAGCGATACAGCAGTAGGACTGGAATGTGATGGGTGAAGAATTTGTAGAAAGGTGACTTAAGTCAAAGGGTCATGTGGGATGTACATGACAATGTATTGTATTTGTTAATTATTAATATGTTGTATTGTTTAGTTAAGGGTTAGAAGGGAAAGTGCGTGTTCGTTTTTTCCTTTATGTTTTCAAAAGTCATATACACAGACCACTCTATCCAACCCGCCGGAGGAGAGTGCGCGCGCCTTATTACAAAGAACCTTCTGTTGCCTGTGTTTTGGGGCCAGCGTTTATTTATGAAGACTACATTATCCAACCCGCCGGAAAAGAGTGCGCCAGTACAACTCAATACTGTAGTGTGTATAACACACAAAAAGACTCAAAAGTCATTTACAAAGATCACTCTATCCAACCCGCCGGAGGAGAGTGCGCGCGCCTTATTACAAAGAACCTTCCGTTGCACTCGTAGATCAGTGTGTTTTGGGGCCTGCGTTTATTTACAAAGTCCACTCAATCCAACCCGCCGGAGAAGAGTGCGCCTAAACGTTCGAACTAAATACTGTAGTGTGTATAACATTGTACCGATGGTATGTGATCCCTATACCCTTATTACTTAAAGTGTTATTTACACACAGTTTACTACGCAAACTGGCATCATCATCATCATCATCAGCCCGTATTACGTCCACTGCAGAACATAGGCCTCCTTCCGAGGTAGGGTATTTGCCATAGTCACCACGCTTGGCAGGCGGGTTGGTGACCGCAGTATTATGTTGTATACACAAAAGGAAACGCTGCTGCCCGTTCCTTGATATACGATTATTATAGATGATGTTATAACAATCGGGACCAAAGGCTTAACGTGCTTTCCAAAACTACGGAGGGTAGTCCCTCAACAAACCAGACCCGAAAAGAAATCTTATAATTTACAATAAGATTTTCTGTTCGGCGTGGGGGGGGAGTGGGAAGCTGGACACAACATTAAATTGTAGGGAGTCAAGAAAGTGCGCGCGTGAAAGAGCCAAGAGCAAGTAACGCGCGCATCTCCCGTGATTCGCTCCATATAACCGTAAGGTTGGTGGGAGCATGCCACCTAGGTAGCTAGTGAAAGGTTGCAGGTTAGTTAGGGTAGGATTCTCGCCGGCGAGGACCGCGTTGTACCCCTTCCCCTGCCCTGTGATCCAGCGCCTGTAGGCCGTGCCAGCGATCACTTCCTCTTATATCCACAAATCTGACTTTAATATCAGTGGCACCTCTGGGTTGTGGTCCTAACCCCATAAGGGTGCCCTCAAGTGTGAACTATGATGAACTAATTATGAGTAGAGGAATTAATGACACACGGACAGACGGAGTAAATTGTCTGAAATGTCCTACAATTAGCAGCACTCACAGGTTGCACTTGCTAGTTATAGTTACCTAAGTAGTTTTATTCATAGAATAAGAATAATAACCTATTAATTATATTTCTTTTTTATTGTGATTTTGACAAGTACAAGTGTATGTAAATTTCATTTCATTATTATTATTTCATGGGAGGTGGTGGGTAAAGTGTCCGGCGTGGGGATCGAACCCACAACCTCTTAGATTTAAAGCGAGCCAAATACCGCTACGGAGGTTGTCTGGCATATTACTTTGATTATACTTTTATTTAATGTTTATATGAATGAATCTAGATTAATAAATCCAGTGGCAGCCAGAGCGTTGGTCCTAACTATTAAGAGTGTTGCTTAGACCTTGGCCGATTTATTATTTTAGAAGTTTTGAGGCATCCTTCTAATATTATAAACGCGAAATTTTGTAAGTATGGATGTATGGATGGATGGATGTTTGTTACTCTTTCACGCCAAAACTACTGAACGGAACTGGCTGCAATTTTGCGCCGGGATAGGTTACACGCTGGATTAACATATAGGCTACAAAACATTACGCTCCGACCCACTGGAGGAGAGTGACGCGGGTAAAGCCGCGGGGCGCAGCTAGTCAAATATATATTCAAAATGAACACTTTTTCTTTGCAATTCAATTAGTGTGATTAAGAAAATTTTCTTAAACAACATAAATTAAATTTTAATTTTAAATAGGTATTTGTAAATGTTATGCTATTGTATCATTATTTTAGGGAGGTAGAGCATAACATTAGTAGGTAGGTACTTAAGTTGAATGAACATGTTGACAGGGAAAGTATCTTTACCTTAAATTATAATAATCATTATCATCATATGGGCATAAAGGCGAGCAGAGCTCCAGCCTTAATAAATGGTTTAAAAACTACAAACAAAGCAACCTGCGCAAGAGGGCGCCCCCTGTGGGGCTTGGACCTCGGCTCAGGGCGGTCGCTGGCGATGAGATTGAGGGATTATGACTTAGTATTTTAGGGGAGTTTTGTGCAACTGTCGCTCTACTTTACAGTTCGCGGGCCTCTCGGACTCGGCATCGGATGGTTCTTTGCAAGCTAAGGGTCAGGAGGTCGAGGGGGGAGAGCACTAATGGTTTAGGCATCAAAACTATTAATAAACAGGTATAGTTTTGGTACTAAAACCATTGGTGTTGAAAGAGGAATACTTCGCCAAATGATTCTATGCTTCGAATAGACCACCCCCTGTCTTCCCATGACTGTCGTAGGAGGCCACTAATGGATGGATAGATGGATGGCTAGCAGCACATATCAGCAAGATTTGCTACCATATTTTTGCAGTACAATATGTATACTGGGTGTGGGTGATTTTTTTACCGTCTTGATACTAATATGGTGTGTTGTGTGAGTGGAATAGAATCTATAGACCACAGTATATTTGTACTAGTATTTCGGTAAATAGAATTTCGAAAATCTCATTAATTAGGTATTTAAAAAGAAATGCGCTATGTAGGGTGTGCATAGCGCGTGCATAATAATAAAATAGGTACCTATAAAAGAGTGAGCAAAATAGAGTGACTACCTACTTAGGTACGCATTTTTACCATTATGATTTTCACTTTATGTCAGTAAAAAAATAGAATGATAAAATAACTATGCCTTAGAAATCTATTTTATATACATATCACGCCCTATTCTTTTCAAGACGGTAAAAATGTTAACCAGTAGCTGTTTTTTAAAGATTACTAGCAGAGTTTTGGAGACTACTAACATTCTTGTGTTGAGCTAAATGAGGCGACCACATGATCGCAAGTCCGACGCCACCCTAGCCATTGGGCTACGGCTCAATATTAATTGTAGGTATGAAATAAATAATAGTTTAAAAAATTAAAAAACACGCTTTTATAGCTAACCGAACTAAAAAATAGAAAATAATTTTTACCTCAAAATAAAATTATAATAAAGCTTAAGTTATTAACAGAATATGCCTATATCCCTTTTCAGTACAATTCAGAGTAAAAAGCGTGGGGTGCATTTTACCACTTTTCATAACCCTCCTCTCATAGATAGTTGCCAATAGAATGATTGTGACATTTACTTTATCAGCACCCCACGCTTTTTACTCTGAATTGAATTATTCTGTTTATAAACTTTATTATAATTTTATCTCGAGGTAAAAAATATTTTCAATGTTTTAGTTCGGTTAGCTATAAAAGCGTGTTTTTTTAAACTATTTTTTTTAAGGATAATGGGAAACTGTTATCAAATTACTGCATTGTCATCGGTCCTTGATACGTATGCAAAGTTTCAAATTAATCAGACTTCTGGAAACTGGTGAAAATTAAGTTCAAAGATTCCGTTACATACATACAACCCAAGCTAATAAAAGCGTGTTAAAAAAATAATGTGCTGTCTGTGTGTTTTAATTTTATTTCCTGGGATGCAACTTGCACCCCCTTCTGACCAATTTATGCACAATATGCAGGAACGACAATAAAAATATGTAAAAATATAATCACCAGCCGCAGACCAGACACGTGTTTCGCACCTCCACGGAGCTTCGTCAGGGTGATGTTGACGAGTGCTACTCAAATGCGCAAATGTTGGTTAAAATTCAGGTTGTCGAATTTTAACCAACATTTGCGCATTTGCGTATCGTAGCGGTATTTGGCTCGCTTTAAATCTCGTAGATTTGTGGGTTCGATCCCCACGTCGGACAGAAATCTTTGTGTTAATTCTAAGATTTCTTTCCGGGTCTGGTTGGTTGAAAGACTACCCTCCGGGCCTCGGAAAGCACGTTAAGCCATTGGTCCCGATTGTTATAACATCATCTGTAATAATGGTACATCAAAGAGCGGGCAGCAGCGTTTCCTTGTGTATTACAACATTATTCAGCGGTCACCAACCGCCCGTCAAGCGTGGAGACTTTGGCAAATACACTCCCTCGTGAGGGAGGAGGCCCATGTTCAGCAGTGGACGTTATACGGGCTCATGATGATGATTATAGGTATTACCACTAAACGAATGAGATTAAAAATGTAACATGGCTGACAACATTTATGTGTGACACTTTTACCTAATCCTCATAGGGAAAGGCGTGATGCTTATATAATAATGAAAGTCATTTAAAACACCAACACTTTGTAACACGTGATTATAAATGATTTTGATTTTGAATAAAATACATAATAAAATCACGTAGGTAGGTATACCTAATGTAACCCATAATTTTGATTTGCAAAAAAATATAACGAATCGAACTTTCTTTTGCAAAAATGTTAGAAAAAGACTGTGCGAGTAAATAAAAAGCGGCCACCTTTTTTAATATACGAAATGGCGGGTGTGATTTTAGAAATTGAAACAAAAAATAGGTATATATATGTTTCTTTGTATGTGTTTGATGAGAACTATACTTACATTTTTTTCTGCGTCATGTACAAAAACTATTTTGGAAAGTTATAACAAAAAATCAAGAAATCTTTGTGTAAATTCTAAGATTTCTTTCCGGGTCCTTTTGGTTGAGGGACTACCCTCCGTGCCTCGGAAAGCACGTTAAGCCGTTGGTCCCGATTGTTATAACATCATCTATAATAATCGTATATCAAGGAACGGGCAGCAGCGTTTCCTTGTGTGTATACAACATGCTACTGTCACCAACCCGCCTGCCAAGCGTGGTGACTATGGCAAATACCCTCCCTCGGGAGAAGGCCCATGTTCAGCAGTGGACGTTATACGGGCTGATGATGATGATGATGATGATTACAAAAAGCATATAATATAACAAATAATAAACAAATTCCAATCTAATGGTTACTACTCATCAATTGAATGGAACACTTCAGCTTCAAATAGGTACCCATCTACCTACCTACTTTTTTTTTAAGATTGCTAGCAGAATTTTCGGACACTACTAGTATTCTTGTTAACCCCTCGTGCTAAGCTAAAATGTTTGTGTTACGAGTGGGTTCACTTCGGTAGTGCAATGGGTGGTGATCGAACCGGCGACCACATGATCGCAACTCCGACGCCATTGGGCTACAACATACTAATTATACTAATATTGTGAAGGGGAAAAATCTGAGTGTTTGTTTGTTTACATTGAATAAGCTCTGAAAGTACTGGACCGATTTCAAAAAAGTTTTTACCTTTAGGAAGCTATGATATCCAGGAGTTACATAGGTTATATTTAACTATGAAGTTCCCACGGGAACGAGGGTTAGGTGGGTGAAACCGTGCGCGGGAAGCTAGTCTAACACCGTAAATGATAGTCGTTGCTAACCATATGCAGAATGATTTGCTATTTTGAGGCTAATCACGTGTGAGTATGACTTTGATAAAAATGTCTTTATTACCAACAACCTCCGCAGCGTAGTGGTCTTCTGGCTGGCTTTTTTTTTTATTACCTTCATTGGCAGACGAGCAAGCGGCACACCTGATGGTAGGTAAGTGTTAAACGCTGCTCATGGACTCAAGCAATGCCAGGGAAGCAGACTGTCATTGCACAAGCCGCTGCCTACCGTGATAGGAGTGCTCTCTTTAAACCTCGTTTGAAGAAGGACATGTCGCTTTAAATCTTGCAGGTCGAGGGTTCGACACCGGACAGAAAATCTTTGTGTTAATTCTATGATTTATTTTCCGGTCTGGTTGGTTTATGCGTCCCTCAAATGCTTTCCGAGGCACGGAGGGTAGTCACCTTCCGTGCCTCGGAAAGCATTTGAAACCGTTGGTCCAGATTTTTATAACATCATCTATCTATAATAATCGTTTATCAAGGAACGGGCAGCAGCGGTTTTTCTTGTGTGGTACAACTTAATACTGCGATCACCAACCCGCATGCCAAGCGTGGTGACTATGGCAAATACCCTCTCCGGGAGGCCCATGTTCTAGAGTGGAAGTTATACGGGCTGATGATGATGATAACGATATGTATAAGTAGGTCTCTAATTCGTGTTAGCCCAGGGCCCAGCAATTTCATGATGGTCGGACCATGAAATTGTTGGGCCCTGGGCTAGTCAGCCAGTCACAACGGATGGCAGGCGTGTATCACGTTCAGTATTGGTATTAGTATCTACACTCAACGCCATCTCTGTTTTTGTGCTCGTACTAACAAGCAACGTGGTTGGGTGAAAACAATAACATGTTTCGGAATTTAACTTTTACATACAAACAAAAATGTTGCTGTATCGGCATAAATTATGTCATAATATTGTTGTAAAACTAACAAAATATACGGTAGATAAGCTCACATATCTTTGAATCATATTTTGTTGAAGAAAATTAATAAATATTGTTCTATTTAAAACAGCGCCATCTGTCAAAATGTTAAGATAAGTTGATCGCGACGTACACATTATTTCCAAGGACAGTAGTGCCATCTATTGGTTTAACACGAAACTATATGTTGGCTTGAACTTAAATTATATATTATATTTTTTATTTAAAACTTCTGCACAAAACAGTATATTGGCGAACTTAATGCTAAAGTACATGGCAATGTGAGCTCTAGTAACTTGTAATTATATGAAATATAGCCTTCCTCGATAAATGGGCTATCTGACACTGAAATTATTTTTCAAATCAGACCAGTAGTTCCTGAGATTAGCGCGTTTAAGCAAATAAACCAACTGTATATATTAGTACAGAAGTATAGATTTTACTTTCATCATAATAAAAGAGAACTACATCAAACATTGCTTTTAAACGGTATTTAAGAATACAAATTAAACTGCCGGGTGAGGTGATCAAATTATTAACATACCGATAAAATAATAAACTCGATTTAACAACTCGATTAGCTCGTCATAAAAATCGATTCGATTCGAAAATATTTAATGAAATATAGTTTGTATGTATTCCAACCATGACTTTATATTTTAATGGTTTTGTTAAAAGATAATTATTAGCTATGCAAGTAAGGTTATATACATGAATGAATTCATAAATAAATAAAAAGTAAAGACACTGAAAAAACGTTAAAACTCTGCCTTGGCATGTACATTCAGCGTACGCACATACGCGTACTATGCTTTATGTTGTCCGGCGGGAAATGCATTCCCACGGCGGCGGCTGCAGCGTATTCTCGCGCTGGCGGTGGGATATGTGGGACGCGCCCTCTCCATAGCGTGGTATGCTAACTCATACTACGAGGAGAGGACCCTACACCACTAAAACCCCCGGACACACCTTCGATCCGCAGTTGGCGGGGGCCGGGTACGCATAAGCAATCCGACACCATAACTATGCCTTACCTTGTCAGTTGAACTGTCGCAGCAGCAAATAATGAAGTTTGTTAACAAACATTCCGAACTGTGGCATGAAAAGGTATACAAATCAAAGCTAAACGTTATTTTTATAACAAACTGTGAAAAATCTGCTCCGTTTTTACTTTTTACTTAGTCTGAAGCTGGCAGCATTGCCTCGTTGAATGGCAATGCTTATCTGTTGTGCAAAACCAGTACTCGGGGAACGTGCCGCATATTTAACAATAACGTACCAACGCAAAAGAGTGATACGCGGACGAAACTACGTGCGGAACTACTTGTAATATATGCTAAAAACTAAAGCAAAAAATGTATACGAATATACTTACATTTTATTTATGTTAATTAAATCAATAAAATATATTGTTTTCAATTAAAATGCACATTTTGTAGTATAATTCATATGCCTAGGTGTTTAACCTCATCCATTGTTCACGCAAAGGTACTTCCTTCAAATAAATTCAAGAATTCAATTGTGTGAGGTGAGACTTATATCTAAATAATTAATTAAACAGGTTGGTGACCGCAGAATTCTATCGTAAGGCGGAGAGAAACGCTGCTGCCCGTTCCGGGAACGGGCAGCAGCATTTCTCTAGCATTAGCAGCTAAACACATGATATACATAATTCCCCCTTGTCCTCCTGACCCTTAGTTTGCTAAGAACCATCCGATGCCCTCGTAGACCCGAAGTCCGAGAGGCCCGCGAAGTAGAGCGACACACGCACAAAACCTCTAAAATACTAAAAGCCAATATCCCTCGATCTCATCGCCAGCGACCGCCCTGAGCCGAGGTCCAAGCCCCACAGGAGGCGCCCTCTTGCGCAGGTTGCTTAGTTTGTAGTTTTTAAACCATTTATTAAGGCTGGAGCTCTGCTCGCCTTTATGCCCGGTGAAGTAGCAAAAGCCTCATGGCTACCTACGTAAGTCCAACCGAAAAAAAAACATGATATAGATGATGTTAGATGTTGTGCTTTCCACTTTTTAAAGCTAGACTTATCGCTACCACACGGAGGTTGAGAAGGTCGTACGTAACAAGTCACTGCTAGTGTTCAACCGTCTTAAGTAGCATAATGATCACCAAATACAAATTAGTTTACAATGTATTATACAGGTACTCTTTTGGATTGGACCTCAACCTTGCCACGATGTTTATTGATTTACTTTTTTTTATCATAATATGTGTCATTGTAAATATTAAATGCTTACCAAAATTCACAATATATTTTGATGAAATAATATTATTTCTTGTATTTAACACAAATCAATGTTCTGGCTAGATATCGCTACATTTTTGGCCGCAGTAATAGTTGACTGTTCAGTATTTTTTCATTTCATCACTAGGTGGCGTTGATTTGACTGTAAGGTATGTGTTTGTGTGTGTATTTATTCCCCCCCCCCATATATATTTTTTCCTGTTCATGGGGGGGAGTATGAACAGGAAAAGGAAATACACATACCTACATGTGAACCCATATTAACAATAGCACTGATAATAATGTATTAGTATTAAAATCAGTACTCTTCTCATTGAAGTGAAGGTGTGATCCTGATATTCAATTGCTAACAAATCATACCCCAGCAGTATTTTATGATTGTTCAAAAGCATAGCGGAAACGAAATTTTACACTCACCTTTACCCGTCACCAACCATATTTCGCACACCTTCCCATGGTCTACATACATCAAATAGTATAACTAGTATAATTGCGTTGTTTATTTACTTTCGATTTTGGGTTGTTGACCCCAAATTGTCAAGATATTTAGGAAGAAAGTAAATCTGAAACTATGGGAAAAGGGCGCTAATGTCGATGCCATGATTGTGGTAGTTGAAGCCATAAAAGTGAGCTAGCAATTGAGATAACATTAACCCAGAAAATAAACGAATAATACTCTACGAAGAGATTGGACTGTGATGAAAATCTATAATAATGAATAGGGACCGGATTATATGCATCTGCATTCGCATATTTGCATATGCATTTGCATATCCGTTTGCATATGCATTCTCATATTTGCATATGCATCTGCATATCCATTTGCATATGCATTCGCATATTTGCATATGCATTGGCATATTTAATCCATTCTCAACGGTTCTAGCATATATTACCTAAGATCTAGTTATGATGCATATTATCGGTATATTTACAATATTTTTCCGAGTGCACTGCAGTCATCCTGCGTTCCAATATGCGATAAAAATTTGACCAAATTTTATAGTCACAAAATAAATACATATATAGGGTGACTGGTAATTAGTGACCGATACCTAAACACATGATTGTGCTCATGACAACAATCAACTCTTACTATGGCACCAACCCTCAAATCGCGAAAAAAAAATCAGCTGTTCCATACATTCATGTTCACATAACTCGTCAACATGGTAGGGAACAGCTGATTTTTTTTTCGCGATTTCAGGGTTGGTGCCATAGTAAAAGTTGTTTGTTATCATGAGCAGAATCATGTGTTTAGGTATCGGTCACTAATTACCAATCACCCTATATTAGTAATAATTATTTTAAATAATTTTATTTTCATGCAATGTTAATACTGTAATGTGTAATGTTACCCATGGTCGCCTATTTTAGGATAATTTACTAATTATATGCTGATATCGAAATAAAAAATAATTAAACCTTACTTTTCTTCTTTTTTTAAGAATTGAATTGATTGTATTAAAATGTATCATTTAATTTCCCTTATTCTGCCAATTTTCGTGCAAATTTCAAGTATTTTTCATGCATATAACAAGCTTTTCATGTTGTATGTAATCCGGTATCTAATAATGAATAGTAGTGGTCGCCCATTGGTCGAAATTAGACCATAGATAATTAAAAAAAATAGTAATCTTTATCTATACTTAATATTACAACGAGGATTAGTTTGTATTTTTATATGTTCAATAAATACTGAACGGATTTCGATAATTTTTTCACCATTAGAATGTATAAAAGTCCACCCGTGCGAAGCGTACGGCGTACGGAGTAAACTATAAGTAGAGAAAATTTCATACTCCTCCGTCCGCGCCATTTTCATACTCCTTCGTCCGCGCCATTTTCATACTCCTTCGTCCGCGCCATTTTCATTCTCCTCCGTCCGCGCCATTTTCATACTCCTTCGTCCGCGCCATTTTCATACTCCTTCGTCCGCGCCATTTTCATACTCCTTCGTCCACGCCATTTTCATACTCCTTCGTCCGCGCCATTTTCATTCTCCTCCGTCCGCGCCATTTTCATACTCCTTCGTCCGCGCCATTTTCATACTCCTTCGTCCGCGCCATTTTCATTCTCCTCCGTCCGCGCCATTTTCATACTCCTTCGTCCGCGCCATTTTCATACTCCTTCGTCCGCGCCATTTTCATTCTCCTCCGTCCGCGCCATTTTCATACTCCTTCGTCCGCGCCATTTTCATACTCCTTCGTCCGCGCCATTTTCATTCTCCTCCGTCCGCGCCATTTTCATACTCCTTCGTCCGCGCCATTTTCATACTCCTTCGTCCGCGCCATTTTCATTCTCCACCGTCCGCGCCATTTTCATACTCCTCCGTCCGCACCATTTTCATTCTCCTCCGTCCGCCCCATTTTCATACTCCTTCGTCCGCGCCATTTTCATACTCCTCCTTCCGCGCCATTTTCGTTAAATCTGGTAGGTATCTACAAAGTTTTCGCTTCACATTACTACATAGTATAAAACAAAGTCGCTTCTTGCTGTCTGTACCTATGTATGCTTAGATTTTTAACCTGTGGAAACTGAGGGACCTAAATGGGATCTAATATCTATGTTTTTGTCGCAATATTGTAATGGCTTTATGTTAGACTTTTTGGTATTATTTTTGTTATTTATTATTATTTCTGACATGCACATAACAATTGAAATATAAATTGATTGACCAAATGAATTATTTCTTTACTTGTTATTCTTCTTATTTAAATTGACGTGCTTAATATTGTAACCAGTGACATTTGATGTAGGTAATATTTTTGACTTTTTTATTTTTTTATTAATTGTGTTTCAAATGTTTTGACATGTAATTTGTAATAATGGATTTTTATAAATTTCTAACACTATTGATTGTTATCTGAAATGAATTATATTTAATTGAATATGTTTTGCATGCCCATGTGACGGCAGAACATGGAGAGCTAACTTATAAGACAACATCTATGTACCAATTTTTACCCATGTTTGCAAACTAATAAATGATTTGATTTGATTTGATTTAGAACTACGCAACGGATTTTAATGCGGATTTTTTAATTGATAGAGTGATTCGAGAGGAAGGTTTATATGTATAATACATCAGCATTGCACCCGTCCGACTAGTATTAATATATAAGTATTGAAAGATTATAAAGAGAAAAGTTTTCTTTTTAAAGATTACTATCAGACTTTTGCAGTCTACTAGTATTCTTGTTAACCCCTCGTGCTAAGCTAAAATGCTTGTGTTACGAGTGGGTTCACGTCGGTAGCGCAATGGGTGGGGTTCGAACCGGCGACCTCAAGATCACAAGTCCGACGCCCTAGCCATTGGGTTACAAGGGCTTTCAGGCTTTCAGGAGTAACGTAGCACAGAAAAGTAATGTGTTAAAGAGACAACCTTCTTAGCGTAGCGGTATTTGGCTCGCTTTAAATATCGGAGGTCGTGGATTTGATCCGCACGCCGGCCAGGAAATCTTTGTGTAAATTCTAAGATTTCTTTCCGGGTCTACTTGGTTGACTACCCTCCGTGCCTCGGAAAGCACGTTAAACCGTTGGTCCCGATTGTGATATCATCATCTATAATAATCGTATATCAAGGAACGGACAGCAGCGTTTCACTATAGCAAATACCCTCCCCGGGAGGAGGCCCATGTTCAGCAGTGGACGTTATACGGGCTGATGATTAATGAGTTAGAAAACCGAAGAAATAACAAACGCGGACAAAGTAGCGAGCTTCAGCTAGTTGTACCATACGTACATACGTACGTGCTAATTATGCATTAGATAGTTTATTAAATTCATCTAATATTTTATCATCTAACGATGTTATAAAAATACGTGATTAATAAGATATTAATAACTAATTTATGACGCAATTTGTGAGATAGAAAGATACGCGCAACAGTATTATCGACCAAATCTATAATCATCATCATCAGCCCATAACGTCCACTGCTGAACTCGGGCTACTTCCCGAGGGAGGATTTTAGCCATAGTCACCACGCTTAGCCGGCGGATTGGTGACCGCAGTATTGTGTTGTAACACACAAGGAAACGAAATGCTGCTTGTTCACTGGTATGCGATTGCTATAGACGATGTCAACAGATTCTCCTGGGTCATTAACCCCCCCCCCCCCTTCCATTAACGTAATAATTTTACGTGCCCTTGAGTAACCCTTAGGTAGGTACCACTTACTTTCCTTTACTTTCCACCCGACCCTAAGTTTGCAAAGAACCATCCGATGCCCTCGTAGACCCGAAGTCCGAGTGTCCCGCGAACTGTAAAGTAGAGTAACAGTTGCAAAAAACTCCCCTGAAATACTAAAAGTCATAATCCCTCAATCTTATCGCCAGTGACCGCCCTGAGCCGAGGTCCAAGCCCCACAGGGGGGGCCCTCTTGCGCAGGTTTCTTAGTTTGAAGTATTTTAACAATTTGTTAAGGCTTTAGCTCTGCTCGCCTTTATGTCCGGTGAAGTAGCAAAAGCCTCGTGGCTAATTACGTAAGTCCATCCGAAAAAAAAACACCTTTACTATATGAGCCCGTTTACGTCCACTGTTGACCATGAGCCTCCTCATTAACAGACCTTGCCAAGCATGGGCCGTTTTTTTTTTTTGTCCGGGTCGTAATGCTTTTACCCATTCCCACCTTGCTGCAGCGTATTCGCGCACTGGCGTGGGATATGTGGGACTCGCCCTCTCCATAGCGTGGTATGCTAAACTCATACCACGAGGAGAGGACCCTACTACCATTAAAACCTCCCGGACACTCCTTCGATCCGCCGTTGGCGGGGGCCGGGTACGCATGAGCAATCCGGCCCCCCGACGGCATAATCACCACGCTTAGTGGATTGGTGACCGCAGTAAGATGCAGAGTATCTTTGAGCTGATAGATGCTGCTGCCCATCCATCAGCTGTATGTCCCATAGTCGCTCTTACGACACCCATGGGAAGATTGTGGTCTATTCTAAGCCGCGAGCCACACAGCTCAAATGTCAACTCAGTGATTGTGTTTTTAAGATTTCGTTATTTCTTTTTAACTTTAAAACAAGTAACATTTATTAAAAGAACTGGAATGATATTAATAAGGCTCTGAGACCTTGAAAATAAAGAATGTTTTATTTTATATTTGATGTTAAATAAAGTTACGTTTTAATCGGGTGGGTTCCGTATATGATATATATATACAAGGTGTAACGGAAAGGGTTTATACATAGAAAGAGCAAGGCTTCTTTGGATCATAACAAACGATATGGCAAGGGTTTCAACTCAAAATAAACTCAATGCAAACAAAAAATCAAAATGCGGAATTTATTCAGAAATACCAGGTGTAAGAGGTTTATTTTTACTTGCAAATATTTCGTTGACATCGATCAGCTGATTGAGTGCTAGTGATGTATTTATTTCAATTTGATAAGTTTGGTTTCTGGTATCTATGAATTTAAAAAAATCATTGCTTCCGGACTTGTACAGATAGGATTAAATAACCCTTGCCATATCGTTTGTTATGATGATCCAAAAAAGCCTTGCTCTTTCTATGTATAAACCCTTTCCGTTACACCTTGTATATATTTTTAAGATTACTAGCAGAGTTTTGAAATCTACAAGTAGGTATTCTTGTTAACCCCTCGAGCTAAGCTAAAATGCTTGTGTTACGAGTGGCTCCACGTCGGTAGTGCAATGGGTGAGATTGAACCGGCGACCACAAGATCACAAGTCCGACTTCCTAGCTATTGGGCTACGGCCGCTTCAATTTGAATGCTGAGGTTTCTATTTCTTTGTGCATTAACACTTAAGTGGATTAAATCATTTGCATCATCGGTCCATGTTATGTCAATGGACATTGGACATGGGCAATGGGCATGTCAATTGAACATGGGCCTTCTGCGATGGGATTTCGTCACTATGCTATATGCAATCTCCGTGGCGAAGCGGTATAATTCTCGCTTTCAGTGTCGAAGGACGTGGGCTTTATACCTCCATACTCCTCTGAGCCGTGGAATGCACGTTAAGCCGTTGGTCGCGTTCGTTATAACACCATTTATAACAATCTTTTACCGGAGAGCTCGTATACGGAAACTGCGGTCATCAACCCGCCTACCAAGTGTGGTGATCATGGTAAAAAAATATATTAAGATGATTCACCGCGTATTTGGAATGAGAAGAGGGCAGATCCTCCTACATTTGGAACTTTTGAGTACTCCTCCTTCTCCATTTGGGAGGGTACCAGGAGACGCTTCGGCATAATATCATAAAAAGGAAATATTTGATTGTCTGTTTGCATTGAATAAACTCTTGAACTACTGGACCGATTTCAAAAATTATTTTACCTCTAGAAAGCTATGCTATTTACGAGTAAAATAGTTTATATTTGATTATAAAGTTCCTACGGGAACTGAAGCTACGCGACTGTATCGCGCGGGAAGCTAGTAAAAAGTACCTAAGCATCTACTACGCAACAAAACACAATGAAATTGTCTTCAACAAGCTAATTCATAATAACTTAATTGTACAGAACATTCTCGAACATTAAATCGATTAATACTGCTATTATATTCAAAGGTCATTACCAATTATATCCTTGCGGAACCCTGTGCCGCACATTGACCGCTTCACTTGCGCTACTCGCATAAGTAAACGGCCCCGTTAATAACACGCACGTATTAAAAAAAACTGTATCAACAAATTGAATAAAATTAACAATTAAATTGATTAATAATCCAAATTCAAATTGCAGATTTCAACCATTTCAAATTTATTATTATTTATAATTTATTATTAAATCGTTCGAAATTTAAACTATAAACTTAACATTTCAAAAAAAAGCATTCGAAAATGACCGAGTTGAAATTTCGTGTGAGTGAAATGGACCATAAGGACCATAACAAAAGACTGTCGTTTCGTTATTATTTAAGACTAGTGTTCCATTTGATAGCGGTGTGCTTGTTCCATTCGGTCAGTTTGTATGGACTGTATTTATGGATTCTATTTTTGAAATTGGAGGAGCCAGTGGATCCTTTGTTGCAGTTGGTGCAATGGTTCATGCCATTATTTCTGACAAATTGGAATTTTGTGAGTATTTTTTTGTTATTTCTGTGTATTTTTATGTTACTGGCTGTCGGATCAATATTTATTGTCTGGTTGTTTCGAATACAATTTCGATGTGAAATAGAACACACGTCATTTCAAGACATATTAATTGTAGTTTAATATATGCAATACAAGTGTTTAAAGATGTATTCAGCTGTTTGGTAGTTTCATACATACACATATCTGAATAATAATATCAATAATGATATAAGCGTTTAATTAATCGGTATTTAATTGTTCAGCTTATGTTTTATGTAATAAAAAATAAATTCCAATTTCCTTAAGTCACTCCAAAACTTGAGAATCGATTTAAGTAATTATTTATATTATAATTCTAATTGATCAGCGCCATCTAGTTTTAACTTAATGAATTGAATTAGTACACTAGCTTCGGTAGGTTATATCCGCGTAGCTCGCGTACCCGTGGGAACTTCATAATAAAATAGCTTATAGCCTTACTCGATAAATGGGCTATCTAACACTTAAAGAATTTTTCAAATCGGATCCGTAGTTCTTGAGATTATTGCGTTCAAGTAAACTAACTCTTCAGGTTTCAGGAACAGGAGTTACCTGGAAGCTAGGACTTAAAAAGATACTATTAAATTAATCAATTGTTCCAAATAGTTCAAATTCTCGCTTTGTTTATAAATGTGTGTGTGACGTCATTAAAAAAAACAAACATTTGCCTACTTTATAATAACGTGATTTATGTTTTCGGAAGGCCAATGTTAATTTATAATTGCTTTATATTCTGTGTTTATACTTTTTATCTCATTAATGCGTGTAAATTGAAATGAACAAAAAAAAAAAGAAAATAAAGAACAATTTTATTGTTATTACATACTACATAAATGTATAACAGGTGTTTGTGTTCTTGTTTTTAAAAATACAACTGCTAGACTAGGGATATTAACCCGATGGCTAGGGGCGTCGTACTTGTGATCTTGTGGTCGCCGGCTCCCCACCCATTGCACTACTGACATGCTCTCAGCAGCTCTGCTAGTAATCTTTTTTTGAATATCCATGTGTACCATGTCCATGGGGACTTGGGGAGTTTAGTGGGCTCACAAATTTTGTGATTCCCGCAAGAGCTTGGGCAAGCATTTTACCCCGGTCAAAAAAAAATGGAGTTTAGTGCAACTGTTGCTCTACTTTACAGTTCGCGGGCCTCTCTGACTTCGAATCTACGAGGGCATCGGAAGGGAATAAATATGAGGAATATTGTTTTAGTCAAGACACGGTGCTGTTCATGCCTGTGATTATAGTTCATACTCTATCTATAGCTTGTCCTAAGATTTACCCAAAAAAAATCCATATCGCAGGAATCAAACGTCCTAGACTGATTTTAGCGCGGGAATCGATCCTCCTATACTACCGCTGTTACGTAGATTGCTACCAACATACGGATATTAACTCATCATATTTCACAGCTCATGCGTCCGATAATTGAGTAATAGGGTAAATTATGTTGTTTCTCGACGGTTCCACGCATTGGGTAAACCGGAATTAGGGCGTTTACCCTTGTTTTTACACATCATAGGTTACTTATTATGTGGATATATGAATTAAATAACATACAGCAATAGACAACCTCACTGGCATAGCGGTATAAGCCTCGTCATAAGTTTTGGAGATCGCGGGTTCGATTCCTGAAACAGATCGAAACGTCTGATTCGTGCAGGGACTACCCTCTGTGTCTCGGAAGATTAGTTAACCCGTTGTTAGTGGTTGTTATAGCATTATTTATAAGAATCGTATACAAGGGAAAGTGCAGAACTGTATCTAGTTCTGTAAACTGTCTGTAATTGACTTCATTGCATACCTTAACTAACTATAAATACCGCTTGTGCTGTCTCAATATCATTCAATCTTATTGAATAAAAAATAAATAAATAATAACAAAACCGTTGGAATAATAAATAGGTATTCCTACTAAAAAATAAATGGACCAAAACCCCGCGTATTTGTCGATTTGAGTATGTTTCGCCGGACCGTCTCATGTGGACCGTGTTGAAACCGGCGGCGACGGTAGCATTAAAGTGCGCCCGTCATTATATATGCTCATGCTTTTGGCATAATATAGGCATTTTGAGATGTTAAGAACAAGCATTTTGCGTCGCTAACAGCAATATAAATAAATTATAACAATTAATTAAACTATAAATAATTACAATTATTATTTGAAAAGTTACCTATTTATAATATTGATAGAATTAACTTTAATGTACAGAATAATTCAAAAACTAAACTTATCAAATAAAAATAACCTTTAAATAAAGCTAACTAATATAAAATTAAAAACTACCAAAAGTATAAACTAACGTATAAACTAAATACTACTCTAAAATGGCGTCTCTGACAAGCATTCCTTGTATGCTGGCAGCATTGCCACGCTGAAAAGCAATGCTTATATGTTGAGCAAAGTAAACACCGTTTAAAAATAAATAACAAATGTAATTTAATTGATTTAACATAAATGAATTTTTCAATTAATCTATTGTTAGGAATTAGTTGATGTGTTGACAGGCGACGTCACGTAGATAATGATTTAATCAAATTAAATCTTTGTTTGTTAATTAATTTGTATTTTGTTTTAATCTTGATTTTTGAGTAATTCCTAGAACAATAGTATATACAGGCTTATTTTTAAAACATTAACAACCTTTCAGAGGGTGAAAGTACTGATGATTATAAACAACTTTTACTATGGAACCAACACTGAAATCGCAAAAAAAAATCAACTGTTCCATACATTTTGTCGAGGTAAGTGAACATAAATGTATGGAACAGCTGATTTTTATTTTTTTTATTTCTCTCCCTGTTTGTCTGTTTTAATCGCCGAAACTGTAGCACATATTTAAATAACATTTTTCATGGTGGTACCTTACATCCTCGGTCAACAATTTAAATACTTTTAATCACAGAAAATTAATGATCCCGTGGGATAGTTATTCCCTCGGTTTTTTGTTCTTTTCTAAAAGATAACTCGAAGCCGCAGTCGCTAGTATTCTTGTTAACCCCTCGGGCTAAACTAAAATGCTTGTAATACGAGGGAATTCACGTCGGTAATGCAATGGGTGGGGTTCGAACCGGCGACCACAAGATCACAAGTCCGACACCCTTGCCATTGGACTACTGTAGCTTCAAGTTATTATAAGTATATATATACCATTTATTATAGCTGGAGCTCTGCTCGCCTTTATGCCCGGTGAACTAGCTTAAGCCTCGTGGGTGAGAACATAAAAGTACGTTCGAAATAAACTATTTAAATGGAAACTGAAATAGAAAATATATAAAAATAGCAATTGGCCCGAGTGTTGGTGAATAAGCTTATCATTTTTTTATGGATTGTATTCTTTTAAAAGATTTTTTGTTTTTGAGAAAAACACGTAGGTATAAAAGAATTCTATTTGGACAAAAACATCAATAGCGTTTAAACATTAAAAACACTTTTGACTGCCGGCAACTAGAAGACTAAAATAACTATTAATTATATTAGCAAAAAATCCTTTCATATATTAATAATGCTTTTACACAAAATTTTCCGATTTTTTATGATTTTTTTCATGTCCTTTTTTATCACATAATTGCTAGCTTCCCGCGCGCAGTTTCACCCGCGCATCTCCCGTTCCTGTGAAAACTTAACAAACAAATGAAATATAGCCTAAGCCTTTGAAACTGTACCAAAACTTCTTGGACTTCTGAGTATGTTTCGCCGGATCGTCTCGATGAGGCTGCGCTTACACCCCACTGAGTTTGTTTCGCCGGGTCTTCTCAGTTGGGGCGTATTGGATCAGCTGGTAGCACTAAAGCGCGTTCGTCGTTATATTTTATGCTCATGGTCCACCTAAATAATGACAATTGTTTTGGCAAAATATAGACAGAACAAGCATTTTTCGTTGCTAAGAAAAGTATAAATATTTTTTATTATAACAATTAATTTAATAGATATAAAGCAATAACAAATATAATTAATAATTTTTCTAACTATTATTTGACTATTTACAAGTGCCTGTAATTGTTTTACGTAAATAAAAATGATTTTCATTTCATTTTATTTATTTATAAACTCTCCGCCACAGACCGTCCTGAGCTAAGATCCAAGTCAAAGTACAGGGGACGCCCCCTTGCGCAGGTTGCTTAGAAGACTACAATATTTGCGCCTCTTAATATTCTCCGCGGATTTGGGGCCTTACTCTAAGTCCCGGAAAGAACGCGAACAATACAATTTGTTCGTGTTCGCCATGTTTTGTTCGTCCGTGCGCACACGGCTTTATAGGCTACAGAGGTCGTCCGCCAAATTAATTTATGCCAGATTTTTTTGCCAAAAAAACTATTTCAATGTAACCGAATCTATTATTGTGTGTTAGTTATATCATCATTATGTGTTTACACATTAAGAAGTTACCACGATTTTGTCATTGCTTTGTTTAAAAGTTGAAATAAAAACATTTACTTATTTATTTAGTACAAAACTAAATTTAGTTTAGTCGAATAAACAGTGTGTATAGTCGTGTTAAAGTGATTAAAATTATTTATTTTAAATTAAATACTAAAATAAATGTGATCCAGGCAAAAAATAGTATAAAAAAATAGAAAGTATTTTAAATAAGTATACTTTATTATTAAAGTTCAAAAATAAATGTTTATTAATAATATTAATGCAAAAATAATTAATTTGATGTTTGATTAAAAATTGAATGTTCTTTTTATAAATTGATTTTTCTTCAGCTTCATATTTTTACCTGTTTTTGTTTGTTGTGTTTAGAACAAAAACATTTTTTCATCATGTTTTCCGTTTGTGATTGTAATAAAATAAGATTTGTTCTAAGAACATTGCATCATATAATAAGTTGTTGTGTTTTTTACTTTGTGTTCGGTTGGGCGCTCGCATTGCGATTTAGTTTGACGGAGGAAGATTTTAAGAACAAAGATTTTGCGGTGATCCGAGATTATGCGGCTCTCATGGCTACTAATTGGAATTTGGTATGTCTTTGGTGTTTATTATTTTATTTTTTGATCGGGCATAATTTCTCCATAGACCTACCTACAAAATAAATAATTAATTTTTACTAAGGTACTAAGTATAATAATAATAATATGACAACCTCCGTAGCATAACAGTATTTGGCTCGCTCTAAATCTGGGTGTCCGTGGGTTCGATCCCGGACAATAAATCTTTGTGTTTTCTAAGATTTCTTTCCGGGTCTGGTTGGTTCAGGGACTATAACCTCTGTGCCTCGCACGTAACGCCGTAGGTTCCGATTACTGTAATATAAATAATCGTATATCAAGGAAAGGGCAGCCGCGTATTTTACAACATAACACTGCGGTCACCAACCCGCCTGCCAAGCGTGGTGACTATGGCAAACACCTTCGGGAAGAGGCCCATGAAATAATGAAATAATGAAATTTATTCAGCACTTAGGTATTTACATACACTTGTACTTGTCAAAATTACACTGTATAAGACTATATCAAACAAAAGTATCACTTAAGTAGCTAAAAACATTGTTAAAATTATTTGATATTACAGAATTTTTAATCAGTCTGTCCGTCTGTCGTACGATAACAACAAATGTGCACATTATAGTAAGATACCTTAGAGGTAACAGGTCTAAAAATTCCAAGAATCCGGCCCAAATCTAAGCGACATCCACCCTTAAGGGGTTAGGCTTAGGACCATCGCTCGGGGTGCCACTGGAGTAAAGAGTAGATTTACGAACAGTGGTGGTGATCGCTGGCACGAGATCACAGTTCGGGGAATAAGCAACAACGCGGTCCTCGGTCATGCCGTCGAGGATCCTACACTAGCTAACCTGCAACCTTTCACTAGCTACCTAAGTGGACGACCCGGAGAAGAAAGGAAGAAAGAAACTCCGAGATTTTTTTTTTAGTCTCTTTTGCTGTTTCTTTTTTTTTATGTCATGTTCAGCAGTGGACGATATACGGGCTGATGATGATGATGATAAGGTATAATAAGATGATATGTCAATTTAACTACCTACCTAGTTTCCTGTTAGGTCGTCTAATAGTTGATATTCTGATGTTACCTTGAGAATCTATTCATTATTACTAATTATAGGTTATTAAGAACATGTAGGTATGTAATTTTATATCTTGTCCTATCTACTAAACACGAGATCGTCTGCGTATAATAACTATTAGCCTCTCTCACGCGGTTTAAGCCGCGTAGTTAAATCAAGGCAACCACAACGGCGGAGTATGTAGCCCCCCCCACCAGAGTAGGATCGAACGTTGAGAGCGTTTTACCCGCGTTACTCTGCTCCAGTGGGTCGGAGCGCGATGTTTTGTAGCCTTTATGTTAATCCAGCGTATAGCCTATCCCGGTGCAAAATTTCAGCCAATTCCGTTCCGTAGTTTTGGCGTAAAAGAGTAACAAACACCCTTTTTTTTCGGTTGGACTTACGTATGTAGCCATGAGGCTTTTGCTACTTCACCGGGCATAAAGGCGAGCAGAGCTCCAGTCTAGATAAATGGTTAAAACACTACAAACTAAGCAACCTGCGCAAGATTGCGTCCCCTGTGGGACTTGGACCTCGGCTCAGGGCGGTTGCTGACGGGGAGATTGAGGGATTATGGCTTTTAGTTTCTTTAGGGGAGTTTTGTGCAACTGTCGCTCTACTTTACAGTTCGCGGGCCTCTCGGACTTCAGGTCTACGCAAACTAAGGGTCTAAGGGTCGGGAGGACGAGGGGGGTATCACACGTTGAGAGCCCCGCGCCGTAGGCAAGCGTCTTATCGGCGCCCTTATTTTATAAATAATGAACTGCACCCCGCGGTTTTACCCGCGTTACTCTGCTCCAGTGGGTCGGAGCGTGATGTTTTGTAGCCTATATGTTAATCCAGCGTATAAACTATCCCGGTGCAAAATTTCAGCCAATTACGTTCGGTAGTTGTGGCGTTAAAGAGTAGCAAACATCTATTCATCCATCCATCCATCCCTACAAACTTTCGCGTTTATAAGGGGTTTTTACATACACTTGTACTAGTCAAGAAAATTCACAATGCATATAAAATTAATTATGAATAGGTAACATTTACTATTATTATTGATATAATTATGTTTAAATTTATTTCAGGTGTGCTAAGAAGTCTGTCAGTCTTGTGTTAGTAAATTACTATTTGCTATTATAACACTAGCTTCCCGCGCGCGGTTTCACCCGCGTAACTCCCGTTCCCGTGGGAAATTCATAATAAAATATAGCCTATGTCCTTTCTCAGGCTCTAGACTATATCTGTACCAAATTTCATTTAAATCGCTTCAGTAGTTAAGGCGTGATTGCGTAACAGACAGACAGAGTTACTTTCACATTTATAATATTAGTAAGGAGTAAGGATTTTATGAATAAAAAAAATATTTTATTTTTCGCGTAATATTAGTAGGACTAGTAACTACGAGTAAAAATTTGACGGCTGTAATAGGCGTTAATAAATGTAAAAAAAAAAATCATTTTTCCACGTGTATTGAATTGGTTATTACTCTATGCTTCGGCCATCAAGGTTAAAATAATTATAAATACCTTTGAAATAATTACAAGCGACTGAGCATGTTAGATCAATCCTTACTATCCTTACTAATATTATAAATGTGAAAGTAACTCTGTCTGTCTGTCTGTCTGTTACGCAATCACGCCTTAACTACTGAAGCGATTTAAATGAAATTTGGTACAGATATAGTCTAGATCCTGATAAAGAACATAGGCTATATTTTATTATGAATTTCCCACGGGAACGGGAGTTACGCGGGTGAAACCGCGCGCGGGAAGCTAGTGTTAAAATAAATCAACAATTCATTATTTTCATACGCCACGCTGATGTTTAAATTTTTAAATGGGGAGAATTTTGATTTAGCAAAAAATTAGATATAGTACCCTTACTATATAATATAGTAAGGGTGGGAACCTTAGTTCCAGCGTATATAGGGTAGTGACCGATACCTAAACACATGATTGTGCTCATGATAACAAACAACTTTTACTATGGCACCAAACCTGACATCGCGAAAAAAAATCAGCTGTTCCATACATTCATGTTCACATAACTCGTCAACATGCTAGGGAGCAGCTGATTTTTTTTCGCGATTTCAGGTTTGGTGCCATAGTAAAAATTGTTTGTTATCATGAGCACAATCATGTGTTTAGGTATCGGTCACTAATTACCAGTCACCCTATACACCGCCCGCGCGCTCCTTTGTACATTCGCGGCCCTAGGCATATGCCTAGTTTGCCTTATGGATAATTCCAGGGATATAAAGGCGCACGTGTTACCGTGTGGTTTCCGGCTTAGAATAGACCACCCCATGTCCTCCCATGGGTGTCCTAAAAGGCAACTAAGGGACATATGGCTGATGGATGGGCAGCAGCATCTATTAGCTCAAGGTTAACATCTTACTGCGATCACCAATCCGCCTGCCAAGCGTGGTGACTATTGCAAAGCCCTCCCTCGGGAGGAGGCCCATGTTCAGCAGTGGACGTTATACGGGCTGATGATGATATAACAAACGCGAACTGTAACGTAGAGAGACAGTTGCACAAAACTCCCCTAAAAATCTCAACGTCATCCAATTCAAGCTCCACACCCTCTTGAGCAGTTTGCTTTGATTGTAGGTTATAAACAATTTATTAAGGCTGGAGGTCTGCTCGCCTTTATGCCCGGTGATGTAGCAAAAGCCTCCTGGCTGGGTATATGCGTCCGTTCGAAAAAAAACTTACTATAGGTTTAATAAAATAGTTGCGATTGAGAATCGAATCCAAAACACCGGGTCACAAAAGCAATTATCATAACCACTAAGCTACCAGCGAAGTTTCTGTATAAAATATTAAAAAACATATACAATTTTAAAACTTCTTCAAGATTATTGTGTGTAGTAATGAGATTGTACATGCAAAGGTTTAAAAATAACTTGATTCTAAAAAAGACATAATAAGCTAAAGGAAAACCGGTTAAACGAAGGTTCTGTTTCACATTTATCGTTGGCAAGATTTGTTTGTTTTATCATCATCATCATCGGCCCGTATAACGTCCAATGTTGAACGTGGGCCTCCTCCCGGGGGAGGGTATTTGCCATAGTCACCACGGTTGGCAGTCGGATTAGTCGACAGTTGCACAAAACTCCCCTAAAATACTAAAAGTCATAATCCCTCAATCTCATCGCAAGCGTCCGCCCAGAGCTGAGGTCCAAGCCCCACAGGGGGCGCCCTCTTGCGCAGGATGCTTAGTTTGTAGTTTTTAAACAAAAAAACTCGTTGGTGACCGCAGTATTATGTTGTACCACACAAGGAAGCGCTGCTGCCCGTTCCCTGATATACGATTATTATAGATGACGTTATAACAATCTCTGAGATTTAAAGCGAGCCAAATACCGCTACGCTACGGAGGCTGTCTTGATTGTTAGTTTGAATAAGCTCCGGAACTCCGGAGGCTAATCACGTAATGATATTATCTCTGATTTTGATAAATATGTCTTTAATAATCAGCGTTTACTATGCATTCAAAACATATATTAAGTTCGCCAGTTTTTCGGCCAACGGTCATCTGTTCTCCGTGCTATATAGCCTGCCCATTACCGCTTCAACGAACTAATCCGTTGGATTATGTCGGTATAACCCGCTTTCTTCTACGTAATAAATTATTAAGCAAACATAATTTGACCGAACTAGGGGGTAGCCGGCGCGTCGCTGTCATTATGAGGGCAGTCTCGGATAAATTGGTGTGCATGGCAAAGGCAAAGGGAGGCCACCGCCTCCCACGACCTTTCGCTTTCGACAATCTTTGAGATGATGGTCGGCAGTGAGAGGTCGGATCCCACCACTCCAGCGAGCTCTTCCCTCTCGCTGGACCACGCCAGACACTACCACCGTGTGCTGTATAGTCAGCGCTGTCATAGTGGTGACAGCGAGTGTCCGGCTCCCTCTACGCCACATGCCTGTGGCCAAAACAACCGTGGCCCGTTACTACCTGTGCAACGTGGTAGGTGTCGACGTCTGGTCCACTTTGTATAATGGAGCCCATCCGGGAGGCGTTTGGGGCGCTCGATCACAGATTAATAAATAGTTAAGTAACTATTTATTAATCTGTGATCGAGCGCGACTACTACGAGCACTACGACCCGACCCAAAAGTTAGTACTGCCTAATGCGTAACTCTAAGTTATATAATAACTGCTGTCAAATGGTGTTTCCGTAAAATTAATGATTCTAAAAACAAAAAGGAAAAATATCTAAACAAAAACTCGTGTGCGTCATATTGGTAAAAACTTAACTATTTAAGATTTTTGAATTCAATGGAAATATGTTCATGGCCGTCAATCGTCCAAAATTTTTCAGTCATCATCATCAGCGTATAACGTCCACTGCTGAACAAGGGCCTCCTCCCGACGGAGGGTATTTGCCACAGTCACCACGCTTGGCAGGCGGGTTGATGACCGCAGTTAGACATACTAAGAAACGCTGCTGCCCGTTCCCTGATATACGATTAATATAAATGATGTTATAACATGCTTTCTGAGACACGGAGGGTAGTCCCTCAACCAACCAGACCCGGAAAGAAATCTTAGAATTTACACAAACATTTCCTGTCCGGCTTGGAGATCGACCCCACGACCTTCGAGATTTAAAGCGAGTCAAAAAAAATCTCAATAGCATTTTGAATAACTTTCTGCTCGCGGTTTTATCCGCGTACCTAGCGTTTCCGAGTAAACTCACCTATTACTACCTATATAATATAATATTATAAAACTGCAGAGTTTGTTTGTTTGAACGCGCTAATCTCATGAACTACTGGTCTGATTTAAAAAAATCTTTCATTGTTGGATAGTCCTTTTATCGAGGAAGGTTATAGGCTATGTTTTATTATGAGGATCCCACGGGCACGGGAGCTACGCGGGTGTTACCGCGCACGAAAGCTAGTAATTAAATATAAGTCTATGATTAACATAGCTTTGTAATGGTGAAAGTCTATTTGAAATCGGTCTAGTAGTTCCGAAGCCTATTCAATGCAAACATTTGATTGTTATCTTTCCTCTTTATATTAAACTAGCGACCGCCCCGCGGTTTTACCCGCGTAACTCTGCTCCAGTGGGTCGGAGCGTATTTTTTTGTAGCCTATACGTTAATCGAGCTTATTAACTATCCCCGTGCAAAGTTTCAGCCAAATCCATTCAGTAGTTTTTGCGTGAAAGAGTAACAAACATCCATCCATTCATCTATACTCACACATTTTCGCGTTTATAATATTAGTAAGGAATTACCTATACAAATCCAAAATTTATGTTATGTATTTATTTATTTACTTGAGAACGACGGGACCAATGTGGCAAAATCTTTTTTTATGGGCATGAAGACTAAAAAATCTATTAAGTCCGTCAATAAGATTACTAAAAAACATTGGACACGTATTTTTTTTCGTTACTCAAAGAGAAAAAGACGAAGATACAGCGCGTTGAAATTTCGTGTGACGTCACTTCTAGCTACCTACAATTTTACCTAATAGTGACGTCACAAGCCCCCCTCTCCTGAACTTTATAGTTTGTTGTTGCTCTGTATCTTTGTCAATTTTATTTATTTGATAAATAAATAAATGTGTTTCCAATTTTTTTGTAATCTAACTGACGGACTGAAAAGACTTTTTTAGTCTCCACGTTTGCCTTTCAAATCCACGGGAAATGAAGGATATTTGATGAACAAAGCAGGGCAGTATAGATTAACTGGTCGGGGAATCAAATATAAGACCGCCTAAATTAAAAACTTTGGATTTATTCTGTTGTACATAGACGTTTCTAGTGACAATACAATTATAATAAAATGTATCCGAATACAAATGGCTGCCTTGAAATTAACCTGTTATACTCGGAAATCATTTAATTCAGTCGTAAGGTTAATGCCATATTTGTTAAGATTTGACCTTAAACTAAAGCATTATGAAATAAATATGTAAAAGATATGTATTTCAGTTTATAAATATATAAGCTTGATGTTATTTTTGAGTAGTTTATATAATATTTCAGGGTCTTATGATTGGGTGAATGTAACTTAATTTGTTTAAAAAAATATTAATGCATACTTTTTTGCCATTGTCAGCGCCTCATAGACGGGTTGGTGACTGCAACCGCAGAATTAATGTTATGTGATTGGAATAGGTGATGTTATAACAGAAGGATCAATTTAAAAATATTATTTGCCTATTAAGAAAAATCTGATTCAATATGACCATCGATACCAAAAGTATAAAAGCATTGGCCGAACGTACTTATTGAGGCTCAACCAACCAGACCTGAAAATAAACCTTTGAACAAAATAATGTATTATTATATTACACGGGAACGACCTCCAATTAAATTAAATTACAAAGGCTTTTGAAGGACGAATTCAATGTAAAGAGTTTTACTAACATTATTATTAAACGCCTATAGTTTATTATTAGCAAATAAAAGTTTGATTATATTGCTCTTAAGGTTTTATCAGGCATTTGTTGAAAAATATAAAACAAAGTAGACCTATTAACAGGGCCGGATTTAAAAGTCCGGAGGCCCCGGGGCAACATAGGAGAAGAGGCTGGCTACAAATTAGTTTCCCTCTTAATGTATAGAAAATTTTAAGAATGTACCTGCTTTTCAGGACGATTTTAATTCTGATATTTTACTGAAGCTTACTTAAGTGAACAAGTACAGTTGAATTAATGTTATTACAATATTTATGAACTTCTCTTAAATATTACATCTCTTCTTAAATATTACATTAATCATGATTCTACAAAGCACTGAAGGTGAAGGTACAACACCGAAAACATAAATAAAAAAAAGTAGTAGAGTTTACTTGTCAGAATTTGAAAGATTTTATTTCTATTGTGGGGGCCCCTCTATTGTGGAGGCCCTGGGGCAGTCGCCCTGGTACCCTCCCTTAAATCCGGCCTTGCCTATTAAATTTTAATAGTCTGGAGAAACATAATAAAACAACTTGTTGGTAAATTTAAGCTACAAGTTCTTCACCTCACGAACCCGTTTATGCCCACTTCCGAACATGGGCCTCCGCTTAACAGATCTTGGTAAATCAGGGTCGTTGAAGGACATTGTTATAATGTCCACGTTTGCCGACCGTGGTGATTATGCGTATTGGAATTGAATATGGCGGTTCCATGCTCCATGTGTAATTTAGACTTTAATTATAATTTCGGATTAAAATGAGAAGTACCTTATCAAAATATTACCTATTAGCATCTTGCCCGGTTTCACCCGCATAGACTCCATTCACGTGGGAACCTCATCTTTAAATATAGCTTATGATACTTACAAATATAATGTGGCAGCATTAAAAAAAAATTACAATCTCTTTTTAAGATAACCTACCCCTTAACCTTTACCTCCAGCTACCAACTAGCTGTAAGTAGCCGGCGTTACCTGTCCATGGTAGTAGTAGGTTTCTTTCTGGGTCTGGTTGGTTGAGGGACTATCCTACGTGCCTCGGAAAGCACCTTAAGCTGTTGGTCATGATTTTTTTTTTTTAAAGACAACTCCCGCACTAGGGACTTACAAACATTCATTTCACGGACACACAGAACACCCAGACTCAGAACAACTATTTGTGGTTCACACAAATAATTGTCCCGGGTGGGAATCGAACCCAGAACACCAGTTCTCAGAGGCAACTATCGTAACCACTGAGCCACCGATGCAGTCATTATAAGATCATATATAAAAATAGTATATTAAGGAACGGGCAGCAGCGTTTCCTTGTTTGGTACAACATAATACTGCAGTCAACAATCCGCCTACGTGGTGACTATGGCAAATACCCTCCCTCCAGATTTCGACTTTCACAATTCTTTGTGTGTTTTCACAAGTCATGCACTTCGCAATTTCACATACCTATATTATTTTTTTCTTTATGTTTAACTAGCGACCCGCCCCGGCTCCGCACGGGTACAATGCTGATGTATTATACATATAAACCTTCCTCTTGAATCACTTTATCTATTTAAAGAAAACTGCATCAAAATCAGTTGCGTTTTTGTATCCCTTTAACTTCTATGGTGTAGCGGTACACGTCTCTTATAAATCTTGAAGGTCTTGGGTTCGATCCCGACGCAGGATACGATGAAATAAAATCGTAAATTTTTTTTTTGGGTCTGGTTGGGTGAGGGTCTTTCAGACATAAATCTAAATCCGTCACTGGACATTTATGATAATTAATAATTTCTTCCCTAGTAGTGTAGTGGTAACCATAATGGTGCTTAAGTATTACGTTTGACGGCGTTGCGGTTTGATTACTGGGTCAAGCGATTTCACATAGTAGATAAAAACCGACCAAGTGCGATTCGGACACTTCGGACACGCGCACGAAGCACTATTGGCGTTACGGATATCGAGCAAAAAAATATAAATTGTGATTTGTTTTATTTTTAGTATTTGTTGTTATAGCGGCAACAGAAATACATCATCTGTGAAAATTTCACCTGTCTAGCTATCGCGGTTCTTGAGATGACAGCCTGGTGACAGACAGACAGACAGCGAAGTTCTAGTAATAGGGTCCCGTTTTTACCCTTCGGGTACGAAACCCTAAAAACTAGTTATTTCTGGAGTATATACATAATATTATTCAAATGAGGGCAATTTCTTACACTTTTTATAATATAACTTCCTGCGCGCGGTTGCGCTTAGGTATATCGTTAAGCCACAAAGGTTGTCAAGCACTTTTATTCGAAACCCATTTTGAGGGAATTGTGAAAAACAAAACAATGTAATTTGCCATTGAAATTAATCATAGTGTATAGTATACTACAAGCCCTTTCATTTGATACCCATTTAGAGGGAATTGACAAAAATATAACACACTAGCTGCGCCCCGCGGTTTTACCCGCGTTGCTCTGCTCCAGTGGGTCGGAGCGTGATGTTTTGTAGCTTATATATTAATCCAGTGTATAACCTATCCCGGTGCATAATTTTAGCCAATTCCGTTCAGTAGTTTTGGCGTGAAAGAGTAACAAACATCCATCCATCCATACTTAAAAACTTTCGCGTTTAAAATATTAGAGAATATTTTTGACAATTCCAGCAAACTGCAATTTTGTGGCGGCGGCCATCTTGGACCGATTTTCATCAAATATAGCTAAGAACACATCCGACTATAGCTTGACCGTAACCGCTGTACCGCGCCCTAGGTATATTTTTATTCGCCCCGCTCCCTTCGAGGCTGACCCATGAGGAGTAGGGACGCCTCTACACTCCGGGCGTCCCTATAATTGGGCAAATGAGCCAATATAAGTGTGGCCCCGGAGATCCCGCGGTGTCATATTAAGAAGGGTTCTCTCCTCTTGGTATGAGTTGAGCATACCACGCTATGGAGAGGGCGAGTCCCACATATCTCATCGCTAGCGCGGGAATACGCTGCAGCGGCGGCGGGATTGCGTAAATGCATTTCCCCACGGAGGACAAAAAAAAATGTATATTCTTATTCCTGGGGCGCGGTACAGCGGTTGCGGTCAAGCTATAATTCAACTTTCGAAAAAAAAAACAAAATTAAAATTAGTTCATGTTCAGCTATGATACCAGACATATACATAATACTAAAGACAGTTCATTCAGTTCATTCACCCACACACCTGAATATTATTCCAAAATTTAATGACAATTATTATTTTGTTATCTATTAAAATAAAATAAAATATCGCTGCAATAAGAAATATTATCAGTTAATGATAATTATCAAGCTTAAGTTAAGGTTCATTTAAATGAAACGATAAAGCTATTAGAGGGTAAGTCTAACAAATGAGTAAATAACAACATCTAAATAATAATTAAAGTGAGGTACCGTCGTACTTATTATTATAATTATTAATGTGTTATCTGATCAGTCGCCCGAAACTATTTACGGGAGACGGGCGTCTATATTTATAATAAATATTTATTTTAAATTTTATCATTAATAATAATTATTAACCAAATTTATAATTAATATTTTAAATTAAACAATAAATTTGATCAACAAATATTTCAAATTTATTATTTTAAGTGTTCGGGAAGTGAAAGTTTAAATTTCGAAATTAGAATTAACGATAAATTTGAAAATGGAAGATTTTTTATGGAAAGATAATAACATTTTTTATAACGTTCTGTGTTTTTTGATAACCGAAAACGAAAAGTTATTTGATAGAAGCGATGCCAAATTGTATTGGACAACGGTGTTTCATATGCTAGGTGTTTTTCATCATATTTATACTAGCATTTTTGCCGCTGGATTGGATTTGTCAGGCAGTGATGCGATTGAAATTGATAATTTGTACCGATTCAGAGCTGGATACCTTACTGGATGGAATTTTGTAAGTACCCTTATAGTTCCATAAATAAAACAACAACCTCATCATAATTAGCATTTTTTTATTTATTGCATGCAAAATTGTCTTTATGATAAATATAATCTTCAAAACTGTTAAGTAGAATTTAACGAAAGGATCGTAATAATTTTATTACATTAAATGCTACCTACACGTATTTTTTTTGCCTAAACCTAATGTGTTCATTATTAATTAATTAACCTAAATATTATTCATGTTCCTTTTGAATAATATTTCATATATTTTGCAAAGAGCTCAGGTATGTTTGTTACATTCACAAAGTAAATTATATAAATTATAGTTACAATGATCTTTGTTCTGTGCTTAATATTATCGTTTATTTTTTAAAGAATTCTCGCTTTTTAAGGATATAAAAATTAAAAAATGAGGCCCTGTTACTGAGAATCCACTGTCTGTCACCAGGCTGATCTCATGAACCATGATTGCTAGAAAATTAATTAAAATTTTTACGTTAATAATAAATGCTAAAAACAGAATAAAATAATATTTAACGAGGGCTGCCATACAACTAACCTGATTTTTTGTCGTTTTCTACCATAATTGTTCAAAACGACTGCTCACCCATCATTTTCCAAACCGCAGTTAACTTCATCTCTTATATAATTAAGGTCAAATGATGACAGTTTTCCATGATTACATTGATGTAATCTAAATGTTCTTACTATCTGAATTAAATGTTTCAAAATCACGTGTAATAGTATTAACTGTAATTGATAAGTTTACACATGTCGTAATTATACTACTGTAGGAAAGTGGATCTCAAAGATTAACAAATTTATACGAATATATAAAGCTGAACAGTTTGTTTAATTGAACGCGCTTATCTCAGGAACAACTGGTCCGATTTGAAAAATTATTTCAGTGTTGGATAGCCCATTTATCGAGGAATGCTATATAGGCTATTTAATTATGAAGGTCCCACGGGAACGAGAGTTACGCGGAAAAAACCGCATTGGAAATTGAGATTTATACATTTTGAACACCGGCAGGATTCCAACCTGCAGATTAGATATAGCCTAATCCCTTAACTATTCGGGTTAGTCACTATCTGGACATACGAGACTGGACATGAGTGTGTCGAGTTGGTGAAACTCGGAATTAGGATCACTTATTATTTCGACATCTGGACATACCGATATTTATATGTGTGTCCACTTAGTGAAACTTAAATTAAATCTTTTTAACCCAGCCATTCGGCAACGGTGGACCCCATAATAAACACCCGTGTCTCAGTATGTTTGTTTCGGTTAATCTCAGTAACTACTCGACCGAATTTAACAAGACTTTTACTGGTAGATAAACCATTTTTTTTTGTCTAGTGGGAAATGCTTTGACGCATTACCACCGCCGCTGCAGCGTATTTGCGCGCTGGCGGTGGGATATGTGGGACTCGCCCTCTCCATAGCGTGGTATGCTAACTCATACCACGAGGAGAGGACCCTACACCACTAAAAATAATGAGGAAAGATTTAATTGTTTGTTTGCATAAAGCTCCATAACTACTGCACCGATTTTAAAAATTCTTTCACCAATAATAAGCCAGGAGTAACATAGGCTATGTATAAGTATGTATAAGTTTCCACGGGGACGGGAGGTACTGCGCGCGAGAATCTAGTAACAAACATCTTGAATGTAAATAGGTAGATGTTTTTCATAATGTTTATATATTATAATACTATATAATATAATAGTATTTTTATATAAGAAGCTTTAGAATGTATAAAAGAGCATTAGAAAGACATCTTAAGCCTTTTTAAAACATTAACATAAATAGTTTTATATATACAAACGTCTTAGTAATCAAAAGTATATATTTAATTGTAAATCTTTATATATATATATATATATATATATATATATATATATATATATATATATATATTAGTTATTCTACTGTACGTGTGTATGTCACTGAACTCCTCCTAAATGGCACACACGTATAGTAGAATTATATATATAAAGATAGATAGAGTATACAATATACATACATAGATAAGAGAAAACTTTAAGATCCATTGGTCTAGTAAACGAATTGTAACTACCGATAGTATTCAGACGTATTACAAAATGTCCAAAGTTCGATTCTGTGCGCTCAATAAATATTAAACACCTATTGTTTGTATGACAACCTCCGTACCGTAGCGGTATTTGGCTCGCTTTAAATCTCGGAGGTCGTGGGTTCGATCCCTACGCCGCCGGTCAGGAAATCTTTGTGTTAATTCTAAAGATTTCTATCCGGGTCTGGTTAGTGTGGTCACCAACCCGCCTGCCAAGCGTGTTGACTAAGGCAAATACCCTCCCTCAGGAGGAATTAAGGCCTTAATTCGCATTAGCGAACAAAATCATGAAAATCCTTATATAATATTATAAAAGCGAAAGTAAGTCTGTCTGTCGCCCTTTCACGCTAATAATACGGAATCAATTTTGAAAGAAATTTTTTTTTTTTTTTTTTACTAAATATATGCTTACGTTTGACCATAATCTCGCTTGATGGAAGGCGAAGATAAGGCCTAAGATGATACACGCTTGCCTAGAAAGTGTATGTTCACTTTAGCCTTAAAGATGGTTCATAGATAGTGTAGAACTTGAAAGGACATAGCTTTGTAAAAGTCCACCCGTGCGAAGCCGGGGCGGGCAGCTAGTATTAAATATAGATATAAATATTTTAATTAACATAAAGTAGGTAATCAATTATTTATCTCATATGTCGTAATTACTATCCAGTCAATTGGTTCATTGAAATCGTATCGGTCAGAGGTCGGCTGCCATCACTCAGGGGATGTAATTATCTTTCCATAATCATGGATGATATCCAATACTAAACATGGGCCTCCTCCCGAGGGAGGGTCCTTGCCATAGTCACCACGCTTGGCAGGCGGATAACCTCATCTCATATAACATCATCTATAACAATCGTATACCAGGGAACGGGCAGCAGCGTGTCCTTGTGTCTTGTGCGTTGTGTTCTTGCTTCATAATAGGTACCGCGGTCACCAACTCGCCTGCCAAGCGTGGTGACTATGGCCTTCCCTCGGGGGAGGCTCAAGTTCAACAGTGGTCGTTATACGGGCTGATGATGATGATGATCATTTATTTTTTGTTGCGGGAATCGAACCCACGTTATGACACATAAGACGAGTTTTACACAGCTACCTATGCCATAAAAGTACGCTCCCTAGCTATTTATACACTATAATATGCCTTCCGCAAATGGCCAATCTCCTATGCAATTGGCCACAATAACCGAAATAGTTCAAAAGACATACATAATAACAAAAACATAGGATTGCATTCTTATCATACATCCCTTATCGACACGTGACAAAAATTTGCTCCAACCAGGCATCGAACCCATATCAACGGATGTAAAGGGATCGCGTGCTTGTCCTAAATTCTTGTGCCGGATACAGTTTGGACAATGACACTATTATCAGTAAATAATAAGGGCTCAGTAACAGCGGGGCGATAAGCGTAGCGATAAGCGAATTCACTCGTGTAGCCACCGTTCCCGTCGAAACTTCATATTATTATGTACTTCTTTATTATATACTATTTATATACGCGCGTATTTATATACGCTTTAAATCTCGGAGGTCGTGGGTTCGATCCCCACGCCGGGCAAGACATCTTTGTGTTTTCATTCCAAGATTTCTTTCCGGGTCTGGTTGGTTGAGGGACTACCCTCCGTGCCTCGGAAAGCACGTTAAGCCGCTGGTCCCGATTGTTATAACATAATCTATAATAATCGTATATCAAGGAACGGGCAGCAGCGTTTCTTTGGGGGGTACAACATTGTCACCAATCCGCAATCAATTTTAATAATATGAAAATAGGTATTAGCTGTAACAAGTCGCGATTACAATGCAAGTTCGTAAACAATTACAACAAGTGCTAACATAATATGGTTATAGGTATGTGTGTGTGTGTGTGTTGTGGTGTGTGTAAGTGTGTGTGCGTGGGTATTTTTACTGTTGATCTTGAGCGGCGCGGTCCGGTTTGAAACATAACGCAATATCTTATAACCAAATAATAGAATCGCTTACACTAGCACCCAACCTTATCACGTAGTTGTAAAGCGGCAGACAGTTTAATTATCATGGTCTTTGGACCTCACAGATAAGGACTAGACACGCGGCGACCTTACTGTCACCTTACTTAAACGATTTTATAACTAGCTTCCCCCGCGGTTTTACCCGCGTATCTCCCGTTCCCGTAGGGAGTTCGTCATATAGGTACTAATATATAAAGCTGAAGAGTTTTTGTGTTCGCTTGAACGCGCTAATCTCATAAACTACTGGACTGTTTTGAAAAATTCTTTCAGTGTTAGATAGCCCATTTATCGAGGAAGGCTATAGGCTATTTTTAATTATGAGGTTCCTTCGGGAACGGGAATTACGCAACTGAAACCGCGCACGAGTATGTATACATCCTGCTAATAATATAAACGCGAAAGTTTGTAAGTATGGATGGATGGATGTTTGTTACTCTTTCACGCCAAAACTACTAAACGGAATTGGCTGAAATTTTGCACTGGGATAGGTTATCCGTTGTATTTAACATCACACTCCGACCCACTGGCGCAGAGTAATGCAGGTAAAACCGCGGGCCGCATCTAGTGCACGTAATTGTTTGGCTCGCTCTACAGCCTGAACGGCTTGATGGATTTAAGCTTGAGAGGTGTAGTTAGATTCGTGTATATGTACTGTGAGAGTGATACTGGGTATATCAAAATAAAAAACAAACTGGCGGATTTTTGGCGCCAACTTAAAATGTTAGGCTCGCTCTGTAGACTTAACAACTTGATGGATTTTAACTTGAAAGATGTTGTTAGATTTAAGTTTACTGTGAGAGTGATACAGTAAATCAAACAAAAAAACAAGATGGCCGATTTTTGGGGCCAAAATAAAATTTTAGTATTTTTTACTATCGAAACGTACCATTATACTTTTAAGAAAAGAAACAAAATGCATTTTTTTTAAGATTACTTACTAGCAGTGTTTTGCAGTCTACTAGTATCCTCCACGCGTCCTAAGCTAACATGCTTGTGTTACGAGTGGGTTCACGTCGGTAGTGCGATAGGTGGGGATCGAACTAGAGTTGCCCAACTATCGATAGTTTCGCTATCGATAGATGACCTCGAAAAATAGTAACAATATCGATACTGCTATCGATAGTATCGATAATATCGATACTATCGATATCACAAATTAACTAATACTATTACTATCGATAATATCGATAGTATCGTTGCATTAAATGTTTAAAACTATCAATACTATCGATAGATTGTAAAACTATCGATACTATCACTAATATCGATACTATCGATACTATTGATATGACGTCAACTATCGATAGACTATCGATAGTATATCGATAGTCCACTATTGATAGGCAACACTAGATCGAACCGGCGACCAATCAGATCACACTTATTTAAGGGACATGTTAAAAATCGCTGTTGTCCACGTCTTCATCGTGCCCTGAAAATCGTTGAAATTTTAATTGCTCCATACCATACATGACATAGTCATCTTCTTATTACAATATTTTATTTAACCTGCAATGTTCGTATGTAATTTACTATGTGAGTCCTCTTTTCAAAATTTGCAAACCAGTTTGCAACCACTTGCTGGTATCCGATTGTGTTGAAATTTGGTACACTTATGTAAGTTCGGTGACAATGCAGTACTGAACCAGAGAGCTGATCTAAACCAAGAGTTAGGAGGTAGGGACTGGAACTCCCTGATGGCAAGCGCTCAGATTTATACTTTGTGCTCGTTTGTTTTGTGTTTATGAGAACTTGCCATAGCACATGATGACTAGGTTCTGATGAGGAGCGTAAGACTGCCACTGGTACCCCCTGATGGCAAGCGCTAAGATAGTCGAGTTTAGGCTTGTTTGTTTTGTGTTTATTTTCCATTGCACATGATGAAGAGGGTCTGATGAGGAGCGTAAGACTGCCACTGGTACCCCCTGATGGCAAGCGCTAAGGTAGTCGAGTTTAGGCTTGTTTGTTTTGTGTTTATTTTCCATTGCACATGATGAAAAGGGTCTGATGAGGAGCGTAAGACTGCCACTGGTACCCCCTGATGGCAAGCGCTAAGATAGTCGAGTTTAGGCTTGTTTGTTTTGTGTTTATTTTCCATTGCACATGATGAAGAGGGTCTGATGAGGAGCGTAAGACTGCCACTGGTACCCCCTGATGGCAAGCGCTAAGATAGTCGAGTTTAGGCTTGTTTGTTTTGTGTTTATTTTCCATTGCACATGATGAAGAGGGTCTGATGAGGAGCGTAAGACTGCCACTGGTACCCCCTGATGGCAAGCGCTAAGATAGTCGAGTTTAGGCTTGTTTGTTTTGTGTTTATTTTCCATTGCACATGATGAAGAGGGTCTGATGAGGAGCGTAAGACTGCCACTGGTACCCCCTGATGGCAAGCGCTAAGATAGTCGAGTTTAGGCTTGTTTGTTTTGTGTTTATTTTCCATTGCACATGATGAAGAGGGTCTGATGAGGAGCGTAAGACTGCCACTGGTACCCCCTGATGGCAAGCGCTAAGATAGTCGAGTATAAGCTTGTTTGTTTTGTGTTTATTTTCCATTGCACATGATGAAGAGGGTCTGATGAGGAGCGTAAGACTGCCACTGGTACTTCCTGATGGCAAGCGCTAAGATAGTCGAGTTTAGGCTTGTTTCTTATGAGTCTATGAGTACTTTCCATTGCACATGATGACGAGGGTGTGATGAGGAGCAGGAAAATGTCCACTGGAACTCCTTGATGAAATTTGTTTACTTTTTAATACTCGTTATTTTTTTTTTGATTATATCGTTTTTTGGAAACCTTTTTTTTACTTTTATTTCCCTTCTTTCTTTTGTACCACTTGTTATCCGTTCCATCTTTTCGAAGTACTTTTTAGCGTGCCCGCCCCCTTCATACTTTTTGTAGGGCCGATGTCGATGAGCAGTGTGCGTTAACCATTCCATTTTTCACCGACAATCGGATCGGTCGGCATGTACCGATTTTATTTCTGATCGACTTTTAGTAGGACGTGTGCGTTATACTATTACAATCAGTACGTTCTATTTTCCTCCTACAAAAAGTCGGTCCCCGATTGTTGGACGTGGGCGGGTACCCCTATGCCTTCATATAAAACATACACCTATTAACTTGCAGGCTGAGGCTGTGCGTTGATCTGAGTTGTTTTATTTTTGTATAGACCTTAAATTAATAATTATATTTTCTATTCTCCTTGATTCCAGATGTTTCAAACCGTATTTCTGACAGCATCTTTAATCTACGACATCATGGAGTGGTTCGATAAACACGACAGCAGTTTGGGACGTAAACTGAAGTACTACCGAGATGTTATGTTCTCCGGACTTGTGGTGCCGATGACCATGGTGAGTAATGCAATGCTACACAATGCTACGTAATGCTACGTAATGCTACACAATGCTACATAATGCTACACAATTCTACATAATGCTAACCAACGCTACCCAATGCTACTTGATACTACACATTATTCTATACAGTTATAACTAAAGATTGTAGCACATTTAAAAATTCGAAAAAGGATCGATATGGATCGCCTATCATTCATTAACGGCACTACTCACCTTTATGTATGGCATGGAGATCGAACCCATGATTTCCCAGATTTATACCGCCACCCTACGGGGGCTTTCTTGATTAATTTATCAATATTTTGTTATAAGATGAGACAGAAGGAGATATTATAAAACAATATAGATTCATATCCAATATGAGGAAACAAGCAGAAAAAAAAATGGAGAACGAAAAATTCTGAAAAATAACCACTACTCTAATTTATAAATATTGATCATTTACCACTTCTGTGATCAATAAGAATAAAGCTGGAAGTTATGTCGTTAAAATTGTTAACTACAGAATTTATTATTACAATTGTTTACGAATTTTCTAAACTCACATCCTGAATATCAATTTTGTCTAACATCCTTCGAAAGATGAGGTTTAAAACAATTTTATATAATTTTCCAGTTCATCTCAACAATGTTTTGGGCAGTCTTCAGCATAGACCGAGAGCTGGTCTTCCCGAAAGTCTACGACCAGCTGGTGCCATGGTGGTTCAACCACTGCGTCCACACGAATATCACCATAGTTCTTCTCCTGGAAACTCTGTTGCAATCCAGAAGACATCCTACTAATAGGAAGCTGGAACTCAGCATCAATGCTGCTGTGGGGATCGGATATGCTATAGTGTAAGTATCTTAATACTAATTTTTAAACATCAACAGGATCGGCTGGCTCATAACGTAAAAAAAATACTGTGACACATCATCATCATCAGCCCGTATAACGTCCATTGCTGAACAGGGGCCTCCTCGGATGATGTTATAACAATCGGGACCAACGGCTTTCTGAGGCACGGAGGGTAGTCTTTCAGCCAACCAGACCCAGAAAGAAATCTACACAAAGATTTCTTGTCCGGTGGGGGATCGAACCCACAACCTCCGAGGGTTAAAGCGAGTCAAATGCAACGCCACAGAGGTTGTCAACAACAGTTCACGAGCGATTAATCACTAAACGTCAAAAATATCGCTGTTTATCGTCCTTGTTTGACTCCAAGAAAGTAAAACCACTAGACCACTCTAGCCGTGCGCTAGGGTGCACTCTTGAAGAGTGGGCCAGCGATCGTGTTTTCTCTTGCCCTCACAACTTATATGGCCAAGAACTTCCCGATGACCCTTGTCGACCCGAATCCAAATGGACAGAACTGTAAAGAAGAACAATATTTGGACAAAACTCCCCTAAAATCTATAAGTGACCGCACTGAGTTGTAGTCCAAGCCCCCTATGGGGTTCTCTAGCCTTGCCTCTTGCTTTGTGGCCAGTTGTGTTGTAAATGGCAAAGTGATATTTTTAAGTAATACTATTCCTTATAAAGTATTGCAATCAAGAAGTTCTAAAATAAGTATTTAAAAAGATTTTACTAACATTTGATACAAAACTGAAACTTAATGCCGTCACTAAGGTGAGCGTGAAAATATACTAATATTTTCATTTTTTCTTCTTCCAGGTATTACGCAATCTACTTTTTCGCTCACCGCTGGCTCTACGGTGTCTTTGGCATCATGACCTGGTGGCAGGTCTGCCTCTACCAGCTCCTCATCTGGACTTCCACCTTCGTCTTCTACTTCATCCAGTTCCCCATCAACAGGATCTTCCACAAAGAAGAGATTGAAGACGAGAAAACTTTACCATCAGAGAAGAATGGAGAAACTGAAAGTGGAATTTTGAAACAGAGAACGAAAATAGAGAATTCAAGTTTGTGATATAGTTATAACTTTTTAAGGATAATGTTTGGAATTTTAAGGTGGTGTTGAGCATCCAGGTGTTATTAATGACATCAGAACAAGATTTTTTAAGTTTAAAGTGTTAGATGATATGTCATACCGAATGTATATGTCTTCATATCCTGAACCATATATTCTGGCGTCTTTCTACCTACAACAGAGCTTCGTTACGACTGTCCAGGTGATTAGTTAGAAAAATTTCAGCGCTTTGCAGGTCAAAGTTCGTAATCAAAAAACATTCACCACTTAACAGTCCCATAAAAACCCTTTCTTGAAGATTTTTTCTATTTTACTGTCTTGCACTCTGCATGCACGAGGAAGGCGGGTAACCAGACGAGAGTGGCGGCGTGTGAAGCTTGCGATTAACACCTGCAGTGATGACCACGACCGCTCTGCCAAGAGTGATACCGACAAAGAAGAAGTCGGAAGAAGTTGGAACAGAAGATAGTTGTTCTGGGATGAAACCCCAAGGTGACTTTCTACTCTGATGGCCTAGCCCTAGCGAATAGAATCGTACTACTGAGTTCAAATTTATTTTTGTAATTTTTATCTATTGATCGAAAACAAAGCTCGTTTTTGGGCTAGCCAAAATGATACTAAATGAGTATCATTTTGGCTAGCCCAAAAACGACTTGACCGCCTAAACCTTTTGTGATAAGTAAGCCATTACTCCTGAAAAATTTCATAATGTATCTGATGATAAATTCACTACGAATAGATTATAGATGTATGCTCTACTCAACATTATATCCTGGATCTGTCAATTGGTGGCTGTGGTAAAGGAATACCTAAGGTTAAGATAACCCATTATTAATTTGACAACGACACAAAATTGGTTCACGATTCAACGCGAATTGAACTGTAATGTCAAGTTACTAAAACTCACAATCGTAAAAATACACATTTGGCTTTGTGTTTATATCAAATTAGAGCTGCGATAAAGTGTAATTTAATAAGACGCGGAGAGTAGCGCGTGGCGTCTTGCTGTACGTTAGACGTTTATCTTGTTTAATAAATTGTCATTTCAAGCAAAACTCAAGCTATATTTGATGGTTGATGCTCTGATTGAAGTTTTAACAACTGGTGGCAATGGGTTAATCAGCTAATTGTGATCGTAACGCTTGTCGGATAACTTATATTTTCCGCACTGCGCACCGTTCAACAAGGTTTTTGTATTCCCAACATGGCGATAGGATTGCTTGTTGCTAACCTTACGTAATTCTGGTGTTAGTAGGTATTTCGTTTGTCATATAGTGTGTAATGTAGATTTATAAAAATAACTTGGCCATTTCTGTTAAAGATTTAGTAGAAAATCTTCAGCTGGCAATTTTTTTTAATGTTTGCTGTATTTTTGCTAATTATTATTATCGTTACTTATAATTATTAATTTATGTACATATTGATAAGTAAATAATAAGTAAATATAAATGAAATAAATATTTTATTTAATTTAAAGATAATTATTGTCTTTTGTTTTATTTCATTTCCTTGAATTAGGCAATACTCCGAGGCGTAGCGATAAAAAGCACTCTTTAAATCTTAGAGGATGTGAGTTCGACGCCAAACAAGATATCTATGTGTAAAATCTGGGTCTTTCCGAGTCTGTTAGTTTGAGGGACTACCTTGCGAATTAATTTTCTTTTCCCTACCTTCTCAAGGCCGGATTTAAGAAAGTGCATCCAGGGCACCTGCCCCGGGGCCTCCACAATAGAGGGGCCCCCACAATAGAGACTTAAAATCTTTCAAATTCTGACAAGTAAACTCTACAACTTTTCTTTTACCTATTTTTTCTGTGTTGTACCTTTACATACAGTATTTTGTTTAATAATGATTACTGTAATAGTTGTTAAATATTGTAATAACGGTTATTAATCTGCTGAGATGGATAAGTATACTTATATTTGTTCACTTAAATTAGATAATCAGTAAAACATCAGAATTAAAATCGTCCTGAAAAGTGAAAAAAATACATACATAAAAATTTCTACATATTTATTTGCCCCGGGGCCTCCGGACTTCTAAATCCGGCCATGTACCTTCTTCCTTCACCTTTAATAGTGAAAATGTGTGTTAGCATACCCCTTCGCTCTTCCGATCCTTAGTTTGTAAAGAACCTCGCAGACCCGAGTCAAGTCCGAGAGGCTAATAATGTACAGCGACAGTTGCACAATATCCCCCAAAAAGTCATAAGTCCACAATTCTCTGTTAGCGTCCACCCGAGCCACCCGTGTCGAGGTCCAAGTTCCACATGCCTTTGGCCTCTTTGGTTTTTCGCCGGTCGCTTAGTTTGTAGTTTTTAAACCAATCATTATTATATTTTTTTAAAGGCTGGAGCACTTCTCTCGACTATCTTGATTGTCACGGGGAATCAGGGTTCGATTCCAAAAAGGGAGCCTGAGAAACGGATCCTACATCCAAGGAAGGCAGGTGCTCAAATTACCCACACCTGACACGGGGAGGTACTGACGAAAGCCCTCCAGCCTTAATAATATGCAAACTTAGCAATCAGCTTAAGAGGGCTCCCCTTGTGGGACTTGTACGGTCAGCACCAGGCTAGAATTTTGATGAATTAAGAGTTTTCATTTTTAATGGAGTTTGAGCAACCGTCGCTTCACGAGCCGCTCGGAGTTCGAGTTAACGAAGTCATTGGAAGATCAGACTTAAATTGAAACTTATTAATGCTATGCCGCCTGCCTAAATATTAATGTTTTATATCATATCATCATCTTCCTGCCTTGCTCTCATGACTTGTGGACGGCGCAATATGTCATCCTCTTCCATTTTTCCCTATTAGACGTCTCTTCCATACTCACACCTTTCCACACATGTCATCTTTCACACAGTCCATCCATCATTTTTTTGGTCTTTCTAATCCAACATATCCCTTCATTACATGACACTGGCAGAAATTGCTGAAAAAGTCGGCAGATTGCCATCCAAAAAAAACTTATCCGTCCATCCAAGCCCTCATCATTAATGTTTTATATAATTTCAGTAAATGATAAATTTTAGTTACGACAAATTCATTTTTAACCTTGAAGTTAATTTTAATCATTTTAACTGACATATTTTCTTAATAATCCAGCTGCATAAATTTAAATAGTTATTTAACATACAGCTGTTCAAATATTACCTATACTGCGGCGATGTGATTCAGTATTTTTTTATATACTAGTTAAATGACGGGACTTTACTCGGATTTCATAGCTATTTGTAAACTCTCGTCTCCAGAGTCTTAAGAACCGTATTTCGGAGAGTGTGCGTCGGAATTACACGAACTATTCCACCCGCACCGCGAAGGGAGGATGGGTTGATAATCCCTTACAACGTTGAAATCCCACCGATTGGCACATAGCGGAACCAGTCTTCGTTTATTACACGAACATCGAAGATGTGGAACTCTTTGGCAACGTCTGTGTTCCCTGCACAATATAATCTGGCGATCTTCAAGTCAAGAGTGAATGGGCATTTGATAAGCAAACGTGTTCCATCTTAGTCTGCATCGACACCAGGTGGGATTGCATACAAACGTAAGCCTAATCAATCAAAACATAATATAAAACTAAGTCGCTTCCCGCTGTCTGTCTGTATGCTTAGATCTTTAAAACGACGCAACGGATTTTGATGCGGTTTTTTTTAATCGATAGAGTGACTTAATACCGTGCGAAGCCGGGGAAGGTTGCTAGTTAATTATAAATAAAAAAAATGATTGAGTTACTGTCTTACGTGTTTCGGAAAGCACGTAAACCAGATGGGTTACGTGTCTAACAAAAGCAAGGCAACAGAAGCATTTCCCATAAAATAGCAATGGCTAAACTGTAAGTAAGTACCTATATAATGCTAATGGGGAAGGAACAGTATCATGAGATGAGGTGGAAGGCTAATTCAAGAGGCAGTGCTCAATAAGACGGGTCGGATTGCTTATGCGTACCCGGTACCCGCCAACGGCGGATTAAAGGAGTGTCTGGAGGGTTTTTGTAGTGTAGGGTCCTCTTCTCGTGGATACGCTGCAGCGGCGGTGGGAATTCCTAAACGCATTAACTCACGGACAAAAAAAAAAAAAGAAACGATACTCAGTATACGCAGGTTGCTTAGTTTTTAAACCATTTATGAAGGCTGAAGCTCTGCTCGCCTTTATGCCCGGTGAAGTAGCAAAATATGTCAGTCCGAAAAAACTAAAATAACACATAATCAAAATTATATATAACTACATCAATTGTAAATTTAACAGACATACAGACAGAAATACAAAGTGTTTTTTTTTCATTAATAACACTATTACGATTTACATATTATTATAATTTTTTTTTAATTTAATTTCGTTTATAAGTATTTTTGAGGTATTGACTCGTGTGACGCCAGTGTTACATTATATAAAATAACTATATAAATTGTAATAAACTAAAACGTTGTTCCTAGTGTTTTAGATTCGATTCCCGACCGGTAAAAACTATTTATTTGAGCTACACATGATTGTTTTGAGCCTGGGTGTGTTTTGGTTCCGAATTTAATGTTTTAAAAGGCCCCCGGGACGCAGAGAACAAGTTCAAAAGTGCGGGAGTTTTCTTAAACCAACAATTGCTATTCAGGCTTCAACGGACGTGGTTGAGGTCTCAGCCAACCAAATATTGTATCGAGTCGAAGTATGAATTCGTGAATTTTCAGATACCCTCGTAGACCCGAAGACCGAGAGGCCGGCGAACTGTTAAGTTGAGCCATCGTTTTCTCAATCCAGTGATCGCCCTGAGTCAATAACCAAAATTTGATCGAATTATTTTTATTTTAAACTTAAATTTAATTAAAATAATTATATTATAGAACATTTAATGGGAACAGTTAGTCAAGGATCCGGTGAAATAAAATCTCTTTCAATAAAATTAAATCATAAAAATATATAAAACAAAAATGTGCCGTCAACTTGTAAGGACATTATTTCACCTTACTTGTGTTATCATATATTTCTTTGTTGTGATATATTTCACAAGTAATATGGAACTATCATCGGAAATAAAGAATGAATATTTAAATAAAATGTTAAAATTAGCGCCGTTTTTCCTGACACATTGGAATTATGTGAGTATCTATTGTATTTTTAAGACACAAGTAGGCAACCTTTATTCCTTTGGGGTCTATACCTTAAAGAAATAAAGGTTTAAAGCTATCTTTAAGTGTTGGAAATTGTGGGTTTGGTCCCCACGCCGGACAAGAAATTTTCGTAATTACTAATGCACGTTAAGCCGTTGGTCCCGATTGTTATAGCATCATCTAACAGCTACACAGTACATCGCTCACCAACCCACCTGAGAAGCGTATTGACTGGCACAACTCTCCCTCCCGAGGAGTCCTATGTTCAGCAGTGGACGTTTTACCAGCTGATGGTGATGATTTTATTATCCTGCTATGCTGTGCTATGCTTTTCTGGTCGTTTAGGTGCCATAAACATATTATTTTGACCCAAAATTGAAAAAATATATATCGATCAATAACAATTATTATTCTTGAGGTTTTCGCATATTTCTTGAAACTTATATTGTTTTTTTTTGCTATGGGCTCTTCAACTAAATGAATTTTATATAATATTTACATTTTATAAGGTAATTTGTTTCTAATTTCAGTTTATTCACATGGTGTTTCTAACTATGTCATTGATATATGACATAGTAGAAGCGCGAGGAAAGCATAACAGTAAGAGAGGGCGGCAGCTAAAGTATTGTCTAGATGTTACATTTTCTGGGGCCATGTTACCGATAACTTTGGTGAGTATTACAATGTTACGCTTTTCTACTTCTTTTCCTACTTTATTTTTCAGCAGGAATATTACGAAAAGCTGGAAAATCTTTGTTGACACGGCGTTAAGGGATCGCGATGGGGCGACGGCCTTGGGCACCAAATTTTTGGGGGTGCGATGCTTCCCCCGCCTAACTGGAATGCATATCGGATTGTGGGGATATCTTAACTTTCGAGAGTGGCGCGAGGTCACCGATTTATGTACTTGGTCTTTCGTCACGAGCGTCTCTCGATCAAGCAACGAGAAAACCGTCTACTCGCGTCTACGACCGTTTACAGTGTTTTAACTGCTACAAAGAGCAGAAGATAACATTCTTTATACACGTTCACAATGGTTCAGCAAGAAATGAACACTTGATTTTGATTTCCTTTAGTGGGCGCCATAATATTCTTGCCTGGGGTATCAGTTGCTCTAACGCCGGCACTGCCTACAGGCTTGGGGTAGGAATTCTCTACTTCGGCTACAGGCGTTAGAACACAAGGCAGATTCTTCTTACCTACTAATGCTTATTATGTAAAAATACTACAGTAAAGGCGGAAACATATTGATAAAACGTTTTGTCATTGAGTCGAATTGTTTTGAACACGTCGCGTCGCGTCGGGCGTTCATAGTGTGATTCTGGTCTATAGAAAACAACCCGCGTCACGTTTCATCAGGCCGCGTCGCGTTTTAACAATATATTTTCGCGTTAATAATTCAGCGGATAAATTGCAAAACGTCAATAAACGTCACACGACAATGACAACTGACAATTGCAAACATGAACATAAATTGTGGCTATAGTTGACAACTAGCCAACAATTGCTATGCAAACGCTACATTTTTGATGCTTAAAACTACTTTATATGGTCATTACTACTTTATGCTACGCTTAGTTATTTTATGCTACCTTAGGCCTACTGTCCACGGCGGCGTAGCTCCGTAGACGCGTATTCGTCATTATACGCTTAATGTACGCCTGCTTGCAGCTTACATACAAAACTATGTAACTCTGTCGACGGAGCAGCAACGTCGCGCTCGCGTCGCTTCATACTGGCTTCATGACGCCTGCCGTACCGCATGTCATAGGCCCGAGCGTACATCGAGTGAACGCACGTGTTTATTTTAGTAAAAATGGCGGCAACGGCCGCGAAATTTGTTCAGACAGTAGAAATAATCCGTGTTTATACAACAATAATTTAGCTGAATATTCTAGAAAAGAATTACTGAAATACACTATCATCTTCTGATAATTCTCTTGCCGCTACGAACAATCTACAGTTAATATTTTCTATACAGGGTGTCCCAAAAGGTTAAGTAGCTGGGAAAGGGGGTGACAGGGGTGGACACAATGGTCACTAGAAAAATAAAAAATAAATCCGATCTGGGTATTAAAAAAAAATGGCATTTTTTTAAAAACTTAAAATTTTACACCTTGTTATTTTTGATGTTGATGACCTTGTTGTTATTGAAGATTACATAACAGCATTTTTTTTAAATACAGCCATATTTGTAGGTACAGTTAGCACAAGGTGTAAAATTTTTAGTCTTTTAAAAAATGCTATTTATTTTTTTAAACACCCAGAGGGAATTTTTTATATTTTTCTGGTGACCCTTGTGACCATCCCTATCACCCCCCTTCCCAGCTACGTAATCTTTTGGGACACCCTGTATATTGATGCACCCAATATAATCGCCGTCTTCGGCGTCGAATGTTATAATAAGCCAAAATAACGTCTTCTTCGTTCACTGACAGTCTCACAAATGATTGCAAACGTACGCTACCAATACGCCTCGTGGACAGAGTCGAGTACGCTGGGCTGCACAAGCTGCACGGCGTATTTTGGAGTGTCTATGAAGCTACGTCTCCGTGGATAGTAACACTTAGGCTACTTAATGCTACAAATTTTTCTTGGTTACTGTAACTTAGCGGTAATTATTTCTGGGTCGCACATTAGCCGTTGTATTTGACTAGCGGTAATATGTTTGACTGCAACTAGAGACGTCTCGAATTCGAGCCCAAGGAAAAAAAATATGTCAAAAAATTGTCTCTGCATTAAAATTTCAGCACCAGTCCGAATTACCGAATTTGATGGTAATTTATGTGCCTTAGACAGCACGTTAAGCTCACACAGCGACAGTTAAGAGAACATCTCGAGAGTTGAGGTCATAGGTGTCACCAGTCGTATCGGTAAAACTATCTGACCGGATTTTGAGTGTCAAGGAATAGAAAGTGCATATGTTTTGCTGAGTTGTGTGGCCTTTGAGTTCGGTAGCAGTGGCCCAAATTAGTCAGATTCAAATGTTATACTTATGTAGAAAGCTGAACAGTTTGATTGCTCGAACGCGCCAATCTCAGGAAGCACTGGTCCGATTAAGAAAATTATTTCAGTGTTAGATAGCCCATTTATCAAGAAAAGCTGGCTTGGCTTTATTTTATTATGAAGTTTTAACGGCAACGGGAGCTACGCAGGTAAAACCGCGCGCGGGAAGCTAGTTCATTGATTTATATAGATTTTTACTCAAGCACTCAAATATGATAACTGGATCCTTTGATATGCATCGGCTAAAAAAGAATAATTTATTTCCAGTTCGTGACTTCCATGTTCTGGACCATCTACCTAATAGACCGGGAGCTGATATTCCCGAAAGTCTGCGACGACATAGTCCCCCCATGGGTAGGCCACAGTTTCCACACCAAGATATCAGTAGTGGTCTTCTTGGAAACTGTGATACAACCCAGAAGACACCCAGCGGACTTGAAGGTGGAAGTCAGTATTCTAGCTGTATTTTGCATTGGATATGCTGCTGTGTGAGTAAAAATTTCAGTTTCTGATTTTGGTGGTTTCCTCTTTTAGACTGAATGAACCTTATACTTTTAATGGAAAGGCCCGCTTGATGGTTAGCCCTCACTTTACATCAGAGGTGGTTAACTTAATAATATCTAAGATCGACTGTTTACTGCCATCGACCTATAGCATAAGCACAGTCACCAAATCAGATAGGTTTACACTTTTTTAGAATTAAAAGCAGCAGTTAGTCGCTCGGCGCCGCGCCGTCGAGTCGACTACTCCTTGAGAATGGACCTCGGGATGGTCTCGAAACTAGTCGGACATATCCGATGATTTAAAACCGTGAGTACAACCGGTTGTATAATATAAATATAGGTTTACACTGTCATCATCATCATCAGCCCGTACAACGTCCACTGCTGAACGTGAGCCTCCTCCCGGTGAGGGTATTTGCCATAGTCACCACGCTTGGCAGGCCTGTTGGTGACCGCAGTATTATGTTGTAATACACAAGGAAACGCTGCTGCCCGTCCCTTGGTAGACGATTATAATAGATGATGTTATAACAATCAGGACCAACGGCTTAACGTGCTTTCCGAGGTACGGAGGGAAGTCCCTCAACCAACGAGATCCGGAAAGAAATCTTAGAGTTTACACAAAGCATTCTTGTCCGGCATGGGGATCGAACCCACGACCTCCGAGATTGAAAGCGAGCCACACCGACCGAGTAACACCGTCAGTATCTAATAATGTATATTAATATGTTACTACGACAGCCGGTAATTCTTTATGGACGCACAGTTCATTGCTAGCTGTATATAAATAGATATAACAATAAACTCTTCTCATAAACGTGAACATATAAATTAAAAATGCGTTTCACTAAGTGTAAACCTATCTCCTTAGTTGATTGTACATGGCGTTGAATCATATTCGATATAAGTCCATCGACTGGTAAATGAGGTGGGTCTGTGGCACGTATTTGTAGACTAAAATTCCACACTTTATTATATAAGTTGTTCGTGGTCTCCACTCGAGAACCTTTCTGCTCCATCGGCCGTCAGTTCTTCGAGCTATATGTCCTGCCCGTTGCCACTTCAGCTTGCTAATCCGTTGAGCTATGTCAGCGACCTTCGTTCTCCTGCGGATCTCTTCGATAGCATCCTTCGAACTGGCAAGCGCAGCAAAGGACGATGGACCGACGACCTCATAAAGGTTGCAGGGAGTCAGTGGCTGCAGGCCGCTAGCGATTGTTCCCGCTGGAAATCGACGGGGGAGCCTATGTTCAGCAGTGGACTACAACAGTCTGATGATGATGACGATAATGATGTATAAGTTGATCGACGGTAATGGCTGCTGGGATCGACCAGTTGATGGCGATCAACCGGTTAGCTACCACTGCGCTCTTCTATAAACGCTTATCTTATATAGCATTCATCATCATCATCAGCCTGTTTTTGTCCTGAACAGAGGCATCCCTCATCGACTTCCAGTGGGTACGATTGCCAGCAGCCTGCATCCACTGACTCCCTGCGACCTTTTTTGAGGTCGACGGTCGTATAAATATTACACATATTGCCGGTTCACCCTTGTTTGGTATAACAACTTTTAGTCGAAAATCACTTCGGCTAATTTTAGTTACAATAAAGTCATTACGCGTAATTATTCATTTGACCGAATAATTAATTGGTAGAATTTTATTTAGCATATTTATTTCTTTGAAATATTGTCATTTAACCGAATTTTCAAATGCACTAATTTTATTTAAACTAATTTCATTTGATGTAATGTTCAGGTGGTATAACATGTATTTTATCGAATATTCAATTGGTGTAATGTAGTGTAGAAAATAAACGTTGTGTTTGTTGTCAGTGCAGTCCGACTGGGATAAGTTAGGTTAGAAGACTAAGGCGGGAGCGAAGCGAAGCGGAGCTCCCGCCTTAGTCTTCGTGGTTTTTTTTTTTTTAACCACTCAGAAGTAGGAGCCCCGCGAAGCGGGGCTCCGTCGAGCTTAGTTAGTAGACACAGATTTTTTATTCACAATTAAACCTAAAATAAACCTCATATGGCGTCTACTAACTAAGCTCGACGGAGCCCCGCTTCGCGGGGCTCCTACTTCTGAGTGGTTAAAAAAAAAACCACGAAGACTAAGGCGGGAGCTCCGCTTCGCTTCGCTCCCGCCTTAGTCTTCTAACCTAACTTATCCCAGTCGGACTGCACTGACAACAAACACAACGTTTATTTTCTACACTACATTACACCAATTGAATATTCGATAAAATATATGTATATACCACCTGAACATTGCATCAAATGAACATTATACTTTTTAATCAATAGCGCAAATGTTGTTATCGCAAATAAATATTCGACGAACTGAAAATTCTGTCAAACGATATTATACTAAGTGATGATTTTCTTAAACGTTGTTCGATTTAGTAATATTGTATCAAACGTTGGTCGACCAAACAAGGGTGAACCCATATTGCCGGCCCTAAATTCAGATGAATCACTTTTTAGCTATCGATTCGATTGGCTTCGTATGAACTAAGGCTTTAGCATCTTTTAGTAGCCCGTTTACATCCACAACGGTTAACCGCTCATGCTAAGCTAAAATAATTGTGTCACAAGTGGGTTCACGGTGGTAGTGCAATGGGTGGGGATCGAGCCAGAGACCACAAGATCACAAGCCCGACGCCCCCATTGGGCTACGGCTGGTTATATCTTTTAATTTCAATTGTTTTTTTTTTTTCAGCTACTACGCTGTCTCCTTCATTGCCGACATGTGGCTGTATGTCTTCTTCGAATTTCTGACCTGGTGGCAGATCTGTCTCCTGCAGCTCCTCATTTGGTGTCTCTGCTTCATCTTCTACTTCCTCCAGTTTCCCATCAACAGAATATTCCATAAAGAAGAGGAGATGTACAATAAAGACGTTGGTTTTGGAAGATCGCGATCTTATGATGTGCAACTCGGAAATAGAGTTTAGTATCTTGTCATATAGTGTGTAATGTAGATTTAGAAAAATAACTTGGCCATTTCTGTTAGTGAAACTGTTTTAGTAGAAAATTTTCTGCTGGCAATTTTTTTTAATGTATTCTTTAATTTTATTATTTTTATCGTTTTTTATAATTATTAATTTATGTAAATATTGATAAATGAAATATATAAAAAAAAATATTAAAACAAAATTTCGTTCTTCATGCAGGAATGCATAAGAACCGGAGCTCTTAAAAAAAATTATCCAAAAAATCTGAAAAACAGAATTTTCAAGCTTCAATAGCTTTATTTTTTATTTTCTGTACGACCATTTTTCACTGAAATAGAGTCTGTTGAAAATCACCCAAAAATTTGGAAAAAAAATCTGTTCCCTTAATTTTTGCGAGAAGTGTATCATGGTGGTCACGGGGAATCAGGGTTCGATTCTGAAGAGGGAGCCTAAGAAACGGCTACTACATCCAAGGAAGCAGGTGCTCAAATTACCCACCCCTGACACGGGGAGGTACTGATGAAAAAACCCTCCAGCTTTAATAAATGGTGTAAACTCAACAAACTTAGCAACCAGTTCGAGAGGGCGCCCCTTGTGGGACTTGGGCGGTCAGGACATGGCTAGAATTTTGAGGAATTAAGAGTTTTCATGTTTGAGCAACCGTCGCTTTGCGAGCCTCTCGGACTTCAGGTTTACGAGGGAAGGTCAGACTTAAAGTGAAACTTATTAATGCTATGCCAGCTGCCTAAATATTTATGTTTTATATCATATCATCATCTTCCTGCCCAGCTCCCATTATTTGTGGTGGGCGCAATATGTCATCCTCTTTCATTTTTCCCTATTAGATGTCTCTTCCATACTCACACCTTTCTTACACATGTCATCTTTCACACAGTCCATCCATCTTTTTTTTGGCCTTCCTCATCCAACATATCCCTTCATTACATGACACTGGCAGAAATTGCTAAATAAGTCGGCAGATTGCCATAAAAAAAACAAATCCCTCCATCTTAGCCCTCATCATTAATCTATACTATATAATATTACTAGCGACCCGCCCCGACACGGGTACAATGCTGATGTATTATACATATAAACATTCTCTTGAATCCCTCTATCTATTAAAAAAAAACCGCATCAAAATCCGTTGCATAGTTTTAAAGATTTAAGCATACATACGGACATAGGGATATAGTATATAGGATGTAATATCTGTATCTATATCTATATAATATTATAAAGCTGCAGAGTTTGTTTGTTTGTTTGTTTGAACGCGCTAATCTCAGGAACTACAGGTCCGATTTCAAAAATTATTTCAGTGTTGGATAGTCCATTTATCGAGGATGGTTATAGGTTATATTTTATTTTCAAAAAAGTTAGGGATCCTTAAGAAAATTGCGATTTTGTAACCCAAGGTGTAAAAGCGAAAACCTATTTATGCGTGCGCTGCAAAAACTATTGATAATAGAACAAAATGATGTACTACGGGTTTGTAGGTCTTATTAAGATCTACAAAAAAATCCGCGAGAGCATATGTCTAACTACCATAGTTTAGTCACAATAACCGCTTTTATGTTCATAAAAAAATATTAAATCGTCTGAAGAAAGAAACTACGTTAAATGTATATCGTAATATTAATCCTTATCCAAATTAAGCATTTTGTTATCAAGGGTATTTATGTAGAAGTAAAATACTTTTTGTTTTATTCCAATCGGACATTTCGTTGAGAAATTATCACGAGTATAAAAACGCAAGGACCTGGACCTTGGTACCTAATAATGAGTTATTTGCCATAATAGATAAAGCTGAAGAGTTTGTTTGTTGGAACGCGCTAATCTCAGCAACTACTGGTTCGATTTGAAAAATTCTTTCAATGTTAGATAGCCCATTTATCGAGGAAGGTTATAAGCTATATTTTATTATAAAGTTTCTACGGGCACGGGAGTTACGCAGGTGAAACCGCGCGCGGGAAGCTAGTGTTTTATATATTTTCAGTAAATGATAAATTTTTGTTACGTCAAATTTATTTTTAACCTTCAAGTTAATTTTATGTAATCCAAATCATTTTAACTGAGATATCTACTTAATAATTCTCTTACTTAAATGGAACATACAGCTGATCAAATAATATTGTACTGGGCAAATGTGAATTAAACGAAACGAACGAATTAAACGATATTTATTCAGCACTTAGGTATTTACATACATTTGCACTTGTCAGTGCGAGTATGATTTAGTATTGTTATATATTTTTTTCTTTTCTTTTTTTAAAAGACAACTCCCGCACTAGGGAAATAAATCCCTGTGTCGCGGGGGACTTTACAAACATTCATTTCACGGACACAAAGAACACCCAGACTCAGAACAACTATTTGTGGTTCACACAAATAATTGTCCCGGGTGGGAATCGAACCCAGAACCCCCAGAACACCAGGACTCAGAGGCAACTATCATAACCACTGAGCCACCGGCCCAGTCAATTAAATGCCTGGACATTACTTGGATTTTATAGCTATTTTATGTGTTAACTCTCGTCTACAGAGTCTTAAGCACCGCCGGATAGTTGCTTCCCTTTCGATCTTTTTTAGGTTAATTTCGAAAAGTGCGCGTCGGAATTACACGAACTAATTCCACTCCCAACCTTCCACCGATCAACTAGCCTAAGGCAAAGGTGTTATCCCTTATCATCGTCACAATCCCACCGATTGGCACCCTTACAATGCCCTCGTAGACCCGAATTCCGAGAGGCCCGCGAACTGTAAAGTAGAGCGACAGTTACAAAAAAAATCTCTAAAATACAAAAAGTCATAATCCCTCAATCTCATCGCCAGCGACCGCCCTGAGCCGAGGTCCAAGTCCCACAGGGGACGCCCTCTTGCACAGATTGCTTAGTTTGTAGTGATTATACCATTTATCTAGGCTGGAGCTCTGCTCGGCTTTATGGTGAAGTAGCAAAAGGCACGTGGCTAATTACATATGACCGTCCGAAAAAAAAGCCGATTGGCAGGTAGCGGTACCAATATTCGTTTATTACACGAACGGCGAAGATGTCTTTTCTTTTTTTTTTTTTATATTAAATATAGGCTTACGTTTGACCATAATCTCGCTTGATGGCAGGCGAAGATAAGGCCTAAGATGATACACGCGTGCCTAGAAAGTGTCTGTTCACTTTAGCTTTAAAGATGTCCAGATTCTCTAGTCCAGACACTCCTTAGCTGTCCGCATTATGAAAGAAGAAGCAAATCGCTTCGTGCGTATTGAAGGAATGTCTACAACATAAGGGTGAAACCGCTCACCGCGCCTGGTCGTCCGGTGATGGAAGGGTGAAGGGGGTATCAGGTTATGTAGAACCTCCGTACACTCCCCGAAATGTAACCGATAAAAAACCGATAGGCAGGCTACTCGTCTACGGTGTTCGAGGCTCTGAAGACTTGCCTCCACAAATGAGTTATTGCCTACTCTCTCTCTTCGCTCGGCGCTCCAATGAGTCCAGCGCATCCAGCTGATATCTAGCAGACCCATCCCAAAGTTGAGAACAGTATTCCATTGAGGAGCGAACTTGAGCCTTGTAGAGACTCAAGAGCTGCTCCGATGTGAAGTATGTGGAATTCTTTGACAACATCTGTGTTCCCCGAAGAATATTATCTGACGATCTTCAAGTCATGAGTGAATGGGCATTTAATAGGCAAGCGGGTTCCATCTTAGTCTGCATCGACACTTACCACTAGGAGTGAGGCGCATTTATCGGAACAGTTTAAAAAAAAACAGGTTTTTAAAAGTAACAACATGGAACAGGTATCGTAAACCAAAAATACAGTTCCTGCCTGTTTCGCCTGTTCCACAACCTACAATAGAACAACATTGCCATAACTGGTGTGTGAGGTATGGTCTTCTCTATCTAGCTTACGGATATTTACATTAGGAAGAGAGAGATACAAATGAAACTGACCTGGAACAGTTTGGAACAAGCTCTTTTCTCTTCCAACTTATTGTAATAAAAGAGATAGCATCTGTTCCGGTCTGAAACAGTTTGGAACATGCTCTTTTCTCTTTTGACTTATTGTAATTGAAAGAGATAGCTAAACTAGGTACTATATTATAAAACTGTTGCAATCAAAGAGTCTTTGGTTGCAATGGAACTGGCTGTTATTTTGGAACAGGTTTTTGGAACTGTTTTTTTCTTGGAACTGGAATAGGTGAAACAGGTTTCTAATTTTACCTGTTACAGACCACCTCTACTTACCACCCGGTGGGATTGCAAACTAACGTAAGCCTTATCAAGCAATACATAGTATAAAACTAAGTCGCTCCCCGCTGTCTGTTTGTATCTATGTATGCTTAGATCTTTGAAACGACGCAACGGATTTTGATGCATTTATGAAGGCTGAAGCTCGCCTTTATGCTCGGTGAAGTAGCAAAAGCCTCGTATCTAATAACTACAGATGTCCGTCCGGAAAATCTAAAATAGACCATAATCAAAATTATATTTAACTACATTAATTGTAAATTTAACAGACATACAGACAGAAATACAAAGTATTTTTTTCATTAATTTTCAGTACGATTTACATATTATATTTTTTTTTAATTTAATTTCGTTAAAAGTATTTTTGAGGTATTGATTCGCGTGACGCCAGTGTTACATTATATTAAATAGTTATATAAATTATAATAAACTAAATCATTGTTCGTGGTGTTTTAGATTCGATTCTCTCCCGGAAAAAATATTTATTTGAGCTACAGATGTTTGTGTGCTTTGTGTTCCGGATTTAATGTTTTAAATGTCCCCCAGGACCTAGGGACTAATTTAAAAAGTGCGGTAGTTGTTTTTTTTTAAAAAGAAATTGCGTTTCGGGCTCCAACAGACGCGGGTTCAGCCCACGAAAAAGGTTGAGGTCTCAGCCAACCAAATATATGTATGGAGTCGGGGTATGAATTCGTGAATTTTCAGATACCCTTGTGGACCCGAAGTCCGAGAGGCCGGCGAACTGTAAAGTAGAGCCATCGTTTTCTCAATCCAGTGATCGCCCTGAGTCGATGTCCGAAATTTGATCGAATTATTTTAATTTCAATTAAAATAATTATATTATAGAACAATTAATGGGAACAGTTAGTCAAGGATCCGGTGAAACAAAATCTCTTTCAATACAATTAAATGATAAAAATATATAAAATAAAAATGTGCCGTCAACTTGTAAGGACATTATTTCACCTTAGTTGTGTTATCATATATTATTTTGTTGTGATATTTTTCACAAGTAATATAGAACTATCATTTGAAATAAAGAATGAATATTTAGCTAAAATGTTGAAATTTGTGCCGTTTTTCCTGACACATTGGAATTATGTGAGTATCTTTTGTATTTTTAATACACAAGTAGGCTACCTTTATTCCTTAGGGGTATAGCTTTAAGTCTCGGAAATTGTGGGTTGGATCCCCATGCCGGACAAGATATTCTCGTACCTATTAATTAATGCACTTTAAGCCGTTGGTACCGATTGTTATAGCATCATCTATAACAATCGTATACCAGTGGCTGGACAACAGCGTTTCCTTGTGTGTTACAACACTATACATCGGTCACCAACCCACCTGAGAAGCGTATTGACTGGCACTCTCCCTCCCGAGGAGGCCTATGTTCAGCTGTGGACGTATTACTACCTGATTGTGATGATGTTATTGTCCTATATATGTATATGCTTTAAGAAATTCTAGTCATGTGGGCGCCATGCACCCATAATTTTTACCCAAAATTTTAAAAATATGTATCCTTCAATAACAATAATTATTCTTGAGGTTTTCGCTTCTTTCTTGAAAATTATTTTGTTTTTTTTTTGTTATGGGCTCTTCAACTAAATGAATTTTATACAATATTTACATTTTAAAAGGTAGATTGTTTTTAATTACAGTTAATTCATATGGTGTTTCTTACTATGTCATTGATATATGATATAGTAGAAGCGCGTGGAAAGCATCACAGTAAGAGAGGGCGTCAGCTGAAGTATTTTCTAGATGTCACATTTTCTGGGGTCATGTTACCGATAACTTTGGTGAGTATTACAATGTTGCGCTTTTCTACTTTCTTTTGCAGCAGAAATATTACGAAAAGCTGGAAAGTGAACGCTGGCACGGCCTATAGGCGCTAGAGTAGGAGGACGCCGCCGGCGAGAATCCTATATCCTATCCCTAGCTAACCTGCAACCTTTTACTAGCCACCTACGTATGATATTGTATTATAATTAAATTAATTACAATAATTAATTTAATAAATAAGTAATTTGAATAGGTTTATAAATAAACAGCAAATGTAATTTAAGATAAATAATAATTAATTTTCAAATACGTTTGACGATTTACAAGTGCCTGTAATTGGTTTACGTAAATAAAAATGATTTTTATTTTTTATTTATTTATTTTATTTTATTGGGTGCCGATATATTGAATTAAAGATGTTTGTTCTCTGGTAAACGTGTATTTAACACTTAATTCATAATAAAAATATCACTTAAATACTAATGAATGGGTTTCATCATCATCATCAACAGCCCGTTTACGTCCACTGCTGAACATGGGCCTCCTCTTAACAGACCCCGGCAAGGCAGGATTGCAGAGGGATATTGCCATAATCACCACGCTTGGCAGACGGATTGGTGATCGCAGTAAGATGTAAACCTTGAGCTAATAGACGCTGCTGCCTATCTATTAACCATATGTCCCTTAGTCGCCTTTTACGACACCCATGGGAAGACATGGGGTGGTCTATTCTAAGCCGGAAACCACACGGCAATGAATGAATGGGTTTGGTCATTCATAATTTAGCGGTTATTATTTGTAGGTCGCACATTACTAATGTCACATAGTTTCCGAGAAGCGCGATAAGCCGTTGTATCTGATTAGCGGTAATATGTTTGACTGCAACTAGAGACGTCTCGGATTCGAGCCCCGGGAAAAAAATATAAGAAGAAGAAGTCTTTTCGTTAAAATTTAAGCACCAGCCCGAATTAAGGAATTTGATGGTAATTCTTGTGCCTCAGACAACACGTTAAGCTCACACAGCGACATATTAAGAGAACATTTCGAGAGTTGAGGCCATAGGTGTCACCAGTCGTGTCGGTATAACCCTCGGACCGTATTTTAGTGTAAAGGAATAGAAAGTGCATCTGTTTTACGGACTTGTGTAGCCTTTGAGTTCGGCAGCAGTGGCCCAAATAAGTCAGGTTAAAATTTTATTCTAATATATAAAGCTGAACAGTTTGTTTGCTCGAACTCGCCAATCTCAGAAAGTACTGGTCCGATTTGAAAAATTATTTCAGTGTTAAGAAAGGCTATAGGCTATATTTTATTATGAAGTTTTAACGGCAATGGAAGATACGCGGGTAAAACCGCGCGAAGGAAGCTAGTTCATTGAAATATATAGATTTTTACTCAATCACTCAAATATGATGGATCCGCTAAATAAGAATAATTTATTTCCAGTTTGTGACTTCCATGTTCTGGCCCATCTACCTAATAGACCGGGAGCTGATATTCCCGAAAGTCTGCGACGACATAGTCCCCCCATGGGTAAACCACAGTGTCCACACCAAGATATCAGTAGTCGTCTTCTTGGAAACTGTGATACAGCCCAGAAGACATCCAGCAGACCTGAAGATGGAAGTCAGTGTTCTAGCTGTATTTTGCATTGGATATGCTGCTGTGTGAGTAAAAATTTCAGTTTCTGATTTTGGTGGTTTCCTCTTTTAGACTGAATGAACCTTAGACCTTTAATGGAAAGGCCCGCTTGATGGTGAGCCCTCACCTTACATCAGAGGTGGTTAACTTACACTTGAACAGACACTTTCTAGGCAAGCGTGTATCATCTTAGGCCTTATCTTCGCCTTCCATCAAGCGAGATTATGGTCAAACGTAAGCCTATATGTAGTAAAAAAAAAAAAAAAAGTGATCACAGTAAGATGGGAATATCTTTGAACTGATAGATACTGCTGTAAATCCATCAGCCATCAGGTGTACGTTCCATAGTCACCTCTTATGACACCCACAGGAAGATATGGGGTGGTCTGTTATAAGTAGTGATGTGCTGGATCGTCAAAAATGTAGATCCGCGGAAACGGATCTGAATACGGATATTTGGTGTCAAGATCCGCAGATACGGATACGGATATTAACTTTCTTACACAATCGGTGTCATTGTGATTATAATCTAACATTAACAATGTATGTGTCAAGCATTACTAGTTTACGTAATTCGAATTTAAAATATTACGATGATCTAAATTTTGTTTTCTTAATAAAAAGTGATAACTTTTTATAATATCGATCTAATTAAAAAGCCAGTTGATTTAGCATTATCATCTTGGAGTTACATACTATTGGTATGACAACTAACTACGGCAAAGTTAGCAATATAAAGGAGCCGAATATTTGATTTTAAGAAATAAAAAAAAAACTGTATTGAATTTAATAGTTTTTTATTGCTACCTAATCACCTTTTTAAAGCGAAGAGTAACCCGCACTAGCGACGCCTATTGCTTTAAATTGTTAGCTACTAAACCGGATCTATTTTAAATAATTGTGGACCGTCAGAATCTCGGCAATTAGCGTCGTTAGTGCGCCTTACTCGCCTCAAAGAATTTTATCTATAAATTTAAAATTAATATAGTAAATAGATCAGTAAAAGATCCGCTAAAAAGTAACGGATACGGACACGGATACGGATCTTTCTTCTGCCTCGGATATCCGCGGATACGGATACGGATATCCGGCACATCACTAGTTATAAGCGGGAATCATACACGTCTTTATCATAATCCGACAACAAAACCAGCGGTGTTAAATAACATTATCGAGCTGGCCACTTAACTGCAGAATCCTACCGACTTAACGCAAGCTTTGATGAATGATTAAAAAAAAAATTAATACTTTACGGAAAAATTATAATTAGGTACTAAATTTCTTATATGAGATTCATATTAGAATCATGAATCGCCGGATCGTCTCGAGGAGGCCGCACTGAAACCGGCTGTAGAATAACCCCACTGAGTTTGATTCGCCGGATCTTCTCAGTTGGGGCTTATTGGATCCGGTGGTAGCACTAAAGCGCGTTCGTCGAGATACTTATGGTCCGTCTAAATAATAACATACTCAAAGGACAGAACTTAGATTTAATCATAGATATAAAATAATAAAATAATATTGTACTTTCATACCTGATAGCTTTTAGGCTAAAGTTATATAAACTATTATTATACGTGGCAATAACCAAATAAAATAAAAAATAAGCCAAATATGTTTTGACTATTTACAAATACCTGTAATAGGTTTACGTGAATAAAAACTTTTTTTATTTATTTATAATAAAAATTCTCGTCCCCCTTAAAATACGTGTTGTCGAAATTTATACATACATACTCACTCATGCTCACGCCCGTTTCGCGCCGGGGTAGGCAGAGACAATGGACCTCCACTTGCTACAATCCCTACACACATCTTTCGCTTCATTCACTCTCATAACATTCTCCATGAAAATGTATTTCTATCTCTTTTATAAAAAATCCGGTTGCGGCTCCATTACCATTTAGTGGCTAGGAGTCCGGTAAAAAAAGTTTAATTTCTAATTGTATCTTCTTTTCAGGTACTACGCTGTCTCCTTCATTGCCGACATGTGGCCGTATATCTTCTTCGAGTTCCTGACCTGGTGGCAGATCTGTCTCCTGCAACTCCTCATTTGGTGTCTCTGCTTCATCTTCTACTTCCTCCAGTTTCCCATCAACAGAATATTCCATAAAGAAGAGGAGATGTACAATAAAGACGTTGGTTTCGGAAGATCGCGGTCTTATGATGTGCAACTCGGTTATACAGTTTAGTGGCTCAAAATTATTAAAAACTATCATCTTATGCGTGGTTTCACCCGCGTAGCTCCCGTAGGAACGTCACTATAAAATAGCCTATAGCCTCGATGAATGGGTTATCTAACACTGAAAGAATTTCTTAAATCGGACCAGTAGTTCCTGAGATTTGTGCGTTCAAGCAAATAAACAAACTCTTCAGCTTTTTATATTAGTATAGATGTAACTCCTAGATCACGTAGCTTTTTAATGGAGAAAGAATTTTTGAAATCGGTCCTATAGTTGCGAAGCTTATTCAATGCAAACAACCAATCAAATCATTCTTCTTTATAATATACTAGCGACCCGCCCCGTCTCCGCACGGGTACAATGCTGATGTATTATACATATAAACCTTCCTCTTGAATCCCTCTATCTTTTACAAAAAACCGCATCAAAATCCGTTGCGTAGTTTTAAAGAATTAAGCATATTCATATTCATTTATTGCATTTCCACAATGTTATGAAAGGTGTTAGGTACATAGGGACATAGGGATATAGGGACAGAGAAAGCGACTTTGTTTTATACTATGTAGTGATTAGCATAGATACAAATTATAATGCTGTGATTGCGTACACTTTTGGTGCCAGATTTATCAGAAAACTAGATTCCCGCGCGCGGTTTCACCCGCGTAGCTCCCGTGCCCGTGGGAACTTCGTAATAAAATATAGCCTATAACCTTTCTCGATAAATGGACTATGCAACACTGAAAGATTTTTTGAAATCGGACCAGTAGTTCCTGAGATTAGCGCGTTCAAACAAACAAACTCTGCAGCTTTATAATATTAGTATAGATATTATAACTAAGATGGCAGGTTGATGATCTACGTTAACTGGACCGAACGATCAAGGCTAGCCAACGTTTTTTAGAATGGTATCCTTCGATCAATCAAAGCTATTAAACCAATCAATCATGGGTCGATGGTTAGAGGAAAAAGCGAACCAATCAAACATTAACAAATAATAACAAGACAACCGTTAGGGCAATAAATGTGTCTACTAAAATATAAATTAAAATAACTGGACCTAAACCCCGCGTAATTGCCGATTTGAGTATGTTTCGCCGGACCGCCTCATGTGGGCCGTGTTGAAACCGGTTGTAGAGTAACCCACTGAGTTTGTTTCGCCGGATCTTCTCAGTTGGGGCGCATTGGATCCGGTGGTAGCAGTAAAGCGCGTCCGTCGTTATAAGTATGCTCATGGTCCACCCAAATAATGACAATTGTTTTGGCATAATATAGACAGAACAAGCATTTTGCCTCCTTGCGACAATATACATTAATTATAATAATTAATTTAATTATAAATAAGTAATTTGAATAGGTTTATAAATAAACAGCAAATGTAATTTAAGATAAATAATAATTAATTTTCAAATAATGTTTGACGATTTACAAGTGCCTGTAATTGGTTTACGTAAATAAAAATGATTTTTATTTATTATTTTATTAATTTTATTTATTTATTGTTTTTGGGAAAAGTAATAATCAAACAAAATATATCAGATCGTTCTTTTATTATAGGAATGTATCCTTACAAAATATTGTGTACAAGTAAAAGAAAAGTTGTTCATTCATTATAATTAAAAACAAAAAATGTACAAATATTTCTGGTGTTATTCTTTTTATAAGCGAGATAAAAATATTTTTCTACAATTTACTTAATTATAAACAATTTTTCAAAATGGCCGATAGCAATTTTCTTTTTAAGTCAAATATATTATAAATACAGTAACCTTAATAATAAGTAACAGTTGCCAATTAGGTGTAATTTCATCTGTCGAGTTATATATTCTTTATTTATGTATTAAAAGGCTAAGCATCAGTCTGCTATATTTAATATTTAACCTTATTAATCATTTCAATGTCACCGGCGTTATGTATTTGTGCCTTTTTGTATCCAAACATTGAGGTTATATGAACTGGGAGTCAATTCATAAGAAACTTGCAGCGGTTCTAGTTAATATTACACGTTCTCCGAGTGCTGCTATTAAGACAGCAGAGTAGCATTGCTGCTAATGGCGCAATGCGGTCAGCATTCTGGGAACGCTCAGAATCTAAAAAAGTTTTTATTTTATTTTATAAATTAATTTTTAAGCAATGCTATTTTTAGTTGTATACTTGTATTTAGTTCGTATGTATGTTCTCAAGTAGTTAATTATAAATTAAAATAATCGTACATGCCAAGTGTGAGTGGCACAGTCGGAAGGGGAAGACCTCGACGAACGCTCTCTGACCAAAACGGAGACCTCCTCGCAAAAGGTCGAATAAGATCCACCCTAAACCGACGTGCTTGTATGAAGAATGTAATGAGAGTGAATGAAGCGAAAGATGTGTGTAGGGATCTTAGCAAGTGGAGGTCCATTGTCTCTGCCTACCCCGCTGCGAAACAGGCGTGAGCTTATGTATGTATGTATGTAAAATAATCATTTTATTGTGTATTTATTCTAATTGGCTGTATAAAATTGTCGTCAGATTACAATTAAATATTTACCAAATGTTTAAATATTATGTTTCCAAGTTAAGCAGCCAATTCTCAATACATTTTATGATGTTGTTAATTTAAACAAGTGTTTTAATGTTATTTTTGAATACAATTAGACAAGGTAAGGCAGCGATTATTTCTTTTTAATTTTAAATATTTTTGATTTGAAGGTCGTGGGTTTGTTTCTGAACCCGGATTAGTAATCTTTTTGTAAGGTATGATCTTTCCGGGTCTGATTGGATGCGGGCGTGCAAGCACGTTAAGCCGTTAGTCGCGTTTGATAACATCATCTGTAGCAATTGTATCTAAGAAAGAGCAGCAACGTTTGTTTAAAACTTATAAAATAATAAACATTTAAGTTCCTAATAAAAAAGTGACATATAAAAAGAAAAACTCATTTATTATTTTGTGTATATCAATCAATGTAAAATATAATAATAGAAAAATATTGTTAATCTCGACTATAAAAAAATATAAAGTTTTTTTTTCTTAAAAATACAGGTAACTAAGAGTATTTTATTACATTTTTATTACTCCTTTTATTAATTCCTATAAATTATAAAATTGGCAGTGTTTTTGATGGAATTTCCCACATTTTATTTTTTTACATAATTTAAAAATGACTTATCATTAATATTTATCTTAAATTCGTACGAAAACTTGTAGGATATTATTATGATCAAATAAAGACAATCTAACCTTTTAGTATTATCTCAATTCCCTGCTTATTTAATTTTAAATTTTCAAGTACAAAAATGTTTTCAGGTCAGTGGTAGCCTATCGGACAAACTTAAAAATCATATTCTTTCATTCCACCTCGCCGCAGGTTTCCTAAGGCATTGTTAATCAAACTATAGTAAGTTTCAATTCCAATCAAAAATTTAAATTCAGCAAATTTTTTACACAAAGTTTTCCAAAATAGACCTAATCTTAATTCAAATTTCGCTCCTACTTCTTTTCTCCGATCACACATTTGGAACGAAATACAGCAGGCGAATATCCCGACAAGTTTTCATACTCTAGAACGAACCTAATAAAAATCACCTGCAGACCTATAAAATAGCTGCCGCGTATACCTATGTGATGGGTCATCTTGATAAACCAGTCTTTGAGGATGCAAGAAGTATGACGACGGCGTTCTTAGACTCACGCCTTGGACCTGAGGTCTTTTTCTGACTTGTAAACTTGAGATGTCTGAAGCTGCGAATTGAGGATCTAAAGGTTGCAGATTTGATCTGAATCGTGAGAATGTATAATCTCTATCTGAAGGTATAACGAATCCGCTTGGAATTCTGTTAACTGGTAGAGTAGGAGATAATGCTTCATTTAGTCTGACATCATAATCATTCTCTATGCTATCAGCTAGATTTTGCTTGATAGATATGTTTTCTAGCAAAGGTTTGCCTGTAGCTGTGTACGGTTTTGATATTTCTGGCTTAGGTTTAGGTTTAATTTCTTTTCTGTAAGGTTTTGCTGTGGATTCGTTTTCTGATTCTAAAGGAAGTGCTGTAGCTAGATAAGGGTTAATATAATCTCCAGGGGATAAAGTGGATTGTAGTTTATCTCTGATAGCTTCGTAGTTATCTTGGTATACTCTAAGAACTTTGGAAGCTAAGTTTTTTGCTCGATCTGTTGTCGTAGACTGTTCTGTAGTTGGCGCTATAGTTGTAGTAATTTTAACAGTAGGTGGTTCAGTTTTAGCTATAAATGTTGTGGTTTCTTTATTATCATGGTGTTGTTTCTCTTTGTCGTAATCGACATCTTCTTCGTCGTAGTATTCTTCTTCATAAACTTCTTCTTTCAGTTCAGTGGTAGTTTTTTCAGTTGTAATGCTAGTAGTTGGTTGTTCTGTTGTGGTGTAGTAAGTGGTGGTCGTGGTAGGAGCACGTGTCGTGGTCGTGGTAGGAGGACGTGTAGTAGTCGTAGTGGGAGGGCGCGTAGTGGTCGTCGTAGTAGGAGGAGGAGTCGTAGTCGTTGTAGTGGTAGTAGTGGTAGTAGTAGAGGTAGTGGTAGTAGGTTTAGGGGTGGTATTTAAAGGAGCTGTGACATCCCTCCCGGCCACAGGTTGTAATCCGCGGGGGAGGTATGGGCTTCCACCCCTAGAGGGTAAAAAAGGACGCTTAACTACTCTTACGTTTGGCTTCAAATCTTTTATTCTACTTGTGATATCTTCTCCTCGAAATCTTTCATTAACTCTTTCATTTTCTCTTTTAGTATTGACAGTTGGTTCTTCGTAGTCATAATATTCATCTTCAATAGGTTTTTTTACTTTTTCTTCTTTGGCTCTCTGGTTATAAGTATATTTTTGTGATTTAGGTGGAGGTTCATCATAAGTTTCATCCTCATAATCTATTGGTCTTTTAGTCTTGCGACCTTTATTTGGATAATGTGGCCTGGTAGGTTTGAATTTTTCTTTTTCTATAGGTTCAGATTTTGGCCTTTGCTGAATCGTGCTGGTTTTCCCAGAAGGTAACGGTTTACTGGTATCATCTTCTTCGTAATCGTAATATTCATCATCATCTACTTTAGGTGGTGCTTTCGTAGTTGTAACAGTGACATATTCATACTTTTCTTTTTCATTAAGAGGAACTGGTCTTTTAACTTTTGGCGGCATGCGGGGCTGACTGAAGAGGCCATGGCCCGCTGGTTTGACTAAGACAGTTGGACTTTCAGGCGCAGATGGCACTTCCCTTTTGTCGTCATCGTAATTTCTTTCAGGCTTAGAGTACGGTCTTTCGTCCCTTGATCTATATGGCCTGTCATCTTTATATCTTCTACCTTCAGAGTATCTGTCTTCCCTTGGCCTGGAGGTTCTTGGCTTTTCCACTTCTTCTGTAGAGGGGAGAGAAGGTCTTCTATCTCGGTCAGGTCTGTTTCGAGTAATTTCATCACGTGGTCTGATTTCATCTCTTTGTCTTGACTGATCTCTTGGCCGGATTTCATCGCGAGGGCGGATTTCATCCCTTGGTTTCATTTCATCACGGGGCCTTATCTCATCCCGAGGTCTTATTTCATCTCTTGGTCTGATTTCGTCCCTAGGTCTTATCTCATCTCTTGGTCTTATTTCATCACGTGGCCTTATTTCATCACGTGGTCTTATTTCATCGCGTGGTCTCATTTCATCCCTCGGCCTTATTTCATCGCGAGGTCTGATTTCATCCCTTGGTCTAATTTCGTCCCGAGGCCTCATTTCATCTCTCGATCGGACTTCATCTCTTCCACTTACTTCATCCCGAGGTCTGTATTCGTCTCTAGGCCTGTATTCATCCCGAGGTCGTTTAGGTCTCTCTTCTCTCTTCTGATCTCTTGCCCCCGGTCTTGGTCTTTCTTCTTCTTCAGACCTGTACCTGTCTTCGTCTTCGTCTCTTGGTCGTGGTCTGCGTTTTCTGCCGCCGCCTGGTCTTCTGTCGTCATCATCATCGTATGCTCTTCTGTCGTATGGTCTTTTCCCTGGTCTCCTGTCGTAAGGTCGGCGTTCCTCGTAATCTTCTTCTGGTTCTTCATCGCGAGGTCTTGGGCGCCGCTCGTATCTGAAAATATTTTTGAGTATTTAAATACTTGGGTTGGTATGTAGGTCGTGATGTAGTAATATAAGAAGTATAACAATTATTATATAAAATAATGCAAGATTAGTGAAAAGTTATTTTGAACATATGTAGGTGCGTATTATATCCGTTTATTGAGTAAGAGTTTAGATTTCGTTTAAAGATATTTATTCTGTTGTATTTAGAAAATAAACCGCAAATAACTTGATGAAAGGGGAAATATTAAAAAATGTGCGAGTTGGACTTGCGCACCATTATTACAAACAACACTAGCTTCCCACGCACGGTTTCACCCGCGTAACTTCCGTTCCCGTGGGAACTTCATAGTTATATATACCCTATGACACTCGGGGTGAATGTAGCTTTCCAATTGTGAAATAATTTTTTAAATCAGCACAATAGTTTTTGAGTTTATTCATTACAAACATACACACAAAACTACAAATTTTTCCTCTTTATATTAGTATAGATATAGATTAAAGACTACCTGTATTTTTGTAATTGGATTGGACTAATTGGATGACGTTTGTTTTATAGGAGCCGCTCTTCATATGTTGTTATAGCGGCAAAATAAATACGTCATATAAAAAAATATTTAACTGTCTAGCTAGTAGGTAGCCACGAAGTAGCAAAAGCCAAGTGGATACATAAGTAAGTCAATCAGAAAAAAAAAATGTAGCTAGTGGAACATCTAACACGGTTCATGACATACATCCAGATGACAGACCGGAGTATTAGTAATAGAGTCCCGGTTTAATAAATATGAATTACTAACTTCCATAAATCCCGTTCCCATAAGAACTTCATAATAAAATGTAAGCCTTCGTCAATAAACGGGTTGTCTAGCACTGAAATAATTGTTCTAATCGGACCAGTAGTTTCTGAGATTAGCGCGTTAAAGCAAAAAATCAAACAGGTAGAATGTAGAAGTATAGATTAAAAATTAATTGCTAAACTGTATGAAGGCGCATAACTTGAGAATGAACTGACCAATTTAGATCAATTTTGTGCACATGCACAAAATTGATCTAAATTGGTTAATTAAATCTAAAAACGTAGAAGTTTTAATAAATATTTACAAGCATACATAAATACACTAAACTTCTTTCTAAGGATCGATACTATACCTATCATCTTCATAGTCGTCTACTGGTCGCTTCTTCTTGCCAGGTCTACCACCAGGTCTGGGACGAGGTCTCCTTCTGAAAAGCCAGAAGTAAATTACTACCCTATACATAAACAACACTTGAGAAAGAATTGAACGAAGTGGCCATAGATTGGGTGTCGGACTGGCGATCTTGAGGTCGCCGGTTCGAACACCAGCCATTGCACTACCGACGTGAACCCACTCGTAACACAAGCATCTTAGCTTAGCACGAGGGGTTAACAAGAATACTAGTAGACTGCAAAACGAGGCTAGAAATATTAAAAAAAAAATTGTGTTGACTTGCGAATGCCAGGTGTCACTTTGATGATTTCTATTACCATAGCAATTGAGACTACGACAGTAAGAAAGACACTACCTACTTCTTCTTCTTCTTCTTCATTCCCTTATCCCACGGTATTTTAACCAGAGCAAATAACTTACCTATCTTCATAATCATAATCATCCCTCGCTGGATAGTAATAATCGTCGTCGTCATAATCGTATCTATAGGGGGGCCTCCTCCGGGGGGGCTTCGACGGTCGGGGGGTCGTGGTGGTGGTAGTAGTGGGGGGCGGCGGTGGGGGTGCTGCTGTCGTTGCCTTGTAGAGAGCTTCGTTTCTGGAATAGATGTTATGAAGTTTAAAATATAAGTCAGAACTATTTAATTAATCATATCATCATCAGCCCGCATAACGTCCACTGTTGAACATGATCCTCCTCTGGAAGGACGGTTTTGCCATAGTCACCACGCTTGGCACGCGGGTTGATGACCGCAGCATTATGTTGTAACACACTAGGAAACGCTGCTGCCCGTTCCCTGATATACGATTGTTGTAGATGATGTTATAACAATTGGGACTAACGGCTTAACGTGCTTTCCGAGGCACGGAAAATAATCTCTTAACCAACTAGACCCGGAAAGAAATCTTAGGTGTCTCATAAAGATTTCTTGTCCGGCGTAGGAACGAACCCACGACCTCCAAATACTTAAATCTAGGTATTATAAGCAAATTGTTTCCCTTTGGACTCAATTCGAAGCGGCCGTAGCCCATTGATTAGGGCGTTGGACTTGCGACCATGTGGTCGTCGGTTCGATCCCCACCCATTGCACTACCGACGTGAAACCACTTGTAGCACAAGCATATTAGCTTAGCACGAGGGGTTAACAAGAATAAGAAGTGTGCTAAAACTATGCTAGTAAATTAAAAAAAATGTCCTTCATTAGAATAGAAGGGCTTGCTTAGCCCTTCTAATATCTGTGAACTAGTTATAAAGCAATAATAATATGAATAACCTTGATAAAAGAAAGGATAGATTCATTTTACATTGTCGTCGTGACTGGATGCACATAAAATTAGTTGTGTTAAGGAAAGCCTTGACAAATATATTTATATGTACCTATATTATTATTATTATTTAATTAATGGTGAAGACATACTTCACCATTATCTCGGAGCTATGGAGCCTGGACCTTTGGAAGGCATGCGGGGCCGAAGCCAACTCGCAGAGGCCCTTTAGACAAGTCTAATTTAAATGTTGTGTGACACCAACCGACGATTGCAACAAGGGGGCAACATGGTCTGAGGTGTTAGAGAAGCAGAGGTACCCCTGGGCATTCTACCCGATCATTGGCTTATTATTACTATTTGTGATCAAGCAAGCAGTTGATTCAACTGGTAAGTGCCTGTATCCTGCTCTTCTGCACTAGTTTCTATTGCAGCTGAGATGTTTGTTGAGTCTATTTTTGAATTCGTTAATTTTGGCCTGAAATCACGCTTTCCGGGTGTTTATTCCACGCTTTTAGTATTCTATTGTTAAAATGTGTTTGTGAGGGTTGTTGTGAGATAAACTGGTACATAATTTAAGATGGTGGCCTCGTAAATGGGAATGATCACTGCGTATTCTTATAGGTAATTAATTGACCGTGATTTTGCCTTTGGCAATTCCCAGCGAAATGATTTATTTATCTTACTACAATTGATCTATGTACGTTGTTTCTTAAAAAAACAAACCCTTCGTCGGTCCTATTTTGCTGTGCCCGACCGGGTTCATGTAAACCTTATGTACCTATTTCCATTTTTAAGACCTAATGTACCATGTACCATGGAAGCAATAAAGATTTTCCTTTTAATATGAATTATTATAAAAATTACAGGTTATAATTACTTTGAAACTGAGATAGTGACCCGTTCGTACAACCTTTTATTGTATTATGGTCGCCATAAATGTTTCGGCGCTGACCGGGACAATTGTCAGCGCGGGGGAGAGGGAGATGATGACACAATAACACTTCATACAGAGCCGAGGGGGATCTCCACGCGCACGCAGGAAGATAAGACAAACAAAAGCGAGTATTGCGAACAAAGCAGGGGTCATATTTTTTTTGGTTAGCACGCCAACTGCAACGGGACTATTGCCTCGTTGGCCGGGACATTTCCCGGCGTACCGGGACGTATGGCAACACTGCACTAGAGCTCATTTTGCCATGTAAATCATTCATCATTGGCGTCGTCTTTAAGGCATCTTTTTTTTTATAAAAAAAATATGTCTAATTTTACATGTTAATGATACATTTCGATAGTCATACGGATGGCGAATAGTCTAAGCTTCACCGTGATATTGTTATTATTAAGAGGTAAGTACTTATAATTTGTGAGGTTTTAGGAGGGTATTATCAGAGTCTACTGAACTGACTTAGAATTATTTTTTTTCACCCATACTTAGCTTAATAATATACATAATATACATACAGTGGTACCTCTGGGTTTGGGCAAAAAAAAAAAAACAAAAGAAGGCACCTCTGGGTTGTGGTCCTAACCCCTTATGGGTGCCCCCAGGTGTGGGTCATCTATTGTATGCTTTTATAAATATATACCTATAATAATAAATGTAAATATAATCGTATTATAAGTAGAGGATTAAATGACACACGGACAGACGGAGTATATTGTCTGTAATGTCCTACAATTAGCAGCACTCACAGGTTGCACTTGCTAGTTATAATTACCTAAGTAGTTTAATTCATAGAATAAGAATAATAACCTATTTATAACAGTTGTCTTTCATTGTGATTTTGACAAGTGCTGAAAAAATTCATTATTTAATTTTTCATACAAAAACGTATTTAGTAAATCACCGTTATGCTATCCTGTTCACCGTTAGCTATAAATATTCAAACAATGGAAGGTAGCACGAACCAAAACTATTATTTTCGCTTAATATGGTTATTGTTATTAAGAATAAATGTTAAGGTACCTATACGATAAATTTAAACGATATTTTAGTTAAGTTTTAATTAGAGTTGCCCAACTATCGATAGTTTCGCTATCGATAGATGACCTCGAAAAATAGTAACAATATTGATAGTGCTATCGATAGTATCGATATTTTTAATGTAATACTATCGATACTATTGATAGTATCGTTGCATTAAATGATTAAAACTATCAATACTATCGATAGTTTGTAAAACTATCGATACTATCGAAGACCAACCCATGTTTAGGAGCAATACTATCGATACTATCGATTGTATTGCTCCTAAACACATATTGGTTCTCGATAGTATCGATACTATCACTAATATCGATACTATCGATATTATTGATATGACGTCAACTATCGATAGAGTATCGATAGTCTATCGATAGTCGACTATCGATAGGCAACACTAGTTTTATTTGAAGTACAAATTGTAAGAAGGGAATAAACGCCACATTTTTTTTTCGGACGGACATATGTAGTTAGCCCCGAGGCTTTTTCTACTTCACTGGGCATAAAGGCGAGCAGAGGTCCAGCCTAGATTAATGGTTTAAACACTACAAACTAAGCAACCTGCGCAAGAGGGCGTCCTTTGTCGGACTTGGACCTCGGCTCAGGGCGGTCGCTAACGGGGAGATTGAGGGATTATGGCTTTTAGGTTTTTTGGAGGAGTTTCGAAGCAACTGTCGCTCTACTTAACAGTTCGCGGGCCTCTCGGACTTCTTTAATAATTAAATAAAAATAAACTTACCTGTTAAAATAATTCGGCGAATTCTTGCAGTCTACTTCGGAGACAAATTGGCAAATGAAAGTTTTTTGGTCAAAGGCCGTGTAGTTGGCGCAGAGGAAATCGTATCGTGTGCCGAACAAACAGTGGTGGTATACCTGAAAAATATAATAACTAGTTAATTTCTTCCGCAAAAGACCTCGTGGCCGCTCCCCAACACGATGGACAGACCTCATTAAGTCCATCACTGGGAATACGATCAACGATTGTTCCCACTCCACCAGAAGCAGAGACACATGGCGACTGGTCGTAAGAGCTGCTGTGTCGCAAGCATCGACTTTGACATGACCACGACCACTCTTTCAAGAGTGTACGACTAAGAAGAAGAATTTCTTAAAGAAGCTGTCCAGACTTTTTGTGAAGGAGTCATGTGATTAAAGGGCGGGTTCTTCCCTTGGCCGAAGAATAAGCATGGCTGTCATATATATATTGGCAGCGGGGTAATGAAGCCAGCGTTTGAGGCATCCAGCCTATGACCTAACGGATGTTTGATCTTTAAACTAACTTTCCGCTTTTGCTACTTCACCGGGCATAAAATCGAGCAGAGCTCCAGCCTTAATAAATAGTTCAAAAACTACAAACAAAGCAACCTACACAAGAGGGCGCCCCCTGTGGGGCTCGGACCTCGGCTCAGGGCGGTCGCTGGCGATGAGATTAAGAGATTATGGCTTTTAGTACTTTAGGGGGTTTTGTGCAACTGTCGCTCTACTTTACAGTTCGCGGGCCTCTCGGACTTCGGGTCTACGAGGTCATCGGATGGTTCCTTAAGAAAACGGCAATGATAAATGTAGAGATATCGCAAAATGAGCTCTATTGCATAAATATACAAGAATCGGTGTTAAGAACGCCTGTTAGTGCAGGAACGAGCAGACCTATCCTAGATTCAAAGTCATTTCAATCTGTAATTTATAACGGTATTAAAAACGTATATACATATATCGATTTTAATACCAAGAATAAATATTAATAAATCTCGGTGTATGTAATAAAATTCTAAGAAATAATAATTGATATTAACGGAAACAGTGGCTAGTCTACGAAGGTTAATAGTCAGTTACACAGTTAATAATCCATGCATGTTTTTTAATCAATTAATTTCTTAGCATAGCGGTATTTCGCTTGCTTTAAATCTTGGAGGTCGTGGGTTCGATCCCCACACCGGAAAAGAAATCTTTGTGTTGATTCTAAGATTTCTTTCTGGGACTGTCCTCCGTGTCTCGGAAAGCACGTTAAGCCGTTGGTCCTGATTGTTATTATCTATAATAATTGTAAACCAGGGTACGGGCAGCAGCGTTTCCTTGCGTATTACAAGCATACTACCAAGTAGCTCGGGAGGAGGCCCATGTTCAGCAGTGGACGTTGTAAAAGCTGATGATGATATATTATTTGGCTACTCAGCTGTTCTTTTTGCCTTTTTTTTCCAATAAGGTTGGTAAAGCCTCGTGCATAGCTACTCATGGCTGCTACAAAAAAATCCCTGTGTGTATTCGTCGTTTCTACTTCAAAAGACCATTTACGTACACTGCTGAACATGGGCATCCTCTTGACAGATCGTGGAAAGCCAGGGTTGTCGAGAAATATTGTCATTAACACCACGCTTGACAGACGGTTTGTCTATCGCAGTAAGATGATAACTTCTGATAGATGGTGCTTCCCATCCATCAGCTGTACGTCCCTTAGGTCACCTCTTACAACACCCATAGGAATTAGGAAGACACGAGGCTTTTGCTACTTCACCGGGCATAAAGGCGAGCAGAGCTCCAGCCTTAATAAATGGTTTAAAACTACAAACTAAGCAACCTGCGCAAGAGGCCGCCCCCTGTGGGGCTGGACCTCAGCTCAGGGCGGTCGCTGGCGATGAGTTTGAGGGATTATGACCTTTAGTATTTTAGGGGAGTTTCAAGGGACTAAATACACATTCAGCTCAATTCTCCCCTACAAAACTATTGTTTTCTATGGACATAAGCTGAATTGAGCTGAATAAGTGAAGCGACTGCACCGGTGGCTCAGTGGTTACGATAGTTACCTCTGAGACCTGGTGTTCTGGGTTCGATTCCCACCCGGGACAATTATTTGTGTGAACCACAAATAGTTGTTCTGAGTCTGGGTGTTCTGTGTGTCCGTGAAATGAATGTTTGTAAAGTCCCCCGCGACACAGGGATTTATTTCCCGAGTGCGGGAGTTGTCTTTTATAAAAAAAAAAAAAGTGTATTTAGACCCTTATGCAACTGTCACTCTACTTTCCAGTTCGCGGGCCTCTTGGACTTCGGGTATATGAGGGCATCGGATGGTGGGTTGGTCTATACTAGGCTGTAAATTACATGGCAATATGGCTTACCTGGCACTTATGAGGCACTGACGCATAGAATCCATCATGCAGACCATCGCACTTAAAGTCTATAGTTTCTGGCTTAGGTACAGTCTCATAGAAGGGATATTCTGATAGATTGTACCCATTCAGTTCTCTGGGCAAGTTAGGGTCATAGATATAGTCCATTTGAGGATTCCCCGTGTATTTGCTAGTTGTGTTTGTTGAGTCGCCTCCTTCTGCTGTTGTATCCTGGAAAGAAAAAAGGATGTTATCAATTAAAAATACTTAAAATGGGGAGACAGATTTTCTGTTTGCAAGCCTAGTGAATTTGACTTGAAACTTTTAGGTTTTAGTACCGTTTTGGTGGATTATTATTTGTCTACAAACAGGCTAATTTGAGTCTAGGTGTCCTTTGTCTTCCTTAGATCGACGTCATCAGTTATAGTTTACATTGGAGACGCTAGACTAAAACTGTGGTCCGCAAAGCTTCCAAGTTTCTCCTCCAAATTACTTTGAGCATGTAGAAGAACATTCCACTTGTCATAACCTACCGTGGCCAGTATGGAAAACGCTAAACAGGCTAAGAACACAATATCATGCCGCTGCAGGCTCAATCTGCACAAGTGGGGCATGATTGGCGACAACGACATACAATATCAAAGTGGCACCCAACGACAGTCGCCCTTCATGCCCTAACCACTGGTGGTAAGTGGTACCACTGGGTACCACTAACCTAACCCCTTAAGGGTGCCCCCAGGTGTGTGCCACTTAATTGTATGTTTTTACCAAATTTTTCTATATTGATCCATTAAAATGTATAATAATGAATATGAACTTAAACTTATTATGAGTAGAGGAATTAATGACCAGCTGACGGACGGACTACTTTGTCTGTAATATCCTACAATTTGCTACCGGTTAATTAAGTAAGTGTCTAGTTTAATTCATAGAATAAGAATAATTGTGTAACATTGTGATTCTGACAAGTACAAGTGTATGTAAATACCTAAGTGCTGAATAAATTCATTATTTCATAACAACACACCACAGAGGCCATTGGAGTGGCGACTTTCTGGTCAAAATGGCTTTAAATAAAGTATAAATAATAAGTTGAAACAATGACACGAAAGAAGAAGTGTGTGTAAAGCCTGCCGCGTCATAGCCATTTATTTCCCTAGTGTGGGAATTGTCTTAATAAAAACTCTGGGTAAATTTTTACTATTTAGTGGCCCACTACTTCTGATAAAGTGTAAATACTTAATTATATTTTATTGAGGAAAGAACAATTAATTTTATTTCATTGTTTCAAATCACGCGTCTATACAACATATAAGGAATAAAATAAGGCGGATATAACATAAAATGATCAACCTTAAGAACGTCAAGGCCAGTAACTTTTTAATTTCCAACCAGTCGTGTCATATATCACATATTATTTATTTATACTTATATACCTACATATGATTGAGTTTTTTAAGTTATATCTAATATGTGACTGTTAAGAAAATTTAATTTTATAACATGACCTTATGGAATAAATACTTTGCGAAACACAGTTAAATATTTCAAATCAATTACAGTTATTAATTGATTTCAAATTAATAGTCGATTTCAATAAGCATAAAGACTAAAAAAATATAATTAGTCCGTCAGTTAGATTACTAAAAAATATGTTTTAGTTTTTTTTTAGTCTTTATGCCTATTTTACTTCCACTTATTTTATTTTCCACCCCTAATTGTGTATTAGCTGAAACAATGGCGGGCATTGGTGTTTCTTTGCCCTCTTGCATTCGAATGACACAGCGCAGGGAAATCACCTCGAGAATACGTTGACGGGTTAGAGGAAGCTTTATATCCCTCTTAGAGATCATTAAGGAAAATAAATATTGTTAAAAATGTCCCAAAGCCTAAGCTTCTGCCACCCGGCGATGGGCTGCCTGGCTGGGAGAAACACGGCGTCAATAACCAAAAACGAAATGGACAAGTTTGCATGTGGAATAAAACTTACCCAGGGGGGTTGTGATAGAGCATTTATTAGAAGCGCGATGGACCGCGAGGAACGCGATGAAGACGTCGACTGGACCTCAGAAGTTGACGCCGCTGAACAGGCAGCGAGTATGTCGTGTGTGCACATAGGTGTCCCAAGATGGGACGCTTTGATAGATTCAGGCCCAGAATGGGGACAATGGGAAGCTGACACGTACAATAAAGTGTAGGGAGGCAAGAAGGGGCGCGTGTGAAAGAGTCAAGAGCAAGTAGCGCTCATCTCCAATGACTCGCTCCATATAACCGTAAGGTTGGAGCATGGGAAGGTGGAGGGTAACCCAGAGGGGTACCGGCTCTGGGCCGGATTGCTTATGCGTGTCCGGGGTCTCTTAGTGGTGTAGGGTCCTCTCCTCGTGGTATGGTTAGCATACCACGCTATGGAGAGGGCGAGTCCCACATATCACACCGCCAGCGCGGGAATACGGTGCAGTGGCGGTGGGAATGCGTAAATGAATTTCCCCCCGGACAACAAATAAAAAAAGGGGGTACCGGCTCTGCCGGTCTGGAGATGGACCAAGACCATCGCCTGAATTGATACTGGGTGGTGGAACCACATGTCTAGGGGAGGCATGGCGAGTGTGGTGTGTATGGTAAAGATATTGTTTATATTTCTCAAAAACTGTGTCTTTTGGCGCAAGAAACAGTCAACATGTAAGTGGTATCTCTTATAGCCTCATAAACTAAACAAATAAATTACCTGTGATCCATCTTCATCAGTATTGTCTTCTTCTGGTGCAGCAGTGGTGGTGGTAGTCTTCGAGAAGATGAGAGAAGTAGCTTTTAGGGCTGATGTGGTGGGTAGTTCGATGGCTAGGAGAGTCAGGGCTATACCTGAAATATAAGAAAGACCTTGTTAGGATGGAAAATATATTATTAAATTATGCCTATTCATAAAGACCTTGTTCCCGTATGAATTTCTTAATTAAATATAGCCTTATTCGATAAAAGGGCTATCTAATAACCTTCCGATGTCCTCGTAGACCCAAAGTCCGAGATGCCCGTGAACTGTAAATAAGAGTGACAGTTGCACAAAACTCCCCTAAAAACTAAAAGCCAGCGACCACCCTGAGCCGAGGTCTAAGTCTCGAAGGGGACGCCCTCTTGCGGGTTCCTTAGTTTGTAGTTTTTAAACCATTTATCTAAACTGGAGCAGCAGGTTAATAATCTGAGTTCCTATTTCCCGTTGGGACTTCGGTTCTGTACACCATGGGTTTCGTAAGAGGCGATATGCGTTAAAATAACCCTGAGTAATGAAGAAATTTTTATCAGTCCTATTTATATCGTTATATGATTACCCTCAAGCTGGTTTACTTAGCAACTAAAGTTAATTCTGAGCCACCAAAGCATACGTATGTATTTGCTTACCAATTATTACTTGTTCAAAAATACGACCTTCGTTTAGTTTTTGGCAATATTATCCTTAAAAGTGATAATTCTCGGAATAATGAGGCAAAGTCTTTAAAGCTATATGAAGTGTTACAAATTTAAAAACCACCGATACACCGTGGTTTTTAGGGTAGGTAAAAACGGAGCTCTATTACTAAGACTTCGCTGTCTGTATGTCACCAGGCTGTATCTCAAGAACCGCGATAGCTAGACAGGTGAAATTTTCACAAATGATATATTTCTGTTGCTGCTATAACAACAAATACTAAAATATATAAAAATATATGGCAACCCGAACAAGACGCATGAAAACCCTAACCCTAAAATCGGACATGTTATCAGGTTTTTTTAGGCATAGCCAGTGTAATAAAAAACGCGACTTGCAGGCACAGTGCGTGTGGTCCGAGTGGCCCGAGACTTTCAGATTTTAAACCCGAACTGCAAACGAAGTCCGGCACGTCACGCTCCTCGGAGACCCGGGGGCCGAGTCTGCTATTTTTTTAAGTATTGTGCCACCGTACTGCTTTCATGATATTATTATGCCAAAAACGGTAATCTACTAATCTCACTATGGTGTCGGCGCTGGAATGGCAGTCGGTGTTGCTACCGCAGACAAAGGCCGTCAACAGCTGAAGTAGCAGGGGAGATGGTATCGTGGCGTTATAGTGACACCATTATGACGTCATTTGGATTAGTTGATGGACACGCCATTACGATAGTAGCCTCGGGGCCCTGGACGGATGGCAGCGCTACGCTTACCTCAAATAAATTGGGATAAGGGCAGGAGGGTGATGAATGGTGATGATGATTGTATAGTCTTAAGTTCAGCTGACCATGAGAGTTCTCATAACAGAGCTTAGCAAGTTAAGCAACCATGGGTATTTAAAGGATATGTCCATAATCACCACGCTTAGAAAGCTGGTTGGTGATCGCAGTAATATGGTGGCTAACCTTTTATCATAGTTATGTCATGCAAATCTTGACATTTCACACAAAAATTTCGTCAGCCGCCTTGACTTTTCGACAAATCATTTTACAACTAAGTTGACAAGTATTTTAACATAAATATGCATATTTGATATGAAATATACATATTATTATGCTCAATATTAGGGATGCCACCTTGTTTTTGTTTTATATAGTACTTTTTACCAAAAGTTGCTAAATATACTTTTGGGAAATTCAGAAAAAACATAGTACACATTTTTTTCCACGTGTATTTATAATGAAATAATGAATAGGTATTCACATACACTTGTACTTGTCAAAATTACACTGTATAAGACTAAATCTAACAAAAGTATCACATAAGTAGCCAAAAACATTGTTATAATTATTTTATCTTACAGAATTTTTAATCAGACTTTCCGTCTGTCGTGCGATAAATAACAAATGTACACATTATGGTAAGATGACTTAAAGATGACAGGTCTAAAATTAACTTCCAAGAATCCGGCCATAGTCTAAGCGACATCCACCTCAGGGCACCCTTAAGGGGTTAGGACCAACGCTCAGGGTGCCACTGGAGTAGAGTAGATTTACGAACAGTGGTGATGATCTCTGGCGCGAGATGACAGTATTTGTTATTAATACCCTTTTTTTCGGTTTTAAGGTAAAATTCGTTTCATCCCACCATCTCGGAAAGAGTATTTTTAATCTTCAATATCTGAGTGGAAAAGCCGTTTTTATTCTCTAGAGGATAAAGTAAATTGAATTTAGAACATCGTGTGCACTAAGTTTGTGAATTAAAAAAAACATTAAACCTATTTACTGCTACCTCTATGGTGCCGAATATATCATACAACTTTTTTTTAATTTGTTAAAAACTCAGACTCGGAACCTTCTTGGTGTTCTTTTTTCAATTTGCTTTGTACGCATTTCCTCGCTGAGGTGGAATGAAAAGTTACGTGTTGCACTCGAGTGCTAAGATTTTTCACCTCGTGCTCTTTTGATTCCCTCGCTAACGCTCAGGATTCTAATTTTGAATAACTCGCTGCGCTCGTGATTCAATTTTAGAATCCTTCGCTTGCTCGGTCATCAAAATTGAACACGCGGTTAAAAAGCAACTTTGCACTCTTGTATAACAAATAACTATTAAAATAATTGTAAGAGTCCGAGCATGATAGATCCATATTAAAATAAATCAACAATTCATTGCTTTCATATGCCGCGCTGAGGGTGCGGTCTAAATTTTAAAATATGGTGAATTTTGGATTAGCCAAAAAATATATACTACTTACTTTTTGTAGTATATTATTTTTTATAACATACTAGCTTCCCGCGCGCGGTTTCACCCGCGTAACTCCCGTTCCCGTGGGAAATTCATAATAAAATATAGCCTATGTCCTTTCTCAGGCTCTAGACTATATCTGTACCAAATTTCATTTAAATCGCTTTAGTAGTTAAGGCGTGATTGCGTAACAGACAGACAGACAGACAGAGTTACTTTCACATTTATAATATTAGTAAGGATAAGGGTAGTACATTTGAGTGCAATATAGTACGATACTATATAATATAATACGGGTGACAACCCTACTCAGCCGTCGGGGGGCCGGATTGCTTATGCGTACCCGGCCCCCGCCTACGGCGGATCGAAGGAGTGTCCGGGGGGTTTTAGTGGTGTAGGGTCCTCTCCTCGTGGTATGAGTTTAGCATACCATGCTATGGAGAGGGCGAGTCCCACATATTCCACCGCCAGCGCGCGAATACGCTGCAGCGGCGGTGGGAAAGCGTCACCGCATTTCCGAGCGGAAAAAAAAAACGCCCTACTCAATATACCTATTTGGTTTATATTTCATCAGATTAATTTGTGGGATTTTTTATTGGCAAAATGAGATGAATTAATGGTCAGACTCAATAAAAAGTAAAGTCGCATCACTGTCGAACACTGTGGGCCTCCTCTTAACAGACCTTGGCAAGCCAGGATCGTAGAGGGATATTGCCATCATCACCACGCTTGGCAGGCGAATTGGTGATCGCAGTTAGATGTTAACCTTGAGCTAATAGATGCTGCTGCCCATCCATCAGCCATATGTCCCTTAGTCGCCTTTTACGACACCCATGGAAAGACATGGGTTGGTCTATTCTAAGCCGGAAACCACACGGCGACGAATAATGTATATATATATAATAATTTTTGTATATTATTTGGTTTTTATGTGCATTTGTGTGAGTAAAATTGTTGCTTTGAAATAATGAAATAATGAAATTTATTCAGCACTTAGGTATTTACATACACTTGTACTTGTCAAAATTACACTGTATAAGACTATATCAAACAAAAGTATCACTTAAGTAGCTAAGAACATTGTTAAAATTATTTGATATTACAGAATTTTTAATCAGTCTGTCCGTCTGTCGTACGATAACAACAAATGTACACATTATAGTAAGATACCTTAGAGGTAACAGGTCTAAAAATTCCAAGAATCCGGCCCAAATCTAAGCGACATCCACCCTTAAGGGGTTAGGACCATCGCTCGGGGTGCCACTGAAGTAAAGAGTAGATTTACGAACAGTGGTGGTGATCGCTGGCACGAGATCACAGTTCGGGGAATAAGCAACAACGCGGTCCTCGGTCATGCCGTCGAGGATCCTACACTAGCTAACCTGCAACCTTTCACTAGCTACCTAAGTGGACGACCCGGAGAAGAAAGGAAGAAAGACACTCCGAGATTTTTTTTTTAGTCTCTTTTGTTGTTTCTTTTTTTTTTATGTCAAGTCTTTTCACAATCATGTAATATTTTACAATGTATATATGATGTGAGCGAATGCTTGATTTTTCACAGTACCTTTGACTGGACAATCGATAATCTTCGTGGCATAGCGGTAAAGTCTCGCTGATGATGAATGATGTTATAACAAAATTAGACCAAAGGCTTAACGGCTTTCCGAGGCACGGAAGGTAGTCCTTCAACCAACCAGACTCGGAAATAAATCTTAGAATTTACACAAAGATTTCTTGTCCGGCTTTGGGATCGAACCCACGTCCTCCGCTATGCCATGGAGGTTGTCGATTGATGTCGTTTACCACTTAAATGGCAATGTTACATTTTATATTTCTAAGGTTGGCCCCACATTGGGCGGTGAGTTCCTTGAGCTTGTGTCCCATGCGGACCACGACATAGGTAGCAGTTGACAGAGACAACCGACACTCGCGTCGTCCACACGCTGCAGTAACGCGCCCAATGTGGGGTCAGCCTAACAGTTAAATCTATGCAACACTTTGCTTATAAATCAGTCATTTACTCACGATTCGAAAACCTAATTGATAAATAATTTACATTAATTATTAAGTGCTATTAAAATAATAAACCTAAATATTCCTGTATTAACTACCGACCCTGGCATACAAGATGCTTGCTCAATGAGTGTAGGTTCGATCCCTTCACTGGAATCTAGGGTGCGAACGAAACCGGTTTACCTCACCATAAAAACCAGCTAAGTTAATATTAAAAATTTTACGTAGAAAAAAAAGGCTTTTTTTGCCACAAGGCTTTTGCAACTTCACCGGACGTGGAGATGGGCGGCTTTTGTCTTATTAAATGGTTGACAAACTAAACAATCTGAGCAAAAGTGCTCTCATTATGGTGTTTGGATCTTGGTTCAGGTGGGTTGCTGGTGGGGTATTGGGGGGTATTTTTAGGGGAGTTTTGAGCCACTGTCGCTTTATTTTACAGGTTGTGGGCCTCTCGCCTATGCCATTTTTTTTTGGTTGTCCCGGGGAAATTAATTTAAGCATTCCCCCCGCCGCTGCAGCGTATTCGCGCGCTGGCGGTGGCATATGTGGGACTCGCCCTCTCCATAGCGGACCCCCGGACACTCCTTCAATCCGCTGTTGGCGGGGGCCGGGCACGCATAACCAATCCGGCCCCTCTCGTATTTGTCCTGCAAGACGATCTTAGGCTGGTTCCCTGATACACGATCGTTATAACAATTGGATCCAATGGATAAATATGCTTTCCGAGCATGGAGGGTAGTCGTTCAACCAACCAGACCCGGAATATAATTTTAGGTATTCCACAAAAATTTCTTTTCCGTCGTGGGAATGAAATCCACGAACTCCAAGAACCATAACACCAGACAGATGACACCTTACGTAAAAGCATCGCTAGTGATAATAAGTACCTAGTGCGTTCATAAAGTCGTTAGAACTAAAATGAGTTGAACCTCCGTAGCGTATTTGGCTCGTTTTAAATCTCGGTGGTCGTGTGTTCGATCCCCACACAGAAAATCTTTGTAATCTCTAAGATTTATTTCCGGGTCTGGTTGGTGGAAGGACTACCTACCCTCCGTGCCTCGGAAAGCACGGTAAGCCGTTGGTACCGATTGTTATAACATCATATATAATAATCGTATATCTAGGAACGGGCAGCAGTGTTTCTGTGTGGTATAACATAATACTGCGGTCACCAACCCGCCTGCCAAGTGTGGTGAACATGGCAACTACTCTCTTTCGGGAGGAGCCCCATGTTCAGCAGTGGACGTTATACGGGCTAAATATCGAGGGGTGAAAGGCTATGTGTTTGAAGCGACATTTTGGACGATATGGAGTTATATACATATTCGGATTCAGCGAATTTTTCTGCGTCGTCTGAGCCGGGTTTCGTACAATTCTGAGCACTTTTATGGCGCTTAAAACAATGCCATTTTAGTGCATAATTCTCAAACATGATGTATGATCAGACTTCAAATTTGCCATATTTTTTTAGTATATCATTTAAGCTGTATACAAAAACAGAGAATCGGATCATAAGCCGTTATTCCCTTCCTAAAATTTTAGTTCGATGGCAGATAAATCGTTTTTCGATGTAGCTATCTTTAGATGAAAAGTCCCTTCAAACATTTTGCTTACGACTACTTACTCTGTGCAATGTCGCTTCAACCAATTTGCCGTCAGCCAAATTCATTAAGACATGTCGTCGGTTTAACCCTTTCGCTACAACTGTTTTTCACTCTGTTTAGAACAACCAAGTTATATAACTCCTTTCAAAATCTGAGACATCAAACAACTCTTTAAGAATGTTCATTGTTGCTTAAGCCAACTCTCCTGAACCGTTAACAAAACCCAAAACCCAAACCCAAATTGGTAGTAAAACAAAATAGCCTATTCCTATTATTATTGAGTAACGTCGATTCAATCATTTTTCTTTCTCCTGCATAAGTACTGTAAAGTCACTTAAACCATTTTGCCTGCTGCTGATTAGTGACAATGTTGGAAGTTGAATCATTTTTCTTTACTCTAAAAATAAGGCGATACAGATCATTTTGTATTAAGCGACAATTTATCTTATACTCATAACTGTTTTTTAATTGAAAATTATACCAAAACATTCAGGGATTTTTTTTCAATAAAAATTTGCGATCCCCATTATATAAAGAGCACTAGTTTTTTCATAACGACTTTTTTTCCAAATTTTGAATCTTTAAATGGCTCTCCTGTATAGTTCGTAAAATGTCGCTTCAAACAAATAGCCTTTCACCCCTCGATATGATGATGATGATAATGATGATGTTCAGTTGGTAGGCTAAGGTAATCGCATACCATTTACTAAACTGACCGCATATGATGGGTTTATGGAAAAAATTACTTCAACTTTACTACAACAACTTCAGATTTTTAACAAAAAAATTACTACAACAACTTCAGATTTTTAACAAAAAAATTACTACAACAACTTCAGATTTTTAACTATCCCAAGAAAACTTATTACTTTTCTGTGATTAAAAGTATTTAAAATATTGATTAGGGATGTAAGGTACCACCGTGCAAACTTTTATTTAAATCGGTGCCACAATTTCGGAGATTAGCCCGTACAAACAGACAAACAGACAGGGAAACAAAAAAAAATAAAAAAAAATCTGGTTGTGATCTATTTTACTTCAAGGGTATCCTTGACTCGGTTTTTAGCGTTTTTTATTTTATGTACAGACATTCGACCTCTACAGTTTTATTTTAAGTATATATAAAAATAAATATAGATACATATGTATAGATTACACATGACATTCTAATATAATTACTTAGTGCTAAATTCAGAATTTAGTTAGCAAAATTGTACATTTAAAAGCATACATTTGCAAATTATATTATTGCACATTAGCCATTTTGGAAGTGGTTAATCTTGTTGAAATTTAAATAAAGCCAAGGTAAGCAATAAGGAAGTTAAATATTTCCAAATTTTGTCTGATTTTGTCTCTGTCTGCCTACGATATATGTATATTTGGAAGAATCTAGAATATTGAAGTTATTTATTACTAGCTGCACCCCGCGGTATTACCCGCGTTACTCTGCTCCAGTGAGTTGGAGCGTGATATTTTGTAGCCTATATGTTAATCCAGTGCATAACCTATCCAGTAGTAGGTATGGCAAAAGCGTCTAAAACCTCGGAAATTTTGTTTGGTTGCGACAAGATCCATGTAGTTAAAGTATATACTTCTAATCTAGCACGAAAAAGTAGAGTAGGACGTCTCTCTGCCGCATGGGATGATCTCATAGGGATGCACGGCCCCATGTTCCCTGCTCCTCGATAACACCAATGACTTTTGTTTTTGACTTGGTTGCAAAATGCATTACTCATTAACTCGTTTTCGCGGGGATCACAAAATTTGTGAAGGGTTTCTTGGACTCTCCTCCCCAAAATGAATAAGCGACGTGCTAGTCGCGCCGCGGAGACCTACCCACTAAAAACCCCTAGTGTGTTCCTTCACTTGTCGTTGAATGTGGGGGATCCGAGGACCAGTCTTGGCTATATCACTAAAACGTGACCTAACACAGATTGAGAATCATGATTTTAATTGGAAATAAAAGTTAAATACTTACAAAATATGCTAAATCCAACCCATCTGTGACGAGACCGCTTCATTTTGTTTAGTTCACCTGAAACAATAAAATGTATGATTAAAGAAGAATCAATCTAGAATGGGATAGGACGGCGGTATTTGACTTGGCGGTAGCACTGCCGTGTCCCCGAAAACCATGTTAGTTATATCCTTTGTCATTATGGCGGCAGAAAAAAATTTCGTCTTTTTTTTTCGTCCGGGGCGGAATATAAAAATGTTACGCATCCCCTCCGCCGCTGCGGCATTACTGGTGGGGTATGTGGGACTCGCCCTCTCCATAGCGGTGATATGCTAATTTTACCACGAAGAGAAGACCCTGCGCACTGAAATCCCCGGGTACTTCTCCTTCCGCCATTGTCCGCCGTGATTAGGCCAGGAACTTGTTTTCTGGGACACCCTCCGGCGGCGCCAGCGGCCAGATTGCCACTAGTGGCTCAATAAGCCAGTTTCAAAGACGCCTGGAATACCAGGATACCAGGCCATGTCTCACTCCCCGAGGCCGAGCTTAGGGTGAAAGGCGGCTGGATCGCGACCCCCTTGGGTGTCACGACCCACAGATTGAAAACCACTGGTAGGGTATCGATTATTGAACCATAAACACCTCTGTCTAGCATTGAGTTAAAAGTGAAATGTGTTCAACCTTGCTTTGTCTCCGCTAGTGATGTGACTGAATTATGGTATCGATACCTCTTCGATTAAAGTTATTTGTTAGAGTACTTAGTCCAGAGCATTTCACTTTCGCTTATGTAGGTTTAGTATATACTTTGTAGGGATTTCTGTGCCTAGATCGTTATAACAACACAATATTGCCGCGTGCGGTTTCACCAGCGTACCTATATCCCGTTCTCGTTGGAACTTTATAATTCCGCTCCAGTGGGTCGGAGCGTAATATTATGTAGCCTATATGTTAATCCAGCTAATTAACTATCCGCGTGTAAACTTTCAGCCGAATACATTAAGTAGTTTTTGCGTGAAAGAGTAACAAACATCCATCCATCTATCCATACTCACAAACTTTCGCGTTTATAATATTAGTAGTAGTAGTTGGCGTAGCGGTATATAATAAGTCTCGCTTTAAGCCTTGGTGGTCGTCGGTTCGATTGGTCGTCGGTTCGATTCCCACGTCGAACTTTGGATAAATTCTAAGACTTCTTGTAGGGTCTAGTAGAGGCACTACTCTCCGTGCCACAGAAAAGAAGTAAAGCTGTTGGTCCTGACTTATAAAAATCGAGACCAACGGTTTAACGTGCTTTCCGAGGCATGGATAGTAAAACATGTAGATGGATGGAGAGGGAGAGGAAGGCCAAAGAAAAGATGGATGGATTGTGTGAACAGTGATATGAAAGAAAAAGGAGTTAGTGATAGTGTGACGGGTGACAGGACAGAATGGAAGAAACAAACGTGTTGCGCCGACCCCAAGTAATATGGGTTAAGGGGAGGAAGAAGAAGAAGGATGATAGGAAGTAGTCTTTTAACTGTCTAGACCCGGAAAGAATTTTTAGGATTACACAAAGATCGTTGAATAATATAAAAGATACATTTTTTTATCTTATATTTATAAACATATGACCTTAATACTTGTTGTTTTGAAATACTAAAAATATAATACTTAAATTTGCAATTTTAATGTGTTTTAGTTACAAAAATGTTTATTCAACAATTGTGGGAATTTTCTTAAGTCTATTTTAATGATTATATATATGTTTTATTATTTGAGTCGTTTAAAATTATAAGTGCATTTAGTATTAATGTTCTAGTTAGTGCTATAATTGAGATTTTAACGTTAAAATTGTGAGGAAACAAAAGAATTTTATTAGTATATTTTTTGTTTTTTTTTTTGCAAAAAATAAATTGTTATGAAATATCATATAAAAATAATTGTCCGTCTTTTTAATTCTCGCAATCGTTGGTATTGAGTGTTTTAAGCTCCATATATCTAATATTATCAGAAATAATTATGACATAATATATTGTTTTGCTATAGACAAAAGAAGATAATGTTGCCACTTGCCACAATCCTACTAATAATATAAACGCGAAAGTTTGTAAGTATGGATGGATGGATGGATGTTTGTTACTCTTTCACGCCAAAACTACTTAACGGAATTGGCTGAAATTTTGCACCGGGATAGGTTATACGCTGGATTAACATATAGGCTACAAGACATCACGCTCCGACCCACTGGAGCAGAGTAACGCGGGTAAAATCGCGGGGCGCAGCTAGTAAACAATAAAAACAAATGTTTTCTTTAACATTAATTGCCGTGTAGTTTGGATAAGAATATACAACCCCATATATTCCCATGGGTGTCGTAAGTCCATGGGCGATTAAGGGACATACACCTGATGGATGGGCAGCAGCATCTATCAGCTCAAAGTTGTTTACCATCTTACTGCGATCACCAACCCGCTTGCCAAGTGTGGGGATTATGGCAACGACGCTGGCTTGCTAAGGCTTGTAATCAGGAGGCCTATGTTCAGCAGTGGACGTTAACGGACTTTTGAAGCAGAATTTTAATGTTGTGTTGCCAAATTAATCAATTATATCGATATATCAATCGATTCCCAATAAATTTCTACTCGATAATCGTTACTATATGTAACAGAATCTCGCCGTTATCCTCAAGGCTAAATAAACGACATAGTAGCTATATTGCAAATTGCACAGCACGACGGGAATTGAATGCTGAGAATTTTATATTTAACTAGCGGCCCGCCCCGGCTTCGCACGGGTGGACTTTTATACCCTACCCCTGCCCTACCCTACCCCTACCCTAACCCTACCCTACTCCTACCCTACCCCTACCCTAACCCCTACCCCTACCCTACCCCTACCCCTACCCTACCCCTACCCTACACCTACCCTACACCTACCCTACCCTACCCCTACCCTACCCTACCCTACCCCTACCCTACCCCTACCGTACCCCTACCCTACCCCTACCCTACCCCGACCCTACCCTACCCTTCCCTACCCCTACCTAAAAGTATCCTATGTCCTTCTTCCAGTTCTTAGCTACCTCCCTACAAATTTACAGCCAAATCGGTTCAGCCGTTCTTGAGTTATAAATAGTGTAACTAACACGACTTTCTTTTGTTTTTAAAATGTATTCTGCTATTCAGGGCGTAGACAAATCCAACGAAACAAAAACCATGAAAATTGATCCAGCCGATCTCGAGTTATAAGTGTTGTAACAAACCCGTCTTTGTTTTATATATATAGATATATGTTAAAGTCAAAACTTATAATCGGCCAAAACCACTTTTGACTGGAATAATAATTTGGATCTGGGACGTTGTGGTCACAGTTATAACCTAACCTAACCTTACATAAGTTGGAATCCTGGTGGTTTTTTTAACCTTCGACCTAAGAGCATATCGTTTCTGGAATTTTTGTGGGCCAATATGGACTTGTCAACTACTTTTGTCTGTTTTTGCAGTCAAAAGTGGTTTTGACCGATTATAAGTTTTGACTGTAATATATATTATATGTTATTACATATAATGATGTTTATCTCGGTTTTTGCTGTGTGATATCCGGCGTTTATACCACTCCATATCTTCCTATGGACATCGTAAGAAGCAACTAATAGATATACACCATATGGGTGGGTATTTATGGGATTAATCCCACCCACATTCCCACCACAGCAACTCCTGTAAGCCAGGATCAACAGTGGCACACACTGGTAATGGCAATGAGCACCGAGGCTCACTGAGTCCTGGGAAAAAGTTCAACTGCCGGGACCCGCAACGAATTAAATCAGAAAAAGATTAGGGGGAGTAAGAAACACTTATGTTTTCTCTTCCCTCCGTAGCAAAGCGGGAGACAGCAAAAAGGAAAAGCAAAAAAAAAGTCACCAACCCGCCTGCCAAACGTGGTGACTATGGCAAATACCCTCCCTCAGGAGGAGGCCCATGATCAGCAGTGGATGTTCTACGGGCTGATGATGATGAGGGGTCTCTGTGTCTAGATCGTTATAACATCACTAGCTACCCCCGTAGTTGTCATTGCCGTGGAAACTACATAATAAAATATGTAGCAGGAATTGAACGCATGACTTAATAATCTTTAATCGAGACTTAAACCGTTAAATCATGGCGATCAACAAAACTGTCACATGAAATAATGAATTTATTCAGCACTTAGGTATTTACATACACTTGTACTTGTCAGAATCACAATGTTACACCATTATTCTTATTCTATGAATTAAACTAGATACTTAACTAACAGGTAGCAAATTGTAGGATATTACAGACAAAGTAGTCCGTCCTTCAGCTTGTCATTAATTCCTCTACTCATAATAAGTTTAAGTTCACATTAATTATTATAGGTTTTAGTGGATCAATATAGAATTTGGTAAAAACATACAATTAAGTGACACACACCTAGGGGGACCCTTAAGGGGTTAGGACCACGACCCAGTGTTACCACATGATATTACTAAGTTACCGATTGATGTTTTTTTTAATAGATTGCTAGCAGAGTTTTGCACACTACTAGTGTTCTTGTTAACCCCTCGTGCTAAGCTAAAATGCTTGTGCTACGAGTGGGTTCACGTCGGTAGTGCAATGGGTGGGGATCGAACCGGCGGCGACCACAAGATCACAAGTCCGACGCCCTACCCATTGGGCTACAGCCGATTGAATGTTATGTGTTGTTCATGAATACGGTTGGTAGTCCGGAAGGTCTAAGCTATTGCTGAGGCAAGGAAGTGCCCCAATCACATAAAAATTATGTAAAACAGGCCAAGAGCGTATCGGGGATTGCGAATGGTTCTGCATAATTCTCCTTAATTAAAGTTATTCAGGGTATTCATGTCGCCACACTTGGCTGGCGGGTTGGTAACCGCAGTATCTATATCTATACTAATATATAAAGCTGAAGAGTTTGTTTGTTTGTTTGCTTGAATACGATAATCTCAGAAAATACTGGTCCAGAAATAATTTGAACTTTACAAGCGAGATTTAAATATGAACCTCCTACGGTAACTGTAGTTACGCGGGTAAAACCACGTGTGGAAGCTAGTGATAGATAAAACCTGCTGCTGCTGTTTGGTATAGGATTGGTTATATTATTATTTCCGACTACATTTTCTAGCATTCCGAGTCGCGTAGGATAGTCCAATAAGCAATAAGAGTGACTGAGATGAGATCATAAATATGCATTATATCGTACGGTCAAGCATAATATTAGGACGCTTAACGAACTGCTCAACTTACAAAATGCCGCAGCCAAATAACTTTAGCTTATTGATCGTGTTCAGACACTTGTACGCTATAATCTATACTAATATTATAAAGGTGAAGTTTGTTTGTTTGAAAGTGCAAATCTCAGGAATGCTGGTCCGATTTTAGAAATCTTTCAGTGTAGTACCAATGTAGAATCATTCCAAATTTGCGTTAGCTAAAAGCAACTATATTATATGTCCTGGGTTAGTGGCCAATCTTCATACAATTTGTAAGCGGTCGCGATGACTTTTCTTTGCCCCCGCGTCCTCCTGACCCTTAGTTTGCAAAGAACCATCCGATGCCCTCGTAGACCCGAAGTCGAGCGACAGTTGCACAAAACTCCAAGTAACAGAAGTAGCAAAAGCCTCGTGGCTACCTACGTATGTCCAGCCGAGAAAAAAAAGTGATGACTATTTTTGTTTGCCAAATTAATATAGAAAAGGTCCTCACAATTTCGTTACGGATCTCTAAAACAAGATAAATAACAATTGGAGTGTGAAATGTGTATCACAAGAAAGTGAAATTATTACGAAGTTATTTATTTAATTAAACATTAAAGTTTATATAAATATTTATTATATTACATTATAACTTAAAATATGTTAATTATATGACATTGGTTGAATTCAAACATGAATAAAATACAAACTAAAAGTAACTAATTAAAAATAAAACTAACTTATATACAACTATTCTAAGTCTATTCTACTTGGCAAGGTTCCCAGAATGCTGGCAGCATTACCACGTTGAATGGCAATGCTTACCTGCTGTGCAAAGTAGAAACCAGCACTCGGAGAACGTGCCGCACTTAAGAAGGCCGCTGCGAGGTATTTATAAATTAATTTGGCTCCCGGTCCCCACGGCCCCAATGTTTCGACACCAAAAGGCACAAATACATAACCACTATCAAGGGTACTATATTTGCGCCTCTTGAGATTCTCCGCGGATTCAGCCGCCATGCCAGCCCTACCCTGAGTCCCGGAAAGATGAGACGGCGCGAGGGTGTCGACGCACGTAGCGTCCCACACCAAAGGCCGTCCCATCCTCCAAGGCACCAGAGTCATTCCGTCGGGCCTTTTACCATCGTTGAATTCTGTATATGCCGTGTGGTTTCCGGCCTAGAATAGACTAATGTATGTCCTCTCATGGGTATCGTAAGAGACGCCTATGGAACGTAGAGCTGATGAATGTCGCTAGCAGTCGGTTCTCGTGAGTCACGCAAGGAGCACGTCGCTTGTGATACGGTATGCTCAGTATTTAATATCTGTGCTCTTGTGACAATGTCCACACTGGGTGCACCCAATATCTTCTGGACCTTTGCACATTAATTAATTGCAGCAAAGCAAGCGCATCTTCGTCTTCTGAAGACGAAGACATCTTATCGCACCAAAGTCAGCCTATAAAATGCCGCATCTGAACGTTTCTTGCCTGTTCCACGCCTCTTCTGATATAATTCAAATCGCGTCTGCGCCGTATCTGTCCCACGCCTGCGCTGCGCCTGCTCCATGCCTTCGCCTTACGTCGCTTGTGTGTGTTTTAGGCCTAAGGGTATGAAGGGCAGGCCAACGTGTGCGACATAGACTGTGGTTGTGTGCCACAGTGACAAGTCGTTGTCGTCAATCATGCCCCACTTGTGCAGATTGAGCCTGCAGCGGCCAACTTGTGTTCTAAGCCTGTTCAGCGTTTTCCATGTTGGCCACGGCAGGTCATGACCATTGGGAAGTTTTTCTGCAGGCTCAATGTATTTGGAGGAGGAGGAAACTTTACGGTCCAAAGTTTTAGTCTAGCGTCTCCTGGGTTAACCATAGGTGATGAACCGCTAACATTAATCCACCAAGCGTAGTAATTATGGCAATAACCCTCAACGACCCTGTGATTAAGGAACATACAGCTGATGGATAGGCAGCAGCAGCTCAAGGTGACCTACTATCACCGCCATTACTAATCCACCTGCCAAACGTGTTTATGACAATGCCCTCAACGACCCTAAGGGTCTAGACAAAATATATCTACAAGGTTTCTGCAACCGAAAACCTTGGCACCTCTGAGTAGTGGTCCTAATCCCATAAGGGTGCCCCCAGGTGTGTGTCACTTTATTGTATGCTTCCAAATTTTTTATGTAAATATGAACTTATTATGAGTAGAGGAATTAATGACACACGGACAGACGGAGTACATTGTCTGTAATGTCCTACAATTAGCAGCACTCACAGGTTACACTTGCTAGTTATAGTTATCTAAGTAGTTTTATTCATAGAATAAGAATAATAACCTATTAATTTAATTACAGTTCTTTTTCATTGTGATTTTGACAAGTACAAGCGTATATAATACCTAAGTGCTGAATAAATTCATTATTTCAGTAACCGAATAATCGAATCGTGTAGTTGCAGCCACTCTACTTAACAGTTCGTGGGCCTCTCGGACTTCAGGTTTACGAGGGCATCGGAGAGGACGCAGTTTTTTTTTTCGGTTGGACTTGCGTTGGTAGGCCACGAGGCCTTTGCTACTTCATCGGGCATAAAGGCGAGCAGAGCTCCAGCTTAATAAATGATTTAGAAACTACAAAATAAGCAACGTGCGCAAGAGGGCGCCCGCTGTGGGACTTGGACCTCGGCTCAGGGCGGTCGCTGGCGATGAAATGAAGGATGGCAAAGTTTGTACCGAGAAATCTACTTTGCAACACTAACTCATGTCTAATCCAATACCTACATGATAGTATAAAACAATGCTATCGCTGTTTTTGTCTGTCTGACTCTCTGCTAACCTCTCCTAAAATACGTAACAGATTGTAATACGGTTTCACTTTCATTAAGATAATTCATTCTGTAATGTTTTATGTACCATCGTGGTCACACACCGTGTACCACATTTTAAAAAAACCATGATCTGCGCTGACTGTATTTATACACTACGCTTGGCAGGCGGGTTGGTGACCGCAATATTATGTTGTAACACACAAAGAAACGCTCCAGTCCATTCCTTGGTAAATTCTTGTTAAAGAGGATGTTATAACAACGGTTAAACGTGCTTTCCGAGGCACGGAGGGTAGTACCTCAAAAAAGTAATTTAGAAACAAATATTTCTTGTCTGGCTTGGGGATCGAACTTACAACCTCCGAGACTTAAAGCGAGACGCTACAGAGGTTGTTTTTGTTACCGAGGGGAAATGCATACCACATCCCCTACTCCATGTAAAACATCTCCACGCTGGCAGAGGGGTTGGATTTTGAATGGATGCCAAAAAACCGCCGCACGCGCGGGTCTCAGGAATTAATGGTCCGATTTCATTGATACTTTCTGTGGTAAATAGCCTATTAATCCCACAGAAATGGAATTTACGAGGGATAAACCAGGTGCGAGAAGATAGTCCTACTAATATTATAAACGTAAAAGTTTGTAAGTATGGATGGATGGATGTTTGTTACTCTTTCACGCCAAAACTACTGAATGTATTTGGCTGAAAGTTTGCACCTGGATAGGTTATACGCTGGATTAACATATAGGCTACAAAATATCACGCTCCGACCCACTGGAGCAGAGTGACGCGGGTACAACCGTGGGGCGCAGCTATTAATATAATACGAAAGTTTGTATGTGTGGATGTATGTATGTTTGTTACTCTTTCACGCAAAAACTACTGAATGGATTTGGCTGAAACTTTGCACGGGGATAGTTAATAAGCTTGATTAATATATAGACTATAAAAAATCACGCTCCGACCCACTGGAGTAGAGTAACGCGGGAGCAGGGCGCATGTATTCTTAAAAAGAATTATGTCAATATTTGTAAGTTTAAACAAGCGGCCGCGTAGCCCAATGGCTAGGACGTCGGACTTGTGATCTTGAGGTCGCCGGTTCGAATCCCACCCATTGCACTACCGACGTGAACCCATTCGTAACACAAGCATTTTAGCTTAGCACGAGGGGATAACAAGAATACTAGTAGACTGCAAAAATTTGCTAGTAATCTATTGAAAAAAAAAATAAGAAATTTATGACTGTGACCATGTCTGCATCCAGTCGACGTTCATACAAGCTGATAATAACCTTGATAAAACTACGTGTAACCGCGTCTAATTGTATACTCAATGAGAATTTAGTTAAAGATAATATCTAGAAAACTTAAACAATAAAATGAGCTGTAATTAGAAACGTGTATGTAATTGTGTTACGTCTTAACTCTTAAACTGCTGAGCTTAAGTCTTTAGTTTTTCAATTTAAGAGCAGACAACAACCTGCTTGGCGTTGCGGTATAATTCTTGGAGGTAGGAGGAGCGTAGGTTTGATCCTAACGCCGGACAAAATCGTTGTTTAAATTCTAGCATTTATTTCCGGGCCTGGTTGGTTCGGACATTCAGCAGTTTGTCCGAACATCATCTATAAAAAGCGTATATCAAGGAACAGGCAGCAGTTTAACCCTCGTTACTGTGCTCCAGTGGGTCGGAAAGTTATTCTTTGCACCTTATATGTTAATTCAACTTAAAACTCGACATCTTATAACGTTGTCAATCCGTTTTGTAGTTTTTTCGTTAAAGAATAACAAACATCCATCCATGAAAACATACTTACAAACTTTTGCGTTTATCCTACTAACTAGCGGCCCGCCCCGGCTTCGCACGGGTGGACTTTTATACCCTACTCCTGCCCTACTCTACCCTACCCCTACCCTACCCCTACCCCTACCCTACCCCTACCCTACCCCTACCATACCCCTACCCTACCCCTACCCTACCCCTACCCAAAAGTATCCTATGTCCTCCCAGTTCTTAGCTACCTCCCTACCAATTTTCAGCCAAATCGGTTCAGCCGTTCTTGAGTTATAAATAGTGTAACTAACACGACTTTCTTTTGTTATTGTATTCTGCTATTCAGGGCGTAGACAAATCCAACGAAACAAAAACCATGAAAATTGATCCAGCCGATCTCGAGTTATAAGTGTTGTAACAAACCCGTCTTTGTTTTATATATATAGATATTTTAAACGCGAAAGTTTCACGCCAAAACTACTGAACGTAATTGGCTGAAATTTTTCACCGGGATAGGTTATACGCTGGATTAACATATAGGCTACAAAACATCACGTGCCGACCTGCGGTTTTACCTGCGTTACTCTGCTCCAGTGAGCAGAGTAACGCAGGTAAAACCGCGGGGCGCAAAGAGTAATATAGATATTATAAATACGTTGCTATGACGCCTATAAATTTATGAAGCCTTCCATTATGAAGTTAATTGAACATTTCTTAACATCAATCCGATCTTAACTTACAATAGACATCTAAATTGCAAATTATAATCGTCATAAATACTGAATGAAACGGAACGCAACTTGCATTGATTGGTTTATACGCACAAATGAAAGGAAAGGGATCCTATGGGACCGGATTGCTCATGCGTACCCGGCCTCCGCCAACGGCGGATCGAAGGAGTGTCCGGGAGGTTTAAGTGGTGTAGGGTCCTCTCCTCGTGGTATGAGTTTAGCATACCACGCTATGGAGAGGGCGAGTCCCACATATCCCACACCCAGTGCGCGAATACGCTGCAGCGGCGGTGGGAATGCGTAAATGCATTTCCATCCGGACAACAAAAAATAAAATAAAAGGGATCCTATAGGAAGGTGTGAGAGATTGCGTATGAAAGAAAACTGCCTATAAAATTTTGGGGTGATGTACTACACCGGTGGCTTAGTGGTTACAATGGTTGCTTCTGAGACCTAGTGTTCTGGGTTCCATTCCCATCCTTCACAATAATTTGTGTAAACCACAGATACTTTTTGTGTTACAACATAATACTGCGGTCACCAATCCGCCTGCCAAGCGTGATGACTATAGCAAAACCCTCCCTCGAGAAGCCCATGGTCAGCAGTGAACGTTATACGGGCTGATGATGATGATGATGATGAATATAAAACCATGAACCATGTTTCATTATGCCACCGGACATATTGTTGGCTTTTTTTCCAGTAAAGGATTCAAACATATAGATGGATGGAGAGGAACAGGAGGCCAAAGAAAAGATCCATCCATCCAGGATTGTATGAGAAGTGATATGAAGGAAAAGGGAGTAAGTGATAGCGTGACGGCTGACAGGACAGAATGGAAGAGAAACCGACCATATTTTTTTTAAAGATTATTAGCACAGTTTTGGTGTCTGCGACGGCTAAAATGCTTGTGTAACGTCGTCCTCCCGACCCTTAGTTTGCAAAGAACCATCCGATGCCCTCGTAGACCTGATGTCCGAGAGGCCCGCGAACTGTAAAGTAGAGCGACAGTTGCACAAAACCCCCTAAAATACTAAAAGTCATAATCCCTGAATCTCATCGCCAGCGACCGCCCTGAGCCGAGGTCCTAGCCCCACAGGGGGCGCCCTCTTGCGCAGGTTGCTTAGTTTGTAGTTTTTAAACCATTTATTAAGGCTGGAACTCTGCTCGCCTTTATGTCCGGTGAAGTAGCAAAAGCCTAGTGGCTAATTAGGTAAGTCATTCCGAAAAAAAAGAAAAAGGTTGTGTTACGAGTGGGTTCACTTCAGTGGTGCAATGGGTGGAGATCGAACCGGCAGCCACATGATCCGACGCCCTTAGCCATTGGGCTGCGGCTGTTTTAAAAAGAAATGGGATAAGGGATGATGGGAGATGATGACAGTCGAACAAGTATCTTCCAGGGTTTGTTTATCAAAGTTAGCGATGTTACGATAGTGTAATTTCACAAATTAATTAATGTAATGTATTCAGCGCTTAGGTATTTACATACACTTGTACTTGTCAGAATCACAAAGTAAATAGAAACTAGACGATGAATATTAATGTGAAAAATTGTAAAAAATCTCGCAAATAATGCAATTAGTCTGTCCGTCCGTTCTTTTCCTTAAGTTCTACTTGAATTGGATAGACCTGCCATCGCCGATGCTTCTCGTAGACCTGATAGTGGGAGAGCTGGTACCAATTCTTGGGTAGGAATTTGAGGCAACGTGAAAACTTGTTGCACAAAATTCCCCTAAAAAAACGAAAAGCCATCATCCCTCAATCTCCCTGCCAGTGACCGCCCTGAGCCGAGGTCCAAGTCACTACCGACGTGAACCCACTCGTAACACGAGGGATTAACAAGAATACTAGTAGACTGCAAAACATCTGATAGGAATAAAAAAAAAAAACTCCGATCCGCCTGCCAACCGTGGTGATTATGGCAATATTCCTCAACTATCCTGGCGCCAAGGTCTATTCAGAGGAGGACAGCACGAATTGATAAAGTACAGTAAACTATTTCATATACTTAATACAATATGCACTCGCAAGTAAAAGTAACAGACAAGGACAGAGCAAGGTGAACGACCTCCGTATGTAGAGTTTGTAGAGCAATGGAGTAGATTTGTAGCGACTGCATATTACTCTATGTAGAGACTATATAGGTTCCCGCGCGCGGTTTCACCCGCGTAACTCCCGCTTCCGTGGGAACTTCATAATTAAATATAGCCTATATTAATCAGTGATAATGTAGCATTCAAATGGTGAAAGAATTTTTGAAATCGGCCGCGTACTTTTTGAGCTAATTCGTTACAAACATACTTACATACTAATCTTTTCTCTTTATAACATTCGTATATAATACGTGGAATATAGTAGTTGATGTAAAATAAGGATAAAACACCTTGATTTTTTAATATACAAGGTGTAACGGAAATGGTATATACATAGAAAGAGCAAGGCTTCTTTGGATCATAACAAACGATATGTCAAGGGTTATTTAATCCTATCTCTACAAGTCCGGAAGTAATGATTTTTTTAAATTCCTAGATACCGGAAACCAAACTTTTCAAATTGAAATAAATACATCACTAGCACTCAATCAGCTGATCGATGTCAACGAACTATTTGCAAGTAAAAATAAACCTCTTGCTCCTGGTATTTCTGAATAAAGGGTTCCGCATTTTTATTTTTTGTTTGCAAAATAAAACATTCTTGGAGTATTTTATTTTGAGTTGAAACCCTTGCCATATCGTTTGTTATGATCCAAAGAAGCCTTGCTCTTTCTATGTATATACCCTTTCCGTTACACCTTGTATATACTAATATATGAAGTTGAATAGTTTGTATATTTCTTGAACGCTATAATCTCAAGAACAACTAGTCCTATTTCAAAAATAATTTCGGTGTTACATAGAGATTTATCGAGGAAGGCTATAGATTATATTTTATTATGAAGTTTCTACGGGAATGGAAGTTACACGGGTGAAACCGTGTGCGGTCTAGTACTAATATATAAAGCTGAAGAGTTTGTTTGTTTGCTTGAACGCGCTAATCTCAAAAACCACTGGTCCGATTTTCCCCCCTCGCCCTCCCGACCCTTAGTTTGCTAAGAACCTTCCGATGCCCTCGTAGACCCGAAGTCCGAGAGGCCCGTGAACTGTAAAGTAGAGCGACAGTTGCACAAAACTCCCCTAAAGAAACTAAAAGCCATAAGCCCTCAATCTCCCCATCAGCGACCGCCCTGAGCCGAGGTCCAAGTCCCACAGGGGACACCCTCTTGCGCAGGTTGCTTAGTTTGTAGTGTTTAAACGATTAAGCTAGGCTGGAGCTCTGCTCGCCTTTATGCCCGGTGAAGTAGCAAAAGCCTCGTGGCTAACTACATAAATGTCAAATTGAAATAACGGGAAGCTTGTTTTATTATAAACTAGCTTCAGTGCGTATATCTGTTCCCGTGGGAACTTCATAATAAAATATAGCCTTTAATCTTCCTCGTTAAAAGGGCTATCTAACACTGACATAATGTTTCAAATCGGCCTAGTAGTTCTTGAGATTAGCGCGTTTAAGTAAACAAACAGACAAATGCTTCAGCTTTATATATTGGTATAGATTTAAGACTTATCTTTTTTTTATTAAATATAGGCTTACGTTTGACCATAATCTCGCTTGATGGAAGGCGAAGATAAGGCCTAAGATGATACACGCTTGCCTAGAAAGTGTCTGTTCACTTTAGTCGGAAAGATGTCCAGATTATAGCGTTCCGGAAAATCTGACCCCGGCAGAGAATTCCACTCCTTAGCCCTCCGTCTCTCAATATAATATAACATTTAATATATTTGACAATAATATTTTGTTATTCTCGCAGACATATAATTAAAAATGGCGGATCTCAATTAGGTTTTGTGGCGAACTCTTCACCTTTCTCAACAATTCATTCTGCAGTTAATTTAGTAAGTAATTAGGCATTTCAGCATTAGGTAATAGGTCTAACTTATGAAACAAACGTAAAAGAGCTTCGCCTATTTTATATAACATTAGCTTCCCGCGCGCGTATTGACCCGCTTAACTCCCGTTCCCTTGGGAACTTCATAATCAGTGATAATGTAGCACTCAACTGGTGATAGAATTTTTAAAATCGGTCCATTACTTTTTGAGAAAATTCGTTACAAACATACTTACATACAAATATTTTCTCTTTATAATATTAAGTATAGATTAGCTGTCCTGCACGGTTTCACCCGTGTAGATCCCGTTCCCGTGGAAACTTTAACTTAAAATATAGCCTGTGACACTCACAAATGACGTGACTTTCTATTGTTAAAAGAATTTTCCAAATCGGTTCAGTAGATTCAGAGTTTACCCCCTGCAAACTCACAAACTTACCTCTATAATATTAGTATAGATAAGTGTGCGAAATTTCATAACCCTGCGTCTGCGCAATATTTGCAAAAGGGGTACAAAGCTTTGGCTTTCTCTTCCCCTTTGCAACTATATATATTTATATATATATATGTTGCGGGCAACGTGATTAACCGGGCATTATTAATAATGCCCAAGAGCGACGGGCAAAGTGATTGATTTATCACTTTGACCGGTCATTATTAATTGGCGACGGCCCGTGGTCCATGATATAATTCAGTGTTTGAGATAGCTTGAATTTATCACTTGGACCGGGCAGTATGAATAATTCCCTACTTGTAGCCGGGCCATGTGATAAATTAGCTTAGGTTCAGGTTTTTTTTTGCGCTGCTCATATAAAATTTTGTAAGTTTAATTTCATTTAATAAAACAAAACACTACATTTCACCTATTTTACTACTTTGCCCAAGATAGGGTGGGCATTATTCATAATGGCCGGGGAAAAGTGATTAATCATGCTGTTTTAATCACATTGCCCAATTGAGTCGGGCATTATTAATACAGACCGGTCTGTATTAATAATGCCCGGACTTATCAAATGGCCCGTAACATATACAGGGTGTCCCAAAAGGTTAAGTAGCTGGGAAGGGGGGTGATAGGGATGGTCACAAGGGTCGCCAGAAAAATATAAAAAATTCCCTCTGGGTGTTTAAAAAAATAAATAAGTGTAAGACATATCTTAAAAAAAAAAATCATAAAACGTTTAATGAACTAGTTGCCCGCTCCGGCTTCGCACGGGTGTACTTTTATAGCATATGTTACTCAGGGATAATGTAGCATTCTAATGGTGAAAGAATTATCGAAATCCGTTCAGTAATTTTTGAGATTATTCGAAACAAACATACAAAAATATAAAAGTACAATTGTTTCCTCTTTATAATATTTGTATTAGTGTATTAGTATACCTATATATACTTAACTATTGATATTTATCTTTAGCCCAAAGACCGCTACCTTACGTAATACGAAGGTCACTCGAACACGCTCTCCACGCTCCACTGCCCGCCCACTTTCTACTGCGGCGTGATGATACCAATTGTTTTATATTACGTAAGTAATTGTAATTCTGCTAAACAAATGCTTAAGATTCGTCATACATTATGAGGATGGTTACACAAAACAGTTGCACAAAACTCCCCTAAACTAAAAGCCATAATCCCTCAATCTCCCCGTCAGCGACCGCTCTGAGCCGAGGTCCAAGTCCAACAGGGGACGCCCTCTTGCGCAGGTTGCTTAGTTTGTAGTGTTTAAACCATTTATCTAGGCTGGAGCTCTGCTCGCCTTTTTGCCCGGTGAAGTAGCAAAAGCCTAGGGGCGAACTACATATGTCCATCCGAAAAAAAAACGCAAAGCTCCCCTTAAATACCTCCTTTAACTTCCCGTTTACATCAAATGAAATAGCAGGGACTTCTTTATTTACAAAATTTCAACATTGAGATTAATAAATTTAGGCAGGATTCGAACCTGCCGTTGGTCTCAATTCAATCATAAATCTTAGGTAGCCTTTAATGCCATAACCATTTGGCCACGATGGAACCCGACCGGTCGTCGAAATATATCAATATCTTTTATAATAAGCCTGTTAAATAAAAATAACCTTGATAAGCTAAGGTCGTTGAGGTATACTGCCATTACCACCACGTTTAGCGGGTCAACCTTGAGCTGATAAATGCTGCTGCCCATTCATAAGTTGTATGTCTCGTTAGGCCCATGTTCAGCAGTGGACCTCTTCTTAGCAGACCTTGGCAAGCCAGGATCGTTGAGGGATACTGCCATGACCACCACGCTTGGATGTAAACCTTGAGCTAATAGATGCTGCTGCCCATCCATCAGCCATATGTCCCTTAGTCGCCCCTTTTACGACACCCATGGGAGGACATGGGGTGGTCAACTAAGCCGGAAACTACAGGGCTAACTTTTTAGCCGTGAATTTTTTTCCACCGGGATAGGCTATACGCTGGATTAACATATAGGCTACAAAACATCACGCTCCGACCCACTGCAGCAGAGTAACGCGGGTAAAACCGCGGTCCGCAGCTAGTTTAATTATAAAGTTATTTCAGGAACGTGCATTACGCGGGAATTTAGTACTATTATATAAGCTAACTCTGCCTTACACCTCTAGGAATAAAGCGTGATATGTTCATAGCAACAGTATGCTTCAATAAATATAAATTCAAAGGGATTGCCTCATTAGAATACAATAAACGTGTGTATTTGTATGATATATCACGTAATATTTTACCGTTATATAACTGATTGCATTCGCGATGTAACAGGTTGAAATTTCACCTTTGCGCCGAAAACAATAACTGCTTTTATAGCCGTGTGGATATTGCCAAGAGTATAGGTAGGTATTTAAGTATTTGTAAGGTATCGTATACATAATTAAAACTAAAATAAGATAAAAAGGCTGAAAAGATAAAAAGGTAAAATAAGATAATTAGGCTAGGGCGTCGGACTTGTGATCTTGAGGTCGCCGGTTCGAACTCCACCCATTGCACTACCGACGTGAACCCACTCGAAATACAAGCATTTTAGCTTAGCACGAGGGGTTAACAAGAATACTAGTAGACTACAAAACTCTGCTAGTAACATTTTAAAAAAAGGGGGGATATTAGAGGGCGTCAAAAAACCGCTTCGCATCAATGTCCATCGGAAAAGTGCCCATAAGGCTGGCAGCATTGCCACGTTGAATGGCAATGTAAATTCGTTTTGCCATATACAAGCCAGCCCTCTGGTCACGGGTGGCGTCGACCAAGCGTTTTGAAAGTTCTAAAGGTACAATTGATAAAAATAAACAAAATTCAAGTGTTTTTTTTTGTAATGGAAAAATAACAAAATTGTTTTGTCTGTCTGTTTGTACCGGCTAGTCTTAGTAACGGTTAGACCTGATTTTCTACAATTTATACAAATAAATAAAATTGGAGTGTCCTTGTAATGGAATCATAATGGAATACAAAAAAAACTAAGAACAAATGAAAAAAATACCATTTAAAATTGTTTTGTCTGTCTTCTGTCTGTGTGTCTGGTAGTTTTGGCTACTCTTAGTAATGGTTGGACCTAATTGTAAAATACTATTCCTCGATAAATGGGCTATTCAACACTGAAATAATTATTCAAATCGGATCAAAAATACAGACACAGACAAAAACTATGTAATATAATATTATTATTATAAACGCGAAAGTTTGTAATTATGGATGGATGGATGGATGTTTGTTACCCTTTCACGCCAAAACTACTAAACGGAATTGGCTGGAATTTTGCACCGGGATAGGTTATATGCTGGATTAACATATAGGCTACAAAACATCACGCTCCGACCCACTGAAGCAGAGTGACGCGGGTAAAACTGCGGGGCGCAGCTACTATTGACATAAATTAATGTACATACATACATACATAGAGTAGGCAGAGACAATGGACCTCCACTTGCTACGATCCCTACACACATCTTTCGCTTCATTCACTCATACATTCTTCATACAAACACGTCGGTTTAGGGTGGATCTTATTTGACCTTTTGCGAGGATGTCTCCGATTTGGTCAAATTAATGTATTCATATAAAATTAACATAGGCTTTGTATATATTTTCACTATAGGTATATTAATATATATACTAAATATAACAGAAAGTTGTCTCAAACATTAATTAATAATTATCTATTTTTATATTCTATATAATAATTTTGTCAATCTCCGTAGCGTAGCGGTATTTGGCTCGCTTCAAATCTCGGAGGTCATGGGCTCGATCTCCACGCCGGATAAGAAATCTTTGTGTAAATTCTAAGATTTCTTTCCGGGTATCGTTGGTTGAGGGATTACCCTTCGTGCCTCCCTTAAAAATTAATTTATTTCAGCGTTTGTTGTTATAGCGGCAATAGAAATAGATGATGAAAATTTTACCTGTCTAGCTATCGCGGTTCTATAATCACAGCCTGGTGACAGACAGACAATAAAGTCTTAGTAATAGGGTCCCGTTGTTACCCTTCGGGTATGGAACCCCAAAAAACATGGTAAATCACACAAAGTCGCTTTCAGTTATGTATGCGTAGATCTTTAAAACTACGCAACGGATTTTGATGCGGTTTATTTAAGGCTTATGTTTAACTTACCATCAGATATAGTAACATATAACAGAAAAAAATTGAAAATGATCACCAAAATTAAACCCGCATTTTAATGTAAAATTGTAACCAAAGTTTTAACATTTCGCTATCGTATTTAAGTTAAATGACTCCAAATAAATCATTGTTAACCCAAAAGTAGTAAATGATCACCAAAAGTACCTAAATGTTTTACTAATTTACTATTCGGTTCTGGCACTCGCCGGCCGCTACCGCGGCACCGCTCGCTTCGCTCGCTCGGCTCGTGCGTTGTATGGCCGCAGCTCTAACCTAACCTAACCGATTGTCATTTTTCATTGATTTTATTAAGGTAGAAATAGCGCAATAATTTGCTCGCTAAGATTTGGTGATCATTAACTACATTTGGTGTTCGAATACAATTTAAAGTGCAGTCGTGACTAAAATAGCTAGTACTATTATAATTTTAGACTTTATTTTTCTGGTGTCAAGTATATATTTTTGGTGGTCATTATATTTTATCCCTTTATTTAATAGATAGAGTGATTTACAAGGAAGGTTTATATGTATAATACATCAGCATAGTCATCTGGCAAGTATATAGATAAATGCCTGACTGCACCGGTGGCTCAGTGGTTACGATAGATGCCTCTGAGACCTGGTGTTCTGGGTTCGATTCCCACCCGGGACAATTATTTGTGTGAACCACAAATAGTTGTTCTGAGTCTGGGTGTTCTTTGTGTCCGTGAAATGTATGTTTGTAAAGTCCCCCGCGACACAGGGATTTATTTCCCGAGAGCGGAAGTTGTATTTAAAAAAAAAAAAAATTACTAATAGCGACCCGCCCCGGCTTTGCACGGGTGCAATGCTGATGTATCATACATATAAACCTTCATCTTAAATCACACTATCTATCAAAAAAAATCGCATCAAAATCCGTAGTGTAGTTTTAAAGATCTATGCACACATAGGGACGGACAGACAGGGAAGTGACTTTGTTTTATTCTATGTAGTGATTTGTAATACGAATAGATAAGTATGTAAATATTTCACATCAAATCTCAGTTTTAATGGCTGCCAGTAAATTTGACAGTTCGTTTTCGTCCCGCCAATTAATTGTATTAGCATTAATTTAAATATTAAATTATTATTAAATCAATAGTGGTGACAAACAGAATTGTGCAATAAATGGTAAACAGTTGTAAATCATTATTTTCTATCTCCGTAGCGTAGCGGTATTTGGCTCGCTTTAAAGGTCGGAGGTCGTGGGTTCGATCCCCACGCCGCCGGACAAGAAATCTTTGTGTAAATTCTAAGATTTATTTCCGCGTCTGGTTGGTTAAAGAACTACCCTCCGTGCCTCGCAAAGAACGATAAGCCGTTGGTCCCGATTGTTATAACATCATCTATAATAATCGTATATCAAGGAACGGGCAGCAGCGTTTCCTTGTGTGGTGCAACATATTACTCTGGTCACCAACCCTCTCTCCCTCGGGAGGAGGCCCATGTTCAGCAGTGGACGTGTACGGGCTGATGATGATTTTCCATCTAAATATATTTCGTTCAGGTTTTGTTATCTATTCTAATATTATACATACGGAAAGTAATACGAAAGATATGTTTCATTATTCTGTGTGTTTGTTAGTCTATCCTACTTGATATTATAAACGCGAAAGTTTGTAAGTATGGATGGATGGATGGATGTTTGAAAAGTTCAAGAAAACAATCAAATCCAATAACAAATACAATGTACAAACATACCTATACCTAAAACTGAACAGATATCCGGTAACAGTGATAAATAACAACAAACCAATTACTCAGAAATGCAGAATGTCATGCTAACGGTACTGCAGGACGAGAGCGGGGCAGCGCGGGGGAACGGGAGGAGAGGTAATTTTCGAGATAGGTGTCATGTTACTTCGCGCGATTTATAAATTTAGTTTTATTATTCTATGTTTGATTGGAAGTGATTTGGGATGATCCTGTATAAAAACGGCTTGTAAAAACATACTGACTGCACCGGTGGCTCAGTGGTTACGGTAGTTGCCTCTGAGACCTGGTGTTCTGGGTTCGATTCCCACCCGGGACAATTATTTGTGTGAACCACAAATAGTTGTTCTGAGTCTGGGTGTTTTGTGTGTCCGTGAAATGTATGTTTGTAAAGTCCCCCGCGACACAGGGATTTATTTCACTAGTGCTGGAGATGTCTTTAAAAAAAAAAAAATACTACAGCGCGATAAGTAGAACAATTAAAATCTCGTTTAATTCAAGCAGTAGAATGTCGCTGAATTAAAAGGTCACTTGATGCTACAGACTTCAAAGTCTATTACACAAGGCACTTACTCAAATGCATGTCATTTGTATGAATTACTATTAGCTTATGCGAGCGGTTTCACCCACGTAATTCCCGTTTCCGGGTAACTTCATAATCAAATATAGCCTATAGGCTTTAAGAAGGCTTCCCTTCCTCGATAAATGGGAGGTAACACAGTAATATTTTTTCTAATCGAACCAGTAGTTCCTGAGATGGGCGCTATCAAGGAAAAAAACAAACATACTCTTCAGCTATAAATTATAAAAATGTTAAGTTAGTGAATTGTTTGTGAGGTTGTATGTGGTAATCTCTGGACCTACTGAACCGATTTTGCAAATTCTTATACTAATAGAAAGCCACATTATTTCTGAGTGTTATAGGCATCAATTTAGCCTCAGCTTTATTATTATATTTTAAATATGTACACTTGATTAGAAAAACCTCCGTAGCGTACCGGTATTTGGCTCGCTTTAAATCTCGGAGGTCGTGGTCGACAGAAAATCTTTGTGTAAATTCTAAGATTTCTTTCCGGGTCTGGTTGGTTGAGGGACTACCCTCCGTGCCTCGGAAAGCACGTTAAGCCGTTGGTCCCGATTGTTATAACATCATCTATAATAATAGTATATCAAGGAACGGGCAGCAGCGTTTCCTTCTGTGTAACAACATAATTCTGCGGTCACCAATCCGGCTGCCAAGTGTGGTGACTATGTCAAATAACCTCCCTCGGGAGGAGGCCCATGTTCAGCAGAGGATGATGATGATAGAAAATTAAACTAATGGGATCACTGGGGGCTGTAATTATTGTCATCCCTACTTATATCATACGAGTAAATGAGAAAGTAACTCTCCAACACGCTTTCATGCCTAAACCGCTGAACTCAAGTTAATTGTCAAATAGAGTTTCCGTAATCAAGATCAGCTTAATTAATCTGATTACCGTGGTAGTTAATCTATAATTAACTTTGCGTTCAGAATCGAATGCCAAATGTTTATGATTAAATTATGTTAATGACACTTAAAATACCTAATAAAACACGATAATTATAATTAAAATATTTAAAAAAAATCATTCTTATTAATATGAAGTACAATAAAAACAATACGTTAATGTGGAATGAATATTTTACGCATAACCAATTCAAATAAAAAAAATACTACTGGCAACCCTGTCTCTGTCACGCATAGCGATGACAGACAGAGTCAGTGTTTTTTTTTAATGCAATTTTGCCGAGTAATTTTTGAGATTAGCGCTTTCAAGCAAACAAACAAATTCTTCAGGCATATCTATACTAATATTATAAAGAGGAAAGATTTGTATTTTTGTGTGTGTGTGTGTATGTTTGTAATGAATAAACTCAAAAACTACTGAGCCGATTTCAAAAATTCTTTCACCATTGGAAAGCTACATTCACCTTGAGTGACATAGGCTATATTTAATTATGAAGTTCAAACGGCAACGGTTGTTACGCGGGTGAAACCGCGGGCGGGAAGCTAGTACATTAGTATAGATAGATTATCATTAAAATAAACAGTCCTATCTATTCGTTCATAACTCTACAACTTACTGCACAAAACAGCCTTCGGTCAGTTTGTCCAAGCAAGGTCGTTCTCCATATTGAGACATACAAACACACAACATTGTATGTGTATACATTTTGTATGTATGTATGTATTGGTCAATAGTCTAAACGCGTATGCTAATTACAACTTGTTAACTTTGGTTATTGATCTATGTAATATGCTTTACCAGTCCATTAAGTCCACTGTTGAACTTGGGCCTCCCCTTTAACAGAACTTGGCAAGCCTGAGGGCCTAGACATAAAGGCTATACATCGGAGCGATCGCAAAAACAAAAGATTATGCGATTCTATTTAAAAAAATGAGGGGCATTCAGTGGTTTCATTCTTTTTTGAAATGAGCGATTCGATCGTTTGAATATCAGTTTCATAAACCTTGAAGATAGCTCATATCAATCATCATCAGCCCGTATAACGTCCACTGCTGAACATAGGCCTCCTTCCTAGAAAGGGTTTTGCCATAGTCACCAAGCTGGACAGGTCGGTTGGTGATCGCAGTATTATGTTGTACCACACAAGGAAACGCTGCTGCCCGTTCCTTGATATACGATTATTATAGATGATAATAATCGGGACTATCGGTTTAACGTGCTTTCCGAGGCACGAAGGGTAGTTCCTCAGCCAACCAGACCCGGAAAGGAATCATTAAAATTTACACAATTTTTTTTTCTCGTCCGGTTTGGGGTTCAAACCCACGACTTTCGAGAGTTATACCGCTACGCCACGAAGGTTGTCAAATACCCAGACAAAGTACAACTCTTGGTGAATTAAAAAAAAATACTTTCTTTTTTTTTCTCTTTTACTTGCAGAGTTTTGCAGTCTACTAGTATTCTTGTTAACCCCTCGTGCTAAGCTAAAATGCTTGTGTTCCGAGTGGGCTCACGTCGGTAGTGCATTGGGTAGGGATCGAACCGGTGACCACAAGTCCGACGTCCCTAGCCATTGGGCTACGGCCGCTCCTAATAAATAATTGTTCCAGGTGGGAATCGAACGCAGAAAACCAGGTGTCAGAAGAAACTACGACAACCATTAAAATAAATATAAATAAAAATAAATAAAAATCATTTTTTTTACGTAGGTAACCTATTACAGGCCCTTGCCAATAGTCAAAACAATAATTTAGTATTCATTATTATTATCTATAATTATCATATTTTATAAATTTTCAAATTAAACAAGTATTTAAGTTAATTATTTTAATTATATTTTATTCTTAACGTCTTATTTTTTTTTATTTAACTATATTGTGTCAAATAGCTTGTTCTGTCTATATTAGGTTAGAATAATTGTCATTATTTAGGTGGGCCATGAGTATATAACGACGGACGCGCTTTAATGCTACCACCGGCCGGATCCAATAACTCAGGGGGTTATTCTACTGCCGGTTTTAACACGACCCACATGAGACGGTCCGGCGAAACATACTCAAATGGGCTAGACGTAGATATTGGTCCAGTTACTTTAACTATTTATTGGCATACACATTATTTGCCCGAACGGTTGTCTTTGTAATATATTGAACCACCAATGCAATTGAGAAACGGAACCCTAAAACTGAACAAAGATTTCACTCTTACTTATTAAATATTATATTATCTTTCACATCTCATAACAATGCTTGACCTCCATCGAACAGCCGCCAGTTAATTCGGCATCAAATTGTTATTGTCTTGTGACCGACTTGTAACATTACGTAACACGTTGTAACAACGTGTAACACTTTGTAACAAGAGGCCATTGATTTTTGATACTTCCGGAATTTAGTTGTTATATGACACAGAGTATGAATGTTTTGTTACACAGTAATACAACTGCGATTTTAATCACTACATCATCATCAGCCCGTATATGGTCCACTGCTGAACATGGGCCTCCTCCCGAGGGAGGGTATTTGCCATAGTCACCACGCTAGGCATGCGGGTTGGTGACCGCAGTATTGTTGCAACACACAAGGAAACGCTGCTGCCCGTTCCTTGATATACGATTGTTATAGATGATGTTATAACAATCGGGACCAACGGCTTAACGTGCTTTCCAAGGCACGGAGGGTAGTCCCTCAGCCAACCAGACCCGGATAGAAATCTTAGAATTTACACAAAGGTTTCCTGTCGGGCGTGGGGATCCAACCCACAACCTCCGAGATTTAAAGCGAGCCAAATACCGCTACGGAGGTTGTCGAATCACTACATAGTAAGTTAAAAACACACACAAAAACAAAGTCGCTTTCCGCTGTCTGTCTGTCCCTGTGTATGCTTAGTATCTTTAAAACTACGAAACAGATTTTAATGCGGTTTTTTTAAATATATAGAGTGATTCAAGAGGAAGGTTTATATGTATAACTAACTTCCCGTGCGCAGTTTGACCTGCGTACCTCCCGTTCCCGTAATAACTTTGTAATTAAATATAGCATATAGTCTTCCATGATAAATTGGATTTCTAACACTTAAAGAACTTTTCAAATCGGGCCAGTAGTTCCTGAGATTAGCGCGTTCAAGTAACAAATAAAATCCATTTTCCAAATTAAAGTATATTAATAGATGTCTTACTGTGAACTTCTCTGTATTCTGTGGTCTTATAATAAGCAGTTAAAGATATTTCCGGAATTATATTTTCTATTGTGTACGATGACAAAAGTTTAGGATTCCGTGAAAAAGTTGGAAAAACCCTTGGTACCTATATTTTTTTTTTCTTCTACTTAGCTTTTGCCCACGACTTCGTCTGTGTGGATAAAATGTTGCTTATGTATTATTGAAATTATTTCAATTATTCAGTCACCAATATTGGACACTTTTTTTTTTCTTTGGTGAAATTCATTTACGCTTTCCCACGGCTGGCGGCGGGATATGTGGGACTCGCTCTCTCCATAGCGTGGTATGCTAAACTCATACCACGAGGAGAGGACCCTACACCAATACTCCCGGACACTCCTTCGATCCGCCGTTGGTGGGGGCCGGGTACGCATAAGCAATCCCCAACCATTACTGGACCCTGCTAGACAAAGTTCTAGCAGCACCCAGGTGGTTTAATAGGTAAACCTCGTGATTAGCATATCATCGCTATGGAGAGGAGAGACTAACAAACCTTGCTGCTGAGGCGGTGGGGATGCCTAATATGTTTCCTCCGGCAAAAAAGGGTTATTTAGGCTATATAGCATTACTAGATGTCTTTCTGGAGTAGCTTTCAAATGCGATGACTGTGTGGTTTTATATATCATTAGTTGATGGCTTACCTGCAACAAAACAAAAAAATAAATTAGTAAAGTACTTACACATACTGTAATCCACTTAATATTATACTGGGTGAATTTTGTTACCGTCTTGAAAATGATAGGGTGTGATATGTATATGAAATAGATGTCTAAGGCATAGTTATTTTATAAAAAATTTAATGATAATCGTAACGGTAAAAATGCGCACCTAAGGAGGTAGTTAAGTTATGTCACTCACTCTTTTCATTCATGTGTTTGAGACCTAGATATTACAGGCACCTATTTTATTATTATGCACGGGCTATGTAGGGTGTATTTCTTTTGAGTAATTTATGAGATTTTCGGAACTCTAATTACCGAAATACTAGTACAAATATACTGTGATCTATAGATTCTATTCCACTTAAATAACACGCCATATTATCATCAAGACTAGTAGTCTCTTACGTAGCATTGTATCATTATAGATATGTATCTAATACTATAAAAAGACACTTTTGAACACATCGTGAAAGAGCTCTGCTCGTCTTTTTGCCCGGTGGAGTAACAGAAGCGTAGTGGCTAAGCATGTCCGTCCGAAAAAATAAAAAAAAAACATCACGAAATACAAAAATTCATTCCGAGGGTGTCGTAAAAGGCGACTGAGGAAGTAAGTTTAAGCAGACAAGATCACTGCCAGAAAAGGAAAATTCGAAACTATACCCTATCCCAATCCGTCTAGCCAGCGTGGTGTATAGTAGACTAATTTCCCTCCACTATTGTGCCCAGCAGTGGGGCGTTTATGGGTTGTGTCTGATGTTAATTTATTTTTATTGTACGGAACCACTAGCAAATAATGACTTATCTAATAACAAATACCTAAGTTAAATGGCATCCGAATCTAATAAGTGTAAATTATTATTTAACATCTCGTGTTGACAATATGTACGTTAACAATTTAAATAAGTGGGTAAAAAGGTCATTGTGTCACATTATTGTGGTAATTTACGCCTCTGACCATGGGCGTAGACATTATACGGTCGAGGGGGGCATCAATTTTAGAGTCAAGAGTCATCTATACTATAGATATATATATATGAAGGTTGTTAGCAAACTAAGGGTCGGGAGGGCGAGGGGTGTATGTCCCTTAGTCGCTTCTTACAACCATGGGAAGACATGGGGTGGTCTCGTTTAGTAGTTCAAGCCGGACAGCACACAGCAAATCTGCAAGGTCTACGTTTGAGGAAAGCACCTGCCCCCCTTCTCCTTTCATTACGCCCATGAATACAAGTAGGTAGGTCGTTATGTCATATTGTAGTAATAATTCACGTCTACAGCGTAAAACTGAGGTCATTCGATAGGTATTGTTTGAAGTAGCTATAGATCTGATGGTCCATGGTCATTTTTGTGTGTAGCGAAACGCATATTATATAATATATAATTCTATTATTTCATCAACCTCCGTAGCGTAGCGGTAGTTGGCTCACTTTATATCTCGGAGGTCGTGGGTTCGATCCCTACACCGGACAAGAAATCTTTGTGTAAATTCTGGCGGGCTGGCCATATCTGCCGCAGGCTGGAGGAGCACTGGGCAAAAATAACCATTCTATGGAGCCCAACTGGCAGGAAACGTCAACGCGGCAGGCCCAGAAGAAGATGGCGAGATGAGCTGGACTCATTTTTAAAGGATTGGCCTACAATCGCATTACATCGCGAGAGGTCCAGCGACAGTTTATATAGAGAAGAAGTGTAGAATGCTTATAAATAATGATAAAGACTATAAAATTATAATACCTAAGTCCGTTAGTTAAATTACTAAAAATATAGGACATGTATTTTTTTCTTATAAAAACATTTTTTTTTTTTTTTGTTTTTTTTTGTTTTTAAAAAGACAACTCCCGCACTAGGGAAATAAATCCCTGTGTCGCGGGGGACTTTACAAACATTCATTTCACGGACACAAAGAACACCCAGACTCAGAACAACTATTTGTGGTTCACACAAATAATTGTCCCGGGTGGGAATGGAACCCAGAACACCAGGTCTATTTTTTTTGTATTTTTTTGTTTTTTAAAAGACAACTCCCACACTATCGTAACCACTGAGCCACCGGTGCAGTCAAAATTGACAAATATATAGACCATAAATATAAACAACAAGCTATAAAGTTCAGTAGAGAGCTTGTGACGTCACTCCTAGGTAAAATTGTACTTAGAAGTGACGTCACACAAAATTTCAACTCGCTGTATCCTCGTCACTTTTTGTTTAAGGAACGAAAAAAAAAACCTGTCTAATATGTTTTGGTGATCTAACTGACGGACAAAATAGAATTATTTATTATATTTTTTATAATAGGCGTGAATTTCGACCACTGGACGACCACAAGTGTTAATAAAACGCCTATCATTTGGTCATTTACCTCTTAACTGATTACATAACAAATAAGTAGGTGTTATTTCAAAATAACATTTAGTGCTACATAACAACATACTTAAGAACTGGGTAGCCTTGACCTGATGGTAGCCTTAATTGAGTCGGTGGGTTTTTAGTAATTGCCAATACTCAGCGACATTTTTCGTAGTACCTCTATATCCGACCCGCCGCAGAATAGTGCGCCCGCGAACGCGACGCGTCCCCCCTCGTCCTCCTGACCCTTAGTTGGCAAAGAACCATCCGATGCCCTCGTAGACCAGAAGTCCGAGTGGCCCGCGAACTGTAAAGTAGAGCGACATTTGCACAAAACTCCCCTAAACTAAAAGCCATAATCCCTCTTTCTCCCCGTCAGCGACCGTCCTGAGCCGAGGTCCAAGTCCCACAGGGGGCGCCCTCTTGCGCAGGTTGCCTAGTTTGTAGTTTTTAAACCATTTATTAAGGCTGGAGCTCCGCTCGCCTTTATGCCCGGTGAAGTAGCAAAAGCCTCGTGGCTAACAACGTAAGTCAAACCGAAAAAAAAAATAACGTAGTACCTACAATAGATCTATTTTTTTATGTTTTGAATACTTTACGGAAAAGTTCACCATATACTATGTTTCAAAATTGAGATTAATAAAATTCGACCACCACATTCGGCAGGACTCGAACCTGCATCTTAGGTTAAGCCCCTAATGCCTAAACCAATTAGTCTACGTTGGAACCTTGCCGGTCATCTTAATTTATCAATCTCCATTATAATACGTCCGTAAGATGCAGGTTCGAGTCCTGCCGGTGGTCGAATTTTAATAATCTCAATTTTGAAACGCAATAGATGTATGTCTATACTACTTTACACTGTAGCGGTATTTGGCTCGCTTTAAATCTCGGAGGTAGTGGTTTCGATCCCCACACCGGACAGGAAATCTGAGTGTAAATTTTAAGGTTTCTTTCCGGGCCTGGTTGTTTGAGGGACTGCCCTCCGTGCCTCGGAAAGCACGTTAAGCCGTCGGTCCAGATTGTTTAAACATCATCTATAATAATCGTATATCAAGGGTCGGGCAGCAGCCGGGGGGAAATGCATTTACGCATTCCCACCGCCGCCGCTGCAGCGTATTCGCGCGCTGGTGGTGGGATATGTGGGACTCGCCCTCTCCATAGCGTGGTATGCTAAACTCATACCGAGGAGAGGACCCTACACCACTAAAACCCTCCGGACACTCCTTCGATCCTTCGGGGGCCGGGTACGCATGAAGCAATCCCGCCCCCCGATGGCACCGGCGGGCGTATTATATACCTACTAATATTATGAAGGGGAAAAATTTGATTGCTTGTTCGTTTGTTTGCATTTCCACCATTAGAAAGCTACATAATCCAGGAGTAACATAGGCTATATTTAATTATGAAGGTCCCACGGGAACAGGATATACAGAGAAAAAAACAACCCGCAAGAAACTAGATTATTGTATTAATATAAAACAAATAACTACGTAGGGGCCGTCAATTAATCACGTGAGGCTTGAAAGGGGGGGAGGGGTTTGACAAAAATCACGAAATGTCACAAGGGGGGAGGGGGGTGTAGAAAGATATCACGTGTATTTATTTAAAGGTCATTCCAGCCACACATTTCTTTACTGGCCACGTGATCAAACTTCTCATTTTATAACTAAGCAACTGGAAAATGATATTTAAGATCTAAAATATTTTAAAAAAATTAAGATTTTTCATGGATACTAAAAATACACGTGATGTTAAGTGGGGGTGGGGGGTAGTCTGTAACCTCACCATGTATCACTAAGGGGGAGGGGGGGTTAAAAAATGCTTAAAAACAGATCACGTGATTAATCGACGGCCCCTTACCTACATATTTTTAACAAAAAAATAATATATAATATTTAAATAATAATTCGGTCTAGTTAATTTTGACATACTTTACTTATTCAGCGAAGTAATTAAAACATCTCAATTTATAACTAAGTATTATATATATATTGTGCAAATACTTGTGTTGGGACTAATAGGTATTGATGACTAAGACTAACTAGCTTTATAACTAGAACCAGCCTTCTGACACGGTTTCACTCGCGTAAAACGTTAAAATATAGCGTTCTAGCTGCGATCCGCGGTTTTACCCGCATTACTCTGCTCCAGTGGGTTGGAGCGTGATTTTTTGAAGCCTATATGTTAATCGAGCTTATTAACTATACCCGTGCAATGTTTCAGCGAAATCCATTCCGTAGTTTTTGCGTGAAATTGTAACAAACATCCATCCATCCATACTCTCGCGTATCTCTTACTTATATTATAAAATTTCGCGTTTATAATATAAGTAAGGAGTTAATATCTCGTTTACGACCAAGGCCTCCTCTTAACAGACCTTGGCAACCCAGGGTCGTTGAGGGATATTGCCGTAATCACCCCCCTTTTTAATCCGGGGGGAGATACTTTAAGGTTAGGCATCCACAAGTTAGGATCCGGCGAACGGGTATGTGGGACTCATCCTCCATCTCTCATAGATAGCGGTGGTATGCTAGTCATATCACGAGAAGAGGACCCTACCCACTATACCCCCCGAGTACTCCTCCGTCCGCGATTGGTAAGGGTCCCAGGAACCCATAAGTACTTCGGCTTAGATCGGTAGTTGTCGATAGGGTATTGTTAGCCAAGCTAAGGTAATGACTATACCTAAAACCCTCTCTCAGGTGGAGGCCCATGTTCAGCAGTGGACGTTATACGAACTGATGATGTCAGTTCACAGTTCTCAAGCACTTATTTTATGGAGTTTTTGACTCTCGTGTCCCCAATCACGTAAATCTCGATAGTGTTTCAACAACTTTAAAACCTAGGTCCTAGATAGATTGACTATCACTAGGTGACCCAACATCATTATATAACGGCGCATAATAAGTATTGCTGGTTACGTTATGATTATAAAATCATAACGCAATGCTCTTGGGACAGAAGGTACCTATTGAGTTGGACACTAAGGTGTCCAGTTATTGTTGTATTATTAAACCAGTCCTTGCATCTTCGTTCGACGGACGGATTATAATCTATATTTCAAAATTGAAATTAGTAAATTTCGACCACTGGCTGGATTCGAACTTGCATTTTAGGTTAAGCCCCTAATGCCTTAACCAATTAGGCTACGGTGGAACCCTACCGGTCATAGAAATTTATCAATCTCTTTGTAACATTTATCAATCTCTTTGTTCTCTAAGGGGGACGAAGGTAAACTTTTCCATTCAAAACTTATTAAAGATTATAAAACTGTTAAGATCAAATAATGTATAGATACTAGCTACGTAAGTGATATTTTTGTTAGATTTAGTCTTACATATTGTAATTCTGATAAGTAATCTCCCTGACGTGGTCCCATTATTTAAGGTCGGAGCATTTTTTTTTTATGTTTCTTGCAGAGTTTTGCCGCCTACTAGTATTCTTGTTAACTCCTCGTGCCAAGCTAAAATGCTTGTGTTACGAGTGGGATCACGTCGGTAGTGCAATGGGTGGGGTTCGAAACGGCGACCTCAAGATTACAAGTCCGACGCCCTAGCCATTGCCAGCCATCATATGTCATCCCCTTCCATTTTTCTCTAGGAGACATCTGTACTATACTACCTTTCGATGCCCTCAAAGACCCTTAAGCCCGAGAGACCAGCGAACTGTTACGTAGAACGACAGTTGCACACAACTCCCATCAAAAAACTAGACGTCATAATCCCTTAATTCGCTGCCAGCGACTGCACCGAGCCGAGGCCCAAGTCCCACAGAAGACGCCCTCTTGCGCTGGTTGCTTAGTTTGTAGTGTTTAAAACATTTATTAAGGCTGGAGCTCCGCTCGCCTTTATGCCCGGTGAAGTAGCAAAAGCCGCGTGGCTAACTATGTATATCCGTCCGAAAAAAAACGGATAAAAAATACTCGGTTCTCATTTACGGTTCTGCCTATACTGTTGTAATTTAAAAAGTTTAAAGATAATTTATGAGAGTAAAAGTGATTAATGATAACAGCTAAGCTATGAATACTATGAAAGCAACAATGATTTGTATGTACATAATGATTGATTAACATTCTAGTTATATGCGATGAGAAAATATAGGCTTTTCATGTACATCAACAACAATTCCGTAACAACCTCCGTAACGTAGGTAACGGTATTTGGCTCGCTTTAAACCTCGGAGGTCGTGGGTTCGATCCCCACGCAGGATAAGAAATCTTTGTGTAAATTATAAGATTTCTGTCCGGGTCTAGTTGGTCGAGGGACTACAAACTAAATAACTACAAACTAAGCAACCTGCGCAAGAGAGCGCCCCATGTGGGGCTTGGACCTCGGCTCAGGGCGGTCGCTGGCGATGAGATTGAGGGATTATGACTTTTAGTATTTTAGGGGAGCTTTGTGCAACTTTTTTTCTCCGTGGCGTAACGAAATAAGTCTAACTTCAGGTTTATTTTAGGTCTCAGAGGTTCACTGTTGAACATAGACCTACTTTAATTCAACGATATTAGATAAGGTGACAACCCCCGTAGCGTAGCGGTATTTGGCTCGCTTTAAATCTCAGAAGTCGGTTCGATCCCCACGCCGGACAGGATATCTTTGTGTGAATTCCAAAGATATCCTGTCCGGCGTGGAGGGATTACCCGGAGGGCCTCGGAAAGCACGTTAAGCCGTGAGTCCCGATTGTTATAAAATCATCTATAATTATCGTACATCAAGGAACGGGCAGCAGCGTTTCCTTGTGTGGTACAACATGATACTGTGGTCACCAACCCGCTTGCCAAGGGTGGTGATTATGGCATTATCCTTCAACGACCCTGGCTTGTCAATATCTGTTGAGGGGAGGCTCATGTTTAGCAGTGGACGTAAAAGCGCTGATCAAAAAAATAATAAGTAAACAAAATGAATATGAGTTCTGGTTTTCGAACTAATTTTAATGTAAATTAATGATCTCAACAATTATATTTTGCAATTGAATGGTCTATTTTAATTTTAATTTACTAATTACCTAATTATTTAATTTAATTAAGAGCAATTGGAAAGTTGATTACGATTAATGATGTTACTTGATAATCTAGTTGGAAAATTCTATTGTCGAAAATTTGGATTGCGACAACAACTCGAATTTTTGGAACGAAATGTGTATGTTAGTCTTTTGTGACTTCACCGGGCATAAAGGCGAGCAATTTTGCTTACGAGTATGAAAAGAAAATGTTTATTGTTATCAATAAACATTTTCTTTTGACGAATCGATCGTACTTAGGTACTATAAGTCAAATACAGTGATAACGAAAAGAAAAAAAATCAATCATGACTTATAAATTAGTTTACATTTCAACAATAATGTTATTAAATAAAATTTACCAATGTTGTTATGGCATGTGATAGTCGCATATCACTACATAGTATTAAACAAAGTCGCTTTCTCTGTCCCTATGTATGCTTAAATTTTAAAAACTACGCAACAGATTTTTATGCGGTTTTTTTTAATAGATAGAGGGAAGGTCTATATGTATAATACATCAGCATTGTACCCGTGCGGAGCCGGGGCGGGTAGTATTATATAAAGCTAAAGAATTTGTTTTTTTGCTTGAAGAATCGTACGTAAATTCAAGACGGGGAGAGACAATTTTTTTTTATAAAAATATTACTAGCAGACTTTTGGAGTCTACTTGTATTCTTTTTAACCCCTCGTGCTAAGCTAAAATGCTTGTTACGAGTGGATTCACGTCGTTAGTGCAATGGGTGGGGATCGAACCGGCGACCACAAGATCACAAGTCCGACACCCTAGCCATTGGGCTTCTATTATCCCCTTTTAAAGTAGTGACTAGCCATATTCTCCAATAAAAAAATTCTTACAATATAAATTCTTGCACGCCTTATAGAACCACAATGCAATTCTCTGTTTAATGGCCAAATAAAAATAAATGTGTCGGTAAAGCACATTTATTTTTATCGAGTAACAATAGAAATAAAATAAAATTACAACAGCTATACAGAATGTGCTTTTGTATACATTATACAGGGTGTATCTATGAAGCCGGCGGCCGGAATATTGCTTATGCGTACCCGGCCCCCGCCAACGGCGGATCGAAGGAGAGTCCGGGGGGTTTTAGTGGCTGTAGGGTACTACCCTCGTGGTATGAGTTAGCATACCACGCTATGGAGAGGGCGAGTCCCACATATCCCACCGCCAGCGCGGCGGTGGGAATGCGTAAATGCATATCTCGCGACAACAAAAAACACACTCCCGTCGTGGCTGACCCATGAGGAGTAACCTAGACGCCTTTACACTCCGGGCATCCCTGTAACTGGACAAATGGCCCAGGAGAGTCCGCGGTGCCAATTTGGCCGCGGTCGGCGTTGGAGGGCCGGATCGCTAAGCGTATCCGGCCCTCACCAACGGCGGACGGAGGAGTGTCCGGGGGGTTTTAGTGGTGTAGTGTCCTCTCCCCGTGGTATGACGACCCATTGCACTGCCGATTTGAACCCACTCGTAGCACAAGAATTTTAGCTTAGCACGAGGTGTTAACAAGCACACTTGTAAAATGCTTGTTTAAGTGGACCAATTTTTTTGGGGTGTGCAATGTTAAAATACATATATTTTTCATGAAACACCCTGTATACAATAAAATAACAACTGCTTTGTATTCGAGTTTCGTAAGGTAAGCGAAATAAATAAATAAACGTTGTGTTTGTAAGGTTAAGGACCGGGTTGTCGTTCTTTGTTAAGTATCCCTACTAATATTATAATGTGAATGTAAGTTGGACACATATACTTTATTTTTATTTTTTATTAGTAATAGGTTAGCGTTTGACTACATCCTGCCTGATGTTAAGCATCGAAATAGCCTAGGATGGAGCACGCTTACCTAGAAGGAACCGGTTTACTCTTGATTTAAAGAGACCCATATCGTACTTATCGGGAAATATAGACCCCGGCAAGGAGTTCCACATCTTCGCAGTACGTACAAAAAACGTGGACTCGAAGCGCTTCGTACGTATTTTGGGAATATCGACCATGTACTGATGGCGCCTCTCCGAGTGTCTTGTTGTCCGATAGAAGAAAGGGGAAGGCAGAACTAAGTTGTGCAGTTCCTCAGCACGCTCTCCGAAATGTATACGATAAAAAACCGACAAACTGGCAACCCTTCGTCGGTGCTCAAGGCTTTGCAGCTGAGACTCGGCCAGAGCTACGTTGCCTATTTGACTTGGACTTTCTATTTAACTTGGAGTTTTTTTTTTCGGTTTAAAGGGGGTGCCCTACGCGCTATCGGAATACACTGGGTCTGTCCTCCTTCATGTAAGGCGTTTGGGAAGTCAATTATCACTAACTGTGGTAAGAAGGTAGTCTCGTATAATGGAATATTTAAGAAGTCAAAATTTTTGAGGTCATAGGGACAGACAGACAAAAATGTTTTGCTTGTCTATTTGTTTGTGTGTTTGTTTGTTGCAGTAAATCTCAGTAACTAATAAATACATTTACTGGTAGAGTGCTAATTGTATAAGGTTCTAGCTTTACGACGGTACGAGAGTTACGCGGATTCACCCGCATAACTATCTTTGCCACAAGAACTAGATAATAAAAAATAGCCTATAGCCTTCTTCGATAAATGGGCTATCTAACACTGAAAGAATTTTACAAATCGGATCAGTAGTTTTTGAGATAAGCGCGTTTAAGCAAACAAATAGACTCTTCAGCTATATACAGGGTTATTTGTAAAACACCGGTAACCTCTCAGGACTACGTTACTAACATCATAATCAACACTTTTGTTCTATGACTTTAAAAATTCATCATATTTTAATTCATCAGATTTACACACAAAAATAAAAATATTTAAATTCAACGCTCTAAATATTACGAAGTCTATGCGAAGCAAAAGAAAGCGACAGTACCGACAATAGTGAGGGGAGCGGGGAATACAGAGTTGAAATGTGTTGGATTAGATAGGACAACGAAATATTGAAGGTTTGATTTTGGTAAATGTATTATGTTTTGTAAAAAGTCGTCGAACAAAAGTTGTTGTTTATGATGTTAGTAATATAGTCCTGAGAGATTACCGGTGTTTTACAAATAACCCTGTATATATATCAGTGTAATCCCAGTGTAAAGTAATCCATAATATGTATCTTACATATTATGGATTACTTTTCTTTCTATCTGTCTGTTAATTAGTCCGTGTATTTTGTCTAACCTCCAAACCGATAGTACCAATTTATTTCCTTAGTGCGGGAGTTGTTATTCATAATAAAACAGATTAAATATTCACTGGTTAATACTTAAAAGCGATTGTTTTACTTTAGAATCAATAAAGCATATTTTAATAAAGTGATTAAGACCGAATGAATGAACGAGTGAGTGATCGAGAACGCAATCAAAGGAAAGTGCCGAGACATGGTCTGATGGGCAGCACATTGCATTATTAGAGGGAAAACATGAAAAAAGAAATTACACCGTGATCCGTATAGTTGTTATTGATAAGACTGATTTTTATAATAAATTTGTATTTTGAATTATGAAAACAGTTGCACAAAACTCCCCTAAAATACTAAAAGTCATAATCCCTCAATCTCATCGTCAGCGACCGCCCTGAGCCGAGGTCCAAGCCCCACAGGGGGCGCCCTCTTGCGCAGGTTGCTTAGTTTGTAGTTTTTAAACCATTTATTAAGGCTGGAGCTCTGCTCGCCTTTATGCCCGGTGATGTAGCAAAAGCCTTAGCTACTTACGTAGGTCCATCCAAAAAAAAAATTATGATACCTACGTACAATTAAAAGTACATAAAAGAAAACCTCCGTAGCGTAGCGGTATTTGGCTCGCTTTAAATCTCGGAGGTCGTGGGTTCGATCCCCTCTCCAGACAGGAAATCTTTGTGTAAATTATAAGATTTCTTTCCGGGTCTGGTTGGTTGGGAGACTACCCTCCGTGCCTCGGAAAGCACGTTAATCCGTTGGTCCCGATTATTATTACATTATCTATAATAATCGTATATCAAGGAACGGGCAGCAGCGTTTCCTTGTGTGGTACATAATACTGCGGTCACCAACCCGTCTGCCGAGCGTGGTGACTATGGCAAATACCCTCCCTCGGGCTCATGTTCAGCTGTGGACGATATGGGCTGATGATGATGATGAACACATGCTTTATTTAATTATGAAGTTCCCACGGAAATATGGATTAATCGGATGATTCCGCGCGCAATCACTACATTAGTATAAAACAAAGTCGCTTTCTCTGTCCCTATATCCCTATGTCCCTATGTATGCTTAAATCTTTAAAACTACGCAACGGATTTTGATGCGGTTTTATTTAATAGATAGAGGGATTCAAGAAGAAGGTTTAAATGTATAATACATCAGCATTGTACCCGAGCGGAGCCGGGGCGGGTCGCTAGTAAACAATAAACCTTACCTAACAAAATCATGTTCAAATACTTAATTTTAAATACGTCCAAACATAGACGTATCACTTTCTCACAATCAATATCGATTCAAGAAGCACTTAATCGATTATGTTCAATCATAAATCATTTGAAAGCTTACTATTACACCGTCGATAATCGATGATCGATTTAACTCGATTATAACAATCGATAGCCGATTGTGTAATATTTTGACATCTGGTTTCGTAAAACAAAATGGTGGTGGCAGTGTCTTCATTTTAATTGACAGATTATCAAGTAATCGTCGATTCAATTTTAATCTAACACCATTTATTTTTGTTGTGACATTTAAGTAGACAGTTTTGGGCTTTTGTTACTTAACCGGGCATAAAGGCGAGCACAACTCCAGCCTTATTAAATCTATACTAATATTATTCAGACAGATTTGATTGTTAGTTTGTATTGAATTAGGCTCCGATACTACTGGACCGATTCGAAAAATTCTTTCACCATCGGGAGGCTACACTATCCCCGGATAATATAGGTTATATTTAATTATGGTTATCTAATTTCTCAAACCACGCGACTTATTATTATTATTTTGTGTACACTCGTTTTGCTTGCGACAATTTTTAAATTTTTCATATTATTTTATTTATTAATATCTAGGTATATATATTTTATTGATCTTTAAAATAAGATTATAATAGTAGTATAACATTAGTGACCATATAAAAATATTGTTCTTAATTAAGTATAAAAAAAAAGTACTTTAATGTGTTGTGCTTTGTACATGACGTATAAACAAGCGCGAGTTATTCGTCTACGTTAATAATAAACTATTTCATTTCATTTATGAAGTTTCTACAGGAACGTGGGATACGCGGATAAAACCTCGCGGGGCAGTTAGTGATTAATAAATTACCAAGTAAGTAGTGCAAGAGGGATCTATGGGACTTGGACTTCGACTCAGAGCTTGAGGCGGGATATTCAGAAATTTTGACTTTTAGTTATTTAAGTATGGGAGTTTTGTGCAACTGTCGCTCTACGATACAGTTCGTGGGTCTCTCGGACTCCGGGTCTATGCATCGGAATCTTTTTTTATTGGTCAGTTGTGATACCTACATTCACGCCTCTTTCCCATAGAGGAAGACAGATACTACTTTCTTCCACTTGCTACGATCTTGACACACCTTCCCCTTTGGAATAATATATACTAGCTGCGCCTCGCAGTTTTACCCGCGTTACTCTGCTCCAGTGGGTTGGAGCGTGATGTTTTGTAACCGGTATGTTAATCCAGCGTAAAATCTATCCCGGTGCAAAATTTCAGCCAATTCCGATGAGTAGTTTTGGCGTCAAAGAGTAACAAACATCCATCCATCCATACATACAAACTCTCGCGTTTAGCAGCGTTAATTAATGAACTTCTGTTTCTATGAGAATAATTAATAACGTTTTGTTGATATCTTAATATAAAGATTACCGCACTTACTATATTTTCATATCCTATATCTATATATATAAAAGAAAGTCGTGTTTGTTACAACACTTATAACTCGAGAACGGCTGGACCGATTGCCATGGTTTTTGATTTGTTGGATTTGTTTCCGTCCCGAATAGCAGAATACATTTTAAAAACAAAAGAAAGTCGTGTTAGTTACACTATTTATAGCTCAAGAACGGCTTAACCGATTTGGCTGCAAATTGGTAGGGAGGTAGCTAAGAACTGGGAGAAGGACATAGGAAACTTTTGGGTAGGGGTAGGGTAGGGTAGGGTAGGTTAGGGTAGGGTAGGGTAGGGTAGGGGTAGGGTAGGGGTAGGGTAGGGGTATGGTAGGGGTAGGGTAGGGGTAGGGTAGGGGTAGGGTAGGGCAGGGGTAGGGTATAAAAGTCCACCCGTGCGAAGCCGGGGCGGGCCGCTAGTTTTATTATAAAGTTCTCACGGGGACGGGAGTTACGCGAGTGAAACCGCGAGTTAATAATATAAGTATATTATTCCGATGCCCTCGTAGACCTGAAGTCCGAGAGGCCCGCAATTTGTAATGTAATGTGACAGTGGGCTGGTATTATTACCCGGAGGAGAGCTACGCACACTATTCGTCTTTTCTTTTTCACATTTACTCTTGCGGGTCTGCTTGAAGAGATTTCTTTTCGAATAAGCAGTACCTTAGTACAATTTTATTTCTTATATATGTTACAGTCAAAACTTGTAATCGGTCAAAGCCACTTTTGACTGCAAAAATCAGGCAAAAGTAGTTTTGCCGGGTCCATATATATATGCTTCTGAGACCTGGTGTTCTGGGTTCGATTCCCACCCGGGGCAATTATTTGTGTGAACCATAAATAGTTGTTCTGAGTCTGGGTGTTCTTTGTGTCCGTGAAATGAATGTTTGTAAAGTCCCCCGCGACACAGGGGTTTATTTCCCTAGTGCGGGAGTTGCATTTAAAAAAAAAAAAAAAATATGGCTCACATAAACTTCCAGTTACGAGATGCTCTTATTTTTGTTCGAAAGTTAAAAAAAGCACCAGCATTCCAACTTCTGTAGGTTAGGTTAAGTAAGAGCTGTGAACACAACGCACGAGCCGAGCGAGCGTTCCGCGGGAGCGGCCAGCGAAGTGTCAGATCCAAATTCCATACAAATTATTATTGCAGTCAAAAGTGGTTTTCACCGATTATAAGTTTTTACTGTAACATATATAAGATTTTCATTTTGTTTCTGTTGTGTGTTTGTACATAAATTAATTAATAAATAAATAGTACAGTTACTATGTTAATATTCATGTCACAGTATATCGCAACTCTTGAATTGGATGTGGAAACATTACCTCCCTTTTGTGGAGTAGGTTACACAGTGACCTACTGGAGAGAGGTCGAGGACCTTATTAACCTAAATTAGATTTGAGACCTTGAGGTTAAACATTTGGATAGTGTATGGGAAAATAGAGCTAGGTTCGATTCCCGCGTTGGGAGATTTATGTGATAGTCATTGTCATATGACAGGAAAGATAAAAAAATGTGAGATTTAAATTTACTTGATTATTGCCTTCATCATCATCAGCCACTATTTGCCATAGTCACCACGCTTGGTAGGCGGGTTGGTGACCGCAGTATTATGGTATACCACACAAGGAAACGCTGCTGCCCGTTCCTTGATATACGATTATTATACATGATGTTATAACAATCGGGACCAGCGGCTTAACGTGCTTTCAGAGGCACGGAGGGCCTCTCAACCAACCACCGGAAATAAATCTTAGAATTTACACTAAAATTTTCTGTCCGGCGCGGGGATCGAACCCACGACCTCCGAGATTTAAAGCGAGCCAAAGACCGCTACGCTACGGAGGTTGTCTTTATTATTGCCTAAGGTATTTTTTTTTTACTTTTCTCAGACTATCTGTATGCCTTAGATTGAACCCATGACCACGCACAATCCAACAGCTTACATCACTGAGCTACAAAGATGATAACAATCAAGCTCGTACAAAATTACAAATAATAAAACCTGATCGTGAATCTAACAATATTATTATTAAACTGGTTAGTTTCTGGTACAGTCGTGTGCTTAATTTAATTTGACTTTAGGCTATAATTACGCAACGACTGTACCAAGTAGGCCACTGAAGCAGAAGTGTGTAAGTTGAGAAGTCATAAAAAATGTAGAAATGATCTATTGCTTTAAGGCATCGGCTTTTATAATGGTATTTTGTTATACATATTATGTGTTTTTTTATTGGTTTAAATTGTGGAATATGGCTTCCTCTTGCTTTTTATCGGACGGACATTATTTAGTTAGCCACGAGGCTTTTGCTACTTCACCGGGCATAAAGGCGAGCAGAGTTCCAGCCTAATCAAATGGTTTAAAAATTACAAACTAAGCAACCTGAGCAAGAGGTCGTACCCTGTGGGAGTTGGACCGCGGCTCAAGGCGGTCGCTGGCGGGAGGATTGAGGAACGATAACTTAATATTTTTAGGGGATGGCCTCCTCATTGGACTTCTGGTATACTAGCAATGCCTCGGTTTCACTTCTTCTTCTTCAACAGCCCGTTTACGTCCACTGCTGAACATGGGCCTCCTCTTAAAATACCTTTGCAAGCCAGGATCGTAGAGGGATATTGCCATAGTCACCACGCTTGGCAGACGGATTGGTGATCGCAGTAGGATGTAAACCTTGAGCTAATAGATGCTGCTGCCCATCCATCAGCCATGTATCCCTTAGTCGCTTTTTACGACACCCGTGGGAGGACATGGGGTGATCTATTCTAAGCCGGAAACCACACGGTCAGTTTCACTCGAGTAGGATAATATTACTAGCTGCGCTCCGCGGTTTTACCCGCGTCACTCTGGTCCAGTGAGTCGGAGCGTAATATTTTGTAGCCTATATTATGTTAATTCTTATAAAATATCCGCGTGCAAGATTTGATGATGATGAGTTCCATTCTCTTAGGTATCCTACCAATGCAACTCCCGACTCTGTATCGTTACCTTACAGACGAATGTACCAGGTTAAAGAATTATGAGCCAATACCTTAAAAGTGCGGAATTTCAACATAAAATTGAACAATTTTAAGCAACCATTTGTGTTGCATTAAAGTTAGAAATCTTATTTTAAAAATATCTGTTTAAACTTACCAAATAGGTACTCAGCAACAAAAAGTGTTCACAAAAAGTCGTGTCTTTTCTCTCACATTAACACTGTGTCACTTCACATTCTAAAGTCACTTTAACCAAAATAATAGTCGAAATAATAAAAAACTATATATATGACCACGGCGTAAAACGCAAATTTGAAATATAGATAAAAAATGTCTGTTATGTAAAACGCGATTTTTTGAGTTACCGTCCTTTGGTTTGGGTCAGTGTTATGCATTTAAGTAAGATATACGGGAATATATTTATTTTCCTGAAAAAAGTTTTTAATTGAAATGTATTTATGAGTAAATTAATAACCTATAGATATTGTATATAATAAAACTGTAGAGGTCGAATGTCTGTACATAGAAAAAAACGCTCAAAACTGAGTCAGGGGGATGTAAGAAGTAAACAGACACAAAGAAACTAGAACAAATCTAATTTGTTTCGTCTTCTGTTTGTACGGCCTAATCTCCGAAACTGTTGCAACGATTTAAATAAAATTCCTCGGTCAACTTTTAATCATAGAAAATTAATAAGTTTCATTGGAATAGTTTAAAAACCGAAGGTATAACAAATACGACGCAAGCATCAGCTAGTCTATACTAATATTATAAAGCTGCAGAGTTTGTTTGTTTAATTAAACGCGCTAACCCAAGGAACTCAGGTCCGATTTCAAAAAAATCATATCTATATTTTATTATGAAGTTACAACGGGAACGGGAGATAAGCGGGTGAAACCGCGCGCGGGAATCTAGTTGTTTAATAAAATTTGTTGTAAATGTAAATTTATCGACACTGTGTTTATTAAATCGTTAACTATTGATTCAAGGAGATTTGCCATCAGTATAACTAACGAAACGTAACATTAACATTTTAAAATAGACATGTTTCTTACTAAAAATACCAATGTATTTCTCATTAGGATAATTAATAGATGAAAATGTCAAAATCATGGAGAATAAGACATGATCATGCCAAAATGAGCTCTATAACCTTGATATACAAGATAATTTAGGTTGATAGGCGCCCCTAACTAGGGTTACCACCTTTTCTTTGTTTTAAATACTTGGTACTTTTTACAAAATGTTGCAAAAAAGTTATAGTACTTTTGGCAAAATCAGGAAAAGAAATGTACATAATTATATATTTTCCCATGTGTATTTGTTATTACTCATTACTTTAGCTATTAAGGTATGTTAGATCCGTATTAAAAGAAATCAACAATTCTTTTATATCAAAATATTAAAAAGGTGAAATTTGGATTTACGAAAAAATATAAGTAGTAGGTACTTTTTGTAGTATATTACTTTTTTATTACATAATAATATAGTACATTTGACTGACATATAATACGATACTATATAATATAGTACGGGTACCGGGTGCGGGTACTCTTTTTTTTTTGCTCGTGTGGAAATGCATTTTCGCATTCCCACCGCCGCTGCAGCGTATTCGCGTGTGGGGGGATATGTGGGGCTCGCCCTCTCCAGATGCTCGCGAGATGAAAGGTTCGAAATCATTTATATGTATAATGTTTAATGCTATTTTTAAAGTATATGTATATCGATTGTACTACTAACAATATATCATGTCGCTAAGTAAACGATTAAACTAATCACAATGTAGGTATATAGGTGGTTTGCAATATACCTAATAGGTACCTACGTAAGTTACTTCAATTATATGTAGCAAAAAGTACCTTTAGTTAAGCTATTACGCTTCATTTATGAGTAACTATCTAGCCCCGTGATTTTACCCGCGTTACTCTGCTCCAGTGGGTCGAAGCGTAATGTTTTGTAGCCTATATGTTAATCAGTTTAAAAACTATCCCCGTGCAAAGTTTCAGCCAAATCCGTTCAGTAGTTTTTGCGTGAATGAGTAACAAACATACAAACTTTCGCATTTATAATATTAGTAGGATATGTAATGTAATAAAATAGTATGAAGAAGTATTTTATGTACGTCCAAATACCTACTTTTCAACTTTTTACTCATATTTTATCTAATATAATAATCTTTTAAAATAATTTCCAATATCCTCATACATTATTATTCCTAGAAAATTCCAAAGTAATCTACCACGCTATTCTAATATGACCCATATTATCACGTAGATAAGACTTAAAATGTATCGCAACAATTCATTGGTCAAATGAAACTACTAGTACCCCCACAGACCTACCTAACTGCAGAACCAAACTTCACTTACGTCAACACAAAAATATTATGTCACAATTTAAAGAAACCACAAACCATAAAAGCTCTTAAATCACTAAAATATCACATTCCAACGACACTACAACTCAAATTCAAAAAAAGAACGACAAAAAAGAAGAAAATACGTTCAAAAAAAGAATGGTTATTAAAAGTAAAGTTTAAAGTGTGTTTACGCGTTGCTATGGCGGCGCGCGCGCAGCGACTGACTGTTGTCTATGGTGGGGAGTAGTGTGTGCAAGTATTGAGCAATTCGGGGACAGGTCCCAGACTCAAGGTCTGTTAAGTAATGTACGTGGAAGTATTTTTAATAAAGCTGTTTGCTGTATTGATTTGTAATTGTGTGAAATTTTAAAATGTTGCTCGATTTATTTAAGTAAAAGGCAATTTTAAAGAGTTGAATATGTATACTTTTAGTGAATGCTGTAGCTCGTTTTGAAGACTATAGGAATTTATAGGAAACCTTTAGCTTTTTGGCATATTGAGGTAAATTTTAACGCAGAACGCTTTTGCTCAGTGTGGCTGCTATTTTGGGGAGCTATGTCCAACGATCGTTCTATTTTACAGTTCTATAGTACTCCGGGTTTAAGAAGGTGCCTTAATGTTCCATAAAAACTAATAGTTGGGACAGTCCCCTAATTTAAAATGGAGGAAAGTGGAAACATAAGACTATTTTGCTCCTATTCACTTTCTAATTAAATTTGTTGCAACGGTCCCAAGGCAGTTTCACTTTTATCCCGGGACTTGGTGAGCCTCGGTGCTCATTGCCATTTCTATTGTGTGCCACTGTTAATCCTGGCTTACAGGAGTTGCAGTATTCAGAATAAGAATGGGATTAGTCCCATAAAAATTCGGGAGGATCTACCTAGTGCCTAGACCATCCACTGCAAAAGCATTAGCAGTCTTTGCATTTGGATTCCTCTGTCACTTAATATCAGATGAATTGGAGTTATTTATCTACTGCAAAAAACTACAGTAACAATAACCGTACTGCATCGTTCTTATAACCGTAAATCATATCAATGAGTAATGCGCATACGACTCCGCGAAACGTATGAGAAAAAACATGAATAACAGGTTTTTTGGTGTCGCGCAATTGTTATTTATCATGGAACAATCCATTACTTAATATACAACAAGGTATATTATTAGGCTATAGCTCTGCTAACTGTTATTCCCGGTAAAGTAGCAAAAGATTCGAGGCTAATTAATTATGTCACTCCAATAAAAAAAAAGTTCACCATTATTTTTTAATAAGTTAGCAAACAACGCGCTTGACAAAGAAGGTCATGGCGGGACGATTGGCTTGGGATAGGGAAAAATGAAATGAAGGAGAGGAGTTCTTATTATTATGCGCCCTGCAACATAGGGCTCATAATAATAAAAATACGACATGCTATCTTTTAAGTAAGGTTTATTTTTTTTATTGGAATAAAAAAAGAATTCTGGTGAAGCATGGTGTTACCCTTAAATCTGTGCATCATAAAGTAAAGCGTGCGCTTCTGTCTAACTAGAAAATAATGCTTGGAATAGACTAGTCCTTATCTTCCCATGGGTGTCACAAGAGGCGACTAAGGTACGTACAACCAATGAATGGGCAGAAGCATATATCTGTTAAAGACTGTCAAACGTGGTGATTATTTCAACGACCCTGGCTTGCCAGGTCTGTAAAAAAGAGGCCCATTTCCAGCAGAAGACGTAAAAACGATGTTGATGATTTAAAAAGTTACGTTATCCAGGAGATAATATACTAATTATTTTATATAAGGTTCCTAAAAGAACGGGAGACCAAGTGGGTACAACGGGTCAGAGCCCACTCGTCTCCTAAGATTCGCACCCTGTGCCCACTCGTCCCCTGGAACTTTTGAGGGTCCCATTCGCCCCCTGAAGAATATTTATTTTTATTCATTATTCTAATATAAGTACATGTATATGTGTATACTGCAGCTTGGTAGTCCGGGTACAGTCGCGCAGAAAAGGCTAAAATAAAAAATATAGTAATTCGGTAGATATCATGTTTATTTCAAATAAGATTAACACATAAAAAACACAATGTCCTAGAAACTAACGAAATACAACTCTTTTAAAAAAATCAGCCTTGATTGACCATCATATAAATAAACATTAAATATAAAATATGCAAAAAAAAAATAGAACACATATCAACAGTAAATAATCACTTCTTATTTTTTGTATATTTACCAACTACATACATGCAAAATCATAATAACTTAAATCTAAAAAATTATAACAGTACAAAAAAAAATACTAAAATCACAGTAATTATTGAAGACTAGATAAATCAACATATATTTTTTTTGTATATTAACCAACTACATGCAAAATCGTAATAACTTAAATCTAATAAATTGTAACTAGAAGTACCTACATAAAAATTGGCTAAAATCACCGTATTTATCACTGAAAAAGTAGAAAAAGTAATATTTTATCATACAAAATAGAAAATTATGTGAGTGCATACACAGTAGCATACTAAAAATCTATGTTTTACCTTAAAATAAAATAAAGTATTTAATAGTAACTATTAAAAAGTAGCAGCAGTAGAATTTTTTTTTCTGTGTCTTCGTTCCAATTATATACACGTAATTCTTTTGAAATAGGGATGTATAGGTAAATAGTAGAACTTACGTATTTTTCCTTCACGTACATGCACTGATCACTTCACTCACTAATTAAATTTAATAAGTAATCCTACAGGATACGCTAATGAAAACTTTCACTCGAGACAGTATAAAAATCAGTACGCTTGGATTTGCAACTATAAGTAAACTTAATGTAGTAACACATTCCTGGAATAAATACGCCGAAGTTGTCTAGTACTGGTGTTAGCCAATCAGGTGCAAGTCCTTTCATCGAGCGTCTATTGTTTTGGGCTACGCCTTTGTTATTTGCTCGCGCGCAGATACTATGGCTAAGATTACCCCTCCCGCTTCGGCATTCCACCTTATCTCTTATTTATAACCCCTTTTTTAACAAGCCATTCGTAGTGAGACAATTTTACATCGTAAGCCTATCGACAGGTTATATTATTATCATGACGGATTATCATTCATCATAGCTCTTTTTTCAATGATCTGTTATGATTTATTAAATTAATTCCGTTAATAAACTGTTCACAAGTGTACTATGTTAACCGTTTCTTATGTAAAATATAGCTAATTTTATCTCAGGGGACCAATAGGCACCTGAATAGGTGCCGAATCTTTAACTTATATTGTATATATATTAGAGGAGACGAATGGGTACCTTAAAAAAATATTTTTTATTAAAATATTAATTGGTCACCTACCAGGAGACCAATGGGCACCTATATAGGGGCCGAATCTACAACTTTTATGCTGGGGGACGAATTTTAGGAGACGAGTGGGCTCTGACCCGGTACAACCGCACTACGGGTATCATATGGGTAGTTAACCGTAGCCTAGTTGGTAGTGCTCCTGCCTACGAAGCTGTGGTCCTGGGTTCGAATCCCGGTAAGTGCAAATATTTGTGTGATAAGCACGAATATTTGTTTCTGAGTCATGGATGTTTTCTATGTATTTAAGTATTTATCTATCTATATAAGTATGTATATCGTCGCCTGGTACCCAAAGTACAAGCTTTGCTTAGTTTGGGGCTAGGATGATCTGTGTGACATTGTCCCTAGATATTATATTATATTATATTATTATATTATTATTATTATCTAGCTGTCGTCACCCGCGACTAAGTCTGCGTACATGTCGATTCCTCCATACAAACTTTGGAGTAAGTTACATTAAAATCTATTCAATAGTTTCAGCGTGATAGGTACACGTTTCAATATCCAGGAAGTAGACAGACGGACAGACTAAAATTTATTAAATTGTATTTGTTTGATTCAAGAATAATCTGCCTTGCCATCCAAATTTATTTATTAAATATCATTAATCAACAGAATTTGTCCTCGACCAGTTATTATTTGTAGTAGGTAGTTATACTTTGATTATTAAATTATAAGTTAATGATAATTACTTTATAAAGATAATCTTTTTAAGTAAAAAAAAAAAACTATTAAAATTGCATCCTTAATGAGCGGAAACATTAATATTAATTTATCAATAGTCGTTCTGCCCTGTGGTTTTCGGCTTAAAATAGACCTTCTTCCATGGGCATCGTAAGAGACATACACCTGATAGATGGGCATCAACATCTTTCAGCTCAAGAATACTCACTTATTTACTGCGATCATTATTCCGCTTGCCAAGCGTGGTGCTTATGACAATATCCCTCAGCAAAACTTGCTTGCCAAGTTCTGATAAGACGAGGCCCTTCAACAGTGGTAGTTCAAGATTTGGTTTTTCTAAATTCTATTCCCATATGGTACAATTTTTTTTTTTTTTTTTACTATAATAGGCCTACGTTTGACCATAATCTCGCTTGATGGAAGGCGAAGATAAGGCCTAAGATGATACACGCTTGCCTAGAAAGTGTCTGTTCACTTTAGCCTTAGCTTTTACAATTATTTGTGTTAAACCACAGATAGTAGATCTGAGAGTGGATGTGCTCTGTTTCCATGAATTGGGCGTTTGATAAGTCCCCAGGACACGGGGATCAATTTACCAAGTGCGAGAGCTGTTAAAAAAGAAAAATACTGAAAGACATTTCAGTATTTTTGGTTTGCTTGCTGTTTTATTTACTACACTAGCTTTCCGCGCGAGGTTTCACCCGCGCCACTCCCGTTCCTGTAAGAACTTCATCATTAAATATAGCCTCTAGCCTTCCTCGATGAATGGGCTATCTAACACTGAAAGAATTTTTCAAATCGGACCAGTTCCTGAGATTAGCTCGTTCAAACAAACAAACAAACTCTTCAGCTTTATATATTTGAATAAGGGCATACAACTACAGAATGACAAGTAGAAAGACAAGTCTTTCTACTTTAATAAATGTGTAAATTGTTTTTAAATTATGTTTTTTAGGCAAAACTCTCCTTTTGGAGCCTACCTGGCCCATGTTCAGCAGTGGACGTTATACGGGCTGATGATGATAATTAAGTTGTTTTTATCTATTAAAATATAACTCCGAATTCCCGTTACTTATTCAACTAAAAGTACATTAAAACATGGTGCCCCTACTACGGTGTTGCGTGAAATCGTAGTAGCATTTGTTAGTTGAACGCTTGACTTCACTTCGCTAGCAGACGAGTGAGAAACATAACATTAGGTTACTCGAACGATTTATTAGACATTTTCTATTGGTATTATAATTATAAGAAGGATATATATAGGGTGACAGGTAATTAGTGACCGATACCTAAACACATGATTGTGCTCATGATAACAAACAACTTTTACTGAAAAGAAATCAGCCTGAAATCGCGAAAAGAAATCAGCTGTTCCATACATTCATGTTCACATAACTCGTCCACATGGTAGGGAGCAGCTGATTTTTTTTCGCGATTTCAGTTTTGGTCCCATAGTAAAAGTTGTTTGTTAACATGAGCACAATCATGTGTTTAAGTATCGGTCACTAATTACCAGTCACCCTATATTTGATAGTTTGTTTGTAGTAAGCTACAAACAGTAGGTACGGAACTACAGGACCGATTTCAAGAAGTCTTTCAACACATTTTTTAACGGTAAAAGAACTGTTTTTTTTTCGGACTGACATGTGTAGTTAGCCCTGAGGCTTTTGCTACTTCACCGGGCATAAAGGCGAGCAGAGCTCCAGCCTTAATAAATGGTTTAAACACTACAAACTAAGCAACCTGCGCAAGAGGGCGTCCCCTGTGGGACTTGGACCTCGGCTCAGGTTTGTCGTTGACGGGGAGATTGAGGGATTATGGCTTTTAGTTTCTTTAGGGGAGTTTTGTGCAACTGTCGCTCTACTTTACAGTTCGCGGGCCTCTCGGTCTTCGGGTCTACGAGGGCATCGGAAGGTTCTTAGCAAACTAAGGGTCGGGAGGTTAAAGAACTGAGTAGCGAGGCTTAACTTTACAAGTTAGGTTTTTGATTGCATTTTTAATTTAGAAGAAGGTGTTTATCGGTACATTTAGAAGATATTTTGTCGGGTGTCTGGACATCATAAGAAATGTTGGGACAATACAGACGAATCCCGACCATCTGGTAACCCTAACAACAGTCCGTTTACGTCCACTGCTGAACATGGGCCTCCTCTTAACAGACCTTGGCAAGCCAGGATCGTTGAGGGATCTTGCCATAATCACCATGTTTGGCAGACGGATTGGTGATCGCAGTAAGATCTTGAAGAAGACCTTGAGCTAATAGATGCTGCTGCCCATCCATCAGCCATATGTCCCTTAGTCGCCTTTTACGACACCCATTGGAGGACATATGGTGGTCTATTCTAAGCCGGAAACCACACGGCTATTTTTCCATTACAAACTAACAATTTTATTTATTTATATAGATATAGATATACACAGTATAGTTAACACGTTGATGGATGGTAGAATATTTATTAGTAGATAATTGCCAATTATTGTGTATATATCGTTTCCTAGAACAGACAGACAGAAATATATCTTACTAATTTAAAGTTACTAGATTTTTCCTGGAACTGCATCCGGCTAATAAGAATTTTTCATACTAGCTTTGTTCCTCAGTCACTTGTTTAAAGATTCTTTGAATGGATATTTTGTGCTCGTCTTGGGTGATGAATGAATCAGCATCATCATCATCGCCCCGTACAAAGTTCACCGCTGGACAAGGGCCTGCTCCCGAGGGAGGGTTTTTGCCAGTCACCATACTTGCCAGGCGGGTTGTTGACCGCAGTATTATGTTGTAACCCACAAGGAAACGCTGCTGCCCGTTCCCTGATATATGATTGTTATAGATGACGTTATATCAATCGGGAGCACAGCTTAACGTGCTTTCCGAGGCACAGAGGGTAGTACATCAACCAATCAAACCCGGAAAGTAAGTAGTACTTAGAAATCAACATAAAGATTTCTTGTTTGACGTGGGGATCGAACCCACTACCGAGTCTAATATGCCATGAAGGTTATTGCATGTATATTTTCCAAATTCCAGATAATCAAGTCTAAAGACTTGACTCATAACATAACAAGATGATCCTTTGACTTGAGAAGGGTAAGGGTTTTCGCCATAATCACCACGCTTGGCAGGCGGGTTGGTGACCGCAGTATTATGTAGTAACACACAAGGAAACGCTGCTGCCCGTTTCCTGGTATACGATTGTTATAAATGATGACATAAAAATCGGGACCAACGGTTCAACGTGCTTTCCCAGGCACAGAGTCGGTAGTCACTCAACCCTCCAGACCCGAAAAGAGATCTTAGAATTTACACAATTTATGCGGCGTGGGGATCGAACCCACGACCTCCGAGATTTAAAGGGAGCTAAATACCGCTATGTTACGAAGGCCGTCGATGTATCTGGCTAATTTAAAGTTATTTACTGTTGGCGACATTAGGTATCTTATAATAAGTAACATCATTTAATTAATTAAATGATGTTTAAGAAACATATGTCATAGACAGACAGACGGAAAAATGCAAAAATCTTATCATCATCATCATCATCAGCCTGTTGTAGTCCACTGCTGAACATAGGCCTCCCCCATCGATTTCCAGCGGGAACGATCGCTAGCGGCCTGCAACAACTGACTCCCTGCAACCGTTATGTGGTCGTCGGTCCAACGTGCAGGTGGTCGTCCTACGCTGCGCTTGCCAGTTCGTGGTCTCCACTCGAGAACCTTTCTGCTCCATCGGCAAAATCTTTAATATTTACATTGTTTTCAGCTACTGAAGTCATAATTTGCCAAGGCACTTTAACTTCTTCCCAGGACTTGGTGGGCCTCAGTTCTCATTGCCATTTCCAGCGTGTTCCACGGTCTCTCCTGGTTTACAGGAGTTGCAGCAGTGGGTGTGTAGGTCGGATTAGTATCATACAACAATAAAACATTTACCCAAACATCCTACCAATATTTTAAACGCGAAAGTTTGTAAGTATGGATGGATGGATGTTTGTTACTCTTTCTCGTTAAAACTACTGAATGGATATGGTTGAAACTTTGCACGAGGATGGTTAATAACCTCGATTAACATATAGGCTACAAAAAATCACGCTCCGACCCACTGGAGTAGAGTTACAGCGCATCTAGTAAAACATAACATAACACCTAAATTCCTTTACCCAATGCCGCATAGCATGTAACGCGTTTTCCTATTCAACATATTCGTGCATAAACTTCAGACTTCCTTCCCTCGACTTCCTTTGCTAATAAAACCGTTGTTTTTTCAATGCATTACGAAACCACGTATACACACGAATCGCCTATGTAACGCACACTTTCATTAGTAATTGTTTGAGTGTAATTATATTAATTGCTGGGAAAAAATGGGGATATGGTTAAACTGAAGATATGTAGGCATATAAATCAAGTAAAATTAGAGGGTTAGGTAACTTCGAAAATGGTTTGAGAGCATTTTTTCCGGGCATATATACGTGGAGGTAAACTCGTCCAAAATACCTCGGTGCCTGAAGACAAAAGTCTTCAATCAATGTGTGTTACCAGTGATGACATATGGATCTGAGACGTGGTTTCTCACTGTGTGCCATAAGAAAGCCCAAAGTCGCTCAGCGAGCTATGGAAAGAGCAATGCTCGGCAATTCCCTGCGTGATCAGAAACGAAGAGATCTGCAGAAGAACGAAGGTCGCTGTCATAACTCAATGGATTAACAATCTGAAGTGTTTGTTACCCTTTATGCAAAACCTACTAAACAGAATTGGTTGAAATTTTGCACCGGGATAGGTTATACGCTGGATTAACATATAAGTAGGCTACAAAACATCACTCTCCGACCCATTTTTTTTTTTTTTTTGTCCGGGGGGAAATGCTTTTACGCATTCCCACCGCCGCTGCAGCGTATTCGCGCGCTGGCGGTGGGATATGTGGGACTCGCCCTCTCCATAGCGTGGTATGCTAAACTCATACCACGAGGAGAGGACCCTACCAACCACTAAAACCTCCCGGACACTCCTTCGATCCGCCGTTGGCGGGGGCCGGGTACGCATGAGCAATCCGGCCCATCACTCTCCGACCCTCTGCAGCATAGTAACGCGGGTAAATGCGCGGGGTGCAGTTAGCATAAAATAGACGTATAATTCCAATAAGATAACCACTCTTTTGTGTTTTTAATATGCTATTATTTAGGTTTATTGTTCATTTGATTACATAAGTTGATGTTATGTATAACTGTTTGTAATTATATATACAATGTAACTTGCAACTTTCTCCGTTAAATCAGATAGAAATAATCTTTGTGGTGTGTTTGTTTGCTTAGGCGAAAATCGGCACCACTACACAGCGACCACTTTATGTGATTCGACGGAGAACAGTGCGCCCGTGAACGCGGCGCGTCCCTTCGCGACGCTTAGTTTGTAAAGAACCCTCCGATGCCCTCGTAGACACGATGTCCGAGAGGCCCGCGAACTGTAAAATAGAGCGACAGTTGCGCAAGACTTCCTTAAACAAAACTATAAGTCATAATTTCTCAATCTTATCGCCAGCGACCGTCCTGAGCCGAGGTCCAAGTCCCACAGGGTATGCGCGTATGCGCCTTTTGTGCAGGTTGCTTAGTTTGTAGTTTTCAAACTATTTATTTAGGATAGAGCTTTACTCGCCGTTATTAAGTCCGGTGAAGTTGCAAAAAAAAGTGAAAAGCGCCGAAAAACTTTACCGAATATAAAGTATAAACCAGCCAAGTATGTGTCGAGCCAAGTAACGTAGTCACCCGTTATAAATTCATACAGGTCAGTATTCTTTTTTGATAATCCTTGTGTCGCGTGGACTTTCATTATCCCCTTCCTCATCGGCCCGTACAACAACGGCAGCTGAACATGGGCTTCTTCCCGAGGAAGGGGTTTTGGCATAGTCACCGCGCTTGGTAGGCGGGTTGGTGACCGCAGTATTATGTTGTGTTGTTGGGTTGGTGACATACATTATAATTATTAATAAACGGATGAAGTCGAGACGGCTAGTATATATTAAATAGAAGACATTTATTTCTGTCCTCTCCACATTTTTCAGTACAAACTATTAATTAACTCGCATCTTCGCTTATCGTAAATCAATCATGTGTTTTTCTGTGGAAAAGAGATTTTTTTTTCCTGTAATTCCACACTCCACGTTATGATACAAAAAAAACAAAGAATGCATCTACGTGTTAGTTTAATCGGAAATTAAAATAACTCAAGAAAATAAATCTCATATTAAATTGCAAAGTTTTTATTACAGGCAAACACCGGTGGCTTAAAAAATACGGCCCTAAAATACTCAAAGTCATAATCCCTCAATCTCATCGCCAGCGACCGCCCTGAGCCGAGGTCCAAGCCCCACAGGGGGCACCCTCTTGTGCAGGTTGCTTAGTTGTAGTTTTTAAACCATTTATTAAGGCTGGATCTCTGCTCGCCTTTATGCCCGGTGAAGTAGCAAAAGCCTCGTGGCCAACTACGTAAGTCCATCCGAAAAAAACGCAGCTAAACTGGTGAAACCGCGCATCTACTCAATCATTATTTTAAATCAATCGCTTCAAAAACACAATTTGTTTTACGGATTCAGTGTATACTGAACTGATTGCGTGCTAAATACTTTTACTGGCTTATTAGACCGTGTACTGATGATTGTGAACACATTCGTATATGTTGGGTTAGTGAAAGTACATTATATAGGCTTGGAATTAAACTTGGATATACAATTTGCGTGAGTTTTCGAGCTGTCTAACAGTATTAGAATTTATATAAGACATTTAATCGGACATTTCGATAATGGTTACACCAGTAGTTGTCATGGATAGACATCTACTGGTATAACTTACGTCAAAACGTCGTCAGATTAACTCAAAGATCCGTAATCACAACGTATATGGGTGAATATGTATACACGAATTCTTTCCATGACCATAACTGGTGAAATCCACGACGAAACGTTGTATTAATGGGTTACACCAATCGTGGTAGTCGTGATCACGACTGTTTTAACTTATATTGAAAATGGATTAATTAGTTATTCCAGTCGTGGTCACAGATGCACTGTATTACGGGCAGACTGACCACAACTGGTAAAACCTATGTCAAAACGTTGGATGAAAGCGTAACTCTAGTCGTGGTCAAGGATAGAATGTCTATTCGTGACCATGACTGGTGTAATTCAGGATGAAACGTTGGTTATAATTGCCTTAAAATTAAAATTGTCGAAAAACTACAACAATTAAGAACAAGATTCCAAGTGTCAATGATGTAATTTTTTACATGATCACACAATTAAGTGTGATTATAATTAAGAATATCATTATCAGACACGTATACCTTCTAATGATGTCAAGTATAGTACCTATGATATATGAGACAACTAAGTGCAAACCTATAGACTCAAATAAACCAATCCTAATAATCATTTGAATTTAAGAAGATGCACTACAGAATTAAAGGATTATTCCTCTTTCAGCACAATTTTATTGAGCACCAAGTTAATTTTAAGCAGGAATAGTTTTGGTGTTGAAGAATGAATAATGCGAAATAACCCCTGTGTTGTGAGAGACTTAACAAGCATATAATGCACGAACAAAAATTACACCCAGTCTCATAACAGCTATCTGTGGATCACATAAATAGCCGTCCCCGGTGGGACTATTTGTGTAACCTAACGGGTACTCGGAAGTCGTGGGTTCGATCCCCACGCCGGAAAGGAAATCTGTGTAAATTCTAAGATTTATCTCCGGGTCTGGTTGGTTGAGGGATCTCCGTGCTTCGGAAAGCTCGTTAAGCCGTTGGTCCCGATTGTTATAATATCATCTCGACTATTATTAGTCGTATATCAAGGAACAGGTAGCAGCGTTTCCTTGTGTGGAACAACATAATACTGCGTTCATCAACCCGCCGCCGGCCAAATTATGTGAAGTTGCAACGGTAAGTGCATGGGCATCAATGCGTGCGGAAAGCCAATATTTTCAAAAAATTGGAAACGTATATAATCATATTCTAATTTCAGACTTCATTTAGTCCGTCACAGGTAGGGGTTGCCAGGTCGCCAAACGTAAAAGCCGGACAGATCAGCCCGTTTGTCCGGACATTTGGCTAGAAAGGCCAGACACCCTACGTTATTACGGATTTTGTCTCAGCATTAATAAATACTAAGTTGTAAAAAAGTTGTAAGTCAAGCGACCGACAATCACCACGCCTGCGGTTGGCCACGGCGCTCGCTCGTTTAGCGAAATATAAAAAGCCTAACAAAAGCCGGACGGTGTCCGGCTTGGACACCGTTTATTTTGGCCGGACACGGCATCAAAAAGCCTAGCTATGTCCGGCTTTATCCGGACGCCTGGCAACACTAGTCACAGGGAATACGATCAACGATTGTTCCCACTCCACCAGAAACAGAGACACATGGCGACGGGTCGCAAGAGCTGCTGTATCGCAAGCAGCGACTTTGACATGACCACGACCACTCTGTCAAGCTGTACGACTAAGAAGAATTTTATAAGAAGTTGCTGGTTAAGAAGTTTGCTCCAAAACAACCTTATAATGCAATAATTGGCACAATAACATAGCCCTATTGCACGCAATCAAGTAAAAACTCCATGTGAATTATTAGTTTAAGAATGACTTATTGTTTGTTAAACTCACTGTTATTAAAGAAAGAGAAACATGGAATGGGGGGGGGGTATTGTTTACCATGCATTCGTTACTACCCTTTTGTGTCCGGGGCGAAATATTTCGCACCGGTGAAGGTGTAAGTGGGACGTCCCACAACCCGCTTGCCAAGCGTGGTGACTATGGCAAATACCCTCCCTCGGGAGGAGGCCCATGTTCCGCAGTGGAAGTTATACGGGCTGATGATGATGATGATGATGAAGAATCGAAATCATAGTTTTATCGTTACGTGATTAGCCTTCCGATTACTAAGAAAAGATTATTTAATATCCAACGCCTTAACATGTGAATCGAGGGATCAAATTTTCATTTTTTCAAAACCAAAATTAAAGTCCAACGTCTTGAGTTAAAACTAGTAATTTTAGTCACATTCCTATCAAAGACAAACAGGTTTTACCAGACATAGTCGTGTCGTGCAAGTTTCATTCCGATTATCGGACAAAAGTTATTCAGTCTTGTTCAAGCAAATTGCTTGCAAAGAACGTGGGTAGTACCGGACGTTAGCGCTTGTAAATATCTTGATATAAAGATAGGTTGCTATACTAGAGTACAAATGTTCCACGACATGTCGGACAGCTACTTTCCGATGCCATCGTAGACCCGAAGTTCGAGATGCCCGTGAATTGAAAGTAGAGCGACAGTGGCACAAAACTTCCCTAAAATACAAAAAGTCAAAATCCCTAATTCTCATCGCCAGCGACTGCCCTGAGCCGAGGTCCAAGTCCCACAGGGGACGCCCTCTTGCGCAGGTTGCTTAGTTTGTAGTGTCTAAACCATTTATCTAGGCTGGAGCTCTGCTCGCCTTTATGCCCGGTGAAGTAGCAAAAGCCTAGTGGTAAATAAGGACGAACGACAAAAAAAACATGTCGGTCAATTTAGCTTGACATGTCTCGTAAAATTTAAGCTAGGCATCCAACATCAGAACATCCATTAGAACATGGGCCTCCTCACTAAGGAGGGTTTTTTGCCATAGTTATTACGCTTCGTAGGTGGATTGGTGACCGTAGTATAAAGTTATAACACACAAGAAAACCCTGCTGCCAGTTACCTAGGATACGGTTTTTATAGACGATGTTATAACAATCGGACCAACGGCTTAACATGCTTTCCGAGGCACGGAGGGTAGGCCATCAACTAACCAGATGCGGAAAGAAATCTTAGATCCGAAAAGATATTTATTTTCACCACTGTAAGGGGTTTTGAAAATCTCCCCCTTAGTTTTCATCTTGGGTAGGTACTTACAGAGTACCTATATTTTTCAAACTTCATGTTTCAGTTTAACAGTTCATGCTAAGCGTTGTCCATAAGTGAACCCACTCGTCACACAAGCATATTTAGCTTGGCATGAGGGGTTAACAAGAATACTAGTAGAAAGCAAAACTCTTCACGTAATATTAAAAAAAAGAACATATATTGCCCGAGAGTACCATATAACAATGACACACACAGCACCAGACAATACACATAAATAGTATAATATATATTTATATCCATTTAGTAAAAAGCTTTTTATTTCGACATAACAAACAGACACTCAAATGTTATATATTTGTATAGATTTACCATACGTCGTGATCATTATAATGGACCATTACAATATTTCTATAGAAATTGCTATCTCTAATGAGACAATATAGAAAAAAGCATAAAAATTACAGAGTAAAATTATATGGAACGTATATTGGGGCCTGTTTGTTCAACCTGAATTGTATTCTATTGCAAAGCACAAGAGTTTATTTTTCTATGTACATTTATCATTGTCGTCTCCAGTTTTTGTTTTGTAAAAAACACATTAGTACACATTTTACGGTGCACCCTCTTGCGCAGGTTACTTAGTTACTGCGATGTTCTTTTATAGATATTGATATGTTCTTTCATTATCATCATCATCATCAGCCCATATAACGTCCACTGCTGAACATGGGCCTCTACCCGATGGTATTGCCATAGTCACTACGCTTGGCAGGCGGGTGACCGCAGTATTATGTTGTAACACACAAGTAAACGCTGCTGCCCGTTCCTTAATATACGATTATTATAGATGATGTTATAACAATCGGGACCAACGGCTTAACGTGCTTACCGAGGCACGGAGGGTAGTCCCTCAACCAACCAGACCCGGAATGAAATCTTTGAATTTACACAAAGATTTCTTGTCCGGTGTGGGGATCGAACCCACGACCTCCGAGATTTAAAGCGAGCCAATTACCGCTACGCTACGGAGGTTGTCGATATGTTCTTTAATATTTTAAAATATTTTTTGTTGTACCATAGTTTCCGCAGCGCATGCGATGAAAGACATTTTATCGCGTTTTCTTCATACCTTGCGGTTTACATAATAATTTAAGTTTTTTATTAAGTAAGTTTTTTAAATTTTTTACTTGAAACAATTAGGCATGCCTACTAAGGTATCCCTAATTGTTTCAAGTAAAACAATGAGTCTATGTTACTCGGGGATAATGTTACATTCTAATGCTTAAAGAATTATTGAAATCCCTTTAGTACTTTTTGATTTTATTCGAAACAAACAAACAAAAATACAAATATACTAACTTTTCCTCTTTGTAATGTTAATATAGAAGTATAGACATAGATAAACCATTAATTTAGGCTGGAGCTCTAATCGCCTTTATACTCGGTGAAGTAGCAAAAGCCTCGTGGCTAAAAAGATCCGTCCGAAAAATAACACCGTAGTTTTATTTGTCTCGTCTCAGTCTCACCGTCGTACTTTCTTTTTTACAACAATACACAATGCGATAATAAAATATATGTAGCGGTTAATTGTTGAGATTACCGCACACCACAGTTAGACTTGTTGTAATATAAGGTGCTTGCAAAGTATGTGCCTTCCGTTTAACGGGAGATAATATTATATTGTTTACTTATTAAGTTAGTGAATACATGTCCGTACAGTTATAAATATTATTTTCACAACGGTCTTTTCACTAGATATATTAAATTATTTATTTTATTAGCGAAGATATAATCTTTTGACATTGAATTAAATGTATGAAAATTTAAAATATCGCTAATAAATGTAATAGTGACACAATATAAGGTTATGATTCAACACAAATTGATCTGTAATATCATGAGACTAAAACTCATTATCATTTGTTACACATTTGCATAATATTAACGTAGCGATATATTAACTATACTAAACTTATAAAATAAACTTAACTGAGCTATATACAAAACTTCTCAAATATAACAAGTCAAAGCGGCCGTAGCCCTATGGCTAGGGCGTCGGACTTGTGATCTTGAGGTCGGTTCGTACCCCACCCATTGCACTACCGACGTGAACCCACTCGTAACACAAGCATTTTAGCTTAGGACGAGGGGATAACAAGAATACTAGTAGACAGCGAAAACTCTGCTATTAATCTTTTAACAAAAATGGGCTGTCTCGTAGGTGACCAAGAATCAGAATCCAAAAAAAAAATGTTGTACATAAATTTCTTTACTAACGTAATCAGTATACTATTACATAACTCTATCTACTGTTGGAGGGATTGCGTATACTAAAGAGGCACCTTATATAATTGTCTCATAATACTGATTAGCTTAAGGAAGTGATTTAATTTTGTTAAATGCGTACCTCCTTAGTTTAGCGGTGATATATTCGGAAAAAACTATCAAGAACCAAGGTCCTAGGTACGAATCGCAGGTCGGGCAAAAAATGTATGTAGATATGTTACTGGAAATTTTTTTTCTTTAGTAAAGTTCTAGCTATCATAGCCTGGTCACAGGCCTGTGTGCAACCACACAGGGGATAATATCTGGATCTTCTGAACCGATTTTGCAAATTATTTTACCAATAGATTTTTATGCATTTTTTTTCGGATGGAAATACGTGCCATGAAGCTTTTGCTACTTCACCGGGCATAAAGACGAGCAGAGCTCCAGTCTTAATAAATGGTTTAAAAAACGACAAACTAAGCAACCTGCGCAAGAGGGCGCCCCCTGTGGGGCTTGAACCTCGGCTCAGGGCGGTCGCTGACGAAGAGATTGAGGGATTATGACTTTTAGTATTTTAGGGGAGTTTTGTGTAACTGTCGCTCTACTTTACAGTTCGCGGGCCTCTCGGACTTCGGGTCTACGAAGACATCGGATGGTTCTTTGCAAATTAAGGGTCAGGGGGATTACCAATAGACCTACATTTTTAGTAAGGGTCATGGCCTATATTTTAAGTCCAAGGTAAAGGTTTCCAAACGCACGAGACAGCTACTATGCTATAAGTCAGTGTGTGTATATGTTAAAATTATAATATTTCTAAATGCTCAAATAATTTTTTGCTAATTTTATTCTTTCTAATGACCGCGTATTTTTTTTTGCACCGGATACACAGTTTTATGTATTAAGTAATTATTATTCGTATATAATTAATCTCATTTTAAGTAATACATAATATTCTTGTGGGAAATAAACACTTTTTTTTTTGATCATAATATTTAGCACTATTTTTTTCAGTCTAGTTCACAAGTGGGGTTTATTTAAATTGTTTTAAGTAAATATGTTTTAAAAACATTTTTATCAAGGTTATTTTTATTGTGTAATTTCATCTGAAGATTTTAAATTGAGGCTGAATAATTTAGGCATGTGCTTAATTGCCGTAGCCCAATGACTAGGGCGCCGGTTTACCGTAAAACTTACCGTTTCCGAGATATATGCAAAAACGGTTTCCAAGATGTCGACACGAAAAGAAGAAGAAGAATAGCCGTAAAGTATCTATTCTACATTCAGCATTGGAAGTAAGAAAATTAAGTTACGACTCATCTATGGGAAGGGAAAAATCGGGACCCTTTTACTAATACTTCGCTGTCTGTCTGTCACCAGGCTGTATCTCAAGAACCGCTATAGGTGGACAGTTGAAATTTTCACAGATCTATTGCCGCTACAACAACAAATACTAAAAATAAACTCCCATACAGAAAACTTTTTTTTTGCCTTTTTTGCTCGATATGAATTACGTCAACAGGTAGCCCGATTTTTTAATTATATATTATAGTTATATATAGATACATACCTGTCGAATCTCACGACTGGACAAAACCAAACCCAACGTACTTGGGCTGAGGTTTAGTTCAGGTACTCCCTTCCAAGGTCACTTATCCCACATCTGTAACAAAAATAAATGTCATGATAAGAATAGCACAAAACATAGGATAATAAACAAGTACAAATTATATAAATTGGAAGATATCGATCGACGGTCTTATCGCAATCAGCGATCTCTTCCAGACAACCTTAGGGTGGAAAATGAGTAAGAAGTAGAAATGGTAGTAAAAGAAATTAAATTTTGACAAGGTTGGATGTGGTTGGAGGTCGTGGATAGAATTTCCGAACTGGAAAAAACAAAACTATGAATTCAGGGATTCATCATCAGCCAGTACTACGTCCACTGCTGAACATTGGCCTAATCCCGGGGGAGGGTATTGCCATAGTCAGCACGTTTGGCAGGCGGATTGGTGACCGCAGTATTATGTTGTAATACACAGCTTAACGTGCTTTCCAAAGCACGGAGGTTAGTCCCTCAAACCAACCAGACCCGGAAATAAATCTTAGAATTTACACAAAGATTTCTTGTCCGGTGTGGGGATCGAACCCACGAACTACGAGACTTAAATCGTATATCAAGGAACGGGCAGCAGTCCCTTGTGTGGTAAATCATAATATTGCGGTCACCAACCCGCCTGCCAAGCGTGGTGACTATGGCAAATATCCTCCCCCGGTAGGAGGCCCATGTTCAACAGTGGACGTTATACGGCCTGATTGATGAAGAAGATCTTAAGACCAACAATAATAATGTAAAATTCTATTATAAATTACCTATGTATGAAAATAATTATATATTATTAAGATGAATCTAGATTTGGGCTCAACTTATTACGTGCAATGTAAATGTATGTATGGAAACTAAGCTACAGATACAATTACAAACATATTCTGTATCTATACAAATAAATGGTAATGAAAAAATAAGAGGATTTTTAATATGAACTAGCGGCCCGCCCCGGCTTCGCACGGGTGGACTTTTATACCCTACCCCTGCCCTACCCTACCGCTACCCCTGCCCTACCCTACCCCTACCCTACCCCTACCCCTACCCCTACCCTACGCCTACCCTACCCTACCCCTACCCTACCCTACCCTACCCCCCTACCTCTACCCAAGTATCCTATGTCCTTCTCCCAGTTGTCTTTTCAAGAAAAAAAAAAAAAAAAAAAAAGAAGTTCTTAGCTACCTATCTACCAATTTTCAGCCAAATCGGTTCAGCCGTTCTTGAGTTATAAATAGTGTAACTAACACGACTTTCTTTTGTTTTTAAAATGTATTCTGCTATTCAGGGCGTAGACAAATCCAACGAAACAAAAACCATGAAAATTGATCCAGCCGATCTCGAGTTATAAGTGTTGTAACAAACCCGTCTTTGTTTTATATATATAGATATCTACTAAAAGAAAAATTTCCGAGTTTCTTATAGTCTTTCTTCTCCGGATGTCACACCGTAGGTAGATAGAGAAAGACTCGTAGGAAGCTAGGATAGGGTCCGGTCGTCCTCGCAAGGCGAGGCTCGCGACGCGTTCTATGTGTCACAACGTAGGTAGATAGAGAAAGACTCGTAGGGAGCTAGGATAGGGTCCGGTCGTCCTTGCAAGGCGAGGCTCGCGACGCGTTCTATGTGTCACAACGTAGGTAGATAGAGAAAGACTCGTAGGAAGCTAGGATAGGGTCCGGTCGTCCTCGCAAGGCGAGGCTCGCGACGCGTTCTATGTGTCACAACGTAGGTAGATAGAGAAAGACTCGTAGGGAGCTAGGATAGGGTCCGGTCGTCCTTGCAAGGCGAGGCTCGCGACGCGTTCTATGTGTCACAACGTAGGTAGATAGAGAAAGACTCGTAGGGAGCTAGGATAGGGTCCGGTCGTCCTCGCAAGGCGAGGCTCGCGACGCGTTCTATGTGTCACAGCGTAGGTAGATAGAGAAAGACTCGTAGGGAGCTAGGATAGGGTCCGGTCGTCCTCGCAAGGCGAGGCTCGCGACGCGTTCTATGTGTCACAGCATAGGTAGATAGAGAAAGACTCGTAGGAAGCCAGAATTGGGACGGTGGTCCTTCGACGGACGCGTTTTTCGCTTAAGACCAGACCCCAGCCGGCGCTGGTTGATCTAATTTCTCAAACCACGCGACTTATTTTTTTTTGTTTAAGTACCTGTTTTGTTCGCGACAATTTTTTCATTTTATTTTATTTATAAAATCTATATATATATACATATATAAGAAAGTCGTGGTAGTTACACTATTTATAACTCAAGAACGGCTGAACCGATTTGGCTGAAAATTGGTAGGAAGGTAGCTAAGAACTGGGAGAAGGACATAGGATATGCTTTTTATGCCGTTCCCGTCGTTCCCGTGTGACGTGACATAAGACGGGTAGAGGTAGGGTAGGGATAGGGTAGGGGTAGGGTAGGGTAGGGTAGGGGTAGGATAGGGTAGGGTAGGGGTATGGTATGGGTAGGGTAGGGGTAGGTAGGGGTAGGGTAGGGTAGGGGTAGGGTAGGGTAGGGGTAGGGTAGGGTAGGGGTAGGTTAGGGTAGGGGTAGGGTAGGGGTAGGGTAGGGGTAGGGTAGGGGTAGGGTAGGGGTAGGGTAGGGGTAGGGTAGGGGTAGGGTAGGGGTAGGGTAGGGGTAGGGTAGGGGTAGGGTAGGGGTAGGGTAGGGGTAGGGTAGGGGTAGGTTAGGGGTAGGGTAGGGGTAGGGTAGGGTAGGGGTAGGGTATAAAAGTCCACCCGTGCGAAGCCGGGGCGGGCCGCTAGTAAGATTTTAAAATAATAGTTTAACATATAAGTGACCATACAGTTATTTAACTGAATTTATATGTTATAATAATTATTTTTTATTCTCTCCTCATTCCGCAAATTTTGTGAAACACATTATTTAGTTAGTTCCGGTTGTCATAACTCATAACATTAGGTATATTTTAATAAGAAAAAATACATTTAAATAGTATAAATTAGACGTAGATTATAATTTCTAAATTTTAAAATAAAAATAAAATAAATGGCCTGATTAAGATAGGGTTTGTAGACTACGGTAACCGCTTACCATTTGACCGGCCGTACACTTATTTGGCAGCCTCCGTGGTGTAAGTCTCGCTCGGTTCGTACCCCAAGCCGGACCAGAGAAATTATGGTGTAAATTCTAAGATTTCTGTCCGGGTCTGATTGGTTGAGAGACTACCGTCCGTGCCTCGGAAAGGACGTTAAACCGTTGGTCCCTATTGTTATTACATCACCTTTAACAAGCGTTTACCAGGGAACCGGCAGCGGCATTTCCTTGTGTTACAACATAATACTGCGGTCACCAACCCGCCTGCCAAGCGTGGTGATTACGGCAATATCCCTCAACAAGCCTGGCTACAAAGAAGTCCATGTTCCGACGAAACTCGGCTGATAAAGTAAGCGTTTGTTGGCTACGATAATCGCTAACCAACCGGCCGGCAATACACTTAATTTGCCAAGACTAAAAAATAATGATAAACTAATACTTTCCTCCGTAGCGTAGCGGTAATTGGCTCGCTTTAAATCTCGGAGGTCGTGGGTTAGATCCCCACGCCGGACAAGAAATCTTTGAGTAAATTCTAAGATTTCTTTCCGGGTCTGGTTGGTTGAGGGACTACCCTCCGTGCCTCAGAAAGCACGTTAAGCCGTTGGTCCCGATTGTTATAACATCATCTATAATAATCCTATATCAAGGAACGGGCAGCAGCGTTTCCTTGTGTGTTACAACATAATACTGCGGTCACCAACCCGCCTGCCAAGCGTGGTGACTATGGCAATACCCTCCCTCGGGAGGAGGCCCATGTTCAGCAGTGGACGTTATACGGGCTGATGATGAATACTTTCCTACAGTCGATTTGTATGTTCAATTATTTCGTATGCGACGTACATCTAACTACTTGGGATGCCAAGAGCGAGTTGCGGCGTGCTTTAGTTTTACGTAACAGTTGAGTGAAAGTGTAGGTTAGGCTGAATCACTTCGGGGAGCCGGATTGCTTGTGCGTACCCGCCAACGGCGGATCGAAGGAGTGTCCGGGGGGTTTTAGTGGTGTAGGGTCCTCTCCTCGCGGTATGAGTTTAGCATACCACGCTATGGAGAGGGCGAGTCCCACATATCCCGCCGCCAGTGCGCAAATACGCTGCAGCGACGGTTAGGTTGAATTGCTTGACAATTTTAGGTATAGTTGTTACATCACGATAACTATTACGTAACAATATTACTATGACTTTGATAAAAATCTGCGTGCGAAAAATATTGTAAACTCCGCCCCGCAGTTTTACCCGCGTAACTCTGCTCCAGTGGGTCGGAACCTGAGTTTTTGTAGCTTATATTGTAATCGAGTTAATTAACTATTCCTGTGTAAAGTTTCAGCCAAATCTATTTAGTAGTTTTTACGTGAAAGAGTAATAAACATCCATCCGATATCCATACTTACAAACTTTCGCGTTTATCATATTAGTAGGATTAACCTTGAAATAATGTAATTAATATGTACCTACTAACGCTGGTCTCTAAACTTTGACGCCTTATAGTCTAAGATCCGATTAAGAAGGACCTTCACCGATATGTTTACTGGAAGAAAAATATTTTATATCAAATTTAATGACTTCAATAATATAACGCGGGTGGGTTGCCTAAGAGATTCCTGGCCAAACTATTATTATTTAAAAATTTACTTTAAAATTTAATTTACTTTACTTTAAACGAATAAATTTAATACTAAACGAAAGTATGAAGCCTATAGAATATAAAAACGTTGGGTTTTCTTTTTGTTTCCTGGCATAACTACTGGGTTGCCAGGTATTAATAGGAATGTCGATACTATTTACCTTCACCTATTCGTTTAATAAATAAATTTTATATCAAAATATAATATTGTTTTGCTACAATCTGCAATAAAAAACAAAATATTTCGATTTACAATTTAAAAAAAAATATATTTTTTTAATAAATAATAGTTTGGCCAGGAATTTCTTAGTCAACCCACCCGCGTTATATTATTTAATACATTACATTTGATATAAAAAACTTTTCATCAAATAAACAGATTGGTGAAGGTCGTTCTTAATCGTATCCTCTACTATTAGGGCCATAACGATGTTTTCAATATGTTCAAAGGGCCAAAACTGTTTTAATTTTTCTATCCTTAACTTTACTCTTATTTCTAGACTAGTGGCAAAGTGCGCGACCGAGTAATTATCATATTGTGGTGTCTTTTTCATCTTATCACAGCAATAGTAACAACAATAAGACATTAGATGCGCGGGCTAGATCGATGACAATAGTCTTTAAGTTGTCGTAGGCCGGATTATTGGCACTGGCGGGCCAGATTGTTGGCACTGGCGGGCCGGATTATTGGCACTGGCGGGCCGGATTTGGCCCGCGGGCCCTAGTTTGGAGACCTCTGTACTAACGCATTAAATTTCGACCTAGATTCTAAATTAATGTATAGGTAATAAGATTTCAACATCACACTATTAATACGAGTAACCTTGAATTTATAATAGCAGACATTCTAATTAACTTTTACATTAATTAATTGATTGATTGACTTAACTATCTATGTCCACTGCTGAACATGGGCATCTTCTTAACAGAATTTGGTAAGCCAGGATCGTTGAGCGATATTGTTATATTCACCACGCTTGGCAGATAGATTGGTGTTCGCAGTATGATAGTAATTAACCTTGAGCTGATAGATGCTGCGGCCTATCCATCAGCTGTACCTATTTAGTCACCTCTTAGGACACCCATGGGAAGATATTAGGTGGGCTAAGCCGGACACCACATCCTACTAATATTATTAACGAAAGTTTGTAAGTATGGATGGATGGATGTTTATTACTCTGTCACGCCAAAACTACTGAAAGGAATTGGCTGAAATTTTGCACCGGGATAGGTTATACGTTGGATTAACATATAGGCTACAAAACATCACACTTTGACCCACCGGAGCAGAGTTACGCGAGTAAACATACTCTTAATACGCTGCATTAAGATATAGGTTACAAAACATCACGCTTCGACCCACTGGAGCAGAGTAACGCAGGCAAAACCACGGGAAGCAGCTAGTATTTTATACTTCACGATGTTTAGTCGTTGTAAATACTCAGTGAAATGATTCATTTCTGGTATTCATCATCATCAGCCCGTATAACGTCCACTGCAGAACATGGGCCTCCTCCTGAGAGAGGGTATTTGCCATAGTCACCACGCTTGGCAGGTGGCTGGAGATCGCAATATCATGTAATAACACTGCGGTCAAGGACAGTATTACTATCGAAATGTAACATTAAAAGTTTAAAATGAAACTACGTTTTCTCCCAATTAAAATTTCTCGCATGGAGACGGAGACGAATGATAATTGGAGATGATATAATAACCTTGAAATACAAGATAATCTCGGTTATAAGACACATGACACAGGTTCCAAGACATTCTAATCAGTAATTAAATTTTTAAATTTAATGCTGTTGAAAGTGTATATGTTACGGCTAAAGGTAGGTGTAAACATAAACTTAAGATTAGCCGGCTAAACCTAGGTCTAGCCGACCACATGCGGTTAAACTTAGATCAACCTGAATAAGTCCCTGTTCAACTCCATTGGATTAGGTTTAGGTTTTTTTTTTAACCACCCCAACACCTTTTTGTGCCGTGCATAGGTATTGTTTAATTTAATTAAAACCTAGAATATCACGACGCAAACTAACATGTTATCGAACTTTAGCTGCTTCTCGAAGATAAACCTAAGTTTAGCCGGCTAATCTTAAGTTTATGTTCACACCTACCTTTAGCCGTAACAAGACACATAGATTGTTCTACCAAAAATAAATCATTACCTTGAGTACTAGCAACTACAAAAAAATCACAGTGAATATATTTTTTCCATTCATTATAAATTTTGATTTTTGATGAACACCCATCTATTGACTACAGTTAACTAACTGTAGTCAACCTTTACAAACTGTAGTCAACCTTAACTAAATGTAGTCAACCTTAACTAAATGTAGTCAATCTTAACTAACTGTAGTCAACCTTAACTAACTGTAGTCAACCTTAACTAACTGTAGTCAACCTTAACTAACTGTAGTCAACCTTAACTAACTGTAGTCAAACTTACCTAAAAACCCTCCCTCAAGAGGAGGCGCATGTTCATCAGTGGACGTTATAAAACCTGATGATGAATCAACTTTGTCAGTTACACAAAACGGTGAATAAAATTGTCGACAAAACTTATGAATGAAAATCTTCATTATTTATGGACATAACGATTATGCAACATAATAAATGTAAGAATGTTTAACTAATGTTTAAACCATTAGTTAATCCGTTAGAAATTAGTATTGCAACAGCGTGAACTTCAAATGTCACCAGGTGATGTAACATCACGCATTGTTGCCAAGATTTTTTTGCTGAGGAGATATGCTTTCCAACGGCGATGGAATGAGTGGAACTAGGGCTCTCCTTTAGCAATGGTACGTTATTCATTTCATTAGCCTTTCTCAGTCCACTGCTGGATATAGTTATCCTCTAGTTTTCATAGCACACGGTCCTCGGCATCCAGTCCACTCCGGATACCCTTCTCAAGTCATCAATCCATCTTGCCGGCGTCCTACCTTACGTTTGCCGAGAGGCGGTATCCACTGGTTGGACGCGTCTGCTCCAAAGGCTGTCGATTCTTCTGCAGACATGGCCAGCTAATTGCCACTTCAACTTATTTATAATTTCATTGAAAAAGGATATCCTTCAGAGAATCCCCAAGCATAGCTCTCTCGATGGCTCGGCGAGTGACATTGAATTCATGGACTAGCGCCGCTGTACGTGTGCATGTCCCGGCGCCGTAGAAATAACCACTAAAAGCCCCAGTTATCCGATACCCTCCAGTAGTGCCCTCAGCTGGTAATGATGCTGAGGGCTCTCCTACGTCAATTTTGTGGTCCATTAGGTAAATGAAAGGGTAATTTACCTAATGCATATGAGCACGAAAACGAAAACCACCGTAGCGTAGCGGTGTTTGGCTCGCTTTAAAATCTCGATTCCCACGCTGGACAGGAAATCTTTGTGTAAATACTAAAATTTCTTTCCGAGTCTGGTTGGTTGAGGGACTACCGTCCATGCCTCGGAAAGCACGTTAAGCCGCTGGTCCAGATTGCTATAACATTATCTATAATAATCATATTATTATATCAAGGAACGGTCAGCAGCGTTTCCTTGTGTGGTACAACATAATACTGCGGTCGCCAATCCGCCTGCCAAGCGTAATGACTATGGCAAATACCCTCCCCCGGGAGGAGGCCCATGTTCAGCAGTGGACTTTATACGGGCTGATGATGATGATGATGATGATGATATGAGCACAGCTTCAAGTTGTTCCTAGATTTCACTAGTTATGTTTATATCATTGTATTTTTGTCTAAATGGTGTATGACATTTAGCTTATAAGCAACATATTGTCACATATTAATTTAATAGATATATTAATAGTTCCATAAATTACCCATACAAGGTTTATAGCTAAACATTAAGTTCACAATAATAATGCAATCTTACCGAAAATGGTATACAATTAGCATTTTGATGAAATTAAAGAGGTCACTTTGAATATTTTAGATTGCCTTTTGGGTTACAAAATAGCCCACGCGGGATATTAGATCCTGTTTTTATACGTCCTACACATTTCTTGGTTAAATATGGGTCTGAAAATCGACCCATGCGAGGCCTATTATCAGCAGTGAAGGTTATACTGGCTGATGATGATGATGAAGCATGCTTGCTTTAGAGAATCTTACGAGGATTCTTGGCGTGCTTGAAGCTATACATATGCCGCCTTTTCTGACATTTGGAGAAGCATGGCTATAGACACAGGAGTTCTCCACCCCCACCCCCTCTCACTACAGTAGTGGGGATGGTGATGAGATGACCCCACGAAACAAAGGTTTTCGTGACTTTCGGTTAATTTTTGCCTACCGTACCTCAAGTTTATTAAACCAGTACCTTCGACCGTGTCGTAACCACTAGGTTATTAGCTTGCTAGCAACCAGAAACAGGTAGAAACATGTTCTAGTTTACTCAGTAATAATATATTGGGTACGTATTTGAGGAAGCGAATTTATCAAATGACTGATTGCGGAATACGGTTGCCATGAGGTCTTGGGTTCGATTCAGGCATTGGAAAAATTTTAGAGTTATTTTTTTTTCTGGATGTTGTGGGTTGAAGTACTGTTCTCCGTGTCTCGGAAAGCGTGTTAAACCGTAAGTGTCAATTACAATAACAATTGTATATCAGTTAAAATATTTTCAATTAAGTCAAATGTTCGTTAGCTACGGTAACCGCTTACCATAACGCAGACCGTATCCTTCTTTGCCGATTGATTTCTGAAGGAAAAATAAATACTAGTCGTATTATAAGAAATATCCAATATAGACCTGTCATTTCACACATATTGGTTCCGCGCATAGATAAAGATAAAATTGATAGTTGTGAAAAGTCCACAATACAGACCTCTATGTTGACAGAATTAGTATGAAATCTGGGGTCAACTCATAATGGACGCTACTATAAAAAGACCTTTTTATTTATAGAATTCGTACTAAATTCGAGGTCAACTTATAATGGTACTAACAACCAGTATAAAAAGATCTATAAGTTCATTAAATTTATAGGGTATAAGAGGTTATCTTACAATGGTATTATACGGTATAATAACCATTAAACAAAGATCTCCATTTCAATACAATTTGTAAAGTATCAGAGTTCATAGTATAATAGCACTTATGCATTATAATTTGCTTTCACTATTCTTAGGTAAGAAGTATAGGGAGCGTGTGTCGTAATAAGAAGTTTATTTGTGTGAAATTGTATGAAATTAATGTCGTGTAACGTTGTTTGGTTGTCATATTGGGAGCGACTTGCGAAATATTAGAGATTTACAGTTCTATGCAAGAACAATACCTACCTTTAAGTATTCACTTGATTACTATTCCCCGTGTGGTTTGCGGCTTAGAATAAAACACCACAAATCTTCACAGCACGACACGACAAACAGCTGTTAGATGGGCAGCAGCAGCATTTAACTGCGATCACCAATCCGCCTGCCAAGCGTGGTGATTATGGCAAAATCCCTCAACGATTCGACGAATACATTACTTAAGCGTTTACGTCTACTGCTGAACATGGGCCTCCTCTTAACAGACTGGCAATTTTGGGTTATTTAATTATATTGCCATAGTCACCACGCTTGGCAAGCGGAGTGGTGATCGCAGTAAGATGGCTAGTATAGATGCTGTTACGCATCCATTAGTTGTTTGTCCCTTAATGGGCAAATTATGTACCCTCTTTGAAATTAACTTGTTGTACAAAGCACAATTTAATCTATTAATTTGAATTTAAGGAGTGATCACAAAATTTAAATTTGCTTTTCATAGCAATCCAATTTTAGTTTTAATGGATTCTTGCGACCGTGACATTTATTGAGTGTTTTTAAAGAATTTGATACTGTTTTTAAACTAAGTGACTCACAATGCTATTATATAACAATGCAATTAGCAAACGATAAGCAGTCAATAGGGACCGATGACTTAACGTGCTTTTCTGGAACCGTTAAAGAAATTTTCAATTTTACACGAAGACATTTTTGATCGGCACGGTAACTCATGTCCTCAGGTACTTGCAGCTAGATCATAGAGGCTGTATTGGTTTGAGCAATTCAATAATTGAGAATTCCGTAATATTTTTTATAAGCCTAAGTGTATAAATATTTGGTCGTACAAAAGACATCAACGCGATTCCGCGCGCCTTCCGATGCCCTCGTAGACCTGAAGTCCGACAGGCCCGCGAACTGTAAAGTAGAGCGACAGTTGCACAAAACTCCCCTAAACCACTAAAAGCCATAATCCCTCAATCTCATCGCCAGCGACCGCCCTGAGCCGAGGTCCAAGTCCCACAGGGGACGCCCTCTTGCGCAGGTTGCTTAGTTTGTAATTTTTAAAACATTTATTAAGGCTGGAGCTCTGTTCGCCTTTATTTTAACCTCGTGGCTAACTCTACATATGTCCGTCCGAAAAGAGATCGACATCTTCGTGGATGAAGCTTTCACTACATAATAGAAATAAAACCAAGTCACTTCCCGCTGTCTGTCCCTATATACGCTTAAATCTTCCAAATTACGCAACGGATTTTGATGTGGTTAGGGAGATTCAAAATGATAGTTCATATGTATTGTACTCCCGTTCCCGTGGGAACTTCATATATAAATAAACTAAGGCATTAGCTTATTCATCAATTTACCTCAATAAAAGGGCTATCTTACACAGAAATAATTTTTCAAATCGGTCTAGTAGTTTCTGAGTTTAAGCAAACAAAAACCTCTTCAGCTTTATATATTATAGTCGTAATCCCCTCAATCTCATCGTCAGCGACCACCCTGAGCCGAGGTCCCTACAGGGGTCGCCCTCTTGCGCAGGTTACTTAGTTTGTAAACCTTTTATTAAGGCTGGAGCACTGCTCGCCTTTATGCCTGGTGAAGTAACAAAAGCCTCGTGGCAAAATTCGTAAGTCTTTCCGAAAAAAAAAACTTTATATAATATATTAGTACCTATAGATTGGCATTTCACCCGTGCGAGGCCGGGGCGGGTCGCTTGTAAATAATAAAACCACAAAATCAATAGGTAAACTAGGTCATACCACTAGACCTAGCCTAAATACATGACATACCAAATTGACAGTACAGACAGACAAAAACTCAAAGTGTACCAGTTATATTGAATAATGTAAGTTACGTAACACAGTTTGTGCAATAATTTGCTAACCGTCCTTGAGTTTAGTCACTGAGTGAATTTAGAATTGGTAAGATATTAGTTGTAACTACGCGGATCTGTTTATATAACTTTAGCTCCCGTGGGAATCTACTACTACTACACCAGCCCGTTTATGTCCACTGCTGAACATGGGGCTCCTCCTGAAGGAGGGATTTTGCCATAGTCACCACGCTTGGCAGGTGGTTTGGTGATCAAAGTATTAAGTGGTAATACACAGGAAAAAGCTGCTGCCCGTTCCCTGGTATGCGCTTGTTATATATGATGTTATAACAATCGGGACCAACGGCTTAATGTGCTTTCCGAGGCACGGAGGGTAGTCCCTCACCAACCAGACGATGATGACGATGATGAAACGAAAATGAAATTAAAAGTAGCATGTCCGTTTTTGAACGCAAATTTCACACTGTACGATCTGGTATCTACTGCTGAAATAATATCGAAATTTATCATCATCATCTCCCTGCATTTTACTATACTAATATTATACAGAGGTAAGATTCGATTGCTTGTTTGCATTGAATAAGCTCGCGAACTGCTGAACCGATATAAACAATAATTTCACCACTTGTAAGCTACTTTGTCAAGAAGTAACATAGGCTTTATTTAATTAAAAGCTTCCTATGTGCGGTGTCACCCGCATAAGTCCTGTCCCCATAGGAAATCCATTTTAACCCCTCGTGCTAAGCTTAAATGCTTGTGTTACGAGTGGGTTCACGTCGGTAGTGCAATGGGTGGGGTTCGAACCGAATGAATTAAATATAGCCTACGACATTCTAGGATAGTGTAGCTTACCAACGTTAAAGGAGTTATTCATATCAGTCCAGTAGTTTTGGAGCCTATTCAATACAAACAAACAATAAGATTTTTCCTCTTTATAATCTATATATATAAAAGAAAGTCGTGTTTGTTACAACACTTATAACTCGAGAACGGCTGGACCGATTGCCATGGTTTTTGATTTGTTGGATTTGTTTCCGTCCCGAATAGCAGAATACATTTTAAAAACAAAAGAAAGTCGTGTTAGTTACACTATTTATAACTCAAGAACGGCTGAACCGATTTGGCTGAAAATTGGTAGGGAGGTAGCTAAGAACTGGGAGAAGGACATAGGATACTTTTGGGTAGGGGTAGGGTAGGGTAGGGTAGGGTAGGGTAGGGTAGGGTAGGGTAGGGGTAGGGTAGGGTAGGGTAGGGGTAGGGTAGGGTAGGGGTAGGGTAGGGGTAGGGTAGGGCAGGGGTATGGTAGGGGTAGGGTAGGGGTAGGGTAGGGTAGGGGTAGGGTAGGGTAGGTGTAGGGTAGGGGTAGGGGTAGGGTAGGGGTAGGGTAGGGTAGGGGTAGGGTAGGGTAGGGGTAGGGTAGGGGTAGGGTAGGAGTAGGGTAGGGTTAGGGTAGGGGTAGGGTAGGGCAGGGGTAGGGTACGGCAGGGGTAGGGTATAAAAGTCCACCCGTGCGAAGCCGGGGCGGGCCGCTAGTATTAGTACAGATAAAATTGCTTACCTTTGTGGTACTCTTCTCTACTGGTCTCCTTAGATACTAGTACAGTTTATTTTATAGGGGTGTGTAATATATGCCATAATAACAGATAATATATTACCACTTGAAATAACGTTCACATGATATAATTTTCATATGCTTTAAAAACAAATAACCTAATTTGATGTGATCTAATATTACATTTCATATAATCTTCTTTTGTTCTAATAACATTTAGTATAACGTTCATCTCATATAGCTTTCAATTAGTATATTGCTCTTTTTATATAAATGATTCACCAACAATAGAAGGGATCTGGTGGGAATCTGGGCGCTCATGGTCATGGTTCTAATCTAATCTAACCCAGATGGTTCACCCACAATAGGGGGGATCTGGCACTCGGCGACCGCTGCCGCGGCACGCTCGCTACGCTCGCTCGCCTTCGTGCGCTAATGGTCATGGTTCTAACCTAGCCTAAACCACATGATAACAAATAAAATATATTATTCTAACTGAATATTAGTTCAAATGTGCATCATAGAAAATGTTTATTAAACCATATAAAATTAGGTAAACTAAAATTATATCAATAATTCATTATATCATTTCATCGTTATACAAAAAAAATATATATTAAATGAAATTAGGTCATGATCGTTAGAACTTTTGTTATTATGTCAAATGGTACGCACCCCTTTTATAGTGCAGATACTACATTGTCTCTGCACCACGCTATGGTAGACTGGTAGAGAATGCCTCTGGCATTATGTCCGCCTATGTACTATTATAGTGCTAAAGTTTTTAAATAAAATAAAATTCTTACGGTTGCGGAAGCTATAACCTGCGCCAATAAAGAAACGAATCTAAAATGGCAGCGGCGATCATGCGCTCTCACTCTAAACTATTGATGTCTTAGTCAGACACGGCGCGTACTGCATGCAAAAAAAAAACCGTAAAGAAAGTTAACGGAAAATCACGACTTACTTGCGAGTGGTTAAGGTAAAAAATGTTAACGAAAAGTAAGCAAATAAACAGTTCTAATTTTTTTTATGAAAGATTATGTATTTTTTTGTATACGTACACATTTCAACACATAAAACTAACAATTGTATTTTACCTAAATATACAATAAAGAAACTTTCTTTCTATCTGTCTTTGCTGACCCTACCATCTGTCAGTGACATTCATGGACGCCATTTTAGATTCGTTTCTTTATTGGCAGCGCGGCTTATACGTGAGTAAATCCGGGAAGCTAGTCTTTATTAAAAAAAACGGGTCTTGACAGACAGATGATCCTATATAACGTGTATATTAAGAGCTTAATAGCGTTACGATAGTTATTAACCACAATATACATAAGTTGTATTCGACAATGATACATAAATTATATATATTGTGGGAGTCAGGTAAGTGTATATTGTGGGAGACTGGAGCCTAAGCTAGGTTCGAGGCCTGAGTTTCAGGACACCAGAATCCCACTTTCAGGACACCAGGATACCACTAATTGACGTTAATATTAAGAGCTTATTTACTAACATAAGACTGACAGACTTCTGGCATACCTTAAATAAATTTAAACATAATTCAATAGTAAATGTTACCTATTAATTTAATTAATTTTTATATGCATTGTGAATGTTTTTGACAAGTACAAGTGTATTTAAATACCTAAGTGCTGAATAAAAATCTATTATTTCATTTCTAAGGGTTCTGTATTTTCCTTTAGAGGTACGGATCTCTAAAAATCTATGAATATGACATTTAAGTGTTGTCTATGCTACCACTCGGTTATCTGTACACAATACCTATACCTACATTGCGCAGTGTCTGATCGGTGTCAACACGCGTTATTTAACCGACTGCGTCTGTGGCTGATTATTGAGTAACTTTTATTGCATTATCGGACACAGATTGAGTCTCAGTTCGTGAGATGGCTGTTGGACATATATATTGTAACGATTCAACTAGTTAAGAATCTCCAAGTGAGAAAATTTGTGAGATAACCTTTTTGTTTCTCAGTACTAGAATTCTTGTTTTCAACCCCCGTAGTGTAGCCGTATTTGGCTCGCTTTCATTCTCGGAGGTCGTGACTTCGATCCCCACACCGGACAGAGCAAATCTTTGTGTAAATTCTAAGATTTCCTTTCGAGTCTGGATGGTTGAGGGACTACACTATCTATAATAATCGTAGGTATATATCAAGGAACGGGCAGCAGCGTTTCCTCATGTGGAACAACATAATACAGCGGTCACCAAGCGTGGTGACTATGGCATCCCTCTCTCGGGAGGAGGCCCATGTTCAACAGTGGACGTTATACGGGCTGATGATGATGATGGGAATTCTTGGTAGCCTCTCATGAAGTCTCATGCTAAGCTAAAATGCTTGTGTTACGGGTTGGTTCACGTTGGTAGTGTTTTTCAATAAAGTATAAAATAATAATAAAATTTCCTTGGAGTTTCTTATAATCTTTCTTTTCCGAGTGCCACACCGTAGGTAGATAGAGAAAGACTCGTAGGAAGCTAGGATAAGGTTCGGTCGTCTCGCAAGACGAGGCTCGCGACGCTTTCTATGCTTCAGACCCGATCCCAGCCCGCGCTGGTTGATCTTACTTATATTTATAATACGCGACTATCACATGCCATAACAACATTGGTAAATTTTATTTAATAACATTATTGTTGAAATGTAAACTAATTTATTAGCCAAGATTGTTTTTTCTTTTTTGTTTTCATTATCATTTTATTTTACTTATAATTAGTAAGATGGAAGACATCCTCGCAAAAGGTAAAAAAAGATCCTCCCTAAACCGACGTGCTTGTATGAAAAATGTTATGAGAGTGAATGAAGCGAAAGATGTGTGTAGGGATCGTAGCAAGTGTAGGTCCATTGTCTCTGCCTACCCCGCTGGGAAACAGGCGTGAGCTTATGTATGTACCTAAGTACGATCGATTCGTCTACATTATCAATAAACGTTTTCATTTCATTTCAGTGCAATGGGTGGGGATCCAACCGCGACCACATGATTACAAGTCCGGCACGCTTAGCTATTAGGCTACGGTCGCTTCAAATGTAGTTCTAATACTAAGACTTCTGGTCTTCAAGGCATAGGAATCAAAACTTAGGTAATTCAGCAAATAGTGTTTGCTAAAACAGCTTAAAACGAAGTAAAGTTTCGCAAACTTTTAGCCTCTCAGTTAATTTTCAACAGTTTGTTTGCTAACTCAAACATTTAGTTACTTAACGTTGCCACAGGGTTTTGAAATAGGCTTTTGTAAAGTGTTGTTTTAAATAATATTGTTGTATGTTTTTGTTATAATTGTTGCTGTTTAGTTTAAACTAAATAACAGATATTTAATTTTTACTAGATTCCCGCGCGCGGTTTCACCTGCTCCCGTTCCCATGGGAGCTTCGATATCCTTACTTATCCTTACTAATCCTTACTTATAATATTATAAATGTGAAAGTAACTCTGTCTGTCTGTCTGTTACGCAATCACGCCTTAACTACTGAAGCGATTTAAATGAAATTTGGTACAGATATAGTCCAGAGCCTGAGACAGAACATAGGCTATATTTAATTATGAATTTCCCACGGGAACGGGAGTTACGCGGGTGAAACCGCGCGCGGGAAGCTAGTTAAATATAACTTTGTCATCCGGGGATAGTGTAGCTTTCCAACGGTGAAAGAATTTTTCAAATCAGTCAAGTAGTTACGGAGCCTTGTCTAAAAATTCACAATGCATCATCTTATTACATACTAGCGACCCGCCCCGGCTCCGCACGGGTACAATGCTGATGTATTATACATATAAACATTTCTCTTGAAACCCTCTATCTATTAAAAAAAACCGCATCAAAATCTATTGCGTAGTTTTAAAGATTTAAGCATATATAGGGACATAGGGATACAGGGACAGAGAAAGCGACTTTGCTTTATACTATGTAGTGATGATGATTATAAAACTAAGTCACCTCCCTGTCTGTATTTCCCTATCTTTAGGATCTTTAAAAATATGTTATTAATTTTGATGCAGCTTTTTTCAATATATAGAGTGATTCAAGAATTCCTAATTCATCAGTAGGTATTGCGTTTGTTACTAATAAAAGCACTGAAATGAAATGAAAACATTTATTGATAACTAGCTGACCCGGCAGACTCCGTACTGCCTCAATCGATACATAAAAGACCTAAACATTTGTATAAAATAAACTGGGCCGTAGAGACTTCGTTTATGCGGTACTCCTACCCCTACACTACCCCTACCCTACACTACCCCTACCCTACACTACCCCTACCCTACACTACCCCTACCCTAAAAAATCTTGGCAAAAAAATTCAAGTTTTTAATTAACAAAATAAAGCTCAAATTGACTCTACATTTTAGTTAGTAAACGTTTGTATGGGAAAAATGTGAAAGTAACTCTGTCTGTCTGTCTGTCTGTCTGTTACGCAATCACGCTTTAACTACTGAAGCGATTTAAATGATCATCAATAAGTTAGAAAACGTTTGTATGGGAAAAAGAAAAAGGCTGTTTTAAGGGGGTTTCAGGCAATTCTTCGAATTTTTCTCGCCGTAAAAACCATCCTTGAACTTCCACGAACATAAAAAAAAAGAATTAGCGAAATCGGTTCAGCTGTTCTCGAGATTTGCGCGTAGCAACATATTCAGCGATTCATTTTTATATTATAGATAGATGTAGACGAATCGATCGTACTTATTATAAGTCAAATACAATGATGATGAAAATGAAAAAGAAAAAACAATCTTAACTAATAAATTAGTTAACATTTCAACAATAATGTTATAAATAAAATTTATCAATATTATTATGGCATGTGATAATCGCTTATCGATCACTAAATCTATAAACTGGTCTAAAAGCAAAAGCCTTTTGTTTAAGGCTTATGCTACTTCACCGGGCATAATATTTAACCTCGAATTTTAGAAAACTATACTTACATCTAAAATCTGCGCCTGCGCCGGCGTCTTGTCGGTGACAAATATCTCGAAAGTATACTAATAAACATACAAACGGCTAGGCCTTTCAAACTTAATATTGTAATATATTAGGCAATTTCAATGTAAAACAGATAGTGATCAATTTAAAGCGTAACATGGCGAACACGGCATTAGAATAACAAAATGAGATGTTGTAACGCTTAAAGTATTTAGAAAACTAGACGTTACAACTGTGCAATAGTATTCAGCATCAGCATCATCAGCCCGTACAACGTCCAGTGCTGAACATGGGCCTCCTGCCGAGGGGACACCACGCTTGGTGGATTCGTGACCGCAGTATTATGTTGTACCACACAAGGAAACGCTGCTGCCCGTTCCCTGATATGCGCTTGTTATAGAAGATGTTATAAAAATCGGAACCGACGGCTTAACGTGCTTTACGAGGCACGGAGGGTAGACTCTTAACCAACTAGACCCGGAAAGAAATCTTAGAATTTCCACAAAGATTTCTTGTCCGGTGTGGGGATCGACCTCAGAGACTTAAAGCGAGCCAAACACCGCTACGCTACGGAGGTTGTGCTCGCCGGTTCGATCCCCACCCATTGCGCTACCGACGTGAACCCACTCGTAACACAAGCATTTTAGCTTAGCACGAGGGGTTAAAAACAATACTAGCAAGGTGCAAAAATTCCGCTAGTAATCTTTAAAAAAACGAATGAGAAATTACTGCAATATTCAGTCCTCAAAGTCAAATTAATTAGTTATACCAAAAAGTTGTTGATTTAATTTGATCGTGAGTTGATTTATTGATTTAATAACGTTAGGATTTCAATGTTTTTCAATGATTCTAATATCACGCACTGTACGGTACAAAAACGTATTATTAATTGACAAGTAATAAATCTATACTAATATTATATAGAGGAAAGATTCTTATGTTTGTAACGAATTGGCTCAAAAACTACTGGACCGATTTTAAAAATTCTTTCACCATTTGAATGCTACATTATCACTGACTAATATAAGCTATATTTAATTATGAAGTTCCCACGGAAACGGGAGTTACGTGCGTAAAACCGCGCGCAGGAAGCTAGTAAATTATAATTAATTATGAAAGTTATTCTTTTACGGGGTTCCGTACTAAAGGGTAAATACGGGACCATATTACTAAGACTCCACTGTCCGTCTGTCTGTCTGTCCGTCACAGAATTATGTCTTGCTGTTGCCGCTATAACAACTAATACAAAAAACATGCTTTCCGAGGCCCGATGGGTAGTCCCTCAACCACCTAGTTCTAGAAATAAATTTTTAAATCTTACACAAAGATTACTTTTCCGATGTTAAGATCGAAGTCACGACCTCCTACACTTGGCACCACGGAGGCAAACATCAACAAGTTAAAATTTGTATACCTTTTATCTAGTTACAACAAAGTTATACACATACATACATACAGACACTAACAATATATCTATGTATATATAATCTTCATTGTGTTAGCTTTTCAGTAATTTAAGATGGCTGATAAACAACAGAAGAATAGACGGAAGGAACCACGGTATAAGATTATACTTAGTGCTCTTGTGGCACAGTGGTTATGGTAATTTTTTTCGGACGGACCTTTGTAGTTAGCCCTGAGGCTTTTGCTACTTCACCGGGCATAAAGGCGAGCAGAGCTCAGCCTAGATAAATGGTTTAAACACTACAAACTGCCTCTAAGCAACCTGCGCAAGAGGGCGCAGTGGGACTTGGACCTCGACTCAGGGCGGTCGCTGACGGGAATATTGATATGGCTTTTAGTTTCTTTAGGGGAGTTTTGTGCAACTGTCGCTCTACTTTACAGTTCGCGGGCTCTCGGACTTCGGGTCTACGAGGGCATCGGAAGGTTCTTAGCAAACTAAGGGCGGGGCGTTGTAGGTTCGATGCTTATACTTGCCAACTATAGTTAGCCGTTTTAGTAAAGCTATCGGTCTTAATTGGGACTGAAGTCTCAGTAGAACCGAACCCAGGCTGTTGAGAGTAAAGGAATAGAGAGTGCATGTATTGAACACACTTGTGCACTATAATATGTCCTCCACAGATGGCTTATCTTCTTAGAGATTGGCCACTGTCGCCGAAAATGAGAGGTCTATGTATATATTCTATATATATACTACTCAAAAAAGCTAAAGAGTTTATGCATTTACTTGAACGCTTATCTCAGGAACTTCTGAACCATTTTGAAAAATTATTTTAGTACTAGATAGCCTATTTATTGAGTAAGGCTATAGGCTATATTTGTAAATGAAGTTCTTACGAGAACGGGAGTTACGCGGGTAAAAACGCGCGCGGAAAGCTAGTACTAAATATATAAAGCTGGAGAGTTAGTTTGCTTGCATGCACGCGCTAATCTCAGGAACTACTGGTCCGATTATAAAAAATATTTCAGTGTTAGATAGCCCATTTATCAAAGAAGGCTGTAGGCTTTATATAATAATGAAATTCTTACGGGAACGGGTTTTACGCGGGTGAAACGCAACTGCATGCAACTGCCACTTTGATATCGGTTGCTTTTTGCTAACGATATGTATTAACTTAAATAAACAAATGATCATACATACATACATACATATAATCACGCCTTTCTCCCATGAGGGTAGGCAGAAACTACAGCGAAATGGTCACAAAGCAGTTAACTTAAATTGGCTATCAAATAAAATGGAGTGACTTAAACATGAATTAAGATTGAACTATAATAATATAATAACGGATTAACTAACATGATAGTCAAATCAAATGCGCTAATCAAGCTTTCGGAAACTGATTTGATATTTAACAAAAGTTTAGACAACTGGACAGTTCATTTGAACGTTTGTCATCGTTTCATTAACTAGATATAATTATTTCCTGATAAAAATATAATCTACAATAATCAAAATGTCAACTATTGCAATTACTATTTACTAGCTGAGCCCCACGGTTTTACCCGCGTTACTCTGCTCCAGTGGGTCGGAGCGTAATGTTTTGTACCCTATATGTTAATCCAGCATATAACCTATTACGGTGCAAAATTTCCGCGTATTCCGTTCAGTAGTTTTGGCGTGAAATTGTAACAAACATCCATCCATCCATCCATCCATATTTACTAAGTAGGAAGTAGGATCTGTACGTATATGAATACCTCCCAGTTCCCGTGGGAAACTTATATTTAAATATAGATTATAATAATATCACTTCAGGATAACGTAATTAAAATACTTTCAGTCAAGTGAAGTCAATTATATCTTTATTCATATAGACACAATCCCAAAAATTCAATCATATTTTTAAGATGCGTCCAATTCTTTTCCTACCACCAGTTCGAGACGTGGCAACTCTGATAAGAACTGGCAAGAAACTCATTCATATAGACACAATTCAAAAAATTTAATCATGTTCTTATGATGCTACTCAGAGGAATCCTTTTTTAAATAATGACCACCGGCAGGAACGTCCCTCTTAGAGACGTATTATAAAGAGATTGTTAAATTTCGACGACCGGTAGGTTCCACAGTAGCCTTATTGGTTAAGGCATTAGGGGCTATACCTAAGATGCAGGTTCGAAAACTGCCGGTGGTCGAATTTTATTAATCTCAATTCTGAAATCCTTCCTTAAGTTAAAGTAGGTAATAGGTAAGTCGCTTAACTTAGATCTTCGTCTAATCAAAAATATGTTACTTTTAATACATAATTATAAAATATCATACTACGTAAATGATAGAATGGCTTGGGAGTAACATGCTCTGATGACACTGCTGCTAAACAATAGTAATGTTGTTTTTTTTTTATTGATTTACTTAGTTAGCCACGAGGCTTTTGCTACTTCACCGGGCATAAAGGCGAGCAAAGCTCCAGCCTTAATAAATTGTTTAATAAACTACATAAAAATAAAAAAAACTAAGCAACCTGCGCAAGAGGGCGCCCCCTGTGGGGATTGGACCTCGGCTCAGGGCGGTCGCTAAACGATAGTGTTAAACTAACGATAAATGGATTATTTGAAAAAGAATTCCCCTGAGTTACTACGGTAAACTTTTCCTTTAAGTATTCAAAAACATTTAAAAATGTATATAAAATTGTAATAAATAAATAAATCATTTCTGGAGAAACCTAGGAGAAAATGGACATTTTATTTGTTACCTAATAAACGAAAATAGAAAATCCGTTTTTAACTCTGCAGAAATAACATTGTACCAACATCACGATACCACATTATCCATCAATGCTAAAGCCTGTATATAAATAAAAAATAATTAAAATCTGTCAACACACAAACTTACAAAACCAGTTTTAACGTAATCTCTTATAAAAATATAACAAAAATTGCATAATAAGTTAAATAAAATTAAAGAATATTGAAATTTACCATATGGTGTAGCAAAATGACACTTAGTTTAATCGATTTTTTTTATCACAACACTAGAAATGTCACTTTTTTTTTAATAACACTTTTTTTTTACGCGTGCCACGTTTGTCCGTGGCTATGATATGATTCTCACTGCCTTGGAAGCCCCACCAAGTGGCTAAAGTGATTGTGGTTAGGAAGTGTTGTGATTGGTGAAATAATTGTGCGACTTTTTTATCGTCGACTTCGTTTCTTTTTTTAAGTGGCATTGAAATATTTATTTTTGGACTAAACGATGATTGTTTTCGTGTAAAAATGTGAATGTATATGAATTAATTTTCTAACGAAGTAATAAGAATTTGAATTTGTTTTTTATACGAAATTTTATTAAAATTTCCCCCCGATTTTGTCCGCGTTAAATAGGGAAAATTATTATATTATAAATTTATTTCCTGAGTGAGTAGTTTTTTAAATAAAGCCACCTGCTCGCGATTTCACCCGCGTAACTCCCGTTCCGGTAGAAACTTCATAATTAAATATAACCTATGCCATCCGGGTATAGTGTAGCTTTCCAACGGCCAAGCAGTTTCGGTGCCTATTCAATACAAACAATCAAATCTTTACTCTTTATAGTATTAGTATAGACGAATGCAGATAGATAATAAAGGCGGTGATTGCATTTTACCGTTAAAAATAATAAGATAATCATTAATCATCATCATCATCAGCCCGTATAACGCCCACTGCTAAACATGAGCCTCCTCCCGAGTTGCCATAGTCACCACGCTTAGCAGGCGGGTTCGTGACCGCAGTTATATGTTCTACCACACAAGAAATCGCTGCTGCCCGTTTCAAGGTATACAATTATAGGTGATGTTATAACAATCGGGACCAACGGCTTAACATGCTTTCCGAGGCACGGAGGGTAGTCCCTTTACCAACCAGACCCGAAAAGAAATCTTAGAATTTACACAAAGATTTCCGGTCCGGGATGGGAATCGAACCGACGACCTCCAAGATTTAAAGCGAGTCAAATACCGCTACGCTACAGAGTTTGGTTGTTGAATACAAGCAATCGCATTTACAACTTTTAAAAAAATAATCGCAAAATCATGGCATTCATTGTAAACATGCCTTTACGTCAAGCACGCTTACCCACACATAGACATGCAATGCAACTTTTTAAATCGCCATTACTGTAGAATGCATTATAGTATCGCACAAATGTGTTTGTGTGTGCGTTATAAATATTAAACAGTATGGTTATGTATGTCCATTTTGTGTTTGTAGAATGGCGGGAAAGAAAAATTGTTTTTGTTTAACTATTAATAAGTAGTTTTGATTGCAACTTAAAATATCTTACAAATAGTTTTTTTTCTTAAAGATTACTAGCAGAGTTTTGTAACCTTTTTTTTGTTGTCTGGGCGTAAATGCTTTTACCACCGCTGCTGCAGCGTATTCGCGCGCTGGCGGCGGGATATGTGGGACTCGCCCTCTCCATAGCGTGGTATGCTAAATTCATACAACGAGGAGATGACCCTACACCACTAAAACGCCACGGACACTCCTTCGATCCGTCGTTGGCGGGGGCTGGCTACGCACAAGCAATCCGGCAGAGATTTGCCGTACTAGTATTCTTGTTAACCCCTTGTGCTAAGCTAAAATGCTTGGGTTACGATTGGGTTCACGTCGGTAGTGCAATGGGATCGAACCAGCGACCTCAAGATCCATAGGGCTACGGCCGCTTTACTACTAATATTATAAACGCGAAAGTTTGTAAGAATGTATGGATGAATGTTTGTAACGCTTTCACGCTAAAACTACTGAACGGATCGGGCTGAAAATTAGCACGGGGATAGGTTATAAGCTGGATTAAAAACATCACGCTCCGACCCACTGGAGCCGAGTACCGCGGATAAAACCGAAGGTATGGCTAATATTTTTTATTTTAAAATTTTAAAAGATTACAAATAAGTTTCATTTCATCAGTCCGTTTACGTCCACTGCTGGACATGGGCCATAACATACCTTGGCAAGCCAAGGCTGTTAAAGTATTATTTTCTATGGTTTTGTTTGACTCAGCTCTAGGCTGGATCTATACACTAGCAGCTCTACGAGCTGATGCGTGTATATCACTACCCTTGTGTCTTTTTAACACGCTTTTATTAGCTTGTGTTGTATGTAACGGAATCTTTGAACTTAATTTTCATTTTCAGTTTCCAGAAGTCTGATTAATTTGAAACTTTGCATACGTATCAAGGACCGATGACAATGCATAAAATTTGCAATAATAACAGTTTCCCATTATCCTTAAAAAATAAATAATAGTTAAAAAAAACTAAAAAAACGCGCTTTCATAGCTAACCGAACTAAAAAATAGAAAATAATTTTCACCTCAAAATAAAATTATAATAAAGTTTAAGTTATTAACAGAATAATTCAATTCGGAGTGAAAAGCGTGGGGTGTTTGATAAAGTAAATGTCACAATCATTCTATTGGCAACTATCTATGAGAGGAGAGTTATGAAAAGTGGTAAAATGCACCCCACGCGTTTCACTCTGAATTGAATTATTCTGTTAATAACTTAAACTTTATTATAATTTTATTTTGAGGTGAAAATTATTTTCTATTTTTTAGTTCGGTTAGCTATAAAAGCGTGTTTTTTTAGTTTTTTTTCAACTATTATTTATTTTGATCACTGTTGGAGCACTTATAACTGTTTCTGGGAGAGCGTTCCACAATTAGAGCAAGGCAAGAAGTAAGTTCTGGGGTCACTAGCACATGGAAGCTTGGTTAACTTTAAAGAATGTCCTCTTCGATTTGTATTACGGTTCATCTTGAAGAAATCCTTTATGTTCCTCACATTGTAGTGCTCATTGAGTATCTTAAATGTTTCTATAAGGTCTCCTCTTTTCCGTATATTGCCATAATAACCACGTCTGTCAGGTTGATCGGTGATCGCAGTAAGATGGTGAGAATCCTTGAGCTAGATGCTGACCATCCATCAGGTATATGTCTCTTAGTCGCTTCTTACTACACCCATGGGAAGACATGGGGTGATATTGAAAGTTTAACGCTTAAGGTCAGAGGTCTCCAAACTACGGCCCGCGGGCCAAATCCGGCCCGCCAATGCCAACAATCCGACCCGCGACAACTTAAGACTAGTGTCATCAATCTAGTCCGCGCATCCAATGTCTTATTGCTGTGATAAGTTAAGGCGCTACCCTGACCAAATAACCTTGAGCATTCGTTCCCTCTTTGTGGCACACTAACTCTGCGCAACAGTTACTTAGCGAGTACGCTCAGATTTTAGAACAAAATCTTTACAAAATCAAATATTCGTGTTTTGAAAAAAATAAAACTAGCAAAATGTTCTTTATTAAATAACCTATCCATTAGTTTAGGAAGCAAATCAAAATAATGGTTATTTTAGGAGGAGATGCATGTTATAAATCATTATTTCTCATTTCTGTGGCTTTTTTGTGGACCTTTAATTAAATATTGTGCCGCTTAAAAAAAAAAACTACCATATTGGAGTCAAGATTATGTAGAAATTTAATGTATTTTTTATTAGTTGCTAGTTCTTTTAGATAAAGAGAAGTTGGCTCCCAAAAACAGGCTAAAGTCTAAGCGACATCCACCTGAGGGCGCGCTTAAGGGGTTAAGACTAACGCTCAGGGTGCCACTGGAGTTAAGAGTAAATTAACGAATAGTGGTGATGATCGCTGGCACAGGACCACAGATCGGTGGAGAGGCAAAAAGGCAGTCGGCGGTCATTTTTTTTTTTTTTCTTATGGTGGACTAACTTCACCCCAATCGAGTCCGCGAGAGACGAGATGAGGCCGAAGATGGAGCCAGCTTGCCCAGAAGATGCCTGTTTACTCTGACTTTGAAGAGACCATTGAATTTTCATTTCGTCGAGGATCCCACCCTCTAGAGAAGAACGAAACTTCGAGATTATCTTTTTAAACTCTTTTGCTGTGTTTCTAGGAGTGACTTACGCAATGCCTGTCGTATACCAATACAGCCTGCTAAGCGGCGTGGGGATCGAACCCACGACCTCCGAGACATCAGTCAAATAGACAAATAACTAATTTTATTTGGGTTTCCTTAAAAATAATAAAAATAAAACTCCGTTAATTATAATTATTTATTAGTACAAAAGTAATCGTATATTTATCTAAATTTATTTACAGGGATAAAAAATGATTTAAACATCTAATTTAAACTTATTTTTATGGCATAAAACGTAATATAAAGTAAATATGTCATATTAAATGATAAAATTATAATAATAATATAGGTATATGTACAAAATAATAAAACAAATATTAATTATGGTAGCATTTTAAATGGTAACTTTCGATTACAAAATGGCAGAATGTTAAAATGAAGTGCAGAGTATGCCGTGGCAATATGTGGCATGCCGCGGCACGACGTGGCATAATCTCAAACCAAATAATAATTAAAGACGGATCGCTGTCACACAATACACTGAGGCTGGTAAAACTCTGCCTTGGCTGCAGTGTATGTACATGCCAAGGCAGACTATTACCGGTTCCAATTCTTTACTAGTTTACGCACACACGCGTAACCTTGCCGATCTGTCGCAGCGTCATGTGCGTGTCATAACAAACTTCAATATTTGTTAACAAAACTGCCGAATTATGACGTAAAAGGAGTACAAATCATTGGTCTGAGGGCATAACGTAGCTGCCGTTAGATTGAGAATTCATAATACCTTACTCGTTGAATAATGGCAGGGTAGGTATGCTACGACATGTTGTGGCATCAACATGTTGTTCGATCAAATATGTAGTGACCCCATAATGAATGCACGAACTTGCCATCAAATGTGTAGTGCCCCCAATTGGGGTCACAAGTTTGCGATCAAATTAGTAGTGAACCCACCTTTGGGGCACTGGACTATGATTATTTTTTCCTATGTAGATAGCCAGGAGGCGTAAAATGCTCTAATATTTTTTTATAAATGTTAATGTTTATTAGAAGATTCCTCTTTAGGTAGTACTGAAAGTCTGTCGGTCACACGTCGTGTCCGGTAGGTTCTGTCACTGATTTTTTTGTCGGTTGTCTGTCGTGTCGCATGTTCTTGTCGTTTCCGTCGTGCGGTCAGTCGACGTCTGTCGTATGAATTGTTGTAAGAGTTGCCTCTGAAAATAATATATTTATAATTAAAATATTGATTTATTTTTATTACATAAATCATAAATATATTACGTATTTCAATTTATTTTATTTTGTACATTTTATTAAGAAATGTAAATTATAATAATAAAATAAAAATAAAAAAGCTTTTATCACATATATTGTATTTTTTAACTAAAATATTTAATGTTTTATATTTACTAGTGGTCGATTCGACCATTATGAAAAAATGATATTTTCATTCTGCACTCCTTCTCTAAATAAACTATAAGTGTGCTTAATTTAATACTCCGTCCGCAGATATAAAAATAAATCCCTATTCCCCTAAGCCGGATTGTGGACCGATTTCACTAATTCTTTTTTTGTTGAGTTTATCATTAGCAGGAGGTTCTAAAAAAAAATTGCGTGGAAAAGTAGAAAATTTAAGAATACTTAACCACCACATTTCGTTTTCTAATGTAACCTTAGCGTTTTTGACAATATAAGCTTTTTTAGTGTATTCTTATGGGTTTTGACATAAAATTGACAGAATGGGTGCAGCTCTTAGTGCACATCACGGTTAGTTGAGAGCTATCACGTCTAATATTAAAAGTTTAATTTAATGTAGTGTTTTAGTTAAGACAGGACGACGTATGTCGGCTCTGTTAGTAATATATAGATTTCTAGTATTTTAACAGGTTAGCAAGGTTTTTATATACATTACGACCGAACGTAAGACAACTTAAAACAACGAGATTGGTTAAGCGGTAACATTTTCGACTAATCAAATCACAAAATTATTTTTCTACTTTAATCATATATATAATAATAATAAAGGTACTTATTATTATTCGAGTATAATTATTATTAAGTTAAATTGGTAATTTTATTAGTATTAAAGTATAGTATACAAATAAAATATTTAAATTGATATATGTAAGTAAATATTAAACCAAAATTAATTAAAAACTTTAAGTAAATAAATTTGATTTTGATGACAATTTTCGTATAAAATCCTAAAACTAATTTACTTACTGGATATAGATTAGTGCGGTTAAATCATAATTTTATTACATATTTCGATTTATTTTGTACATTTTATTAAGAAATGTAAATTATAATAATAAAATAAAAATAAAGTTTTTATTCACGTAAACCTATAACAGGTATTTGTAAATGGTCAAAACATATTTTGGCTCATCAATTTATTGTGTTAAATTTATTAAGTTTATTAGATAATTGTTGCTTATTATATGTATTAGTTTATATAGCTTAAGCCTAAACGCTGTCAGGTATAAAATACAATATTATTTTCATATCTATGATTGAATAGTCAAGTTCTGACCTTGAGTTTGTTATTATTTAGACGGACCATAAGAATATTGAAGAACGCGCTTTAGTGCAACCACCTTAGCAAAATACATTGATCATAAAACGGCTTTTCATATTAATTTCAGCTAGATGTAAAATACAGTCACAGTCAAAAAAAATTTCCGGTCAAAACTAGGCTTAACTTCCAAATTTAATTTTATGACGGATAAAAAATACGTAATGGAATCCAGTTAGTAATAATTTAAATAACAAGGAGGTTAGAAGTTAGGTATCGAAAAATCTGGGTTAGCTTTTGTCATGCCCTATTTATATTTTTATCATTGAAGTATTGTGTAAAAATAAAACTTCTACATACGGAAACTTTCGCTCTTTTGTAAGTCAATTGTATCTTAGATAGAGTTTTGACTCTAAAATCATACCAACAGTAGGTCTAAAATATGAATGCAGAATATTCAATGATATTGTACTTTCTATAATACAATTCACTTGTTAAATTTATTTATATGGCATTCAAGTATTATGTAACGCAATTATTGAAGATTTTTAATCCACCCGCCCCTGAAAGTGACATAATTCCCAAGTGACAATTTTTACCTAAAATTTAAAAGTATATTGCGTAAAAATTACTAGAAAGTACTATAATACCTTTGTTATTGTTTTAAACGTGTTTGTGGTAATACTAATACTAAACATAAGATTCCAAACTGCGAATTTGGAATATTATTATACACAAAATAATAAACACATAATGAAGGTAATAAAATTTTGCTCAAGTTTGAATTATGTCAAGTTTTTCTATTTAAATAAAAATAAGTAACGTAACGGGTTGTTTGAAACACCCTCCCACCTTTATAACGCATCGTTGGTAACATTTTACAAGACCCCCTACTATGCATCGTAACGTTTTACAAGACCCCTTCCAAACAAATTGCGATACGTAGGTAATACTTGAACGCCCCCTTAGTCGAAATTAATCAAAATATTTAATGAGCACTAATATAAACCCAGTAATATTTCATAATATTATTATATCTATGACTAAAATTAAAAATAGTTATATATTACTAAAAAATAAACTAATCACATTATTTTGTACATTTTTGAATCACCTTCAAATTATATATTTTTTAATATTGTCTATTTATCATTGTGATATGAATAATCAGAAAAAAAAATATTTGCGGTATATATTATTATAAGCTAATGAACATGGTCCTGCGAGCCGTATATTGACAGGTCAATGATACATCCGGCTCGAAGAACCAAAACGAGACTGATAGCGTAATTTGTATTATTCCTACACAATTCCGGTATTAATAATTATTTCGCTGTTGGCATTATACACCCGTGTTTTTTTTTCGTTGTTAATAATTTGCGTGACAATTTGCTACCAATATTACTTCTTCTTATTCTTTCTTTCTATCAAATCGTGACATTAGAAAATTTTATATAGAACAAGTTGCTCTCAAGATGATAGCAATGATTAATGTACATCAAATAATGAGCTCTAGCGCCTTGCAATACAAGATAATATAGGTTGAACGAGCAGGCGCTCCTAGCACATGTTCTAAGAGATTATTATATCAAATTTTTAATGCTATTGAAAAAACGTTTCGTTGAGTTTTAGCAACAACTGAAAAATCTCGGTATTTGACTTTTACAACTTAATTTTATTTTAATGTTGTGATAAACTATAATTGGTTAAAGTTTACTTTTTCCCGTTAATGTAATTTCCTGCTTCGTCCTTGTACAAATCTTCGTTAATGCCGTAGTACGCCTGCGCATTTTGACAGTCCACCTGAAATAAAAAAAAAACTTTTTAGACAGGTAGAGTTAAAAATTGCTCTACTCTAAGTCAGAGGTCTCCTAACTACGTCCCGCGGGTCTTATCCGGCCCGCCAGTGCCAACAGTCCGGCCCGCCAATGTCAACGATCCGGCCCGCGACACCTTAAACTAGTGTCATCAATCTAGTACGCGCATCCAATGTCTTATTGCTGTGATAAGTTAATAAAGACAACACAAAATGATAATTACTCGGTCGCACACTTTGCGACTAGTCTAGAAATAAGTTAAGGAGTATTAGAGAAATTAAAACTGTTTTGGCCCTTCGAACATATTGAAAAATTTGTTATGGCCCTAAGGCGTCAAAGTTTGGAGACCCCTGCTCTAAGTCATAGAGCGTAGGCTGACGTAGATTCTATGAGCTCAAATTGGGAAGTATCTCTAATTTGTATCTTTCTATAAGAAAGAAAGAAATAAAATACATTCAATTCAGCACAACACAAGATATTATACAGCTAACATTTCGTCAAATGTACAAAACAATAAGACGTCTTGCATGTTCTGCCGAAAAAGTCGCCACCTCATCATAGGCTAGGCGATACCTAGCGCTGGTTAACATATTTGATGTAATTTGTTAGTTTTAATTTGTAACTAAGTAGTTTGAATTACATATCAATTCAATTTATTTAGACCCGCTTGGAGATACGCTAATGTATTTAAAAAATGCTAAAACGTTATCAAAATAAAATTACTCTTTGGGGACAAACCCTTGCATGGAAAGCGTCATCACCATCAGGCCATATAACGTCCACTACTGAACATGGATCTCCTGTCGAAGGAAGATATTGCCATAGTCACCACGCTTGGCGCGTGGGTTGGTGACCGCAGCATTATGTTGTAATACACAGGGCAATGTTGCTGCCCATTCCCTAGTATAGGTACGCTTGTTATAGATTATGTTATAACAATCGGGACCAACGGCTTGTAACGACATCTACAATAGCCGCACAAAAACTACAACATAACTTGCAACGCCATCTAGCAACTAGCATCTTAACTAACCTGTATCGCGCAATAAAAGTTCTCAAGCAAACTAGAGCATTATACAAGTTTTGAATATCAACAAATGGCCGTCGGCCGCCGGGCATACCATCTCGCAATAATTATAGAACGGTTCTAGATGAAATTTGGTACAAATACTATATACTCTACAGACCGATACAGGACACAGGAGAGGATTATGGTTATGGGGATGTTTTTTTTTCCAGAAGCGAAACTTTTTTTTTCCAACGGTCATATTGTTATCCACGAGGCTTTTGCTACTTTATCGGGCACAAAGGCGAGCTCCAGCCTAGATATAGGAACGAAACCTCAAGGAAACACCAGTATTAAAGTAAGTATACCTTGAAGAACCAGTCGCAGACCCTGTTCCTCTGGTTGAAGACGGTGCCAGGTGCGCAGACGAAGGAGTACATCTGATTGCCTCCGATACCGGGAACGCACCAGTGCCAGACCTGAAATGAATGATCATCAACATCAGCCTGTATTACATCCTCTGGTGAATATAGGTCCAAAGATCACTACGCATGGCAGGAGGATTGGTGACCGTAGTACTATGTTCTGATGCTCAAAGAAACGTCGTTATTCGTTTGCTAGTATAAACATTTCATAGAGGATGTTATCACTAAACGAAGAATTTATATTTAAGTAAACAAGACCGTGAAGAAATCTTTAATCATATCTGCGCATTCATTCATGGGAATCGAGCCCACAAAAATAATAATAAAGTTATTATAACATCCCTTACATAGGAAGTGTTCTTTGGTTTCATAAACAACATTAAGAGAAATAAAAATATTTAATCAATTGAACGCCTGTGAAATACTTTATAGCAAACCACTTTGTGTACTTAGTGTTACGAATCTACAAGGCACCTGCCATTAAATAAAATATTATTAATTATTATATATTGTGGCTTATTAATATAGTAAATTTATTTAATTTATATGCTTTTTGTATTTTACATATAGGCTTAGTCTAAAAGCCGTTAAGTATGGAAACACATTTATTTTTCAAAGATTAAGCTATAGGGCGCTTTAGGGCTACCACCAACCCTGCCTTCCGGGCCGCGCCTGACTTTTTTATGTTTATTTCCAAAAAAATATATCGTGCACTTTTTAATTACAACGGCTGTATATCATCGCGGTGGTTTTCCGTACACGCCTCTTAACTTCAAAGTTAATTTTACCTGACACTGTGTCTCCGGGTCTGCGTAGTATCCAGGAATCTTGTCATCACACGTGAAGGACAAGCCCTGGGGCACTTCTGTGTATACCGGATAATCTTCTCCTGGGACGTAGCCGTCTAATGACTAGAACAAATTGAAAATTCATTTGATTTTTTTTAACATAAGGTATACTTATTATGACGAAGGTAGCATGGAAACGGGAACCACGAGGGTAAAGCTAGTTCTAACTAATATTATAAATATGGATGTTTGTTACTCAATAACACAAAAACTACTGCACGGATTCGGCTGAAATGAGACTAGGAACTAAAATCTGCAGGTCGAATGTGAATGGAAGGGGAAGACAAGGTGGACGTTCCACGTTCAAATCGAGGACGTTCTTAAAAAATGCCAGGTTTAAAGTACCCTAAACCAAAGGACATGCATGAGGAGATTAATTAATGTGCAAGAGGCGAAAGTGGTATGTCAAGATCGTAACAAATGGAAGGAAGTAGTTTCTGCCTGTGAGAAGTAGGCGTGAATGTATGTCTGTATGAGATTTGGCTGAAAGTTTGCACGTGGATAGCTAATGACGCTTTAACCTACTGGGATTGAGTAATGCGTTGTTTGACACCCTTTTTTGTCTGGGTGGAATTCATTTACGCATGCCTTCTACCGCTGCGGCGTTCCCGCGCCAGCGAAGTGGTATGTGGGACTCGCCTTCTCCATAGCGTGGTATGCTAGTCATACCACGAGGAGAGGACCCTACACCATTAAAACCCCCCGGACACTCCTCCGTCCACCCTTGGTGATGCAATCCGGCCCTGCGACAGCTTGTTTGACACCCCTAAGGTACGATAAGTGTGTATGACATAAATAAATGATTTCAATTTATTATTTAGTATCGTGGATACAGATGCAAGTTTTTTGCTCATCTAGATTATCTGACAGATTAATTATACAATTAAGTACAATGATTATATTTAATTAACTTTAGCTAGCATGATTCAGAACCATAAATTAAAACAGTGATAATTGAAGCTCGTGTATTGATGATGTTTATCTCCTTATTTCTAAGAAAATAGGAAATTTTCCATTAGTTTTTTGTTTCCGACGGATCCCTCGTTTTTTTCGGATGGACATATTATAGTTAGCCACGAGGCTTTAGCTTCTTAACCGGGCATAAAAGCGAGCAGAGCTCGATAAATTTCAAAACTATAAATTTAAAAGGTTTCAAAACTGTATACTACGCCACCCTGCGCAAGAGTGCGTCCCCTGTAGGACTTGGACCTCGGCTCAAGCTGGGGCCTGAGTCTACTATCGTAATGGTGTGTCGTGCAACTGTCACTGACGTCTCGATGGTCGGTTTTTTGCACATTTGGTAATCTACCAATTCAAAAGACAAAGAAAACTGACCGTCGAGACGTCAGTGACAGTTCCACGACACACCATTACGATAGTAGACTCAGGCCCCTGGTCGCTGCCGGGGAGATTGAGGGGTTACGGCTTTTCAGTTCGCAGGTCTCTCGGAATTTGTGTCTACGAGGGCATCGGAAGGTTCTTTTCAAACTAAGGGTCGGGAGGGCAAGGACGAACGCGTCGCGTTCACGATGCACTCTTCTCCGGCGGGTCGTATAGAGGGTCTCGGTGTATGAACCCCAGCCTTGGTCAAAATGCCCGCTTATATTGATACATCAAATTTTAATGAGTTATTTGTACCTATATATCATTTTCAAGACGAATGTGATTTTCTGCACTAATTTGACTAATTAAAGTCGAAATATTTGATTGTTTGTTTGCATTGTATAGGCTCAAGAACTACTGGACCGTTTTAAACAATCTTTCATCATTAGATAGCTACATTATCAAGGAGTAACATGGGATACTAGCTGCGCCCCGCGGTTTAACCAACGTAACTCTGCTCCAGTGGATCGGAGCGTGATGTTTTGTAGCCTATGTTAATCCAGCGTATAAACTATCCCGTTGCAAAATTTCAGCCAATTCCGTTCTGTAGTTTTGGCGTGAAAGAGTAACAAACATCCATCCATCCATCCACACTTATACACAAGTAAGATATATTATGTTCAGTAAAGCCTACTTAGTTTTTTTTTCGTTCCGCAAACAAAATATGACGAAGATACAACGCGCGTTGAAATTTCGTGTGACATACTTCTAGGTTCAATTTTACCTAGTAGTGACGTCACAAGTCCCCCTCTCATGAACTTTATAGTTTGTTGTTGTTCTGTATCTTTGTCAGTTTTTATTGATTTGTTAAATAAAACAATATGTGTCCAATATTTTTTAGTAATCTAACTGACGGACTAATTATAATTTTTTGTCTACATGCCTATCTATGCTCACGTGGACGTTATAAATTATAAGCCATCATGATTACACAGATAAAAAAGGAAATATTTCATTCATGTCTGTATTGTACAGACGATTAGGTAAATAAGTAGGTACTAGCGAGATATTCACACGCGAAATGTAAAAGTACCTATACATTTCCTGAAGCTAACATTGTACCTACCTAATGTATTATGTCAATCAGGGAAATTGATTGTAATCAAAACTACCAATTGATACCTTATAAAACTATTAATCTAACCAAATAAAAAATAAAAAAAGGGGAGTAGAATTTAAAGAAAAATGTTGAAGCCAATTATAAAAAAAACATAAAAAAGGAGAGTAGAATTTAAAAAAAATGAGTATGATAATTTGAAATGGTTAATTATTTTATCTCCTGTTATGTATAATTTTAAATATGAATCGTATTTTTTCAACTAATGTATTTCTGACAGTGTGCTACGAAAATTAATTAAACAAGAAATGGCAACCCCATGGATGGGACGTGCTTTGCTTTCGCTTGCATTATTAATATTTTATTGATATTGAAATATATTATCTAAGTTGAAGATTATTGGCTAATAAATAAAGGTAAAAAAATGAGTAAGTATGTAAATATGAAAAAAAAAAATAATCAAAACGTCAGTATCAGAGGCTTTAATTTAAACTCTTGAGCCTGGTTCCGCTTTAGAAGCATGAAAAATAATCCTTGTATCTGCCTCTTCGTGATGACATTCATAATTAGTGACATTCATAGAGTAGATTGTCGCTATAGATACAAGTGAATTATGAATGTCATCACGAAGAGGCAGATACAAGGATTATTTTTCATGCTTCTAAAGCGGAACCAGGCGCAAGAGTTTTAATTAAAGCCTCTGATACTGACGTTTTGATTATTTTGTTAGGAAATATGCACAAACTTATCGGATCAGAAATTTGGCTTGCCAGTTCAGCTACAAAAAAGAGTAATAATCAAACTGTTGATTGTATTAATTGCACCGATTTAGCGTTGGAGTTAGGAATTAAATTATGCCAAAGTCTTCCAGCATTCCATGCATTTACAGGTTGCGATTACACGGCAGCATTTTACAACAAAGGGAAAGTAAAACCTTTTCTGCAATTTTCAAAAAATGAAAAATATCAAACAGTTTTTGCGTCATTAACAGATGCTGCTGATATTTTCATTGGTGAAAAAATGAAGACTGTTCAAGAATTTACGTCTAGTATGTATGGTATCAGGAACTGTACCAGTGTGAATGATGCGAGACATCGCATTTTTTTGAAGAATTACTCTGCAAAAGGAGACAGCGAGCACTTTTAAAAAAAAATAAAAGGCTTCGACTCCAACTCCATACCACCATGCTGGATATCATTAACTCAGAAAATTTTACGAACTATTTTCGTAAATTCCATGTGGCTTAATGCAACGGATCCAATATGCGTGAAACTTCAGCCTGAGAACTGCGGTTGGTTCTTAGATGAATATTTAAACCAGTAGGATTCATTGGGGATCATACACCTTTAAAAATAGAAGACATTGTCGAAAAAACTGAAACGGAGAGTGATGACGAAGAAGATTCAGAAGTTGGAGATCACAGTTATATGTCCGATGACTCGGAACCTGAATAATTTTAAAAAAATTTGTATTTTAAATTTTTTTTCAATAAACAGAAGTATTCTTTTAATTGTTGTTTTTTATTTCGGCTCCCAATAATAAAGATAAAATTTGCCAGATAAGTAATATATATGTTTTACTCTAACTGTCTTTTTTACTAAAGATGTGTATATACTTTAGTGTCACATAAACAATAAACATAGATAAATAATTAATTGATTAAAAAATAAAAAATTAAATAACTATTTCTGTATATTAATAATTAACTACTCCAAAATAATGCACAGCATATACGAGTCTATCGCTATCCTTTTCATTTCCAAGCACAAATAGCATGCGCACTCTCCTTCTTTAAATGGGCGGACTTTAAACAGCTGCTACGCTGCGTCCTTTTCTACCGCATGGGATGGTTGGTCTGGGACCTCTCTCTCACACACATTCACTCGCAGCGATATTTTATTATTTAAAATTCGACAACCGTAATTCGGGACTGATTTTTCGCAGGCAACCCTATACCACCGTGTTCCTTATGAAATAATCTTTCATTTTATCTAAGTTTGATTCAATAATCAGACCGTTGCAAAATGCTAGTATAGATTTACCTGTTTACACCTGGCAACCCGTGGTTGTGACCGGAAAAAAATAGGCAACCTAACGTTTGCATATTCTATGGGCTTCAAACTTTCGATTGGTATCAAATTTATTTAATAATCACACCGGTGCAATGTTTAAAAAATTTTTTTTTTTTAATTATTAATTAAAAATACTCTGGACTGAAATTTGTTAGGCAACCCATATAGGATATATTTATTGGCATATTTAATAACATAAAAAATACGTCTCATTAAATAAGCATCTCGGTGAAGGTCGTTGTATAGCGGGATCCTATACTATTCTCAGTAATCGCCACGTCACGCACTGCACGGTAGGAGAAAAAATATGACGATTCCAAACAAATGTAACCATTTTTACGGAATAAATGAATTTTGAATTTGAATATTACTAGCTTCCCGCGCGCGGTTTCACCCGCCTATCTCCCGTTCCCGTAGAAACTTCATAATTAAATATAGCCTTTAAATATGAAGTTCCTAAACATATGCGCTATCTAACAGTGAAAGATTTTTTAGCGTGCGTTCAAGCAAAGAAATGGTCGTCAGCTTTATATATCTATACAGACCCGGCATCATCATCATCATCATCAACATCCCGTTTACGTCTACTGCTGAACATCTTCTCTTAACAGACCTTGGCAAGCCAGGATCGTAGAGGGATATTGCCATAATCACCACGCTTGGCAGACGGATTGGTGATCGCAGTAAGATGTAAACCTTAGCTAATAGATGCTGCTGTCCATCCATCAGCCATATGTCCCTTAGTCGCCTTTTACGACACCCATGGGGTGGTCTATTCTAAGCCGGAAACCACACGGTATCCAGACCCGGAAATAAATCCTAGGATTGACACAAAGATTTCCTGTCCGGCGTGGGCATCGAACCCACGGCCTCCGAGATTTAAAGCGGGCCAAATACCGCTACGCTACGGAGGTTGTCATCAAATGGGCTATACTTTTCTGTATCTAGTTTACTGTCGAGTACAGCCTTTGCTTGTCGAGTATAGCCGACATTGACATTTACTTTAAACTGCGCAAGAGATTAGTTTGCGTGTCAATCCTAGTCCTTTCATCATGGCTGTTTGACATTAGCTCCGGGTGACATGTCAATTTTGACATCTGTCATAGATTTACCACCGATAATGATTTTATAACGCGTGGATCTCATGAAGTTAATTACTATAATTATCTCAGGTTAGTGTCAAAGGAATGCATTTGATTGTTCTTTCATTAACTCGTGTAATTATAATAGGTGTATTGATTGCAATAGCTGAAGAGTTTTTAGGGTTCCGTATTCGTAGGGTAAAAACGGGACCCTATTACTAAGACTTCGCTGTCTGTCTGTAATCAGGCTGTATCTCAAGACAGTTGAAATTTTCACAGATGATGTATTTCTACTGCCGCTACAACAACAAATACTGCAAAGAAAATAAAATAAATATTTAAGCGGGGTTCTTATAAAACAAACTTTTTTTTTGAACTTTTTTGTTTGATATCAATAACGGCAACAGGTAAACGCTTGAAAATGGTACGGAACCCTTCGTGCGCGAGCCCGACTCACTCTAGACCAGTTTTTTTACTTTAACGCGATAATCTAAGCTCAGGTCAGGGTGGCCAGCGACCACCGACAATTGCTACTTGCACAAACTTGAACAGTTATACAAAACTCTAAAAACTTAAGAGATACTTAAGAGAGAGGTATGCCAGGACTCCACAGGTGGCGTTCCTTTGGCTCTTTGCTTTTTCCTTTGTCGTTCAATTGTTGTGAAATTATTTATCATTGTAACTATAATGTGCCGTAAATAAATGAATATTCTTTCATTATATTTCTTTCCATAGGGACAAAAGAACGCCCCCTGTCTCGATCCTGGCACCACATTCATCAGTCTCTTCTTGCATTCTCTTTTAATTTGGCCCTTTTTCAATACGTCTCCAATTTGGTCAGCATCGGCTATGGGCGTCCTCTTCCTGCGACTCCGCAGTCATTTCACATTCTCCACACTCATTCGATATGCTTCTTTCATGCTTCCTTCATGCCCAAACTATCGCATCGAAAAGTTTTTAAAATTAAATGATGAAGGTGCCACGAATAATATAAAAATAACACTTACTGCTAATGATCTGTCTATGAAATAGAACAGAATAGCTAAGATTCCCACGGCACCCATCCGTAGTCCGCACAGTCGTTTCTGTTGCGTCATTTTCTTTGCGGGATCCTAATTCTACGGGAATGTCCAAATCTGTAACAAAAGGAGTCCATTTTTAGTTAATTAATCCTCATTATCGTAAGCCCATTTAAAGTCTACCGCTAGACATAGGCCTCCTCCCGAGGGAGGGTAGTTGCCATAGTCACCGCGCTTGGTAGGCAGGTTGGTGACAGCAGTATTATGTTGTAAAACCCAGGGCCAACCTTCCAGACCAAGCAAGAAATCTTAGAATTAACACTTTTTTAACACTTAGAATTTTCACATTTTTCTGTCCGGTGCTGCGATCGAACTCACGACCTCCGAGATTTAAAGCGACACAAATACCGCTACGCAACGGATTTTGACAGTAACAACAATATAATATGGTATTTCTTTCCCCATTCATGTCGAAAAGCTAACTAATAATTTAATTCAACCATAAATTCTCATACCTCCATTTTGCATTTCAACTGACAATATTAAGTATTTTATTGTCTTTACGATTGTTATCGAGTCGTCGAGTTTTTTGTTTGTTAAACCTTTGTTAGTAATACATTGTGAGTTTTTAAGTAATTCACATAGATTTGATTGTTTACACAGCGAATGGATAAAGTAGTTATGAATTGGAGTTCCCGTGTGATGATGGATAACCAATGACTCATAGAAAACAAAACAAAATCTAAATATATAAAAATTTATCCTTATTTCCCTTGGTCATCGCATCATATGTGAACGAATGGACTAAAAGACATAATCCCTCAATCTCATCGCCAGCGACAGCCCTGAGCCGAGGTCCAAGCCCCACAGAGGACGACCTCTTGCGCAGGTTGCTTAGTTTGTAGTTTTTTAAACCATTTATTAAGGCTGGAGCTCTGCTCGCCTTTATGTCCGGTGAAGGAAAAGACTCGTGATTAGCTACGTATCCGAAAAAAAAAATTAACGAATGCACTAATTTCGCTTTTGTTGTGTTGATTATTTCCAGTAAAAGATATACATATCAAAGACAAAACTAATAAAATTGAGCGAAATTTTAAGAAAACTTGACTGCAAAGTTATTTTTTCTACTGAAATTGTTTTCAACTGTTTGTAATAACTGTCGAAGATTCACCAACTCACATGCGTTAACGATGTCAAAACCCTCCCTCGGGAGGCTATGTTCAGCAGGGGACATTATACGGGCTGATGATGATGATGATACATTTTTTTTGTTGCAAATCCATTTGAAATAAGTTTAAATTCGATAGGCGACATTTATTATTATCCTACTAATAAAAAGTAGTAAGTATGGATGAATGGATGTTTGCATAAGCCGCGCCAATAAAGAAACGAATCTAAAATGGCGTCCATGAATGTCACTGACAGTTGGTAGGATCAGCAAATAAAAAGAAAGATGTGTTTATTGTATATTTAGGTAAAATACAATTGTTAGTTTTATGTGTTGAAATGTGTACGTATACAAAAAACTACATAATCTTTCATAAAAATTAGAACTGTTTATTTGCTTACCTTTCTTTAACATTTTTAACCTTAACCACTCGCAAGTAAGTCGTGATTTTCCGTTAGCTTTCTTTACCGATATTTTTTTTGGCATGCAATACGCGCCGTGTGTGACTAAGACATCAACAGTTTAGAGTGAGAGCGCATGATCGCCGCTGCCATTTTAGATTCGTTTCTTTATTGGCGCAGGTTATAACTCTTTCACGCCAAAACTACTGAACGGAATTGGCTGAAATTTTTCACCGTGATAGTTAATACGCTGGATTAAGACATAGGCTACAAAACATCACGCTCCGACCCACTGGAGCGGAGTAACGCGGGTAAAACCGCGGGGCGCAGCTATTAAGAAATAACGTTAAATTCGACAAGCAACGTTTATTATTATTAGGCATATTACCGTACTCGTTTGACGTCGTGTGAATCCGCTATATCTACTAAAAACTGTAAAGATTAACGTTGGTGCATTTAGCCTTGGTGTTGTAATCATAATAGTAATATTATTGTACTGCGAGAGATAACATCTTTCTCTCATTGTTGCGGTGAGCTGACCTGATAATTATTGTAAAGTTGTCCATGAGGCGTAGTTTTAACAAAATTTTGTATATACCTAATATATAGGGTGACTGGTAATTAGTGACCGATACCTAAACACATGATTGTGCTCATGATAACAAACAAGTTTTACTATGGCACCAAACCTGAAATCACGAAAAAAAATCAGCTGTTCCATACATTCATGTTCACATAACTCGTCTGCATGGTAGGGAGCAGCTGATTTTTTTTTTCGCGGTTTCAGGTTTGATCCCATAGTAAAAGTTGTTTGTTATCATGAGCACAATCATGTGTTTAGGTATCGGTCACTAATTACCAGTCACCCTATATAAAGCTGAAGGGTTTATGTGTTTGTTTGTTTGCTTGAACGCGCTAGTCTAACTAACTACTGGTTCGATTTGAAACATATTTTCACTGTTAGATAGCCCATTTATTGAGGATGGCTATAGGATATTTCCTACTAATATTATAAACGCGAAAGTTTTGTAAGTATGGATGGATGGATGGATGTTTGTTACTCTTTCACGCCAAAACTACTCAACGGAATTGGCTGAAATTTTGTACCGGGATAGTTAATACACTGAATTAACATATAAGCTACAAAACAACACGCTCCGACCCACTGGAGCAGAGTGACGCGGGTAAAACCACCGGGTGCAGCTAGTTACTTTTTTTTTTAAAGATTACTAGCGGAGTTTTGCAGTCTACTAGTATTCTTGTTAACCCCTCGTGCTAAGCTGTTACGAGTGGGTTCACGTCGGTAGTGCAATGAGTGGGGTTCGAACCTGCGACCTCAAGATCACAAGTCCGACGCCCTTGCCATTGGGCTGCGGCCGCTTATAAATTTCTAACGGGAATGGAAATCACGCGGGTGATACCGACTAGCAGAGTTCTGCAGTCTACTAGTATTCTTGTTAACCCCACCGTAACCCCGTGCTAAGCTAAAATGATTGTGTTACGAGTGGGTAGAAGGGGTAACCGACATAGTCCAACGGATTAGTTCGTTGAAGTGGCAATGGGCAGGCCATATAGCACGGAAAACAGATGGCCGTTGGGGCCGAAAAGTTATTGTAACTATGAAGACCGCGGATCGGCAAGCGTAGCGTAGGACGTGCTCCTATTAAATGGACGGATGACCTGGTCAAGGCCGCTTTTCATCGCAACAACTGGAGATCCGTGCCGTGTGGTTTCTGGCTTAGAATAGACCACCCCATGTCCTCCCATGGGTGTCGTAAAAGGGAAAGGACTAAGGGACATATGGCTGATGGATGGGCAGCAGCATCTATTAGCCCAAGGTTTACATCTTACTGCGATCACCAATCCGTCTGCCAAGCGTGGTGATTATGGCAATATCCTTCTACGATACTGGCTTGCCAAGGTCTGTTAAGAGGAGGCCATGTTCAGCAGTGGACGTAAACGGGCTGTTGATGATGATGATGATGAACTGGAGATCTATGATGGAGGTCTAAGGCGTGACGTCCTACGGCTGATATGATGACGAGTGGGTTCACGTCGATAGTGTAATGGGTTGGCATCTATTCGATGACAAAAGGATAGCAAGTCCGACGCCCTATAGCCATTAAGCTATGGCCGCTTCTACTAAAGATAAACTCCGTCGGTTAATATATTCTTGAAAAGAGTGAGCTCCTAAAATAGGAACCTTCGTAAAAGACTTACCCACAAGGACCCACAAATAATTTTCTGGCCTTCCCCGAGGTCAGAAAAATATTGTGTGCATTAACATTTGGTGCAAAAATATACTTACGTTATAAAATTATTTTAAAAATAGCGAAAAAATACCAAGGACATTTTTTTTTTGTAAGACAATTGGTAGTTTATAATAATTTGGTATCTATTGTGTAATTTTATCTCACTAAATACTATTTCTTTCCATAGAAAAAAATAAGTAGGTACTTAGATAATTTCAACTAATTTTTTTTAATTCTTTGAATACTACTACGTAACTAAATTTCAAAATTTAGTTTAACGTATTAATAAATAAAAAAAGGTTCGTCCATCCACCGCGAGGATTCGAACCTGCATCTAAGGTATAGCTCCTTACAACTAAAGCATTTGCCAATAAATAAAATTGAAGTATATAACTATCTGTTTGTATTGAAAAAAATTAAGGCTTTACTAAATCCACATGAATACTTAAAAAAATGTTTGTCTGTTACGGCTAATATCAGTAACAGCTAGGCTAGTTGTGACGAGATAGCTAATTTAGGTATAAAATAAAAATATTTATTGCTAGCTTCCCGCGCGCGGTGTCACCCGTGTAACTCCTACTCCCGTCGGAACTTCATAATTAAATATAGCCTGTGTCATCCGGGGATAGTGTAGCTTTTCAATGGTGAAAGAATTTATGAAATCGGCACAGTAGTTTCTGAGTTTATTCATTACAAACATACACACAAAACTACAAATCTTTCCTCTTTACAACATTAGAATAGAGTATAGACTGTACTTCGGTTTCTCCTAAGACACATAATTATGCCTATAGTTACAAAATCGCCAATACAACTATATACACTTTCATTTTTTGTCTGTCTGTCTGTCTGTGTGATTTGTCCTTATTATTGCATTGTTCCGTTCTGAATAATGTCTTTTCTAATGTCATACGTATTTCATACGGAAATTGTTGATTAAAAAACAGGTTGCTTAGTTACATTGTCTAGTAGATATTAAAAGGGTTATTTAAGGCTAGATAAATGGACAAACTGAGACTCAGAACAACACAGGGACCACTCTATACGACCCGTTGGAGAAGAGTGAGCCCTCCTGACCCTTAGTCCTTTCAATGCCCTCGTAGACCCGAAATCCAAGAGGCCCGTGAACTGTAAGGTAGAGCGACAGTTGCAAAAATCCCCAAAACCCCTCGCCAGCGACCGCCCTGGGCCGAGGTCCAAGTCCCACAGGGGACGCCCTCTTGCGCAGGTTGCTTAGTTTGTAGTGTTTAAACCATTTATCTAGGCTGGAGCTCTGCTCGCCTTTATGCCCGGTGAAGTAGCAAAAGCTTCAGGGCGAAATACATATGTCCGTCCGAAAAAAAGCCCTCGCCAGCGACCGTCCTGGGCCGAGGTTCAAGCCTCACAGAAGAGGCCCTCTTGCACAGATTGCTTGGTTTGTTAAGCAATTTAAAGCCTTCTGGCTAACTACATAATGTCCTTCCGAAAAAAGGACTCAAAACAATTATCTGTGGTTAATTGTCCTGGGATCGAACCCAGAATACCAGTTCCCATGAGAACCTACCGAAACTAATGAGCCAACAGTCAAAAGAGCACTTGCTAAACTTGTCGAAATATAGAGATTAGTTTCAAAATAAACCGTTTAAAATAATCTTACTCAAATTTAAGCCATTATAACCAAAGTAGCTGTTGTAAGATTGCACCATGTTTCATTAAAGTTGGAAGATGGCAGAAAGTGCGTGCTCGACAACTTTTTAATTTGCCCAACTGCACGGAATGTGTAACTATTACTCAATTCTTAAAAATGGAGGAGGTTTCTCAGTTCGACCGTATATACTATATACAGGGTTATTTGTAAAACACCGGTAACCTCTCAGGACTACGTTACTAACGTCATAATCAACAACTTTTGGTCTATGACTTTTAAAAATTCATCATATTTTAATTCATCAGATTTACACACAAAAATGAAAATATTTAAATTTAACGCTCTAAATGTTACGAAGTCTATGCGAAGCAAAAGGAAGCGATAGTACCGACAATAGCGAGGGGAGCGGGGAATACAGAGTTGAAATGTGTTAGATAGGACAACGAAATATTGTAGGTTTGCTTTTGGTAAATGTATTATGTTTTGTAAAAAGTCGTAGAACAAAAGTTGTTGTTTATGATGTTAGTAATATAGTCCTGAGAGGTTACCGGTGTTTTACAAATAATCCTGTATATTTTTTATGTTTGTTCGCGGATAACTTCGTTGTTTTAGAACCGATTTTGCTTATTCTTTCTTTGTTGGAAAGAGGAGATTTCAAAGGTGGTCCCATGATAAGGAAATCAGGGTTAGATGATGGCAGACCAGAGAAATCGAGGGGAACTTTCAAAAATCGTAGGGGCGACTAGTGCGTTTGTCAAGTTTTTTTTAAATTATTGTTATTAATATTGATAAGAACTTTACACCTGTGACTGTGATTAGGGGTCTGATGATGAAGACGAAGGACAGTTCAGGGAACTCTTAGTTTACTGTTTGAAGATGTTTTATTTTTATTGAAACTCTTTTAAGTCGTTTGGTCATGTGGAAAGGATGAATGAAAGGCGAGTAACAAAGGTATTTACAAGGCAGATGTGAGTGGAAACGCCGGGAGGGGACGCCCTAGAAAGATATACACTGACCTCATAGGTGATGTTCTTCAGATAGGTCAGGTACGTAGTACTCGCAACTGGCGTGCGTGTATGACCAGATGTATAAACGTGGACGAGGCAAAGGGAGTGTGTAAGGATCGTAGCATGTGGCATTTTGTAGTTTCTGCCTACCCCCATGGCAGAAAGGCGTGATTATATGTATATTTATATATGTATGTTGTAACACTCGATTTTTTTTTAAATTTTGAAACCACTCTCTGGACCTTGCATCCTGTAAGTGGTTTCACACTCACACTCACATCTTATACAATGTAATCTGCACATAAATTTTACAACTGCAATAAACATTATCTGTACTTCAACGGAAGCCTACAAATTTGTCTATGAGACCTGGGAATTAGACCAACCATCTTGATTAGAATCATGGACGTAGCTACCGCTGTATCCGCCGTAAGAAAGATGTTTCCTCATGCTACCGGATCCGAAAGCATCTGAGAGCTTAGACAACATGCCACTACAACGGTACGATCGCTAGCAAAAAATCGCAAACGCAAGTGTCTCTTGACATTTTTCATGTAATTAAGCTATTTTATTTTAAAAATGACGAGCATTTATTGCTTGATTCTTTTTTGCAACGAGCGATTTGTTCGATTGGATTTCGGTTAAACCTTATAGATGGTATGGTAAACTGGTAGAGGAGTATGAAATTTCGCACACTTATAGTTTATGTAGAAATGGAGTGCTTGCAAAGCTAATATGTTTTTTTAGATATGGTGGAAATTCGACCTTTGGGAGATCTCTAGTATGTTTTTATTACTTAATTCCGCTTTCCAGTTTTTCGGTTCCCAAAATGGTGGAAAAGCTCTTATTGTTAATCCTTTACATTTTAAATTTGAACACTTTACGGAAAAGTTACAATAAAGACTACCAGGACTCGAACCTCCATCTTAGGTATAGCCTATATGGCTTAACCAATTGGCCGTAGCCCAATGGCTAAGGCGTCGGAATTGTGATCTTAAGGTCGCCGGTTCAAACCCCACCCATTGCACTACTGACGTGAACCCACTTGTAACACAAGCATTTTAGCTTAGCACGAGGGGTTAACAACAATACCAGTAGACTGAAAAACACTGCTAGTAAAATTAAAAAAAAGAACGGCTATGGTGGAACCCAACCGATCATAGAAATGTATCAATATCTTTTATACTAAAATCTCAATTTTGAAATCCTTTCCTTTCTAAATCGAATAAATGCTTTGCTTCGAATATAACAAGACTATAGTACCAAATAAGTAAAATTTTCCCAACCAAATTACTAACAAACCATGTCAAGTGTGACCTTTCATTTCTTTGTCAACATGGAAGTAAATTACCACTTAATTAGCACCGCTAATTATACTACACAAAAAATCATCTACAACTCCCAACCGACCTCTAAGAACTAACTTTGTTACACAACCACCGAAGTTGTTACAAGCCAAAATGCATCTTGTAGCTGTTGAAATATGGTTGAATATTGAATGGGAGGGTATGGTCGATAGGTTATTTGATCAGAATTATATGGATTGAGCAATATAGGAAAACGTTAGACCACATGAAGTTGGGAAAGGTCTCATATAACAATTGTGTGTTAGTGATTAATAGAGTTCAGATCGAAAGATTTCCTTCTGTATTTATTACTAGCCTTCCGTTATCGCCTAGGTACAGTTCCCGTGGGAATTAGCTTGCTTGAGTGCAAAAACCTTGATGAGTAGAACTCCAGCCTTATTAAATTGTAAGATTTAGAAGCTTGCGCAAGAGGAGGATTGCGGAGAGATGATTTTAAATGTAGTTTTTATCTATGAATACATAGTATATAAAATATACGCAAGATCAGATCAGATTGTAGGCATGTTTCGGCATTTTGAAAAATTCTTACTGTGTTAGATAGCCATTTATCGAGGCAAGCGGAAACAAAATTCATCAGCATCATCATCATCAGCCTGTTGTAGTCCACTGCTGAACATAGGCCTCCTCCATGGATGTCCAGCGGGAACGATCACTAGCGGCCTGCAACCTCTGACTCCCTGCAACCTTTATGAGGTCGTCGGTCCATCGTGTAGGCGGTCGTCCTACGCTGCGCTTGCCAGTTCGTGGTCTCAACTCGAGAACCTTTCTGCTCCATCGGCCGTCAGTTCTTAGAGCTGTGTGTCCTGCCCATTTCCACTTCAGCTTGCTAATCCTTTGAGCTATGTCAGCGACCTTCGCTTTCCTGCGGATCTCTTCAATTTCTGATTCGATCACGCAGGAAAACGCCGAGCATAGCTCTTTCCATAGCTCGCTGAGAGACTTTGAGCTTTCTTATGAGACACACAGTAAGCGACCACGTCTCACCTCCTTATGTCATCACTGGTAACACACATTGATTGAAGACTTTATCTTCAGGCACTGAGGTATTTTGGTCGAGAAGATCTCCCGAAGCTTCTCAAAAGCTGCCCAGCCGAGTCGGATTCGGAACAAAATGATTATTAACAAAATAATAAGTCGCGTAGTATAAGAAATTAGATCAACCAGCGTAGGCTGGGATCTGGTCTGAAGCCGAGGAGATTGCCGGACACCACACAGCGATCTTACTCTAGTTTTTCCCATACGAAACTTTTGAGTTGCAAAACCTTAATGTTCTGACTAACAAACAAAATGACGGCAACATTTTTTTATATACATCGCTCTGTGAGAATGTGTTGTAATGTATAACAAAGTATTGTCTTATCTTGTGCATCCCATCTGCCATTGTGCGCGGGGTCATTTGATACGAGTATTAGCAACGGTTAGTTTGTAATTAGTATAAATTTGTATTATTTAGTTGTAAGAGTAATTTTAATAATAATAATAATAACAAATAGTAGTTACAAATTATATTGGGACCGGACAATCATAACAGACAAAACCATACACTTTAACCGCCCTGACATTACATTACACGATAAAACCAAGAAAACAATCTATCTCATTGACATTGCAGTACCTAACGCCCATAATATCCAATCCACTATATCAGAGAAACTTAACAAATATCAGGATCTCGCCATAGAACTAAAACGGCAATGGCGAGCAGACACAATTCATATACCATAGTAATCTCAGCAATTGGAATTGTGCCTAAAAACCTTCAACGTAGCCTAGATATATTAGAAGTTCCCAAACATATTCTCGAAATCCTACAAAAAGCTGTTATATTGAATACTTGTCGTCTTACTAGAAAATTTTAACCACCTCATCAGTTTCCTCAGCCTATACAATCTCTTAAATTCTTTTCAAGCTTGGCTTTGGCCCGTATGATTAGATCAAAACCCCTTTCCTAAAAGGGAGGAAAAAAGACACGAATGAAAAAAAAACAAAAATAATATCATTTATTTGCATGAAATACGGTAGGCATAAGGTGTTATACAGTAGTAAGTACATGACATATTTCACCCTCAATGAGGGTATGCAAAGATTATGTTTAAAACATGAAGTTACAGTGATGTTTATTATGATGCATTACAATTGACTGCACCGGTGGCTCAGTGGTTACGATAGTTGCCTCTGAGACCTGGTGTTCTGGGTTCGATTCCCACCCGGGACAATTATTTGTGTGAACCACAAATAGTTGTTCTGAGTCTGGGTGTTCTTTGTGTCCGTGAAATGAATGTTTGTAAAGTCCCCCGCGACACAGGGATTTATTTATAAAGTGCGGGAGATGTCTTTAAAAAAAAATGAATGCTGAATTATTTAAATATCAATTATTTCAATATAAATAGAATCAATAATTCGAGTATAATCATAGACATAGTAGGAAAAACACAGCGAGCACCAAATCTACAGGTGCTTTTATTAAAAAAATCTTTTATAGTATAAAAACTCTCCTGGATCAACCACTTTCGCAAGGCACAGCAGAATCTTTTATATGGCAGATCAGTCATTCCTTTAGGCAAGGAGTTATAAATCAAAGGCGCCATATAGGCACAACTTTTTTTAAACAGTTCTAGCTTGAGAACAGGCATTTTAGGTTGGTTTATCTTTATAAATGAATAAAATTGAAGTGGTTGTTATTGTATTAGTAGAAGATCCGAACTTACATTGAACTTAACCTAGCTGATAATAGAATGAAACATATTTATATTAAATTAAGTATTTTTATGAAATGTAAAAAAGATTAAATTAAATGAATGGTTCGGATCTTCTACTTTATATTCTTATTAAATGCGTGCGTATTTTTATAGGGTACTTATAACAAAAAGACTATTAAAAAAAAGTAAAAAAAAAAAAAACATTTTTCTTTACGTAAACCAATTACAGGCACTTGTAAATCGTCAAACATTATTTGAAAATTAATTATTATTTATCTTAAATTACATTTGCTGTTTATTTATAAACCTATTCAAATTACTTATTTATAATTAAATTAATTATAATAATTAATGTATATTGTCGCTAGGAGGCAAAATGCTTGTTCTGTCTATATTATGCCAAAACAATTGTCATGGGTGGACCATGAGCATATAACGACGGACGCGCTTTAATGCTACCACCGGATCCAATGCGCCCCAACTGAAAAGATCCGGCGAAACAAACTCATTGGGTTACTCTACCATCGGTTTCAACACGGCCCACATGAGGCGGTCCGGCGAAACATACTCAAATGGGCAATTATGTTTGTCTAATATCGAACCTGTGTTAGGTTAGGTTCGAAAAATGGTAATTTCAAACAGTTCGAACCAGGCTTAGGAAGGTCTGTTCATATAACCTAATCATGGCTTATGACGTTTTTTTTTCGAACGGACATTTTTAGTTAGCCAGGAGTTTTTTGCTACTTCACCGGGCATAAAGGCGAGCAGAGCTCCAGCCTAGATAAATGGTTTAAACACTACAAACTAAGCACCTGCGCAAGAGGGCATCCCCTGTGGGACTTGGACCTCGGCTCAGGGCGGTCGCTGACGGGGAGATTGAGGGATTATGGCTTTTAGTTTCTGTAGGGGAGTTTTGTGCAACTGTCGCTCTACTTTACAGTTCGCGGGCCTCTCGGACTTCGGGTCTACGAGGGCATCGGAAGGTTCTTAGCAAACTAAGGGTCGGGAATTTTATTCGAGAGTAGTTATGTTTTTCGAGAGTAGGTATGTATAATTGTTCGGCACGCTCTGCAGCCTGAACGGCTTGATGGATTTTAGCTAGAGAAGTGTCCATAGATTTGTGTATTCTGTCAATGAATATATCAAAATAAAAATAACACAAAAACGCAGACAGCTTTTTTTTTTTTGTTTTCTATCAATACTATAGTATCTAGGAATAAAAAAACTGGCGGCTTAAGCACCGATGGGTTTGGGTTTATTTTTATTAAGATGTATATGCGACAGTCAAAACTTATAATCGGTCAAAACCACATTTGTCTGCAAAAATCAGACAAAGTAGTTTTGACGGGTCCATATTGGCTCACATAAAATTAAAGAAACGAAATGTTCTTAGGTTGAATGTTAAAAAAAAACACCAGGATTCCAACTTCTGTAGGTTAGAACTGTGACCACAACGTGCCATATCCAAATTCCATACAAATTATTATTACAGTCAAAAGTGACCAGACCAAACCAGAAGTCAATAAATTATTTTATTTTAGCCACAATTCATAGAATCACATTGGAATTTTAAAATCACTGAGTGATATAAAACAGGCTTGTTTTGTTTAGCAATAAGAACATACAACTTCGTAATTCATAATTTTCGTATGGGAAAAACTTCAGCGAAATCCGTTTGATGGTTATCATTACTACAAGGTTAAAAAGTTTCCGCGGATTAAAATCTATCGCTACTATACTTATATATAAAGCTGTGTTTGTTTGCTTGAACGCGATAATCTCAGAATCTAGGTAGGTACCTACTGGTCAGATTTAAAAACTAATTTCAGTTGTTTTTTTTTTCGCATGTCACATGACAATTGGGCTAAAAGAACCACCGATTGGGTCCCAATAAACTGTCGACGCCATCGCGGCAGGCCGAGACGAAGATGGAGGGACGAGCTTGACTCCTACCGTAGGGACTGGCCGGCACTCGCAAAAGACAGAGTTGTGTGGAAAAGGGAGAGGGAGGCCTTTGCCCTGCAGTGGGACAACACAGGCTAGTTAGATTAGATTTGATTTTTTTTTCGGATTGACTTACGTATGTAGCCTTACGTATGTACTTCACCGGGCATAAAGGCGAGCAAAGCTCCAGCCTTATTACTGGTTTAAAAACTACAAACTAAGCAACCTGCGCGCAAGAGGGCGCCCCTTGTGGGACTTGGACTTTGCTCAGGGCGGTCGCTGGCGATGAGATTGAGGGATTATGACTTTTAGTATTTTAGATGAGTTTTGTTCAACTGTCGCTCTACTTTACAGTTCGCGGGCCTCTCGGACTTCGGGTCTACGAGGGCATCGGATGGTTCTTTGCAAACTAAGAGTCAGGAGGAAGAGGGGGGACGCGGGGGGCGCACTCTTCTCCGACTTATTTCACTATTAGATAGCCCATTTATCGATAGCTATAGGCTACTTTATTATGAAGTTGCTACGGGAATTGGAGTTATGCAAGTGAAACCACGTGCTAAGCTAGTCTGATAATAAAAGTCCAAATACCCAGCGGTTTTATTAGATCAACATCATCGTTATACCGTCCACTGCTGAACATAGGGCTCCCAAAGGTTTTTGCTATAGTCACCACGCTTGGCAGGCGGATCGGTGACCGCAGTATTATTTAGTAACACACAGGGAAACGCTGCTGCCCGTTCCCTGGTATAGGATTGTTATAAATTATGTTATAACGCGACCAACGTTTAACGTGCTTTCTGAGACATGGAGCGGAGGTACGCCTCCACACTCCGGGCGTCCCTATAACTGGGCACAGTTAGTGTGGCCCAGGAGATCCCGCGGCGCCATATTGGCCGCGGGTGCCGTTCGGGGGCCGTTGAGTTTAATTGGTGTAGGGTCCTCTCCTCGTAGTATAAGTAAAGCATACCACGCTATGGAGAGGGCGAGCCCCACATATCCCACCGCCAGCGCGCGGATATGCTGCAGCGACGGTGGGAATGCGTAAATGGATTTCCCCACGGACCACAAAAAAAAAAACAAAATGTATATGTTTTGCGCGATATTTTTTATTTGAATTACTAAAGATCTTTTTCGGGATCCGGGTCCGGTAATCATCATCTTATCCATACTAAGATTGTGACCTGCCCCCAAAATATCCGTATGAGTCATGATCTTTAACAGAATCATCATCATTAGCGCGTATAACGTCCACTGCTGAACATGGGCCTTCTTCCGAGGGAGGGTATTTGCCATAGTCACCACGCTTGGCAGACGGGTTTGTGACCGAAATATTATGTACCGTGCCACGCAATAGGAAACGCTGCTGATATACGATTATTATAGATGATGTTATAATAATCCGGTCCAATAGCATGAGCTAATGCTTTTTGAGGCACGGAGGGTAGTCCCTCAACCAACCAGACCTTAAAAGAAATCTTAGAATTCACACAAAGATTTCCTGTCCGGAGTGAGGATTGAACCCCCGACATCCGCGATTTAAAGCGAGCCAAATACCGCTACGCTACAGAGGTTATACATAATATTTATAAGAAATACATGGCTAAAATATTACTAAGATGTTAATCCTATAACAAAACAAAAATGGTCTCACGAAATTCTCAAACTTTCATTATGAATATGATTTAGATGAAAGTATGTGAAATTTGATGCTTATTTGAAATGCTCTCGTAAAACTTAATTAACAAAACAGTAAGTGATTTTAATTTCGTAATTTACATACTGTACTATACTAATAATTTACCGACATAGCGCAACGGATTAGTTCGTTGAAGTGGCAATGGGCAGGCCATATAGCACGGAGAACGGATGGCCGTTGGGGCCGAAAAGTTCTCGAATGAAGACCGCGGATCGGCAAGCGTAGCGTAGGACGTCCACCTACTAGATGGACGGATGACCTGGTTAAGGCCGCGGGATCACGGTGGATGCAGGCCGATTCTAACCGTAACAACTGGAGATCTATGAGAGAGGCCTATGTCCAGCAGTGGACGTCCTACGGGTGAAATGATGATGATGATGATGATGAATTTACATAGATCAAGTCTTTCAAAGACGATAACCGCCTTGGTGGAGGCCGTGGGTTCGATGTTCACGCCGGACAAGAAATATTTGTGTAGATTTCTTTCCGGATCTGGTTGGCTGGGGGATGAACCTCCGTGCCTCGAAAAGCACGTTAAGCCGTTGGTCCCGATTGTTTTAACATCCTATATAGGGGATTGGGCAGCAGCGTTTCCATGTGTGTTAAATCATTACGCTGCGGTCACCCCCCCAAAAATTGTAAAAGTCATAATCCCTCAATCCCATCGCCAGCGACCGCCCTAAGCCGAGGGCCAAGGCCCACAGGGGGCGCCCTCTTGCGCAGTTTGCTTAGTTTGTGATATTTTAACCATTTATTAAGGCTGCAGCTCTGCTCGCCTTTAACTACGTAAGTCATTCCGAGAAAAAAAACTGCCATCACCAACCCAAGCGGGGTGACTATGGCATTACCCTCCTTCGGGAGGCCCATGTTCAGCAGTGGACGTTATAATGGCTGATGATGATGATGATGATGAAGTCTTTCGAAGAAATATGTATCTATGCTTCTATATCTATACTTTAGAGTAGTGTAGAGGAACCTTATTGGTGCTCCTCCACAGAAAATGAAGATCTTCTTTGCCGGACGAGGTGGTATACCCGGCGGCCGATAGCCATTTGTTGATATTCAGAACTTGTATATGTTCTAATTGGCTTGAGAATTGGTTAGTTGGGATGCTAACCGCTAGATGGCGCTGCTAGTTTATGTTGTAGTTTTGTGCGGCTACTCTAGATGTCACTACAATACTAATACTAGCTTCCCGCGCGCGTTATCACCCATGTAACTCCCGTAGGAACTCTATAAATAAATATAGCCTATAGCCTTCCTCGATAAATAGGCCATTTAACACTAAAAGAACTTTTCGAATCGGACCAGTAGTTTGTGAGATTAGTGCGTTTAAGCAAATAAACTCTTCAGTTTTATATCTATATCAGTATTGATATCCCTACTTATATTAATATTATAAATGTGAATGTAAGTTTGTTTATTATGCTTTCACGCAAAAACTACTTAACCGATCAACCAACCCTGGTTACCAACCCTGGTTGTCCCTAAGTAAGATATTCTATCACCGTGGGGAAGCTGCACTATCTCCGGTGAAAATAGGCTATATTTAAATCCCCCGGGATGAGTCTCTCCGGTGACTCATCCCGGGGAGAGACCGGCGGAGACGGAGACGCACGGCGGTGATCCTCGTTGTCGATCTACCCGAGTGCCCGGGGCCATTGTTGGCTATCGTCAGAGGCAAGGCTCCGCGGTGGTTTTAGTGGGTACCGGATGGCCCCGCTCATCAGCTACACATAGCAAGTGAAGGAGTCTCACATTCCCCCACCGTCTTTCCCCACGGAAAAAAAGCTATATTCAAGTATGAAGTTCCCACGGGAGCGCGGGAAGCAAATTAGACAATAAAGTAACGAACGGAAACAACAATGTATAAATGTAATCATCGACTTATTACAGTATTAGAAAAGTAAATCATTCGATATGTAAAGCATGGCGCGTAGCTTGCTTGAAATACGCGCTATCGAAGTTGTTTGATTTTAAATTATTTCGCTTAAGGGCTGATTTTTCTAAATGTGCCAACTTTTCTCCTGGATGATTAAAGAAAAATGTAAGATCTTAATTGTGATGATATAATATTTTTCTTTTATTGGTTTTTAATTTCTTTTTTTGGTAAGTAACAACTAAACAAAGTATGTATCTTTATATATATAATTCTTCTGTGAGTGTGTATGTCACTGAACTTCTCTCAAACGACTGGATCGATTTTGATGAAATTTTTTGTGTGTGTTCAAGGGGATCTGGGAATGGTTTAGATTCACAATTTTGTCCGCTGGACAATGTTTTTTTAATTAATTTTTAATTTATTAGTAGTTGCCTGAAAACCCCTTAAAACAGCCTTTTTCTTTTTCCCATAGAAACGTTTTCTAACTAAAATGTAGAGTCAATTTGAGCTTTATTTTTTTGCTAAGATTTTTTAGGGTAGGTGTAGGGTAGGGTAGGGTAGAGGTAGGGTAGGGGTAGTGTAGGGTAGGGGTAGTGTAGGGTAGGGGTAGTGTAGGGTAGGGGTAGTGTAGGGTAGGGGTAGTGTAGGGGTAGGAGTACCGCATAAACGAAGTCTCTACGGCCCAGTTTATTTTATACAAATGTTTAGGTCTTTTATGTATCGATTGAGGCAGTACGAAGTCTGCCGGGTCAGCTAGTATATTTATATAACACTTGTATTTTTCTCTCTACTCACTCTTTCTGGGCTCCCGCTGGCAGAGGTTTCATATAGAAATAAGTATTTGTGTCTTGTGTTATGCCTATCTGTGTATTGTCATATTATAATTATACTGGATGACTTTTTTACCGTATTGAAAATAATAGAGCGTGATATTTTTTGGGTAAATATCGAAAAACCCTTAAAATTCAAATATCTCGACAACTATTGAATTTAGGCCATACATATGGAGGGTTCATATCGTCCCCTATAAAAAAAAACCACTATACATAATTTAATGTTTATAATTATTTTTATGATCTAAATTTTACATGCGCTTTTTTCAGCCGCACTAAGCGTCGCCCCTTACCTTACATCACCCACACTCGCTACCGTACATATCGTGAGCGCAAGTTCCGTATGTTAGGTTCCGCTTACATTAAACCGTATTTGTTAACTCGTGTGTACCGCTTTTGTGCGTTTGTCTTTAAATTAGCACAAAACTGGCAATTGGCTTAATATTTTGATTGATGAATTAAAATGTTTTAAAAAAGATTAATGTTAAGAGTTTATAAGTCTCGAAGGTCGTGGGTACGATCCCCACGCCAGACAAGAAAGCTTTAAGTAAATACTAAGATTTCTGTACGGGTTAGTTTGGTTAAGGGACTATTGTCCGTATCTCGTAAAGCACGTTAAGCCGTTGGTGTTATTATAACATCCTCTATAACAATTGTATACCAGGGACCGCAGCCTATCTTACTGTGTTATACTATAATACTGCGGTCACCCATCCGCCTGCCAAGCGTGATGACTACGGCAAAACTCTGCCTCGGGCCCATGTTCAGCAGTGGACGTTGTAAGGGCTGATGATGGTGATTACATACATACAAAAGCTCACGCCTGTTTCCCAGCGGGGTAGGCAGAGACAATGGACCTCCACTTGCTACGATCCCTACACACATCTTTCACTTCATTCACTCTCATGACATTCTTCATACAAGCACGTCGGTTTAGGGTGGATCTTATTTGACCTTTTGCGAGGATGTCTCCGATTTGGTCAGAGAACGTTCGTCGAGGTCTTCCCCTTCCGACTGTGCCACTCACACTTGCCATGATGGTAATTAATATTGTCCAATCATCGAGATTTACCCAATACAGGAAATACTATCATATCAATGTACAATTTTGTATTGTTACATAAAAACTTCAATGAATGTTTGAGTCACTAAACAATTACGACTATATTTGCATAGCGGGTAAGCAGAATTATTGACAAATGACATGATTAATCATTTATCAGTATGTGTTTCATCATCTCGAAAAGTGATTGGATGATTATGATATAATCTTTTGGTAACATCCATATTTTGTTATCCTTCATTAGTTTATTGTAATGATGCATGCACTATGAAACGTAACGTAGGTAGGTATGTCTGTCTCGTTTCTGCACACGTTAATTTTCTTGCTGTCCTGTTCCCTCTCTAGGGACAAATTTTGTTTTACAAAATTCGAGCATGGCGTATCTACCTCTTCTTCGGGTTCCGTACCGTACTAAGACTGCACTGTCTGTCTATCTGTCTGTCACCAGGCTACCTATAGATATCTCAAGAACCGCGATAGCTAGACAGTTGAAATTTTAACAAAGGATGTAAGTAGGTGTTTATGTTGCACAAACAACAAATACTAAAAATAAATATCAATTTTATTTTTATATCAATAATAGGTAGGCACTTGAAACTGGTTCGGAACCCTTCGTGCGCGAGTCCGACTCGCACTTGACCGGTTTTTTATAAATATCATCATCATCATCATCAACAGCCAGTTTACGTCCACTGCTGAACATGGGCCTCCTCTTAACAGACCTTGGCAAGCCAAGATCATAGAGGGATATTACCATAATCACCACGCTTAGCAGACGGATTGGTGATCGCAGTAAGATGTAAATCTTGAGCTAATGGATGCTGCTGCCCATTCATCAGCCATATGTCCCTTAGTCGCCTTTTACGACACCCATGGGAAGGCATGGGATGGTCTATTCTAAGCCGGAAACCACACGGCAATATAAATATCATTGGGTTATTATTATAGTCACCGCACTTGGCAATCGGATTGGTGACCGCAGTGTAAGAGGTGGCTAAAAATGATGTAGGAATTGAGATTTGTGGATAAGCCAACAACTTATCAATTAAACAATGTATCGCATTAAATCTTACTATATCAATACCTAAGTAATGTATGGAAATTAGTCATTTTTAGCAGTCGTATGGTTTCCAGCTTAGAATTGACCATCCCAGGTCTTCCCATGGGTGTCGTAAGACTAAGGGACATACAGCAACAGAGGACCCTACACCTCTAAAACCCCCCGGACACTCCTTCGATCCGCCTATTCGATTCTGGTTGGTTTAGTGGGGACCCTAAACCAACCAGACCCGGAAAGATATCTTACAATTTACAATATTTCTTCGTCCGGCGGCGTTGGGATGGAATTCACGATCTTCAAGACTTAAAGCGAGTCTTGTGTCATGTCACAGTGGTTCGCAAATGGTTTAAAAACTACAAAATACAAACAAACTTGTGTTTTTTTTTTTTTGGCCGTGGGGAAATGCATTTACGCATTCCCACCGCCGCTGCAGCGTATTCGCGCGCTGGCGGTGGGATATGTGGGACTCGCCCTCTCCATAGCGTGGTATGCTAAACTCATACCACGAGGAGAGGACCCTACACCTCTAAAACTTCCGGACACTCCTTAGATCCGCCTATTCGATTCTGGTTGGTTTAGTGGGGATCCTAAACCAACCAGACCCGGAAAGATATCTTACAATTTACATTTCTTCGTTCGGCGTTGGGATGGAATGTCTTTTTTAGAAAAAAAAAAAATACTATTTAGTCCCTCAGTTAGATTACCTACCAAAAAATATTAGACACGTATTTGTTTTTCGTTCCTCAAACAAAAATGACGCAGATACAGCGCGTTGAAATTTCGTGTGACGTCACTACTAGGTACCATTTTACCTAATAGTGACGTCACAAGCCCCCCTGAACTTTATAGTTTGTTGTTGATCTGTATCTTTGCCAATTTGTATTGAAAAATACGTGTCCAATATTTTTTAGTAATCTAACTGACGGACTGAATAGTTTTTTTTTGTTTTCAGGCCTATTATGGTCTTGAACTGTGACTTAAGGCGGGCTTAGACTGTAACTCAGGGCGGTCGCTGGTGGTCGATTGCGGAATACTGACTAAACCATGTTTAGAAGAGTTTTGGGCAAATGTCGCTCCACTCTACACTTTGATGGCAAAGAAGGCAATTTTCTAATTGTTACCTTAAGTTAAAAATAATGTTTTGGCACATAAAAAAAAGACTTTTATTTTATAAGAATAATAAGGAATGGTACAAAATAATAAACCTCTCGGTAGTCACAGGTAGAAACCTATACAGGGTTATTTTTCAAACACTAATAACCTTTTAGAGGGTGAAAGTACTGATGATTGTAAACAACTTTTACTAAGGGATCAACCCTGAAATCGCGAAAGTAAAATCAGCTGTTCCATACATTTTGTCGAGGTAAGTAAACATAAATGTATTGAACAGCTGATTGTTTTTCCCCGATTTCAGGGTTGGTTCCATAATAAAAGTTGTTCATAATCATGAGTACTTCTATTCCCCAAAAGGTTGTTGGTGTTTTAAAAAAACCCTGTATATAGGCCAATATTTTTTGGTTAAATTAGTAGTGTTTTTGATATAGCGTGTTCGACTCTAAGTTAGGCAAAAAAATATTCAAAATAGTATTTAGATAACAATGATTAAATTAAATTATCAAAAGCGGCCGTAGCTAGGCTAGGGCGTCGGACTTGTCATCTTTAGGTCGCCGGTTCGAACCCCACCCATTGCACTACCGACGTGAACCCACTCGTAACACAAGCATTTTATAAGCTAAAATGTTACGAGTGGGTTTTATAAATATTAGTGATGTAACGAATGCCAATTTTTAAAGATTCGTGAATGTGAATGCGAATGCGAATATCTGTTGTTCACATTCGCGAATGCGAATATTCAGTTTTTAAATTTGCGCCGCTTATCTATGATTCAAAATATGAAGCATGCATGTTGAATCACCAAAACTAAACAAATATACGTTAATGAATAATTACAAATTGTTTTTTTCTATATAAGTATATTCCCATTGATTTATTTAAAACAAAGGATTTTAATCAAATAGAGAGCACTTTAGGAACTCATTTGTATCAGTTCCATGTTTGTTGGTAGGTGGGGACGGAGCCCATACATCAATAACACGTCAACGAGATATTCGTTTAAACGTAAGACCCCATGAGAACCCCATGCATTTGGGCAATGTCGCCATAGTAAAAAAATATCATCGTGCCAAGACCTATCAATTATTATTGAGCTACATTTCTTTTTTGTTGATGGGTGGGGACGGAGCCCATACATTGTAACACATCCCCCTTTAATAGTTTATTAAAAATCTAAAGACTAAAAGCTTCTTTTTTTTCCTGACGGACATATGTAGTTAGCCCGGAGGCTTTTGCTACTTCACCGGGCATAAAGGCGAGCAGAGCTCCAGCCTAGATAAATGGTTTAAACACTACAAACTAAGCAACCTGCGCAAGAGGGCGTCCCCTGTGGGACTTGGACCTCGGCTCAGGGCGGTCGCTGACGGGGAGATTGAGGGAGTATGGCTTTTAGTTTCTTTAGGGGAGTTTTGTGCAACTGTCGCTCTACTTTACAGTTCGCGGGCCTCTCGGACTTCGGGTCTACGAGGGCATCGGAAGGTTCTTAGCAAACTAAGGGTCGGGAGGGAGACTAAAACCAACATTATTATATTATATTACAAAGCAGAAGAGCTTGTTTGCCTGAACGCGATAACCTTAAGAACTACTGATCCACTGGCCGACCTTTGTTCCGATGCCCGCGTAGACCTGAAATCAGAGAGACCCGCGAACTGTTAAGAAGAGCAACAGTTCCACAAAACTTCCCTAAAATACAAAAAGTCAAAATCCCTCAATCTCATCGTCAACGACCGCCCTGAGCCCAGTTCCAAGTCCCACAGGGGACGCCCTCTTGCGCAGGTTGCTTAGTTTGTATTGTTGATACCATTTATCTAGGCTGGAGCTCTGCTCGCCTTTACGCCCGGTGAAGTAGCGAAAGCCTCGGGGCTTACGAAATATATCCGTTCGAAAAAATAAAAAATTGCCGGTAATTAGTTTAGGTAACCTTTTAACAAAGTTTTTAGTGAAAATTTGTAAGAAAGAGTCCGTACATTGGTCAAATGCACGGACATATTCATAAACCTCTGCAGGCGGCTGATTCCCGTTGTAATTGGCCACTGTAGCCGAAATAAGACCCTTCTGCTCAGTCTTAATAAAAGATTTTTTAATAAAATATTTATATATATATAATTAATAAAATCGATATAAGTACATACCAAAAACACAACACTTTTCAACTTTTGTTATTTACATGAACTAGTATTATTTTATATAACACGTCACACGCGCGCGAAATGCAAAACTGTACTGAAATGTGAGCGCACGCGCACCATAGTTTTATATTGTGCGCTAGAATTGTATGGATAAGCCATGCAATCGAATTTATTTTCAGTTTTATAATTATAGAGGTATACTTAATAATTACACACAATATTGAATTATATGAGCTATGAAATGAAATGAAATAGTTTATTATTAACGTAGAAGAATAATTTGTCCTTGTTATTATATATGTTACGGCTAAAGGTAGGTGTGAACATAAACTTTAGATTAGCCGGCTAAACTTAGGTTTATCTTCGAGAAGCAGCTAAAGTTCGATAACATGTTAGTTTGCGTCGTGATATTCTAGGTTTTAATTAAAATTAAACAATACCTATGCACGGCACAAAAAGGTGTTGGAGAGGTTAAAAAAAAAACCTAACCCTAAACCAATGGAGTTGAACAGGGACTTATTCAGGTTGATCTAAGTTTAACCGCATGTGGTCGGCTAGACCTAGGTTTAGCCGGCTAATCTTAAGTTTATGTTCACACCTACCTTTAGCCGTAACACATAAATTTAAATGTGTTAATATGCATTTACAATGCATAACACATTTAAGTACATTTTTATGATATACTTAATTAAGAACAATATTTTTAACATTATATACAGATCTTTAGTAAATGGCATAACTTAATTGTATGGTCACTTATATTAAACTACTATTATAATCTTATTTTAAAAATCAATAAAATATATATAGATATATAAATAAAATAAAATGACCCACCGCTTATGGTATATGTAAATTTTCTGAAAGGAATTCTCAGAATTGTAGCCTTAGTTTTAAAGTGAAATGCCGATCGACAGAAAACATATTTTCATTCAGTTTAAAATAGTGGAATTAAAACAATAGTTTGTTCGTATAAAGTTTTAAACAAAATATAAAAATAACAGTATTCATTGATAGCATTTGCATGGCTTTAATTAGTGAAAAGCATCTTTTGTTTCATTATTATGCAGTTTCAAAGTTTTTTAAGATTACTAGCAGAGTTTTGCAATCTACTAGTATTCTTGTTAACCCCTCGTGCTAAGCTAAAATGCTTGTGTTACGAGTCGGTTCACGCCGGTAGTGCAATTGGTGGGGTTCGAACCGGCGACCTCAAGATCACAAGTCCGACGCCCAAGTCATTGGCTACGGCCGTTTCTTCTTAAAGTGGTTAATCTTTGTGGTAATCCTTTTCCTGAGCCGATACCTAAACAGTTTTCTTAGTTTGGCGCTTTTACTTCAGCAGCCCATTTACATCCACTGCTGAATAATGGCTTCATCTCAATGGACCAGAAGGCCAAAGTTGGGTTCCTTTACCTTCAGTTTGGTGTGAGTAGATGGAGAGTATCCTTGAGCTACATAGATGCTGCTGCTCTTTCATTAGTACGTCTTTTATTCACCTATTACGACACCCATGGGAAGACATAGGGTGTTCTATTCTAAGCCGCAAACCACATAGAGGTAATTTTTCATAAGGCTAGAGCCTTTAAGCATCGTGAAGAAGTAACAATTCACCTATTAATAAGTGGCCGTGAAGTAGAAACTGTAACAATGGCTATAATTTGTTACTGCATATTTTCTAGGTTATATGTGTAACTAATAAGTTTTAACACCCAGTTTCTTAAACGACGGTCAACTTTGAGATTGATAAATTAGCTGACAAAACTTTTGTAAATTGGAGGTGGAAAAAAAAAATACTAAATTTGGTTAGCTATTTGTATTAGTTAATCTATGAATAACAATCTTGTTCAAAATCGAATGAGATATGTAATTATGTTTATACGGGAAGGTATGTTTCAGAAATTGAGTTTGATTTGACACCGAAGTTAAGTAAATTACTATTGATTTCATTGTCGTGTGAGATACCTTGTCATCATCATCATTTCAGCCGTATGACGTCCACTGCTGGACATAGGACTCCCTCATAGATCTCCAGTGGTTATTCATTCATCACTCATTTCTGATACCTTGATACCTTGTATTAAGTTTTATTTTTGTTGAAGGTCGTAGGTATTAAAAAAAACATTTCACATGCGCTCAACGCTATCTCATGTTCAGTAAAAATGAATTAAATTCATACTACGGCTTCGCAGGCGTATCCACACTATTATATCACATTTCCCACGCATTGGTCAGTGTGTAAGGGGATAAAAACGTTATTAAATTATCTTTACAAACATTGTTCTAACTTAGTCAATACTAGTAATTATTTCTTAAGTTGCATGATTCGTATTATGATATATCCATAAGATATATTTTTTTATGTTTCGAAATACCTTTTTTCTTTTTTCGGATGGACATCTGTAGTTAGCCATGAGGCTTTTGCTACTTCACCGAGCATAAAGGCGAGTTGAGCTCCAGCCTTCATAAATGGTTTAAAAACCTACAAACCAAGCAAGAGGTCACCCCCTTTGGGGCTTGGACCTCAGCTCAGGGCGGTCGCTGGCGACGAGATTGAGGGATTATGACTTTTAGTATTTTAGGGGGTTTTTTTATTTTATTTTTTACTGTTGCACTACTTTACAGTTCGCGGGCCTCTCGGACTTCAGGTCTACGAGGGCATCGGATGGTTTTTAGGAAACCATGAAAATTATTCATAAGGTAAAGATTAGGAACGACAACCTCCGTAGTGGTATTTAGCTCGCTTTAATAAACGACGGTTGATTCATCTGAAACAAGCGATTCAATCTTTCATTTGTCGGTTGCAAAAACCTTGTAGATAGCATAGCGATTAACAGTAAACAAAGAGAACGTGGTCACTGTCACGGACTACAGGCACTGGATCACACGATAAGGGCAGGGGCCATTCCGGTTCCCTGGAGATCCCGCGGTACCATATTGACCGCGGGTGCCGTCGGGGGGCCGGATTGCTCATGCGTACCCGACCCCCGCCAACGGCGGATCGAAGGAGTGTCCGGGAGGTTTTAGTGGTGTAGGGTCCTCTCCTCGTGGTATGACTTTAGCATACCACGCTATAGAGAGGGCGAGTCCCACATATCCCACCGCCAGCGCGCGAATACGCTGCAGCGGTGGTGGAAATGCGTCAATGCATTTCCTCCCGGACAACAAAAAAAAAAAAAACAAAAAAAAAAAGTGGCCAACCCGGTCCTCGGTCTGTCCGGCGAGGATCCTAGCCTAGCTAACCTTCAGGTTTCTCTAGCTACCTAACTGGACGGCCCCAGAGGATACTCCGGTTTCTTTATTGATGTCCATCGTGAGACTGATGGAAAACAAGCAACGAATTGTACCAGTGGCCAGTACTGTACCTGTACCGGTGACTGCCACTGATCTACAGGACACAATAACTATGAAGCGCCTGTAGCCCAATGGCTAAGGCGTCGGACTTGTGATCTTGTGGTTGCCGGTTCGATCCCCACCCATTGCACTACCGACGTGGACCCACTAGGTAACACAAGCATTTTAGCTTAGCACGAGGGATTAACAAGAATACAAGAAGACAGCAAAACTTTGCCAGTAATCATAACTAAATATTACGTTTCCTTGTCATCACAACCGACACGGCACCCCATCGATGCCGTGTCGGCTACAAAAAGCGTCTACATTAATTTGCTCAGCGCCTTCTGGTACTAATTAAGCTAATTTAATTTTTCGTCTAATTTTCGATTTCCTAGAAGATATCCAAAAATTTATAGCCTATGTAATATGTAATAATATTATTATAAAGCGGAAGAGTTGATTACTATAAATGCGCTAACTCTGCGTAATACGGAACGGAGCGCCTGAACTGCAGTAGAATTACATAAAAGGGGCAATACCTAGCCATTGCAAGGAAGCAGCAACAAATCGTCAGATCAGTCTAAATTTGTCATATATTTTGACCCCGTTTTGACCTCTCTCCTCCACTCATCATTCATCATCATAATTTCAGCCGCAGGACATCAGCTGGGACATAAACCTCCCTCATAGATCTCCAGTTGTTGCGGTTGGAAGCGGCCTGCATCCATCGTGATCCCGCGGCCTTAACTAGATCATCCGTCCATCTAGTTGGTGGACGTCCATTCGATAATATTCGGCTGCAACAGCCATCTGTTCTCCGTGCTATATGGCCTGCCCATTGCCACTTTAATGAACTAATCCGTTGGGCTATGTCGGTAACTCGCGTTCTTCTACGTATCTCCTCATTTCGGATTCGATCTCGTAGAGTAACCTTGAGCATAGCCCTCTCCATAGCTCGTTGACCGACTCTGAGTCTGTTCATAAGACCTATAGTTAAGGACCACGTTTCGGATCCATAAGTCATCACTGGAAACACACCCTGGTTAAGGACTCCCGCACTCACCTTGACAGAAAGCTATTTATAAGTATTTTATTTAATCACCTTAAATAATGTAAATTTATGTACTGTTATATTCACTACATATTATGTATGCTTAGATCTTAGATCTTTAAAAGTACGCAACGGATTTTGATGCGGTTTTTTTAAATAGATAGAGTGATTCAAGAGCAGCTGCCCTGTTCTTGAATCACTCTATCTGGGGCGTGTCACTAGTAAAAATAAAAGACTTGACATAAAAAAAAAGAAACAGAGCAAAAGAGACAAAAAAAATAATCTCGGCGTTTCTTTCTTCCTTTCTTCTCCGGGTCGTCCACTTAGGTAGCTAGTGAAAGGTGGCAGGTTAGCTAGGGTAGGATCCTCGACGGCATGGCCGAGGACCACGTTGTTGCTTATTCCCCGAACTGTGATCTCGTGCCAGCGATCATCACCACTGTTCGTAAATCTACTCTTTACTCCAGTGGCACCCTGAGCGTTGGTCCTAACCCCTTACGGGCGCCCTCAGGTGGATGTCGCTTAGACTTTGGCCGGATTCTTGGAATTTAATTTTAATTTTAGACCTGTTAGGTACCTTTAAGGCATCTTACTATACCTAATGTGTACATTTGTCATTTATCGCTCGACAGACGGACAGACTGATTAAAAATTCTGTAAGATCAAATAATTATAACAATGTTTTTAGCTACTTAAGTGATACTTTTGTTAGATTTAGTCTTATACAGTGTAATTTTGACAAGTACAAGCGTATGTAAATACCTAAGTGCTGAATTCATTATTTCATTAGTGAGAGACGGAGGAGTATGACATTTCGCTCACTTACCCACAGTTTATATACCTAGAAAAGGTGCAGAATGCAAATTTTAATTCCTTTTTATTTTAATTCCTCTGGCGCCTAGTAATAGTTATTAATACAGGTAAACCCGCGTGCACATCCAGTTGTAACTTGAAGTTTCTGTGACCACTGATTGACCTCGTCAGCTGGTCACTGTCATGACCTTGAGAAGACGTATCAAATGTCATCCTTCCTCAGTGTAAATACTCAACTACACTAATACTAAATTGTGTGAAATAAAATAGTATATTTAATCATCATCATCATCACAGGACCACGTTCAGCAGTGGACGATACGGGCTGATGATGATTATGATGATGAGAAACAGTACCGAGATTATTTTTTTTTGGACGGACGGACTTCTTTTTTCTTAAAAAAGATTACTAGCAGAGTTTTGCTGTCTAGTAGTATTCTTGTTAACCCCTCGTGCTAAGCTAAATGCGTGTGTTACGAGAGGGCTCACGTCGGTAGTGCAATGGGTGGGGTTCGAACCGGCGGCGACCTCAAGATCACAAGTCCGACGCCCATAGCTAGTTACTAGCTCCCCGCAGTTTCACTCCTTTTATTCTGTTCCCGTAGAAACTTCATACTCAAATAAAGCCTATGTTATCTAACACAGAAAAAAATAAACGGTCAAGTAGTATCTGAGACTAGCTTCCCGCGCGCGGTTTCACCCGCGTAGCTCCCGCACCCGTGAGAACTTCGTAATAAAATATAGCCTATTGCCTTTCTCGATAAATGGACTATCCAACACTGAAAGATTTTTTGAAATCTAACCACTAGTTCCTGAGATTAGCGCGTTCAAACAAACAAACTCTGCAGCTTTATAATATTACTAACGACCCTCCCCGGCTCCGCACGGGTACAATGCTGATGTATTATACATATAAACCTTCCTCTTGAATCCCTCTATCTATTAAAAAACACTGCATCAAAATCCGTTGCGTAGTTTTAAAGATTTAAGCATACAAAGGGACATAGGGATATAGATGAGCACATTCTAGCAAACAAACTAGAAAAGAGAGAGATATATCTATTGGTCTCCTTTCAATATCAATAGGTTCCCACATAAAAATGTTAGACGAATGTTAACAATATAATTATATAGTAATTTGTCTGTTGATAGTTACAGACCATTACAATATCACGATTCTGACCATTGATTTATGGTTTAACTCATGGTTACGCAATTTGATGGGTAGTTATGAGACTGCGTGGTACAAATAGCGGTGATTTGACCGCAATTGATGAGGTAACGGGTTCGAATCCATCATCATCATCATCATCAGCGCGTACAACGTCCACCCGTGCGAAGACTTCTTTTTTTTTGTCTGGGGGGAAATGCATTTACGCATTCCTACCGCCGCTGCAGCGTATTCGCGCTCTAGCGGTGGGATATGTGGTACTCGCCCTCTCCATAGCGAGGTATGCTAAACTCATACCACGAGGAGAGGACCCTACACCACTAAAATCCCCGGACACTCCTTCGATCCGCCGTTAGCGGGGGCCGGGTACGCATAAGCAATCCGGCCCCCCCACGGCACCCGCGGCCAATATTATGGCACCGCGGGATCTCCTGCGCCACACTGACAGTGGCCCATTTGCCCAATTATAGGGACGCCTGGAGTGTAAAGGAGTCCCTACTCCTCATGGGTCAGCCTCGAAGGGAGCGGGGCCCATGTGTCCCACTCCCCGAAGCTGGGGCGGGCCGCTAAAATTCTATATTTTATGATTTGTTTAAAAGATTTTAATTGTTTTATGATTTTGTAGATAAGAGATGTAAATGATTGTGAAAATAAATATGTTATTACTGCCATGACCGCGATCGGATGAGAGGGCAGTAAAGATGTCGATAATCGTACTTTGTCGAACTGTCCTTAAAGGTGAAGGGACATCGAAAGTCGAACAATCACTGAACAATCTCTTCATTGACATTTAGAGTAAATGCCTCCAAATTGGTTGGACCGAATTAAATAAGTAGGTCATTATTTAGTACTTGATACCCGTGTAGCAAGTCTCGAGTGGAGACCACGAACTGGCAAGCGCAGCGTAGGACGACCGCCTGCACGATGGACCGACGACCTCATAAAGGTCGCGGGGAGTCGGTGGATGCAGGCCGCTGGCGATCGTTCCCGCTGGAAATCGATGGGGGAGGCCTATGTTCAGCAGTGGACTACAACAGGCTGTTGATGATGATGACTTTGTGTGAACCATAGATAGTCTGAAGGTCGCGACACAGGCATAATTTCCCTAGTGCGGGAGTTCTCTCAAAATAATACTCTTAGATAGAGAAGCTTTTAATGGCGAAAGTATTTTAGAAATCGGTCCAGTAGTTTCACAGCTTATTCAGTGCAAACAAACAAACAAGTCTTTCCTCTTTATACCTACTGGAAATTTGAACTGATTTTATACATAGGTATTAATACAGTGAAGTGGCTGGCTGCGCTCGCGCACCAAGGCTTCCGAATGTAAGCCTATATGATTTTGTCACTCGTTCTTACAAAACCTACCTACTAGATTAAGCTGCAATTTGGCAAACATGTAGCTTATAGACTGACTGCCTTATTGGTCTAGCATTAATAAAAATGACCGTAACTACCGAGGTTCTGGGTTCGATTCCCGGGCGAAGCATGAATTCGGATATTCGATTCCCAGGTTGAGCAAAAATTTGGGTCACCTACTATAATTATTTACTATTTTTCAGAGTAATAAATCTTATTTATGAAAAGAAGTCGCGCGCATAAGCTAATTAGTATAAATATATAATAGCTTCTCAATGATATACAGAGTCAAAAACGCAACGACAATCTCCGAAAGGCCTAAGCCGTTTGTAATAAAACTACAATTACGATTACATAGAGTTACGAGCGGTCGCAGGCAACACCGCGGGAAAATGTAATGTAATCGGTATTGCTATTACAAATGTAAAATTACAATTAAGGACTGAGACGTTTTGATACTTGAGATTTAAACGATATTTATTCAGTTCTTAGGTATTTACATACACGGGGGTCGGATTGCTTAGAGTTTCCGGGGGTTTTAGTGGTGTAGGGTCCTCTCCTCGTGGTATGAGAGTGTGGGGATATGTGGGGCTCGCCCTCTCCATAGCGTGGTATGCTAACCACGCTATGGAGAGGGCGAGTCCCACATATCCCACCGCCAGCGCGCAAATACGCTGCAGCGGCGCGGCGGTGGGAATGCGAAAATGCATTTCACCCCGAACAACAAAAAAAAACAAAAGAGGTATTTACATTCTCTTGTACTTGTCAATTATACATAATGAAATATAATTAATATAAAATATGGCAACTAAAATCTATTGCGGATTAGCTAATGAGATGTCTGTCAGTCTAGTATTACGTCATATTATATCATTATTGTTATTACTATACGTAATAACATAATTAATTCTATAATTAAAATCTTAATATCATTTAGCTCTATAGAGAGAGACACCTCTAACAATATTTTTACGTATAAGCGACACACACCTGTGGGCACCCTTAATGGGCTAGGAGAAATATATTAAAAAATATTAAAAAATAAAACTGGCCACTGGTCTTTATTATTTACTCTTGTGCTTGCTATTGGCGTAGCGGTAAAGTTGGCCGAAGCAAACTAGTTACCGGCTTCGAATCCCGGATGAAATAAAAAAAAAGTTGTTTTTTCGGACAGACATTTTTTTTCCTGTAGTTAGCCACGACGCTTTCACACTACAAGGCCGAGTTTTCATCGGCTTCAGTGTGTCCTCGAGCAGTCGCAGTGTTCCGTCTTTACTTTTGATTTGGTCTAAATTTGAAAAAAAAACACATTTTATTTTCAAGTATCAAATACGCCTCGTACTATACGCCCATCGTTAAAGTATTGCCAACAAATAGTTATGGGAACGTTTTGATAGTTGCGCTTGCGCATCGTGACCTTCACGCTAATATTGTGACGGGGCAGACAGAGAGGCGTTACTTCTTTGTCTTAATATCCCACGATGACCTATCAGTAAGTTAAGCAACGGTCCCGCGGTCATTTTGTGGATTGGTTAAGTTTTTTGGATTTGGTAAACTTTTTTTTATTCGGATGGACATACGTAGCTTCGATGCTTTTGCTACTTCACCGGGCATAAAGGCAAGCAGATCTAAATAAATAAAATAAATAAAAATGTTTATTTCATCAACTTATAAGTAAAACAATTTCATATTTTGGAATCAACTTTTAAGCAAAATATATGCTTGTGTTAGTTGATTCCGCTCTTCCAGTTTACAATAACAAATGTATAAGTGTGAGAGATAAACACTGTTTATAAAGTAATAATTATTACATGCAAAGTGTAGTAAGAGTAATTCAACTAACTCAGACGCACAAGGTGTGGGGTGAGCATGTATGAAGGCTATAAGAGTGTCAAATGCAAATAGATGATTAATTGTGAGTGAGAAAGCTTATGTGTAGGAGAGTGTGTGCTCTCTCCAGCCTTAATAAATGGTTTAAACACTACAAACTAAGCAACCTGCGCAAGAGGGCGCCCCTGGGGCTTGGACCTCGGCTCAGGGCGGTCGCTGGCGATGAAATTGAGGGATTATGACTTTTAGTATTTTATGGGAGTTTTGTGCATCTGTCGCTCCACTTTACAGTTGGCGGGCCTCTTAGACTTCGGGTCTACGAGGGCATCAGATGGTTCTTTGGAAGCTTAGGGTCAGGAGAACGAGGGGGGGATGTAGTAAACGGAGTTAGCAGGGAGTTAGTAGGCAGTTAAGTTAAAATAGTTAATTAGCTAACTGCGCGCGGTTTCACTCGCGTGACTCTCGTGCTCGAGGGAAGTTCATAATAAATAAAAGACTTCCTCTTTAAATGATCTATGAAAAACATTTCAAATCGGAGCAATAGTTCCTGATGATATCTATGAAAACCTTTTATATGTTCATAAGAATATTGATAGTTTTAAGAAAAAAAGCGACACTCATAATGTTAATACTAGAACTAAGCATAATCTCGTTTTACATTCTACACGTCTCCACAAAATAAGCAATTCTTTTATGGGGCAATGTATACGCCTCTACTAATACTAATAATGTTAGAGATCTTTCTACAAACAAGTTTAAACGATATGTGAAAGATAAATTATGTAAAAAAGCTTATTATTAAATTTCTGATTATGTCAATGACAAAACAGCTTGGGAGTGAGTTGCTCTGAAATAATACTGCTTTATTAATAATTGTAACATCAAAATTTAAAAAAGGATTCCTCTGAGCTTCATCCCAGTTCTTCTCAGAGTTGCCACGTCCAGAACTGGTGGTAGTAAAAGAAAGGGACGCATCATAATAACATGATTTAAAATATTTTAAATGTATTCGCGCGCTGTCGGTGGGATATGTGGGACTCGCCCTCTCCATAGCGTGGTATGCTAAACTCATACCACAAGGAGAGGACCCTACTACCACTAAAACCCCTCGGACACTCCTTCGATCCGCCGTTGGCGGGGGCCGGGTGCACATAAGCATTCCGGCATTCCGGCCCCCCGACGGCACCCGCGGCCAGTATGGCACCGCGGGATCTTCTGGGCCACACTTACAGTGGCCAATTATAGGGACGCCTGGAGTGTAGAGGCGTCCCTACTCCTCATAGTCATTCTGAGGGCCTAGATTAGTAACTTCTACATCATAATTAAATATAGTTTATAAATGAAATGAAAGGAATTTTCAAATTAGACCAGTAGTTCCTGAAATTAGTTCGTTCAAGGACACAAACTAACTCATCACTACATTGTATAAAACAAAGTCGCTTCCCGCTGTCTGTCCGTCCTTATGTATAATTTTTGACTTTAACTTTGAGATTCGTGCGTTCAAGCAAACAAACAACAAACGAAAATTATTCAGCTTTATTAGTCTAGATTATAAGTTATTAGCCTGCTCATGTTCTTGCCAATAAAGTAGCAAAAGCCTCGTGGTTAAAAAAAATAAACTACTAAATAAATAGTCTGCTTTTCTGACCCGACGGACTAAAATAAACGTTAAAAAAAAAAGTAGTAATTTCTCAAGTCGCGTGTACCGATACACAGACATTAACAATCCAATTAAATGATTTAATCACAACAGTTAATCAGATAATTATGATAATTAATCATTTGTTTATATTTATAGCTTCTTAAGAATCGAATCTCATGTTGATTGGTAATAAGGTTTTTCTTAGAAATCCGGAACCAGTTTTTTTACTGCACGGGTATACAAGCATTCAAGTCTTTCAGCGTGGATAGCATGGCAAAGAAACTAATGTACAACTAGCGACCCGCCCCGGCTTCGCACGGTTGCAATGCTGATGTATCATACATATAAACCTTCCTCTTGAATCACTCTATCTATTAAAGAAAACCGCATCAAAATCTGTTAGGTAGTTTTAAAGATCTAAGCATACATAGGGACGGACGGACAGCGGCAAGCGACTTTGTTTTATACTATGTAGTGAAGTAAACTCTATTATCTTATATATATACATCTTTACGGATTTATAAAGCAAACCACAGGCAGATTATCCATACCCATGAGGAGTAGGGACGCCTCTACACTCCGGGCGTCCCTATTATTGGGCAAATGGGCCTCTATAAGTGTGGCCCAGGAGATCCCGCGTTGCCATATTGGCCGCGGGTGCCGTCGGGGGGCCGGATTGCTTATGCGTGCCCGGCCCCGGCCAACGACGGATCGTTCATGGAGTGGCTGGAAGGTTTTAGTGGTGTAGGGTCCTCTACTCGTGGTATGAGTTAGCATACCACGCTATGGAGCCTACGGCTATTGGCTACGGAACCCTAAAAAAAAACCGGAAAAGTCGCCATCTTAGCTTAGTGTTTTAGTATTTTGTACAACTGCAACGAAAGTAGCGATCTTCTTAACAGATCGCGGGCCTCTCGGACTTCGGGTCTACGAGGGCATCGGAAGGTTCTTTGGAAACTAAGGGTCGGGAGGGCGAGTGGAGCCTCGTGGCTACCAGGAAAAAAGCTGAATGAATTTTTTATGATAGTAATTTGCATGTCGCGTTTTAATCTAATTAATACTTGCATTTAACCAATTATAAACACGAATGTCAACTATTGTCTTTTAAGTACACGTTTAAATACGAATCTTCATTAAAATGCAGTTAAGTAGCTTTTAGGCTGACCCCACATTAGGTGAGCACATTCCCCCACATTCATGTGTCACCTGCGGACGACAGTGGGGACAGCAGCGGTTGACGTGATTCATTAAAATTGTTAGATGTTAAGCTGTCATCACATTGGGCGAGCACATTCATCGGGCAATCGACGTGACGGTGTTCAGCGTTCGCGTATTTGATACGCTCGATAAACGCGGTCACCCAATATAGGAACATCGTAACAGCTGTCAATATACCTAATGATTATGAAGATTAAAACCAACGTTAATCAGTAATTCTTTATTTTTGTAAACATAGGTATATAGGAGCGTCAAAAGAGACCTTGCAGCGGTCTAGGCTGGCGCTATCCATCGTGGGCGTTGTAACGGTCGGAATTTAAAAATAAAAGCACACTGGTATTGTCCAATACGTTGTTATTTTATTTTCTCACAATTTAATACAAAATTACACACAATTAACAATATTAAACTAAATTGCGAGCCAATCGGTTAGCACGTAGTGACTTCGTTCTTCAGTTGTCCGCCGCCATTACTCGTAGTGACACTTAGTACCCTATTCGGGGTTACCCGCTCATATTTTTTATATTACCGATAAACTAATCGGCTGAAACTAAAACAGCATTGTAAAATCAAGTTATTAAAAAAAAATCGTAGACTAATCCATAATCGGCGCGCCGTCAGGTATATAGGGTGACTGGTAATTAGTGACCGATACCTAAACACATGATTGTGCTCATGATAACAAACAACTTTTACTATGGCACCAAAAAAAAATCAGCTGCTCCCTACCATGTTGACGAGTTATGTGAACATGAATGTATGGAACAGCTGATTTTTTTTCGCGATTTCAGGGTTGGTGCCATAGTAAATGTTGTTTGTTATCATGAGCACAATGATGTGTTTAGGTATCGGTCACTAATTACCAGTCACCCTTTATAGTTACATAGGTGTTTAAACAGAATAGAGTTTGCTATGTTTTGCCAACTCAAATGGTTGGCGTACAAAATTAAAATATATCAAACGTGCACCCTTACTTAAAACTACATTCATCCTTAAACTATACACACTTTCAAGCCTCTTTCCCATAGGGGGGGGGGGGAAAGGACCACTTTCGTCCTCCTGCTACAATCTTGACATACTACTTATTTATTAAATACTAGCGACCCGCCCCGGCTCCGCACGGGTACAATGCTGATGTATTATACATATAAACCTTCCTCTTGAATCCCTCTATCTATTTAAAAAAACCGCATAAAAACCCGTTGCGTAGTTTTAAAGATTTAAGCGTACAAATGGACATAGGGATACAGAGATATAGGGACAGAGAAAGCGACTTTGTTTTATACTATGTAGTGATGAAGCATCTAGTTACTGAAAAGATAATTCATTGTGAATTTACCAGCAGGCTAAGTAGGCTGGAGACTAGTGCGGCTGAATTTAAATATAGGGGGCGGCAAATTTAAACCCCATTTTTTTTTTTGCTTGCCGAATAAAATATCTTAAAAACTAAAATGTTTACTTGTTTATTAAGTAGTATGGGCGGCAAAATTTGCTCCATGCTTCACTATCCGATGCCTTCATAGACCCGAAGTCCGAGAGGCCCGCGAAAGGAATGTAGATCGAAAGTTGCACAAATCCCTTTATAATGCTAAAAGTCATAATGCCCAAGCCCCACGGGGGCGCCCTCTTGTGCAGATTGCTTAGTTTGTAGTTTTTAAACTATTTATTAAGGCTGGAGCTCTGCTCGCCTTTATGCCCGGTGAAGTAGCAAAAGCTTCGTGGCTTACTAAGTATGTCCGTTTAAAGCAGAAAAAAATAGGCTCGATGCTAACCAAAGCTACACTACGGGTGTTTAGCCGCTTGGGAATAAGCTTGTGGCTGCATGTAGCATTTAGGAATATAGTTACCGCAATACGATTTTTTACTAATTAGTATTACGATTTTATAAGGCGTTTAACCAAGTAAAATTAATCTTAAAATTAATCTTTATATAATATAATAAAATTCTACACGTGTGTCCGAAGCGTAGCGGTATTTGGCTCGCTATAAGTCTCGGAGATCGTGGGTTCGATGTCCCATACTGGACAAGAAATCTTTGTGTAAATTCTCAAATTTCTTTCAGGGTCTGGTTGGTTGAGTGACTACCCTCCGTGCCTAGGAAAGCACGTTAAGTCGTTGGTCTCGATTATTATAACATCATCTATAACAAGCGTATACCAGGGAACGTGCAGCAGCGTTTCCCTATGTATCACCAATGCGCCTGCTAAGCGTGGTGACTATGGCAAAACCCACCCTCGGAAGGAGGCCCATGTTCAGCAGTGGACGTTGCAAGGGCTGATGATGATGACTATACGTGTGTATGTCTCTGAACTCCTCCTAAACAACTGGACCGATTTGAATGTTTTTTTATTGTATGCGTCTGGATGGTTTATATTCACAAATCGTATATAATTTATATAAATATATTATCATGCAGGACAACGTCTGTCGCCTAGTAATCTATACTAATATTATAAAGCTGCAGAGTTTGTTTGTTTGTTTGAACGCGCTAATCTCAGGGACTACTAGTCCGATTTCAAAAATTCTTTCAGTGTTGGATAGTCCATTTATGTCAATTTATTTTTATAAAAAAGTTAGGGATCCGTACGAAAATTGCGATTTTGTAACCCAAGGTGTAAAAGCGAAAACCTATTTATGCGTGCGCTGCAAAAACTATTGACAATAGAACAAAATTATGTACTACGGGTTTGTAGGTCTTATTAAGATCTACAAAAAAGTCCGCGAGAGCATATATCTAACTATCATAGTTTACTCACCATAAGCGCTTTTATGTTCATAAAAAAATATTAAATCTTCTGAAGAAAGAAACTACGTTAAATGTATATCGTTACATTAATCCTTATCCCAATTAAACATAATGTTATCAAGGGTATTTATCTAGAAGTAAAATACTTTTTGTTTTATTCCAATCGGACATTTTGTTGAGAAATTATCACGAGTATAAAAATGCAAGGAATTGGTACCTAATAAGTAGTTATTTGCCATAATAGATAAAGCTGAAGAGTTTGTTTGCTTGAACGCGCTAATCTCAGCAACTACTGGTCCGATTTGAAATATTCTTTCAATTTTAGATAGCCCATTTATCGAGGAAGGTTATAAGCTATATTTTATTATAAAGTTTTTATAGGAACGGGAGTTACGTGGGTGAAATCGCGCGCGGAAAGCTAGTTATATATTAAGTTAAAGAGTTTGTTTGCTTGAACGCGCTAATCTCAGGAACTACCTACTGGACTGATTTAAAAAACTCTTTCAGTGTTAGATAGCCCATTTATTCACGAAAGCTATCGGCTATATTTAATTAGTTATTTTCCACAGGATAGAGATATATGCGAGAATCCGCGCTGGACAGCTAGTCTATACTATATAATATTACTAGCGACCCGCCCCGGCTTCGCACGGGTGCAATGCTGATGTATCATACATATAAACCTTCCTCTTGAATCACTCTATCTATTAAAAACCGCATCAAAATCCGTTGCGTAGTTTTAAAGATTGAAGCATACATAGGGATATAGGGACAGAGAAAGCGACTTTGTTCTATACTATGTAGTGATAAAGAGGAAAGATTTGTATGGAAGTATGTTTGTTACTCTTTCACATCAAAACTACTGAACGGAATTGGCTGAAATTTTGCACCGGGGTAGGTTATACGCTGGATTATCATATAGGCTACAAAACATCACGCTCTGACCCACTGGAGTAGAGTAACGCGGGTAAAACCGCGATGGATATCTAGTCACTACATAGTATAAAACAAAGTCGCTTTGTCTGTCCCTATATCCCTATGTCCCTATGTATGCTTAAATCTTTAAAACTACGCAACGGATTTTGATGCGGTTTTTTTTAATAGATAGAGGGATTCAAGAGGAAGGTTTATATGTATAATACATCAGCATTGTACCCGTGCGGAGCCGGGGCGGGTCGCTAGTATTTTATAAAACCTCACGTTCCATCCCACTGGAGCAGAGCCACCCTCGGGGGTAAACTGTCCAGTTATAAAATAAAACATGATAATGCCATCGGCCACCCTTACCATATTATACGAATTTCCCACGCTAAGGGATTTTCGCTCCAGTGAGTTCGCAAATCGACTAGCGTGTTTGAAGAAACGTATTTTGCAAAATTAAAGTGAGTAATAACAAAATTACAACTATTATAAAAGGGGATCTCCGTAGCGTAGCGGTATTTGGCTCGCTTTAAATCTCGGAGGTCGTGGGTTCGATCCCCACTCCGGACAGGAAATCTTTGTGTAAATTCTAAGATTTCTTTCCGTGCCTCGGAAAGCACGTTAAGCCGTTGGTCCCGATTGTTATAACATCATCTATAATAATCGTATATCAAGGAACGGACAGCAGCGTTTCCTGGTGTGGTACAACATAATACTGCGGTCGCCAACCCGCCTGCCAAGCGTGGTGACTATGGCAAATACCCTACTCCGGAAGGAGGCCCATGTTCAGCAGTGGACGTTATACAGGCTGATGATGATGTATATACTTTGTATCTGTAATACTCTGAATAACGTAGGTTTCTAATTAAAATGATTTTTGAAATCAGTCCAGTAGTTACGAAGTCTATTCAACGCAAACAAACAAATAAATTTGTCCTCTTTTTAATATTAGTACAGATAATAGCGACAGTTAAGTAACACCCTACCCATTGTTGAGCTTACCCCTAACCTGGCGGGCATCGAACCCGCACTATACCTAGCGTCACTGAACCATAGTGAGCGCAAAGTGTACGCTATACCATGCGTGAACAGTATAGTGCAGTATGTAAAGTATTATGCTCTACTTCATCTATACTAATATTATAAAGAGAAAAGATTTGTATGTAAGTATGTTTGTAAAGAATTGGCTCAAAAAGTACTGGACCGATTTTAAAAATTCTTTCACCATTTGAATGCTACATTATCACTGATAAACATAGGCTATATTTAATTATGAAGTTCCCATTGGAACGGGAGTTACGCGGGTGAAACCGCGCGCGGGAAGCTAGTATTTTAATATAGTAACTAGATTCGGTAAGCGGTTTCTCCTCCCGACCCTTAGTTTGCAATGAATCCATCCGATGACCTCGTAGACCCGAAGTCCGAGAGGACCGCGAACTGTAAAGTAGAGCGACAGTTGCACAAAAGTCATAGTCCCTAAATCTCATCGCCAGCGACCGCCCTGAGCCCACAGGGAGCGCTCTCTTATGCATGACGCTTAGTTTGTAGTTTTTAAACCATTTGTTAAGGCTGGAGCTCTGCTCGCCTTTATGTCCGGTGAAGTAGCAAAAGTCTCGAGGACAACTACGTATGTGCGACGGGAAAAACATCAAAAAGCCCGCGGTTTCACCCACATAACGTTTGCGTAGGAACTTCATAATTATATTTAAAAGTCATTTAATAGTCTGATTTCATTCATTATGTAAAGAAAGTAGTGGTCTAAGAGCAATGAGGTTATCGTAAAAATGAGGTAGATACGGCATCCCGGCTTGATAAATGGCACCACGAAACTGAGCCAATTGGCACACTTGGAACGCATGTCTGTCTCGTTTTTTCATATGCTAATTTTCATGCTGTCCTGTTTACTCTCTAGGGACAAATTTATGCAACATCATTGTCTAAGAGTTAATAATAATTAAAATGAAGAACTTCTTTGTTTATGAAATTTTTAAATTTTATCAATTATAATAATAATTAATCTTTTTAAAATTTCTCTGAAATGTAGCCTTTTAGAAAAGAAGTAGGTATAATATCTTCTTCTTCCTGCCCTTATCCCATATTACTTGGGGTCGGCGCAACACGTTTGTTTCTTCCATTCTGTCCTGTCACCCGTCACACTATCACTAACTTCCTTTTCTTTCATATCACTCTTCACACAGTCCATCCATCTTTTCTTTGGCCTTCCTCTCCCTCTCCATCCATCTACATGTATACTTAAAACTCTTTTTCTTTTTTTATTTTAATTTTTAACACACGAGTTACAAAAATACAATGGTATTATACATAATGTGCCGTGTGGTTTCCGGCTTAGAATAGACCACCCCATGTCCTCCCATGGGTGTCGTAAAAGGCGACTAAGGGACACATGGCTGATGGATGGGCAGCAGCATCTATTAGCTCAAGGTTTACATCTTACTGCGATCACCAATCCGTCTGCCAAGCGTGGTGATTATGGCAATATCCCTCTACGATCCTGGCTTGCCTAGGTCTGTTAAGAGGAGGCCCATGTTCAGCAGTGGACGTAAACGAGCTGTTGATGATGATGATACATCATATCATCTTCCCGCCAAACTGTTACGTTTAATGGCGGGATACGCGCTCTATTACCCTGTAGGTAGGTACCTACATAAACTTACTACTAATTTAAATATTATTACATGTTAATATAAGGTTTATATTTATATGTTGGTATGTTTTTATATAGGGTGACTGGTAATTAGTGACCGAAACCTAAACACATCATTGTGCTCATGATAACAAACAACTTTTACTATGGCACCAACACTGAAATCGCGAAAAAAAAATCAGCTGCTCCTTACCATGTTGACGAGTTATGTGAACATGAATGTATGGAACAGCTGATTTTTTTTTCGCGATTTCAGTGTTGGTGTCATAGTAAAAGTTGTTTGTTATCATGAGCACAATGATGTGTTTAGGTATCGGTCACTAATTACCAGTCACCCTATAGTATATGCTTTGTTACATAATATTTTTGTTATTAAACTTATTACTTTAATATTATCTATATTATGAGCTAACACGGGGTAGCGGATTAGTAATATTACACCTTTTTAGTAATATCCATTTCATCCCTCCTCTTCACATGACCATACCTAACAAGAAAAGAAGTAATACTTACCAATATTTTAATTTAGTCAGTATTAGCAGTATTTCTTTGATTCTTAAATTAATTCTCATTCATGTTCTAAGTAGAGTAACATTGCTCGCGCACCCACGCATCAACTCCCGCGCACAATATGTGCACACATGCACACCAACAGGTGAACACACGCGAAACTACATATACAGTGGGATGCTAAATATATTTAGTTTATTTTCTTGAATAATTATCATAATCAACCCGTACAACGTCGACAGCTGAACATGGACCTCCTCCCTTTGCCATAGTCACCATGCTGGCTGCCCGTTCCCTGGCCTACGATTGCCTTGAAAAGGTTAACGTGATTTCCGAGGCACGGAGTGTAGTCCCTCAACCATTTAGACCCGTAAATAAATCTTAGAATCTTAGGAAATTCTAAAAATATTCACACATTTTCGTATTTTTTATTTAAGAAATCTTTAAATCTAAAAGGAATAAAGTGTTCTGAGGGGGTTAATACTGTTTCATCATCATAGTTGTGTACATTTAAAGTTATTCCTTAGCTACACGCAACATGTTTTAAATAATTTGTGGATTTTGAAATATTTATTTTTTAAGTTTAGTATATAATCCCGTGGGATAATTTAAAAACCGAAGGAATAAAACGCGGACAAAATCGCGGGCATCAGCTTGTTTAAAATAAAACCATTTCTAATAAAATATTTTTATATCAGACTGTATATCTTATCACTTCTCTACCTTACTACGTGAGCTATCTACAATTTTATATTTTCATTTTACAAAAGTAAATATCAACTTTAAGTACTTGCAACAAGATTCATTCTCCACTACGCAAATGCATATAACACTTGGAAGGGATATGCAACACGACCAATTTAAATCGACCTCCCCTGCTCCTCTGGTCATAAGAAAAAATGGTATAATGCAGACATTGTGTATGTACGTTGGAAGTTCAATTAAAATTGGTTACGTTATACCGATTTTGAAAACCGAATTAGTAATTCATTCGCGAGTAGAACGTCGCATCGTATTGTCGCGGCCATTTTAGTTTTGTTTTTTTTTTATTGTTTTTTTTTTGTGTACGAAGTAACGTCGCATTGTGCCCAAAGTTTTGTATGTACGTTTAACAAAAGTTTAATGTGATTTGAACAGTTTTTAAACAATCCATTGGATTTTATTGTGTTTTAAAACAATGTAAGTACTTTTTAATATCATTATGTCATCAAGATAACTTTTAATATTGATAACAATTTGATAAAATCGTAAGTGATTTGAAATCAATAATTAGTTTGCGTGCATAATTAAAATTACGTTTCTATTCAAATACATATAAATATTTACTTATATTCTATGTGGTAACTTTATTTTTTCACTTATGATTCATTTCTTTTGACATAACATTTTTATAGTCACATTTGATAATAAGAGATGGCGTTGTTATCAATGATTATTATTTAAACGTTTTGCACAAACAAAACCTTAATCCCTACTATCATAATTCATACTTACTATAATACTATAAATGTGAATGTAAGTTTGTTTGTTACGCTTTCACGAGATAACTACTTAACCGATCATCATTAAACTTTGTAAACATATTTTTGGAGATTAGAAATAACTAGCTACGTTTTATTTAAAAAAAAAAACAAAGCTAGTCAAGCCGCGTGTATAAGAATTATTTTATTGTTATTCTTATTGGTTTGACATTAGCATTTTTAACCAAGGATTAATCAACTGTATGTTATTGTATATTTTCTCTGAGGGGAAGTGTATTGGGAATCGCTGGTCAGTGGGTAGTCTTAGGGGCGGATTTTGGGGTGTGTAGGACATATTTCCCATAGCGATATTATGCTAATCACACAACTGGGATAACCACCACCTCTACAACCCCCCAAGTGTTCTCTGAACGTAATTAAGGGCAACAGGTACTGGAGATTTAGAAAGTGGTGTGTTGAGCCCTAGATGAAATCTGTATCGAAACTTGTTGGTCCTTTACCTCCCTCCAGGATCGAAGGATACCCTAGCTTTCTTTTACATAGCGATGTTATGTGGATTAACCCACTAAAACCACACGGGTGTTTCTCTGAACGCCATTGAGCGCTTAAGGAACTTACACTGTCGAACCCGATATGGAATCTGTATCGAAACGTGTTGGCTCTCTACCTCCTTCCGGGCCAGGGTCCCTAAAGGACTCCGTATTATTGATGCCCATGTTCAGTAGTGTACGTAAATGAGCTGATACTATAGGTACGGTAAAGCCTAAAACATTGATCGTAGAGACCCGGCAAGGTTGATGATGGTGATGATGATCATCACCATCATCAGCCTGTTGTCGTCCACTGCTGAACATATTCCTCGGCCATTGATTTCCAAGTGCAGCTGGTTTTGCCAACTTGTGCCTGTCACGAGATTGGCCATACTTATAGGTAGCCACGAGGCTTTTGCTACTTCACCGTGCATAAAGGCGAGCAGAGCTCCAGCCTTAATAAATAGTTTAAAAACTACAAACTAAGTAACCTGCGCAAATGGGCGCCCCCTGTGGGGCTTGGACCTCGGCTCAGGGCGGTCGCTGGCGATGAGATGGAGGGATTACGATACTATGAAAAGTGGTGGCTAATTTTGTATGGAGAAATACTACTGAAATGAAAATGAAATGAAAACGTTTATTGATAATGTAGACGAATCGATCGTATATAAAAAGAGAAAAAAAAAATCTTGACTAATTCATTAGTATACATTTCAACAGTCATGTTATTAAATATAATTTAAATCTACCAATGTGGCATGTGATAGTCGCGTACTATAAATATAATCAGAATCAACCAGCGTGGGCTGGGATTCGGTCAGAAGCATAGAACGCGTCGCGAGCCTCGCCTTGCAAGGACGACCGGACCCTATCCTAGCTTCCTACGAGTCTTTCTCTATCTACCTACGTTGTGACACCCGGAGAAGAAAGACTATAAGAAACTCCGAGATCATTCTTTTGTCATCTTTTAAAGTCTTTGATTAATCATTTGTACATCTTTTAAAAACATTTTAGTATCTAGGTTAGTGATCCCCATACATCGATATGTAGGTACTCGCAGCAGGATATTGTGACGGAAACCATGAAACCTTTAAGTAAGTATCGAGTATAGGGAGCGCTCCTCCAGATTTACATATCTTTTTGTTTTACAATTGGAACATACCTACGGTCTGATCAGTTGTCTTACATATAGATTAACAATTACTAATTTATAAATTACATAGAATAGAATAGACTTTTAATTTAGATTACACTAATAAAAGACAGATAGATAGATATTCAAGTCAGCTGATATCTATGCTTACATTTTCCTGGAAGTAAGTAATTAATATCGCAATACTTACTTACTTACATCTCGTAGTTACTCAAGCATCCAGTGATTCATGTAATAGAATAGTAACTATACTTCATTCATAGAAATTCTTGTTATTGCCATTCAACGGGGCAATGCTGCCACCTTTTCTTTTCGGACGGACATACGTAGTTAGCCCCCTGGGTTTTGCTACTTCACCGGGCATAATGTGCTCGCCTTTATGCCCGGCCAAGTAGCAAAAGCCTCCAGCCTAAATAAATGGCTTAAACACTACATACCTACTAAGCAATGCTGCCAGCATTCGGGGAACGTTGCATAGACAAACAAACAGACAATAAAAAGTAGCCTATATTATAGGTACCTTTTTTCTTGTCCGGGGGGACTTGCCTTTTACGCATTCCCACCGCCGCTGCAGCGTATTCGCGCGCGGGCGGTGGAATTTGTGGGACTCGCCCTCTCCATAGCGTGGTATGCTAAACTCATACCACGAGGCGAGGACCCTACACCACTAAAACCCCCCGGACACTCCTTCGCTCCAGGGGGGGGGGGGGGCAGGTACGCATGAGCAATCCGGTTATTATAATAATATTAGTAGGATATATTATAAACGACCCAATTATTTCGACTTTTAATTTAATTTAATTTTCAACGTGACATTTAACTTGCAACAGTCACATTTCAACAAATTGATTATTGTGAAAAATATATTGTGTTATTGAATATTTCTTCATTTTAATAAGTATTAGAATAAGAATAAATGTCAAAAGCAACTTAAATTAATATGTGCGATTTTTATAGTTTACATCACATTCTTTAATATAAAATGGTTTGATTTAAAATATGCTCTCATACTCAAACTAAATAAAAATTTAAGGCGCGGTGAATAGACGACTTTTACGTATTAGTTTTGTCACTGTTGCTCCGCGTAGAAATGAAAGAGAAGCGAAGAGACGCCGCGATGGCGCAACGTTTCGTTCGACTCGTTCATTAATCCTTGCAAATATCTTATTCCAATCGATAAATAAAAACAACAGTTCCCTTTATTATTATATATTACATCACTGTTATTAATATTATCAAGATTTGTTTATAAATAATACAGTTACAATTGCTACAATTTCAATTTAAATGGTTATTTTATGGTTTTTTTTATCGAGGTAAATTTTTACCGAAAACGTGAAAACCCCCCATAAATATGATCAAGATTAACATATATTTTTTTAGCTGCTCTAAAATGAAAACATTTGGCTAAAAATCTGTTTTGTGAAGCCTATTTTGACTAAGTACAGCGCCTTAAGACGAATAAGCGCAGCCCGTGAATGACAAATACTTTTATTTTATCATCATCATCAGCCTGTTGTAGTCCACTGCTGAACATAGGCCACCCCCATCGATTTGCAGCGGGAACACTCGCTAGCGGCCTGCCTCCACCGACTCCCCGCGACCTTTATGAGGTCGTCGGTCCATCATTTGTATAAAAACTGGCCCGGAGAGACTTCGTTTATGCGGTGTCCTACATCTACCCTACCCCTGCGTTGTTGAGTTATGCGCTTACAAACACATTTTGCGATTCATTTTTATATTATAGATTAAATAAATTTAAAGCCTATGTCAAAATCAAACTATGTATAAAAGCCTATTATAAAATTGCTGATTATGTAAGCGACAACCTCCGTAGCGTAGCGGTATTTGGCTCGCTTTAAATCGGAGGTCGTGGGTTCGATCCCCACGTCGGACAGATAATCTTTGTGTAAATTCTAAGATTTCTTTCCGGGTCTGATTGGTTGAGGGACTACCCTCCGTGCCTCGGAAAGCACGTTAAGCCGTTGGTACCGATTGTTATAACATCATCTATAATAATCGTATGTCAAGAAACGGGCAGCAGCGTTTCCTTGTGTGGTACAACATACTACTGCGGTCACCAACCCGCACGCCAAGCGTGGTGGCTATGGCAAATACCCTCGGAGGAGGCCCATGTTCAGCAGTGGATGTTATACGCGCTGACGATGATATGAATACCTACGTGAAGATAAACTAGGTAGTTATAATTAAATATTGCGCATACATTTATCAAAGTGTCTATTATTATCTATCGTCACTTAGATAAAGTTATCTTTAGATATATATTTATCAGTTTATCAGCAGTAGTTTTATAATGGTCGGTGATAAAAGAATAACACTTATATACAGGGTGTCCCAAAAGATTACGTAGCTGGGAAGGGGGGTGATAGGGATGGTCACAAGGGTCACCAGAAAAATATAAAAAATTCCCTCTGGGTGTTTAAAAAAATAAATGGCATTTTTTAAAAGACTAAAAATTTTACACCGTATTTTGCGTTTGTTAAAATTGCTTAATTGCATGTTTTTACCTAACTTCTATTATTATTGATCCACTAAAATCTATAATAATGAATCTGAACTTAAACTTATTATGTATGAGTAAAGGAATAATGACCAGCTGACGGACGGACTACTTTGTCTGTAATATCCTACAATTTGCTACCTGTTAGTTAAATATCTAGCTTAATTCATAGAATAAGATTAATTGTGTAACATTGTGATTCTGACAAGTACAAGTGTATGTAAATACCTGAGTGCTGAATAAATTCATTAGTTCATTACTTTTACAAACACAGTACTTTTAAGGTATTACGAAACGCGGGTGAAGTCGCGCGCGTGATCCTAGTAACATACCTACTCTTATGTTGCGGTTCACAATCATTCGAAAGTTTACTATCTCGCGAGATATATTTATATCATCTTCATCATCATCATCATCAGCCCGAGTAACGTCCACAGCTGAACAGCTTCCGTAGGGAATATATTTGCCATAATCACCACGCTTGGCAGGCAGATTGGTGGCCGCAGTATTATGTTGTACCAGGAAACGCTGCTGCCCGTTCCTGGATATACAATTATTATAGATGATGTTATAATTACGACGAACGACAGCTTAACGAGCACTCCGAGGCACGGAGGACAGCCTCTCAACCAATCAGACCCGGAAAGGAATCCTTGAATTTACATAAAGATTTCCTGTCTAGCGTGGGGATCGAACCCACAACTCCGATATTTAAAGCCAGCCAAATACCGCTACGCTACGGAGCTAAATACATGGTAAGTATAGAAAAAAATTACCATGCCATGTAAAACTACTATTAATTTTATGAAGAACATCTGTTAAAACTATTTCAATAGCGAAGGCCATGTACATAAGAATACATAAGAACAATAGGTATACACGAATACTATTTACTATCTATATTAATGTGAATTTTTGTGTCACCTTGGCTTGAATGTTACGTCGGTACATTATGTTTTGTTAAAGATATTTTGCCGTGTGGTTTCCGGCTTAGAATAGACCACCCCATGTCTTCCCATGGGTGTCGTAAAAGGCGACTAAGGGACATATGGCAGATGGATGGGCAGCAGCATCTATTAGCTCAACGTTTAAATCTAACTGCGATCACCAAGCCGTCTGCCAAGCGTGATGATTATGGCAATATCCCTCTACGATCCTGGCTTGCCAAGGTCTGTTAAGAGGAGGCCCATGTTCAGCAGTGGACGTAAACGGGCTGTTGATGATGAATGATGAAAGATATTTTTGTTATAAATGTTTTCAAATCTTGGTTAATATAGTTACATTTAATTATATTAAAATGTACCCTCCCGACACTTAGTTTGCTAAGAACCTTCCGATGCCCTCGTAGACCCGAAGTCCGAGAGGCCCGCGAACTGTAAAATAGAGCGACAGTTGCACAAAACTCCCCTAATAAAAACTAAGAGCCATAATCCCTCAATCTCCCCGTCAGCGACCGCCCTGAGCCGAGGTCCAAGTTTCACAGGGGACGCCCTCTTGCGCAGGTTGCTTAGTTTTTTTTTTTATCCTTTATTCAGAACACAAAATCAAAATTACAATTAAATTGTTCCTCGCCAAGCGACAGTGTTTAAACCATTTATTTAGGCTGGAGCTCTGCTCGCCTTTATGCCCGGTGAAGTCAAAAGCCTCAGGGCTAACTAAAAATGTCAGTCCGAAAAAAAAAAAAAAAAAACTGGTCGCTAAATAGCCCGCTGGTTGCTGAAAGCTTAAAAGCAATAATTGTAGTCGATTATTGCTGTGTTTGATGATAGATCATCTCGCTGTCTAATCAAATTCATTTTTAAACATGCATACAGTTCCATCAACTTTTTGTACGTCTAAAATGAGTTTGTTTTATATATACGTATCTATTTAAAGTGTTTAATAGATTATCTTATTCGATAATGTAATCATATACCTAAATGATGGTTGCGAAAAGTCATATAACACTTAGCAAGATACTTAACAGCTGATCTTAGTCAGCTGTTAAGATATTTTAACAAACTACTGACTATGATTATCATAACCATTTTTTAAAACAAACTATGATCAACGAAGAAACATATAAATTACCTATATTCAGATTATATGTACCTACGTTGAGCATAGCTTGAGTAAATCTATGCTAAAGGTAAAACGTAAAAATTAAAGTGCTATACTTTAGTTATTTCGGACCATCGGATCATCAGTACGTCATCAGGACACCCCCTTTCAGGGGGTGAAAGTACTGATGATTATAAGCAACTTTTAATACGAACACAGAACACACGAAAAAAAAAATCTGCTGTTCCATACATTTTGTCGAGGTAAGTGAAAATAATGGTATGGAACAGCTCATTTTCTCGACTCACGCCCCAACTCTTACAACTTCGTGAGTACAAATCTTACTCTTTAAAAATATAAATATTATTGACATTTGACATTTGTGAGCTCCAATTCAATTTTGGATTACATTTTAAACCGAATGATTAATATTTTTGCCGTGTGGTTTCCGGCTTAGAATAGACCACCCCATGTCCTCCCATGGGTGTCGTAAAAGGCGACTAAGGGACATGTGGCTGATGGATGGGCAGCAGCATCTGTTAGCTCAAAGTTTACTTCTTACTGCGATCACCAATCCGTCTGCCAAGCGTGGTGATTATGGCAATATCCCTCTACGATCCTGGCTTGCCAAGGTCTGTTAAGAGGAGGCCTATGTTCAACAGTGGACGTAAACGGGCTGTTGATGATGATGATGATTAATATTTTAGTTGCCAGAACGTTTCACCGGTCAATTATTGTAGTGCGGGGTTAAAACCTTAACCTCACTACTAAGACATTTACTAAATAGAAAATTCTAGTAAATCAATTTTTTGCCCAAACCCTCGACCGAAAATCATAAAACAACATACATAGTTTACACCTGTTATCGTAACGGTTATCGCGCATGGTCCCCTAAAATGTAGTCACTATTGAGGTGACAGGTGCGTAAGCAAAATGGCGGCCGAATCGGCGCACGCGCATCCGTTGTTTAAATAAAAAGTGTAACAATCTGTCATGTTATTGTTGCTGTAATGTAAAATAGGTATTCATTTTGAATTTTGTTGCAAGGTTTATAACAAAATAAATATTAATTTGTTATTTAATTTATTATATTTTAAAAATAAAAGTAACTGCCTAGAACCTATAGAAAACAGATGTCAGTTGATATAAAAATAAATAAACTCGTGCATAAAATATTAATTATATTTCATTTAAAAAAATTACAATTATCTATAAAAAATAAATGAAGAAATTTCCATTTATGTTTGATTATTTACAAGTGCTTGTAATTGATTTACTGTTACTGCTAGCCTGCATCATCCCACTGCTGGGCAAAGGCCTCTCCCCATGACTTCCAGCTCTTTCGATCCAGGGCTAAAGTAGGCCACCGGTCGTTTGTTTTGTCCAACTCGTCCCGCCATCTTCTACGGGGTCTGCGACGCCTTCTTACTGTGTCAGGGCTCCACGTGGTGGTTATTTTGGACCACAGCTTATTGGCCATACGGCAGACGTGGCCAGCCCATTGATTAATTGATTAACGTAAATAAAAATGTTTTTTATTTTATAGTACCTAATAATAATTCGACGAGCAAAGCCGGACATATGCTAGTGACTAGCTACTAGTATTAAAAATATAGTCGCTTCCCTCTATCTGTATATATGCTTAGATATTTAAAACTACGAAACGGATTTTTAACGCGTTTTTTTATTAGTTAGAGTGATTCAAGAGGAAGGTATATATGTATTAGCATTGCACCCGTGCGAAGCTGAAGCGGGTCGCTAGATTTGGTATAAAAATTGGGGCGTGCAGCTTATGGCTTCGTTTACGGAAACGCGGGGCCTCACGCGGCGCGTTGTGCGGCGTGGCCCGCACTGAAATCAAACATATGGGGTTGTATGAGTGCGAATGAGATGCGAGACGGCACGCCGCACGCGACGCGTCGACACCCCGCGTCTCCATAAACGAGGCCTAAAGGCGGAAACACATTATTTAAACGCGACGCGACAGCACCCACATGACGTCGCGTCGGATGTTGCTAGTGTGATTCTGGTCTATAGAAAACAATACATTTGATTCGACTCAACACGCATCGCGTTTCATCGGGTCGCGTCGCGTTTTAATAATGTGTTTCCGCCTTTAATGATACTTACTTACTTATGTAAATATTTAATCATTTATCGTGTTGTCTCTCTTACATATAAATGGTAAATAACACAAATCACTGTCATGGCCATTGAGGGTGCAATTGCATCTCGTCTCATTTATAGTTAAATCATTAAATAAATGGACGCACCCTTCACCCCCTTCGGTAGATTGCTTTTTACCTGACCCCCCTTTGTGCCATAGGTGGTATACGGCGCTTATTGGTTTCCCTGAAAACAAAAATACCTAAAGTTTAATTACTTTTTTAATAAACATTACGTTCCCCATAGTGATAAAGAGATTGGTAAATTTTGACGACCGGTTGGTTTCCACCATGGCCGAATGGTTAAGGCATAAGGGGCTATACGCAGGTTCTTTTCTTTTATTTTTTAAGATTACTAGCAGAGTTCTGCATTGTAGTATTCTTACTAGTATTATTGTTAACCCCTCGTGCTAAGCTAAAATGCTTGTGTTACGAGTGGGTTCACTTCGATATTTCAATGGATGGGGATCGAACCGGCGAACACATGATCATAAGTCCTGCGCCCTAGCCATTTGGCTACAGCCGCCAGGTTCAAATACTGCCGGTGTTCTAAATTTATTAATCTCAATTTTGAAATGTATATCTATAGTAGGTATCATCATCACTCTGCCCTTATCTCAATTTGTTTTGTGTCGGCGCGACGCGTTTTTCTTTTCCATTCTGGGGATAGACAAAATGCCACTACATCGGAGCGATCGCTTGCACAAAATCGGTAACGGAAATGGTTTCGAAATTGAGATTAATATATCAAACCCACCGACAAGTTTCGAACCTGGATCTTATATCTGCTAATGACATAACCATAGGCCACGGTAGAACCCAAAACGGCCACCGCGGTGCCGACATTATGAAACAAAAAAAAATTGACATGTAAACAAGTGATATTGTTCCTATGATATTGCACAGTACCCCGATGTTATACAAATAACATTTCTGGATTTGATTTGTAAAGTCTTTCATGACTCAATTGGCCATTTTTTAAACAAATAACGAAGTGTACAATGTAAGGCATAGTATCGGGGCCGGATTGCTTATTACCCGGCCCCCGCCAACGGCGGATCGAAGGAGTGTCCGAGGGTTTTAGTGGTGTAGGGTCCTCGTGGTATGAGTTTAGCATACCACGCTATGGAGAGGGCGAGTCCCACATATCCCGCCGCCAGCGCGCGAATACGTTGCAGCGGCGGCGGTGGGAATGCGAAGATGCATTCCCTCCCAAACAAAAAAAAAGGCGTAGTATTGTTACGCATGTGTGCGTAAGTTATGTATGTAAACGCCAAGGCATAGTTATACCGCCTTACTTTTAATTTTTTCTGGATACATACCATCCACAGTTTCGAATTCTCCTTCAGCTTTAGCGCCAGTTAATCCAATATGAATGAAAGCGTCTAATTTTATTTCGTTTTTTGATTCTTGCCACAGTTGTTGAATCATCGTCAGCTCTTCAATGGTGTCTGGATAAAACAGTTTAGCGTCTTCTGCTTCACAAATTTCTTTAGCTTCCACCCAGGATCTGCGTGTGTTGTGTATCTTATAAAACATGTGAGTCAATTCTTTGTACTGGTACTTAGTCCAATCGATAGATTTTGTGTCAACTGCAAAAATAAAAAAAATCTTACACTTGATCCCACGCGTGGTTCCACCAGCTCCCGCGGGAACTTCATAAATAAATATAGCCTATGTCACTCAGGGTGAATGTAGCTTTGCAATGGTGAAAGAATTTTTGAAATCGGCACAGTAGTTTTTGAGTTTATTCGTTACAAACATACACACAATCTTTCAACTTTATAATATTAGTATAGATATAATACAATACAATTTTTTTTTATATTACTAGCAGAGTTTTGCAGTCTACTAGTCTTCTTGTTAACCCCTCGTGCTAAGCTAAAATGCTTGTGTTACGACTTACGAGTGGATTGAACCGGCGACCTCAAGATCATCAGTCCGACGCCCTATTCATTGGGCTACGGCCGCTTAACATAATATAACATACCGTCGGTAGTAGTGCAATCTATACTAATATTATAAAGCAGAGTTTGTTTGTTTGTTTGAACGCGCTAATCTCAGGAACTACTGGTCCGATTTCAAAAATTCTTTCAGTGTTGGATAGTCCATTTATCGAGGAAGGTTATAGGCTATATATATTTATTACGAAGTTCCCACGGGCACGGGTGCTACGCGGGTGAAACCGCGCGAGGGAAGCTAGTAATGCATTAATCTATATCTATCATTTTCATTATCATCAGCCCGTATTATGTTCACTGCTGGACAATGACCTCCCATAGTAATGGTTTTCACGCTTCGCAGGTGGATTGGTGAGCACAGTATTACGTTGTAACATACAAAGAAACGCTGCTGCCCGTTACCTTGTATACAAATTGTTATAGATGATGTTATAACAATCGGGACCAACGGCTTAAAGTGCTTTCCGAGGCACGGCGGGTAGTCCCTCAACCAACCAGACCCGGAAAGAAATCTTCGAATTTACACAAAGATTTTTTTTTTTTTATTAATCTTTCAAAATTATTTTACATATTACATTTTTTAAGACTCGCCAAACTGTAGTGTTTATAGGCGAGAGACGCTCGTTCTTAAACCAACTTATTTATCTAAAATACATATTATTATTTTTATTATATTCTAAAAATTAACTATACTTACTTACAAATAAAGTGTTATTATACATATAATACCAAATGATACGACATACCAATATACATAACAACTTTAAATGAAACATACCTACTATCATAATAATATCTTAATCACAAAACCACGTAACAAGTAGGTATAGGTACAATAAAACAGATTTACCCGCCCTCATTCAACAACAATGCTGTAAGTTTATTTTTTAATAAACCTTTACTTAATTTTGGCACTTGCCTAAGCAAATCTATTCTATTAAACAGCCTAGGAACCATATATTTGGACATCCTTTCTCCATAGTAGTTTGTCACTTTTGGTACGACTAGTTTTTTCTCCCTCACACTTCTTGTGCTGTATTTATTGTTAACAGTTTCTCTGTGTTCTTTTTTCCTGTACGGCGTGGGGATCAAACCCACGAGCGACTGTTTTCTTGATTACTTACTTGATTTTTTTTTATTTCCGCTCAGTTTTTTCTTGCATATAAAAGGTATGTAGCACCAACCACTCCCTATGCCTTCTGGAGTACAGTTACATACTGAGTCGTTAATTGTCAGGTCTTTAAGCATATGAACGCAATCTTCATCTGTCGTGATGTAACGTATGTTGTTCGGCTCTCCTGCATGCCATCTGTGGTATATCTTGTCTATTGGGATATCTGTAATTGATAAAGTATTTAAAATATTAATAGCGTAGCCTTATATCAGTGGATCCCAATCTTTAACCGACGAAAGATCATTTTACAAAATGACCACCTGTTATGCGCAATCGCCCTAAAATTAATACTATAACAATAACTACTACCATCCGAAGCCCTCGTAGACTCGAAGTCCGAGAGGCCCGCGAGCTGCAAAGTAGAGCAACAGTTGCACAAAACCCCCTAAAATACTAAGAGTCATAATCCCTCAATCTCACCGCCAGCGACCGCCCTGAGCCGAAGTCCAAGCCCCACAGGGGGCGCTCTCTTGCGCAGGTTGCTTAGTTTGTAGTTTTTAAACCATTTATTAAGGCTGGAGCTCTGCTCGCCTTTATGCCAGGTGAAGTAGCAAAAGCTTCGTGGCTAACTACATATGTCCGTCCAAAAATAAATAAAAGCTAAACAAATAATAATTTCTGTATGATATAAAATATTATGTTTACTGAGTAGATACTTTGCTGCGTCGCAATATATTTTAAGCAGCTTCAGGTTCTTTTACTGTACTTCCAGGGACGTTCAGTGGTCCGTGGACCTTCGGTTGGGAACCACTGCCTTATATAAATGATTCGTCTCGCGCAATTGTTAGATACCGGCCGTCGTACTTGCCACATACCACCCGAGCCAGTCACGCTCTGTGCGAGAAATAAGTGTCAAAAGCTTCGTTAAATGTTGATTATAATTGAAGTAATATGCCAGTTTGCGTAATAAACTGTGTAAAAATAACACTACAAGAAATAAGAAGGACATCGGGGTCACATGCCATCGCTACAATCATCATTTTAGCCGTAGGACGTCCACTGCTGGACATAGGACTCCCTCATAGGTTACAGTTAAAAGCGGCCTGCATCCACCGTGATCCCGCGGCCTTAACCATCTGTCCATCTGGTTGTTGGACGTCCTACACTACGCTTGCCGATCCGCGGTCTCCATTTTTTTGGCCTCGTTACAGTGTTTTTAATTAATAAAGCGACCGTAGCCTTTTGGCGTCGGACTTGCGATCATGTGGTCGCCGGTTCGATCCCCACCCATTGCACTACCCACGTGAACCCACTCGTAACAAATATTTTAGCTAAGCACGAGGGGTTAACAAGAATACTAGTGGACTAAAAAAACTCTACAAGATTTCCTTAAAAAAAAACTTGTATACAAAAACAGCACTTGGGACTATGAGTTCACTTTGGGTGTGATGATTTCTATTACCAGTGCCGGATTAAGCCAGCGCGGGGCCTGTAGCAAATACTGTCCAGAGGCCCCTCTTAATGACTCAGAGTCGCTCAACGAGTTTTTTTTTGAGTGAAGCAATGATTCGGTTCCATAGGTTTTTTTATTGGATCCAATTTCTCAATTTATTTTTATCCTGGTGGGCGGGGCCCTCAAATCATAGCGGGGGCCCCCAAATCAACGCGGGGCCCATAGCATTTGCTACTCTTGCTATATGGCTAATCCGGCACTGTCTATATCTCCCATTTCCGTAAGAATTGCATACATAAATATAAGCTATAGCCGTTCTTCATAAATGGCTATCTAACACTGAAAGAATTTTTAAAATCGGACCCTATTCGGAATGCTTTTTGTTTCTGAAGCTGAGAAGATTAGCGTCTTCTAGCCAACAAACAAACTGTACAACTTTATATATATATATTAGTATAAACAAGCTGTGCTCCGCGTGGTTTTAACCGCGTCACTCTGCTACAGTGGGTCGGAGCGTGATATTTTGTAGCCTATATGTTAATCCAGCGTATAACCTATCCCGGTGCAAACTTTCAGCCAAATCCATTCAGTAGTTTTTGCGTGGAAGAGTAACAAACATCCATCCATCCATACTTACAAACTTTCGCGTGTATAACATTAGTAGGACTGTAATGTAACATACCGTCAACTGTCACAAATTGCCCTTCAACCTCTGCATCAGTTATCCCAATATGGAATAAAGCATTTAGATTTTTATTCGCCGTTGTCGATTCATCCCACCACTTCTTGATCATTTTTATTTCATCTTCTGATTCTGGGTAGAACAGTAAGGCGTCTTCACCCTGGCATGTAGTTTTTGCATCTATCCAGGATTTCCTTGTATTGTGTATCTTATATAAGCTGTTAGTTTCCTCTATAAAAGTATAATGGTTTGAATCTTCACCTGAAAGAAATATAGTTATTTTACTTTACTTTATCAGTAAGCCACAAGGCTATCGCTACTTCCACCCTCGTCCTCCAGACCCTTAGTTTGCAAAGAACCATCCGATGCCCTCGTAGACCCGAAGTCCGAGAGGCCCGCAAACTGTAAAGTAGAGCGTCAGTTGCACAAAACTCCCCTAAAAGTCATTATCCCTTAATCTCATCGCCAGCGACCGCCCTGAGCAGAGTTCCAAGCCCCTCAGGGGACGCCGTCTTGCGCAGGTTGCTTAGTTTGTAGTTTTTAAAACATTTATTAAGGCTGGAGCTCTGCTCGCCTTTATGCCCGGTGAAGTTGCAAAAGCCTCGTGGCTACCTACGTATGTCCATCCGAAAAAAAAGCTATCGCTACTGCGATTCCGGCTTGGAAAGAATTACCATATCTTCCTATGGTTGTCATAAGAGTTATCCAGTAACCTGGATAACGTAGTTTTCTAATGTTAAAAGATTTTTTTTAATCGATCCAGTAGTTCTGAAGCCTATTTAATGCAAACAAACAAACAATAGATTATTTCATTGCGGGGCGTAGGATTCGATGCCCACACCGGAAAAGAAATGTGTAGATTAAATAAAAAATCTGTTCTGGTTGGCTGAGAGACTACCCTCCGTGCATTAGAAAGCAGTTTAAGCCCTTAGTATCGACTGCATAACATCATCTATAACAATCGTATACCAAGGAATGGGCGCGTTTCCTTGTCTGTTACAACATATTACTGCGGTCACCAACCCGCCTGCCAAGCGTGGTGACTAAGGCAGCTACCCTCCCTCGGGAGGAGGCCCATGTTCAGCAGTGGACGTTATACAGGCTGATGATGATGAAGTTCAGACTATGTAGTTACATGTATAAACAGACACAATATAAACACTAAACAACACAGCACATATTTTCAAAATCATTTTCACAATATTATTTGTTAAAAAACATACATCACTGGAGCTAATTTACTTCTAGATAGCCTCTTGTACAGTCAACAGTTTATATATGAAAGGTGCTACCAATGGTATGCGCCATCCCTTTAACGATAGTTAGTGATTGTGTGTGTGTTTTTTTTTCGGACGGACTTATTTATTTAGCTACGAGTCTTTTGCTACTACACTCGGCGTAAAGGCGAGCAGAGCTCCGGCTTTAATAAATGGTTTAAAAACTACGAACTAAGGAACCTGCGCGAGAGGGCGCCCTCTACGGGGCTCGGACCTCGGCTAAGGGCGGTCGCTGGCGATGAGATTGAGGAATTAATATTATTCCCACTTCGTAGGGCAGTTCCGTGCAACTGTGGCTCTTCTTTACATTTTGCGGTTCTTTGCAAACTAAGGGTCGGGAGGGCGATGGAGAACGTGGGCGTACTCTTCTTCGGCGGGTCGAGTTATTATGTTAGTAAAGACATTTTATTACAACACAAGCTTCCCGCGAGCGGTTTCAACCGCGTACATCTCTTCTCCGTAAGAACTTCATAATTAACATTGAAAGAGTTTTTCAAATCAGACCAGTAGTTACCGAGATGGTTGAGTTCAAGCAAACCAACAAACTCTTCAGCTTTATAGATTAATATAGAAGTATGGATATAGATTTTATTGTTGCAATCTATTTTTGTTTTGACCTATTACAATATATAATATACCTATACGTGAAATATGAATCCTTAGATAAATGATTAGTCTCGCCTACGACATCGATACCGCCGTGGTACTCGACAAATAAGGCAAAAAATACTACGCGTAATATGCCAGATTTCGTAGTTACACTGTGTAAAACTAACACTACAAGTATCATCAGTACTTATACACACTATGATATGATAAAATAAAATTTATATTTTTACAACAATAAATCAATCACGACAGGCGATATCTCCTATTATAGGGATGGCGTATAGTTTGGATGCTCCTTACGCTGTGGATTACCGTTCGTGGTAACCTGTTATATGTTTGGTATAAATTTACTACAAGAATATCTTTATGAACAGGAAAAACATAATACAAAATGGAAATACCAGAAATTGGAGTAAAGAAAAAAAAGTGTTTACAAATACATGACTCATTATCATCATCATAATCAGCCAAAAGTCCACTGTTGAACATGGGTATGGGGTTTTTTATAGTCACCACGCTTGGCAGGCGGATTGGTGACCGCAGTATTATATTGTAACAGACAAGGAAACGCTGCTGCCCGTTCCCTGGTAAATACTTGACATTTGTTACCGTATGTTAGGCATTCCCTCCGCCACTGCGGAGTTCCCGCGCCAGCTAAAGGGTATATGGGACTCGTCCTCTCCATAGCGGTGGTATGCTAATCATACCACGAGGAGAGGGCCCTGCCCACTAAAACCTCCCGAATACTCCTCAGTCCGCCATTGGTGAGGGTTCCAGGTACTTTTGGCTATGTGGGACACACTCTGGCGGCACCCGCAGCCATAGAGGCACCGCCGCGCCGCGGGCTCTCCTGAAAAGCCAGTTACTGAGATGCCCGTAGTATCAGAGCGTCCCTACCCTTCACGGGTCGGCCTCTAAGGAAGAGGGGCACATTTTTCCTATCCGCAAGGCCGAGACTAGGGCGGTAGGCGCAACACACCGTGTGCGGCAGGTGGGCAGAGGGATCACCCTCCCTCTCCCGCTCCGCGGCCTTCTTCTGGGATATGACGCGCCCGCAGAAGGAGGCCACGACCTCCTGCAAACTCTCGCTTTTGATGATCTTTGAGATGAGGGTCGGAGCCCAACTCCTTGACCAACTCGGCACGCTTGCCGGACCACGCCGGACACTCCACCACCGTACTGTGCAGGGCCAGATTTAGAAGTGTGGAGGCCCCTGGGCAACAAAAGAGAAGAGACCCCCTGTCCACCAATTAGTTTCCCTCTACATGTGTAAAAAAAATTAAGTATGTACCTACTTTTCAGGACGATTTGAATTCTGATATTTTACTGATTGTCTTATTTAAGTGAACCGTTATTACAATATTTAAGAACTATTCAATTAATCATGATTTTACAAAGAACCTACTGTACGTATAGGTACAAAACCAAAAAAAAAAGAAGAAAAGTTGTAGAGTTTACTTGTCAGAATTTGAAAGATTTTGAATCTCTATTGTGGGGGCCCCTCTATTGTGGAGGCCCCGGGGCAGTTGCCCTAGATGTCCTCCCTTAAATCCGGCCTTATTATATTCATAGTAACTAGGTACATTAGACACTGGTTAGTCGAACAAGCATTCTATAGTTAAGACGAATTTATTAATTATTCATTTCTTTATTCTTTAAAATACAAATAGGGGAATTACATTTTACAAACACTCATCCACGGGCACAAGCATCTCGGTAAATGACAGTTCAACAAAGTTTTTAATACATTATAATTATCTGGCATTGTAAATAATGGTCGGTATTATTTAATCATTGAAAATATTCTGACACGTCTAATTTTGGAAATATTTGAGAATAAATACCTATTACAAAAATGGCGTAAAAGCCTTTTTAGGGTTTCGTAGTCCACAAGGAACCCTTATAGTTTCGTCATGTCCGACCATCTGTCCGTCCGGGCTCGTACCCTCGTTACTGCACCGATTGTCACGAAAATTGGTGGAGAAAGATGTATATTGAAGATCCAAAACTTTTTTTTTCAGCCCGGTCCCCAGTCAGTACCATAAAACAAAAAGGGAATTAAAAAAAAAAATCGACTAACCCCATCGTGTAGGGTATCGTTGGAAAGCTCTCTTAAAATTCAACAAAGATTGCCTTAGGAATATGTATAGATCATACACCCCAGTCTCGAGATAACCTAATACAAAGTTAAAATTAGAGCGTCCCCCCCCCCTAAACTTTCAAATTATTACTAAATATTATAAAGTTTAATTTTGTGAATTGTGAATTATTTGAGTAAAATACACACAAATAATTATCCCGAGAATCAATAAGAACATCACACTTACAAGATTCAAGATCCCGTTTTTATATAATATTTTGTATTTTGATATTGTGAAACTTTTTGAGTAGAAAAAGCAAAATACTTTCGTCGAAAGCGGGACTTATTTGTTTTTTTTTTCGGATGCACTTACTTAGAAAGCCTCGATGCTTTTGCTACTTCACCGGGCATTAATGCGAACCGAGCTCAATAAAACATAAAGGTATAATAAAAATCAGAATTTTGGAATACTTATTATTTTATTTGATTTTAAAATAATAACGTTTACATTGCAAAAATAGACAGAATACATATTTGTTGATAAAACTGTCTTACTTAAAAAAAACTGTCTGGACTCTTGGAGGCTAATCACGCAACAATACTGCTATGAATGACTTCGATGAAAAACGTCTTCGCTACTCAAGGCCGGATTTAAGGTAGGGCATCCAGGGCAACCGCCATGGGGCCTCCACAGTAGAGGGGCCCCCACAATAGTGATTTAAAATCTTTCAAATTCTGACGAGTAAACTTTACAACTTTTCTTTTTTTTTCGGTGTTGTTCCTTTACATATAGTACCTACTTTGTAGAATCATGATTAATGTAATACTTAGTTCTTAAATATTGTAATAATCAGTAAAATATCAGAATTCAAATCGTCCTCAAAAGAAGTATACTTCAAATTTTATACAAATACTAATTAGTGGCCAGGGGGCCTCTTCTCCTGCCCCGGGGCCTCCGAACTTCTAAATCCGGCCCTGTCGGTACTACAGCGTTTACTATAACTATGTTATGCCAATTTAATAAATGAATGTAGCTTTAATAAGACAGTAACAATAACATAGGCAATGTGTTACAATAACCCTACAGTAATTTGAATTTGAGAAGCGGCCGTAGGTCGCCGGTTCGAACCCCACCCATTGCACTACCGACGTGAACCCACTCGTAACACAAGCATTTTAGCTTAGCACGAGGGGTTAACAAGAATACTAGTAGACTGCAAAACTCTGCTAGTAAGCTTTTTAATAAAAAAGAAAGAAAATAAAAGAAAAAGAAGACGTATCGTTTCGTGTTTAGGCTCCCGATTTAAATTTACCACCAATAACAACAGTGGTCAATATATTCACCAAAGTCGAGACTGAAGATTTTCGGACCTACGTAATTAGCTACTTTGCTATTGCTAATACTTATATATAAAGGCGAACAATGCTCTAGCCTTAATAAATGTAAAAAAAAACTACTAAAGCAACATGCGCACACGCACGCACGGCTCTGTAGGACCTCGGCTGATGGCAGTCGCTTGCGACAAAGGAAACATGACTTAAGTGGATACTAAACCCACCCATTATTTAACTTAGAATCTAAATTAAAAACACAAATCATCATCATCATCATCATCATCAGCCCGTATATCATCCACTGCTGAACATGGGCCTCCACCCGGGGGAGGGGATGTTTGCCATAGTCACCACGCTTGACAGGCGGATTGGTGACCGCAGTATTATGTTTTACCATACAAGGAAACGCTGCTGCCCGTTCCTTGATATACGATTATTATAGATTATGTTATAACAATCGGGACCAACGGCTTAGCGTGCTTTCCGAGGCACGGAGGGTAGTCCCTCAACCAACCAGAACCGGAAAGAAATCTTAAAATTTACACAAAGATTTCCTGTCTGGCGTGGGGATCGAACCCACGACCTCCGAGATTTAAATCGAGCCAAATACCGCTACTGTGTTTGTCAACACAAAAAATTAAGTATTGACTACATTAATTCCTTTTTTTTATCATGTATTTATATAAAGATCGATCAAAAATTAAGCTACCCATATATTTTTTCTTTTTTCGAAATTCAAAGTTTTTCAGTTTTTATTGTTTTTCCCAACAAAAAAGACGGCAAAAAAAATTAAAAAAAATAGATTTGGGATCAGAATTTGAATATACAGAAACGTTATTGCTGTTTTACGGTGTTACAAATTTTGAAATGTTGTAAATTCCGCTCATTTTCTCTATAATGTCGTATCATACAAAGGTGTTTAGACGCTCCAAAAATGTGTCGAAATGCTAGGAGGCACTTTTTGCCCTTTTTGGAGCGCAATCAAAACTAAAAGATTTGTGTTTTAATTAAGATTAGTATGGATTTCCGCCAAGTAACGCCTGATTCCATTAAATATATTACTTCTATGTAAACACTTGACCGTCTAAACACATAATGCGATCATGTGATCGCTGGTTCGATCTCTACCCATTGCACTACCGACGTGAACCCACTCGTAACGCAAGCATTTTAGTATAGCACGAGGTGTTAACAAGAATACTGCCCTCCTTAATGCAAACGCAGTACTTGCAAAATCGCGATTTCGACACATTTATTGATATCTAAACAAGAAGTATACAAGGTATAACGGAAAGGGTATATTCATAGAAAGAGCAAGGCTTCTTTGGATCACAACAAACGATATGGCAAGGGTTTCAACTCAAAATAAAATAAAAAAAAGTCAGTATAATTTTGCAAACAAAAAATAAAAATGCGGATCCCTTTATTCAGAAATACCAGGATTAAGAGCTTTATTTTTACTTGCAAATAGTTCGTTGACATCGATCAGCTGATCAGCTAGTGATGTATTTATTTCAATTTAAAAAGGTTTGGTTTCTGCTATCTATGAATTTAAAAAATCATTACTTACGGACTTGTAGAGATAGGATTAAATAACCCTTGCCATATCGTTTGTTATGATCCAAAAGAGCCTTGCTCTTTCTATGTATATACCCTTTCCGTTACACCTTGTATATATTACATGACTAAAAAATAAGAAAAAAACATTCTTTATATAGATTAGGGTCCTGAAATCATTTTCAGGACCCTAATATTTCCTGAGTCATTTTCGGAAAAAGGGGAAAATCCCAAAAATGTCGATTACTGCAAGTACAATAAGCAGGGCAGAATACTATTAGGGTGCAAAAGAAACTTTGCTAAAAATTGGGAGATCAGACCACATTGCCACTTAACCTATTTACTTATGTATTCTTACTTCTCTTTTACATATAAACGGTAAATAACACCAGTCGGTATCATCGCCGTAAAGAGTGCAATTACATCTCGTATCATTTATAGTTAAATCATATAATAAAAGTACACAGTCCTCGTCTCCATCGCTGTATTGGCTGTTGCTTGGCTCCCCTTTGCGCCAGGGGTGGTAAACTGCAGATATCGGTTTTCCTGAAACAATAGAAAAAAAAAGTAGTTCCTCAGACCTGAGAAGACGCAGAATTACAATTTTAGGGTCAAAGATTGATAATCTGATGGCATCTGACATTGTGGCCCTTACGGGGGACAGCCTGCCGCAGACGACGGGGGACAGCCTTAAGCGGCCGTAGCCAATGGCTAGGGCGTTGGACTTGGGATCTTGAGGTCGCCGGTTCGAGCCCCACCCATTGCACTACCGACTTGAACCCACTCGTAACACAAGCATTTTAGCTTAGCACGAGGGGTTAACAATAATACTAGTAGATAGCAACATTCTGCTAGTCATCTTAAAAAAAAAACCACTGTTAGATAGTATGCCGCGTGGTTTCCGGCTTAGAATAGCCCACCCCATAGATATGCAGTGGGCATTTCCACCGCCGCTGCAGCGTATTCGCGCGCTGGCAGTGGGATATGTGGGACTCGCCCTCTCCATAGCGTGGTGCTAAACTCATACCAGGAGGAGAGTACCCTACACCACTAAAACCTCCCGGACACTCCTTCGATCCGCCGTTGGCGGGAGCCGGGTACGCATGAGCAATCCGGCTCTAGGTTAAGCCCCTAATGCCTTAACCAATTAGGCTACGGTGGAACCCTACTAATCATCTAAATCTATTAATCTCTTTTATAACACGTCTCTAAGGGGGACGTTAGTGCCATCTATCGGTAATGATCCGGTGATCCGCCGGTGGTCGAATTTTATTAATCCCAATTTTGAAACACAGTATAGTTAATACTGTTTTAACAGTAAAGTCGGCAACCCTACACCCATGTCAACTAGATTAATATACATACCATCCACAGTTACGAATTCTCCTTCTACTGCTGCGTCAGTCAATCCAATATGAATAAGAGCCTTTAGTTTTATTTTGTTATTTGATTCTTGCCACAGTTGTTGTATCATAGTCAGTTCTTGAATGGTGTCTGGGTAAAACAGTTTAGCGTATTCAGATTCACAAATTCCTTTAGCTTCGACCCAGGATCTGCGTGTGTGGTGGATCTTATAAAAACTGTGAGTCGATTCCTTGTACTGGTAATTAGTCCAATCGATAGTTTTTTTGGTATCTGTGAAATTGTGTATTATTTTTTATTAAATAATTTTTAATTAACAGGCGCTTTTAAATAGTCAAAACATTTTTAAGGAATAGGCAAAAAGACAAAAAAATTATAATTAGGCCGTCAGTTAGATTACTTAAAAATATCATCATCATCAGCCTGTTGTAGTCCACAGCTGAACATAGGCCTCCCCCATCGATTTCCAGCGGGAACGATCGCTAGCGGCCTGCAACCTCTGACTCCCCGCGACCTTTATGAGGTCGTCGGTCCATCGTGCAGGCGGTCGTCCTACGCTGCTCTTGCCAGTTCGTGGTCTCCACTTTAGACCCGTTCTTTATTGGACAAGTTTTTTTTAATTTATCAAATCAGTAAAAATTTACAAAGATACAGAGCAACAACTAACTATAAAGTTCAGGCTTGTGACGTCACTATTTGGCACAATTTTACCTAAAAGTGATGTCACAAGCTTTTTTTTTATTTTTTGTTAATTTAACGGACGGACTTATTACTTTATTTTTTATTTTTCATGCCAATTTCATTCAAACATTTGAGTTGTATTAATAACTTTAATTACATACCTTTAGTTTAAATATCATCATTATTATAATTATTAAATAAATAATATCTAGTAGTATGTTCTGTTTGTATTGAACAAGAACAGTTGTAATTTATTTGGCGAGAAGACCCAGCGAAACAAACTCAGTGGGTAATTTACTACCGGTTTTAACGCGGCCCACATGAGACGATCCGGCAAAACATAAACTGGGCAAGTACGTGAATATGGGTCCAGTTATGAGAAGGCAAAACATATTCATCAGTTGTTAAAGATTCCTATTTATATACATACATATATATCATCAGTTTTAGTGCAATTACACGAAACAACCATCTATATACATATACATAATATATACTTATATATTAAGCTGAAGAGTTTGTTTGTTTATGAACAACAAGTCTGATTTAAAAAAAACAAGTGTTAAATAGTCCAATGAAAAATAGCCATGAAAACTTTTTGATAGTAGTAGCGTAGAGGTATTTAGCTTGCTTTAAAATATCGGTGTTCATCTTGGGGTTCGAACCCCACGAGGATAAGAAATCTTTGTGTTCGCCTACCAACCGTTGTGACTATGGCAAATACGAGGATATTTGACATAGTCACAACGCTAGGTTCCGCGTTTCCATGTGTGTTACAACATAATACTACGGTCACAACCGGCCTGCCAAGCGTGGTGACCATGGTAAAAACCCTCTCTCGGGAGGAGGCCCATGTTGAACAGTGGACGTTATACGGGCTGATGATGAAGATGATGTTGAAATTATCATAAGCATATTTGACGTCTGGTAATCAGATGGATGAAGGTCGATCTTTTACATCCTCTGCTATTACTCTAAAGGAACAAACGCCTGGTGAAAAAATAAAAAATCTTATTTCATAATTAACTTACCTGTCTTTTTCTTATTGCCGCCCAGTTTTTTCTTACATATAAAAGGAAGGTAGCACCATCCATTTCCTTCACCTTCTAGACTGCAGTTACAAACAGAATCGTTCATTGTTAGGTCTTTGTTCATGATAGCACAATCTTCATCTGTAGTGACGTAACGAATGTTGTTCGGCTCTCCTGCATGCCATATGTGGTACACATCATCTATTCGGATTCCTGTAATTAACACATTCCATTCCGTAATTCCGAATCTTTAGTCCATCTTTTTTTTGAAATGGTGCTCTCGACATGGGAAACGAAAGAAAGGGCGTCAAAAAACTAGATGGAAAGACTTATGTCAAGAAAGTAGCTGGAGCAATATGGAAAAGACAGGCCAGAAACAGAAAATCTTGAAAAGCCCTAGGAGAAGCGAATATAAATAATCTATTGTGATAGGATTAACAGCATCAAATGCTTCCTGAGGTAACGAGACCAACTATTTTGATTTTGAACATCAATATACAGGGTGTCCCAAAAGGTTAAGTAGCTGGGAAAGGGGGTGACAGAAGTGGACACAATGGTCACTAAAAAAATAAAAAAAAAATCCGCTCTGGGTATTTAAAAATAAAATGGCATTTTTTTTTAAACTTAAAATTTTACACCTTGTTATTTTTGATGTTGATGTTGATGACCTTGTTGTTATTGAAGATAACATAACAGCATTTTTTTTAAATACAGCCATATTTGTAGGTACAGTTAGCACAAGGTGTAAAATTTTTAGTCTTTTAAAAAATGCCATTTATTTTTTTAAACACCCAGAGGGAATTTTTTATATTTTTCTGGTGACCCTTGTGACCATCCCTATCACCCCCCTTCCCAGCTACGTAATCTTTTGGGACACCCTGTATATGCACCGATGGCTTAGTAGCTGTGGTGGGTTCCTGGTGTTTTGGGTTTGATCCCTAACCGGGGCAATCATTTGTGTGACCCACGGATAATTGTTAAGTCTGGTTGTACCTACTTTGTGTTTGTAAAGTCCTCTGCGACTCAGGGATTTTTATTAACAGAGATTTATACACAAATAAATAATAACATACCATCAACGGTCAGATATTTCCCTTCAACCTCTGCATCAGTTATTCCAATATGGAATAAAGCATTTAGATTTTTATTCTCTGTCGTCGAATCATCCCACCATTTTTTTATCATTCTTATTTCATTCTCGGATTCAGGGTAGAATAGTAAGGCGTCTTCACCCTCACAAGTGGTTTTTGCATCTATCCAGGATTTACGTGTGTTGTGTATCTTATATAAGCTGTTAGTTTCCTCTTTAAACGTAAAATAGTTTGAATCTTCAGCTGTAAAAATATAAAATAATATGTTATTAACAGATCATAATTCATGAATCATAAATTCGTCAATGTCTTCGCCAGCAACTGCTAAATTCAATTCAATTTATTGCACTCCACACTGTAAACTTAGGTGGTAATTTAGATCAACGGCGGATCGAAGGAGTGTCCGGGAGGTTTTAGTGGCGTAGGGTCCTCTCCTCGTGGTATGAGTTAAGCATACCACGCTATGGAGAGGGCGAGTCCAACATATCCCGCCGCCAGCGCGCGAATACGCTGCAGAGGCGGTGGGAATGCGTCAATGCATTACCCCCCGGACAACAAAAAAAAAAAAAAAAAAAAAAAAGGTGGTAATTTAGATATAATATTAGATCATAGTGGACCCTACACAGCAATTAAGGAGAGAGAAAGATATTGATTCATTATATAATTTATTTGTTAACATATGCTATAATTTTTATACAGAAAGTCATAGTAGCATTTGTGTATAATTTTTTTTAAGTCTGTTTATGAAGATATTTAATTTTAATTCTTTTTTAATGATGACAGGTAGTTTGTTGTATATTTTCACTGAAATCACTAACGTACTGGTTTCGTGAATATTAAGCTTGGACACAGGAAGTTCTGAGCCGAGCCAAGTCTCACGCGGTGGAGCAGAAGCCTCTTGGCCCGTGGCTCATTCTACTAGTATTCTTGTTAGACCCCTTGTGCCAGTTTTTGTTTTTATATTTTATTTGTTATTATTTATCTTATTAAGAAGAAATGCTTAAGATATAAATTCCTGTTTTATTTACTTTCATTGTCATATCAAACTATACAAAAAAAAAATTGTTTTTGGAATTCTTGTCAGTGATAAAGCAAACCGTGTATGTGGCAGTTGCTAATAAAGTGTAATATCATCTATCAAGAAATACTTTCTTTATATACGTTTTAAACGGCAAAATATCTATTTGCTACGTTTGATTTTCAACCTTATTAGGTTGCTGAACCACTGCTGAACATGGACCTCCTTCCGGGGGAGGGTATTTATCGTGATAACCACTCTTGGTAGGCGGGTTGGTGACCGCAGTATTATGTTGTAGCACACAAGGAAACGCTGCTGCCTGTTCCTTAATATACGATTATGTTATAACAATCGGGACCAACGGCTTAACGTACTTTCCGAGGCACGGAGGGTAGCCCCTCAACCAACCAGACCCGGAAAGAAATCTTAGAATTTACACAAAGATTTCCTGTCAGGCGTGGGGATCGTACCCGCGACCTCCGATATCTAAAGCGAGCCAAATACCGCTACGCTACGTAGTGCACCGACATTTTGGTCCACCATAAAATTTAATACACGTTGGTAGTTCAGCTGTTTTCGTGAAAGTACTTTTGGTAATCGGTATAGTAGTTCCGGAGAATATTCAATGCCAACCAACCAACAAAAAAACTAATTTTTCCCTTTTTAGTCCCGATGCAAAAAGAAGGGTGTTATAAGTTTGAACTGTTTGTCTGTCTGTGTATATTGGTGTGTCAACGTAACTCCTCAACAGGTGACGCAATTATGATTTGTTTTTTTTTTTAATATTAGTTAGTATAGACTTTGTACTTACCTTTAGATACTGATATAATATAAACACTGAACAACACAGAACATATTATTATTTTCAAAATCATTTTTACAATATTATTTGTTAACAAACCTTCATCACTGGAGCTAAATTAATTCTAGATATCCTCTTGTACAGTTAAGAGCTTATATATGAAAGGGGATACAAAAAGTATACGCCATCCCTTTAGCGGTAGTTTTTAAAAATATTACCTACTAGCAGAGTTTGGCAGTCTACTAGTATTCTTGTTAACCCCTCGTGCTAAGCTAAAAGGCTTGTGTTACGAGTGGGTTCACGTCAGTAGTGCAATGGGTGAGTATCGAACCGGCGACCATATGATCACAAGTCCGACGCCCTAGCCTGCTACGGCCGATTTTTACTTACTATGTTTGTGTGTACTTACTATATTTTTTTATCATGATAAATAATGTTATATTACAATATTACATGGGTAAGGTGATTCATTGCTCCGTGATACACCAGGAAATGTAGCCGCATTTCCTGGTGCATTACTAGTAAAACAAGTAGGTACGATGAGTTTTGTAAAGGAAATAGGTACTTCTTTTTTTTTTTTTGTCCGTGGGGAAATTCATTTACCCATTTCCACCGCCGCTTCAGCGTATCCGCGCGCTAGCGGCGGGATATGTGGGACTCGCCCTCTCCTTAGCGGTAGTATGCTAACTCATACCACAAGGAGAGGACCCTACACCACTAAAAACCCCCGAACACTCCTTCGATCCATCGTTGGCGGGGGCTGGGTGCGCACGAAGCAACCCGGCTCCCCAACGGCACCCGCGGCCAATATTCGCGCCGCGGGATCTCCTGAGCCACACTGACCGTGACCCATTCGTCCAGTTATAGGTACGCCCGGAGTTTGGCGGCGTCCCTACTCCTCATGGGTCGGCCTCGAAGGGAGCGGGGCCCATGTGACCCACTCCCCGAGGCCGAGCCTAGGGCGGCAGGCGGAGCGTCGCCGCCGACGGCCAACAAACCGTCTGCGGAGCAGAGCGGGCGGAGGGATCTTCTTCCCTCACCCGCTCCGCGGCCTCCTTCTGTGACATTATTTGTCTACAGTCAGACAGACATTGCTTTACAAGTTTTGGTGCATCAAATGTATGTCATCCCTTTAACAGTAGTCATCACCATCATCATCTTCATATCAGCCTGGTATCCTCCACTGCTGGATATAGGCCTCCCCCATCGATTTACAGCGAGAGCGATTGCTAGCAGCCTGCATCCACTGACTCCCTTTATGAGGTCGTCGGTACAGCGTTCAGACGGTGTCCCTGACAGTTTGTGGTCTCCACTCCGTTTAGTTCCATCGGCCGTCAGTTCTTTGGGCTATGTGTCATGCTTATTGCCATTCCAGCTTGCTGATCCGTTGAGCTACGTCAGTGACCTTCGTCCTCCTGTGGATCTCATCATTTCTGATTCGATCACGCAGGGAAATGCCGAGTATAGCTCTTTAAATACCTCGGTGAGCGACTTTGAGCCTGCCTATATAGGCACACAGCGAGAAAATAATACTGATAACACACATTGATTAATGACTTTTGTCACAATGTAACAATTATCCATCCAACCATCCATACCCACCAACTTTCGTGATTATAATATTATTATTAAGTATAAAAGGTACGGCATATACTTTGAAAGCACCTTACACTGCAGTGAATTATCAAGTGTGATAACCTGTTGTGTTCGGGTTAAATCAAGTTCGATATTATCTTTATAAACAGGAAAAATATAACACAAACTGGAAAAACCAGAAGTCTCGTGTGAACAAAATATAATAATTGAGATGTAACTAATTTTAAAGACATAAGTGAGACCAGTTTAACGTTACTATGTGCAGTCAATGTATAATGCACTACCTCCAGAGGCAGAATATCTCCTCCTTAGACCTTCCGATGCCCCCGTAGACCCGAAGTCCGAGAGGCCCGCGAACTGTAAAGTAGAGCGACAGTTGCACAAAACTCCCCTAAAATACAAAAAGTCAAAATCCCTCAATCTCATCGCTAACGACCGCCCTGAGCCGAGATACAAAGTCCCACAGGGAACGCCATAGCAGGTTGCTTAGTTTGTAGTGTTTAAACCATTTATCTAGGCTGGAGCTCTGCTCGCCTTTATGCCCGGTGAACTAGCAAAAGCCTCGTGGCTAACTACATAATATTACAGTCCGAAAAAAATAAAAATAGGGTAGGGATAGGGTTGGGCGCGATGGTACAAAGGGGCACGAACATTAACTGTGTGTAACTAAAATTCGGAATAAAGAAATGCTAGCTCCGGATTTGGAGTAACCTCGCCGGAGTTTCTTACTGAGTTTCTTCTAAAAGAAAGAATTTAGATTAAATAATCTTCTGTACTTACCTAATTATATTAGAAATCATAATCATCAGCCCGTTCAACGTCCACTGCTGAACATGGGCCTCCTCTCGAGGAACGGTGCAATAGCCACCACAACCACCAAATTTTGTGGATTTACACAAGGACTCCTTGTTCGGAGTGGGGATCGAACCCACGACCTCCGAGACTTATACCGCTGCGCTTATGATAGATGCGTGTACTAAGACATAATACTGCGGTCACCAATCCGCCTGCCAAGCGTGGTGACGATGGCAAAACCGTATCTCGGGAGGAAATCCATGTTTAGCATTGGACGATATATTGACTGATAATGATGAAATAGCTTTTGCCCGCGACTTTTTCCGCGTAAAATAAGGATCTAAATCGATCTAATCGTCCCATCTAAGTCGATATTATCTACTTACAATCAAAACAAACTGCTAGTAATCTTTAAAAAACAAAAAATATAGGGGTTATGGTCGACGACGCGTCCGTGATACTTTTGAAAGCGTTTAAAGGCTACGACTGACAACCTCCGCGTTGTGGCTATATCAAAAACTCTCCCTGGGAAGGATGCTTGTGTTCAGCGGTGGACGTTTTACGGGCTGCAAAATTCTGATAAACTGACTTTATCATAAACAACGATCCGATCTGGCGACGCTCGGGTGCAATGCTGATGTGAAATCGACCTTCTGAATCACTCTATCTATTAAAAAAAATAACGCATCAAAATCCGAGGCCTAGTTAAAGATCTAATACATAGGGACAGACAATTAAACAGCGGGAAGTGACTTTGCTTTATACTATGTAGAAAATATACATACAAATCTTCCTCTTGAATCACTCTATCTATTAAAAAAACCGCATCAAAATCCGTTGCGTAGTTTTAAGATCTAAGCATACATAGGGAGAGACAGCGGGAAGCGACTTTGTTTTATACTATGTAGTGATTATGCATGTGACCCTTGTAGACCTGAAGTCCGAGAGGCCCGCGAACTGTAAAGTAGAGCGACAGTTGCACAAAACTCCGCTAACAAAAAGTCAAAATCCCTCAATCTCATCGCTAACGACCGCCCTGAGCCGAGGTCCAAGTCCCACAGGGAACGCCCTCTTGCGCAGGTTGCTTAGTTTGTAGTGTTTAAACCATTTATCTAGGCTCTGCTCGCCTTTATGCGCCGTGAAGTAGCAAAAGCCTTGTAGCATGTAAAAACATATGTCCGTTGGAAAAAAAAGCATGTGACTCGTTCTACTAACATTTAAGTACCTAGTTTATGTTTAAATATCATCACTCATATTATATTCAAGGTTGCTTTTATCTTTCGCCGTTATCAGTTATTTAAAGTAGGTACATTGTTTAACTGTATCATCATCAACAGCCCGTATAACGTCCACTGCTGAATATGGACCTCCTCCTGCGGGAGGGTTTTTAACATAGTCACCATGCTTGTGTGGGTTGGTGACCGCAGTATTATGTTGTAACACACTAGGAAACTTCGCTGCCCGTTCCTTGGTAGATAATTGCTATAGATGATGTTATAACAATCTGGACCAACGGCTTAAGGCGGTACCCTTTTTAGGGTTCCGTAGCCAAATGGTAAAAAACGGAACCCTTATAGATTCGTCATGTCTGTCTGTCTGTTTGTCCGTCCCAGCCACTTTTTTCCGAAACTATAATGTTGAAACTTGGTAAGTAGATGTATTTTGTGAAACGCATTAAGATTTCCACACAAAAATAGAAAAAAAAAACAATAAATTTTGGGGTTCCCCATACTGAACTGACACTCAAATTTTTTTTCCCTCCAATCCATACGTGAGGCGTATCAATGGATAGGTCTTCAAAAATGATATTGAGGTTTCTTTTTTCTAAACTGAATAGTTTTGTCAAATTTTGGTCTTTTGCAAATTTTTTCACTACCGTAATGTTCATTTTTAAATTGTCTATCCACTAATGTACGTAGCAAATCAAAATAATGGTTACTTTACGAGGTGGTGTAGTTTATCAGACCGTGTGGTTTCCGGCTTAGAATAGACCACCCCATGTCCTCCCATTGATGTCGTAAAAGGCGACTAAGGAACATATGGCTGATGGAAGGGCAGCAGCATCTATTAGCTCAAGGTTGACATCTTACTGCGATCACCAATCCGTCTGCCAAGCGTGGTGATTATGGCAATATCCCTCTACGATCCTGGCTTGCCAAGGTCTGTTAAGAGGAGGCCCATGTTCAGCAGTGGACGTAAACGGGCTGTTGATGACGATGTAGTTTATCAATAATTATTTATCATTTCTTGTGGTTTCGTTGTGAGGAGATCAATTGCACATTATAATAGAAATTGAAAAAAAAAATTGGATTATAGATACCTAGTTAATTTAATGTATTTTTTTATTTGGTATTTCTTTTGGATACAGAGTGGATAGCTCCGAAAAACTGCACAAATCACGGCTACCACTGCGTTTTGCACGGAGACGCGCCTATACTTTATTTCTGAGGCATTGAGCTCTGAGGTGTTTTGTAATCCCGCAATTAACCAGAACAGGATAGAAATCTTTGATTTTACTCAAAGATTTTTGTCAGGTCCGGTAATCGAACAACGTCTGAGATTTAAAGCGAGTCTGTTACTGCCACATCACTGGGATTGTCCGTCTAATTATAATAGGTGCCGTTCATACAAACATAGAAACCATTTCCTTCCACCAATCTTCTAAAAGAAATGTTAGGGGTCTCAAATTATTTAAGACCCCTAACATTTGTAGTTTCTGAGATTTCGTGATGAGTGAATGAATGACCTTTCGCTTTTATATATGTAGGTATATAGATAGATTAGTGGTAGCCCAGTGCTCAAAATTCGACCATAATTAAAAAATATATTATCACTATGCACTCCTTCCTTATTTAAACTATAATTGTATGAAATTTCATACTTCCCCGTCCGCGCAATTTTCTTAAAAGGGCACAAACTTTTTTCTTCACGTACCTACTTATTAATATAATAATATTGATTTATAATTAATTTTATCTTATTTTATTTACAGATACTTATTATGCTCCAACAAAGAAGACCACGCCACTGAAAAAAAAGAACATAAATATTTTCAACATGGCGGACAACGAGGGACCTGTCACTGTTGACAACCTGCCTATGTCATTTCAAGTGAGTATTAAAATTTGATATGATACAATAACTCAACATGCTCAGGATCTAAATTATAGGTGTACTATGCTAAATCGAATGCCAAATAATCGAATATCAATTGATCGACCACTATAAATCGAACGTCTTAATACTCGAACTTTCATAACATCGATTCGGTATTAAATCGAGCATTAAATACATCGCACACTCAATACATCGAGTGATCAAAATATAGTTAACACTTAGGTCACTTAGGTTAACGAGCGGGTTAGGTTGACATAAATACAATGCCAGTAGCGACTTTAGAGCGTTTCAAATAACATCATAAAAGCAAAAAATGTAATTGAATGCTCGATTTAATACCGAATCGATGATACGAACGTTCGAGTATTTAGACGTTCGATTTATAGTTGTCTATCAACTGATATTCGATTATTTGGCATTCGATTTGGCATAGTACATCACAAAATTAAATACCTATGTGATCGGAAAATAATAAGAATCGTAAGTTGATCAACTTACTAGATAGTTGATAAACTAAAGAGGTTTCTGGTGATAAAAGAAAAAACCTAAACCTACACCAATGGAGTTCAACAGGACTTATTAAAGTTGAAGTTTTTTGTTTTGAACAGTAGCATAGTCTCGTTTGGTTAGGTTAGGTTATGTGTCAGAATAATTAAGTAAATGTATATATATAAAAATGAATCCCTATTTCCCTTTGTCACGGCATCACGTATTAACGGCGGGGTCTATTTTGCTTTTTTTGTTGTGTTTGTTATTGTCAGGAAAAGGTTCTTATGAAAGCAAATAATAAAAAAATTGCACGATAAATTACTTAAATTAAGAATACTTTACCACCATATATTTTATTTTAATGTACATAACCTAAGAGTTTTTGACAATATCAACTTTTTTATTTTAATCTTAAGTCGTTTGACATAACATTGACAGAATGCGTGCTGCTCTTAGTGCACATCACGGTTAGTTCAGTGCTATCACGCCTAATATTGATCATCATCATCATCATCAACAGCCCGTTTACGTCCACTGCTGAACATGGGCCTCCTCTTAACAGACCTTGGCAAGCCAGGATCGTTGAGGGATATTGCCATAATCACCACGCTTGGCAGACAGATTGGTGATCGCAGTAAGATGTAAACCTTGAGCTAATAGATGCTGCTGCCCATCCATCAGCCATATGTCCCTTAGTCGCCTTTTACGACACTCATGGGAGGACATGGGGTGGTCTATTCTAAGCCGGAAACCACACGGCTCAACCGGGAACCAATATTGATAGTTCAATTTAATTGAGAGTTTTAATTAGGACAGGACAACGTCTGTTGGGTCTGCTAGTAATATAATAATTATGCGCGTTCACTGAAACTGGCAACTAAATTTAACAATATGAGTGACACGAAAGTTGATCAACTTACGATTTGTTTTATTTTCCGGTGACATATAAATTATGAGCGTACAATCTCTTTCGTTTGTCATTCTATATAAACTTTGACATTGGCCTAATTGTGGAAGTCCACAACAAAAGAACTGAACTGACATGGAGTTTTAATAAGCTAATTCAACTCTGGGTAGAAATTTGTCGTGGGTATGTTAAGACGGGGTCAAATATATTGACCTTATATTTGAAGATTACACGCTAAGACAACATCCGTAGCGTACCGGTATTTGGCTCGCTTTAAATCTCCGAGGTAGTGTTCTTTCCGGGTCTGGTTGGTCGAGGGACTACCCTCCGTGCCTCGGGAAGCACGTTAAGCCGTTGGTCCCGACTGTTATAACATCATCTATAATAATCGTATATCAAGGAACGGGCAGCAGCGTTTCCTTGTGTGGTACAACATAATACAGCCTACCAAGCGTGGTGACTAAGGCAAATACCCTCCCTCGGGAGGAGGCCCATGTTCAGCAGCGGACGTTATACGAGCTGATGATGAATGAATGATGACACGCAAAGAAGAGGGGAATGTTACATGTAATTCTTCTCTCAAACCAAATAAAATTGAATACGGAGTAACGCACTACACTGTAACTTGTCGTGTGATATCCGACTTAGAATAGACCACCCCATGTCCTCCCATGGGTGTCGTAAAAGGCGACTAAGGGACATATGGCTGATGGATGGGCAGCAGCATCTATTAGCTCAAGGTTTACATCTTACTGCAATCACCAATCCGTCTGCCAAGGGTGGTGATTATAGCAATATCCCTCAACGATCCTGGCTTTCCAAGGTCTGATTATAGGAGGCCCATGTTCAGCAGTGGAAGTAAACGGGCTATTGAAGATGATGATGTAACGCACTGACGCCAGTAAAACTCTGCCGTGGCGTGTACATACACAGGTTACGCACACACGGGTATCTATGCCTTACCTTGTCAGTAGTATAACAACAAATACTAAAAACAGAATACAATAAATATTTAAAGGGTTTCCATATTCTATAATTATGTTACAGTCAAAACTTATAATAGGTCAAAACCACTTTTGACTGCAATAATAATTTGTATGGAATTTCGATCTGGCGTTGTGTTCACAGTTCTAACATAACCTAACCTACAAAAGTTGGAATCATGGTGTTTTTTTTAACCTTCGACCTAAGAGCATCTCGTTCCTGGAATTTTATGTGAGCCAATATGGACCCGTCAAAACTACTTTTGCCTGATTTTTGCAGTCAAAAGTGGTTTTGACCGATTATAAGTTTTGACTGTAAGAGCGCATTCCCACTATGTCGTGACGACAGATAATCGTGTAATTTTAAGTGTCGTGGCTTGTATGTTTAAATGGAGGTGTTCACATAATAATATGAAACGACACGATTTACTGTCGTCTACGACATTTTTTGTGGTGACGACACATTGTCATGACAATGGGAACGGCTAGCACGACAGTCGTAAAACAATAAAAAATCGTTACGATGTGAGCGACGATCGTCACGGCAAATCTATCGTAGCCACGATAAATATAGCGTAGCTTGCTTGATATGTAAACGACAAAGCGACTGCCATGAAACGATAAAATGTCGTCGCGATCCAATGGGAACAGCTAGATGCGACAGTCGCTAAACAATAAAAAAAATTGACGACAAACAGTCGTTATAATGGGAACAGATAAACGATAGTCGTCTGACGATAAATTAACCGTTACGACAAAGTGGGAACGTGCCCTAACATATATACAACAAAACGGGATATTTTTGCCGTTCTTATGCATCTAACCGACAACCGAAATCAGATAAACAAAGTATGCAAATGTTCTACAAGATTTCTCATCATTATTTTAATCACTTTATCAAGGTTTCATTATGCATCCGTTTTATTTATTTGCAAACGTGATTTGTGTAAATTTTAGTCGTTTCTAAAACTAAGCAAAACGATTTATTTTTGGTAGTACAATTGATCTGTCCTACTAATATCATAAACGCGAAAGTTTGAAAGTACGGATGGATGGATGTTTGTTACTCTTTCACGTAAAAACTCATGAATGGATTTGGCTGAAACTATGCACGAGGATAGTTAATCAGCTCGATTAACATATAGGCTACAAAAAATCAAGATGACAGTAAAAAAGGTAAAATAACTATGCCTTAGACATTTATTTCATATATAGGTACATATCACGCCCTATTATTTTCTCCAGTATGTCTATTTCTTAGTATCTGTTTTAACCGCAGTCAAGTAAATATGTTACATCAAGCGGCGGCCGTAGCACAATGGGCTAAGGCTTCGGACTTGTGATCATGTGGTCATCGGTTCGATCCCCACCCATTGCACTACCGACGTTCACCCACTCGTAACACAAGCATTTTAGCTTAGCACGAGGGGTTAACAAGAATAATAGTAGTGAGCTAAATACTCTGCTAGTAATCTATAAAAAATAATAATAATGACCATTTTCACTGCAGTTGAGTAAACATCTGATAATGGTAGACATGTCTAGAACACAAAAGCATAAAAAATAAAAACGATTTATTGCCAGAAAATTAACAATGTATGGATCTTATCCTTTGGCCCCACACTCGGCAAGCCTGTCCTGTGGGTACCGAGACGAGTACAGAAAACGTTTAGGCACATTGCTCGGTCCATTAGGTCATATTGCCAGTTTACGATAAAGGCACATACGACGAATGTTTCTGACTAAAGGAAGAAAGAAATAGTGGACTGCTGTATATATGTATATACAATAGGTTTATTGCCGGTAGTAACTATCAAATTATTTAAAACTAGCGACCCGGCTCCGCACGGGTGCAATGCTGATGTATTATACATATAAACCTTCCTCTTGAATCCCTCTATCTATTAAAAAAAACCGCATCAAAATCCGTTGCGTAGTTTTAAAGATTTAAACATACATAGGGATATAGGGACAGAGAAAGCGACTTTGTTTTATACTATGTATTGATGATATACTTACAAAAAGTGTGCACGCGGTCGGGACGGACGATTCTCTCCTCATTTGTTTTTACTTTATTTCTTTTTAATTTTTGTTTCGCGCGCTTTCAGGTTGGATCTATGGTTTGTGATGCTTTTTAAAATGTTGCTTATTACTTTTTAAATGTGTTAATGGTTTTTCCATTAAAATTGACGTTTAATAGCACATTGGACCTTATGCTTTAAAACTATAGAGTTCCATTCAATGGGATTCACAACCCATAATGTACAGTTAACCGATAGCCATACCATGGTGTATAGAATTCTGATGGCGTAGCGCAGAGGTCTCCAAACTACGGCCCGCGGGCCAAATCCGGCCAGCCAGTGCCAACAACCAGGCCGACGACAGCTTAAGACTAGTGTCATCAATCTAGCCCGCGACACCCAATGTCTTATTGTTGTTACTATTGCTGTGATAAGTTGTAAAAGACAACACAAAATGATAATTACTCGGTCTGACACTTTGCGACTAGTCTAGAAATAAAAGTAATGCATAGAAAAAATAAAACTGTTTTGGCCCTTCGAACATATTGAAAAAATCGTTATGGCCCTACGGCTTCAATGTTTGGAGACCCCTGGGTAAATGCATTTCCCCTCGGACAGCAAAAAAAAGGGGGATCGAACCCACGCCCTTCAAGACTCAAAGAGAGACATACCGCTACGCTACGGAGATTGTGTTAGCATAGATACAGCCCAGTTAGTTTTCCACTCATTATTATGTATAGCAAGTAATGCCGTCATTTCCGGTGTTCACAATATGGCCACTCTAATTAAGGTCATTTTGAACCATTGTGTGTTCGTACTATGGTATTTAGTTCGATGTATGTGTTGTCTGTTTGTCCATCCGACTATTTAGTTAACAGATGAGTGAGTAAGTAGGTAAGTCTTGGTGTTGCCAGCTTAACGAGATATTGGAAGGTATTTTATAAAGAACTTTCTTCTCCAAATATACATCATCATCATCATCAGTCTGTATAACGTCCACTGCTGAACATGGGCCTACTCCCGAGGGAAGTTTTTGCCATAGTCGCCACGCTTGGCAGTTGGATTGGTTACGGCAGTATTATGTCGTAACACATAAGGACACGTTACTGCCCCGTCCCAGGTAAACGATAGTTATAGATGATGTTATAACAATTGGGAACAACGACTTAGCGTGCTTTCCGAGGCATGGAAGGCAGCACTCAATCTTAGAATTTGTACAAAGATTTCTGGTCCGGCGTGGGGTTAAAACCCACGACATTCAAGACTTAAGTATTCTGCTAATCCCCAGAGGTTGTCCGTACTTACCTTAAGTCCAGTAACCACTCACGATCGCTCAAAAAAAAAAATACAGTCAAACATAGAACCGTTAACTTAGGTATTTTGAAAAAGTTTAAAATATGAATTTTGAAAAAAAAAACTTGTAGTTACCAAAAATAACTGCTAACCTGGGACTCGAATGTTAAACCTCATTGTTCACGGTTGAACACAATTACCGCTAGACCAATTAACAGAAAAAAAGAAAGCATCAACGTAAAAGTAAAACTGAACGTAGTCGGAATATTAATTACGATAATTCGGTAGTTACAATGAAAGTGAAATTAACGGCATAGTCATATCTATGCATGTTAACAAATAGTTAGTTATACAAGACTGTCGGATTTACTACAATATCATACCGTTTACGTCCACTGCTGAACACGAGAATCCTATTGGCGAGCCAGGGTTGAGGTAAAGTCCCAGGAGACCCATTGCTTAGCATTGCTTATGCGTGCCCGGCCTCAACCAACAGCGGATCGACGGAGTGTCCGGGGGTTTTTAGTGGTGTAGGGTCCTCTCATCGTGGTATGAGTCAGCATACCACGCTATGGAGAGGGCGAGTCCCACATACCCCTTCGCCGCCGCGGGAACGCTGCAGCGGTGGAGGGGAAGCGTAAATGAATTTCCCCCAGTAGCAAAAAAAAAAGGTTGAGGTTTATTGAATGAATTACAATATATATAATGCCGTCTTAACATTCATATGATTCATATGTATAATTAAGGACCAACGATGATTCATTAAATTTGTTTTTATATGTTTCCAGGTCAAATATTTAGGTCAAAGCGACGCCAGAGGTTTATGGGGCATCAAACACACGAGGAAACCAGTGGATTTAATGGTGGCAGCAGCCAAAGCACTACCCCCAGGTAAGTTTTTTTTAATGGAACTATAGCGACATCTACCGTAGCCATACAAACTAGGAGAAGACGAGCAACGCCATCTAGCATCCCAACTAACCTATATCGCGCAATACATGTTCTCAAGTCAATTAGAACATATACAAGTTCCGAACAGTAACAAATGGCCGTCGGTCACACCACCTCGCCCGGCAAAGAAGATCTTCATTTTATGTGGAGGAACACCACCAACCGTTCCTCTACAGAACTCATCCCACCCACCACTGCAACTACTGTAAACTAGGATCAACAGTAACACACACTGGTAATGGCAATGAGCACCGACGATGACCAAGTCCCGGGAAAACTTAAACTGTGTTAAGTAGGACCCGCAATGAATTTAATCAGAAAGGGATTAGGAGGAGTAAGAAAGACTTATGTTTTCATTTCCCTCGATAGCCAAGCGGGAGAAAAAAAGAAATTAAAAATATGACATAAGTAGTTTTGAGGGGTAATCAACAACTATAGCAGCCAATTAAAATATTCATTTTAATAACTAATCCCTCCCACACTCCCGCCACTGCAACTCCTGTAAGCCAGAATCGAACAGCGGCATACACCGAAGAAGCTCTAATTTTAGTGGCTCAGGCTGGTTGCAGAACACCTACGACTTAAGTCCCGCATCGAATTTAATCAGAAAGTTTATAGCAGGCGGGCAAAGCGGGGAGACACAAATGAACGAATGAGGTATTAAACCAGGAAGGGACATTTACAATTGGACTAGATTCCCGCGCGCGGTTAAACCCGCTTTATTCCGGTTCCCGTAAGAATTTCAAAATTAAATATAGCATATAAGTTTTCTCCATAATTGGGCTATCTAACACTGAAAGAATTTTTCAAATCAGACGATCAGTTTCTGATATTAGCTCGTACAGTAACTCTCCCTATAATAGACGAAATTGCGGGAAGAAGCTTGTTATAAATATATGCTATTCAATTTCCAGGACAAATTCTACCTATAGTCAAGCTAACAATCACAGTGGATGGAGTGCATCTGGAGACGGTACATCATGGGAACAAGCGGGACGAGTTCGAGCATATGTCTGTGTTCTTTAACATCGAGAGCATATCGTATGGAGTACAAGACCTGGTGAGACACTGGAGAAAATCCAAAGTTTAATGCTCATTTTTCTAGCTTATAATAGGTGGGGTAGTAAGTGCATTGTGGTTTTCAGCTTAACATACATAAAAATAATTAACAGAGGCTGCTACCCACCCATCAGTTGTAAGTCCCTTCATCATCAGCTCATATAACGTCTTCTGCTGAACATGGGCCTCCTCCCGAGGGAGGGTATTTGCCATAGTCACCATGCTGGACAGGTGCGTTGGAGACCGCAGTATTATATTTTACCACACAAGGAAACGCTGCTGCCCGTTCCTTGATATACGATTATTATAGATGATGTTATAACAATCAGGACCAAAGGCTTGAACGTGTTTTCCGGAGGCTGTCAAGTATGTACGGTATGACCCTCAGTCGCCTCTTGCGACACCCATGGGAAGAAATATGGTGGTCTATTTTAAGCCGGAAACTACACGGATAAATTGATGATGATGATCAGACCGATTTCGGCCAGGGCAGCTGTTTTATGTACCTGTCTTTCATGTGCATATGACTTATATACCCAATCTTCTTTGTGAAGGTCCTCGCGCATGGCGGACATGTGAGCACTCCATCAATGATGTTATAATGAATTAACGCAGGTGGTTGAGTAACTTTTTTTTTGCTGTCCGGGGGGAAATGCATTTACGCATTCCCACCGCCGCTGTAGCGTATTCGCGCGCTGGCGGTGGGATATGTGGGACTCACCATCTCCATAGCGTGGTATGCTAAACTCATACCACGAGGAGAATACCCTACACCACTAAAACCTCCCAGCCACTCCTTCGATCCGCCGTTGGCGGGGGCCGGGTTCGCATAAGCAATCCGGCCCCCCGACGGGACCCGCGGCCAATATGGTACCGCGGGATCTCCAGGGCCACACTTACAGTGGCCCATTTGCCCAATTATAGGGACGCCCGGAGTGTAGAGGCGTCCCTACTCCTCATGGGTCAGCCTCGAAGGGAGCGGGGCTCATGTCCCCCACTCCCCAAGGCCGAGCCTAGGGCGGTAGGCGGCGAGGATTGGTATCAAGCCTAGCGCAGCGTTGTTTCTCAAATTCATCGACTCTGGTTTTAATCAAAGTTCTCCATTCTTGTCTTTGAGCAGCAAGCTGCTCCCATTGAGCTGGTGCTATATGCCAATTTGGAAGTGTCGTTTGATAACGTCATTATATCTGAGGAGTTGTCCGCCATGCTTGCGCTTGCCTTCCTGAGTTCGCTCCATCGCAGTTGGATAAATTAAACTTCTAATTAATTACAATTTTCTTTATTTCTAGGTATACACAAGGGTCTTCTCAATGATCATAGTGAAGGACAATGCTGATGTCAAGGGTTTAAATCCCTTTGAGTGCCATGCGTTCGTCTGTGAATCTAGGTAACCTTGTCTTTATTTCATTTTTGAATTAATTACCGCAATGCTTTTCTTTTACTAAATTGCAAAATTGAGATTTTAAGTTTAGACCACTGGCAGGATTCGAACCTGCATCTTAGGTATAGTCCTTAATGCCTCAACCATTCGACTTCCCACCATTTAACTATCCCCGTGCAAACTTTCAGCCAAATCCGTTCTGTAGTTTTTGCGTGAAAGAGTAACAAACATACATACATCCACACATACAAACTTTTGCATTAATAATATTAGTATGATTACTCCTTATGAACTTAGTTATAATGAAGAAACATTTTTGAAATCGATCCAGTAGTTTATGAGTTTATAATTATACTAGCTTATTAAGTTCCCGTAGGAATTTAATAACGAAATATAGCATTCCTCGATAAATGGGCTAAGCAATATAGCAAGATTTTTTCTAATTAGGCCAGTAGTTCCTGAGAATAGTGCGTTCATACAAACAATTTTTTCAACTTTGTATATTAGTAGAGATTTCACAACTTTCTAATATCAATACATTACAATTAAAAATATACATTACAAAATATATGAAGTATTGAACGACTATTTCTACAAAACACTTGATCTATTTTGTAATCAATTTTTTTTTTATCAAATGTGAACATTATCTTAGATTACAATTTTTATCTTTATGAGAATTAGGTCAATTCAATGATCGAAACAGATGGTAGTCTCCTATCGGGGAGAAATGCTTTAGGTTATGCCCACAATAGCAGGACATCCCTCGTCAAGTATATAGAACACCTCTCTATATAACGATAATATGATAATCATACCACGAGGAGAAGGTTTACCCAGTAAGTACACTGCTGAACATAGGCCTCCCCCATCGGTTACCAGCGGGAACGATCGCTAGCGGCCCGCAACCACTGACTCCCTGCAACCTTTATGAAGTCGTCGGTCCATCGTGCAGGCGGTCGTCCGACAGTTCGTGGTCTCCACTCGAGAACCTTTCTGCTCCCTCGGCCGTCAGTTCTTCGAGCTATGAGTCCTTCCCCTAACTCCCTGCGACCTTTATCAGGTCGTCGGTCCATCGTGCAGGCGGTCGTCCTACGCTGCGCTTGCCAGTTCGTGGTCTCCACTCGAGAACCTTTCAGCTCCATCGACCATAAGTTCTTCGAGCAATATGTTCTGCCCACTGCCACTTCAGCTTGCTAATCCGTTGAACTATGTCAGCGACCTTCGTTCTTCTGCGGATCTCTTCATTTCTGATTCGATCACGCAGGGAAACGCCGGGTGCTCCTCCAAAGACCAATAATGGGGGCACCGGCAACTGTTGGGCAGTGTCCCCTGGCGGTGCCCTCGACTCAGCTGTCGCGGGCTCACCAGGGCCCTAGATGGTACATGACCAAGTTCAGCCGCCATTTTTTTTTATCATTATGTTGTTAGCCAGGCTTTTGCTACTTCATCAGGCATAAAGGCGAACAGAGCTACAGCTTGTTCTTTAAAAACCACAAACTAACAAACAAACTCTTCAGATTTATAATATTTATACCATACGTGAAGCTTTGTTCCCCTTTTTTCTCGGACGGAATATTGCTCGGACGGAGGAGTATGAAATTTCGCACACTCCATCAACAGCCCGTTTACGTCCACTGCTGAACATGGGCCTCCTCTTAAAAGACCTTGGCAAGCCAGACTCGTAGAGGGATATTGCCATAATCACCACGATTAGCAGACGGATTGGTGATCGCAGTAAGATGTAAGCCTTGAGCTAATAGATGCTGCTGCCCATCCACTAAAAAAAATTGTTCTACAGGTACATATATTTTTATTAAATCTTTTCAAAGTACTCTCCACCAGCCTCTATACAAAGATTCATGCGTCTGAACCAGTTTTCAAAACACTTTTTCCAGTCCGCCGTAGACACCTCGTTTACAGCCTGCTCGAACGCAGCCAGCGCATCTTCCGGCGACGAAAATTGTATCCCCTTGAGCTGATTTTTTATTTTTGGAAATAAAAAGAAGTCACACGGTGCTAGATCAGGGCTGTAAGGAGGGTGACCCAGGAGTTTGACTGGTGTGCTGTCTAGGAAGTCCCTCGTTTTGAGCGCGGTGTGTGCAGGCGCATTGTCGTGGTGGAGCAGTAGTCCGCGGAGCCCTGTGTTTGGTCGCTTGTTGCTCACAACAGAAAAAACTTCTGGTAAACATTTGGTAGTATACCATTCGGCGTTGATGCTTCTTTGATCTGGTAAGGGAATTGAGGCCAAGTGGCCAGTCAAATTAAAAAAGCTGGCGATCAAAATCTTCCCCCCGCTTTGAGATCGCTTCACTTTGGTAGGCATTAGTTCATTTTGAAACACCCTAACTGTCGACTGGCGCTTGGTTTCTGGATCGTATTGATAAATCCAGGACTCATCACCTGTTACGATGTCGTAAACACGCCGAGACGAGCCTGCTTCAAATTTGTTCAGCATATCACGGCACCATTCCACCCGGGCCTGCTTCTGAGCGTCGGTGAGGTAGTGCGGCACCCAGCGCGATACTATCCTCCTCACGCGAAGATGCCCGTGTAGAATCTCGTGAACGCTTCCCGATCCAATCTTTAATATGTGTTGAATCTCCTGATATGTAATTCGCCTATTATCTTGGATTAAATTTTTCACTGCTAGCACGTTTTCTTCCGTAATAGCCGTCAAAGGGCGAACGCTTCTTTCTTCATCCCCCAAGGTTGGTCGACCGCGCCTAAATTCGTTATACCAACGATACACGGTTGCCTTGGAGGGGCTTTCATCCATAAATGCCATTTGAAGTCTATCGAACGATTTATCCGGTTTCAGGCGACACTTGAAATCGTAAAAAATCATAGCTCTAAAATGTTCCCGGCGCAGATCCATTTTTCAGTAAGACAAGATACTTTGAATTGGCTCGCAAAAAATGTGGAGGGAAATTTTGAAAATGGAACACACATATTTTTACTTACAAGTAATCATATTTTCGAAAAAGATTCTAACCGGCCAGTCTCCCATATATAAAAACTATTTCTCGCAATACTTTCTGAGTGGCCTGGTATTTTTTTATTACGGTCGAATTTTGACCTACCTATGGGTCACCATTAGTTAGTATAGAAAACAAGATCACAAAATAATGAAATAATGAATTTATTCAGCACTTAGGTATTTACATACACTTGTACTTGTCAGAATCACAATGTTACACAATTATTCTTATTCTATGAATTAAACTAGATACTTAATTAACCGGTAGCAAATTGTAGGATATTACAGACAAAGTAGTCCGTCCGTCAGCTGGTCATTAATTTCTCTACTCATAATAAGTTTATGTTCATATTAATTATTTTAGACTTTAATGGTTCAATATAGAAAAATTTGGAAAAAAAAACATACAATTAAGTGGCACACACCTGGGGGCACCCTTAAGGGGTTAGGACCACGACCCAGTGGTACCACTGATATATAAGTCAGATTTATGAACATAAAAGGAAGTGATCGGCCTACAGGCGCTGGATCACAGGGCAGGGGTAGGGGTGCAACGCGGTCCTCGCCGGCGAGAATCCTACCCTAGCTAACCTGCAACCTTTTACTAGCTACCTATGTGGACGAATATTTTAATTAGTCGTATCTTCTAATCTTAATTTTATCAGAATTATTTATTTATTTCTTCTTCTTCCTGCCCTTATCCCATATTACTTGGGGTCGGCGCAACACGTTTGTTTCTTCCATTCTGTCCTGTCACCCGTCACACTATCACTAACTCCTTTTTCTTTCATATCACTGTTCACACAATCCATCCATCTTTTCTTTGGCCTTCCTCTCCCTCTCCATCCATCTACATGTATACGTATAGAATTATTTATTTATTTCTATTTATTAATTCTTTCAGAAATGCTGCGAGGCGTTTAACTTACTCTTTGGCTGCTGCGTTCCAAGATTATTCGAGAAGAGTGAAAGAGATGCAAGCTACTGCAGGTAAATAACTTTACCTATTAGTTTACTTTCAAAATTACATGCCCTTAAATAAATAATTGGTTTCGCGTTTGATAACGCGATACCTTATATATACCGCGATAGTTCCGTGAATGCGACCACTTAATATTGCAGTGTGTATGTCGCAGCCATCTAGTAAAATCAGACATTCAATGAGACGGCTAGCCCGTTAATTAAACTTCGAGCGTTTCCTTGTGTGGTACAACCCGCCTGTCAAGCGTGATGACTATGGCAAATACCCTCCTCCGGGAGGAGGCCCATGTTCAGCAGTGGACGCTATACGGACTGATGATGATGATGATGAACTCCCTTTCTCGTGAGAATTTCATAATAAAAAAAATGCCTATAGCCTTCTTCGATAGATGGGCTCTGTAACACTGAAATAATTTTTCAAATTGGATGAGTAGTTCCTGTGATAAGCGCGTTAAAGCAAACTAACTCTTCAGCTTATATATTAGTAAGTATACATTAATATAATATAATTAATAATTGACAGGCCCATGGAAGATATATCAACCATAGATACGTGAAATTAACATAACACAATCATAAAGAATCATTTGGTAAGAAAACCATAAACAAATAGGCTTCTTCTAGAAATTCTGCTTATCTATGGGATATTTCTTCTATCTTCTTAATGTTATGATTGTCTTTGCATGGGAAAATTTATGTGTATTTTTGCTATTTCTAAAACTGTGGTTGTTATTGTATTTTCTAAATCTATGTGTAAGTAAAGTTGATACTGAAAAGAAGAAATGAAACTTATTTATTTACGGCAGATACAGACAACCTCCGTAGCGTAGCGGTATTTGGCTCGCTTCAAGTCTATGGGGTCGTGGGTTCGATCCCTACACCGTTGATCCCTAGTTGGTTGAGGCACGGAGGGCAGGGCCAGTGCCTCGGAAAGCACGTTAAACCGTTGGTCCCGATTGTTATAACATCATCTATAACAAGCGTATATCAGAGAACGAGCAGCAGTTTCCCTGTGTATTTCAATATAATACTGCCGTCAAGAATCCGCCTGCCAAGCGTGGTGGCTATGGCAAAACCCTCCCTCGGGAGGAGGCCCATGTTCAGCAGTGGACGTTATACGGGCAGATGATGATGATGGCAGATAATAAGGACAAAAATTATACAATGACAAATTACGGCATATATACCACAACAAGCGGCCTTAGCCCAATGGCTACAGGCGTCGTCGTACTTGTGATCGCCGTTTCGATCCCCACCCATTGCAATAACGACGTGAACCCACAAGCATTTCAGCTTTAAGAATACTAGTATACTACAGAAACTCTGCTAGTAATCTTTAAAAACAAAACATACATATATGTATCCGCCATAAATCGGAGCTGGCTTCAGCATAAAGCTACACCAATACAGTATCTAACAGATGATTGCGGCAGCGCTGGTATTCTAGCCAGCCCCAGTTAAGACGGCAGGCATGCCAACCGTCTAGCCAAAGAAATTAAAAATATATATAATAATAGCAATAACAATAAAATAACAATAAAAAAAACCTAATTAATAAAATGATAATAATAGTAATGCTGCATAATCCAGCCAGCGACCGCCCTGAGGTCCAAGTCCCACAGGGGGCGCCCTCTTGCGCAGGTTGCTAAGTTTGTAGTTTTTAAACCATTTATTAAGGCTGGAACACTATCAAGCCAGCGACCGGTTTGAGCCGAGGCCCAAGTCCCACAGGGGACGCCTTCTTGCGCAGGTTGCTTAGTTTGTAGTTTTTAAACCATTTATTAAGCCTGGAGCACAATCCATCCAGCAACCGGTTTGAGCCGAAGTCCAAGTCCCACAGGGAGTGCTCTTTTAAGGAGGTTGCTTAGATGGCACTTTTAAATCCATTTATTAAGGCTGCAGCACTGCTCGCCTTTATGCCTGGTGAAGTAGCAAAAGCCTCGTGACTAACTACATACTATGTCCTACAAAACACACAGTCAGACACACACACAAACACGTTAAACTTATCACACCGCATCGTTTTTCCAATGGGGGGGGGAATAAACATTTTTATAACTGTGTACAATTATTTGTTTCAGAAATTGAACACGAGAGGCCACCCAGCATGAAAAAGCGGTTTGCCATCGACCTTCGAACTCCTGAAGAGATAGAAGCGGACTTAGAAACTGAAGCATAAAATATAATAAACATATAAAAGACATATGGACGGAGCGCTGTCGAACAATGCACTGAAGCCAATTTTTTTGTGCAGTGTGAATAAAATTGTTGCAATGATTTTTCACAGTACCCCATAGATATAAAAATAACGTTGAGCCTGGATTTGTACACTCTTTCATGACACAAGATATTCCTTCAATAAGCACGAAGCGATTTGCTTCTTCTTTCATAATGTGGACGGCTAAGGAGTGGAATTCTCTGCAGGGATCAGTTTTTCCGGAACGCTATAATCTGGACATCTTTAACACTAAAGTGAACAGACACTTTCTAGGCAAGCGTGTATCATCTTAGGCCTTATCTTCGCCTTCCATCAAGCGAGATTATGGTCAAACGTAAGGTTGTATTAAGTAAAAAAAAAAACACAATTGGGAATTTTGTTAATAAATAATGATGTTTGTTATGATATCGAGCACAATAGAATGACATATCGACTGACAAGGTAAAGCATAGTTTCGGTACGCGTAAGGCCGAGTTTTTACTGGCTTCAGTGTGTTACTCGCGGCGCTCGGTCTTTACTTTTACCTTGGTCTGAAGTCGGACGTCGGTAATTCGATAGAATATTTCTAGCAAATTATGCTGATAACATTTTTTGACGTCCAAAATTAGTTAAACCATCATTTTTTATGTCTTCTTTTGTATTAATAATGATTAGTACAATATTTCATTTAAGGCAATTAAAATCCCCTTTTTTTCTTATAAAACAATGTAAAGGGTAAAAAAATTGTCTGAAATTTTGCACCGGGATATGTTATACGCTGGATTAACATATAGGCTACAAAACATCACGCTCCGACCCACTCAAGCAGAGTAACGCGGATAAAACCGCAGGGTGCAGCTAGTTTATGATAATTTTACCACGTTTCTTAAGGGAAACGTATTTTATACAAATTATTAAAATATATGTATAAATAGATATATACAAATAATGTATGGAGGCTATATTAAGTTATTAAATTAATAATTATCCGAGCCAGTATGAATACACAGTTTCGTCCCACGCTTCGTTCGTCCTATGAGAAGTATCGTAGAAAATTGGTTTAGGTACATTAATAAAAATGATTTTAATTTTATTTATTATATTTTTTTAAATTATTCAATTTCTATGACACATACCAAGGGACGAAAAATTCGTGGGACGAAACTGTGAATGAACCAAATTTCTAATAATAGTATAAGGGCCGGGTGGAGTGAAATATATTTGATAAGAATTTATATTTAAAATCAAAAAACTAATAAAAAATACCTGAATCCATTGTAATAGGCATAATATCGATGTTATACTTAAGTGTTACTGCAGCCAAATTTCTTCCATACATGCATTATTAATATATTATTATAATAGTACCTTATACAAACATACATACATACATATACCAAAATAATAAAATTTAATGTGATTTTAGCGTTAAAAATAGTTTTAAGATAAGTTGTTTTTAAAATAAAGTTTGTTGTGAATAATAAATGTGTTTTATTTTATTTGTGTAACGTTTCCGGGTCTGGTTGGCTAAGGGACTACCCACCGTGCTTCGGAAAGCACGTTAAGCCGTTGGTCCCGATTGTTATAACATCATCTATAATAATTGTATACCAGGCAATGGGAAGCCGCGTTTCCTTGTGTGTTACAACATAATGCTGCGGTCACCAATCCCCCTGCCAAGCGTGGTGACTATGGAAAAAACCCTCCATCGGGAGGAGGCCCATGTTCAGCAGTGGACGTTGTACGGGCTGATGATGATGATGATGCGTTAATATTTGGTTTATTATATATATTGAGAGGTAGAGCATAGTGGTATTACGCTCAATAAGATGCTCGAGTGGGAAAGTACCTCCATCTTATAGAATACCATAGCCAAATAACATGATGTAATGATTTTTTTATTACTAGCAGAATTTTGCACACTTCTAGTATTGGTCTGGTTCGCTAAGGGACTACAATTTTGCAGTCTACTAGTATTCTTGTCAACCCCTTGTGCTAACTTAAATGCTTTTGTTACGAGTGGGTTCACGTCGGCAGTGCAATAGTTGAGGACCGAACCGGCGACCACAAGATCACAAGTCCGACGCTCCTAGCCATTGGGCTACTATTAATGTTTGTTTCTGTGCGTGCGCAAGGTTGAGGTCAGAGCTCGGCTATTGCAATTGGGCTATTGGTGTCTTTCCTAGGTATTTGGACACCTCCCGCCGCCTGCCGCCCTAGGCTCGGCCTCGGGGTCTGGGGCAAATGGGCCCCGCTCCCTTCGAGGCCGACCCATGAGGATAAGAGACGCCTCCGCACTCGGGGCGTCCCTATATCTGAGCAAATGGGCCACAGTCAGTGTGGCCTAAAAGATCCCGCGGCGCCATATTGACCGCGGGTGCCGTCAAGAGCCGGATGGCTTCGTGCGTACCTGGCCCCCGCCAACGAAACGAAGGAGTGTCCAGGGGGTTTTAGTGGTGTAGGGTCCTCTCCTCGTAGTATGAGTAAAGCATATCACCGCTATGGAGAGGGCGAGTCCCACATATCCCGCAGCCAGAGCGGATATGCTGTAATGCTTTAATGAATTTCCCCCCCAACAACAACAAAAAAACGATGAGGTGGATTGGGTCAATTGCTTGGTAAATTAAAAAAATTAATATTGGCATAAACTAAGACACATATTTTATCCTTAACTCTAACTATTCTTTATTTTGAACTCAAAAATCATTCCACCGCTTTCAATTCTTTCAACACAGCCATAACAAAAACGAATTCTTCTAAAGCTCTTTTAGCTTCTTTTCTGTTCTTCTTCATATAATTAATAAAGCCTTCTTCTAATCCATTTCCACAGCTCTTTTCCACGGAATCAAAAAGCTGAGATACCGAGATATGAAGAAGTAGTTGCAGAAGATGTTTTTTATCTGTTTTGAAGTATGACTTTGACAAGTCGCTGAACCAATCTTGTCGGGTGTAAGTAGTGGATGATGCTATAGATTTTATTGATTCGTGTAACTGAAAAATAGGTAGTGTTTGTCAGTTAACGTGTGTTTAGTTCATGAAAAGAAATATGAACAAATGAAACCCCAATGGTCCTCAATAAAATGATACACTTCAGCTTTAAATACTAAATAATTAAATAATATTTTGGTCAGAATTGGCTGTTAAGAATCGCTTGAAGTAAATAATAAAACGAATGATAGTCCAAAAATCTCTGGATTAAGAATCCACAAATTTTTGGACTATCATTCGGTTCCATCTATCTATGACTATCTTCTTAATAAGAACAAAATTACAAATTAATAAATAATGCATACACATTCTTTACGGGATTGTACATATTCATTATTGTAAACTTCAAAAGGTCATAAGTTCATCGCGTACGACTAAATTTTTCTGAAGTATAACGATAATTTCTTTCTTATTCTTTATCTAACGTCTAAATATAGGATTCTGTTTACATGCTGTAAATGGTGTTTATAAGAAATTAAGATTGTTAAAACAGGCCCGCTCAGCTTCTTTTCCATATCGGCGTCACTGTGTTTAAAACGCTCGAAGATATTCTGGATTTTCACAAACTAAGCTATTCGTCTCTTAAACTTATGTACTCTGAAACCCGGAAACCGAAGAGGCTAGTAAGTAACATTCGTACACTTACTTCATAAACTCCATCTTCCACATCATTCAAAAAGCCCAAGAAACCCAACAACGCCGGATTTTCATCCACAGGAACTTTATCAGTTGCTTGTGGTTTAAACCTCAACCATTGACTTGGTGCCCAAAAACTGGGTTTATCCTTCCTATAATTCCTTGGTAATATTGATCGTATTTTAGGACGTGTGTTAGTGGGATTAGCCCTCAGAAATTTGGTTCTCATTACTTCAGACCCTAGGTCGTGCAAAAACATCATGAATTTCAGTAATTCGGCGTCAGCTGGATGTATTTTCATGGAATTTCGTACTCCTCCACTGAAAAATACAAAATATTTTATTACAAGCTAGCGACTCACCCCAGCTCCGGATAGTCAATCATACTTTACAAATTGAGATCCTAAATCTTCCCCATTAAGCATTATCTAATAGTGAAACCTAAGAAAGTGGTTTCTTTGCGAGGCAAACGTAGCCTCAAGCCACGAGAAATTTTCTAAACCACAAAGCGATACTTACACCGCTAGGCCACTTAACTTATAATTACAATCAAATCAATAAACTACTACGATTACATCTACTCACACCAAAAAGACGAGCTTCTGCAAACCAGCTTGTATATCAACAGCGGTTTTAAGGTAATCGTAGTTCTTCAAATCCTCAGAACTTCTAATAAGCATATCCCTTAACGCGTTTATGTAAACATCTAAATGAATTTCTCCATTAGCCCTTACTAACTTTAAATTCATCTTTTGGAGCCTATCTAAAATTTCAAATACGTCTTTTTCATCTGTTAATCTTAATATATCTGATATAGTATCAAATTTTTGGTTAGTATCCTCTTTTTCTGCCTTTTTAGATTTGTTTCTTGATCGTAGTCGAAGTATTGGTTCCATACTCGATCTTATACCGTCATAAATATATCTATGGGTGTAAGGATGGGGCGTAACTGTGCCAAAATCATTATTTTTAGGTTTTAGTACAAATAAATTATCTCTTTTCTCATTATACTTTTTATTCTTTCGTTCCATTTCCCCTAAATAGTCCATAGATATTTTCATTGTATACTTTTTAGTATTACGGGTTTCTTTATTTTTTTTCATGTCATCGTTACTATGTAATTCAGATATTTTGTTATTGTATTCTTCATTTCTGATTGAATTCAAATAGTCTTTTAGGTGTGCGTTTCTCATTGCATATAAAGAGTAAATTTCATCGCCAGGATCGGGTAAATAATAGCTTTTTCGACCACGATTATCAATGTCCACGTTATCATATTGTTCTACGTATGGAAAACGTTGCAATACATGTGAATAGTGATTATTATTCATTTGATTGGCATATGAGTCTTTAGATTCCTTTAAATACTTTTTGTGGTTATCTTGTTTGATCTCTAAGGATGGATTATTGAAATGCTTATTAGTATAAACTTCTACGTTATCTTTTTCATCAGTATCGTCCTCTAAATTAAAATGTGCATAATTTGGCCCAAGACGGTTGGTGGGGTTGTAATAAGCTTTTTGTGGTGAATAGTTGTAGACAGGAATCAGGTAAGGTTGATCTGATGCTGATGACTTCGGTGGATGCCTGATTGAATTCTCTCCGCCAGGTCGCTCATTGTCTTTAAGATTCTCGTCACTCTGATTTTTAGGTTTGCTTTGTACTTGATTATTTAATTTTGATACAAACGCGGGTTCATTAGGAGCTGTGAAATTTAAAAACAAATAAGTAATTATTCTCTTCGTTTCGATTCAATCATTATTACTTTTTAGAGATTTCCTATCAATTGACAAATTATTTTAATATTTTACTATTAATATATTCAGCTTTATTATATGTATAAAGCTTAATCAAAACATATACTTACAAATCTCATAGACATGATACGTGTTGTCACCCTGAGGTTTTTTGTTAATTTTAAAACTTGTTGGTTTTATGTTAATAATTATTGGTGTGTCTTTTTCTTTTTTATCACTTTCTTTGCTTTTTACTACCTTGAATCGATTTTTCTTAGACCTGACACTTGGTTTATGTAGGACTTCATTTGTTGTATTAATTGGGATATTATTATTACTTTCAGGGTCATTTTTAGTTGTAGATTCAGATTGAGATGCCTCTTCAGCACTTATTAAAATAATGGTGTTTCTTTCTGGGTTATTATTGGTGTTTGATGTTAAAGTATCATTGTAACCTTTTGTTAATTCTTTAGATTCAGAACCATTTAATTCTAACGCTCTTAGCCGAGTATTATTTTTATTTAAATAATCAACAATCCTCCATTCTGAGTATTTTATTACGTTAATATTTTTTTTAATTTTTTTGATAGTATTATTATTATTTTCATCACTTGAATTAGGCTTTCGCTGGTTACTAGAACCAAATTTAGGTACAATGTCAGTCGTATCTTCCAAAAATTGTTCTTTTGTTATAAGTTTTGACGGAATATTTAATGTTTTTAATTTCATAGGAGTAGTAATTTTACCGGTCGTAGGAGTAGTAATTTCACCGGGCGCTTGTAACTTTTCTTCGTGAGTACTATTGTTGTTAGATGAAAAGTTTTTAGATGAATTTAACTCTCCATACTTTTCTTGACCAATTTCTCTACGTAATATTTTACTTTTAAACGTTATGTTTTCATTTGGTTTTTGAGATATAGTAGCTGTTGCATCAGGTTCAGGGCTTGTACTATCCCGTGATACAACACTTTCAAGGTTTTCGCTCGCAATTTCTTCTAATCGTACATGTGTTTCATCCTCATTTTTGTCATTGTCAATTTCTACTTGAATATATGGATTTGGTGGTTGCAAATTACTATTAGATAAACTGCTATTCTCATTGTCTATACTAGCTTCCAAAGGTTCAATGTGTAAATATTCTTGAGATTTAGTTTCGTTACTTTGAGATTTTCCATCGCTTTTGTAACTCTTTGTCTCTTCTTTCAAAACACTTTTAACAAAATCATCGTGTTCTTTTAACATAGCATCGGGTATTTCCCCACTTTGAACATCCTCTCTTTCTCTGCTCTCAACTTCTTTAATGATTCTTCGGGCTACTCTTTCTAGAAATTCTTTTTTCTCATCGTTGGACAGTAAATCTATGTATTTTGATGGAGAATCTTCTTCACTTGACGAATAATCAGCTAATACGCTAGTAAACAGTATAAAAATTAAAAAAGTCATTTTGTTATGTCATAACATTCTTGAGGTTTGATCAGATTGGAGAAACTTTTATCACACACTGGATTGGATTCGAAAGTAAGTTAATCGCGTGAAAATACGCATAAAATTTTGTAATTAATTGAATGTATGATAAGAAGTAGCGTGTAAAATTTTCATTGTTCTGTTGCTGATTTCATAAATATTTGCATGTAACTTTTTGATTGCTTGTTCAATCGAAAAGGAAATGTAATTACTGTGTTTTCAATGTTTAAACTTAAGGGTTAGTACTAACAATAGGTTTCTTATCTTTATTGTATTAAATGTAACAAGAAAGTAGGTATTTAATTTAACGGCATTATACCAGCCCTAATATACAGTCCGCTCTTTTATTTAATCGCCCAGTAGGACCCTACAATTATATTCAATAATATTCAATTCTAGTCTAGACACTACTTCAAACAGCTCTTTATTTAATGAATGTATACTAATTAATTAGTCAAGATTTTTTTTTTCTTTTTATATTTGTATCATTGTATTTGGCTTATAATAAGTACGATCGATTCGTCTACATTATCAATAAACGTTTTCATTTTCATTTTCATTTTCAATATAAGTTTTACTACACTATAGACCAATTGTAAGAAAACTTATATAATATTATCAATCAGCCTGTCTCTATCCACTGCTGGATGTGCTCCCTTTAATTCCGTTGCACCATAACACCTGATGGTCCGCCCTCCGCATCCAGTATGCTCCTCCAGCTACCCATTTCAGGTCAACTGTCCATTTGGCGCTGGCGATGAGATTGAGGAATTATGACTTTTAGTATTTTAGGGGTTTTTGTGCAACAGTCGTTTTACTTTACAGTTCGCGGGCCTCTCGGACTTTGGGTCTACGGGGGCATCGGATGGTTCTTAGCAAAATAAGGGTCGGGAGAAGTTTGCCGAGACGCGATTTTTTTTAGTAAGCTTTTATCACTATTTTATATAATCGTTAAAGTAATTTTAAAGTAAATAAATTACCTACTACTTTAGAATTATTTCCTGTTCTTTTCTTTAACTCCGTTTTTGTTCAAAATACTCTGCCATTTTTTACTAACAGTAAGAGCTAGAACATAATAGAACTAAGTCGAGTAGAACTACTTTACATTTTAGAAATCTATGGCGATCACCTGAACCACAGAACATAGAGATTTTTTATGGAATTACCCTAAAAAAGAACTGAAATTGATTATGATGTATTTCCTATCAAAACTATTATTAATGAAAGTAATCAAACAAAATATGAAAAGTTACTTTTTTATTTCACTTTCATTATGTACAATTACTTAAAACTAACTTATATTATTGTTACTAATGAAATTGGCCAATGAGAACTTACATTCAATCTTGTCAAACTAAACATCACTTCTAAATCTGAAATTACCACGTCTCATTTGCCTGACATTCCTCATATTTCTTTCCATTACAATTCTATCCATATCTTCATCCTCTCTTGTTTCTTCTGCTTCTACTTCTGCTTCAATTTCTTTCACTTCTTCTTCTTGATTCTTTTCTTCTGTCACTTTTTCGATAACAGCTTCTAATAACATAGGACTTTCTTCAACGCTCTTTCCTCCAAATTCAATCTCTTCTAGTTTATCTTTCAAAGCATCTTGTACGATATCGTTGACAAAAGATTCCATAATAATGTTTTCTTTTCTTTTATTCTGGTTTCTTTTCTGTGTTTTCCTTTTCATATCTTTTGGTTTTTCTTCTGTTTTGTTGACTTTCCCAATTTCATCGTTTAAGTGGTAATATGCGGGTGATTCTTCGCATGGAATTGAGTCTTTCGGCCGAGTACAAGTAAGAACTTCCTGCAATGGAAAGAAATTATTAAGTAATTTTATGATTGCTCTAATATATTCTATCAAGCAAGTATACTATAATATGCAGGATGCATCTAATGAATAATACGTTACAGGATATTACAATGATCAATAAGATCTAGTTAATATACTTTGAATGATTTATGTTTTACACAAATAGTTGTCCCAGGCGGGAATGGAATCCACACAGACCATAGAAGTATCGAAAACAGTGAACTATCATGTGAAAATATGATCGTACGTACAAGCAGTACAACATGTTACAAACAAATGAGACAGACCAGATATTCTAGATGCTATAAAATATTGCAACCAAATAACGTCATTGATTGTATTTCTCTGCGTAAAATAGGTGACCATCATATGAACGGGCAACCGCTACCTTAATACCTAGCCATAGGCAGGTTCTCTAAAAGAAAATACAAACCTGGTTGAAAATAGTTTCATTAGGGCAGATGAAACTCCAGCGGTAGGTAACATTGCGACCCGAAGGCGTCTGGGAGGGGAGACAGACGTGGAAGATCTGACAGTCGTTGTCTACATCAGCGTAATAGCCGTAGGTCTTGTTCTCACAACTGGAATGAAAAGATGAGACAGTGTCAAGGAAAGCTTAAGTTTCTGTTATCCAAATTATTCTGTTATTAGGGTCTCTTGTTATTCTACTCCCGAAGAAGGATTTATACGTGAATAATGTCTACATATACCTGATGTAATTTTTTTTGTGTGACTTTTAGGTTTTAGTTCCACGTAGTCCTGAGGTCCATGGGCTTTATGAAGTTAACCCTCTTAATTATCATTATTGAGAGTCCAATATTTCCTGTCAAATATATTTCCTTCCAAAAGAAAACTGCTGGTATCACCGTTTTGTTTCCAGCATAGAATAGACCACCCTATTTAGTTGATGCATTGACAGCAGCACCTATCCCCTCAAGGATACTTCATCAATCCACCTGCCAAGCGTGGACATTATGGCAATACGACCCTGGATTGAAAATTTATTTTAACCTCATAGACCTATGTTCAGGATTGGACGTAAACGGTGTTTTTTTCTGAAGGACCTTTTGTAGTTAGCCAGGAGTCTTTGTCAACGGAGTGATAAAGTAAGAAGCTATGCTGGGTTGTGGACAATATAACTTACCTAAAAGTATCAGTAATATTTTCTCTGATTGATGAGGCATTGGCAGGCAGGTTCAGTGAATCTCCGTTTGTTGAGTTTGTCGCCTCCTGAAACCAAAAAAGCAGCTGATTAACTGGACTATAAGTACAATACTGTTACATAACGTGAGCTGCCACTGACAATAGACGTGGCCGCCAGACGTATTACCGCGGCTGCTAAAGAAAATCTTATTTTTTTTAATGGAGGAGCACATCACCAGCCGGTCTTCTTTCCGTCAGCGCCACAGAGATGACCTTCCTGCGCAGGGTGTTTAGTTTGTAGTTTATAAACCATTTAAAATGGCTGTAGCCCTGCTCGCCTTAATGCTCGGTGAAGTAGCAAATAACATACGTCCCAAGACATAGCCATGGACCAAAATATTTTAGTTGTCTTTCTGTATTTGATACTTCTATGCCTATATATAAAGTCGTTCCGGCTCAAATTACAAAAGTGTATACTGTCAAATTCCGGTGGGACGGTTCTACCGACGCATCCGGTGAGAGTTCAGGCGCTGGACCTCTGGCTGAAGCTGGAGCTAAACGTACTCTCCGAGGCAGGGGTATAACATCACCGACTTCCAGACTCCACCTGGTACTTAGATATTTCTTATCGCGCGGATTTTACCTAGGCCGTCGCTAGCTATGTTCTAACATATTCTTTTTTTTTTATAAATTTGACTAGCTGAGTTTTGCAGTCTACTCTTGTTAACCCCTCGTGCTAAGCTAAATGCTTTGTATTACGAATGGGTTCACGTCGGTAGTGCAATCGGTGGGGATCCAAACGGCGATCACAAGATCACAAGTCCGACACCCTAGCCATTTTATAACATACATACCCTCAAAGCTTTCACAAGCACAGTTCCCTTAAGCCCTTGATCGATGTCATCACTTCTCGCCATGGAAACCAGCATCAGAATTATAAGTAATCTCGCTCGACTCATCATGATTGGCTGAAATAGAAATAAAATAATCCTTACTAATATTATAAATGGGAAAGTAACTCAGTCTGTCTGTCTGTCGGCCTTTCACGCCAAAACTACTGAACTGATTTAAATGAAATAGTACACAGATAGTGTAGAACCTGAAAAAGGACATAGGCTACTTTTTATAGCGAAAAAGGGGTTGTAGAGTGTTGAAAGAGGGGTATGAAGATCCCGCCGCCTAACGCCCTAGGCTCGGCCTCGGGGAGTGGGGCACATGGGCCCCGCTCACTATGAGGCTAATCCGTGAGGAGTAGGGACGCCTCTACACTCCGGGCGTCTCTATAATTGGGCAAGTGGGCCACTATAAGTGTGGCACAGGAGATCCCGCGGTGCCATATTGGCCGCGGGCGGGTGCCGTCGGGGGGCCGGATTGCTCATTCATACCCGGCCCCCGCCAACGGTGGATCGAAGGAGTGTCCGGGGGATTTTAGTGGTGTAGGGTCCTCTCCTCGTGGTACGAGTAAGCATGCCACGCTATGGAGAGGGCGAGTCCCACATACCCCACCGCCAGCCCGCGAATACGCTGCAGCGACGACGGGGGGAATGCGTAAAAGCATATCCCGCCAGACAACAACAAAAAGGGGGTATGAAGATTGTATGGAAGTATGGTCATTTTTTAAGTTTATTAATTAAAACTACTACTCAAAGTCACTATACCACGCGGACGTAGTAGCAGGCACAGCAAGTAATAATAACTGATGCTGCCAAACACTGATGGCGGATTTTAGTGTCATTAAAGTGAAAAGAGTGATATACTTCATTCGAACTAAGTGAACTATATCACTCATTTACTTCACTAGTTCAGTTTATGAATTAGATTCAATTGAATCAGTTTTCGCATGTCTTTCAAATGATCATTGATCGTGCAATGAACTAATAACGAGAATGAAATGTTTATTTTGTATTAGTTCTTTAGGAAAGGTTTTTTTATGAAAAGTATCGCTTTCATTTGAAAGCATTAAATAATATTGTGTACGTATAATATTGAATATAAGTATTTTAACACTGTGAACTAAATGGACTAAACTGAACTATTGAAGTAAATGAATCTGTACTGAACGAAAGAGATATAGAGTGATTGCAACTGAAGTACTTCAATTGAAGGATTCATTCGCGAACTACACATCTCTAGTGGATTTTCAAAAATTAGTTCTTCTTTGTTTCGTAAGCCCTTTTACGTCCACTTCTGAACATGGGACTTTTATCATGCATTAACAAGCCAAGGTACTTAATATTGCCGTAATCACCACGCTTGGCACGCGTATTGGTGATTGCAGATAAGATGGATGCAGAGTTGATACATGCTGCTGCCCATCCATCAGCTGTATGTCCCTTAGTCGGGGGTGCAGTATAACAATGCTTTCAGGTTGCTGATGGGATTGCCTCGCTACTGCAGTGCGTCAGCGATGTTTGCTGAAGCACAAGTAGACGGCTTTCACGCCATTATGCGTAAGAGGGCAGCATCGCTGATGCGAAGGGTGAGGGGCAGTCCCAACAGCTACCTGAGGGTAATTGCAGACTACATCCATAGTCCAATTTGGAGGCATTGGATTGGGCTGCACATATTGTAGGCTGACTGGCGTTTTATCTCTTCTCTTATTTGTTGTATTTGTAAATTACTAACATATTAGTTTTTAAGTCATCTTGATGTACTACTAACACACTATGGACCGAAAAGTCTGAAATAAATGTTTTGAATTGAATTGAATTAGTCTGCTCCTACGACATGGAAGAAGAAAAGAAGAAAATATTCTAAGCCGGAAACCATACGGTTTAAATAATTGGTTCATTTTCAGTTAATTATGTCTCCACTAGCTGCGCCCCGCGGTTTTACCCGAGTTTCTCTGCTCCAGTAGGTCGGAGCGTGATGTTTTGTAGCCTATATGTTAATCCAGCGTACAACCTATCCCGGTCCAACATTTCAGCCAATTCCGTGAAAGAGTAACAAACATCCATCCATTCATACTTACAAACTTTCTCGTTTATAATATTAACTAGCGACCCGCCCCGGCTCCGCACGGGTGCAATGCTGATGTATTATACATATAAACCTTGAATCCCTCTATCTATTAAAAACAAGTGCGAGTCGGACTCGCGCACGAAGGGTTCCGTTTCAGTTACAAGTGCGTACCTATTTTTGATATCAAGAATAAATAAAAAAGCGTATGTTTATGAAATGAAATGTTATTTTATATTTTTATATTCGAGTTGATTGAATGAAAGCTAAATTGCGGTTTACGATTTTTGACGTATTAAAAAAAAACTACTTACAAGATCTCGTTCAAACCAATTTTCGGTGGAAGTTTACATGGTAATGTACATCATATATTTTTTTTAGATTTATCATTCTCTTATTTTAGAAGTTACAGGGGGGGGACACACATTTTACCACTTTGGAAGTGTCTCTCGCGCAAACTATTCAGTTTAGAAAAAAATTACATTAGAAACCTCATCATCATTTTTGAAGACCTATTCATAGATACCCCACACGTATGGGTTCGATGAAAATAATGTTTTTGAGTTTCAGTTCTATGTATGGGGAACCCCAAAATTTATTGTTTTTTTTTTCTATTTTTGTGTGAAAATCTTAATGCGGTTCACAACATACATCTACTTGCCAAGTTTCAACATTATAGTTCTTATAATTTCGGAAAAAAGTGGCTGTGACATACGGACGGACAGACAGACAGACAGACAGACATGACGAATCTATAAGGGTTCCGTTTTTGCCATTTGGCTACGGAACCCTAAAAACCGCATCAAAATCCGTTGCGTAGTTTTAAAGATTTAAGCATACATAGGGATATAGGGACAGAGAAAGCGACTTTGTTTTATACTATGTAGTGATATAGTAGGATTACATAGGAATATAAAAAGTCGTGTCCTATATGGGTAAACATTTAGCTAAAATGGACCTAAAACATAAATATAGATACAACTAAAAGTAGCTAATTTAAAATAAAAGTAACTTATAAAATACTACTATTCTAAATCTATTCTACTTGGTTCCCAGAATGCTGGCAGCATTACCCCGTTGAATGGCAATGCTTACCTGCTGTGCTAAGTAAAAACCAGCATTCGGAGAACGTACTGCACTAAAGAGGGCCGCTGCAAAGTTTTAATGGTTAGGGTTATTAAGGTAAACGCAGCTATTACCGCGGTAGTCAAAAATCTGCAGGTATTCCCGAGGTATGCAATATAATTGTAATTTTAAGCAATTACAAGCATATTTTACTCAAAAAGTAAAATGTTTATGAAAGACAATTTTATATCCGTTTGAATGGATCCGTGGCGCACTGTGCACAACAACGCAGAAAAACAAAACAACGATTAGTTTGCTGCAAACCGGCGCCGGAGCACGACTTCCATACAAACGATAGTCGCGAACTGTAAGAACGCTCAATATTTTGTTAAGGTTATTGCGTCGTTAAAAAACCATTTATACAGATTCTAAGTAGGTCAAAAGGTGGATTATAGTTTTAGCCATGATTGTAACTATCTAATATTCATTTATTTTGCACAGTTTTTCGACAATTAACAAAAATAAAATACCGCGGTAATGGCTTCACAATTTTCGTCTTGAATGTATTAACCGCGGTTAACTCGGTAGTAGCATAAATCAGTACCAATCGTTTAATAAATTTTTTAAGAATATTTTATATAGCAATAACCCAAATGATGTGACAATTCGTTTAAGTCATTAGGTATTTATGGTTAAAAACTATTTCCGCGGTATGAAAATTGCACTAGGACTCTTATTTTTTCGTCCTTAATTGACTCATAAAAATTAACTTTGTATGAGAGCACTAAATTGAATACGACACGAAATCTTAGTCTCTTTTTTAAACCCAAGAATTTAATTCAAGTATCAAGTTAATGTTTAGGTAACTTTATTGGCTGTTGATTTAACTTTGTTAGTTAGTTTGTTTTGATTAAAATTGATCAAATATTATTCATCGGGATTAGATAATTTGTACTATCGCAGATGAAGCTATCACCGATGGTTATAACAAGCCATTACTCGGTAATTACTTGTATAAGCAGCTATTACCGAGTATTATTACTCGGTATTAGCTTCACCATAGAAATCTAACACCGAGTGATAATAGCATTTATTTTTGAGTTTAGGGTTCTCTAGAAACAATATCTAAGTATTTGAAATTCTTCAGACTTTAGCTAGTTAGCTTTCTAACTCTTTTTTTTTGTGGCAATGGTAAAATAGGCGAAGCATTCGAGGCTGTCTCTTTTCATTTTAAATAAAATAAATTTCTTTATTTTTATTTCTTATTACCATAGATTAGAAAGAATTGGTGCGAAACTTGATGAATCGCCAACTATACCTCCATAAAGATATTATTACCTAAAATAAGCAAATATTTTTGAATATATAATTACCTACCTACCTATTATACAGCTGCGGGAATGATGACTTGTTTTTTAATAAATATTTGGTACGGAACCAAAATACCTATTATTTTTCTACCCTCGGTAATAGAATCACGATTCGCGGTATTAGCTGCAATCACTTTCAAATACCTCGGTAATAGCAACATTCGGATTTGTATATTTAATAATTTTTTTTCATAGTATATTTACTCAAAACTTACCTATATCTTTATAGATTTCTAAAGTCCATATCCAAACGTATCAGAAAATATATACTTGTAACTGTTTTTACTATAAGAAATTCTTATTTCGAGAGGTTAAAGCTTAAGGTCCTGAAATTACCTCGGTAATAGCTGCGTTTACCTTATTATTATTTTTTCATATTTTGGGCCAAAAATGACCCAAATTTGATCTATCTCTGATAATTGATTTTATTTTATTCCCTCGACAAATACGCAGTTGGCACAAAATAATCAAAATGTTACTTTTTTATTACTCATGCACAATATTAAAATCCGTGTGGTTTCCGGCTTAGAATAGACCACCCCATGTCTTCCCATGGGTGTCGTAAAAGGCGACTAAGGGACATATGGCTGATGGATGGGCAGCAGCATCTATTAGCTCAAGGGTTAAATCTTACTGCGATCACCAATCCGTCTGCCAAGCGTGGTGATAATGGCAATATCCCTCTACGATCCTGGCTTGCCAAGGTCTGTTAAGAGGAGGCCCATGTTCAGCAGTGGACGTAAATGAGCTGTTGATGATGAATATTAAAATCACAACACATTTGTAGGGGTTATATATACATTAGGTACCCAGAAGGTAAAAACGGGACCCTATTATTAGAACTCCGCTGTTCGTTCGATATCAACTGTGATAGATAGACTGTTGAAATGTTGATATTTCTGTTACCGATATAAAATACTAAAATACTAAATACGGAATAAAATTAAAATTTAAAAGAGGCTAAGATTTATTTATTAAACCTTTTGCACAATGATAGTACATGGCGGACTTAAGGCGCGGTGAATAGACGACTTTTACGTATTAGTTTTGTCACTGTTGCTCCGCGTAGAAATGAAAGAGAAGCGAAGAGACGCCGCGATGGCGCAACGTTTCGTTCGACTCGTTCAAATTATTTAATACATTAATCCTTGCAAATATCTTATTCCAATCGATAAATAAAAACAACAGTTCCCTTTATTATTATATATTACATCACTGTTATTAATATTATCAAGATTTGTTTATAAATAATACAGTTACAATTGCTACAATTTCAATTTTAATGGTTATTTTATGGTTTTTTTTTATCGAGAAAATTTACCGAAAACTTGTTTTGAACACAATGGTCCCCCCATAAATATGATCAAGATTAACATATATTTTTTTAGCTGCTCTAAAATGTAAACGTTTGGCTAAAAAACTGTTTTGTGAAGCCTATTTTGACTAAGTACAGCGCCTTAATGCTATAGGCATTTCTACCAGTCAACTATAGGGTGGTGCAGAGAAAAAGTGATAGGTGCACAGAAGTAGTTGATAATTAATTTACTACCGTACTGGTAGGAAAATAAAAGAATTACGTAATATCTAAGATTACATTCTAATAATATATTTCACTACATAGTATAAAACAAAGTCGCTTTCTCTTTCCCTATATCCCTATGTATGCTTAAATCTTTAAAACTACGCAACGGATTTTGATGCGGTTTTTTTTAATAGATAGAGTGATTCAAGAGGAAGGTTTATATGTATGATACATCCGCATTGCACCCGTGCGAAGCTAGTATAATATAAATACTATACTTATTAAATACTATACTTATAGAGATTATATTTTCCGTAACTTTTACTATAATATTTGCAGCCTGGGAACGAAGCAGAATAGCATAGATTAAAAAAAATATTTCTTATTTAATTAAGTTTAGTTTAAGTTATAATTTGCAGTATAGTATCCGGCTTAGATTATACCAGCTCATATCTTCCCAGTGTGTCGTAAGAGGCGACTAAGGGACATACAGCTGATGAATGGGCGGCAGCACTTATCAACAGGAGACTCATCATCTTACTGCGATCACCGATCCGCCAGCCAAGCGAAACGATTATGGCAAAGGTATGTTAAGAGGAGGTCCATGTTCAGCAGTCGACGTACACTAGTTGATACAGTAATTACAATTAAAATTGGAAATTAAAAATCTCGGATTCGATGTCCACGCCGCTAATTTTTGTGTAAATTCTAAGATTTATTTCCGGGTCTGGATGGTTGTGGTCACGATTTTTATAACATCATCTATAACAATCGTATACTAGGGAACGGGCAATTTCGTTTCCATGTGTGTTACAACATAATATTGCGGTCACCATCGCCTGCCAAGCGTGGTGACTTTGGCAAAAACCCTCCCTCTAGAGGACGTAGTACGGGCTGATGATGACGATGATGAAGGTAGATTTAAGTGGCTTTTACATTTTCCTTAACTCTTAGATAAACTGAAAATATATATGTACTTACAGTTTAAAATTAACAATAAAATGACACTTCACAATAAATCCTGATAATAGACTTCACTTGCTATACTAGGAAAGGCACCCGGATTCGTTCACAAACTCGTCAATATTAAATCTCGGTACGTAAGCTCGCTCTTTTATAAACGTTTAACTTGAGCTTACAGAATTCGCAATGATTCTGTACGGTCAGCAAAATGTTTGCAAAAAGTTTGCAAATAATTTAATCATATTAAGTAACCCATTAAGTGAAATACTTAATGGGTTACTTAATAAAATATGATTAAATTATTTAAGATTTTTGAAGAATAAATTTATTGCTTCCTCCTCTCTTTTAATTTGCCGTGCCCGTCAGGGTCCATTAAATGTCAACAAGATATCTATAATAATATATAAAGGTGATCGAGTTTGTTGGTTTGCTTGAACGTGGAAATCTCAGGAATCACTGCACTGGTCCGATTTGAAAAATTATTTCACTGTTTCAATTCATCGTGAAAGGCTAGGCTGTATTTAATTATGAAGTTCTTACGAGAACCGGAGTTACGCGAGTGAAACCGTGCGTAGAAGCTAGTTATTGCAAAAACTTTGAAGTGGATCAACAGTTACTTGATAAGTAATATGATAAGCATTAATATAGTTACAGGAGTTGCAGTGGTAGGAATGAGCGTGGGATTAGTCCCATAAAAAAAGGAATAATATAGTGCTTATCACATAACTTAAAAAAATTTCAGATATTTTTTGTAATTTAAAATGCATCATATTTTATGCGTCACTTATTCCCAAAGAGTTCTCCTGTTTAAGGTCTTCTATATTAAGGCTGACCTGCCTTAATTACGGAAACATTGACTAAATTCTTTAAAAAAATTAAAAACACCATAGATAAATGGTTTAAAAACTTCAAACTAAGCAACCTGCGCAAGAGGGCGTCGTCGGACAGAAGTTAAAAAGTATTCCTTTATGCGAATTTGTAGGGAAAATAAACAGCAAGTTTTTCTGCTATCCCTACCGCGTCTCAAGCTTTGGCACTTTGGCAGTTCGACCGGTATGTGACACGAAATGACAATCACTTACAAAAAAACCTAATTCTAATACCATTGACAACATTCTGTGAATAACTACACGTAGGACCCACAGATTGTCCCACGATAGATGGGCAATATGGGTCAGATATATCGATTAACGAGTCATTCGACTTTTTGACTCATTGACCGGAGGATTAACGGTTATATTATATTACTAGCTCCCCGTGTGTGGCTTCACCCGCGTAACTCCCGTTCCCGTAGGAACATCATAATTAAATATAGCCTTCTTCGATAATGGGCTATCTGACATATGTAGTTAGCCCTGAGGCTTTTGCTACTTCACCGGTCATAAAGGCGAGCAGAGCTCCAGCCTAGATAAATGGTTTAAACACTACAAACTAGCAACATGCGCAAGAGGGCGTCCCCTTTTGGACTTGGACCTCGGCTCAGGGCGGTCGCTGACGGTGAGATTGAGGGATTATGGCTTTTAGTTTTTTTAGGGGAGTTTTGTGCAACTGTCGCTCTACTTTACAGTTCGCGGGCCTCTCGGACTTCGGGTCTACGAGGGCATCGGAAGGTAAGGAAACTAAGGGTCGGGAAGGCGAGTCAAATTGGACCAGTAGCTCCAAAAATTTGCGTTCATGTAAACAAACAAACAACCTCTTCAGCCTTATACATATATCAGTATAAGAAAGTGTAAAGTTTAAACCATTTATCTAGGCTGAAGCTCTCTCGCTCGCCTTTATGCCCTGTGAACTAACAACAAAATAATAAATCCGTCCGAAAAAAATAGCAGCTAGGCTACGATCATCTTCTCGCCTCAGTATGGTGAGTCCCTCGGGACTTCCGAGGGAGGGGTTGCCATACTCATCATCCTCCGCGCCGAGCGGAGGCTTATGACGATGATAAAACTAACCAAATCAAAATTGGGAAAGTATTTTAGGCTCCCGTGGTTTTCGGCTTAAAATAGACCACCTCATATCTTCTTATGAGTGTTGGGAGATGCAACTAAGGGACATACAGCTGATGGATAGGCAGCAGCATCTATCAGCTGAACGTTACTCTCATCTTACTGCGATCACTAATCCTGATCACCAAGCGTGATTGCGGCAATATCCCTGGCTTGCCTGTCTGTTAAGAGGAGGCCCATGTTCAGCAGTGGACGTTAACGGACAGCTGAAGTAGTCCTACCCAGTGGAGTACAGTAGTGGTCCTACCTACTACACCCATGGGAAGATATGGATGATCTATTTGGAAACCACACGGCCATCCAGGACTAACATCCTATTAATATTATAAACGCGAAAGTTTGTAAGTATGAATGGATAGATGGATGGATGTTTGTAACTCTTTCCCGCAAGTTAAAGTAGAGCGACAGTTGCACAAAACTACCCTAAAATACTAAAAGTCATAATCCCTCAATCTCATCGCCAGCGACCGACCTGAGCCGAGGTCCAAACCCCACAGGGGGCGCCCTCTTGTGCAGGTTGCTTTGTAGTTTGTAGTTTTTAAACCATTTATTAAGGCTGGAGCTCTGCTCGCCTTTATGCCCGGTAAAGTAGCCTCGTGAAACAGCCTCGTGGCTACCTACGTACGTCCATCCAAACAAAAAAAATAAACAATACCCAGACTTAGAAATTGAGAATGGGTGGACATCGAACCCAAAACGCCAACTCTTAAAAGCAACTACAGTAACCCCTGATCCACCAGTGCAATATTAGTTACGTTTGTATTTAGATTTAATTAATATTTTAGTACTTAGGTTTTTAGTATTCCTAATGTAATATGTATATTAGAAAGAGAAAGAAAACAATATAAAGTACAAGGTACTGACTTTGACATTGACAATCGTCCTTGGCGTGTCTCAATGCAAATTTATCAGAGCGGCGCAGGCGCACCCGCCATACAAAGTTATTGGAACTCATTTTTATTTGGAAAACACGACTAAGTGCGATTCGATACGAACTTATTTAAATAGACTTCCATGGATCCTTGAAACATTAATTTTGCAATATTTTATTTTTTAATAGTTACTTTTTACTTTAGTTTTTAATGTAGGTACTTACGATAAAGTTTTCCGCATACTAAATTTCAAAATTTCAATTAATAAATTTAGACCACCATCATGATTTGAACCTGCAGCGTATGCATAGCTACTGAAGCATGAAATATATAAAAATACTAGGTGCACACCGCGGTTTTACCCGCGTTACGCATCACGCGTTACTAACTATCACGGCTAATTTTAAAAGTTCAATTGAATATAGAGTTTTATTTAAGACATCACAACATCGGTCGTGTCAGCTAGCATATTATATTTTATAGTAGCTGCGCCCCGCGGTTTTACCCGCGTTACTCTGCTACATTGGGTCGGAGCGCAATGTTTTGTAGCCTATAAAATATGTTAATCCAGCGTATAACCTATCCCGGTGCAAAATTTCAGCCTATTCCGTTCAGTAGTTTTGACGTGAAAGAGTAACAAACATCCATCCATCCATTCTAACAAACTTTCGCGTTTATAATATTAGTAGGATAGGAGATATTTGTTGAGTAATATTAACTATAATGGTGTCTACGTTCCCCTTTAGAGTAGAATACACTTATCCCCCCATATCTTCCCATGGATGTCGTAAGGGTTATGCAGCTGAAGGATGGGCAGCAGCATCTATCAGCTGAATGTTAGTTACCATCTTACTGCGATCACCAATCTTGCTGCCAAGCGTGGTCATAGCAATATCTCTCAACGATCATATCTTGCCAAGGTCTATTTAGTGGAGGTCCATGTTCAGCAGTGGACGTAAACGGGCTGTTGAATAAGAAAAAGAAGATCTTTACTAGATAACAGACGTTGCCCAGAAAGCCGCTAAACTTAAAATGGACTGGGCTGGACATTTCTGCCGCATGTCAGATGATAATTGGGCTAAAAGAACCCAATAAGGCCTAGATGAAGATGGCGGGACGAGCTTGACTCCTACCGTCGGGACTGGCCAGCACTCGCTAAATACAGAATTGTGTGGAAAAGGGAGATGGGAGGCCTTTGCGCTACAGTGGGACAACACACACTCCCGACCCTTAGTTTGCAGTAAAGTAGAGCGACAGTTGCACAAAACTCCCCTAAAAAAACTAAAAGCCATAATTCCTCAATCTCTCCGTCAGCGAACGCCCTGAGCCGAGGTCCAAGTCCCACAGGGGACGCCCTCTCGCGCAGGTTGCTTAGTTTATAGTGTTTAAACCATTCATCTAGGCTGGAGCTCTGCTCGCCTTTATGCCCGGTGAAGTAGCAAAAGCCTCGGGGCTGTCGGGACTGGCCAGCACTCGCAAAATACAGAATTGTGTGGAAAAGGGAGATGGGATGCTTTTGCCCTACAGTGGGAGAACACAGGTTAGTTAGATTAGATTACTATTTTATTTTGTATGCAGTCAACGTATTTTTTTTATGTAGTTCTAAAAAACTGTAGCCTAAAACACAAAATTCTAAAAAAAGCACAATGTTTTAAAACATAAAGGACCCGCGGACTGCCGTTAGTTGTGCAAAAAATAAACCCAAAAACACAATAAGACAATCGTAAAAATGTATTATAATTAGTATTCTAAGCAGGTAGACGACGAATTTTTGTGGTAAATTTAATGTAGAGAGTATAGAAATGGAAGCTACATACATGACTGCACCGGTGGCTCAGTGGTTACGATATTGGCTTCTGAGAACTTTTTTTTTGTCTAGTTTTATTGCATTTACGCATTCCCACCGCCGTTGCAGCGTATCCGCGCGCTGGCGGCGGAATATGTGGGACTCGCCCGCTCCATAGCAATGGTATGCTTACTCATACCACGAGGAGAGGACCCTACACCACTAAAACCCCCCGGACACTCGTCGCATCGTTGGCTGGGACCGGTTACGCACGAAGCAATCCGGCCCTCCGATGGCACCCGCGGCCAATATGGCGCCGCGGGATCTCCTGGGCCACAGTCAGTGTGGGCCAGGAGATCCCGTGGCGCCATTTGTGGCTTCTGAGACCTGGTGATCTGGTTTCGATTCCCACCCGAACAATTATTTGTGTGAGCCACAAATAGTTGTTCTGAGTCTTTGTCAATTGTGTGTTTGTAAAGTCCTCCACGACACAGCGATTTATTCCACTAGAGCGGGACTTGTAATTAAAAAAAAACCACTATACCATTGTGTATTCTGTGCGTAAACATGTATGTAACATTATAGTGACGGATTGTACATATCGGTACTTGCACATTCTGTCAATAAAGTGTAAAATATGGCAGTAGTAGTCATTTATGACCAAAAAGTACCTTAGCTTTGTCCTTTTCAGCAGATATCGCACCAGCCAACTTTTCCTCTTTTTTTCTACCTGTTCCCTAGTATACCCCTGCTATACATTATTTTTTTAACGATGGGACCAACAGATTAACGCGCTATCCAATGCCCTTAGGGTCTCTCAACCAGCCAGACCCGGAAAGAAACCTTAGGTACATTTTTACAAATAGATTTCTTGTCCGACGTTCGGATGGAACCCACGATCCACGTTATAATACGTTGTACGCTTTTTTCACGCATAAGTACGTTTTTCTAACTGTTTATTTACTATTGTTTACATTATACTTTTAGATTATGCCTTTAACATCTGAATGATAGCGTTGTAGTTATCATCGCCGTATATCAGCCATATCAAGCAATGATGGAGCCCCGAGCTTGAAGCGCCCCGAAAGAATGTGTTAAAGGTGCTCTCCAACAACTTTTGATTAGCAACATTAAACCTATTTTCTTCCTCTCTATATAAATAAACAACACAACCTCCATAGCGTAGTGGTATTTGGCTCGCTTTAAATCTTGGAGGTCGTGGGTTCGATCCCCACGCCGGACATGAAAATCTTTGTGTAAATTCTAAGATTTCCTTCCGGGTTTGTTTCTCCTGTGTACAACATAACACCCTACGTGCCTCGGAAAGCAGCACTAACAGATCAACTCACAGCCTATACCACTGACCCTAGAGACCTGAAACTTGGATGGTGTATCTATCTCTACTTAATACATAAATCTGACGAGTTTGTTAGTTGTCTTGAACGCGCTTATCTCAGGAACTACTGGTCCGATTTTGAAAGTTCTCACAGGAAAGGGAGATGTCAGCTTAGTCAGGTATCTAATATTCTATATGATGGAGGTATACGTTGAAAAGAAATTTTAAAATTGCATCCTTAAAAAGGACTGACAGAATTTGTGTGGAGAAATCGATTTAAGCGCGGTCTTTCTATATCTATAGTAGGGTTGCCACCTTTCCCGCCGCCTACTGCCGTAGGCTCGGCCTCGGAAAGTGGGGCACATGGGCCCCGCTCACTTCGAGGCTGACCCATGAGGAATAGGGACGCTTCACCCGGAGTGTGAAGCGTCCCTACTCCTCATGGGACGTCCCTATAATTAGGCAAATGGGCCACTGTAAGTGTGGCTCAGGAGATCCCGCGGTACCATATTGGCCGCGGGTGCCGTCGGGGGGCCGGATTGCTCATGCTTACCCGGCTCCCACCAACGGCGAATCGAAGGAGTGTCCGGGGGGGTTTTAGTGGTGTAGGGCCCTCTCCTCGTGGTATGAGTTTAGCATACCACGCTATGGAGGGCGAGTCCCACATATCCGACCGCCAGCGCGCGAATACTCTGCAGCGGCGGGGGGAATGCGGTAATGCATATCCACCCGGGCAAAAAAAAAAGAATGGGTTTCCACCCTTTCTTTTTGTTTTAAATAGTACTTTTTACAAAAAGTTGCAAAATATATAGTACTTTTGGGAAATTCAGGAAAAAAAATAGTACACATTTATTTTTTAATCATTATTCATTTTTCCATACAATGTGTATTTGTTATTACTCTTTGCTTTGGCCATCTATGTAAAACCTTTAAAATAATTATAAGAATCTGAGCATGTTAGATCAACAATTCATTTTTTCATATGCCGCGCTGAGCGTGCGTTCAAAATTAAAGAAGAGGTGAAATTTGTTTTAGCGAAAAGCAAAAAAGTACTATATTACTTTTTTATAACATATAGGACATTTATCTGAAACAGTACGGGTGGCATGGCAACCCTAATCTACAGTATGCTTATGCGTTTTTCCATTCTATACAAGGCCAGAACGCAAGGGTGTGAAACTAATCACGTAAAGATTAGAAATAACTTTTTTACTCAATTCTTCCAATATATACATGAGCACTACGCAAATACTCGCGTTTACTTTGTAGTGATGTAAGTAAGTACAGCGCTCCAAAACGTACAGCGCCAGTACGCATGCGGACCAATAGTGTAGAAAAGAAACGTTGTAAACGTTGTGTTTGTTGTCAGTGCAACCCGACTCGGATAAGTTAGGTTAGAAGACTAAGGCGGGAGCAAAGCGAAACGGAGCTCCCGCCTTGGTCTTAGTAGTTTTTTTTTTAAACCACTTAGAAGTAGGAGCCCCGCAAAGCGGGGCTCCGTCGAGCTTTGTTAGCAGACACCAATTGTTTATTCACAATTAAACCTAAAATAAACCTCATATGGCGTCTACTAACTAAGCTCGACGGAGCCTCGCTTCGCGAATCGTAAGTAAGTTGTGTAGTATAGTCTGGAACGAAGACGCAAGCATCCACGGTACAAACTATACACGATTAGTACGCAAAATTCGTATATATATTGTAATCACAGACTTCAAAACAGCATTACAATATATACACGAGCAGTTTCCTATGGTTGCGTTCTGGCCTTGTATACAAAGTGGAATAATCCAATGGAAAGACGCTATGCTTATACTGTATGCTATCTCCATTGGTACCTACTCTAAGCGGTTAACAGTACCTATACTACTGTTACCTTGATTTATGTCCTAAAGTGATATTTAGATTAAGAGTTTAAGGTTTTGAAAATAGGTCTCTTGGCAATGAAAGTTTTTGTACGAAAGGAGAAAACTTTATTATAGCATGATCTCATCTTCTAGCGGTAAATGGTAACAGGAATTACACATCTATTTTAATTCGTAAAATAAATAAATTATATTTTTTATCACATCTATTCAAAAAGAGCTAGTTTATTCCTCGTAAACAGGGACCAAAATAGCTCATTAATCCCTTAGGGACAGAAATTGATTTGAATTTGGAATGTGGATATTGTCAATAATTTTTCAATCAGCAAAGAGGTGAATCACAAACCATGCGGGAACAATGTATTGAATATGTGACTGGCTGAAAAACAGCGAGCGCGCCAAATTTAAAAAAAGTTGATGAAAAATAAACAACGCGCGAAATTAAATGCATTCTGCTTTCGTTCGTAGTTGATTCATATTCAGATTTTAGAATTATAAAAAATGAGTGCGTCTTCCTCAAGTGAAAGTATTATTATGTCTTATGGTTCTTCATTGTACGTAAATAAATTCTTGTTCATAAGTTGCACTTACTTATTTTCTCAAAGAGGGTGATAAAAAGTAGAGTGTCCACCTCGGGAGCAACACTATTTTAAGCTCGAGTGACATACTTTTAATCCCTCGCTGTGCTCAGGATTAAAAAAAACACTCTTGCCTTTAAAATAGTTGTTTGCTCCCTAGATAAACAATCTACTATTTATTTACGTAGGTAAGCTTCGATCAATAGTAGGTAAGCCAATTCCAGGAACTTGTGAACAGTTCAACATTCATTTTAAAAAAGTATTTTTATTCTTTTCTTGTTAACATTTATGTATTATAATTGTAATACATATTATGAAATTAATTTATAATATCCTACCTGCGCCCCGCAGTTTTACCCGCGTTACTCTGCTCCAATGGGTCGGAGCGTGATTTTTTGTAGCCTTTATGTTAATCGAGCTTATTAACTATCCCGGTGCAAAGTTTCAGCCAAATCCATTCAGTAGTTGTTGCGTGAAAGACTAACACAAACTTTCGCGTTTATAATATTAGTAGATGATGTATTGTTAGTGAGGCAAAATGGTTGGCTTTGTCAATATATTATATGAAAACAATTGTCAATATTTGGGTGGACCTGCTGTGAAGCTTTACCTGCTCATTATAGTCTCATACAATAATGAGCATATAGGTTTGATGCTGACAGCTGACAGCTTTGATGCTGTCACCGGATCTAATACGCTCCAACTGAGAAGATCCGGCGAAACAAACTCAGTGGGTTACTCTACCACCAGTTTCAACACGGTCCACAGGAGAAGTTCCGGCGAAAAATACTCAAATCGACGTAGGGTTTTGGTCCAGATATTTCCTTTAATGTTTTTAGTAGGCTTACACATTTATTATCAAAATACACTTTCATAGTCAACGGTGTCTTCTTACCTAGGCTGTCCGTATGATTATTTACCGACATTTTGCATAAAAAAAAACTTTATTTCAAAATTGAGATTAATAAAATTCGACCACCGGCAGGATTCGAACCTGCATCTTAGGTAAAGCCCCTAATGCGTTAACCAATTAGGCTACGGTGGAACCACAGCCGGTCATCGAAATTTGTTAATCTCTTTGTAACACGTCTCTAAGGGGGACGGTAGTGCCATCTATCGGTAATGATTCGCATTACTTCAATAAATATCTCCAAAGTTAAGTTAAGTTTTGTTTTCAATATAATACGATGACACCGCCCGTTTTTCAGTTTTTTTTTTAACTCAAATTTTTGCCCAAAAAAAGTCGTTGAGAGATATTGCTATTATTATTATATTATATTATTGAATCAAAAGCCAACATGGACCAATTATAAAATTAACTAATACAAAGACAATTAAATTAAAATTAAAAACAGTAAAATACAAATTAAATGACTGCACCGGTAGCTCAGTGGTTACGATAGTTGCCTCTGAGACCTGGTGTTCTGCGTTCGATTCCCACCCGGGATAATTATTTGTGTGAACCACAAATAGTTGTTCTGAGTCTGGGTGTTCTTTGTGTCCGTGCCGTCCCCCGCGACACAGGGATTTATATACCTAGTGCGGGAGTTGTCTTTAAAAAAAAAATTAAAAAAAAAAAAAAAAAAAATGCAATACCATACAAATTCAATTTTGAACACTAGTTTCGAATTTTATCAATCTCAATCTTGAAATATAGTTTATGTTAAACTTTGCCATAAAGTGTTCAAAACATTAAAAAAAAATAAAACAAAAAACTTTGTCAACTAGGATGACACTAGAATATCTTTCTTTATAACATTGAATATATTAACTTCAGATGTGAGACACGATGTGATCTAAATCTAACGTCTAGATCTCAAACCACGACTTTTAATGTAAACGACTAGCTTTTGTTATTTGTAGATGTAATCTGTGGAAAAAGAATGGAGTAGTAAGGGGCACTCAAATTTTATTTTTATAGTAACTAGTGATGACATATGGAGCTGAGACGTGGTCGTTTACTGTGTGTCTTATAAGAAAGCTCAAAGTCGCTCAGCGTGCTATGGCAAGAGCTATGCCCGGCGTTTCCCTGCGTGATCGTATTAGAAATTAAGAGCTCCGCAGGAGAACGAAGGTCGCTGACATATCTCAACGGATTAGCAAGCTGAAGTGGCAATGGGCAGGACACATAGGTCGAAGAACTGACGGCCAATGGAGCAGAAAGGAGGAGTCTCGAGTGGACACCACGAACTGGCAAGCGCAGCGTAGGATGACCGCCTGCACGATGGACCGACGACCTCATAAAGGTTGCAGGGAGTCAGCGTTTTGCACTCGCTGTCCCACGCGGTTTCACGCGTAGATCCCGTTCCCGTGGAAACCTTAACTTAAAATTTAGCTTTTGAAACTCACAAATGACGTGGAAGAATTGTTAGAAGAATTTTCCAAATCGGTTCAGTAGGTCCAGAAATTACTTCCAACAACGTCACAAACTCACAAGCTTTACCGCGTTATAATATTTGTAAACCTAGATAAGTGTACGCAATTTCATACCCCTTATACAGCATCGAAATGATTTTAATATGTAGGTAACTTTTAATTGCGGTTGTGGGGACCGGGAGCTAATTTGAAATGAAAATGAAATGAAATGAAAATGAAATGAAATGAAATGAAAATGAAATGAAATGAAAATGAAATGAAAATGAAATGAAAATGAAATGAAAATGAAATGAAAATGAAATGAAATGAAATGAAAATGAAATGAAATGAAATGAAATGAAATGAAAATGAAATGAAAACGTTTATTGATAATGTAGACGAATCGATCTTACTTATTATAAGTCAACTACAATGACAAAAATATACAAAGAGAGAAAAAAAAATATCTTGACTAATTAATTAGTATACATTTCAACAGTAATGTTATTAAATAGAATTTAAATCTACCAATGTGGCATGTGATAGTCGCGTATTATACATATAATTAGAATCAACCAGCGCGGGCTGGGATTAGGTCAGAAGCATAGAACGCGTCGCGAGCCTCGCTTTGCAAGGACTACCGGACCCTATCCTAGCTTCCTACGAGTCTTTCTCTATCTAACTACGTTGTGACACCCGGAGAAGAAAGACTATAAGAAACTTCGAGATCATTATTTTTGTCATCTAAAGTCTTTGATTAATCATTTAATCATTTGTACATCTATTGAAAACATTTTTAGTATCTAGATTAGACTAGTAATCCCTATATATCGATATCGTATCGAGTAGGTACTCGCAGCAGGAAATTGTGACGGAAACAATGAAAGTTTCAAGTAAGTATCGAGTATAGGGAGCGCTCCTCCAGATTTACATATTTTTTTTTATTATTGAAACATACCTACAGTCTGATCCGTTGTCATACATATAGATGAACAGTTACAAATTTATAAATTACATAGCGTAGGCTTTTAATTTAGTTGCAAATTCGGTGTGATAGCTAAAAGTTGCCAGTCTGCCGCAATGTAACCGATGGACTCAATTAATCCTACTAATATGACTTTTATGACTGCACCGGTGGCTCAGTGGTTACGGTAGTTGCTTCTGGGACCTGGTGTTCTGGGTTCGATTCCCACCCGGGACAATTATTTGTGTGAACCACCAAGCAGAGTAACGCGGGTAAAACCGCGGGGCGCAGCTAGTAATACCTTTTGACTTTTGTTTATAAAGCAAGTTCCTTTGTATCTGTGGCCGGAAAATAATAAGATTCGTAACGAGGTTAAGGGAGGTTAAAAAGAAAAAACCTAAACCAATGGAGTTCAATAGGACTTATTGAAGTTGGAGTCCTTTTGTTTTGCTACAACAGTAACATAGTTAAGCAGAGTTATTTACTTTATTAAATGTTTTTGAACTCTTTATGGGAAAGATTACCTTATACTATATTTCAAAATTGAGATTAATAAAATTCGACCACCGGCAGGATTCGAACCTGCATCTTTGGGTATAGCCCCCAATGCCTTAGCCAATTAGGCTACGGTGGAACCCTACCGATCATCGAAATTTATTAATCTCTTTGTAACACGTCTCATAATCATTACCGATAGATGGCACTACCGTCCCCGTTAGAGACGTGTTACAAAGAGATTAATAAATTTCGATGATCGGTAGGGTTCCACCGTAGCCTAATTGGCTAAGGCATTGGGGGCTATACCCAAAGATGCAGGTTCGAATCCTGCCGGTGATCGAATTTTATTAATCTCAATTTTGAAATAGAGTTATTTACTTGCTACTATAAAATAAAACGTATTAGACGACTCCAATGTTTTGTGTCCTAAGTCTTAGGTGTCTGACCCCGAGTGGATTTAAATCACATACTAGGTGTATGTGTAACTGAGATGAAGTTATCCTTAATCATGTTAAGAATAAACTAACATCATATGTCTTAAATATACATAGATATAATAATGAATCCCTATGTCCTTTGGTTATCGCGTCACGGTTGAACGGATAGCCCATATTTAGCCAATTCTTTTTATGTTATGTTTATTCGTCACTAGCGACCCACCCCGGCTCCGCTCGGGTGCAATGTTTTATACATATAAACCTTCGTCTTGAATCACTATCTATTAAAAAAACCGCATCAAATGACGTTGCGTAGTTTTAAACATGCATATATAGGGACGGACAGACAGCGGGAAGCGAATGTTTCATACTATGTAGTGATCAGACCATACAACATCCACTGCTGAACTTGAGCCTCCTCCCAAGGGGAGGTTTTCGCCATAGTCATTACACTTGGCAGGCTTGCTTTAAATCTCGGTGGACGTGGATCCCCACGCACGACGAGGAATCGTTGTGTAGATTATAATATTTCTTTCCAGGTCTGGTTGGCTGAGGGAGTACCCTCCGTGCCTCGGAAAGCCCGTAAAGCCGTTGGTCCCGATTGTTATAACATCATCTATAACCGATCGAATATAAGGGCAGCAGCGTTTCCTTGTGTGTTACAACATAATACTGCGGTAACCCACCTGCCTCCGTGGTGACTATGGCAAACCCCTCCCTCGGGAGGAGGCCCATGTTCAGCAGTGGATGTTATACGGGCTGATGTTGATGATGATAATAGATAGTCTACGTTTGCACATATACATTAGGTATCTAAAACCAGGAATAGATTTAAACCTATTTACCGTTATCTTTTTATGATCCTTTAAACCCACTACGAGATCCAAACGACGAAATAAAGTAACAATAATATCGTAACATAGTACCAATCTATTTAGATTCGAGTTGCGGACGGAATAACAATGAATGAGACGTGTACAAATTATTAAATAAAACAGGCAAGCCAACGACCCGACACTAGGTACTTTTACATAATACCTAGTCTGAATACCTATTGGAGGTCAATTATTGAGATACCTTTACAAAATTGAGATTAATAAAATTTTAAAAACGGCAGGATTCGAACCTGCATCTTAGGTAAAGCCCCTAATGCCTTAACCCAGAGGTCTCCAAACTATGGCCTGCGGGCCAAATCCGGCCCGCGACAGTTTAAGACTACTGCCATCAATCTAGCCCGCGACACCCAATGTCTTATTGTTGCTACTATTGCTGTGATAAGTTGAAAAAGACAACACAAAATGATAATTACTCGGTCGCGCACTTTGTGACTAGTCTAAAAATAAGAGTATAAGGAGTAGAAAAATTAAAACAGTTTTGGCCCTTCGAACATATTGAAAAAATCGTTATAGCCCTGAGGCGTCAAAGTTTGGAGACCCCTGCCTTAACCAGTTAGGCTACGGTGGAACCACACCGGTCGTCGAAATTTATCAATCCCTTTATAACACGTCTCTAAGGGGGACGTTGTGGAGTAGTTCCACCGTAGAGTAAGTACCGCAAAGTATTCAAAAACATTTAAAAATACTACCTTTTATTTATTTTTTTGTCCGGGGTGAAATACATTTACGCATCCCCACCGCGACTACGGCGTTTTTGCGCTGGCGGCGGGGTATGTGGGACTCGCCCTCTCCATATCAGTAGTATGCTAATCATACCACGAGGAGATGACCCTACACCACTAAAACTCTCCGGACACTCCTCCTTCCGCCGTTGATGAGGGCCGGGTACCCGAGGCAATCCGGCCCTATTAAGATACTAACTACCTAAAAATATATTTAAAAAAAAAAAATTACTAGCAAAGTTTTTGCAGTTTGCAGTATTCTTGTTAACCCCTCGTGTTAAGCTAAAATGCTTGTGTTACGAGTGGGTTCACGTCTGTAGTGCAATGGGTGGGGATCGAACCGACGATCACAAGATCACAAGTCCAACGCGCTAGCCGGCTTCAAAACCTAATAGTTACAAGCACTTGTAAATAGCCAAAACATTTAAAAAAAATACATTTAAGTTATGTATAAGCAACTGCTAGCTTCCCGCGCGCGGTTTCACCCGCGTAACTCAATTCCCGTGGGAACTTCATAATTAAATATAGCCTATGTCATCCGGGGATTATGTAGCTTTCCAACGGTGAAAGAATTTTTCAAATCGGTCCAGTAGTTTCGGAGCATATTCAATACAAACAAACAATCAAATCTATCCTCTTTATAATATGATGATGTTGATGATGAGTATAAGTAGTATAGACTAATGACAAGCTCCGTGGCGTAGCAGTAACAGTCTCACCTTAAGTCCCACCTAAGTCTTGAAGGTCGTGGCTTCGATTCCCACGCCGGACAAGAAATCTTTGTGTAAATTCTAAGATTTCGTTCCGGGTCTGGTTGCTTGAGGGATTACCCTCCGTGCCTCGGAAAGCACGTTACGCCGTTGGTCCCAATTGTTATGACATCATCTGTATCAACCCGCCCGCCATGCGTGGTGACTATGGAATTTTTTTTAGCAGACTTGTGAATTCTACTAGTATTTTTGTTAACCCCTCGTACTAAGCTTAATGCTTGTGTTTGAAAGATGTTTAAAAATCGGACAAATAAAGACTTAATTATCAACTTATTAAATATTTAGTATTTGTTGTTATAGTTGCCACGGATATAGCCTGGTGACAGACTGACCGACAGCGGAGTAGGTTAGTTATAGGGTCCCGTTTTTACCCTTTGGCTCCTTAGCCAGCTAAACTCAAACCGCGGCCCGCGGGCCGCATGTGGCCCCACGGGCCCTTGAGTTGGCCCACCTAGGATTACCTATAATAATCATATGTGTTTTTGTTTATTGAATATTTTAAGCTTTTAAGTAGTAAGTATTTAAGTTTTCCATTTTTCATTACCCCGTAAATATTTTTTAATTATTTGGCTTCAGTTTCTTGTTACATTTAAATATTTTTTGTTTGTGGCACGCGACACCAAGACTGAAACTTGAATGTGGCCCCTATAGAAAACGGTTGAATACGACTGCTATAAACGCATCAAAGGAATCGCAATGCGACCGTAGCCCAATGGCTAGGGTTTCGGACTTGTGATCATGTGGTCGCCGGTTTGATCCCCACCCATTGCGCTACCGACGTGAACCCACTCGTAACACGTTCATTTTTGCTTAGCAGGAAGGGGTTAACAACAATACTAGAAGACTGCAAAACTGTGCTAGTAGTCTTTTTAAAACAAAAAATAGAGAAATATCTAACATTAACATCGAGGTTACATGTTAACATATTACGGCGTAGGCAAGTGGCGTAGCGTTAAACTGCCTTCCGATGCCCTCGCCTCGTAGACCCTAAACTCTGAGAAGCCCACAAACTGTAACGTAGATCAACATTTCAGCCCGCGCTGAGCCGAGGTCCAAGTCCCACAGGGAATGCCCTCTTGCACAGGTTGCTTAGTTTGTAGTTTTTAAACCATTTATTTAAGCTGGAGCTCTGTTCGCCTTTATGCCCGGTTAGGCAGCAAAGGCCTCCTGGCTAACTACATCATTTCTACTGTAATGTAATCCTTACACGGGTGAAACAGCGCGCTAAAGCTAGTATTTTATGTTTCTGTATACAACATCAGCCCGTTCACGTCCACAGCTGAACATGGGCCTCCCTCTTAACGGGCCTTCGCAAACCAGGGCCGTCGACAGAGACTGCTATAATCACTAAGTTTGGCAGGCGGATTGGTGATCGCGCTTGTGCTAATAGATGCTGCTGCCCATCCACGCCACGCATGGGAAGGGTTGGTGTATTCTAATCCGGAAATCAGACGGCATTTTGTATTTTTAAAGTTGGTAATTTATAGTAATTTATATTTTATTGCGTTAAGTTTATTATCATGTAGAAATGTGAGTGCAGTCGAGACATAATTTATTGCATATCCAAAAGTAATCTTAATACAGTGGACCCTCAGTAATCCGACAAAGTCAGACCACCAAAATGCTGGCCACAGAGTATTTCAAGCTATACAGCTTGAAATACTCTGTGGCCAGCATTTTGGAATAGTAGAATAGATTTAGAATATTAGTATTTTAAAAGTTAGTTTTATTTAAAATCACCTATTTTCCCGTGTATATACGTATTTTAATCATTAAAGAAATTGTTTCATATTATACAAAAAAAGGTACTCTGTTGTCTTCATAAAGTAATGTCAGTAGGTACCACAGACCTCTTGTAGTTGGAAACTTTTTGAAAATGAGTACCTTGTAATCCAACAATTACATATTAAACTATTCTATAAATTATTAGGTACACTATTCAGGAGTAAATCGTTATCACGGGTAAAACATATAAAGAAAATAATAAACAAACTAGTTATGTGTAGTTTAAGAATAACTTAAAACAGATAGATCTAGTCCGTAGGAAGAAGGAATAGAGTAAATAACAACTTTAACATTAAAAAATAAATAACATTTTTGACATCACTATAGTCACATACCTACAAAATGAGATAATAGATAGCTATATATCGAAGTGATGACATGTTCAAACACTCATTTACAAAGATTTTCCAACATTATAAGAACAGTCGGTTTACAGAGGTGCCGGATAAGACGGGGGCCGGATTACTAGGGGTCTACTGTAACTATGATGACTCATGTTTAACATTTATTCACAACCATGAGGTAGTTGAGGTATCTTCATTATTGCACCGAAAAAAGTATGTAGATACTTGCTACATCATCATCATCATCATCAACAGCCCGTTGACGTCCACTGCTGAACATGGGCCTCCTCTTAACAGACCTCGGCAAGCCAGGATCGTAGAAGGATATTGCCATAATCACCACGCTTAGCAGACGGATTGGTGATCGCAGTAAGATGCAAATGTTGAGCTAATAGATGCTGCTGCCCATCCTTTAGCCATATGTCCCTTAGTCGCTTTTTACGACACCCATGGGAAGACATGGGGTGGTCTATTCTAAGCCGGAAACCACACGGCAAATACTTGCTACTGCAGTAGGTAATTCATTTTTTGCCTGTTATTCCCTGACTACCCCTATCTCCATAGTCATCATCATCAGCCCGTATAAGGTCCACTGCTGAACATGGGCCTTCACCCGGGGAGGGTATTTGCCGTAGCACCACGCTTGGCGGGCGGGTTGGTGACCGTAGTATTATGTAGTAACACACAAGAAAACGCTGCTGCCCATTCCTTGATATACGATTATTATAGATGATTTTATAACAATCAGGATCAACGGCTTGACGTGCTTTCCGGGGCACGTAGGGTAGTCCCTCAACCAAACAGTCCCGGAAAAAAATCTTAGAATTTACACAAAGCTTTCTTGTCCGGCGTGGGGATCTAACTCACGACCTCCGAGATTTAAAGCGAGCCAAATACCGCCACGCTACGGAGGTTGTCCCCATGTTATATCCAAATGAAATGGAGCCCTCTAGGATGGGTGCCTCGGGGATCGGAGTACTTATGTACGAACTTACCCTTTTATGATTGTGGTACATCCGTGGAACAGACATGCATATTATTATCTAGTTAACAAATAGGGGTTTGCCAAGCATGAAAACAAGTAGGGATTATTAAATAGAATAGAATAGAATAAGGTTTTATTTCTCTCAAAAAGGTACATTTTGGTATACAGTAGGTATCTAGGTTACAAGCAAATTCAAACCTTTGTGAGAGCTGGAGTCTATACTGGGTTCGGGACCTGTATGACAGATCTCCAGGCTCACACCTTTTTTAAAATTACACTATTTACTTGCGCTTACGTACTTTAACAATAAAAAGCTCCAAGTATTGAGAGGAAGAGGGTTCTATTATAACAAAACAAAAGGAGATATGCTACGTGTGTTTTTGGGGAGTGTTGTGTGTCCGTGGGTGCAAAAATAGGTCCTCACGCCCAGCACGAGTGAAGGGTACTGGGCGTGGGCACCTACTTACCCAAGGGTGTGTGTGTGTGTCTGTATGTGGTTTACTAAGTGAAACGCGATCTATAAGAAGGTTTATGTGGGTTGGTTTATCCGATAGGTAGGCGAAATTATTTCGAAATGGTTTAAAATAAAAAAGAAGCAACCATTGCAAGGGAACATTCCCTTTCTTTCGTCAAAATATAATAATGTAATGAATAGGCTCAAAAAGTACTGGGCCGATTTAAAAAATTCTTTCACCAATAGAATGCTACATTTTTCCAATTTGACATAGGCTACATTTCATTTTGAAAAAAATTAGGGATCCTTGGTAAAATTTGAACAATGTAACCGAAGGTGTAGAAAAAGGAGTCTTAAAATGTCTTTCGTCGAATGCGCTGCCGAAACTATTAGCGATAGAACAAAATAATGTACAACAATATTGAAGAACATCATAATGTCTACAAAAAACTCCGCGGTAGCATACGTCCAACTATTGTAGTTATGTCACTACAACAACTTTTTTCATTTTAAACATTAATGAAAATGCTAACCAAATTCAAACCATGCTATTTATGTGTTTATATTAATCCTTATCCAAATAAATTATTTTATGGTCAAGACCATTTAACTACCTATAAAATAGTTTTTAATCTATATATCGCACCCTTAGAACATAAATGGCACTAAACGAAAATGTTAATTTTACAGTATGGCCGTTTTAAGATTTTTAAAGAATTGAATGGGTGATATGGAACTAAAAAAATAGAAATAAAGCTTTGCGATCGGCTTAAAATAACAGTTTAACTAACGCTGTTTCAGTATCCAGTGGGATACAATAAAATCATTGATTATTTATCAATGGAGAAGCATTTCAAAAAAAAGTTTAGCATTGTGTCGGTTATAGTTTTCTAGTTATTCAAAACTTTTTGCTTAATGACCTCTAAATTGTTATTTTACCTACATTGTAATGATAAAAAAGAGAGAAATAAAACAATGTAACTACTAAAATAACAAAGAATTATATTTATTTGGCACATGCTCACAGTTTTCGGTCAAAATTACCACACATATTCATAATTAACAAATCTGTTTAAATCTAGATAAAAGTATTATCAAAATAACAGAATTTGGCGCATTAGAACTACCGGGGTCTTTGCATTAGGCGCGTTTCGTTTTATGCGTTTTGACTGTATACTTAACTAAAAAATGTAATTTTTTGTATAGTGCCACTTATGTTTTAAGAGTGCGATATATTGTGGGGTCTATCTGTAAAAACAATTTCCTCAATTATTACTGAAATAGCTCCGCATCTAGCTACCTTATTCAATTGCTGTGTCGCAGCTGGTGAGTTTCCTGACTTGATGAAACATAGTAAAATAATTCCATTATTTAAAGCTGGTGATAGCTCAGATCCTTCCAATTTTAGACCTATTTCCGTACTACCCACTCTTAGTAAGATATTTGAAAAGTTAATGCTTAGCCAGTTGCTCAGTCATTTTAATAAACATAATTTACTTCATAAGAAACAGTTTGGATTTACGAGGGGTTGCTCCACTATTGACGCGGGTATACATTTACTGAAAAGTATATTTGCAGCTTGGGAGGATTCGCAGGATGCTTTGGGAATATTTTGCGATTTGTCCAAAGCTTTCGATTGCGTACACCATGACACTCTGGTCAGGAAACTACACCACTACGGTATTAGGAACAAGGCACTCGAACTTCTAACTTCTTACCTAGGAAACAGAATTCAGAAGGTCGATATTAATGGTATAACATCTTCGGGTTCACCAGTTGTTATGGGAGTTCCACAGGGATCAATTCTGGGTCCATTTTTATTTTTAATATACGTTAATGACTTACCTTACTACGTAAGGGATAAACATGAGATTGTATTGTTCGCGGATGACACTTCATTGACATTTAAAATTAATAGACAATTAAGTAATTATAACGAAGTCAACGATGCACTCTCTAAAGTAGTTCATTGGTTTAATATTAATAATCTGTGCTTAAATGATAAAAAAACTAAAGTTATCAAGTTTTCAACCCCGAATGTTAGACAGGTTTCCACCGATGTGCATATTAATGGAAATGGCTTAGACCCTGTGGATACCACTGTGTTCTTAGGTGTCACCATTGACTCTAAACTACAATGGGGACCACAAATTGAAAAGTTATCTGGAAAACTAAGTTCTGCAGCATATGCAGTAAAAACTATTAGACGGCTAACTGATGTTGATACGGCTAGAATAGTTTATTTCAGCTACTTTCATAGCATAATGTCATACGGCATTCTTCTTTGGGGTAGCTGCGCGGATATTAACAGCATTTTTATATTACAAAAGAGAGCCGTGAGGGCTATTTACAAACTGGGTCCCAGAGATAGCTTGAGAGAAAAATTTAAAGAGATAAATATTCTAACCGTAGCATCACAATATATTTATGAGAATTTGTTATATGTCCATAAAAATATTGACTCATTTTGTAAAAAAAGCGACACACATAGTATAAATACTAGATATAAGCATAATCTTGTGGTTCATGCTAGCCGTCTCCGCAAAATAAGTAATTCTTTTATGGGGCAATGTATACGGTTCTATAACAAACTTCCCAATAGTATAAGAGAATTGTCTATAAATAAATTTAAAATGACTATTAAAGCCAAATTGTGCAGCAGGGCTTATTATAAAATTTCCGATTATCTTTGTGACAAAAATGCTTGGGATTAAATCGCTCCAATCTCAATGTAAAATAAAGTATTTTGTTATTAGGTTAATAAAAAATTGTTATGTATTATTAGATTTTAAAAGAGGGTTCTACTGAGTTTTTTGGCAGTGTTTCTCAGTAGTCACCACGTCACGCACTGCACGGTAGGAAAAAAATTATGACGATTCCAAACAAATGTAACCATTTTTACGGAATAAATGAATTTTGAATTTGAATTTGAATTTGAATATAAAAGAAAGTCGTGTTTGTTACAACACTTATAACTCGAGAACGGCTGGACCGATTGCCATGGTTTTTGATTTGTTGGATTTGTTTCCGTCCCGAATAGCAGAATACATTTTAAAAACAAAAGAAAGTCGTGTTAGTTACACTATTTATAACTCAAGAACGGCTGAACCGATTTGGCTGAAAATTGGTAGGGAGGTAGCTAAGAACTGGGAGAAGGACATAGGATACTTTTGGGTAGGGGTAGGGGTAGGGTAGGGTAGGGTAGGGGTAGGGTAGGGGTAGGGTAGGGGTAGGGTAGGGGTAGGGTAGGGGTAGGGTAGGGGTAGGGTAGGGTAGGTGTAGGGTAGGGGTAGGGGTAGGGTAGGGTAGGGTAGGGTAGGGGTAGGGTAGGGGTAGGGTAGGAGTAGGGTAGGGTTAGGGTAGGGCAGGGGTAGGGTAGGGCAGGGGTAGGGTATAAAAGTCCACCCGTGCGAAGCCGGGGCGGGCCGCTAGTAATTAAATAAATAAGATCTTAATTATGAGACTTATTCGATAAAAATAATAATAACAAGATCTTTTTATAATATGTAGAAATAACAATTACACAAATTTCATTACCAATTATTAGTGTCCGACCGAAGGTGCAATTCTGGCCGAAGCCGAAGCCGAAGCCGATTAATCGGTATTCACCAAAACCTTCGGCCGAAGCCGAAGCCGAAGCCGAAGGTGTCATTGACCTTGAGAAATACGATAGTTACTTTGATCTCAGAATATACTAGATACATATTGTGAGAGCTTTAGAGATTTAGCCCAATAACGAGCCGAGTGACCAACATATACAAGTAGGTAATAAAATATTGTCTAAAATAAAAGTTTCAAATATACAATGTTAATTAAATATTTATTTACTTAAAGTAATTTTAACAAAAATAATCAAATAATCAGTCACATTTTTTTAATTATCAGACGAACACAAAAAATATTTCTATAAAATAATTGAGCAAAGTTTAACGCTTTTTCAATATCTATTTTTTACATATAATTTTATGGAATTTTTGAGAAAATTAAATACTTATAAGTAATTTCTTAGGATAATTAAGTTAAACATTTTTGATAACAATTGGAGAAAATAAAAACTTAACAAGTTTTGGTAACAATTTGAGGCACCTTATTAATAAAATATAAACTCACTTTTTTCGACTAGTCTTAATTAAAAATAGCTCTTTATACTTAATTATATGGCGAAGCAGTCATTTATCAAAATTATCAATAATATACCTATTTGGGAAAACTAAACTATAATAAAAACTTACAATTAAAAGAAAATATGAACATTTTTGTTCACTATTTGGAAAAAACCTTAGGTAGTAGAAGAGACTAGACTTAAAGTTATAAATGCACTTTAATCAGCTAATTCTAAAGATTCTCTAAAATAAAATAAAACATTAATTCGGTCATTGTGTACCTGAAAGAAAATATTCTATATAAATGCACAAGTACCTTCCGAGCCGAGCCGACCGCCCCGTACTCGCAGTAGGACTCTGCAACGCGGATGCGCCTATATCCTATCGGTTTAGGTAGTTAACTAAAAGTAAACAATCTTCACATGTCTTTTTATCTAAAAATTGCATAAAAAAACATACCAACATTGTTTCCATTTAGTTTCCTACCTAACGTTAGATAACATAAAATATTTTAAACCAGACAATACTTACGGTTTTTTGGTTCTTAGAGTGCCTCACAATAATGAACGTTGATACGTACCTGTGGTGATCCACAGGTACTACTCACATTAATAAATAAAATAATTTGTAATAACAAATATGAAATATTTAAAAACAATTTAATTTAAAAACAACTTATTAGAATTTTAAGACGCGCTCTCAAACTTGTTTTGACTCGTTTAGTTTACTAACTGCGATTCGTTTGGGCCGGTGCGGCGGCGCGGCGAAACTCTGCTGCTCTGCACACTCTCCGTCCCGCTCTAGCATCGTTCAGTAAATTTCAAATTTTGACAACTAGCAAACCTTCGGCTTCGGCCAAACCTTCGGCAAATTTTTGGCCGAAGCCGAAGATTTGGCCGAAGGTGCTTTTTTGGCCGAAGGTGGCCGAAGCCGAAGCCGAAGCCGAAGCTTCGGTCGGACACTACCAATTATACACTATACCTAATATAATATAACTAATATAAATTAAATGAAAATTAATTCGCTATCTACGGACTAGATAATAAAACTAGGTTCCGCGCGCCGTTTCAAAATACCTAACTATCTAACACTAAAAGAATGTTTCAAATCGAACCAGTAGTTCCTGAGATTAGCGCGTTCAAACACTTCACCTTTATATATAACTAGCGGCTCGCCCTGGCTTCGCACGGGTAGAACTTTATAGTCTTTATTACTCAGGGATAATGTAGCATTGTACTTAATGGTGAAAAAAATATCGAAATCCGTTCAGTAGTTTTTGAGTTTATTCAAAAATATATCTAAAAGTTCAAACTTTTCCTCTTTATAATATTAGTAGGTAATAGACTACTTCAGCTTTATATATTAGTAGGTACTAAATATGCTATTGCACATGGAGCTATTCAGAAGGGTACCTAAAACAGCATAAGCACTAGAACCGGTATAATAGGATGCCTCCTTAATTTTGGGCTTAAGCTCAGGGTGAGACTAGGTGGATGAATAGGTAAATTATGACTTTTTTGAGGAGGTGGTGAAACTCGATTTTGTCTTAGTAAAAAGCTACCTTTAGACACGGAATGAAAAGCCATAGGTAATCCCGCAATCTCTCCGTCAGCGACCGCCCTGAGCCGAGGTCCGTGTCCCACAGAGGATGCCCTCTTGCGGCGGTTGCTTTGTTTGTAGTGTTTTAACCATTTATCTAGGCTGGAGCTCAGCTCGCCTTTATGCCCGGTGAAATAGCAAAAGCCTCAGGACTAACAAAATTTTAATAAGTCCGTTTAGAAAAAAAAAATGGACACGGAATTCGAATAAAACCCACCACTAAGCTATTATTATAATAGCAATAGCAGTAATTATAGACGCAGCTTAAACTCATGGTCGGTTTATTTATTATAAATCAGATCATGTACCAAGCACAAAACTATTCTGACTGATTTATTGACTAAAGGGGAGAGTTATGTGAGAATCAGCATCGAGAGAAAATAGGTGCTATAGATACATACACGATAAAACAAAGCAACATACAGCCATAGCCATGCCGATAATTAGTAATGGTATTCTATATATTATTGCTGTATTGCGTAAAATCAAAGATTTCTTTCCGGATCTGCCTCATTCGGATAAAAACGGATCCTTCCAGTCTCAGGCTTCAGCTATTTAGAACGGCTATCAAGGGTGACCACGATTGCAATATTTTAGCATGACGGACAAAATGTTACGGAAGACTTAGAGTTAGTGTGTTAAGTACTAACTTTAATAAATATATCACTTCAATATTTCATAGCTTTTAGATGATTAAAAATTAAACAAAACGCCTACAAAAAATAAATAGCAAAACAGATGAGCTCGTATAACCTTTACAATGTAGAAGGTCTTATTCATATATTTTTATTAAAGCCTGTTATTTTTTTTACCAGCAATAGTTTATTAATATCCTATTTGTGTTCAAAGTTTAATTTATATTTAAGATTAAGTCCGGAATTTTCAACTAAGTATTGAACTCAAAAGACTAAAATATATAGTCTCGAAATCAATATCTAAAAAATGACAAAAAAAAACACGGCAACACTATCGCGTCGTTGTCACAATTGTTTATCATCGAAAATTGTTAGAATTTAGCAAACATTTACAATATATATTTACTTAATTGTTATAAAAACTTAGTATTAGTCAATTATGTCGGAAGAACAAGAAACTTACTGTCGTCTGTGTGCGGAACCGACGCCCAAAACCCAAATGATATCAACAGACGACGATGTTGGTCTCAACTCCAAAATAGCCACTAAAATGTTATGGATCAACATTGAAATTTCTCCCACAAATATGCTTCCCAACACAATATGCTTCTCATGCTTCGATCTCCTAGAACGTACGTGGTCTTTCCTTCACGAAGTTAGAGCCGCGCAGCAAAAACTACAAGAAATATTCTCGACAAAAGTTGACGTAGAGATTACGTCGGACACAGTGAAAGAGGACACTGAAACGGTTGGTAAACCGATAAATGACGATTGGGAAGACTTCCAAGACGTTAAAAAAGAGGTAAAACCAGAAATTTTAAATGAAGATGTTCAAATTGAGACAGTAGACCCTAGTGCATTAATTGCCATAGATCTAGATGTGATAAAGTTAGAATCTCATTGTGCTGATGATACACAGCATTCTGACGGCTTTAACAGCACTGACAGCGATATACCACTGTTATTGTCACTAAAACATAGGAAAAAGAAGAAAAAGCTCAAGAACAAACAATCCGAAAATATTCCGACAAATAATGAAGAATTTCAGTCTTGGGATGACTACATGTTACGTTGTGCGGAGTGCGATGCACAGTGTAAAAACTTTGTATCACTCCGGCTCCATTCGCTGCACATACATAACAAATGCTGCATATTCAAATGTTCAGACTGTGGAAAAATTACTTCTAAATTCTCATCATTCATTAACCATGTCCGATGCTATCACAAAATACTGACGTATTGCTGTGAATTTTGTAATAAAAATTTTGTCACAGTAAACGTGTTGAAAGAGCATAAAAAATTTGACCATTGGGATTCCTTGACGTGTGAAAATTGTGGAGCAACATTTGAGTCACAAGAACTTTTACAAGACCATATGACCATTTATTCAAAGGAATATCGGAAACGTAAAGTTAAAAAGGAGACAGAACTCGAATTAAAATGTGAACACTGTCAAAAGGAGTTTAAAACTCGGAGCAGCTTAGCAACTCATAAACTAGTACATACTGAACGTAGAAGAGACTTTTCCTGTCATGTTTGCGGTAAAATGTTCTTCACGAAGGGGTCATTATGTACCCATATGGCTACTCATGATGAAACAAAGCCATTCCAATGTGATTTTTGTCCGCTAACATTCCGAGCAAGAGGTAATCTACAATCCCACATCAGTCTTCACTCCGGAGCCAAGCCGTTTGTCTGTGAACAGTGCGGTAAAAGTTTCAGAATCAAACGTCATTTGAAATCTCACTCAATAATGCATACGGACTTAAGACCTTATGTTTGTGAATATTGTAATAAGTCGTTTAGATTTAAGACCCGTTTAAATCTCCATGTGAGACAGCACACAGGTGCGAAGCCCTATAATTGTATATATTGTCAAAGAGACTTTACAAATGGTTCTAATTTTAAAAAACATATGAAACGAAGACACAATATAGATACGTCGTCAAGAAAAAAGTATTCCAATGTTAATAATGATCAGAGTTTAGATGCTATAAGTGATGTAGAAACTATTATATCTTAATTTTAATTTATTTAGTATTATATGTTATTGGTGTTTCATAAAAGCTTTGTCATATTGGCAGTGGATTCAATCTCCGCTCTGTACTTAAAGTCTTTGTATAAAACTTTACTTACACTTTACCATGTTTTCGGACACACATGTCCAGTTAGCTAGACGGCTTTTGCCACTTAACTGAACCTAGAGAGGAGCAGTGAAAAGAGGAGATTATCTGCAGCTGTTGCTCTACTTTACCATATAGGTATATAGTTATATGTATATAACATTATTTTAATATAGTTTTTTTTTGTATATGTATTAAATACATGTAGAATGCAATCCTACAATATGACTACTCTTTCTTGAAACACTTTGTTTACCCCTGTGACTAAAGACTTAAAAAATAGAATTCTCCGTAATAAATACATTGGATGATAGGTTTAGGCAGCTTATATTAAAAATAGTAGAATAATCCTCATTTTCTTTTAAGTTTATATTAAACAATAAATCAATCAATACATATTATACCTATTATTAAATATGTTGCCTTATGTAACATTTTGTTTTATTCTAAATTCTATGCAATGCTGCCATTACAATCCAAAAAAAAAACCATTACCTATACCCGTATCCATTACCCATACCTATAACCCATCCATACCCATTACCCATACCCACACCCATTACCCATACCCACACCCATTATCCTTACCCACACCCATTACCCATACCCACACCCATTACGCATACCCACACCCATTACCCATACCCACACCCATTACCCATACCCACACCCATAACCCATACCCACACCCATTACCCATACCCATTACTCATACCAGCGTAGCTTACAACCTCCGTAGCGTAGCGGTATTTGGTTCGCTTTATATCTCAGAGGTCATGGGTTCGATCCCTACGCCGGACAGGAAATCTTTGTGTAAATTCTAAGATTTCTTTCCGGGTCTGGTTGTTTGATATTATTACATCCATAATTATGAACAATATGTAATAATTATGGTTTAAAGTCGATACATTTCTTCAGTAACATGATCATGTAGTGATCTCGTTAGTGAAGAAATTTTGTTGAACTAACGAATTGGGTATGGGTAAAGGGTAATGGGTATGAGAAATCATCATCATCATCTTCAGCCCGTATAACGTCCACTGCAGAATATGGGCCTCTTCCCGAGGCCCGAGGTTGGTGACCGCAGTATTATGTTGTACTTCACAAGAAAACGCTGCTATCCGTTCCTTGATATACGATTATTTTAGATGATGTTATAACAATCGGGACCAACGGCTTAACGTGATTTCCGACAAGGCACGGAGGGCTTACTAACCAACTTAACTAGACCCGGAAAGAAATCTTAGTACCTATTTACACAAAGATTTTCTGTCTAGCGTGGAGATCGAATCCATGACCTCTGAGATTTAAAGCGAGCCAAATACCACTACGCTACGGAGGTTGTCGACTTTTACAAAAAATAAATGCACAAGGCGCTTACGGAAGTTTTCACTGCAATCATTTTAGAAGCACCGTTTGTCTCTTTGGCTCAGTAGCATGAGGTCGGATGTGACATTATACGTCAGAAACATTCGTCGTATGCGCGTTTAACGTAAAATGACACATTCGACTAAATGCTTCTGGAGTATAATAGTAGGTACATCCGTCCCTATGAAATGAAATGAAATGAAAACGTTTACTGATAATGTAGACGAATCGAACGTACTTATTATAAGTCAAATACTATCACTACATAGTATAAAACAAAGTCGCTTTCTCTGTCCCTATATCCCTATGCTAAAATCTTTGAAACTACGCAACGGATTTTGATGCGGTATTTTTTAATAGCTAGACGGATTCAAGAGAAAGGTTTATATGTATAATACATCAGCATTGTACCCGTGCGGAGCCGGAGCGGGTCGCTAGTACTTAATAAAAATATACAAAGAAAAAAAAAATTGACTAGGTAAATAATTAGTATACATTTCAAAAGTAATGTTATTAAATAGAATTTAAATCTACCAATGTGGCATGTGATAGTCGCGTATTATAAATATAATTAGAATCAACCAGCGCGGGCTGGGATTAGGTCAGAAGCATAGAACGCGTCGCGAGCCTCGCCTTACAAGGACGACCGGACCCTATCCTAGCTTCCTACGAGTCTTTCTCTATCTACCTACATTGAGACACCCGGAGAAGAAAGACTATAAGAAAGTCCGAGATCATTCTTTTTGTCATCTTTTAAATTCTTTGATTAAATATTTGTACATTTTTTTTAAACATTTTTAATAGATATCTAGGTTAGTGATCCCCATACATCTATATGTAGGTACTCGCAGCATGCTTCCAACATCTAGATGTATGTTCTTGTATATACCTACTATGTTATGTGATGGGAGTGTTACAGTCCCCATAGTTCTGCTCCACTGAACACACCATGACGTATCCATAATTATTACGTAGGTACTTACTCTATGACTTACAGGTTAGTGATGTTCCGATACGAGTAAGTACTCGATACCAATTGTTAGTATCAAATCTAAAATACTTGGTATCAAATCGAATAGGACTGAAAAAAGTAGGTAAACTTCAAATTTCCAAACGAATCTTAAGATACATTGGTAGGTAAATTTGTAGTATTTTTTGAGTAATTTAAACTATTTGATTTATTGCCTAATATGACAAACGAGATAAAATACTTACTGTGAGTAGGACTGTAGACAGTAAAACTCTGCCTTGTCGTGTATCCACAGCTGTACGCACACACGCACAAACAATGCCTTACCTTGTCAGTCGATCTGTCACAGCGTCAGGTGCTTGATGTCGTAGCAAACTGCATTATTTAACAAAAATCCTACATTGTGTCACGAAAGAGTGTACAAATCGAAGCTCAACGTTATTTTTAAAACCTGGAGGTTCTATGAAAAACATAGCAACAATCTTATTCACACTAACGCACAAAAAACGGCTTCAGTGCATTGTTCGACAGCACTCCCGTCGTTTCTAATAATTTGGTCTGAGATAAAATATATCGAAATGTAACATTACAAACTAAACATCTGCATAATTTAAGCATTATCCTACTAATATTATAAACACTAAAGTTTGTGAGTATGGATGGGTTGATGTTTGTTACTCTTTCACGCAAAAACTACTCAAAGGATTTGGCTGAAACTTTGCATGGGGATAGTTAATCAGCTCGATTAACATATAGGCTACACAAAATCACGCTCCGACCCACTGAAGCAGAGTGACGCGGGTAAAACCAAGGGGCGCAGCTAGTCCAATATAATTGAACATTCAAAACTCATGGCATCGTTATAGACAAAGGTAAGAAATTACATTTACTTTATTACTAGCTGTTTACGTCCACTGCTGAACAAAGGCCTCATCTAACAGACCACGGCAAGCCAGGATCGTTGAGGGATATTGCCATAATCACCACGTTTGGCAAACAGATTGGTAATGGCAGTAAGTTGGTAAATAACCTTGAGCTGATAGATGCTGCTGCCCATCTTTAGTTGAATATCCCTTAGTCGCTTCTTACCACACTCATGGGAAGACTTGGGGTAGTCTATTCTAAGTCGGAAACCACACGGCATATCTTATATATCATCATCATGGGTTGAATACGACATTAGTCAAATATGATATTCGTCAATCGTCCCAATCATTCGTACCATTGGGAATGTGTTTAATATTTGTTACATTATATGCTTTTTGTAATCTTCATCATCATCAGCCCGTATAACGTCCACTGCTGAAAATGGTCCTCCTCCCAAGGGAGGGTATTGCCATAATCACAACGCTTAGCAGGCGGGTCGGTGACCGCAATATTATGTTGTATCACACAAGGAAACGCTGCTGCCCGTTCCTTGATATACGATTATTATAGATGATGTTATAACAATCGGGTCCAACGGCTTAACGTGCTTTCCGAAGCACGGAGGGTTGGTCCCTCAACCAACCAGACCCGGGAAGAAATCTTAGAATTTACACAAAGATTTCCTGTCCGGCATTGGGATCGAACCCACGACCTCCGAGGTTTTAAAGCGAGCCAAAAACCGCTACGCTACCGAGGTTGTCATCACTTTACTACATAGTATAAAACAAAGTCGCTTTCTCTGTCCCTATATCCCTATGTATGCTTAAGTCTTTAAAACTACGCAACGGATTTTGATGCGGTTTTTTTTAATAGATAGAGGGATTCAAGAGGAAGGTTTATATGTATAATACATCAGCATTGCACCCGTGCGGGGCCGGGGCGGGTCGCTAGTAATAGTATTAAACAAAGTCGCTTCCCGCTGTCTGTCCGTCCCTATGTATGCTTAGATCTTTAAAACTACGCAACGGATTTTGATGCGGTTTTTTTAATAGATAGAGTGATTCAAGAGGAAGGTGTATATGTATAATACATCAGCATTGCACCCGTGCGGGGCCGGGGCGGGTCGCTAGTCTTATATGATATATCGATATCTTGTGGATATGGGAACATCTCTAACTCCCTACTTGCTGTTAAAATATGGTTCAAATGTAACTGGAATTTGATGATACCGTACGATGAGGTTTCATGTTGACAGTTTACTTTCACTTGGCACAAGTAACGGCAAGGCCGGATTCAAGGGAGGGCATCCAGGGCAACTGCCAGGGCCTCCACAATAGAGTGGCCCCCACAAGAGAGATTTAAAATCTATCTAATTCTGACGAGTAAACTCTACAACATTTCTTTTATCTATTTTTTCGGTGTTGTACCTTCACATACAGTACTTAGTAGAATCATGATTAATGTAATAGTTCTTAAATATTGTAATAACGGTTATTAATCTAAACTTGTTCAGTTAAATAACAGAATTCAAATTTTCCTGAAAAGTAGTTACATACTTCAAATTTTCTACACATTTAGAGGGAAACTAATTTGTGCCCAGGGGGCCTCTTCTCCTTTGTTGCTCCGGGGCCTCTGGACTTCTAAATCCGGCTCTGAGTAACGGCCTGGTTCATAAGGGTCATGACACCTTCCAAAGTGATTCTATTCTAATAATAGTTTATTTCTCTAATTGCTGTCAGTATTAGGTACTACCAAAATGTGACATTAAAATCTATACTAATATAGGTACCTACCTATAAAGCGGGAGAGTTTGTTTGTTTGTTTTCTTGAACGCGCTAATCTCAGCAACAACTAGTCAGATTCGATTTTGAAATTATTAAAAAAAAGTTTTTATTTACGTAAACCTATTACAGGCATTTGCAAACAGTCAAAACATATTTGGCTCATTAATATTTCATTTAATGAATAGTATGAAGAACTTATTAAACTACCTACCTGTTCCGGCTACTTGTTGAGTCCAGGTTCGTCATCAGCCCGTATAACGTCCGCTGCTGAACATGGGCCTCCTCCGGATGATGGGTTTTTTGCCAAAGTCACCACGCTTGGCAGGTGGGTTAGTTATGCCCGGTGAAGTAGCAAAAGCTTCCTGGCGTCCGAAAAAAGAAGTGGATTAGTGTAACGCATAAGTATTATGTTGCAACGCATAAGGAAACGCTGCTGCCAGTTCCCTTGTATAGGTACGCTTGCTATAAATGATGTTATATCAATCAGAATCAACGGCTTATCATGTTTTGCGAGACAAAGGATATTTATATCCAATCTGACCCTGCAAGAAATCTTGGGATTTACACAGACTATAGCAAAACCCTCAGGAGGAGACCCCTGTTCAGCAGTGGACGTTATAGGGTTCTGTTTCTTGCCAATTCTTCTCAGAGTTGCCATGTCCAGAACTGGTGATAAGGAATGCGTCCTTATCACCAGTTTTGGACATGGCAATGATATAACATGATTTAAAATATTTTGAATGTGTCTATATGAATAAAGAATAATATTTAAATTTGAAATTTGATGATGATGATGACACAAAGATTTCATGTCCGGCGTGGGTCTTGAGTCCAGGTTTCCTAGTACTACTTAATCTCAAGCCCCCCTTCCGTAAGTCCAGCTACGTCCATGCTACACAAAGCTGTATACACAAGGCAACAATGACAGGTATCAGACCGTGGACGGGATCACGTTTCTGAGACAATAAAGGCGCCAACTCTCTGGAAGCTACTCTCATCATTATTTTGTGTTTAAAGAACTTGTTTTTAAGCGAAATTGCGGTAGATATCAATAACTTTAGAGTAAATAGACCACTCTATCGGATCCGCTGGAGAAGAGTGAAATGGAATGAAAATGAAAAGAAATGAAAACGTTTATTAAAAATAAAATAAAAAATAAAAAAAGTTTTTATTTACGTAAACCTATTACAGGCATTTGCAAATAGTCAAAACATATTTGGCTCATTAATATAATATATTTAATTTATTAATTTAGTTTAATTATTATAGTTATAATAATAATAAATAGTTTGTATTAGATTTTTTATAGCTTTAGCGTAAAAGCTGTCAGGTATGAAAATAGAATTTTATTTTTATCTATAATTTAATAGTCTAAAGTTCTGTCATTTGAGTATGTTATTATTTAGATAGACCATAAGCATATCGTCGGACGCGATTTTATGCTACCACCGGATCCAATACGCCCCAACTGAGAAGATCCGGCGAAACAAACTCAGTGGGGTATTCTACTGCCGGTTTAATCGCGGCCTCATTGAGACGATCCGGCGAAACATACTCAGATGGGCATGTCAACATTATTTAGGTCCAGTTACTGTCTTTATTTAGTTAATTGGCTTACACAATTTACCAATCGGCTGTCTTTATACAACTTTTATTTTTATTTTGCTAATTTAACAGATCAGAAAAGTTATTTTGAGACAGAACATGTGTTATTTTTATGATTATGATTACAGACAGTACACAGAATACACTATCATGATCTTTCAGTTCACATTTCAATGCTTCATCAGCTATAGGGTATCCGATCTGGTGCACGAGGGTATAGCCTGCCATACATCTTTGTCATCTATATACTCTTTAGTACTATAATAGCCCCTACTCATTAGGATGCGTTTTACATGTGTTTTAAATAATGCATCAGGCATGTCAGTAATATGAGAGGGAAGTTTGTTATAAAATCTAATGCAATTTCCCATGAATGACTTACTAACTTTGCTGACCCTAAAGCACGGCATAGCTAGTTTGTCCTTATTCCTAGTATTTATATTGTGAAAGTCACTTTTTTTACTAAATGTATCTAGGTTTTTCCTAACAAATAAAATGTTCTGGTAGATATACTCAGATGGCACAGTTAATATATTTATATCTTTAAATAGGGTTCGCAAAGAATCGCGGCTACCTAGCCCATAAATAGCTCTGACCGCTCTCTTTTGTTGGATGAAGATAGTATTAACATCAGCAGCTGACCCCCAGAGCAAAATGCCATAAGCCATAATGCTATGGAAGTAAGCAAAGTATACTAACCTAGCCGTGGATTCATCTGACAATTGTTTTATTTTCCATACGGCATAAGAAGCAGAACTTAATCTACCCGATAATTTCTCAATATGAGGACCCCACTGTAATTTAGAATCTAATGTCACTCCCAAAAATACCGTGGATGAAGCAAGATCCAACGTTTCATTATTCAGTGAAATAGTAGGTGTGACATTATTTACATTTGGTAGCGCAAATTTAACACACTTAGTTTTCCCTGCATTTAACAATAGATTATTAGCTGAGAACCAATTTGAGATTAGGCTTAGTGTGTTTGTGTGTCCAATAAAGTCTTTATCTTTTCTATTTACTTTAAATATCAAGGATGTGTCATCCGCAAAAAGAACTATATTTGATATTTTATCTACTAAATATGGGAGGTCATTTATATAAACTAAAAACAAAAACGGACCTAGTATTGAACCCTGGGGCACACCCATTTTGATGGGAGAAGCTTCCGAAGTTATTCCGTCTATGGCTACTACTTGTTCGCGACCAGATAAATAGGATACTACAAGGTCCAAGGACGTACCAGAAATTCCGTAGTATTTTAACTTTACAGCGAGCGTACTGTGATCTACACAATCGAATGCCTTAGAGAGATCACAAAAGATTCCCAGAGCATCCTGTGATCCCTCCCAAGCCTCTAGTATGGTCTTGATTAGAGTGCTTCCTGCATCTTGCGTAGAACGGCCCTTAGTAAATCCAAATTGTTTGTCGTGTAGTATCCCATTCTCATTGAAGTGCGACAGCATTTGGTTAAGCATAATTTTTTCAAATATTTTACTTAAAGTAGGTAGGATAGAAATTGGCCTATAATTATTAGCACTATTAGAGCAGCCTGATTTAAAAATGGGCACTACCTTACTTATCTTCATCAAATCTGGAAAGACTCCGTCAATTATACAGCCATTGAAGATGGCCGCTAGGATCGGAGCTATATTCTGTATAATTGGTTCAACAGCCTTCACGGACAATCCCCATAAATCTTCTGTGCCTTTGATTTTAATAGTCTTAAAAGTTTTTATTATATCAATATCTGTAATTAATTGAAAACTAAATTCGGGAATTATTGTATTGTTTATGCTTTTGTTTAGAAGTCGTTCAGCTTCGTCAGTGGAAGATGCAAGACTTTTGGTGGTATCTAAGGGAATATTAGTAAAAAAATTTGCAAAAAAATTGGCAATGGTGAGTTTGTCTGAAACTAGTTCATCATTAATATTTACGTGGATTGATTTGTCCATGATTTTATTTTTCCCAGTTTCTGTATTAATCATTTTCCAAGTAGATTTTATCTTATTATCGGATTTTCTAATAATTTCGCTTACGTACATAGCCTTAGCTTGTAAACAAACTTTCTTAAATATATTTGAATAGTTTCTTACACGAATTTTAAAACTGTCATCAGGTGTATAGGACCTAATGTCATATAGTTCAAAGAGAAAATCCCTACTCTTTCTTATACCCTTAGTTGCCCACATACAGAATTTTAATTTATTTGGGTCGACTTTAATATTTTTTATTTTACAACATTTGTAGAATTCATCGCGAATGGCGTTGAACAATGCATTATACAAAACATTTGGATTATTTGTAGTTGTTGGTAAATAACATAGGTTTGTCATTAAATTATCATTAAATTTCCTTAGATTTTTTTTCGAGAGCGGTCTAAAACTAAATGTGGAGTTTTCTATGTTAGCTACAGTGTTTAGTTTTACTATTTGGCATTTATGATCCGACCGAACGCCTGCTTCCAAACACTTATCAGCTACTTCAAAATTTGTAAAAACATTGTCAATGCAAGTGGCCGTTGACGACGTGATTCTTGTGGGTTCGTAAAACAAACTATTGAGGTTGAATGAATTAAACACTGCTAAAAAACTATTTTTTTCCGGTGAGTTTACTAAAATATTTACATTAAAGTCACCACAGACTAATATCTTTTTGGTATTTTTTAGTTTTCTAAGGATATCCTCTATTGTGGACATAAATTGTAAGATATTTGACGAGGGTGGCCTATAAATACACAGTATGTGATACATTTCAGTCTCAACACAAGCCACCTCACATATTCGTTCCACAGAAAGTTTGGTAATATCCTTCCGTTCCTTAAATTTAGCAGTCTCACGCATTAATATAAGTACGCCACCACCTTCAGCTGAAACCCTATTATACAGACTAGCGACCCTATAGCCGTTCACATTAAAAGTCATCTTGTGCGCCTTGAGCCAAGTCTCAGTGAAGCATATTATATCTGGACTATACTTTTCATTAAATAATTCTATATCTAATATTTTGCCAGAGAAGCGGTTTATATTTTGATGAGATAATATCAGAAAGTTTTCACACTTCTCTATTGTCACACTTAGATGTTTAAATTATTTACAAGATTAATTTTAGTAACATTACTAAAAGATGTAAAAATTGACTTAGTCATACTATCTATGACTGTGTTAATATGTGATGCTAACAAAGTAGCAATTAAATTTAAAGATTTTTTCAGGATACACAATGTATTCCTGGTCAACCTACCCCTATCTATAAATTTATTTGTGTCAAAAAATATAAATTTGTCACTATAGTGACTTACTAAAAACTGAACATGCATATTCAACATATGAATATAATTATTAGTATTTTCAGATACATTACTAAGATATGGGAAGGCACACAATATTATCTTATTACAGTCTAATTGTAACATTCTAGTGAAACTATCTGTAATCATATTTTTTGTCAAGTTGTTACTATTTCCTATCAGCAGAGTTATACATGTTTTGCTATTATGTTTTTCATGAATTACTTTATCTATTAGATCCATGTAATATACCCCTGGCATACAGTGATTGATAGTGGGGTGGATCAGCTTATTAGAGAGCAAGGGTCCCAAACCCTTACCTATACTATCAGTGTACAGCACTGAATTATACTTGACATAGGAAAATGACATATTTTTGGAACTTATATTTGTTGGTACTGACTTTACAGCTGAGATTTGATCTATTTTACACTTGTTTGTTGATTGATGTTGGTTACAAGTGTTTACAGCACAATTTTCATTACAGATAATAGTCAGTTCCTGCATTTTATTGTCTAAAATTTTGTACTTACTGTATGTCAATGCTAATGATTCCTCTAATGTTTTAATTTCACATAATAACTCTTTTGTGTCTTTTTCATATATTTTTGTGCTATCTTCTAATTTAATTTGGTAGTTTTCAAGTTTGTGTAAAAGATGACCGCGTTCTTTTTTTAATTTTAATATGTAATTTTTAAGCTTTCCATTACTTAAGGATCTAATGTTGGGCTGGTATTCAATTTGGTCAGAGTCATCTCCTGTCAGATCAATTGTTAAAGATGGTTTTACAAGATGCTCTGCATTACAGCTAGTAAACTCCTCATACAAGCTTAGGTTAGCCAGGGACGGGGAACATGTATTTTTTTCATAGTTTGATAACTTATTATTAGCGCATATTAGTTCTAGTTCAAGATCTCTAATTCTATTTAAAGCCTGTTCATATAATGACCTACAACTATTGAAGGACTCTGTCTCCGCTTTCAGACTGTCTCGCTCCTCAGTGATGATCTCAAGCTCTTGAGTAATTTTCACTAGTTCCTTTTTTAGGGATGTGTTGTGGTCAATAATCCTTTTTACTTCCACCTCATTATCCTCACGTTCTTGTTCCAATCTTTGACATAGGTCTTTATATGTCTGTACATCCTTCAGTGCCGACTTCAGCTTATGCTCTGCAACCTGAGCTGCGGCCATGCTACGGGTCTGCATATTGGTCACAAGAACGGAGGTGGGCTGAAAATAAAGATAGTGTGAACAGAGAACTTGAAAAGGCAATAGTTTACTAGGGTGTGTTAAATAAAGACAGTAGCAGACAAATTTAATAAGATTGTTATTTAATTAAGATAGAAAAAAGTATAGGTAATAAGTTAAGAAAATATAAAAGTTTTCAGCACAAAGGTATTTAACTAAGGAATCAGTTTAATTATATTGTTTTCTATAATAGATTCCCTAGGACACAACACTTTTGGAGTAGTATAGAAGGGTTTACTGTATATTTTAATTATTATTTATGTACCTTCTGTTTTTGACACAGAAAAAGAAAATCAATAAGTTGTAACTTGATCTTAAAATATAATAAGTAATAGAGTATTAATGTTTATACATTGGGTTTTGAGTTTGGGTTTTGAGGTGTATTTTGTCTGGTGCCTTTGAATATTCCTCGTCCAATTTGCTTCCACTTAATACGTCAAGCAAATGGAGACAGAATCGGGCATATGTAGTAGGTGGACGTGACTCACTCTGTGAGCCGTGTTAATAGTGTGTGTTATGAATGTTAAATATAAGGTAATACTCGCCGGGATTATACTTTGAGGGACATAATATTTGATTAAATAATTTAAATGTATAGTTCGTTGAACTCGTGCGCCGACAGCTGAGCTTTGACAGGTCCAACAATATTTTTACTTCAATTACTGTATTTATTCCCGATAACTTGCTACAATCACTTAATTTATTCAATATTTTGATTTGATACACTTCTTTGATTATATTTTAATGGTTTTACTAATTATTTTTAATTTTATTCTAGGAGCTAATTTTTGGACAACCGATTGGCAGTGTTCCAATGATGTTCCAATGATGTGGTATTGATAATGTAGACCAGGGATCCCCAAACTATTTTGGACCAGTGACCCCTTTTCCAAAATGAACTGTTACCTCAGACCCCCATGGCCAAATTACCTACTTTTGAGATCAACCCCCTTATTCACAATGGTCCGCTAACTTACAACAGCTGCTACAGTGTGTTATTTTTCATTCTGACTTAGGGCAATAGAACTTTGGGAATCCCTGGTGTAGACGAATCGATCGTAGGTACTTATTATAATTCAAATACAATGCTAATGAAAACAAAAAAGAAAAAGCAATCTTAACTAATAAATTAGTTTACATTTCAACAATAATGTTATTAAATAAAATTTACCTTTGTTGTTATGGCATGTGATAATTAATAATTAAGTGAGATCGTTAAGCATCGCCGGGTCAGAGCCCATTCGTCCCCTAAAATTCGTCACCCAGCTTAAAAGTTGTAGATTCGGCCCCTATATAGGTGCCCATTGGTCTCCTGGCAGGGGACCAATTAATATTTTAATAAAAAATATTAGTTTTAAGGTACCCATTCGTCTCCTCTAATATATATACAATATAAGTTAAAGATTCGGCACCTATTCAGGTGCCTATTGGTCCCCTGAGATAAAATTAGCTATATTTTACATAAGAAACGGTTAACATAGTACACTTGTGAACAGTTTATTAACGGAATTAATTTAATAAATCATAACAGATAATTAAAAAAGGGCAATGATGTATGATAATCCGTCATGATAATAATATAACCTGTCGATAGGCTTACGATGTAAAATTGTCTCACTACGAATGGCTTGTTAAAAAAACGGGTTACAAATAATAGATAAGGTGTTTAAAATAGGTAAGTACTCTCCAGATGTGTGCGGGGTGTGGAATGCCGAAGCAGGAGGGGTAATCTTAGCCAGAGTATCTGCGCGCGAGCGAATAACAAAGGCGTAGCCCAAAACAATAGACGCACGATGAAAGGACTTGCACCTGATTGGCTAACACCAGTACTAGACAACTTCGGCGTATTTATTCCAGGAATGTGTTACTACATGTAGTTTACTTATAGTTGCAAATCCAAGTTTACTGATTTTTATTCTGTCTCGAGTGAAAGTTTACTCATTAGCGTATCCTGTAGGATTACTTATAAAATTTAATTAGTGAGTGAAGTGATCAGTGCATGTACGTGAAGGAAAAATACGTAAGTTCTACTATTTACCTATACATCCCTATTTCAAAAGACTTACATGTATATAATTGGAACGACGACACAGAAAAAAAAATTCAACTGCTGCTACTTTTTAATAGTTTACCATTAAATACTTTATTTTATTTTAAGGTAAAACATAGATTTTTAGTATGCTACTGTGTATGCACTCACATAATTTTCTATTTTGTATGATAAAATATTACTTTTCTACTTTTTCAGTGAAAAATACGGTGATTTTAGCCAATTTTTATGTAGGTACTTCTAGTTACAATTTATTAGATTTAAGTTATTATGATTTTGCATGTATGTAGTTGGTAAATATACAAAAAATAAGAAATGATTATTTACTGTTGATGTGTTCTATTTTTTTTTTTGCATATTTTATATTTAATGTTGATTTATATGATGGTCAATCAAGGCTGATTTTTGTAAAAGAGTTGTATTTTGTTAGTTTCTAGGACATTGTGATTTTTTATGTGTTAATCTTATTTGAAATAAACATGATATCTACCGAATTACTATATTTTTTATTTTAGCCTTTACTGCGCGACTGTACCCGGACTACCAAGCTGCAAATATACATGTACTTATATTAGAAGAATGAATAAAAATAAATATTCTTCAGGGGACGAATGGGCCCCTCAAAAGTTCCAGGGGACGAGTGGGCACAGGGTGCGAATCTTAGGGGACGAATGGGCTCGGACCCGCCTCGCCGTCTTGATCCTTAGTTTGAATAGAACCTTCCTATGACCTCGCAGACCTAAAGTCATGCAACGTATAGTATTATGCAACTAGCTTCCGCGCGCGATTTCACCCGTTACAATTAAATGTAACTTATCATCATCATCATCATCAGCCCGTATAACGTCCACTGCTGAACATGGGCCTCCTCCCGAGGGAGGGTATTTGCCATAGTCAACACGCTTGGCAGGCGGGTTGGTGACCGCAGTAATATGTTGTACCACACAAGGAAACGCTGCTGCCCGTTCCTTGATATACGATTATTATAGATGATGTTATAACAATCGGGACCAAAGGCTTAACGTTCTTTCCGAGGCACGGAGGGTAGTCCCTCAACCAACCAGACCCGGAAAGAAATCTTAGAATTTACACAAAGATTTACTGTCCGGCGTGGGGATCGAACCCACGACCTCCGAGATTTAAAGCGAGCCAAATACCGCTACGCTACGGAGGTTGTAATGTAACTTGTTGTAATGTAATGTAACTTATAGCCTTCCTCAATAATGCCTTGAGCACACCGGATGCGTATGCGTAGACGTAAGCGTAGACGTGCACGTACCGCTGAGTTGTAATGTATGGAACCGTATGAGACAGGACACACCGCTTGCGCAACGTAGACGTGCGCGTAGACGTAATGCGTAGCCCTACGCAATGCAGCTCCCAAGGCACAAACTGACTGCGTGACCTACGCCGTACCTTACGCAGAGCAGAGCGGCAACGTTGCATGATGACGTTGTATTCAATGGCGCGCCTTATTGGACGTCACACCGAGCAGCAAAGGTACGTGCGTGTACACGCACGTACCTTTGCTGTGCGTAGCCCTACGCGCGTAACTTGCAGTCAGTTGTATTTTTTTACAAATTCACTGGCACGTAGTGGTGTTTTGTATTGTTTTTATAATGAATAGAAAAACTTATTGAAATAGAAAAACTTATTGAAAATGCAATTCGGCACAAATAGTAAAAAAGACAAAATTAAAGTTACTTACGACAATCGACAGATATCAGAAGTTAGTCAAACAACTTTTTTAGGTATAACAATAGATAATAATGTAAATTGGAAAGCTCACGTAGATCAGATTAGCAACAAACTAAATAGATACCTATATGTGCTTGCCAAACTTAGGAAAATTTCATCTGAACAAACTGTTTTACTTGCATATCACGGATATGTATCATCCATTCTACGTTATGGGTTAGTTTTATGGGGAAACTCAACCAACATGAATAAAGCATTTATTGCACAAAAAAAATGTATTAGAGCGATGTGTGGTGTTGCCCCATGGATATCATGCAAGCCATTATTTAAAAGGCTTAATGTTCTAACTTTGACATGTATGTATATTTTTGAAACATGTAAATTTGTAAAACAGCATAATAGTTTGTTTCACAAAGGAGCTGATGTAAATTGTCGTAATACTAGAAATCCAGACAGAATTGTTTTATCAAAATTTCCGAATACAACCTTATATTTAAAAAATTCATATTCTATGTGTGGAAAGATTTATAATGCTTTGCCCAAGAATATTAAATCATTACCGTACTTTAAGTTTCAAAAACAATTAAAGAAATGGCTATTGGAAAAAACATTTTACACACTCAAAGAGTATTTCTGTTGGGGAAAGGACTATATAACTTAATATTTTACTTCTAGTCTACCTAAATTTGCATGCCTTGTCTAGCAGGCGGAATATATGTCACTATGTATGCTAAACCATCTGCAAATGTATTTTAAAACTTATATATTCCTGCAAATAAATGATTATTATTATTATTTCCGTTGTGTTTTTTCTCAGCTTTTGGGCTGGAATTAGCTACATTTACGGGCCAAAGCCAAGTAAATGCAGCGTGTGGTGTGTGTTTATGTGTTGTGATGTGCGGTTACTTCATGTTCATCTATTTGCATGAACTTCCTGACGATCCTACATGTGTTCAAGATGGCTGCCTTTTGCAAGGTTATATAGAGGGTTTCATTAAGATTTAATAATTTTAAACTATGGAGAAGATGATTAGGTATTACGCCTGTGGTAGAAAGAACAATAGGGACGACGTATACTTTTTCTTGACGCCAGATTCTCGTGACTTCATCCTTGAGCTCTGTGTATTTATTAATTTTTTCAGTGATTGTCTTCTGTATGTTATGTGTGTTGGGAACTGCGATATCTATCAGGTAAGTAACTTTCTTTATTTTATCTTGTAGGGTTATATCTGGTCTATTATAATGGATAGTCCTGTCTGTGAGTATAGCGCGGTCAAAGTAAAGTTTATGGGTGTTATTTTCTAAGATAGTTTGTGGTGCATAATTGTAATAGGGTGTATTGGTATTTTGAATGAGTGCGTGTTTGAGTGCTAGTTTTTGGTGAATGGCGTTTGCTATTTGATTATGTCTATGAGTGTAGTCTGTCTGTGTAAGTGTTGTGCATGCGCCTGTGATGTGCTGGATGGTTTCTGGTTGAATGTGGCATTTCCGACATTTATCATTTGCTACGGTAGGGTCTTTAATTATATATTTTCTGTAGTTTTTTGTGTTAATGATTTGGTCTTGGATAGCTATTATAAATCCCTCAGTTTCTGGAAATAAGTTGCCTATTTTGAGCCATTTATTTGAAGCTACTGTGTTTATGTGAGGTTGCTCTAGATCGTGAGGGTGTCTACCGTGAAGTACTTTCTTCTTCCAATCTTCAACTTTTTGTTGCTGTCTGTCATCATTGGTGTTGTTTTGTGTATTTGTCTGATCGTGCAAATTAAGCGGTGTGTAATTGAGATCGTTGGCCACTATGGCTTTATGTATATTACTACTGTAGGATTTTGTGTAAAAGAATGTTTTTAGGCGACTAACTTGTTTTTTACAAAGGTGTTGTATGTCTATAAGGCCTCTCCCTCCATGTTGTCTTTTGATGGTGAGTCTTTCTATTGCAGATTTTGGGTGTAGGTTGTTGTGTTTCGTGAGTGTTGTGCGTGTAGTTCGTTCTAATTGTTCAGTGTCGGTTTTGGTCCATTTTATAACTCCGAATGAGTAGGTTAGTACAGGAATGGCAAAAGTGTTTAAGGCTTTTATGAGATGTTTACTAGAAAGTTGGGTTTTACAAATGGCGTGAAGTCTCTTCTTATACTCTGTAGTGAGTGTATTTTTAATTCTGACATGGTCTAATCCTTTTAGTTGCGTGTACCCTAAATATTTATACAAGTCAGTCGGTTCCATTGCTGTTATAACGTCCGTGTCGTTTACTACATAATCGCCTGGTCGTACCCTGCCTTTTACAATGTGAAGTGTCCTACATTTATCCAAGCCGAATTGCATGTTAATGTCCTTACTAAACTCTGATGTTACTTCTACTAAATTCTTCATTTCTTTTTCTGTTTTTGCATAAAGTTTGATGTCGTCCATGTATATTAAGTGTGATATTGTTGTTTGCTGTGGAGTGTGTTTCAGGCAGTATCCGGCCCTACAGTTTTGTAATAAATGAGACAGTGGATTTAGGGCGAGACAGAACCACAGGGGACTCAGGGAGTCACCTTGATAGATGCCTTTTTTTATAGAAATCTGCCGTGTTGTAATATTATTATGACTGCAATTTATCTGTAATGTTGTTTTCCACTGTTGCATAATATGGCGTAAGAAATTAATAATTTTTGGGTTTATTCTATAGATCTCTAATATTTTTACTAACCAGGAATGGGGGACACTGTCAAAGGCTTTTTTATAGTCAATATATGTGCAATGAAGGTTTCTATTTTTTGTTGTGGCGTGTTTATGTATGGTGGAGTCAATAATCAATTGTTCTTTGCATCCCATGTGGCCCCGCCTGCATCCTTTCTGTTCCTCTGCTATGATATTGTGCTGTTCGATGTGTGAGTTAATTGTTTTTGAAATTGCTGATGTTAAAATTTTGTATATAGTTGGTAGACATGTGATTGGTCTGTATTGGGAAGGCTCGCTTGAGTTTTTTTCAGATTTTGGCAGCATATAAGTAATTCCGGTCGTAATAAATTGGGGTGTGTTTTGTTGTTTTAAAATAATGTCGGTCAAATTTTTTGCCATTAATTTATGTAGTGATGTTAATTTTTTGTACCAAAAATTGTGTATTTTGTCTATGCCAGGTGATTTCCAGTTGTGTAATCTGGCCGTGATTTGTGTAATGTCGGACTCTACTATCTCATCAAATTTCATTTCTTCGATACCTCTCCATTTTTTCTTCTTCCTCTATCCATAATGCTTTATCGTTATGTTGCACTTGTTCTTCCCAGATGCCAGACCAGAATGTCTCTAGTTGTTCTTTTGATGGTATGTTTGTATTATTTTCTGCTGTTGTGTCGGTGTGTGGTTTGTGTAGGTTTCTATAAAACATTTTTTCATTAGTAGCAAAAATGGTGTTATCTTTTAAACGTTTTTGTGCCTTTGTATACCTCCTAAGTCTATGTACTTTAAGCGCTAGTTTTTGTTTGAGTGTGTCTAAAAATTCTTCAGGTTTTCGATTACTATTTTCATGCCTAGTGTGTGTCAAATTGTTTTTAAAAATTGTCTCTACTCTCTTAACTACTTTGTTAGATCTGTTGTTGTTGATATATTGTGTTAGTCGTCCGCAGTCTGCTCTTAACTTTTCTATACTCTTTTCTAGCCTCTGTTGCCAGGGTGGCTTGGAATCGTGCGGTGATTTTCTGGTTCCCGTGTGTTCCGTGATTTTATAGTTGAGTTCTTCAGATACGACTACTGCTGTACAATAAATAAGGGTGTGTATGTCTATTAATTGTGTGTTATCAGATATATATTGTATAAGTATATTTTCGTTGAATAAATTTACTAAACGGAAGAGATTAGGGCTGTATCGAAGTTTAGGTAGTCTCGGTCGACTTGCTGGATCCATCCCAGAATATTGTGTTAGTGTTGTTATGAATTTCTCATGTATTTCTTGGGTATATGTATCTGTTATTAAGTTTTGATCTACATCGACTAACGTTTCAATGTCATTTTCTAAAATTAGCGTAGTATGCTCAGTCTGTGTGGATGTGTGAGATATTTGAGTGTATGCTTGCGAATGGTACGGTTGGGCTTGTGTAATAGTTTGTAACTGAGTCTGTGATTGTGACTGTAATTGTTGAGTTTCTTCTGTCATGTTTTGTGAAAGTGTGATAGTGTTATGTTCTGTGCTATTATTATCTGTTTCATCGTCTAGTAGTTTTCTTGTTTCTTCTTTTAAGTGTTCTAATTCTGATTGAGATAAAAGTTTATTCCTAATAATAGTTCTTCTCTGGTCTGATATTCTTTGTTCTGAAACGCTTATCTCTGGATATTGTCGTGTAAAAAGTTCATGTAACTGTTTTCTGTATGTGGTCATATCAGTCTCTAATCTCGTGATGTAGAAGTAAGTTCGCATGATGAATATGTTAACATCTTTACTCCATCTCATGCGAACTCTTGCTTTTCCTGCCTTGGTGGACGCGGGCAAGAAGGTACAACTTACCTCCCGCGCAACATTCAAGGCTGGAGTTGGTGTAACTGTATTAAAACTGGTAATGGGGGGTGATATTATAGTAGGTGACGATGGTATGGATGGTGATGATGCTCTAGACGGTGTGTATGATAGAGTGCTTGGGCTGTATGGTTCTACAGGGGTGTCTGTCCTGTCGGTCAATCTGTCACCTTCGTCAGTGATTCCGGCTGTAGCATCTTTGTCGGTGGGAGCCCGCCTGCTCAACTCCTCACCGCTGACGGTTCGCATGCTGTGACACCCAGCGTCAGCTCCAGGTGCGCCCCGGCGATCGCCCCCGGGCAGCGGTCCTATACGTTTCTTTTTAGATCGTGTCTCCATTTTGAATGGGTTTCCAGAGCCACGTTAGCCACGCCAGTAATTTCTCATTCGTGTGTCCGCCCCCCACGTGATTAGATGGTCAATCAGGACGTGTGGTTGTTTAGGGGGCTTATTATTATTATTATTATTATTATTGTGCGTTTTTATGAATGTACCTATCTACCTACAATCCAAAAAGTAAATTCTACAAAAATGCATCGTATAAATATGTATATTCCGCAGGACTATTCTGGCACAATAGTATTAATATTGCTTCTTCCTCGTCATGTCAGACATCGTGCACAACACAACCTTCGAAAACAGAATAAAATATGGCTGCCGCAGCCGGGTACGCAATAGGCCATGTGCGTTGCGTACTCGGCTCGGATGCGTAAGCGTATGCGTAACCCGGTGTGACATCGGGTTACGCCGTAACTAGGCGCGTGTCTACGGCGTGATTACGCCGTAGACATGCATACGCATTTGGTGTGCTCGAGCCTATCTAACACTGTAAGAATGTTTCATATCGGACAAGCAGTTCCTAAGATTATCGCGTTCAAGTTAACAAACTCTTCAGTTTAGTGTAGTAAAATACTGTCAGACAACCATAAACATGAATACAGATAAAAGAAAAAGAAGGAAAAAACACCGGCCAAGTGCGAGTCGGACTCGCGCACGAAGGGTTCCGTACCATTTTAAGTGCCTAACTGTTGCCGTTTTTGATATCGAGCGTTTCTTGTATGGAAGCCCCCCTTAAATATTTATTTTATTTTTAGTATTTGTTATTATAGTTGCAACAAAAATACATAATTTGTGATAATTTCAAGTGTCCAATAAATTTATTATAAGTAGAGGAATTAATGACAAACGGACAGACGGAGTACATTGTCTGTAATGTCCTACAATTAGCAGCACTCACAGGTTGCACTTGCTAGTTATAGTTACCTAAGTAGTTTTATTCATAGAATAAGAATAATAACCTATTAATTACAGTTCTTTTTCATTGTGATTTTGACAAGTAGGTACAAAGTGTATGTAAATACCTAAGTGCTAAATAAATTTATTATTTCATTATTATGTCTAGCTATCGCTGTTCTTGAGATACAGCCTGGTGACAGATAGACAGCGAAGTCATACCTAGTAATAGAGTCCCGTTTTTACCCTTCCGTTACGGAACCCTAAAAATTAAATTGGTAGTAATGCATTTGTATGACTTCGTGCGGACTCATACTTCAATTAAACGACACTTATGCACGTTGATAATTAATCTTAATAAGAAATGACACTTTCTCCTTGTAACAGATAAATCTTGATAGAATATTTATGAGTGTATTACAACTGAATACATCTGTTAGATTTTTTTCGGACAGGCATTTGTAGTTAGCCACGAGGCTTTGCTATTTTACCGGGCATAAAGGCGAGCAGAGCTCCAGCCTAGATAAATGGTTTAAACACTACAAACTAAGCAACCTGCGCAAGAGGGCGTCCCCTGTGGGGCTTGGACCTCGGCTCAGAGCGGTCGCTGGCGATGAGATTGAGGGATTATGACTTTTTGTATTTTAGGGGAGTTTCGTGCAACTGTCGCTCTACTTTACAGTTCGCGGGCCTCTCGGACTTCGGGTCTACGAGGGCATCGGATGGTTGCTACCGTGCAGTGAATGACGTGGCGACTTCTGAGAAACGCTGCCAAAAATCTCAGTAGAACCTCCTTTTTAAAAATAGTAACAGAGAATATTGTGATACAATATTTTATTAATCTAATTTTACAATATACTTTATTTGACATTGAGATTGGAGCGATTTAATCCCAAGCATTTTTGCCACAAAGATAATCAGAAATGTTATAATAAGCCCTGCTGTACAATTTGGCTTTAATAGTCATTTTAAACTTGATAAAACGCATGTTACTAAAAGAGTTCTAAGTATACATGTAGAAGGATGGAGAGGGAGAGGAAGGCCAAAGAAAAGATGGATGGATTGTGTGAACAGTGATATGAAAGAAAAAGGAGTTAGTGATAGTGTGACGGGTGACAGGACAGAATGGAAGAAACAAACGTGTTGCGCCGACCACAAGTAATATGGGATAAGGGCAGGAAGAAGAAGAAGTAATTTTAAACTTATTTATAGACAAAATTATTCCTCTAAGTTTCTTTCAGTTCTTCTCAGAGTTGTCACTTCCTGAACTGGTGGTAAGACAAGGAATGGACGCACCAAAACAATATGATTTAATTATTTTTTTATGACGAGTCTTTTTCAACTTCATCTATCAGTAATATCTGCAGGCACCTCATCTCCACTGGACACATTGGGTACGTGCCCGGGCCCCGCGATGGTTTAGGGCCTCCTAATCCCTACTCCAAATGATAACCGATAGCCGCTCTAAGGACTTATCGTAGACGCTTAGTGTGAATTACGTTATGTTATCTACTAATCATATCTAATTTCACCGTAAAGAAGTAAAAATAAAGATTAAACTTTTCTTAGTGCGTTCTTTGTAAAAAAATATATCTAATTTACTATGGTCATAGGAGCCCCATTATCCTAATGTGCCCAGGGCCTCTAATAGGTAAAAGACGGCCCTGAATATCTGTATAAGACTAGCTTCCCGTGGGAACTTCATAATTATAGATTGCCTCGATAAATGGACTATTTAGACTACTTAAATTTAAAATTAATAAACAATTTATCGAGGAAGTCAGGTCACTCGGACTTTGGGGTGTGCGAGGGCATCGAAAGGTTTTGTTATTTGTGCAAACTAACGGCCGGAATGGAACAATTAAGTAGGTACAATCAAGTAGTCTTTACTGTATATCTGATGACTAGCTTCCCGCGCGCGGTTTTAACCGCATTACTCCCACCCCCTTAGGAACTTCATAATTAAATATAGCCTATGGCCTGCCTCGATAAATGGGCTATATAACACTGAAAGATTTTGTTTTAATCGGATCAGTAGTTCTTGAAGTAAGCGCGTTCAAACAAACAAGCTTTTCAACTTTGTATATTCATCATCATCAACAGCCCGTCTACGTCCACTGCTGAACATGGACCTCCTCTTAACAGACCTTGGCAAACCAGAGGATCGTTGAGGCATATTGCCATAATCGCTTGGTAGACGGATTGGTGATCGCAGTAAGATATAAACCTTGAGCTAATAGATGCTGCTGCCCATCCATCAGCTATATGTCCCTTAGTCACCTTTTACGACACCCATGGGTAGACATGGGGTGATCTATTCTAAGCCGGAAACTAAACGGCAACGACACGGCTTTGTATAATAGATCTATCTATATTTTATGATGGGGTTCGGGACGGGACCGGTATGATGGTGAAAACGCGTGCATAAAATTAAAATAAACAACTGACCCGATATAAAAAAGTATTCTAGTATTATATAGACCAGGGTTTCTCAAACTTTCGGCTCCACGAACCCCTGTTAAAATTTCCAGGTGACAGCGAACCCCTAACTAAGTTATTAAATCCCCCCCCCCCCAGAGAATTGACTGTTAAAGAAAACTCCTGCCAGTTATCAAGCCACCATTACGTAAATCTTGTCGCGAACCCCCTGCCGTCGAATGGCGAACCCCTAGGGTTTCGCGTACCCCACTTTGAGAAACCCTGATATAAACCATTAATTAAGGAAGACTATAGGTTATGTTCAATCCTAAAGTTCTTACTGCAACGGCAATTAAACCGCAAGTACTAATGAATAAAGCTGAAAAGTTTGTTGGATTAAACGCGATAATCTCAGGAAATACTGGTCCGATGTAAATAATTCTTTCAGTGTTAGATAGCCAATTTATCGAGGAAGGCTAAGAGCTATTTTTAATTATGAAGTTCCCACGGGAACGGGAGTAACGCGGGTGAAACCGCGAAGCTAGTATTTTATTTATTTAGTTAAGTTATGTATAGTTGTATGATAATAAAAATAAATTATGATTTAAAACAAATCTCGTATGTAGCATAACTCTTAGACAAGAGTACAGTAGTAACGCACGCGATAGAGCGGCGCCTGCGCACACTGCGTAACTAGCTTACGATATATCTTGAGACATTTGATATTCTATTTTTTTTCTGTCTTTAGTTGCACAAAACTCCCCTAAAATACTAAAAGTCATAATCCCTCAATGTCATCGCCAGCGACCGCAGTGAGCCGAGGTCCACCCCACAGGTGGCGCCCTCTTGCGCAGGTTGCTTAGTTTGTAGTTTTTAAACCATTTATTAAGGCTGGAGCTCTGCTCGCCTTTATTATGGTGAAGTAGCAAAAGCCTCTTGACTACCTACGTATGAATATCGGCAAAAAAAAATCGCAGTAAGATTTTAAGTAGGCCGATGGAGCAGAAAGCTTCTCGAGTGGAGACCACGAACTGGCAAGCACATCGTGGACGACCGGCTGCACGATGGACCGAGGACCTTATAAGGTCGCAGGGAGTCATTGGATGCAGGCCGCTAGCAATCGCTCCCGCTGGAAATCGATGGGGGAGGCCTATGTTCAGCAGTGGACTACAACAGGCTGATGATGATGATGATTGAGTTGATAGACGCTGCTGCCCATCCATTAGATGTACGATTCTTATGTCACATGGAAAGACATAGGGAGGTCTATTCTAAGCCGGAAACCACACGACAACGGCATCATTCTTCATCACCGTATGGCAGGAAATGGGCAGCAGCGTTTCCTTGTGTATTACAACATAATACTGCAGTCATCACCCGCCTGCTAAGCGTTTGACTAGAACACTGACTAGACTTGAAAAACTTTCTTTGGAAGCAGGCCCATGTTCCGCAGTGGGCTAGTATCACGTCATTGGTAAAGTAATAACAATAATTTATTCTATAATTAAAATCGTAATATGTTCGAACCCCACCCATTGCACTACCGACGTGAACCCACTCGTAACACAAGCATTTTAGCTTAGCACGAGGGGTTAACAAGAATACTAGTAGACTGCAAAAATCTGGAAGTAATATTAAAATAAAAATTTAGCTCTATAGAAAAGAGTCTTTAAACAATATTTTTACGTATAATCGACACACGCCTAAACCACCCTTCATGGGCTAGGACCAATGCTCAGTGCATCGCTGGTAGAGACACATAGGGGGTTTTAATGGGTAAACTGTCTCCTCGTGGTATGAGCAGCATAGCACAGTTTTGCCATCGCTGCGGAGGCACTGGTGAACACTACACATTAAAAAAAAGCTGCCTTCTATAAAAAATAAGCTTCAGCAGTGCAGAATGCTTATATATATTTTTAACTTTTCACTGGTTTACTTAACTTTTGTAAAGTTAACCACTAGTTAACTTAACTTACGAAAAATTTGCTAATTTGTGAGTTTCTAGGGGTAAATCTCTAGATCGACTGAACCGATTTTGCGAAATCTTTTACAAATGGAAAGCCACATTATTTGTGAGTGCCATAGGCTATATTTAATGTTAAGGTTTCCACGGGAACGGGACCTACGCTTGTGAAACCTTGCGCAGGAAGCTACTTAAAAATAAAGTAAATCTATTAGTAAAGATAGTATTAACAATTTTTTTTAGTATCACTCAAAACATTAATAGCTAAATTGACCTCATTATAATCTTCTTCCGCTACTCAATTATCACGAGAATTATCTTCCAATTAATTTATCGAGAAAACTATACTATTATTATATCGTAAGATGAACGCTGGCTCGTGCCACTCCCCTGCAAGTTGGCGTGCTCACCAACCATGCAGAAAACAAAAGCAACGGATATGAATCCAGTCGACGACAAGAAAGACCCGAGGACACATTTCTATAACAATCCATCAGTTTAAAATAATAAAAATAAATTTAAAAATAACTCAAAATACTTAAGTTACATATATTTTTGGGTGAATAAAAAAAAGTGCGCGCTGTCAAATTTTGGCGCCGAAATCTATGCTAATCAGTCGAAATACTGTTAAATCATAAAAGTCGTTAATCAATGTTTGTTAATTAATCGTTTGTGTTGTTTTCTTTTAGTTAATTGAAATAACTAGTTGTTAAGTCGAGTTGAATTGTAATTAACGTTTTGGTATTTAAAAAGTGTGTAAATAAATGTAAGTTGACAGTTATACTTTTTAAAAATGAACGCTTGTAAAGGCGCAGTGTTGCGTTTGATAGTTTTTGCTTTCTTCACACGGTATGTGGAATCTCAAGATTACTTTAGAATGGTAAGTGATAATTCGTGTACTTATGTTTTATAGTTGTTATTTGTCTCGTTAGTTAAGCGCAGAGGATCCCAATCTTATTTCCGCGTTGACCCCTTCCTTCTTTCCTCCTGGTTTTTTTTTTTGCTCAATTTCTATCAACTTACAACTTAGGAACCCGATTTTTTACGCCAACTTAGACCCCCCTCGAGTCTTTTGTGGACCCCTGGGGGTCAACTTAGAGTACTTTGGGAATCACTGATATCCAAGTCGGGCAAATTTTTAAATGTTTTCTCGAGAACTGACTGCACCGGTGGCTCAGTGGTTATGATAGTTGCCTCTGATACCTGGTGTCCTGGGTTCGATTCCCACCCGGGACAATTATTTGTGTGAACCACAAATAGTTGTTCTGAGTCTGGGTGTTCTTTGTGTCCGTCAATTGAATGTTTGTAAAGTCCCCCGCGACACAGGGATTTATTTCCCTAGTGCGGGAGTTGTCTTTTAAAAAAGAAAGAAAAAAAAAAGAAGATTCCAAGTACTAGCCCGAAGTCTGTAAGTTGGTGGTGTTTCATTCGTGCCTCGGAGAGCACGTTTAGCTGTTGGTCCAGCGCCTGATCTCTCACCGCAAGTGTCGGTAGAACCTCATCCGATGCCCACGTAGACCCGAAGTCCGAGAGGCCCGCGAACTGTAAAGTAGAATGACAGTTGCACAAAACTCCCCTAAAATAGTCACATATTCAATACATTGTTCCCGCATGGTTTGTGATTCACCTCTTTGCTGATTGAAAAATTATTAACAATATCCACATTCCAAATTCAAATCAATTTTGGTCCCTAGGGATTAATGAGCTATTTTGGTCCCTGTTTACGAGGAATAAACTAGCTCTTTTTGAATAGATGTGATAAAAAAATATATAAATAGTCCGTCAATTAGATTACAAAAAAAAATTGGACACGTATTTTTTTTATTTATCAAATCAATCAAAATTGACAAAGATACAGAGCAACAACAAACTATAAAGTTCAGGAGAGAGGAGTCTGGTGCCGTCACTACTAGGTAAAATAGTACAGTAATACCCCGACTTACGCTAGCCCGTTTTACGCGAATTCGGAGATACGCGGTTTTTATTTTTGATCACCACGCGCATCGGCGTGTTCGGTTTACTGCAAGTTAAACTGCTAACTGCTAACCTAACCTAACATGAAACGAAAACCACTGACTTTTGGAGTGTCAACTAAATATTATCATTATAACTTTAAGAGGACTTTGAATCTAAAATAATAAAAGGTAAGGCAAAGATATTTTTCATCCCACCATCTCGGAAAGAGTATTTTTAATCTTCAATATCTGAGTGGAAAAGCCGTTTTTATTCTCTAGAGGATAAAGTAAATTGAATTTAGAACATCGTGTGCACTAAGTTTGTGAATTAAAAAAAACATTAAACCTATTTACTGCTTCCTCTATGGTGCCGAATATATCATACAACTTTTTTTTAATTTGTTAAAATCTCAGACTCGGAACCTTCTTGGTGTTCTTTTTTCAATTTGCTTTGTACGCGGTTCTTTACGCGGAATTTTTTCACGTCATTGTTAAACTTTATATTAAAAACAAGAAACTTGAAAACAAGTGAAAAAACTAAAATGAGTGATCTAGCGACGAGGAAGTTTGTTTGACGCCAGAATTGACTGAAACTGTTAATAATGCGCATTTCCTCGCTGAGGTGGAATGAAAAGTTACGTGTTGCACTCGAGTGCAAAGATTTTTCACCTCGTACTCTTTTGTTTCCCTCGCTAACGCTCAGGATTCTAATTTTGAATCACTCGCTGCGCTCGTGATTCAATTTTAGAATCCTTTTCTTGCTCGGTCATCAAAATTGAACACGCGGTTAAAAAGCAACTTTGCACTCTTGTATAACAAATAACTATGATCGAACCAAATAATAAGTGAAAATCATTGATTAATTTATAAATCAATGGTGAAAATCATTCTATTTTTTAATTCAGACGTCACGGTTTTATCGCTAAGATGGAAACCATGTTAGAATGATGGTGTGATAATGTAAAGATCATTTATAATTTAACGTATTAATAAACATGCTTCTTTTGATCTATTGTTTTTTTAGACTTTGGTCCCGATTACACAAACATTATATGTATTTATAGGGAAAGTTGAACCCCGACTTACGCGAATTCGACTTACACGGCTATCCCGTGGTCCCACCTATCGCGTAAGTCCAGGGTATTACTGTACCTAGAAGTGACGTTACACGAAATTTCAACGCGCTGTATCTTCGTCAATTTTTGTTTTAAGGAACGAAAAACAAAAATTGTGTACAATATTTTTTGGTAATCTAACTGACGGACTAAATGGATTTTTTATTCTTCATGCCTATTACCTATGTAACCTATGACAACCTCCGCAGCGTAGCGGTATTTGGCTCGCTTTAAATCTTGGAGGTCGTGGGTTCCATTCCCATACCGGACAGGAAATCTTTGTGTAAATTCTAAGATTTGTTTCCGGGTCTGGATGGTCAAGGGACTACCCTCAGTGCCTCAGAAAAGCACCTTAAGCCGTAGGTCCCGATTGTTACAACATCATCAATAATAATCGTATATCAAGGAACGGGCAGCAGCGTTTCCTTGTGTGGTACAACATAATACTGCGGTCACCAACCCGCCTGCCATACGTGGTACCCTCCCTCAAAAGGCTTATGTCCAGCAGTGGACGTTGTAAGGGCTGATCATGATGATGTAGGTAAAGAAAAAAAAAGAACGAAAATTATTAACTTATATTAATAGTGCACTAATTTGTTTACAAAATATCAACAAAATTAGTTTGTCTACCATAAATGGGCACCAGCTTCAGCTAAATCTACACATTCTAGTATGTATGTAGCGCTGGTATTCTAGCTGACCCAGGGCCGGATTTAGAAGTCCGTAGGCCCCGGGGCGACAAAGGAGAAAAGGCGCCCTGGCCACAAATTAGTTTCCCTCTAAAAGTGTAGAAAATTCGAAGTATGTAACTACTTTTCAGGACGATTTGAATTCTGATAATTTACTGATTGTCTAATTTAATTGAAACAAGTAAAGATGAATAACCGTTATTACCTACAGTATTTAAGAGCTATTACATTAATCACGATTCTACAAAGTACTGTATGTAAAGGTACAACACCGAGAAAATAAATGAAAGAAAAGTTGTAGAGTTTACTCGTCGGAATTTGAAAGATTTTATATCTCTATTTTGAGGGCCCCTCTATTGTGTAGGCCCTGGGGCAATTGCCCTTGATGCCCTCCCTTAAATCCGGCCTTGAGCTGACCTCATGTGTAAGAAAGTATACAAGTGTCGTCATCAAATAAATAGTAAGGTACACCTCACTTACAAAGGATTACCTTGCATAACCGGCATAATTAACAATATAAAAGGAAATCTCCATAATATATTACAAATAGTTACAATAAAACAAGTTTATTTGTTAAGATTTTCCTCGCTACTCGAGAAAGCAAATCGTGCTAAAATTCATATGCTAATGATATGCGTTTTATGCAACGAAGCAGTCAACAGTTTATCTTATTACGATCTCGCTGTGAATATTGTAAAACTGAATTGCATTGTATGTATTTGCGTGTTAGTTAGTTATCACTTGCCAGTGCCTAATGTACTATCGGGCTAGATTGGTTTGCATATTGTGAAACGCTTTTCAAATTTCTACATCCACGTTTACGAAGACTTAAATATATATTTGTACACATCCAGCAACGAAACCGTCCGATACCCTCGTAGACCCGAAGTTCGTAAGGCCCACGATCTGTAAAGAGATTGAGGGATACTAAAAGTCATAATCCTTCAATCTCATCGCCAGCGACCGCCCTGAGCCGAGGTCCAAGTCCATAGAGGGCGCCCTCTTGCGCAGGTTGCTTAGTTTGTAGTTTTAAAACCATTTATTAAGGCTGGAGATCTGCTCGCCTTTATGCCCGGTGATGTAGCAAAAGCCTCGTGGTTACCTACGTAATTCCATCCGAAAAAAAAATAAAAGTCTGTGAAGTAGAGCGACAGTTACACAAAACATTAAAAGAACTAAAAATCATAGAAACTCATTCCCTCCGTTAGGGAGCCCAGGTCCATGTACGACAGGGGATGCCTTCTGGCGCAGGTTGCTTAGATGGTAATTTTAAACCATTTATTTAGGCTGGAACACAAACCAGCCAGCGACCGCCCTGAGCCGAGATCCAAGTCCCACAGAGGACACCCTCTTGCACAGATTGCTTCATCATCATCATCAACAGCCCGTTTACGTCCACTGTTGAACATAGGCCTCCTCTTAACAGACCTTGGCAAGCCAGGATCGTAGAGAGATATTGCCATAATCACCACGCTTGGCAGACGGATTGGTGATCGCAGTAAGAAGTAAACTTTGAGCTAAGAGATGCTGCTGCCCATCCATCAGCCACATGTCCTTTAGTCGCCTTTTACGACACCCATGGGAGGAGATGGGGTGGTCTATTCTAAGCCGGAAACCACACGGCACAGGTTGCTTAGTTTGTAGTATTTATACCATTTAATAAGGCTGGAGTTCTGCTCGCCTTTCCGATGAAGTACCTAGCAAAAGTTGTTATGACGTAATACGTACCTATGTCCGTCAAAAAATACCTTTGGTGTCAAACGTAGCAGCCAATCAAGAAGATCGGTTTACATATTATGAGACGCATTTCAAATTTTAATGTCGAAACGAAGAGTCAAATATATACGCAGACTACTTATGTAAGTAGGTATCTTGCAGCGAAGTTTTCACCCATCTTTACTAATATATAGCAGGTAATTAGTGACCGATACCTAAACACATGATTGTGCTCATGATAACAAACAACTTTTACTATGGCAGCAAACATGAAAACGCGAAAAAAAAATCAGCTGCTCCCTAGCATGTTGAAGAGTTATGTGAACATGAATGTATGGAACAGCTGATTTCTTTTCGCGATTTCAGGATTGGTGCCATAGTAAAAGTTGTTTGTTATCACTAATTACCAGTCACCCTATATATAAAGCTGAAGAGTTTGTTTGCTTGTTTGAACGCTCTAATCTCAGGAACTACTGGTCTGATTTGTAAAATTATTTAGATATTTAAGGGAGGCTTTAGGCTATATTTAATTATGAATTTCCCACGAGAACCGAAATTATGCATATAATTAATAAATTATAATTTTAAAGCCAGGTGTCAAGTTAATTTACACTAGTCATACAACTTTGTTTCCCAAAAACATCTTATATTACATTTCAGCATCAAGCTATTCTTTTCTCCAACAACCATGAAGGTTATACCACAAAAACTGTACCATAAGCACATTTATTTCGTCTACAACACCATGACAAAAGACAATATACATATATAATAATGGGTCGACATATACGTACGTCACACGTGATGACCAAGTGGGACATATAATTGTCTCATCGCTACCGTGCTAGATTCGCGGAGATTAAACTCAAATTAAGTTTTTTTAAGAGGCTGTTATGGTTTGGAAACAATAATGTTTGCCCTTAATGTCACGGTAGTAAGGGTTTGATCATAAGCCCGTGTAAATAAGACTGCATGGGCCTCATGAGATCGCAACACCACAGAAAAACCACTCTTTCCGAACGCGTCACGTCGCCCTTCGCCCTCCGGCTAGGGTTACCATCTCTCACGATTTGTCAGGCACAGGGCGTAGACCATGGGAGGCGCAAGAATGGCTAGACCAGGTAGGACTATTGTTGTTTGGGTTTGTTTCTGATAAATTCCAACTGCGCCCCTAGTGCTCGATTGCAACACATACTTTAATGTGTTGGAATCGAGCACTAACCTCCCGATGCCCTCGTAGACCCGAAGTCCGAGAGGCCCGCGAATTGTAAAGTAGAGCGACAGTTGCACAAAACTCCCCTGAACTAAAAGCCATAATCCCTCAATCTCCCCGTCAGCGACCGCTCTGAGCCGAGGTCCAAGTCCCACAGGGGACACCCTCTTGCGCAGGTTGCTTAGTTTGTAGTGTTTAAACCATTTATCTAGGCTGGAGCTCTGCTCGCCTTTATGCCCGGTGAAGTAGCAAAAGACTCAGGGCTAAATAAATGAATGAAATAAAGCATTGCTCTAGCTATAATTTATCTAAAAAAACAAGGGCGCAGTTAAAGAAGCTAGTTAGTTAAAAGGCTAGTTACGGCACGGGTTCTCTTTTAAAAAAATCTCAGAAGCAACTGCCGTAACCTAAGTCACCGTTGCAGTCGAAATAAACAGTATTAGAATAGCACTTTCGTTTTTTTAGCATTGTTTCGTGTTGCGATAGAAGATAGAAGGATGTCCGACCATTGTGGCTTTCGATTTTGACAATGACATTACTTTAATGCTTTGCTCTATATTAGTTTAATGTACCTACATGACACTGGCAGATATTGCAGAATGAGTCGGCAAATAGCCATAAAAAAACTAATTATGCAAATAAGCATGAAGACTAAAAAAATCTATTTAGTTCGTCAATTATATCACAAAAAAATATTGAACACGTATTTTTTTATTTATCAAATCAATAATAATTGACAAAGATATAGAGCATCATCAAACTATAAATTTCACGCGAGGGGGGCTTGTGACGTCACTACTAGGTAAACTTGAACCTAATAGTGACGTCACATGAAATTCATTCAACGCGCTATCTTCGTAATTTTTTGTATGAAATAAAATAAATAAATAAACAAGTTTTTATTTTCTTAAACCTATTACAGGCATTTGCAAATAGTCAAACATTTTTGGGTCCGTGGCTTAGGCACCCAGTGGTCGACGCACCTGTGGCCGACGCCCTCGATACGATTTAATTAATATCTTTTGTTTTTCACTTAGTACAGGAAATGAAAAAACTGTTTCACCACAATAATAAAGTATTAATCCTTGCTAAACAAACGTTATCTATCAAATAGAAGAGAGAATAGATTGCCACTTAATCTTATCCTTACACGCCTTTTTTCCCCGTTAGCCGCATATTAATTATGTACAATAAAAACATCCTAAAAGACTTCATATTATACAGGTTGTCCCAAAAGATTACGTAGCTGGGAAGGGGGTGATAGGGATGGTCACAAGGGTCACCAGAAAAATATAAAAAATTCCCTCTGGGTGTTTAAAAAATAAATGGCATTTTTTAAAAGACTAAAAATTTTACACCTTGTGCTAACTGTACCTACAAATATGGCTGTATTTAAAAAAAATGCTGTTATGTAATCTTCAATAACAACAAGGTCATCAACATCAACATCAAAAATAACAAGGTGTAAAATTTTAAGTTTTTAAAAAAATGCCTTTTTTTTAAATACCAAGAGCGGATTTTTTTTTTATTTTTCTATTGACCATTGTGTCCACCCCTGTCACCCCCTTTCCCAGCTACTTAACCTTTTGGGACACCCTGTATAAGTATTAGATGTATCTTTAAGTTGATAGATGCTGCTGTCTATCCATCAGCTGTATGTCCTCAAGTCACCTCTTAGGACACCCATGGGAAGATATGTGATAGTCTATTCTAATCCGGATACCACATAGCCTTGTACAAACAATTATTTGATAGATGCTGCTGTACATCCATCAGCTGTATGTCCTTAAGTCACCTCTTAGGACACCCATGGGTAGATATGTGATAGTCTATTCTAATCCGGATACCACATAGCCTTGTACAAACAATTATTTGATAGATGCTGCTGTACATCCATCAGCTGTATGTCCTAAAGTCACCTCTTAGGACACCCATATGTGATAGTCTATTCTAAACCGGACACTGCACAACCTTGTCTAAACACTTATTGTTAACTAGCTTCCGCCCACCGGTGTCACCCGCGTAACTCTCGTTCCAGTGGAAACTTCGCAATTAAATACTGCCTGTACAGAAATTCAGAGGATCTGGATCCTCCCCGCGGTGTCCAAATAAAACCCAATGTTCCACTCGACCTCTTTATTGCTCCATTGATGAGAGTACAATGGTATACGGTACCGAACACACCAAATATCAATCTACGTAAAGCTTAAGTACTCCTTTGTGAACGAAACGATTGCGAGTTTTAGAGATATGGATCACTGCCATCTGTTATCGCACCCTTGAACTAAATAGACAAGTCACAAGCGTTCCGTCACATGTCACAACCTTAACAATGCTTTCCTTGATAAATGAGCTATCTAACGTTGATAGACTTTTTCAAATAAGACCTAATTTTTCGGAGATTATCGCGTTCTAGAAAACAAACTCTTCAGCTGTATATCAACATCATCATCTTCCTGCCCTGCTCCCATTATTTGGGGTCGGCGCATGTCATCCTCTTCCATTTTTCCCTAATAGACATCTCTTCCATACTGTGTTCCATACTCACACCTTTCTTAGACATATCATCTTTCACACAGTGCATCCATCTTTTTTTATTCATCATCATCAGCCCGTATAACGTACACTGCTGGACTTGGGCCTCCTCCCGAGGGAGGGTATTTTCCATAGTCACCACGCTTGGCAGGCGGATTGGTGACCGCAGTGTTATGTTGTGATACACAGGAACGCTGCTGCCCGTTTCCTGGTTCGCTTGTTAAAGATGATGTTATAACAATCTGGACCAACGGCTTAACGTGCTTTCCGAGGCACGGAGGGTAGTCCCTCAACCAACCAGACCCGGAAATAAATCATAATAATAATTTATACAAAGATTTCTTTTCCGGTGTGGGGATCGAACCCACGACCTCCGAGATTTAAAGCGTGTCAAACACCGCTACGCTACGGAGGTCGTATTTTTTTACTACACGCTTTACATTAGCTTCACTTGTATGTATGTTTGTTTGTAACCGACTCCTTAAGGTGCTATTTTGACCCACTTGAAACGGTCAGATTTCATTCAAATTTTGCACACCGGTCAAAGACCGATGACAATACTATAATTGCAGGCTATCTAGGGTAGGATTCTCGCCGACGAGGACCGCGTTGCACCCCTACCCTTGCCCTGTGATCCAGCGCCTGTAGGCCGATCACTTCCTCTTATGTTCATAAATCTGACTTATATATCAGTGGTACCTACCACTGGGTCGTGGTCCTAACCCCTTAAGGGTGCCCCCAGGTGTGTGCCACTTAATTGTATGTTTTTACCAAATTTTTATATATTGATCCATTAAAATCTATAAATATGAACTTAAACTTATTATGAGATGAGGAATTAATGACCAGCTGACGGACGGACTACTTTGTCTGTGATATCCTACAGTTTGCTACCGGTTAATTAAGTAAGTATCTAGTTTAATTCATAGAATAAGAATAATTGTGTAACATTGTCATTCTGACGAGTACAAGTGTATGTAAATACCTAAGTGCTGAATAATTTCATTATTTCATTATTTCATAATTCGATTAAAATATCCGATTATCCTGATTAGATTCGCCAGGATTCATCAATTTCTTTCCGCATCCTTTGCATGAGAGTAAGAGAGATATAGCAAGTGCGCGATGCATGAGAGTAAGAGAGATAGAGCGAGTACGCAAACTACGCATGCGTGCAGTCTAAGAGACATATTCTTTAATCGGGCACAAGCGTGTTTTTTAGTTATTTTAAACTATTATTATGGCCGGCCTCTTCCAAAATATCCCTCCATCTTCATATTCATCATTCTTTTCGTCACATTCAAGTAACTCTTCAGCTTTATATATTAAATTATAAATTCTCTTTGTATGTCTGTTCAGATACTGGGTGTGTGTGCTGTGACCTATTATGATTAAGTCGAAACTTTGTACTTATGAAGATCGTTATGACCACGGACTGAAACGGCTTGTAATTTTATATAATAACTTAAAGGATTTCCTGCCATTACCCTGTAAATGTGTCACGATATTGTATTGTAAAGTGAATTACAAAAATAGCTGCAGCCTTCGTTAATATAATGCTCTGAATTTCAAGGATTTCTTTTTGCTAAAGCGATTAGTGGCAGTCTCCGTAGCGTAGCGGTATTTGGCTCGCTTTAAGTCGCGTAGGTCGTGTGTATGATCCCCATAATTCTAAGATTTCTTTCCGGGTCTGGTTGGTTGAGGGACTACCCTCCGTGCCTCGGAAAGCACGTTAAGCCGTTGATCCTGATTGTTATAACATCATCTATAACAAGCGTATACGAGAACACAGGGAACTGGCAGCAGCATTTCCCTGTGTAGTACAAAATAATACTGCGGTCACCAATCCGCCTGCCAAGCGTGGTGACTATGGCAATACCCGCCCTGGGGAGGAGGCCCATGTTCAGCAGTGGACGTTACACGGGCTGATGATGATGATGATAGTGATGACAAGTACCGAAGCCTAATAAAAAGCAGTCATGTAATATTTTTGATTAAAAGAAATAAATCCTTACTTCTTTCTGTCTGTCTGTCTGTCTGTTACGCAATCACGCCTTAACTACTGAAGCGATTTAAATGAAATTTGGTACAGATATAGTCTAGAGCCTGAGAAAGAACATAGGCTATATTTTATTATGAATTTCCCACGGGAACGGGAGTTACGCGGGTGAAACCGCGCGCGGGAAGCTAGTAATATATATATTACTTATTAATAAATATATTATAAGCTCGGGGTAAATCCGTGCCAGGGATAAAACCCGGGTTAAGATTATTAAAAAAAATATTGTTACTTTTAGTAAATGCTCTATTTATTTAATTTGAAAACTTCATAATATCCTACTAATATTATAAACGCGAAAGTTTGTAAGTATAAATGGATGGATGTATGTTTGTTACTCTTTCCCGCCAAAACTACTGAACGGAATTGGCTGAAGTTTTGCGCCGGGATACGTTATATGCTAGATTGACATATAGGCTACAAAACATCACGCTCCGACCCACTGGAGAAGAGAAACGCGGGTAAAACCGCAGGGCGCAGCTAGTTCTACATTTTTTTTAATAATTTACGGAAAAGCTTACCAATTTAGACTACTTAATAATACCACTACATGGTGTTATTAAGGGGTTTTTAACACCGTTGCTCGTAAAGCTGATGTAATTCCACCGGTTTTAAATATGTAAAGCGGGTCATAAAAAACGCGTGTGTTACCAAAGCAAATAGTTAAGTTATAGTCCATACAAATTCCATAACAGTATTATTTGCCATTTCGCGCGCTGTTGCTATTCAAATTTCGAACTAATCGCTGCGCGGCGCCATGCAGTCAGTAGGCAGCGCTGTACCGCGCTGTTAAAATGGTGGGAAAGCAACAGTGTACATTCACAGATTCAGTTTACTTAAAATAAAAAAAATCTGTTTATTCGGTAATTTAAAAACTTGGCTGCAACGTCTTTGCCAACATTTTCACGCAGCTACGGCAGAAAATAATCCTCGCGCCATGTTTCTCAAATTTTCTTTTCTTTGTACTTGTACTGTGAAAAATGTTTTTTTTTTCTGTTTCTCGCAAATGTGATAAAAAACGTCGTACGATATACGTGCGTATTGGTTATAACATGCTCGGCTCAATTACGCCATCGCCTTCGGCTCGGGCTGAAATTCCGCCTCGCATGTTATAACCATCATAACGCACTAATATCGTAATGTACTATTAACTACTCTCTCAAAACTAGAGTCTTAATACACTTGTGCCAATGTTTTGATACCTCTTTCATACCTAGTCTAGTCACTCCTTCATACCTAACAGTACCCCACCAAACCATCAATCATCATTTCAGCCGTAGACGTCCACTGCTGGACATAGGCCTGCTCCATAGATCTCCAGTTGTTTCCCGAACGAAGAGGAGGTCGTGGGTTCGATCCCCACACCGGACAAGAAATCTTTGTGTAAATTCTAAGAAAATCATATTAAAATTCATCATCATCAGCCCGTACAACATCCACTGCTGAACATGGGCCTCTTCCCGAGGGAGGGTTTTGCCATAATCACCACGCTTGGCAGGCAGGTTGGTGCCCGTTCCTTGATATTCGATTATTATAGATGATATTATAACAATCGGGACCAACGGCTTAACGTGCTTTCCGAGGCACGGAGGGTAGTCCCTCAACCAACCAGACCCGGAAAGAAATCTTAGGATTTACACAAACATTTCTTGTCCGGTGTGGATCGAACCCACGACCTCCTATAGTAGGGGAGCCCAAGCGGGGATTTCGAGATTTACTAAGGCGCGGCAGATTTATATACAGGGGGATACCTTGTACCCGGTCAAGTACCTCCACAAAACATGAGGCCCATATATAAGGCCGCCCGTGAAGGATACAGGATCAGATTAGTAAAAAAAAATTGACCATCAGAAATTCTCGAGCGCGTCAGATTAAGGTAGGGTGAGTTAATTACATCCTAAAAAGTGTATATTCCACTAATCTGACAATTTGAGAGTGACGTAAAAAAAAGGGAGGGCTACAAAGTTGTAAAAAAAAACGTATCTCGACATTCTCGAGCGTAGCTAATTTTTTTTTTATTTTGATGGAAATAATTCAAGAATAATGAAAAATATATAATCTGACGATTTCCGCAAGCCGAAATAATAAAAATTCGTCGATAAAGTTAAATGCGTGCAGCTGCGTGATGCCTACATTTCCTTCTCCGCGTTTCTATTCCTCTCTCACTCTTTCTCTATCTATTACTCTCTCACTCCGTCCCCACTCTGGTTTCTGTTGCCATGACGCCATCACAGCTGATCATAAAGACTCGTTCGTGGCATACTGTTTACAACGTCTTTCCAACGTTTTGGCTTTTTTTGCTATTTTAATATTATTTGTGTGAATTAAAGTTTAATTTGAAATGTGTATTTTGTGGTGAAAGTACCTTACAAAAAACAATTAAATTTACGGTAGAAACATTAAAAAAATGTGTATATATTTTGGAATATAAGCTTTTTTGTAAGTATTTTTTTTATAAATACATGTATTCTACTAAAAAAGCATACACTTATTTATTTGCATGCTATTTCCTGAGCTTTTCAATTAATTCAGTTCAATGATTGAAAAAAGAAAAAAAAATTGACTTCCCGCTAAGAAAAATTAAAAATTTTAAACAATTCGGGAAGTTATTGGTTTTACCCCGTTTTGCGAAAATCGAGTTTTCATCAGATCTTGACGTTTTAAGGTCATAGGAAGCTTCCCTGACTACCTCCGTGATGTTGTCACTATGTCTGTATGTATGTGTGTGTGACTCGCTTATAACTTTTGAACGACTAAACCGATCGGAATCTACTAAACGGCGTTCTAAATATTTCCCTCAAAATTAGATTTCCTGTGAATTTGAACCGATTCGGACCGATAGATATTGAGAAATTTTGAAAAATCTCAAAAAAAATAAGATTTTTTTTTATATTTGGAGCTTAAAAATGTTATAAGTACAATTTTAAGCGCCCAGGAATGGAATTAGCGGGAAGTTGCAGGGATGGCCTTTAAGGTGAACCGTTTTTTTAATTTTTTTTTGTCCGATCAGGCGAATCCCTCTAGTTAATCGTCAGATTATGAGACAGTACGTTTAGAACATAAAGATGAACCATATATATCTTAATCTGACGCGCTTGAGTATTTCAAAATGGCGAATTTTTTTGCACATTATGAAAATGGCCGCGAGTTTGCGTCCCATTGAAATCGTTAGATTAGTGAATGAGAGCTTTTTTGTGGTGCACTTAACACTCCCTTAGAAAATCTGACGCGCTCGATTAAATTTTTTTTTTTTTCATTTTCAACCCTTAAATACAACCACCCGCATCATGCAAACGATCAGATTAACATACGTACATTATTAAAAAAACGTAGGGCATTGATGCTATCAATATCTGACGCGCTCGAGGATGTCCATGCAACAGTTTTTTTTTACATATTTAAAAATCTATAGCCGCTTCCCCCACCGATGTAAAGGTATATATCATATAAAAAATTTTTCTTCTTATCATCTAAGCTTTGCATCCCATTAGGTCTCTACGACGCTCGAGTAAATCCCCATTTAGCCTCGTGGGCTCCCCTACTACTAGACTTAAGGCGAGCCATTTCTTTCTCCATTTCTTTCTCCCTTTCTTCTCCGGGTCGTACCTAGGTAGCTAGTGAAAGGTTGCAGGTTAGCTAGGGTAGGATTCTCGCCGGCGAGGACCGCGTTGTGCCCCTACCCCTGCCCTGTGATCCAGCGCCTTTAGGCAGTGCCAGCGCAGCGATCACTTCCTCTTATATCCATAAATCTGACTTTGATATCAGTGGCACCTCTGGGTTGTGGTCCAAACCCCATAAGGGTGCCCCCAAGTGTGTTTCACTTAATTGTATGCTTTCAAATTTTTTTATGTAAATAGAACTTATTATGAGTAGAGGAATTAATGACACACGGACAGACGGAGTACATTGTCTGTAATGTCCTACAATTAGCAGCACTCACAGGTTGCATTTGCTAGTTATAGTTACCTATACCCTATTCATCGGGGCTTGAGACAAAGTGTAAACAAAGAAAACATTGTTTCTCAAACTTTTTTCAATGTTTTTTATTGCTATTTAATTTAATATAGGGTTTCCCATTTGTGTGTCTAGCAGCTCGGGTTAAGATAAGGTACTTAACTATGAAGATAATAAAATCATAAATCACTCTTATTGAATTAATTATTCGGAGAATTAGGAGGATTCTGAAGAACTGTCGCCATCGTGAATAACGAAGCGGTCAACTATATTCAACTATCAATTATCCCATTAATTTTAAGCGTCTTTTGCTGTTCTTTTTCACATTGTCAATGTACTTTTGTCAAGCCTCTACTGTTATATTTTTAATTGCATCGGCTAGTAAAATTTGAACTTCACTTAACTTAAAGCTTTTGTTATTCTCAGCAATAAATCCTTTAACTTGGGCCCATATTAACTCAATAGGATTTAATTCACTATGTCCTTTTAGAACCTGTTTACAGTGGCTTGCCATATTCCCATAATTTCAGTGGTTTAATTGATACCTTTGTACGGATACGAATCCTTCGACCACGTTTCTTTTATGAGTTTGAACACATTAATAACAGCCACCTTTTCCGTTGAATGCGTTGGAGTTTTCTTTGATCGCTTTTTCTTTGGCGAAGAAAAAGTGCAAGCGTTGCTTGGTCCAGGTGCACTCATGTTTTAAGCTCGAAAACATAAATATAACAAAAACAAAACAACCAACAAATAACTTTAAACTTCATAAAAGATATAAATTCAACGAAAATATTTATAATAATAAATAAGCAGAACTCTCGTATCAACAAGTTGATCTATAGTAAAAATGCCGGTTATAATCCGACCGATAACCAAACGTCACATTTTTATATAAAATGTTCGGGAGTACCTGTGGTCTATAATTTAGTCGTATTAAAATGCATTCGAAGTTTGGGAATCAAGTCTTTTTTGGGTGTTTTTACATGTAAATGATTTAATAAATCATTATACTTCATAAAATATGACATTCCTAGGGTTGTTAAGATTTAAACAAATGTCGATAGTAATTATCGACTTTTCTTACTATTATTGACGATAATGTAACAAATAATTGGGATTAATTTAATTACAAACGTTGCTAAATTAAACAAATATTTTAATATAAGAGATATTTATACTCTCTGAAATCCAAAGTTTATTTTTAGAAATAGGATTTTATTTACTCACTATTATTTTAGATCAAGTACGCGTACATATGTAAATTATATTATGATACTAAAATATATAATAAAATTTAATAATTTATTTATTTTTAAGTAAGTTTTATATAAAAATATCGATAGTTTATAGTCGATGGCCACCATGATTCATTGCCCATCACTTATTAGGTCGCCATGCCCATAAAATATAACATTGGCAGGTACTGTCTGTCAGTACTACTAAATTCAAAACTTCATAGGCGTGATGGTACTGACAGATGAAATAAAATATATTCACTTCATCAATCGTGACCCTTAAAGTACTCTTTTTATGGTTTGTTTACATTTAATCTCACGCCTCGATGAATACGGTATAAGTAGTTTTATTCAAAGAATAAGAATAATAACCTATTAATTATATTTCTTTTTTATTGTGATTTTGACAAGTACAAGTGTATGTAAATACCTAAGTGCTGAATAAATTCATTATTTCATCATCATTCATCAACGCTTCGGAGGTTGTCAGACATAAATATATAATAATGACAGATTCTAAAATCAAATGTAATGTTTTGTTTATTTTAATTGTTACACTATTTATGGCCAGACTAAGTATTATGATCACCTAAAGTCGATTAACGTCAACTCCTAGATGATACTACTATGTTTTTGTTTTACAGGGCGTCAATACAAATTCGGCGGAGGCATCACAGTTCTTAAGAGAATATGACAGAGAAGCTTCTGGAATGTGCTACAGGTTTGTTTAGTTCATTCTACATGAATATATAAAAGTTAAGCTTTACGCTGACCCCACTTTGAGTGTGCGCGATCCTAGCGTTTCTATTCTCTGCTAGCGATCATTCTGCTGTAGTGGTATTTTGTCTAGATAGGCCCTTTGACCTCGTCACCCGCTTGCCCTTCCATCCATAGCTAACACTCACGACTAATTCACCTTTCAAACAAAAAAAAAACAGATTACAATCGGTTCATCCGTTCGGAAGCTACGATGCCACAGACAGACAGACACACACACACACAGACACGTCAAACTTATAACACCCCGTCGTTTGTGCGTCGGGGATTAAACAATCACAGTCTATCATCTTTAACAGGGTCACGATGTCCCAATGGCGTTTTGTCACCAACATCACAGAGTACAACCGGAGACGAATGCTGGAGGAACTGGCTCTAAGCTCCAAGTTCGAGAGACTGTCCTGGAGGAAGGCTGCTGCTTATGATGCTGGAAGGCTGTCCGACCCTCAAGGGAGGCGGCAGCTGGTGAAGATTGTGCAGTCTAGCAGAGCGGCACTAACTGATGATCAGTTTACAGAGGTAAGCTAAAGAAGTTTCAATGTATCCGGTCTGAGAATCGAGATCTTCGACATCGTCATCATCAGCCCGTATAAGGTCCACTGCTGAAAAAGGGAGGGCTTTTGCCATACCTACTAACCGCGCTTGGCAGGCGGGCTGGTGACCGCAATATTATATTGTATCACACAAGGAAACGCTGTTGCCCATTCCATACATCTCTACCTCTACCCTTTTTTATATAACATAATTGACAACCTCCGTGGCGTAGCGGTACTTGGCTCGCTTTAAATTTCGGAGGTCGTGGGTTCGATCCCCATGCCGGACAGGAAATCTTTGTTCTAAGATTTCTTTCCGGGACTGGTTGGTTAAGGGACTACCCTCCGTGCCTCGGAAAGCACTTTTAGCCGGTGGTCCTAACAATCGTGTTATAACATCATCTATAATAGTCGTATATCAAGGAGCTGGCAGCAGCGTTTCCTTGTGTAGTACACCATAGTACTGCGGTCACCATCTTGCCTGCCAAGCGTGGTGACTATGGCAAATAAACTCGCTCGGGAGGAGGCCCATGTTAAATAGTGGACGTTATACGGGCTGATGATGATGATGTACATCAAGCATTGTTCATAAACAATGCTAATTTATCATTCTTCTTCGCAGCTCCAACAGCTTATAAATGAAATGAAAGAAATCTATAACGCCGCAAAGATCTGTCCCTACGGTCAGAAGCCGTACGATCCTCACATTCCAAGGATACCTTACAGCCCTGAATACCAGGACATGAACCAAGGGTACCAGTCCAGTCTTGGTTATCAGTCAAACCAGGGTTACCAGCTCGCGAACCAACCGTACCAACATTACCAACCTCATACAGAGTCTTCGGAAACCTCGAATTACTGTGATATGCAACTAGGTTTGTTTTTTATTATATTCTCTTTTATAGGATTCCATACCCGAAGGTTCAAAACGGCACCCTATTACTCAGACTTCGCTGTTTGTCTGTCACCAGGCTGTAACTCAAGCACCGCGATAGCTAAGCAGTTGAAATTTTCACAAATGATGTATTTCTGTTGCCGTTCTAAGGACAAATAGACAGACTTACTTTCGCATTTAGTAATTATATTAGTAAAGATTTAAAGTTTTATTGGATGTGATTTCTGAAAATACGTATTTTAATACTCTTCAATTCTCCAGATCCAGAAATCTCCCGGATCCTGGCGCACTCGAGGATCGAGAGTGAACTTCTTTACGTTTGGAGGAGTTACCGAGATCAGACCGGGCCGAAGTTGAGGAACAGGTTCATGAGATATGTCAAACTGGCGAATGATGCTGCAGTGGCGACGGGTAAGACCAAATTTTCAGTATTAGATCCCAAAAAGTAGTAGGATTGGCTAGTAAAAAATTTAAAAAACACGTGTTACAAAGTCATTAATCTTCTTTTCTCACCTGACAACCCAGAAACCATAACTACCCATTTATCAAAGCGGCCGTAGCCCAATGGCTAGGGCGTCGGACTTGTGATCTTGTGGTCGCCGGTTCGAACCCCACCCATTGCACTACCGACGTGAACCCACTCGTAACCCAAGCATTTTAAGCTTAGCACGAGGGGTTAACAAGAATACTAGTAGACTGCAAAACTCTGATAGTAATCTTCAAAAAAAAACAGAAAGACTGTAGGCTAAATTTTATGATGAAGTTTTTACGGGACCGGGAGTTATGTAGCTGACACCGCGTGCGGAAGCTAGTAGTTGATATAATTCCAGACCTCAAAAGCATAAGGACGGATATACCATATGACACATCTGACCTTATGCTGAGCTCTAGAACTAAAGCTCGACGAAATCACATTGTTGCATTGATTGTTTCAGTTTGTTGTTATAATAATCATAGTTTCCAAAACTATAGTTAAAATTCATTAAAAGCGCGTTTACTTCCACTGCTGAACATGGGCCTCCTCTTAAAAGAACTTGGCAAGCCAGGATCGTTGAGGGATATTGCCATAATGGCCACACTTGGCAAGCGGATTGGTGATTGCAGTAAGATGTTGACCTGAAGCTGATAATTGATGCTGCCCGTCCATCAGCCGTTTGACCCTTAGTCACCTTTTACGACACCCATGGGTAGACATTGGGTGGTCTATTCTAAGCCGGAATCCACGCGGCAAAGTATTAGTTATGTCATTATAGTTCAAATTAATAAAACAAAAACGAAGTTTTGAAACTGTTTATTATCCTTGACTCAGGGTACAGAGACGCTGGCGATCAAATGCGAGCTTCCTACGAGGACTCATCTTTCCGAGTATCAGTGGAAGAGATCTACAACCAAGTGACGCCGCTGTACAAACAGCTGTTCACGTACGTACGGAGACGACTGGTGCAGAGATATGGAGAGACCACTGTCAGGAAAGATGGACCTATTCCTGGACATCTGTTGGGTAAGTAGTGTTTTTAGCAATACATTGAAGTTTTCCTTCTTTCTTTCATATTTTATGTCTTTCTTCTTTTTACTATTGTATAATAAATATGACGAGACTACCGTCAAGACAATGGCCCTATATAGAGCAGGTCAAATGTTGGGATTGCAGTCTTTTTAAAAAAAGAGAGATATGCACTCTCGTTATTTATTTCTTCTTCGTTCTTCCAAGATTGTTTATCTCTTCTTTCCCTTTCTTTACAATTCGTGGATTAATAAGGTTGGTTCATTCTTTAGTTCCGTTCACTACTCCAATTCCAGGCTACTGAGCTCCATGGACCCATAGTATTGACCCCAAACGGAAGACATATGTATCCTTCACCGTCATCATCATTAGCCACGTCCACTGCTGAACATGGGCATTCTCCCAAAAGAGGGTTTTTGCCGTAGTCACAACGCTAGGAAGGCCTGTGGTTGACTGCAGTATTATGTTGTAACACACAGGGAAACGCTGCTGCCCATACCCTGGTATAAGCTTGTATAAAGATGATGTTATAACAATCGGGACCAACGGTTTAACGTGCTTTTTTAGGCACGGAGAGTAGCTTCTTAACTAACCTGGCCCAGAAAGAAATTTTAGAATTTCTTATCCGCCTTCGAAGCCATGACCTTCAAGACTTAAAACGAAAGTTATGCCGCCGCTACGCTACGGAGATTGTCACCTTATAAAGCAAGGGGAATATTTTCTCCACTACATCCACCCTACCATCTTTGTCACTTTTAACAATCTTCTCCTCATTTGGTCCAGGTAACATGTGGGCACAAAACTGGAAGTCCATCATGGATCTGGTGATGCCGTTTCCGCAGTCTCCTAACGTGGACGTTACTTCTGAAATGTTACGACAAGGATTTACTCCGCTCAGGTGAAATATGATTCTGGGTGTTTTACAGCCCGTTTATGTTCACTGCTGTGGTACTGCTGTATAGGCCTCCTCTTAACAGATCTTGGCAAGCCAGGGACTTTGAGGGATATTGCCTTAATCACCACGCTTGGTCATTGCCGCAAGATGGTGAGTATCCTTGAGCTGATAGAAACTGCTGCCAATCCAACAGCTGTACGCCCCTTAGTCGCCTCTTACGCCAGCCATGGGAAGACATTGGTTGATCTATTTTAAGCCGAAAACCACACATCTAACGGCTTGGGTTTTTGGTTAATGTGATTTTGTAAGCTTTTATGTTTATTCGTGTTGCAACTGTAACGGTCATCTGCATCAGCCTGTATAACGTCCAGTGCTAAACATAGGCCTCTTTCGAAGGGAGTATATCCAGAGCCACCACGCTTGGCAGGCGGGAAGGTGACAGCAGTATTATTGGCTCTTCTTTGCGTTTGTGTTTTTGTTTAACCAACTTATACCTACTTAAGTAGTTAAAGAAACAGGTATGCTAGTGAATTATATGTTTTGTGTGCAGTCGTTGTGCAGTTTGTGTAGTATCTGACTGAAACTAAAAACAAAGCAACCTACAAAACATTTCATTCACTTGCTAACTACACTAGCAGAACAACTGTTAGAGATACGCTAGCGACAGTCCTGAGCCGAGGTCCACGTACCACAGAAGACGCCGTATTGCTTAGATTGTAGTTTTCAATCAATTTATTTTGGCAGGAGCTCTGTTTGCCTTTATGCCTAGCGACGTAGCAAAAGCCTCGTGGATAACTAAATAAAATGCAACCGAAAAAAAAATATTTAAAAAAAAATATTTTTTCATACGAATAGTTATCTCGGGTGGAAATGGAACCTAAAACAACAGATATCAGAAAAAACTCGAAACCGTGGGAGGACGGCTAAGAATAAAATACTTCCTCCCCGCACGCTGGGAAAAAACGCGTGGCGTAAAAGTCGACAAAACCCAGCACGCTTGATGGTAGGATTTAACGATGTGTTTCGTAGTGAGTATGTGAGAGCCAGAGCCCGAAAGGGTGTCTACTTGAATTGCGTGTTCCATCAAGGACCCTGTCTGTGCTTACCATCAGGCAAGACTAGGGTCAAACGCAATCAAGAAAATAATAAAAAAAAAAAAACTACCGTACCTACTAATCCACCAGTGATATATTATTATATTTTATATTACCGGCAAATATTAAGAATCGTAAGTTGATATTTTTATATTTTTCCAGAATGTTCCAAATGGCTGAAGAATTCTACACGTCAATGGGTTTGAAGCCCGTTCCTCCGGAGTTCTGGCGAGGGTCCATGCTGGCGAGGCCGTCGCAGCGCAGTGTGCAGTGTACCGCCAGCGCTTGGGACTTTTGTAACAGGATCGATTACCGGTCAGTGGAAATTGTTGAACTCATAAACCATAAATGTATAGACCTGGTACCAGAAAACTATAAAGATTGAGACCTAGCACCAGACAGACACTGACAATATTAAGACCTAGTACCAAACAAATCTCAATATCTTTCTACTATACAGATACAGTTAATATTTAGACCTTGTACCAGACAATAATTGCCGTCTATATTAGGTCACTGGTATCAGACATTTATCGTCAAAACGAGGACCCGGTACCAGACAGCTTTTTAAAATTAAGATCTGGTACCGAACAGACACCGTTAATATTAAGATCTGGTACCAGATATACGTATCATATACCTAGTACCAAAGAAAATAATGAACTATCAATATTGTTCGTAATGTATGTATTTATTTTTAATTATATTTTTCTTTTCAGTATAAAGCAATGCACAGAAGTTACAATGCAAGATCTAATCTCAACCCACCATGAGATGGCGCATATACAATATTATCTACAATATTCAGAGCAGCCGCAGCTGTTTAGAGATGGAGCTAACCCTGGTAAGTGGACTGGTACCAGGCGTAACTGCTACCAGGCTTATGTTGATATGGCCAGTTAAGCTGAAGTTGATACAACCTTGTAAGGTTAAAAGCTAACCTAACCTAACCCTTCGCCGTATGATTTCTTACTGCGTTCACCAATCCGTCTGCCAAGCGTGGGATTACGGCAATATCCGACCTTGCTGACAAGGTCTGTTTAATAGGAGGTCTATGTTCAGTAGTGGACATAAACAGGCTGATAAAGTAAAAGTTCAGCCTGGTACCAGATGAAGCTGGTACCAGGCTTATGTCGATATGTACTGGTACCAGTAAGACTAATTTTGATTAGACCTGGTACCTGGAACGAGGAGACAACCTCCGGGGCGTGGTATAAGTCTTACTTGAAGTCTCGTAGGTCGTGGATTCGATCCCCACGCCGGGCAATACATTTTTGCATAAATATTAAGATTTCTGGTCGGGAAATGATCAACCAACGATGTGGTTGAGGGACTACCCTTCGTGCCTCGGAAAGCACATCAATCCTTTGGTTCCGATTGTTATAACATTATCTACATATAACTATCGTATACCAGGGAACAGGCTGCAGCATTTCCTTGTTTTTTTAACATAATACTGCGGTCACAAACCTACCTTCCAAACGTGGTGACTACGGCAAAACCCTTCTTTGGGAGGAGGCCCATGTTCAGCAGTGGACGTTATACGAGCTGATGATGATGAAAAGAGAGGTATAACGTATTTGTTACTGTTCTAGCGTTCCACGAAGCTATAGCTAATGCCGCGACCCTGTCTGTATACAACCTGCCGCATCTACAACGAGTGGGACTTTACCTCAATAAGTAAGTAAATCAATAAATAAATAAATAAAAATCATTTTCATTTACGTAAACCAATTACAGGCACTTGTAAATCGTCAAACATTATTTGGAAATTAATTATTATATATCTTAAATTACATTTGTTGTTTATTTATAAACCTATTATAATTACTTATTTATAATGAAATTAATTATTATAATATATATATATTGTCGCTAGAAACGCAAAATGCTTGTTCTGTCTATGTTATGCCAAAACAATTTTCATTATTTGGGTGGACCATGAGCATATAACGACGGACGCGCTTTAATGCTACCACCGGATCCAATGCGCCCCAACTGAGAAGATCCGGCGAAACAAACTCAGTGGGTTACTCTACCACCGGTTTCAACACGCCCCACATGAGGCGGTCCGGCGAAACATACTCAAATGGGCAATTACGCGGGGTTTAGGTCCAGTTATTTTAATTTATATTTTAATAGGCACACACATTTATTGATATTTATTGAATATGACGTGCTTTCAAAGTATTTGCCATCCCTTTAAGTAATTGACGTACACTTGTACCAAGACAGTTGCACAAAACTTCCCTAAAATACAAAAAGTCAAAATCCGTCAATCTCATCGCCAGCGACAGAGTGAGCCGAGGTCCAAGCCCCATAGGGTGCACTCTCTTGCGCAGGTTGCTTAGTTTGTAGTGTTAAAACCATTTATCTAAGCTGGAGCTCTGCTCGCCTTTATGCCCGGTGAAGTAGCAAAAGCCTCGTGGCTAACTAATAATTTGTCCGACAAAAATCATGTTTAGTTCATTTTTTTTAATTTTCACAGGACCCACGACCCTTATGAAGTCAGCATGAACTTCCTCATGACCATGGCTTTGGAGAAGGTGGCTTACCTCCCCTTCGCGTTTATGGTGGATCAGGTAAATATATTCCATAGCTTCTGACTGCGAATTAGTCCGCGTTAAATAAGGATACCAACCTTTCAGAAATTAGGCAGAATACACGGACAAACAAACAAACAGACAGAAAAATCGGTTCAGCCATTACTGAGATTAGCCGGAAAAAATACAGAGAAATAGACAGAATTCTTTTTTTATTGCGATTTTTATCCCACGACGCACAAACGACGGGGTGTTATAACTTTGACGTGTCTGTACGTCTGTGTGTGTGTGTTTGTGTGTGTGACAACATCCGTAGCGTAGCAGTGAAAAGCTCGCTTCAAGTCTCGGAGGTCATGGGTTAGATCCCCTCGCCGGACAAGCAGGGCTGGATTTAGAAGTCCGGGGGCCCCGGGGCAATTTAGTTTCCCTCTAAATGTGTAGAAAATTTGAAGTATGTACCTACTTTTTAGGACGATTTTAATTCTGATATTTTACTGATTGTCTAATTTAAGTGAACAATAGATGAGTAACCATTATTATCCATTATTACAATATTTAAGAACTGTTACATTAACAATGATTCTATAAAGTACTGTATGTAAAGAAAAGTTGTAGAGCTCAGTATCTTTGTTGTGGGGGCCCCTGATGATGATATGCAACTGTCGCTCTACTTTGGAATTTCGGATTCCGAATATATTCAATGCGGCCTTTTCTGAATGAATGAATATCTACATAATATTTTAACTCTTATAATATTTCAGTGGCGATGGTCAGTATTTGAAGATGGTGTCAATAACATGAATAACCGATGGTGGCAGATGAAACTACGGTTCCAAGTAAGTTTATATATTAAACCTTTGCCAAGCCACCTCAGAACTTTCGTCAGAGTGAACCGATTATGACGATTATTTTTGAAAGCCAGTGCTTCTCTTGTAGTCGAGTTCTGATAATGGCGTCCATGAGAAAATTTAATAAGTCTTTCATTTGCATTAAGTTTATGCACCATAAATGGACGAATAATTCAATATCACCCCAACTGATTTCGATGATCTTATTTTAATTGTAAAGAATGTACTTTAAGGGTTATTTGATGAGAGTTGGATTAGCAATAGGTCCAAGGGGAAGCAAAACTCTCGCCCTTTTATCGGGGCGGGAGATTAAGTAGGACTCTGCCGGGGAGATATCCGAAGGCCGATACCGGTGCTTGGGTCCCCCACACCAAACGGCAGAACGAGGAACCCCCGGGGACTTGTTAGTGGGTATGTCCTCTCTGCGGTGCGACAGCGCTCCGCGTTCGATAGAAGTAGAGTCCCCCATACCCTTCGCTGGCACAGGGATCACTCAATAGTGACGCCAGCGAGGGAAGGCGTAAGGCATTTTACCCCGGAAATAAAAAAAAACAAAGAAGGTTTACTTTTTACTGGGAATTAATTTGTTTTGGAACTGAGTTTTTCTTTGAAGTCGGTTTTTTTTTGTTATATTTTTTGTTACTACAAATCAAGGGAACAGGCAAAGAACAGAAAACGTAATTTTTTTCTAGTTTTTATTGGAAAAATACTCGTATCTTAATCTATGGTAGTTAAATGCCCAATCACAACCTTTGAAAAAAAGATTACATATGGCGCTGTAAAGACTATTTTGTATATGACCTCAATAAAAATGTCATTCTCTTCCTTCCTTCCCTTTAATTGCATTTTTCCTAAAATCTATTGGTCTATCTTTGGCCATTCCCTGTTCGTTGCCTGTACTCTTCAAATGCTATTGGTAACATTTAACATGAACGGAAATTGCTATAAGAACATTTAAAGGCACCTCCCATTTTGATTTTCTTCAGGGAGTGATACCACCCATCCCAAGAACGGAAGGAGACTTCGATCCTGGCTCCAAATACCACATCATATCTGATCAGGTAAATATTATATTCTGTTTATTTCTGTGCTTACGACTTTTTGACTTCGGATTGATTGACTTAAATATTTTGTCTCGAGAGTTTGTAAGTAGTAACTTTTTCTTTTTTTTCGGACAAATATATGTATGTTGTTAGCCACGAGGCTTTTGCTACTTCATCGTGCATAAAGGCGAGCAGAGCTCCAGCCTTATTCAATGGTTTATAAACCACAAACCAAGCAACCTGCGTACTAATGTGCCCCCTGCCCCCCTTTTTTTTGGGAAAGCGGGATTTTTAAACTTTTTAGTGACAAAAGCAGGACTCTTTCGTCGAAAGCGGGACAACTTAGTATCTAAATATCTATTGTGGGGGCCCCTCTATGTTTTTTTTTATTTTTTATTTTTTTAGTTGGAAAAAGACAACTCCCGCACTAGGGATATAAATCTCTGTGTCGCGGGGGACTTTACAAACATACATTTCACGGACACAAAGTACACCCAGACTCAGAACAATTATTTGTGGTTCACACAAATAATTGTCCCGGGTGGGAATCGAACCCAGAACACCAGGTCCCAGAAGCAACTACCATAACCACTGAGCCACCGGTGCAGTCATTGTGGAGAACCCGGGGCAGTTGCCCTGGACGCCCCCCCTCAATCCGGCCTTGGTCTAACACTGGCCTTATACAGGGTGGCCGAGGAGTTGACGTTCAAACGCAAAATTTAGATACTTTATGATGAGGAGTATCCGAATCACCCGAATGTATGCTCTAAGATTTTGCGTAGTTTTCGAGATATTCAGTAGTTTTTACGTGAAAGATTAAAATCGTCCATCCATCCATACTTACAAACTTTCGCGTTTATAATAATAAAGTGGGATAGATTGGAAAATTAGCCTTGAACTATATTACTAATATAACTTTTAATTCCAGGAGTACATCAAATACTTCCTAGCTACTATCCTGGAGTTCCAGATCTTCGAGCAGCTGTGTTCAGTGTCCGGTCACACGGGTCATTTACACGAGTGCGATGTTTATAGGAGCAGAGATGCTGGGAGAGTCCTCAGGTATGGACAGTGGACATCCAACCATTTGTAGACCATGTCTGATTTGCTTGACATTTAAATAAAATAGTGGAGTAGTATGGAGAGGTGAACTAGACAACCTCCGTAGCGTAGCGGTAATTGGCTCGCTTTAAACCTCGGAGGTCGTGGGTTCGATCCCCACACCGGACAAGAAATCTTTGTGTAAATTATTGGATTTCTTTCCGGGTCTGGTTGGTTGAGGGACTACCCTCCGTGTCTCGGAAAGCACGTTAAGCTGTTGGTCCCGATTGTTATAACATCATCTATAATAATCGTATATCAAGGAACGGGCAGCAGCGTTTCCTTGTACGATACAACATAATACTGCGGTCACCAACCCGCCTGCCAAGCGTGGTGACTATGGCAAATACCCTACCTCGGGAGGAGGCCCATGTTCAGCAGTGGACTATATATACGGGCTGATGATGATGATGGAGAGGTAGAGCATAGCGTTATTACGCTAAATGAGCCGCTCTAAACCGAAATTCCACTTCTGTAGTGGTACTGGTATCACTCAAATAAAATCAATGGATTATTTACAAACCATTATTCATAACAACTTGTTTTTGGCTAAATTTGCTGTATTTAATTTTTCTAGTGAAATAATGCAGTCTGGTTCATCGAAGCCAGCGTCTGAAGTGATCAAATCTATGACCCGAGGAAAGACCAACAGGATATCTCCAGAGGCCCTGGTTAAGTAAGTCTATTTTTTTCCAACTAGCAACACCTTGGGGTCAGTGGGTAGACTTAGGGGCGGAGTTTTAGGAGTTTGGAGCAAAGAAAACAACAAAAAATATTTTTTTCTATATATTTTTTTGGGACTCGGAAAAAATCGTTTTTTTTTTCGAAAATTTCTAATTTTATTGCATTTTCAAGTTTGACCTTAACCATAGAAATCATTAATTAGTATATGAGAACCATGGCCTTCCGACGCACCGTTTCCGAGTTATAAGCTTTAAAAGTTTTTCATATTTTTACAATAACTCTGTTTTTCTAAAATGGTAGCTCAAATGAAAGTCGAACACCACGTGACGACGTATAAAAACTCTCCAAACTTTGTAAGGTGTAAACCGTAATATTTTTGTTTTCCAAATTATTTCAGTATTTTTTTCTTGTTGTATGTCAATAATACAAGACATCAAGTGTGACACATACATATTCTTCAAACACTGTTCAATATTATTCTCAAAACTAATTATACATTTTCTGTGTAAAAAAAATTGACATCCCTAGTTTCCACTTGATTCCATATAATTCAATGTAAACCGTACCTAAATGAATCTCTTTCCCAGATACTTCCGTCCCTTAGAACTATGGCTTCGAGTCCAGAACCGTGACGAGCCTCTCATCGGCTGGAACTCCAACTACCACGACGTGTCTCTGTTTTCACAGCGCGCGGGAGGGGCCCCGAATACGGGCCCCACGCCCTGGGCCCTGCTAGTGTTAACTATTGTTATTGTGTGTTATTAAATGAGAAATGTAATGTTGTGTTTTATTTATTGACTATTAACTGTTTGTCATAGATTTGACATAATTATAAGCTTTCAAGTATAAAGTTAAAAACAACTGACTTCTTTGAAAACTGGCCAATTAGCAAAGTTTCAAAATTCATTCATCCATCACGTTACAACATCAACTGCTGAACATGGGCTGCCTCCCGAGGGAGGAATATTGCCATAGTCACCACGCTTGGCAGGCTGGTGTAGGACATGGTATATGGTATATATGGTACTCATACCACGAGGAGAGGACCCTACACCACTAAAACCCCCCGGACACTCCTTCGATCCGTCGTTGGCGGGGGCCGGATACGCACGAAGCAATCCGGCCCATGCTGCCGAAACCGTATTTTTTTTTTTTTAACCGGGCTATCACTGCATGTTGCATCCCCTCGCTGGCGCAAGGATCCCTATTGCGTGATCCCTACGCCAGCGAAGGGTATGTGGGACTCTCCCTCTGTAGAACGCGGTGCGCTGTCGCACCGCAGAGAGGACATACCCACTAAAAAATCCCCCGGGTGTTCCTCCTTCTGCCGTTTGATGTTGGGGACCCAAGTACCAGTATCGGCCTTTGGTCATCCACCCGGCAGAGATCAACTATAAACTCCTGCCCCGGTAAAAGGGCGACTGTTAAGCATCCGCGATGGGTACCGTCCTACTCTTACAGGGATGCCCGAAGACAAAGGTGATCCCCGACCTACTCATGAATGTGACCCTAGGGAGCAGAGTCATGTTCTCTGCTCCCCAGGGTCACCCCTTATGGCGGAATACGGCGGGTTTCGGCCCTCCGCATCCGGCCAACGCGACGCCTACGAAACGGATGAGAGCTGGAATCATCTTCTCTCACCCGCTCCGATGCTGCCGATACCTGCCATATGTTTACCAAAATATTGTTTTTTACCCCTTATATTATTATACTGTTCTGTGATTAATTTGTTATTTCTTCGGGTTTTAACTATCCCTCGGGGAGTCATTAATTTTCTGTCAATAAAAGTAATTAAAATGTTGACCGGGGCTGTACAATGCAAAATTTCATTTCAATCTGTCCAACAGTTTTGGAGATGAGCCCATACAAATAGAGAAACAAAAAATAAAACTAAATCTGGATGAATCTATCTATCAAAATCTATTAACATTATTTGGGTGGACCATGAGCATACAACGACGGACGCGCTTTAATGCTACCACCGGATCCAATGCGCCCCAACTGTGGAGATCCGGCGAAACAAACTCAGTGGGTTACTTTACTACCGGTTTCAACACGAAACATACTCAAATGGACAAATACGCGGGGTTTAGTTCCAGTTATTTTAATTTATATTTTAGTAGGCACACACATTTATTGCCCAAACGATTGTCTTGTTATTATTTATTTTATTTTTACTCAATAAGAATAATTGATATTGAAACAAAACTAGCGGTATTAATAGTTAAAGTATGCAAAGAAGTCAATTACAGACAGTTCACAGGATAAGAAACAGTTCTAGTCACAACTATTGTACTTGGCTGTATGGTCTTCAGGGAGTTAGGTGCAAAGATGGTACCGAAAGCCAAACGTCTTTTTCTTCAATACTAGTATAAAAACGTTCGGCTTTCATTGTAGGAACTAGACCAAATTGAAATGGGACCACATTATTGGAGTCAGTTAGAAAATAATTAATTTAGCTTTGCTTCGTATGAGCAATGATTTAACCATCAAGTTGTATTCAATTGGTGTATAATTCATCATCATCAGCTAGTATAACGTCCACTGCTAACATGGCCCACCTCCCGGGGGAAGGTATTTGCCATAGTCACTACGCTTGGGTTGGTGAACGCAGTATTATGTTGTACCACTCAAGGAAACGCTGCTGCCCGTTCCTTGATATACGATAGATATAGATGATGCTATAACAATCGGGACCAACGGCTTAACGTGCTTTCCGACGCGGAGGTTGTCCGAAACCAAGAAGACCCGGAAAAAAATCTTAGAATTTACACAAAGATTTCTTGTCCGGCGTAGGTATCGAAACTCCGAGATTTAAAGCGATTCAAATACCGCTACGCTACGGAGGTTGACTAAAGCATACTATGTTAGTATTCAAAACATAATTTAAGTTTACCTACTCTATTTTAATGACTACCGTCAATCTAATAACACTTTCTATATTATCTAGAACTATTATCTAGAAGATTCTATATTGGCGGATGCAATTTATGTTACACTGGCCAAATTAAACTATAGATTATCGATTATCATGTAAATCAATTTAGAACGCGAGTATGTATAGTATAGTAAGTATCTTCAAATTCGCGTAGATTCCGATTTCTCCATAGCAACTTGGCCACTTCTATTCATCCTCCCTTCCGATGCCATCGTAGACAGGGCCGTCTTTCACGTATAAGAGGCCCTGAGCACATTAGGATAATGAGGCCATATATGCCTTATTTTTACTTTTTTATTAGATATGACGAGTTTATAATATAATGTAATCCACACTAAGTAACCCGCATTTACGATGAGTCTTTATAGTGGCTATCCGTTATCGTTTGGAGTAGGGACAAGGGCGCCCTAAACCATCGCGGGGCCCTGGGCACAAACAAAAAGAAAAATAAAATACTATCAAAATTAACTTTTTAAATTCTAACCATAAACATAGAATTTTGACGCAATAAAACGCTCGCCTAACGTTAAAACATCCCAACAAGCGCCATTTTCTTATTATTATTTTTTTTACTTTTTTAGACTTGATCCATTTATATCTAATCGTTTAGTTCACTACTCACTCTGAATGAAGGGATCCGGTTGTAAGCAGATATTAGTACAATGCAATCTCAAGATTTCCTGTTTGATATAACTGCCCTATAATAGATGCGAGGTATTTTATAAGAGCTACCCTTAGTAGCACTTATAAAATACCTCGTGTGAGCAAAAGTGAGCAAAAAAAACTTATTAAGAACCACATTCTTGGAAGAAGGATAAGATAAATCCTATTTCATGAATCATAATAAAATGTACTTATAAACCAATTTACAATTGAAAACATCATTTGACAGTTCTCCAAATTCTAATGTATAAATTCTCATGTCACGGTGTTTGTAATTAAACTCCTCCGAATTGGCTCGACCGATTTTCGTGAAGTTTTGTGTGCATATCGGCTAGGTCTGCGAATCGGACAACATCTATTTTTCCTCCCCTCCTAAATGTTAAGGGTGGTCCACCCCAAAATTTTTTTTTTTTAGTCTTTTTTTGTTTTGTTTTATTATTTTCGTCGTTTTCTTCAGTGCCCAGGGCAGCACTTAGTTTAAATCCACCCCTAATTATTTAAATTATTTAACACCGTTAAGTATTGTTCATCCTTGATTATCTAATGAGTTTAAACACGTAGTTAGCCGAGGACTATCGCCATGTAATCTGCGCACATTTATAATGCCTCCAGCTGTAATACTTTGATAAAGCAAGTTGTCGATTTACTTTTACTTATAATCATTGAGTATAGATGGCGTCCTAGTTGATAATTACTTGGGGCAAAGAATTCTTAGGATAAAAGCATTATTGAGCGTTTTCTGTGATAATTATCTCTTAAAACCTACTTTCAAAGTGTTGAGGCTACAACTGTACGCCTGCGACAGCTTATAAGCGCGCGATTGGGGGTCCGTAGCTCGGCAGGGCTCTCCTGTTCCTCGAACAGGATGAGGGTACGATCAACATCACTGAAAACTCGTATAAATGTAAGAGGACACACTTTGTAATTGTATATTATCGTACATCCACGCAAAACCAACATTTCTTGCTATAAAATCATACGGGCTCTCGCCCCAACTCTTACACCTTCGCCAAAAACTTTGTTAATAATCTTTAAAAAAAAAGAAAGAAAAGAACAAATCTTACTGATAAATATAAATATCATTGACGTTTTTTTGAAGATTCAAATTTAACTTTGGATTACATTTTAAATATAATAATTAAGTATTAGTTGCCAAAAAGTCACACCACCGGTCAATGTAGTGAAGGATTAAAGCCTTAAGGGTTTATGGAACACGGTTACACATACGTGTATTGTAGTGAGGTTAACCTCTAACCTCTAATACACCTTCCGATTTCCTCGTTAATCAGAAGTAGGTAAAGTAGCGAGATAGTTGCACAAAAGTCACCAGCGATCGCTCTGAGAGCCTAGCCAAAATACAACTACAGCGAAAAGGATTTCGCTGAAATTCTGCATTCAGACAGTTATTATAAGTTACACATTTACTAAGAAAGCATTACCTAAAATTCACCCCCTAAGGGTACGAAACGGGGCTCAAAGTTTGTAAGCAGTGGTCGTAACCCAATGGCTAGGGGCGGAGTTGTGATCTTGTGGTCGCCGGTTCGATCCCCACCCATTGCATTACCGACGTGAACCCACTCGTAACACAAGCATTTTAGCTCAGCACGTGTGGTTAACTAGAATACTAGTAGACTGCAAAGCCCTGGTAGTAAACTGAAAACAAAAAAATAGTCCTGTTTTTTTTTAAACCAACATCTCCGCTGATTTCATTTTTTAAAGCGTGGGAATCGAACCTATATATTAATCTCTGAGGTCAGACTCCACTTAACCGTCGAGTAAGCAAATACTCCAGTAATAAGAAACAGTTATATTACAATTACAGTAACACGAGACTCGGATAGTTAAATCCTTTCAAAATGAACTCGAAACAAGATGTGAAAGTATAAAGCTTCCGTTGTGGTTATTTTTCGAAAATATTAGCTGAGGTGCGGATGTGAGATGAGCGGAGATGAATTAGCTGTGAAATAGTACAGTTAAAAGATTATAAATGAAATAAAGATAAGCTAATCTTTAATAATCCGAGTACAAGAACAGAGTACGAAGGCGTTTCCACTGAAAGGAGGCGTAAAACAGGCAGACGTTATTTCTCCGAAACTGCTTACGACCACTTCGGAAGACACCTTCAAATTTCTGAATTGGAAAGGACTTAGCATCAATATTAACAGCGAATACATCACTCACCTTTGATTCGCTGATGATATCGTGGTAATGGCAAAGTCGATGAAAGAACTCAATACAATGCTCGAAGACCTATACAGAGTCTCAACAGATGCCTTAAAATGAACATGGACAAGACGAAAATCATGTCTAACGTCCATGTTGTGCCTACCCCTATAATGGTTGAGAATACGGTTCTTGAAGTTGTTGACGCGTATGTATACCTAGGGCAGACAGTCCAATTACGTAGGTCCAACTTCGAGAAGGAGGCCAATCGCCGAATCCAACTCGGATGGGTAGCGTTCGAGAAACTACGCAACGTCTTTTCATTCAAAATACCTCAGTGCCTGAAGACGAAAGTCTTTAACCAGTGTGTGTTGCCAGTGGATCCAAAACGTGGTCTTCACTATAGGCCTTATGAACAGACTCAGATTAGCTTAACTAGCTATGGAGAGAGCTATGCTCGGGGTTACTCTACGAAATCGAATCAGAAATGAGAATTAAGATACGTAGAAGAACGCGGGTTACCGACATAGCCCAATGGATTATGTATGGATGTATGTTTGTTACTCCTTCACGCAAAAACTACTGAGCGGATTTGGCTTTAAGTTAGCACCGAGATAGATTATGAACTGAATTAACATGAAGTTCAAAAAAAACACGCTCCGATCCACTGGAGCAGAGTAACGTGGGGCGAAGCTAGTAAAGAATATTTTTGCCTTCGACTCATTTTGCAGTGGCACCTCGCCTTATGCATCATAGCTGTAGTTACGTGCTCCAAATAGACATTAGCGTTAATTTTTGGCTCAAATGTTTTTTTGTTCCTACTCCATTTTGACACGCCTCAAAATTTTTGATTGTATCTCGGTTTAAGTAACGAGTTTTTTCGAAATTTCACAGTTTAATTATTTTATTGCTTAGCGGAGGCTTTTTGTGTACCTAATGAGTAGGTTGCCTTTTGGATGGTTATCAATTGAATTAGCTAGTTTAACTGCCTCGATGGTGCAGCGGTTATATATTTGGCTGTAACTAGCCAGGTCCTGGGCTCCCGGGTCGGGCAAAACATTGAGTTTGTTGGAAATTTTCTCTCATGGATAAAGAAAAAAATGCTTTTGTCTGTTTTATATTATTTTCTAAATGTCTAATTTTTTTTTATATAACTTTTGTGATACTTAAAATATCACTGATTTAATTTTACACAACCTTAACAGTCAGTTTCAACAACATACACCTGACGGATGGGCAGCAGTATATCAGCTCAAGCTCCATCTTACTGCGAAAAAGGTGATAAGATACGATAAAAATAAATAAAAATCAAAAACATTATCAACATAAAAAGTAATAAAAACATTATCTTTAATAATCGTTTATTAAGGAACGGGCAGCAGCGTTTCCTTGTGTGGAACGATATAATTCTGCGGTCACCAATCCATCTGCCAAGCGTGGTGACTATGGCAAATACCCTCCCTCAAGAGGAGGCCCATGTTCAGCAGTGGACCATATAGGGGCAGATGACGGTAGGTACCTTTTTTTTTTTTTTTTGAAAATTATCATAAATCCTTTCTTGCTCTCACCGTCCTCTAAAATCTTAAATCTTTACAAATATATAAATCTGTAGAGTTTGCTGGCTGTATATTACAATTACTAAAATAATATAAAACTAGATAGTAATTAAATGAACAAAATTTGATTTACTTACGGTAGTTATCGTGTAAAACACATTTTATTTAAATTTATGCGAAGATAGGTGTTATTTTTTAAATGTAATTTAAAAATTTGTAATAACTACGTGCCGTATAACTTTCACTGCTGAACATGGGCCTCCTCCCGAAGAAGGTATTTGCCATAGTCCCTAACGCGTATTATGTTGTAACACAGCAGGGAAACGTTACTGCCCGTTCCATGATAACAGATTATTATTATAGATGATATTATAACAATCGGTACCAACAGCTTAACGTGCTTTCCAAGGCACGGAGGGTAGTCCCTCAACCAACTAGACCCAGAAAGAAACCTTAGAATTTACACAAAGATTTCCAGTCCAGCGTGGGGATCGAAACCATGACCTCCGAAATTTAAAGCTAGCCAAACACCGCTACGTTAGGGAGGATGTATGTGTAATACAACTAAAGAAATCGTTCATTTCTTATTCTTCGTTCTTCTTCTTCTTGTTGTCACTTCTCTATTGTGGGCGTTGTCATCAAAAAGAAAAAAAATAACACTAATTAGTTTTGTGTTCCTGTACTAATATACATATAGTTAGCCACGAGGCTTTTTTTTACTTCACCGGGCATAAAGGCGAGCAGAGACCCAGCCTTAATCAATTTTCAATTACTTAAAACTACAAACTAAGCAACCTGTGCAAGAGAGCACCCCATGTGGGTTAGACCCCGGCCCAGGGCGGTTACTGGCGATGAGATTGAGGGATTATGACTTTTCACGAGTTCAGTGAGAGACTGACGAGGGCAGCGGATGGCTCTTTGCAAACTAAGAGTCGGGAGGACGAGGGGGGAGTAAGTAAGGTTGCCAAAGCTCACGGGAAGGGGAAAGGGCCGGCAGTATGAAGGTGGCTAGTGATGTACATATATAGGTACTTTACTGGCATAACCTGTCCTTGTATTTAGACCCTTATGCCAAATAACATAACGTGGCAATATGCTCGTTTTAAAAAAAATCGTTTTGACCCACCCATAGCACTACCGACGTGAACCCACTCGTAACACAAGCATTTTGGCTTAGACAAGTGAGTGATTAACAAGAATACTAGTCGTATGCAAAAACTCTGCTAGTAATCTTTTTAAGAAAAAAAAAGGTCTTCATTCAACATATACAAACATTACACTTGCCCAATGTGTTAGCTTAGACATAACATTTATTATTATTTCTTACTAACTAAATATTCAAAAGACACTATCTAGATAGTTGCAAACACCAAATTTCCATGGTAATTACAATTTGCGTGGGTTCCTAAAACCACACGCAAATAAAAGTGAAACAAAATTGATACACAAAACACTTTCACTGTGCAAAAAAGTAGGCTGTAATAAGAGTATAGACTCCATTATAAAGATAACAAATCAAAAAAGAAATTTGAAAAAGCCTACTACAATCTCAAAATAGACTAATGAATTAAAAAAAAAAGTGTAGCATACCGCATACGCGTTGAATTCGTAGACTTTATGGTGTAGCTAGATAGGCCAACATTGAACGCTCTGGCCACCGAATTAAACGATATTTATTCAGCACTTAGGTATTAAACATACATTTGTACTTGTCAATTATACACAATGAAATAATATTAATATAATTAAATAAAAAAATATGGCAACTAAAATCTATTGCGGATTAGATAATCATCTGTCTGTTTGTCTATTATCACGTCATAGGTATAGACATATATAACAATAAATAATATAAATTTAAATCTCAATATAATTTAGCTCTATAGAAAAGAGGTTTCACGTTCTCAAACAATATTTTTACGTATAAGAGACACACGCATAAGGAGTAAGGACCCCCTTAATGAGCTAAGACCACGGCTCAAGGCATCGTTAAAGCTATGAGATGGTTTTTAGTATTACGGCAATGAAGTCAATTCAATATATTTTAAATTCAATGGAATCAGGCGTTACTTTGCGGAACAATTTTTAGCGGAATTAACATTATATAAACCAGTCCCGTCAACCAACCAGCCCCGGGAAGAAATCTTAGAATTCACACAAAGATTTCTTGGCTACGCTACAGATGTTGTCAAAAAACAATAAACAAAAAAAATACAAGTCAAAATTTAAAAGAAGAAGTGTTTTTAAAGTTAAAATAGAATAGTTTTTCGGTATTTAAGACCTAAATACGGTTTGAAAGTGAAAATTGATAGTTCCCAGAGACTGACGGCCGCTTTACATGTTTTTACTGTCATCCACATTTCACTGACATTGACAAAGACATTTTTTTGTTATAAATACAGTTTGATAACTATAAAAAGTTTGGTGTAACTTTTTGATGAGCGGTAACGCCTTTGCGACAATTATTAACGCAGCTCTCAAATTTTTTTTGCTCAAATGATACCCAATTTAGATATACCTTAATAATGAAATTAATCTTACTAATATTATAAACGCGAAAGATTGTATGTATGGATGGATGGACGGATGTTTGTTACTCTTTCACGCTAAAACTACTGAACGGATTTTCCTGAAATTTTGCACCTGGATAGGTTATACGCTGAATTAACATATAGGCTACAAAAGATCAAGCTCCAACCCACTGGAGCAGAGTAACGCGGGTAAAACCGCGGGGCGCAGCTAGTAATTTATAAATATAAGTTTGTGATACTTGCTTTATGTCTATTGCTGAACATGGGCCTTCTCTTTATAGACTTTGGCTTGCGAAATTGCCACCATGCTTGGCAAGCGGAACGGGAACGGGACCGACACGGCGCTGGGAAGATTACTTAAAAAGATAATCATCATCATCACCAGCCCGTATAACGTCCACGGCTGAACATGGGCCTCCTCCCGAGAGAGGATATTTGCCATAGTCACGCTGCTGTCCGACGATTATTAAAGATGATATTATAATTATCGGGACCAACGGATTAACGTGCTTTCCGAGGCACGAAGGGTACTCCCTCAACCAGACCCGGAAAGAAATCTTAGAATTTACACAAAGATTTCCTTTCCGGAGTGGAGATCGTACCCACGACCTCCGAGATTATAAGCAGTGTTTTTATGGATATCCATATCCGTAACCGAAACTATCGGATATCCGAAACAAAAAAATATCCGTAACCGTAACCGAATCCGAAATAAAAGTTTTGGATAGTTTCGGATAGGGCGGAGTCTAATTAAATACTACACTCGTACGAATTAACTGTGCACTCCGCTGGAATGCGACACCTCTCCTGCTACCTGATGACGTCACAGCGCGAGGTGCACAGCTAATTCGTACGTACTAATTACTTAAGAAGAAAACAGTTTTTTTTTGTATACTTAGATAATTCCGTATCTTGTATACTTAAATGGTTACTGTAATAATTAGATTAAATTTTAGTTACCTCTTTATTTTAATTAAAACACAAGCAATGGTTTATGAAGACTGATTGATATGTTATGGTGTGATAATTTTTATAAAGATGTTGATTCATATATAACAAATTACGAACGTTAATTTAGATTTTGCATTTAATTAGTTACCTATATAACATTTCAAAACGAGTAGCTGTACGAAAGAATTACTTGTATGACAGATTGCGAAACCTACAAGGTACAATTAAAGTCGAATATAATCTTATTTGTATTTAATTTTACAGTTCCTTAAAAAATTAATATCCGTGACCGAAACTATCGGATAATCCGAAATAATTTAATATCCATAACCGTAACCGAAACCGATATTATATTTTACCAATATCCATACCCATATCCGGATCCGAAATTATATATCCATAACATCCCTGATTTAAAGCGATCCAAATACCACTATGCTACGGAGGTTTTTAAAAATATGAATATTCCAACAAAACATTGGTAATATTTTAAATTGCGTCAGTAACATAGTAACCGCGGTCGTACTGTACGTTCATAGTTAACTGTACATTGTGAGAAAACGGACACCTTTCAATCAAAACTAAAGTATTTATTACAACAAAAAGTGTCTCCATAACACGTACGCCTTGTTTTGTGCCTGTCTACTTGATATCTTGCGACACAACTTGTAATAGAAAGGCCTATTTGTTGCAAAAGTCATTATTACCCCGTATACTGGGTGACTTTTTATAACGTCTTGAAAATAATAGGGTGTGATATGTATATGAAGTAGATGTCTAAGGTATAGTTATTTTATCTTTACGGTAATTGTTACGGTAAAAATGCGTACCTAATAACGTACGTAATCTCGTAGGTTCGATCCCCACTCCGGACAGGAAATCTTTGTGTAAATTCTAAGATTTCTTTCCGGGTCTAGTTGGTTGAGTGACTATACCCTCCGTGCCTCGGAAAGCACGTTAAGCCGTTGGTCCCGATTGTTATAGCCACAGCGTTACCCCTGTGTATAACAACATAACACTGCGGTCACCAATCCGCCTGCCAAGCGTGGTGGATGTTATACGGGCTGATGATGATGATGTATATGAAATAGATGTCTAAGGCATAGTAATTTTTTTTATTTTTACTGACGAAGAGTGAAAATCGATACGGTAATAATGCGTACTTAAGTAGGTAGTTACGCTATTTCGCTCACTCTTTTCATTCATGTGTGATTGCGGCCTATGTTTTTTATTTTTATGCACGCGCTATGTAAAATGTATTTCTTTTTTAAGTAATTTATGAGATTTTCGAAACTCTAATTCTTCTATCGATTCGAATCGAATCGATTTGAGTCGATTTCGAAACGAAATACTAGTACAAATAAACTGTGGTCTATAGATTATATCCCGCTTACACAACACACCATATAATTATCAAGACGGTAAAAAAGTCACCCAGTATAACGTCCACTACGGAACATGGGTGACCTCCCGAGGTATGGTTTTGACTTAGTCTCTCTACTATCCACACTTTGCCACAGTCATAATACTGCGGTCACCACGTTTGGCGTGTTCACCGCAGTATTACGTTGTATTTGTTATTATGTAGTTAGCCTCGAGGCTTTTGCTACTTTACCGAGCAATAAGGCGAGCAGAGCTCCAGCCTAGATAAATGGTTTAAAAACTACAAACTAAGCAACCTGCGCAAGCGCAATAGAGCGTCCCCTGTGGGCCTTGGGCCTCGGCTCAGGGCGGTCGCTGACGGGGAGATTGAGGGATTATGGCTTTTAGTTTCTTTAGGGGAGTTTTGTGCAACTGTCGCTCTACTTCACAGTTCGCGGGCCTCTCGGAGTTGATCTACTAGAGCATCGGATGGTTACAATCTGGACCAACAGAGTAACGTGCTTTCCGAATAATAATGGGTACTTTAATTCAACACAAATGTTAATAATTTAAGTTTTCTGCCGATACTACTACTGTTTTACTTGTGGTTGTACTCGACAAGGATTTCCTCTGACAAAAGTTTTGATAATATTTCATTAATTAATAAAAGGAAGTCTGTTTCCGTTAGTCTTATGACAGCTTAACAGTACCAGGCTAACATTGATTCTCGTAACATTGATTTTAACTTCCAACAGTGCACTAATCATTGGACTGCCGTATAGCTTTTTTTTTGGGACGGACATATGTAGTTAGCCACGTGTCTTTTGCTACTTCACCGGGCATAAAAGCGAGCAGAGCTCCAGCCTTAATAAATGGTTGGTTTAAAAACTACAAACTAAGCAACCTGCGTAAGAGGGCGCCCCATGTGGGGCCAGGATCTCGGCTCAGGGCGGTCGCTGGCTATAAGATTCAGGGATTATGACTTTTAGTATTTTATGTGGTTTTGTGCAACTGTCGCTCTACTTTATAGTTCGCGGGTATCTCGGACTTCAGGTCTACGAAGGCATCGGGTGGTTCTTTGCCGTACAGCGACAGTCGGACAAAACTCACCTAAAAAGCTAAAAGTCAATTCATTTATTGTCCACTAGCTTCCCTTTAATTCCATCCCCACCCATTGCACTACCGACGTGAACCCACTCGTAACACAAGCATTGTAGCTTAGCACGAGGGGTTAACAAGAATACTAGTAGACTGCAAAGACTCTGCCAGTAATCTTTAAAAAAAAAACAAATATAAATTTTATATATCCGACCGAAAAAAAATGATTTTGCTACATATTTTATGGTCCCGTACGGGATTCGAAGCCGTTAACTATTGTTGAATAACCTACCTACTGTAGTTTCAGCCACACTGATAGTATCTCTAAAACCTGCATACATTATACATTATAAAGCTCTTTTTCTTAATACACCCGCCATTAAGTTTTACGATAATGGTAGTTAAGGCGCTTCCTCGTTATTTTAGGATATTCAGCATTCTAATATGAATTATGGTAAACTCCGTAGCTTGGCGGTATTTAGCTCGTTTTAAATCTAGGAAGTCGTGGGTACGATCCCCACGACGGGCAAGAAATCTTTGTGTAAATTTTAAGGTGTATTTCCGGGTCTGGTTGGTTGGGGTACTTTACCCTCCGTGCCTCGGAAAGCACGTTAAGCCGTTGGTCCCGATTGTTATAACATCATCTATAATAATCGTATATCAAGACACGGGCGGCAGCGTTTCCTTGTGTGGTACTACATAATGCTGCGGTCACCAGGCGTGGTGACTATGGCAAATACCCTCTCTCGGGAGGAGGCCCATGTTCAGCAGTGGACGTTATACGGGCTGATGATGATGATGATGATGATGATAGCTTCCATAGTAGTGTATGTACCTACTTTAGGTCTTTAAATCCCACTAATATTAGAGACGCGAAAGTTTGTAAGTATGGATGGATGGATGGATGTTTATTACTCTTTCATGCCAAAACTACTGAACGGAATTGGCTGAAATTTTGGACCGGGATAGGTTATACGCTGGATTACAATTAGGCTACCAAACATCACGCTCCGACACACTGGAGCAGAGTAACTCGGGGCGCAGCTAGTGTTAATATATAAGGTACACATGAGCTCTGTCTGGCACAGCAAAATATGACAGAGGAAGTTTTTTTTTTTTTGTTATTTTAAGGCAATTTTACTTTTTTAAGTTGTCTTTCAAATAAGAATGTTTCAACATCTGGGTTAGCTCAAAGTAAAAGCCTCTCGGAAGAAGTCGCGGTTACAAGCTAGTATAGTCAGATAATGATTCGCCTTAAGATGTTGAATTTATAAATAATTCAAGACTTTAAACAAAATCTAGTAACTGTTGCAGTATTTTTATTGTACTACTAAATAACACGAACAAAGAACGCGTGCTACCGACATAGCCCAACGGATTAGTTCGTTGAAGTGGCAATGGGCAGGCCATATAGCACGGAGAACAGATCGCCGTTGGGGCCGAAAAGTTCTCGAATGGAGACCGCGGATCGGCAAGCGTAGCGTAGGACGTCCACCTACTAGATGGACGGATGATCTGGTTAAGGCCGCGGGATCACGGTGGATGCAAACCGCTTCTAACCGCAACACCTGGAGATCTATGAGGGAGGCCTATGTCCAGCAGTGGACGTCCTACGGCTGATGATGATGATGAAAAAAATGTTTTTCTATTTTTGGAGCTTACATTTGTTTGTAACGAATTTTTTAATCATTTTTGTACAAGAAATATTATTATGTTAATGGATGTCATTTTTAATTATGTTCTAGGTATTTTTTTTTTTATATTAAACATAGTTTACAAATGTTAATTTTAACAAATTGTAGGCATATTAATTGTTTAATCTTTCAATTGTTGTTTTTTTTTAAATTATATTTAGGTACATTTTTACAATATCATCCCTTTTACGTCCACTGCTGAACAAGCGCCTCCTTTTAACAAACCTTGTCAAGCCAGAGTCGTTGAGAGTCTTGAGAGATATTGCCATAATCGCCAAGCTCGACAGGTGGATTGGTAATGATGATTGTAAAGAAGAAAAATTAGATTTTTTGTTTGTTCGCATTGAATAGTCTCTCAAACTACTGGACCGATTTCAAAAAACCTTTCACCATTAGAAAGCTAGGTTATCCAGGAGTAACATAGGCTACATTTCATTTTGAAGTTCCCACGGGAGCAGGAGTTACGCGGGTGAAACCGCGAGCTGGAAGCTAGTATTAGTAAATAGACAAGTCTTTCTAATAGACAACAATGTTTCCAATCACCATAAAGTTTGTCCATGAGATACGATCTCCACAGCACAGATAAGTTATAGACGGGACAATTTTGTCATAAACGTTTTTATATTAAGATTCCAATGAAATACCTATGAAGAACATTCCTTTATGATAAAACTTGCATCCCGCGCATGGTTTCATCCACGTAGGTCCACCTCCCGTGGGAACTTTATAATTATATAGACCTATAACATGTCACATAAGATATCTTTCTAATGGTGATTTTTTTCCTCAGATTAACGCTTTCAAACAAACAAACGAACTCTTCTAGCTTTATAATATTTTCAGGTTTGTGTACAGGGCATGGAACAGCGTTTCCTTGTGTGTTACAACATAATACTGCGGTCACCAACCTACCTGCCAAGCGTCGTGACTATGGCAAATGCCCTCCCTCAGGAGGAGGCCCATGTTCAGCAGTGGACGTTATACGGGCTGATGATGATGATGATGAATCATGGCGTCCTATAGGTTAATGGCAAAACGACCCTAACATAGTGGTAGTTCAAAATAGTGTCGTAGCCGCAATAGTGGCATCGTGGTCCTCTTATAGTGCAAGCGCGAATCTAGCCAAATGCGAATTGGACTACGAATTCAATAGTCATTCGTCATGATTATTAATGAGTAATAATCATGACGAATGACTATTGAATTTGATTATTTTATTTTTTCCCCGCATCATGACAAGACGACACATGCCTAGGTTAGGCTGGAGCTCTACTCGCATTTATACCGGGTAAAGTAACAAAAGCCTCGTGGCTAACAACATATGTCCGTTCGAAAAAAACATGTTATACACATAGATAATACCAAAATAACTAGACTGCTCAAAGTCAATCCACAGCTAGTACTTACAACCGCAGTCCTCTTGTGATGTCTATAAATTGGTCTACAAAATCAGTACATTTTCACTTCTATAGGTAATAAATAGAATCTTCGTACGCGTATATCTACTGTATACAATAAGGGCATGGATTCATTGTAAGCTTTTAAATGATGAGGTAACGAGTTTGTGACTGATAACTCCTCAGAGCGGTATAAAGGCAAGATCACACTGGCAGGGGTGGACCTGGAAATAGCGGGGCCCTAGGCTAAATGATATTTTTTTTTAATTTAGCGTCTTCTATTATTTTCGAAGCGTATATTGCTCCACCCCCATCCGTGTCCACTTTAGGTGGACAGTGTCACTATTTAAATAAAATGTTTTCACTGTCCACCCTTGGTAAACAGTGACACAACATTAAAATTATTCCCATGGTCCACCCGCTCCATGTCAAAACCTGGTGGACAGTGACAAGATTTAATATTTTTTTTCACTTTCCACCACTGCGGTCCAGTGAAACAAAAATTAAAATTATTTTCACTGTCCACCCCTGGGGCACAGTGATACGACTTTTAAATACTATTCTCTTTGTATCACAAAGGTGGACAGTCGCTCAACTTTTTAAAATGATTCCCATTCACCACCACTTTTATCTTATACTAATTAAAAAGCTGAAGAGTTTATGATTAAACAGGAACTACTAGTCTAGAGGCCCTTTATAAGTATATGCAGTGGATATAAAGGGCCCCAAGTCCTGCTGTTTCAATTTCCGATGTTCCCAAAATTGGTTCGTGGTAGAGTGGTAGCATACTGGCTACAGCGGAGGAAAGAGGGGCCCATTATATCGAGTCTGGGCTACAGCTCAAAAATTCTATATGTGGATCCGGCCCTTCACACTGGATCCTTGTCTTGACACTCATATTAAATGGCAAATCACTTGATCAATTTTGAACAAGAAAGAAAATATTTAGACGGAACTCGGTGAAGTAGCATAAGCCATCTGAATGTAATCAGTCAGATGGCTTTTGCTACTTCACCGAGCATAAAAGCGTACTAGGTTCCAGCATATTTTTCAAAACTGCAACCCCGTTGATATACCCATGCCTTTATATAGAGTCCATCCTTTAAGTAAGTCACATGAATTTCATGATATTTTAATCCCCCATTCGTCTATGTTATACCTGATCACTTTTTTGCAATATCACTACATAGTATAAAACAAAGTCGCTTTCTCTGTCCCTATATCCCTATGTGCCTATGTTTGCTTAAATCTTTAAAACTACGCAACGGATTTTGATGCGGTTTTTTTTAATAGATAGAGTGATTGAAGAGGAAGGTTTATATGTATAGTACATCAGCAGTGTACCCGTGCGGAGCCGGGGCGGGTCGCTAGTTACATATAAAAATTAAAACAAGCTGTGCCAAGATTACTTTTATTTCCATTTGAATAACTTTATTTTATTTTATCAACAACAAGTCAAATATTTACTTATATCTTGTTAAAATTTAATAAAATAATGAATTTTATTCAGCACTTAGGTATTTACATAACCATTTAATGAATTACAATGTAATAAGATAAAATAAAAAAACTATAACTAACAGATAATTCTTACTGTATGAAATATTCGACTAGGTAACTAACAGTAGTAGGCAATAGCAAATCTATAGACAACATAGTCCGTCCGTCTGTCCTTTAACATTTATTATTTATATTATAAGAAGAAATTAAAACCGAATCAAAATTGCAATTGATCACACTATATCTAAGTGACACACACCTGAGGACACCCTTATGGGGTTTAAGACCACGACCCAGGGTGCCATTGAAGTATTAAGGCAGATACATAAAGAAGATGTGATCACTGGCACCGCCTACAGGTGCTCAATCATAGGACAATGGTAGGGGCGCAACGCGGTCCTCACCGACGAGAATCCTACTCTAGCCAGCCTACAATCTAATAACTATATATATTAGATTTTGAAAAGTGATATCATGAAGTTTAGCACCCCTCCGAAGGGCTGATCCACCGCTGTGGGAACGATGGGCATACCCACAACCCTAATAGACTTATGACGTCTTGTCAAAATAGGCAGATGCAAGTAAATAATTCAAACTGAAGTCATTCATGAGCGAGCTGGTGCTCCAACTCGCACTTGGCCGCTTTTCGGTTGGCTGTAACCACACCCTTTTTTAAGGACCCCTTGTCACACCATGTCACACTGACTCGTTGACTGACACGTTGACCCCCTCTGGGTTGGATTGGGTCACCGAAGTGTTTTTATGAGTGACGTAATTTATGGATGACCCCATACAACTGGATGGTCTAGATCAGGGGTCTCCAAACTTTGAAGCCTTAGGGCTATAATGATATTTTCAGTATCCTTCAAGGGCCAAAACAGATTAAATTTTTCTGCCCTTATCTATAGTCGTATTTCTAGAAATAGTAACATCAATAAGATATTGGCTGTCGCGGGCCGTAGTTTGGAGACCCCTGATCTAGATGCACTCCTATCATCATAAAACTTGTCTTCTATGAGGCATATATGACGTTATTTATTGAAATCAGCTCCCATTGTAATAGGTTCCTGAGTTATGATCTTATTAATGCTGATATACGAGTATTGCGGTATAGCAGGGTTCAAGATTCAAGTCCTGTGATGGACAACCTCTTTAGCGTAGCGGTATTTGGGTCGCCTTAAATCTCGGAGGTCGTCGGTAAATTCTAATATTTCTCTCCAGGTCTGGTTGGTTAAGGGACTACCCTCCGCGCCTCGGAAAACACGTTAACCCGTTGGTCCCGATTGTAATAGTAAAATCTATAATATTCGTATATCAAGGAACGGGCATCAGCGTTTCCTTGTGTGAAACAACATAATACTGCGGTCACCAACTCGCCGGCCAAGCGTGGTGACTATGGCAAACACCCTCCCTCGGAGAGGCTTATTTTCACCAATGGACGTTATACGGGCTGATGATGATAGACAATACAGTAGTAGAGCTGGCACTAATTTTTGGGTAAGTATTTGAGGCATGCTGAAAACTGTTCCTTGTCATACCTCCCCTTTTTACCCCAACAGGGATCTGCAGACCTACCTGGCGAGTACCTACTGTACTGTACCAGCCCATTTACGTCCACTGCTGAACATGGGCCTCCTCTTAACAGACCTTGGCAAGCCAGGGTCGTTGAGGGATATTACCATAATCACCACACTAGGCAATCGGATTGTGATCGCAGTAACATGGTGAGTAACCTTGAGCTGATAGATGCTGCTGCCCATTCATCATCATCAACAGCCCGTTTACGTCCACTGCTGAAGATGGGCCTCCTCTTAACAGACCTTGGCAAGCCAGGATCGTAGAGGGATATTGCCATAATCACCACGCTTGGCAGACGGATTGGTGATCGCAGTAAGATGCAAATGTTGAGCTAATAGATGCTGCTGCCCATCCATCAGCCATATGTCCCTTAGTCGCCTTTTACGACACCCATGGGAAGACATGGGGTGGTCTATTCTAAGCCGGAAACCACACGGCAATTCATTAAGGCCCATTCATCAGCTGTATGAAATAATAAATTATTCAGCACTTAGGTATTCACTCAGAATCACAATGTTACACAATCATTCTTATTCTATGAATTAAACTAGATACTTAACTAACAGGTAGCAAATTGTAGGATATTACAGACAAAGTAGTCCGTCCGTCAGCTGGTCATTAATTCCTCTACTCATCATAAATTTAAGTTCACATTATTATTGGTTTTAGTGGATCAATATAGAAATGTTTTGAAAAACATACAATTAAGAGACACACACCTGGGGGCACCCTTGAGGGGTTAGGACCACGACCAAGTGGTACCACTGATTAGTCCACGACCCAGTGGTACCACTAATATCCCTAAGTCGCCTCCTACGACACCCATTTTTATATTATGTATTTGACGCATTTTGCAATTTTTATATATTGAAGTTCTCCTCACTAGCGACCGTCCTAAACTGAGGTCCAAATCCCACATTTTTTTTTTCGGTTTCGCTTACGTATCTCGGCCCGAGGCTTTTGCTACTTCACCGGGAATAAAGGCGAGCAGAGCTCCAGCCTTAATAAATGGTTTAAAAACTCCAAATCCCACAGAGAGCATCCTCATGTACAGGCTTTTTTCGAAAGGACATATGCAGTTAACTACTAGGTTTTTAATACTTCACCGTAGTTAAAGGAGAGCAGGACCCCAGTCTTTCGGACCGCTTATGCGTACCCGGCCCCCGACAACGGCGGATCGTAGGAGTGTCCAGGGGGTTTTAGTGGTGTAGGGTCCTCTCCTCGTGGTATGAGTTTAGCATACCACGCTATAGAGAGGGCGAGTCCCACATATCCCACCGCCAGCTTGCTAATATGAATGCTTAAATGCATTTCCCCCTGAACAACAAAAAAAAATTTCCCGAGTCGTGAAAAAGGGTTTTAAAAAAATTTTACTAAGCAATCTGCGCAAGAGGTCCTTGTGTGACTTTGACCTCAGCTTAGGGCGGTCGCTGGTAGGGGTGGGTATGTAAATTCCTTTTTTAATGCAATAAGATTGTTTTTAAAGTTAGGCTTTAACATCACGCTTCCACTCACCAGAGCAGGCTAACGTACCTAGTTATTGAACGGTTACTAAAGAAAGGCTCATTTATAATATAAAATATAAAGAAATGATTTCAAACCTGTTGTTCAAGATTAATGTAAAAGTAATGAGATTATGGTAAGCTTTAATGGCAAGGTACAGTTGAAGCCCGTAAAATGGGTCTCGAAACCAAAGCAATATTAAAAAAATAATAAAATTATAATAAATGAAACGCATGTTACTAAAAGAGTTTTATGTATACATGTAGATACATGGAGAGGGAGAGGAAGGCCAAAGAAAAGATGGATGGTTTGTGTGAAGAGTGATATGAAAGAAAAAGGAGTTAGTGATAGTATGACGGGTGACAGGACAGAATGGAAGAAGCAAACGTGTTGAGCCGACCCCGAGTAATATGCGATAAGGGCAGGAAGAAGAAGAAGAATAAAATTATAATAAACTTTCTTGAACATATATTATAAATTCCAATAGTTTGCCTACAAAATTATTTCATCAAGTTACCTTCTAATTACCTTGAAAATATTATCACTGCGCTGTTTTCTATGCTCTTTTCCCGTTAGGGCGAGAAACAAGATCTTCTTATGAATTGTTTTTTCTTCTTCTACATCTACATCTGTAACATACTCGTGTCAAGGAATGCTGCAATACACGACTTAATAACAATTGTCGCAAAATTTTATGAAATCAATATATATTATTCTCAAACACAATATTTAGGAATATATATATATATTGCACCGGCTGCACCTAATTGTAGCCGGCTAAAACTAGGAATAGCACTTCGGCTATTAGCCGTAACATATATATGAATAAGCTACCAAACACTACGGCCCACTAGAACGGATTAGCAGTCCAATGCATGTAAAACCGCGGGATTCACGCCCACTCGCCCACGGCGACTTTTTGCAGCGATGCAGTCGCGCGTTTCGTAAACGCGCAACAGCATCGCTACTAACGCGCTTTCGTGATCGCTATAGAAGCGATGCAAACGCGCTACTAACGCAATACAGCATCGCGACTGTATCGATGAAAACGCATGACCGTGTCGGACGCCATAGGGAAAAGAATGGAGGGAAGGTGACGCGTGAGTTGAGAAACGAACATCAGAAGCTCGACTGAACCGTGGTTATGTGGGTATGGCACACAGTCAGCGACCGCATCGTGACTGTATCGATGCAAACGCGCGACAGCATCGCTACTGCATAGCTGCAAAAAGTCGCCGTGGGCGAGGGGCCTTACATACGTGACTCAATTATCGAGATTCGACTGTAAGTACTGCATAAAGGATTTATTTATTCATTACATTCACTGTCTTACAAAATGTTGACAAGTTGAGATACATTTTACTGACAGATATACCAGTATTTTAGGGTTCCTTGCTTAAGGGTTTGATACCCTTAAGCAAGGAACAAGTCCTTTGTTTTATAATATAATTCAAATTCAAATTCTTTATTTCAGACATATGTCCATAGTGTTAGTATCAACAAAATAACTTACTGACTAAGGTTAGTATTAAGAAAAAATATTTAAAATATCAGATTGTATGGATCCTTACCCAATGGCGCAGCAGAGGGGAGTCCAACCGATCTGAGAACACCCTCAGGAGACCGTTGGTGGCGGTGCGTAGACGTCCGGCCATGGAGGCGGTCCTTTTTCTAATGATCGCGTAAAAATCATCTGTGCGCACCTCCGCAAACATAGTGGACGCACTACAACGCCACGACAGCCCCAACAGTCTCCTAAACGCATTATTATATTGGGCACGCAGGTCGCTGTATGTCCTCTGCGTAAAACTGGTCCAAAGACTACTGGTGTAGAATGACTGGCAGAAAGCTTTAAAAAGAGTCACTTTAACCTGATTTGTACAACGTGCAAATCTTCGAACAAGCATGTTACATCGAACAGCCAGCGACCTGCGTTCCCTCTCAATATCCAAGTTATCCCTTAGATCCTCAGTGACCCAATGACCCAAGTACTTAAACTTGGTCACCCATGCTAAAGGAGTGCCACAGAGCGAAATACCGGGAACATCCGAGTAGTTTATGGCACTTGCCCTAAACATCATCAGTTCACTCTTTTTATCGTTGTACTTGAGCCCATGGGACACTGCAAAGGACTCACAAATAGCTACCAGTTTTCTTAAAGCGCCTATCGATGGGCTTAGCAGCACCATGTCATCCGCATAACTAATATTATTTAAACATATGCCATCAATATGACATCCAACTTTGGTGCTGCTAAGCTCACTGACCAGCCGGTTGACGTACAAATTGAAGAGGCGTGGTGAACTTAACCCCCCTGCCTCACCCCACATTCCAACCCGTACATCTCCGACTGAGCCTCCGCCCATCTAACACTATTCATCTGGTGGTAGTACCAGTATCGAAACAAGGATGTGATTTCATTTGGTAGTGTTGTATCACTCCGTAACTTATCCCATAGTACCTCATATGAGACTAGGTCGAACGCTTTTGACAGGTCCAAAAAACAAGCAAAAATAGGTGTTTTTCTGGAAGTATAATATTGAACAGTTTGCTTGAGGCACAGAATGGCACTTTCCGTCGATAAGCCAGATTTAAAGCCAAATTGTGCGTCATGTAGTTCAACGTGTTGAGCCAACTGTTGATCAAGCAAACTGTCCAAGACCTTGGCGATTATCGTGGCCAACGAAATTGGCCTGTAATTGGACACGTCAGAAGCGTCCCCTGTCCTATTCTTAATGATAGGAACCACCACCGTGCGCATAAGGTCCTGCGGCAAATATCAGTGACTCATACATAAATTAAACAGAAGAGCAAGAACCCTATATAGGTGTGGTCCCGCATACTTCAGGTGCTCGACGCTAAGGCCGTCGTGGCCTGGCGATTTACCTCTTGTCATCTTCTTAATGACAGTATCAACCTGTTTAGCCGTGAACCTTACTGTAAACTCACCAGACCCCGACAAATCCCCCTCATCGAACACCTGCCGGTCCATTTGTAAGGGAGAACTAACTCTAAAATGTCTTTGAAAAAGGTTGGCAATATCTGATGGTTCACTCAGACCCCCTAGACTTGCAGGGAGACTCCGTTTGGCATTTAATTTATTAGTGGATTTCCAAAACTTTGCAAACTCTTTTTTAGAATGACTTTTTGCCAAAATATCTAGCTTAATTTGTTGTTGATTATTTTGGATGAATTTTAATTTAGTTTTAAATGTCCTTCGTGTTTCGCGCATTTTCTCATACATAGTCCCTTGAGTGGGTGCACCATGCAACAGCCACGTTTGGTAATAATTACGAGCCTCCCTATGAGCGTCGCTGACATATTTTTGTTCCAGCCCGTGACATATTTTTGTCTCCTGGCGCGATCACTGCCAACATATGTATACTGCCCAGTATTACCTTCCCTACCTTCTTGGAGCGTTGATACTATTTCCAAATACAATTGATTTATCAATAAATTATGATCCATATTATTACACATTTTACGAGAACACGTGAGATACACTGATCGGGAAAATCTATTAATTTTAGTTTATCATCACAGTACTTATAATAATTATTAGTTTGTTCACCATTTCTTTCACCCCAGCGCACTTTATTACAAAGAAAACTCTGAGGTGGCAATTTCTGGTTGATTTTAGTTAAATTGCATTCAAACAAAACAGGATAATGATCAGACTGGTACACCCCATATGAGACTGCTGCTTTAGTAATTAAGTTTTTGGCTGCGCTTGTTGTCAAACAATGGTCTAACCAACGTTGCGAGCCGCTCGCTTGACAAATAAACGTATGAATATCTTTCGGCAGGAGCTCATAGTCCGCGCAATACCATGTTTGCTCATTACAAACTGAAATAAGTTCATTAAAAAACCGCGACTCAGGGTTGGCATTAAAATCCCCCAGTATAATAACACACTCAATACTACTACTTTCAATTATAGCTACTATCTCACTTAAAGTTTCTGTAAACATAGTCAAATTGTCACTCTTACCATTATCGTAGGGCATGTACACTGAAAATATCAACATAGGACGGCTTTCGTATTCAACTTTTATCGCAACTATTCGATCACTGAAACACTTCACTGTTGAAATATATAAGTGCGTAAGATTTTTTTAAGTTAATAATATTTTATATAAGCAGTCCGAATAAATTTATTATTAATTTTATTAAATAAATACAAAATCCTAATACTGAATTTATAATATCACCCTGTTGTCGTCCACTGCTGAACATAAGCCTCCCTCATTGATTTCCATTGCTAGCGGCCTGCATCCACTGAATCCCTTTTTTTTGTTTTTGTCCGGGGGAAATGCATTTACGCCCCCCACCGCCGCTGCAGAGTATCCGCGTGCCGGCGGCGGGATATGTGGGACTCACCCTCTGCATAGCGGTGGGATGTTTAGGACCCTAAAGCATTTAAATCCCCCGGATACTCATTTGATCCGTCGTTGGCGGGGGCCGAGTACGCACGAAGCAATCCGGCTCATCCACTGACTCCCTGCTACATTTAGAAGGTCGTAGGTCCATCGCGCATTTTGCAGGCGGTCGTCGCTTGCGCAGCGTGCGCTTGCCAGTTCCGTCTCCACTCGAGAACCTTCCTGCTCCATCGGCGGTCAATTCTTAGAGCTATATGTCCTGCCCATTGCCATTTCCGCTTGTTAATCCGTTAAGCTGTGTGAGTAAGCATCGTTCTCCAGCAGATCTCTTCATTTCAAAAACTCTGCCCATTTTTAGGGTTCCGTAGCCAAATGGCAAAAAACGGAACCCTTATAGATTCGTCATGTCTGTCTGTCTGTCTGTCTGTCTGTCTGTCTGTCTGTCTGTCTGTCCGTCCGTATGTCACAGCCACTTTTTTCCGAAACTATAAGTACTATAATGTTGTGACTTGGCAAGTAGATGTATATTGTGAACCGCATTAAGATTTTCACACAAAAATAGAAAAAAAACAAAAAAGATTGGGGTTCCCCATACTTAGAACTGAAACTCGAAAAAAAAATTTTCATTGAACCCGTACGTGTGGGATATCTGTGGATAGGTCTTCAAAAATCATATTGAGGTTTCTAATGTCATTTTTTTTTAAACTGAATAGTTTTCGCGAGAGACACTTCCAAAGTGGTAAAATGTGTGTCCCCCCCCTGTAACTACTAAAATAAGAGAATGATAAAACTAAAAAAAATATATGATGTACATAACCATGCAAACTTCCACCGAAAATTGGTTTGAACGAGATCAAGTAAGTAGTTTTTTTTTAATACGTCATAAATCGTAAACCGCAGTTTACCGTTCATTCATTCAACATTGATCAAAGTTACAACGAACTACAAGAACTTTTATACTATGTTACTTGTTGTATCCTTGATATCAAAAATAGGTACGCACTAGTACGGAACCCTTCGTGCGAGAGTCCGACTCGCACTTGGCCGGTTTTTTATTACTAGATACGGAACCCAGTGTGTAAGTCCAGTCGCTCTTGAGACTAAATAAGTTGTCTTAAACTGGCCTAATGTAAGTTAATGGAACATTAAAATTAGTTGAATTGTGTATTTCTTTAATTACACGTTATAAGAGAGGCATTTAAAATTGCAATTTTAAATGCCTCGCCAAATTTAATTTTTTTGGCGCAGTCGGCGCGCGATCCGTCATCTGAAGTGAAAAATATAGAAGTATCTACGTTGTACTTAAAAACCATTTTATTTAGTTCTAGCTGTGAATTGATTTACTTACTGTGTGCCTCATCATAATAATATTTTTAAAGAAATAAATAATAAGAAAGCTCAAAGTCGCTCAGCGAGCTATGGAAAGAGCTATGCTCGGCATTTCCCTGCGTGATTGCATCAGAAATGAAGAGATCCGCAGGAGAACGAAGGTCGCTGACATAGCTCAACGGATTAGCAAGCTGAAGTGGCAATGGGCAGGACACATAGCTCGAAGAACTGACGGCCGATGGAGCAAAAAGGTTCGTGAATGGAGACCAAGAACTGGCAAGCGCAGCGTAGGAAGACCGCCTGCACGATGGACAGACGACCTCATAAAGGTCGCGGGGAGTCTGTGGATGCAGGCCGCTAGCGATCGTTCCCGCTGGAAATCGATGAGTGAGGCCTATTTTCAGCAGTGGACTACAACAGCGGAGTCTGTAAGTTGGTGGTATTTTAACATTTCCGAGAGCACGTTAACCTGTCCTAAAAATGTGACATCCATCTATCATCATCGTCATCATCAGCCTGTATAACGTCCACTGCTGATCATGGGCCTCCTCCCGAGGAGGGTATTTGCTATAGTCAACACGCTTGGCAGGCGGATTGGTGAACGCAGTATTAGGCTGTACCACACAAGGAAACGTTGCTGCCCGTTCCTTGATATACGATTATTATAGATGATGTAATAACAATCGGGACCATCGGCTTAACGTGCTTCCCGAAGCACGGAGGGTAGTCCCTCAAACAACCAGACCCGGTTAGAAATCTTAGAAATTACACAAAGATTTCCTGTCCGGCGTGGGGATCGAACTCACGACCTCCGAGATTTAAAGCGAGCCAAATACCGCTACGATACGGAGGAATGGAGAGAAAACATTGTATACCTGATCGAAGGAAAACATATAAAAAAAATATATTTCCGGGTGTGGCTGGTTAAGGGAGTAGGTATTCTTCGTGCCTCGAAAACGAATGTTGCTATCAATCTTATCAATTGTATATCATGAACGATTCCCGAATTGAATTAGTTAAGTCGCTAGTTTCGCTTTAAGTTTAATATTACCACTAAAACACCGAGATTCGTAGTAATAGAATTCATTACAAACAAAAATACAAATTAGTTTTAATCGTATGTAGTTTAAAACAGATTACGGTTTACACAAAACGTTATTTAATTATAGCGTTGTTTTAGGCTGACCCAACATTTGGCTTGCACGTTCCTCGAGCGTGTGTCACATTTTTTCGGACTGACATTTACCTATGTAGTTATCTACTTGGATTTTGCAACTTCACCGGGCATAAAGTCGAGCAGAGCTCCAGCCTTAATAAATGATTTAAAAACTACAAACTAAGCAACCTGCGCAAGAGGGCGCCCCCTTTGGGACTTGGTACTCGGCTCAGGGCGGTCGCTGACGGTGGGATTATGACTTTTTTTTATTTAGGGGAGGTTTGCCTATCTGTTTTAGATAGCCCATTTATCGATAAAGGGTAAGTTATTATTATTGATAATTAGGTTCTCACTGGAACGGGGTTGAAAAAGCACTTTTCGCCTAAATGTCCGGGATTTTGCCGTGTACTAGTATTCTTGTTAACCCCTCGTGCTAAGCTACAATGCTTGTGTTACGGGTGGGTTCACGTCGGTAGTGCAATGGGTGGGGATCGAACCGGCGACCACAAGAGCACAAGTCCGACGCCCCTAGCCATTAGGCTACAGCCGCTTATAAACCTCCTTATTTTATAACCCGCCACATTTTTTGCGCCTTTCATTCATATACGTTAAAGGTTGATCGAAATTCAAATTAAGTGTTTATTAACGAAAGAATATAAGTGCTTTGTAATACAATATTCTTGCGTCAAACAATTTTCTACTTTATGTCTATAGCCACAAAGAACAATTACGCAGTGTACTGCTTTTTATTATAGGTTTTTTTTTTATATTTTATCATAGAATGCTGATACAATACGAAAGTAGTAGAGTTCTATGTATGATAACAAATAAAAATGAAAGATGGATCGCTGTCGAACAATGCACTGAAGCCGGTCCTTTAGGGTTCCGTACCCGAAGGGTAAAAACGGGACCCTTAATGTTGTAGTTTTGTTGCCGCTATAACAACACATACTAAAAATAAAATAAATATTTAGGGAGGGCTCCCATACAGCATTCTTTTTTCTTTTTGCTCGATATCCATAAAGGCAACAGGTAGGCACTTGAAAATGGTATGAAAACCTTCGTGCGCGAGTCCGACTCGCACTTGGCCGGTTTTTTTATGCATTAGTGTTGCTATGAATTTTCACAGTAACTAACACAATGTAACAAAAATAAAGTTGATTTGTACCTACACTTTTTCATGACACAAAAACATTTAATAATAACTAGCGGCCCGCCCCGGCTTCGCACGGGTGGACGTTAATACCCTAACCCTACCCTACCCTACCCCTACCTACCCCTACCCCTACCCTACCCCTACCCTACCCTACCCTACCCTTGAATTGAATATACCCCCCGTTGAATGGGATATATACAACGAAAAGTGAATTAAAATAATTGAATTCGACTAAACCCATCGTGTAGGGTATCGTTGGAAAGATCTCTTGAAATGCAACAAAAACTGCCTTGGGACTTCGTAGATCAAACCCCCCAGTCTCGAGATAACCTAATACAAAGTTAAAATTAGAGCTCCCTTAACTTTTGAAATATCGCGACATAGTATAAAACAAAGTCGCTTTCTCTGTCCCTATATCCCTATGTATGCTTAAATCTTTAAAACTACGCTACGGATTTTGATGCGGTTTTTTTTAATAGATACCTAGAGTGATTCAAGAGGAAGGTTTATATGTATAATAACTACATCAGCATTGCACCCGTGCGGAGCCGGGGCGGGTCGCTAGTTACTGAATTCTGAAAAAATGATTTGAATGTTTTCTTATGACTTACATAAAACTAATGTAAAATTTATAAAGTGGAATTTTGGATTCATAAATTTGAATATAATTTGTAATATATTTTATAATATATTCACTTTATAGGTAGTTGCAGCTCAAGATTAAAGCGAAAACTTTAAAAATGTAGACAAAATCTTACATACTAAAAACAAAACTCAAAAAACTAAAATCAAAAAGCATGTAGCTCATTAAAAAATATTTCGCATCTCATATATCCACCGACCAATTTATTAAGAACACGTTCCCTCATAAAACCACTACACACAGATAGGTCAACGTAATTTGGTTACGCATTCGCAAGGGATTACTTTCGAATGAAAATTCAAAAGACGAACGCAGTCGCATTTTGACCGTGATCGAGCGCGCGCACTCGAAATTCAAATTCAGCAAAATGGCGTTTTCGAGTCATTTGATATACTTTTTTATTTTCGCTTTAAATTTTAAATTATATTTTGCCGAAGAAACTGGATTAGTTGATGTAATAGGAAATAGTATTCAACATAAAATAAGTGATTTTACTGTTTATGTTGCGGAATGGTTAGAAGATTTTAATGATAAACATTTAGGGGATAGTGAAATGGGAAGGATGCTTCATTATAATGAATTAAAACCTAAACTTGGAGTGACAGTCAATGGTAAGTAGAGTTTTTTTTTCGATACAGACCTTTGTGACAACCTTCAATCTTTTGCTCTTTTAAGTAAAATATATATTAAATAAATTATTAAACCATCATCTTAATTAATTTATAGCTTTAGCGATGTCCTGAGCTGTTCTAGCCAATTTAGGGTGCCCTCAAGCGGGTGTCACGTATACGTAAAAATATTGTTTAAAAACTTCACTCTGTTTTGTGTCGATGTTCCAAATGGTATTCAATAAAAGCGGTATAATTATTATATTGATCCCCTATTTAACAACAAGCTTTAATTTAGCTTAGCGCGAGGGGTTAATAAGAATTTTAGTAGACGGCAAACATCTGCTTCTTTTAAATTAAAAATGATACATCAATATTACATGATTAGAAACGTCAAGCAGAGATTACTTAAACGTCAAAACTTTGACAGGTTTGAAATCGCCACTCATAATCATGGTCTCCCCAGGACAACAAAAAAAAACTTGACTTTAAGTAGCAGTTTTAATTATTGTAATTAGACCCTTTTTTCGCTATAAAAAGTAGCCCATGTCCTTTCTCAGCTTCTACACGATCTGTGTACCAAATTCTATTTAAATCTATTCAGTACTTTACCCGCGAAAGGCCGACAGACAGACATACAGTTTATCTTATATGTTCTTAGACAATCCCTTTCGTTTGACGTTCTAGTCTAAAACTGTGAGTAAGTATGGCAAAATGGTGGATGCCTATCCAGAAAGACCACACCAGAAGAACTAAACTAAACTTTTATTTATATGTAAACTAGCGACCCGCTCTGGCTTCGCACGGGTGCAATGCCAATATCATACATATACACCATCCTCTTGAATCACTCTATCTATTAAAAAAAACCGCATCAAACTCTGTTGCGTAGTTTTAAAGATCTAAGCATACATAGGGACGGACAGAGTGCGGCAAGCGACTTTGTTTTTTACTATATAGAAGTGACCCTTTATCATTAACATGGCTTACTAAGTATGTCATCATCATCATTATCATCAGCCCGTACAACGTCCACTGCTGAACATGGACCTCCTCCCGAGGGAGGGTATTTGCCATAGTCACCACGCTTGGCAGGCGGGTTGGTGACCGCATTATAATATTGTACCGCACAAGGAAACGCTGCCTGTTCCTTGATATACGATTATTATAGATCATGTTATTTATAACAATCGGGACCAACGGCTTAACGTGCTTTCCGAGGCACGGAGGGCAGTTCCGCAACCAAATAAACCAAGTTTTTTATTTTTTATTTACACAAAGATTTCTTGCTTGGCATGGGGATCGAACCTATGACCTATGACATATTACGCGGGTGAAACCGGTGGCGGAAAGCTAGTGAAATTAATATGTAGTTGTCACATAGGTACTTAGTTAGGCCCCTCGCCCACGGCGACTTTTTGCAGCGATGCAGTAGCGATATTCAGCAGTGGACGTTGTACGGGCTGATGATAATGATTGACCTCATTTTGCCATATGTATATATTGCCAACTCCATTTTTATTACCATTAGAGCTCAACTTAAAAACCAGTACGAGCCTATATGTTATACTAATATATTAAGCTGAAGAAATTGCTTGTTTGCTTAAACGCGCTAATCTCAGGAAGTACTAGTCTAAATTGAAAAATTCAGATAGCCCATTAATCGAAGAATGCTATAGGCTATAATTTATTATTTAGTTCCCACGGGAGCGGGAGTTACGCGGGTGAAACCGTGCGCGGAATCTAGATTAATTATGAAGTTCCCAAGTGAAAGCAACTGAAATATATTGATTACAAAAGATGACGAAAAAAAGAAGCCTGGAGTTTCTTTCTCCCTTTCTTCTCCGTCGTCCACCTAGGTAGCTAGTGAAAGGTTGCAGGTTAGCTAGGGTAGGATTCTCGCCGGCGAGGACCGCGCTGTGCCCCTACCCCTGCCCTGTGATCCAGCGCCTGTAAGCCGTGCCAGTGACCACTTCCTCTTATATCCATAAATCTGACTTATTTATCAGTGGCACCTCTGGGTTGTGGTCCTAACCCCATAAGGGTGGCCTTAGGTGTGTGTCACTTAAGTGTATGCTCTTATAAATTTTCAATTTATACCTAAACCTACCTATAATAATTAATGTAAATATGAACTTATTATGAGTAGAGGAATTAATGACACACGGAAAGACGAAGTAAATTTGTCTGTAATGACTAATGACCTACAATTAGCAGCACTCACAGGTTGCACTTGCTAGTTATAGTTACCTAAGTAGTTTTATTCATAGAATAAGAAGAATAATAACCTATTAATTACAGTTCTTTTTCATTGTGATTCTGACAAGTACAAGTGTATGTAAATATCTAAATGCTGAATAAATTCATTATTTCATTATAGCTCTTCGAAAACGTTGACTCGAACTTCCAACAAAGATGATCATAAACCCCAATCTTTCTTCCAGAAGGCAAAAACATGAAGAAGATGTCCATGGCTCTACTCCCTGTGATCTTCCACGTCGGAGCTACCTCTACTTGGATGCTGCTCACCAGCATCATGGCAGCCAAGTCTGTGGCTATAGGACTTGTTCTGCTGGTGTTCAAGATAGCTGTCAGCTCTGCTAAGGTAGGACATATTCGAATTTTATCATCATCATCAGCCCGTATAACGTCCACAGGTGAACATGGGCCTCCTCCCGGGGAAGGTAATTGGCATAGACCGAATACACCGCATATGCTTTACCACACAAGGAAACGCTGCTGCCCATTCCTTGATATACGATTATTATTGTTTTTTTTTTTTGGGACGGACATATGTAGTTAGCCGCGAGACTTTTGGTACTTCGCAGGGCATAAAGGCGAGCAGAGCTCCAGCCTAGATTAATGGTTTAAACACTACAAACTAAGCAACCTGCGCAAGAAGGCGTCCCCAGTGGGACTTGGACCTCGGCTCAGGGCGGTCGCTGACGGGGAGATTGAGGGATTATGCCTTTTAGTTTTTTTAGGGGAGTTTTGTGCAACTGTCGCTCTACTTTACAGTTCGCGGGCCTCTTGGACTTCGGGTCCACGAGGGCATCGGAAGGTTCTTAGCAAACTAAGGGTCGGGAGGGGATTATTATAGATGATTTGAATTTAATCTATGCTAATATACTGGGTGACTAATTTTACCGTCTTGATAATAATATGGTGTGTTGTATAAGTGGAATAAAATCTATAGACCACAGTATATTTGTACTAGTATTTCGGTAATTAGAGTCTCCAAATATCTCATAAATTACTTCAAAGAAAGACGCACGCGTGCGTAATAATAAAATAGATGCCTATAATACCTAGGCCGCAATCACAAATAAATGAAAACAATAAGTGAAATAGCGTAACTACCTACCTAGGTACGTATTTTTACCGTTACGATTTTCACTGTATGTCTGTCAAAAAAATTTTATGTTTAAATAACTATGCCTTAGACATCTATTTCATATAGATGTCAAGACGGTAAAAAAAGTTACCCAGTATAAAGCTGAAAATTTTGTTTGTTATATGTTACGGCTAATAGCCGAAGTGCGGCTACACCTAGTTTTAGCCGGCTACAACTAGGTGCAGCCGACCACATGCGGTTAAACTTTGATCAACTAGGTTAGAACTAGGTTTTAATTAAATTAAACAATACATATGAACGGCACAAAAAGATGTTGGGGTGGTTAAAAAAAAAGAAAATACCGTAAACCTCTAGGTTTAGGGTATTTTCTTTCTTTATCAATGGAGTTGAACAGGGACAAAGTTTAACCGGCACCTAGTTGTAGCCGGCTAAAACTAGGTGTAGCCGCATTTCGGCTATTAGCCGTAACATATATAAATAAATGATTTATAAGAAAATTATATTCCGTACCCAAAGAGTAATACGTACATCAATTGTAAGAAATGGGTACATCACCTATTTCTGTAGCCGCTATAACAACAAATCCTTAAGATCTCACATTTTTAAATAACAGCAATTGATATAGGTATCCAATAAAGCAAAGAAATAGAGTTTAATACTTGTTCATAATGTTATTTTGTTGCTATAAATATATATTTCGATTTTGCTTAGAACTTGGCACTAATTCAGATCTCCATTCTTTTTGCGGCGAAGTCCACAGCCAAGCATATTTTTTGTATTGAACTTGGCTCTCCTTTTTTACATTTATGTTTTTGTTGGGATGCCTATTATAAACGCGAAAGTTTATGAGTATGGATGGATGTTTGTTACTCTTTCACGCAAAAACTAATGAATGGATTTTGCTGAAACTTTGCACGGGGATAGGTAATAAGCTCGATTTTATTTATTTATTTTATTTTATTTATTTAACATATAGGCTACAAAATATCACGCTCCGACCCACTGGAGCAGAGTAACGGGGGTAAAACCGCGAAGCGCAGCTAGTACCTGCTAAAACCAGAATAAAATAAGTAGCCTAGGTATACGAGATAAGAAACGTGATATTTTTTCGGTTTTTTGCTCGATATTAAAAACGGCAACTGACTGTTGAAATAAGCACAGAATATTTAGTAGTTGTCAACCTCCGTAGCGTAGCGGTATTTCATCATCATCATCATCATCAGCCCGTACAACGTCCACTGCTGAGCACGCTCCTCCCCCCGAGGGAGGGTTTTGCCATAGTCACCACGCTTGGCAGGCGGATTGGTGACCGCAGTATTTATCTTGTAATACACAGGGAAACGCACCTGCCCGTTACATGGTATACGCTTGTTATAGATGATGTTATAACAATCGAGACCTACTGCTTAACGTGCTTTCCGAGACACGGAGGGTAGTCCCTAAACCAACCAGATCCGGAAAGAAATCTTAGAATTTACACAAAGATTTCTTGTCCGGCGTGGGGATCGAACCCACGACGTCCGAGACTTGAAGCGAGCCAAATACCGCTATGCTACGGAGGTTGTCGGTCGGGATATTGCGGTATTTAGCTTGCTTTAAATCTCGGTGGTTTTTGGTCCCGATTGCTATAACATCATCTATACATCTATATTAAGTATATCAAGGAACATAACACTGCGGTCACCAATCCACCTGCCAAGCATGGTGACTATGGCAAATACCCTCCCTCGGGAGCAGGCCCATGTTCAGCAGTGGACCTTATACGGGCAGATGATGATGAATTAGGGCATTGCTAGTCACAAATCAAAATAAACTCCATTTTTTTTATCTGTTGTTTGATAAATTTTGCCCTTAATCATTGAATTCGTATTTGTTGCATTTCAAAAATATCAACATGAAATAATGAATTTATTCAGCACTTAGTTATTTACAAACACTTGTACTTGTCAGAATCACAATGTTACACAATTATTCTTATTCTATAATAAATAATAATAATTAGTGCGAGTCGTACGCTGTGGCTCATGGATTGATTTACAACAGCAGTAAGACAGAATTCATGGTCTTCAGATCTGGCACCCGGTGTCCCACTACAGTCCCTTCTCTTTTCATAAACGGTCACCCAATAAACAGAGTACACAATTTTAAATATCTGGGCCACCTGGTGACGGAGGATCTCAAAGATGATCTGGATTTAGAGAGGGAGCGCAGAGCATTGTCAGTTAGGGCTAATATGCTGGCACGCCGGTTCTTTCGATGTACAGCTGCTATTAAAATAGTCCTTTTTAAGGCATACTGCACATCGCTGTACTCGGGAGCCCTGTGGTTCACGTATACCCAAAAAGCTTATAATGCTCTGCGTATCCAGTATAATAATGCGTTCAGAATATTGTTGCGACTGCCGCGCTTCTGCAGCGCCTCTGCAATGTTTACCGAGGCACGCACTGAATGTTTTGATGCTTTGTGGCGAAAAAAATCTGCCTCGCTACTTCACAGGCTGCGCGGCAGTCCTAACACTATCCTGCAATCAATAGCAGCCCGAGCAGATAGCCCGCTAGTGTGGGCGCTAACTAATCGCACCAGATCTGTTTTATTTATTAAGTACTAACATAGGCTAAGTTATATTGTTACTAACACAGTAGACCCATTGTAGTCTGTAAATAAATAAATAATAAATAATAAAAATAAAAAAAAAATTCTAGGTAACGAAAGAGTTACAAAATAATTGCTTATATAAACAATACTTTCTTAAACAATTTTTTTTTTTAATAATATCTAATAATAATTATTTATCTCTAAAACATTTTAAATATTGATTTGTTCTTGATTCGTCTCACAGGTTTCGTCCTACACAAAAAAATCTTTTTTCGACCTAGATTTTATTCTTGTTTCGTCTCGAAAATAATATTATTGATAAATTGACTATTTCATTCATGTTTAGTCCCATTTTTTGTTCTTGATTCGCCTCGAGTAATAATTAATGTATTTTACAACAAGTTTAGTACAGACAACATAAAAATATATTTTTGTAAAATAATGTTACTTAACATTAGAAACTTATTTAAAGCTAACAAGAACATTTTTACGCGACAATTTTGACATAACTTCATGAACACTAGCTAAGTGTCAGTATTATTTAGACCTATATTCATTGGGTCTAACATTGAATCACAAAAAAAATAAAATGAACTTAATATTGTATCATAACTTAATAATATTGATTTTAAAACTCATTTCAATATTTTAAATATACCCTAAAATGTGTGCTCTCTAAGACAAGCAGGTAGAGTCTTAAACTTGAAACAAAAGAACAGGATTAGCGAGCCGCAACCCTTTTAGTTCAAACTCAAGAAGCTGACCAATCCCGTCATTACTTTATCATTAGTAATAATAATATAGAGTGACAAGTAACTGCCAGTTTAAGATAGACAGGTTCACACATAAAATTAATGTTGTCAAAGTATGATGTCTTGATATTTCAAAGTGTTTTGTGATTGTGAATGGATAAATAAAGATTTAAAGGGTAAGTTTAATTGATTATGTGTTTGTTATTATAAAGAGTTTATCAGGTCTTCAATTTACTATTATAAGTACTTACTTAAATATCTCATTCTTAACAAATGATCTCAATCTTTCATTATATTTTTGAAATATGACGTATCTAATCCCTAAAGTCGTCTAGTTTGAGGCAGTTATTGTGGCGAGTTTTATATTGGGTATTTTAGGATGTGATAATAATTAATATATTACATGTTATGATCTATTTTCAGATTAGTGCTTACTTTGTACTATGGCAGAATCAAATAACAGTTGCTTACCATCTACATCTCAAATGAACATAACTTTCATACGGTCTAAAAGAGACGAGCCGATCCTCTTATATGATGGCTACGAATACAGCAAAAGACGAGAAAATAAAAACCGATCAATAGCATGGAGATGTGTAAACAGACAATGTAAAGGTGGAATCATTACAGATGTTAACAAACAAATAACAAAAATATTAGAACACAGCATTTGCACACCAAATGTGGCAAGGAATGAAATTAAATTGGAACTTTTTCGTTGTAAGCAGCAGGCAGCATCTTCTGAAGGAAAACCTATTCCCTCCCTATTCAATAGAAGTTTAATTATGTTATTAAAAGGTTTGTACCTTCTATAAGAATGGCACCTTGTTTTATATTTTAAACTACATTAATAATAACTGATGTGTGATCCTGATTGTGATGTTTTAATAAATACTCTTTGACTACACGTATACTTTTTAATTTCTGATTCCAACATTTAACCGCCACTTCTTTCACCTTCACTTTGATGCATGAACATAATTATTATAACATATTATATTATTTATAAGATTTATGGTATGTGTTCCAAGAAAACAGCAAGGATTTTTTTTTGAGACAGCCCGAGGTATCTTTGCCGCACTCTCTAAGACCATATACTATTACAATAGATTTAAGAGCTCCTTTCATTCTATAGTTTAGCCTCTGGCAAGCTCGCTAAAACATCGTTGCATTTTTTTTCTGACTCTACAAAAATAATGTTCTATGAAGTGACCCGAAACGAGAATAAAAGATAAAGCGAGACGAAACAAGAATTTTTAGGAATGTGAGACGAAAACTTGGAACGAAACAGGAATAAATCTAAATATTATATATTCACAAAAAGAAAAGGTACAGAAAGGTCAAATTATTCAAAGAAATTGCAGCTTGCCTGGACTAGGTTGAACCTGTGCTTCAGACTATCGCTCTACTGTGCACACTAATTATTATTAACGACGAAAGATTCTAATAAAAACTACTTATTAATAATATATTTAGTAAATAAATATACGTATGTATGGTTAGATCATATTTTTATATATGTATGTATAAATAAATCAGATATTTCCTTATTCCTATCATTTTAAAATTTGTAATATATTTTCTGTGTCTGCGTAATTGAGCTGTTCTAGGTATTTCGATATACTACTTTTACATTTTTTATAACATAGACTATGAACACTTAACAACTTATTAAACTTATTATACAAATATAGTCCTAGGAAAATATAAAACCTGTTTACAAATGCATGATTTAATAGGCATGAGGCAAGATTTTGAAATCCTCTTGCGCAACGTGGGTAGTCATTTTCTAAGTACGAAAAACACAATATTTCGGTAATAAATTTAAATTTAACGAAGTTTAAGCCATATTTCTATTAAATTTTAAATAGCGCGCGAAAAAAGGCCTCAAGTGTCATGGCGTCGGCTATGACGTCACGCTATTGTAAAAAATGTCATTGGTCCGCCAAACCTAACGTAGTGGTTAAATTCTTTTTGATGGTTACAATATCGTGACGTCATGCGCCGTGATTGGTGTTTCAGTCAAAATGGCCGATTGCAGTATTTTAATCTTTTATTTTATTAAAAATCACATTAATCTCAAGGTTATATATAAAAATAAATAAGTGTAATAATTTCTTTTTATATGTACTTTCCCCTAAAAACATTAAATCTTAAATTTTTTGATACTGTCGTCACGCCTATTTAGGCTTAATGCAAACTAAGTCTTTCCTTCTCTTGTCTGTAGGTGCAAGGTTAAAATGAATTAAACTAGATACTTAACTAACAGGTAGCAAATTGTAGGATATTACAGACAAAGTAGTCCGTCCGTCAGCTGGTCATTAATTCCTTTAGAGCGGTTTCGCACTATGTCCGATCCGAATCCGCTCCGAACCCGATCCGAACCCGTGAATATATTGTTCTATAAATTTGGAAAGAAATCAGATGACGGATGTATTCACAAAACCTTATTTTTTAAGATACTTTCCGAGATCTGGCTGATCGTCTGTGAGAACTGAGGGACCACACTATATGGGTCGTAGTTTTTAGATTCATTCTACAATTGTTTTAAGTCTACTACTAAATCCTAGGATTTTCATTTCGCGAATTCCCAGTGTGGTCCCTCAGTTCACAAAAAAAAAAATAAAAAAAAAAAGTTTTTATTCCCGTAAACCTATTACAGGTATTTGTAAATAGTCAAAACATATTTGGCTTATTTTTGATTTAATTAATTAATTTTGTTTGTTTATTGCTACGTATAATAATAGTTTATATAACTTTAGCCTAAAAGCTGTCAGGTATGAAGGTACATTATTATTGTATTATTTTATATCTATGATTAACACAACACACGCACATTAGATCGGATGTAGTGCGTAAGTTACCATAGAAATTGTTCTACGGCTACTACGTACGACCATATTTTCACGGGTCCAGATCGGATTCGAATCGGACGTAGTGCGAAACCGCTCTTACTAATAATAAGTTTAAGTTCACATCATGAATGCACTACATACACTTGTGACGTCACATAATATAGCAACAAAAAACCTGCTTTGCCGAAATGGAGGACTAACCTAATTATTGACATTGAGATACATTCACAGTGCGTTGGCATTAAAGTTTGTACTCCACTTAAAGAGTGCGATAACTAATATTGGGAGCTATAAAAAAGCAAAGAAAGAAAAAACGTTATTTCTTAAAATTAATATTTTTTTAGATTAGGCATAGGCCCCGCGGTTTTACCCGCGTAACTCTGCTCCAGTGGGTCGGAGAGTAATGTTTTGTAGCCTATATGTTAATCCTGCTTAACTACTATCTGCGTGCAAACTTAATTCTTCACTACATAGTATAAAAAATCTCCCCGTCAGCGACCGCCCTGAGCCGAGGTCCAAGTCCCACAAAGGACAACCTCTTGCGCAGGTTGCTTAGTTTGTAGTGTTTAATCCATTTATCTAGGCTCGAGCTCTGCTCACCTTTATGCCCGGTGAAGTAGCAAAAGCCTCAGGGCTAACTACAAAGGTCCACCTGAAAAAAATAAAATAAAATAAATTTGCAACAGCCTCCGTCACTATAAATCTCTTAGCAATGGAAGTCAATCCTAAACCATTGGAAGCCTCCATACGTTTTTATAGATCATTAACCGGAGCAAGTTATAAATAATTACCACAACATTTAACATTGTAAAAACAACTTTATTTCTTACGCTACTGAATCTAAATTCGGATACATTTTGGGTAATAAGTTCGGCTAAAAACTGCTTGGTTGATGGCAATCGGTAACTGTAGCCTATGGTTCCTTACAAGACAAGGAGTATCACTTGACCGGTATAAAATAAGGTGACTCTTAACTAAAACTTCACAATACTAATAATATAAAGCTAAAGAGTTTGTTTGTTTGGCTTGAACGCGGTAATCTCAGGAAGTACTGGTACGGTTTGAAAACATATTTCAGTGTTAGATAGCCCATTTATCGAGGAAGACTGTAGGCTATATTTTATTTTGAGGTTTCTTCGGGACAAGGAGTAACGCTTGTCTATACTATAATATTATAAAGAGGAAAAGTTTGTATTTTTATATTTTTGTATGTTTGTTTATTATGAACTCAGAAACTACTGAACGGGTTTCGATTATTATTTCACCATTAGAATGCTACATTATTCCAGAGTAACATCCTACTAATAATATAAATGCGAAAGTTTGTATGTGTGGATGTATGTATGTATGTTAGTCGTTAACGCAAAAACTACTGAATGAATTTGGATGAAACTTTGCACCGGGATAGTTTATAAGCTGGATAAACATACAGGTCACAAAATAACACGCTCCGACTCACTGGAGGCGAGTGACGCGGGTAAAACTGCGGGGCGTAGCTAGAAGTTTATTATTATCTTTCTTCCCGGGGCCGGGGTTGCCAGTCACCAAACCTAAAAGCCAGAGTAAAAAAGCTAGATATGTCCCTACATCGATAAAAAAAATAACTAGCAGAGTTCTGCACACTACTAGTATTATTGTGAACCCCTCGTGCTAAGCTGAAAAATGCTTGTGTTACGAGTGGGTTCACGTCGGTAGTGCAATGGGTGGAGATCAAACCGGCGCGGCGATCACAAGATCGCAAGTCCTACCCTAGCTATTGGGCTACGGCGAAAGTGAGTGAAACCGCTAAGCATAATACTTATGTGCAGTGCCGGATTAGCCATATAGCAAGAGTAGCAAATGCTATGGGCCCCGAACACCAAGATACGTGCGCAGGCAAGAAATTAGATCCAATAAAATAATCCAATGGATCCGAATCATGGTGCAACACACAAAAGGTGGAGTTGACTGCACCGGTGGCTCAGTGGTTACGGTAGTTGCTTCTGGGACCTGGTGTTCTGGGTTTGATTCCCACCCGGGACAATTATTTGTGTGAACCACAAATAGTTATTCTGAGTCTGGGTGTTCTTTGTGTCCGTGAAATGAATGTTTGTAAAGTCCCCCGCGACACAGGGATTTATTTCCCTAGTGCGGGAGTTGTCTTAAAAAAAAAAAAAAAAAAAAAAAAAAGTTAAAGGCCTAAAAAAATAGCTCCTTGAGCAAGTCTGGGTCACTAAGAGGGGCCTCTAGACAGAATTTGCTACAGGTCCCGTGCTGGCTAAATCCGGCACTGTATATATGTGTAAACTTTCTTATTGATAACAATAATACAAAAAGCAACTCTCTTCATCAAAATATGTTGATTGCTACGAAAGGAAAATTATAATTGAAATTAATTCTTGTTCGCCATACTAGTTTAGTATAATACAACTGACAGAGGATCAGATAATTAAAATGGTGAGAGCACACGTTTAATTATGGTTTTGTATGCCAATATATTTAGATAGGTAGGTGTTGTAGTTGATTTATTTCATCTTCTTTATTATTATAATTATATAAAAATTAATCCCTGTTTCCCTTGGTTATCGCATCACGCGTGAACTGATGGACCAAATTCACTCATTCTTTTTTTTGTTGTACTTATTCGTTATTACCAGGAGAAAGTTCTCATGAAAGAAAAAAATAGAAAAATAAAGCGAAAAATAAAAAAAAATAAGAAAACTTGACAACCATTTGACAGCTTTTGACATTATTAACTTTTTTAATGTAATCATAAGACGTTTGACATAACAGTGACAGAACGCGTGCTGCTATCATGCCTAATATTAAAAGTTCAATTTAATAAAGAGTTTTATTTAAGATACGACAACGTCTGTCGGGTCAGCTAGCTCAAAGTAATTTTCTTATAATAAGTAATTAATTTTTGCAGTCTACTAGTATTCTTGTTAACCCCTCGTGCTAATCTTAAAATGCTTCTGTTACGAGTGGGCTCACGTCGGTAGTGCAATGGGTGGGTAACGAACCGGCGAACACAAGATTACAATTTCGACGCAACAGCCATAGCGAAAAGGCCGCGTCAAAAAAAAAAATATAATGCATGGTGTGGTTATACTATTATGTAGGGCATGTAGACTCAAAAAAAAATATTTAGTCCGTCAGTTAGATTATTAAAAAATATTGAAGACGTATTTTTTTTTTTGTATTGGACTCGTGTTTAGACATTTCAAATTTTCACAAATATGTATTTCTGTTACCGGTTTAACAACAAATACTTAAAATAAAATAAAATTAATATTTATGGAAGGCTCCTATACCACAAAAATGTTTTTGTTTACCTTTTTTGCTCGATATCAATAACGGCAACATGTAGGAACACACACATGAAAATGGTACGGAACCCTTCGTGCGCGAGTTCGACTCGCAATTGGCCGGTTTTTTTTTCATTAAGAAGCACTTAGTAAATTTATAGGATTTTCCATACAAACTTACACCCCTTATTTCACTCCTACGTTCATCAAAATAATTTAAGTACAGTAAAAGCTCCTTATTCGCGCTTCCTTCATTCGCGTTTTCACTATTCGCGGATTAAAAAATTGCGACCGAATTCCTGTATTCGCGGCAAAAAAATCCCATATTCGCGGAACTAATCGGTACATCACTACATACATACATATATTAATAGAAAGGATTCGGGTTCCTTTATAAACGTGTCGGTAATTGGACTAAGAAATGAAGATTATAGTGATATTACGACTACGCCTTAAGTTTTTGTTTAATGCTGCCACATATTAGACGTTCTGTGCCTTATAATGTCGTCTAAAAATAAGTGTTTCGACACGAAAAATATCTGTATTACAGCTTTAAGTGAAAATAGATATGCTTTGATCATTTACGCCTTGGAGAAATTTTTTAATTCACAGACCATGTGGCATCGTCACGTTTCCATCGCATGTGGAACAAACACTGGAAACGTGTCATTTTTTATTATTTTTATGAAAATTGATCCATCTACTGTCTCCTAGGAACGTATCCCCTATAATCCCATATAAATTACCATTCCATATTCACGGTTTCTGTATTAGCGGTATATTTACGGAACGTATACCCCGCGAATAGAGAGCTTTTACTGTACTCCATTTTTTTTTAAATAAGAATATTTTTTTAAGTCCTTCGAAAATTCTACTATTAAAACTATAAAAATTTCATACAAACATTGACAGCCTTCTTACCCCCTTAAGGGTTAAATTTTGTAAAATCTAGGTGGTTGACTTTTGTGAAATTCCCTCTTAGTGAGCTCGATATCAATAAAGGCAAGGTAGGCACTTGAAAATGGTGGCACATTTGCCCCCTCCCTTTAAGGCTGACCCATGAGGAGTAGGGACGCCTCTACACTCCACTCTATCCCTATAATTGGGCAAATGGGCCACTGTAAGTGTGGCCCAGGAGACGCGCGGTGCCATACTGGCCGCTGTTACCGTCGGGGGGCCGGATTGCTTATCCGAATCGAAGGAGTGTCCGGGGGGTTTTAGTGGTGTAGGGTCCTCTCCTCGTGGTATGAGTTTAGCATACCACGCTATGGAGAGGGCGAGTCCCACATATCCCACCGCCAGCGCGCGAATACGCTGCAGCGGCGGTGGGAGTGCGTAAATGCATTTATATTGGGACAAAAAAAAATCGCTTGAAAATGGTAACTCTTCGTGCGCGAGTTCGACACGCAATTGCCTGGTTTATTTTATTTTTATTGACAAGCACTTATTAAATTTAGATTAATATGTAAAAGTGAAAGCTATTGTTGGTCTTATACTTGTTAATGCGTAATTTCTACTTCAATCAGCTCTAAATATAAGTACTGTGTGTAATGTAATCACAGCGATTCGGTTCTCTTTATCACCCCACTCCATTTTGATATCACAAATCGCTGCTTTAGTGTGATAGTGACACAAATCCATATGTGCGACTTTACGATAATGTGTTTTAGTTTAGGCGCGAAAATAAGAAAACACAATGAACAATGACATAAAAATGGCAGATTCCGAATTCAAATGTTTTATTTTGTTTATTTTTAATTGTAATAGTATTTATGGCCAGACTAAGTATAGTAATCGCTAAAGAGTTTGTTTGCTGGCTTGAACACGCTTATTGAATTGAATAATTGTGTAATTGTGTGTCAATGTAAGACAGGCCATTTATCAACGAAGGTTTGAGGCTATATACAATTTAAGACGTGAGTGGATGAAGGTGATATGTCGCATTTTAGAGTCTGTGTTTTTTTGCATAGATGAAGGTGATATGTCAATACAATACGACTACAGATCTTAAACCGTCCTGTTAAGGCTTTAAGAGACAACTACATTCATCTAAGCACCTCATTTTCAATATCTAAACTTGCAGAAAAGTTTACTTTTGTTTAAGAAAAAAGGAGTTATGTCAAGATTTTTTTTTTTAATTAAACCATAAAAAATATAAATTTCTTTGTTTGCTTTCATACCATTAATATTTCAGGTTATTTACACAACTTGGCATCATAGTTTAATACAAACATTAGATTTGTAGCGACATATCTCAAAAAATAAAAGTGAAACTTTAACTTCGATTTACTCCAAATTTAAATTATGTGTCTTCAATTATGTAGTTCCTACGGGAACTGGAGTTACGCGGGTGAAACCGCGCGCGTGCTAAATATATTCCAATTTAAATCTAACCTTTGACATTTTCCGTTATTATTCGTTCTCAAAAAAAGTTAAACGAATTTTAATGTCCGCTCTCAAAGAGTAAATAAATGTTTAGAATAGTTATGAACAAAGACGATGTAATGACTGACTGAGTGTTATGGCCTACTTGGAGAGGTAATCTATGGGTGTTAACAATTATGTTTTTTATCTATACTAATAGTATAGAGAGGAAAGGTTTGTATTTTTGTGTGTATGTTTGTAATGAATAAACACAAAAACTATTGTGCCGATTTCAAAAATTCTTTCACCATTTTAAATAAAATAACTGTTGTTAGTGACCGCAGTATTATGTTGTACCACACAAGGAAACAATGCTGCCCAGTACTTGATGATATATTTTAGATGATGTTATAACAATCGGGACCATCCGAGGCACGGAGAGTGGTCCCTTAACCTACCAGACCCGGAAAGAAATCTATAGAATTTACACAAACATTTCCAGTCCGGTGTGGGGACATGACCTCCGAGATTTAAAGCGAGCCAAATACCGCTACGCTACGGAGGCTGACAATTTTATCTAAATCGTTGCTAATATATTTTTTTTTGCCATACAATCTTTCAACCCCTATTTCATCCCTTTACGGTAACATTTTTTTTTCTTTTTATGATTTCTAACAAAAATTTTCAGTCTACTAGTATTCTTGTTAACCCCTCGTGCTAAGCTAAAATGCTTGTGTTACGAGTGGGTTCACGTCGATAGCGCAATAGGTGGGGTTCGAACCGGCGACCTCAAGATCACAAGTCCAAGAATTTTGAATCGTTTTCCTAAAATAGATTTGATGAGTGAAGGTTATTTATTATCGCCTGTAAATTGAAGTTAAATTAGATTATAACATCAGCTTTACAAAGCCAATTAATACAGTAAACCTGATGTAGACATAAGAAAGTATCCGTTAAGTTTATTGAAATTCCTGAGGCTTCAATCATCGTACAGTTGACAGGACAGCTTCATAAATATAACCTTCCTCTTGAATCACTCTATCTATTAAAAAAAACGCATCAAAATCTGTTGCGTTGTTTTAAAGATCTCAGCATACATAGGGACGGACAGACAGCGGCAAGCGACTTTGTTTTATACTATGACTAGCGACCCGCCAGGGCTCCGCACGGGCGCAATGCTGATGTATTATACATATAAGATAAACCTTCCTCTTGAATCCCTCTATCTATTAAAAAAAAACGCATCAAAATCCGTTGCGTAGTTTTAAAGATTTAAGCATACATAGGGACATAGGGATATAGGGACAGCGAAAGCGACTTTGTTTTATACTATGTAGTGATTAAGTGATAATGAGTAAGGTGTTCACCTTACCATACCGCAAATGCGCCCCAAGGTATTTTTTCTACTTTAAAAACTTTACTGCTCTCGGGGTCCACCGAAAGCAGTTAATTTCAATTCTAAGTGGCGGTGGGAATGCGTAAAAGAGATTCCCCTGGACAAAAAAAAAACGCCAAGCCGACTATCGACTATATTCTAATTCTGTACCGCACACGAAGCAAATTCAATTTCCAAACCTCAATATCGAATATACAAACACCGGTACACCATAGGAGAAATCACATGACAGTAGCGGCCAATAAAAATGAGATTCAACGAACAAAAAACCTAATAACAGTACCGATAGTACAATAAAACATAAACAAAAGTTCAAAAATAAACCATAACGAGAACTAGAACACGTTTTTGTGTGTAGACACGTACTTTGCTTTTTTTTTTTATTTTATCTCTATACTAACTTCCCGCACGTAGTTTCACTATCATAACTCCCGTTCGTTAGGCTTTAAAGCCTAACTCGATAAATGGGCTATATGACACTAAAATAATTTTTCAATTCGGTTAAGTAGTTTGTTAGATTAGCGCGTTCAAGCAAACAGACAAACTCTTAAGCTATATGTTAGTATTCTAGGCTGGAGCTCTGCTCGTCTTTATGCCCGGTGAAGTAGCAAAAATGTCGGAGTTAAATACATAAGTCCGTCCAAAAAAAAGATTTAGTAGGTAACTAACATCGTTTCTACATTTCATTAAAGAATATGTTAAAATAGTGTGTATATTTATATTTTATGTAATGACTATGAGAATTAAAATTTGAGTTTCTCTTTAAACAAATGATGAAAATAATTCTAGCTCCGAAATTCGGTCAAATTAATCAAAAACCTAGCGGCCCGCCCCGGTTTCGCGCGGGTCGACTTTTATTTTAAACATAGATATAGATTGGCTCAAACTGATAATGTCTTGAAAATCTTGTAACCACGATCCAACCCGATGTCGAAAATCTTACAGATAGAAATGTCTTGCTGTTGCAGTTAGTGCAGTCATTGAAGCGTTATAGGTCCGAATTTTTTTACTGTGAACCAATTTGCATGAAATTTTGTAATTAGGCTCATCTTACCGGGGATCTTAGGGAGCAGCTGATTTCTTTTCGCGATTTCAGGTTTGGTGCCATAGTAAAAGTTGTTTGTTATCATGAGCACAATCATGTGTTTAGGTATCGGTCACTAATTACCAGTCATCCTATATAGTCCGGCGTGGGGTTCGAACCCACGACGAGAGTCATACTCAAGCTACGAAAGTTGCCTTATTTTCGTGTAGGTTAGTTTAATTAATATAATTATGTCAGCAATCAGTTTTCCCAAGGGAAAATTTGGTAACAGCTGGTACTGAACATGAAAGTAATTCATATTTAAATCACGTTTTTACTGAAGTAACAGATTATTTCGTGATGTCTCAGTAATGTCTAAATCTAAAATAATGTAAGGATTCCTCTTAGTTTCTTGCCAGTTCTTCTCAGAGTTGCCACGTCCAGAACTGGTGGCGGTACAAAAGGGACGCATCATGAACAATTAATCAACATCATCAGCCAGTATAACGTCCTCTGCAACATGGGCCTCCTCCCGGAGAAGGGTATTGGCCATAGTCACCACGTTTGGCAGGCGGGTAGGCAACCGCAGTATTATGTTGTGACACACTAGGAATCGCTGCTGCCCGTTACCTGGTATACAATTGTTATAACGCCTCAGAAAGCACTAACGTGCTTTCTGAGGCACGGAAGGTAATCCCTAAACCAACTAGACCTAGAAAGAAATCTTACAATTTACAAAAAGATTTATTGTCCGTCGTGGGGATCGAATCCACGACCTCCGAGTCTTAAAGCGCGCCTAATACCGCAACGCCACGGAGGTTGTCTCAATCGAATAGCGAATGAAAAACATTAGTTTTTTCTTATTTTATTTGTTGTTCAAACAACAAATTAAAAAAAAAAACAACAAACTAACTTCATCATCATCATCACCAGCCTGTTGTAGTCCACTGCTGAACATAGGCCTCCCCCATCGATTACCAGCGGGAACGATCGCTAGCGGCCTGCATCCACCGACTTCCTGCGACCTTTATGAGGTCGTCGGTCCATCGTGCAGGCGGTCGTCCTACGCTGCGCTTGCCAGTACGTGGTCTCCACTCGAGAACCTTTTTGCTACATCGGCCGTCAGTTCTTCGAGCTATGTGTCCTGCCCATTGCCACTTGAGCTTGCTTATCCGTTGAGCTATGTCAGTGACCTTCGTTCTCCTGCGGATCTCTTCATTTCTAATTCGATCACGCAGAGAAACGCCGAGCATAGCTCTTTCCATAGCTCGCTGAGCGACTTTGAGCTTTCTTATGAGGCACACAGTAAGAGACCACGTCTCAGATCCATATGTCATCACTGATAACATACATTGATTGAAGACTTTGATCTTCAGGCACTGAGGTATTTTGGACGAGAAGATCCCTCGAAGCTTCCCAAACGCTGCCCAGCCGAGTCGGATTCGACGATTGACCTCTTTCTCTAAGTTGGTCCTACCTAGTTGGATCGTTTGACCTAGATATATGTATTCGGTCACAACTTCGAGAATGGAGTTTCCAACGGCTATAGAGTTGGGCACTATATGGGCGTTATGCATGACTTTCGTCTTGCCCATGTTCATTCTAAGCCCAACTCGTTGAGAAACTCCATCGAGGTCATTGAGCATCTGTCCAAGGTCCTCCAGCGATTCTGCCATGATCACTATGTCGTCGGCAAATCGAAGGTGAGTGATGTACTCGCCATTTATGTTGATGCCGTGTCCTTGCCATTCCAGGAGCTTGAAGGCGTCCTCCAGAGCAGCCGTAAAAAGTTTGGGAGATATAACATCTCCCTGTCTTACGCCTCTCCGTAGCGGGATTGCCTTCGTACATTGGCCCTATACTCGGACCGACATGGTGGCGTTTTTGTACAAACTAACTTAATCAACAAATAAAAAAAAACAAATGATTTTCATAATATAAATAGATATACTATATTGATTTTATTAAAAACAAGTATAAATAAAAAATATGTGAATGTATGTATAATAAATAATTAAATCAACAAATAAAACCGAATAGACTGTAAGTGAATGTAAAAAAGTTACATTGGAATTATGAGTGTAGGCGAGTGCTTCCTATAAAACTACTAAGTTGATTGATGTTTTATCTTTATTAACTCAAGTTTTCAATCTCACATGGTTAATGTGTATGAAAAATGATATGAATTGTATAATATAAACATTGCACAACGTTATTTTTAAAAGGGGACTAAAAGAATAATTCCTGACTTTCTTATAGTCTTTCTTTTCCGGGTGTCACAACGCAGGCAAAGAAAGACTCATAGGAAGCTAGGATAGGGTCTGTAGTTCTCGCGAGGCGATGTAAGCGATGCGTTCTATGTGTCACAACGTAGGTAGACACAGAAAGACTCGAAGGAAGGTAGGATAGGGTCAGTGGTCCTCGCGAGGCGAGGCTCGCGACGTGTTCTATGTGTCACAACGTAGGTAGACAGAGAAAGACTAGTAGGAAGCTAGGATAGGCTCGGTGGTCCTCGCGAGGCCAGGTAAGCGACGAGTTCTATGTGTCACAACGTAGGTAGACAGAGAAAGACTCGTAGGAAGCTAGGATAGGCTCGGTGGTCCTCTTGAGGCGAGGTGAACGATGCGTTCTATGTGTCACAACGTAGGTAGATAGAGAAAGACTCGTAGGAAGCTAGAATAGGGTCCGTGGTCCTCGCGAGACTTTGGTTGAAAATATTTTTATCTGTTATTCTTTGTGCTATTACATTTATAGCACCTATATATAGATACGGTGCCAATTTCGATTCTTTGCAATGTTTGGAAGATAATATCTAGCTTATTACATTTCTATATTATAACCTAACGCTGAAAATGACACTGTGATTAAGTAATTTTGATGCTGCATCGCGTGAAATGATTGTCAACACGCAACGATTATAAATAGTTAACGTAAAATTATTGAAAATTGGTACACGAAACCATATTTACAATGTTGCCGAATTAACGACTTATTAGTTTGTCTAATTTTCTGTATTTATGCTAAATATGTCGACTAAAATGGCATCATTAGCCCGTACAACGTCCACTGCTAAACATGGGCCTCCTCCCGAGGGAGGGTTTTGCCGAAGTCACCACGCTTGGCAGACGGATTGGTGACCGCAGTATTATGTTGTAATACACAGGGAAACGCTGCTGCCCGTTCCCTGGTATACGATTGTTATAGATGATGTTATAACAATCGGGACCAACGTCTTAACGTTCTTTCCGAGGCACGGAGCTTAGGGAGTCCCTCAAGCAACCATCTTAGAATTTACACAAAGATTTCTTGTCTGGTGCGGGGATCGAACCCACGACCTCCGACACTTAAAGTGAGCCAAATACCGCTACGCTAAGGAGGGTGACTAAAATAGCGCCGTAAAAAAATGACTTTCTTTTACGTCGCAAAAACCCCACATTTATCATCTCGTTACATATCTCCCTTACCCGTGGGATCTTCATTTTTTTTAAACCAAGTCTGCATTTATTTGTTTCCTAACTGCGCCCCGCGGTTTTACCCGCGTAACTCTGCTCCCGTGGATCGGAGCGTGATGTTTTGTGGCCTATATGTTAATCCAGCGTATAACCTATCCCGGGGCAAAATTTCAGCCAATTCCGTCCAGTAGTTTTGGCGTGAAAGAGTAACAAACATCCATCCATCTATACGTACAAACTTTCGCCTAAGCTCACGCCTTTTCCCAGCGGGGTAGGCAGAGACAATGAACCCACACTTGCAACGATCCCTACACACATCTTTCGCTTCATTCACTCTCATAACATTCTTCATACAAGCACGTCGGTTTAGCGTCGATCTTATTTGACCTTTTTATTTTATTAATAGGATATATCAATTTATAAAGTGAATGTAGCTTTAATAATAGGCTAGTTGACACTTTTTTGAAATTATTTTTATATGGTCACGAATGTTTTAACTAGATCAAGAAAAAAATATGGCATTTATTTGAGATCTAGAAAGCACTAAAATAAATATTTCAAAATTGGCTTGACATTTGGAGACAAAAACGATGTCAGACATGTTGATCTATATACATTATCTGTGTTCAAGAGGAATGACGTCATGACTCAGAAAGTGTAATAGAAAAGGATCGCGTTCATGTTTATTAACAAGATGTATGACGTCACAAAATGGCTGATAGCGTTTTCGGAAGTTAAAGACATAGACAAAATAAATAATTTTCATATTGAGTTTATACAAACATATTCAAGGTTTATGAACAGAAATTATTATATTTAGGTTCCATATGACAAATACTTTTAGAAATAAACATCATTGTAACATAATTCATTTCATATGTGTCAACTAGCCTATACAGTAACAATAACATAGGAAATTCGTTACAATAATAACCCTACAGTAATGAAGATATTCTTATAGGAAAGCGATGCCTAAAAAATATAAAAACCGGCCAAGTGCGAGTCGGACTCGCGCACGAAGGGTTCCGTTTCAGTTACAAGTGCGTACCTATTTTTGATATCAAGAATAAATAAAAAACCGGCCAAGTGCGAGTCGGACTCGCGCACGAAGGGTTCCGTTTCAGTTACAAGTGCGTACCTATTTTTGATATCAAGAATAAATAAAAAAGCGTATGTTTATGAAATGAAATGTTATTTTATATTTTTATATTCGAGTTGATTGAATGAAAGCTAAATTGCGGTTCACGATTTATGACGTATTACAAAAAAACTACTTACAAGATCTCGTTCAAACCAATTTTCGGTGGAAGTTTGCATGGTAATGTATATCATATATTTTTTTTAGATTTATCATTCTCTTATTTTAGAAGTTACAGGGGGGGGGACACACATTTTACCACTTTAGAAGTGTCTCTCGCGCAAACTATTCAGTTGAGAAAAAAAATATATTAGAAACCTCAACATCATTTTTAAGACCTATTCATAGATACCCCACACGTATGGGTTAGATGAAAAAAAATTTTTTGGGTTTCAGTTCTATGTATGGGGAACCCCAAAATTTATTGTTTTTTTTCTATTTTCGTGTGAAAATCTTAATGCGGTTCACAACATACATCTACTTGCCAAGTTTCAACATTATAGTTCTTATAGTTTCGGAAAAAAGTGGCTGTGACATACGGACGGACAGACAGACAGACAGACAGACAGACAGACAGACAGACAGACAGACATGACGAATCTATAAGGGTTCCGTTTTTTGCCATTTGGCTACGGAACCCTAAAAAGGCAATTTCACACGAACTCACGAAGTTATTATAATTCTCATAGGTAGTTTATTTTTTTGTGATAACGAGATTTTTTTATTGTGTTTTATTTTGCATGCTGCTTGTTAACTTAGATAATTGCCTCATTCCGTCAAAATTTTGTACAGACCGTTATATCTATTATATTATGTATACTAGCTGACCCGGCAGACTTCGTACTGCCTCAATCGATACATAAAAGACCTAAACATTTGTATAAAATAAACTGGGCCGTAGAGACTTCGTTTATGCGGTACTCCTACCCCTACACTACCCCCACCCTACACTACCCCTACCATACACTACCCCTACCCTACACTACCCCTACCCTACACTACCCCTACCCTACACTACCCCTACCCTACCTCTACCCTACCCCTACCCTACACCTACCCTACCTCTACCCTACCCTACCTCTACCCTACCCCTACCCTACACCTACCCCTACCCTACACCTACCCCTAATCTACCCCTACCCTACCCTACACCTACCCTAAAAAATCTTAGCAAAAAAATAAAGCTCAAATTGACTCTACATTTTAGTTAGAAAACGTTTGTATGGGAAAAAGAAAAAGGCTGCTTTAAGGGGTTTTCAGGCAACTACTAATAAATTAAAAATTAATTAAAAAAACATTGTCCAGCGGACAAAATTGTGAATCTAAACCATTCCCAGATCCCCTTGAACACACACAAAAAATTTCATCAAAATCGGTCCAGTCGTTTGAGAGAAGTTCAGTGACATACACACTCACAGAAGAATTATATATATAAAGATGTTTTCTTGTTAATGGAATAACCACGTACTTACTTGTTAGCTCAGATCAAATGAAAAGTAAGACGAAGCGCTGTCGAACAATATACTGAGCCTGAGGTTTTAACACCTGAAGTAAAAAGAGGGGGGTGGGGGGGGCAAGTTTGGCGGGTTTATCTATGTGTGTCTGTCTGTGGCATCGTAACTTCCGAACAGGTGCAGCAATTATGATTTGGTTTATTTGTTTGAAAAGTAATTTCATCGTGAGTGGTCTTAGGTATTTTTGATGACAATAGGTTCAGCCGTTTATAAGATATAGGAAATGAAAGTGGGAATATACAACCAAATGCTTGCAAATATCGCCAAGTGGGGTATATCAGCCCGTATAACGTCCACTGCTGAACATAGGCCTCCTCCCGGAGGAGGGTATTTGCCATAGTCACCACGCTTAGAAAGCGGGTTGGTGACCGCAGTATTATGTTGTAATACACAGGAAAACGTTGCTGCCCGTTCCCTGGTATACGCTTGTTATAGATGATGTTATAACAATCGGGACCAACGGCTTAACGTGCTTTCCGAGGCACGGAGGGTTGTCACTCAACCAACTAGACCCGGAAAGAAATCTTAGAATTTACACAACGATTTCTTGTCCGGTGTAGGAATCGAACCCACGACCTCCGAGATTTAAAGCGAGCCAAATACCGCTACGCTACGGAGGTTGTCATATAAAAAGCTGTTTTACACGAACTCACGGAGTTATTAATTTTCATATTATATTTTTTGTTATGACGAGAATTTCTTATTGTCGCTTATATTGTATGCTGCTTGTTAACTTAGGTAATTGCCTTATTCCGTCATAATTTTGTACAAACCGTTATGTCTAGGTAGATCTATTATTATATATTTTTTTGATAAATGCAAACCACATTGTAATTTGTAACAAAGTAATGTGATTCAGTGTAATGGCGAATCTTTAGACACTTAAATTTTTTATTTAACTAAACAAATAAGCAATTCGATTCTTTTTACATATATTATTATTAATTTGAGTGGCACAGTCTGAACCTCGACGAACGTTTTCTGACCAAATTGGAGACATCCTCGCAAAAGGTCAAATAAGATCCACCCTAAACCGACGTGCTTGTATGAAGAATGTTATGAGAGTGAATGAAACGAAAGATGTGTGTAGGGATCGTAGCAAGTGGCGGTCCATTGTCTCTGCCTACCCCGCTGGGAAACAGGCGTGAGCATGTATGTTTGTATTATTAATTTTATTTACATATTAATATTCTATACTCATATAAAGCTGAAGAGTTTTTTTGCTTGATCGCGATAATCTCAGGAATTACTGGTCCGATTTGAAAAATTCTCGATTTTTTGGTATTACCTTTAGAATATTATTAAAATTCACGTTATTCATTGCCAGACACTTAACATCGTGGCAACCCCTTGCCGGACACCTTTAATGTTAATGACATTATAATTGACAGGGTGTCTGGCAAGGGGTTGCCACGATGTTAAGTGTCTGATGTAATTAGATTGGTATTTTACACACCTTTAATGACGTTTATCTGCCAAAGCCACTGTAACCCAAACTTCATAATGATCCGTCGTTCTTACCTGTGTTGGGAGCATGCGCTGACAAGCTTTCAGCTTTTATAAAATAACGTAGGTCTGGGGTTCACGGGCTCTTAGACCAATAGCCCATTTATCGAGGAACGCAATGGGCTATTTATATTTTATCATGTAGTTCCTATGAGGACGGGAGCTACGCGGTGGAAACTGAGCGCGGGAAGCTAGTACATACGTATAGCAAAAAAACTGCCATATTTTCCATTAGGTATGTAGTACTCCACAGAAAATGAAGATCTTCTTAGCCGGGCGAGGTGGTGTGCCCGGCGACCGACGGCCATTTGTGACTGTTCGGAACTTGTATATGTTCGAATTGGCTTGCGAACTTGTATTGCGCGATACAGGTTAGTTGGGATGCTAGGTGCTAGATGGCGCTGCTCGTCTACTAGTAGTTTGTGTGCGGCTACTGTAGATGTCGCTACAGGTACAACCAGTTCAACATATTTCTATAAATTACTAAACAGGTGATATTTCTACGGGTGTACGTTGTTTTATAGCTAATAGTTTTATAGAATTTCGTTTAACATTTTTTTTTTCACATATTTTCGTTTCATAGAATAATCAATACACATAATAGTTACTTTGAAGATTTTTAAATCATTGCACCGGTAGCTCAGTGGTTACGATAGTTGCCTCTGAGACCTGGTGTTCTGGGTTCGATTCCCACCCGGGACAATTATTTGTGTGAACCACAAATAGTTGTTCTGAGTCTGGGTGTTCTTTGTGTCCGTGAAATGTATGTTTGTAAAGTCCCCCGCGACGCAGGGATTTATTTCCCTAGTGCGGGAGTTGTCTTTAAAAAAAAAAAAAAGTAAAGATAGATTGATTTTTGTTCCACGTAAAGTTTAAGGTTAGAATAATCATATCATAGAAAAACAAATCAATTATTCTTTATCATTATAATTTGTATGGAATTTGGATCTGGCTGGCGTTGTGGTCAACCACTATGGTGGTTCTAAGCTTTTTAAATATTATATGAAACATTTTCTGGGAAACGAAATTCTATGAAATTTCTGTCTGCGAAACAAGGGGCTCCCTATTTTTACAGATGATGTGTTTCTGCTGCCGCTATAATAATAATAAAACAAATATTTAAGTGGGGCTCCCATACAACAAATAATGAAAGAAATAACACTTTCTTTCTTTCTTTCCATAAAACAAACACGACTTTTTGCCATATTTGCTCGATATATATATTTTAAATGACTGTTTTTATTTCAGGTAGCATCATTCTTCACGGCACTAAAAGCGAAGCACCACGACGGAGGCTGGACACCGCATTATGAACATCACAGTAAGTTTCATAATCATCATCATCATCAGCCCGTACAATGTCCACTGCTGAACATGGACCTCCTCCTTGGAGAAAGTTTTGTCATAGTCACCACGCTTGACAGGCGGATTGGTGACCGTAGTTCGATTTTGTACATTATACTCACAAGGGAACGTTCCTGCTTGTACTCTGGTACATACTTGTTATAGATGATGTAATAACATTCGGGATCAACGGCTTAATGTGCAAGGAACCGGATTTGATGATAGCTCATTTGGGTCCCAACATTTTTTTGTACATAAATGACATGAAATGTTGGGACCCAAATGTTGTCCCATTTCTGAAGTACATTTATTATTAAATTGTAGTTCAGTTGTGGGGTTTTTGAGGAGTTTTGATGATGTAATGACAATTGCGAACAAAACGGCTTAACGTACTTTCCCTTAACCAGTGACAGAGAACATCTATGATTAACACACACGACCCGCCCCGGCTTCACACGGGTACAATGCTGATGTATTATACATATAAAACTTCCTCTTGAATCACTCTATCTATTAAAAAAATCCGCACCAAAATCCGTTGCGTAGTTTTAAAGATCTAAGCATAGGTCAGTAGGGAAACCGTCTTTGTTTTATACTATGTAGTGATGTGTTTTGGCAATGGACTTCTCAAATATATGTGTCTGGGCCTGAATGAAAGAAAAAAAAAACAACTTTATTGATACAAGTCCTTAACAATTTGCTTAGAATCTAGGTATCGTTCATTATGCATTAAAGGCGTACAAGAAATGTAACCCTGCCTCTTAAACTAGGAACACCTGTGACATAGGAGACAGTGGTCTGCTGCGGCTTGGACACTATATAACCCTTATTACAATAGGAGTGGTATTGCGGCGGTAGAACTATCCTTTGTACAGAATGCACGTTAACCCATTGATCTCGTCATAACATCATCAATGAAAGTTCTAACGCGGCCGTAGTCCAATGGCTAGGGCGTCGGCTTTGCGATCATGTGGTCGCCGGTTCCAACCCAACATTCATTTTTTTTTTGTTGTGTGGGATATTGCTTTTACGCATTCCCACCGCCGCTGCAGAGTATTCGCGCTGGTGGTGGGATATGTGGGACTCACCCTCTCCATAGCGTGGTATGCTAAGTTAGCATACCACGCTATGGAGAGGGTGAGTCCCACAGGGTGAGTCCTCGTGGTTTGAGTTAGCAATGCTAACTACAGCACTACAGGACAGGACCCTACACCACTAAAACCCCCCGACACTCCTTCGATCCGCCGTTGGCGGGGACCGGGTACGCATAAGCAATCCGACCCCCCGACGGCAAATACACTCATTGCACTATACCGACGTGAACCCACTCGTAACACAAGCATTTAAGCTTAGCACGAGGGGTTAACAAGAAGCGTTTATAATAGGCAGCAGCGTTCATATGTTCAATACTGGATATTATAGGGTCTGGCGATGAAATGGATTAAGGTTTTGGTGGAGGCAGACTATTTGATAGAATTAAACGTAATTTTCTTCCCTAAAATGCACTTAGTTATATAATGTACAAACGTAAGCTATACACACTCGCACCTATAAAAACATTTTCTCCTTACTTCAGTTATCTAACAAAATCTTGTTTTTCAAAAAACTTCACATTCTTTCTATGTTTTTGATACTAAATTTAAATTTTGATAATTATAAGTTTAGTCCACCGGCAGGATTCGAACCTACTTACAATCTAAGGTAAACCTCTTAATGCCCTGACCATTTAGACTCGCTAATTTGGATGCAAAAAGGAATAAGGAATTGGGGGATATCTTTGCTCAGCAGTAGGATAGAAAAGGCAAAGAAAAAAAAAATTGTATTCGCCAAGGAGTTACAGTTTTGCCTTAGATAACAGGTTCGATTCCTGCCTGTGGAATTTATTCTCAAACTTGAAGCTTAGTGATCTCATTTCTCTTTGCAGGTGCTTATGAGAGAAATCTTAAAGGTCAGTATACGAATTATTTCTTAAATATCTTAATATAGGTGATATAATAGTTTATTGTAAAATAAGATTTTGTTGATAACTTAATTAGGGTAACACTTCGATTTTTAACCCTTAGGTGGTACAAGTTGATCCCTATAAGGAAATAATAGCTGTAAAACTAGTGTTTGTAAGTTTTTCTTTCAGTAAATCAGTCTGTATTGTTCTTTTATGTGTTTACATAAGTAGGTCTTACAGTAGTCAGATTCACCATTTCATTTCACATTAATACAGGGTTATTTTTAAAACAATAACAACCTTTCAGGGGGTGAAAGTACTGATGATTACAAGCAACTTTTACTATGGAACCGACCCTGAAATCGTGAGAAAAAATACGCTATTCCATAAATTTTGTTGAGGAAAGTGAACATAAATGTATGGAACAGCAGATTTTTTTTTCTCGATTTCACGGTTGATCCCATAGTAAAAGTTGCTTATAATCATCAGTACTTTCACCCCCTAAAAGGTTGGTAATATGTTAAAAATAATCCTGTAATTATTATACCTTCACGGTGCAAACAAAATCCGTTTTGGGTTTTACTTTACACAGCAGACATATTGTCAATTATTCAAATTTTTATTAAGTGGTGAGAAACAAAAATAATAGGTAAGCATGAAGAATAAAAATTTACCAATATTTTTTGGTAATCTAGCTGACGGAATAAATTGTTTTTTTTATTCTTCATACCTATTAAATTATATCGCAATTAGTTTTGTCTCTTCACCGCCTTTTTTTAAGTCATAATACAGAGACGTGTATATCAGTGGAGATTTTGTATATAGGAGCCCTGTTAGGGCACAGTAGCTATATTTTAAGTGTATTATCAATATAAACATAAACTTAAAAATAATGTCTTGTTAAACATAAACAAATGATATATCATGGGTTTAGTAATTTAAATAAATAAATGTTCCCCAGGTTCCTACTACCCCGCCGGCTGGAACTCCTACGGCTCTGAAGTGAGCCACGATCACTCCTCATCATACAAGCATCATCACGAGGAGACACCATTCGAAGCAGAGTACAGTGAAGTGCCCAAAATCCACAGTTAAGATGACCATAGAGTACACGCGAGTGGTAACTAAGGAATACAAGACAATCAACGTTAAAATAAACTAATCAGTTGTCAAAACTCTTGTTAAATATCAAAAGACTATTTTAAAAGCATTATGAAATACTTTGATTTGATTATTTAATATAATGAGTTACTTTTTTTACCGTCTTGAAAATAATAGGGCCTGATATGTAAAATGTCATCGTTTTTTTTTTTTTTTTTACTGACTTATAGTGAAAATCGTTACGGCAAAGATGCGTACATAAGTAGGTAGTCACGCTATTTAGCTCACTCTTTTCATTCATATGTGATTGCGGCCTAGGTATTAAAGGTACCTATTTTATTATTTAGCACGCGCTATGTAGGGTGTATTTCTTTTAAATCATTTATTGAATTTTCGTAACTCTTAAAACCGACATACTATAGTACACAAATACTGTGGTGTATAGATTCTATTCCTCTTACACAACACACCATATTATTATAAAGACGGTAAAAAAGTCACCCAGTATACAGGGTTATTTTTAAACCACCAACAACCTTTTGGGGAATAGAAGCGAAAAAAAAATCTGCTGTTCCATACATTTATGTTTACTTACCTCGACAAAATATATGGAACAGCTGATTTTATTTTCGCGATTTCAGGGTTGGTCCCATAGTAAAAGTTGTTTACAATCATCAGTACTTTCACCCTCTAAAAGGTTATTGGTGTTTTAAAAATAACCCTGTGGTATTAAATGAATAATTAACATCAATATCGAAAAACATACCTACGACATTTTGAGTGTAGGTATGTGGTACTGGATGCTTTTCTTAATTCATGTTTCAGAGCCTGAATTTGATTTGACAGCTAAGTTAAGTTGAATTAACATTAGATAATTTTTTGGTGGTTTATACAAGCATATTTTGCATTTTTTTAATAGGTATTTAATCGCATATCAGATAATTATAATATGAACATAGAATGTAATATCAAAAATATTTATTGTTCACCAAATGTAAGGTACAAATGAAGGAGTAAAAGGGGTTTCTCAGTGGTTATAAAATTACCTCAACCTAACCCATCCGAGTCGGACTGCTCTGAGTCGGGGCTCCAGTGATGTATCCTTAGTATTTTTGTTACTATACTCAAAAAAAAGTATATTTGATGAGTAGCTATCTATACTAATATAATGAGGAATGATTTTATAAAAATAAAAATCGGATCCAATAAGCCCCAACTGAGAAGATGCGGCGAAACAAAGTCAGTGGGTTATTCTACTGCCGGTTTTAACACGACCCACACGAGACGGTCCGGCGAAACATACTTAAATAGTAGTCTTTGGTCCAGTTACTTGTTACTATTATTTATTTGGCATACACATTATTTACCCGAACGGTTGTCTTTGTAATATTTGATTATTAATGTTTTTATACTAATAGAAAAGAAGCTTATTAAGTCAGAACTAGCGGTCTATTAATGTATCACATGTAATAAGGGCGATTACAGATAGTTCAAAGAACATCACACTATTATGCTTACTATTTTACTTAGATACAGGGTCTCTAGGAAGTGTTATGCAGGAAGGTTCATGAGACCAAACACCTTTATCCTCAATTATTATTAATTATTGTATGTTTGATTGTTTTACCATCATTTACATTTGGATAACAATTTTAATGTTATAGTGTAATTTTATATCATATACAATTTGAAATACCAACGTCATGAAAGCTAGTTAAGAAAAAATAATGCAGATGAATAATTTAAATAAGTAAATAACAGTTTTTCAAAGAATAAAAAATATATTGATAAACAATTCTAATACCTATATATATTAGGATTGTTTTTATAACAACTTAATAAAGTACACTAATATTATATAATGATTTTTTTTAAATTGTGTTTATACAAAATAGTATGTAAGTTATTTATTGAAAATTAAATTAAGAATTTTTTATTTATTTATTCTAATGTACGTTACATTAATTGTAACACAAAACAAATAAGAGCCAGTTTATAATTAATTGATTAAGCTATTTTAATACTTTTATAAGTTGATATATGTAAAAGTTTATTTTTTAATTCTAACACGTATTTAAGATAAAATGTCGCATTTTTTTTGCCTTTAAGTTATAAGCAATCGCAGGAAGCTAATCACATAACGATATGACGATGACTTCGATAAAGATGTCTTCATTATTATAGGGTAATTGTAACGCATGAATAATAAACGATGAGTAGGGATGACATTCACATTTTTTAAATGTAATTTTTTTAATTTAATGTCTATATGAATAAAGAAATTTTGACTTAGACTAAAAGGGGCTAAACCTAAGCTGCAGGTTCGAATCCTGCCGGTGGTCGAAATTTATAAAACTCAATTTTTAAAAATTCACATTTTATCAAATTCATATTATTTTTGTTACCTGATTAGCTTGCAGAATACATTAGATTGTATAGCAAATGCATTGAACATGTTAAGATCTCACACAAAAAAATATTAACAATAAAGATAGTTAAGAGATGTATTTTAAAGTAACACTTTATAATATAAAAAGTCCTCTCAACCGATTTCGGCCACGATCTCTGAGGAGATCGGACAATCTGTATGGAGATTAGCCATCTACGTAGGACATATTATAGTGCATAAGTGTGAGCGCAATATGAAAATAGAGGGATATGTTGGAAAAGGACGGCCAAAAGATGGAAGGACTGTGAAAGATGACATGTGTGAGTATGGAAGAGACGTCTTATAGGGAAAAATGGAAGAGGATGACATATGCCGACCACAAATAGATAATGGGAGCAGGGCAGGGAGATGATGATGAAGTGCGAGCGCAAATACAAATGCACTCTCTTCCTTTACTCTCAAAATTCGGTGGGAGGCTACGGCTTTGGGTTGATACTTAAGATTTTTCTAAATAGAAAATTTGTATCAAATCAATAAAAATTTACAAAGATACAGAGCAGTAACATACTATCAAATTCAGGAGAGGGGGGCTTGTGACCTCACTATAAGGTAAAATTGTACCTAGAAGTGACGTCACACGCTTTAACGCGCTGTATCTTCGTCAGTTTTTGTTTGAGGAACGGAAAAAAAATACGTGTCCAATATCTTTTGGTAATCTAACTGACGGACTATAGATATAGAATAGATTTTTTTAGTCTTTATGCCTATTTTAGATTTTTTATTGCGTTTTTAATTGTACGTTCCTAAAGATGTTTGTTCGTGGTAATAACTACATTATTCCTAATCGTTTTATGTAATTTAATTCTTATAATATACTTGATGTTATTTATTATAAAAAGTATTTTGAACAACCAATTCATGATATCAAATATACTGAAAAAATATATTTTATAAGATAAACTAAGAATTTTTCTTTTTAAATGAATGTCGTGTCATCTCTCCGCCACTGGAGATAATTTTATTTTGGTCAATGTCTAATAACTTGACGAGGCAAAGGGAGTGTGTGATGATCGCAGCAGGTGGCGTTCTGTAGTTTCTGCCTACCTCCAAGTCTCGAAAGGCGTGATTATATGTATGTATGTCTAAGAACTTGTACAACATACTTACTATTATAATATAAATATATTCGTCGCGATGTGCCAAAAGCGCTTTTGTAAAAGGAAACAGTTACTTCGCTAAATGACGCTCAGTCAAGACGTTGAACATTACATTCAACGACTTGACGAGTTGCCCTTTAGTCATTCAATTAAATGTCGTCATTCAATGCACGCGCTAGTCATTCAACCAGATGACTGCGACATAATATATACTCCACAGACGATTTTCGGCCGCGGCGACCACTTCAACTCCGTTCAAGTTGTCGTTGGCGTGCTCGAATATGGCTAACATAACCGATCTAATTTAAGATATATATATAGATACATTAAGTATGTTGTCTATCTATACTATACATAAACATAAAATATAGACAATAATAAGAATTCATGACAGTCATACAACACATACAATTTTCATTAAATTTATATTTATTAGAACATTTATATAAAATAAAAATGCATTTATAATTTTAAGGTAACTTTATTTATTGTCAATAAAACATTGTCAAAAAAATGGACGGAATTTCATTTTTTCCTTACAAATAGTCTAAGATCCAGGACAACAAATAACATTTTGTCAATAACACGAATAAAGTCATAATCTTTAAAAATAAATCTACAAGCTTTAATAAGTATGTATAAAAATGATATAATATAAAATTAAAATAGTATAAAAAACATATAAATATCACATTTGTTTTGAGCTCAAAAGTCATACAGAGATTCAATACTATACCATAATTATTATAAAAATAATAAATTACTTTTATACAGGTTTGATACGACAGAGGGGCTTTCCTTTAAACTGCCTATACTAGGTACCATTTCCAAGCTCTGTACCAAAAATCAATTAAATAGGAGCAGTAGTTTAGTCGCAAATGATTTTTTAAGTTTTTGCGGCGTTTGAACACGATGTATCTTTCCTAACAGCTGATTATGTCTACGCATAGGTCATGCACCTTAAAACGATAAATCTGAGTATAACCTACGATGCGTTGTTGCCGCTCTGACGCAAATCATTGCAAAACATCCCGCACCGGCGGGCGCGACGTTGCCGCTTTGCTAGGTCAGTGAAATTTATTTACAAAGGGTGGTTACGTTTTACTCTGATTTGTAAGCTATTTAGTTTGTTTGAAAGAAAAAAAAACTCAATTTGGTTGCTTTTTATTTTAATACCGTATCGGATTAATTAAAAACACGTATAGTAAACGTAGCGTAATTTAATGGCCCTCTGTCGTATCAACCCTGTATATAGACTGGACCTTCAGAACATATCAATTGAAGGGTACATTTAAAGTACAGGGAATGTCCAAATCAATAGATTTAGAGAAAAATGCAAATTTTAAAAGTTAGGATGTAAGTAGCGGTATTTGGCTCGCCTTGAATCTTGGAGGTCGTGGGTTCGATCCCCACACCGGACATGAAAATCTTTGTGTAAATTTTAAGATTTCTTTCCGGGTCTGGTTGTTTGAGGGACTACCCTCCGTGACTCGGAAAGCACGTTAAGCCGTTGGTCCCGATTATTATAGCATCATCTATAATAATCGTATATCAAGGAACAGGCAGCAGCGTTTCCTTGTGTGGTGCCACATAATACTGCGGTCACCAACCCGCCCGCCAAGCGTGGTGACTATGGCAATACCCTCTCGGGAGGAGGCCCATGTTCAGCAGTGGACGTTATACGGGCTGATGATGATGATACAATAGCCACTCGAACTACATGCAGACTAGCCGCACCATCTAGAACGTACATGGACAACTCAACAACAATTCTACATCGAAAAAAGGTCTTTTCAGCGCCATCTGTATACTTTTTTTAAGTTTGTGATTGTGTACCATACATAAAGATAGAAAATAAAAATTTGTTTCAATAAAAATAAATTGACTACGCACGTAAAATTTACAGTTGGTACAAGTTAGCTGATCAATTAAAGGGTACTCGCAAACAACCCTGTTTGTTCGAGTAACATTTTGCGCAGTTAATTAGAAAGGACTCGATCTACTCATAGGAAAAAATTAAGATGACAATATCATGTAGACCGCAATCGTTTTTTTTTTTATTTTACTAGCAGACTTTTTGCAGTCTACTAGTATTCTTGTTAACTCCTCTTGCTAAGCTATAATGCTTGTGTTACGAGTGGGTTCACGTCGGTAGTGCAATGGGTGGGGTTCGAACCGGCGACCTCAAGATCACAAGTCCGATGCACTAGCTATTGTGTTACGGCCTTTTAAATATGTATTAATTCAAAGTCGGCAAGCAGTCTTTATGCTTCGAATCCCAGTCTATATATAATAGTAACTAAAAATAATTAATTAAAGCTACAATTGTGATGTAAAACAATACAAATAGATAATAAATATCGAGAAATCTAAAATTACAATATCATTTTGGAATGTAAAAAAATATCCCTAAGGTATGAGCAGAGCGAAAATATATTGCTGCCTCTCTCACACGTATACATGTATTTAGATTCTTGATTTTGTGACATCAATCTTAATAACAATACAAAAATGGCAGTGGAAATGCTAAATTTTAGATCATGAGTTATTTACTAAATATTTACAAATTCATATTAATGTTTAATAAAATTTTAAACTAAAAAAAAAAAAAAAAAAATTACAAATTGACTTTTTTTGTTACAATACGAAAAATGTGTACTTATTATATTGATAATGGTTTTCAAAAATCAGGCCGTAATGATTACAATTTACAGTTTGAGTTCGTAGCTTAAAAGGCTAAAATATACATATTAACGCATTTATACAAAAAGAACTCTTCTATCTGCGCGGCTATACACAAGGTTTACACACACACACAGCGCCACGCGCATAGATTATTTAAACTTTATATATACAGGCTAAGGGTAAACACCGTTGTCACTGAAACCATAGGTAGTTAAAGTATTTATAAAAATGTTTATTTAAATTTAAAAATACATAAACGTATTTTTCATTCTTAATTTTAAAAAGTTTCTTTTGGACACCGTCCTTAAATTCATGGATACTATGCGCCCGAGTCAGCCCGCCCCACTGCAAAGGGCGCTGACCTGCTGCACTGGCCATCCGTTTTAACTACCTACATAAGTTTTAACTAATATATAAGGTAAAATAATTTAGAGGAAAAATTGAGATTTTACAAAAAAAAAATTTATTGCATTTTCGTTGTATCAGTGGTACCACTGCTCTCAAGGATAACGGTGTTTACACTAACACCCTGTATATATATTGGTTGTGTAACACCCTGTATATACATTAAAGCCAAATTGTGCAGCAGTATTTATAATAAAGATTATCTTTGTGACATAAATGCTTGAGATTGAATCGCTCCAATTTAAATGTAAAATAAAGAATTTTGTAATTAGGTTATTAAAATATTGTAAATTTTATTATTTTTAAAAGTTGTTTGGCAGTGTTTCTCAGTAGCCACGTCACGCACTGCACGGTAGATGAGTACATACGACGATTTCGACGAATATATGTAACCATTTTTACCGAATAGATGAATTTGAATTATTTGAAACACATCACTCAACAAATAGACAGTGATAACAAATCTCGGCGGTATCGTAAGGACACCATATTCAATTAATGTGACATCACACACGCATGTTAAAAATCAATAGGCTAGTTGACTCATATGAAATTATGTTACAATGATGTTTATTTCTAAAATTATTTGTCATATGGAACCTAAATATAATAATTTCTGTTTATAAAACTTGAAGATGGTATAAAACTTAATATGAAAATGTTTTTAATATCCGAAAACGCGATCAGCCATTTTGAGACCTCATAGGTCTAATTTAAAAACAAGAACGCGACTCTGTACTATTACATTTTCTATGTCAAGACGTCATCGTTCTAAGATTGACGTCATTACACAGATAAATTATAGACCAACATGACTGACATCGTTTTCATCTCTATATGTCACGTCAATTCAAAAATTATTAATTTAAACGCTTTCTAGATCTAAAAAAAATACAATATCTATTTCTTGGTCTAGTAAAGCCATTCATAACCATATAAAAATATTTTCAAAAAATGTCAACTAAAAAAAATTGTCCAATTGATATTATGATAATACGTCCAATACAAAAAAAAAACATGTCAATTTTCATTAAAAAAAATATGCTTTATGTCCATTTATGCCAGAGGCCTATGACCAGCAGTGGACATCCTACGGCTGTAATAATGATTTTATTTTTTTATAGATTATTAGCAGAATTTTTGCACATTAGTAATCTTATTAACCCCTCGTGCTAAGCTAAAATGCTTGTGTCACGAGTGGGTTCACGTCGGTAGTGCAATGGTTGGAGATCGAACCACATGACCGCAAGTCCGACGCCCCAACATACCGCTTAGATGCCGATCAAATCATAACAAATCAGTAATCTTAAAACATACACTCAAAAATATACACAAAGTTATTAAAATCGAATCACTAACCAAACCCAACACACTATTACTACCAAACCAGTTATACTTCACTTTCTTCTTAGTCAACCTCCTTTTATCGACCACCAATTTTTTTGCCCACGAATTATAATCTTTCGGCACACTCTGGCACTGAGACGGATGCCATTTCCTCGGCGTATTATTAGAATTTTTCGCTTGAATACATATTTCTATGTCAGAATTAGATTTTAAAGCGTTTTTCAGTTCTTCTTCTATAGAAATGGTTAGAGATCGTAAGTTGTACGATATATCTGTGGTATAAAAAAGCTTGTTTTTGAGATTTCGGATGTAGATCACGAAATCGGCGATGTCCTCGTCGTTGGATACAAACCAGTGAGCGTATATTGATGGTTGTGAACTGAAATTAAATAAAAAATATAAAACACTACTTTTTAAATTATTTTGATTAAATAAGGCTAACGTTTGACCATAATCTCGCTTGATGGAAGACGAAGATAAGGCCTTAGATGATACACGCTTGCCTAGAAAGTGTCTGTTCACTTTAGTTTTCGGTTAATTCCGCGTATGTCCTGTTTCCGTCGCAATATCAGCAATTAATGAAGCCTATGTTTCATGACGACCTCCGTAGCGTAGTGGTATTTGGCCCGCTTTAAATCTCCGAGGTCGTGGATTTGATCAACACTCCGGACAGAAAAACTTTGTGTAAAGTCTAAGATTTCATTCCGGGTCTGGTTGGTTGAGGGACTACCCTCCGTGCCTCGGAAAGCACGTTAAGCCGTTGGTCCCGAATTTTATAACATCATCTATAATAATCGTATATCAAGGAACCGGCAGCAGCATTTCCTTGTGTGTTCCAACATAATTCTGTACACCAATCCGCCTTACAAGAGTGGTGACTAAAAATCCTCCCTCGGGACGAGACCAATGTTCTACCAGCTGATGATGAATAGATTACCAAAAAATCTCATATTAAACACTTACTATTGTACATCTCTGAACGCCAAATCCGGTTCCGTTACAAAATCGAACACACTCTCCCCTTCAGTATTGCTAGCTTCCAATATTTTTCCGTCCGTTTCAGTGTTGCCGCTGCACAATAATCTTTCCTCGTCCACAGACAATATATTTTCATTTAACAAAGGTATTGGTTCAGAACAGGTTAAGTTTTGATATTTTTGATCCATTTTTAGTAATGAAGGCGACATTCGATTTAAATAATGTTTTAGGGGACGAATGAAACAGTCACATTTGAGGTGGTTTCCTGAAAAAATATTTTTTAAATTACAAATTTAATTCTTTATAATATAGAATAATATCTGTAACTGCCATACTGTATCTCTTTTCAAAAAAAGAGTGAAAGAACACTATCTGTCCTCTTCGTGATAATATTAATATTAGTGTATGTATTATAACTATTTATCATTGTATTATGTATTAAAGTATATGTGTAGTTATTGTATGTATGTATATCTACCCACACACTATTATTTCTTTCTTTATTTTCATCTCTTCTTTCGCGGGTCTACTGGAAGAGATATCGTTAGAAATAAGTGGTACCTTAGTACATTTCCTTTTGTTTATTTTTATTGACTATATTTCTTGTGAAAATAAAAAAATATAGTTTTTTTTTTTTTTTTTACTTCATATAGGCTTACGTTTGACCATAATCTCGCTTGATGGAAGGCGAAGATAAGGCCTAAGATGATACACGCTTGCCTAGAAAGTGTCTGTTGACACTTGTTGTTGTTGTTGTTGATGTTGATGTGTAGATTAATAATGGCCGCCGAGATCGCGGGTGTTACAAAGTATCTTTTCGGGTTTGGTTGGTGAGGGACTACCTTCCGTGAAATGAAATGAAAATGAAATGAAAAGGAACGGGCAGCAGCGTTTCCTTGTGTGGTGCCACATAATACTGCGGTCACCAACCCGCCCGCCAAGCGTGGTGACTATGGCAATACCCTCTCGGGAGGAGGCCCATGTTCAGCAGTGGACGTTATACGGGCTGATGATGATGATACAATAGCCACTCGAACTGCATGCAGACTAGCCGCACCATCTAGAACGTGCATGAACAACTCAACAACAATTCTACATCGAAAATCGTCTTTTTAGCGCCATCTATATCAAGCGTATACCAGGGAACGGGCACCAGCATTTCCTTGTGTTACAACATAATACTGCAGTAACCAATCCACCTGCAAAACGTAGTGACTATTACTAAAACCCTCCCTCGGGAGGAGGCCCTTATTCAGCAGTGAACGTTGTACGGGCTGATGAAGATGATGATTATTTTCTTTACAATATTAATAAAGATTAATAATGTCCGCCGAGGTCGCGGGTGGTCCAAAGTTTCTTTTCGGGTTTGGTTGGTGAGGGACTACCCTCCGTGCCTCGGAAAGCACGTTAAGCCGTTGTTCCGGATTGTTATAACATCATTTATAATAAGCGTATGCGAGGGAACGGGCAGCAGCATTTCCTTGTATTACAACATAATACTGCGGTCACCAAACTATTGCAAATCCCTGCCTCTTCTGCAGTGGACGTTATACGGGCTGATGATGATGATGATTTAATATTCTTACCTTGAAAATACACTTCTAAGCCTTCTTTCTTCACCTTTTTCACCAGCTCAGGCTCAAAGCTGCTTAGCTCATTATTCCTAACGTCTAACTTTCTCAGATATTTAGCCTTGCTTATACTGTCGGTAGGCAAAGCTTGTAGACTGTTATTCTGTAGGTACAACTCTATTATGTTGTCGGGAAAACTAAATTTGGCTTCAGCTGTAAATTAAAAATAAATTTTAAATTCGGTTCAAAACTAAAAAAAAACGTTCAAAAATGTATAAAATCATGAATCAAACAAAAGTAATGATTTCGGAGATTCTTATAGTCTTTCTTATTCGGGTGTCACAACGGTGTGACACGGTCTTTTTCTATCTACCTACGGAGGTAGATAGAAAAAGACCCGTAGGGTGTGGTCTTCTAATAATATATGTGAATATTGCATAATAATTCGAGTAACAATGATAACTACTGGTCGTCCGTTATTCGAAATTCAAACATAATTAAAAAAATATTAGCTTTCTGTATTCTTCTAATATTATAAACGCGAAAGTTTGTAAGTATGGATGGATGGATATTTGTTACTCTTCCACGCAAAAACTACTAAACGGAATCCATACATTCGTAAAAACTTTAGCGTTTATAGTTTTTTTGCACACTACATTCTTGTTAACCCCTCGTGCAGGGCCGGATTTAGAAGTCCGGAAGCCCCGGGGCCTTGCCACAAATTAGTTTCCCTCTAAGTATGTAGAAAATTTGAAGTTTGTATACGTTTCAGGACGATTTGAATTCTGATATTTAACTGATTGTCTAATTTAAGTGAACAAGTATATGTAGATGAATAACTGATATTACAATATTTAAGAACTATTAAATTAATCATGTCCAAGCATCATGATTTTACAAAAAGTGTACGTAAAGGCACTACACCGAATAAATAAATTAAAGAAAGCTTGTAGAGTTTACTCTTCAGAATTTGAAAGATTTTAAATCTCTATTGTGGGGGGCAACAATAGAGGGGCTATTGTGAAGGCCCCGGGACAGTTGCCCTGGATGCCCTCCCTTAAATCCGGCCTTGCCCTCGTGCTAAGCTATAATGCTTGTGTAATGAGTGGGTTCACGTCGGTAGTGCAATGGGCGGTAACAAGATCACAAATCCGATGCCCCTAGTCATTTGGGCTAATGCCGCTTTAATATTAGTGGGATAGTAAGAAGAAATACTTACATGTACCAGACACCAAATCTTTCAGATTGTTGTTAGACAAATCCAGTATTTCCAAGGCAGTCAAGTTTCCTAGAACATCTGGAAATAATAAGTCAAAATATCACTTCACTGCATAGTATAAAACAATGTCGCTTCCCGCTGCCACTTTGGCCCTATGAGCTTCCCTATTGTTTCCGCTACGCCATGGAGATAACTATAAAATAAAACATGTTACTTACTATTCCTCACGTCATTAATGATATTGCCAGATAAATTTAATTTCTTGACTTTTTTAGTTCCGAGGGTCACGTCGACTGTGACCACCGGGATGTCATTGTAGCTGAGGTCCACCTCCTGCAGTCTGTACGGAATCCACGGGCTTGCAGGAAACATCTTTTTGGTGAGGAACCCAAATTTATTGTGACTCAGATTTATCTGAAAATGGGTTTTTTATAATATATTTTATATTTTCGGACGCTCATATATAGTTAGCCCCGAGGCTTTTTCTACTTCACCGGGCATAAAGGCGAGCAGAGCTCCAGCCTAGATAAATGGTACAAACTAAGCAACCTGTGCAAGAGGGCGTACCCTGTGGGGCTTGGACCTCGGCTCAGGGCGGTCGCTGGCAATGAGATGATGAGGGATTATAACTTTAAGTATTTTAGGGGAGTTTTGTACAACTGTCGCTCTACTTTACAGTTCGCGGGCCTTTAGGAGTTCGGGTCTACGAGGACTTGGGGTTATAAAGTTGTTTTTTATAATATTAATATACAGGGTTGCTGGAAATGTGAAGTATTCGTGTTAGAATGATGAACATTCAACAACGTTAGCCTGTGCTACGACATGATACCGCGGTCACCAGCTCGCCTGCTAAACGTGGTGACCCCTCCCGACCCTTAGTTTGCTAAGAACCTTCCGAAGCTCTCGTAGACCCGAAGTCCGAGAGGCCCGCGAACTGTAAAGTAGAGCGGCAGTTGCACAAAACTCCCCTAAAAAAACTAAAAGCCATAATCCCTCAATCTCCCCGTCAGCGACCGCCCTGCGCCGAGGTCCAAGTCCCACAGGGGACGCCCTCTTGCGCAGGTTGCTTAGTTTGTAGTGTTTAAACCATTTATCTAGGCTGGAGCTCTGCTCGCCTTTATGCCCGGTGAAGTAGCAAAAGCCTCGGGGCTAACTACATAAGTCCGTCCGAAAAAAACAACACCTTCCCCGGGAAAAGGAATTATACGGGCTGATGATGATGATGATGATTTGTTGACTTACCGATTCAAGCGAAAGACAGTCATCGAGTAATCCATGTGTTTTATTGTCAATCTTCTCCAGTTGGTTATAGGACAGGTCTAATTTCCTGAAACAATATAATAATTAATTAAAAACACAGATCAGCATCATCATCCTGCGCTTTTTTTTGTTGTCCTGGGGGAAATGCTATCACGCATGCTATTCGCGCGCTGGCGGTGGGATATGTGGGACTCGCCCTCTCCGTAGCGTGGTATGCTAAACTCATACCGCGAGGAGAGGACCCTACACCACTAAACCCCCGGACACTCCTTCGATCCACCGTTATCATCTTCCTGCCATGCCCCCATTATGTGGGCAGTCGACGTAATGTCATCCCTTAGATAAATGATTAGTCTCGCCGCCTTTTTTTGCCACGAGGCTTTTGCTACATTAGCCGACATAAAGGCACGAAAAGCTCCACCCTATGGTGTCCAATATATTTTTCTTTTCGGACTGACATGTGTAATTAGCCACTAGGCTTTTGTTATTATACCGGGCATAAATGCGAGCAGGGCGCCAACCTTTGGTATGCAAATAAGTACATTTTTCGGACAGATATATTTATTTAGCCTAGAGGCTTTTGCCACGAGGCTTTTACAATATTTCTTCTGCCTATCTTATGCAGAATATTTACGGTGTTGTTGGACGACAGGTTCAGCTTGAACATCGTGGGCAGGTTACCGAATGATGAAGGGTTCAGTTCTGTTAGGTTGGCCAAGAGACTTTTTTTACTCCACCTGGCATAACGTTCAGCAGTGTTTCAGCTTATAGTATGGTATGCAATTTTTTTCCGACGGATATATTTGTTTTGCCACAAGGCTTTAAAGTGAACAGTATTGCAGCCTATAATGTGCTATACAATTTCTTTTTCGGACGGTCTTAAGCATTAGCCATGAAGCTTTTGCCACGAGGCTTTTGCCACGAGGCTTTTGTCACGAGGCTTTTGTCAAGAGGCTTTTGTCTCGTGGCTTATACATGATTTCTTCTAACAATCTTAAACAGTATGCTTACCTCAAAGCTACTAATGATTTGAACGCCTCATTAGGTATCTTCTGCAAACCATTATTGCTAAGAGACAGATCCAAGAGTTGTTGGAGACCAAGAAACGTGTTCTTAGCTATGCTCACGATGTTGTTGGACGACAGGTCAAGCTTGAACATCGTGGGGAGGTTTCCAAATGATGAGCGGCTCAGTTCCGTTAGATTGTTGTTCTGGAGACGAAGGGGTAGAATTATTTAGGGTGCAACAAAAATGCAATTTTCTGCCCTTAAATGCCTCAAATTTAACGGAAAATTGGGCAGAAAATGGAATTTTTATCTGCTATAACTTCCTATACAGGGTGTTAGTGTAAACACCGTTATCCTTGAAACCAGTGGTTGGGTTTAAACGTTTGTTTTTTCGTTGAATTTGCGTTCTGTTAGTGAAACCAAACCACCGGTTTCAAGGATAACGGTGTTTACACTAACACCCTGTATACCCTAAACCGAAAGACATGCATGAGGAGATTAATTAATGTAGTAGAGACGAAAGTGGTATGTCAAGGTCGTAGCAAGTGAAAATAAGTATTATGTTGAAACACGTATGACACAATGAAACGCTGCAGCCCGTTCCCTGGTATACAATTATGATTACGAAAAAGATTTTTTTTTTTTTTATGGAACTAATCCCTTCCATACTGCCATGACTTAAAGACTTTAAAAGATGACAAAAATAATTATCTCGGAGTTTCTTATAGTCTTTCTTCTCCGAGTGTCACAACGTAGGTAGATAGAGAAAGACTCGTAGGAAGCTAGGATAGGGTCCGGTCGTCCTCGCAAGGCGAGGCTCGCGACGCGTTCTATGCTTCAGACCCGATCCCAGCCCGCGCTGGTTGATCTTAATTATATTTTATAATAAGCGATTCATTACGAACATGCCATAACAATATTAATAAATTTTATTTAATTACATTATTGTTGAAATGTGAACTAATTTATTAGCTAAGATTGTTTTTTTTTTCATTATCATTGTATTTGACTTATAATAAGTACGATTGATTCGTCTACATTATCAATAAACGTTTTCATGTTCACTTTCATTTTCATGACTGCAACTCCTGTAAGCCAGGATCAACAGTGGCACACACTGGAAATCACAATGAGCACCGAGGCTCACCAAGTCCCGGGAAAAAGTTAAACTACCTTGTGACCCGCAACGAATTTAATCAGAAAGAGAATAGGAGGAGTAAGAAAGACTTAAGTTTTCACTCCCCTCCATTACAAAACGGAGACAGTACAAAAAAGGAAAAATAATATATGACCTAAGTAGTCTTCAGAGGTAATTTACAACTAAAGAAGCCAGCTGTAAAGCACCACGGACGTGAAATAACTCTGCTTGTAATATAAAAATATATATATATTAAGTAAATTTACCTGCATATACAAATACTGTAGACTAGTCAAAGAGCTCAGCGCCTCCCACGGTGGTTTAGTCAACCCGTTGTCGGATAGGTCGAGCGACTGCAACGTCAACAAGCTACTGAAGCTGTCAGAGGTCAACGAGTCGCCCAACTGGTTGGACGACGCGTTGATACGGAGGAGAGCGTTCATCATTGGCCATGTGTTCGGTTTTATTTCCGTAAGTTGATTGTGGGCTACGTTTATTTCTCTGTGAAATAATAAGAAATGTTAATTTACTATATTTTAATTAAATACACAACGTAGAAAAAAGTTAGCCTTTTCTTCGATAGTAGTAGTAATAAATGATAATAATAGGTTTAGAAAATTAGAAAAAGTTTTCCTCTTTATAATATTAGTACAGATATAGATAAGCTAAATATATAAATACTCACGCCAAACTAATAGGTATCTGGAACAATTTCTCAAGTACATTAAAGCTCAGATCTATGCTCCTGCAGCTAGCTAGCTTAGCCAGGCTGCCTCGGGACACGTCCCGCAGCATGTTGTGAGACAAGTCCAACTCCAGGATGGTAGGTATAGTGCCAAAGGTCGCAGGTTTGATTATCTCTAAAGAATTGTAGCTTAGGTTCACATATCTAAAAAAAAATTTTGTTATTTATAGTATAAAAAAAAAATTTAATTGATGTGGCCTAATTTTGTGACCCACCTGTATTAACTATATTAGCATATAGGCTCAAAGTCAAAGTCAATAATTTCTTTATTCATATCATCATCAAGATGATGATTCATGATATTCCATGTGTAATATATAAAGCACTGTGTTACTAGTGATGACACTAGTAACACAGTGCTTTTTCTTAAACACAAAGGACACATAAATTCAGAACAACTATCTGAGGTTCACACAAATAATTGTCCCAGCTGGGAATCCAACACAGAACACCAGGTCTCAAAAGCAACTGCCGTTACCACTCAGCTACCGGGTGCAGTACAACGACCTTTTTTTTGGATTACTAGCAGTGTTTTTGCAAACTACTAGTTTTCTTCTTAACCCCTCGTGCTAAGCTAAAATGCTTGTGTTACGAGTGGGGTTCACATCAGTATTGGAATGGGGATCGAACCGACGACCACAAGATCACAAGTCCGACGCCCTACCCATTGGTCTGGTTGAAGACTTTCGTATCATATCATCAACAGCCCGTTTCCGTCCACAGCTGAACATGGGCCTCATCTTAACAGACCTTGGCAAGCCAGGATCATTGAGGGATATTGCCATAATCACCACGCTTAGCAGACGGATTGGTGATCGCAGTAAGATGTAAACCGTGAGCTAATAGATGTGGCTGCCCATCCATCAGCCATATGTCCCTTAGTCGCCTTTTACGACACCCATGGGAAGACATGGGGTGGTCTATTCTAAGCCGTAAACCACACGGCAACTATCGTTGCATCATCATCATCAGCCTGTATAACGTCCACTGCTGAACATGGCCTCCTCCCGGGGGAGGGTATCTGCCATAGTCACCACGCTTGGGCCTGCCAAGCGTGGTGACTATGGCACTATTGCCATGGCAATAATGGCATATGGCATGGATTGGTGACCGCAGTATTATGTTGTAACACACAAGGAAACGCTGCTGCCCGTCCCTTGATATACGATTATTATAAATGATGTAATAACAATCGGGACCAACGGCTTAACGTGCTTTCCGAGGCACAGAGGGTAGCCCCTCAACCAACCAGACCCGGAAAGAAATCTTAGAATTTACACATAGATTTCCTGTCCGGCGTGAGGATCGAATCGACGACCTTCCGAGATTTTAAAGCGAGCCATAAACCGCTACGCTACGGAGGTTGTTGGAAAAAAAAATACGTGTCCAATATTTTTTGTAATCTAACTGACGGACAAAATTGTTTTTTTTTTGGTCCATATTCCTATTATGGTCGAATTTTGACCATTGAACGACTAGTTAGCGTTTAAAGCGGCCGTAGCCCAATGGCTAAGGCGTCGGACTTGTGATCTTGAGGTCGCCGGTTCGATCCTCACCCATTGCACTACCGATGTGAACTCACTCGTATCACAAGCATTTCAGCGTAGCACGAGGGGTTAACAAGAATACTAGTAGACTTCAAAACGATGCTAGTAATCTTTAAAAAAAAATCACGAAGTTATATATGTGTTACGGCTAATAGCCGAAGTGCGGCTACACCTAGTTTTAGCCGGCTACAACTAGGTCTAGCCGACCACATGCGGTTAAACTTAGATGTACCTATACTACTTATCTTCGGTTAGAACTAGGTTTTAATTAAATAAACAATACCTATGCACGACAAAAAAAGATGTTGGGGTGGTTAAAAAAAAAAATAACCTAAACCTAAACCAATGGAGTTGAACAGGGACTTATTGAGGTTGATCTAAGTTTAACCGCATGTAGCCGGCTAACACATATAAATATTTACCTTAAAGAGAACAAGTTTTGGAAGACTGCATTGAATATCTCGCTGATGTTATTGTGCGACAGATCGACTGTGTGTAGCTCGTACAGCTTTGGGAACGCCAGCTTGGGTATCGACTGGATCTCATTGTACGACGCGTTCAACACTTGGATACCCGACATGTTTTGTATGGGGATCTGAAATTAAATATAAAAATTATATGTTAATAGTTTCTGGGCACGGTTTCTATCAAAAACCATTAAAACATTAACAATCTTTCAGGGGGTCAAAGTACTGATGATTATAAGCAACTTTTATTATGGGACCAACCCAGAAATCACGAAATAAAAAACCGCTGTTCCATACATTTTGTCGTGGTAATTGAACATAAAAAAGTATTATGTTGTAACACACAAGGAAACGCTGCTGCCCGTTCCTTGATATACGATTATTATAGATGATGATGATAGAACAATCGGGACCAACGGCTTGACGTGCTTTCCGAGGCACGGAGGCCCTCAGCTACCCAGACCCGGAAGAAACAAAGATTTCCTTGTCCGGTGTGGGGATCGAACCCACGACTTCCGAATACCGCTACGCCACGGAGGTTGTCCTTTCATTCATCTTTCATTCTATCTACATGTCCGAACCAATTTATAATATATTTTTAAATTACACTAACCTGAGCAAAATCTGTAAAGGAATTATAAGACATCTGTAGATTATAAGCATAACTATTTTCATCGAAGGCATATCGACTGATGTTAACCAATTTATTGTGACTAAAGTCTAACAAAGTCATGTTGTTGCAGTTCTGGAACGCGCCCGTCTCTATGGTAGAGAGAGCGTTGTGAGAAATATTCACTGTGGCTTGATATAAATCGGTGAACGCTTGTTTTTCTATTATGGTTATGTTGTTTTCTGCTAGGTTTATTATCTGTGGAAAGAATAAAAAAATGGTGTTAAAAAAATAGTTTGTTAATCTGTGGAAGGAATAAAAAAAATAGCATACATTTTTTTTTTTGTATGGTTTATAATCTGTGGCAGTATAAAAAACAAATAAAAAAAAGTTATAAAATCTGTGGAAGGAATTAAAAAAAAAAAAGTTTTATAAACTGTGGAAGGGGTAACAAAATAGAGTTAAAAAAATTTGGTTCAGTTTATAATCTGTGGAAGTAATTTAAAAAAATGATACTTAATTTAAAATCTGTGGACGGAATAAAAAAAAATGTTTGTTAATAAGTTCTCTAAGTAATCTGAAATAAATAACATTAATAAAAAAAGGTTTCGTTATCATCATCATCAGACCGCTTATCATCAGTTAAACACTGGCTTCCCTCGAAGACGGTGTAGCAATGACGTAATTATGCAGATAATAGAACCCGAGACGAAAGAGAGATACGAAAACAGTTTCAGTCTCTAGTCATTATCTTTTTAAATTTCACGTGTATTTTTTTCATTATCAGCCTGTAATTATACATCTTCTGCTCTTCTTGAGGGAGGGCTTTGCCATATCACCACATGTGGCAAGCGGGTGGATGACCGGAGCATTGTATACTACTGGCGACTAAGGGACGTACAGCTGATGGATGGGCAGCAGCATCTATCAGCTCAAGGATACTCACCATCTTACTGCGATCACCAATCCTCGCTAGCCAAGGTCTGTTAAGAGGAAGCCCACGGACGTTAACAGGCCGTAAAGTAAGTAATTAAAGCATTACCTCAGCATATTTGACTTGTTGGAACATTTGGAAGTCGACTTTGGTGATCTTGTTTCTGGCGAGGTCTACGGTACCGATCCTGGTGACCGCGGAGAAGGTGCCTCTACCTACATCCGAGATCTGGTTGTCTTGTAAGTACAGACGCCTGGAAAATATTGAGTTGAATAATATAAAAATACTTAATTAATAGAATCAGGCGTTACTTTGCGGAAATCCATATTAAAAATAATCAAATTTAAAAATACAAAATATCTAGTGTTAATTCCGCTAAAAATGTGTCTGTATGCTGTAATGGTATTTTTGCACCGCCCTCCCGACCGCAAAAATTATGCACATGCAGGAAGGAAAAAAAAAACGTGCAAAAACACAATCACCAGCCGAAGACCCCAACTTCTTCAACTTGGGTCTTCGGCTATCATTACAGCATATAGACACATTTTTAGCGGAATTAACACTAGATATTTTGTCTTTTTATATTTGATAAAAATACTTTTCAATTTTTTGCACTTAATAACAGATTTCAACAATTCTTTCACATAGGTATGATTGTATTTAGAAGTTCCCACGGGAACGGGAGTTACGCGGATGAAAGTGCACGATAAAGCTAAATTGTAGATAAAAATGTAAAATGTGCAGTTTCAGAGATTTGCCAGTACAAACAGACAGAGAAACAAAACATTTTTTAAATACTGGATGTTTTCTATTTTACTGACTGACTCTCTGACTCGGTATTTAGCGTTTTTTTTAAATGTACATACATTCGACCTCTAAAGTTTTATTATGTATAGAAGATATATTACATTACCTCAAGAATCTCATTCCTCGGAAGCTGTTGGTGTCCAGCTTCTTGATCTTATTGTTGTCTAAATGTACCACTTTGATGACCGTGTTCCTCGCGAACATGCCTCTGGAAATAAATAGGATGTAGGACACCGCATAAACGAAATAAATAGGAGTAGGGTAGATGTAGGACACCGCATAAACGAAGTCTCTCCGGGCCAGTTCATTTTATACAAATGTTTAGGTCTTTTATTTATCGATTGAGGCAGTACAAAGTCTGCCGGGTCAGCTAGTATATATAAAATAAAAATACCTGGGTATCTCTCCAATTTGGTTGTGGCTTGCGTTACACCATCCTAGCTTCGATAGATCGCCAATGTGACTGCCGTCCAGTTTTGTTATACTGTTATGACTGAAATACAAAAACAAATGTAGTTATTTGATTTGTTTGAACGCGCAAATCTCAGGAACCTAGGGTCCGATTAGAAAAAATAATTCAATGTTAGATAGCCCATTGATCGAGGAAGGCATAAGGCTATATTTTATTATTAAGTTCCCACGGGAACGGGAGTTACGCGGGTGTAAGCGCGCGCGGGTTAGCCAGTTAATACATATAATCAAATCGTAACTCATAACCTCCGTAGGGGGTATTTGGTTCGCTTTGGATCTCGGAGGTCGTGGGTTCAACCCCCACGCCGGACAAGAAATCTTTGTGTAAATACTAAGATTTCTTTCCGGGTCTGATTGGTTGAGGGACTACCCTCCGTGCCTCGGAAAGCACGTAAAGCCGTTGGTCCCGATTTTTATAAAATCGTCTTAAATAATCGTATATCAAGGAACGGACGCTTCCTTGTGTGGTACAACATGATACTGCGGTCACCAACCCGCCTGCCAAGCGTGGTGACTATAGCAAATATCCTCCCTCGGGAGGAGGCCTATGTTCAGCAGTGGACATTATACGGGCTGATGATGATGAAATCGTAACTGGTAGCTATATGTACACATGAACTATCATCATCATCATCAGCTTGTTTACGTCCACTGCTGAACATGGGCCTCCTCTTTAATTGACTTTGGCAAGCCAGGGTCATTGAGGGATATTGCCATAATCCTACGCTTGGCAGGCGGGTTACTGATCGCAGTAAGATGGGAGTACCTTCGAGCTGATAGATCCTTAGTCGCCTCTTACGACACCCATGAGAAGATATGGAGTGGTCTAATCTAAGCCCTGATACTAAGAAGATATGGGGTGGTCTGTTCTAAGCCCTGAAGCTAAGATGATATAGGGTGGTCTAATCTAAACCCTGATACTAAGATGATATGGGGTGGTCTATTTGAAACCCTGATACTAAGATGATATGGGGTGGTCTAATCTAAACCCTGATACTAAAATGATATAAGTGGTCTATTTGAAACCCTGATACTGAGATGATATGGGGTGGTCTAATCTAAGCCCTGATACTAAAAAGATATGGGGTGGTCTATTCCAAACCCTGATACTAACAAGATATGGGGTGGTCTATTCTAAGCCCTGATACTAAGAAGATATGGGGTGTGCTAATCTAAACCCTGATACTAAGAAGATATGGGGTGGTCTATTCCAAACCCTGATATTAAGAAGATATGGGGTGGTCTATTCCAAACCCTGATACTAAGAAGATATGGGGTGGTCTAATCTAAACCCTGATACTAACGAGATATGGGGTGGTCTATTCTAAGCCCTGATACTAAGAATATATGGGGTGGTCTATTCCAAACCCTGATATTAAGAAGATATGGGGTGGTCTAATCTAAATCCTGATACTAACGAGATATGGGGTGGTCTATTCTAAGCCCTGATACTAAGAAGATATGGGGTGGTCTATTTCAAACCCTGATATTAAGAAGATATGGGGTGGTCTAATCTAAACCCTGATACTAACGAGATATGGGGTGGTCTATTCTAAGCCCTGATACTAAGAAGATATGGGGTGGTCTATTCCAAACCCTGATACTAAGAAGATATGGAGTGGTCTATTCTAAACCCTGATACTAAGAAGATATGGCTTGGTCTATTCTAAGCCCTGATACTAAGAAGATATGGGGTGGTCTAATCTAAACCTGATACTAAGAAGATATCTGGTGGTCTATTATAAACCCTGATACTAAGAATATATGGAGTGGTCTAATCTAAGCCCTGATACTAAGAAGATATGGGGTGGTCCATTCTAAGCCCTAAAAGTATACTGATACTTTTTTTTTTTTTGTTATAATTACCTCAAATCCAAGACCTCAGTGTCCCTCAGCCCTTTAAACTGACTTCTCTTCAACGTCACTAACTTATTGCCGTGAAGATCTAACGTTTTTAACTTCTTCAGGGTCTGAAACATAAATAAAAACGAAACTCTCATAAATTACTTCAAATGAATACACCCCACATAGCGCGTGCGTTATAATAAAAAATGTGCCTATAATGCCTAGGCCGCAATCAGACATTAATGAAAAGAGTACTTAGGTACGCATTTTTACCGTCACAATTTTAACTCTATGACAGTAAAAAAAAAAAGATCAAATAACTATGACTTTAACAACTATTTCATATACATATCACGCCCTATTATTTTCAAGACTGTAAAAAATTACACCCAATATATTAGTATAGATATAGCGTACCTGAAAAGTGTCAGCATGAATATCATTTATAAGTCCGTTAGACAAATGCAATCGCTCCAACTTGCCGGCCGCCTCGCTGCCCGCGAATATGTCTTTCGCCAGCTTTGTCATTTCGTGACCATCTATTGATAACACTGAAAGATTGCTTAGGATCTGCAACGGAAAGTAAGGAAATTGACAATAAATAAATTTACATACCCTAAGGTGTGTGTCACTATCATAATCATAAAAAATCATTTTTATTTACGTAAACCAATTACAGGCACTTGTAAATAGTCAAACATTAATTTTAATTAATTATATTTGTTATTTATTTATATCTATAAAATTAATTATTTTTATATTATCATATATTTATATGTTATTTATATATATTGTTCTTAGCGACACAAAATGCTTGTTCTGTCTATATTATGTCAAAACAATTGTCATTATTTGGGTGGACCATGAGCATATAACGACGGACGCGCTTTAATGCTACCACCGGATCCAATGCGCCCCAACTGAGAAGATCCGGCGAAACAAACTCAGTGGGTTACTTTACTACCGGTTTCAACACGGCCCACATGAGACGGTCCGGCGAAACATACTCAAATGGACAAATACGCGGGGTTTTGGTCCAATTATTATCATTTATTTTTAGTAGGCATACACATTTATTGCCCAAACGGTTGTCTTGTTACAATTTATTTTAGTTTTACTCAATAAGATTGAATGATATTGAGACAGAACTAGCGGTATTTATAATTAAAGTACACCATGAAATCAATTACAGACAGTTCACAGAATAAGATACAGTTCTAATTACAACTACTGTACTTGGCTGTATGGTCCTCAGGGAGGTAGGTGCAAGATGGTACCGATAGCCAAACGTCTTTATCTTCAATATAATCCTGAATACTATAGTAACCTTTCGATATGAGAACAGTTTTAACATGTGTTTTAAATCTAGTATCAGGCAAGTCTGTGACATAACTAGGGAGTTTATTATAGAACCTTATACCATTTCCCATAAATGTCTTATTAGTTTTGCTAACTCTAAATCCTGGAACAGCAAGTTTGTGCTTATTTCTTGTGTTAATATTATGAATGTCACTTTTTTTACTATATTTATCAATATTTTTTCTAATAAAAATTATATTTTGGTAAATATATTCAGAGGGCACGGTAAGTATATTTATATTTTTAAAAAGGTTACGTAGGGAGTCGCGACTACCTAATCCATATATGGCCCTGACCGCTCGTTTTTGTAATACGAATATAGTATTTACATCGGCGGCTGACCCCCACAGCAGAATTCCATAAGACATAATGCTATGAAAGTACGCGAAATACACTAGCTTAGCCGTGGCTTCATCGGACAACTGTCTAATTTTCCACACAGCATACGAAGCTGAACTTAATCTACCAGCGAGTTTTTCAATATGAGGGCCCCATTGTAGTTTAAAATCTAAGGTAATTCCTAAAAATACGGTGGACGTGACTAATTCTAATGTTTCTCCATTTAATGAAACTTTAGGCGTAGAATTGATGACATTAGGTAGTACAAATTTAACACATTTGGTTTTTCCCGCATTTAGTAAAAGATTATTTGCGGAAAACCAGTTTGCAATTAAACCGAGTGTTCTATTATGGTCAGTTAAATCGGTAACTTTTCTTTTAACTTTAAAAATCAATGAAGTGTCATCGGCAAACAGAACAATGTCTGATAGTTCATTAATTAGGTATGGGAGATCATTTATATAAACAAGAAACAGGAAAGGACCTAAGATTGATCCCTGGGGCACCCCCATTTTAACAAAATGTCCCTCAGAATTCACGCCGTCTATAGATACTATCTGTTTCCTATCTGATAAATAGGATACTACAAGATCAAGTGATTTATCACAAATACCATAATATTTTAACTTTAGCAAAAGCGTTTCATGATCTACACAATCGAATGCCTTGGAGAGGTCACAGAAGACTCCTAGGGCATCCTGCGATCCCTCCCAAGCCTCCAATATGGACTTAATCAAAACGCATCCCGCATCTTGAGTTGAACGACCCTTTGTGAATCCGAACTGCTTGTCATGCAATATCCCATTTGTATTAAAATGAGCTAACATTTGGCCGAGCATAATTTAAACTTTGATATGGTGTCATCATCATTATCATCATCAGCCCGTATAACGTCCCCTGCTGAACATCGACCTCTTCCCGAGGGAGGGTCCGCGCTTGGCAGGCGGGTTGGTGACCGCAGTATTATGTTGTACACTAGGAAACGCTGCTGCCCGTTCCTTGATATACGATTATTATAGATGATGTTAAAACAATCAGGACCAACGGCTTAACGTGCTTTCCGAGGCACGGAGGGTAGTCCCTCAACCAACCAGATCCGGAAAGAAATCTTAGAATTTACACAAAGATTTCTTGTCCAGCGTGGGGATCCAACCCACGACTTCCGAGTTTTAAAGTGAGCCGAATACTGCTACGCTACTGGGGTTGTCGATATTATTATGGTGTGTCCAATTGCAATTTGGATGCGGTTTTAATTTTTGTGCTCATAAAATAATTATAATAATTGGTTCATTGAAATAAATGTCACAGGACAGACGGATAGACTATGTAGTCTGTAGATTTGTATGATTTGTTATTGCCTACCTACTACTGTTAGTTACCTAGTCGGTTATTTAAATTAAAAAAAAAAAACGTATGTACGTAAACCTATTACAGGCACTTGCAAATAGTCAAAACAATAATTTAGTATTTAGTATTATTATCTATAATTATCATATTTTATAAATTTTCAAATTAAACAAGTATTAAGTTATTATTTTAATTATATTTTAGTCTTAACGTCTTAGTTTATTATTTAACTATATTGTGACAAATAGCTTATTCTGTCTATAGTAGGTTAGAACAATTGTCATTTTTTAGGTGGATCATGAGTATATAACGACGGACGCGCTTTAATGCTACCACCGGATCCAATACGCCCCAACTGAGAAGATCCGGCGAACCAAACTCAGTGGGTTATTCTACTGCCGGTTTTAACACGACCCACATGAGACGGTCCGGCAAAACATACTAAAATGGGCAGATTTGATAGGGTAAGGATTACCTGTTAGTTATAGTTTTTTATTAATTTATCTTATTACATTGTAATTCTGACAAGTACAAGTGTATGTAAATACCTAAGTGCTGAATAAAAATCATTTATTTCATACATACATTAACGACTCTTTCCCATAGGGGAAGGCAAAGACTACATCCTTCCAGAGTCCCAATTATAGAGGAAAACATCGCAAACATCCTAGAAATCAAATCTCATTAAACCAGGTTCGAAAAGTCCCATTAACAGAGGTAATTCGATAAAAAATGCCGCGACCTCGTTGTAGTTCTCAATAACAGAGGTTTCTCACTTATCCAGGTCCCACTTAACCAGATATCACTGTATATAATAACAACCGTAAGTTGATCAACTTACTAGTTAGTTGATAAACTAACGAGATTCCATACATACATACATACATTCACGAGGTATTCCTCGAAGCGCTACCATTTTGAGGCGCTCCTAATGAGGCGCTCCCTTTTATTCCTCGGAGCGCTACTTTTAGTAGCGCCTCCCGATAGTAATTAAAAATATTAAAATTGTATACCTTAATAATAATACCATTGGTCTTTGAATACACATTATAGTGCCGAAAGCAAAAACATATTTTTCTCCCAATTTCGTACTTTTGGTTAAAGCAACTTAGATGATGATGATGCACAAATGAGTTTTTAAAAATCATCGATATAATTTATTACGTTTACTTCATGCTCTACCCTATTTTAAACGTGGGTGGGCTTCAAGGTTTTCTTCAATTTTAATATTTTTAATTACTATCGGGAGGCGCTACTCAAAGGAGCGCTCCGAGGAATAAAAAAGGAGCGCCTCATTAGGAGCGCCTCAAAATGGTAGCGCTTCGAGGAATATCTCACATTCACGCCTCTTTCCCACAGGGGTAGGTAGATACCACTTTCTTCCACTTGCTACGATCTAGACATACCACTTTCGCCTATTCTACATTCATTCATCTTCTCATACATGACCTTCGGTTTACGGTACTTTAACCTGGCCTTTCCTAAGAGCGTCCTCGATTTTAACGTAGAACGTCCACCTTGGGGAAGAATACTAGCAGACTGCAAAAACTCTGCCAGTAATATAATAAAAAAAAATAAAAAAATATATTTTCCCTTTGAGGCGTAATAAAATAAATTTTGTCCTTATCATTGTATTTGACATTGACCATTCTCATAAGTAAGATCGATTCGTCCACATTATCAATAAACGTTTTCAGTTTCATTAACTCGAGGACTGCGTACGCCAAATGTGGGGTCAGCCTTAAGACCTATTGACATTATAATTGAAATTAACCAACGTATGTACAATCTAAAGCTATCAAAGAGTTCAAAGTTGATAAGAAATTATAGCGCAATGCACTATTCATGTAGGTACATGTATGAGCTTATAATGAATATAATTATGTAGACCTCAGATACATAAGGAAAAATACCTCTATACTGTATATAATGTGTAGTTCAAAAGCATTTGGTCGTAAGGCCTGTTTACCTAAACGTAAAAGCCCTTTTTTTAGGGTTCCGTAGCCAAATGGCAGAAAACGGAAACCTTATAGATTAGTCATGTCTGTCTGTCTGTCTGTCCGTCCGTATGTCACAGCCACTTTTTTCCGAAACTATAAGAACTATGATGTTGAAACTTGGCAAGTAGATGTATGTTGTGAACCGCATTAAGATTTTCACACAAAAATAGAAAAAAAACAAAAAAATTTGGAATTTCCCATACTTAGAACTGCAACTCAATTTTTTTTTTCTACACACCCATTCTTGTGGTTTATCTATGGATAGGTCTTAAAAAATGATATTGAGGTTTCTAATGTAATTTTTTTCTAAACTGAATAGTTTGCGAGAGAGACACTTCCGAAGTGGTAAAATGTGTGTCCTCCCCTGTAACTTCTAAAATAGAACAATGATAAAACCAAAAATATATATGATGTACATAACCATGCAAACTTTCACCGAAAATTGGTTTGAACGAGATCAAGCAAGTAGTTTTTCTTAATACGTCATAAACCGTAAACCGCAATTTACCTTTCATTCAATCAACTATTATTAACATCGATCAAAGTTACAACGAACTACAAGAACTTTTATACTATGTTACTTGTTGTATTCTTGATATCAAAAATAGGTAGGCACTTGCAACTAGTACGGAACCCTTCGTGCGAGAGTCCGACTCGCACTTGGCCAGTTTTTTTTTCTTTTGCTACTTCACCGGGCATAAACGCGAGCAGAGCTCCAGCCTTAATAAACAGTTTAAAAACTACAAACTAAGCAAGAGGCGCCCCCTGTGAGGCTTGGACTTTGGCTCAGGGCGGTCGCTGGCGATGCGGTTGAGGGATTATGACTTGCGCAAGAGGGCGCCCTGTGGGGCTTGGACCTCGGCTAAAGGCGGTCGCTGGCGATGAGATTGAGGGATTATGACTTTTAGTATTTTAGGGGATTTTGTGCAACTGTCGCTTTACTTTACAGTTCGCGGGCCTCTCGAACTTCGGGTCTATGAGGGCATCGGATGGTTGATAAAGGCACATACGACGAATGTTTCTGACGTATAATGGCACATCCGAGGTTATGCTTCTGAGCTGTTATGCTGTCAGCTCGTTTACGTCCACTGCTGTAACCACCACGCTTGGCAGGCGGATAGGTGATCGCAGTAAGATGGGAGTTTCTTCGAGCTGATAGGTGCTGCTGTGCATCCATAAGGTGTACATTCAGTCAAAAAAGTATCGGGAATGGATGATATGTTCGTGGTTCCAAATTCAATTATTATTATTTTTTTTGTTATTGTTAGTTTGGCACATTTGTTTTCCATTTTGGCGCGGAGTTTGAGTGGCATTTTTTAGTTGTATCATATCTAGCGTGTATTGCGAATTTCATAATGGACAGAAACATCGAAGAAATAGTTTGGCTTAAATTTTGCATCGCCAATGGAATGTTGTGTTCGGAGTCACTGAGAATGTTACAGAAGGCCTACGGTGAAACGACTTTATCAAAACCACGTGCTTATGAGTGGGTCAAAGCGTTCAAAAGCGGTCGAGATGTGATGGAAGATTTCCGCTCTGTTAGGCCATCAACGTGTGCAACTGAAGTTAACATCGCAAAAGTGAAGGAAATAGTGACTGAAAATCCATTCAACTTTGAGAGAGATAGCCGCCGAACTTTTTGTATCTCACGGGTCGATCCGTACCATTTTGACTAATCATTTGGGTATGAAACATGTTATCGCTCGGCTAGTCTCAAAAGACCTGAATTTTATCCAATAACTCAATCGCATGAGAGTCGCTGAGGACATACTAGAACGAGTCAATTCCGTCCCAACATTCATGAAACTTGCCGTGTGGTTTTCGGCTTTGCCGTGTGGTCTCCGGCTTAGAATAGACTACCCCATGTCCTCCCATGGGTGTCGTAAAAGGCGACTAAGGGACATATGGCTGATGGATGGGCAGCAGCATCTATTAGCTCAACATTTGCATCTTACTGCGATCACTAATCCGTCTGCCAGGCGTGGTGATTATGGCAATATCCCTCTACGATCCTGGCTTGCCAAGGTCTGTTATGAGGAGGCCCATGTTCAGCAGTGGACGTCAACGGGCTGTTGATGATGATGATTCATGAAACGCTTTGTTACTGGTGACGAGACGTGGGTTTACGAGTTTGACATGCAAACTAGTCAACGAGCTTTGAAGTGGCGCCTTCCAACTGAACCGAAACCGAAAAAAAAACGCCAAAAGTCAAAGTCATGTTGACTGTTTCCTTTGACTATCGCGGTCCACGAGGCTTTTGCTACTTCACTGGGCATAAAGGCGCGCAGAGCTCCAGCCTTAATAAATGGTTTAAAAACGATAAATACTATACAAAATAGTTTGTATTTTATTTATTTATTCTCGTAATAACTCTCGTATAAAGTTTTCAATCAGAAAGATCAAGTAAATAAAAAAAAAATGTAAAAAAAAAAAAAAAAAAAAAAAAATTATAGCTTTAGCGTAAAAGCTGTCACAATACAATTTTATTTTTTATCTATAATTTTAATAGTCTAAAGTTCTATCCTTTGAGTATGTTAAAACAATAAAACTTACGACACGTGGTCCTCGCACTCACTTATTCAATAGTTTTCTGTTAAAGATTAACAATAAAATTATTCTTACACATCCGTACATTCTTACAAACTTTCGCGTTTATTATATCAGGAAGAAGGAAGTAGTATATATTTTTTTTTTTACAGAGCCATTCTCTTATTGCTCCACTCCTCCTGATGGAAAGCGGCTAGTGAAGCCCACTACTGAGGTCGACCACCACAGCGAGCACCGTTGCGGTGGTCGGCCTCACCTTGACGGCCTACAAAGTACTTTTTCACGCCACGCTTAAAGGACCCAGGATCGTAGGAAGGAGGGAACACGTGCGCTGGTAATAAATTACACAACGTAATTTTGCGGCACAGATAGGAATTGCCGAACCTTTTTTATTTATTTTATTACCTTAAAAGCTTCCTTAGGGAACTCAACAATCCTGGTATTCTTCATATGCAACTCCTGCAGAGTCCTGTTAACTCCAGCGAAGGTGTAGTCATCGATACTCTTTATCGGAGTGTCCACTATCTCTATCCTACGTATGGTAGATCTGTGCAACATGGAGCCGAAGAGACGAGCTGAAAAAGACATAAATTTATTTCAGCTACTCTGCTCCAGTGGGTCGGAGTATGATGTTTTGTAGCCTATATGTTAATCCGGTTTATCTTCTATCCGCGTGCAAAATTTCAGCCAAATCCATTCAGAAGTATTTGCATGAGAGTAACAAACATACATCCATTAATTCTTAGAAACTTTCAGGTTTTTTTAATTAGTATGATTATTTTTTGCTAATATTTTTTTTTCTCTACTTCGAGTATTTTTGTTAACCCCTCGAGCTATGCTAAAATACTTGTGTTAAGAGTGGGTTCACGTCCGTAGTGCAATGGGTGGGGTTCGAACCGGCGACCTCAAGATCACAAGGCCGAGGCCCTAGCTGTTCATTAACCCCGTTTATGTCCCACTGCTGACGAAAGGCCTACTCTTAACAGACCTGGCCAGCAAGGGTCATTGAAACATATAGCCATAATTACCATGCTTAGTAGGTGGATAACCTACATTTGGCGATTTGTTTTTCTAGTGGTTGAACAGTGCTAGCAGAAATTCAACCATAATTTAAAAAAATATCTCTATTCTGCACTCCTTCTATTTATAAACTATAAGTGTGCAAAACATCCCGACCCTTAGATTGCTAAGAACGAAGTCGAAAGCCGAAGTCAAAGAGGCCCGCAAACTGTAAAGTAGAGTGGCAGTTGCACAAAACTCCCATAAAAAAAACTAAAAGCTATAATCCCTCAATCTCCCCGGCAGTGACCGCCCTGAGCCGAGGTCCAAGTCCCACAGGGGACGCCTTCTTGCGCAGGTTGCTTAGTTTGTAGTGTTTAAACCATTTATCTAGGCTGGAGCTCTGCTCGCCTTTATGCTCGGTGAAGTAGCAAAAGCCTTGGGGCTACTATATAACTAAGTATGTCCGGAAAAAAAAAAAGTGAAAACCTTATACTAATAAAATTGTACTTACATATTTTACCCTCTCTAATCAACAACTTCTCTATCGGCAGCCCCAATCCCGCAATATTCCCCAACCCCACACTCATTACAGCTAACCCCGTATTCTCACATGTTATGTACAACCCCGTATCACTCCCTCTTTCACAAACACAGGGGTACAGCAGAGTAGTACTGGCGTCTTTGGGGCAGGGGTATACAGGGCCGGGGGGTATGTACTCAGCATTTACATACAATAGTGTTGAGAGGGTGAGAATTATTTGTGTGATCATCTTTGTGGGTGAAAAGCCTGAAAATGATATATAACAAAACATATCTTTAAGCATAATTTTTTTTTTTACTAATTAGAAACAATTTAATAAATTATTTTTAAATACATACTCTGTTGTTTAAAATTTTAAAAAAACATAGGAGATATTTTATAGTATCAGATGTTACTTTGCTCAAATACAAACTAATCCAAAAAAGACAGAGATCATTCCGCTTAAAAAAAATCTGAAATGTTGGGATGCTTATATGGCACCACCCTCCTGCCCGCCTGCAAAAATTATGCACACTATGCGGGATCGAAGGTGTGCAAAAACAAGACATATATAAGTTTGAATTTGCCAATTAGCTTAATTTTGTAGTGCAACTTTCCAAACACGGGTACCATATCTTCCTTTGTTTAAATATAACACGTTGATGATGTTATATAAATAAAAAGATAACATTTTAAGATTATTTTTGTATTCAACATGTTTTTTCTATATTTTTTATTTCATGAAACAAATTTACTTTCATAAATATATAAGGTATGTTTTGAAATTGAAATTAATAAAATTCGACCACTGGCAGGCACTTGAACCTGCATCTTAGTCAAATAGTCGAATTTTATTAATCTCAATTTTGAAACATAGTATATGTTGTTAACCAAATTAAAATTAATATATTACATATGCAAGATGTTTCACTAACATTCAAGAATAAAGCATTTTTAAAGCTCATATGTTAACCTGTATTATAATACAGGTTACATTCAAACTCGATGGTTAATTTTAACCAAATCCATTCAGTCGTTTTGGCGTTAAATATTAACAAACAGCCATCCATCCTCAAAAACGAATTAATAGTAAATATCACACTGAATAATAATTGAAATATAGTCAAGGATTCTTAATAAATATAAAAAATGTGTTAAAATAACGTAAGGACAAGAACAGCAAATAAAAAATACGTGACCAAGGTTGACGAGTAGGTACTAAGTAAGTAACATACAACTTCTTTGTAACTGATTATAACATTTTTAAACGCGATAAAACAAAATTTAACTACATATTTCACTATGAAACTAACAAAGACCGAGTACTATATTAATTTAATACTACATTGGCATGCAATTAAGAATAATTAACGATTAATAACGATAATTTCCTTGAATTTCTAACTTAACATTGCATTGACGATAACTTTCACTTGAGTTTAACTAGTTTACAAACATTACCTGCGCATGTGTTGGCCATTGTCATAATAAAGAGTATATTTTACACTTGTTAGCTAGTTAAATGTGTTCGTAACATAACACTAATGTAAGAAACACGTAATATTATTTCCTCAGAAGAACTGCGTAACCCTCACCCATACATGATCAACACGGAACTAATAATAGACAATGGAAATTTGACAGTTTTAATTTTTCAACTATCTGTCAGAATGACATAAAGTCATAGAGAATATTTCTCAAGAAATTTCTAAGGGTTGCCTTACTTGACGTGTTTTATGTTAAAAATGATAAAATTTTATGAAGATATTTTTTAAATAGTTAGGTATTTTTAAAGTTATGCTACTTTAACGAAAAGAGTATAGAACGTTTTTCTTCATCGATTGTTGCTACTACTGCTCACAACAGTTTTCCTCTAACGGGACATATTAATGTCCCGTCCAAACTCATAAAGTAACATTTCATTTTAAATCTTGTGTATTTATTAACATTCTTTTTTCACAATACTACCATACTGTGTATAAAACACCACATTTAATTTAAAATCAATCCACGTCCCAATACGCACCATTCCGTGTACAATATCTGTAATAAGTATTAAAAAGTTAGCAATTAGATTTTTGACAACTATAATTAGACAAGCATCTTTATTGCAACAATTTCAAAACTTCAAGCAATGTTTTAATTGGGAACATTACAATCACAATGTTTTAATTGGGCACACATAAAAATGTTTTTGTAAATTTAGAAATTTTAAAATAAAACCTTTATAATGGCACCAAAGAGAAAGCCGCGTCGATTAAGCGAAAGGTTTCGCTGCGATGAAGTGGAGACAGAAAGGTTCTACGCACATACAGACGATGTATTCAGATACAACTGGTGGGAGGTATTTTGCTTCCCTTACATCGTTTGCTCAAGGATTTGGGAGTGCTGCGTCTCGCTATGTGCTGGCACCAATCAGTGCCTCGTCTACTGGATGATGGTCCAATGGCTGGTCTGCAAGATCACGCGAATAACGACACCAGATCCAATCATATTCCCGTATTACTTCTACATGTTCTGCCAAGTTATATTGCTGACTATCCTGTTTGCTTTAATATGGCATTGGTTTGGGAGATCAGTTTTTATACCTTATTTTGTGAAGTTTTATGATGAATTTGTGGGTGAGACTTACGTACCGGGAACGAGTAATAAGACTTATCGGATGTCATTTAGAAAATATTGTTTTAGAAAGGGTGAAATATTTGATACATCTGTTGATAATGCTTCTAATGTTTTATCCATTCCTCCGCTTAGCATTTTAACTCTTGTTGTGAATGTTTTAATAAATGATATACTACAATAGTACGCCATACAAAATAAATCTATCTCCATTTAATTAACCCCGTTTTTAGGGTTCCGTAGTCCACAAGGAAACCTTATAGTTTCGTCATGTCCATCCGTCTGTCCATCCGGGACTCGTACTCCGCCGTTACTGCACCGACTAGACTTAAAGGTCCAAGTGACCAGGTCACTAAAATCCAAAAAAAAAACTGCACCGACTAGACTTAAAGGTCCAAGTGACCAGGTCACTAAAATCCAAAAAAAAAAAACTGCACCGATAGTCACGAAAATTGATGGAGAGATGTTTATTGAAGCCTAGGTTTTTAAAATTATAGAAAAAAAAAATTCAGCCATCAAAAAGTTAATGTTAAATAAATATTTTTTTAGATTATTACTATACGAAAAACACTAACTTTGTGTTTTTCGTATAATAATACGAAAAACACATGTTAGTCTACATATTTGTATACTAACATGGGCAATATTATTTATTTTTATTATATTAGTTTATGGACTGTTATGACTGCCGGGATCGGCCAGGTCGATCGCAATCGACCGGTTGGCTATCCCTGGTATACGTAGTCATATCTCGTAGATACGTCTTGATAATATCAATAATCTCATTAATTTGTGAATGACACCCTTCTGCTCAAATTAATGTTTAAACCAAAAAGTTACTGTCAAAAGTGGAAACCATTTTTTCATTTAATCCTATTGTTTTGTCTTTTGAGCCTCATGATGGAAAACTTTAACAGTGCTGCAGTGTTCTAATACTACTTACATATTTGTAATTTTTACACCTACGGTTTTTACGGAAGTTATTTTATTTTTATAAGTCATATTTGTTTATAGCGATACCTTATTTATTTACGAAAATTCAAACATAAATCAAATTCTCAGAGAAATGCTAAGTTAGCTATCATAAGAAATATCTAGGAAAAATAGGTTTGTACTTAAAAAAATAATTTGTATATTATTTAAACATCAAGTTACGCCTTGCATTTAGTCAGTAATGGACTAATTATAAAATAAATAAAATAAAAAATACCTAATACGAGTAATTTTTACAATCACATAGTAAACATTTTCGTCTAAGGATTAACTTATTATATTTTTATAGTTTGTTTTTATTATGTAATAAGAAATCAATAGCAGCCTCAGACTACGCAATACTAAACGTTTATAAATCATCTTCTTCTAAAGCCAACGATTTATGTACTGGGATGCGCTTGATTCAGACGTGCCGCTTTGTGCTCCGGATAGACTTGATAGTCTGCCAGCTTGAATGTAAACACTGAGACAATGACTCTCCCAAATAAAATAAAATACCTAATAATAACATTTTTTTCAGATAATATCTGCAGACTCTTAAAGTTGGATGCGTGAGAACTACATCATAAGCCAACCAGAAACCATGAATGAAGAGCCCGAAATAATAAAAAACATGTATTTATAAATAATAAGTATTTATTTATTAAATTGAAACATAATAAAAACTTACAAATATTATAAAAGCAAATTTTTGCGAGTATGAATAGATAGATGGATGGATGTTTATTACTCTTTCACTCAACAACTACTCAATTTATTTCGCTTAACATATAGGCTACAATACTCTACGACTTTTTTTTCGGTTAGACTCTCGTAGTTAAGGTACCATGAGGCTTTTGCTACTTCACCGGGCAAAAAGGTGAGCAGAGCTCCATCTTTAATAAATGGTTTAAAAACTACAAACTAAGCAACCTGCGCAAGAGGGCGCCTCCTGTGGGGCTTGGATCTTGGCTCAGGACGGTCGCTGGCGATGAGATTGACAGATTATGGCTTTTAGTATTTTAGGGGAGTATTGTGCAACTGTCGCTCTACTTTACAGTTCGGCCTCTCGGACTGACGGGGAGATTGAGGGATTATGGTTTTTAGTTTCTTTAGGGGAGTTTTGTGCAACTGTCACTCCACTCTAACATGGGTAAACATTCAAACATCATTGATATTGTTTCTTATTATATGACTATAATTTAATAAAACATATTACATAATACCAACAAAAAGTCTGGCAACACTGTCAAAGACTGCATTGCTTCCTCCTTTACGTCTAGTGTCACTTGTCAGTCACCCCGAAAATGGCGAGCTGTGTGTTACGTTAACTCTATTATTTTCCCAATAAATCTGAGTATTCTTTCATAACGAACTGCACTAGCTCAGTTATCAAGTACAGTGATTAGTTTTGGTGCCCTTACAAATATTCACAACAATCTACTGGTAAGTAAAACTCTGCTATTTAATAAAAAAGTGAAATTCGAAGACGAACATCGGATGTATATTTATTCAATTAATTTGAATAATAAAGAGAGATCTTGTAGCTGATCGCCGTGATACTATTTTCGTACATTTATCATTGTGTAGATACGTATAATCTGTTCGTATTTCCATTGAACAGAACATAAAAAAATCGCTAACCATGTTTACATAAATGGTTGCGTGATGCGCTAAACTTTGAAATGATTTAACGTGCAGAAAAATACTTCTTTCCGCCGACTTATTTTATCACGTCATTGGTTAAACGTAAAATTAGGTTGTTGATAAATAAAGCAGTGTTTTGAACCTCTTTGACTTCTCGATTTGACCTAGTAAAGTTACGGACTTGACACACTTTCGTGAATCATAGACAATTACTGTAGATCTGAACTTTTTTAAGTGGACTAAGGAGATTAGCATAGAAAGTTTTGAGGACATTTTTATTTAATTATTAAGAAAGTTTGTGTTTGTTTAAAAATACATTTTTCATTACACTTAATCATGTAGAAATTACTACAAGAATTGTTAACAAAAAGGAGGCATAAGAGTATCAACAACAACACCTTTTTTTATTAAATAAAATGTTCATGGAATTATCATTACCATGTACCATTTTCTTCCACCATCAGGGCTAGAAAGTAAAACCACAACACAGATACCACTATCTTCTCCAAAGAGTGCACCAGCAAAATGTGATGCCTTTTTGATGATTCCAGCCTTCATACTCTAGTAAAGTTAGCAAAGAATCTTCCAATGTCCTTGTGACTTAAAAATGATAGGATTTGTGTGGGCTGAACATCACTTCAACATCAGTTTGCAACCAATTTATCGATACCATAGTCATTTTCTGTGACTGAAGTCCATGTAAATAATTATTTTATAAGCTATCTAACACTGAAAGTCCTGCCTAAATCAACCTTCCGATGCCCTCGTAGACCCGAAGTCCAAGAGGCCCGTGAACTGTAAAGTAGAATGATAGTTGCACAAAATTTCCCTAAAACACAAAAAGTCAAAATCCCTCAATCACATTGCTGGTGACTGCCCTGAGTTGAGCTCCAAGTCCCACAGGGAACGGCCTCTTGTGCAGATTGCTTAGTTTGTAGTGTTAAAACAATATATCTAGCCTGGAGCTCTGCTCGCGTTAATGCCCAGTGAAGTAGCAAAAGCCTCGTGGCTAAAAACATAATTATATGTCCATCCGAAAAAAAAACTGTCTAAATCAGTACAGCCATTTTGAAGAGAAGAAACTTAATTTTTTCGGTATTCATTAGGATTGAACAGTGCATGTAGCATGAAAATATTATTATAGTAAGATCTCAAAACTAAAATCTTCAAGTTACAAAATGTTTTTTTTTAAATTCCAGTATGACAATTTTTAAGGGAAATACAGCCACTTGAGCCACAAAAACACATTTTTGCTCTCTTAATTATTTTCACTAGTTTATAATAATTCTACCAATTTATAAAAATAGTTGTATGCTCAATGTAATACGTTAACTTACAGAAAATGTATTACCATAAATTTCTTGGTAAACTAATGGTTAAGTTACCCCCATGAAAAAGCTTATTTACCCCCGCCGATGTAATGACCATTATATGATCCGTGGTTCCGAATGGGTGTTCGGAACCACGGATGTAATGGTATAAAAACTGAATGCCAAGGTTTTCAAGATCTCGCATGACCAGTTAATAATGTGAGATATTAAAATTATTAACGTAAATTTGTAGACATGAATACCTATGAAGCATGCTGATAACAATTTATTTAATATTCGTCATTCATAACATTGATAAGATTTTAGCATATTCACAGATTTATCACCAGTTTTATATTTAGTCATCATATTTTACCAATGTTTAACACGTTTTTTTCTTTAATTCTGAACACCTAGACAAAGTGCCACTATAATGGTGAGATCGCTAGCAAAATATCGCTAACGAAAATGTTTGGATACATGGCATTTGTCAATTTTTTTTATGGACTTTTTTATTTATCCCTGAGGAGGTCGCTACTTCACTGGCCATAAAGGCGAGCAGAGCTCCAGCCTAGATAAATGGTTTAAACACTACAAACTAAGCAACCTACGCAAGAGGGCGTCCCCTGTGGGACTTGGACCTTCGCTCAGGGTCGGGAGGGCGAGCTGCCACTGGAGTAACGAGTGGATTTATGAACAGTGGTGATGATCGCTGGCACGAGATCGTGCCAGCGTCATGCCGTCGAGGATCCTACCCCTAGCTAACCTGCAACCTTTCACTAGCTACCTAAGTAGACGACCCGGAGAAGAAAGAACGAAAGAAACTCAGAGATTATTTTTTTCGTCTCTTTTGCTCTTTCTAGGTTCGATTCTCACCCGGGACAATTCTTTGTTTGAATTCCGAATATTTTTTCCGAGTGGGTCTGCTTTGTTCTCGTGAATGATGTGTTTTTAAAGTCTCCCGTGATACAGGGAGACTTTAAAAACACATCATTAGCACATCGATAAGCACAGTGCGGGAATCGTTGATTTTTTTTTTAATAGCACACAATAAATCTCGACAACCTCCGTAGCGTAGCGGTATTTGGCTCGCTTTAAATCTCGGAGGTCGTGGGTTCGATTCCCACGCCGGACAGGAAATCTTTGTGTAAATTCTAAGATTTCTTTCCGGGTCTGGTTGATTGAAGGCCTACCTCCGTGACTCGGAAAGCACGATAAGCCGTTGGTCCCGATTGTTTTACATCCTCTATAATAATCGTATATCAAGGGAAGGGGAGCAGCGTTTCCTTGTGTGGTACAACATAATACTGCGGTCACCAACCCGCCTGCCAAGCGTGGTGACTATGGCAAATACCCTCCCTCGGGAGGAGGCCCATGTTCAGTAGTGGACGTTATATAGGCCGATGATGATGATGACACAAATAAATCCTAGACGCTTATGTTAGCAACTTTGTACAAAAAAGCATATATGCTAATTTAGTTATACAGGCGCTTATTGCAAATTTCTATTTAAAATCATTATTTTGTTATACTTTTGTCGCTATATTTTATTGAAAAACAATAGAAAAGAATCATTATTTAAGTTTATATTTTAAAAAATTCTGAGTGTTAAGCATCCTACAATCGTTGACGTTTGCACAAAACTCCCCTAAAAAAATGGCCCTCTTAATACTTTGTAGTTTTCATTTATAATGGTACGGAACCCTTTATGCGCGATTACGACTCGCACTTGGCCGCCGCACACTCACCTAAACTGACACATCAAATAACAAACGTGATACCTTGTTATTATAGGTATTAATCATTACTAGTGGTCGATCAGTAGTTGAAATTGGCCATAATTAAAAAATATATATTATTCTGCACTCCTTCCCTATATAAACTACTAGCTCCCGCGCGCGGTTTCACCCGCGTAACTCCCGTTCTCGTGGGAAATTCATAATTAATTATAGCCAATGTCACTCAGAGTGAATGTATCTTGGGCCGGATTGCTTCATGCGTACCCGGCCCCCGCCAACGGCAGATCGAAGGAGTGTCCGGGGGGTTTTAGTGTTAGTAGGGTCCTCTCCTCGTGGTATGAGTTTAGCATACCACGCTATGGAGAGGGCGAGTCCCACATATCCCACCGCCAGCGCGCGAATACGCTGCAGCGGCGGCGGCGGGAATGGGTAAATGCATTTCCCCCGGACAATAAAAAAATTTAAAAAAATGTAATGAATGTACCTTTCCAATGGTGAAAGAATTTCGGAAACATATTTCAAAATTGAGATTAATAAAATTCGACCAACGGCAGGATTCGAACCTGCGTCTTAGGCAAAGCCCTTAATGCCTCAACCAATTAGGCTACGGTGGAACCACACCGGTCGTCGTAATTTATCAATCCCTTTATAACACGTCTCTAAGGGGGACGTTACAATTTGGCACACTAGTTTTTGAGTTTATTCATTACAAACATACACACTAAAATACAAATCTTTCCTCTATATTAAATTAGTATAATATAGATAAGTGTGCGAAATTTCATAGGTACCTACGTGCAATTTTCATAGAAATGGGTGGTACCTACAAAGATATTGTTTCACGTATTAAAATAAGGCATGAAGATTTAAGAATTATAATTAGTCCGTCAGTTAGATTACTAAAATACATTGGACACGTATTTTTTTATTTATCAAATCAATATAAATTGACAAAGATACAGAGCAACAACAAACTATAAAGTTCAGGAGAGAGAGGGGCTTGAATCATCGTCATTTTTTGTTTCATCATCAGCCGAGGGAAGGTTTTGCCATAGTCACCACGTTAGGCAGGTGGATTGGTGACCGCAGTATTATGTTGTACCACACAAGGAAACGCTGCTGACCCTTTCCTGATATACGCTTGTTATAGATGATGTTATAACAATCGGGACCAACGGCTTATCGTGCTTTCCGAGGCACGGAAGGTAGTCGCTCAACCAACCAGACCCGGAAAGAAATGTTTGAATTTTTAGAATTTACACAAAGATTTCTTGTCCGGTGTGGGGATCGAACCCACGACCTCCGAGATTTAAAGCGAGCCAAATACCTCTGTATTTGGCTGTATCTGTAATTAAATATTTTTTTTAATTCTTCATGCCTATTTTCTAGGTATAGCATTCCTCTCTCTGCATTAACTTTCAAAGAACAAAGGCATGATGTCATGTTTATAAAGATACTTTACTAGGTAAACAATTTCTCTTCCAGGAAAGTGCCGTTAGATCTTAGGATGTTGTCACACTCATCGATTAATCGCATATCCTACTAATATCATAAACGCGAAAGTTTGTAAGTATGGATGGATGGATGTTTTTTACTCTTTCACGCCAGAAGTTCTGTACGGAATTGGCTGAAATTTAGCACCGGGATAGGTTATAAGCTGGATTAACATTTAGGCTACAAAATATCACGCTCCGACCCATTGGAGCTGAGTGACGCGGGAAGAAAAACTTGAAGATGTTTGTGTTTGTATAAACTTAATATGAATGAATATGATTTTTTTTATCTGCCTTTAATTTCCGAAAATGCGATCAGCCATTTTGAGACGCCTCAAGTCTATTTAAAAAACAAGAACGCGATTCTGTACTATTACGTTTTCTGAGTGATGACGTCATCGATCTAGGATTGACGTCAGGACGACTCAGATAATGTTTAAAGACCAAAAATGACTGACATCGTTTTCATCTCAAAATGTCACTTGAATTTTAAAATATTTGTTTGAGCGCTTTCTAGATCTCATAATAATACCAGACCCGAAAAGAAATCTTAGTATTCCTTTACACAAAGATTTGCTGCCCAGCGTGGGAATCGAACCCACGACTTCCGAGATTTAAAATAAAATAATAATAACATAAAATAAAAATCATTTTTATTTACGTAAACCAATTACAGGCACTTGTAAATAGTCAAACATTAATTAGAAAAATTTAATTAATTATATTTGTTATTTATTTATATCTATAAAATTAATAATTTTTATATTATCATATATTTATATGTTATTATTATAATTTATTTATTTATATAGTTCTTAGCGACACAAAATGCTTGTTCTGTCTATATTATGTCAAAACAATTGTCATTATTTGGGTGGACCATGAGCATATAACGACGGACGCGCTTTAATGCTACCACCGGATCCAATGAGCCCCAACTGAGAAGATCCGGCGAAACAAACTCAGTGGGTTACTTTACTACCGGTTTCAACACGGCCCACATGAGACGGTCCGGCGAAACATACTCAAATGGACAAATAAAGCGAGCCAAATACCGCTACGCTATGGAGGTTGTCTTATCGAAGTCGATTAATAATAATTGTACCATCGATCGTTAGTCTGTATTACCCTTAAGGTAATTTTACATTTACCTATTATTTCTCTATTTAAATTTTCCTAAGTCACATGTGGGAAAATGAGAACTAGTGCTTCCTCCTATGACCTAGACAATACCTACATCCTCTAAGGAAGGAAAATATCAATGAATATTAATCGATTAGTTGAAGTAGTGCCACGTGTTTAGGTATTTGACCTAATTGAAATGGGTCAAGTGCGATCTTGATTTGCAAAGAGGGTTCTGTACTTTCCGTTTTAACGCATCAAAATCCGTTGCGTAGTTTTGAAGATCTAAGCATACATAGGGACGGATAGACAGCGGCAAGCGACTTTGTTTTATACTATGTAGTGATTGGTATAAATAGTAAATATGCTCGTTCTCCCGACCCTTCGTTTGCAAAGAACCATCCGATGCTTTCGTAGTCCCAAAGTCCGAGAGGCCCGCGAACTGTAAAGTAGAGCCACAGTTGCACAAAACTCCCCTTAAATACTAACAAGTCTTAAAGTCATAATCCCTCAATCTCATCGCCAGCAACTGTCCTGAGCCGAGGTCCAAGCCCCACACGGGGCGCCCTCTTGCGCAAGTTGCTTAGTTTGTAATTTTTAAACCATTGATTAAAGCTGGAGCTCTGCTCGCCTTTATGCCCGGCAAAGTAGCAAAAGCCTCGTGGAAATAAATATGTCCGTGCGAAATAAAAATTACTACGCACTAATTTTAATAACTAGATGTTTTTTTTTTAAATGTTTCAATAGAAGTGTTATGGCATAAAATTTGTACACTTTTAAAAAAAGTATAATGTAGTGAATCTAAATATCATTGTAACAACTATTGTATTGATATACCAACATTAACTATTTGTATTTGTACTAAATAGCTAAAAGGGTTTTGTTCATAATACGGTGCACCGTTCGTGACCCCGATGGTACACGCGCGGAACGGATACTGCTTATTAGGGATGTTAGGTATAACGGAGCTTCGATTCCGGTTCCGGAAGGTCGGAAGTTCCGATTGGTTTTTCGCATGCGATTCCATGTGTCGTGTTCCATGTTCGCATGTGTTTAACATTGGGGAAATGCATTTAAGCATTCCCACCGCCGCTGCAGCGTATTCGCGCGCTGGCGATAGGATATGTGGGACTCGCCCTCTCCATACCGTGGTATGCGACACTCATACCACGAGGAGAGGACCCAACACCACTAAAACCCCCCGGACACTCCTTCGATCCTCCGTTGGCGGGGGCCGGGGACGCATAAGCTATCAAAATTTCTTGCCCGGTGTGGGGATTCAACCGAGATTTATAGCGAACCAAATACCGCTACGCTACGGAGGTTGTACGACTCATGCGGAACCCTAAAAAATGTAAATAAACCAAAGTGCAATTATGAGCGGTAACTGTTAGAGTTGAACGTTTTAACCGAGCAATGGACGTCAATGTGACCGTTATAAAATAACCAATGTGCATAATATTGTAAGCCGATAGAAATTCAGTTTTTCCTTCTTAAGGCCGTCCCTTTGGTTCTCCATTAATGCACAGCTCGGGGCACTCTTGCGCAGGTTAGTCTATACTTGTATACTATAACTAGCGGCCCGCCCCGGCTTCGCACGGGTGGCCTTTTATACCCTACCCCTACCCCTACCCTATCCCTACCCTACCCCTACCCTACCCTACCCCTACCCTACCCTTACCCTCATCGCCAGCGACCGCCCTGAACCGAGGTCCAAGCCCCACAGGAGGCGCCCTCTTGCGCAGGTTGCTTAGTTTGTAGTTTTTATACCATTTATTAAGGCTGGAGCGCTGCTCGCCTTTATGCCCGGTGAAGTAGCAAAAGCCTCGTGGCTACCTACGTATGTCCATCCGAAAAATTTTTTTTTTTTTTTTTTTCTCTCAGCGAATGTTAAGATAATTTGCCTAGGGTATGGCCTTAAGATAAATGCATACATAGCTATGACGAATGTCCGTACTAGGTTTATTGTTGATATAATATTGTAGAAAAAATAATAAGTGTTCTATTATTTTTCGCCATGGGTTTCCTCTCTATGTTTTCCTATATTATGATTTAGATGACAGACTTACGGTCAGTCGGTTATGTGTAGTGGTGATCGGAAGGTGTGCTGAGAACAGCTATTTAAGATATACAAAGTGAGTGAGGTTTTTTGTTGTTATTTTATTTATTATTTTATTTATTTATATAGTCTTTTATTTGTGAATTTTTAACATCTATAAAAAATATTAAAAAAAAATACATAAATGAAGAACAAACGACTATTTTTTGTCGCAGTAATTTATTATGTAATATGGACATATACTTTAGTGTGAAATGAAATGAAAACGTTTACTGATAATGGAGACGAATCGATCGTACTTATTATAAGTCAAATACAATGATAAAAATATACAAAGAAAAATCTTGACTTATTAATTAGTACACATTTCAACAGTAATGTTATTAAATAGAATTTAAATCTACCAATGTGGCATGTGATAGTCGCGTATTATAAATATAATTAGAATCAACCAGCGCGGGCTGGGATTAGGTCAGAAGCATAGAACGCGTCGCGAGCCTCGCCTTGCGAGGACGAGGACGACCGGACCCTATCCTAGCTTCCTACGCGTCTTTCTCTATCTACCTACATTGTGACACCCGGAGAAGAGAGACTATAAGGAACTCCGAGATCATTATATACATATATTTATCGTAGGTTCATTGCGCGTATTTTATTTGTGAATTTTAAACATCTTTAAAACAAATGTTTTCTATAAATTTTACATATTACACACTATTAATATTCTGTACCTATACTTTATATATAAAGCTGAAGAGTTTGTTTGCTTGAACGCACTGATCTGATGAACTACGGGTACGATTTGATAAATTCTTTCAGTGTTAGATAGCTTATTTATCGAAGAACGTCAGTCTGTTCCAGTGGGTCGTTCCTCCCGCAAATGAATACCTGGTACGGAAATCGGACTATTTATCTTTATTTTATTTTATTGCTTTAGAAAACTTACAGCTAGAGTACATACATGAAATAGTAAATGAAGGCCAATTAAAAGTTGACACTGATAAAAATTTGTAAGTACATAATATGAAAAAAAAGAGAAGGTAGACAGCAGGCGAAGATAACAAAAAAAAATGTAAAAGACAGAGAGGTTTGAGCGTTAATTCACACCAAAGAAATCATTTGCTTAGAATTTCTTTGGCTTGCCAGTGTTTTCCTTATTTTTAAATAACTATATATTGGCTCAGTTGGCTCTTAAATCTGAACACAGCGACACTGTCGTAGACCCGGAGTTCGAGAGGCCTGAGAACTGTACAGTAACAGTTGTACAAAAGTCACCTAAAAATCTAAAAGCCATAATTCCTCAATCCCACCGCCCTGAGCCGAGGTCGAAATCCCACAGAGGACTTCGACCGTAAGTTGCTTAGATGGTAGTCTTTTAACCATTTATTAAGATTGGAACATTGCTCGCCTTTATGCCCGGTGAAGTAGCAAAAGTCTCGTAAAAAAAGACTGAAATCTTGTGTGTACTGTATTTGATTACAAATTTAGTCTTATTTTTTTGTTAATTGAATTGAATCTGAGTTTGCTTTGTGTTCAGGAATAGCATATTTAAGGCCCCCGTATTTCCCTTCTGGGGATGTTGTCTACATTTTTTAAAGCAAGATTATGACGGCTTATGGGTCGCTCCCCCCAGTTTAAGAAACGGTGGTCTGACTTAATATTCACTTTACAATTACATAATCCTCTTTGCACTAATTATCGGTCAATTAGTGCGGATTCCTGAATTATTAGTATTATTAGTTGCTTTACTAATTCCGATTGAAAACATAAATTAATCTAATGTGATTTAATTTATGTTTTCCATCGCACTGAGTTACCTTAATTGTTAAGTAATATTCAAGAGGTCTCGCTGAGGTTTTGCAACGTGTCACAGGAAGATCGCGACTGTATCGATGTAATGGCACGATCGAATCGATGTATATGCACGATATCGCGACTGTATCGATGTAATGGCACGATCGTATCGATGCATATGCACGACAGTAGGTATAGCGATTGTATCGATGTAAAAGCTCGACCGCTTTTGATGATATCGGGAGAGAGACGAGTGGAGAATAGGGGAGGGGTGCTGAGATAAATTCCGTGTTGTTTGCATCGCGATAATAAAAGTGGCCGAAGCCCACTTGCCATCATGTGGTCGCCGATTCGACACCTACGCATTGTACTACGGACGTGAACCCACTCGAATCACAAGCATTTTGGCTTCACACGAGGGGTTAACAAGAATACTAGTAGAGTGCATAAACTGATAGAAATCCGTTAAAAAAAAAGTACACAACAAGCTGAAGACGTGGTACCACAGACGCAGCGGAGACGCGAGCACCGTCTATGTAACGTCCTCGCCTTATGTGGTGTCTGTATAATTCACGCGTAAGAGTGCTGCTCTTTACGTAATAATCTATTTAAATAAAATGCTGTTGGTAAGTAAGCGCATAACTCGTAAACTGATGGACCGGTTTGACTATTTTTATTTCGTTTTAATTTGCTTCTATTAGTTTGTAAAATTAGGTAGTTACTTTACTTCTGTATACTTATGTTATAAAGAGGAAAAATTTGATACAGTGCTTTTGACCCTCCCGACCCTTAGTTTGCTAAGAACCTTCCGATAGACCCGAAGTCCGAGAGGCCCGCGAACTGTAAAGTAGAGCGACATTTGCACAAAACTCCCCTAAACTTAAAGCCATAATCCCTCAATCTGACCGTCAGCGATCGCCCTGAGCCGAGGACGCCGAGGTCGAAGTCCCACAGGGGACGCCCTCTTGCGCAGGTTGCTTAGTTTGTAGTTTTTAAACCATTTATCAAGGCTGGAGCTCTGCTCGAATTTATGCCCGGTGAAGTAAATATGTCCATCCGAAAAAAAAAACAGTGCCATTGATTATTTGTTTTAAAGAGATAAACATAAACAAATAACTAAACAATTAAGAAAAAGATGCATAATTTATTATATTCATTCGACATCATTTTTTATACATTTTTTAGAGCTTATTCAGCAAACAGAATACCCCCTAATGTTGGTCATTTTGCCATGTATATTTATCATTGCCATATCTTTGACAACCTCCGTAGCGTAACGGTTTTTGGCTCGCTTGAAATCTCGGAGGTCGTGTATTCGATCCCCAGACCGAACAAGAAACCTTTATGTAAATTCTAAGATTTCTTTATGGGTCTGGTTCGTTGAGGGACTACCCTCTGTGCCTCCGAAAAAACGTGAAGCCGTTGGTCCCGATTGTAATAACATCATCTATAACAAAGCGTATATCAGAGAACGGGCAGCAGCGTTTCCCTGTGTATTACAACTTAATACTGCGGTCACCAATCCGCCTGCCGAGCGTGGTGACTATGGCAAAACCCTCCCTCGAGAGGAGGCCCATGGTGGAGGTGGACGTTGTACGGGCTGATTATTATGCACATAAACACAAAAAGAAGTTCTCAAATCGGACCAGTAGTTTCTAAGATAAGCGCGTTCAACCAAACAAACAAATAAAGTATTCAGCTTTATATATCACGATTAGTACCTACATATATTCATCAAGACATAGCTCTGTAATGACATATAAATATTTATTAAAAAATCACTTCCGTTTCTCTTATATATATATAATAACAATACATTATTGTGTATTGCTTACGTCATAGATCTTATCAAGATGGCGGCTCGTGTCAATAAAATATTGAATTTTATTATTTTCTTGTTTTAACCTTCAAATCAATACTAAAGGAAGAGATCTGACTGCACTGTGGCTCAGTGGCTTCAAAGATCTGGTATCCTGAGTTCGATTCTCACCCGGGTCAATAGGCGTGAAGACAGTTTTCTTTTAATGAAGATTAGTAGCAAAATTTTGGCGTCTACTAATTTTATGATTTTTACTGGCCGAATTTTGCGTTCCCTAGTATTCTTGATAAACCCCTCGTGCTAAGCTAAAATGCTTGTGTTACGAGTGGGTTCGCGTCGGTAGTGCAATGGGTGGGGATCGAACCGACGACCACAAGATCACAAGTCCGACGCCCTAGCTATTGGGCTACGGCCGCTTCAATTATAATTAGTCCGTCAGTTAGATTACTAAAAAATATTGGACACGTATTTTTTATTTATCAAATCAATAAAAATTGACAAAGATACAGGGCTCCGAGTCTACTATAGTAATGGCGGGTCCAAGAACTATCAATGACAGTTCAAAGGTTGGTTTTTTTCCCATTTGGTAATCTACTTATCCAAATGACGTCATAATGGTGTCAGTATGACACCACAATGACATTAGCCGTGTTGAATATAATAACAAATGATACATTTATAAGTTTTGAAATCGCCTAAATAAACATTACAATCACCCTAACCATCTCCCCTGCTACTTCTGTTGACGGCCTTTTTCTGCGGTAGCAACACCGACTGCCATTCCAGCGCCGACACTACTAATCTCACTATGAGATTAGTAGATTACCGTTTTTGGCATAATGATATCATGATGGCACTATGGTGGCACAATACTTAAAAAAATAGCAGACTCGGCCCCCTGATCAACAACAAACTATAAAGTTCAGGAGTATCAAGTACCCCCTGTACTTGTGACGAAATTTCAACGCGCTGTATCTTCGTCATTCTTTGCTTTTTGGGAATCTAACTGACGGACTATATTGATTTTTTTAAGGCTATTATTTGTAATAAACTTATGACAAATAAATAATAATAAAATAATTAATAATAAATGGCATTACTCTGACATCTAGTATTTTTGACATAATATTCAATTTATTTGTTTCTTAGTATAATTTATGATTGGTATGTTCTGACATTTTATTTAATTTAATTTTATAAATTCATCTCCAAATTTTGTAAAAATTTTGCATGCTATTATATAGTGAATTGTTTAGAAACTAAGCGTAACAATTAACAACTTATAATTAGAGATGGGCCGACTATAGTATTTGCCGACTAACCGACTAATCGGTTTTCAAAATGCCGATTAGTCGGCCGACTAATCGGCAATGCCGATCATTCTAATACCTACTTGTCGGAGGTGTTCGGGCTTTTTCGTCATCACTCGGCTTAGTCATCGCGCGGCCGCTGAGCTTAATTACTGACTGATTACTACTTTCCTATGTTGTAAAAACTGTAACTTTAGATAACTACTCTAAGTAATGTTTAGAAATTATAAAACAAGTACAAATTATTTATTTTATTTCATTTGTTATGCGCCGATCATAATCGGCATATTTTGCCGAATAGTCACCGACTAGTCGCCGACTACAAACGATGCCGAATAGTCGGCTTTCCCGACTAGTCGGCGGCTAGTCGGCCCATCTCTACTTATAATGTAACTACAATTCTGGCAAAATAAATATTACTATTACTATTGTGTGAACCACAGATAGTTGTATTGAGTCTGGGTGTGCTTTGTGTCCGTGAATTAAAAGTGTTTTGTAAAGTCTTCCCGACACGGGGATTTAATTCCCTAGTGGTGGAATTGTTTTAAAACAAAACAGAAATAGTAACTGATGCTTTAAAATGGATGGATGGATGTTAAATCACCCCAATGATCTGGCCACTGAGCTGACGCGACAAAGTTATGTCTAAAGCCTAAAAACGAAGGACATACCACAATTTCGTATAGTCCCGCTAAAATCAGTCCAGCCATTACTTAGGTTAATCGGAACAGAAAGACACGCAGACAGTTATTTTTTTAAATTTTAAGTATACAATATATAGGTACATCCACTAGTTATCCGCGCGCGGTTTCACCCGTGTTACTCTTGTTGCCGTAGGGTCTTCATAATTAAATATAGCCATAGCCTTCCTCAATAAAGAAAGTAACTAATACTGAAATATTTTTTTCACCCCGGACCAGTAGTTCCTGAGATTAGCGCGTAAACAAAACAAACAAACTCTTCAGCTTTATATTATTAGTATAGATATGCATTGAGTAACAACCTGTTATTTTTAAATTCCAATCAGAAAATTCAATGTGTATAGATAGATATAGACCCACTGGCAACAAGCTTATGCCTTCAAACATTAGTCTGTCTTGTCCTAACATGCATGATAGGTATTCACACAAAAACAAAACGGCTAAATCCTGTCCATACATAAAGCAAAAACCTATTTCTACTAGGTACATGGAAATATCAACTTTAAATCCTTTACTATAAGATCCACAATCATATTGTGTTCATATTACCTAATAAAATATACACAAACTAGGTATGTTTCATAAGAATGACCTTGACTTTTTAGCATATATTATATGTTCTGATTGCTAATGCCGTAGCTACATAGTCCTCCTAATATTATGTATACGAAAGTTCGTATGTGTGGATGTATGTTTGTTTGCTACTCTTTCACGCAAAAATACAGAATGGATTTGGCTGAAAGTTTGCACGCGGATAGTTTATAAACATATAGGCTGCAAGAATACTAGTAGAATTCAAAACTCAGCTATTCATCTATATATATCATCCGTTTAACGGGAGATTGCCGTGTAGTTTCCGATCTCTTAAATATATAATTAGAGAACACTTTTCCGGTTTTTTGAAAGGGGCCGCTACAGCATACCCATTCCGGCGAAGGGGTATGTGGGACTCGCCCTCTCCATAGCGGTGGTATGCTGATCATACCACGAGGAGAGGACCCTACACCACTAAAACCCCCCAGACACTCCTCCGTTCATCGCTGGTTAGGGCCGGGTACGCTTGGCAATCCGGCCCTCCAGTGTCATTATAACAATTATTCCCGATTGTCCCCTCTAGCCATGTCCTCCGGGGTGACATCTGGGAATTGTCTTCCCAGTTGTCACCAGGGTGACAATTTGTGCCGACTGTTCCCTTTGAAAACTGACTAAAGGGGACAAACGGGAAGTATTTTTCTCAGTTGTCACCGGGGGGGGTGACATTTGCTACGATTGTTTCTTTTTCAGGAAAAAAATGTAATCACCGTACATTTCCGCTTTTTTAATTTCTTATGTTACATAGAATCAGTAAATATAAATGTCAATAAAATTATATAGAATCAAATAAAAAATCATCAACATAATGTTTCCGTTAATAGGTACAATCACGGAACTTTAATTAATACTAATCGTATAATTACAGATAATCACTGAATCACCTGAAAAGAAACAATCGTAGCAAATATAAATGACACCCCCCCCCCCCCCCCCCGGTGACAACTGAGAAAAATACTTCCCGTTTGTCCCCTTTAGTCAGTTTTCTAAGGGAACAGTCGGGAATAATTCCATTATAATAGACTCAGCTATTTTAATAAAAGTGTGTTTTGTTTGCATACTTTTGAAGAATTGGCCGCGTCAATGATTGAAATTATCTACAAAGAATTTGGGTTATCTACAAAAGAAACCTACATTAGAACTGATTAGACCAACTACTGACAAAAGAATATTGATCCAGATTTTTTATTTAAAGTAGGCAATCAGTATCCATCTTATAGCGTGGTCTTGTAATAACTGTATTATTTGTTTGTCTATTTCTACCTACCTACCTACCTAATATCTATGCTAAAATTATAAAAATTAATTGATTGGTCAGCATTGAATAGGGTCTGAAACTACTGGACCGATTAAACAAAATGTTTTCACCATTTATATGCTACGTTACTCATCATCACTCATATATCCAATATGAGTAGTATGAGTAGTACCCACGGGGTCTGGAGCTGGTGGGTGAAACCGCGTGGGAAGTTAGCCTATGTTAATATTATTAAGAGTAAAGATTTGATTTCGAAATTGAGATTAATAAAATTCGACCACCGGCAGGATTCGAACCTGCATCTTAGGTTAAGCCCCTAATGCCTTCGGTGGGTCCACAGAAGATGCAGGTTCGAATCCTGCCGGTGGTGGAATTTTATTCATCTCAATTTTGAAATATGGTATAAGGTAAACTTTTTCATAAAGTATTCAAAACATTTAAATATAGATTTGATTGTTTGTTTGTTTACACTGAACAGGCTCCGCAACTACTTGACTGATGTCAAAAAATCTTTCACCGTTAGAAAGCTATGTTATCCAGTAACATAGGTCATATTTAATTATGCAGTTCCTACGGTCGAAAGCTACGCGGATGATATCGCGTGTGAGGAGCTAGAAAAAGATGAACTGAAAAACTACTGGAACCGACTAAAATTTATATCGATACTTCTGGGAAGGATACAATCTTTGTAAATTACCCCGAACAACGAAGTTAAAAGACGTGGTCGAAGTTAAACATTCACCAGTTCTTATATCTTATAGGGATTTATTTAACAGTACCATCGGAAGACAAAAAATACTATGTACTTTGAACTCTGTCATACATTTAAAGTTATAAAATTACAGTTAAGTACCTATTGACCAAAAGATGTTAATGAAAAGCGAAAACTACAACGACTTATAAATATAACCAGTTTCCACCAAGGTGAACTGAGGACCGTACCACTTTCTACTCAAACTCATTTTGTATTTACCGTATAAGCTTCGTATGATAGCAGGAAATGACTTTTGGAGTAGTTACCGGAAAGGTTGTACGTTTTGACCATTTTTAACTTAATGATGTATCCTCATCCTTGAGAGATATTTTAAATGAGTATGTAGCACATCGCACAGCGCATAAAGATGGACTGCTGTGCGCAACGCACTGACGCCGGTTAATCTCTTCGTTGCCGTGTACATACACAGCTTACGCAAACTTGTGCCAAAAACTATGCCTTTGTCCGTCAATCTGTCGCAGCGTCAGGTGCTGATGTCATAATAAACTTCATTATTTGTTATCAAAAATGCCGAATTGTGTGATGAAAGGGTGAACAAGCTCAACGTTATTTGTATAACATTTGGGGTACTGAGAAAAATCTTAGCTACCACAATCACACAATTTACTCACACTAATGAGCAATAGTACCTTCAGTGCATTGTGCGATAGCGCTCAGTCTTAATTTTTTATTATAAAAATACTTATCCGGACTCTTACTTTGCAATATAACTTTCGATGCTTACTAGACCTTGAGTAAAAGTCAAAGAAAGGCTTTCTCTTGCGCAGCTTGCTTAGTTTGTAATTATTAAACCATTTAACTGGAGCTCAGGTAGACTTTATGCCAAATGTAGAAGAAAAAGCCTTGTCGAAGCTATACTTGTCAACCAGAAAAGAAACAACAGATCTGTGACGTAAAACGAAACAAAGAAACATTTTAATGTTTCTTTACATATTACGTCTGGCATAATAATAATGAAATATCATTCAAATGAATTAAATTGCTGTTAAATGCGGATGGTTTGGATTTTGAATTTGGAATTGGAACACTATGATGACTGGCGAAGGCTCTTCTACTCATCTCTACAGATAATTATATTACATTACGTCTCATAGTTCATTATTAACATATTTTTTTCTTTTCATTCCAGATATCAGCTGTGTTGCAGCTCAGCAGTAGACAAAATGAAAGTTTGGGGAGCTCACGGAGAATTCTGCGCACGACACCAGTGGGAGGTCATTGTCGCCACCCTCGCCTTGCTCGCCTGCGCGGCCAGCGTGGAGAGAAATGGAACAGGAAACGGATCAGAACACTGCGCTGGTTGGGCCCGAGCCTGTCCAGGTCTCGAAGCTGAATACCAAGCAGCAGACGCAGTCATCATGACCTTCGTCCGATGCGCAGCCCTCCTATACGCTTACTACCAAATCTCAAACCTCCACAAAATTGCCTCGAAATACCTGCTCATCATTGCCGGAGTTTTTTCGACTTTCGCCAGCTTCATTTTTACGTCAGCAGTCGCCAGCTTGTTTTGGGGTGAACTGGCGAGCATTAAAGATGCTCCGTTTTTGTTTTTGTTGGTCGCTGATGTGGCTAGAGGAGCCAGAATGGCGAAAGCTGGTTGGTCGGCGGGAGAAGACCAGGGCAAACGAGTTGGCAGAGCGCTAGCTCTGTTGGGTCCTACAGCGACCCTTGATACATTACTAGCAGTTTTATTAGTCGGAGTTGGTGCCTTATCCGGAGTACCTAGATTGGAACATATGTGTACATTCGCCTGCCTCGCTTTGCTAGTGGATTACTTAGTCTTCGTGACTTTTTATCCGGCATGTCTGTCCCTTGTCGCTGATTTTGCGTCTGGAAGAAAAGAAATGGCACCGGATAGCCCATTTTCGGAGGCAGACTTGAAACCAAACCCCGTAGTTCAGAGAGTAAAAATGATTATGGCAGCTGGTTTGTTATGCGTCCATTTGACAAGCCGTTGGCCTTGGAGTTCTGACAGCGGCATCATCGAAGGTCCCGTCGACATTTTAACTCCCGAAACGAATGACGATATTCTTTTACACTCATATGTAAAATGGTTTTCTGTATCTGCAGATTACATTGTAATTGCGACTTTGCTTTGCGCATTGATCATTAAATTTGTATTCTTCGAAGAACCAAGGAACTGGGTGATTGATATGAGCGACATGACGGTCAAAGAAGTAGTTAAACAGCAACTAGACTTGAGTAAAAAACCTAAGTTTGCAGTCGGAGATGACTCAAACTCAGAAGTGTCCACACAAACTGAAACCAGCACAGAAGAAGAATGGCCTGTTTTGTCGCCTAGCTCTTCTGCCGCTAAGTTGAATGCTAAGAAACGTCCCATGGCAGAGTGCCTCGAGATATACAGATCGGAGGGCGCCTGCACATCATTAAGCGATGAGGAAGTAGTAATGCTGGTAGAACAATCTCATATACCTCTGCATAGACTGGAAGCTGTTCTCGGTGATCCACTACGGGGTGTAAGACTTCGCCGCAAAGTCATCGGCTCCAGATTCCAAACCGAAACAGCAATCAAAGAACTGCCTTATTTAAATTACGATTATTCTAAAGTATTAAATGCGTGTTGTGAAAATGTTATAGGTTATGTCGGCGTGCCTGTAGGGTACGCAGGGCCATTAGTAGTAGATGGAAAGGCCTATATGATTCCTATGGCGACAACTGAAGGTGCTTTGGTGGCCTCAACTAATAGGGGAGCTAAGGCTATAGGATCTCGAGGAGTCACAAGTGTTGTTGAAGATATTGGAATGACGAGGGCTCCTGCAGTTAAATTACCTAACGTCGTAAGAGCTCATGAATGTCGACAATGGATAGACAATAAAGAAAATTATGCTCTAATCAAAGAGGCCTTTGATTCCACTTCTCGTTTCGCCAGACTTCAAGAGATTCACATAGGCGTTGACGGAGCAACCTTATATCTGCGCTTCAGAGCTACAACTGGAGATGCGATGGGCATGAACATGGTTTCCAAAGGCGCCGAAAACGCTCTGACACTTCTCAAAAACTACTTCCCAGATATGGAGGTTATCAGCTTGTCTGGCAACTACTGTTCAGACAAAAAAGCCGCAGCTATCAACTGGATAAAAGGCAGAGGCAAGCGAGTAGTATGCGAATGCATTATCTCCAGTGACAGTCTACAGAATATCTTCAAAACAGACTCTAGAACCTTGGCTAGATGCAACAAGATTAAGAATCTTTCTGGGTCTGCTTTAGCTGGCTCCATCGGAGGAAACAACGCTCATGCAGCCAATATGGTGACCGCAATTTACATAGCAACAGGCCAAGATCCAGCCCAAAACGTTACCAGCTCCAATTGCTCCACGAACATGGAAATTTGCGGAGAAAATGGGGAAGATTTGTACGTAACTTGTACCATGCCTTCTTTAGAAGTTGGCACTGTTGGTGGGGGTACAGTCTTAACGGGACAGGGAGCATGTTTAGAGATTCTAGGAGTTAAAGGCGCAGGGCTGCAACCAGCGGAGAATTCAGCTAGGTTAGCTTCTTTAATTTGCGCGACAGTTTTAGCTGGAGAAATAAGTCTTATGGCCGCGTTAGTCAATTCTGACCTGGTCAAATCCCATATGAGGCACAACCGGTCAAATATAAACGTGACAAGTATTAGTAATATGAATAATGTCCAAACTGATGGCATTACCCTTAAAGTGCCTACCTTATAACAAACGGTTCAACCGTGTTGGGTTTTGTATGTTAAAAATGATTTTTACAGATTATTTGACGCGTTGAAATTAGTTTTATAGCCAGGTTTGATTGCGAACTTTATTATTGGCAATTCGAATACTATCCTAACTATCGATAAATAAGTCTGAGAACAGCGAAAGGTCGGAAACTATCCTAATATAGGAACATCTCCCATGCAACTATGCGCAAAAACGTGTCTTAACCAATGACCTCTGTAATATAAATTGACTCTTCAGAAAATAATATTGCTCATCTATTTTGTGCCGACTGTTCATTTACGTATAGTATTTAAAAAAAATATTAACATAAAGCTTATGTAAATTATATAATGCGTATAACACATAAAAAAAAAATTATAATTTAATTACGGCACATAATAAAGGTGAGAGACGTAAGTGGTCAATAATTTTATGGGTGTCACAAAAATCTTATAATGTTATTTTTCGTGAAATAATGTATGAGAAATAAGTAAATGAATGAGACTTACTTAGGTATTGAAATCATTGGTTTATACTCGGTTATTTTCCTTTTGATAAAAAATATTTTTTTTCGACATTGAGTTGTTGACAAAAATGCCCTTGAAATTTCGAAAAAAAATGTAGAGTCCTTTTTTCAATGAGGCGGCAATGTATGTTAACTGGCTACTTATTTATATTAAATATTCTTTTAGTTAACATGAGTTATAGCTTTGAGTAAAAATGGGAAAAATCTAATGATAATATTTGTAGCTCCAGCCTGTTGCAATAGTCGCCTTATATTGTTAAGTTAAGGTACATTTTCGTAAAGCAGGTTAAATTCAGTTAGGCTACTTAGTTGTAAGGCAGTTTTATTAGTTACTAATTGACGGTAATAATTACGATATAATCGATTGTTATATTAAGAATAGTTAGTTTCCAATTTTTATGACTTGAATGAATAAATATAAAAAAGTTTTTTAAAGAAATGTAAGCGGTTGAATGAATAAATATAAAAAAGTTTTTTAAAGAAATGTAAGCGGTCTAGTTTTCGATTTGTCGATAGATGGCGCTGAAACGTAGTTACATATTAAATCTTTTCACTTTTTTTTAATAAATTCGAGATGTGTTCTGGTTTCGATTCAAATGTAAGCGGTTGAATGAATAAATATAAAAAAGTTTTTTAAAGAAATGTAAGCGGTCTAGTTTTTGATTTGTCGATAGATGGCGCTGAAACGTAGTTACATATTAAATCTTTTCACTTTTTTTTAATAAATTCGAGATGTGTTCTGGTTTCGATTCCCATCCGCGACAATAATTCGCCTGGACCACAGTTAGTTATTCAGAGTCTGGGTGTGTTTTGTGTCCGTGATTTATGTACTATTTTGTAAAGTCTCCCGCGACACAAGGATTGTTTCTCCATGTGCTAGAATTTTCTTTAATAAAAAATAAGAAGTTATATTTCCATTGTATCAATATCGTTTACTAGGCGTGGTTGTATTCGCTTGTTACGTTTTAATAATTTTATATTCTATGCATTATGCGCTGAGAAACGAAACGTACGTGATTGAAATATCAATTTTATGTTTAACCGAAGATCGATTGTTCAGTATTTAGTTTTTTAATACACTGAGATTTTTAATGGTTGATAATAATTGGCAGGACAGGGGGCTAATGACGTCACGATATGACTATAACTGCGATAAAAATGACTGTATTAATGTAGGGTTAGTAATGTAACGCCTGAGGGTGGGGTGCGTAGCTCAGCAGGGCTTACTACTGTTAGTCCTCGGAGTGCGTGTGTGATACGATCACTATCACTTTACACTCTTTTACAATGAATGATAGCACACTTTATAATAGAATATTATTGAACCCACCAACACTTCTTATTATAAATAAATTAACAACGGGCTCATGCTCCAACGCTTGACATAACAAAGCTTTTTTTAAAATATAAATATTATTTCACTTTTTATAAAATTAACTATCAATAAACGTCTTACTTAGAACCACATCAAGCTTGAAGTCTACATTCATTTTTTATTATTTAAATATAAAAATAGGCCATTACGATGAATGAAGCGAAAGATGTGTGTAGGGATCGTAGCAAGTGGAGGTCCATTGTCTCTGCCTACCCCGCTGTGAAACAGGCATGAGCTTATGTTTTTTTGCATACATAGTAAACGAATGAATGGCGTAGACAGTTTTATCAAAGTCATATCGTAAAGTGATGAGCCTCTTAGTTTGGTTCGTGGTTACATCGCGGTACACACATTTTCTTATTCAATGTTGACATATAATTCATTATATCTTCATACTAAACGTTTTTATCGAATGAAATTGTAATACTTACTTCCACTTAATGATCTCTGTTTTTATTAGCATTTAGATTCAATAAAATACAATCCGTATACACACCGTTAATGTCTTTATACTACTTGTGCAGTCGGGCAAATAGATATGTTAAAAAAACCATTCGAATTAATGTTCAGTTGTATTTATGAACAACAATTTGACTGTTTAAGTGTTTACTTGAGAATTTCTAGCAGTTATGAGTTTTGTGGTCTAAATTACTTGTATAGAATCTTTACTTTTATATAACACTAGCTGCGCCCCGCGGTTTTACCCGCATTACTCTTCTCCAGTGGGTCGGAACGTGATGTTTTGTAGCCTATATGTTAATCCAGTGTAGTACCTATCCCGGTGCAAAATTTTAGGCAACTCCGTTCAGTAGTTTTGGTGTGAAAGAGAAACAAACATCCATCCAAAAAAAAAAAAAGATTTTTTCGGAGCCTGAAAGTACTGGACCGATTTGAAAAATTCTTTCACCGTTGGAAAGCGGCACTATCCCCGGATGACATAGGATATCTTTAATCATGATGTTCCCACGGGAACGGGAGTTACGCGGGTGAAACCACGCGCGGGAAGCTAGTTAGTTATAAATATCATGAAGTCATTTGGTATGAAGCATAGTTCCGATGTTGTAATGAAAGCACTGAAGAGTGTGTCATCAGTTGGTCTGTAGATATTTCTATATATTATTTAATGTTTGTATTTTTGTTAGTTGTTAATCAGTATTCCAGTGTTTGTACGTTGATTCACTTTAAATGGTAGTTATGTTATGTATGTTAACTTTAATATTATATTGTCAAGTATAACAAAGATATTATGGCTTATGAGACATTGTTAATGAATTAGAGTATATAAAAAACTGTATAACGTTGTGCTGCGATCTGTTGTGCCGATTGTAAGCAGGCATAGTATGTGAAAATAATAAATAATTTATAATTTAATTTTTGTTCTGCGAATCATTTATTCAACTCACAAAACATAAAATTGCTCAGAAGCAAGCAGGTCGGACGTGTCATTATACGTCAGAAACATTCGTCGTTTGTGCCTTCATTGTTAACTGGCACTTACGACTAAATGCTTCTGGAGTACATTCGTCCTTGTGCTGAAGTCTAGATATCATGAGTCGTTTTAGTTAAGACAGAAACCGTGCTGTTTATACTCGTGATTACAGTACATACTCTGTAAGGCGTGCTATAACTTGCTTATATTAGGTACTCCAAGGTTAATGCATATTTTTTTAATTATTTTACCCGACTACACCTAATAACATTTCTAGAAGAAATATTTACTTTAGAAATGATTGATGTACTTACTTATACTATATGTGGGCCTTCGTCCAACAGTGGGCGTGGGCTTAGGACGTTGGGAACTATGTAATAAACGTTTATAGTTAAGTTTCCTGATGTATTTATGTTGTTTTATGATGAAATATATATTATAGCTTTTTAATTGTATTTGTTTGTTTTTGACTCCCGAAGCTTTCACTTTTTATACTTGAGTGAAAATGGAAGGTCCTTGGTGGCATAGTAGTATATAGGTCTCGGTGGTCGTGGGTTCGAAACCCGCACCGGAATAAAAATAGGCATAAGCAGAGTAGAGCTTGTATATTACAAATATATTAAGCTGAAGAGTTTGTTTGCTTGAACGCACTAATCTCGTCAACTACTGGTTTTAACGCAGAAGGTTGTATATAAATATGAAGTTCCCACGGGAACGGCAGCTACGCGGGTGAAACCGCGCGCGGGAGTCTAGTATTTGTTATTAAATGTGGGCTGAAAATATGGTTTCTGCTTCTTCAAATTTCTGAGATATTGCATTTCTTGCTGGAGTATCTTTTTTCCTAATCGTGTACCTATCTCGTGAAACTATACTCACATGGTGGTAGAAAAAGATGGCGGGCTCCCGTCAACTTAACATTCATCCGTGAGGTAATAAACTGTTCTAGATAACCTAGCTAAAGTGGGAGTAGTTTGTCTTCATTTGTGTACTAGAATGTGACGTGACGGCATTCAACAACGGAACAAGACTGAAGCGGGGTGCGGAATTGCGCCCGAATTGTGTTTTATTCTATGTCAACCACAGGACATTATACCCTAAAGGGAAGAATAACGACTCCGTACAAATTTTTGGAGGAAAAATTTTCTTACCGACCAGCGCCATCTATGTTGCGCCCACGAAAACTAAAGAGTAAAAGCTAAGGCGGGAATTTCAAACTATAGTCCATTTAATAGATACTTTGTATTGCATTTTATGCACAAGTTCACTGTTTCTTGATAGTGATTCTGTTTAAATGCCAATTATTGCTCAGCAAAAGTGTACTTGTGCATAAAATGCTACAATTTATCTATAATAGCAGTCTAGTAAAACAAAGATTAGTACTTGACGTTTTTATTTAGAATTATAATTTACATAACAGTATGAATTATATTATATATTATAATATAATTTTATTATACAGTTCCAGAAATATAGTACAAAAGGTGTTCACAAATGACAAGTATGAACAAAATTGAACACAAAATCAAAGAAGTCACTATCTCACAAATACACACTTTATTTTATTTAACAAAAAGGCAGTAACGGAGACGCAAGAGACTCAACTCAACTTAGCAATATAATATGTAGATAGAATTAAATGGAAATAGTTTATTTATTACAAATAAATAAGTACAAGATAAAATGTTGTGCAAGCGGCGGCAAACATTTTTTTTGTGACGTATGTCAATGTCATAATCAATAATAATCAATATAGCGTGCAGACGTTAGTTTTGCCACATTATCCCCCATATTATATATATTTTTATTATCGATAAATTAATTATTTATGTAATGATTCTCAATCAAATTTTTGCTTCAGAATAATAGCTAATGAATAATTATATTTTCAAGGGTAATTACTTTAAAAATCAATGAATAAGCTAGTTATTATAGAAAATATGAAAATATGAAATAGTATTTTTGGTGGCAACATTATATATTCATCTCTTTTACTTTGATGACGTTGTCTCGCTCGTGTTTTGTAGCCCTCCTGCCCTCCTGCATACATTTCGTTTCGTAGAACAAAGTGACGGCTGTGATCAATATCGGAGAACTTCGCGGAGACGCAGTTCTCTAACCTTTACTAACTGTCGTCGTGTCACCGTACTGCATTTTATTACAGATCAAGTTATTTTAACATCTTGCTCCCCAGTGATCCCAATATACGGATCTAATAACTAATCAACTTGAAATTTCAGTTCTCATAACTAAAAGATAAATGTGTTATTTCAATTTGATTTTTTTTTTCTCTATGGTCTAGTATTAAAAATGAAAAATTAATTCGCTGCTTCAAGCTCTGGCTTCTCTAACTTTTTGAGCCGGTCAATTTCCATTTATCTGGAGTCTTTAACGGTGTATTCTTGCAGCCTTGTAAGGTACTATCGTAATAATGATTGTATTCCTTGTTTAATTTCCCTAAATTCATGAATGGAGCTCATTATAAAAATACAAACTTGTAACTTTACAGCAGCAATCGTCGACGTCTTCACACAATCTATGACTGACACAGTCTCCATCTCTATATGTTTTGTCAATTTTAAAATAAATAATCTGAACATTTCTACCAAGTGCATTGTTGTACCCACACTTCTGTCGTATTCAATCTTTTTTTATAGGGGCCACATATACGTTTCAGTCACGGGCCGCAAACAAAAAAATATTTAAGTGGTAATAAGAACCTGAACCGAAATAATAAAAAAATATTTACGAGTCAATGAAAACGGAAAACTTAAAGCTTAAAAAACTTAAAAAGGCTCAAAATATTCAATAAACAAAAACCACGTAAAATTATTATAACCCAATTCAAAAGGCTCGGTGGGCGACTTGCGGCCCGCGGGTTGACTATAGCTCTATAGCTGGTATAGTTTTTCTTTGCGTATTTCTATTAATACACTGCGGATGTTTAAAATTGCTATATGATCTCAAAGTATAAACATTCACGATTCTAAAAACATATAACACTCAACACATTGGATGAATAAACAAATCGTAACTCACATTTCAAAAGTGGATCACTCAGCACTTCAAAACACTTGAGACACTTGACACCGCGCTTAATGTAAACAATTTTTTTCTTTTTAAATTCTTACTTTGACATACTAAGTGTTGTATTGGTTCGACACGTTATTTAATATAGAGTCATCTAGTGTAACACTTATAAAGCTTTTAGAAACGTTCCAAAGATAAAAACGCGTATAAAGGTTACAAGTCGGAGAGAGACAAAAGAAGCCGCTAAAGCGGCTCGAACGTTTAACGCTATACGTGAAGTGAGCCGAAAAAGCGGCTTGAACGTTTGAGTGGTTAATAAAATTAAAAAATATTTGAAATTGCTTATCTATGGCAGAATTGGCAGCGCGCGTGAAATGCCAATAAGAATTCCCGCGCAATTTAAACACGAAATGCATTCTTTCCGCGTACCTACCTACCTATATCCGATTCGCGTCCCTCTCTCTCTCTTCGCTAACTTAGCTCTGTTAACATCTATTACAACGCTTCGCATATTTTACCATCATTTATCTGGGAAACTAATATAATAATGAAATCGCAATATGATATATGTCTTGTGGAGGATTTTGCAGCGAGACGGATCCTGTTCACAGCGTGAACTGGCGCGCCAGTAAAGCAGTAGAGGGTGCGGGTACTCATTGCTGGATGAATATTGTTTTTCAAGATACGTGAGCTTCCTTTTTTATTTGGCTGCCATTGATATGCAATGTGAGATTTAAACTTTTAAACACTTAGACTTAAACGCAGATTTGAACCAGCGACTCATTCGCATCGCGGTGATGGTCTCCCCATCATATTTCGTGTCGCATTGTCCACCACCTAGTAAATATGTACCTATAGGTAGTTGCATTCTTGTTGTATTGTAGACTATGTACAAACTTTTGGAAATAAATACTTATTTCTTTTATTATATTAAGAGCTTTTTAGTCTGCTTATAAAAATACCAACTTTTTTTGGTCTAGTACCTTTTTGTACAAAATAATGTAGGTTACGTCATGTTTAAATTTCTCGGGCTATTTATATTAGCGCCTGAGCAAAAATATTTAGCAATGTGTATAATAAGTTGTGTACTTATAAAAATGATAGGAGTTGTACAGTGACTAATAATTTATGGATAAGCATAATCATTGGTTATTTATATTAAAAAAAACTAAATTGAGGTTACACTTAGTGTAACAATGACTAAATACGATAGAGATAGTCTATTTCATTTTTACAACTACTTTCGAGATAACCTTTCTGGGGTAACAATGCACAGCTTTTCAAGTTCTTTCCACTTTTTCTAATAAGATTAAATTTAATATTATTTTACTCTCCTTGGTATGCCGCAACGTTTAAAGTAATATTTTGTATATCGTTGCTATTTATTGACTACGTCATTTAGATTTAGTTTGTGTCGTCGTCTTAATAAGGGTAGGTAGAAGATACATTCTATTGCGTATGAGTACAGCAAGAAAGTGCATCTTTAGGGTTTGGAACAAATGAAACAGCAGCGTATTATAAATATAATAATATTATCTGTAGCGGTGTTTGCGTGTGTGGGGGGGGGGGTCGGGGGGCGGGGGGCCTAGCGCTCGGGCGCCGCGTCGCGCAGCCACTTGCGGAAGCGCTCGGCGCGGCGCGCGTGCAGCCGCGCGTGCGAGTCCCGCGCCGCGCGCAGGGCCCCGCGCCGGTACAGGCACAGCGGGCGCAGCGCCACGGCGCGCGGGCGCAGGCCGGGCCCCGCCAGGCACTCGTGCTGGTCCTGCAGCAGCGGCTTGCGGCGCGCGTGCGCCACCGCGGGGGGCGCGGGCCCCTGCGAGTGCGCGTTGGGCGTGTAGCCGGGGGCCCGCGCGCGCGCGTTGCGGCGCAGGAACACGGGCTTGGCGGCGCGCGCGCGGCGCTCGGGCCGCGCCAGGCGCTCGCGGTACAGCGCCCAGGCGGCCAGCGCGCGCGCGGGCGGCGCGGGCGCGGGCGGCTCCAGCAGCGAGAACGTGACGCGGCACGCGTCGCCGCCCGCCAGCGTGACGAGGAAGGCGGAGTGGTCGGGGCGCAGCGCGCGCGCGGCGCGGCGCACGTAGCCGGCGGGGCGGCGCAGGCCGCGCGCCGCCAGCGCCGCCGCGCGCCGCGACCAGGGCTCGGCGGCGCAGTGCTGCAGCTGGCGCACGCAGATGGACACCAGCTTGTCCAGCGTGTAGGCGGGGTAGGCCTTGATGCCCAGCATCTCGCGCGCCGCGTCCTCGTAGGCGGCCGCGTCCATGTTGCCGTCCAGCACGGCGCGCACGAGCTCCAGCAGCGCGTCGTAGTAGTGCGCGGGCTCGGCGGGCGCGCGCGGCGCCAGGCGCAGCGCCAGCGCGGCGGGGCGCGCGGCGGGGCGCGGGCGCGGCGCGTCGGCGGCGGCGGCGGCGGCGCGGCGCGCCAGGCCCAGGCGCTGCACCAGCGCGCCGTGCACGCGCAGGAACAGGTACCACGACGACGTGCACACGAAGCGACCCTCCTGCCGACAGAGCGATCACGTCACGACGAGCCATGCACGACACCGAGCCTTATGATACGTTCACATGACAAAACGCTCGACGCGCGTTTACAACTACATAATAATATACATTTTATTCAGACCGTACACATATACTTGTTTTCCATGTTTCCGTTGAGTTTAACGCGCGCTTTCGATACGGATAAACTAATTTTTTTATCAGTATCTATTCATCCAAAATTAAAACAGTAATATCAGTAGTAATAGATGCAACAAAGAAGCATCCTGCTATACGGAATTTACCTTAACTTAGGATAAAAAATATGTACTGGCTACTAACTGACTAAAAGTCAGCTTGTATGACAAAATTGGTTGGACCTTCTGACGCGTCATTTCTGCCAACGGTATAAAATCACATTTCAAACTTTAATCCATCTTCGACAAATATAAAAACTCTACTGAATCATGGCGGCTGCGGAAACGCGCGTTCAACACCTGACAAGAGCGTGTGTGTGCACTATACAAAAACTTTACACGCGTTCTACGCGCGTTGACCACTTGTCATCTCAACGTACCCTTACTAAATAACATTATCTTAGTAGAGACTTCAGTAGGAAGGCAGCATGCGTGTATCACCACAGACATTCTGTCAATTGCACATCGCATGAGTTGTCATCATTGTCTCATAACAAATCTACAATGCGACGAGAAAATATTACCGAATATACTTTTGCCATAGTCACTTATTACCGCGAAAAGCTGGTTTAAAACATAATAGTATTAATTAAAAACACTTACATTAGGCGGATGATCTCTATAGTCGTCTTCAATGTCGTTCAGCTCTGACTTAACCTCGGGTTTAGATTCTTCATTACTGCTCGACCTCTTAACACTGTTAGGCGTAATGTTTGTTTCTGTGGAAGATTAACCTATATATATTATTAATGTACACAAAAAACTAACTATAAAAATGTGTGTTTTGATGGCGAGATTTATTTTTGAAACTTGTCATTTTTCAGTTTGATTTTAAATGTCTGTTTTACGTGTTATATTACAAAATATAATTCAACCATCCTCTTTTATATTTTAATGTTGTTTAGTAGTAAACAATTCCCAATTTCATGTAAGATTTTCTAATTAAATTGCGTTAAAAATACTATACTTATTGCACATGTTTAACTAATCTTAACACCAGTAATTCTATGTGTAACAATTAAAAATAATATGAAAGAGACTTCAGTAGGAAGGCAGCATGCGTGTATCACCACTGACATTCTGTCAATTGCACATCGCATGAGTTGTCATCATTGTCTCTTGTCTTTGTAATAGCAAAAATGTAATAAACTAATTTAAAGTTACTTTTGTACCATATTCTGGCAAATTAATTTATTTATTTTGATTTCTTATGTAATCAACATCATCATCATCATCAGCCCGTATAACATCCACTGCTGAACATGTGCCTACTCCCGAGAGAGGACAAGGAGATTTGCCAGTCACCACGATTTGCAGGCTGGTTGGTGACTGCAGTATTATGTTGTAAGACACAGGGAAACACTGCTACCCGTTCCCTGGTATACGCTTGATGTAGGAGATGATATCACAATCAGGACCAACGGATCAACGTGCTGTCCGAGGCACGGAGGATAGCCTCAACGAACAAGACCCGGAAAGAAATCGTAGAATGAATACAAAAAAATCTTGTCAGGCGTGGGGATCGAACCCACGACCTCCGAGACTATTATCGCTAGGTTATCATTACCATTATGTTATATTCTATTAATGTACTGGGCCAGTTAATTTAATTATCGTGTGTGTTAGAACAATCCTGCAATTGAGCATTTATAGTATGTACAAAATTATAAATAATAATGTATTCTTTAATTACCTTTACTACTATCTGTATTATTATTGTTCTTAGGTTTATTTTCCTTATTCTTATTATTCTTCCCGCTTTTATCTGACGCGTTATCGGATTCCGATGACTGTGGACAAAGAAAATGTTTAATTAGAATAAAAATATGGGCTACACACATTTTTATTGTAGCTAATAAATTGTAGAGCCTATGTTTTTTTCTGACGGACATATGTTATTAGCGACGAGGCTTTGCTACTTCCACCGGGCATAAAGGCGAGCAGAGCTCCAGGCTAGATAAATAGTTGAAACTCTACAAACTAAGCAACCTGCGCAAGAGGGCGGCTGCTGGCGACGAGATTGAGAGTTTTTGAATTTTAGGAAGTAGAGCGACGGTTGCACAACATTCCCCCAAAAATATAAAGTCATCATTTCTCAATCCCCTCGCCAGCGGCAGCCCTAAGCAAAGGTCCCACAGGGGCCAGGGGGCATCCACTTGCGCAGTTTGCTTGTTTTGTAATTTAGAAGGGACTTTCATTTATAGATAGCTGATACAATCCTTATTTTATGCGAATGTAGTAGTGGACAACTGCTACTTGGAAATTGAAATGGCTTTATATTTAGAGACTTCAGTAGGAAGGCAGCATGCGTGTATCACCAAAGACATTCTGTCAATTGCACATCGCATGAGTTGTCATCATTGTCTCGAATAACAAAACTTTAATGTCAAATGAACCAAAAATTGGAGACTGCGGATCGGCAAGCGTAGCGTAGGTCCACCTACTAGATGGACGAACGATCTGGTTAAGGCCGCTTCTAACCGTAATAACTGGGGATCTATGAGGGAGGCCTATGTCCAGCAGTGGACGTCCTGCGGCTGAAATGATGACTTCTAAAGACAAATCCTTACCCCATCTTTTTCCTGTTTGACCGAGTCCTTATCATTATTTGACTGGTCACCGCTCGGACTGCCCGGACTCGCGGGTTCCTCTTTATCCTCTGTAACAAAAATATTATAAAGTATTACTGAGTCGTTCTTATTTTTTTAATAGGAATTAATTCTTGACAAAATTTCCAGATATTACCTAAAATTAAAAAAGATTAAATTATTATATACGATAACAACCTCCGTGGCGTAATAAATCTCGCCTTAACTCTCGGAGATCGTGGTTTCGATCCCCACAGTGGACAATAAATCTTAAGATTTTTTTCCGGGTCTGGTTGGTTGAGGGCCTTCCTCCGTACCTCGGAAAGCACGTTGAGCCGTTGGTGCAGATAGTTATTATATCAGAAACAGGCAGCAGCGTTTCCCTGTATTTATTATTACTTCATAATACTGAGGTCACCAACCCGCCTGCCAAGCGTGGTGACTATGGCAAAACCCTTCTTGTGAAAGAGGCCCATGAGTAGTAGTGGACGTTCTACGGGCTGATGATGATAATGATGTTAAAACAGGGTCGTGTTTAATCTCACCTTCATCCCTCTCATCGTCAGACAAGGGTGTCCGGGGGTGTCCGAAGAGGTCCGGCAGGAACTGTCTCAGCAGCTGTTTGATGCGTCGCTTCTCAGTCTTCTGTATCGCGGTTTGTCGCCGCGCGTGATGGATCAGTAGTTCGGCGGTGTCGCGCATCACTTTTATAGCTGTTGACAATAAAATAAAATAAATTATACGACATACATTAATATTACTTGCTATATGCGTTAGGGTAGACATAACATTCATCTATATATTTATAAATTAATCCCTATTTAGACACGGCATCGCGCGGGTACGGTTGGACCGATTTCGCTTATTCTTTGTTATTGTGTTGAGTGACTACCCTCCATGCCTAGGGAATACGTTAAGCCGTTGGTCTCGATTGTTATCATCTGTCTCTAGATTGTTAAAGCAGCGTTTCATTGTGTGTTAGAACATAGTACTGACAAACCCCTTCCTCGGGAGGGCCCCTGTTCATCAGCGGACGTTGATCGATCTTAGATAATATCCTACTAATATTATATAAAACGCGAAAGTTTGTAAGTATGGATGGATGGATGTTTATTACTCTTTCACGCAAAAACTACTGAATGGATTTGGCTGATAGTTTGCACGCGGATAGTTTATAAGCTGGATTAACATATAGGCTACAAAATATCACGCTCCGACCCACTGGAGCAGAGTGACGCGGGTAAAACCGCGGGGCGCAGCTAGTTAACTATACTTCATAGTTGCGTGCCCAAAATTTTGCGTCGTGTGCCATCAATGGCCATTCCTGCCATAGGAATTTTATCTTGAAGCTAAGCTTCTAGCTTCATAAAAGCTAAGTGTTTATTGTGACTAGCTACCTGGTCACCTACTCAAACCGAGTCCTAGGACCTGCCCCCCTATTCTAAATATTGTAAATCTTCTATTCTAATTTTCAATAAACTATAGTGAACTGAGTGATCTGTGTTTATTTCCTCTCTTTATATATATATTTCATCTCTTTTCATAACACGTGGTTGGTTGGCTACACCAACACGTTATAATACGTTACAGCCAAAATATCACAGTTCAAGGTAAAAGAAGACTTGTATTCTTCAATTGCTTATTATCTAAGCTAATTGGATTGGGTACTTAAACATTAATATTGCAACAGGAAATATTTACACCAATCAACTTTCCATACATGAATTGTTCAGAATTCGGAAGACAATACACTATTAAGAATCGGAAAATAATTACTACCTAGAAGCATCCTAAATCCTACTATTACGATGTTAAACTAAAATTCATTTCTTTTCCATGTCGCTGTAGAACGAAGCGCACTCTTTTTTTTTTGTCCGGGGGTAAATGCATTTACGCACTCCCACCGCTGCAGCGTATTCGCGCGCTGGCGGTGGGATATGTGGGACTCGCCCTCTCCATAGCGTGGTATGCGACACTCATACCACGAGGAGAGGACCCTACGCCACTAAAACCCCCCGGACACTCCTTCGATCCGCCGTTGGCGGGGGCCGGGCACGCATTAGTAATCCGGCCACACTTATAATGGCCTATTTAACAAAGCGCACCCTGAAGAGTATAAAATCTAGCTTTAAAAATATAACAGATAATTAAACTAAATCATTAAAACTGATCTAAAACCATTTTCGGCGTCATTAATACCCCCGCATCGTTTGTTTTTATACAAATTTACTATTTTATTAGTTATTCCAACAGTAATTTATGAAGTAATTAAACAATTAGTAACGCCAACACAATAACAAAGTATATTCGTGCATTTAATGTGTACCTTTGTGTGAATAACCTTGAGCAAAGGTCGCATGTTGTTTTGAAGTTATTGTACACTGCTGTTCCGCGCGTTTTCACCCGCCTAGATCCCGTTAACGTGGAAACCTTGACTTAAAATATAGCCATTGACACTCACAAATAATATGGCTTTCTATTGGTGAAAGACAACCTACGTAGCGTAGCGGTATTTGGCTCGCTTTAAATCTCGGAGGTCGGGGGTTCGATTCCCACGCCCTACAGAAAACCTTTGTGTAAATTCGTTGGTTGAGGGACTACCCTCCGTGCTTTGGAAAGCACGTTATGCCGTTGGTCCCGATTGTTATAACATCATCTATAATAATCGTATATCAAGGAACGGGCAGCAGCGTTTCCTTGTGTGTTACAACATAATACTGCGGTCACCAACCCGCCAGCCAAGCGTGGTGACAATGGCAAACACCCTCCCTCGGGAGGAGGCCCATGTTTAGCAGTGGACGTTGTACGGGCTGATGATGACGATTGGTGAAAGAATTTGCAAAATATGTTCAGTAGACCTAGAGATTACCCCATACAACCAACTTTACCTCGTTAAAGTATTACTAGCTTCCCGCGCGCAGTTTCACCCGCGTAACTTCCGTTCCCGTGTGAACTTCATAATTAAATATAGCCTATATTAAACAGTGATAATGTAGCATACAAATGGTGAAAGAATTTTTAAAATCGATCCAATACTTTTTGAGCCAATTCGTTACAAACATACTTACATACAAATCTTTCCTCTTTATAATATTAGTATAGATATAGGTAGGGTATAGATTATCTACCATATTATATATTTATTATGCTAAGTTCAAGGCTATTGAGGAACAAGGATAAAACATATTTACTATTCATTGATTATAGATTGAGATAATAGATGCAAAAATATCTTGTTAACACAATCTTTATATATATAATTCTTCTGTGAGTGTGTATGTCACTGAACTTCTCTCAAACGACTGGACCGATTTTGATGAAAATTTTTGTGTGTGTTCAAGGGGATCTGGGAATGGTTTAGATTCACAATTTTGTCCGCTGGACAATGTTTTTTAAATTAATTTTTAATTTATTAGTAGTTGCCTGAAAACCCCTTAAAACAGCCCTTTTCTTTTTCCCATACAAACGTTTTCTAACTAAAATGTAGAGTCAATTTGAGCTTTATTTTTTTGCTAAGATTTTTTAGGGTAGGTGTAGGGTAGGGTAGTGGTAGATTAGGGGTAGGTGTAGGGTAGGGGTAGGGTAGAGGTAGGGTAGGGGTAGTTTAGGGTAGGGGTAGTGTAGGGTAGGGGTAGTGTAGGGTGGCGGTAGTGTAGGGTGGGGGTAGTGTAGGGTGGGGGTAGTGTAGGGTGGGGGTAGTGTAGGGTGGGGGTAGTGTAGGGTAGGGGTAGTGTAGGGGTAGGAGTACCGCATAAACGAAGTCTCTACGGCCCAGTTTATTTTATACAAATGTTTAGGTCTTTTATGTATCGATTGAGGCAGTACGAAGTCTGCCGGGTCAGCTAGTTGTTATGTAAAGTTTGACTGTATACAAAACAGCAGCGTTTCCCTGTGTGTTACTACATAACACTGCGGTCACAAACCCGCCTGCCAGGCGTGGCGACTATGGCAAAATCCTCTCCCTCGGGAAGAGGCCCATGTTCAGCAGTAGACATTATACGGGCTGATGATAAGCTGCGAATACATCTTAAATGATTCGACGTACATTTTACAGGAGACCATAAAAAAAAAAAACTAAAATATATTAAATACATGAGAATGCGTTATCTATCCATACTTCTATACTAATATATAAAGTTATATAGCTCAAAAACTACTGGTCCGATTTGAAAAATTCTTACAGTATTAGAAAGCTATATTACCCAGGAGAAGCATAGGCTATATTTAATTATGAAGTTGATGAAGAACGGGAGTTACACGTACTAGTACAATATAAAAAAGCATTAAAATTAAACAAACTTATTTTTGTCACATCTATTCAAAAAGAGCTAGTTTATTCCTCGTAAACAGGGACCAAAATAGCTTATTAATCCCTTAGGGACCAACATTGATTTGAATTTGGAATGTCAATAATTTTTCAATCAGCAAAGAGGTGAATCACAAACCATGCGGGAACAATGTATTGAATATGTGACTGGCTGAAAAACTGCTAGTGCGCCAAATTTAAAAAAAGTTGATGAAAAATAAACAACGCGCGAAATTAAATGCATTCTGCTTTCGTTCGTAGTTGATTCATATTCAGATTTTAGAATTATAAAAAATGAGTGCGTCTTCCTGAAGTGAAAGTATTATTATGTCTTATGGTTCTTCATTGTACGTAAATAAATTCGTGTTCATACGTTGCATTTACTTATTTTCTCATAGAGGGTGATAAAAAGTAGAGTGTCCACCTCGGGAGCAACACTATTTTAAGCTCGAGTGACATACTTTTAATCCCTCGCTGCGCTCAGGATTCTAGTTAAGAATCCCGAATCCTTCGCTCCGCTCTGGATGAAAAAAAAACACTCTCGCCTTTAAAATAGTTGTTTGCTCCCTAGATAAACAATCTACTATTTCAATCTACTTATTCCTCAACATACAGGTCTTACATAAAACAAAACGAGATCTTGATATCAAATAAATTGTTTCCATTTTAATTGTATACCTACCTACATAACTACTTCACGCTTCTGTGATCAGTAGTTACATTTAATATGTCATTGTGATAATAATAGGACGTCCTTCAAATGTGTAACAAAAAGTGTGCGAGGTTAACGGCGGGATCGTATTGGTGTTTTATAGTATATATATTTTATTTTCTTATGTACAAAACATACAACATAAACAATAGAGAAAAAGAAACGTAAACAAGATATCATACATAGGTACTGATTATATCAAAATAAAAACAGGCACTTGCAAATAGTGAAAACAATAATTTTGTATTCATTATTATCCTTACTAATAATAACTAATATTATAAATGTGAAAGTAACTCTGTCTGTCTGTCTGTTACGCAATCACGCCTTGACTACTGAAGCGATTTAAATGAAATTTGGTACAGATATAGTCTAGAGCCTGAGAAAGGACATAGGCTATATTTTATTATGAATTTCCCACGGGAACGGGAGTTACGCGGGTTAAACCGCGCGCGGGAAGCTAAGTTAATGATCATATTTTATAATCAAATTAAACAAGTATTTAAGTTATTATTTTAATTACATTTTAGTCTTAGTTTATTATTTAACTATATTGTGTCAAATAGCTTGTTCTGTCTGTATTAGGTTAGAACAATTGTCATTATTTAGGTGGACCATGAGTATATAACGACGGACGCGTTTTAAAGCCACCACCGGATCCAATACGCCCCTACTGAGAAGACCCGGCGAAACGAACTCAGTGGCTTATTCCACTGCCGGTTTTAACACGACCCACATGAGACGGTCCAGCGAAACATACTCAAGTGGGGTGAAATCTCTTCCAGCAGCAAGAGGACATTTAAAAAGAAAAGACGCATATACATTTAAATGTAAGTTTTAAACTTATTCATCAAATTATTAGCTACCCGTTTATTGTTCGATACAAAAAATAAAACTATTGTAAATCGCCCATACCCACGTCGTACTTAGACAAATGCGGCAAAAAGTCAGTCAGTCAGTTACACTCAATGCTAGGAATACGTGTCAAAAGTTCAATACAATTATGTTACAAGGAATATGAAGGACATCGGGTTCACATACCATCAGTATAGTGTCTTATACACACTACAATATTGAATTGTAGCTCTAAAGGAGACGCGCGAGAGCGATTACTTATCTAAGACCTTTGAAGGCATCTTACTATAATGTGTAAATTTGTCATTTAATTGGACGACAGATGGACAGACTGATAAAAAATTCTGTAAGATCAAATAATTTTAACAATGTTTTTAGCTACTTAAGTGATACTTTTGTTAAATTTAGTCGTATACAGTGTAACTTTGACAAGTACAATTGTATGTAAATACCCAAGTGCTTAATAAATTTCACTATTTAATTATTTCATTGAGGTGTGACGTGAACCCACCTTCCTGGCGGCCGCGCAGGCCGAGGTCGATGGCCACGTGCGGCGGCTCGCTGCGCGCCGCGTAGGCCGCCTCCAGCTCGTTGAACAGGGACTTGGAGCGCATCGCCTTCAGGTCGTTCTGCTTGAAGTTGATGCCCTGGTGGTCCAGCGACTTCAGGTAGTACTTCTCGTTCTGCTCCCGCCACTGCTTGTTGAAGCCCTGGAAGGGAGGAGAGTGTGTTCAAACAGGTCGCAGGTGGGGTAAAAATTTCTTTACGAGATACTAGAGAGGGCAAATCATACGACTAAAATATAACTTTTGTTTTCCGTACAGACATGTAGTTAGCGACGAGATTTTTGCTAGCTCTTATTAAATACTTAAACTAAGGCTACAACCTTATTCAAAAGGTTTCAAAACTACAAACTGAACTAGAGAAAGTCCACTACGGAACTAAGAACTCTGCTCAGGGTGTTTGTTGACGAGGGCATTACAGTAGAAATAATTAATTGAATTTTTAAATGTAACGTCTTTATTGCCGATGCCGTGTGGTTTCCGGCTTAGAATAGACCACCCCATGTCTTCCCATGGGTGTCGTAAAAGGCGACTAAGGGACATATGGCTGATGGATGGCCAGCAGCATCTATTAGCTCAAGGTTTACATCTTACTGCGATCACCAATCCGTCTGCCAAGCGTGGTGATTATGGCAATATCCCTCTACGATCCTGGTTTGCCAAGGTCTGTTAAGAGGAGGCCCATGTTCAGCAGTGGACGAAAACGGGCTGTTGATGATGATGATGAACTTCTTTATTTTATCAATTTTAATAGAGACTTCAGTAGGAAGGCAGCATGCGTGTATCACCACCGACATTCTGTCAATTGCACATCGCATGAGTTGTCATCATTGTCTCATTAACAAAAACCATTTTATCAAAAATACATTTCGCTCTGTTTCAATTCGTCATTTTGCAGTAGACTTGCAAAAAACAATGAGAATATGCGATTTATATTTTTAAGATTAATGAGAGCGGGAGAGAGAGACTTACTTTCTGCGCCTCCCGCCATTCCTCTTCCTTGGCCTTCAACCGTCGCAACACGACGGGCACGGCCACCACGGGGTTCTTTTTCAGTCCTGCGATGATGTCCACCGCCTGTCAAACAAAATGCAGGAGTTAAGTGACAGTTCTTTATCTATAGTGTGTATACTATTGATATAATACTGTTTACAAATATTGAGGTATTTACAAGCGTTGATCATATTATTTTTTTTCAAAGACTTATATTTATAAAATTGCCGTTCCACACCGAAAACAATTAATTAATTCATTTATTATTTCGAAAAAAAAAAACTTTTTCAATAAAAATACAGATTTCAAATTTAAGTCTTATATGTTTTCTCATGGATTCTATTGCCAGAAATAGACAAAATTGGGACCACACGGGAAGCACCAGTTTTCAAATAAAAAAACTTAGGTTACAAACATAAAAAAATAAAGTTAAAATTAAGAACCTGTTTCTTTTGAAGTCAATTGAAAAATGCATATTAGGTTTTTTATGACTAAATTAAGAACATAAAATTACAGATACAAAAATTAAAATCTAATATTATAGACAGTACTTATTACATCTTACATAGTGGTCAAGAAAGTTTAAGGTAAATCTTGCAAGTATTTCAGAAAATGATAAAAATATTGTTATTCTCATTGATATGTTCATAAAGCATATATATAAATAACTCAATATTTTAAAAGATTTTCTTGCGCGAGTGACAAATTTGATACAACACGTCTCAGTAAGATATAAGTCGTTCTTGCGACAGATAGCAACGCAATAAGAAATTTAATAAGTTCGTCGTATTTATCGCATCATATTACTCGCTCACGCAAAAAAAAAAACGTTTTTAGATACTAAAGTATTATATGCAACCGTATACAGAATACTATTGAACGTTTGACTTCAGTAGGAAGGCAGCATGCGTGTATCACCACAGACATTCTGTCAATTGCACATCGCATGAGTTGTCATCATTGTCAATACGTTCAAATGTTTACTATAATACTCTCTTCTATATTTATTTACTAGCAAAGTTACTATTTCAAAGCAAATTGCAAGCTGTAAATTGTACTATATTTAATTTGAAATTATACTAAACATTCTCGCAAATTAAACTACAAACTCGAAGCTTATATTCAGAGATAAAATAAGACTGAAATATTACGCAAATTAATACTTCACTGAATAACGAGAAGAACGAGAAATGTTTTTAAACTTTCGCGATTTGTATACATAATTAAAAGTATACGCGGGTCACAATCGCGGTACGATTTTAAGGCAAATCAATACCATTTTAATAATCCGGCGTTTCGACATGGGTCACACCAGTCGTGGTCACGGATAGAGCCTATTATAATTATTTCTAATAGACTATCTGTGCCGGTTTCTTAGGTTCTCTTAGGCGTTTTTGAATTGTATCGTTCTTCTCGGAAATAAGTGATATTGTCTCTACATGAGTTCTCTGTAATTTTTTAAACGCGATATTCGAATTCAAATTCAAATCATGCTAGTTTTCCTTCACCATTCAACTATTACTCATTAAAAAAAGCTGCTCTAGTTCAATTACATGTAATATCACTACTTGGATAGTAGCACAAAATACTGTGAATTCAATACAAATTGATCTCTTATAAAAAATGCCATATCGATATATAAATTAAGTGCGAACGTTGCGCCTTAAAACATTTAAAAAAGTGACATTTAGTTTAGAGCTACTATCACAATAAAAGCAGCTATAGGTATATTATAATAACTATAAATATACATCAGTCAGGCAGTAACTAACAGTAGCAAGTCGCACTAGCATTCATATTTACCAATATGTTTATATTAATATAATACTACTGAAATTAAAATTATTTTTAACATCAACAGTATTTTTATTGACATATAATCTAACCCATATATGCCCAAGCGCATGAAAACGCAACAATTTATTAAAAACTGCTAGCATTTACAATTAAATACTGCAGCATTCATAACAAAATATTTTTTTTCTTTAATTTGTGTAATATTTTAAAACCAGTTTACTTAAATATCATTAATCGAGACCGAAATATCGGCTAGCATCTTAAATTATTTGCGCAAAGATAAATTGGCATATGCAGGCTAGACTATAGCTAAATAAATATATATAATACTATAATTAAATTATGGATTGCTAACTAAAGTGATACAAGTGGCAAAAACTACAAATAATGCACAAAAATGTGCTCGGCAAAAGTATGGATGACGATTATTTTTTTTAACGGGCCTTTATTTATTTCTCCACAAAGCTTTTTCTACTTCAGCGAGCATAAAAGCAGAGCATTTATTAAATAGTACAAACTAAGTAGCCTGCGCAAGAGGGCGACTCCCTGTGGGACTTGGACCTAGGCACAGGGCGGTCGTTTGCGGGGAGATTGAGGGATTATGACTAAGTAGTTTAGGGGAGTTTTGTGCAACTGTCGCACTACGTAACAGTTCGCGGGCCTCTCGGACCTCGAGTCTACGAGGGAGAACAATATAATGTTTTGCTTAAGTTAAATCCCATTTCTCAAATTTGTCATTTGTACCACTCTTATAAACAACCAGTTACCATAACCATATAATAATAACTACAACTAAATATAAAAGAGCTGAGACAAAGGCATGCAATGCTGTGTGTAAAATGCAAAATAATATAAAGGCTGTGTTTGGCATTTAAAATACTAATTTACATAGAAAAAATGCTGTACATAATTACAAAATTCCCCACACTTCTATACTACAAAAATCTCTTGTGTAAAAAATAATTACCTGACTTAAACTGAAACCTATCTTATGTAAATACCACTTTCCCTTTCCCTAATATATTTTTGTTCCGTATTACTCTATTTAAACTCAAAACCTTAACAATGTTTGTATTTCTTTTATTCTCATAAAAGAAATTATATTCTTTTATTCTTATAAAAGAAATTATATGTAGGCACTATGATAACTACTTTATTCAATTCATTAACTATTTGAGAGATATAACTATACAGTAAGTAACAGCCGAAGTCGAGGGTACCAAAAAAAATATTTAATTAAAACAGATTTAAAAAGAAATCTGTTAATAATCCCGATATCATTATAGACCATCAAATTTAACTTTTGATTGTTTATTATTAATAACAATTTAATAAATTATTAATATACTGATCGCGCTCTTTTTTTCTACCTAAAGTATAGTTCCCCATTTTCTTAGATCGTAGATTTTCTAATACCTTTATCTAATAACATAAATAACTAGCCTACTACCTTTATTCAAGTTCCCATCTATAGAACGAAATTGTCGAAGATCTCCTTCTCTTTGGTCCCTAATATGCCCCTAGAGTGTTTCCTGAGGTGTCTATCGTTTGTGTACACAGCATGCCTACAAGTCGTGACTCGTTCGTACCACCTTCTCTCCGTAGATCCTGCGCAAGGCCCGCTGGTGCACGGTGGGCGAGTGCCCGCCCAGGCAGTCGTCCAGGCGGTACTTGGCCGCGTCCTCGGCCGTCATGCGCGCCAGCTTCTTCTGCACGCCCTCCAGCACGCGGATCGTGGACGCGTTCGTCTCGATCACCACGTCCAGCTGGAAGGGAATTAGGTATGAACATTTCTTACTTTTATTTAAAGACTACTGGCAGAGTATTTCACGCTACTAGTATTCTTATTGACCCCTTGTGCTGAGCTAAAATGCTTGTGTTACGTGTGGGTTCACGTCGGTGGTGCTAAGGGTGGGGATCGAACCATCGACCACAAGATCACAAATCCGACGCCCTAACCTAGGCTACAGCCGCTTCATTTAGAAGTTAATCAAAAGTTTCAACGTATCAAAATTTTCTGCGCAAGGCAGACATCATAAATTATAATTGACATATTTGTTATTTTAATCGGTAATGTATGTTACCTCAAACCGTTCATCTTCACAGCGATAGATGTACTCTTCGTACTGAGTTTTCCGCGATGTCACAAACGTCGAGTCTTCACTCCAAGTTGGGAATGATACCCAAGTGTCATTCAACACCTACGAAAAAATGAATCAGTTAGTTAACAGGAACACAAAATAGTAGATTGTTTATCTAGGGAGCAAACAACTATTTTAAAGGTGAGTGTTTTTTTTTTAATCCTGAGCGTAACGAGGGATTAAAAGTATGTCACTCGAGCTTAAAATAGTGTTGCTCCCAAGGTGGACAATACTTTTTATCACCCTCTATGAGAAAATAAGTAAGTGCAACTTATGAACAAGAATTTATTTACGTACAATGAAGAACCATAAGACATAAAATATAATTAATTAGAGGCTGATGTTTATATTTGAAAAATTATGGAAGTGTAGCGTAACAATTTTATTAACAATATCCACACTCCAAATTCAAATCAATTTTGGTCCCTAAGGGATTAATGAGCTATTTTGGTCCCTGTTTACGAGGAATAAACTAGCTCTTTTTGAAAAGATATGATAAAAAATATATTTAATAACAGTTAGGTATGTAGGTAAAGATTGCGATATACAATATTTGGTTAAAATTGGATTGTTGACAACTGGCTGGGTAACAGGCCCTTTTTGATAAGACATTATTTTTGAAAATTTATTCTATTTTTATACATATTATTAGTCTTATCATGTTTTTATTTTGTCAGATTATGTGTAAGGTTACGTGTTGATTTGAGTACTGAAAGTATATATACTAATACTACAATTCAACAATATTTTAATTTAATCTAATTCAAATACAGTCCACTCGCTCGCTCTCATGGATAGTACAAGTTTAAAGCTTGACATGTTTGAAGTGAGAATAAGAAGGAACTAGGCGTAAGAATTTCGTGTACATGTCAATATATTTAGTAGTTAATTAATGAGATAGAACAACTGATGGATAACAATGAAGTACACAGCAGCATACCTCTTTGCACAGCGGCGTCCGTCCGGAGCACTTCCTGGCGGCCGCGTCCCGCGGGAGCGCGCAGTACGACGTGCCCAGCCGCTTGCACGTGCTCAGGTCTGCGCAGTGTGTATACAACATTCATATATAGATACTTATATACATCATTCACTTTTGACTGTCATTAGTGGGACTTATAAAAGGGAAAATATATGTATATTAAATTTTTTTACATAAAAATTCGGTCGTAATGTTATAATCATAACAAATTGATTATAAAAAATGTTTTTACGGTGTGTTATAATTACGATATTAAATTAGTCTGTTTCGAACTTTCTTGTTTTACTGCCCTGTCACTACTATTGATCACGATTCCTACTAATATAATAATACATATGTAATATGTAATACATATTGTATTCTACAACCAAAATGTATTCTAAAAACCGTGTGACACAATCCATTGATGACGTATACCGTTTTGTTTACATATGCGTTGCGTAAACATTTGTATAAAAGATTTAAAAGTAAGAGACTTCAGTAGGAAGGCAGCATGCGTGTATCACCACTGACATTCTGTCAATTGCACATCGCATGAGTTGTCATCATTGTCTCTGTGATATTCAAATGTATATGAAAATGGTCTTAAAACTTTCTGTATAAAGCAATTATTCTAAAAAAATCAACAACATAATAATAATAAAAACATTCAAAATAAAAATTAAGACATGAATCAATCGAAGTATCAATAAATTACTATTTCGTGCTTTTAGTAGCACGGGTGACATCACCAACATTCTGATATCAGATTAGTCCGTAAAATTGTTCATGAAACCAAATTTCCAGCATAATTATTTTTTTCAACTTAAATCTGTTAGTGAAGATAGATTTATTTACATCTGTTTGTACGTAAGAGACAAGACTGACCGATATCCATGGCGGCGTCTCCCTGCGGGCGCTCGTGGCGGAGCTGGGCCCCGAGGGCCCCGAGCGGCTCGTAGCGCAGCTTGTCGCGCTCGAAGCCCGCGCCCGAGCCGAACGTGCTGGGGAACCCTGCGCAACACACATTACTCATTATACATATTCATATGCACAGGTTCAATATCTTCCATCATCTTGATGCGTTCTTTTTACTACCACCAGTTCTGGATGTAGCAACTATGAGAAGAACTAGTAAGAATATCAGGGGTATCCTCTTTTTAAGAAATGTTTTGCATTCAAATATTCTTAGCGAATCCATTATTTCTGCTAAAATTTTATCGTCCAAACAACAAGAAGATAGTTGAATGCATTTTAATTTTGTATTAAAGTAAACATTAAAGTCAGAATAATAGATAAACAATTACGGCTGGATTAAAGTTAGCATAAATGCGAGCAGAGCTCCCACCTCATTAAATAGTTAATAAATCTACAAGATGCGCCTGCGCAAGAGACCGTCCCATGTGGGGATGGAGACTGAAACTGACAGGATTGTTAAATGATAACTTTTTTTTAATTTTAAGGGCATTTTTATAGGTTCTAGGACTTCTGATCTCCAAGAACAAAATTCAGTAGATAATTCCTACTAACTAAAAGTCTAGAGAATTTTAAATTTCGTTTTACATGTGCTGTTTTTGAGATCCTGGCTTATAGAAATAAAGGTAAGAGAAATTTGTCCCCTAAAAAATATTGTAAATAGTTCTAAGCTAAATATACTGTATATTTATGTATTTCTTCAAACTCACCAGTATTTAAAGTAGGCGTGTGCGGCGGAGAGGGGGGTCCCAGGAAGTCTTGTAGCCACTTCTGTAGCTCTGGAGTGCGGCACAGGAACGGAGCCGTCACACACAGTAGCTCCGAAGAGGAGATTATTTCATTTGTGAATAGTAACAGGCATCTGGAATAGATGAAAGGATATATTAGTTTTATACTAAATGAAAATTGATAGTATTTGATAAGATTTAATAAACTTAAAGTATAACAAGGCTGCTTTATTTAAGATAAACAAAAAGCATAGGTATATATTTTTTTCTGCAGTTTATTCTCCATTTAGGGCCGGATTGCTCATGCGTGCCCGGTCCCCGCCAACGGCGGATCGAAGGAGTGTCCGGGGGGTTTTAGTGGTGTAGGGTCCTCTCCTCGTGGTATGAGTGTCGCATACCACGCTATGGAGAGGGCGAGTCCCACATATCCCACGCGAATACGCTGCAGCGGTGGTGGGAAAGCGTCGATGCATTTACCCGCGAATAAAAAAAAGATAGATTAATCTCTATTTATACTAGCGTATTTATTAGAATTGAAAAGTGTAATTACGTTGTTATTAATTAAATAATATTATATAGGTATTGGAGACTTCAGTAGGAAGGCAGCATGCGTGTATCACCACTGACATTCTGTCAATTGCACATCGCATGAGTTGTCATCATTGTCTCATTTAATGTTAATCTAAAATTATGAATAATAAACAATAATATGCATATATTTAAAGTTGTAATTTACTTTTGAATGTTAAGTAGTTTAAGAAATTAGATGTTTTGTATTTATGTTTTTAAAAGTAAAGTTACAGGTTGTGGTAGTTTTGTTAAATAGAATAATATGGATGACGACTCAAATATCTATTTTTTGTATGGTTTTTTTCGTTCTGTACTCATAAACATAAAATTAGAATGATAACAGTAAGCATAAATTTCATGTGACGTCATTTTTAGGTGCAATTTTAATTAGGAGTGAAGTCACAAACCTCTCTTAACCTTTGGCGCTCTGTATCTTTGATTTTTTTTATTGATTTTCTTTTAACTGACGGGCCAAATAGTATAATTTAGTTATAATTTTTCAGTCGTCGTCCGTATTGACAAAATGTTAAATTATTGATCGGGGAACGTCAAATAGTCTACAATCTGAAGTCCGTGGGTTCGTCGTGTAGCTACGAGACTTTTTTTCGGGCGAGACAGGCGAGTAGAGCATCAGTTTTAATAAATGTTATAAAATCTACAAACTAAGCAATCTGCCCAAGAGGATGTTCTTTGTAGGACGTGGATCTCGGCTCAGGGTGGTCATGACATATTTTTAGGGGCTATTTGCGCTTTACAGTGTGCTCGTTTGTCGGACGTCAGGTGTATGAGACGGCGCGTACCGCAGGAAGTTGTCGTAGACGTGCTGCGAGCGCAGCGCCTTTCGCGCGCGGTCGAAGAAGTTGAACTCGTGCACCGTGGCCAGCCGCGCCGCCTCCGCGTACGACACGTCGCGCACGCACGCGCCCGCAGCGCCCGCCCCGCCCGCAGCGCCCGGCCCGCCCGCCCCGCCCGCGCCGCCCGCGCCGCCCAGCGCGCCCGACACGCGGCACTTCTTGGCTGCGGGAGCGCCCGACGCTGTAGGAGAGAGAGAATCATAAATGTCGTTGCTCGTTTCAGTGAACGCGCATAATTATAAAATTATTTACGTCATTATTATGACACGACCTAACCTAACCAAACGAAGTGTCGTTTGGTTAAGTTAGATAAGTAACAAGTCTATTACAACAAAACAAAAAACTTCAACTTCAATAAAATCCATAGGTATAGGTTATGTTTTTATTTTATTTAGCAGAAACATGACATAACATAAATAGCTCACCTATCTGGCTGGAGGACGTGAAGCTGGGAGACCGCTTGAGGTGGTGCGGCGGCGCGGGCGCGGCGCTCGACACGCTCGAGCAGTGCTTGGGGAGCTGCGGGGGGACAACAGCATTACACTCCCGCTACATCATAGCTAACATCATTTAGAAGGCATTTTATATACTTTTCTACTGAATTTTAGAAATGCAGTCCCATAAAAATTCATTATTAAATTGTCAAACATTAATTTATAAGTTTTTAAATCAATTTTTATGTAAATGTTAATTATTAAGTTGCAGTCAAAACTATTAACCAGACAAAAGTACTTATAACTAGCAAAATCAGTCAAAGTAGTTTTAGGTTAGGTTAGATTAGATTTGACTGCAACATAATAGACTAAAATGACTTCGAAACCATGTAAGGGGCGCTCGTTCCTACAACCCACATTATCTTTTATTGCAAATTACTAGAACTCTGTTAACCATATACATTTATAATTACAATTTCCTTCAGGGAAACTTTTATTCTAAAAATATAGACAAGTCTTCATACCAATTAATATCAGCAAGAATTTAAAAATCATAGTGTATATCATATGTGTGGGTACCTGTGCATGGGGCAGTTGTCCCAGCGCGCGGGGCGGGGAGGCGGGCGCGGGGGGCGCGCGCTCGGGCTCGCTGTCCGCGCGGGGGGGCTGCGGGGGGGACACGTTAGTTTGTGAAGCTCATAACTAAAATATCTACGAGAAAGGTTCGACTGCACTGGTTATGGAAGTAGCTTGATGCTTATTTGTGTGAACCATAGATACCTAGTTATTCTGAGTCTGGGTGATGCTTTTTGTCCATGAATTGAGTGTTTAAGTCCCTCATGACATAGGGAATAATTTTCTTTTTATGGTTATCTTTTTATAACCTTCGAGGAAGACCTTACAATCATTATTCCCGTGAGAATATTTTAAGTAACACCATTTTTTGCCCAACCCACGACCAGCGGGGTCGTGGGTTGGGCAAAAAATGGTGTTGTTGTGTTTAGTTACTTTCGAGCATTACGTGAACGCGCAAATCTCAGAAACTACTGGTCTGATTTGTAAAATTCTTTCAGTATTAGATAGCCCATTTATCGAGGAAGGCTATAAGGCTATATTCAATTATAAAATTGTTATGAGAAAGGGACTTACGCAAGTAAAACAGTGTTACTTGCATAACTCCCGTTATCATAATAATTTACATAATATATTGTTTTTCTGTAACTTGTTTATTGTCGAGCATAGCAGACGTTTACGCTTGCCCTTATCAAATATGGTAACCATAGTACTTTTTTTTTTGTTTTATATTAAATATAGGCTTACGTTTGACCATAATCTCGCTTGATGGAAGGCGAAGATAAGGCCTAATATGATACACGCTTGCCTAGAAGGTGTCTGTTCACTTTAGTCTTAACGATGTCGAGATAATAGCGTTCCGGACTGACCCCGGCACAGAATTCCATTCCTTAGCCGTCCTGCATTATGAAAGAAGAAGCAAATCGCTTCGTGCGTAATTCAAAAGGTTTAAACCATTTTTTTTTATAATAAATCTACAATATCTCACCTGATGATGCGTAGCTAGCGGCGGCACATAATGCCGGTCGCTCGTAGGCTTAGTGACAGCTTTAGCGTCCGGAAGAAACTGCCCGAACTCCGCCAACAAATCGTCTTGGTTCTCAAATAACTTCGCCACCTGCGAGGTAAATTATACAGTTAATGTTGTGTTTGTATATGTTTTAGATCAGGGTTAATATTAAGTGCTAGAATCAGAACTCAAAAAGAGCAGCCGCAAGTTTTTATCATTGTGATCAATCGGTAATTAATTTCATCATTTTAGTTTAGGTAAATAAATAAATAATCTAGTTATCGTTCATTATGCATTAAAGGCGTACAAGAAATGTAACCCTGCCTCCCAAACTAGGAACACCTGTGACTTAGGAGACAGTGGTCTGCTGTGGCTTGGACACTATATATAACCCTTATTACAATCAGGAGTGGTATATCTGTAGTTAATATTTAACGGTATTATTTATGCACTATTTGATCTGGAACATCTATACTAACTATAGTGGTCGCTCAGTGGTCGCAATTTGACCGTTATTAGTTTTTATACATACTTTAAAAAATTAAGTGTAAGTTTGCGAAATTTCATACTCCTCCCTCCGTCAACGCAATTATTTATAAGGGATAAAATGGTTTTGCTTCACGTTATAATAAATAGATATAATAAAAAGGAAAGTTTGCATTGAATAGGCTCGGGAACTACAGGATCGATTTTAAAAAATCGATAACGATTAGCAAGATACTTTATTCAGGAGTTTATTCATAAGTATTGACTTGACATCACGACTTTACTCAAGCCGCAATAACATGATATTTATTTTGCGGGTCCTATTTGAATTTTTTTTTCATAGTTTGATAGCCCATTTATCGAGAAAGGATAAAGGCAATATTTATAATCAAGTTCTTAGGAGAACGGGAGTGACGCGAATGAAACAGCGCCCGGGAATCTAATACTCAATACCTAGAGATACTCAATACCTAGAGATACTCAATACCTAGAGATACTCAATACCTAGACATACTCAATACCTAGAGATACTCAATACCTAGAGATACTCAATACCTAGAGATACTCAATACCTAGAGATACTCAATACCTAGAGATACTCAATACCTAGAGATACTCAATACCTAGAGATGACTGCACCGGTGGCTCGGTGGTTACGGTTGTTGCTTCCGAGACCTGGTGTTCTGGGTTCGATTCCCACTCGGGACAATTATTTGTGTGAACCACAAATAGTTGTTCTGAGTCTGGGTGTACTTTGTGTCCGTGAAATGAATGTTTGTAAAATCCCCTGCCACACAGGGATTTATATCCCTAGTGCGGGAGTTGTCTTTTTTAAACAAAGAAAGAAAAAAAAGAAAAGAGATGCTTATGATTTTATAGAAAGTACCTACATTATTAAATAAACTCATTTTTACCTGCGAGTAAACTTCTTGCTCAGTCTGCTGCTTCGCTTGTGGTTCCTTCATCTCCCTGTGACCCCTCTGGTACGCGTGAAGGATCTCCAAGAACCTCTTGTACTTATCCGGTTGGCGGGAGAAACGGGACTGTTGGGAAAATATATACTCGTCAGTCGGGGGTGAATTAGGGGGTGCAAAGGGGTAATTTAGGGGGACAGTCAGAACTCTAATAGAGCAGCCGCAAGTTTTTCTCATTGGGATCAATCGGTAATTGATTTCATCATTTAAAGTGAAAAATATACAATTTCTTATATTTTTTGTTTATCGCACAAAAACTTAAGAAATTCTATTAGTAATTAATATTATTTTCTATACGACAAATATTAAATATTTTTAATATAACAATTATAATTCCTTTTTAATTCTTATTTAAAATATTAATAATCATAAAATCCGTGTCAAGTAGGATAATAGTTTCAAGGATAGTTATTCTAATTTTGACACAATTTCCATACAGATTATGTCAAATTCACTCCCCTAATCATTTTTATATGACAATTATCGTTAAAAATGCACCCCTTCAAACGTTTATTTTGAATGTTAAAGCTAAATTAAATATTACAAATTTGAATAAACCAGATATTAAAATCAAAATGACATAAGAATCAAATAAAAAATAGTCATAAATACACAAACTAAAAACATTTTTATTGTTACATTATATCCTCTCACCTTAATCTTATTAACATATTCAATTGCGTGGTTGAACTCCACGGGTTGACTCGACGGCGCAGGCGCAGGGTGATTGGCCGACGGTTGAGTAGACCCTACAAAACATAATATTATTAGTGATATGTGATAACTGCGATGTTGATATTACTAACAAAGTAATAAGTTATCAGAACTCAAAAGAGCAGCCGCAAGTTTTTATCATATAGATCAATCGGTAATTAATTTCATCATGTAAACCTTTCTCCATCAGCACATTTACGTTCACTGCTGAACATGGGACCTGAACGACGGTGTGTGTAGTGGGATTCGCCGTCTCCATAGCAGTGGTATGATTACCACCGCTATGGAGAGGGCGAGTTCTACATACCCATTCGCCGGCGCGTGGACGCTGTAGCGGAAAGTGTAAAAATCAGAAATAGGGTAGTAAAGGGATGTTGCTGTAATCAATACCCTTGGTAGGCGGTTGAGTGATAGCAGTAAGATAGGAGTATCTATAAGCTGATAGATGATGCTACCCATCCATAATGTGCATGCCCTTAGTTGCCTCTTACGATACCCATAGAAATATATGGGAGTATTCTTGGTGGTAGGAAAAGAAATGGACGCATAATAAGAACATGATTTAATTTTTTTTTGTATTGTCTCTATATGAATAATGAAATTATTGACTTGACATATAACTTTCGTCATAAACTCTGCTTTATTAAAAGACAATTTCCGTACGAGAATATAAATCCCTTTACAAACACTCAATTCACGAACACAAATTACACAAAATTCAAATTATTCGTGTTGGGAATCAAACCACTGATGTTCACATAACAAATGTATTTTTTCTTGTTATTCTTACCTGGTGTAGCGTGATGGATGGCGGCGGCTTCGATCTGTTGATGCGCCTGAGAGATCTGATGTAAAGTGTTGGTCGGAGCCGAGTTCACAGACAGATTATGTACAATTGCGTTGTTAACCGACCTATGGACAAAAGGGAATTATAATTAAATAGTATAAAAAGCATAGCTATATAGGATAGGATGCTAGCGACCCGCCCCGGCTTCGCAAGGTTGCAACGCCGGTGTATCACTTCATAGTATAAAACAAAGTCGCTTACTCTGTCTATATATTTAAATCTTTAAAACTACGCAACGGATTTTGATACAGTTTTTTTTAATAGATAGACGGATTCAAGAGGTAGGTTTATATGTATAATACATCAGCATTGTACCCGTGCGGAGCCGGGGCGGGTCGCTAGTACTATATATATTGAAGATTATAAACCATTAACTCAGAATATCATAAAGTCTTTATTAAAGTGTCCATATTCCGTGCCTTCTAAGGATAAAGCAATTAATTTTAATCGTTTCAGTACTTTTCGAGTTTACATTGCCAACAATAACAAAAATGTTTCATCTATGTAATATTAGTATAGATATGCACAAATCATTGGCATCACGTCTACTAATCGGAATGCGAGTAGCGTGTTCATATTGTTGCGTGCGCAGAATAAAAATTAAGCTTAGGCCATAAATTGATGACTAATTACAGTATTTGTTGTTGAAGTTAAATACAAATGATTGTTTAATTTTGTACATCTTTAGTACATTATCCTTCTTGTGGCACAGCATATATTTTTCTTCTATACTTCTCTATGTGACGTCATATTAAAGGCACTTTCCTTCTGTCCATATCGTATTTATGCAATACTAGCTTCCCGCGCGCGGTTTCACCCGCGCAAGTCCCGTTCCCTTGGGAAATTCATAATAAAATATAGCCTATGTTCTTTCTCAGGCTCTAGACTATATCTGTACCAAATTTCATTTAAATCGCTTCAGTAGTTAAGGCGTGATTGCGTAACAGACAGACAGACAGACAGACAGACAGACCGAGTCACTTTCACATTTATAATATTATATAGTAAGGATAAGGATATCTTTTAGATATATAGAAAGTATTTAACTAAAAGATATTTTTTTTTTTAAGTTTACTTGCAGACTTTTGCAGACAGATAGTATTCTTGTTAACACCTCGTACTAAGCTAAATACTTGTGTTACGAGTGGGTTCACGTCGGTAGTGCAATGGGCGAGGTTGGAACCGACGACCTCAACGCCCGTACAACGTCCACTGCTGAACATAGGCCTGCTCCAGAGGAAAGGTTTTTGCCATAGACACCATACCATTCGAGTTGGTGACCACAGTATTATGTTGCAAAATACATTCCCTGGTATACAATTATTATAGATGATGTTATAACAATCGGGACCAACGGCTTAACGTGCTTTCCGAGGCACGGAGGGTAGTCCAATACAGCTCAGCCAACCAGACCCGGAAATAAATCTTAGAATCTAGACAAAGATTTCTTGTCCGGCGTGGGGATCGAACCCAAGACCTCAGAGATTTAAAGCGAGCCAAATACCGCTACGCTACGGAGGTTGTCGCGCGCTGGTAATCTAGTAATTCATAATTATAAATATGTACTTACTGTGAAAACGGTCCGGATGCCGATGAAGATGACGATGCCGATCTACAACAAAGACATTTGTAGGTCAATACAAATTGACTTTCACCTTTTAAAGTCGTGACACAAAATTTACGTACAATTTTTTTTATTTATTTATTCATTAATAATTATAACATTGTGTTTGATAGTATTTAGCAAGTATAAATTGTATTATAATAATAAAATACATATGTCTACTCATAACAAAAAAAAATAGATTCAATAATTAAGAAATCTCACAATTTTCAATATAAAATATCTGGTTTTTTTTTTTGTTCTAGTTGCGGTGGTTCTGGCGGTGGGATGTGTGGGCCTCGCCCTCTCCATAGCGTGGTATGCTAACTCATACCACGGAGGAGAGTACCCTACACCACTAAACACCCCGGACACTCCTATCTGCCGTTGGCGGGGGCCGGGCACGCATAGGCAACCCGGTCCAAGTATGTCACCCTTCCCTACTTATTGTAATTGCAGCAGTCGACATTTTTGGGTTTTTAATTTTTTTGCGAAAATGACATTTCAGGACCCTACTCTATATTTTAAAAAAAAATATTATGAAGGAATGAACATTTATATTCACTTTAATGCCTTCTAATATTATTGTGGCTGTATAAAATAAAGAATAAAATGTATAGACAATATAATGTACTCACTGTGCGACGGGTAGCAGATGCACCATGGGCGGCTGGGGCGGCGCGTGCGGCGGCGCGCCCAGCATCACGCTGCCCGCCGCGCCGAACCCCGTGGGCGACGGCATCGACACCGACACCTGCGCAATATACACCATTCACATCTACCGTAGGCATGCCCGGTGAAGTCGCAATAGCCTCGTGGCTAATAAGTATGTCCGTTCGAAAAAAATAAAGATGTTATGATGTTACACCCATACTACCCAACTCTGATTTATCTCTAACAAGTTCGTGCCGAGGTTGTCTGGAAGATATCACAGCAGCAATAACACCGCCATTTGTACTTATTTTATTATCATGCAGAATTTCTTTTTTAATAAAGAGTATTTTACTTTACTTTACAAAGTTATACTTAGAAACCTAGAATGTTAAGAATCTACAATGAAAATCCCTTCAAAGGGCCTAATAATGTTTTTTTTTTTCAACCCCGAATCCGATGAAGCAAAGGTTAAATTTTTTCATGGATAAAACCTTACTACTGACCAAAGCTAGCTATATTTCACAGACTATATCATCATCAAACCAGACTTTAAAGCCCACAACTGCAGTCCTCTTCCTAAGATGGTATAATAATCACAAATGCTTGGCGTACAGTATCAAATTCCGATTTAAATGTTCGATCGAATTTTTCAATCGTCAATTTTCTTTAATGAGAGTTTATTTGTATAAGTATTTTCGGCACGCCACAAGCCAAGGGGCCGTGTGACGCTTCCAATACTGAAAGTTGTTATACCCCCTTGTACGCAGTTGACGCACCCATTGGGGTAGCCAACGGGATGGGGGGGCGTTTATGGCCTTTATTCTTTATATAACTTACTTTTAAAGTAATTATTATTAATACTAAATTTATTCTTGATAGTCTGCTTTACTTCACCGGTGTGTACATAGAGTGACATAGATATATTTGAAATCCCGGGATTTAAAATGATTCTAAGTTAAAAGGTCAATGTTTTAGTCAATGTTTCGGGCTCCATCCATATTAACATCAATGTCTACGGTCAATAAACCAAAACAGATCTACCTACTCGGATCCATGCAATTTTTTTTATAGATTTTCACACTTCTCGTATTCTCGTTAACACTTCGTGCTAAGCTAAAATGCTTGTGTTCACTTTTTTTTTCGGTTGGACTTACGTAGCCATGAGGCTTTTGCTATTTCACCGAGCATAAAGGCGAGCAGTGCTCCAGCCTTAATAAATGGTTTAAAAACTAAGCAACCTGCGCTGCGAGGCGCCCCCTGTGGGGCATGGACCTCGGCTCAGGGCGGTTGCTGGCGATAGATTGAGGGATTATACTTTTAGTATTTTAGGGGAGTATTGTGCAACTGTCGCTCTACTTTACAGTTCGCGGGCCACTCAGACTTCGGGTCTACGAGGGCATCGGATGGAGTGGGTTCACGTCGGTAGTGCAACGGAAAGGGATCGAACAGGCACAAAAAAAAATATTTACTAACCTGTCCATTACTTTGAACTTCGATCTTATACCCCGGTGGTAGAAAGGTGTTGAATCCAACTATCAGCTCCGGGTGCCCTTTAAACAGGTTCGATACTCGAGTGATGACGCCTGGCGTATCAATGCTGTAAGAGTTATAACTATTAAAAAGGTTAGTATATATGGATAGCGGGCAAGGATATGGACACAAGTAGTCAGAACATAAAAATGCAGCCATGATTTTTTTTCATATTATGTCAAACGGTAATTGTTTTCATCATATAAAAATATAGTATGACAAATATACAGATTACAGAAAAAGGTATGTAAAAACTAATAGGTATGAAGACAAAAATATATATAATTAGTCCATCCGTTAGATCAGGGGGTCTCCAAACTGACGCCTTAGGGCCATAACGATTATTTCAATATGTTCGAAGGGCCAAAACGGTTTCAATTTGTCTATCCTTAACTATACTCTAATAAAATAAAATAAAAATCATTTTTATTTACGTAAACCTATTACAGGCATTATTATCTATAATTATCATGTTTTATAAATTTTCAAATTAAACAAGTATTTAAGTTATTATTTTAATAATATTTTAGTCTTAACGTCTTAGTTTATTATTTAACTATATTGTGTCAAATAGCTTGTTCCGTCTATATTAGGTTAGAACAATTGTCATTATTTTGGTTAATATTGGTTAAGTGGACCATAACTATATAACGACGGACGCGCTTTAATGCTACCACCGGATCCAATAATTTCTAGATTAGTCGCAAAGTGTGCGACCGAGTAATTATCATTTTGTGTTGTCTTTTTCAACTTATCACAGCAATAGTAACAACTATAAGACATTGGGTGTTGCTGGCCAGATTGATGACACTAGTCTTAAGCTGTCGCGGGCCGGATTGTTGGCACTGGCGGGCCGGATTTGGCCCGCGGGCCGTAGTTTGGAGACCTCTGCGTACGATTACTAGAAAATATTGTTTTTAAGTTATTAAATAGAAAGCTTTACATGTATAATACATCAGCATTGCACCCGTGCGAAGCCGGGGCAGGTTGCTAGTAAGATATGTAATACATTTTTTTTCAGTGACTATGAGAACGTATAATGTGCTAATTACTATAAGATATTGCATTACACCCATAAAACATAAGTTACATTCTTGAGCTCAGAAGCATAAGGTCGGATGTGCCATTATACGTCAGAAACATTCGTCGTATGTGCCTTTATCGTAAACTGTCACTTACGACCAAATCATCATCATTATCAGCCCGCTAAAAATCCACTGCTGAACATGGGCCTCCTCCCGGGGGAGGGTATTTGCCATAGTCACCACGCTTGGCAGGCGACCGCAGTATTATGTTGTATCACACAAGGAAACGCTGCTGCCCGTTCCTTGATATACGATTATTATAGATGATGTTATAACATTATTATTACCTTATACTATATTTTAAAATTGAGATTAATAAAATTCGACCTCAGGCAGGATTCGAACCTGCATCTTTGGGTAAAGCCCCCAATGCCTTAGCCAATTAGGCTACGGTGGAACCCTACCGATCATCGAAATTTATTAATCTCTTTGTAACACGTCTCTAACGGGGACGGTAGTGCCATCTATCGGTAATGATTCGCATTACTTCGATAAATATCTCCAAAGTTACATTTGGTATTAAATATTAAACGATGACACCGCCCGTTTTCACATTATTAAATGTTTTGAACTCTTTATGGGAAAGATTACCTTATACTATATTTTAAAATTGAGATTAATAAAATTCGACCTCCGGCAGGATTCGAACCTGTAAGATGTTATAACAATCGGGACCAACGGCTTAGTTAGTTGAGCGTATAATTTCCGCACTTAGCCTCATGAGTGGGCCATTGTACGTGGGACCAACGGGTTAACGTGCTTTCCAAGGCACGGAGGGACGTCGATCAGCCACAATACGACCAGATGCTTCTGAAGTATTACAGTACATGCGTCATTACACTTCTGTGGTCTAGATATACAAAAAAAATTAACACTTACGTCTGACTCTTGAACTCCTTCATGATGTCCAGAAAGTCGTTGTACACTTGCGGTTGTGTATTAAACTTGTATTTAACTTGGTCGAGATAAGACAGGGCGTCTTCCACCTTCAGGCGTTGGAACTGCGTGCCGGGGGGCGCGGGGGCCCCGGGGGCGCCGCCCACGTTCATGGGCGGGGCGGGGGATTGACGCTCTAGGGCTGCGGGGAGGGCGCCTAGGGCTGGCTGTTGAGGCGGCAGCGTCTGGTGGAACAAAATATGTTAATTGTAGTTAAATTTAAAGATAAACTAAGTCCTATATGCAAGGACAAGCGGCCGTAGCCCAATGGCTAGGGCGTCGGGCTTGTGATCTTGTGGTCGCCGGTTCAATCCCCACCCATAGCACTACCGACGCGAACCCACTCGTAACATTTTAGCTTAGCACGAGGGGTTAACAAGAATCCCAGCGGTATTACACGCCTTACTCTGCTCCAGTGGGTCAGAGCGTGATGTTTTGTAGCCTATATGTTTATCCAGCGTATATCCTATCCCGGTGACACTCCTTCGATCCGCCGTTGGCGGGGGCCGGGCACGCATAAGCAATCCGGCCCAACAGGTTCGAGTCCTGCCTTAGATCTAAATTTATTAATCTCAATTTTGAAACTTAAGCGGTAAAATTTTCCGTAATGTTTAAAAAAATGTAAAAATAGCTTTGCCATTAAAACAGGCCAAGAAACTAAGTTAATGATTATATCTTACTAAAAGGTTATTTTTTGTTGCTCGAGTAAATTATAAAGCAACACGTTTTAAGTAACGAATGACGTAAGTTTATATCAACAATAACATTACGCAATGCTACCAACTTTCTAATAATTACGACTATAAATGTCAGGTACTAAAGTACAATAGGTAAAAATAAATGGTTTATTTTTGGCTTTGGATGTGTTCTATTGCTTTCACCGATATATCAGTGGTCTGGAGCTTGTTATTAGAAGGGTTACCACCTAAAGTGGTTCATCACTTGAATTAAAGGCAATATTTGGATCCTATGCTTTAAAACTCTTACAAAGAATGATCAATTCTTGTTAACCCCTCGAGCTAAGCTAAATGTTTGTGTTACGTGTGGGTTTCACGTTGTTTTGCATTGTAAAGCGCAGGCCAGAGAGAAGAGACTTAAGACGAGGACGCGTCGCGGACAGGCGCAAAAGGAAAAGCGTTGCGCCCACGACCCGACTCTTCTGTATGCTTTGCGTCGCGACGCTTCTATATATTTTTTTTTTTTTTTTCTTTTTAAAAAAGACAACTCCCGCACTAGGGAAATAAATCCCTGTGTCGCGGGGGACTTTACAAACATACATTTCACGGACACAAAGTACACCCAGACTCAGAACAATTATTTGTGGTTCACACAAATAATTTTGTCCCGGGTGGGAATCGAACCCAGAACACCAGATCCCAGAAGCAACTACCGTAACCTCTGAGCCACCGATGCAGTCTATTATATATACTATTTGTATGCAAGGGACGCTGTAGAGACATATGTCCGCGCCCCGTCTCCGTCTTACATCTTTTCTGTGTCCAGCGCCTAAAGGGTGGGGATCGAACTGGCGACTGATCAGACAAATTTATCAGTTAGTTAACTTAAATATCTTTACAATACTTATATTATAAAGATTTAAAGTTTGTCAGTTTGTGACTTTGTTGGGGTTAGACTGAATCTACGGAACAGATTTTAAAATTATTTTACCAATGGAAAGTCACGTCATCTGTGTGTCATATCTACCCGGTTAATACAGCTAGTGATTCAATATTTACCTTAAGCCGCTGCGGCACGGGTTGCGGCTGCTTGGCCGCATACTGAACCGCGCTGGTCTTCAGGTAGTTGATGACGGGGCCGCCGGTGGGAGCCCGCGCGGCTGAGCGCCCGAAACCGCCTCCACCTACTGACAGCATCGCCGCTGTACCTGCTGAATAGGAAATATTATGTTAATCATCATCATCATCAGCGTCTATATCGTTAATTGCTGGGCGTGTCAAGGGCGGGCTTTTACCATCTATCAAAGTCAAAGTCAAAAATTCTTTATTCATATAGATAGACACATTTAAAATATTTTAAATCATGTTCTTATTATGCTTTTTTTTTCGGACGGACATATTTTGTTAACCAGGAGGCTTTTGCTACTTCACCGGGCATAAAGGCGAGCAGAGCTCCAGCCTAGATAAATGGTTTAAACACTACAAACTAAGCAACCTGCGCAAGAGGGCGTCCCCTGTGGGACTTGGACCTCGGCTCAGGGCGGTCGCTGACGGGGAGATTGAGGGAGTTTAGGGGAGTTATGCGCAACTGTCGCTCTACTTTACAGTTCGCGAGCCTCTCGGACTTCGGGTCTACGAGGGTCTTATGATGCGTTCCTTTCCTTTTCTACCACCAGTTCTGGACGTGGCAACTCTGAGAAGAACTGGCAAGAAACTCTGAAGAATCCTTTTTTTTAAATAAATTGTATATTACAATTATTAATAAAACAGTATTGTTTCAGAGCAATTCACTCCCACCAAGCAGTTTTGTCATTTACATAATCAGAAATGTTATAATAAGCCTTTTTACATAATTTAAAAAGGTTAATCTATACGGCTTATGTTTAACTTACCATCAGATATAGTAAAAATGATCACCAAAATTAAACCCGCATTTTAATGTAAAATTGTAACCAAAGTTTTAACATTTCGCTATCGTATTTAAACAAAATGACTCCAAATAAATCATTGTTAACCCAAAAGTAGTAAATGATCACTAAAAGTACCTAAATGTTTTACTAATTTACTATTCGGTTCTGGCATTGTATGGCCGCAGCTCTAACCTAACCTAACCGATTGTCATTTTTCATTGATTTTATTAAGGTAGAAATAGCGCAATAATTTGCTCGCTAAGATTTGGTGATCATTAACTACATTTGGTGTTCGAATACAATTTGAAGTGCAGTCGTGACTAAAATAGCTAGTACTATTATAATTTTAGACTTTATTTTTCTGGTGTCAAGTATATATTTTTGGTGGTCATTATATTTTATCCCAATCTATACTAACCCTACTAATATTATAAATTTAACCTATCATCATCATACTTTGTACACATATTCTTGGAGGTTTTTTTTTAAAGATTACTAGCCTAGTATTATTATATTTTGCAGTCTACTAGTGTTCTTGTTAACCGCTCGTGAGCTATAATGCTTGTGTTACGAGTGGGTTAACGTCGGTAGTGCAATGGGTGGGGTTATTAGAAGTAACATAGGGACCTTGCCACTGAATTTTGTTTGTATTGTATTCTTGAGCCAAAAGATTTGTATTCCCAAACCTACTTAGGCTATTCTCTTATGCAAAATTTGCTGGTTCATATGTTTCTTTCGCCGAACTCAAATCCCTATGGAATCTGAATAAAATATACGCAACAAAGCCTTCGACGTAACCAAGTACATGTGGTACTAAAAAAACTCCCCTAAAAAAACTAAAAGCCATAATTCCTCAATCTCCCCGTCAGCGACCGCCCTGAGCCGAGGTCCCAGTCCCACAGGGGACGCCCTCTTGCGCAGGTTGCTTAGTTTGTAGTAATAAAACCATTTATCTAGGCTGGAGCTCTGCTCGCCTTTATGCCCGGTGAAGTAGCAAAAGCCTTGGGTCTTACTACAAATGTCTGTCCGAAAAAAAAAATGTGGTACTAATCTTAGACTAATCTTTTTTTTATACGAACTAGGTAAATATTTTATTTCAAATTTGATTTTTTACAAAAACACGATTTAAGCCTTAAAGATGAGAAATTAATGTATAAGTATTTTCGGCACGCCACAAGCCACAGGGCCGCGTGACGCTTCCAATACTGAAAGTTGTTATACCCCCTTGTACGCAGTTGACGCACCCACTGGGGTAGCCAACGGGATGGGGGGGCGTTTAACACATTGTAAGTAAGTTCCCCGTTTCTTTAACTACATCACTCAATAGTTTTTTTTTGTTATTCAAAAAGATTACAAGCAAAGTTTTGCAGTCTACTAGTACTCTTGTTAACTCCTCGTGCTTATCTAAAATGCTTGTGTTACGAGCGGGTTCACGTCGGTAGTGCAATGGGTGGGGTTCGAACCGGCGACCTCAAGATCATTAGTCCGACGCCCTTGCCATTGGGCTACAGCCGCTTATATGTATAATACAGCACATGATTTCAATTTATAATAGTATCGTACTCCGGCCCGACCATTAGGTTTGCAAAAAAAAAAATCCGATGCCCTGGTAGACCCGAAGTCCAAGAGACCCGCGAAATCTAACGTAGAGCGGCAGTTGCACAAAACTGCCCTAAACGACTAATAGTCATAATTCCTTAATCCCTTCGTCAGCGACCGTCCTAAACAGAGATCAAAGTCCCACAGGGTTGCTCTTGCGCAGGTTAGTTACTTTCTAGTTTATACACCATTGAATAAGGTTGGAGCTCTGCTCGCCTTAATGCTCGGTGAAGTAGCAAAAGCTTCGTGGCCGACTACATAAAAGGCCACCCGAAGAAAAAGTGTAAAAAAAACTTTTTTTTATCTTAATAAAACAATGACAACCTCCGTAGCGTTGCGGTATTTGGCTTGCATTAAAATCTCGGAGGTCGTGGGTTCGATCCCGACAAGAAATCTTTGTGTAAATTATAAGATTTGATTCCTGGTTGGATGAGGGACTACCCTCCGTGCCTCGGAAAGCACGTTTATACGCCGTTGGTCCCGATTGTTATAACATCATCTATAATCATTTTAAATCAAGGAACGGGTAGTTTTTCCTTGTGTGGTACAACATTCATAATGTTGCGGTCACCAATCCGCCTTCTAAGCGTGGTGACTATGGCAAATACCCTCCCTCGGACGGAGGCCCACGTTCAGCAGTGGACGCTATACATGATGATGATGATGATGAAAAAAACAATGAATATAGAAACTTACCCAATATCTGCGGCTGCGCAGATTGAGCTAACGTATGCATATTACTTGCACCAGCTTGTTGGATCTGTAACAATACAAAACAATATTAATAAATTGTTATAAAGATAACTAGAAGCTCACGTAACTGCGATAAAATATATTACCTTAATCTATGTAACAAGCTATATACATGCCATATTTCATTTATAACCAGTCTAGTAGCGGTACAAGTCTGAGGTTGTGGGTGGGATCCCATTTATTAAGGCTGGAGCTCTGCTCGCCTTTATGCCCGGTGAAGTAGCAAAAGCCCCATGACTACTTACGCAAGCCCATCGGAAAAAAAAGTGGTTTCGATCTCCGAACAAGAAATTGTTTGTGTAAATTGGTGCGGTGTCCTTCCGGTTCTGGTTGGTTGAAGGACTAATTTCAGTGCCTCAGAAAGCACGTTAAGCCGTTGGTCCCGATTGTTATAATTATATAACATCATGTATTTAATTCGTATACCAGGGACCGAACAGGGATGGGATATAGGGGCTTCCCGCTGTCAGTCTGTCCCTATGTATGCTTAGGTACATCTTTAAAACTACGCAACGGATTTTGATGCGTTTTTTTATTTTTTTATGTTATAGATATTACGACGATTTAAAAAGTTTTATATCTATACTAATATTATAAAAAGAAAAGATTTGTATTTTTGTGTGTAGGTATATTTATAAGGAATAAACTCAGAAACTACTGGATCGATTTGACTTTCACAATTTGAATGTGAGCAGAAGCTACGCTATCCCCGGATGACATAGGCTATATTTAATTAAGAAATTTCCACGGGATCGGGAAGCTAGTAATAAATACTTTAAAAAAGCATTATATTTCAAAAACGAAACACTCTAAACATTACAATCGACATTTATCTGCGGTAAACAAACTGAGATCTAGAAACGCGTCGCTTGCCGTGGGCCTGACTCACTGAGCTATAAATAAATATGCATAAATAGTATTTTATACTGTCCTTGTGACTTATAAAAATACATAAGTACACGATGTTAGTATAGTTTTAGTGTTTAAATAGATAAATCTAAGGATCTGGCCGGCAATCGCAAAAGACATAGTTGTGTAGAAAATGCCTTTGCCCTGTGCAAATGGGCCACTGTAAGTGTGGCCATGGAGATCCCGCGGGTGCCGTCGGGGGGCCGGATTGCTTATGCGTACCTGGCCCCCGCTAACGGCAGATCGAAGGAGTGTCCGGGGGGTTTTAGTGGTGTAGGGTCCTCTCCTCGTGGTAAGAGTTTAGCATACCACGCTATGGAGAGGGCGAGTCCCACATATCCCACCGCCAGCGCGCGAATACGCTGCAGCGGCGGTAGGAATGAGTAAAAGCAGTTCGGCAGGACAAAAAAAAAAGACCTTTGTCCTGTAGTGGGAAAACACAGGCTAGTTAGATTAGATTAGATTAGAAATCTATGGATATATCTACTGGAAAACAAATAGTTTTTATTAGTAGAGTTATATTTCACACGTGAAATTATCTTCTAGCTTTCTTAGAGATCAGGTATTGTTTACGAAGCTGTGGAAACAGTTTCATAATATATATTATAAATAGTAGGTAAATTTTACTATTGGTTAACAAATCTATTTACGCGAAAATTGCGCAGACGCAGGAGTATGAAATTTCGCACACGTATCGCTTATATAGAAAAGGAGCGCATAATGCATTTTTTTGTTTGTTTAATTATGGTCGTTTTTCGAATTCTGGGAGATGATGATGCATGTTGTGCACAATTTTAGCGGGTGCTAAAAGGGCTTTCCAGCATTTAGACAAAATTTTTCAACGGAATTAACTAGCTAGCTAGATATTTGCTATTTAATTAAGATTATTTCGGATTTCCGCAAAGTAACGCCCGATTCCTTTTGATATATCATTACCATTTTGTGTTCGCCGCATTTCTTTAGACAACATAGAAACCTAACTACATATAATTATAAGTCTATAAGACATATTTTTCGTATGCAAGGCATACAGACCTAACTATCTACATGTATAAGTCTATAAGACATATATTCTTGGTATGCAAGGCATACAGATAAAGGCATTGCATTACAACTTAAGGTTATCGGCACACTATCGCCGGTAAACAAGGGTGACGTAAGCGACCTGACGCCTACAGGGTCTTTTATAAATATAACAGTTTACGTACGGAAATATGTTACGGACATTACGGTCAATGGCCTTCGGGATTAGATAGAGAAGAAAGACAATGGCCTTTCTTGTATCCTCATCATCAGCCCGCATAGCGTCCACTGTTGAACGTAGTTAGCCAAGAGGCTTTTGCTACTTTACCGGGCATAAAAAACTAAAGACTGGCTCAGGACGGTCGCTGGCGATAAGATTTAGGCATTATGACTTAGTTTTTAGGGGAGTTTGGTGCAACTGTTGCTCTACTTAACAGTTCGCGGGCCACTCGGGACTTCTGTTCTACCAGAACATCGGAGGGTCCTTTGCAAACTAAGGGTCGGGAGTGCGAGGGGGGACACGACGCGTTCGCCGGCGCACTCTTTTCCGGCGGGTCGGATAGAATGATCTCTGTGTACGAACATGGGCCAAGAAGTTATATTGTATTAGACTTCACTCGTAGTTTAGTAGTCTTCCCCTCGTAGCTGCTTCGCGTCGCTCCTTCTTGATAAAATTAAGCATATCATCTGTGCTACTGCGATAGATGAGAATGGATGGACGTTTATTAGAGCATGATACCAATCTCTATATTTTTTTCCGGTCCGACATGATTACGTTTTTAGCCACGACCCTGCTTTATTAAATGATTTAAAAACTACGAACTAAGCAACCTGCGCAATTCCCACAGAGGGCGTCCTCTGTGGGAATTGGACCTCGGCTGCCACTGACGGGGGGGATAGTGGAATTATGACTTTTAGTCGTGTACTGTCGCTCTACAGTTCACGGGCCTCTCAGACTTCGGGTCAACGAAGACATCGGAAGGTACCAATATACATGATATGCGCAATGATTATGGCAAAGTCTGGGAATCATGTCCTCATAGCGGTGATTATGACTATATCTCAACAAGTCGTATTGTAGTCGTATTCATATCAATAATGAGTATAACAACTCATCGAAGGTATTCAGGTCAAACTATTTTCCACGTAATGACACGTTTAATATTCTATTCTATAATTTATTTGTCTTCGAATAACACGTTTTTACGGTTATAATTTATTGGTCTCTATGAAGTTTTCCAAGAACATATCATAGACGAATTAATAAATTATCGGTTGGGGTCAAACTTTCAAAAAAGGTGTTTACTACAGTCACCACGCTTGGCAGGCAGGATGGCGAGCAGTTACCATGTACCAGACATGATCGTCATTAATGATGAAATGGCAATCGGGATAAACGGCTTAACGTGCTTTTCGAGGCACGAAAGATCGTAATTAGCATCTCTTGTTCTTGTTTGACCCGGGAATTGAACCCACGTCTTCAGAGATTCATACCACTACGGCTACAGAGTATGGTTTCATTTTTGAGATAAATATTTAATGTATAAGTATTTTCGGCACGCCACAAGCCACAGGGCCGTGTGACGCTTCCAATACTGAAAGTTGTTATACCCCCTTGTACGCAGTTGACGCACCCACTGGGGTAGCCAACGGGATGGGGGGGCGTTTCTCAAAAAATACTTTAATCAAGGTAAAACACCTTTAAATACTTCCTATATTATTCTCGGTAATTTAAACCGAGAGGGCGTATACTTAATTAAAACGTTGTGTATCACCACTACGATGATATCTATAATAATCGTATACCAAGGAAGGGGCAGCAGCGTTTCCTTGTGTTGTACCTACAACATTATACTGCGGTCACCAACCCGCCTGCCAGGGGTGGTGACTATTGCAAATACCCTCCTCCGGGAGGAGGCCCACGTTCAGCAGTGGACGTTATACGTTATATCTATCAATACTAATATATAACGCTGAAGAGTTGCTTTGTTTGAACGCGCTAATCTCAGGAACTACTGGACCGATTTGAAATATTCTTTCAGTGTTAAATAGCCCATTTATCGAGGAAGGCTTTATTTTATTATGAATTTCCCACGGGAACGGGAGTTACGCGTATGAAACCGCGCGCGTTATCCCTTTAACGGGCAGAAAGTATGTTTAGAATTGATTGGTTTTGATCTTTAGGTATTACAAGTACATAAAGTTCAAAATATGGTTGGTTCTATATTCCCTACGCCCGTTAAGGAGTCCTAGTTTTTCATATGCATATTATCTCAGTAAATACTGCAACGTAAAATTGAATATAATAACAAGTCTCGATATTCTTGTATCCCCTTAAAAATATAAACCAACGAAATTCTCGAGACAGCATTGTTACTTATCTATCTCCCCTATTGAAGGGTAGCTCAGCACCCCTTATTGTCTGTTCCCGTTTCACCTTGCCTCTCTTTCTAGAGGGGTGACAAGCAAGCGTCCAAGGCTATTTAACGTAAAACAGCTGAACGGATTTGGTAGCAGGTAGATTACAAATTCAAATAATTAATTTAGTATAAAACTAGCTTCCCGCGCGCGGTTTCACCCGCGTAACTCCAGGTCCCGTAGAAATTTTGTAATTAAATATAGCCTAGAATATTCCTAGATAAACGGGCTATCTAACAATGAAAGATTTTCTTAAATCGGACTAATAGTTCCAGAGAATAACATATTTTTATGATATCATGAGCTCGGAAGTGGTAAAAGAAATTCGCATTTTTTTCATAATTTAATTTGTTATTCGATAATCGACCCTGACCACCGGTAACAAGGTACAAATTACAATATTACATCAAGTCATTGTACTCATTTGACATAACGCCAAGGAAAGCTTCGAATGCGAAAGCATATCGGTGTAATAAAATTTATTATGCTACCAATATTTTATTGTTGAGTTACTGGGAGTAAAAGGGATTTCCTGTTGATAATGAATTTGTAGTAGGTAAGGTATACTAATATTACAAAGAATTTATTGTTTATATTGAATAGGCTACTAAACTACTGGACCGATTACAATAAATCTTTCGCCATCTTATATCCTACCAATATTATAAACGCGAATGTTTGTAAGTATGGATGGATGGATGGGTGGATGGATGTTTGTTACTATTTCACGCTAAAACTACTGAACGGAATTGGCTGAAATTTTGCACCGGGATAGGTTATACGCTGGATTAACATATAGGCTACAAAACATCACGCTCCGACCCACTGGAGCGGAGAAACGCGGGACAAACCATACTAGGGGCGCAGCTAGTTAATATTTAAAGAATCTCGGAAACTACTGGTATTTGAAACATTCTTCACATGTAAGATAGCCCATTTATGAAGGAAATTTAATTATTAACCAATACCTACGGAAACGGAAGCCAGGCTGGTGAAACCACGTGCGGGAATCTAGTGTTACTGTGTGTCCACAAAAACGTAATTTTTACTATCAGCTTTAGTAAAATCACTTGTTATTTTGATAACATCCCACGCTTACCACAATACTATAATCGATACCAGAGCTCGTAGATAACATATAACAAATAACATATACAATTTACATACACACAACACATACAATACTATATAACATTCAGCTACTAAAGATTATGTTTATCATAATCAAAACTAATTAATGAATGGAATTTTTTCACTAGCTTCCCACACGCGGTGTCAACTTCATAATAGAATACAGCCCATCTATAGCCTTCCTCGATAAAAAGGCTTTTTTAACACTGTTCTGTAGTTCCCGAGTTTAGCGCGTTCAAATAAACTCTTCAGCTTTATATATTAGTATAGATTTATGATTCATTTTTATTATTTCTAAATACATTTTTATTATTAGACTAGCTCCCCGCGCGCGGATTCACCCGCGTAATTCCCGTTACCGTGGAAACTTCAAAATTAAATATAGCCTATATTAATCAGTGATAATGTAGCATTCACATGGTGAAAGAATTTTAAAATCAGTCCAGAACTTTTTGAGCCAATTCGTTACAAACATACTTAAATACAAATCTTTCTTTCTCTTTATAATATTACTAGCGACCCGCCCCGGCGCCGCACGGGTACAATGCTGATGTATTATGTATATGTTACGGCTAATAGCCGAAGTGCGGCTACACCTAGGTTTAGCCGGCTACATGCGGTTAAACTTAGATCAACCTCAATAAGTCCCTGTTCAACTCCATTGGATTAGGTTAAGATTTTTTTTTTTTTAACCACCCCAACATCTTTTTGTGTCGTGCATAGGTATTGTTTATTTAATTAAAACCTAGTTCTAACCGAAGATAAGTAGGATAGGTACATCTAAGTTTAACCGCATGTGGTCGGCTGCACCTAGTTGTAGCCGGCTTAACCTAGGTGTAGCCGCACTTCGGCTATTAGCCGTAACATATACATATAAACCTTCCTCTTGAATCCCTCTATCTATTAAAAAAACCGCATCAAAATCCGTTGCGTAGTTTTAAAGATTCAATCATACATAGGGACATAGGGATATAGGGACAGAGAAAGCGACTTTGTTCTATACTATGTAGTGAAGTATAGATTTACTTATACAAAACGTAATTTAACGTTGTGTAGGTATACGATATGGTCTTAGGTCGTATTAAGTTGGCCACCACTGCCCTACAACCTCACAAACAAAACACTTTCTTTTTTCGGAAGGACTTTCGTTGTTAGCCACGAGGCTTTTGCTACTTCACCGGGCATAAAGGCGAGCAGAGCTCCAGCCTTAATTGATGGTTTAAAAACTACAAACTAAGCAAGGGCGTCCCCTGTGGGGCTCGGACCTCGGCTCTGGGCGGTCGCTGGCGATGAGATTGAGAGATTATGACTTTTAGTATTTTAGGGGGTTTTGTGCAACTGTCGCTCTACTTTACAGTTCGCGGGCCTCTCGGACTTCGGGTCTACGAGGGCATCGGATGGTTCTTTGCAAACTAAGGGTCAGGAGGACGGGGGGAGGGTTTCTTTGTAACAAACTTTACCTTTTTATAATATTGATAAATATTGCTTTTCCTTTAATTTCTCAAAGCAAGAATACATTGTAGTTTACTCATTATTTACCTATTACTAGGTTATGTATCATAACAATACCTGATGACAATCACAGGAAAATTACTATAAACCTAGGTACTATTTTGTACTTTATTTATCCTTATTACAATTGATTCATTATTTGCATAGCAAAATACATGAATGCTACAGATAAATACTAAATACTGTTTGGTCACTTCTATAAATCAATAGAATAGGTATTTAAAGTAATTGAAGAGTCACAGGTAAAAAACATAACATAATATCTTTAATTTTCCTTCTTTTATTTATGCCCTGTGAAGTAGCTTAAACCTCGGGGCTAAATACATGTCAGTCCGAAAAAAAAATCTTTTTTATTTGTTATCTGTTGGAAGCAAATCTTCTATGGTAATTTAATAAGCAATAACAACTTTAAAAAAATTAAACATCAAGCATCTCAAAGGAAATCTTACTAATATTATAAAGAGGAAAGATGTGATTGTTCATTTTTTTGTTTATATTGAATATGCTCCAAAACTACTGGTCCGATTAGAAAAATTCTTTCACCGTTGGAAAGCTACACTATCCCCATATAACAGTGGTGGCCTACCGGTCGATCGCGATCGACTTGTCGATCCCGGCAACTATGATAGTCGATCAACTTATATAATAAAAAGTGATATTTTAGTCTACAAATACGTCCCACAGACGTATTAAGTTAGATTTGTCGTATAATATCAGAAAAAATACCTATTTATCATTAGATTGACTTATACGAACCGTGATTTAACGTTATGATACATTATGGTTGATCGCATACAGTAAATAGTCGATCTTAGATCTTATTAAGTTGGCCACCCCTGCCATATAACAAAGGCTATATTTAATTATGAAGTTCCCACGGGAACGGGAGTTACGCGGGTAAAACCGCGAGCGGGAAACTACTCAATTATAAAATGATATACTTCTTAACATTTGATTTAGAGTTATGTATTCTCAAAATTTTTTAGACATTCCCATTCTCTGCTTGTACACTTGAATTTCATCAGGCTTAGGTATTAAAGGGCCTGCATAGATAATTAGTGCACAAACACAGGTGCACTATCTATTCTTTTACTCTCAAAGTCTGATGGGACAGTTCTACAGATATGACCGTAAAGACAGCATATCATGCTCTCTGAGACACAGATGAACCACTACCAAGGCTGGTACTTAGATTATACTCAAGAGAAAAATTCTAGTTATACTGGTATTACTATTTTTTGTCTGGGCTGGTTTCTTTTTTTATTAAATCCTGGACCTTGGTTATGGTCGCAGTTATTGATGCCGCTAAGGAATATGTAGCACAAATATTCGTATTTAAAGGTTTTTAATGGTAACAACAATTATATTGATAACATTAAATTTGGGAAGTTGTAACACTTACTTGGGCAGGATTCTGGGGGGGCATGGGCGCGGGCTCATCAGGCCCGAGCCTAGGGCCGGTTCTCTTCATCATGGCTGCAAATCAGCGTATGCCCATCACAGGATCACCTGGAATTCATACATTGATATTATTACTTATATGTTTCATGTAAGAAATTTTTTTCTTATGTATATATGCAAAATTATGCTTCTATCTTTCCAATTAATGGTGTATATAGTAAAAACAAATTGTTATCTATACTAATATTGAAAGCTAAGAGTTTTAGGTTTCATCTCAGGAACTACTGGATTCATTTGAAAAATTCTTTCAGTTAGATAGCCCATATTGAGGAAACTTTATGCTAACTATAGTAGCTATGCAGGAATCTAGTTACAATATAGCAAACCAATGAATAGATTTTGAATTTGAACATATCAATAGTTAATAACGTGATTAGAGACATGTTACAAAGAGATTAATAAATTTCTAATAATTTACTTATAACAATACAATATTATAAAGAGGTTAAATTCATTAGTTTGGTATGTTGTAGGGGGTAATCTCTGGATCTACTTAAAGTGATTTTGAAAATTCTTTTACCAATAGAAAGCCACATCATTTGCGAGTGTCATAGGTTCTATTTTAAGTAGATTTCCTTGGGAACGGGATCTATGCAGGTGAAACCGTGCAGGACAGTTATTATAACATAAGTTGGATATAGTTTTGCAGAAGCCAAAGACAAAAAGAAATGGAGAAGGCTTTTACCCCTAGAGGGGCCACATAACAATACAAATTACTTAAACATAAAATACTAATAATTGTTTAAAAATGTTGTTTAGTGGTAATAAAAGCAAGCAAGCGAAAGGAGGATTTAGTAACATATATTAATCAAATTAATGATTACATCAAGTAGAAAAAACCTATTCACAACTCCAAATATCAAATATTCTTGAATATTAAAATAATAAAATGTGTTAACATTTTCGGCACGCCACATGTCATAAGACCATGAGACGCTTCCAATGCTAAAATATTGTTCTACCCCCTTGTACGCAGTTGACACACCTACTGAGGTAGCCAACGGGATGGGGGGGCACTTGTAGACTATCGATCAACTAATAGTTGCATATCTTTATGTTGCTATGGCTAGGTATAAATAGCGAGATCCATCAAAACCTACAAATAAGCACTGTCAAGGAGGACATTCGAACAGCAGCTACATCATACCAAACTCTGCTAATGAACCACCCAAATGATCTTGCATCTGAACTGGCACAACAAAAATATGTCAAAAGACTTAAAAGGAAGGACATAATGCAACTGCACATGGCAAATTAACCTGATAACCTATGGAGTAGATGTCTTCACTGTAAGACACTTTGCATGACACACCTACTATCAACATAACTGCTTAGTTGAGACTGATTGCAGATTAAACAGAGAAAAATAAAACTATATATTTGTGTTGTAGACTAAATTAACTGCTTCCATATACATAACCTTACCTTATTGTGTGAACTGTCCTAATTTATTTGGTAGAACCATTGCCATGCACCTTATAGTATAGGTTATACGGAGTGCAATGCACTTATTTTCTTAGTTACAGGATATTATAGATATAATAATGTATGTTTAGCAAGGTTTTGTACCTATATTGGCTAACAGCTGCCATACTGTTGGATGGATTTAGGGATTTAATCAAACATTCTCCTTTAAAAAATACATAGGTATTTTGCATCTAAATGCTAATTGAGATTAACTGTGTATTATTATATACACTTTATTTATAAATTGAAATTCTATGCGTTTTTAAAAAACATATGGCAGATACGGTTTGATACTAACATGTATAAGACTAGTAAGGACATTATTTTTGTAATGAATGAAGTGGTAGAATGTGTAAAATGTTATTATCAAAGTCAAAATATATTCAAAAATAATGATGAAAAATTAAGAATAATCTAGAAGTCCTTTGAAGCAACTGATAATATAATTAATTTTAGTCATAAAATATTATTTTTGTCACTTTCCTTGCCTATCAGGTTAAGTGGGTAGTCTTAGGGCGGATTTAATTTAAAACATGTGGTAAATTCAACGAAGAAGCCATAATATAATATTTTGTATAGTTTAATACAAATTTATTAATAGTTATTATTATGTTAATGACAAAATCAATTATGAGTGCGTTATCTCCAAATAGTGGCTATGCGGCCGACCATGTGGTCAACAATCAATAGTTATTAAAGTTAACCTACTTATTTTACTGTAAAGTGGCACAAATGTGTTCAATATCTAATATAATTAATTAAATTTACCGTTAGCGTTCGTAAAGCAAGACATGTTATAACTCGAGCACCCGCCATTTTATTAGCACGTTATAGATGTTGAGCCTCAATTATTTAGAAGATACGATTATATAATTAACTTACCTAGTAAAAATGTTCAGTTACAAAGCAATTTTTATTCACGAATGCACATTCTGATTATATTTTAGCTCTACACACACTTCCAGAGATGTCATTAATTCATCGTTCACGTGCGATACAGAAAAATAATAACTGAAGTATGACGTCACGTCCTGAATTTAAATCATTGAACGTGTATCGCTCCACTTTCCAACTACTTATTATTATTATAAGGCTTTTGAGCATATCGTTCAGGGTCAAATAACGTAATATTGACACCTCCGCAAGTTTTGAAATTTAAGAAATCTGCTACAACAAAGATAAAATACGCAACGTGACTAACGCATCGTATAGTACGGTGAATGTATATCTTTTTATATTATAAACACATTACGCAACTAAAACACGAACATAAAGGTGCTCGAAAGCTAGAAGGCGAGGCACATTCGAATTTGGAATTTCGAATCTCCGGTCACAGCACCCACACAGGTTTCGTTCAAGAACCGGTCCGGCAGCACCGACGATGACACAAACTAGTACTTATTTATAGCGGAAAACGTATGTACACAAATCGATAACACTCGTAGCTAGGTGCACAACGGCGGGAGGGCCAGCGCAACACTCAAACTTTCGACTGTGCAGCGCGGGCAACAAAACGGAAATGAATCGCCTACTTTTATAAAACGCTCATTTATGGTATTATCCCGTAGATACTGAATCTGCTATGTATGTAGTTATTGGATGCAGCTTTTCACGGTACAATCACTCACGAAAATAAATCTTTAAGTATTATTCTACAATGAATCATAGCGAGCGGATCTTGGTTAAAGAAAATGTTAATAGCAGTTAAGGATAATCATCTTTCTGAATAGAGCGGTAAAGTCCGGTTTGCAATGGGCCGGGTGAAACGAGGACGGCAGCGCGGCGGTATTCGTCACCGACGTAGAAAATGGCGACTAAATACCAACAATTACACAGCGCGACTAACTGAACGTCAATGCGAATCAATGTTAAGCAGAGAACATAACTGGCACAGTTAACCAGACGGAAGGATTTAAATGGCTATCTATCTGTTGCGATTGAGATAACGATTGGCCTCGAACCCTTCGCCTTTGATATGAAAAAATATTAAAATTAATACATACCGATGAATCTTGAACGTAGTTATGCCGTGAAAGTCAACAACTTGCAAAGAACGCTTATTGGAACTCAGAAAATTGTTGCAAGACAATGAATAAAGATAATAGCGCGTCACGGCTTGCTCCGCGCGAGCACATTCGTGCGCCTCCAAATAGCGCAACGGCGCAACTTTTTCGAGCGCGGCGTCAACACGGTCAGGTGGGCGAGGTTGCGACACTGCCATAACGCCTTCTCGCTCTCGCAATGTGTTATCTCTTTCGCACCCGCAGCACTAGCGCACTGAGACAGGAGGGACGCAAGCGGAGCCCTTCCTCGGACAAACGTCGCGCACCGAGCTGCGCGGCCGACTGACTGTTCGCTCGCAGCGCCTCCAACCACCGCGGCTCGAGACGAAATCGAGCCAGAGTGCCTAGACGGAACGGCAACGCCGCCGTAGAAATAATAGCGAGTAAAGCAGTCTTGCAGCGATATGAAATGCCACGAACCACCACCGCGGCACTGGTGGACCAAAACAAATCTCCTTTCTCTAAAATTACACAAAACTATTGAGAGCACTCACCCGGGAAACTCCGCATCTAATTTTCCCGCAAAAACAATGCTCTAGAAAAAGAGGGCTTGAAAAACTCGCGGATACTCTAAAAGCGGCTCCAGCAATTTTTTTAGATTTTATTAATACAATATAAACCTGTGTGTAATCAACAAGACGAGGAAAAGTCATTCTGAGAGAAAATAGATATGAGGAAGTCAAAGAAAACCAAAGTAAACTAATTCTCCAGCTGTCTAATCTTGCCTAATTCTTGCAATAAAATCAAGATGCTTCTAAAAATATAGCAACCACCTGAAATTAACCAACCCATAAAAACAAAGAAAACATAACATTAATTTATAATCTTAAAAATAAGTAGGCCAAGTACTTAAGACTACCCACTGACCGAATATAAGCACATTAAATAATAATGTAGTAAATAATGATAATGTTTCACTCCATGTGCATGAGACATAATTTAAAAACATAAAACGCCAAAATGACCTGTCATGTATTAGAAAAAAAAGGACGAGACAAGATAAAACAGTTTCTTTAGGAATCTAGGAAAATTGGGGCGTATGAAATGAGAAACATTTTAAAATTATTTATATTTAATTTTTATTATATGTTAGTTCATTTACAAAATGTCAGCAACAGCCTATCTTTTTGATACGTAGCTCAACCTAGAAAAATAACTATCAATAATGTTAGTACAAAAAAAAACTGATATGTTTCAATGTTATAATGGCCAAAGTGAAATTATTTAATTCAAAAATAAATTCAATTTTTCCAGTAATATTTTGAAACATTAAAAACTACAATAACTACTTTAGCAGGAATGATTCGATAAATATCTACAAGCAATATTGTTTATATTATAGGTATTAATGTTTAAGTTGACTAAGTATAAGGTGTATATATATAATATACTATAAGGTTCTCAAAACATAATAATATGATGTCGTTCATTTCTGTTATATTTTTTAACAGTTTATAAATTAATAAAATATGTAGCGGTAACTCACACTACTCCCGAGAGAAAATAAACAATAATAATATATCATGAAAATTAAATTTAAAATGAACTACTGATATATCTACCTTGCAAAGGTTAAGATATTGAGATTGTGATCGAATTTATTTCAACGTGCTATCGATTATCAATTTAATTTACTATATCTTTTAAAATCAGACTTTTTCTGATATAATTTATTTAGTATTGGATTGGATTTAATTAATACTTGTAAAGTTCGAAATAATAATTTAAGTCTTACTTAAACATTATTTAATACAATACCTATTATTACTTTAATATTAGTGGCAAACGTTACCTATCCCCTACCTTCTTTATCATCGCAGTAAATGTTGCATTCAACACCCTATCAATAAGCTACAACTTTTTTCTATTTCGAAGATTTTTTTTTGTAGTTCATCGAATCTCCGACTAGTATTTTCTACAATCAGCCTGTATTGTTTGATTGTACGATAATCTTATGAAGTGATATGATATACCTAGAACATCTTAGGTTAAATTTTTAGAATGAATTCTATCGTTTGTAGCAAAGGAAGGTACTTTTGTTTCTCTTTAATCGGTCACTTTTCTGAATTCTCCCAAGGATAGAATAAGTTGCGAGACAGCCCGGGCAGCTTGAAATCTATATTATATAACTGAACAGATCTATAATGAATAATCGGTCACGTTGATCTACTAATTATTCAAACTCAAACTATTTCTCAAAAGAGCTACCTACAATAATTGTCAGAATTTGTAAATAACCTTGTGCTGAATAAATATCCCATAATTTCAACCTAAACCAATTTATGAAAAATAAGGCAACCCATTTACTAAAATACTTATACTCAAATAATGTGACATACGTGGGTAGTATTAAATATATAATATAATTTTTTGTATTAGTAGAAATCGCATCTCAAATTCATTAAAAAACATCATAAATATGAAACATTTGCAATCACAAAAGAGCGTAATGACGCAAATCAGAATTATAAGCGACTGATTATTATTGTTCGGTGTTCATCGGATAGTCAACTAAATAACAACGATGTTTGTTGTGAGACTATCACAGTGTGAGTGTGGAGTGTTAAAACAGGTACAACAACACAAACTAGATGCCAAGTATTAACCTCAATTAGAATGTCAGCGTGTGAGTCAGGTTAAACTCACTCACACACACATAAACTTAAGTTATTACTAAAATGTAATTACAAACATGTTCATACGTATATTTCATAGTTTGAAGTATTAAACTCGTTTATCGTTCGTATTAATTTTATCCCATTGTTAAATGGACGATACGTGTAGCCTTGAAACTTCTTATCGAACAAGTGAGTCGACTACATACAATTACGGGCCGCAAAGCGCGACGTTGCCAACATGAGCGCGCTACTGCGTCTTAATTTTACAAGACCGACGCCATTTTGTTTCAATTTAACAGATGCAACACGACAATTATGGGATTGAATTCCTCTCATTTTCTCTTACACGCAATAAGTTTTAATGATAATGAACATTAGAGTATTGAACAAATACTGCTTTAACCTCACTTTCCTACATTAGAAATTATCATGATTACGTAACCTATGAAAGTTTTCTTTGCACATAAATTGCTTAAGATTATCTCATGCACTGGGTTGAATAGCGAGCTGAAAGTTCAAGATATCTCATTAGCAACTATCGGATATATTGTAGGTGTCTAGAATATAGAGATTGCAAAGCGTACCCGAGTCATACCTAGGTATCATGTATGGGACAAAGTGTCGGCGCAATATGGTTGAGATACGTACATTGTGCAGGTCGTGAGCCAGCGCCGGATGCGGGACGCAGGCCCCATGGCGCCAGGGTAGGCCTTCGGCCGACTCACAACCAAATACATCACAAATACGGTCATTTCCTACGAAAATTCCACGGTATCGATCACACACGGACGCCATTTTGAACCGACACTGAGTGTGGCAGAGTGCGCGACGTTGCCACGTCGCACATTTCCAATCCGTACTTCTATTTCTGGCACCCTCCCCCCGCGCACCATGATACCGGAGGTCGTCAAACAGCGCTCGACAAAACATTCACGATTTCAATTTATGCTTCAACTTCGCGGGTTCTTATTTGTTTGATAATCTCATGATCTAGAAGGCCTTCGGCTCCTGCGGGCGCGGGGGTGATATAGAGGGGAAGAGGGGGGAACGTGTTATAACAGCGTTCCAATGATAAGATAGTACTTATAGACATCGCATAGATAGATGTACATGAATTGTATATATCGTTCGAGCGCGCCCGGCTTTCACCAAAGTGCGGAGCGAGGCGCGGCCGCGCAGGACCGCGCCGACATGTGCCATTGGCCACCGCAGAGATCGATAGACAAACACCGACGAGGACGCCGACCTACATACGACACTGAGCCTTAACGGTGTAATAATAGACGCGGTATTCGCGCGGTATAATGTATAAACAAACTACCGCACGTCGCACACTGATGTCGTCCACGTAGATACGCACGAACACAGGCGTTGTGAAAACGACGCGAGCGGACGGCAGAGCGGCCCGACCTACCGATGTATACCATCATTGTATTATGGCACTTTTCTAGAGTCGAAATTCCTATGCCGCGACGCACCCAGCGCTCCCTATCGAAGGACAAAGGGACGATTTCTCACGGAAAACAAAGGGAATTGCCGGTTTACGGATAATAACATATTTTTTGTTTGATAAATTCACATTTTAATAAGTTTTAATCGGATGGTAGAGCGTTGCCAAGTCGCCAGCTTGCAAGGCAAACGCGCGCTACATCATTATGAAATGAGAATTTTCTAATTGCACATGACCCGATCAATTGATAACGTGATTTTAGAAAAGGTTACATAAAAAATGAAATAATATATAACTATATGTAACGTATGGCCGGGGCATAGGTGTATCGAATATGTCTCGAAAGGCGTAATCACGTTATCTATTGCCACTACTACACGTATAACCAATGAAAAGCAATGTAAATCAACTAAAAAGACTAGATAATAAGCTTGCAATAGGAAGACGCAATCTGTCAACCAGTCACTTACCTGATTTTTTACACGAAACGTGCAGATTTCTTCACAATATTCACTGGAACGTCACACCAAGACGGTATAATATTGTTATTCAAGGTATTTTAAGGTTTTTAAACAGTTTGATGTGCATAAAAAAATTATACATGCCGTTGAGCAAACGTCCGACGCTCGTAAAGACCGAATGCGAACTGTTGGTTAGTTTGGTTTGGTTGGGTCCGTTGATAGGTGGGGGGTGGCGGCGGGCGGAAAACCGGAGAATGGGTAATCGAGGGAGTCAAAAAGGGCAAAATGTTATTCGCTACAAAGGGACATGGTAGCTTAATATTTATTGTACGTCTAAATAAAATAAGAAGCTGATTTACGAAATTATTATTTTATCAATACAATCAACTCATGTGATAAAATGTTGATAAGTGATTGTCATGACGGTGATGTTTTTCCTGTTTTGCACACATAGGCAAATTACTATTTGTAGCTGTGTTATTAACAAAAAAATATTGAATGTGTATTGATGACTAAATTACGGTTTCAGGTACGTTAACTTATCGGTGAAGTAGGTACCTACTTAAGAATTTATGGTTCTATAGAAATCATGTATGTTTTCATAAGTATCGCAACTAAAGAATAGCAGTATTCCGCATGAGTTTATACATAAGAGGAATGAGATCGATACCTAGGATCCGTTCAAAATACCGCGCAGGTATAATACGGGCAAATTAAGAGTAACAGATTCTAAGCTCTTTTCTAGTGGCAAGGCTAACTATCCTATTTAGTAGTATTATAATTATGTCAAAACGATGTCGAGTGTCGACCAATCACATGCCTGTGTGTTGTAAAAATATTTGAGTTTAGGTGTAATCCAATAGGATCGCAGATCGTGTATGACAGAAAATTTGATAAACTTCGACTACACGTCAAGAGAATTTTCTTGCATTTATCGGTGTTTTTTCGAAAATTAAACACTCATTTGTGATAATTAGTGAGATAATATTAACTATGCAATCCGTAACACTTGTCTTAGTACTAGCAATTTCTTTTGCATTAGTATCTGCAAGGATTGATCCTAAAAACTTAAAATGCCTGGGTATGTTTAAACTTCATAGCAAATTAAAGTTTTTTATTTATTAAATCTTGTAATACAAGTAACATTTAATTCCAGTGTGCAGGACGACCTTCGAGGAGCTTAACCAAGTGATAAAAAGTGTAGATAAATGGAAAAAAATCGATGTAAGTTTAAATTCCTTCATCATATTCTAATAGAACACTTTTAAAGTTTTACTGTGATAAAATGCAATTAATTTAAAGATAAATTAATTTGTAAAACCTATTGCAGAGTCAATAAAAAAAAACTTCAGTGGGATAAATCTGTGCTTAGTTAAAATTTAAATAGTAGGTATTAAAACCAAAAAAAAAAAAAAAGATTTGCGCATAGATTTCTTAACCTATAGAAGTATTTTTTTTTTATGATTGCAGATAAAGTTAATGTGTAAATTGGAAATACCATACATACATTCTTATCAGTAAATTATTAAAGGCTATGCTTATGATATTTTTTTATATAATATCTTAGTTTTATTATCTTTATAACTACCTATCTTAATCAGGCTTAAATATTTCTAGTTCAAAATGATATAGGCATTTATATTTGGATAATAATAATGGTTCGAAAAACAAATTAATCTTCAGCGATCTGTGGCTGACTATTATCCTAATTAACTAGTGTTATAATGAATTACAGACAAAATTACCCAAAACATGCAAACAAAAAAATTCCATTACCAACCAACAACCAACCAACCAACAAATAAGAGCATGTTAAAATTACATTTCTCCTAAGAGAAAATTGAACTTTGAATAACAAAACTAAACTTCCAAATAAATACTGAACCTACGTCAAGATTACTAAGTTACCGACAACAGAGCTTTTATCAAAATAATCACACTTTTACGATTGCATGAACTGTTTTAATTACTATTGTTGGTTAACAAATATATTTTTCAACTCTCAATAATTATGAAAATGGGGTCTTACTGTTTGACCAAAAGTCATTTGGCAAAATTACAGTTGACAAACAATGTTTGGTAAAACAATGGTTTCGCAGATTGATCATTTTACTACTAATTATTTTACAAATTAAACTCACTTTTCCAAATGATTAACATTTACATTTTATAAATATTTATTTTACAAAATGAACATTTAGCAACTGAGTTATCAGATAAAACTACTATTGGTCTAAAAACGTTTGATAAAATGTATTAAGTGACAAGTGTTTCGTTTATTAATAAAAGGGCAAAGGGTCATACCCATGCAGCTTAGGTTAGTGAGGAGCGAAGCAACAAGCCGGTTAGGTTGATATAAGCACAGCGCTACCAGACGCTTCTGGCCTAAAGGCGCTACTTTAGGGTGTTTCTTCCATTAATAATGATGATGATTCAAATAAGAAATAACATGTTTTATGAAATAACACTTTTATATATCATATTTCTCGATTAATCATACAGGATAACAGTAAAATATTCTAGGAAACAAAAGTCTACCTGGTTTTAGATTAAAACATTAATACGACTGTTCTGACTTCTTAATACCTGAAGTAGGTACCGATCTCAAACCATAAAAAGGTATTATTACAAGTACATTTTTATAGTTTTTATTAGTTTCTGTATAACTTCCCAGAATAGTATTTTCAGTATAACATTAATGAATTAATAGTTGGCAAGTAAAGATAAAAATTACAAAGCATAGTTTTCAGTACAACGTAATTTAAGCTGGTAGAAAAGTTTATAGCAATAAACAGTCATGTTTATTTTTCGAAGATTTCAGTATCTCATTCCGTCGTTCCGTCATTTTTATTCGGATAAAAGTAGTCAGACAGTTAGTATTTTAGGTAGTAGATTTAATATTTTGAGTAAGGACAATTCTTATTTTTAACACATTATTTGCTGTTTTCTTGCAAATATCACTTATAGACTGTGTAGATTAGTGTAGGTTCTATTGAATTTGCTACAACAAAATGCCTTATGTGATTTTAGGTTGGCAACTTCAGGATGGATGCGCAGGGCAACACTCTACAAGACAAAGTGCCTGCTCACAGATCTGCTGTGTACATTTCCGAAGTGATCGATGGAATCTGTAAGTAATATTTAAACTATAGACATATATTTATTTACTTGCGCTGTGAACGTGGGCTTCATCTAAACAGACCTTGGCCAAGTCATTGTGTAGATATTGCTATAATTACCACACTTGGTGCTCGAATTGGTAATCACAGTAAGATGATAACTGGGAGGCACTGTCCTAGATGCAAAAATGTAATGAATTTGTAAATCATAAATATTGTAAAACGCTATTTTTCAAAGATGACTAAAAGAAAAATTCCGGAGTTTCTTATTGTATTTCTTCTCCGGATGTCACACCGTAGGTAGATAGAGAAAGACTCGTAGGAAGCTAGGATAGGGACGGTGGTCGTCGCGAGTCGAGGTTCGCGATGCGTTCTTGGCTTGGCTTTAGACCTGATCCCAGCCCGCGCTAGTTGATCTAATTTCTCAAACCACGCGACTTATAATAATTATTTTGTGTATACTCGTTTTGCTCGCGACAAATTTTTCAATTTTTAATTTTAATTTATTTATAAATATCTATATATATTTTATTGATCTTTAAAATAAGATTATAATAGTAGTATAACATTAGTGACCATATAAAAATATTGTTCTTATTTAAGTATCAACAAGCGCAAATTATTCTTCTACGTTACTAATAAACTATTTCATTTCATTTCACTTACTTTATGCTGATAGGTGATGCTGCATATCCCTTAGTTGCTTCTTACATTACCAATGGCGAGACATTCAGTTGTCTATTGAAAGGATTCTACTGGAATTTGGATGAACCCCTTGGGGTTTTTTCTAAGCTGGAAATCACATGGTAATCACGAGCCAACAACCTCGGAGATTTAAAGCTAACCAAATACCGCTTCGCTATGTAGGTTGTTGTATAAGTTTTAACTTGTTTTTAAACATATTCCAGGCAAGAAGATGGATGACTACGTGCGTGTATACTACAAGGCTACTGGCAAGCTAGCGATCATGCAGTTGGTGATGCCGGACGGTACTATGAATGCTGAGTTCTCCAAGACCAAGTTTGTGACTGACGATGACTTGAATAAGAGTTTGGAGTATTATGTAAGTTGCCTTTATTTGATTAAGCCTCCTGCCTTCGCACGGTTGCTGATGTATCACTACATAGTATAAAACAAAGTCGCTTGCTGCTGTCTGTCCGTCCCTATGTATGCTTAGATTTTGAAAACTACGCAACAGATTTTGATGCGGTTTTTTTTTAATAGATAGAGTGATTCAAGAGGATGGTTTATATGTATGATACAACAGCATGGCACCCGTGCGAAGCCCCTCGCCCTCCCGAGTACTCCCGACCCTTAGTTTGCTAAGAACCTTCCGATGCCCTCGTAGACCCGAAGTCCGAGAGGCCCGCGAACTGTAAAGTAGAGCGACAGTTGCATGAAACTCCCCTAAATAAACTAAAAGCCATAATCCCTCAATCTCCCCGTCAGCGACCGCCCTGAGCCGAGGTCCAAGTCCCACAGGGGACGCCCTCTTGCGCAGGTTGCTTAGTTTGTAGTGTTTAAACCATTTATCTAGGCTGGAGCTCTGCTCGCCTTTATGTCCGGTGAAGTAGCAAAAGCCTCCTGGCTAACTACATAGGTAGGTCCGTCCAAAAAAAAAAAAAAAACTTGCGGAGCCTAGCGGGTCGCTAGTTATACATATAAACCTTTCTTTTGAATCACTCTTATCTATTAAAAAATAACGGGTTCCGTACCATTGATCAATGCCGTAAATAACCTTTTCTGCGCCCTGTGCGAGCTTCTATGACTGTGACCTAATTTTTTTTTTTAATATGTATATTGCACCTTTCGCCTGTTATACCACCCACTGTGTCTCACTCACTAAAACTCAAACGCCAGTGTGCACTAGTGCAAATGCGTTGCCCACCCTATTAGGAGCAAACCGAAAAAATAATAATCCTGCCTGGTCTAGCCATTCTTGCGTCCCCCAGAGTTTACGCCCTGTGCCTGGGCACCGGTGGCACCGCCCTATTTACGGCACTGCCAACATTACACTATAGTAGAACCTTTTTTGATATCAAGCTAAAATTGTTTGTTGTGTGGGAGCCCTCCTTAAATATTTATTTTAATTAGCATTATTAAGCATAAAATCTCATAAGGCGCCTACAACTTAGGTCACATTAATATTTTTTATTTCACATTGCTATCATAAACGAACAGGCGTGAATAAATAAAATGCTAATAATTTAAAGATGGTGGCATCTACAAGCAAATTTTAAATGCCATTTTTTATAATACACAAGTTATTAAAGGTTGTTACATTAAAGTCTTTGTTAAGCCTTGTGGTATTTCGTAAACGGCAGTGGCTCCGCGGTCCTGACGTCATTATGGCGGACCATTTAAAAATAAGATAAAGTAGAACTATACAAAGGTACTAATATTTTAAATAAAGGTACTAAAAGGTACTGGCATAGTATTAAACATGTACACTATCCAACATGCAAAATTTTGACATGGCTCGGCGGTTCTTACACTCACTAGGATTGTTAAAGGTTGTCATTAATATATTATGAATATTATATCATTTTAGTGTGAGCGCATGTTTGAGGAGAATGAAGATGAAATCACTGCCCTGTACAAGGAGAGACCTGATGATGACATTATGCCTGATGCGGAGAAGGAAGTGAGTATACCCTTCTTTGGGATCCAGGGGGAAGCATAGCGGATTTTAGGGTATAGGGGGAGGAAAAATTGGACTTTGTGGACCACATTTCCAAGCAGAGTCAACTACAATAAACTGTGATATTGCTAATACTTGGCTAAATGATTTATTTTTCATAGTACAATAGATCTATGTATATAGTTTTTCTATAGCATAGCCGTGTGGTTTCCGGCTTAGATTAGGCCACCCCATGCCCTCCCATGGGTGTCGTAAAAGCCGACTAAGGGACATAATATTATGTCTGATGGATTATTATTATTATTTGATGATGGATGGATGGGCAGCAGCATCTATTAGCTCAAGGTTAACATCTTACTGCGATCACCAATCCGTCTGCCGGTGCTGTCTGGTGATGGTCTGCGTGGTGATTATGGCAATATCCCTCAACGACTCTGGCTTGCCAAGATCTGTTTAGAGGAGGCCCATGTTCAGCAGTGGAGGTAAATGGGCTGTTGTTGATGATGATGAAGTAAAAGTGTCAGATTCAAATGACTACGAACCTATGCCAGGGACGCCCGCTCGTACAACCTAGATAATCGGCATCATGAAGGCATCTTATTTAGAGTTAATTTTGACATTCGTCTCCGAATTCGAAGAAATTCGAATGCCTTTTGCCATCTCCTTAAGGGAACTTTTTCAAATATTTCTGTCAAATATTAGCTACCTACTTTCCTTTTAATTGTTCGACTACACCAGTGGCCGAGTGGCTACGTTAATTGCTTCTGAGATCTGGTGTTCTCGGTTCGATTAATTCCTGAGTCAATTAGTTATGTGAACCACAGTGATTGTTGTCAGTATTTGTCAATTGAGCGTTTGTAAAGTCCCATGCCGCATGGAGATACATTTTCCGGGTGCGGGAGTTGTCTTAAAAAAGAAATAAATATATTTTCAAGTACTAACCTTGTGTGTCACTTTACAGATCTGCTTCCAACACGCCGGTTACTGTGAGGACTGGATGTTGCCTAATGAGGAGGACACCACGTGGACTCCTGAGATGGAAGCTGAATATGTCAAGGTAAACTACACTTTATATTAAACTTTTTTAAGTACAGAATAGCGTTAGTACGTTGAATGAGCTACTCGACTGCAGAAGTACAGCGTAACTAAGCTAAGCTGATAACTCGCGTCGATTACGTCACACCGTCTGTCCCTACCACACTCCATCCACTGTGTGTCTGGACGCGACTGGGCTATCGCGGGAAGGTGAGCGAGGATGCGGGCGGGGCGCCGCATTCCAGCGAGGTGCAAACTTAGCTTTGTGGAGTTATACAGCCAAATTAAATTGTTCTCGAGTTAGACCTTAGACCGGTCTTCTGACCTTTTATTCCCATGGTGTCTCAGCAAAGCACCCCCACCGTGGTCCTAGTAAAACATATACACTCAAAATCGTCGGCAATATAATACTTGAAGTAATTTAGGTTAAGTTAGAGCAGTTTAAGCCGCATGCGACACGCTCCAGGAACTTTATCGTCCACTGCTGAACATTCCAAAATATAATAAAAAAAAATAAAGTATGACCCCAAGCCTGCAACATGTTTAGTTTGAAAGATCATCTCAAATAACATATTTTTGTACAGAATCATAAAAAATCTGTACTGCAAAAATCTAGACATAAGTAAAAAAAAAAATAAAGTCCTTAGAAAAAAATAAATAAAAAATGTTACTCGTAAACTTCAGTTTCGATTTTGTTGCGTATTTGCACACATAGTAACTTCAAATGAATGAGTCGATCAACAATGGGTTCTTGCCTGGGGACAGCAGATTTTTTTTGGTCCAGGGCTCATACTAAAAGAAATATTCGCCATTGACATTTGGATATAATATCGTGTTTTTTAACAGATAGTGGGACCCGATCCCTACGGCTTGGGTTTGAACCTCCCACAGGAGTTGCCAAACTTTGACGACGAATTGTAGAAGTAACAACAAAATTTATTTTACTGAAGGGTTTATTTGCAAAGAACAGGGGATGTTAGCAGATGGCGCCTAAAACACGTTTTTGTTTATGGCCGAGCTTTAAGATAGCCGCTGATTTGAATTACTTTATTCATAAGAATAAAAGAATTCAAATCACCTGCTTACTTTATTCTTCACTACATAGTATAAAACAAAGTCGCTTTCTCTGTCCCTATATCCCTATGTATGCTTAAATCTTTTAAACTACGCAACGGATTTTGATGCGGTGTTTTTTAATAGATAGAGGGATTCAAGAGGAAGGTTTATATGTATAATACATGAGCATTGTACCCGTGCGGAGCCGGGGCGGGTCGCTAGTGAGAATACAAACAACATAATTCAAACAAGCTTTCTTAAAGTTTAGGCTATAACAAATTGGTGTTGGTGGCGCCATCTGTTATCATTTTCAAAAAGTTTGTAATTGAGTATTAAATTACCATAGATAAAGATTTACTACCACAGATACAACGCGGATGACGACAAAAAAAAATATTTGGTCCGTAAGATTACCAAAAAACGACCACAAAACAATTATATTTGGTCCATCGTTTAAATTACCAAAAATATAGGACACGTATTTTTTTTTAAATCAAATCACTAAAAAGGCTCATGGGTCCTGGCTTATAGGAGTAACAGTGGCGGGAGTGTCGCAGGGACTAGACCCAAAAAAAACAATAAAAGTTTACAAAGTTACAGAGCAACAAAGTTCAGCTGAAGGGGGTTGTTACGTAATTCCTAGGTTAGGAAGTGACGTCACATAAAATTACAACGCGCTGTATTTTCGTAATTTTTTTGTTTTATGAAACTTTAAATAATAGTTTCTCAATATTTTTTCATTTTTTTTTATATACTGACTGACCAAACAGATTTTTATCGTCCCTGATGTGACATCTCCTGTTCTCTGCGTATACCCTTCAAATTAATATTGGTACTATGAAATGTGGCACATTTTAATATTCAGTAGAAATTTAGTTATATTATGTGTTTAACATACTATTTTCTTCATCTGTATATACAAGTATAGCGTCCGCGTAGGTTTCACCCGTTTAACTCCAGTTCCCGTGGGAACTTGGTATTTAATTGTAGCCTATGTTACTCAGGGATAATGTAGTTTTCGAATGGAGAAAGTATTATCGAAATCAGTCCAATAGTTTTTGTTACTAATAACTAACGGTAACAAAAAAATAAACAGGTATATATGGCAAGTGTGAGTGGCACAGTCGGAAGGGGAAGACCTCGACAAACGTTCTCTGACCAAATCGGAGACATCCTCGCAAAAGGTCAAATAAGATCCACCCTAAACCGACGTGCTTGTATGAAGAATGTTATGTGAGTGAATGAAGCGAAAGATGTGTGTAGGGATCGTAGCAAGTGGAGGTCCATTGTCTCTGCCTACCCCGCTGGGAAACAGGCGTGAGCTTATGTATGTATGTATGTATTATAAAAATACGAATCTTTCCTAATATTCTACTAATAATAAAAGTAAATGGGAATGTTTGTATGTGTGGATGTATGTATGTTTGTTACTCTTTCACGCAAAACCTACTAAATGGATTTGGCTGAAAGTTTGCACACGGATAGTTTATAAGCCGGATTAACATATAGGCTACAAAATATATCGCTCCGACCCACTGGAGCAGAGTGACGCGGGTAAAACCGTGGGATTATTCATAGCTAGTTTTAATATATACAAGATGTAAACCGCAAAATAATGGTGTGACGATTGTGAAATTTGCCCTCGTAGCTCTAGTTCCCATGGGTAGTTTAATTACTAAATATCTTTTAAGTGTCTCTCTGTATTGTAGCTTTCTAATATAGATAGATCTTGTTGATATATTTAATGTTTGTGATACGTAACCTTTAAAATGTCTTACTAACTAATAAACGACCCTTGTGTAGCGATAAAGGGCTCGCTTTTAATCTCGGAGGTCGTGAGTTCGATCCCCACACCGGACAGGAAAGATTTCCTTCCGGGTCTGGTTGGTTGAGGTACTACCCTCCGTGCCTCGGAAAGCACGTTACGCCGTTAATCCCGATTGTTATAAACATCATCTATAATAATCGTATATCAAGGAACGGGCAGCAGCGTTTCTTTTTGTGGTACAACATATTACTGCGGTCAACAACCCGGCTGACAAGCGCGGTGACTATGGCATATTCCCTGCCTCGGGAGGAGGCCCATGTTCAGCAGTGGCTGATGATGATGATGATTCATCGACTATTAAGCCAAAATCTTACAGATGTGGAAATATTATTACTATTTTGATTAATTAATAACTAATAATTATAATTTTTACAATTTACAGATCAATGGCCCTGATCCTTACGGCTTCGGACTTCCCCCACAACAGCAACAGATGCCTCAAGTCGATGATTACGATGACTTTGAGCAACAAGATAGCTTCGAAGCTAAGGATGAACTATAAGCTATAATAATTAATGATAATAAATACCATAGACTGTACTGTAATAGACTTTTGATATGACCATAGACTGCAACCTCTACTATCATAAAGTCTGTGAACATAGATTAAATAAATCCTGTAATTGCCAAATAAATATATTTATGTTTTATATTTTTTATATATTGCGTTGTGAAGGTAATTTGAAATATAATAATAATATTTGAAATAATAATAATTTGAAATATAAATAATATTTGTTTTTATAAAAAATAATTGTAATTTTCAAAAGAAACTTTATTTTTCGGTCGCCATTGTTAATGCTATGTTTCGATTAAATCATCATATCAGCCTATTGTCGTCCAATGATGAACCTAGGCTGCACCCATCGACTACCAGCGGAAACGATTGGTTCCACTGACTCCATGCAACCTTTATGAGGTCGTCAGTCCATCGTGCAGGCGGTCCCTGATAGTTAGCTCCATCGGCCGTCAGTTCTTTGAGCTATGTGTCCTGCCCATTGCCACTTCAGCTTGCTAATCCGTTGAGCTATGACAGCGAACTTCGTTTTCCTGTGGATCTCTTCATTTCTGATTCGATCTCGCTCAAAAATGCCGAGCATAGGTCTTTTGATAGCTCGAGCTCGAGCTGAGTGACTTTGAGCTTTCCGAGGCGCACAATTGGAGACCACGTCTCAGATCCATATATAATCCATATATAACTTATCGATTGTAATGGAATGCAGTTGAAATTTAGTTAGTACTTGGGCTACAAAATATCTTTGTTCACACGCACTTAATAGCTATGTTTTTCTTTTTTTAGCTTTTGTTCGAGTTTTTATCAGTTTAAAATGTCTTCCAATTGCTATAACTGCCTCTCCCTTAGTTTAACTAATTAATATCTTCGTAAAGATAATATTAAGATTATTTAATAATCTAAGCTCATTCTGCCATGACTGTTAAAGTTGTAATAAAATGAATGAAGAATATACGACATGTAATAGGGGATGATACTGAAAAGTTACCGCTAGAGGTGCCTATTCGAGTACACGTACTTGAAAGAAATTGATAAAGCATATTCTGTATTATGCATTTATTTGGCATAATGTACTTAATTAGTAAGTTAAAATTGACTATAATTTTGTACAAAGTACGGCTTTTATAAAAATATATAGTAAAGGGGTTGTATTGTGACAGAAAACATATCACAATACTTTTTAATCCTCAGATAAAAATTACTTATAATTATTGAAATGTCTCCAAATTAATGTGGCATACAATTAATTAATTTAATAATGCAATTACAACTTTTCTTTTGTTACTTAAATAAATACAGTTTATGTTTAACTTAATATAGTGCCTTAATTTCAATATCTTAGTATATATTATATATAAGAACGGGCAATGCAATTTTATAACTACTTATGTCAAAATGTATGTACGCGCCTAACTTGAGAATGTCTTGACAAATATGGAGCAATTCTTTTTATAGTGTTTCTAATTATCAAGACAAGGTTTGTAGAAGTTCAGGCGCCTCTCCTGAACTGTATAGTTTATTGTTGCTCTGTATCTTGTGTCGTCACAATTAGGTAAAATTGTACCTCGAAGTGACGTCACGAAATTTCAACGCTCTGTCATCATTTTTTGTTTGAGGAACGAAAACAAAAAACGTGTTCAATATTTTTTGGTAATCTAACTAAAAAAAACTATTTAGTCTGTCACTTATCTAAGTGAACGACTAAATAGAATTTTTTAGTCTTCATGCCCATTCAAAAATAAATATGTCTTTAAAATTGCTTTGTTTCTAGAGCTAGCTAGCTATAATTTAGCACTTGTAAAGTGTAAACAAACAATTGTATTGATTTCACTGAAGATATTGAAAAAGATTGGTTTCAATTTATTATGCATGTCACGACTTTGGAGACCATCGTAGACCCGAAGTCCGAGAGGCCCGCGAACTGTAAAGTAGAGAGTAAACTCATCATTCTTCAATCCCCCCGCCAGCGTCCTGCCCGCCTTGAGGTCCAAGTCCCACAGGGGGTCCCTCTTGCGCAGGTTGCTTAGATTGTACTTTTATTAAGGCTGGAGCTCTGCTCGCCTTTTTGCCCGGTGAAGTAGCAGAAGCATCGTGGCTAACTACATAATATGTCTGTCCGAAAACAAAAACATGTTACGGATGGATTACCGTTTTTTAGTTTACTATTCTAAGATATGAGTAATGCGATGTTATAATAATATCAAATTCCATAAAAACTATATAATTTAATATTAAAAATTATATTTTACTTTTAGTTTACCGAAATTCGCATGCCTTTTCTAGCGGGCGGAATATATGTAACTATTATGTATGCTAAACCACCTGCAAATATATTTTAAGACCTGAATATTCCTGCAAATAAATTATCATGTCCTCAAAAAGCCATTTTACTCTTATAAGAGATTAATATTATAATTTTGTAACAAGTCATGACAATTTTATTGTTCCATTAGTATTTGTTGTGTTAATGATATTTTAGTTGTGATTAATGAGTGATTTTAAATTGGGTAATTAATATAAAATATTGTTTAATTTATATGTGGTGTTTTAATTATATTTATCATCATCATCAGTCCATATACTTAACGTATGTTAAGTATATGGACAAGGGCCTCGTCCCGAGTATGGTTTTTGCAATAGTCACCACGCTTGGCAGGCGGCTTGGTAACCGTAGTATTAGAACGTTATAAACAGGGAAACGCTGCTGCCCGATCCTTGGTATACGATTGTTAAAAATAATATTATAACTACAGAGAACAATGGTTTATGTTATGAGAGTGAATAAAGCGAAAGATGAAGCGTGTGTAGGGATCGTAGCAAGTGGAGATCCATTGTCTCTGCCTACCCCGCTGGGAAACAGGCGTGAGCTTATATATATGTATGTATGTACAACGGTTTAAGGTGCTTACCGAGGCATGGAGGGTCCCTTAAGCGACTAGACCTTAAAGAAATCTTAGAATTTACAAAGATTTTTAGTCCGGCGTGGAGATCGAACCCATGGCCTCCGGACTTGTACCGAGTTTTTGCACTTATTAACACCTCGTGCTAAGATAAAATGCTTGAGTTACGAGTGGGTTCACATCAGTAGTGCAATGGATGGGGATCGAACCCACATGATCGCAAGAACATCGACCTATCCATTGGGATATAGTCGCTTTATTAATGATCCTGCAGATCTACATAGGATGGGTATCCATAACATAAAAACACAAATAACTTAAAATATACGTATATTTATCAAAATAATTATAATAATTACATTCAACTTAAAAATATATCTACATTAAAAGAATAAATTCATAGCATCGAACGATGTCTTACAATACAACTTGTATTTTAAATAGTATAAACTCTTTAAAAGTAACTCCACAATCAATCTATCAATATTTTTCGATCACATTTACATACAAATAAATGAGTGTTAGAAACATACATAAGTCGAATGACTTACTTAAAATACACGATTGTTATACAATAATTACAACGGCTTAATATGCTTTCCGAGACACGGAGTTAAGTCCCACAAACATCCAGACCGGTAAATAAATCTGAGAGATTTTTCACAAAGATTTCTTGTCCGGCGTGTGGATCGAACCCACGACACGCGCGAATCAAAGCGGGGCTTATACTACTACACTGCGGAGGTTGTCAAAATATAAAAAAAAAACTTATTTTATTATTTACTAGCTTTCCGCGCGCGGTTTTACCCGCGTCACTCCCGTTGCCGTGGGAACTTCATAATTAAATATAGCCTATGTCACTCAGGGTGAATGTAGCTTTCCAATGGTGAATTTATGAAATCGGCACAGTCATTTTTGAGTTTATTCATTACAGACATACAAACAAGTAAAGACTATTTATGTATAATGTAGCTTACGTATAACATTGTTAATTGATGCAACAATTTTTTGGTAATCTAACTGACGGACTAAATAGATTTTTTTACTCTTGATGCCCATTGTAATTTATTTCGTTTATTTTAATGTTAAATTCTAAGATTGATTAAGCAAATACTTTCTTTATTATAATGATTGAAATAGGTAATTTAGAAAATCAATCCGTATTACATAGAATTATACCCTTGTCCTGTGATCCAGCGCCTGTAGGCCGTGCCAGCGATCACTTCCTCTTATATCCATAAATCTGACTTTGATATCAGTGGCACCTCTGGGTTGCGGTCCTAACCCTATAAGGGTGCCCCCAGGAGGTTGTCACTTAATTGTATGCTTTCCAATTTTTAATGTAAATATGAAATTACTATGAGTAGAGGAATTAATGACACACGGACAGACGGAGTACATTGTCTGTAAGGTCCTTCAATTAGCAGCACACACGGTTGCACTTTCTAGTTATAGTTACCTAAGTAGTTTTATTTATAGAATAAGAATAATAACCTATTAATTATATTTCTTTATCATTGTGATTTTGACAAGTACAAGTGTATGTAAATACCTAAGTGGTGAATAAATTCATTATTTCATTATATATTATATTATATAATACATTTGCACATATATCTCTATAATATTAGTAAAAAAAATATAGTTATTTTTCATAACAATTAAAATAATACTTAATATTAACTTAATTATATTTTTACATGTTTTTTTTTTGTATTTAATTTAAAATGTACACTAATTTGACACGTATTACAGTGTAATAAGATTCATTTAACTAGAAAAATACTACAAAAATAATATATTTGAGCAAAGTCAATAAAATATACAAGATTTAACATTAATATTTATATAATAACTAGCTTTTAGCGCGCTCGTTCTTACGGGTACCCGTAGGAAACTTTTTTGTAATCGGTTCAGCAGTTCCGAATCTTTCCTTTTTACAATAGTCTAGTTGACACATATGAAATGATTATGCATATTTCATTCAACTCGAAGCGGTCGCGACCTTAAGGGTGCTAAATATGATAATTAACACGAACGAAATGTCATAATTAAAAAAACGTCTAAATGCGAGTCGGACTCGCGCACGAAGGTTTCCGTACCATTTCACCGGACATAAAGGCGAGCAATGCTCCAGCCCTAATAAATTTATAAACTAAGATACATGCGCAAAGGGGCGCCCCCTGTGGATCTTGGACCTCGGGATAGAGCGGTAGATGGAGGGCTTTTAGTAGCTTTTGTGCAACTGCCGCTCTACGTTACAGTACGCGGGCCTCTCGGACTTCGGGTCTACGAGGGCATCGGAAAATCTTAAATCTTTGCAAACTAAGGGTCGGGGGGCGAGATAAAATCCATGTATGATATTCAAATAGTATAATTACTCGGCGTTTCCCTGCGTAATCGAATCAGAAATGAAAAGATCCGCAGGAGAACGAAGGTCGCTGTCATAGCTCAACGGATTAGCAAGCTGAAGTGGCAATGGACAGGACACAGCTCGAAGAACTGACGGCCGATGGAGCAGAAAGGTTCTCGAGTGGAGACCACGAAATGGCAAGCGCAGCGTGGGACGACCTGCACGATGGACCGACGACCTCATAAAGGTCGCAGGGAGTCAGTGGTTGCAGGCCGCTAGCGACCGTTCCCGCTGGACATTGATGGGGGAGGCCTATGTTCAGCAGTGGACTACAACAGGCTGATGATGATGATAAATGTTGTGTGGAGTGGTCCAGCTTGTCAACAACACATGTTCTTCTGTGCATGTCCGTGCGCAATGTTCTCGATGCTCCACGCGGGGAGCTCCACCTTCCCCGTGTGGGTCGGGTCCTCTTCTGATGGACTACCTAGAAAATATTAATGAGATTAGTCGGCTATACTCGACTTATAGGAACGGGCAGCAGCGTTTCCTTGTGTGTTACGACATAATACTGCCGACACCAATCCGCTTGCCGAACGTGGTGACTATGGCAAATACCCTCCCTCGGGAGGGGGCGTATGTTCAACAATGGACGTTTTACGGGCTGATGATGATGATGAAGATGATGATGACTCGACTTATAAGTCCAAGTGTGCCAATGTTGGCTATACTCGACAGTAAACTAGGTACCGCGCGCGGTTTCAGTCGCGTAGCTCCGATCCCATGGGAGCTTTAATTAATAAATAAAATTAGTGTCGACCTACAGAATGTCTTAACGCAGAACAATTTTTGTCTCCTGCCATCGTCTCCCTCGCCATTTTTGGAGGAAGGAGATGGTTCTTTTTATATATGCAATATGAAATAACATCTTGATTTTCTTTATTTATACCTTACAATGTTAAATTGTTATTGATTGTCAATTTAATATCGATTACCTGTGGGTATCCTGTCAGTGTCAATATCAGCAGAGTCGTAGGATCGCAAAGAAGACATTGTGTTAGAGGAGGACAGCGATAATAGTGCTGTCGCCGTGCTCAGGAAAACGTCGTCTATGCCTTGCTGGGAAACGAGAAAATAAAAAATAAATATAAATAAAAATAGTTTTATTCACGTAAACCAGGTATTTGTAAATAGTCAAAACATATTTTGGCCTATGTTTAATTAATTAAGTTTATTTGGTTATTGCTGCTTATTATAATAGTTTATATAGCTTTAGCCTAAAAGCTGTCAGGTGAAAATACATAATAATATTTTATTTTAAAATAAAATAAAAATATTTTTTTATTTACGTTAACCAACTACAGGCACTTGTAAATAGTCAAACATTAATTGGAAAATTCATTTATCAAGTCTTAAATTACATTTGTTATTTATTTAGACAACCTCCGTAGCGTAGCGGTAATGGGCTCGCTTTAAATATCGGAGGTCGTGGGTTCGATTCCCACACCGGACAAGAAATCTTTGTGTAAATTCTAAGATTTCTTTCCGGGTCTGGTTGGTTGAGGGACTACCCTCCGTGCCTCGGAAAACACGTTAAGCCGTTGGTCCCGATTGTTATAACATCATCTATAATAATCGTATATCAAGGAACGGGCAGCAGCGTTACCTTGTGTGTTACAACATAATACTGCGGTCACCAACCCGCCTGCCAAGCGTGGTGACTATGGCAATGCCCTCCCTCGGGAGGAGGCCCATGTTCAGCAGTGGACGTTATACGGGCTGATGATGATGATGATTTATTTATATACCTATTATAAATATAATTATTTATAACGAACTTTATTAGTATAATTTATTTATATTGTTATTAGCGACGCAAAATGCTTGTTCTGTCTATATTTATTATTTTTATATTATTATTAGAATCAGGCGTTACTTTGCGGAAATCCATATTAATCAAATTTAAAAACATAAAAACCTAGTGATAATTCCGCTAAAAATGTTTTTTTTTTAGCACATTTAATTTTTAACACTTGATATTTAGTCTTTTTAAATTAGATTATATTTTTATATCAATGATTGAACAGTCTAAGTTTTGTCCTTTGAGTATATAATTATTTAGAAAAGCAATGGGAATTACTATTATTTATATTCTAAAGTCAGTTTATGCCATTGTTAATTAAGTTACAGTTCGCGGGCCTCTTGCACTTGGAGTCTACGAGGGCAACCTGAGGGTCGGGGATTTTTACCTGGTCGTGCAACGCGGATGTCTCACAGTAGCTAGCGCCTATTGAAGCTGCAAACTGAGACGCCTCACTCGCCTGCAATATACAAACATCAATTCAATAATAATATTCAATTCAATTCAAAATCATTTTATTTTCTCTTCACAAGTAAGGTTATTATTCTATACTAAGCTAATTTAACAATAGTGTGCCATGCTAGAACCCAACTTTGTGAGAGACTGGTGCCTGTTGTAGGTTTAAAATAAACCTGTAATACCGGTCACCAGGCGGCTTTGCTATGTAACAAGGCTTACTAAATTAAAAGTTTATCAGTTTATCGTTTATATAATACTAGAAAACCCGACATACGTTGTCCTTTGCTAAAACTCTATATTAAATTAAACTTTTAATATTACGCGTGATAGCTCAGAATTAACCGTGATGTGCGCTTAGAGCAGCACATCATCATCATCATCATCATCAGCCCGTACAATGTCCACTGCTGAATATGGACCACGGGCCTCCCGGGGGAGGGTATTTGCCATAGTCACCACGCTTGGCAGGCGGGTTGGTGACCGCAGTATTATGACCACACAACGACGCTGCTGCCCATTCCTTGATCTACGATCATTATATTATAGACGATGTTATAACAATCGGGACCAACGGTTTAACGTGCTTTCCTAGGCCCGGAGTATAGTCCCTCAACCAACCAGACCCGGTAAGGAATCTTAGAATTTACACAAAGATTTCTTGTCCGGCGTGGGGATCGAACCCACAACCTCTGAGATTTAAAGAGCGAGCCAAATACCGCTACGCTACTGAGGTTGTCACCGAAGCGTAGTGACTATGGCAAAACCCTACCTCAAGAGGAGGCGTTTTTCCATTCTATACAAGGCCAGAACGCAAGGGTGTGAAACTAATCACGTACAGATTGGAAATAACTTTTTTACTAAATTCTTCCAATATATACAAGAGCAGTACGCAAATACTCGCGTATACTTTGTAGTGATGTAAGTAAGTACAGCGCTCCAAAACGTACAGCGCCAGTACGTATGCGAACCAATAGTGTAGAAAAGAAACGTTGTAAACGTTGTGTTTGTTGTCAGTGCAACCCGACTCGGATAAGTTAGGTTAGAAGACTAAGGCGGGAGCGAAGCGAAGCGGAGCTCCCGCCTTAGTCTTCGTGGTTTTTTTTTTTAAACCACTCAGAAGTAACGCGCTACGTGGGGCTCCGTCAAGCTTAGTTAGCAGACACAGATTTTTTATTCACAATTAAACCTAAAATAAACCTCATATGGCGTCTACTAACTAAGCTCGACGGAGCCCCGCTTCGCGAATCGTAAGTGAGTTGTGTAGTATAGTCTGAAACGAAGACGCAAGCATCCACGGTACAAACTATACACGATTAGTACGCAAAATTCGTGTATATATTGTAATCACAGACTTCAAAACAGAATTACAATATATACACGAGCAGTTTCCTATGGTTGCGTTCTGACCTTGTATAGAATGGAAAGACGCCAAGAGGAGGCCCATGTTGACTTTGACTTTGAAAATGATAGATGATTTTCATACCTGTACTGCTCGTAGGTCCGACAGATCGCTCTTATTGCCAACCACGGATAACACCATAGCCTCGGGAACGTTGCTGAGAAAACAAAATCAAAATAAAATTTATTTTTTTCACAAACTAGAGACCCGCCCCGGCTTCGCACGGATACAATGCTGATGTATTATACATATAAACCTTCCGCTTGAGTCACTCTATCGATTAAAAGAATGCATCATAATCCGTTGCGTAGTTTAAAGCCAAGGATACACTAGGGGACAAATGTCGTGCGACAATTGTCGCCAGCGACGTTGGGTGAAGTAACACGACATTGTCGGACTTTGGTCGACATGTCTGGCAACGTCGCACGACACGTGTCGCCAACTACATCGAATGAAGTAGCGCGACGTCGCCGGACTTCGCTCGACATGTCTGGCAACATCGCACCGCAGCCAACAACACTACCTCGGTGGGTGTAATGATATCGATTGCCTTGTGAAACAAAACTTCGTGATGTCGCCAGATATGTCCGGCGAAGCTTCGCGAAGTTGCACGAATTCGCCTGACGTCGCTACGGACATAAGTCGCGCGATGTCGCCAGATATGTCAGGCGAAATCGGCTGGCTTCGCTTGACATGTCGCCGATACATGTCGTGGCACATTTGTCTCCTAGTGTATCCTTGGCTTTAAAGATTTAATCATACATAGGGACAGGCAGACAGCGGGGAGCGACTTTGTTTTATACTATGTATTGATTAGCGATTTATAATTTAATATCTTATTCATTAAAATCAAAACATCTCAGAAATCACCGCTACGCTACGGAAGCTGACATATATATGAATACAAAAGGAAATAATTGTAAGGGTGAGTTTACCTCTGTAGCTCCTTGACCCATCCCTTGATAGCCGTGAAGCTATTGAGACTCGTGATATCGAACACTAGTAGGGCCGCGTTCGCGTTCCTATAGTACATGGGGGCCATGGAACGAAATCTCTCTTGTCCTGCCGTGTCCCATACCTGGAAAAATATTTACAACTAAATGACCATGAAAATCGTACAAAGGAGGATTTCTTCATCATCATCATCATCAGCCCGTATAATGTCCACTGCTGAACATGGGCCTTTTCCCGGGGGAGGGTATTTGCCATAGTCACCACGCTTGGCAGGCGGATTGGTGACCGCAATATTATGTGGTACCATACAAGGAAACGCTGCTGCCCGTTCCTTGATATACGATTATTATAGATAATGTTATAAAAATCGGGACCAACGGCTTAACGTGCTTTCCGAGGCACGGAGGGTAGTCCCTCAATAAAGTAGCCAATCTCAAAACAGCTATGATGGCATATCATGGATACGGTGCCTCAAATCTGAGATATGGAATTGTATTGTGGGGTAACACGGTCCTCATAAATAGAGTGTTTATAGCCCAGAAGCAATGTGTTCGCGCCATTTGTGACGTAACACCATTGACATCATGTAGACCTCTTTTAAAAAAATTAAAGATATTGACAGTCACTTGCGTATACATATACGAATGTTGTAAATTTGTAAAATTAAGTTACCATCTGTTCCAGCGACTGGGTGATACTATCACTTTCAATACAAGGTACCCGAATAAACTTGTACTGCCAAAAATGAGAACACACTTGTACCATAGCAATTGTTATCCAATGACCATCAAAATATTTAATAAACTACCTGCAATGTTTAAAGATCTTCCAATTAATAAATTTAAATCGAATGTACAAGACTGGCTAATTGAGAAAGTGTTTTATAATTTAAATGAGTATTATGGACATAAAGAATATTTTTTTTATTTTGACATTGTTGAACAATTTAAGGCTCGAGCACACCAAATGCGTATGCGTGACTACGGCGTAATCACGCCGTAGACACGCGCGTAGTTACGGCGTAACCCGATGTCACACCGGGCTACGCATACGCTTACGCATCCGAGCCGGGTACGCAACGCACATGGCCTATTGCGTACCCGGCTGCGGCAGCCATATTTTATTCTGTTTTCGAAGGTTGTGTTGTGCACGATGTCTGAAATGACGAGGAAGAAGCAATATTAATACTATTGTGCCAGAATAATCCTGCGGAATATATATATTTATACGATGCATTTTTGTAGAATTTACTTTTTGGATTGTAGATACATTCATAAATACGCACAATTTCAATACGTTTTTCTTTCTTATCTCTATTCATTACAAAAACAATACAAAACATCACTACGTGCCAGTATATCTGTAAAAATATACAACTGACTGCAAGTTACGTGCGTAGGGCTACGCACAGCAAAGGTACGTGCGTGTACAAAATTGTTCGGTGTGACGTCTAATAAGGCGCGCCATTGAATACAACGTCATCATGCAACGTTGCCGTTCTGCTCTGCGTCAGGTACGGCGTAAGTCACGCAGTCAGTTTGTGCCTTGGGAGCTGCATTGCGTAAGGCTACGCATTACGTCTACGCGCACGTCTACGTTACGCAAGCGGTGTGACCTGTCTCATACGGTTCCATACATTACAACTCAGTGGTACGTGCACGTCTACGCTTACGTCTACGCATACGCATCCGGTTTGCTCAAGGCATTAATATTGAAATTTTATCTGTGCTATTATTATAATAATTATTAATTTTATTCTGTGAATTATAAGTGTGTTATTGTTGTTATCCAGATTGTGTAGTATTTATTACTTATTATTAATGTAAACATTTTCATGCTATTTAATAGTGGATTGTATGGACACAAAAATTGTATGTACCTAACACCTGTAAAGAACTACAATTCTAGCAAATAAATATTCATTCATTCAACCAACCAGACCCGGAAAGAAATTGCCCCGGCGTGGGGATCGAACCCATGACCTCCGAGATTTAAAGCTAGCCAAATACCGCTACGCTACGGAGGTGGTCAAGGAGGATTTCATGCCAATGGAATTTATAAAAGTTCAAAGTTCTATGACTAGGGCGTCGGACTTGTGATCTTGTGGTCGCCAGTTCGATCACCACTCATTGCACTACCGACGTGAACCCACTCGTAACACAAGCATTTTAGCTTAGCACGAGGGGTTAACAAGCATACTAGTAGACTGCAAAACTCTGCTGGTAATCTTAAAAAAGAAACTAGCAGTCTGAAGACGAAGTTTAAAGAATGGACAGTAGGTGAACATAGGCAGTTAAACCGTTTAGATGAATAAGAAATAATGGATATGTCACCCCATGTCTTCCCATGGGTGTCGTAAAAGGCGACTAAGGGACATACGGCTGATGGATGGGCAGCAGCATCTATTAGCTCAAGGTTTACATCTTACTGCGATCACCAACCCGTCTGCCAAGCGTGGTGATTATGGCAATATCCCTCTACGATCCTGGTTTGCCAAGGTCTGTTAAGAGGAGGCCCATGTTCAGCAGTGGACGTAAACGGGCTGTTGATGATGCATAAGAAATAAAGGAAGACATGTTTCACACCCCCCTCTGACAATCACAGGACAGGAAATCTTTGTGTAAATTCTAAGATTTCTTTCCGGGTCTGGTTGGTTGAGGGAATACCCTCCGTGCCTCGGAAAGCACGTTAAGCCGTTGGTCCCGATTGTTATAACATCATCCTTACTAATATTATAAATGTGAAAGTATCACGCCTTAACTACTGAAGCGATTTAAATGAAATTTGGTACAGATATAGTCTAGAGCCTGAGAAAGAACATAGGCTATATTTTATTGTGAATTTCCCACGGGAACGGGAGTTACTCGGGTGAAACCGCGCGCGGGAAGCTAGTCTATAATAATCGTACAGCAAGGAACGGGCAGCAGCGTTTCCTTGTGTGGTGCCACATAATTCTGCGGTCACCAACCCGCCTGCCAAGCGTGGTGACTATGGCAAATACCCTCCCTCGGAAGGAGGCCTATGTTCAGCAGTGGATGTTATACGGGGTGACGATGATGAAGCAGACGGTAATGATATAATAAATAAAAATCAATTAGTTTAGAATGTAATCTATATAACTGTAAAATAAGTTAATTACAAAAACAATTAACACCTAATTTGAACTGAAAATCGAACCCGCGACCCAAGGCCAGACGTACTTACGCATTAGAGACAATTGTCACTAATTAGGGAAATTGGAAAGATAATATTAAGCCAATTTAGTAAAATGCCTTTGTAATTGTCATTATGATATAAATATGAAGGAATTGTGCGTTGATTAAACAAACGGAATAAAACAAAACTAAGATATAATAATAATATCAATTTAATTCGGACCATAATCCATATTGTGTTAGTAATACTTAGTAATACAATTCAAAACTTAGCCTATGTTAGTACTATAATTAAAAGATCAAATATTATTCCCTCCAAATTTAAAATTCATTCATGTACCTTCCTGGGGCACCTGGCCCGCAACAGTGAATGCGAGTCCAGGGCCTCAGGAAGGTTGCATATTATAAAATCAAAACTTTCCTGAGCAAATTTCAAAAGAACAACGCACAAATCAACAAAGTTTAAAATAACGATGGTAATTTGATCAAAAGTTCAGCTGACCAAAGTCTGGAATCTGGCCTAACCTATCCAAGTTGGGATGCCCCAAGTCACGAGCTAGCTTCGCTCGCTCTTGCATCCTAAATTATCCTGATACTTTCGCCTTCGACATCGTTTTTACGAGAAAAAGGTAGTATACTCCAACCCAGGATTCCAACTTCTGTAGGTTAGGTTTGTGACCACAACGCACGAGCCGAGCGAGCGAAGCGAGCATGCCGTGGCAGCGTCCGGCGTGCCAGATTCCAGACTTTGGTCAGCTGAACTTTTGATCAAATGACCATCGTTATTTTAGACTTTGTTGATTGTACGTTGTTCTTTTGAAATTTGCTCAGGAAAGTTTTGATTTTGTAATATGCAACCCTCAGGAAAGGGCAGTCTGGCTTACTAACGATACTCTTCATGATGCTTTTGGTACTATAATATAATAAGATATGTATCAGATAAGTTTCTATTTCACCTGCATAACTCCGGTACCCGTACGAACTTCGTAATTAAACATACCCTATAGCGTTCGTCGATAAATGGGCCATCTAACACTGTAAGAATTTTCAAAATCGGACCAGTAATTACTGAGATTAGCGCGTGCCTGCAAACAAACAAACCCTTCGGCTTTATATATTCGTATATTCTAGCTTCCTGCATGCGGTTTCATTCCAATCTGTGGTACCACTGGTTCGTGGTCCTAATCCCTTAATCGTGCCCCCAGGTGTGTGTCACTTAATTGTATCATCATCATCATCAGCCCGTATAACGTCCACTGCTGAACATGGGTCACCACCACGCTTGGCAGGCGGATTGGTGACCGCAGTATTACGTTGTACCACACAAGGAAACGCTGCTGCCCGTTCCTTGATATACGATAATTATAGATGATGTTATAACAATCTTAATTGTAATGTTTTACCAAATTTTTCTATATTGATCCACTAAAACCTATAATAATTAATGTGAATATAACCTTGAGTTTGAGGAATTAATGACAATCTGACGGACGGACTACTTTGTCTGCAATATCCTACAATTTACTACCTGTTAGTTATCTAGTTTAATTCATTGAATAAGAATAATAGTGTAAAATTGTGATTCTTACAAGTACAGGTGTTTGTAAATACCTAAATGCTGAATAAATTCATTATTTCTGTCAAATTCCTGTTTTTTTTGTTGTCCGGGGAGAAATTCATTTACGCATTTCCACCGCCGCTGCAGCGTATCCGCGCGCTGGCGGTGGGATATGTGGGACTTGCCCTCTCCATAGCGTGGTCTCATACCACGAGTAGAGGACCCTACACCACTAAAACCCTCCGGACACTTCTTCGATCCGCCGTTGGCGGGGGCCCGGCACGCATAAGCAATCCGGCCCCTGTCAAAACTCCCTAAGCCACGGAAGGGCAGTGCAAAAAGTTGACAAAAGCAGATCCTACAGCATTAAGACACATTTTGGAGCGGAATTAACACTAGATATTATGTTTTTAACTTCCATTAATACCTATAAATCTAAATAATCAGGCCGTCGCGTCGGTCAGTATAATACGAATACTTTGCAAAGATAAGTATAGATAGCATTTATACCTACTATTATAAAGAGGAAAGATTTGATAATTTCTTTGTTTGTGTGCATTGTAGGTAATAGGCTCCGAAACTGCTGGACTGATTTCAACGTTTTGGAGCTGAAGTGGCAATGGGGAGAACACATAGTTCGAAGAACTATGGGATGGCAGATGGAGCAGAAAGGTTCTCGAGTGGAGACCACGAACTGGCAAACGCAGCGTGGGACGACCGCCTGCACGATGGACCGACGACCAAATAAGGCCGCGTCCTGGACGTCAGCGGGCGGTGCGGGCGGTGCGGGCGGTGCCTAAGGAAAATCTGCCGCCCGCACCGCTGTCGTCGAGAACAGCTTCACACAAATCTATGAACTTTGATAAAGACGCGCGTGCCGTCGCCCGCGCCGCCCGCTGGCGTCCAGGACGCGGCCTAAAGGTCGCAGGGAGTCAGTGGATGCAGGCCGCTAGCAAAGGCAGCGCGAATCGAGTCACATTGCAGAGAGCTTCACATGACAGTGCGTTTCTGCAATGTGATTGGTCGGCCTCCGTAGAGTCGACTAGAGCCGCGTTGCCTATGCTAGCCGGGCTGGAAATCGTTGGGGGAGGCCTATTTAGACAAAAGGCTGATGATGATGACAATCGGAATCCCAGGTCCAGTAGCTCCCGAGCATATTCAATGTAAATTAACATACCAACAATCATCCCTCTTTATAACATTAGTATATGCCGAGGTGGAAGATAAAAATAGTGGATTCTGTATGTATTTTTTTCCTTTATTACATAAGCTAAGCTCACGCCTGTTTACCAGCGGGGTAGGCAGAAACAATGGACCTCCACTTGCTACGATCCCTACACACCTTTCCCTTTTTTTCTTTATTTTCTTTTTAATTTTTATGTCGCGCGCTTCGCGGGTTGCTCTATGGTCTAGATTTGTTTTTAAAATGTTAAATTTTTAAATGTGTTTATGGTTTTTCCATTAACAGTATAGAAAAATGAATTAATTAATATATTACCTGTAACTTAACTCTGGCGTCGTCTAAGTTGATGTTGCAGGTGAAGAACGATGCCCCTATCGTAGGGGAGATGTGTTTTGAGAACATCTTGCCGATGTACCGCACCACCAGGCTGGTCTTACCCACTCCTGGAATTATAAGAAGATTCCCGTTTTACTAAAATACTTTTCTAGACCTCAGAAGAAGGACAGATGTACTATTATCTTCAGAAGCATTTGGTCGTAAGTGCCAGTTAACGATAAAGGCACATACGACGAATGTTTCTGACGTATAATGGCACATCCGACCATATGCTTCTGAGCTCTAGTATTGAGTAATAGCCTAGTTAATATTCTTTTCAAATATCTTTATATGTTTTTTTTATTACGTTAATAAAATATATAATAATAAACAATAACATACAACTAAAAGTAGCTTATTTAAAATAAAATGCTACTATTCTAAATCTATTCTACTCGGCAAGGTTCCCTCTTTAGTGCGGGACGTTCTCCGAGTGCTGCTTTTTACTTTGCACAGCAGGTAAGCATTACCATTCAACGGGGTAATGCTGCCAGCATTCTGGGAACCTTGCCAAGTAGAATAAATTACGAATAGTAGTATTTTATATTGTTATGAACATATATTAATTTTGTAATTGGATTTTGAACAAGAAAAAATATAGGTAGTAGGTATTTTTTTTGGGATCTAGGAAGCGCTAAAATAAATATTTTAAAATTGACATGACATATAAAGATGAAAAAGCTGTCAGTCATTTTGGTCTTTATACATTATCTGGGTCCTGGCGTTATAACTGGATCGATAACGTCATGACACAGAAATTGTAATAGTAAAGGATCACGTTCTTGTTTCTAAACTAGACCTATGACGTCTCAAAATGGCTGATCGCGTTTTTGGAAATTAAAGACAAATCCTGCTAATATTATAAACGCGAAAGTTTGTAAGTATGGATGGATGGATGTTTGTTACTCTTTCACGTAAAAACTACTGAATGGATTTGGCTGTAACTTTAGATGGGGATAGTTAATAAGCTCGATTAACATATAGGTTACAAAACATCACGCTCCGACCCACTGGAGCAGAGTAACGCGGGTATAACCGCGGGGCGCAGCTAGTAATTTCATATGGGTCAACTAGCCTATTTCGGTGCATTGCCCGCGGCTGATGCGACAATAGTTTTGTTTCTTTTGTTGGATTCCTATTTAGCCAGGAAGCTTTTGCTACTTTACCGGGCCTTCATAAAGGCGAGCAGAGCTCCAGCCTTATTAATTGGTTTATGAACTACAAACTAAGCAACCTGCGCAAGAGAGCGTCCCCACTTTTTTTTTATTGTTCTGTTGGTGTCGGACTTGGACCTTGGCTCAGGACGGTCGCTGGCGGGGGGATTGAGGTATTATGTCTTTTAGTTGTTGCCGGGGAGTTTTGTGCAACTGTCGCTCTACGTTACAGTTCGCGGGCCTCACGGACTTCGAGTCTACGAGGACATCGGAAAACCAATCCGCCTGCCACATGTGGTGATTATGGCAATATCCCTTAAATATCCTGGCTTACCAAGGTCTGTTAAGAGGAGGCCCATGTTCAGCAGTGGACGTTAACGATCTGATCACTACATAGTAAAAAACAAAGTCGCTTCCCGCTGTCTGTCCGTCCCTATGTATGCTTAGAACTTTAAAACTACGCAACGGATTTCAATGCGGGTTTTTTTAGTAGATAGAGTGATTCCAGAGGAATGTTTATATGTATAACTAGCGACCCGCCCCGGCTTCGCACGGGTGCAATGCTGATGTATCATACATAGAAACCATCCTATAGAATCACTTTATCTATAAAAAAAAACCGCATCAAAATCTGTTGCCGTCTTTTAAAGATCTAAGCATACATAGGGACGGACAGGCAGCGGCAAGCGACTTTGTTTTATACTATGTAGTGATACGTGTAGGTGTTTTTCTATCTATCTATAATAGGTAAAGCAGTCAAACAACATCGCAATTTGTATTATTTCATAACATTTGATAATCTATGAATGTGCTGCGGCTTGTGAACCGGTTTCTCTATAAATATAACTATTATGATTTTGTAACACTGACATAATTATAAAAAAATTTGCTTCGTATATACCTATTAGCTTCCCGCGCGCGGTTTCACCCGCGTAACTCCCGTTCCCGTGGGAACTTCATAATTAAATATAGCCTATATCATTCGGGGATAGTGTTGCTTTCCAACGGTCAAAGAATTTTTCAAATCGGTTCAGTAGTTACGGAGCCTATTTAATACAAAAAATCAAATCACAATTTCCTCATTATAAAATTAGTATAGATTAAGTGCTAGCAAAATAAATAACTTCCCTTTTTTAATAGTTTTTTTTTGTAAAATAAATAACTTCCCTTTTTTAATAGTTTTTTTTTGTATTTAGCCACGAGGCTTTTGCTACTTCACCGGGCATAAAGGCAAGCAGAGCTTCAGCCTTAATAAATGGTTTATTATCTATAAACTAAGCAACCAGCAAGGGGGGGGGGTTGAGGGCGTTCGCTGGCGGTGGGATTTAGGTATTATGACGTTTAGTTTTTTTAAGGGGAGTTTTGTGCAACTGTCGTTCACTTTACAGTTCGCGGGCCTCTCGGACTTCAGGTCTACGAGGGCATGGGAAAGCTCTTTACTAACTGTCTATTTTTTAGACAGTTGGATCTGGATATGGTCAAATGATAATTAAATAAAACTCATATTTTTACAACCAGTTTTTGCAGTGTGTAATCATAGACAAGAGCACAATGTTTTTTTTTTTAAATTTAAATATGGCGGCCCGCTGGCTGTCGGCATTTTAATTATTATGGCTCCATGAAGGTTCGCGTTAAAACCTATACTCGCTAGGAACGCTTCACTAACTAAGGTCTTTACTAACTAATCCCGACCAATATACAGCTTAATGATCTAACATGGCGACAGATTGTAGTAATAAATAAAAATAAAAACTAACAAAGTGTTTGGAGGGCGCGGGCGTAGAAAGAGTATCAGATAGTCCCCCTTAAAGACTTGTTACAAAGAGCTCAATAAATTTCGATGACCGGCTGTGGTTCCACCTTAGCCTAATTGGTTAAGGCATTAGGAGCTAAACCTAAAATGCAGGTTCGAATCCTGCCGGTGGTCGAATTTTATTAATCTCAATTTTGAAATATAGTATCATATAGTCGTGAAGAAAAAACAAAAACGTGAAAGAAATAGATGCATGAACAGTCTTTGCTCCCTAACTACGGAACCTTGCACTGCTAGTGGCCCAACACGCACTTAGTTCGTGTTTATACTAATATCTTAAGTAGACCGTGATTATCTTTTATACAGTTAGTTTATTTTTTTATTATAAATGCGATTAAATATACTATTTTCATATAAAATAACCTAGATAACCACTACCCAAGATATAAGACCAAAAATCTGCGGCATTTTAACTTTTTTTTAAACACTTTAAAACCCATGACGGATCTGGATGACTGTCATCATCATTATGATCAGCCCGTATAACGTCCACTGCTGAACATGGCCTCCTCCCGAGGATGGGTATTTGCCATAGTCACCACGCTTTGCAGGCAAGTTGGTAACCGCAGTATTATGTTGTACCACACAAGGAAACGCTGCAGCCTGTTCCTTGATATACTATTATTATAGATGATGTTATAACAATCGGGACCAACGGCTTAACATGCTTTCCGAGGCACGGAGGGTAATCTCTGAACCAACCAGACCCGGAAAGAAATCCCTGTATCCCTAAAAGTACACAAAGATTAAAGCGAGCCAAATACCGCTACGGAAGTTGTCATGACGGACAGAATTCACTTCCTTTTTCACGAGGGTAAATGTCTTACGCATCACCATGGGGTATGTGGCCTTTTCGAACAAACTACACAGCCCGCTAGCCGCAAGAGAGATTACCCACTGAAACCCCATGGGAACACCGTCCGTCTGTCCCAGTTATAATTTCGGCTTCTGGCATCCCTCCGACGGACACTACAATAATTTCATTGAAGGAAAGATTTCAATAGTTAAATGGGTACTCTGAATCATGGTCTTTTTTTGATTCCAGAAAAACCTGACCTTGTCGAACTTTGTGGTGATCTCCAATTAAAATTAACTGTGGACTATAAATCAGGTGGTTGCATGTTGTGTGATGAACTCCTTAGTCTGAAATCGTTTCTGCCTGATGAGAATGTGGCTAATCCTGTTTTTGTTTTAAATTTTATCAAAGATCGTAACATACAAAAATTATATCCAAAAGTGCCGTGTGGTTTCCGGCTTAGAATAGACCACCCCATGTCCTCCCATGGGTGTCGTAAAAGGCGACTAAGGAAACATATGGCTGATGGATGGGCAGCAGCATCTATTAGCTCAACTTTTAAATCTTACTGCGATCACCAAGCGTGGTGATTATGGCAATATCCCTCTACGATCCTGGCTTGCCAAGGTCTGTTAAGAGGAGGCCCATGTTCAGCAGTGGACGTAAATGGGCTGTTGTTGATATCCAAAAGTATGGATAGCATTGAGAATTTCATTAACCGTACATACCAGTAAAAATTGCTAGTGGGAAGTGGAGGTTTTCGAATCATTATGTCATTGAATTGCTGTTAAGGGCGCCGAAAGACTCTCGCCCAGGGCGCTGGTAGTGCTGAAACCGGCACTCGTCAGAAGTGAGGGTCCCCTACCTCACCTGGGTCCATGAGAAACCTACGGGGACACCCAGGGCACCGAGGCATCGCCCTTCCTCATGAACAGCATTCACCCCTGAGGCCTGAGGCCCGGTGAAGTAGCAAAAAGCTTGTGGCTCACTAAACAAAAGTACGGCAGTCGACCCAGAACACCAGTCCGCAGAAGTAACCACCACTCCCGTAACCGCGGCATTATGATCATTACAAGAGGTGAGGAACCCTAAATTGTAATGAATTACAGACAACTCGACCACTGGGGCACAACCAGTTTTTATATAACAAAAAATGAAAGTCAATTTTACATATTTTTTTTGTTTTTAGACTAAAAATATAACGACCCAGTTTGTAAATTAAAATCAGCGCCAAATTTAACAACTGTAGTAATTTTGTAGTAGTCTGGTATAATACAATGCTTTTATCCCATTCATCATCATCATCAGCCCGTATAACGTCCACTGCTGAACATGGGCCTCCTCCCGGGGAGGGTATTTGGCATAGTCACCACGCTTGGCAGGCGGGTGCGAGACCGCAGTAGTTGTACCGCACAAGGAAACGCTGCTGCCGGTTCCATAGTATACGGTTGTCATAGATGATGTTATAATTATAACAATCGAGACCAACGGCTTAACGTACTTTCTGAGGGAAGGAGGGCAGTCCCTCAACCAACCAGACCCGAAAAGAAATCTTATAATTTACACAAAGATTTCTTGTCCGGTGTGGGGATCGAACCCACGATCCCCTAGACTCAAAGCGGAGCTTATACCGCTACGCTACGAAGGTAATCCGATAACATCGAAGCAAAGAGGTGGCTACGACTTTGTTGGCCTGTTATTTTTTTCTACTGACCGTGACTCCGTCCAAGCCTAGGGCGACGGAATTGAAAGGGCGCCAAATTTGGTCCACATATTTTTTTTACACACAAGAAATAAATTCTTAAGGTCTTTAGAAAAATAAATTCTTAAGGTCTCAAATTTTCAATTACTGGCGGCAAATGTGTAAGTTTCCCTCTGCCTCTGTCACCGCCAATATCATCTCTAAATCACACTTATCGTAATATCTATCTACAAGGTATTATGTAGTATAAACGACTACCGTATGTACAGATATCAGGCAGAACTATCTGTTTATTGATAGATTAGATTAACGAAAGGATGTTGAGGTGTTTTGTAGCTATGGCATTGTAAGGATAGAAAGGTCATTCACACGGTTCCCTTTATGTCGAGTCTTAAAGTAGTTGTTTTTTCGTAGTTACTATTTTACGCTTTTTTACTTTATTCCCGATGTCCTTCCCTTCCTTCTTCGGGAGGAGGCCCATGTTTAGCAGTGGACGTTATACGGGCTGGATGATGATGATGATGGTGAACTTCCGATCCCGTAGGACAGAGTTGCCAACCGTCCTGTTTTCCCAGGAAATGGCCTGGGAAGTCCTGGGTTGATAACGCACATTCGGCTAACTGGACAACGGGAAGTAAACGTTGAATTTAGTGGCCAGTTTCAGTAAACGAGCTTAATTATTAAATATTTTTTACTAAAAGGTATTTACAAGGCAGATGTGAGTGGAAACGCCGGGAGGGGACGCCCTAGAAGGACATACACTGACGTCATAGGTGATGTTCTTCAGAAAGGTCAGGTGCGTAGTACTCGCAACCGGCGAGTGTGTAAGGATCGTAGCAGGTGGCGTTCTGTAGTTTCTGCCTACCCCCATGGGAGAAAGGCGTGATTATATGTATGCATGTATTCTTTACTTTAACCAAACAAAACTTCAACTTCATGCGAAGACACGGTTTATGTATAATTAGAAACCGCGCGTGGCGTTGGCCGGCTCGCATTCATCATCATCATCATCAGCCTGTTGTCGTCTACTGCTGAACATAGGCCTCCCCCCTCGATTTCCATCGGGAACGATAGCTAGCGGCCTGCATCCACTGACTCCCTGCGACCTTTAAGAGGCCGTGTCGGTCCATCGTGCAGGCAGTCGTCCCACGCTGCGCTTGCCAGTTCGTGGTCTCCACTCGAGAACCTTTCTGCTCCATCGGCCGTCAGTTCTTCGAGCTATGTGTTCAATCTTTTGAGCTATGTCAGCGATCTTCGACCCGCATTGATATCAGACAAATAAAGAAATAAATAAACGCTACTCTTGGCTGGCAGGCAGTGTACTACGGGTACTAGACGTAACTCCTGTTCCCGTTGAAACTTTATAATTAAATATAGCTTATAACTTTCCTCGATAAATTAATACTTTATAACAAACTCTTCAGCTTTATCTATTATGGCAAATAACTCATTATTAGTTACCAATTCTTTGCGTTTTTATACTCGTGATAATTTTTCAACGAAATGTCCGATTGGAATGAAACAAAAAATATTTTACTTCTACATAAATACCCTTGATAACATAATGCTTAATTTAGATAAGGATTAATATAACGATATACATTTAACGTAGTTTCTTTCTTCAGACGATTTAATCTTTTTTTATGAACATAAAAGCGGTTATTGTGACTAAACTATGATAGTTAGATATATGCTCTCGCGGACTTTTTTGTAGATCTTAATAAGACCTACAAACCCGTAGTACACCATATTGTTCTATTGTCAATAGTTTTTGCAGCGCACGCATAAACAGGTTTTCGCTTTTATACCGCAATTTTCTTACGGATCCTTAACTTTTTTGAAAATAAAATATAGCCTATAACCTCGATAAATGGACTATGCAACACTGAAATAATTTTTGAAATCGGACCATTAGTTCCTGAGATTAACGCGTTCAAACAAACAAACAAACAAACTCTGCAGCTTTATAATATTAGTGTAGATAAGTATTTACCTCAAACCAGATTCCCTTTCCTTGGCCTCGCTATAGTTTATAAGACATATCAAGTTCTATGTTACGGTCTGTCGCTCTGTCTTATTAAATATGATACTATATACGAACTGATAGCCTCAGGGCTCACGGCAAAATAATGTAATATTGCCCTTTATTATATGCCCTTTGGTTTTGTTATTTTATAGGACAAGGTTCTTTGAAAGGGGGTTTGATTACTGTTTATCTATATATTAACTAGCTTATACCCGCATCTTCGCTCGCTTTGAAGCCAATGACCCTATGTTACTTCAAATACCTTCAAGAACAATGTCAACGCTTAACGTGCTTCCCGAGGCACGGATGGTGGTACCTCAACCAAATAGACACCGGAAGAAATCGTAAATTTTTACACAAAGGTTTGTAGTCAGGCGTGGGGATAGAACCCACCACTTCTGAGACTTAAACAACTAATCCACGGATATTAATTACTCAGAGAATTACGCAAATGGGAATTTGTTTCCATACATAACTGACCACATTGCTAATCATCCTTACTAATATTATAAATGTGAAAGTAACTCTGTCTGTCTGTCTGTTACGCAATCACGCCTTAACTACTGAAGCGATTTAAATGAAATTTGGTACAGATATAGTCTAGAGCCTGAGAAAGAACATAGGCTACATTTTATTATGAATTTCCCACGGGAACGGGAGTTACGCGGGTGAAACCGCGGGCGGGAAGCTAGTGATAAATAAAAATATAATTTGAGTCGTCTCAATGCTAAATAGCAATGAAGACTAAAAAAATATAATTAGTCCGTCAGTTAGATTACTAAAAATATTGGGCACGTATTTTTTTTATTTATCAAGCTATTTAGGGTAGGGGTAGGACATCGCGTTAACGAAGTATCGCCGGGTTAGCTAGTTTTCGTTAAGACATGAAAGCGTCTGTCGGGTGCCCTAGAATCAGTATATAGATAAATAAGTTAATTATTGTATTATATATTTCCTGGGTGAGGTGTGTCAGAGCACTACAATGCGGTCCAACACATACAACTCATACAACCAGTCATACAAATTAATCAGTGCGTAACGCGCTCGTTACTGTGGCCTATCGTCTTACATAAATACAGTACTATGTTATTAGTATTTATTATTATTAACTACTTTATAATAAGCCTTGCTACAAAAATTGGCTTTAAAAGTCTCTTTAAAAATTCTCTTTTACTATTATAATGAAATAATGATGAAATAATGAAATTTATTCAGCACTTAGGTATTTACATACACTTGTACTTGTCAAAATTACACTGTATAAGACTATATCAAACAAAAGTATCACTTAAGTAGCTAAAAACATTGTTAAAATTATTTGATACTACAGAATTTTTAATCAGTCTGTCCGTCTGTCGTACGATAACAACAAATGTACACATTATAGTAAGATACCTTAGAGGTAACAGGTCTAAAAATTCCAAGAATCCGGCCCAAATCTAAGCGACATCCACCCTTAAGGGGTTAGGACCATCGCTCGGGGTGCCACTGGAGTAAAGAGTAGATTTACGAACAGTGGTGGTGATCGCTGGCACGAGATCACAGTTCGGGGAATAAGCAACAACGCGGTCCTCGGTCATGCCGTCGAGGATCCTACAGTAGCTAACCTGCAACTTGATTACATATTGATAAGTTTGTTATAGAACCGTATACATTGCCCCATAAAAGAGTTACTTATTTTGCGGAGACGGCTAGCATGAACCACAAGATTATGCTTATATCTAGTACTAGCGGCCCGCCCCGGCTTCGCACGGGTGGACTTTTATACCCTACCCCTGCCCTACCCTACCCCTGCCCTACCCTAACCCTACCCTACCCCTACCCTACCCCTACCCCTACCCTACCCTACCCCTACCCCTAACCTACCCCTACCCTACCCCTACCCTACCCTACCCCTACCCTACCCTACCCCTACCCTACCCCTACCATACTCCTACCCTACCCCTACCCCTACCCTACCCTACCCTACCCCTACACAAAAGTATCCTATGTCCTTCTACCAGTTCTTAGCTACCTCCCTACCAATTTTCAGCCAAATCGGTTCAGCCGTTCTTGAGTTATAAATAGTGTAACAAACACGACTTTCTTTTGTTTTTAAAATGTATTCTGCTATTCAGGGCGTAGACAAATCCAACGAAACAAAAACCATGAAAATTGATCCAGCCGATCTCGAGTTATAAGTGTTGTAACAAACCCGTCTTTGTTTTATATATATAGATTAAAAACTATTTTATAGGTAGTTAAATGGTCTTGACCATAAAATAATTTATTTGGATAAGGATTAATATAAACACATAATTAGCATGGTTTGAATTTGGTTAGCATTTTCATTAATGTTTAAAATGAAAAAAGTTGCTGTAGTGACATAACTACAATAGTTGGACATATGCTACCGCGGAGTTTTTTGTAGACATTATGATGTTCTTCAATATTGTTGTACATTATTTTGTTCCATCGCTAATAGTTTCGGCAGCGCATTCGACGAAAGACATTTTAAGACTCATTTTTCAACACCTTCGGTTACATTGTTCAAATTTTACCAAGGATCCCTAATTTTTTTCAAAATGAAATGTAGCCTATGTTAAATTGGAAAAATGTAGCATTCTATTGGTGAAAGAATTTTTTAAATCGGCCCAGTACTTTTTGAGCCTATTCATTACAAACATACAAAAATAGGTACAAATCTTTCCTCTTTATAATATTAGTGTAGATTTATACTATACTAGCTTCCCGCGCGCGGTTACACTCGCGTAACTCCCGTTCCCGTGGGAAATTCATAATAAAATATAGCCTATTTTCTTTCTCAGGCTCTAGCAAAGACTATATCTGTACCAAATTTCATTTAAATCGCTTCAGTATCTAAGGCGTGATTGCGTAACAGACAGACAGACAGACAGAGTTATTTTCACATTTATAATATTAGTAAGGAAGTAAGGATTTATACTATACCAGCTTCCCGCGCGCGGTTTCACCCGCGTAACTCCCGTTCCCGTAGAAACTTTATAATAAAATATAGCTTATAGCCTTCCTCGATAAATGGGCTATCTAACACTGAAAGAATTTTTCAAATCGGACCAGTAGTTCAATTGCCCCTTCAATGTAATCATCATCATCAGCCCATATAACGGCCACTGCTGAACATGGGCCTCCTCCCGAGGGAGGGTATTTGCCATAGTCACCACGCTTGGCAGGCGGGTTGGTGACCGCAGTATTATGTTGTACCACACAAGGAAACGCTGCCGCCCGTTCCTTGATGTACGATTATTATGTGCTTTCCGAGGCACAGAGGGTAGCCCCTCAACCAACCAGACGCGGAAAGAAAGAAGAATTACACAAAGATTTCTTGCCCGGCGTGGGGATCGAACCTACGAACTCCGAGATTTAAGGCGAGCCAAATACCGCCACGCTACGGAGATTGTCAATGTAATCGTCAAAGGTTATTTGTTATCACAACACACGGTCAGCATCCTCAGTCTTATCACTAACCAAATTATTTTAGACATATTATTTTTTCTTTTATAAAAAAAGCTTACTAGCAGAGTTTTTGCAGTTTACTATAATATTCTTGTTAACCCCTCGTGCTTAGCTAAAATGCTTGTGTTACGAGTGGGTTCACGTCGGTAGGGATCCATTTTTTTTTTTTAATATGGTTCTATTGTGTTTATTTTCATAGTGTTTCTGATCTCATCATACATTGCAAGGTAGAGTAGGATAAAATATCCTTACTTCCTTGGTATGTGGATGGATGTTTGTTACTATTTCAGGCCAAAACTACTGAACGGATTTGGCTGATAGCGTGCTTGTTTAATAAAACAAACAAACAGACCCTTCAGCTATATATATTATAATACATAAGGAGTAAAGTAAGTTTTTTTTTTTAATCTGGTAATGTTTTTAAAAGCAACAATTTTTTTATTTTACGCGCATATGTAGCAGACAGCAGATAATCCCACTAATATTATTAATGCGAACGTTTGTATGTGTGGATTTATGTATGTTTGTTACTACAGTAGAATCCGTTTAGTGCGACTTTGCATACAACAAACAACCGTTTATAGCGACGTTAATATAGGCATATGTTTGGTTTTATTAAGAGCCTCTATGAGAGTTCATCCGTTTATAACGACTCCGCTTATAACGACTGACCGCTTTTAACGACGGAATCCTACAAAAATGACCTGTTACAACGACGACGATGAAACACGTGTTTACAAATAAAAAGTAGATTTCATATTTCGTAATGTACCTATAGGTGCATTAGATGCACATTGTGAAATAATTATTTTGATTTCATGTTTTTTGTCTCTAATAATCACAAACATATTATTATTTATAAACATTATATTAAAAAAACTCAAATTGAAATTGTATGTTCTTTTAGTACGTCTTCCGGTTACAACGTCGTAATATCGTAGGTCCCTTGGCCGTCGTTATAGCCAGATTCTACTGTATTTCAGGCCAAAACTACTGAACGGATTTGGCCGAAAGTTTGCACACGAATAGTGTATAAGTTGAATTAACATAAAGGCTATAAAACATCACGCTCCGACTCATAGGAGCAGAGTAACGTGGGTAAAACTAAACAATTTTTACGAAATGAATGATTTTCAACTTTGTATTCTGATTACACCACTTTCGATTTCAGACTACCATCTTTTTTTTTTAGACATACATACGTATTTATCCACGGGTCTTTTGCTACATCGGGCATAAAGGCGAGCAGAGCCCCAGCCTTAATAAATTGTTTAAAAACCACAAAATAAGCAACCTGCGCAAAAGGGCGCCACCTGTGGGGCTTGGACCTCGGCTCAGGGCGGTCGCTGGCGATGAGATTGAGAGAATTTAACTTTAGTTGTTAAAGGGAGTTTTGTGCAACTAAAATTGCGTCTGTTCTCATGTAAGTAAAATTATTTTTGCCTTATCCGGAATATGAACCCGGGACTTGCGGTTAAACCTATACCGCTAGATAGACAGTTAAAACCGGTCTCTACTGATATACCGGTGACACACTGTGGCGGACTTGGTACAAGTTTTATATGTAAGGTGCTAATAAAGTATATGCCATCTCTTAAACAGTAGATAGTTTAGTGAATAGTGGATGAATGGACAATTTTTTGTATTATTTCTTTACTAATAATATTATAAAAAGGAAAGATTTGTTGTTTGTTTGTATTGAATAGGCTCCGAAACTACTGAACCGATTTTAAAAATGCTTTCACCGTTGGAAAGCTACACTATTCGCGGATGACATAGGCTATATGTAATTATGAAGATCCCACGGGAACTGGAAGCTAGATGATTTATAAAGTAAACCGGACCAGTAGTTTCTGAGATTAGCGCGTGCTGTGTAACTCACTCGTAACATTTAAAGCATGTTAGCTTAGCACGAGGGGTTAACAAGAATACTGGTATTGTGAAATACTCCACCAAAAATTCACCGTTAAAGGGATGGCATATATTAAGTAAGCACCTTTTATAGTTAGTAAGAATTTATTATCATCATTATTATTCGATTAAACTTGTTTATTTATCTAACACAGGCCTGTAAATATGGAGAGTCGTTGGTGTAACGACAATAAGAGCGACTGTAACTAGCGATGACCCGGGTTTGAATCCGGAGTCAGGCAAAAAATGTGATGGAAATTTGTTTTTTTTTTACAAAATTTTCGTACTCGCCCAAAAAACACCACGCTTGGCCGGCGGGTTGGTGACCGCAGTATTATGTTGTAACACAGAAGAAATCGCTGCTGCCCGTTCCCTGGTATACAAAAGTGCTTACCTAGGCACAGATTTTCTTCCCTTAACCAACCAAATCCAATAGAGGATTTAATTAATGACAAGCTGACGGACGGACTACTTTGTCTGTAATATCTTGTTTGATCTATTGATTGAGTTGTTTTATAGTACACTAGCGGCCCGCCCCGGCTTCGCACGGGTAGACTTTTATACCCTACCCCTGCCCTACCCTACCCTACCCTACCCTACCCCTAACCAAAAGTATCCTATGTCCTTCTCCAAGTTCTTAGCTACCTCCCTACCAATTTTCAACCAAATCGGTTCAGCCGTTCTTGAGTTATAAATAGTGTAACTAACACGACTTTCTTTTATTCTTATGTATTCTGCTATTCAGGGCGGAGACAAATCCAACGAAACAAAAACCATGAAAATTGATCCAGCCGATCTCGAGTTATAAGTGTTGTAACAAACCCGTCTTTGTTTTATATATATAGATATGAATATGATTTTTTTAATTCGTAATATCTTTTGAATGGAAAGTCCAATTTAAATAATTTAAAAACTATTTTATAGGTAGTTAAATGGTCTTGACCATAAAATAATTTATTTGGATAAGGATTAATATAAACACATAAATAGCATGGTTTGAATTTGGTTAGCATTTTCATTAATGTTTAAAATGAAAAAAGTTGTTGTAGTGACATAACTACAATAGTTGGACATATGCTACCGCGGAGTTTTTTGCAGACATTATGATGTTCTTCAATATTGTTGTACATTATTTTGTTCTATCGCTAATAGTTTCGGCAGCGCATTCGGCGAAAGACATTTTAAGACTCATTTTTCTACACCTTCGGTTACATTGTTCAAATTTTACCAAGGATCCCTAATTTTTTTCAAAATGAAATGTAGCCTATGTCAAATTGGAAAAATGTAGCATTCTATTGGTGAAAGAATTTTTTAAATCGGCCCAGTACTTTTTGAGCCTATTCATTACAAACATACAAAAATAGGTACAAATCTTTCCTCTTTATAATATTAGTGTAGATTACGATATTAGTGCGTTATGATGGTTATAACATGCGAGGCGGAATTTTAGCCCGAGCCGAAGGCGAGGGCGTAATTAAGCCGAGCATGTTATAATCAATACGCACGTATATCGTACGACGTTTTTTAACACATTTGCGAGGAAACAGAAAAAAAAACATTTTTCACAATACAAGTACAAAGAAAAGAAAATTTGAGAAAAATGGCCGTTTCTGCCGTAGCTGCGTGAAAATGTTGGCAAAGACGTTAGAGCATGCAGCCAAGTTTTTTAATTACCGAATAAACTGTTTTTTTTATATTTTAAGTAAACTGAATCTGTGAATGCACACTGTTGCTTTCCCGCCATTTTAACAGCGCGCTAGCGCTGCCTACTGACTGGCGCCGCGCGGCGATTAGTTCGAAATTTGAATAGCAACAGCGCGCGAAATGGCAAATAATACTGTTATGGAATTTGTATGGACAATAACTTAACTATTTGCTTTGGTAACACACGCGTTTTTTATGACCCACTTTACATATTTAAAACCGGTGGAATTACATCAGCTTTACGAGCAACGGTGTAAATAAAAAAAAAAAAAAAAAAAAAATCATTTTTATTTACGTAAACCAATTACAGGCACTTGTAAATCGTCAAACATTATTTGAAAATTAATTATTATTTATCTTAAATTACATTTGCTGTTTATTTATAAACCTATTCAAATTACTTATTTATAATTACATTAATTATTATAATTAATGTATATTGTCGCTAGGAGGCAAAATGCTTGTTCTGTCTATATTATGCCAAAACAATTGTCATTATTTGGGTGGACCATGAGCATATAACGACGGACGCGCTTTAATGCTACCACCGGATCCAATGCGCCCCAACTGAGAAGATCCGGCGAAACAAACTCAGTGGGTTACTCTACCACCGGTTTCAACACGGCCCACATGAGGCGGTCCGGCGAAACATACTCAAATGGGCAATTACGCGGGGTTTAGGTGTTAAAAAATAAGCATAATTAAGGACATATTATTATGGATAAAGGGACAGAGAAAGCGACTTTGTTTTATACTATGTAGTGATATAGATTGTTTATCCAGGGAATAGAACTGGTACTCTGAAATGACTTATATTCTTAGATTAGTATTAGGCACATTTTGAATGAAAATAAAAATATGAGTAATAAACTTGCTATAGCTAAAATTGATAGCAAATCAGACATCGCGTATGATAAAACGCGATAAGAGATAAACATATCGCGTGGAGCATAGATTCCTAATGCAATAAACTAACACTAATACACAGATACCACTTAGATTTAGTTAGCTCCGCGGCTTTTGCTACTTCACCGGGCATAAAGGTGAGCAGAGCTCCAGCCTAGATAAATGGTTTAAACACTACAAACTGCGTCCCCTGTGGGACTTGGACCTCGGCTCAGGGCGGTCGCTGACGGGGAGATTGAGGGATTATGGCTTTTTGTTTCTTTAGGGGAGTTTTGTGCAACTGTCGTTCTACTTTACAGTTCGCGGGCCTCTCGGACTTCGGGTCTACAAGGGCATCGGAAGGTTCTTAGCAAACAAAGGGTCGGGAGGGCCAGGGCACTCTTCTCCGGCGGGTCGGATAGAGTGGTCTCTGTGTAGTGGTGCTAGTTTCTTGCAGTCTCTGTACTGCTAGTTGGTAAGTTGTGATCTCGTCGTCCGGGTCGTCTAGGACGCCCCGAGGCCGACGGTGTTTACGACGCTTTGTAGGCAAAGGCCTGAAGTCGGATGCTGTAACGTAGAGCGACAGTTGCACAAAAACTCCTATAACCAACAAAAAATCGGACCAGTAGTTTCTGAGATTAACGTTAATAAACAAACTCCTGCATGTACTCCTACATGGTTTATTTTATCTTCGAGTCTGACGAACTTCTATACAATCATTTATCCCCTATTTCATCCGTAATGTGCCTTTTTTTGCTCGCTTTGAAAGCTAGCCACTCTTTGCTAAAGCCTAGTCTTCTTCATCATCATCATCATCAGCCCGTACAACGTCCACTGCCGAACATGGGCATCCTCCCGAGGCAGGGTTTTGCCATAGTCACCACGCTTGGCAGGCGGATTGGTGACCGCAGTATTACATTGTAAAACACAGGGAAACGCTGCTGCCCGTTCCTTGATATACGCTTGTTATAGATGATGTTATAACATCGGACCAACGACTTAACGAGCTTCCGAGGCACGGACGGTAGTCCCTCAACCAACCAGACCCGGAAAGAAATGTTAGAATTTACACAAAGATTTCTTGTCCGGTGTGGGGATCGAATCCACGACTTAAAGCGAGCCAAATACCGCTACGCTACGGAGGTTGTCTTCCTACGTATGTATACCTATTCCAATTTGAATGAAAATTAGTTCAGTGGTTTAGTCGTGAAAGCGTAACAGAGAGAGTCTTTATTATTTACTCTCGCGTTTATAATATTTTATATGACTAGCTTGTTCGTCTCGTGGCCTACTACATAGTATGTTCGTCTACCGTCACCCGTGGGAATCTCAAATCATCTTCCTAATATTATAAACGCGAAAGTTTGTAAGTATGGATGGATGTTTGTTACTCTTTCACGCCAAAACTACTGAACGGAATTGGCTGAAATTTTGCACCGGGATAGGTTATACGCTGGATTAACATATAGGTTACAAAACATCACGCTCCGACCCACTGGAGCTGAGTAACGTGGATAAAACCGCCGAGCGCACCTAATATTAGTAGGATAGATAAGTTATTTAATGTAAGAGGATGATATATCGCGCCGACCACCAATAATGGGAGCAGGGCAGGAAGATAATGTTGAGATTTAAATTGACATAGGTACCTAAATAGCGTCAGTTCCAGACGCGACGACGCGCGACGCTACCTATTAATGTATTAAAATTAAATGTCCCGCGAGTAACGGGCTCAGTACCGCTTTTCGAGTTAAATTTTCCCACTATAGGGTTAAATTTGAAGGAAAAACATTTACTTATTTTTAATGCACTGCATTTCTAAGAAACTAGGTAGGTAACTTAGTATTAACAAAAAAAAAACAGCTTAAATAGGTACCAGTTTTATGCTAGAACCACACATTTCATTACATCATGTAACGCTGGTAGGTAGCAACTTATTCTACTTCTGTAATCATTTGATTTTAATTCAATAATTATTGTTATTTTCTTTAGAATACCTTGTCATTTTAGCAATATTTTAAACTCAGATAGGTACAAAGATCCCTTAGTATTTAAAAACTACAAACTAGATTATTATGTTTTATTTTACAATGTCGCGCTTTTGATGAACGAATCTTGCTGTTTCGTTCAGTTTCAAAATCTTGCCTTTTCAACAAAAAATCTTAGCGTTCATTCTCTTTGAACATCAATTTTATTATGTCCAAATTTAAACAGTAACCATTTTAACTTTTACCTAACTATTTAAGGAAGTATAAAATGAGATTATGATGCCACTTAAATACGATAGTAAGTTACGAATGCGATAGAAACTGTGCCGAAGTCGTTACTTGTGTCGACCGCTCAGTGTAATTTACTACCAAAAGAACTCACCTTGCGACCCTAAAACTACAATTTTAGCTTCAATAACTTTCATTTTGAACACAAACACAACAACAAAACAACAGTCCGAGTACAAAAACAACTTTACATTGTTAAAATGTTTATTTTATAAGGATAAACAAAACAATTTTATCATCGCGTTACAGACATGTTGCACACTTCATAACTTTTACGAAACTAAGTTTAAGTGAATAAATTAAAACTATCTATAAAAACTACTGGATTGTCACGGTTTGTTGGTTATGGGATGACCATTGTAATTTGGTCGGATAATATGTAACTTTCATTTAGCGCCATCTACTCTATTGTTGTGTAACTACGTAGATGCGTCGTTGAGTACAGTAGTAGCGTATAAGGCTGCATAATAGTTTTTGCGTGCATGCAATAGATGGCGTTACTAGGTACAAATACGCTAAAGGCAATATACTCATGAAATTAAGGGTATATTAATAATTAAAATACATCTAAAATAATGAATCGATTAAAATGATTTTTTGCACAGCGATAGTCTGTAATCTAGATTTATACATAAAAGCTTATACTAGAGCAGATATACCTAATACCTATAAAATAAAGATAATTCATGTATCAGAAATAATTGTACACGGATTGTACACTAAATAAATATTAAAAGAGCTATTTTCAGTAGTATAGTCTGCCATATCTACAGAATATAACTATAATAGGCCACAACACAAACGCAACGCAATACCGCCATACATTTATAGCTGAAACTTTATGGCAATTTTTATAGTGATTGTCATAAGATGGCCGAACGTTGAAGTATAGATTGATGTCGTAAAATTATTATTTTATAAGCATCCTTCACTTGATGGGCCATCAACGGTTATTTTATCGCGTTTAAATATTATTATGAACCTGCTTTTATGATGAGTTGGATACTTATAGTGTGATTTCTGAGTCTGTATCTATCTTTGTTTTCAAGCAAACGGTCTACGACAGCATACGGTTGCTTTCATTGTAGTTTTTAAGCCATTTAGTAAGGCTGGACACTACTTGCCTTTATGTCCTTCTTCGGGTCGCCTGAAAAACGCCTTGTGACCGTCTGAGAAACAAAGTCTTGATAGGTATGTTAATAGTTTTAAGGGTACAAGCTCTAACAAACATTTCAGGATTATAGTTAAGTAGGTACTAATATTTTACAAATATTTAGTAGAACATAAAATATCTGAAATATCTAACGTGTACCTAACTGTCAAAATTTCAAGCTTTTTAAAGAGCCAGAAAAAATCACTTGCTCTCCTTTATTCTTTTTCAAATATTGCAAGAAACTAATACTACTACCCAGACACCGCTTTATCCGACCCACCGGAAGAAGAGTGCGCGAGTACGTGTCCCACCCTTGTAGTGCGGAAGTCTGAGAGGCCAGCGAACTGTAACATCGAGCAATACTTAGTTGCCTAAAACTGACCAAAAATACTAAAAAGCATAATCGCTAAATCTCCCGCCAGTGACCGCCCTAAGCACTAAATTTATTATACCATTTAATAAGGCTGGAGATCTGCTCGCCTTTATGCCCGGTGAAGTAGGAAAAGCCTCATGGCTTACATAAATGCCCATCAAAAAAAACAAAAAGTTCGTTTGAAAGACTATCTTTCATGATTCGGATAGCATTATAAGCCGTTAGGCCCGATTGTCATACTTATAACATTATAGCATGACAATAGAAATCCAAGATATGGGTATAAGCGTTTAGAGGCGAGGCCCACGTTCAGTTGTGGACATAATATGCGATAGAATTATCAGCTAGAATCTTGGAAGCAACAACAATCTAACACAAGTAAAACTGCGTGCACAGCTAGTTCAGCAACTACAAATTAACTAACCCAAACAAAGCCATAAAATAAGCTTTCACATTATTAGCTATAAAAGTAAATAACATTTCTACGAATTAATCTGAAAAATCACATCGCTACATTATATTCATTCGAATCAATAATACAAAAGCGCGGGAAACCAATCCAATATGGCCGATTTGCAAGCGCTTTGGACCGCCATTAAAATATTTGAGAAAAATCGTTTACAAAATAATATCTTATTTAAGTTAAACATTAACATTGAAGGAATAAGGTATATTTTCGCATGTTTTGATTGTAAATATAAGTTTGTAAAATATAAGAGCCCGCCACAAGTCAAGTCGGAAATCGGAAAACATTATACAGATTAAATTTCTACGGAGAGTCATAGAGTTGTTTTCTTTTACTTTTTTTTTTATGTTTCATTCAACATCATCATCATCAGCCCGTATAATCACATCACTGCTGAACATGGGCCTCCTTCCGAGGGAAAGTTTTTGCCATAGCAAGTTGGTGACCGCGATGATGATGACATTCATTAGGGTAAGCTCCTCATGCATGTTTTAGGTAAGTAAATGGTTTGAAAAGCTACAACAATTTTTTTAAGAATTTGTTGCTATTGACACTTATATTTCGCGGGCATTTCGTCAAATCGTCGGTGATATTGCAATACCGCGTAAGTGACAATAGCTTATAAGGTTGAAATCAAATATAGCAAATTATATTTTTTGCCCTAAAAGATAAAGAAAAAACATATTTTGACATATGAAATCACACCTTAGTAGCAACTGTCACATACGCGGTATTGCAATATCACCGACGAAATGGTCGAGTCAACTAGGGCATTGGATGGTTCGCTCTACTTCACAGTTTTTCGTACCTAGGATCTACAACCTTCGTAGTGTAGCGGTATTTGGCTCGCTTTAAATCTCGGAGGTCGTGGGTTCGATCCCCACGCCACCGAACAGGAAATCTTTGTGTGAATTTAAAGATTTCAAAAAAAAATCCTCATAACAAAAAACTTTCAAAGTGATCGTACCGAAATGCCCTTTTTCTTCCCCCCTGTCTTGTTGATTCATCAGTCATATTCATCAATTTTTTAGCTTGTAGTTTCTAAACCATAAGGATCGAGCACTGTTCGCCTTAATGCCCGGTGAAGTAGTAAAAGCCTCGTGGCAAAGTAAACCCTATGGAAGTATAACTGCTCTGTTCCAGCCCTATAGAGGCTGCCCGCTTTACGCTTGCTTAGTTTGTTGGTTTTAAACCACTTATTAAGGCTGGAGCCCTACTCTCTTTTATCCGTTTAAGTAGCAAAAGACACATGTCCGCCGCAATAATAAATGAAAATATCCTACTAATATTATAAACGCGAAAGTTTGTAAGTACGAATGGATGGGTGGATGTTTGTTGCTCTTTCACGCCAAAACTACTGAACGACATTGGCTGAAATCTTGCACCGGGATAGGTTATACGCTGGGTTAACATATAGGCTACAAAATATCACGCTCCGACCCAGCACAGCTAGTACTACATGCAATTGCGGTAACCAACCCGCCTGCCAAGCGTGGTGACTCTTCGAGAGTCCACGTTCAGTATTATCAACTCTCTACACTTCCCAGACGCAGCTTAATTCTGTAGCGAAGAAATCGTTTCCCGCCATACACATACAAAATGGCGGATTTACATAAAAATACAATATAATCAGCATATGAGCGGTTAAAGTTAGCCAAATCGACTGTGAAACCCACTCGGCGGGATTTGTTAGAGATAATATATTATAGGAGTTGGTTCCGGTAAATTTGGCATTAAATGGGGCTGGTTGATTAAATAATAAAAGCAATTAGGTTAAGTAAAGAGTTTATATGAATGTAATAGACTATGAAGCGCTTTTTTGAAATTGATTTTAAATGGTTAAGAATGATTTTAGACAAGGAAATAAATATGATATATTTTTGAGAGAAATAAAACACTATGAGGGAGGCCTATGTCCAACAGTGGACGTCCTACGGCTGAAATGATGATGATGAAAACACTAAAATCAATATTTCTGAATTGACATGACATATAGATATAATAACAGTATCAGCCATTTTGGTCTAAAGATCTGTGCCTGATTCATACATAATAAATATTCACGCTTCTTTCCCTTAGGGGTACTCAGAGCACTTCATTCTTCTTTAATTTTTATTACATCTATGATGCCATAATATGGCTGATGGCGTGTTCGATTATTAAATACATCGACTAATAATAATAAAACATTTTGAAACGTCCAAGTGGCAGACGTGGTAAAATGAATCTATCTTGTTACTGGCTCTCTAGATATTTATTACCTTCAAGAATGACGGCTTTTTTATGACGGCTAAGTGTACCCCATAAGTTAAGGCCGTACATCATAAACAACCATTAGTTTAACGAGACAATTGTATATAACCATTATTTACCATGCCACATAAAATAAATAGTTAACAAAACCTAATATTTTTAATGACAAAATAACATAAATTCAAAGTTACAACGCGCGCCATCTTTAGAAATCGTACCATAAACAAACAATAAGAATATATTTTTCTACATCGCTGAATAACGGTAACTATCCACTCAGCCTAGTGAGAAATGTGTGGGTATCACGAATATAGTCTGGATCTTAATAAGACTGTAAAATAAAAGTACCCCTAAAATGTCAACCTAATTAAGTCGATGATAAGGTTCAAAGTATGGCTGAAATCGGTGAATAAGTCGGCAGATTGCCAAATGTAGGTAAGGTGATTTCAAAATATGTGCCATCTCTGCTTTACGGTAGTGAAGAAATTTCAGTTAAATATTAAATTAAATTTTTCCATACAAAGAAAAATAATGTTTATTTTGTATAAAGTTATTCCCATATAGTATTGGCTCCAACTCCTGGTATTACCTGGAAAGATAGGGATCTGACTAGGTACGGCCTTTTTTTATATTTTAATGCTATTTTATTTTAACATTTTTTTTTGGAATATATATTTATTCACTAGCGTTATCTCTACATCTGTTACTTTCCACTGTTAAAGGATGGCATATATGATAAAAGCACCTTATATATAAAAAAGCTTTAAATTTCTTTCTTACTATTGTTTAGCTTTCAAATTACAATTGAACGGAAAGCCTGTTATTTACAGAAAGAGTGTTTTGCAAATAAATTGCATTCTGTGTGTGTAACATGTACACCGTGCTGTTACTGTCGACAATTTTATTAGTTACCTAAAAGACCAGTGGTCTTTTAAACCCGGACTCGGTATTACACACGATATATTATAATAGTAATAATAATAAACAATTCATTTTTCGTTATTTATTTTTATTTTATTTATTTATTCTTTATTGTACACATGAAATTTGAGTAAAATCAACATTTAAAGATGATGTACAATGGCGAACTTAACTCATTAATGAGTTTTCTTCCAGCAAACCATTTTCAGAGTGTAAAATTAAGGTAAAATGGGCAAGAACAGTGTACACGACAGACTTTAGATAAAACAATAATAATAAGTAGAATAGATTATTATATATATCCGACTAATACATATACGCATACTAATACATAATAATATATACATAAATACATCCAAAATATAACAATAAAAACAATAAAGTAATACCTACATATTATAAAAACTACTAATGTGATAGATAATGTTGTTTTATTCTTTTTTTAAATACGTCAATAGATGAACTTGCACGAATAGCATGTGGAAGAGAGTTCCAAAGGCGTACAGCACGAATGGTGAAAGAGCCATCAAAACGGCAGGAGGTGTGTAAAGCCAGTATTTGTAAAGTATTTGTAAAATAGAGAAGTAAATTATAGCATTTGTTAACAAGCGTCCAGACAGGCTTGTCTCTATAATCTCTTATAATTTGAATAATCTGTAGCAACCTACAAAGTACATCGCACAAATCAGTCATCGAACACTCGAATCGTTGCGCCGCCGCCGCGTGCGCCACGTACAATAGGCGTGACGACAGTATCAAAAAATTAAAGATTCAATGTTTTTAGGGGAAAGTACATATAAAAAGAAATTATTACACTTATTTATTTTTATATATAACCTTGAGATTAATGTGATTTTTAATAAAATAAAAGATTAAATACTGCAATCGGCCATTTTGACTGAAACACCAATCACGGCGCATGACGTCACGATATTGTAACCATCAAAGAGAATTTAACCACTACGTTAGGTTTGGCGGACTCAATGACATTTTTTACGATCTCAATGATAATATATATTTATTACATATGTGACGTCATAGCCGACGCCATGACACTTGAGGCCTTTTTTCGCGCGCTATTTAAAATTTAATAGAAATATGGCTTAAACTTCGTTAAATTTAAATTTATTACCGAAATATTGTGTTTTTCGTACTTAGAAAATGACTAACCACGTTGCGCAAGAGGATTTCAAAATCTTGCCTCATGCCTTTTAGTTGTAAGTTAGTTTTAATTCGACGCTGATTGGTCAAATTGTGTCTCGGAACGCAACCACTTGTTAATATATTTTAGTACTCAAGTAGGCTCCCTTGTAAATAAAATCATGTCATTACCTCACCGTTGTTCTTGCGTTTCATTACTTACCTCGAAGAGACTCCGAGACGATCCAGCCACTAAAAATCTATTTACTTTGGATTTGTCAAATTCCATCCAATCCCTTCAAAGGGTTTGCATAATTAGGGTTCTGTACCCGAAGGGTAAAAACGGGACCCTATTACTAAGACTTCGCTGTCTGTCTGTCACCAGGCTGTATCTCAAGAACCGCGATAGCTGGACAGGTTAAACCTTCACAGATTATGTATTTCTGTTGCCGCTATAACAACAAATGATAAAAATAAAATAAAATAAATATTTGAGGGGGGCCCTATATCCCATACAACAAACTTTTTTTTTTGCCCAATATTGCTCGATATCAATAACGGCAACAGGTAGACGCTTGAAAATGGTACGGAACCCTTCGTGCGCGAGTCCGACTCGCATTTGACCAGTTTTTATTTTAAGTTACATTATAAATCATAATTTATGACATTCAAATTTAGAACAATAGAAATCTACATTCAGTAGATATGTCACCATTCAAAAGAATTAAATTGATAACAACCCCTACATATTGCAACAGAGACAGAAAGTTGTACATTCTACAGAAAACCATTTTGTTATCAAAACAAGCGCTTAACTCGCTACAATATCCAACGAGAGAGCAATATGTTAGCGCACTGTGTAAGTAATGAGCGTAATTTAGCTAAAAGCCCGCGAAAAGCGGCCAAAGTGGTCGTAACAATAAAACTGGCAATCAATTACTAACAGCGCCATCTAGTACTGAGGTCTTGTAGTTAGAATCCAAGGAGTTTTTATATGTAGAACCAGAGACTATATATAGTCTCTGGTAGAACTATGGTTTTTAAAACTGCTGTTAATAAAATTGAACTTAATGTCACAAAACAAAAGGCTGTTTTTGCTTTAATCTAAAAATAAATACTTAAATAGCTAGACGAAGGACTAACGACGAAAAACTAAATTGTTTAACGCGGTTTTTTTTTGGATGGACTTACATAGGTAGCCACGAGGCTTTTGCTACTTGACCGAGAATAAAGGCAAGTAGAGCTCCAGCCTTAATAAATGGTTTAAAAACTACAAACTAAGCGACCTGCGCAAGAGGGCGCCCCCTGTGGGGCTTGAACCTCGGCTCAGGGCGGTTGCTGGTGATGAGATTGATTGACTTTTATTATTTTAGGGTAGTTTTGTGCAACTGTCGCTCTACTTTACAGTTCGCGGGCCTCTCGGACTTCGGGTCTACGAGGGCATCGGATGGTTCTTTGCAAACTAAGGATCAAGAGGACGAGGGGAGAGTTTTACGCTGTCCTTCGCACCACTATTTAAGGGATCTACCTTACCATGTTACCATGAAAACGTGCTGTTTGTTAGTATCTATCCTACCTACTTACGAAACCCTTTCTTATTCTTCTTCTTTCTTTTTCATTGCACTAGTAGTTAGTATCGAGGTTTTTGCTACCTCAACGGACAATTCAGGCGAGCAGGATCTCATTAAATGGTACCAAATACGGTATTTTTAATTATTACTAGCAGAATTTTGCAGTCTACTAGTATTCGTGTTAAGCTAAAATGCTTGTGTTACTAGTGGGTTCACGTCGCGCAATAGGTGGGGATCGAAATGGCGATCACAAGATCACAAGTCCGACACCCTTAGTAATTGGGCTATGGCTTTTGAACGGGATAAAATATAATGACCACCAAAAATATATACTTGACACCAGAAAAATAAAGTCTAAAATTGTAATAGTACTAGCTATTTTACTCACGACTGCACTTCAAATTGTATTCGATCACCAAATGTAGTTAATAATCACCAAATGTAGTTAATGATCACCAAATCTTAGCGAGCAAATTATTGCGCTATTTCTACCTTAATAAAATCATTGAAAAATGACAATCGGTTAGGTTAGGTTAGAGCTGCGGCCATACAACGCACGAGCCGAGCGAGCGAAGCGAGCGGTGCCGCAACAGCGGCCGGCGAGTGCCAGAACCGAATAGTAAATTAGTAAAACATTTAGGTACTTTTGGTGATCATTTACTACTTTTGGGTTAACAATGATTTATTTGGAGTCATTTTGCTTAAATACGATAGCGAAATGTTAAAACTTAGGTTACAATTTTACATTAAAATGCGGGTTTAATTTTGGTGATCATTTTTACTATATCTGATGGTAAGTTAAACATAAGCCCTTTTGAACGGCCTTCTGACAGCCGTTTTGCTATTCTTTGTAGGAATTGTAAGTTGTCAGTCAAAATACTTTTCTTACGCCTCGCGTTATCTGGAACAAGGGTTGCCACCTTTTTTTTTGTTTTAAATAGTACTTTTTACAAAAAGTTGCTAAATATATAGTACTTTTGGCAAATTCAGGAAAACTAAATAGTACACATTTATTTTAAATAATTCTTCTACGTGTATTTGTTCTCTTTGCTTCGGCCATCTAGGTTAAACAGCTTTAAAATAATTATAAGAGTCTAAGCATGTTAGATCCATAATAAAATAAATCAACAATTCATTGTTTTCTATGCCGCGCTGAGGGCAAAATTTTTAAATGCCGTGAATTTCGGTTTAGCCAAAAAATATAGTACTTTTTGTACTGTGTTACTTTTTATAATATATAGAACATTTGACTGAAATATAGTACGATACTATGTAATATAGTACGGGGGGCAACCCTATCTGGAACAGTGCACCATCTAGCTAAATGTAACTTATAAATTCCTTGTATCATAAGTCACTACTAGATGGCGCTACTTGTGATTTAATTCGGACTAGTTTATGGCAGGATTTATTTTGTTGATTTTATTACTTCATTTTATTCATGGTGTCTGGTGTTTTATGCGTTCGTTTTATAACATTTTACTAGTGGGATAATAATTTATTTGCATTGATATACTTGCATGTTATAATATTATTGCTAAACGTTCGCTTTGGGGGTTTAATGGACAAATTGACCGAATAGGGCCTTATCTAGCTTATCTTAGCTAAATACAAAGATACTTTACCCATATATATATGCGCTATATGTATATATATATATATATATATATATATATAGATATACCCATTCGGCAAATGTTGATCAGACGGGTCGTAGCGTCAGTTAATTGTTGATCAGTTAGCAATTGTTGATCAAAACAGCTTTTGTTGATCTAATGTATGATTCGGCATACAAATGTGGCTCCAATTTGATCAACAATTGCTGACCCTCTAGCGACACAAATAAGAACTATTCATTGCATTATTTATACAAATCCGCTCCATCCATTGTTGATCTGATTCAAATGGACCAATCAGAGGTCACCTTTGCCACGATTGGTTGGTTTTGTTATGCGCTGTTGCCACTTCGTTTCGCAATCTATACGCTATGATGAAAGCAAGACAGTGTTAAGTTAGGGCATGCAGAGTAGGACTTTGAAGCTTGGTTCTCCATAAGATTCGACAAACTTTTTTTTTATTACAACCTTTTATTTTTTTCTTTCACCTGACACAAACCCATCGAGTTTGGGCTCGTTTGATTCGTCTCGATGAGTACTTTGTCTGGAGATGGTATCCAGGGTCTGATGATGGAGCTGGAAGGTGGCCATAGGAAGTCCGTAATAAAACGACACAATCCCATCGAGCTTGGGCTCGTTTGATTAGTCTTGACGAGTACGTTGGTTCTAAATGGTATCCAGGGTCTGATGATGGAGCTGAAAGGTGGCCGTAGGAAGTCCGTAATAAAACGACACAATCCCATCGAGTTTGGGCTCGTTTGATTAGTCTTGACGAGTACTTTGGCCCTAAATGGTATCCAGGGTCTGATGATGGAGCTGGAAAGTGGCCGTAAGAATTCCGTAATAAAACGACACAATCCCATCGAGTTTGGGCTCGTTTGATTAGTCTTTACGAGTAATTTGGTCCTAAATGGTATCCAGGGCCTGATGATGGAGCTGGAAGGTGGCCATAGGAAGTCCGTAATAAAACGACACAACCCCATCGAGTTTGGGCTCGTTTGATTAGTCTTGACGAGTACTTTGGTCCTAAATGGTATCCAGGGTCTGATGATGGAGCTGGAAGGTGGCCATAGGAAGTCCGTAATAAAACGACACAACCCCATCGAGTTTGGGCTCGTTTGATTAGTCTTGACGAGTACTTTCGTCCTAGATAATATCCATATGCAACTCCATCAGATTTAATAAAATAAGTTCGTTCCATTTGTTATGACTGAATGTAAATTATATTTGATTAGATGGGTGATCCAATGCCAATGTGAGCAAGTGCAGAAAGCTGAATGGTATGAGGGTGTATAAACATGTCATAATATCACTAATGTTGCGCCTCAGGGTACACGGGCGAACCCTGTTGTAGCCCTCTTCCCCCTACAATGGACCTCTGGGGGGAACTACGCCGTAGTAAATCCCGAAACATAAATACTAAAAAGTAAAGAAACAAAATGCTTTTTTTTTATTAGCTTTTATTACTTGTTCATAAAAGGAACTAAAAGGTTAAAAATAATTTAATTTTGATGAGAAATACGAGTATTATATTTAATAGGTACATTGTAACCAAATTTATTTTTTAATAGAAGCGTGTTATATAGGTATTTTGACGGCAAGAGAAATAATAAAGAAGGTGTAACGTGCTTATATTTTTATTAAAGTTTTACAAACTTTATCCAAGATAAAACTAACAAAGAAACATAAACAATAACAAAAATAAACTTCTTAATACTTTAATTTTATGTATTATTTTCTTCAATTAAATTAATTATCAGTTTTTTTAATCAAGTAAGTATCCACAGTCTAAAAAAATAAAAATAAACCTTGTACTAACTTAAAGAAGTAACTTAGCGATTTCTTCAGAAACATGTTGAGGATACTTAGGCTTTCCTAGACGTTGGGACTTATAGTATGTTAACCTTCTAAGAACATTGAACGAACACTATATTTGGCTGATTCGATAACTCCGCAGCGGTGCGGTGCAATGCGTTCAAATAGCAATACCATTGGATTGTACGAACTTCGCTCGAATCTTGCACCGTGTGCAAAAAAAGCATAGTGTCAAAAATAATATCTTATTTTGTTTCATAAGTATAGTTAAGTTGTAAATAATAAGTAGGTATATTGTATTTAACATCTACATCGCTTAGGTGCATTACAGAGCAATGAAAAAAAAAATTTTTGTAACAACGCTGGATGTTTATTTTTGTTCTCATCAGTTGCATACAAACATAAAAAATATTGTCTTTTGATGAATAAATATTGTTTGCATTTAAACACGTCATCATTCATCATTCGCTCAGTCAACACGTACCTACACTTATAGGTTACAAAAGGAACGCGCGCCGAATGTTTAATTTCCTAATAACCTTTTTTTGCACACCATACAAAAGTGAAGTCGTTTGGCCAGAATGACGAATGGCCGTCCTAGTGGTGGGCGCTAAAAAACGTAAACAGTTTTATATTTCTATTGATACAATAGCTTCATTACGTTATTGGCTATACAGTCAACTAAACTATCTATTGAGCAAAACCAAAAAAGACCTGTAGGCCAGTCGAGATCCACATCATCATCATCAGCCCGTATAACGTCCACTGCTGAACATGGGCCTCCTCCCGAGGGAGGGTATTTGCCATAGTCACCACGCTTGGCAGGCGGTTTGGTGACCGCAATATTATGTTGTACAACACAAGGAAACGCTGCTGCCCGTTCCTTGATATACGATTATTATAGATGATGTTATAATAATCGGGACCAACGGCTTAACGTGCTTTCCGAGGCACGGAGGGTAGTCCCTCAACCAACCAGACCCGGCAAGAAATCTTAGAATTTACACAAAGATTTCTTGTCCGGAGTGGGGATCGAACCCACGACCTCCGAGATTTAAAGCGAGCCAAATACCGCTACGCTACGGAGGTTGTCGCTACCATATATTATTACTAACAGAAGGAGGTACAGTATGTAGTTACTTACCCATGTCATCCATTTTTAAGGAATATTACAACACTAATTTGTCACAATCACAATATTTTTCTTGAAATCACGTCAAATGCACGACAAGCACATATTCACAGCAGAAAACTCAAGCGCTGACTGAACCGGCAATCTAGCCGCTAGCGTCTATCTCATCTATTGTCTATCTTTTGTTTCGCTTGCGATGTTGCCGCTCCGCATCATCGGTGTACATTTCCGCGGCATTTGTTGATCTCCCAACGTTTATATTGATCAACAAAGTCACACAAAGTGTAAAATAAATGGCGGTTATAAAATCAACAATTGCCGTGTGAGTTGGTGACGAGCTAGAGTGTTTACGGCGTAGTTAGGCACTGGGTCGCAATGAGGGGAATTCTTATATTCGAAGTATGGCACGATATTATCAAAATTATCGAAGCTACAAGCCTCTAAAGGTGGATCAACATTTAATGCATATTTCGGCCTGATCAACATTTGCCGTAAAGCGGACAATATATATATATATATATATATATATATATATATATATATACATATAGCGCACGTTAATAAATTGGTTATTGACGTTAGATTATGACCAAACTGAGAAAATCCTAGAATTCATAGCCTAATTTAGATATATTATTATGTCATGTCCACTATATTTAAGTATATGTGTATTATATTTACATATTATTATTATTTAACAACCCCAACTAAATTATATTTATTTATCCACTAAAATTCATTTAAGTTAAGTTCAGCAGACCAAGCAATATACATATCTACCTGAACAATCCCGTATCAAAGTTTCCTCGCTACAGGCTGTGCCTAGTGAGGAAACTGTTGGAAAACTATTTGTCCATCGCTGTCTGTAAAATTAAGTTAACCTATAAGTGTGTTGTAATGACTATAATGTAAACTGTTTTCACTGTTACTTGTTTTTACAGTAAATAAATAAATTATTATTATTATTATTATATACCTACAACAACTTAGCGGTTTCTTCATTAGACTTCAGTTCACAGAACGTCTAATGAAGAAACGGCTTCAAAACCATTCCTTCTACCTATAAAAAACCTCAGACCAAAAAATAGTAAAGTTATCGCTGCCAGTAGTACACTAATTCCGGTAAAACTCTGCCTTGGCATGTACAAACACAGCTTACGCACACACGTGTACCAAAACTATGCCTTACCTGGTCAGTCGATATGTCACAGCGTCAGGTGCTTGATGGCATGCCACAGTCAGTGTGGACCAGGAGATCCCGCGGCGCTATATTGGCCACGGGTACCATCGAGGGGCCGGATTGCTTCGTGCGTACCCGGCCCCCGCCAACGACGGATCGGAGGAGTGTTTTAGTGAAAGAAGAAGAAAGAAAGAAAGACATCGTCCCACACATCCCGCCGCCAGCGCGCGGATACGCTGCAGCGGCGGCGGTGGGAATGCGTAAATGCATTTGCACTCGGAAAACAAAAAAAAAAAGGTGCTTGGTGTCATAACAAACTTCATTATTTGTTAACAAAAACGTCAACTGTGTCATGAAAGGGTGTACGAATCAAAGCCCAACATTATTTTTATAACATTGGAGTTCTGTGAAAAATTAAAGCAACCATTTTACCCACGCTAATGCATAAAAAAACAGCTTTAGTGCATTTTTCGATAGAGCTTCCATCTTTACTTTGTATTTGGCTTGAGCTATAGACAATAAAAATAATATTTCTTCATAGAAATATTATTTTTAAACAAATCAAAAATCGAGGTTTTTGCTACCTCAACGGACAATTCAGGCGAGCAGGATCTCATTAAATGGTACCACAATGGTACTTTTAATTATTACTAGCAGAATTTTGCAGTCTACTAGTATTCGTGTTAAGCTAAAATGCTTGTGTTACTAGTGGGTTCACGTCACGCAATAGGGGGGAATCGAAATGGCGATCACAAGATCACAAGTCCGACACCCTTAGTAATTGGGTTACGGCTTTTGAACGGCCTTCTGACAGCCGTTTTGCTATTCTTTGTAGGAATTGTAAGTTGTCAGTCAAAATACTTTTCTTACGCCTCGCGTTATCTGGAACAAGGGTTGCCACCTTTTTTTTTGTTTTAAATAGTATTTTTTATAAAAAGGTGCTAAATATATAATACTTTTGGGAAATTCAGGAAAATAAAATAGTATTTACACATTTATTTTAAATAATTCTGCCACGTGTATTTGTTCTCTTTGCTTCGGCCATCAAGGTTAAACAGCTTTAAAATAATTATAAGAGTCTGAGCATGTTAGATCCATAATAAAATAAATCAACAATTCATTGTTTTCTATGCCGCGCTGAGGGCAAAATTTTTAAATGCCGTGAATTTTAGTTTAGCCAAAAAATATAGTACTTTTTGTACTATGTTACTTTTTATAATATATAGAACATTTGACTGAAATATATAGTACGATACTATGTAATATAGTACGGGGGGCAACCCTATCTGGAACAGTGCACCATCTAGCTAAATGTAACTTTTAAATTCCTTGTATCATGTTTGTATTCATAAGTCACTACTAGATGGCGCTACTTGTGATTTAATTCGGACTAGTTTATGGCAGGATTTATTTTGTTGATTTTATTACTTCATTTTATTCATGGTGTCTGGTGTTTTATGCGTTCGTTTTATAACATTTTACTAGTGGGATAATAATTTATTTGCATTGATATACTTGCATGTTATAATATTATTGCTAAACGTTCGCTTTGGGGGTTTAATGGACAAATTGACCGAATAGGGCCTTATCTAGCTTATCTTAGCTAAATACAAAGATACTTTACCCATATATATATATATATATATATACATATAGCGCACGGTAATAAATTGGTTATTGACGTTAGATTATGACCAAACTGAGAAAATCCTAGAATTCATAGCCTAATTTAGATATATTATTATGTCATGTCCACTATATTTAAGTATATGTGTATTATATTTACATATTATTATTATTTAACAACCCCAACTAAATTATATTTATTTATCCACTAAAATTAATTTAAGTTAAGTTCAGCAGACCTAGCAATATACATATCTACCTGAACAATCCCGTATCTAAGTTTCCTCGCTACAGGCTATGCCTAGTGAGGAAACTGTTGGAAAACTATTTGTCCATCGCTGTCTGTAAAATTAAGTTAACCTATAAGTGTGTTGTAATGACTATAATGTAAACTGTTTTCACTGTTACTTGTTTTTACAGTAAATAAATAAATTATTATTATTATTATATACCTACTACCTACAATAACTTAGCGGTTTCTTCATTAGACTTCAGTTCACAGAACGTCTAATGAGGAAACGGCTTCAAAACCATTCCTTCTACCTATAAAAAACCTCAGACCAAAAAATAGTAAAGTTATCGCTGCCAGTAGTACACTAATTCCGGTAAAACTCTGCCTTGGCATGTACAAACACAGCTTACGCACACACGTGTACCAAAACTATGCCTTACGTGGTCAGTCGATATGTTACAGCGTCAGGTGCTTGATGGCATGCCACAGTCAGTGTGGCAAAGGAGATCCCGCGGCGCCATATTGGCCGCTTGTGCCGTCGAGGGGCCGGATTCCTTCGTGCGTACCCGGCCCCCGCCAACGACGGATCGGAGGAGTGTCCTCGTGGTATGAGTAAACCATACCACCCGCTATGGAGAGGACGAGCCCCACATATCCCGCCACCAGCGCGCGGATACGCTGCAGCGGCGGTGGGAATGCGTAAATTCCCCCGGACAACAAAAAAAAGGTGCTTGATGTCATAACAAACTTTATTATTTGTTAACAAAAACGCCAACTGTGTCATGAAAGGGTGTACGAATCAAAGCCCAACATTATTTTTATAACATTGGAGTTCTGTGAAAAATTAAAGCAACCATTTTACCCACGCTAATGCACAAAAAAACAGTTTTAGTGTTCGATAGCGCTTCCATCTTTACTTTTTATTTGGCATGAGCTATAGACAATAAAAACAATATTTCTTCATAGAAATATTATTTTTAAACCAAATCAAAAAAAAAAAAACTACCCATAGACTAGCTGAAAAAACTTAAAAAAATCAACTTGGTCGTTTATTCATTAGACGTTCAGATCTGACGATGTTTCGATGGGTAATCAGCACACAGTGTGAGTGCTACACAAGCTACGTTCGACTGTGTACCTACTACCTGTTAAATTAGTGTAGACATGCCTTTTTATAAAATACCACCTTTTGGAATGGAAATAGAATTATTTATTGTCATACAGTGTGGTACAGAAGATGTTATTGTCTACATTACCCGAGACTTGTCATAACCATGACGCGACGTGACAGTGAGTCGATAGTCGAGATATAATTTTTTTTATATACACTCATGGACAAATTTAGAGAAACGCAAAAAAAAGTTCGATTATGTTAAAAATTATTTATGTTGTTTAAAGAAAAATATTATATTTTTTTTTATTTTTAGGTAATCTACGCCCGGGGAATACTAGATGTATTTAATAAAGATGTTTCTTTTGAATAAATCGTTCCCCAGTATCAGCTGTGCTGGCCGCTCTCCGTAGTGTATCGCAGGATAATCTCCTAAAAAACATACTCTGAATTGTGAGAGAAAAGGAATATAGAGTGATCCGGTGCTTGTGCATACACTATAATGTTACCTGCACAGTCTCCTTAGAGTTCTTACCGCTTAATCGAAATTCTATACTAATATTATAAAGAGGAAAGATTTGATAGTTTGTTTCTTTAGAATATGCTCCGAAACTACTTGATCTATTTGAAAAATTCTTTCACCGTTGGGAAACTTCACTATTCCCGGATGATATAGTCTATATTTAATTATGAAGTTCCCACGGGTACGGGAGCTACGTGGGTAAAATCGCGAGTATAAAATATTATCGTGAAACAATACCCCATGTCCACACTATGGCTCACGGGCGCGCGCAATCAGCGTGCGATCGCCAACACAACACCCTCTTGATTCCAAATTCAATTTGCACCAATCAGGAGCCACTGTCTTCCCGCCTTTGGCTGTTGTTTTTTTTTAATATACCCTTGTCTCTGCCTGTTTGGGCCTTTTGGTGTTTTATGATGTTTGATATATTTTTTGTTTCTGTCTAGTGCGGTTTCTTTAGCGTTACTCCCGCTCCCGTAGGTACCTCTTTAGAAAATATAGCCTATTTACTCGTTGATTATGATGTTGTGTTTTAAGTTTTTTTTTTAAATTCATTCTACTTGATGAATTTATTCATTTTAAAGTAGCAAGTACCAATATTTAGTTATTGTTGCTTATAATTTATTGTAGACGCGGGTCTCGATCGCGGTACAATTTTAAGGCACATCATTACCTTTTTAATAATCCGACGTTTTTACATGGGTTTGCACCAGTCGTGGACACGGATAGACTGATGAGTGTCAACAACGGCGTCTTCGAACAGCGCGGGTTTCGGCAACCCCTCTTGGTCGCGTCTACTATAAATTATGTGTACAAATCGCGAAAGTTTAAAAACATTTATTGTTACTTAGTACTATAATTTAGTATTTAATTGAAATCCTAGCAGATTTTGTTGAAGTTATGCTTGAGTTTGGTAGCTATCAGTTTCATTCTTCTACAAGTCGTTAGTATACGACGCCCGTTGTATATTTTTTCATGAATATAAAAAAATCTTTTATCATTCAACTATTATATCGGGTATGTCGTTTTCAAGTTTAATAATAATAATAAGTTATGGCGTGACCAAGGGAAATAATTATTAATTTTTATATTGTATAAACTGTCTGCTGCCCGTGACTTCAATTATTATTGCGCAGTTTTCGAATATCAAACTTTGCCAACCGTTTTCATCTTCCGTTTTTCAATCAAAATTTTTGATTTCGGGACCCCTTTAACGGTTGAAATATTCTATCGCCCCCTTGTGCCATAGACAAACAAATAATTTTTTTTAAAGACTAAGTAAATGTTGTTTTTTTATTAAGATGAGAGAGTTCTAATGATAGAAAAAGTCAAAGATTATTGCTGGCAACCCCCCGAGTCTGGCTTCGCGACCCACATATTGAAAAACACTGCTCTAAGGTGTGGATTTTTTAGTTTATTTTTTATTATATTCTTACCTCACGTAGTTAACATAATCTCAAAGTTTCAGAGGTCTACTAACAACGGTGTACACCTCTGATAGATCCGTCCGTATTTTTTTTTCGGATGTACATATGTATTAAGTCTGTCTGTTTGTCACCTGGCTGTATCTAATGAACCGCGACAGCAAGACAGTTGAAATTTTCACAAATGATGTATTTCCATTGCCGCTATAACAACAAATAATAAAAATAAACCTTTTTTTTTGCCCTGATTTGCTCGAAAATAGTACGGAACCGTTCGTGCGCGAGTCCGACTCGGACTTGACCAGTATTTATTTTCTCTCTGTTTGTTTGACAGTGTCTGCCGCCTAATCTCCATAACTCTAGTAGGTGCCAACGCCTACGGGACTTGTAACTATTTTTAGAAAGCTTATACAATCCTTATTATATGCGGAAGATGTCGCGGCCAGCCCTCAAATAACATTAAAATATTTAAATAGATCGATAGACAAGAAAAACACCCCAAAAATCCAGTGCCAACAAACCCCAGCCCCCAAACAATGATGACAGTAAAGTAGCGAGTACAAACGCAAATAGTATCTCTCAAATCAAATTGAATACAGCACCGGGAGGAATATCAATATCAATATTTGATATTTGGTTTTGTAACGACATGACACCCCGATGCCGGGGAAATGGCGGGCTTTTTGACAGTTCGTTCGTCTATGGCATGAATTTATGTAAAAAAAGAATAGGTTTTACTATTTTTTTGTTTGTGGATTGTGTAAATAAATGGTTGGTGGTTTTGTTAGAATATAAAATAAAAACGAAGGATTCGTCATATCTTAAAATCGGACGCCTAAAAATCTTTAGTTGCCGTTAGGTACGTAGTACCTACACATTCTATTACCTAACAATAAAAAAAAAAAACCCAAAAATTAAAAAAAAACCCGAAAGACTCACAGAATAACATGTTATCATCAGTATTTGAAAATGGAATGCCAAAAAATGAAAATGTTCCCTCCCAACAATTGATCAGTCTACGTACATATTTATTTATTTTTAACTTTAGCACTATGCACTAAGGTTGTACAAGGTTGTATAGGGAATATATACCTACTGTAGTGGTAAATATACAATTAAAATCAAATTAATTCAACATTTAAATATTATACATTCATTTGACTTAAAGGCTAAGGAAGCGTTACAAGTCATTTACAAAAAAAAAAAAAACTAATCATCAATATTTGAAAATGGAATGCCGAAAAAATGAAAATGTTCCCTCCCCACAATTGATCAGTCTATGTACATATTACATTTAACCAAACCGAAGTAATAAATACTATAACGATCGCACCAACAGTAGTAGTTTAAACAAAAGACATCCATCACTGGTACACGCCCATCACACGTAGCTATAGTCCTGTCGTCAGAGACACATTTTTATTTCAATATTTAAAAAAAATATTTAATAAATACATCCGTGGCGTAGTTTAAATCTCGGAGGTCTGCAGGTCGAACAAGAAAATCTTTGTATAGATGCTAAGATTTATTTCCGGGTCTGGTTGTTGGTCCCGATTGTTATAACATCATCTAAAAAATTCTAAAAGATTTTTTTTCCTTACTATAATAGCGTAGCACCCTGGACATTGGGAACTGCTGGGGCCGCAAACAGATGGAATGGGCACTTTCTATCTGTGCAACAAAAATCAAAATATCATCAAAGTACAGAATTTTACCTGCTTTATAATAGAATAGAATAGAATAGAATATATGTTTATTTGCCAGAAACACGGTAGGTACAAAGATGTTACATAATTTGAGAACAAAATGTGTCGCCGCTTACGCAGCATGCAAACAGTTTTACAAAACTTACAAGATACAACTAATTAAGTTAGAATTTATGAGTCATACATTACATTATTAAATATCAAAATTTTACATAAATAATTATATCATTTACTTTTATTTTTTTCTTATACGAGTAACAGATGAAATAGTTTAGGTTTAATGCTGATTGCTAGTAAATCACGCAAAAAGTAATTAACTAATTTGATTTTAACAAAAGATTACTACTTTGCAAAGTTTTGCAGTCTACTAGTATTCTAGCTCCCCGTGATAAGCTAAAATGCTTGTGTTACGAGTGGGTTCACGTCGGTAGTGCAATGGGTGGGGATCGAACCGGCGATCACAAGATCACAAGTCTGAAGCCCTATCCATTGGGCTACGGCCGCTTGATTAGCATCAGATTCAAATTAAATGATAATATCTTTACTTCTATACTAATATATAAAGCTGGACAGTTGTTTCTTTGTTTGTTAGCTTAAAGGCGCTAATCTCTGCTCTGCTTAAGACTTCTTGACCGATTAGAAAAATTATTTCCTTTCAGTGTATCATATAGTTAGCCTATTGAGGAAGGCTTTAGGCTATATTTTATTATGAAATTCTTACGGGAATATGAGTTACGCACGCAGGAAACTAGTCGATTATTAGAACAACAATAAATTTCAATATTTTCTAACATATTATTTTAACAAAATATTTTATTAACCTACCTATGAATACAGCCCGCCGCAAGGTGTTAGACAGAGACGGCACTACCTCCGTCTCGCTCGCTGGCACCGGCTCGGAATACTGAACGAGTGAGTTTTTCCTCTGCAATTTATACACCACTTCAGAAGTTATGGTATTGTCTATGGTTTTAGGAAAATGGCGGGATAATTCCTGATTTCTGTTAACTAATTTTAACAAGATAATTGTAACTTTTATTTAAATTTTAGGTGTTATTATTTAATGTTTATGCATTCCCACCGCCGCTCCAGCGTATTCCGCGCTGGCGGTGGGATATGTGTCCATAGCGTGGTATGCTAACTCATACCACAAGGAGAGGATCCTACACCACTAAAACCCCTCGGGCGCTCCTTCGATCCGCCGTTGGCGGGGGTCGGGCACGCATAAGCGATCCGGCCCTCACATTATTATACCTAACATGTGAATATCGTGGTGAATTACACATCTATATATTTCTTGTTGTTGTGTATCTGTTTGTTTTCCCAAATAAATAAGTAGTGAATCTTTATAGAAAACTAGCTTCCCGCGCGCGGTTTCACCCGCGTAACTCCCGTTCCCGTGGGAAATTCATAATAAAATATAGCCTATGTCCTTTCTCAGGCTCTAGACTATATCTGTACCAAATTTCATTTAAATCGCTTCGGTAGTTAAGGCGTCATTGCGTAACAGACAGACAGAGTTACTTTCACATTTATAATATTAGTAAGGATAAGGATAAGGATTTGGTAAAAACATACTGTTTTATCAGGACTGTCCTCAAACGATACGTGAAACTGCTCCCCCTACTCCCTCTGCTCCCCTGCTTAATTTAGTGTTGTAAGCGAACTGTTACCAGTCCGATGTTGTTTAACTGTTTGTCTGTACGCATTTATATATATGTACATTCCATATATACGAGTAAATACATTTTTGTCGATCTGTCTTTCGATTTGTCAGACATCACAAATTTGTTCAAACAACCTCCGTAGCGTAGCGGTATTTGGCTCGCTTTCAATCTCGGAGGCCGTGGGTTCGATCCCCACGCTGGACAAGATATCGTTGTGTAAATTAAAAGATTTCTTTCAAGGCCTGGTTGGTTGAGGGCCTACCCTCCGTGCCTCGGAAAGCACGTTCAGCCATTGGTCCCGATTGTTATAACATCATCTATATTAATCGTATATCAAGGAACGGGCAGCAGCGTTTCCTTGTGTGGTACAACATAATACTGCGGTCACCTACCCGCCTGCCAAGCGTGGTGACTATGGCAAATACCCTCTCCCGGTAGGAGGCCCTTGTTCAGCAGTATACGGGCTGGTGATGATGATGATGATGACATTAGTATGCTGTTACTAATCAGCTCTTGTAGTAATGTTTATTGTCTATACATGCTGCTGCCCGCAACTTCATCCGCGTAAAATAAGAGTTTTATAAGATACTAGCGGCCCGCCCCGGCTTCGCACGGGTGGACTTTTATATCCTACCCCTGCCCTACCCTACCCCTACCCTAACCCTACCCTACCACTACCCTACCCCTACCCTACCCTACCCCTACCCTACCCCTACCCTACCCCTACCCTACCCCTACCCTACCCTAGCCCTACCCTACCCCTACCCTACCCTACCCCTACCCTACCCCTACCCCTACCCCTACCCCTACCCTACCCCTACCCTACCCCTACCCTACCCCTACCATACCCCTACCATACCCCTACCCTACCCCTACCCTACCCTACCCCTACCCTACCCTACCCCTACCCTAAATATTATTTAAAATTTGACACTGCGATGGTAGCGCCGTCTGTCGGATCCAATGTAAAACATTCCAAAATAAACAACTACTAATAAATTAAAAATTAATTAAAAAAACATTGTCCAGCGGACAAAATTGTGAATCTAAATCATTCCCAGATCCCCTTGAACACACACAAAAAATTTCATGAAAATCGGTCCAGTCGTTTGAGAGAAGTTCAGTGATATACACACTCACAGAAGAATTATATATATAAAGATATTACAATGAAAGTCCTGTCTGTCTGTTTGTTTGTCCGTTTTGGACAGACCGACAAATTAAAACGTGCCTTTATTATGCCTCGTAAATTTTACTATCTTCTAATGAAAGTCCCGTTAAAATGAATCCAGACGTTGCTGCGATTAGCCGCCACACCCAGACAGACAATATTTTAATTGTGTTTTTATAATTAGTACCCTATATTAACACATTTATATGCATTATTAGTCAAACATACATATTCATATATTTCATACTGTTTCTGTCTAACGTTCAACGCTGAATCACGTCGCTTTGAGCCGTAATTCCCACAGGTCAATTATAATGCAATTTTTTTTGACGATTTGCAATTCATGTGCAAAGATATCGCTGTCCTATTTTTTACGTAATAGGTCTGCTGTACTAAGCCTAAGCTGAGACGTTCCATACTGAGATCAATGAATGGGCAGGAAGACTAAAAAATATATTTAGTCTGTCAGTTAGATTACGAAAAAATATTGGATACCTACGTATTTTTTTAATATATCAAATCAATAAAAATTGACAAAGATACAGAGCAACAACAAACTATAAAGTTCAGGAGATGTGACGTCACTCCTAGGTAAAATTGTACCTATAAGTGACGTCACGCGAAATTTCAATGCGCTGTATCTTTTTAATTTATTGTTTGAACGAAAAAAATACGTGTCCAATATTTTTTGGCAATCTAACTGACGGACTAAATAGAATTTTTAGTCTACATGTCTATTAAATCATACTGCTACGCTGTAGCAGTTCCACGCTACGGCGTAGCAGACTAATAATTTAATTTTTAGTGGTGTAATATTCTTTGCTTATGCTGACTGCTACCTCCGTCGCGCCGTCAACATGGCATGTGACTTGCTGGAGGAACACGCACGCTCAATGTGTGGTAAGCCTTTCTTTATTATACCGTTTTTGTTTTTAAACATCTGCGTCCAAGGGTAACCTGAGCTGATCGAAGTTGTGCTGCCCATCCATTGGGTGTGATAAACAATGGTGGTTTATAGTGGCCGGAAATGCTGAACATGGGTCTGCCCACGATGGGGGTTGTACCATAGTCACCAGGCAGGACGGCCACCAACCATCCTGCCGAGGTAACACAAAGGGAAACACTGCTGTCTTTTGGCAGGACGGTTGGTGACCGCAGTTGTAATACAAAGGGAAGCACTCCTGCCTATTTCCCTGGTATACTTACGTTTGTTATAGATGATGATGATGATGATGTTATAGCAATCGGAACCAACGGCTTTACGTGCTTTGCAAGGTACGGAGGTTACATATCCCTTCAACTAACCCTACCGGGAATCCTGAGTCCGGCGCGGGGATCTAACCCATGACCTCTGAGATTTTAACGCGCGATTTTTATTACACCGCCACAGAGGTTGCTATGTTTACAAAAAAAAAAAAAACCAGACAAGTGCGAGTCGGACTCGCGCACGAAGGGTTCCGTACCATTTTCAAGTGCCTACCTGTTACCGTTATTGACATCGAGCAAAGAAGGACAAAAAAAAGATTGTTGTATGGACGCCCCCGTTAAATATTTTTGTCGAAATTTCACCTGTCTAGCTAACGCGGTTCTTGAGACACCGCCTGGTGACAGACAGACAGACAGACAGCGAAGTCTTAGTAATGTGGTGTGTTTTACCCTTCGGATACGGAACCCTAAAAACAACAAGATTCTGAGTTCAGGGGAAGTACCTTGTACGTATTAGCGGCATAAACTGTATCATTTGATTGCGTTGGCCTAGTAACCTGAGTATTAGATAAATGGGCTATATAACATTAAACAAATTTTCAAATCAATTCAGTAGGTACCTAGTTTTTGAGATTAGCGTGTTAAAGCAAACAACGATTTCACCCGCGTAACTCCCGTTCCCGTGGGAACTTCATAATTAAATATAGCCTATATTAATCAGTGATAATGTAGCATTCAAATGATGAAAGAATTTTTAAAATCGGTCAATTACTTTTTGAGCCATTTCGTTACAAACATACTTACATATATATCTTTCCTCTTTATAATATTAGTATAGATTTTGGAGCAGTACACAGAATAAAAGGTTTAATAATTTATGTAATAAAACCAAAAAGTGCAACATATCATCTATATATTTATTTATAATTTTCATTATTCATTACTTAGCATTATGATTAAGTATAATATATTACAGGACGCGACTTGAAAACATATACAGTTTACATTTATATTATTACTCTATAATATACCATCTGACCAGGGAAATGAGGAAATAAGTACTATACTAGAGCCATCACAAACGTGCGAACTGAGTCATAGTTTTTTTTTTTCGGATTGACATACGTAGTTAGCCACGAGGCTTTTGCTACTTCACCGGGCATAAAGGCGAGCAGAGCTCCAGCCTTAATAAACGGTTTAAAAATTACAAACTAAGCAACCTGCGAAAGAGGGCGCCCCCTGTGGGGCTTGGACCTCGACTCAGGGTCGCTGGCGATGAGATTGAGGGATGACGTTTATTATTTTAGGGGAGTTTTGTGCAACTGTCGCTCTACTTTACAGTTCGCGGGCTTCTCGGACTTCGCCTCTACGAGGGCATCGGATGGTTGTTTGCAAACTAAGGGTCAGGAGGACGAGGGGGGACGCGTCGCGTTCGCGGGCGTACTCTTCTCCGGCGGGTAGGATAAAGTGGTCACTGTGTAGTGGTGCTAGTTTCTTGCAGTCTTTTTACTGCTAGTTGGTAGATTGTTATCTCGTCGTCCGGGACTGAGTAAATCATTACCTACGTCATAGGAATGTGCCAATGCCGCGTCACTCGTTATCGATAAAGGATTCCGCTCGGACGCAGGTAGCTAGGACGCCGCGGTCGTTGATTATTTAATATTTTGCAATATTTCCTTAACCTTTCCATCATTACCTACTATTGACTATCGACAAATCTCTTTTTTATTGTAACACACAACCCTAGGACTGCGAGCGAGAGTTCCGATATGACTATAAGTGTGAGCGAGAGTTCAGATAAAAATGATTTATGACTCAGTTCGCACGTTTGAAATGGCTCTAGTATCGTTTATATTTAACAGATTAGACTTCAGCCTAATATTGGTGTGAGGAAAAATATTTATAATTTATTGAGCTGGGTATGGCCTATGTCAAGCTTTAGTTCTAGAGGAAGCCAAAACTGAATTTGGGCATACAGTGGCCGGGCCGGGCACGCATAAGCAGTCCGCTTATGCGTGCCCGGCCCTCGCCAACGGCGGATCGAAGGAGTGTCTGGGGGGTTTTAGTGGTGTAAGGTCCTCTCCTCGTGGTATGAGTTAGCATACCACACTATAGAGAGGGCGATTCGCACATATCCTACCGCCAGCGCGCGAATACGCTGCAGCGGCGGTGGGAAAGCGTAAATGCATTTCCCCCCGGACAACAAAAAAAATCAAAGGGGGTTCTCATTCGATAGTGCCATGTAAATGAATCAGCAAGGCTTCCGGCTTAGAATAGACCACCCCGTGTCTACCCATGGGTGTCGTAAAAGGCGACTAATAGACAAATGGCTGATGGATGGGCAGCAGCATCTATTAGCTCAAGGTTTACATCTTACTGCGATCATTAATCCGTCTGCCAAGCGTGGTGATTATGGCAATATCCCTCTACGATCCTGGCTTGCCAAGGTCTGTTAAAAGGAAGCCCATGTTCAGCAGTGGACGTAAACGGGCTGTTGATGATGAAGATGGAGGTCAAACAAGGTCGTTGAGAGATATTGCCATAATCAACCATGGCAGGCAGATTGGTGATCGCAGAAAGATGGTGAGTATCCTTGAGCTGATAGATACTGCTGCCTATCCATCAGCTGTATATGGCTTAGGGATCGTTCAAGTATTACGTAACGCAATTTAGGGGGGGGGAGTCTCGTAAAACGTTACGATGCGTTACGGGGGCGGGAGGGGGTCTTTCTTACAACACGTTACGTAACATTGTTTCTGAAAAATTAGGGAATTAAAACTCCCAAACCAAAACCAAATAAAATTAAAAGCCAAAAATTTATAAAAAATAAACAAAGTATGCAGGTGTTGCGAATTAAAATGCTCTTGTTTTATTTAGTAGATTAAAACCATACCAAGTGTAAAAACTATTACATAACTTTTTACGACTTTAGGGTAAAAATGATCACTTGAGTGTTACGTAACGTTTAGAGAGGGGGAGGGGGGTCCAGAAAAACGTTTCGGTGCGTTACAAGGGGGGGAGGGGGGTTCAAAAATCTTCAAAAATTGCGTTACGTAATACTTGAACGCTCCCTTAGTCGGCCGTCACGACAGCCATGGGAAGATATGGGATGGTATTTTCTATAGATCATTTCTTTTCCTTTATTAAGATTATTGCTGAAAGTAGACTATTTCTTCATATCCCTGGCACAAGTTAAAATTACAATAGTACATATATTATTTAAATTAGTGGCAAAACAACCATAAGCTAATACAAACCTATTTATTTAATACTACATAATATATAACTTAAATTTAATTTTTACAATTTTCATACAAATTATTTTCTTATAAATTAATAATACTGGTTAGAAAGATGTCTTTTGTTATTAAGTTATATTAATATATTTATAAAAAAAATACTAAATAAATGTCGATACATAACAAACAATAAATAATACTTAAAGTAGATATTTTTACTTATACAAGGTGTAACGGAAAGGGTATATACATAGAAAGGGCAAGGCTTTTTTGGATGATAACAAACGATATGGCAAGGGTTATTTAATCCTATCTCTACAAGTCCGGAAGTAATGATTTTTTTAAATTCATAGATACCAGAAACCAAACTTTTCAAATTGAAATAAATACATCACTAGCACTCAATCAGCTGATCGAAGTCAACGAACTATTTGCAAGTAAAAATAAACCTCTTACTCCTGGTATTTCTGAATAAAGGGTTCCGCATTTTTTATTTTTTGTTTGCAAAATAATACTGACTTTTTTTAATTTTATTTTGAGTTGAAACCCTTGCCATATCGTTTGTTATGATCCAAAGAAGCCTTGCTCTTTCTATGTATATACCCTTTGCGTTACACCTTGTACATACATACACCGAGATATTTTAACTCGTTTACGTCCACTGCTGAACATGGGCCTCCTCTTAACAGACCATGGCAAGCCAGGGTCCTGATATTTTTTTATTAGTAACCACTAAAAAATCTCGGTGCATATTAAGAAACATTCTTAATAAAATTCGATTCTTGATTCTGTATATTATAACACATAATAACTTACATTATTATATACATTTATAATTAATCCTTAAATATATTAAATTATTTATCACTACTAGTAGTAATTTACACTAATCTTGACTAGGAATGTTTAAAACTAACTTACCATTAGGTTTTAGTATTAGCTTTTAGTATACTCATTAATCCCTTAGGGGGATAATTCCAAAATAAAAACCATTGATCTCTATTGTAAAGACTCAACATTCAAAATAATATAATATAAACTAGATGCGGCCCGCGGTTTTACCCGCGTCACTCTGCTCCAGCGGGTCGTAGCGTGATATTTTGTAGCCTATATGATAATCCAGCTTATAAACTATCCGCTTGCAAACTTTCAGCCAAATCAATTCATTCGTTTTTGTGTGAAAGAGTAACAAACATACATACATTACATTTATAATATTTGTAGGATTGCTCATAAATGAGCCAATTCTCTTTGTCTTTATCCCCGTTTCCGTGGGAACTTCGTAATTAAATATAACCTATGTTACTCCTGGATAACGTAGCTTTCTAATGGTGAAATAATTTTTCAAATAGGACCAGTAGTTCCTGAGATTGGCGCGTTCAAGCTAACAAACTCTTCAGCTTTATAATATTGAGGAGTCTTATACGTAACTAGCTTCCCGCGCGCGGTTTCACCCGCGTAGCTCCCGTGTCCGTGGGAACTTCGTAATAAAATATAGTCTATAACCTTTCTCGATAAATGGACTATCTAATATTGAATGATTTTTTGAAATCAGACCAGTAGTTTCTGAGATTAGCGCGTTCAAACAAACAAACAAACATTAAATAGGTAATTAAATAGATATTTTGTTCTGAATGTTTAGTCTATGTAATACAGATCTATTATAAGTACAACAAAATAGTTCTAATACGAAAAGTCTATGAATAAGTGTACTTAACTAAATAACTATTGCCTCATTAAGCTATAGGAACCGATAAAATAGGGTTAAAATGTTCGCACTTTGGATATTTAATGGACTGTTAAAAGCGGTCGTAGCTCAATGGTTTGAGCGTCGGACTTGCGATCATGTGTTCGTCGGTTCCCAACCATTGCACTACCGACGTGAACCCACTCGTAACACAAGCATTTTAGCTTAGCACGACGGGTTAGCAAGAATACTAAGAGTAAAAAGAAATCTGATAGTTAAATTAAAAAAAATCACACCTGCTTACAATCGACACAACGGACCGCAGCGATACCCACGCTCTATAGTTTCCAGTATACTATAATAAGGTCAGATAAATAGGTATAAAGACTAAAAAAATCTATTCAGTCCGTCAGTTAGATAACCAAAAAATATTGGACATGTTTTTTTTTCGTTCAAACAAAATGACGAAGATACAGCGCGTTGAAATTTCGTGTGACGTCACTACTAGGTACAATAGGCTAGTTGACACATAATAATATGAAATTATGTTACAATGATATTTATTTCTAAAAGTATTTGTTTGTACCTAAATATAATAATTTCTGTTCATAAACCTTGAATATGTTTGTATAAACTCAATATGAAAATTATTTATTTTGTCTATGTCTTTAACTTCCGAAAACGCTATCAGCCATTTTGTGACGCCATACATCTTGTTAATAAACATGAACGCGATCCTTTTCTATTACACTTTATGAGTCATGACGTCATTCCTCTTGAACACAGATAATCTATATAGATCAACATGTCTGACATCGTTTTCGTTTCAAAATGTCAAGCCAATTTTAAATATTTATTTTAGTGCTTTCTAGATCTCAAATAAATGCCATATTTTTTTCTTGATCTAATTAAACCATTCGTGACCGTATAAAAATAATTTCAAAAAAGTGTCAACTAGCCTATTTTACCTAGTAGTGACGTCACAAGCCGTCACCTATTGTATCTCCTGAACTTTATAGTTTGTTGTTGTTCTGTATCTTTGTCAATTTTTATTGATTAATTATATTTTTTTAGTCTTCACGCCTATTGTATGTAAGTTTATTTTTATAGTTATATAAGTTTATCTCACATACAATAAAACTGTGAGGTCAAATGTCTGTAATTAGAAAAATAACGCTAACGAAGTAGGTAGGTACCTAAATAGAACACATCCAGATTTTTTTTTTCTCTGTCTGTACGGGCTAATCTCCAAAAATGTTGCACCGATTTAAATTAAATTTTGCATTTTGATACTTTACATCCCCGGTAAACATTTTAAATAATTTGAATCACAGAAAATTAATGAGTTCCCGTTGGATAGGTGTGACAATGTCGCGGGCATCAGGTAGTCTTAATATATATACGTTTTATCTTCTCTATTATAGTCTTAAATATCTGCAGTGTGAACATCTCAACATAAATTAATATACAAGTTAAAAGAAAACTGTAACTTAATCTCATACCACATAAGGCCTAAACATATCCATTGGTCGTCCACCATCTTGGTTCATAACGACTAAACCGCGCCTATTTTCCATATTCGAATTAAAATTTGCCGCCGCCATAGCTCGTTCTCTTTCCAGCGCGATAATTCTGTCCCTGTCTAACATTGGTTTGACAGCTGTCAGGTCTCCCGCCATCGGTTTTTCCGGTTCGTTGGGGATCTCTTTTGGTTTTTTGTCTTCGGGCTGTGGCGTGTCTTTGCTTTTCGTGTCTTGTTGTGCTTTTTTCGAGCGCTTCCATTTCATTCTTCGGTTTTGGAACCATATTTTTACCTGGTAACAAAAACTGGTGATTAAAAATATGTTAAATTAATAAAGTACTCACACAAATTACAGTATTACACACAGAGAGCATTTGCCATAGTCATCATGCTTGGCAGGCGGGCTCGTGACCGCAGTATTATGTTGTACCACACAAGGAAAAGCTGCTGCCCGTTCCTTGATATACGATTATTATAGACGATGTTACAACAATCGGGACCAACGGCTTAACGTGCTTTCCGAGGCACGGCGGGTAGTAACCTCAACCAAATTTTTTTTTCTTTGTGACAAAAATACTTGGCATTAAATCGTTCTAATCTCAATGTAAAATAAAGTATATTGTAATTAGGTTAATGAAATATTGTGATATTTATTATTTTTTAAAAGAGAGTTTTACTGAGATTTTTGGCAGTGTTTCTCAGTAGTCGCCACGTCACGCACTGAACACGGCACTTTTATTAGATAGTTTATACAATGACGCAATTTTTCTTTTGTATTTTTGTTTAGATGTAATTAGCTCAACTAATAGAGTACACGTATTTTGATATTGAAGTTTTATTTCGCACCCTTATGTTTTCATTTTAATTAAATAAAATCCCAATGGGTCGATTTGACTACGATACTATTTTCCCATGGTAATCTGGCCCACGCATTCGGCCCAGTTTTCCACTACTCTTTCTACTCCGTGTAATATGGGCCGCGGACCAGAGGCCAGTTTCCCCCTACGCCGAAAAAATATGACGATTCCAAACAAATGTATCTAACCATGTTTACGGAATAAATGAATTTTGAATTTGAATTTGAAACAAACCCGGAACTACAACCTTAAATGTTATAAACCTATTTAACTAGTCGATAAATTACATCGATAAATTCAACCTTTCATAGCAAAAAAATGAAAATCTCCTCTTCAAAAATGTCTCACATAGCCACCACAAGTATCTATCTATCGCCATATTTACATACAGACAGACAAACAAACATATTGTATACTTAATATCGAAATCCCCGCCTCTCATATCCAACCCCTCTGAGATTGCTATAAACCCTCATGTTTTAAACAGGTGTTATATCTGAGATGCACGGGGTGCGAAGACATTTATCTTTTAGCTGTAAACCGTAAGGGTGGGTTTTTAGAAGCAGTGGATAGCGTATTTGGTATTTCTTTGTAATTTATTTTTAATATTTATACTAAACTAGCTTCCCGCGCGCGGTTTCACCCGCGTAGCTCCCGTGCCCGTGGGAACTTTGTAATAAAATAGCCTATAACCTTCCTCGATAAATGGACTATCCAACACTGAAATATTTTTTTAAATCGGACCTTTAGTTCCAGACATTAGCGCGTTCAAACAAACAAACTCTGTAGCTTTATAAAATTAGTATAGATTTATACAGCTAGAGATTGTTTGTAAGCTTGAACGCGCTAAGCTCAGGAACTGCAGGTCCTATTAGAAAAATATATTTCAGTATTAGATAGGAACATATCGAGTACCATCACGCTAAAACCAGTTGGAGGTTTGAAAATCAGACAGCCCAAAGTAACTATTCCACGCAGACGATGCCGCGGGCTCAACCTAGTTATATATATAAAACAAAAACGTGTTAGTTACACCATTTCTAACTCCAAAAAGGCTAAACCTGTTTTAGATATTTTAAATTTTTTCTCGATTGGAATAAGATAAAGACTAAAAGTTTTTTTTCTTTGTTTTTTTTTTTTTTTAATTTTACAGAAATATTCCCTGCTTGGGGTCCGAACCCACGATCACCGAAGATATCAATCGAGCCTTTTACATAATACTACTCCACCGAGGTTTTGAACATGTAATAAACATTATATTTCAGTATTTGTAATAAAATCACAATCATTTTTATTTATTTTATAGAAATTGTTAAAATATAACAAAAAATCGCTGCCGACCCCGCTTATTTCATCACTCAAGCACCACCCCAACGTTTACGAGCGCCCCTGTAATCTTGACGTTTACAAATCCGCCATGACAGGTGCTTGGCGCCAAAATAAATGTCAAAATTGGGTCGGTTTACTGTCAAGTGGTTATTCGTCGGGTTTTGTGTTGTGATTGGGTGCTGATTTTTATTGTGGGAAAGAGAAGGAGTATAAAGGTACACGGCCCTTTTGTGTGCTGAATAAAGAACATGTTTTATAGGACTAAGCTCGTTTTAAATTTTGGAGGTAGTTGGTTCGATCCACCCCCGATTTGTGTAAAATAGAAGGTTATAGTTGGTTAAGGGACTACCCTCCATACCTTGGAAAGCACGTTAAGCCGTTGGTAGTGTTGGTACTGATTGTTATGACATCTGTCATCAACAATCGTATCCCAGGGAACGTGCAGCAGCGATTAATTGTATGTTACTACATAATACTGCGGTCACTAACCCGCCTTCCTAGCGTGGTAACTATGGAAGGAACCCTCTCTTAACCCATTTACGGCCACTGTACCTGATTGGGTACAGTTAAACTTCATTTATTTATAAAAATATAACGTAGGCTAACATATTTCCTTAATTAAATATGAATAGACGGTAATATAACAGATTTTTTGATATAGACAAAGAGTGGGTAGTTTTAATATTTTAGTGATTGTCATTTAGCAAAGTTACAATTCTGAAGATAACACAGGTAAGTCTTTTGAATTATCAATATTTTTTTATTCAACGTGTTAAATATTATTTTACGTGCTAAATATGATGAAATATATACTTGTTTATAATAATTATAAATATTTACCGACTGTTTTATTGTTTTCGCTGACATCTGTGAATATTTATATAGATTTACCTGATTGGATACAGTGGCCACTTAGGTATAAAAAATATGTTATGTCTTGATTTCAGATAAGTTCAACTAAACCATGAATCGACAAAATTTCAACTTCCCTAATCAATATTGTGGTCTGGAACAAGCTCTTCAAGCTATTTTAGAGATCAGTGATGATGATGCCGAATATGATTTGGCGATTATACCACCCGATCCTTCCATCGTCACTGACGAACAAGAGGGTATTGATGAGGACATGGAAGCTCACACATTACCCAGAGATGTACCGGGAAATATCGAGGTTTTTGTTCACGAAGAAGGCTCTGTATCTAGTGCTGGTGATAGCAGTGATGAGGAGCCACTAGCTGTAAAAAGACGACGTCGACAACAGCAGGAAAAATCATCAATTTGGCGCAAATGTTCAGCCTCTTATTCTTTCAGTTCTCAAGAGACTACGGATGTAGTGATACTGTTACAGTTTCGATTTTTACTGTGGAAAATCTCTTGATGCAACCACTGAGCCTTTGGGTTCAAGGGTTGTGAAGTCTTTACTTCAAAAATTAGACACTAATCCATCAAACCATAAAGTATTTTTTGATACCTTTTTTACAAATTGCAACCTATTGGTCGATTTACGGAATGCAGGATATTGTGCGACTGGAACTGTACGTGAAAATCGTACCAAAAAATGTCCTTTGACTAGTTCAAAAGACAAGAAAAAACAAGACAGAGCAAGCTTAGATCATAGATTTGACAAAGCCAATGAACTGTTACCTATTAGTTAGATGGAATAATAATAGCGTTTGCACTATGGCCACTAACTATGATAATATAGAACCAATGGGAACTGTAAAGCGATGGTGTCCATTGAAAAAGAAAAAGTAGATGTGAATATTCCCTTACTATTTCAAAATTATAATAAAGGCATGGGTGTAGTTGATGAATTAGATCAATCGATGGCGCTATACCGAATCGCAATTCATGGCAAAAAGTGGTGGTGGGTCATATTTACGTACATGGTGGATATGGCTGTGGCAAATGCATGGCGTTTGGATGTACTGAGCAACGAACAGCCTATGGATCAACTCTTGTTCCGTCGTAATATTGCCCGATACTATTTGAGGCAAGAAGTACATAAAAGAGCTCGGCCTTCTTCTTCTATGGTCGAGGGCTTACCACAAGATGGCTCAGGATACTTCCCAAAAAAATTGAGAAACCACTTCGTTGTGTTATTTGCCACTCAAGAGTACGCTGGGAGTGTAAAAAATGCCACAAGACCCTTTGCGTCGAAAAGCCCTGCTTGGAAAAATTTCACCTTTAAGTGGGCAGTGTACCCAATTGAGTACACCCCATAAAAACATAAAAAAAAAAAAAATTTCAACCTTTTTTTTTCATCTTGTACTTCTTATTACTTAATTGATTATAAAAATAAATAGTTTGAAACAAATACGTCTTTAATTTAGGTTTGGCCATTAATGGGTTAAGAGGAGGCCTATGTTCAGCAGTTAACGTTATACGGGCTGATGATGATAATGATGATAGTAAAATGTAATCACCTGTGTCTCCGTCAGCATGAGGCTGGTGGCCACCTCGAACCTCTTCGGTCTTGACAGGTACTTGTTCATGCGGAACTGCTTCTCCAGCTCCAGGAGTTGTTGGGATGTGAACGCGGTGCGAGGTCTCCGGGTCTTGCCTAGCAGCGCGTGGGGAGCACCTGGTGAAGAACAAGTATTGGTTAATTTAACTTATTGATAAGATCCTTTATTCCCGCTGTCCCCGTACGCCGTGTCCCCCGGGGACAGCGGTACTTCAATTAGGTAAATATTTAAAAATACTTCCCGTTGTCTCCGTACACTGTGAAGTAGATCAACTTACTAGTTAGTTGATAAACTAAAGAGGTTTCGGGTGGTTAAAAATATACCTAATGTAGTTCAACCGGACTTATTGAAGTTGAAGTTTTGTTTGGTTAGATTACGTCAAATGTCATAACAGTTAAGTAAATAATATAATAATTATGCGCGTTCACTGAAACTGGCAACTAAATTTAACGATTACTTCCCGCTGTCCCAGTAAATGTACGTTATGGGGACAACGGGAAATAAATTTAATTACGTCCCGCTGTCCCCGTGACGGGGGATATGCCATATGGGGACAACAGGAATAAAGTGATAAGATTAAGTTATAAGAGTTTTTTTTTTGTTTTAGCTTCGAGGTTTTAGGCAACTTCACCGAGCGTAATGGAGAACAGAGCCTCAGTCTAAATAAATGGTTTTAAAAACTTCAAACTAAGCAACCTGCGCAAGAGGGCGCCCACTGTGGGACTCCGATAACGGCTCAGGATGGTCTACCACGGACAGATTTGGAGATTATGAATTTAGTGGTTTTTGGAATTTTTATTTATGTACACACGGAATACAATATAACAAAAGAAGGATACATTAGCACAAAAGTACAGCTTATTACATTAGATTTTTTTTCCAGCTGACCCACGATAGGAAACAGTAAAATAAATGAATTTTTGTGCAACTCTTGCTCTACCTAACAGCTCACGGGGATCTCAGACTTCAGGTCTACGAGGGCATCGTAAAGTTACTACAAGATCGCTTCCTAGAACAATAATCTGTAACAAAACCTACAATTCAACCTATTGTCACCGCCTGCGAGACGCATTAATCAGCAAACAAAATAAATACAACACCACACTTGTTCATTCTTCCCCATTACCAAACTAAACAAATAAACCAACAAAAAGATTAATACAATTATCAAAATCCCGAAAAAAAAAGATGGCGACTCGCGCCAAAACTTGACAGATGCGTTCACGACATTATCGTGTTGTGTCAACACAACCAAATGTCATATTGTGTAACAACTGCTTAATCACAAAAGGACTTAACCACCAAATCATACCATCCATTTCATACTTTAATCTCTTATAATAGAGATCAAAATGGTATGGCAGATGTTAAGTATAAAATTCTACCTAGTCCCAATAGACTTTGGGCTTTATACTACAGTGGTAGAGATGAAATTTGTATAGCAGTTATTAAGTTAATACTCTTTTATGTTAAGTAAGGGTGAATATAATTAATAATTATAATTTTTACAAGCTTAGCGGGCGCGTTTGATGTGGCGCTGTTATATTTATGAAGGGAGAGTGTTGGAGTTTTATCGATATAATTTTATTGCTAATTGGATAGGTCTGTTTGAGTAATTAGATTATATTTGAGGATTACGTTCAATTGTTTTATTGAAGAGGTAATTCATTTGTGTGATTTCTATTGTACATACGTCACTCTGGCCAGATAAATATTGAAATAGTCTGTCATTTAGAAAAACAAATAAATCTGTTTCGAAATTTTACAAAAAAAGTTTTTTAATGTTCCGGCACCATGAGGATAACTATCGTAGATAGCCACGAGGCATTTTTATTTTTTAAAGTTTACTAGCAGAGTTTTGCTGTCTACTAGTATTCTTGCTAACCCCTCGTGCTAAGCTAAAATGCTTGTGTTACGAGTGGGTTCACGTCGGTAGTGCAATGGGTGGGGTTCGAACCGGCGACCTCAAGATCACAAGGCCGACGCCCTAGCCATTGGGCTACCTACGGCCGCTTTTACTATTTTATCGGCTAGAAAAGCTAGCAGGACCTTGTTATATTACTAGCAGTACCTGCAGTTTTAACCTCGTTTGATTTCTACTCAACTTCAGTGACCTGTCCACCATACAAACTTTATCTATACATAAGGTCTCTTATGGCACTTAAAATCAGGTTAGTTAATTGCGGACATAAAAAAAAATGTCAGTTCAAAATCCCGCCAACGTCTACGGCACACCCACTGCGTTAGTTTTTTTTAAAAAACAATAAACAAACACTTTGACATCAAAAATTAAACTTAAAAATGCATTAAAATCTACAGTATTCAATATACTTGCACTAAACACACAGGGAATCGTGCTTAAGTGGTAATAATGTGAATAAATAAATAAATATGATGTAGGCTGTACGTGACTTTCCTTTGCCTCGCTCGGTTTAAAATAATGTTTGACGTCTGTCATTTATTTGTTTATGGACGATAAAATTAAAGTCATTTTGGTATTATTTATAATTATATTTACTTACTTTACTATTTATTTACAATACTGACATTGTAATTACATGGGAATTAATTCAATTAAAGTTCTTTTCGTTATCCTACTAATATTAGAAACGCAAAAGTTTGTAAGAATATATGGATCTATGTTTGTTATTCTTTAACGCAAAAACTACTGAATGTATTTGACTGAATCTTTGCACGGGGATAGTAAATAAGCTCGTTTGAAATAATGAAATTTATTCAGCACTTAGGTATTTACATACACTTGTACTTGTCAAAATTACACTGTATAAGACTATATTAAACAAAAGTATCACTTAAGTAGCTAAAAACATTGTTAAAATTATTTGATATTACAGAATTTTTAATCAGTCTGTCCGTCTGTCGTACGATAACAACAAATGTACACATTATAGTAAGATACCTTAGAGGTAACAGGTCTAAGAATTCCAAGAATCCGGCCCAAGTCTAAGCGACATCCACCCTTAAGGGGTTAGGACCAACGCTCAGGGTGCCACTGGAGTAAAGAGTAGATTTACGAACAGTGGTGGTGATCGCTGGCACGAGATCACAGTTCGGGGAATAAGCAACAACGCGGTCCTTGGTCATGGTGTCGAGGATCCTACACTAGCTAACCTGCAACCTTTCACTAGCTACCTAAGTGGACGACGATTAACATTATAGGCTACAAAAATTCATACTCCGAGCCACTGGAACAGTATCGCGGTTATAACCGTCTGTGTTGTAGTGTATTGATATACATAAGTTGTGTAGAGGAACGGTTGTCAAAAAAAATGAAGATCTTCTTTGCCGGGCGAGGTGGTATGCCCGGCGGCCGACGGCCATTTGTTACTGTTCGGAACTTGTATAGGAATTTATTCTTCTTCTTCTTCTTCCTGCCCTTATCCCATATTACTTGGGGTCGGCGCAACACGTTTGCTTCTTCCATTCTGTCCTGTCAACCGTCACACTATCACTAATTCCTTTTTCTTTCATATTACACTTCACTCAATCCATCTGTGCAAGACCGCACAACCTTTTTATATATTTATATTGTCTATGTTTTTATACCTTTTCTATTTCCTGTCATTTTGATACTTATTATTAATATACTTTTGTTTCCAACTGAACCAACGGCTTTTTACTATTTCAGTCTTAAACACCATCCATATTTTCTTTGGCCATCCTCTCCCTCTCCATCCATCTACATGTATGTTGTATACAAAATAGATTATGGATATTTATTAAAATTTTTGCTACCCAGTTAACCACATACTTAATTTTAACATTTTGATTAATAATATAGACGACGACAGAATCTAGCTGGTCTTCATTCTCACGTTTTGAAATTTAATAATGTATAATTTAAAGTAGACGCGGTTCTTAATCGCTGTACAATTGTTAATGCAAAAACCATTAACACATTTTAAAAGTAATATGTCACATTTTAAAAAGACACACAAACCATAGAGGCAACCAAAAAGCAAAGCGCGCGAAACGAAAATTAAACAAATGAAGTAAGAATCGTCCGTCCCGACCGCGTGCAACACTTTTTATATATTTTAAATAATTACATAGTTACTACCGGCAATAAACCTATTATACATACAGTCCACTATTTCTTTCCACCTGGGCACAACAATTTTAAGGCAAATCATTAGCTTTTTAATAATCCGTCTATCCGTGACCATGACTGGTGTCCCCATGCTATTCAGACTCTCATCTACTTCAAATTATGTGTACAAATCACGAAAGTTTAAAAACAATTAACATCATCTTCGTATCTTTGTTTTCTCATTTTCAAACAATTAACATTAGCAAAATAGCTGCTAATTGCGGTTTTCATGTCCATATGTCACTGGCCACTAATAGCCTATCAATCATTCAATTCAATTTCAAATCCAATAAATAGAAACTGTTTTTTTTTTCTGTTCGACTTACGTAGTTAGCCCTGAGGCTTTTGCTACTTCACCCGGCATGAAGGCGAGCAGAGCTCCAGCCTTAATATATGGTTTAAAAACTACAAACTAAGCAACCTACGCAAGAACATAAATAGAAACATGATTTAAACACTGTATATAGGGTGACTGGTAATTAATGACCGATACCTAAACACATGATTGTGCTCTTGATAACAAACAACTTTTACTATGGCACCAAAACTGAAATCGCGAAATAAAATCAGCTTTTCCATACATTCATGTTCACATAACTAGTCAACATGGTAGGGAGCAACTGATTTTTTTTTCGCGATTTCAATTTTGGTGCCATAGTAAAAGTTGTTTGTTATTATGAGCACAATCATGTGTTTAGGTATCGGTCACTAATTACCAGTCACTCTATATAAAATTTAAAATATTTCTTTTTTGGTATTGACACCGTCCGCTCCGTACCTATATAGCCCCGAGGCTTTTGCTACTTCACCGGGCATAAGTCCGTGCTGTGACACAATATATTGTCACCAAAAGTCAAAACACAACACAAAAAACAACATCAACAATCACCCCAACTACTAGAAAATAAATCTCACGTCACATACGTATGTATATATGTGTAAATGCAATCCCCTAAACGTCTTGTGTTATTTATACGAAAAGTTGGCCGGATTTCAGAAGCTAACCTAATCGCTTAGCGCCAGATAAAGTGGCTCTACTTAGTAATATTAGTCGTAAGTTAAGAGGGGGAGTTGAGTAGTAATTTGCTAAATGTATTAACTGCTAGATGCGTTAGATATGCTACGTGTATTTATTGCTAGATGCGACTTTTTAGGGCTCCGTACCCGAAGTAAACAAATTGTACAAACGGGATCCTTTCACTATGACTTCGCTGTCTGTCTGTCACCAGGCTGTATCTCAGCCAGAACCGCGATAGCTAGACAGTGGCAATTTTCACTAATTATGTGTCTGTTGCCGCTATAACAACAAATACTAAAAATAAAATAAAATAAATATTTAAGAAAGCTAATAGTGTAATGTTGTTAACCTAGTCAATGGTACGGAACCCTCCTAGCGCCAGTCCGACTCGAACTTGGCCGGTTTTTTACTTGTATTTTATGCTAGATGCGTTAGTTATGCTACGTGTATTTACTGATAGATGCAATGATGTTGTATAAAAAGAGGTACATATGTCATACTCGTGGTTTGTTAAGACAAAATTTGTCCCTAGAGATTATACAGGACAGCATGAAAATTATCGTGTGCAAAAACGAGACAGACATTAAAGTGTGCTAATTAGCTTAGTTTCATGGTGCCATTTTTCAAATCCGGGTGCTGAATCTACCTATTTTTTACTATAAAATCATTGGCTAGATGTGCTTGTTTCACTGACCGTCTAGGTTAAAGATGTTTGATTGTCCATATTTATAGACACGGCGACCTAAAATACCTAAGTGGTAAAGTTATATACCAGTGGACTACTTACTAGATAAATTAACATGATAACATGGGCCTTGTCTTAACAGACCTTGGCAAGCCAGGGTCGTTAAGGGTGTTACCAGACCAATCGATCGGTCGTCGATTGATGCCATCGGTCGACGGATACCGGTCGACTAACCGATCGATGGTTATTTTTTTTTTTTTTTTTTTCTTTTTTTAAAAGACAACTCCCGCACTAGGGAAATAAATCCCTGTGTCGCGGGGGACTTTACAAACATACATTTCACGGACACAAAGTACACCCAGACTCAGAACAATTATTTGTGGTTCACACAAATAATTGTCCCGGGTGGGAATCGAACCCAGAACACCAGGTCCCAGAAGCAACTACCGTAACCACTGAGCCACCGGTGCAGATTGCCGGTCGATAGCATCGGTCGACGTTGATCGATGGGCAGCGGGTGACAAAGGGAAGCTCAAGCAGCTCGATAATCCATTCTACCATCGATCGACAATCAATACATTGGACTGGTTGAAAATGTCGACCGACGTTGACTAATCCATTCTACCGTCAATCGATGGCATCGATCGACGATCGATCGATTAGTGTGGTAACACCTTAACGGATATTGACATGTGGTCGGTTGTAATTTGACTTGAGTTGATAGATGCTGATGTCCATCCATCAGCTGTATATCCCTTAGTCACCTCTTACAACACCCATAGGAACATATTGGGTGGTTTATTCTAAGCCGGAAACTACCCGGTTTTTTCTTTCAGGGGCAAATGCATTTACGCTTCCCTTCCGCCGCTGCAACGTTTCTGCACCGTATATGGTGTGGCTTCGGTATGTGGGACTCGTCCTCTCCATAGCGGTGGTATGCTGATCGTACCATGAGAAGAGGACCCTACACCACTAAAACACCCCGGACACTCCTTCGACCCGCCGTTGGCGGTGGCCGGGCACGCATAAGCAATCCAACGCAATCCAGCGTGGGGCCTGTAGCAAATTCTGTCCGGAGGCCCCTCTTAGTAATGACTCAGAGTCGCTCTACGAGCTTTTTTTTAGGCCACCTACTGTGAAGTACCATGATTAGGATCCATAGTCTTATTTATAGGATCCAATTTCTTGCTTGCAATTTGGGCCTACCCGGTCAAGCCTAATCTAGTGCCTACATAACACAGAAAATCAGTACATATTTGTAGTAAACTATACAGAGAACTATTTCAGAGCAGTTTTCACACTATACCCCCTCCTCCAACACGTTTGCCGCACCAGCAATTGTCGAACAAATAATAAATCGCGAAGTGGAGCCACTTTGCATTGCACCCAAAGATTTATGGCGACTCCCTGCGTTGAATGTAAGGTACGCCTTTTAATCTAACGCTGTTGTGAGCCAGTTGTATAGGAGGTGCAGGTTCGATTTAAGCTACTTAATGCTTATATATCATCCTAGTAATTTTAATTGTTAAAGTTTTTTTTATTTATTTAAACTTTATGCTACAGGTCTGTACATAAGGCGGACTTAATGCCAAAAGGCATTATCTCCCAGTCAACCTTTGGGTTAAGGTGAAAAGTTAAGCGGTGCAAATAAAGACTAAGTAATAAAATTCAGAGAAAGATAAGAAGCCATTTAAATATTAATACTACATTTTTAATAAGACAGTCAAAAGGCTACATTAGCTATGCCCGTCATCGTTTTATCATCATTATAAGCCAGTATAACGTACATTGCTTCATCATCATTAGCTTTGAACATGGTACTGCTCAACATGGGCCTTCATCGAAAGGGAGTTTGCCATGATCATCAAGTTCGGCAAGTGGTTTGATACCCTCTCGACTATTAGTTTTTTACAAACTTTTTGTAAATAACCTTCCGATAACCAGTGGCGGATTTACCAGCAGGCTCAGTAGGCTGGAGCCTAGGGTGGCAGATTTTAGGGGGCGGCAAATTTGGCCCACATTTTTGTCTTACTGGAAAAGAAAATGTATACGTCTAAAATTTTCTAGATTTAAACATTTGAGACATTATGTAATAAGTAGGTAGGCTATATAATATTGAACAGAATACTCCAACGTCTGAAGAGTGCATCCTTCTCTACATGAATCTGACCTGCTGGTCAGCTTTTGGAATTAATTACCGCGTGCTGTGCCTCTTCCTTATACCAAATACTTTCAAAAACAAAATTTGGTGTGGGTAACTATAGGTAACTAGGTTAAGGTCTGTAGGGGCGGCAAAAATAGCCTACTGGCGGCAAATGTGTAAGTCCGCCACTGCCGATAACTTCCTCCATTCGAGAGAACAGCGAACTGTAAAGTATAGTGAAACAAAGCACACAAAAAAAAGTCATAATTCCTCCAATGATCGCTCTGAACGGAGGTCCATGTCCCACGACCTCTTGCGCAGGTTGCTTAGTTTGTTATTTCTAAACCAATCAATTGGGCTGGAGCTCTGCTCGCTTTTATATCCGCTTAAGTAGCAAAAGATGGCTAACAACATTTTTCCGTCTGAAAAAACTGAATCCCTTTTCTGATCCCAAACAAATGGATTAATAATTTGACATACATAGTGACATTTATAAAGCTAGCTCTACACCGTCAGAGTATACATAAGGCGGGCCACACAATAGCGTTAGGCCGCTCCGTCGAGCGCAAGACGGCAATCAACGTAATTCGATTCTCCCCCCCCCCTCCCCTCCTATATCACTTATATAAACAGTATTATTTAGGGGGACAGAAATATGGTGAGAGTTAGACGTGTACTTAATTTGGAATGGTGCAATTATTTTAAGGTTCGTATGAATTTTCGTGATTGCCTTTTGGGCTTGATTTTCCTCTTGATGTGTTTTCATATTTATGACAAATCATAAAGTGAATGTTTTTGTTCTTTGGGACTAATCCCTTCCACACTCCCGCCACTGTAAATCCTGTAAGCCAGGATCAACAGCGGCACACACGTAAGAGGCTCTTAGCTGTTAGGCTTAGGCTGGTCCCGGGACACCTAAATGTCTTGGATCCCGCATCGAATTTAATCAGAAAGTTTATAGCATGAATGCATGTTTGTTAATAATATAACTTCCGCGCGTGGTTTCACCCGCGTAACTCCACTTCCCATAAGAACTTCATAATTATATATACATAGCCTTCCTCGATAAATATCTAACAATGAAATATTGTGCGATGACGGGACATCACGATGATAATATAATATACATATAAACCTGCCTATTCTATATATTAAAACCGCATCAAAAATCCGTTGCATAGTTTTAAAGATCTAAGCATACATAGAGTCAGAAAGGCCGTGGGAAGCCACTTTGTTTTATATTATGTAGGGATTCATTTTACTTTCATTTCGCCTATAGATAGGTACATTTGAAGCTACTTTTAGTTGTATATTAATAATACAACAAATTTAATTATATATAAATTATTTTATTCAGCTTTATAACAAAAGGAGTTAATCTGAACTTTTCACTTCAATACTAAAAAAATATTGAATCTCGAATATGTCAATGTCAACATTTTATTTGTAAATAAAAAAAATATTCATATTGATAGTCCTCAAAACCCCGAATTTAAATCCACCCCAAAAATCCATAAAAATCGCGTAACACATGATTTGAATGTAACACTTTATTCTTGTACCCTATAACGAGGGCGATAACCACCATCTGGATATCTTGTTGACCCTAATTTGGTGCCAAATTGATCCTATTATAGTGCTTTGGCAGTTTCACGGGCTGGCAACTGACAATAGTTCGGGAGGGTTAACTTTTGATTGTCGACAAATGTTGACCGAAGGTTGACGGGCATAGCTAATGTAGCCTTTTGACTGTCTTGTTAAACATGTAGAGGTCTACAGACAAGCTGTATCTTCCTATGGGCGACTAAGGAACACACAGCTGATGGATGGGTAGCAAGTATACTCACCATCATACTGCGTTCACCTTCCCCCGACCCTTAGTTTGCAAAGAACCATCTGATGGCCTCGTAGACCCAAAGTCTAAGAAACCCTAGAACTGTAAAGTAGAGCGACAGTTGCACAAAACCCCCTAAAATACTAAAAGTCATAATCCCTCAATCTCATCGCCAGCGACCGTCCTGAGCCGAGGCCACACAGGGTGCGCCCTCTTGTGCAGGTTGCTTAGTTTGTAGTTTTTAAAACATTTATTAAGGCTGGAGCTTTGCCTGCCTTTATGGCCGGTGAAGTAGCAAAAGCCGTGACTAACTACATTAGTCCGGAAAAAAAAGAAAACTGCGATCACCATTCCGTCTGCAAAGCATGGTAATTATAGCATTATCCCTTAAAGATACTGGCTTGCAATAGTCCTTTACGTTCTCTGTTGAATATGGAACTGCTCATAACAGAACTTAGCAAGCCATGGTTTTGAGGGATATTGCCATAATAACTACGCTTGGCAGACGGATTGGTGATCGCTATAAGACAGTAGTTACTGTCTATCTATCTTGAGCTGATAGATTCTGTTGCCGATCCATCAACTGAGTGTCCATTTGTCGCCTTTTACGACACACATGGGAGGACATGGGGTGGTCTAGCTAGACCACCAGCTGGAAACGACGGCTGTCTCTTGAAGGCGTAACCCATAGCGCCTGGTAAAGAAGCAAAAGCCTCGTGGCTAAACACATAAGTCCACGCAAAAGAAAAATCTTACACACGAAACCTAGCACAATAATAATTAATACAACAAATGCATTAATTTAAACCTAAGCCAAATGGTGGACTACATAAATCTAATAGAAACTTGTTAATCATATGTCACCACTTCCTCCAGCTTACCCCTGACATCCACAAGCAAATCAAAACCGACCTTATTACAACTAAGTTAAGAAACACTTTTCTATAACACTGTGTAACGGATTAACTATCCATACATTCAAAAGAATAAAGACTTTATTTCTATACATATTAAGTTTATTATCGTATGGATGATAATTGTTCTTAGGGGATCGTAAACCTTAGGGAAAAATACATTTGTTAGTAAATTTGTTTGTTTTTATGGGTAAAATAAAACTGGTAGGGCGTTGCAAAGCTTTTGTGATGGGTTTGAATTAAATGGTGTCAATTAAATATGTTAATTGTGCTATAAATATTAAGTAGTTATATAGTTAATCGTTTTTGGAAAACTTCTATGGAGCGGTATAAGTGCTGGGCAAGAAATCTTTGTGTACTATCAGATTCCTTCTGATACTGGTTGATTGAGGGCTTCCCTCAGTGCTCTGGGTAGAACGTTAATCCGTTGGTCCCGACTGTACACATCACCTCGATTGTTACACTTTTTTTTTTTTAAGTTTACTGTCCAGTTTTACAAAATATTTATTCAAATTCACGTTAAATAAAACCTGCATCGTCAAATATCTTACTAAGGACTACACCGATAGCTCATTGGTTACGGTGTTGCTTCTGAGACTAGGTGTTCTAGATTCGATTTCCACCCGGAACAATTGTGCGTGAACCACAAATAGTTGTTTTGAGTCTGGGTGTGCTTTGTGTCCGTCAAATGTGTTTGTTAAGTGCCCCGCGACACGGGTAGATATTAATTACTTTAGTGCGGGAATTTGTCTTCAAACAATAATGTGGTTTTAAATAATAACAGTTTGTATGAGTAGTAGGGTTGACACCTTTTTTTGTTTTATATAGTACTTTTTACAAAACGTTGCTAAATATATAGTACTTTTGGGAAATTCAGGAAAACAAATAGTGCACACATTTATTTTAAATAATTATTCACGTGTATGATCCGATTAAGATTCTGGGCCCCTCCTAATGACTCAGAGTCGCTCAACGAGCTTTTTGTTTAGGCCTCCACCTTGTGAATTATTTGCATTTTTCATTGTTTTCATATGCCGCGCTGATAGTGCGGTCTTAATGGTTGAATGGGGGGAATTTTAGTTACGCATAAAAATATAGTAGGTACCTACTTTTTGTACTTTTTTTTTTAAATATACTGGAAGAGTTTTGCAGTCTACTAGTATACTTGTTAACCCCTCGTGCTAAGCAAAATGTGCTACGAGTGGGTTCACGTCGGTAGTGCAATGGGTGGGGTTCGAACCGGCGACCTCAAGATCACAAGTCCGACGCCCTAGCCATTGGGCTACGGCCGCTTTAATTATACATTATTTTTGTATAATATATAGTACATTTAACTGAAATATAGTACGATACTATATAATATAGTACGGGTACAAACCCTAATTAGTTGGGCGTATAATCATTTTAATGTATTTTCTCCATGTTTTTTGACATACATACAAACATACATAAATCACGCCTGTTTCCCAGCGGGGTAGGCAGAGACAATGGACCTCCACTTGCTACGTTCCCTACACACATCTTTCGCTTCATTCACTCTCATAACATTCTTCATACAAGCACGTCGGTTTAGGGTGGATCTTATTTGACCTTTTGCGGGGATGTCTCCGATTTGGTCAGAGAACGTTTTTTTAACTAATACATTATACTTAACACAGGAGTCGAAGCCAAGGGTATTTTTTCAACCCAACTGAGACAAAGACGGGGTGGTAACATACACGAGGGGAGGGGCGAGGCGTGGTTTGTTGGCGCATGCGTACTACCTTCTGCTTTGCCTACTATTGTGTTTTCGAGGAATTTGGTGGTCGACTGTTGTCTTTTCAGATCATTTTGAAGGAGTAAAAGAGAGGGGGTGATGTTATTTTTTTGGACAAGTCTTTTAAAGGTTGCATTATTAAGAAAAAAATAATAACAAAAGAAATTTGTGAGAGACACCAAAAGATTTAAGGTTGGTTTGTGTACCTTGAAAATAATAAGATCGGTACAAAAAATTATGAAAAAACGTATGTTATTTTAGATTTTTTTAAGATATTTTACTTTTTTGAAATGCTTCATACAATCATGTTAGCAGTATTATGTCGTAAGTCGTAACACACAAGGAAACGCTGCTGCCCGTTCCCTGGCATACGATTGTTATAGATGATAGGTTTTATAATAATCAGGACAAACGGCTTAACGTGCTTTCCGAGGCAGGGTTTATATATGAACCAATCACACTTGGAAAGTAAATCTAAGAATTTACACAAAGATTTCTTGTCCGGCGTGGGGATCAAACCCACGATCTCCGAGATTTAAAGCGAGACTTGTACCCTTACGATACGGAGGTTGTCAGATATCATATACCTACTCACAAAATTATGAACAAATAATAATTAGCTGTGTTTTTGCAACGGTACCGAACCCTTTTTGTAATGCTGATGAGATGTATATAATATATATATTTTTTAATATTTTTTTTTTATATAATTATATGTTTTACTAGCGGACCCGACAGACTAAGTCCTGCCACCCAAAAAAATTACATTACATACAAAAAAAATTAATCAAATCGGTCCAGCCGTTTTGTGAATCTAAGCCATCCAGGACGCCACCCAAACGCATACAAAAAAATCCACTCAAATCGGTCCACCCGTTTACCATTCTATAAAGGACATACAGACAAACATTTATTTTTATTTATATAGATTATTTATTTAGTTTTTTTTAACAGACTAGGGAAATAAATCCCTGCGTCGCCAAGTACCCCTCCTTATAAACACACAATTGACGGACACAAATCACACCCAGACTCAAAACTCTCCGTGGTCACACAAATATTATAATTGTCCCAGGAAGGAATCGGAAGTATCAGAAACAACTACCGTAACTGGTACTGTCAAAAATTAAAATACTAATGTTAGTTTCGCTTTAATTTAAGGTTAACTAAAGTACAGCCATTTAAACGTATCCAAAAGACATAAATATATTCTTACTTAACTAAAATATTGCTAAACCGACAGCTTTTCCCTAATAGTGTTGTGTTAACTTAACGCGTAACATTATCGATAACTGGCGACACATATCAGTCGTACCTCTTCAATACTTGCGGACCTGACAGATGTTGTCCTGCATGATAATATCTGCATGATAATATACTAGGTGATTTTTTTTACCGTCTTGGAAATAATATATAATTTAAAGCGGCCGTAGCCCAATGGCTAAGGGCGTCGGACTTGTGATCTCGAGGTCGCCGGTTCGAACCCCACCCATTGCACTACCGACGTGAACCCACTCGTTACACAAGCATTTTAGCTTAGCACGAGGGGTTAACAAGAATACTAGTAGACTTAAAAACACTGCTAGTAATATTAAAAAAAAAAAAAAAAAAATATTTGATATTTTTATGAAATAGATGTCTAAGGCATAGTTATTTTAAGGCATATAGTGAAAATCGTAACGGTAAAAATGTGTAACTAAGACCTATTTATAAGATAGGATAGACCTAGTTACGCTTTTTCGCTCACTCTTTTCATTCATGAGTGATTGCGGCCTAGGTATAATTTCTATGCACGCGCTATGTAGGGTGTATTTCTTATGAGTAATCTATTGGATTTTCGTTACTCTTAAAACCGAAATACTAGTATAAATATATTGTGGTCTATAGATTCTATTCCGCTTACACAACACACCATGATATTATCAAAACGGTAAAAACGTCACCCAGTGTATTATATTTATATACAAAGAAATTCATTCAAATCGATCCAGTCTTTTAGAGGAGTTGAGTGAAATACACACGTACAGTAGAATTATATATATAAAGAAGACTATAAAGTGGAAAGATTTGACTGTTTGTTTGCATTGAAAAGGCCCTAAAACGACTTGAAAAATTTAATAAAATCTTACACCATGAGAAGCTACACTATCCCCGAATGACATAGGCTATATTCAATTAAGAAGTTCCCACACGGGTACCGTCTTCACATTTAGTTCCAGTTTCGGCCGGACATATGTAGCCCTGGGGATTTTGCTACCTCACCGGGTATAAAGGCGAGTAGAGCTCCAGCCTAGATAAATGGTTTAAACACTACAAACTAAGCAACCTGCGCAAGAGGGCGTCCCCTGTTAGACTTGGACCTCGGCTCAGGGCAGTCGCTGACGGAGAGATTGAGGGATTATGGCTTTTAGTTTTTTTAGGGGAGTTTTGTGCAACTGTCACTCTACTTCACAGTTCGCGGGCCTCTCGGACTTCGGGCATCGGAAGGTTCTTAGCAAACTAAGGGTCGACAGGGACGGGCACCGTTAGTACCGTCCGCGTCTTTCAAACGTGTCGATATAAAATATATTTTATCGATAACATGCTATCGATGTTCCCGCCAGCCCTACAGTACGGGGATCTAATTTGCTAAGGGCCAGACCCTTTGTTTGCGCGAACAAATTGCTGCCTGATAATTGGCTTAAAGTCCCCCTGGGGATATGTGGGGTTCCAGTGTGAGCGGACATGGCAAATTTTTGGTTTAATATTCATATTAATAAGTTTTCTTGTTTATTGTGAGCTGACAAAGTGAATGTACCAGTGGCTCAGTGCTTCTGAGGCCAGGTGTTAGGGGTTCCATTCCCACACAAAACAACTATTCGTGTGGTGACAGATTGTTCTTGGTTTGGGTGTGCTTCGTGTCCGTGAATTATTTTTATGTAAAGTTCCGAGTCAATGGGAATTATTTCCCAAGTGCGGGAACGTTCTTTAGAGGTAGTGGAACTAAATGTGAACCATCCGATGCCCTCGAAGGCCCGAAGTCCAAGAGGCCCGCGAACTGTAAAGTAGAGCGACAGTTGCACAAAACCCCCTAAAATACTAAAAGTTCTAATCCCTCAATCTTATAGCCGGCGACCGCGCTGAGCCGAGGTCCAAGCCCATTAATTAAGGCTGAAGCTCTGCTCACTTTTATGCCCGGTGAAGTAGCAAAAGCCTCGTGGATAAAAACGTATGTCCGTCCGAAAAAAAGGAACTAAATGTGACATTATCATCATCAACAGCCCGTTTACGTCCACTGCTGAACATGGGCCTCCTCTTGAACACACCTTGGCAAGCCAGGATCGTTGAGGGATATTGCCATAATCACCACGCTTGGCAGACGGATTGGTGATCGCAGTAAGATGTAAACCTTGAGCTTATAGATGCTGCTGCCCATCCATCAGCCATGTGTCCCTTAGTCGCCTTTTACGACACCCATGGGAGGACATGGGGTGGTCTATTCTAAGCCGGAAACCATACGGCAATAATAAGAATCGTAAGTTGATCAACTTCTTGATGTTTTTTTGTTTTGTTACAACAGTAGTATAGTCTCGTTTGGTTAGGTTAGGTCAAGTGTCATAACAATTAAATAAATAATATACCTAATAATTATGCGCGTTCACTGAAACTGGCAACTAAATTTAACAATATGAGTGGCACGGAAGTTGAACAACTTACGCTTCTTATTATTTTCCGGTGACATTGTTAGATTGACAAAATAAACCCATAATTTCGTAGTTTCATAGCCAAGATAAAGCCTCCTACAACCTAGGGATAAGAACTTAGCTAAAATTATTATAGGGGTTAAAGTGCCCGTCCGTCGTAGTGACATTCCCCGTCGATTTTACATAGTTCTTTCATACAAATGTCATATTACTATATATTATATATACTATATATTACTAGCTCCCCGCGCGCGGTTTCACCCGCGTAACTCCCGTTCGCGTGGGTGCTTCAGAATTAAATATAGCCTATGTCATGCGAGGATAGTGTAGCTTTCCAACGGTGAAAGATTTTTTCAAATAGGTCTAGTAGTTTCGGAGACTATTCAATACAAACAAACAATCAAATCTTTCCTCTTTATAATATTAGTATAGATGTATAATATTGATTGATAAATGTTCTGTTATTAAGTTAAAATCATCCTTATTGCAGGAAACTACCATTATTTCGCAGTTTTATCGGCATAAAGTTACTACTCTACATAAGTGACTTTTTAATACTTTTTTTGCTAATTTAATTCCTGAAATCGGTCTAAGTCATCATCATCGTCATTATCAGCCCGTACAACGTCCACTACTGAATATGGGCCTCCTCCCGAGGGAAGGTTTTTGCCATTACGCGCGTTACGCGGGTGAAACCGCGAGCGGGAATAAATTGCGTCACAATTTTGAAGGCAAATCATTATCTTTTTTTATTTATTCAACATGTGTTAGGTGTTCGGTAAATTTTTAACAGTATTTTTTTCTAGTTCGTACGTTAACCACTTATCAAATCGCTTATTAAACCGCTCTCAATGGCAACCCATATCCGCCGTACAAATTACATTACGACCCTTACTGTTGATTTTTAAATCAAGTTTAAATTCTCCGACAAGATTCCTCTACTAATAATTTAGTTAATTACTTCATTAACATCTATTTAGTACGTTTGTTTATATAAAGAGTTTAAATAAGTCTATAACTAGGCGTCCGTGACAGGCATCACTCGCCAAAAATAGTAGATTATTTATCTAGGGAGCAAACAACTATTTTAAAGGCGAGAGTGTTTTTTTTAATCCAGAGCGGAGCGAAGGATTCTAGAGTAGAATTCTTAACTAGAATCCTGAGCGCAGCGAGGGATTAAAAAAAAAGGCTTAAAATAGTGTTGCTCCCGAGGTGGACACTCTACTTTTTATCACCCTCTATGAGAAAATAAGTAAGTGCAACTTATGAACAAGAATTTACTTACCTACAATGAAGAACCATAAGACATAAAATATAATTTTCATCAACTTTTTTTAAATTTGGCGCGCTCGCAGTTTTTCAGCCAGTCACATATTCAATACATTGTTCCCGCATGGTTTGTGATTCACCTCTTTGCTGATTGAAAAATTATTAGCAATATCCACATTCCAAATTCAAATCAATTTTGGTCCCTAAGGGATTAATGAGCTATTTTGGTCCCTGTTTACGAGGAATAAACTAGCTCTTTTTGAATAGATGTGATAAAAAAAAGTTTTTTATTTTTTTGCATACTTTGTCTTGTTTATTGCCAACACAATAATAATGCGTTTTTGACTCGAACTCACCTCTTTGTTGAATGATTAAAGGCGGAAACATATTGTTAAAACGCGACGCGACCTCATGAAACGCGACGCGTGTTGAGTCGAATCAAATAAAGCGGCCGTAGTCCAATGGCTAGGGCGTTGGACTTGTGATCTTGAGGTCGCCGGTACGAACCCCACCCATTGCACTACCGACGTGAACCCACTCGTAACACAAGCAATAGTTGTTTGTGCAAGTGTCGTTTTTCTGAACAGATTTATTATATAGTTACCAAAAATCACGTCGGTAGTGAAATGGGTTCGGGGTTCGAACCTGCGACCACATGATCGCTAGTCCGACGCCCTAGTCATTGGGCTACGGTCGCTTCTTAAGCTAATTTGAATGCCAGATTTTTATACCAAATAAATCCACCCAAAACCCGCAGCCAATAAATATAACTTCAAGGGTGCCCTAATTGCCCCACCATATGTCAAATAAGGCACCTGCTTCATGATCACTGATCAGTTTTATTGCCGAGTTTAATCGGCCGTTAAATATACATTAGTATGGGGTAACCATTTGATTATAGTGATTACGGGTAGATTAATATTACTTACTGGTTGCGCCCCGCGGTTTTACCCGCGTTACTCTGCTCCAGTGGGTCGGAGCGTAAATTTTGTAACCTATATGTTAAGCCAGCTTATATACTATCCTCGTGCAATCTTTCAGCCAAATCTATTCGGTAGTTTTTGTGTGAAAGAGTAACAAACATACATACAAACTTTTGCATTTAAAATATTACTAGCGACCCGCCCCGCCTCCGCACGGGTACAATTCTGATGTATCATACATATATACCATCCTCTTGAATCACTCTATCTATTTAAAAAAACCGCATCAAAATCGGTTGCGTAGTTTTAAAGATCTAAGCATACATAGGGACGGACAGACAGCGGGAAGCGACTTTATTTTATACTATGTAGTGAAGCAAATCTCAGGAAGTACTGGTCCGATTTTAAATATTCTTTCTGTGTTAGATAGACCATTTATCAAGGAAGGCTATAGGCTAAATTAAATTATGGAGTTCCAACGGGAATAGGAGAAACCGCGCGTAGAAAGCTATTCAATCATAAAGACACACGAGATACGCGCTTCGGTACACGCAAAATGTGGGGACAGCTTAAAATTTGCATTGTTCAAGATTAATACAAAATTATTGATTTGTGTGTAATCAGGTTTGTTTGTGTCATCATCATCATCATCACCTATTAACCCAATTAGTAAGTAGGAATAAAACTTTCGTGAGTGGTACACATATTTATATTAAGTAACCGGTTGTAATCACGGTTTGTCATCATCGGATATGTCCGACTAGTTTCGAGACCATCCCGAGGTCCATTCTCAAGGAGTACTCGACTCGACGGCGCGGCGCGGCGCCGGGCGACTGACTCGAAGTAACTCGAAACTAGTCGGACATATCCGATGATGATAACTACTCGTGAGTACAACCGGATAGTTAATATAAATATTAGTAGGTATAGATAAAACCTCACGCTACGAATTATTGCGGCAGAGTAGCGAACCAACGCGAGTGACACCGTGGGGCGCAGCTAGTTAAATTGTATGAATAATTAAATTCAATGCCTAATTTACACCCTAGCTGAGTCTAGCTAATAGTCCGTTTCACCCCTCATTTGTCTGTCAACATGTCACCTGTTTCAACACCAACCCCATTCCGACCCCTATTTAAAAATAGTTGTTAATCTCCAACCCCATTGATAATAAAATGCAAAAAAGTTAATGTTTACTCATTTTTATAATTGGGGCGTAATTGATAGGGGTTTTTTTAAGGGTTTATTTTTTTATTTTATAAATTTTGTAGAGCTTAAACTTAATCTTGTTGTAATCTTATGATGATATAAATAAAAGGGCAAATAAATATTATAATACGCAACCTCCGTAGCGTAGTGGTATATGGCTCGCTTTACCTCTCGGAGGTCGTGGGTCCCAATGCCGGACAAGAAATCTTTGTGTAAATTCTAAGATTTCTTTCTAGGTCTTGTTGGATGAGGGACTACCCTCCGTGCCTCGGAAATCGTCTATAATAATCGTATATCAAGGAACGGGCAGCAGCGTTTCCTTGTGTGATACAACATAATACTGCGGTCACCAACCCGGGTGACTATGGTGACTATGGCAAATCTCCTCCCTCATGTTAAGCAGTGGACGATATACGGGCTAATGATAATAATATATCAGTAGGTATATTATACTGAAATATTTAAAATTTACCATAAACTATAGAGTAACGTCAAAGTGACAATCGATATCAAAAAATGGTGACATATGCGCTAAATATGATTAGCCATTAGATAATATGTGTAAATGTTTACATTTTATTGGCGAGGGTAACTTGGTAAGGGTAACGGCGAGGGTAAATATAGTTAAATGAATTAGCCTGCACTTATTTTTATTGAGCAATTCGTTGATCGACTGTTACGATTGAAATGGCCGTGTTAAATTGTTAATTTATTGCGATTAAATTGAATATTAGTTTGAATAATTTGCATGATATTGTACTACTATTGTCACTATAGGCCTTATGAACAGGCTCAGAGTATCTCAACGATCTATGGAGAGGGCTATGCTCAGGGTTTATCTACGAGATCGAATCAGAAATGAGGAGATATGAGGAGAACGCGGGTTACCGACATAGCCCAACGGATTAGTTCGTTGAAGTGGCAGGCCATATAGCACGGAGAACAGATGGCCGTTGGGGCCGAAAAGTTCTCGAATTGAGACCGCGGATCGGCAAGCGTAGCTTAGGACGTCCACCTACTAGATGGACGGATGATCTAGTTAAGGCCGCGGGATCACGTTGGATGCAGGCCGCTTCTAACCGTAACAACTGGAGATCTATGAGGGAGGCCTATGTCCAGCAGTGGACGTCCTACGGCTGATATGATGATGATGATGATGTATATGTTACCGGAAAATAATACAAATCGTAAGGTGATCAAATTCGTGCCACTCATATTGTTAAATTTAGTTGCCAGTTTCAGTGAACGCGCATAATTATTATATTAATTACTTAATTGTTATGACACTTGACCTAACCTAACCAAACGAGACTATGCTAATGTTGTAACAAAACAGAAGACTTCAACTTCAATACCTAAGTCCTGTTGAACTCCATTGGTTTAGGTTTAGGTTTAGATTTTTTTAACCACCCGAAACCTCCTTAGCCTCCGTCCGTAGCCGTTGGTCAACTGTGTAGTTTATCAACTAAACAGTGGACCAACTTACTGGATTCTTATTATTTTCCGATGACATATAGGTACCTACCTACACAATAAGCTAGTTGACACATATGAAATTATGTTACAATGATGTTTATTTCTAAAAGTATTTGTCATATGGAACCTAAATATAATAATTTCTGTTCAAAAAACTTTAATATGTTTGTATAAAGTCAATATGAAAATTATTTCTTTTGTCTATGTCTTTAACTTCCGAAAACACTATCAGCCATTTTGTGACGTCATACGTCTCGTTAAAAAAATGCACGCGATCCTTTACTATTACACTTTCTGAGTCATGACGTCATCGATCTCGAACACAGATAATGTATATAGACCAACATGGCTGACATCGTTTTCATTTTTTAAATGTCAAGCCAATTTTAAAATATTTATTTTAGTGCTGTCAAGATCTCAAATGAATGCCATATTTTTTTCTTGATCTAGTAAAACCATTCTTAACCATATAGAAATAATTTCAAAAAGAGTCAACTTGCCTATTACTTACAGAATAAAATTTCTTCGAACATATTTTGTCTATGGCGCCTGTTTCTACCTTTTTTTCGCACGGACATTTTTGCATTCAGCCACGTGGGTTTTGCTACATCACTCTCGTAGCAAGTGGAAGGAATTAGTCCCTGCCTACCCCTATGGGAAAGAGGCGTGAATGTACGTGTATTAAGCGCAGGCCACACTGCCAGCGGGCGGGCGAGCGAGCTAGGCGGGCGGGCGAAGCGAGAGAAGGAAACTACTTATACAAACTATGCGGAATATTGGCGAGCTAAACTATGGGGTTCCTAACCTAACGAGGTGAACGAGTAGCTTCGCTGGAATCGTTGGCTTCGCTGGCATCGCTATCGTAGGTAAGTCGGTAGCTCGCGGTGTGAACCGAAGTATGTAAAAGATGTGAAACGATGTTCGCCCGCCTAGCAAGCTCGCCTTGCTTTTGGCAACGTGGCAACGTGGCTTGCGCTTTAAAATCACCTTTAATCTTAGCAACGATAGGAATAAATACAAGTAAGAACATTAATCATTTTGTTATCGATGATAAATATCGTATTTATCTTTATCCCAAATAAATGTGGTGTCAAAACGATCTAGATACATCGAAATGATGAAATAATATAAATCAATTCAGATATATTTGACATGCGGATCTGATTCCAACTGAAAAATAAATACGACATAGACAAAGATGAACCACTAGAGCCTGGCGTATCTATGGCGTATAATAGAGGCTTTAGTTTGTAGTTTATAAACCGCTAGCTGTGCCTGCGATTTTCTTTCCTCCCTTTAAACCCTATGTAGCCTATGTCCCTTCTCAGGTTCTACACTATCCGTGTACCAAATTTCAAGGAAATCGGTTCTGAAGTTTAGACGTGAAAGGGTGACAGACAGACAGAGATACTTTTATATATATATTTGCCTTGCTTGCCTTCATGCCTTAATGAGGTAACAAAAGCGTCGTGGCAAACTACATAGAAGTCCGTCTGAAAAAATGCTTCACTTAAGCGTTGTTTCTAACTCAAAACTACCTTCGTGAGCCATTTTCAGCAGTGGCTTATGATGAGTATAATTCATTTGTCACACCTATTATGATGTTGAAATACTTATAAAATATACCAGTTCTCATCGTTTTAAAATGATCGATTATTTTATTATCAATGACAGATTGAGATTAAGTGAGATGGAGATAAATATTTCGTTATTTGTTACTGATAATATTGAATGACTTGTAGAATAACAATCATGCAAGTAAGAAGTTTTTAGAATTAAAAATATTGTATTGTGATGAACAATAAAATATAACTAGACTAGCTGCGCCCCGTGTTACTCTGCTCCAGTGGGTCGGAGCGAGATGTTTTGGAGCCTATACGTTAAACTATCCGCGTGCAAACTTTCAGCCAAATCCATTCATTAGTTTTTGCGTTATAGAGTAATAACTTATTCATTCAGTTTTTGAGTTAAAGAGTAACAACTAGTTCATTATTTAAAATATCACTCTCCGACCCACTGGAGCAGAGTGACGCGGGTAAAACCTGCAGCTAGTCTTTTAATAATAAAACAGATAGAACAACACAGTGAAATAAAGTAAAGCATTGATTAAGTATATCATTTCAAAAATGAATTTCCACCTACCTCCTAACTCAGGTATCCTATGGTAAAACATGCCAGTTCTCGCCAACCACTCCAACTGCATATGATGGAGCACCCTGTCTCCCGGGTGATGGAAGGCGGACGGCAGCGGAGCCCCGGGCGGGACTCCGGGCTGTAGCTGAGGGTAGTTGAATAGGGCTGCTGATTGGGCAGCTACTAGGGCAGGGTTCTGGGGTAGAAGACCAGGCTTAGGGATGATACCTGTGAAGGAAATTGAATTTGCTATATTTTGTCGTTTTTAAAATATAAATGACTAATTTCCCGCGCGCGGTTTCACCCGCGTAACTCCCGTTCCCTTGGGAACTTCGGAATTAAATATAGCTCATGTCATCCGGGGATAGTGTTGCTTTCCAACGGTGAAAGAATTTTTCAAATCGGTCCAGTAGTTTATGAGCTTATTCAATACAAACAAACATTCAAATCTTTCCTCTTTATAATATTAGTATTGATATGCGGGTGAAATCGGGCACGGGAAAATAGTCTTAAAATAATCTATCTATACTAATATATATATAACTGAAGAGTTTGTTTGTGTATTTGCTTCAAAGCCTTTCTCGATAAATAGGCTATATGATAGTGATAGAATTTTTTCAATCGGATCTGTAATTTCTGAGATTAGCGCGTTCAAGCAAACTAACGAACTCTTCAGCTTTATATATTAGTACTAGCTTCATAATTAAATATAGCCTTCCTCGATAAATGAACAATCTTATACTGAAACACTTTTTTTTTAATCAGCCAAGTAATTCCTGAGATTACAGCGTTCAAGCAAACAAACTCTGTAGCTTTGTATATTAGTATAGATTACACCAATGGCTAAAGTGTTTATATTAACATACCGGTTGTACTCACGAGTCCATTCTCAAGGAGTAGTCGACTCGACGGCGCGGCGCCGGGCAATCGAGTCGACTACACCTTGAGAATGGACCTCTGGATGGTCTCGAAACTAGTCGGACATATCCGATATGTTAAGAAAATACATATAGGTATCACATCCAGCTTATTAAACAAGTATCAAATATAATTAAAAGAAATAAAAATCTCTCCATCCAACTCACCAGGCCGATAGCTCTCGTACTCCTCATTCCCTCCCTCAACCCCCGGAGATATGGGAGGGCTATAACTCCCCGATCTGTTCCCATCATCAGACCCTGGACTCGCAGACCGGCTGCTCTGACCGGACCGCGGGCTCCGCTGACCTGACCGAGGGCTTTCGCGACCGCATTTGTTGATCATATTCTGGTGGGAGATAAGTTATGATAAGATCCAGTTGTTTCATTGAATTCATCTTCATCAGCCTGTTGTGCTGCTGAACATAGGCCTCCCCCATTTATTTCCAGCGGGAACGATCGCTAGCGGCCTGCATCCACCGACACCCCGCGACCTTTATGAGGTCGGTCCACCGTGCAGGTAGTGTTTCATTGAATTGATAAAACATATTTAAAATGATTTTTGTTAATGCTTTATTTCTTCACTTAACCCGTAAAGGTCCAGTGCTGAATATGGACCTCCTCTTAATAGACCTTGGCAAGCCAGGGTCGTTGAGGGATATTGTCATAATCACCATGCTTGGCAGGCGGATTGGTGACTCCAGTTATTTTTTTTCGGACAGACATTCGTAGTCACCAGGCATAGAGGCGAGTAGAGCTCCAGCCTTAATAAATGGTGTAAAAATTACAAATTAAGCAAACTGGGCAAGAGGGCGCTCCCTGTGGGGCTTGGACCTCGGCTCAGGGCGGTCGCTGGCGATGAGATTGAAGGATTATAACTTTTAGTATTAAAGGAGAGTTTTGTGCAACTCTCGCTCTAATTTACAGTTCGCGGGCCTTTCGTACTTTGAATCTACGAGGGCATCGGAGAGTTCTTTGCAAACTAAGGGTCGGGAGGACGAGGGAGGACGCGTCGCGTTCGCGGGCGCACTCTTCTCTGTCGGGTCTGATAGAGTGGTATCTGTATAGTGGGGTGACTCCAATATTATGTTGTAATACACAGCAGGAAACGCAGTTGCCCGTTCCCTGGTATACGGTTGTTATAGATGATGTTATAGGTATAATAAAATGAAATAATAAAATAACGATAATTATTCAGCACTTAGGTATTTACATACACTTGTACTTGTCAGAATTACAATGTAAGACTATATGTAACAAAAGTATTACTGAAGTAGCTAAACAATGTTTACATTATTTAATCGTACAGATTTTATAATTCGTCTGTCCGTCTGACAAATTACTTTATACATATTATTGTAAGATGCTTACTTATAACAATCGGGACCAACGGCTTAACGTGCCTCGGCACGAAAGGTAGCCCCTCAACCAACCACGCCCGGAAAAAAATCTAAGAACTTACACAAAGCTTTCTTGTCCGGTGTCGGGATCGAACCCACGACCATCAACCCGACACCACGGAGCTTGTCACGCTCTGTACCTGCTACGAAGAAACTCGAGGGACGGATTCATAAACAGTGGCGTAACTAGGTGGGTAAGGGCCCCGGTGCATAGCTTCAAGAGCAGGCGAGTTGGCTGACCCACTCCTTTCAAAGCTTAGGTTAGAGGGCCCCCTGAGGTCCGGGGCCCTGGTGCACTGCACCACCTGGCCATACGATAGCTACGCCACTTTCATAAATAAACCAAAGGTTATAATTACCTGTTCAATTTGAGCATCATAGTTCTCCTGATATCTTCCAATATAGTTCTTATTATTATGTATTATTGTTAAGTACTTTTGCTGGGCCAATTGATCTTGCAAACTGTTCTCTGGCAACTGTCTTGACAACAAAGCGTCGATACAAAACGACTTTTTCTGCTGATTCAATATAGTTTTCTCTTCATCTTTATAGAATTTCATGTTCTTCGGACTGCTGGATCTGCTGTGGTCGGGGTTTGAGTCCTGGTCGATTTCTAGAGGCTTTTCTTCGGAGTCGCGGCGGTATATTCCGTGGAGAATTTGGGAGGACATCTTGTTGTTTGGGCGGGTGATTTTTTACATTGTTTACCTGTGAAAAAGAAGGCTAATTAAGTTTTATTTGGGGTTTGCTGGATTTATTTGCCCTTCAGGGGGGTATATCAGTATTTTAAATACAATACTAGAAGATTATACCACCGACGTGGAGCGCCGGGAGTCGAGCTGAAGCACTTTAAGGCGCAACGTACGCACTTTAAGTATTTATCGATGAATATGACGCAATATGGCATTTTTAACTGTTATACTAAAATAATTGTTTATTTAGCGAATATAAAAATCAACAACGGGTCTGATGTTAATATAAGCCTTAAAAGTTAATAGAATCAGTGGATCAAGGAATTTCAATACTATGATAAAAGTATAAAATTTAGATTACAGATAATCACAAGGTTTTTTTATGTTTTTGACCTAATGATGACTTAATATAGGTCTGTTATTGCCACTTACTTTCGCAAAATAAATATCACTACATAGTATAAAACAAAGTCGCTTTCTCTGTCCCTATATCCTTATGTATGCTTAAATATTAAAAACTACGCAACAGATTTTGATGCGGTTTTTTTAATAGATAGAGTTATTCAAGAGGAAGGTTTATATGTATGATACATCAGCATTGCACCCGTGCGGAGCCGGGGCGGGTCGCTAGTAACAGAGATAAGAAATGCCTTTTTTTTTTTTTCCTTTTGACTTACGTAGGTTGCCACGAGGCTTCACCGGGCATAAAGGCGAGCAGAGCTCCAGCTTTAATAAAAAATAAATGCCACTTTCCGAGAATTTCTCCGTTAAATACCTGAAGTGCGAACTTTGCGCCTTAAGAATCACGGAATTAAACGTTGTTATTGGATTTAATTGTTTTGAATTTTTACAATATTTAAGTCTATAGGTACCTATCTATATTAAATATAAAAAGCTGAAGAGTTTGTTTCCATTTTTGCTTGATCGCGCATATATCAGGAACAACTGGCCCGGAATAATTATTTCAGTGTTAGATAGCCAATTTATCGAGTAAGGCTATTAGCTTTATTCAATTATGAGATTCCCACGGGAACGGGAGTAACACGGGTTGACGTTTATTTGCAATAAAGTAGTAAAAACAATATATATAATCTTTGTCTGCATTAGGAATAACATATTATATACATTGCATAACAATTATAAAAAAAAAAAGTTATGTGTATGGCTTAATTTAAATATTTTTTACGACATTAAATAATTTTTGTCCGGGCGGAAATTGAAAACAAGACGGGTTCGATTCCCGCGACTTAAGGCGAGCCTAAGGTTGCGTAGAAATAGAAATAGTAGAAATATTCCTTAAAAATAATGTTATAGATTCAAATTTCAATATCGCATAACTAATAATTATAATTTATAAGTAAACGAACGATGACATAATTAAATAAAAAAGTGTTCGCGTTGAATTTGCACTGATCATGGCCGATCCGCCAAAAGTCAAATATTTGAAAATGGAACCTCGAATCCGAAAGCTATTTACACGTTCCGATATTTTATAGTTTATGATACGACCGAAAATGGCGGCGTTAGGGATTTTTACTGGTGTTTTATTTTTCAATATTAATTCATGTTATCAATACCTGCTCAATTATAAAGAGAAAAGATTTAATTGTTTGTTTGCTGTAGAGATGCGTTCTTTACGAAGTATATGTGGTTTAAAAGAAGATGTAGTGACAAAAATTTAAAAGAGTATGCTTAGGTGGTTGTGATTTAAAAGAGTATGCTTAGGCAGATGTGAGTGAAAACGCCGGGAGGGGACGCCCTAGAAGGACATACACTGACCTCATAGGTGATGTTCTTCAGAAAGGTCACAGGAAGGTGACAGTAAGGAAGGTGCGTAGTACTCGCAACCGACGTGCGTGTATGACCAGATGTATGAACGTGGACGACGCAAAGGGAGTGTGTAAGGATCGTAGCAGGTGGCGTTCTGTAGTTTCTGCCTACCCCCATGGGAGAAAGGCGTGATTATATGTATGTATGTATGCATTGAATAGGCTCCGGAATTACGGGACCAATTTAAAAAAATCTTTCACTATTAGAAAGCTACAGTACTAAGTATTTAATTTTAATTGTATGTAACATGGACTATATTTAATAACTAGCTTCCCGCGCGCGGTTTCACTCGCGTAACTTTAGTTCCCGTGGAAACTTCATAATTAAATATAGCCTATGTCATCCGGAGATAGTGTAGCTTTCCAACGGTGAATTTTTCAAATCGGTCCAGTAGTTTCGGAGCCTATTCAATACAAACAAACAAAAAAACAATCAAATCTCTCCTCTTTAAAATATAAGTATAATTAAAGTCAACATCTCTTTATTCATATAGACACATTTGAAATATTTTTAATCATGTTCTTATGATGCGTCTCTTTCTTTTACTACCACCAGTTCTGGACGTGGCAACTCTGAGAAGAACAGGCAAGAAACTCAGAGGAATCCTTTTTTTTTAATAAAGTTATTTTACAATTATTAATAAAGCAGTATTGTTTCAGAGCAACTCACTTCCAAGCAGTTTTGTTATTAACATAATCAGAAATTTTATAATAAGCCTTTTTACATAATTTATCTTTCACATATCGTTTAAACTTGTTTGTAGAAAGATCTCTAACATTATTAGGAAGTTTGTTGTAGAAGCGTATACATTGCCCTATAAGAGAATTGCACATTTTGTGGAGACGTGTAGCATGTAAAATGAGATTATGCTTAGATCTAGTATTAACATTATGAGTGTCGCTTTTTTTCTTAAAACTATCAATATTCTTATGAACATAAAAAAGGTTTTCATAGACATATTGTGATGCGACTGTAAGAATATTTAGTCTCTTTGAATTTCTCCCGTAGGGAAACTCGCTCTATAGATAGTTACAACATTAGACTTATTAACTAAGTATATTAATTTAGTCTTTACTGCTGTATTAATTTAATTTATAACTTTCTTTAGTTAAAGATAACTTTTAAAAACTTTAGCATATAATAAAACTCCTTAGTACCTACTACCTACCTTTTTTTTCGGATTGACATACGTAGTTAGCCATGAGGCTTTTGCTACTTCACCGGGCATAAAGGCGAGCAAAGCTCCAGCCTTAATAAATGGTTTAAAAACTACAAACTAAGCAACCTGCGCAAGAGGGCACCCCCTGTGGGGCTTGAACCTCGGCTCAGGGCGGTCGCTGGCGATGAAATTTAGGGATGACGTTTATACTATCTACCCATTGACGAACTATTTATTTTAATTTTATTGAGAATGTTATTATTTAGGCTTAATATATGGGTATGTTATGTTTAAAACAAAATAAAATATGAAAGATACCTATACATTACAAATAAATGCTAATGTTATTTTATTAACTTCTGAATTTAGGAATTTAAAGTAATTTGCCATTCAGTTTATACTTAGAATTATATTTATACGTATTATCTGGATTTACATACTATTCTAGATTTAAAGGGGAGCATAAATATGACGCGGTTGAAGCTACTATACACATACTTATAAATATATAGGAAGAGAAAATATTTGTTTGTTTGTTTATTACTAGCGACCGGCTTCGCACGGGTGTCATACATATAAACCTTCCTCTTGAATCACTCTATCAATTAAAAAAACCGCATCAAAATCTGTTGCGTAGTTTTAAAGATCTTAGCATACATAGGGACAGACAGCGGGAAGCTACTTTGTTTTATTCTATGTAGTGATGTTAACGGATTACTACTTACCTTTGGCGATATTCAACGGAGAGGCGTTAAATGTGCCATCGTTTTTGTTTTTTCACCTATAAAAAATTACCTTGATATGGCCTATTTTTGGTAGGCCACATTTTATGGCCTCTCTGTCAAATATCACCTACGGCCATTGTTTTAATATTTATAGAAATTGTACGAAACGGTAGAAATACGCGAACTTTGTTGCGGGCATATCAGCTAATGAATAGCGCAAAAATGATTTTAAATAGATCACCAATACACCTGGATCACCAAGTCACGTGACCAGCAAGATAAACGAATATATTAAAATGTCGATAAAGCGAACATTATTATCAATTATTATCACTGAGTAGCTTTTAATATAGTTAGTTAAATTGAGCCACCGAGCTTTATCAGATTATTAAATTTAATATATCAACTTAATTTTTATATCATTATAGATTAGATTTATTGAACTAACTCTGCCTTGCGGTTTTATCAAAGGATTACTACTTTTAGGTATGTCTGCGCCAGCGACCGCCCTTAGCCGAGTTCTAAGTCCCACAGGGGGCTACTTTTAAAGGTTAAACATATAATAAATGGGCTATCTAATACTGAAAGAATTTTTAAAATCGGACCAGTAATTCTTGAGATTAGCGCGTTGAAGCAAACAAACTTACTCTTCAGCTTTATATATTAATAGCAACCCGCCCGGCTTCGCACGGGTACCATGCTGATGTATCATACATATGAACCATCCTCTTGAATCACTCTATCTATTAAAAAAAACCGCATTAAAGTCTTTTGTGTAGTTTTAAACATCTAAGCATACATAGGGACGGACAGACAGCGGGAAGCGACTTTGTTTTATACTATGTAGTGAAGTATAGATTTAATAGGGCTGGAGCTCGCTTTTATGTCTGGTAAAGAAGCAAAAGCCTCGTAGCTAACTACGTAGGTCCGTCCGAAAAATTATCTGCGCCGGTGGCTCAAAACAAAGCATTGTGTTTGTTGCTTGATTTCAACGTGTGTTACTCTTGAATAAATTTATAGTAATTTTAATCGTCATGAAACATTTTTTGGCTAGATTCTTTAGACGTGCGATTTAACCCGCGTAATTCCTGTTCCCGTGGGAACTTCATAACAAAATATAGCCTATAGCCTTCCTCGATAAATAGACTATCTAACACTGAAAGAATTTTTCAATCGAACCAATCGTGCCTGAGATTGGCTCGTTCAAGCATACACATTTTTCAGCTTTATATATTAGTATGGCAACTTTAATATTCTTTGAGAAAATTGTATCAAACACTCAAGAAAGCGCGTGCTCCAAGGTACTTAAGTTGATGTCTAGTTTAGGTTTAAAACAGAATTGCGGAAAGGATGGAGTAAATTTATACATTTTAAACATTTTACGGCAAACACATACTAAATAAAAAAATTGAGATGATTAAATTATATCCACCGGAACGATCTGGACCTGCATATAAATAAAGGGCTTAATCATTCGGCCACAGTAAGGCCCAACCGGCTGCCGAATAATATTATAAACCCGAAAGTTTGTAAATATTGATGGATGGATGATGTTTGTTACTCTTTCACGCTAAAACTACTGAATGGATTTGGCTGATAGTTTGCACGCGGATAGTTTATAAGCTAGATTAACATATAGGCTACAAAATATCACACTCCGACCCACTGGAGCAGAGTGACTCGGGTAAAACCGCGAGGCGTAGCTCGTATTAGTATAGATTAGAATAGATTAGGGTGCGAAATTGTATACTCCTCCGTCCGCACAATTTTCGTAAAAAGTAGTAAAAAACGAATTTGGCAGTACAGCACTCTCTAATGCTTCGCATTACCTATGACACATATACTTAAATATTAGGTACACATATTGAAAATAAATGTATCTTAATATACGGTTTATGCGCCTTAATTTCCTCCCACGCAATCAAAAAGGAATCATTCCATTTTTAACATTTGACAGTTAATTAAAAAAAGAAAATAGCTTCCAGTTTCATCCAGTCATTCCACACTCTTTGCCAGTTTCCAGGAGTATATTGGCTATCCGGCTAAACGCTTTGCTTTTCTACGCGCGGTTTTGGTTTCCCCACATCGGGTAAATATTTGCTTGTGGCCCAATTATTGGGTTCGAGTTTGGGGTAGGTAATATTGACATACGTAAGCTTTTCGCTATGATTTTAATATGGTAATGGTAACTGGTGCATTGATTTGTTCGGTAAATGGTTGGGAAAGTAGAAAGATTACATGATACACGTCTCCACAAAATTAGCCGATCTTTGTGGGGCAATGTATACCCTTCTACAACATTTTTTTTTCGGTTGGACTTACGTAGGTAGCCATGAGGATTTTGCTACTTCACCGGGCATAAATGCGAGCAGAGCTCCAGCCTTAATAAATGGTTTAAAAACTACAATCTAAGCAACCTGCGCAAGAGGGCGCCCCCTGTGGGGCTTGGACCGCGGTTCAGGGCGGTCGCTAAAGGGAAGCTTGAGGGATTATGGGTTCTAGTTGTTTTTTAAGGGAAAACTGTCGCTCTACTTTACAGTTCGTGGGCCTTTTGGACTTGGGGTCTACGAAGGCATAGGTTCTTAAAAAACTAAGGATCGGGAGTGCAAGGGGACTTCTACAACAAACTTCCTAATAATGTAAGATATCTTTCTACAAACAAATTTAAGCGATATGTCAAAGAAGAATTATGTAAAGAAGCTTATTATAAAATTTCTGATTATGTTAGTGACAAAACTGCTTGGGAATGAGTTGCTCTGAAACAATACTGCTTTATTAATAATTGTAACATCAAATTTGTTTTAAAAAAGCATTACTCTGAGTTTCTTGCCAGTTTTTCTCAGAGTTGCCACGTCCAGAACTGGTGGTAGTAAAAGAAAGGGACGCGTTATAAGAACATGATTTATAACATTTTAAACGTGTCTATATGAATAAAGATTTTTTGACTTTAAATGACTAGCTAGAAGTCTAGTCTAGAAGCTAAAAGTCGTAGCTCAGCAGAGCTCCAGGCTCCTAGTCCTCAGAGAGGGTGTGTGAGGACTAAATCACTCTTAAATTTTGTAAATAAAAGATCCACTCTTTATAACTCTATATTATTGGACATAGAAACAATTTTATAATAAAACCAGATTCCCGCGTGCGGTCTCATCCGAGTAATTGCCGTTCCCGTGGCAACTACATAACTAAATATGGACTTACTCCTGGATAACGATAAGATTTAAAAATAAAATATTTATTTTATTCACGTCAACCTATTACAGGTAATTTTTTTTTTTTTTTTTTTTTTATTATTTTCTTGATTGCGTTTGACCCTAGTCTTGCCTGATGGTAAGCACAGACAGGGTCCTAGATGGAACACGCAATTCAAGTGACACCCTTTCGGGCTCTGGCTCTCACATACTCACTACGAAACACAGTAAAACTGTTTGGCGCAGGCCTTACATGTGAGGGTGGTTGCTAGCCAGGCGGATAATTAAATCCTACCATCAAGCGTGCTGGGTTTTGTCGACTTTTACGCCACGCGTTTTTTCCCAACGTGCGGGGAGGAAGTATTTTATTCTTAGCCGTCCTCCCACGGACAAAATAACAATAAGTAATAGTAAATAGTCAAAATATATTTTGGCTTATTCACATACTATGTTAAACGAATTAAGTTTATTCTATTATTGCTGCCTATTATACTAGTTTATACAGTTTTAACCTAAAAGCTCTGAGGTATAAAATAAAATATTATTTTAACTATTATTTTTATATCTATGATTGAATATTTGAAGTTCTGTCCTTTATGTATGTTATTATTTAGACGGATCATAAGTATATTGACAAACGCGCTTCAGTACCAATACGCCCCAACTGAGATTACCTGGCGAAACAAACTCAGTGGGTAATTCTACTGCCGGTTTCAGCGCGACCTCATCGAGACAATCCGAGGAAACATAATCATATAGACATGCATGTCCAAAAAGTTTTGGTCTAGTTACTTTTATTATTTAGTGATGATTTCTAATTATGAAAGATTTTTTGAAATCGATCCCGTAATACCGGAGCCTATTAACCGATACACAGACAATCAAATCTTTTCTCCTTATAATATTATATACTTGTAGTTTATATTATTATTAGCTCGAGCTCTTATTACATTCAATTAAACAAATCTATATGCAATTTTGTTATAAGAAATTCTTTTTTTTTAAACTTCCGTAAGTCGCAAAACGTGATTCGGAACCAAAATAGATAAAAGAAATATATGTTTAGTTAATATGTTTTTATTTTGCCCATAAAAGCGGTATGATATACATTACACCGTCCTGCTTACAATCAACGCAACAGACCGCAGTGAAATCCGCAATAGTACTTCACAAACTTTTCATTGACTATCAGAGTATCAAACATCTAAAAGCCTTCTTCATAACGATGCCTTTGAAGAAATTTTCAATTCTGGACTAAACTTAGGCATAAGTTAGGTATATTATTTACTATACTATTTACATCGAAAAACATTATGTACATCTGCAATCCACATGTTTAGTTAACGGAGTGTTTATCACTCAGGTGAACAAAGCGGAATCATTAACTCAGTTCAATTCACAGGTGAAATAAAGGGAATAATTAGGCATCTGTTTAGGTAGGGAATAACATTTTTTTTATAGTGTTACTTAATTACACATAAAGTCTAATACTATTTTGTGAATAAATAGATATTATGTGAATTGAAGAGACTAATAGTTCTACCTTGTTTACCTACCTGGGTGATATTACCATTAAAACGTTGAGTTTCTTTTTCCCGTGGCTAGGCTAAAAAATCTATAAAAAAATTTAAGGAAATGAAATATTTGTTCGCCATAGGTACCTACAATTTCTTTCATAATTCGATACATATGAAAATAAAATACTTTAGGTATCATTTATTAGATACTTGTCGTCGTTAATAAAGGATTTCATTAAACGTAAGTTAAAGTTAGTTAGAAGCTAAGTATATTATAGGTATAATACCTAGGTCTTTAAAACATTTAAACTACATAGGTATCTATAAGTTAGATCATGTTGGTATATATAATCAACGAAAATTAATTATCCCAATCAAACTAGGTAGGGACCAATTTACCTACTTTCCTTTTTTTACCTTTATAATAAATAAGTATTTCTATAATAAGTTACATTTAACTTGTAACTGTAGTTTATCATAAATTTCAAAGACAATATTATTTAATTTTGTAATATTAACTAAAAGTTATTATATTAGTTATACTACTTATGGTAAAAAAAGTAGTGACATATAAAAAGCACTCACCTAACACGACTTAAAAATATAAAACGAAAAAAAACAAAATGTCAAAATCACAGACAATAAAAAAAACACTTCACAACTTTTTTAAATCCCGAATTCGCACTGAACACACTCGTTAAGCCACTGTCCGCGACGTTCGGATATCCGTCCGAAAGCAGTAGTTACATAGAACTGAATTATTTTATTAAAAGCGTCGAAGCACCGATTATCGTCATTTTGTGTCGTGTGTGGACGAAACGGCTGGGCGGGCCCCCAATTTACGTAGACCTCCAAATTTACATAGATCACAAGTCAGTTTTATTACGTGGATAGGTCTTGTTATATTGGCTGTGAAATTGTCCCACCCCTTTGTGTTCCGTCTCTTTCTCAGTACGTATATCTCGTTCTAACCTATAGGATCACGCATGAGTTGTCTTATTCTCGGGTTTTGACTAACCGCAAAGGATTTTATGTTGGAACAAGCGAATAATGTACTTTAGTAAGGTTTTATCTTTTTAGATTGTTTTTCTTTAATGTTTAACGACGCGTTTAGACGGAGACTTTATTTTCTACGTTTTTTAGTATGCTAAGTGACGTAGCGCGTACCTTGGTTGGCAGATAATGATTGAGTTTCGTAGACCTAGACATTCTGAGTTGGATTAATTTTGGGATTGGAAATATTGGCATTAAAGATAGAAAAACCTTCCTATCTCTTAGCGTTGTAAAGAGCGGTGAAACAGCTTTTACCATTCAGCTTTTTTTTCGGATGGACGTATGATGATTATATATGATGATGTATGATGGTTAGCCACGAAGCTTTTGCTATTTCACCGGGCATTTAGGTGAGCAGGGCTCTAGCCTTATTCAATAGTTTATAAATAATAATTACAAACTAAGCAACCTGCGTAATATGGCGCTCCCGGTGGGACTAGGACCTTGGATCAGAGCGGTCACTGACGGAGGGATTGAGGGATTATAACTTAGTAGTTTAGGGGAGTTTTGTGCAACTGTAGCTCTACGTTACAGTTCGCGGGCCTCTAGGACTTCGGGTCTACGAGGGCATCGGGAAGTCCTTGCAAACTAAAGGTCGGGCATGTGAGATACTATTTTGCAGTGGACAATACACGCTGGCAATTAGGGCTTTAGTTACTGTCGGACTTGCGATCATGTGGTCGCCGGTTCTTTCCCCACCATTCCACTACCGATGTGAACCCACTAGTAACACAAACCTTTTAGCTTAGCACGAGGGGTTAACAAGAATACTTATGAAAAGTGCAAAAAACTCTGCAAGTAATCTTTATTTTTAAGAAAATATACAGAAATAGCTTTAGGGGTAGTATGCTTATCATACCACGAGAAGAGCCGAGAGGGCCTTCCCTCTGAAACCCCCCGGCTACACCTATCAGTCTACTGGTTAGTGAGAGCATCAGTTACAGTAGCTTCTGTGAACAAGCTTTGAAATAGAAGATATTAAAGAAAGAAAATACATATTATTTTAGCACAATACACAAGACCTAGATAGAGATACATAAAAAAAAACACATTAAAAAGTAATCTTGCACGTTCCGCCGAAAATGCCGCAGAGCTAGTAGCTCAGCTTATTGTTACAAACCTTTCGATGCCCTCGTAAACCCGAAGTGCGAGAGGCCCGCGAAAGCGACAGTTCCACAAAACTTCCCTCAAATACAAAAAGTCAAAATCCCTCAATCTCATCGCCAGCGACCGCCCTGAGCCGAGATCCAAGTCCCACATGGAACGCCCTCTTGCGCAGGTTGCTTAGTTTGTAGTGTTTAAACCATTTATCTAGGCTGGAGCTCTGCTCGCCTTTATGCCCGGTGAATTAGCAAAATCCTGCGTGGATAATAACATATTGTTATACTTGCCTTGCGGCTGTAGGTAACATTATGCTGAGCTGCTAGCCATTTGAACACGCTACATGTTTTGTACTATTAATCTATGCATTCCCTTTAATTGTGTACCTTTTTATTTTCTAATCTAATTTTTTTTGTGTTTTTTGTGTGTTCAATAAATGCTTTTTCTTTCTTTCTTTTAAAATACATAACAGCTCAAACGGAAATGGCGGTAAGTAAGGTATATTCAAAAATATCGGTTAAATTCAAAAATAAACAATTTAAGCGCCACAACAGCTCGTTATTAATAATATTATTGACGCCACAAACACAAATACATCAATATAACATTACGCTTATCGAAGTACGTGACATTTTGAAGTTTTGGACAATACTACAGAGGTGGGAAAGAGGGCTTATTGATTCGAATTATTATTTAACAAATATCACGGCAAGCGGTAATATATTTAAAGTTTATATTGGAAACTAATCTCGTATCGACATGACTATGTCTTCGCAAATACGTTTCCACGGGGCCGGGAGTTACGCGCGTGAAACCGCGTGTGTAAAACGATGTATCAATATTTTTTCACTCAATTGTCATTATCGAAATCATCACTGAGTACTTGTTCACGTCAAGCGACGTGGCGGCGCAGTTACACTCGCGCAAATTATTAGTGTTTCTCTACTATATTAAGTAGGTATTATACATGTAAACATTCCGTTTGAATAGGTCTATCTATTAAAAAAATCTGGTCAAGTGCGAGTCGGACTCGCGCACGTAGGGTTCCTTGCCATTTTCAAGCGTCTACTTGCTGTGTACTTGCCGTTATTGATATCGAGTAAAAAAGAGCAAAAAAAAAGTTTGTTGTATGGGAGCCCCCCTTAAATATTTATTTTATTTTATTTTTAGTATTTGTTGTTAAAGCGGCTATAAAAATACAACATCTGTGAAAATTTCGTTATCGCGGTTCTTGAGATACAGCCTGGTGACAGACAGACAGCGAAGTCTTAGTAATAGGGTCCCGATTTTGCCCCTCTCGGGTACGTAATCCCAAAAACGGCATCAAAATCCGTTACGTAGTTAACGATCTAAGCATACATAGGGACAGGCAGGCAGCGGGAAGTGATTTTATTTTAACTATTTTGCTATGCCCGACTGGCTTCATAATTGGTATCACATTTATAATGCTAAAACACCTGTAAACCCATAGTGAAATACATTAAAGTATTATCAAAATCATAGACAAATCGTTACGAAATTAAATATCCGAAATTCCATAGACAAGACGAGTCCTTAATCAAAAAAATCAACATGGCGGTAACCAAAACAGTTTCCCGCCCAAATACGCACAATCTACATAAAATTATATAATGTCGCACAAATTAGTCCGTCAGGAGCGCAATTAATATAAGCAGTCTACAGGGAGGGGGCGTACAAAATGGATGAAAATTTCGTTTAATTTTCAACTTAAATTGCCGCCATTACAGAAGATTGCATAGACAATCGTCCCTCGTTATAAAAGAGGCTTGAATTATTCTTGTGTTTTGAACGGGGTTGCGTTTTAGAATAGCGTAGTTGAAACGCTTTAATTAAAATGGGGATGCTAATGTGTATTTTGCTTTTTGGCTCGTTAAAGAGTTTGAATTTTAATACAATTAAATTAATTGTAATTAATCATATGTATTCGTTAAGCTTCAGTCTCCGAGGTGTAGTAGTATAAATTCCTTTAAGTCAAAGGACCAGCGTGGGGACCAAGCTGGACAAGAAATAAAAAAAAAATAACATTTAAATTTTGACCGGATTTCAATATAGAATCTGTCAAAAATAACAAATCGCGCCTTTAATTTGATAGTGGCCCAAAACCAGACGTGTCGCTTTTTGATAATGAGTTTTAGATACCTAGATTTATAGATCAATTTGCTTTAAACAACTTTTTTTTTTGGTTGACTATCAAATGAATGCTGCGAAATATTCGTCTGATATTTTTTATCTAATAATTGAAAAATGTTAGCAGCATGTATATTATATGTAACTTTGTGGAAAAGGTAATTAATATTATAATTACTCCTTTTCTAAAAACTTACATTTAAAATAAAATGCCTAAACACATAAAACATACCTATATTAAAAACCCTTAACTTAAATAAATCAATCACTTAGTAACAAAAGTCATTGACACACACGAAAAAAACAACAAAATTCGCCATCTTAATCTAACAAAAACAAAAAGAAAAACGTATATTCGTCTCTTTCTTACACATTATATCATTCGGCAAAAAGTTCCCGCCTTACGTTGAAACAATGGAGAAAAAATACACTCATCTCTTTCTAGCGGTTAGTAAAATGGCGAAATAATATTCCTTTTACAGTCGGTAACGATGTGGTAAGTAGCTGTTTTTATTTATTTTGCAACTAGCTCTGGTTTCAGGATTTATATTGTATTTTAGAGTAATTATTAAACATAAGATGTATGTCTCGCCTTAAGCCTCGGAGGTTACGGATTCGATCCCCACACCGGACAAGAAATCTTTGTATAAATTTTAAGATTTCTTTCCGGGTCTGTTTGTTTGAGGGACTAACTAAAGCACGTTAATCCGTTGGTCCCGATTGTTATAACATCATCAATAACAATTGCATACCTACTTTACTTACCAAGGAACGGGCAGCAGTGTTTCCATGGCATAATACTGCGGTCACCAATCCGCCTGCCAAGCGTCGTGACGATGGCAAATAGGTACCCTCCTCGGGAGGAGACCCATTTTTTTTTTGTTTATATACACACATAACACTTACAAATAAAGAAATACGTAAAAAGAACACATGATACAAAGGTACAGCTTATTTCAATAAACAAAATAATACAGTAACAATATAATAAGGTGTTATTTCATATGTCAAAAAATATTTTCTTAATTTAGTTTTCAAGGGCAAACCTCAATTAGCTTTATTTGATTTTCAACCTTATTATTAGCTATTGTCACTTACGCGGCATTGCACCTATCATCGACGGTGGGATAATAAAAACATTTTTATCGAAGTCATAGTCATATCGTTACGTGATTATCCTCCTCTTTTATGACCGGTGAAATAGCAAAAGCCTTGTGGCAGTAGCGACATCTACAGTAGCCGGTCAAACTACAAGAAGACAAGCAGCGCCATCTACCGCCTAGCATCCCAACTAACCTGTATCGCGCAATACAAGTCCGCAAGCCAATTCGAACATATACGAGTTCCGAACAGTAACAAATGGCCGTCGGTCGCCGGGCACACCACCTCGCCCGGCAAAGAAGATCTTCATTTTCTGTGGAGGAACACCACCAACCGTTCCTCTACATGGCTTACTACGTAAATCTCCGTCTAAAGAAACAAACGAAGAAAACAAATATTAAAAAAAAACTAGCTTCCCGCGCGCGGATTCACCCACGTAACTCCCGTTTCGGTTGGAAATTTATAATCAAATATAGGTCTTACTCGATGGGGCCGGCGAACTTAGGGTCGCTGGCGAGAAAGTGTGGCGCCGAATCAAATTCCTAGGTTCGGCGCCACAGCGCTACCAAAGATAGCGCGAGAACGCCTCGCAGCGTTATAAAATACGCTGCCCTTGGGGTCGCGGCGGTCATTTCTCAGCGATCCCGGGAAGAGGTAACCAGTTGTAGCCGCTGGTTACCTACCTATGCGCAAAGGCGCAGGGGAGGGGCCCAATTATTGCCCCTCCCGAGAGGAGTCTCAATCATCGAGACTAGACGCATGGCGGTGGTCCTGGTTGTCGATCATTTCGAGTGCCCGGGGCCACCGTCAGATGTGTCCGAGGCTGGCTACCGTGGTGGTTTTAGTGGGTACCGGATGCCCCGGCTCGCTCGCTACATAGAGCCGGGTGCAAGTGAAGAAGTCCCACACTCCCCCACCGTCTTTCCCCAAGACGGTGGGAAGTCTATCAAAGATTTCCACCACGTAAAAAAAAAAAAAAAAGTTCTTACTCGATAAATGAGCTAGCTAACACTGAAATAATTTTTCTAATAGGTTCAGTAGTTAGTTGAGATTAGCGCGTTTAAGCAAACAAACTCTTCAGCGTTATATATTAGTAGGTATCATCATTATCAGCCCGTATAACCTCCACTGCTGAACATGGGCCTCCTCCCGAGGGAAGGTTTTCACCATAGTCACCACGCTTGGCAAGCGGTTTTGTAACCGCAGTAATATGTTGTATCACACAAGGAAACGCTGCTGCCCGTTCCTTGATACCTATGCGATTATTATAGATGATGATATAACAATCGGGACCAACGGCTTGTCGTACCAACCAGACTGGAAAGAAATCTTAGAATTTACACAAAGATTTCCTGTCCGGCGTGGGGTTCGAACCCACGACCTCCGAGTTTTAAAGCGAGCCAAATAACGCTACCCGACGGAGGTTGTTGAGAGTAAGTAAGTGAGAGGTATAAGATATTGTTATTGAGATCATTTTTTATTCATTTCAAGATCAAACATACTAAAAATGGCTTCCAAAAATCACCCTTGTCAAGTGAATAGATACAACGTTGATGTCTGCCATTACACTAAGTAAATAAGATTGGGTTCACAAACATTTAGTCGCGTTGTTAAGTTATCTTGAGATAACTGTCATCTCCTGTCACAATGACTCACGATCTAATGTCCCAATCACTTGGGTATTTTCATTTGTTCGGTGTTGCCAGATGGTTGTTGAAAACTCCCTTAAATATCCGTCCAGTAGTTTTTGAGTTTATTCGTAACAAGCGTACATGCAAAAACACAAATCTGCCCAATATTAGTATAGATTTGACAGGAAAATAATACGAATCGTAAGATGATCAACTTTCTAGTTAGTTAATAAACGATGTTTCGGATGGTTTAAAAAAAATAACCTTAACCTAAACCAATGGAGTTGAACAGGTCTTATGAAAGTTAAAGTTTCTTTGTTTTGTTACCACAGCAGTATAGTCTCGTTTGGTTAGGTTAGATCAAGTGTCACCGAAAATGTAAGCGATACCCGGTGGCCCTCACACTCAAGGCGGAAGAAGGAGTACCCGGGGGGTTTTAGTGGCGGTAGGGTCCTCTCCTCGTGGTATGAGTAGCATACCACGCACTGGAGAGGGCGAGTCCCCACATATCCCACTGCCGGTTTCATAACGGCGGTGGTTGAATGCGTCAGAGCATTTCCCCCAGGTCAAAAAAAAAAAAAAAAATTAGATCAAGTGTCATAATAATTAAGTAAATAATGAAATAATTTTATGCGCATTCACTGAATCTGGTAACTATATTTAACAATATGAGTGGCACGAAAGTTGATCAACCTACTCATATTATTTTTTGGTGATACAGATAAATATTAAATTTGTGTCTATACAGGAGATCAGGTTTAAGAACTAAAAACTTAGCAATCTGCGCGGTTTGGATAATGGATAACTTGTGGTGGGGATATTGATCAATGTTACTTTTAGATTTTTAGGAGGGTGTTATGCATCCGTTGCTCTACTTCATATTCCACGGGCTTCTCGGACTACGGGTCTATAAAGGCAACAGCCATCGTGTCATTGACTTGGGACATTTCCACCAATTTCAATTTTATGTCAACAATTTTTTTACCCGATCCAGTATTCAAAACCGGTACTTCGCTATTTACGGTCGACCACATTACAGCTAGAACTATTTTTGGTAACTATATAATAAATCTGTTCAGAAAAACGATACTTGCACAGACAACTGTCGATTCTTATTCATAAATTTAGTCACGCATACTACCTCAATAGACTACCGATAATTGTCTATGTCCAATGGCTAGGGGCGTCGGACTTGTGATCTTGTGGTCGCCGATTCGATCCCCACCCATTGCACTACCGACGTGAACTCACTCGTAACACAATCATTTTTAGCTTAGCACGAGGAGTTAACAAGAATACGAGTAATACTACTTAGTCGACTGCAAAAAACTCTGCTAGTAATGCTTACTGCTTAACTGCTACTGCGTAAATGTTTCTTTATCAGCCCGCTTACGTCCAATGTTGAACGTGGGCCACCTCTTTAACTTCCGCCCGACGCTTAGTTTGCAAAGAACCATTCGATGCCCTCGTAGATCTGAAGTCCGAGAGGCCCGCGAACTGTAAAGTAGAGCGACAGTTGCACAAAACTCTCTAAAATACTAAAAGTCATAATGCCTCAATCTCATCGCCAGCTACCGCCCTGAGCCGAGGTCCAAGGTCCCCACAGGGGGCGCCCTCTTGCGCAAGTTGCTTAGTTTGTATTTTTTAAACCGTTTATTAAGGCTGGAACTGTGCTCGCATTTATGCCCGGTGAAGTAGCAAAAGCCTCGTGCGTGGCTAAATACGTAAGATCTTCCGAAAAAAAAAAACCTCCTATTTAAAAGACCTTGGCAAGCCAGGGTCGTTGAGAAATATTCCCGTAATCATGCATGGCAGGACGAGTGATGATCACAGTAAGATAAGAGTATCTTTGAGCTGATTTGTTCTACTGCCCATCCATCAGTTGTGCGTCCCTTAGTCATCTATTACGACACCCATAGAGATGGGGTCGCCATTCAAAGCCGGAAATAACACGGCCAATATGTGTTTATTCTAATGTATTACCCATAACTATGGTTAATATCTTGTAGCTGGCAACACACATCAAATATGGCGGACAAATTGACAGGTGTCACTGATAATGTCAAGTTAAGTATGAATTATTTGCTTTTTAATGTCTCTTTATCTATTATTTGTTGTCAAAATTATACAATTCACTAAATATAGTAACTTGATTGCAGAAAGTCGTAAAATACTTGTCAAACTTATGTCAATATGATCCTTATTTTCATAGAGCTAAGGTTGATATTTTACTACAACATGTAAATCTTGTGGTATACGATATTAGATTAGATTTTCTAATAAAAATATGTTATAATTTATCTCCATGTGAAGATTTTAAGATGTTATTTATTGATTACACGTCAAATCTTATAAAGATTAGGAAAATAAATATTGATATGATTTGCAATTGGGTCATAAGTCAAATCTATCGCGTCAGTCATGAAGCTCTTGCTACTTCAAAGGGCACGATGCGAATATAAAGTGATAAACGTCCTGAAGGCCGGAGGCCCCGGGGCAACAAAGGAGAAGAGGCCCTCTGGCCACAAAATACTAGTTTCCCTCTAAATGTGTAGCAAATTTGAAGTTTGTACCTACTTTTCAGGACGATTTGAATTCTGATATTTTACCGATTGTCTTATTTAAGTGAATAAGTAGGTATAGATAAATAACATTTATTACAATATTTAAGAACTGTGTCATTAACTATGATTCTACAAATAAAAGTTTAATATTGTAGGTAGTTAACTCGTCAGAATTTGAAAGATTTTAAATCTCTATTGTGGGGGCCCCTCTATTGTGGAGGCCCCGGGATAGTTGCCCTAGATGCCCTCCCTTAAATTCGGCCTTGACTTTAAAATTTAGCTAGACTCGTATTGGTTTTCATGAAATAATAATAATAAAATTAATTATCAATATCACCCACACTCCCATCACTGCAATCCTGTAAGCCAGTGGCACAGTGGCACACACTAGTAATGGCAATGAGCACCGAGGCTCACCAAGTCCCGGGAAAAAGTTAAACTGCCTTGGGACCCGCAACTATTTCATCAGAAAGAGATTACGAGGAGTATTTAAGACTTATGACCTAGGTCCCAAAATACTGGGCCGGATTGCTTAGCGTACCCGGCCCTCACCAACGGGTCCGCCGTTGGTGAGTGAGGAGGAGTGTCCGGGGGGGTTTTAGTCGTGTAGGGACCTCTCCCTCTCCTCTTGGTGTGACTAGCATACCACTCTATGTAGAGGGCGAGTCCCACATAACCCTTCGCCGGCGCGGGAACGCTGCAGCGGCGGAGGGGATGCGTAAATGCATTTCCCCAGAAAAAATAATAATACTGGCGGTTTAAGTAAATTCCTTACTACAGTCTTCTTATACCAAACAATGTTCAAGAAGTATCGTTTTTACTGCCATCTCCACACGGACCTTATCTGTCCCACTTCCCACTAAATGTGTATTAAATATCGAACCCCGGTGTTTGTGAGATCATTATCTGGGACAAACAAACGTAGGTACAACTGATAACGGGCTGTGGGAATACTGTGGGCTATAAGTTATCGGTATCTATACTAATACTAGCTTCATGCACGCGACTTCACCCGCCTAACTCCCATCCCAATAGGAATATCATTATTAAATACTAGCTGCGCCCCGCGGTTTTACCCGCGTTACTTTGCTCCAGTGGGTCGGATCGTGATGTTTTGTAGCCTATATGTTAATCCAGCGTATAACCTATCCTGGTGAAAAATTTCAGCCAATTCCGTTTAGTAGTTTTTGCGTGAAAGAGTAACAAACATCCATCCATCCATACTTACAAACTTGCGCATTTATAATATTATTAGGATTTTATAAAGATTACTAGCAGAGTTTTTGCAGTCTACTAGTATTCTTGTAAACCCCTCGTGCTAAGCTAAAATGCTTGTGTTACGAGTGGGATCACGTCGGTAGTGCAATGGGTGGGGTGAACCGGAAACCACATGATCGCAAGTCCAACGCCCTAGCTATTGAGCTACCTACTGGCAATAGGCGTGACGACAGTATCAAAAAATTAAGATTTAATGTTTTTAGGGGAAAGTACATATAAAAAGAAATTATTACACTTATTTATTTTTATATATAACCTGGAGATTAATGTGATTTTTAATAAAATAAAAGATTAAATACTGCAATCGGCCATTTTGACTGAAACACCAATCACGGCGCATGACGTCACGATATTGTAACCATCAAAGAGAATTTACGTTAGGTTTGGCGGACTCAATGACATTTTTTACAATAGCGTGACGTCATAGCCGACGCCATGACACTTGAGGCCTTTTTTCGCGCGCTATTTAAAATTTAATAGAAATATGGCTTAAACTTCGTTAAATTAAATTTATTACCGAAATATTGTGTTTTTCGTACTTAGAAAATGACTACCCACGTTGCGCAAGAGGATTTCAAAATCTTGCCTCATGCCTATTATGAAGTTGCGCGGATGTAACCGTGCGAGGGAACCAAGTCTAATAATAAAACCATGACGTTTCATTTGGTGATTGGGTAAAATTACCTACTACATTGTTTCTGCACCACCCTATGGTAGACTCAAAGTCAAAAATTCTTTATTCATATAGACACATTTAAAATATTTTAAATCATGTTCTTATGATGCGTCCCTTTCTTTTACTACCACCAGTTCTGGACGTGGCAACTCTGAGAAGAACTGGCAAGAAACTCAGAGGAATCCTTTTTTTTAATAAATTTTATTTTACAATGATTAATAAAGCAGTATTGTTACAGAGCAACTCACTCCCAAGCAGTTTTGTCATCGAGATAATCAGAAATTTTGTAATAAGCCTTTTTACATAATTGGTAGAGAACGCCTCTGGCATTAATTCCGCCTAGGTACTTTTATAGTGCTGAAGATTTTAAATAAATAAATAAATAAAATTTCTTGACCTCTGGGCCCCGAGTCTACTATCGTAATGGCGTGTCCCTGAACTGTCAATGACAGTTCAATGGTCGGTTTTTTTGCCATTTGGTAATCTACTAATCCAAATTACGTCATAATGGTGTCACTATGTCGCCACGATGACATTAGCGTAGTTGAATAAAATAACAAATTTTAATGATACATTTATAAGTTTTGAAATGCGGTAGCAACACCGACTGCCATTCCAGCGCCACAGTGAGATTAGTAGATTACCGTTTTTGGCATAATGATATCATGATGGCACAATACTTAAACAAAATAGCAGACTCGGCCCCCAGAAGCATAAGATATCTATAATACTTCAGAAGCATTTGGTCGTAAGTGCCAGTTTCCGATAAATGCACATACGACGAATGTTTCTGACGTTGACACATCCGATTTTGCTTGTGAACTCTAGAATTATAAATTGGCCTTTTACTCTATCTTCTGACCTCAAATAAACGTCCATTGCTTTTATGATAATATTATTATTGAACTAGATTACACAAAAAGGTTTAGTTTTCGACAAATACTTGTCCATCGGCCATCAAACAATAATACAAGTTAAACTCTATGTACAGAATCGACATATTTATGACGGGTTCTGTACAATCCTACTATTTTTTTATTTTATTTTTTCGGTTTGACTTACCTATGTAGCCACGAGACTTTTGCTACTTCACCGGGCATAAAGGCGAGCTGAGCTCCAGCGTTAATAAATGGTTTAAAAACTACAAACTAAGCAACCTGCAAGAGGGCGTCTCCTGTGGGACTTAGACCTCGGCTCATCAAGGCGGTCGCTGGCGATGAGATTGAGGGATTAGGACTTTTAGTATTTTAGGGGAGTTTTGTGCAACTGTCGCTCTACTTTACAGTTCGCGGGCCTCTCGGACTTCGGGTCTACGAGGGCATCGGATGGTTCTTTGCAAACTAAAGGTCGGGAGGACGAGGGGGGAAGGGTTAGTTTAAATACTAAATACAATGACTTAAAATACTATACCAATTTATTTATGTTTTTTTTTTAGCTACGGATCCCTAATCGCCATCTTTCAATGTTTTATCCGTATCAGTTATTATCAGCGCCCACTAATTGACAGTAAGTGACACTAAGTGGGAAGAGTGAGTGCAAACACGGCTACTGTGAGTGCTGCCGTATCGGACTTGTGTGACTACGTGTTCACTTGTTCATGGCTTTTGTTAATCACTTGATTATATGATACACTATCTGCGCCCCGCGGGTTTACACGCGTTACTCTACTCCAGTGGGTCAGAGCGTGATGTACATACAAAAATACAATCGTTTTCTCTTTATAATATTGCATACTTTAGATCAGGCCTTCCTTAACCGTGGTACCATCAGATTGTACCATTAATGGTACTACGGCAAATAATGTTTGCCGTGGTTCCATTAATGGTACAACCGAAGTATTTTATTGCCCTGGTACCATTGATGGTAATACGGAAAAATAAATGTTTACTACTTAGTACCATTGCGTTGCATATTGTCACATTACTTCGTCTATTGAATGTTATAGCACAATTTGAAAATGTAAATAAAGAAATTAAACTAAATAAGCGTAAAAAAGGGAATATTTTAAATGACGAATACATAACATTTGTACAGATGGAATTGATTAATGGTGAGATTGAAGTTGGTCATGCCTTGGAGAAGTTGCGAGTCTAGACCTAAACTTTTAATTTCTGTACTTATCTATTTTCTGTGCCTCGAGCTCCATGAAAAATGCATGTAATGTAATGAATGTATAAATGTAATGTTGGCACGTAGGAAGTTCTGACGGAGGCACCAAATGTCTGCGCGAGCACTTCAGTCTAGCTCATACGGAAGACATTGTCAGCGTTATGCGGAGTGCAATTCTTTTAATACACACTACAGTGTCATCCATAGGCATGAATAATTAAAAATTTGTTTTGTGGACTTGCATCTTTTTGCTTGTTTTTTTTTGTTATAAGTGGTCTTAAATTAACCATTACCCACATGACTGTTAGGTGAATACCAAATTCTCCATTTTCCAGTACCATGGCTAACAAAAAATAATATTAGCCGTAGTCCCATTGACATAATGGAACCACGGCAAACATTATTTGCCGTGGTACCATTGATGGTACAATCTGATGGTACCACGGTTAAGGAATGAGATCAGGGGTCTCCAAACTTTGAAGCCTTAGGGACCATAACGATTTGATCAATATGTTCGAAGGGCCAAAACTGTTTTAATTTTTCTATCCTTAACTATACTCTTATTTCTAGACTAGTCGTTTACGTGCGACACTTTAGTGCGCGACCGAGTAATTATCATTTGTGTTGTCTTTTTCAACTTATCACAGCAATAGTATCAACAATAAGACATAAGATGCGCGGGCTAGATCGATGACACTAGTCTTAATCTGTCGCGGGCTGGATTGTTGGCACTGGCGGGACGGATTTGGCCCGCGGGCCGTAGTTTGGAGACCTCTGCTTTAGATCAACAGCCATAATATCACCAGTTAAAACATCAGCACCGTAAGACCAACGACTCAAAACCTCAACACTTCAGAATAGAGATGCCCAACTATCGATAGTTTCGCTTTCGATAGATGTCCTCGAAAAATAGTAACAATATCGATAGTGCAATCGATAGTATCGATAGTATCGATACCATCGATATCACAAATTAACTAATTCTATTGATTGGAAGTAATACTATCGATAGTATCGATATTATCGATAGTATCGTTGCATTAAATGATTAAAACTATCAATACTATCGATAGTTTGTAAAGCTATCGATACTATCGAAGACCAACCCATGTTTAGGAGCAATACTATCGATAGTATTGCTCCTAAACACAAATTGGTCCTCGATAGTATCGATACTATCACTAATATCGATACTATCGATAGACTATCAATACTATTGATATGACGTCAACTATCGATAGGCAACACTACTTCAGAATGTCAGCAGCTTAGTAAGTCAACACAGTTCACCAGACTGTTGACTTACTAAGCTAACTTGGAAAGGATATCATTTTTTTTTTTTTTTGGCTGTGGAAAAGTGCATTTTCGCATTCCCACCGCCGCTTTAGCGTATTCGCGTGCTAGCCGTGGGATATGTGGGACTCGCCCTCTCCATAGCGTGGTATGCTAACTCATACCACGAGGAGAGTACCCTACACCACTAAAACCCCCCGGACACTCCTTCGATCCGCCGTTGGCGGGGGCCGGGCACACATAAGCAATCCGGCCCCTTGGAAAGGATACCTGACCGACAACTAGAAAAGTAGGGTAGGTTAGGGTAGAACGGTGACCGTGCGGCACCAGAAAAACTAAAACTAGAAACTGGCAGGAATCTTAAACGCGGCAGGCCCAGAAGAAGATGGCGAGTTGAGCTGGACTCATTTTTAAAGGAATGGCCTACAATCGCATTACATCGCGAGAGATGGAAGGAGGGAAGGGAGGCCTTTGTCCTGCAGTGGGACAACGTAGGCTCTTAATAAATAATAATAAAACTAGAAACTAGTAGTAATAGGTAGTTGAGATTTGCAACTTTGGTCTGGTGAACTTATTACTTATTAAGCTGCTGGCATTCTCAAGTTTTGAGATTTGGAATCGTTGGTTGGTGTTGATACTTTCATCATCATCATCATCAACAGCCCGTTTACGTCCACTGCTGAACATGGGCCTTCTCGTAACAGATCTTGACAAGCCAGGATCGTAGAGGGATATTGCCATAATCACCACGCTTGGCAGACGGATTGGTGATTGCAGTAAGATGTAAACCTTGAGCTAATAGATGCTGCTGTCCATCCATCAGCCATATGTCCCTTAGTCGCCTTTTACGACACCCATGGGAGGACATGGGGTGGTCTATTCTAAGCCGGAAACCACACGGTATCGGTATCACCATACTTTAACTGCTGATATTATGGCTGTTGATCTTCAGTATCAAACCCTTGGAATAATTACCTACTTTGGGTTAAGCCCCATTTTGAAAAAAACCTTCTTAAGTGTTCCGCTCCTATTGGTCTTAGTGTGATAATAGATGATGTAGCCTTTAGCCTTCCTCGATAAATGGCCTCTCTGACACTGAGATATTTTTTTCAAATCGGACCAGTAGTTCCTGAGATTTGTTTGTTCAATCAAACAAACAAACATTCTTCAATATTATGTAAATATAGTATCTATAGATGAGCGGTTGCCCGCGACTTCAGCCGCGTGGAATTCGATTTCTCCAAATTTTGATAACCCTTTTTATCCTCTAAGGAGTATAATTACAAAGAAACCTTTCTTTTCGAAGTACTTAATACGGCGTCGGGATGTGACGACCCCATGGACTGGTTGTTCCAGTGCTAACAGTCAACGAAGGGCAGCTTGTGGCGAGCTGTTGGGAACCAGCGTCCCCACGGACCCGAGTACTCCCGGGAGAAGGTCCTGTTCCTCATCTCCGGCTTGCCGTAATTGGCCGGCTTGAGTGGAGTCGCAAGAGCCGAGATGCTCGGAGGAGGAAGTATCCCAATGATCGGGTAGAATGCCCAGGGGTACCTCTGCTCCGGGGGCCCATCAATCGTGTGTGCGAGTCACCCTCTGCCATTTTTACATGATATTATCATTGTTTAGGCAGAGGCCATAGTCCTTCCATAGACCTAGCTTCCTTCATCCACTAGCACCCCTACCCATAGACCGACATTTTGTTTTGATCCATATTATGCAATAGCATTGTACTAACCGGGGATTATCCTTGGATGCATTTTCATAGTGAGTACAGGGATAATCTTCGGTTGCTGTCACACAACATTTAGATTGTCTAAAGGGCCTCTGCGAGTTGGCTTCGGCCCCCCGCATGCCTTCCAAAGGTCCGGAGCTCCATAGCTCCGAGATGATGGTAAAGACATACAATAATAATAATAATAATAATAATTTAAAAATAATTTAAAGTAATTTAAACGCACAAAAATCATATGTTCATAACAACTTCATATCAATTCAATCTTTGAATTTTTCGTTTTTTTCTGTTTGGGACTAATCCCTCCCACACTCCCACCACTGTAACTCCTGTATGTAATAGGATGTAAATAGGATACTGTTTTTACCCTTTCGAACCCTAAAAACGGAAAAATCCATATTTAGATTTTTTTGTATTTTTTGACCAACACAGTATTATAATAAAAATAATACTGATAACAACGGAGATACCAGGCCACTCAGAAAGTATTGCGAAAAATAGTTTTTATATATGGGAGACTGGCCGGTTAGAATCTTTTTCGAAAATATGATTACTTGTAAGTAAAAATATGTGTGTTCCATTTTCAAAATTTCCCTCCACATTTTTTGCGAGCCAATTCAAAGTATCGTTTCTTACTGAAAAATGGATCTGCGCCGGGAACATTTTAGAGCTATGATTTTTTACGATTTCAAGTGTCGCCTGAAACCGGATAAATCGTTCGATACACTTCAAATGGCATTTATGGATGAAATCCCCTCCAAGGCAACCGTGTATCGTTGGTATAACGAATTTAGGCGCGGTGGACCAACCTTGGGGGATGAAGAAAGAAGCGGTCGCCCTTTGACGGCTATTACGGAAGAAAACGTGCTAGCAGTGAAAAATTTAATCCAAGATAATAGGCGAATTACATATCAGGAGATTCAACACATATTAAAGATTGGATCGGGAAGCGTTCACGAGATTCTACACGGGCATCTTCGCGTGAGGAGGATAGTATCGCGCTGGGTGCCGCACTACCTCACCGACGCTCAGAAGCAGGCCCGGGTGGAATGGTGCCGTGATATGCTGAACAAATTTGAAGCAGGCTCGTCTCGGCGTGTTTACGACATCGTAACAGGTGATGAGTCCTGGATTTATCAATACGATCCAGAAACCAAGCGCCAGTCGACAGTTTGGGTGTTTCAAAATGAACCAACGCCTACCAAAGTGAAGCGATCTCGAAGCGGGGAGAAGATTTTGATCGCCAGCTTTTTTAATTTGACTGGCCACTTGGCCTCAATTCCCTTACGAGATCAAAGAAGCATCAACGCCGAATGGTATACTACCAAATGTTTACCAGAAGTTTTTTCTGTTGTGAGCAACAAGCGACCAAACACAGGGCTCCGCGGACTACTGCTCCACCACGACAATGCGCCTGCACACACCGCGCTCAAAACGAGGGACTTCCTAGACAGCACACCAGTCAAACTCCTGGGTCACCCTCCTTACAGCCCTGATCTAGCACCGTGTGACTTCTTTTTATTTCCAAAAATAAAAAATCAGCTCAAGGGGATACAATTTTCGTCGCCGGAAGATGCGCTGGCTGCGTTCGAGCAGGCTGTAAACGAGGTGTCTACGGCGGACTGGAAAAAGTGTTTTGAAAACTGGTTCAGACGCATGAATCTTTGTATAGAGGCTGGTGGAGAGTACTTTGAAAAGATTTAATAAAAATATATGTACCTGTAGAACAATTTTTTTTAGTGTCGCAAATCTTTCTCAGTGTCCCACGTAATTGATTAATTATTGTTTTATTTAATTTTTAGGGTTCCGTCCCCGAAGGGTAAAAACGGGACCATATTACTAAGACTGACAACCTCCGTAGTGTAGCGGTAATTGGCTCGATTTAAGTCTCGGAGGCCGTGGGTTCGATCCCTACACCAGACAAGTAATCTTTGTGTAAATTCTAAGATGTTGAGGGACTACCCTCCGTGCCTCAGAAAGCACGTTAAGCCGTTGGTCCCGATTGTATTACAACATAACACTGCGGTCACCAATCCGCCTGCCAAGCGTGGTGACTATGGCAAAGACCCTCCCTTGGAAGGAGGCCCATGTTCAGTAGTGGATGTTATACGGGCTGGAGATGACGATGATGATGATGATTAGTAAGATTTGGCTGTCTGTCACCGGGCTGTATCTCAAGAACCGCGATAGTTAGACAGTTGACATTTTTACAAATGATGTATTTCCGTTGCCGCTATAACAACAAATACTAAAAATAAAATAAAATAAATTTCCCATATAACAAACTGTTTTTTGCCAATTTTTGCTCGTTATCAATAACAGCAGCAGCTAGGCAGGCACTTGAAAATGGTACGGAACCCTTCGTGCGCAAGTCCGTCTCACATTTGGCCGGTTTTTATAATTATCTTCTAGTGTTTTAAATTTGTGATTGTTTAAAAAGAACATTCTTTTCTTATATTCTCTTTTTTTTTTTAAAAATACTTCCAAATGTCAGAAAAACTGCGGAAACTATCTGAAATCATAACCTTTCTTTCGTACCAGCGGTACAGTGGGCCCTCGTGTAGGTATACATAGCGTAGGGTACCCGTTACATACTGCAGAGTGCGCGATTAAAACAATTAGCACGGAATGAAACGTAGAGCGTTTGTGTGTGGTACAACATATCAGCGAAAGCGATGTATGTATTTTTTTGACACATCCACCTGATAGTTTTTTTGACAGACATTATGTAATTAGCCACGGGCCTTATGCTATTTCACCGGGCATAAAAGCGAGCAGAACTCCAGCCTAGATAAATGTTTTAAACACTACAAACTAAGCAACCTGCGCAAGAGGGCGTCCCCTGTGGGACTTGGTCCTCGCCTCAGGGCGGCGGACAGCGAGATTTTTTTTTCAGCTTTTTTTAGGGTAGTTTTATGCAACTATCGCTCTACTTTAAAGTTCGCGGGCCTCTCGGACTTCGGGTCTACGAAGGCATCGGAAGGTCACCGTAAGTTTTGAATAAATAAATGGGCAGCAGCATTTATCTGATCAAAGATACCTTACTGCGACTATCTATCCGCTAATCAAGCGTGGTGATTTGGGCATTATCCCTCCAGACCCTGGCTTGCCAAGGCCTGTTAAAGAGGAGGCCCATGTTCAGCAGTGGACCTCCACGGACAGATAATAAAAAAAATATATATTTATAAGACAAGAATAACTTTTGGTGAGCTTATGATGTGACTCTTGTGTTAAACCTTTTTATTATTTTTTTAATAAAGATTACAAGCAGAGTTTTGCTACTAGTATTCTTGTTAACCCTCGTGCTAAGCTTAAATGCTTGTGTTACGAGTGGGTTCACGTCGGTAGTGCAATGTGTGGGGATCGAACCGGTGACCACATGATCGCAAGTCCGACACCCTAGCCAATGCGTTACGGCCGATTATTATTTTTAACTACTGAATCTGATCCCACACTGGGGCTTGCGCGTTCTTCGAGGGCCACATGGGAGCGGCCAATGTCAGGTCAGCTTAGTGTTATAAATATGTAGTTAACCGGAAATATTAATCAACGGATTTGACTGATTCAGTTTTAGAGTAGATATATGTTTCAGAACAAGAATGATATTAGATTATTATAGACCTTTTTACTATGTGTAAGTAACTCACTTTAGGTACTTTTCTTCTATCATCGGATAGTAAACTGAAATCGGATACCTACTTTCTTAAATTAACGTTTCAAAACCGGCTAAGTGCGAATTGGACTCGCGTACGAATGGCAAAAATAAATAATATGTTTGTTGTATGGGAGCACCCGTTTTTTTTTTCTTTTTTGTTATAGCTGCAATAGAAATACAGGATTTGGATACACAGACAGACAGACAAACAGCTAAGTCTTAGTAATACGGTCTCGTTTTCACCCTTCAGGTAGGTATGCAACTCTTAAAATGTGGTCATATCCACAAAAATACTAACATCCCGCTTCATCCTCTAACTCGGGGGTGTGTGGGAGGCGGCAGTCGGAGTCGAGCGGGTAATTTGTTGGGTAATAGCTCCCTCGGTATATCTTTAATCTGATCACTAATTGGATGGGTGGCAGGGATGGACTCGGATAGAGGAGTTTTATCATTTTTTGTTGCTTTTTTTATGACTTTTACAAAAATCTCCATTACTCTGAGTTTTTTGCCAGTTCTTATCAGAGTTGCCACGTCCAGAACTGGTAGGTAGTTAAAAAAAGGATGCATCATAACGACACCATTAAATAGATTTCTCGATAAATGCTATCTAACACCGAATTAATTTTTTAAATCGGTCCTGTAGTTCTTGGGATAAGTGCTTTCAAACAAACCATCTCGTCAGATTTATATATTAGTATGGAGTAGGTACTAAAGAGTTTAGATATTATAGAAAATCAAGTTCTTTATTTTAATTCTAGATTTCGCCTTCGAAGAAACTAACTCACTTTGTACAGGCTTATTTTTCGTGATAAAAGAAGGCTTATGGTCTTCGCCAAGGTTTGAGCTTACTCCAATACGGACGTGCAAAAGCGCTCAGCTCTTGACTCCGTCACCCGCTACCCCCGCTGTCGCCTGTATGTGCTACATGCACGAGGAACACACACGCCCAATGTGGGTTCAACCTAAGTCATCTCCGTACTAAATTTCATCAAAATCGATTCAGTGTTTTATTTGTTAAAGTATAGTAGGCAGACATACGGATGGAGACACTATCCTATTTATATAATTTAGAAATTAACCACAAAACAGTAGCAGTGGAACTTAAATAAAACAGTGGACACAAAAGTGAAGCTACCTCGTTCGAGCGAGACAACATGTAGGCGTTGATGAGTGAGAGAGATGGATATATCGGTGGCGTTAATCAAGTGTCTGTTGTTGTGAGGAGGCAGGGACGGATTTAGCTGGTCAATGAGAAAAAAGATGTTTATTTGTAGTTTTTAATTTAAATTCTGCTTTTTTCCTCCATTATTGTGTTCTTTTTTTAATTGAAGAGATCCTTAAGACCGATGAAATTTATCTATGACCAACTTCATAAAATCACAACATATTATAAAACTAGCTAGGTCCCCGCGTCACTCTGCTCCAGTGGGTCAGAGCGTGATTTTTGAAGCCTATATGTTAATCCAGCTTAAAAACTACCCGCGTGCACTTTCAGCCAAATTCATTCAGTAGTTTTTGCGTGAAATAGTAACAAACATACCTACATACATCCACACATACAAACTTCCGTGATCCGTGAGAAAGGTTTAGATATAATAATATGTAGGTAGGTATAGGGTGTAATATAGAAATAACGGAAAAGGATACTACTTGAGGCAATCTAGGCAGGTTTTCGGAAGGAGGCTAGGCTAGGCTTTTGCTACTTCACCGACATAAAGGCGAGCGGAGCTCCAGCCTTAATAAATGGTTTAAAAACTAAGGAAATATAAGTTTTAGAGAGGTATTATTCCAACCTTCAGATGTCAGATAGACTCATCTAAAAAACAATAACTTTTTGTTCCTCAATCTCCCCCCCAGCAACCGCCCTGAGCCGTGGTCTTTTTGCCAGTTGAAGTTGCAAAAATCACGTAGGCAAGTCGGTATACCTACCTTCTATTAATAATCAAAAGTGAGTTTTACCAGTTTAACTATTATTGTAATAATATACCTACACATAAACCTTAATTTAGCTAAGTTTTTAGCATTCAAGATAAATTAATTACCTACGTAATTATCTTTTGTTCATATCCATTTATAATAGGAATGCTGTGACAGATATTGGAGCTGGAGCTGACGTCCAACGTGAGTCAAAAAATAAAAATTAAATTATCAGACATTCAGATCAATTTATGCATCCCCAGATAAAATAATTATAGGAATAAATTTTTATTCTAACACAAATTCCGGATAAAATGTGTCAGTATTAAATTTCTATCGATAACGCCATCTGTTATCAATTATAACAACTAAATTGTAACAGCCATCTGTCGACAATCAGTATAAACTTGATAAAACAACTTTGTTTGTAGTACATATACTCGTTACAAGATGGCGCTAGTGAGTGTTTACTTAAATAATAAGTTTACTTTAAAGTCTAATAGATGTCACTAAAATAAAAAGTACATACAAAATGTAGTGTTCTTATGGTTTTATTATATAGTATTTTTATTTATAAAGCTATTGATGAACCTGCGCTAACATATAGACGAAAAAGATGGCGTCTTTTCAGAACATACTACTGTTTTTACTTACGCATTATGTTATTATAGTTTCAAGCACCATTGCAATATAGACCACGATACAGAGAAAATATTGCCAAATATGTAATAATTGTTAATGAATACCACATTAACCAACCACTGATGAATACCATATAAACAAATATAAGCAAACATTGGCGTATCTTCTTTAGGTTCTTTATGGCAATAAAAAATTGGTAACTTCGGTGCAGATTCCACATTACCTATATATAGTAGAAATAGATACTAGATTAGATCGTGTGGGGCCATTACGTCTGATCGCGACTGAAGAATACTGCAAAAAGTAACTAATTAAAAATATTAAATTTCCCGCTCGAAGGACCAACAAGATATTCGGGCGATTTTCGAGACCTTTGCATTGAATATCATTTCTATCCGGGTCTGGTTGGCTGAGGGACTACCAGCCGTGCCCCAGCAGCACGTTCAGCCATTGGTCCCGATTGTTATGACATCATCTATAACAATCGTATACCAGGGAACGGGCAGCAGCGTTACCTAGTGTGTTACAACATAATACTGCGGTCACCAAACCACTTGCCAAGCGGGATAACTATGTCCAAAGTCCTCCCTCGGGAGGAGGCTCTTATATACGGGCTGATGATGAATGAAACGCTGCGCATAAGTTGTCGCGTCGTTATCAAAAATATGAAGCAGGTAAAATTTTAGGGTTCTGTGGGTTTATAGGGTAACAAGAAAATAGGAGATAAATAAAAACCCAAGTGTATAGGCTAAAATCTTTATTATTAACAATAATATACTCTACATGACATAAACGATCATATAAACAGCGTACTACGGGACGCCATGACAGTTCTACTGTCAAATTGTCAAAGTTTGTGAGGTTTCGTCATAATATATGTTTTTTTTTTGGGTTATTTTGGCATACTGTTCGAGGATTTTAGGTCATAAAAATTGCGAGAACTTTAATAGTTAACTTAAAGATGATAAAATATATAAGTAAGTAAGTAAGTATTCTATGCTCCAACAACACATTTAAAACATTTAAAAAACATACACAGTGTATTTTTTTTTAATTCATACAATTAACCAAAAATTCAAATCATGTCATATAATTTCAAATGAATGATTTCTCTCTGCTTTTGGGTTTTTGGCCCACTTATGTCGCATTGCATTTTAATTAGAGTAATTAATTAAGTTTCAATTTTATAGCATGCAACATGGAGAGATCGTACAATCCGCCGCATAACATAATGATTTGGTAACGGCGGTTTTTTTTCTTCTTTTTAATATAGATTACTAGCAGAGTTTTGCAGTCTACCAGTAAGTTTGTTAACCCCTCGTGCTAAGCTAAAATGCTTGTGTTACGAGTGGGTTCACGTCGGTAGTGCGATGGATGGGGATCGAACCTGCGACCACAAAATCACAAGTCCGACGCCCTAACCGGCTACGGTCGCTTAAATTATTATTATTATTACTATTATTTATTAAGTGGTAACAAAAAATACCTAAACCTAAACCAATGGTGTTTTAACGCGGCTATTCACGCGTATTATATTACGGCTAGCCGTGTTGAAAAACGTATGGCTTTTCACTCAGCCGCATTCAATCCGGCTAATTATTATAGAACCGCCGCAATTTAAAACGGCTAGCCGTATGTAATGCGGCCGATTGTACGATCTGGCTGCGACATTACATATTCCATTAGTAATGTTTTTTTATTTGTTGTTTAAACAAATGATGTTCACATGCAAATAAATAACATATTGAAAATAAATAATCTAATTTAATTTTAGATTCCGTCTGTTATTATTATGTAACAGAGTAAAAACAATATTACTAAATTTATCACGAGTAAAATAAAATAAACTAATTAAAAAAAGATAAATCTTCTAATAAAAATAAAAAAATATTTACGAATGAAAAAATATCGATTTATTCAAATTTAAGACCAACCTCGATCAGTGTTACCACATCATAACCATGTTATTGTCCAAATCAGTAACACTTTCCATTTCTTAAACAATTGTTAAGTGTTACCAGATAGAATAGTAATTTCCGTCAAATCAGTGATTTTACTTGAAATTAATACGTTCTCGTTTTCCAATTCATGAATGTTACCATAATATAACTGTATTCCCAACACTATTTTCAAAATTGAATTTCATTACATAGAAGTACCATGCTAAGGCCTTAGCATATTTAAACTTCGTCTTATTTAGTTGAAATTTATTGAATAAGCAAAGGTATTGAAGCCAAATATTTCAATCCTAATTGAAGAACAAATCAATCTTCATACATATCTGTCAAAATTAAAAATTTGTCCCTCTGATAATTTTTATCTGACAAAAAAAAAAGCTCCTGATTGTATTGGCACCTACTTTTGGTCTTAGCTTTAGACCTAAGGAGAAACCTCTATTTCTCTTCGGTCTTGGTCTAGTCTAAAGCTCTCGATGTAGTCAACAAAAGGGATAGGTATACACATAGTCAACCGTATTTTAGATTTATACGTACAAGTTTATGAGAAGAGTTTACTATTTGTATACAGCTACAGTCGCCGGCACGTAACTTGGCAAGAGTCGTTAGATGCGCACAAGTCGTTTTATAGGTCTCTTTGGTGGTCAAGCGGGACGCGGGGTATGAGGTAGCGTCGATCCAAGCGCGCGACTCGTCCGTCAGTCGACCCCTGCCTCCCGCACCGCGTCTACATTCCGTTCGCTCCCGATTACACTTACGTGCACGAAAGTGTGTTTTATAGGTCTCTTTGGTGGTCAAGCGGGACGCGGGGTATGAGGTAGCGCCGATCCGAGCGCGCGATTCGTCCGTCAGTCGACCCCTGCCTCCCGCACCGCGTCTACATTCCGCTCGCTCCCGATTACACTTACGTGCACGAAAGTTGAACACTTTGTTTTTGTTGAGTTTTTGTTACGAGTTGTTGTTATTGTTTTTAATTTAGTTTTTGTTACAGTTGTTGTTGTTTTAAATTTAGTTTTTGTAACATTGATTACAATGCCAGGACCAAATACCGTAAACTACCTAATATTTTAATAAAACCTTTTTTTTTTAAATAATTTTTTTTTTTACTTGGCTTATATATATTTTATTTATAACACCTAATAAACTTTACGAATTCCTCTCCTTTCTTAAATAATATCAAGCAAAAAAAGTGACCAGTTTTTGTTCCAATAAGTGCACGATGGGCGAACTTTCCCCCACTGCGCCAAAACCTTGCCAAATTACGTGCCGGGGACTGTAGCAGCGAACTGTTCACCATTACAGAATTACCGGCTGTCGTAATGATTATTTAAATTATTACAACATAATACTGCGGTCACCAACCCGCTTGCCAAGCGTGGTGACTATAGCAAACACCCTCTCACGGGAGGAGACCCATGTTCAGCAGTGGACGTTATACAGGCTGATGATGATTTGATACGGAGGGTGCAAACCTAACTATTTTGTTGACTGTACCATCTGAGCAATGATGTTATATAAGAAAAAGAGTAACATAGGTAGATTCAATAACCAGGCTCGTAAACTGGCACCACGAAACTAATCCAATTTGCACACTCGAACGTATGTATGTCTATTTTTTGCACGCCCAAATTTATATGCTGTCCTTTTCACTTTTACGTTTCGAATACAAACTCTTCAAGGACAAATATTGTCTTAACAAACATCAGTATAACGTATCTACCTCATTTTTATATAAAATCATTGCTTGAGACTGTTTTTAAATTGGCCATATGCTTTGTGCGTCACCAAATTAACAGACAAACTCTCAAACGGACAAACATAAAGTTATAAATACACTCCAGTGGTTGTTAATCTTTGCTTATTTCAATAAATTAGAAGTCAATTCCGGTATTCTTGTCAAATGCTAGTAAATTTCTAGCGCTCAGAAGCATAGCGTCGGATGTGCCATTATACGTCAGAAACATTCGTCGTATGTGCCTTTATTATACTGGCACTTACGACCAAATGATTCTGAATATAGTACATCTGTCTTTCTGCTTCTGAGGGCGAGATTTTTTATGTGTACTTGAATAATTTAACCCCTTAGAGCGGTTTCGCACTACGTCCGATCCGAACCCGTGAAAATATGGACATATTATTATGTAATTAGCCCTGGGGCTTTTGCTAATTCACCGGGCATAAAGGCGAGCAGAGCTCCAGCCTAGATAAATGGTTTAAACACTACAAACTAAGCAACCTGCGCAAGAGGGCGTCAACTGTGGGACTTGGACCTCGGCTCATGGCGGTCGCTGACGGGGAGATTGAGGGATTATGGCTTTTAGTTTCTTTAAGGGAGTTTTCTTCGGGTCTACTAGGGCATCGGAAGGTAGGTCAGTAGTAGCCGTAGAACGATTTCTATGGTAATTAATGCACTAGATCCGAGATCCGTCATCCGATTTATTTCCAAATTTCTAGACAAATATTTTCACGGGGTCGGATCGGGTTCGGATCGGACGTAGTGCGAAACCGCTCTTAAAGGTCAGTAAGTTTTTAAATCATTGGTTTTGGACTCTATTACAATACAACAGAGTTCAAAATAGAGTTATATATTCCCTCTGTTAAAGGTTTAACAAACCACTTTTATTTTGGTATTTTAATAATTTTCTGTTTGGTATTAAATTAAAGGTTAACAGTATACAATAAATCGCTTATTGTTAAGTTAAAGATAATTAAATAATAATAACATTTTGTGTTGATATACATTTTGTATATATTTATATAGAAACCAATTATTTTTTATTTCACTAACATTTAAAAAATGAAGATTTATAAAAGATTAGCGGCAGTATTCGAACTTGCATCTTAGGTATATATAATCTAGATCTGAAGTTTCCAAACATAGTTTGGATGAAACCTTAATAGATTCAGCGCATTTTTTTTAAGATTACTAGCAGAGTTTTGCATTCTACTTGTATTCGTGTGAAAACCTCCGTAGCGTAGCGGTATTAAGCTCGCTTTAAATCTCGGAGGTCGTGGGTTCGATCCCCACGCCGGACAGGAAATCTTTGTGTAAATTTGTGGACCCAATGGGCATGAAGACTAAACAAATATATTTAGTCCGTCAGGTAGATTACTAAAAAATATTGGACACGTATTTTTTTATTTTTCAAAGATATGAAGCATCAATAAACTATAAAAATCAAGAGAGGGGGGCTTGTGACGTCACTACTAGGTAAAATTGTACCTAGAAGTGACGTCACAAGAAATTTCAACGCGCTGTATCTTCGTCATTTTTTGTTTGAGGAACGAAAAAAAAAATACGTGTCCAATATTTTTTTATCATCTAACTGACGGACTAAATAGAGATTTTTAGTCTTAATGCCTATTTTATATTGATAATATTATAGTTATACTTTAACCAAATCTTTGCGCGAAAAAATTACCATTCAGATTGAAAATTGTATAAATATTAACAGAATGCATCCCAACACAAAAACCATAAACTAAAAACGTGACTTTACAATATAATAAACATAATTTAAACTTACTTTTTAAATTAAACCTTAACATGTCAAAGGAGGCGTAGAGCTTAAGAACAAACTTGTAATTAAAAAAAAAAACCATATGACTTATCTATGTTCGTTTTATTTAAAAAAAAATGACTAGATCCGGTTTATGTGAGATCTTTCGACTACGGAAGTTCCTTTGACTTATCACTTACATAGTTTTGGAGGGTAGTCAGAGAATTTTACTATTTTGTGTTCTATCCTAGTTTTCACCCGCGGCTTTGCTCGCATTGTAGCCCATGTCCCTATGTTACTTCCAATACCTCCAAGATTATGTGTAAAAAGTTTCATGATGATCGGTTAAGTAGTTTTCGGGAAAAAGCGTAATAAACAGACTTACATTCAATTTTTTTTTATTAAGATTACTAGCCGAATTTTGCAGTCTACTTGCATTCTTGTTAGGCTTAGATACTTGTGTTACGAGTGGATTCACGTCGGTAGTGCAATGGGTGGGGATCGGACCGGCGACCACAAGATCACAAGTCCGACGCCCTGGCCATTGGGCGACGGCCGCTTAAATTACAATATAAGTGGAGATTACAATCTTTGAAAGTATGTATGAATAAAAATAAATTGCTTAATATGGTCATCCGCGCATAACTTAGGAACGACTTGACCGATTTAGCTAATTCTTTTTTTAATGTGTTATGAGACAGGTGAAACAGTAATTCATCCTTACTAATATTATAAACGCGAAAGTTTGTATAAGTGACTGGATGGATGTTTGTTACTCCTTCACGCAAAAACTACTAATCGAATTTGGCTGGAAGTTTGCACGGGAAAAGTTTATAAACTGGATCAACATATACGCTACAAAACATCACACTCCGACCCACTGGAGCAAAGTAACGCGGAGCACAGTTAGTTATATAAAAGATTCTCTGACTACCCTCTTCAAGTAATATTTAAGTACCTATGTACATTATTGCGTTTTGATATTATTATATATATATAATGTATTGTCGAGTCCGAGCTTAGCGACGGGGGTGCCGCGTGGCGTCGGGGTGGTGGCGCCGGGGTGGGTTTAACACTAGAAAAACAAAACTTTAATTAGGTATTTCGTAGAAACAGTTGAATCTTATAAAAAAAAATATTTTTTTATTTTATTAGACTACTAGCAGAGTTTTGCTGTCTACTAGTATTCTTGTTAACTTCTCATGCCAAGCTAAGCTTGTGTTACGAGTGGGTTCACGTCGGTAGGGGAGCGTTCAAGTATTACGTAACGCAATTTGGGGGGGGGGGGTCTCGTTAAACGTTAAGATGCGTTACACGGGCGGGAGGGGGTCTTTCTTACAACACGTTACGTAACATTGTTTCTAAAAAATTAAAAGCCATAAATTTATAAAAAATGAACAAAATTTTATTAAGTAGATTAAAACTATACTATGTGTAAAAACTATACCAAGTGTAAAAACTATTACATAACTTTTTACGACTTTAGGGTAAAAATTATCACTTGAGTGTTACGTAACGTTTAGACAAGAGGGAGGGGGGGAGACCAGAAAAACGTTACGGTGCGTTACAAGGGGGGGAGGGGGTGGTCAAAAATCATCAAAAATTGCGTTACGTAATACTTGAACGCTCCCTAGTGCAATGGGTGAGAATCGAACCGGTGACCACAAGATCATAAGTCCGACGCGCTAGCCATTGGGCTTCGGCCGCTTGTCTATATTCCGCATTCCCATCCGCCTTAGGAAGTACTAGTAGCAGAAGTAATACTAGTAGCTCAGTGGTAACGATAGTTAAGTCAAAAATTACTACACAAAGATATTTTGATATATGACAATCGTATGCCAGGTAACAGGTAGCATAGGTAAATAGACACTTTCTAGGTAAGCGTGTATCATCTTAGGCCTTATCTTCGCCTTCCATCAAGCGAGATTATGGTCAAACGTAAGCCTATATATAGGGTGACTGGTAATTAGTGACTGATACCTAAACACATGATTGTGCTCATGATAACAAACAACTTTTACTATGGCACCAACCCTGAAATCACGAAAAAAAATCAGCTGCTCCCTACCATGTTGACGAGTAATGTGAACATGAATGTATGGAATAGCTGATTTTTTTTTCGCGATTTCAGTTTTGATGCCATAGTAAAAGTTATTTGTTATCATGAGCACAATCATGTGTTTAGGTATCGGTCACTAATTACCAGTCACCCTATATAATAAAAAAATACATATATATATTTTGTTCATTATTGACATTATTGAGCATAATTATACAATATAGAAAAGATTTTTTTTAAATCCTTTGTTTGGACAACCTCCGTAGCGTAGCGGTATTTGGCTCGCTTTAAATCTCGGAGGTCGTGGGTTCGATCCCCGCGCCGGATAAGAAAATCTTTGTGTAAATTCTAAGAATCATTTCCGGATCTGGCTGGCTGAGGGACTACATTCCGTGCCTCGGAAAGCACGTTAAGCCGTTTGTCCCGATTGTTATAACATCATCTATAATGATCGTGTATCAAGGAACGGGCAGCAGCGTTTCCTTGTGTGGTACAACATAATACTGCGGTCACCAACTCGCCTGCCAAGCCCATGTTCATCAGTGGACGTTATATTTATTTATTTATTATTATATTTATTTATTTATTATTATATTTATTTATTTTTTAAAAGACAACTCCCGCACTAGGGAAATAAATCCCTGTTTCGCGGGGGACTTTACAAACATTCATTTCACGGACACAAGGAACACCCAGACTCAGAACAACTTTTTGTGGTTCACACAAATAATTGTCCCGGGTGGGAATCGAACCCAGAACACCAGGTCTCAGAAGCAACTTCCGTAACCACTGAGCCACCGATGCAGTCAATATATTATTATGGGCTGTATATGGGTCAGTATATGGGCTGATGATAATGAAATCTTTTGATGTAATTATTTACCTGGATGTACGGGGGGACCGGGGGAGCGGCGGCACCATGTTCCAGGGGACATCTGAAACATTGATTAGTAATTTTATTATCTATGAGCTTCCCGCGCGCCGTTTTACCCGGGTAACATAATTAAATATAGCCTATGTCATCCGGGGATAGTGTAGCTTTCCAACGGTGAAAGAATTTTTCATGTCGCTCCTGTTTAGGAGCCTATTCAATACAAACAAACAAACAATGAAATCTTCCCTGTTTATAATCCATATAATATATAAAAATGAATCGGCTGGGCCGATTTAGCTAATCCTTTTTTTGTTGCGTTTATTATTAACAGAAGAAGGTTCTTATGATATTAAAAAATAAGTAAATTTCCCGGAAATTTAAATAATATAAGAATATTTAATCACCATATCGAATTTTCTAATAGAAGCTTAACGCTTTTGAGAGTATAAACGTTTTTAATGTAATCTTACGGCGTTTGACATAACATTGACAGAACGCGCTGCTCTTAGTGCACATCACGGTAAGTTCAGAGATATAAGGGACTAAAATTACACTTGTTCAGCTCAATTCAGCTAATGTCCATAGAATACGACAGTTTTGTACGGTATGCGTACGCGTCTGTTCAGCTGAAAGCGTGCGTACGCGTCCCCTACAAAACTGGCGTTTTCTATGGACATAAGCTGAAATAAGCTGAATAAGTGTAATTAGGCCTTAGGCCTAATTTGGTTTTAATTAAGATAGGACAATGTCTGTCGGGTCAGCTAGTATTAGTATAGATATCTATACTAATATTATAATCGAATCGTTTGTTACGAATAAACTCAAAAATTACTGGGCGAATGCCGATAATTTTTTCACCATTAGAATGCTACATTGTCCCGGAGTAACATAGGCTATATTTAATTATGGAATTCCCACGGGAACGACATAAAATCGTCGAGTAATGTGGTCCATCCGATGCCCTCGTAGACCCGAAGTCCGAGAGGCCCACGACCTGTAAAGTAGAGCGTCAGTTGCACAAAACTCCCCTATATTCTAAAAGTCATAATCCCTCAATCTCGTCGCCAGCGAGCCCGGAGCCGAGGTCCAAACTCCACAGGAGACGCCCTTTGCGCAGGTTGCTTAGTTTCTAGTTTTTAAACCATTTATTAAGGCTGGAGCTCTGCTCGACTTTATGCCCGGTGAAGTAGCAAAAGCCTCATGGCTACCTAAACAAGTCCAAACGAAAAAAAAAACAACGTCGCGTAGTGTGTTATATTACCAATAGATGGCACTAAAGTCCTCCTTAGAGACGTGTTATAAAACAGATGCATAAATTTCGATGCCCGGTTCCACCGTTGCCGAATGGTCAAAGCATTAGCTAGGGACTTAACTTAAGATGCTATTTCAAATCCTGTCTGTGGTCTAAGTTTATCAAGCTCATTTTTGAAATGAAAGATAGACCTACAAACCCCAGTGTGTATTGCCAGTGATGATCCTTCACTATAGGCCTTACGAACAGACTCAGAATCGCTCAACGAGCTATGGAGAGGGCTATGCTCGGGGTTTCTCTACGATATCGAATCAGAAATAAGGAGATACGTAGAAGAACGTGGGTTACCGACACAGCCCAACGGATTAGTTCGTTGAAGTGGCAATGGGCAATATAGCACGGAGAACAGATGGCCGTTGGGGCCGAAAAGTTCTCGAATCGAGACCGCGGATCGGCAAGCGTAGTGTAGGACTATACCTACTAGATAGACGGATGATCTGGTCAAGGCCGCGGGATCACGGTAGATGCAGGCCGCTTCTAACCGCAACAACTGGAGATCTATGAGGGAGGCCTATGTCCAGCAGTGGACGTCCTACGGCTGAAATGATGATGACCCAACCGCCAACAGCTAGCCTTTTTCTGTGTCGGTCAAAGTTTTTCGACAGTAAACCATGAGCTGTTACTACTATTAGTACAAAGATCGCCGAGTCAACATCCCACATGTCGACAACCTCATGGGCCAGGTATTTGGTTTCCTTATCCTTATCGGCCTTTATGAGGGTTTCTTCATGAGGGACAGCAACGTCGATGATCATTGCACGTCGCTCTAGACTAGATGATCCACCACCACGATGTCAGATCTATTGGCAACAACAGTCTTATCCGTGATGATGGATCAATCCTAGTACAACGTGATACGGCCATTTTCTAGGACTGGTTCTGGCATATATTATTATGATTACCTGTCGGAACAGATAGGGCTGCCTGTACACGGGCGGGGCGAGTCCTCTCGCTCGCTCGTAGCGCTCGGCGTCGGGGTTGTTGTTGTCGTCCCGCTCTCTCCGCCGCTCCGGGCGCTCCTTGTGATCGTACCGCTGTTGGTATTGTCGTATGTCTTGTTGTTGAGCTAGATAAACAATCAATTACTAATTTATGTATTCTTTATTTACACAACCTCAGTAGTGTAGCGGTATTTGGCTCGCTTTAAATCTCGGTCCCACGCCGGACAGGAAATCTTTGTGTAAATTCTAAGATTTCTTTCCGGGTCTGGTTGGTTGAGGGACTACCCTCCGTGCCTCCGGGAAGTACGTTAAGCCGTTGGTCCCGATTGTTATAACATCATCTATAACAAGCGTATACCAGGGAACGGGCAGCAGCGTTTCCCTGTGTGGTACAACATAATACTGCGGTCACCAACCCGCCTGCCAAGCGTGGTGACTATGGCAAAACCTTCCCTCGGGAGGAGGCCCATGTTCAGCAGTGGACGTTATACGGGCTGATGATGATGATGATGATAGGTAGTGTAGAATCTGCACCGCCAGTAACAATTCTTAATTACCATAATGAACCTAGAAGATACGCAAAATAACGCATGATTATCTTTTATTTTGTTTTGTGCTTTAGGGTTCCGTACCCGGAGGATAAAATCGGGGCACTATTACTAAGACTGCGCTATCTGTTTTTCTGTCTGTCACCAGCCTAGATCTCAAGAGCCGCGATAGCGATAGATTTATTTTTAGTATTTGTTGTTATAGCGTTGCTGCTATAACAACAAATACTAAAAATAAAATAAAATAAATATTTAAGGGGGACTCCCAGGGTCGGTCCCACTATTTCCATTGATAATAACCATTAATGGTAATAGTGTCACTAACTTTCCCACAACCATTATATCCCATATAATTTACGGTTATAAATATACGGTTGGTTATGGGATATTCCCATATCCCATAACCACTACGTTTTATGGGCGTTTTTTAAACGCGCTGGAGTACTGAGCGTCGCGCGCCGTAGCGTTTATATTGTAAATAGGTAAAAGATAGTAACGTTTTATGATTTATCTATTATTAAAAACTCTTTAGTCAAGTGTGTACTCTCGACTCTTTGATAAATTACTATTTTCATCTTCCGTTTAATAATATAGGTAAGAATAAGTTATAAATACACTTTTAAATTCAATAGACAAGAATAGTGAACGTTTATGAAACGCCACAAATGGTTATTCTGGGACACGATCTTACGAAAAGTAATTCCCACTATTTCCATCGGAATTTTTTTATGTTAATGGGTATACTGGGAGGGTTTTGAGAGAAAAGTGAAGTCCCCGTATTATACCACTGCAACGGTTAATGGGAATAGTGGGATCGACCCGACTCCCATACAACAAACTTTTTTTTTGCCCTTTTTTGCTGGATATTAATAACGGCAACAGGTAGACACTTGAAAATCGTACGATTATTTAAGACATCGGAGACATCCTCGCAAAAGGTCAAATAAGATCCACCCTAAACCGACATGCTTGTATGAAAAATGTTATGAGAGTGAATGAAGCGAAAGATGTGTGTAGGGATCTTAGCAACTGGAGGTCCATTGTCTCTGCCTACCCCGCTGGGAAACAGGCGTGAGCATAATGTATCTTTTTAAAGATTACTATCAGAGTTTTCCTGAGATTCAGCTGGGTTCATATCGGTAGTGCAATGAGTGGGGATCGATCCGGCGACCACAAGATCGCAAGTCCGACGCCATAGCCATTGGGCTACGGCCGCTTCAAACCTATAAATTATAGTATAGTATACTCACGGGGGTGTCTGGCCTGCATACTGCGGATGGAGTTGACGATGGCGCGAGCCGCTGTGCTCAGCTGATGCTGGTCCGATGGGGGGCGACTGTGGATAAACACATTGTTTAAATACACATATCATCTGTAACACTGTGATACCGCGTAACTAACAATAAAATAATAATCATTTTTATTTACGTAAACCTATTACAGGCACTAGCAAATAGTCAAAACAATAGTTTAGTATTAATTTATATATTATGATTACATTTTATATATCTGTAAAATCTATATATATAAAAGAAAGTCGTGTTAGTTACACTATTTATAACTCAAGAACGGCTGAACCAATCCGTTCCCGTGTGACGCGACACAAAACGTGGTAGGGGTAGGGGTAGGGTAGGGGTAGGGGTAGGGTAGGGGTAGGCTAGGGGTAGGGTAGGGGTAGGCTAGGGGTAGGGTAGGGGTAGGGTAGGAGTAGGGTAGGGGTAGGGTAGGGTAGGGTAGGGGTAGGGTAGGGTAGATGTATGACACCGCGTAGATTTTGAGGGGGTACGAAGTTTGCCGGGCCAGCTAGTAATTTAATAAATAATAACTCTAATTAGAAAAATATAACATCCAATTGGGGGCGAAACTGAGGATTATAAACAAATTTTAGTATACTCATGACTATGAACAACTTTTACAATGGGACCAACCCTGAAATCTCGAAAAAAAATTAGCTGTTCCATACATTTATGTTCACTTACCTCGACAAAATGTATGAAACAGCTGTTTTTTTTTTCGCGATTTCGTATTTGGTCCCATTGTAAAAGTTGTTCATAATCATGAGTACTTACATCCCCCAAAAGGTTATTGGTGTTTTAAAAATTAAAAACCCTATAGTAGTATATCACTCACCCCATAACTCTGCCATTAAAATTATTCACCGGGCAGTTGCCCAAAATGCCATTGCCATTATTCTTCCTTCTCCACTCATTCCTGTTTCTATCTCTGTCTCTCGTATCTCTTGTACTCATTTGAGCCATATGATTCTTAATCTGTTGAATTTTAACCGCAATATCAGAATTCTGACGGTTCAAAATTTCAGAATTCTGACGATTCAAAATTTCAGAATTCTGTCGATTCAACATTTCAGCATTCTGTCGATTCAAATGTTCAGAATTCTGCCGATTCAAAGCTTCGGTCTGTCGATTCAAATTTTCTTGTTGGTTATTTCGGGTCGTTTCTTGATTTTGTCTGTTTTTGTCTTCGTAAGGGACTTTCTCGTCGATGGTGAGGGGTGTGTTGCGTGCAGAGTTTGTTGCCGAGTTGCGTTTTGAGGTTCTATTCCCGGTGAAGCTGTTTCTGCGGGGAGGGTCATGGGGTTTCTCCATAACGGGGTAGACTGGCTGGCATATTTGATATGGTTGTGGGATCATCTGGAAAAGTTAATAATACATTAACTGATATTTTTGACAATTTTCAAATAGGTCCTTATGCTTCTGAGCTTTAGATATAATACGTATCGTCGTATACGTATACGAAAAGACTCGAGCCTTTTTTTTTTATTGTGCAGGAGAATTTCATTTACGCATTTCCACCGCCGTTGCAGCGTATTCGCGCGCTGGCGGTGGGATATGTGGGACTCGCCCTCTCCATAGCGTGGTATGCTAAACTCATACCACGAGGAGAGGACCCTACACCAATAAAACCTCCCGGGCACTCCGTAGATCCGCCGTTGGCGGGGGCCGGGCACGCATAAGCAATCCGGCCCACAAGACTCGAGCTTTTTAAGCTAATCTTTTTTTAAGGCACCATACTAAAATATGCAATAAAAAAAGGGCTATCGCGGGCTAGCACCTACCATAAGTCATAGCCTTTTTTTAAAGGCTATGACTTAAGATTATCTCTACCCTCGGTTAATGGTGACGAAACTATTGCGACTTAACTGCACAACGTAGTTCAAGTTATTGACGTTGATAAATATTCTTAAATGTCGCAATCGTTTCGTTCACACAGAAGTACTTAAGGTTTTGGCACATTAGAAGCGGCCGTAGCCCAATGGCTAGGGCGTCGGACTTGTGATCTTGAGGTCGCCGGTTCGAACCCCACCCATTGCACTACCGACGTGAACCCTCTCATAACACAAGCATTTAGCTTAGTACGGGGGCTTAACAAGAATACTAGTAGACTGCAAAAAGTCTGGTAGTACACAAAAAAAAAAAACGTTATTCTTGTGTTTGGTATACCATTGTACTCTCACAAGTGGAACAATAAAGTGATCGAGTTAAACATTTTACTTGGACACCGCGGGGAGGATCCATTATCCTCTACTTCTCACTCTCTTAGATCCGAAAGGTCAAATTCATAAAGTCATATTTACATTCAGATAAATGTCAAGGGTCAATAAAAGCTTTCGTAAAAATTTGGCGTTTAAATATAATTATAAATTCTTTTTTTGTAAGTTCTTTATTGAAAATACGTTTTAAATGTATATTTTCGTAAAGAGAAAAATTTGATTTTTTTTTGTATTTACTTAAATTAATTTCATTAAAGTAACTTCAGTTATTGGTATATAAATAAATGTTGTAATTACCTGTGGGTACACGATGTTGTAGTGCTGGTAGGCGGGCTGGGGGTACATGAGGGGGTACACGTCGGGCACCACCAGCTTGGGGGCGGGGGCCACGCCGGGCCACGGGATCGCCTCTTGGTACTGGGAAATAGTAGAAAATTATAACATACACAAACTTTCAACGGGAACGGGAGTTACGCGGGTAAAACCGCGCGCGGGTACCAAATATATATATATAATGAAATTATTTCTTGTTGAACGTTATCTGACAAAATCGGAGACATCCTCGCAAAAGGTCAAATAAGATCCACCCTAAACCGACACGTGCTTGTATGAATAATGTTATGAGAGTGAGTGAAGCGAAAGATGTGTGTAGGGATCGTGGCGAGTGGAGGTCCATTGTCTCTGCCTACCCCGCTGAGAAACTGGCGTGAGCTTATGTATGTATTTCTTGTCAGATGAAATTGCACCTTATTAGCAATTGTCACTAAGGCGGTATTGTATCACAGAGGAGACTACTCACCGGGTAGGGCTGCAGGGGCGGCTGCGACAGCATCATGTTGCCCACGGGGTGGTAGGGGGGCATCACGGGCGCCACCTCCATCTGTCCGTACGGCACGCTGTAACTACGGAACAACAAGTTAGTTACACAAAAAATACTTTTTAGGGATAAATATATGTGATAGTTAGTTTGATATTAGTTACATTTAGTTTTCATCTTCTTTTAACTTAACCATAAAAGTGGACTGATTAAAATGTTCAAATACTCCGAGGTAAAAAAAAAACAATAGTAGGTAGGGTTCCACCGTAGCCTAATTGATAAAGGCATTAGGAGCTTAACCTAAGATGCAGGTTAGTCCTGCCAGTGGTCGAATTTTATTATTCTCAATTTTGAAACATTTTCCTAGTCGTATTGTAATATATTTATATTTACCTGCGCGCTTGTGGCATAGTGCCGTCCACACAGCCTCCACACGCCGCGTAGTCTGCGCTCGCGTATGGATACGACGGATCTGAGGACAAGAGTTAACGTGTTAATTGTAGTGTCCCCTTTACGTGCTCGGTTGCAAGGGGCTTGGGGGAGGGGAAGATACAGGGGACATGTGCCGGCGAATTGGTAACATATTTATTATGTAGTTAGCCAGCAGACTTTTGCTGAAAAAAATCCATAATCCCTCATTCTTCCCGCCAGCGACCACCCTGAGCCGTGGTCCAAGTAAGACAGGGCGCCCTCTTGCGCAGGTTGCTTAGTTTTTAAACCATTTCTTAAGGCTGGAGCTCTGCTCGCCTTAATGCCCGGTGAAGTAGCAAAAGACTCGTGGCTAACTACATATGTCCGTCCAAAAAAAAAGTTCTTTTGAAATGGGCCTGGGTCAGCAGTGGAGTTTGTAGAGCCTGATGATGTATTTTTCTTTCATCCACCCCATCTTCCCATAGGTGTCGTAAAAGGCGACTGAGGGACACACAGCTGATGGATGGGCAGCAGATCTATCAGCTCAAAGAAACTCCCATCTTACTGCGATCACCAATCCGTCTGCCAAGCGTGGTGATTACGGCAATATCCTCAACGACCCTGGTTTGCCAAGGTCTGTTAAGAGGAGGCCCATGTTCAGCAGTGGACATAAGTGGGCTGTTTATGTCCACTGCTGAACATGTCGGGTCATGGGTCATCGACTTAGGTAGCTAGTGAAAGGTTGCACGCATGGCCGAGGAGGGAGGAGGGAGGTTTAAGTGGTGTAGGGTCCTCTTCTCGAAGTATGAGTTTAGCATACCACGCTATGGAGAGGGCGAGTCCCACATATCCCAGTGGTGTAGGGTCCTCTCCTCGTGGTATGAGTGTCGCATACCACGCTATGGAGAGGGCGAGTCCCACATATCCCAGTGGTGTAGGGTCCTCTCCTCGTGGTATGAGTGTCGCATACCACGCTATGGAGAGGGCGAGTCCCACATATCCCAGTGGCGTAGGGTCCTCTCCTCGTGGTATGAGTGTCGCATACCACGCTATGGAGAGGGCGAGTCCCACATATCCCAGTGGTGTAGGGTCCTCTCCTCGTGGTATGAGTGTCGCATACCACGCTATGGAGAGGGCGAGTCCCACATATCCCAGTGGTGTAGGGTCCTCTCCTCGTGGTATGAGTGTCGCATACCACGCTATGGAGAGGGCGAGTCCCACATATCCCAGTGGTGTAGGGTCCTCTCCTCGTGGTATGAGTGTCGCATACCAAGCTATGGAGAGGGCGAGTCCCACATATCCCAGTGGTGTAGGGTCCTCTCCTCGTGGTATGAGTGTCGCATACCACGCTATGGAGAGGGCGAGTCCCACATATCCCAGTGGTGTAGGGTCCTCTCCTCGTGGTATGAGTGTCGCATACCACGCTATGGAGAGGGCGAGTCCCACATATCCCAGTGGTGTAGGGTCCTCTCCTCGTGGTATGAGTGTCGCATACCACGCTATGGAGAGGGCGAGTCCCACATATCCCAGTGGTGTAGGGTCCTCTCCTCGTGGTATGAGTGTCGCATACCACGCTATGGAGAGGGCGAGTCCCACATATCCCAGTGGTGTAGGGTCCTCTCCTCGTGGTATGAGTGTCGCATACCACGCTATGGAGAGGGCGAGTCCCACATATCCCACCGCCAGCGCATAGGCATGACCGAGGACCGCGTTGTTGCGTAATTCCCCGAACTGTGATCCAGCCAGCGATCATCACCATTGTGCGTAAATCTACTCTTTACTCCAGTGGCACCCTGAGCGTTGGTCCTAGCCCCTTAAGGGTGCCCTCAGGTCGATGTCGCTTAGACTTTGGCCGGATTCTTGGAAGTTAATTTTAATTTTAATAAAGAAGGCCAAATCATTTTAACAATGTTTTCAGCTACTTAAGTGATACTTTTGATAGATTTAGTCTTATACAGTCTAATTTTGACAATTACAAGTGTATGTTCATTATTTCATGGGCCTCCTGAAGATGTGACATGATACAGACCGATTCTGAAGGCAGTCTCGTTGGTGAGCGGCGAGGGGGCCACCTTCGGCTCCTCGGCGGGGACCATCTGTTGGTACATCTGTAGGTGTGGATCCTGGAAATTAATAATCACTTGAATACTGATAAAAATATTATTAACCTGGAAATGAAGCTCCGGCAGCTTTAAATTTAGTGGGGAATAATATAATCTTCGAGAACCTCCGCAGCGTAGCGATATTTGGCTCGCTTTAAATCTGGGACGTCGTGGGTTCAATCCCCATGCCGGACAGAAAATCTTTGGGAAAATTCTAAGATTTCATTCCGGGTCCGGCTCCCTCCTCCGTGCCTCGGAAAGCACGTTAAGCCGTTGGTCCCGATTGTTATAACATCGTCTATAATAATCGTATATCAAGGAACGGGCAGCAGCGTTTCCTTGTGTGGTATAACATAGTACTGCGGTCACCTACCCGCCTGCCAAGCGTGGACTATGGCAAATACCATGTTCAGCAGTGGACGTTATACGGGCTGATGATGATGGTGATGAATATAATCTTAACCCAAGGCTAAGACGTTGGACTTGTGATTTTGTGGTCGTCGGTTCGATCCCTACACATTGTACAAGCGTAATGACCATGTCAAAATCATCCTACGGGAGGTCTATGTTCAGCAGTGGACGTTATACGGGCTCTTGATGACATTAAACTGCTTAGCACGTTATCACCCGCGTAGATCCCGCTATCGTGGGCACCTCATCTAAAATGATAGCCCATGTAACTCGTAAATAATAACTAATACGATAATTGTACTCACAATTCTGCATTGGTAGGGGTACGCCTGCGCGTGCGCAACGGTCGGGTACACTATATTCGTCATGTTGGTCAACGACAACGGGCCTGGATGATAAAAGTTAAAAATATTAATATGTTAAAAGTTAATAATATAGCCGGGATTTTTTTCGTAGTTTTTTACTCAGTGACATGATTTAGTTTTGGTAGTAAATATATGTACTGGGTGACTTTTTTCACCGTCTTGATAATAATAGGGCGTGATATGTACATGAAATAAATGTGTGGATGTCGCATAAAGCTGAAGTTTTTTTTTATTTTTTTATTTACTACATATAGGCTTACGTTTGACCTTAATCTCGCTTGATGGAAGGCGAAGATAAGGCCTAAGATGATACACGCTTGCCTAGAAAGTGTCTGTTCACTTTAGCCTTGAAGATGTCCAGATTATAGCGTTCCGGAAAAACTGACGCCGGCAGAGAATTCTACTCCTTAGCCGTCCGCATTATGAAAGAAGAAGCAAATCGCTTCGTGCGTATTGAAGGAATGTCTACAACAAAAGGGTGAAACCGCTCGCCGCGCCTAGTCGTCCGGTGATGGAAGGGTGAAGGGGGTATCAGGTTATGTAGAACCTCCGCACACTCCCCGAAATGCAACCGATAAAAAACTGACAGGCAGGCCACTCGTCTACGGTGTTCGAGGCTCTGAAGACTTGCCTCCACCAGTGAGTTATTGCCTATGACTCTCTTCGCTCGGCGCTCCAATGAGTCCAGAGCATCCAACTGATATCCAGCAGACCCATCCCAAAGATGAGAACAGTATTCCATTGAGGAGCGAACTTGAGCTCTGTAAAGACTTAAGAGCTGCTCCGATGTGAAGTACCGCCTCACCTTGGAGAGAATGCCAAGTTTTTTGGCTGCAGTGTTTGCAATGGACTCGATGTAGTGACCGAAGTTTAGATTAGAAGAGAGGTCAAGCCCTAGGAGCTCAAGATGGTCGCTGATCGGAACGGAGACATTCCGGAAAGTCGGAGTCAGTTGGAATGGACTCCGTTTCGCCGAAAAAAGACACGCCTGTGTTTTTGAGGGGTTGGTGTCTATTTATGGTGCACATGGAATCTGTCTATTTATTAATTTGATATTGTATTTTTTCGTAAAACAGTGCATTATGAATAAATATTTTTCTTTCTTTCAAGTAGATAGGGCATAGTTATTTTATAAATTGTTATTTACCGACAAACAGTGAAAATAGTAACGATAAAAATACGTACCTAATTAGGTAGTTACGTTAGTTAAAATAGGTGCCTATAATATCTAGGTTATCACATATGAATGAAAAGAGTGAGCGAAATAGCGTAACTACCTACTTAGGTACGCATTTTTACCGTAACGATTTTTACTCTATGTTAGTTTAAAAAAAAAAGATAAAATAACGATTACCCTAGACATCAATGTATACGGCTCTATAAAAATTTTCCCAATAGTATAAGAGAATTGTCTATAAATAAGTTTAAAATGACTATTTAAGCCAAATTGTGCAGCAGGGCTTATTATAAAGTGTCTGATTATCTTTGTGGCTAAAATGCTTGGGATTAAATCGCTCCATCTCAATTTAAAATAAATTATTTTGTTATTAGCTTAATAAAATATTGTGATATATTATTACATTTTTAAAGAGGATTCTACTGAGATTTTTGGCAGTGTTTGTTAGTAGTCGCCACGTCACGCACTGCACGGTAGGAGAAAAAATATAACGATTTTGTTATGTATTAGTATTCATATAGGTAGATGTTATTAATATGATTCACTACAATATAAGTAATAAGTGGGTACATGAATATATCATAATGAACATCACCTGTCGAATGTCACATTGTTATAAAATATACCTCGGCGGCGTAACTGTTGTTTCATTGATATATATCCTCCCGAAGATCCCGTATATACCATAAATGAATTTTGAATTGAATTGAATTGAATCTATTTCATACACATATCACGCCCTATTATTTTCAAGACGGTAAAAAAGTCATCCAGTATATGTATATGTTACGGCTAAAGGTAGGTGTGAACATAAACTTAAGATTAGCCGGCTAAACTTAGGTTTATCTTCGAGAAGCAGCTAAAGTTCGATAACATGTTAGTTTGCGTCGTGATATTCTAGGTTTTAATTAAATTAAACAATACCTATGCACGGCACAAAAAGGTGTTGGGGTGGTTGAAAAAAATAATAACACCAATGGAGTTGAACAGGGACTTATAGAGGTTGTTCTAAGTTTAACCGCATGTGTGCGGCTAGAACTAGGTTTAGCCGGCTAATCTTAATTTTATGTTCACACCTACCTTTAGCCGTTACATATATACTTTTACAAAAGGATAAGGTCAGATGTGCCATTATACGTCAGAAACCTTCGTCTAATGTGTTAAACTTACGTATATTGGGATCAGGTATATGAACCGGTGTGACTTTGGACTGCATCGTCATTTCCGGTGACATGTAGTGCTGGGCCATCTGCGGAGGTGACGTCACCTGTGGACAACAAACAAACATGTATCAATGTAGGTGCAGTAACTTATTCTGAAAAATATTTTACCAATAGAAAGCCACATTTTGACTGCACCGGTGGCTCAGTGGTTACGATAGTTGCCTCTGAGACCTGGTGTTCTGGGTTCGATTCCCACCCGGGACAATTATTTGTGTGAACCACAAATAGTTATTCTGAGTCTGGGTGTTCTTTGAGTCCGTGAAATGAATGTTTGTAAAGTCCCCCTAGATTTATTTCCCTAGTGCGGGAAATGAATTAAAAAAAAAACATTATTTATAAGTGTCTTCCTTCTAATATTATAAAGAAAGTTTGTAAGTATGGATGGGTGGATGGATATTTGTTAATCTGTCACGCCAAAACTACTGAACATAATTGGCTGAAATTTTGCACCGGCATAGGTTATACGCTGGATTAACATATAGGCTACAAAACATCACGCTCCGACCCACTGGAGCAGAGTCACAGGGGTAAAACCGAGGGGCGCAGCATATTTATTTATTTATTCAAGTACAAATACATATTGTTGACAGATAGCAATCCTTATACAATAGTATCTCGGTAACATAAATTGGTAGATTCTGTGTCATAAGGCACAAAGTATATAAGTATTAAAATAAATAAAATAAAATAAAAATCATTTTTATTTACGTAAACCAATTACAGGCACTTGTAAATAGTCAAACATTAATTAGAAAAATTTATTCATTATATTTGTTATTTATTTATATCTATAAAATTAATTATTTTTTTATTATCATATATTTATATGTTATTATTATAATTTTATTAACTTAGACTTAAAGCTAGACTTTTACTGAATAGCCGGTAGAAATGGATTTTAATTTAGTAACACTACTAGGGATGGTCAGAGTCTCTAGGTAATAAGTGGCTATGGACAGCAGCATCTATTAGCTCAAGCTCAAGACACTCACCATCTTACTGCGATCACCAATCCGACTGCCAAGCGTGGTGACGGCTCTAAGAGGAGGCCCACGTTCAGCAGTGGACGTAAAAGGGCGGTTTAAGTTTGTAAGTCATAATATAGCCTTACCTCATCTGTTCTATATCCATGTGCATACTGTTGATATTGTATCTCTTGTGTTTCCTGATTGGCCACTTGAGCGATCCCGTCATCATTACTCGCCCTCTGGTTGGCTTCGAAACTACTCTGCGTCTCGAACGGCGGTTTCTGATTGGCCGGCTCATATTCTGGTGGTTGGTGATTGGTTGGTTCGTCTTGAGTGGGTTGATCAGTTTCTTGTCCGTTGGTTTGCGGGTTTGTCTCGTAGAGACTAGGTGAGTCTGGTTTCGTGTTCGTTTCCTGGGAGAGGAAATTTTGGTTAATTACTTTCATTAAATACAGGTTTATTCAATTGACCTAGTATTGTGACAACATCCGTAGCGTAGCGGTATTTGGCTCGCTTTAAATCTCGGAGGTCGTGGGTTCGATCTTCGAAGTAATCTTAGTGTAAATTTTAAGATTTCTTTCCGGGTCTGGTTGGTTGAGGGACTACCCTCCGTGCCTCGGAAAGCACGTTAAGCCGTTGATCCCGATTGTTATAACATCATCTATAATAATCGTATATCAAGGAACGGGCAGCAGCGTTTCCTTGTTTGGTACAACATAATACCGCCGTCACCAAACCGCCTGCCAAGAGTGGTGACTATGGCAATTACCCTCCCTCGGGAAGAGGCCCTTGTTCAATAGTTGTACGGGCTGATGATGATGGTGATGATAGTTACTTGTACTTACTTTCTCTGAAGTTTTTCGTTGCGTGCAGGCGTCGTGTCGTCGACACTCGCAGTTACATTTGCTCCGACACTCCTCACTCGGTTGGCATTCACATTCTGGAATTATAAAAAAACAAATTATTCGCTTTTTATTACTTTAACTTTTATTTCTGACTTACTTTATGTAGTTAGCCACGAGGCTTTGCTACTTCACCGGGCATAAAGGCGAGTAGAGCTTCAGCCTAGATAAATGGATTAAAAACTACAAACTATTGTATTAATTCTAAGATTACTTTCCGGGTCTGGATGGTTGAAGGACTACCATCCGTACCTCGGAAAGCACGTTAAGCCGTTAGTCCGATTGTGGTAACGGACAGCAGCGTTTCCTTGTTTGTGACAACTTACTACTACGGTCATCTATCCGCCTGCCAAGCGTGGTGTCTACGGCAAAAATCCTCCCTTGGGAGGAGGCTTATGTTCAATAGTTTAGGTTATACGGGCCGATGATGATGAATCAAAATAATTACCAGCATCGATGAAGGAATGTTGTTTCTCGAGTCTGCCGCGACGTTTTTCGTTTTGGTCCATCTGTTAACAAAAAACACATTTTACATTAATATTATAATTAAACATTCATTCGGCCTCCGCCAACGGCGGATCGAAGGAGTGTCCGGGGGGTTGTAGTGGTGTAGGGTCCTCTCCTCGTGGTATGAGTGTCGCATACCACGCTATGGAGAGGGCGACTCCCACATATCCCACCGCCAGCGCGCGAATACGCTGCAGCAAGGTGGGAATGCGTCAATGCATTTACCCCGGACAACAAAAAAAAAAGGGGCAAAACCCAACAGTTATATTACAAAACAACTTACATTTTGTTGGTCATTCTGCGAAGCGCCCGACTCATACATGACTGGCGGGTTGGCAGGATCGAAGTGGTATACACTGCCATCAGGGTTGGTTAGTGGACGTCCCGTCTGCAATAAGATTGAGGATCGGAAACTTATTCACCATTACAGTCGTAAGACGTCCACTGCTGAACATGGGGCTCCCTCATAGCTTTCCAGTTACTACGGTTGGAAGCGGCCAGCATCCAACGTGATCCCGCGGTCTTTGCCAGGTCATCCGTCCATCTAGTTGTTGGACGTCCTACTCTACGCTTGCTTGGAAAACTTATTAAACTCAGGATCTCACTCAGGCAGAATTTGAATCTGCATCTTGGGTGCAGCCCCAAATGCCTAGACCATTCGGCTTCGTTGGATTCAACATATAATTATGTTGAAGAATGAAAGTAGATGTAGTGACAAGGATTGAGAAAGGTATGCTTAATTGGTCATATAGAGCTAAATTGGACATATAGAGAGAATGAATGAAAGGAGACTAACTTTTTTTTTTTTTGTCATTACATCTTCATCATCAACAGCCCGTTTACGTCCACTGCTGAACATGGGCCTCCTCTTAACAGACCTTGGCAAGCCAGGATCGTAGAGGGATATTGCCATAATCACCACGCTTGGCAGAGGGATTGGTGATCGCAGTAAGATGTAAACCTTGAGCTGATAGATGCTGCTGCCCATCCACCAGCCATATTGACATTTAATTACTGTACATATAATACAATACCTGCGGGTGTATAACGAGCGCGCCCGCGGGCACGGCCGACATGTCGGTGACGGCCCACACCACCCCCCCGACACCCCCCACCCCTCCCACTCCACCGACCTCGCCCGGCTCCGGACTGGCTCCTCCTACAATAATATTAATATAACATTTAAGTTGTGATTTATTTTTATTTTTTATTAAAAAGAAAGATTACTACCATAGTTCTTGCACACTACCTAGTATTCTTGTTGACCCCTCATGCTAAGTTAAAATGCTTGTGTCATGAGTGGGTTCACGTCGGTAGTGCAATGGGTGGGGATCGATCCGGCGACCACAAAATCGCAAGTCCGACGCCCCCAGCCATTGGGATACGCCCGCTTATTAACTTTTATTTTAATTGAATGTAAAGTTAATTAAATTTAAATTCTGTTCACTAGTTATTTCTAATCACAGTCACCGGTTCAATCCCCACCCATTGCACTACCGACGTGAACCCACTCGTAACACAAGCTTTTTATCTTAGCACGAGGGGTTAACAAGAATACTGGTAGACTGCAAAACTCTGCTAGTAATCTTGACACAAAAATAGGATAGAGATCAGTAAAATAGGTAGGATATGTAAAATGTCCCTTAAGCCCTTACCAGTAGGAGACGGTGTGATAGAATCGGTGCTGCGCAAACTGAGCGTCTTGTACCCGGAGCTGGAAGGTGACAACCGCCAGCTACTTGAAGCCAGGTCACCTAGAATGATATGGACATAGAGTAAAAAAAACTGGTCAAGTGCAACTCGTACTTGCGCATGAAGGGCAATCCGTACCATTTTCAAGCGTCTATCTGTTGCCATTATTGATGTTAACGAAGGTATCATGGTCCGCCCATCTAATGACTAAATTAATAATAAACTACACTACTACTAACTAAATAAAAATAAGAATGCGTTGCATCTATCGTTGTTAAATAATTTTGAATTTAATAAATGAAGACCGCCAAGATCGGACTGTGAACGAGCGCTCTGATTGGGCGACGCGCGACGCCCTCACCCCGCTTAGCACCGCGGGCCGTGCGGACAAGAGTAGGGCGCGGGTTAACTCGGGTCCACTAGTGTCGCAACCAACCGCCTAAACACCTCACGCGCGCCCGCGCATTCTGTTCTGCCGGTCTACTCCCATCTCATTTCGGTCTTTCATCACACTACCAACGAACGCCCATCAGCTACAATTGATATCGAGCAAAAAAGGGCAAAAAAAGTTGGTTGTATGGGAGCCCCCCTTAAATAATTATTTTATTTTATTTCTTGTATTTTTTGTTTTAGCGTCAATAGAAATACAGTCATACAGGTCAGGGGTAGGGTAGATATAGGACACCGCGTAAACGAAGTCTCTCCTTAGGTCTTTTATTTTTCGATTGAGGCAGTACGAAGTCTGCCGGTTCAACTAGTATATGAATAAATAACAAATGTATCAAATCAAATCAATCAAATCAAATCATTTATTTTTTGCAGAAAACACTGTTACAATGGTGTTATGAAATGTAGGTACATGTTTCAAGTGATTCTACCGTAAGGCATGCAAAATGAGACGTGAGATACTTAAAATTATATAATTCAAATTGCAATGGGTATATAAAAAATAATAATATTTTAAGATATAAATGTCATTCTTATTGTTAAAATAGTAATAGTAATTAAATTGTTTCAGTTAGATTATTAAAATATATAATATTATTACGTTTTAAATAATTACATTACAGAATAGTTTTAGAGGACTTGAATTTGGAAAAATTATCATTCAAATACTCATTCAAGCCATAGTAACATTTATTTGTTAAAATATTTTTTAGGTGCCTCTTAAATAGATTTGTATTCATTGCCCTTATTTCTTTGGGTAATTTATTGTAAATTACCGGAGCCATGTGAAACACACTTTTGTGCATTAAAGCGGTATTGGTTCGGCGCATACAAAGGCGAAGTGCATCACGTTGCGGCCTATTGTTGGCTTCTGAGGCTAATGTAAATAAGCTTTGATTCAGCTTAACAAATAGTGAGACCTCATATATATATAGGCAGGGGAGAGTTAAAATTTTATGCTTTATGTAATATAAGACTAATGATAAATAGATTTTCCCATCAATGTTTAACTGTAATTGATGATTTTTATTTGATAAGCAAAGGGTACTCACCCTGTCTACTGAGCACCCGGGGCTGGTGCTCCCCGGCGTACCCCCCGAAGCTGTGGCTCTTGGACACGGGGCCCCGCGCGCGCCAGCCCCCCGCCCCCCCGCCGCCGGTGCCACTCCCTCCGCGACCATCTAGCGAGTGCACCTGGAGGAACATTCCAAAGAGGTATAAAAAACGTATACATACAATGTAAACAATCTATACAAATATTATTTCTCTGATACTACTTAGTGCACCTACCATGATATCTCTGCATCACCCTATGGTCGACTCGTAGAAAATGCCTTAGGCATTAAGTCCACCAATGTAGGTACAATATAAAAGTACTAAAGTATAAATAAATAAAATAAATATTATAAAAAATTAAGAGTTTGTTTTATTGAACTCGCAAATCTCTGGAATTAATGGGCCAATTTGAAAAAATCTTTCAGTATCAGATAGCCCATTTATGGAGGAAAGGTATCGGCTATATTTAATTATGAAGTTCCTAAGGGAACGGGAGTTACGCGAATGAAACCGCGCGCGGAAGCTAGGAATATTATAAAGCTGAAGAGTTTGGTTTGTTTCGTTGATCGCATGAGGAACTTGTGGTCCGAAAATTCTTTCACCATTAAACATAGGGTATATTTAATTATGAAGTTCCTGCGAGAACGGGTGTTAGGCGAGCTAGTATACAATAACTCACTTTCAACAACTTATTCCGTCCACCTTCTGGAGTCAACAACTTGATCGGTCCAGATATCCACGGCCATTGTTCTTCCTGTAAAAGATTTAGTGTCAATATATATATATATAGGGTGACAGGTAATTAGTGACCGATACCTAAACACATGATTGTGCTCATGATAAAAAACAACTTTTACTATGGCACCAAACCTGAAATCGCGAAAAAAAAATCAGCTGCTCCCTACCATGTTGACGAGTTATGTGAACATGAATGTATGGAACAGCTGGTTTTTTTTCCGCGATTTCAGGGTTGGTGCCATATTAAAAGTTGTTTGTTATCATGAGCACAATCATGTGTTTAGGTATCGGTCACTAATTACAAGTCACCCTATATACTTACTTTAATATTATAAACGCGAAAGTTTGTGAGTATGCATGGATGGATGGACGTCTACTCTTTCACTTTGCACGGGGATAGTTAATAAGCTCTATTAACTCTTAACCCACTGGAGCAGAGTAACGCGGGTAAAACCGCGGGACGCAGCTATTATATATATATATACAACGTTGATACGACAGAGGGGCTTTCCTTTAAACTGCCTATACTAGGTACCATTTCCAAGCTCTGTACCAAAAATCAATTAAATAGGAGCAGTAGTTTAGTCGCAAATGATTTTTTAAGTTTTTGCGCCGTTTGAACACGATGTATATCTTTCCTAACAGCTGATTATGTCTACGCATAGGTCATGCACCTTAAAACGATAAATCTGAGTACAACCTACGATGCGTTGTTGGCGCTCTGACGCAAATCATTGCAAAACCGCCTTGACACAAGATAACACATGCAGCGCACCGGCGCGCGCGTCATTGCCGCTTTGCTAGGTCAGTGAAATTTATTTACAAAGGGTGGTTACGTTTTACTCTGACTTGTAAGCTATTTAGTTTGTTTTGAAAGAAAAAAAATCTCAATTTGGTTGCTTTTTATTTTTATACCGTATCGGATTAATAAAAAACACGTATAGTAAACGTAGCGTAATTTAATGCCCCTCTGTCATATCAACGTTGTATATGTCACCGGAAAATAATTATAGTCGTAAGTTAAATTTAGAAGCCACTCATATTGTTAAATTTAGTAGCCAGTTTCAGTAAACGCGCAAAATTATTGTATTATTTAGTTAATTGTTATGACACTTGACCTAACCTAACCAAACGAGACTATGCTACTGTTGTAACTAAACAAAAAAACTCCGACTTCAATATGTCCTGTTGTGCTCCATTGGTTAAGGTTTTTTTAACCACCCGAAACATCATTAAAAAGTTGATCAACTGACGATTCTTATTATTTTCCGGTGACATATACAGGCTGTCCCAAAAGATTACGTAGCTGGGAAGGGGGGGTGATAGGGATGGTCACAAGGGTCACCAGAAAAATATAAAAAATTCCCTCTGGGTGTTTAAAAAAATAAATGGCATTTTTTAAAAGACTAAAAATTTTACACCTTGTGCTAACTGTACCTACAAATATGGCTGTATTTAAAAAAAATGCTGTTATGTAATCTTCAATAACAACAATGTCATCAACATCAACATCAAAAATAACAAGGTGTAAAATTTTAAGTTTTTAAAAATGCCATTTTTTTTTAAATACCCAGAGCGGATTTTTTTTTTATTTTTCTAGTGACCATTGTGTCCACCCCTGTCACCCCCTTTCCCAGCTACTTAACCTTTTGGGACACCCTGTATATGTTACGGCTAATAGCCGAAGTGCGGCTACACCTAGTTTTAGCCGGCTACAACTAGGTGCAGCCGACAACTTGCGGTTAAACTTAGGTCAACCTTAATAAGTTCCTCTAAGTTAACTCTAAATCAAACAATACCTATGCAAGGGACAAAAAGGTGTTGGGGTAGTTAAAAAAAAAATAACCTAAACCTAAACCAATGGAGTCGAACAGGGACTTATAAACGCATGTGGCCGACTGCACCTAGTTGTAGCCAGCTAAAACTAGGTGTAGCCGCACTTCGGCTATTAGCCGTAACATATTATATACTATATAGTGATACATTCGCACTGTATATCGTATTTAACAGACAATTTGAGAGAATACGGTCAATTTTATCTCTTAAATTAATCCATTATTTATACTTCTGTAATTACCTTATAGGAATTAATGAACATAGAACAGTTATTGCATTTTCTATTTGCTAAATGAATTTACGGCAAAAAAACCCTAAAGTGCGAATGTTGCACCTTAAATGTATACTAATATATAAGCCGAGTTTGTTTCATTGAACGCACTAATCTCAGTAACTACTAGTCCAATTTGAAAATTTATTTCAGTGATAGATAGCCCATTCATCCAGGGAAGGCTTTAGGCTATTTTATTATGAAGTTGAATAACAGGAGCTACGCGAGTGAAACGTTATAATATAAAAACATAGTGTTACCGAGCTGAATATTCTTCTTCTTACTCTCTCGTACTCTCTCTCCCTCTGCTCCAGAGACTTGCTGCGGTTGTTGGCGAGAGCCCCGGCGCCGGGTTCGTCTAGCGAGTGAGTGTCGCGTTTTAATATTGACCTGGTGAAATAAATATATACACTATAGAGTTATGTATTTAACCAGTGATTCCCAAAGTGGTACAAATTCGACCCCCAGGGGCCAAGGAAAAAATCCAACAGGGATCCAAAACAGGTCCCTTGAGCCGCACGGCTCGAAGGACCCATAGATAGTGATTTTTTTCTAAGATTACTAGCAGAGTTTTTGTAGTCTACTAGTATTCTAGTTAACCCCTCGTGCAAAGCTTAAATGCTTGTGATACGAGTGGGTTCACGTCGATAGTGCAATGGATTGAGATCGAACTGGCGACCACATGATCGCAAGTTCAACGCCCTAGCCATTGGGCTACTTTCTGTGCTACATAGTGTAGATACATACTTGGCAAAAGTGTCAGGCTGCTGTCTCTGCGGGGAGGGAGGGAAGCTGGCCGTGCACCACTCCTTGAAACTCGTGCACGGGATCCGACCGCCGCTTGTACCTGAACACAAATATATATACACTGATAAATAGAATATTGATCAATATGAATAACAAAACATTAAATTATCTAAATGGGCTAGTTAAAAAAAAAAAAAAACGGTGTAGGGTGTCGACTGTATGAGGTGTAGAAAGCTCAGCAGCTTTCCAAATCAGAATGACATTACATAAAAACTTAGCCTATATTTATACTACTGCGAGCGGCCCGCAATCGGTAGTGGTTTGCGGGCGCCCGCAACTACGTATTAACGAATCAAATTTTTCTTTATTCCCGTTCACTCGGTCAAGTCTTAACTTGTCCGCTTAGTCGTACTTGACAAACGGGTTCCCTAAATGATAAATATAATCATATCACCAAATGAGGTCTAGTGTCTTGTAATCTATACAAATATATAAAGCTGAAGAGATTTGTTTGAACGCGCTAATCTCAGGAACAACTGGTCCGATTAGAAAATTATTTCAGTGTTATATAGCCCCAAATATCGAGGAAGGCTATAGGTTATATTAATTATGAAGTTTCCACGGGAACGGGACTGTGTCATCATCATCAGCCCGTATAACGTCTACTGCTGAACATGGGCCTCCTCCCCCGGTAGAGGGTATTTGCCATAGTCACCACGCTTGGCAGGCGGGTTGGTGACCGCAGTATTATGTTGTACCACACAAGGGAACGTTGCTGCCCGTTCCTTGATGTATGATTATTATATATGATGTTATAACAATTGGGACCAACGGCTTAACGTGCTTTCCGAGGCACGGAGGGTAGTCCCTAAACCAACCAAACCCGGAAAGAAATCATTTACACAAAGATTTTCTGTCTGCACGACTTCCGAGATTTAAAGCGAGCCAAATACCGCTACGCTACGGTGGTTGTGGGCTGGGAGTGTGTAAATGTCTTAAATGAATCCTATAGTTCCTACGGGAATCGGATTCAGGTTCAAACCTAAATCCGGTTCCCAGAGGAACGATTATTTATGATTATGAAGTATACTGACCACTCTTAGACACGAGCACCGACGTCTTGTTATTCTGGTCCAGGTGGTGGGACAGCTGGAACAGTGCTGCACAGCGGTGGACCAGCATCCGCCCGTATGACGTCATCACCGGGAACCGGGCGATGCAGCGGCTACGACAACAATACGAGAGTTTAGTTACTTATTTAAATACAATAAAGTAACTTAACAATACGAGAGTTAAATTACTTTATCTTGTGGTCGCCAGTTCGATCCCCACCCATTGCACTACCGACGTGTACCCAATTGTGACACAAGCATTTTAGCTTAGCACGAGGGGTTAACAACAATACTAGCAGAGTGGAAAAAACTCTGCTTAAAATGCTATATTAAATGATGAATAGCCCATGTGAACGGAAGCTGCGGGGGCTAGTCTTTTACTAATATATAAAGCTGAAGAGTTTGTTTGTTCGTTTGCTTGAACGCGCTAATCTCAAGAACTACACATCCGATTTGAATAATTATTTCTGAGTAAGATAGCCCATTTATCGAGGAAAGTAGGCTACTTTTAATTATGAAGTTCCCACGGGAACGGGATTTACGCGGGTGAAACCGCGCGCGGGAAGCTAGTGTAAAAATAAAACTGTAGGTATGTATGTGTGTCTGCTTACCCCGTATCATTGATGAGGCCGCGCAAATCTTTCTCGATCTTAAGCAGCTGGATCCTGTCGCGAGGGTTCTTGTTGAGGGTCTCCTTTATGAAGGCCACCAGCTCCGGCCCAGAGTACTCGTTTCTATCATCTGCAATATTAAACATCATCATCAGCCCGTATAACGTCCACTGCTCACATAACATAACATGGGCCTCCTCCCGAGGGAGGGCTTTTGCCATAGTCACCACGCTTGGCAGGCGAGTTGGTGACCGCAGTACTATACTGTAACACATAGGGAAACGCTGCTGCCCGTTCCTTTATATACGATTATTATAGATTATGGTATTACAATCGGCTTAACGTCTTTCCCGAGGCACGGAGGGTAGTCCCTCAACCAACCAGACCCGGAAAGAAAATCCTGGAATTCAAACATAGATTTCTTGTCCGGCGTGGGGATCGAACCAACGACCGCCGAAATTTAAAGCGAACCAAATACTGCTACTCTACGAAGATTGGTAGAAAACATATAAAAGATACACACTATCTACTACTAGTTGACCCACCACACATTGACCTATCTTAACTAAAACTATATTAAATAGGCTAGTTGACACTTTTTTCAAATTATTTTTATATGGTTAAGAATGGTTTTACTAGATCAAGAAAACAATATGGCATTTATTTGAGATCAAGAAAGCACTTAAATAAATATTTTAAAATTGGCTTGACATTGAGAGATGAAATCGATGTCAGCCATGTTGGTCTATATACATTATCTGTGTTCGAGATCGATGACGTCATGACTCAGAAAGTGTAAGGCTGTGTTCAAACCAAACTGACTGTCAGCCGCCGAATGTGAGCAGGCTTACTGTGAGCCCCAGTGTAAACGTGAAAATAAACGGTATTTTTCGTTCACAGTATGCTGACAATACGCTATAGTTTACGTCCGTCCGTCCAATTAGCGTCCGCGGAGCGTAGTGACACGCCGCCACCGATCGGCCGCCGAATGTCAGCGTCTACGCATAGCGTAATAACGTATCGTCGGTTAGATGTGAACGAAAAAGTGAATATGTATGGAAATACAATAAACTGCGTAACGTTCGCTCACTTTCGGCGGCTGACAGTCAGTTTGGTTTGAACACAGCCTAATAGTAAAGGGTGGCGTTCATGTTTTTTAACGAGACGTATGACGTCACAAAATGGCTGATAGCGTTTTCGGAAGTTAAAGACATAGACAAAAGAAATGATTTTCATACTAAGTTTATACAAACAAGTTTTTTAACAGAAATTATTCAGTATTCAGGAAAGTATAAGTATTCAGGTTCCATATGACAAATACTTTTAGAAATAAACATAATTGTAACGTAATTTCATATTTCAACTAGCCTATTGAACTTTAAATATTAGGCGTGACAGCTCTGAACTAACCGAGATGTGCACCAAGAGCAGCATTCTGTCAATGTTAGTTTATAGTAACAAAAGCGCTGAGGCTACTATTATAGTTAAATTTATTCCACAGATATTACTTATCTGTCTATTGAAAATGTCAGGATGACGATATTCGTTGAATAAATGCTATTTAACTGATTACAATTTTTTTTTTGTCCGTGTGTAATTGCATTTATACGCATTCCCACCGCCGCTGCAGCGCCCTCGCCCTCTCCATAGCGTGGTATGCGACACTCATACCACATACCACGAGGAGAGGACCCTACACCACTAAAACCCGTAAGCCACTCCTTCGATCCGCCGTTGGCGGGGGTCGGGCACGCATGAGCAATCCGGCCCCCCGACGGCACCCGCGGCCAATATGGTACCGCGGGATCTCCTGGGCCACACTTACAGTGGCCCATTTGCCCAGTTATAGGGACGCCCGGTGTGCAGAGGCGTCCCTACTCCTCAATCTATCTGTTTACCTGAGGATCGAAAAATATATCGAAGTAGTTTTTATTACCTGAATCATTTCTTGTCAACGAGATGTTTTTCATTCGTTCCTTACGATCTGGACATCTGAAAAAACAAAGCAAAATTCAGTTACTTTTTAAGAAGAGCTGTGTGGGAACTATTTTTTTTTATATACTCATGATGGATATGGGCTGATGATAATGTAACAAAGGTATCTCACCTGCAGTAATACAATTGCTCGTCAACATCAATGCTGTTCGATTTTCTTATTATTTCGTTATTGTTGTTGCTACCTGAAATAATAAATACTTAAATAAAATAAAACACATACATATTCGATATTATTTCATAAACAAAGGTTACTAATAATGAAATGAAAAAAAGATTTAAGCGTTTCTAAAATCCCGCTTAGAATAAACCACCCCCAGTCTTCCCATGGGTGTCGTAAGCAGGGCTGCCAACTTTTTTATACAAGAAAAAAGTATATTTAGGTCTGAGAAGAAGAATCATCATCATCATCATCAGCCCGTATAACGTCCATTGCTGAACATGGGCTTCCTCCCGAGGGAGGGTAGTTGCCATAGTCACCACGCTTGGCAAACGGGTTGGTGACCGCAGTACTATGTTGCTCAAGGAAACGCTGCTGCCCGTTCCTTGATATACGATTATTATAGATGATGTTATAACAATCGGGACCAACGGCTTAACGTGCTTTCCGAGGCACGGAGGGTAGTCCCTCAATGAATCAATCAATCAAGGAATGACACGGCTGCTAAACAATATTGTTAAAGTAACGATAAATTGTTTAAAAAAAAAAGGATTCCTCTGATTTTCTGGCCAGTTCTTCTCAGAGTTGCCACGTCTTGAACTAGTGGTAGGAAAAGAAATAGACGCATCATAAGAACATGATTTAATTTTTTGAATTGTGTCTATATGAACAAGGAAATTTTTGACTTTCACTTTGACCTCCGACCTTTAAAGCGAGCCAAATACCGCTACGCTACGGAGGTTGTCTGGCCTGAGAAGAATATTGAACAATATTTACAAAAAAATGAGCAGTAGGTACATGTCATACTAGATGTTTTAAAAATTTGATATAAATCATTTAAAAAAATTGGTTCAGCCTCTAAGTCCAATACTTATATAGTGTTAAGCATTTTGATTCTCAAAACAGTATTTTGTATACTTTATTGTTGTTCAACAGTAAAAAGTATAATGTTGTGAAAAACAGTATAATACTGTTTTTTTAAATATAGTTGTCAACCCTAGTCGTAAGAGACGACTGAGGGATATACAGCTGATGGACGGGCAGCAGCATCTATCAGCTCAAGGTGCAACATCTTTCTGCGATCACCAATCCGTCTGCCAAGCGTGGTGATTATGACAATATCCCTCAACGACCCTGTCTTGCAAAGGTACCGGTCAAACGGGGGGTTTCTTTGACATTCAGGGTAACATTGGCCGTGTAAATTTACTGGTATTTGATGGTAGGATCTCTTTACTAAATTCACCAGCTTTCATTTCTGGAGCACATTTCCTCATGCCATTTTGGCGTTTTGTCTCCCTTCAGATTTCGTTTCACCATCACTGTCAAAGTTACCCAGAATGTCAAATTAACCCCGGTCTACGGTATTTAAGGATGTGGGCCCACTTTCAGCAGTGGACGTTAATACGCTGTTGTTGAAGAGTATACCTGTGTCGTTTTCATCGCAATCGGCGCAGTCGTCCGAGCACACGATACCAGAGTCTTGCTTCGTTGGACACGCGGGTCGACGCCGGCGCCCTCTGTCAACAACAAACATACAAAATTCATATGTGTTATCTACATATATATAATCAATGTTGCTTGCCATTTATAACTTAAGCTAGCTACCTGCGCGCAGTTTCAGCCGCGTACCCGCGTTGAAACACACCACACGAAGGTTATTCTACAACAGATTTCTACCTGCAATCTCTAACTTAAAGACTACTAGGCCTTTTAAACTGACTTGGTCTTATTGGTCCTACTGATCCTACTGGAGGCTAATCACGTATATAGTCCTATTGGCTTTTATTGGCCCTACTGTCCATATTGCTCCTATTGGCCCTACTGGTCCTACGCACCCACCTGCACTATGGCCATGCGGACCAGTTCCCGCACACACACGCCACACGAGGGTTGCTCGACAAACAGCACTCTACCCAAAATCTCTAACTTAAGACTACTAATTGGGCTCTTAAACTTACTTGTTCCTATTAGTCGTAGTGGTTTAATGATCCTACTAGCCCTGCTAAACCTACTGGTCCTACGAACCCACCTGCACTGAGGACATGCGGCATAGTTCTTTAACACACACGCCACGCGAGTGTTGTTCGACAGCAGATATCGACCCGCGTCCCCCTGAGACTACTAGGCCTCTTAAACTGACCTGTTACTACTGGTCCTACGAAACTGGCACACACACGCCACGTGAGGGTATTTCAATAGCAGCAAACAAACTCTAATTTAAAACCACTCGACCCCCGTCCCTCTTGAGACCAATAGGCCTTTTTAAACTGAGCTGGTCCTACTAGTCTTACAAACCCACCTGCATTGAGGACATGCGGTACAGTTTTCGCACACACATGCCACGCAAGGGTTGTTCGACAGCAGTTCTCTACTTGCGTCATTTAGAGACCGTTATGTCCTACTGGCCCTAATAAACCTACTGGTCCTATGAACCTACCTGCATTAAGGACATGAGGTACAGATCCAACACACACACGCTACACGTGGGTTCCCGCAATCTCTAACTTCAGACAGGCCTCACAAACTTATTTCTTTTGGTCCTACTGAACCTAGAGACCAATATGCCTCTTAAACTGACTTGGTCTTATTTGTCCCATTGGTCCTTCGAACCCACCTGCATTGAGGACACGCAGCACAGTTCCCGCACACACACGCCACGCGAGGGTTGTTCGACAGCAGATCTCGTCCAGCGTCCGATAGCCAGCGGCGAGCCCGCTGCTTCTGAGAGCATTGGGTATCTTCCCAACCTCCTGAGGTTATCTGGAAAATAAAGCGAGGAGTTGTTTATGAAATACTAGCTTCCCGCGCGCGGTTTTACGTATATCCTGTTTCCGTGGAACTATATAATAAAATGTTTCAAAAATGAGATTAATAAAATTCGACCACAGGCGGGACTCTAACCCGCATCTTAGGTTAAGCACCTAATGCCTTTACCAATTAGGCTACGGTGGAACCCTACCGCACCGGTCATCGAAATTTATCAATATTTTTATAACATTTTTATGGCATATGGTTCGAGTCCCGCCGGTGGTCGAATTTTATCTTAATAAAAGTGAATATAATGAATTTTGTTATCATCTTTAGTTTCTTTAAGAACAGGTTGGATTATTCAATTAGGAAATTGATAACTCATTTCAAATCAGCCAAGTATTTCCTGAGATTAGCATGTTCAAGCAAACAAACAAACTATTTAGCTTTATTTATTAGTATAAGATGGGGAAGATTTTTTTTAATGCATTTAACGATATTTATTCAGCACATAGTTCTCAAACTAGCTTCCCGCCCGCAGTTCCACCTGCGTAGTCCCCGTAGGAACTTTGAAAGTTTGAACTTAATTATATATAGCCTATGTTACTCAGGTATCCCTGAGTAACATAGGCTATATTTGCATTCTAATGTAGCATTCTAATGGTGAATTATCGAAATCGGTCCAACGGTTTAACGTGCTTTCTAGACACGGAGGGTAATCCCAATACCAACCAGATAACCAGATCCGAAAAGAAATCTTAGATTTTACACAAAGATTTCTTGGCCTGCGTGTGGATCAAACCTACGACCTCCGAAACTTAAAGCGAGACTTGTACCACTACGACATGGAGGTTATCTGGTTGAAGAGTATTTCATTTATTTTTATTACTTAAAACCTAAAGTTGGCAAAAGCATAGATAATCAAATATACTCACTTGAATCTCAACTGGCAGTTTCTTCTTATGATCAACAATATCACTATTTTTCACATCACTACTATTAATCACATCACTACATCTAACATTAATATGACTAGAGTCAAGACTTTTACTGTTTACAGTTCGCTCCTCCACGTTAGGCGGCGCACTAGCCACTTTAGCCGGCGCACTAGCCACGTTAGGCGAGACATAGCCCACGTTAGGCGGTGAAACGCAGGCGACGTTAGGAGAAGCGTTGTTACGTTCCGCGGGAGAGAGGGCGCGGGGCGGAGATTGCGTTTCGCGAATCGCTTGGCTTCGCACTAACTGTTTTGATTTGAAGCTCTGTAAATAAAAAAAAACAACATTGCTAAAGTAAATTAATTACACATAACTAAGTAAAATATATATATTTCTTTTCATCATCATCATATCAGTCTATTGTCATCCACTGCTGAACATAGGCCTCCTTCATCGACTTCCAGCGGTAACCCTTGCCAGGGGCCCGCATCCACCGGCTCCCTGCGACTGTTGTGAGGTCGTCGGTCCATCGTGCAACCTGCCATCCCACACTGCGCTTGACAGTTCCACTTAAGAACCTTTCTGCTCCATTTGCTGTCAGTTCTTCGAGTTAGTGTCCTGTCCATTGCCATTTCAGCGTGCTAATCCGTTGAGCTATGTCAGCGACTTTCATTCTCATGCGGATCTCTTCATTTCTGATTCGATCACGCAGGGAAATGCCGAGCATAGCTCTTAGGGGGCACACAGTGAAAGACCACGTCTCAAATCCATACGTTTTCGACAATTCTACGTGTCTAGTCAGACATAAAACTAAAGTTAATCGTAATAGTTAAAAGCACGTAGTCTGCTTACCCTGTTCCTATTAAGATGGGTGGTCTCCTCGGAGCTGTTACTCTTCTCTACCTCTGTATTCTCCATTGCTTACGTTTATCACACTGGAATTTAAAAAAAAATGCAGTTGTAGAATTTATCTGTCCTGATCTATGAAATTAGTGTGATTTGTCTTATTGTTTTTACGGTAAAAAAAGGGGCAAACAGGCTTTATAAATATCACAGTAGTATAGTCCAGGATCGTCTTTCTCATGGTCCTTCGAGCCAGAAATTGTTGGTCTTTTTGTTCAGATCTATAGCCAGTAGCCACCAACTAATGTCTGTAAATACCACTAGATGGACTTTAGTGGGTCTCTTCATCAGCCTGTAATATATTTCCACGGTTGAATATAGGTCAAGACTAGTGTAATCATCAGCCCGTATAACGGTCACTGCTGAACATGGGTCCCTTGGTCTCTCTGCGGAAAACTTTGCTTTTACACAAAGATTAATTGTTCGGCGTGGGAATCGAACCTTATTACGAAACAATATAAATAAATATCTCAAGTCAAAAATATTGGAGAAATATATTTAAATTCTGACAGTTATTTGTTTTGTATGGAAATACTGACAAAATTAAAATTGCATAAACTAATATTTTTTATCCGAAAACTGGAAAAATGCCGTAAAGATAATATTAATTATTAGCTTCCGCGCGCGGTTTCATCCGCGTAACTTCCGATCCCGTAGGATCTTCACAATTTAATATAGACTCCTCGATAAATGGGCTATATAAAACAGATTTTTTAATTCAACCCAGTTGTTTCTGATTTTATCGCATTGAAGTAAACAAACAAACTATACAGCTTTATATATTAGTATAGATAAAATGATACGTACCTCTCGTTCTCTCTCAAGTAAAATAACACCTCTAAAACACAGTTTTATTACAATAATAAAAGGGGGAAAATGATCACTTAGTTAAGAGATTGGACCAATACAATAACTACAAGGCAACTATTTTTTTTAAACTACATTCATATTATAACCCGTCCTCAAATTCCTTCATTTAAAAAAAGAATCTTTAACTTTCTCATTTGGTAACTGAAGTATTTGAATTCGGAACACTTTTTACTTTTAAAATTTAACTTGTCAATTTTTATTTTAATGTTGGTAACTATTAGAACACAGTGTATGAATGTTGGTAAGCTCGTTTTTCTTTTTAATTTTAAGTTTTTTTATGACATTCGGTTTGGTTTGTGCGTGTGGACGGCCAATGACGGAGTGCATTTTTTTTTAATTCGTTATTGCAATATGGCGGTAAATGGGGGAGGAGAGCGGGATGTTTTGTTGCCTTCCCTCTTTGTTATGGACGCCATTCATCTGAAACAACAAATATATATAGTTAGACATTAGTTTTACATAATTAACTGTCTTGGACAAAATCGGAGACATCCTCGCAAAAGGTCAAATAAGATCCACCCTAAACAGACGTGCTTGTATGAAGAATGTTATGAGAGTGAAAGATATGTGTAGGGATCGTAGCAAGTGGAGGTCTATTGTCTCTGCCTACCCCGCTGGGAAACAGGCGTGAGCTTATGTATGTATGTCTGTATGTTGGACAACCTAGCGGTAAAAGTGACTGGCTTTTTTTTCTGGACGAACATATGTAGTGAGCCACGAGGCTCTTACTACTTCACCGAGTATAAAGGCGAGCAGGTCTAGCCTTATCGAATGGTTTAAAAAGTACCAACTTAGTAAGTTGGACTTTGGACCAAAATGGTTGCAGGAAGAAGTAAATTTTGCAGTAAAATTAAATGTTGGTGGAGTTTCACACAATTTTGTTATAATACGTAACGTGCCGTACATCGTCACTACGATTGGCAGGCGGGATGGTGTCCGCAGTACAGAAAACACACAAGAATACTCTGCTGCCCGTTACCTAGTATACAACTGTTATAAATGATGTTATAACAATCTGGATTAACGGTTTAACGTGCTTTCCGAGGCACGAAGGGTTGTCCCTCATCATCATCATCATCATAAGCCCGTACAACGTCGGAAGGAGCGTTTTTGCTATAGTCACCACGCTCGGCAGGCGGATTGGTGACCGCAGTATTATGTTGTAATTGTAATACAAAGGGAAACTCTGCTGCCCTTTCCCTGGTATACGCTTGTTATAGATGATAATTATAACAATCGGGACCAACGGCTTATAACGTGCTTTGCGAGGCACGGAGGGTAGTGCCTCAACCAACCAGACCCGGAAAGAAATTTTAGAATCTACACAAAGATTTCTTGTCCGGTGTGGGGATCGAACCCACGTCCTCCGGAACTTAAAGCGATCCAAATACCGCAACGCTACGAAGGTTGTCCCTCAACCATCAATCAATCTTAGATTTCTCACAAATATTTCTTGTATTTCGGCGTGGGGGTCGAACCCACGACCTCCGAGACCGATAGCCTCCTTGGCGTAGTATCGCCACGGAGGCTATCAGTCGCTTGGCTTCAATTCGAATTTAATGTCAAAAGCAATAAATCAACGCCTCTCCCAAGGCCACACTAACGCTAAACGCTTATAAACCGCGGAATCGACGCGCCGCGTTATCGCGCCACACTTACATAAGACGGAACGAGCAACATTTTCAGTTTATCGAACCATCTTATGTGCGTTTCCATTGTGTGCTTAGTAACGATAATTGGACGACGTTATGCAGAAAGAACTCAATTTATACATATTATTATGCTTAAGTTGACGAATTAAACGATATTTATTTAGTACTTAGGTATTTATAGCACAATACGCACGAAGCGATTTGCTTCTTCTTTCATAATGCGGACGGTTAAGGAGTGGAATTCTAACGCTATAATCTGGACATATTTAAGGCTAAAGTGAACAGACACTTTCTAGGCAAGCGTGCATCATCTTAGGTCTTATCTTCGCCTTCCATCAAGCGAGATTATGGTCAAACGTAAGCCTAAATTTAATAATTAAAAAAAAATTACATCTACTTTTACTTATCAATTATACACAATTAAAGCATAAAAATAAAATATAAATACAAAATATGGTCACTAAAATATACTGCGGATTAGATAAGCATCTGTCTGTCAGTCTAGTATGTACCACGTCATAGATATAGTAATAACAATAATTAATTCTATGAGTTAAATCTAAATATAATTTAGCTCTATAGAAAGGAGGCACGTTTTTAAACAATATTTTTACGTAGAAGCGGCCCATGTCTGAGGGCACCCATAATGGGCTAGGACCACGGCTAAGGCCAGAATCTCATTAATTTATCAAGTAACTTTGACTGCACCGGTGGCTCAGTGGTTACGATAGTTGCTTCTGAGACCTGGTGTTCTGGGTTCGATTCCCACCCGGGACAATAATTTGCGTGAACCACAAATAGTTGTTCTGAGTCTGGGTGTTCTTTGTGTCCGTGAAATGAATGATTGTAAAGTCCCCCGCGACACAGGGATTTATTTCCCTAGTGCGGGAGTTGTCTTTTATAAAAAATAAATAAAAGTAGAAAGTTGATCAACTTACGATTCTTATTATTTTCCGTTGACACATATACAAGTAAGTTTAAAAGAAAGATAGTGATAACAAATAAAATTAAACGCCATAATCTACAATTACCCACCATGGGGATGACGTGTGTGTGTTGACATTGGACACGTGCCCCGTAGAAAAGCCGTGACCTATTGCCCTTGTACACAAGTTCAGACGTGGCACGTCGCATGACTCATGGCGGTGTCAGCTGGTGTACAGTAATTACGGGGTAGAGAACAAAATTACATCAACTTAGCCTCTAGGCTAAATCCTAGAAAACCTAATTTACCCAAATAACTAACTTCTCATCATCAGCCCGTATAACGTCCACTGCTGAACATGGGCCTCCTCCTGAGGGAGTGTATTGCCATAGTCACCACGCTTGGCAGGCGGGTTGGTGACCGCAGTATTATGTTGAAACACACAAGGAAACGCTGCTGCCCGTTCCTTGATATACGATTATTATAGATGATATTATTTTATTATTAGCACACACACACTCACACACGCACTCAAAAACCCACTCGCACTACACCACACATCTGCGCTCCCTTTCTAAGATTTTTGTATATTGTATTTTCTTTAATATTAATTCTATTCATAACCTCTATTTGAATTTCAATTACATACATTGTTTAATGTTAAGTGGAAGAGCGGAGTCACCTAACACAAGCATCCCCTTGCTTAAAAGGTGACCTCCAAATCATATGTGTAACGACCCATGTAATTGAAATAAACATTTTTATTTTTTATTATAACAATCGGGACCAACGGCTTAACGTGCTTTCCGAGGCACGGAGGGTAGTCCCTCAACCAACTAGACCCGGAAAGAAATCTTAGAATTTACACAAAGATTTCTTGTCCGGTGTGAGGATCGAACCCACGACCTCCGAGATTTTAAAGCGAGCCAATTACCGCTACGCTACGGAGGTTGTCTTCTGGGTATGCTTTCTATCCGTGAATTGAGAGTTTCTAATGAATTGCAGTCTACTAGTATTAATGTAAACCCTCCGTGCTAAGCTAAAATGCTTGTGTTACGAGTGGGTTCACGTCGGTAGCGCAATGTGTAGGGATCGTAGCAGCGACCACAACATCACAAGTCCAACGCCTCTAGCCATTGGGCTATGGGTAATAATTTCACTAGTCTTAAAAAAAAGTGACAAGGATCTTACGTAACATTTTGTTTTCGGACAGACATTATGTAGTTAGGCACGACTCTGAGTCCCACAGCTAACCAGACCCGGAAAGAAATAATAGAATCTACACAAAGATTTCTTGTCCGGAATGGGGATCAAACCCACGACCTCCGAGATTTAAGGCGAGCCAAATACCGCTACGCTAAGGAGGTTGTCTTTATTTTTCAATTCAATTGGTATGTATTTATTTTTCTCATCACAATAAAAGGTTAAAATTTCAGTTTAAACTTCAGTTCTAGTAATATTTACATTTTAGGGATATGAATATCGTCGGTGATAGTGCAATACCGTAAGAGACAATAGCTAATAAGTTCGAAAATCAAATGAAACAAATTTATCTTTTGCTCTATAAAACGTATTTAACAAAAATATTTCTTGACAGATGAAATTACACCTTATTAGCCACACTCTCATTTGCGTTTGTTTTGTGAGCGACTCGTGCCTGAGTTAGGGTTTGAGATAAAATTGTAACTACAGGTCACCAGCAAATCTATACTAATATATACATAACTAGCGGACCCGACAGAGGTTGTCCTGCATGATAATATATATATATATATATATAAATATTATATACAGGGTTGATACGACTGAGGGGCTTTCCTTTAAACTGCCTATACTAGGTACCATTACCAAGCTCTGTACCAAAAATTATTTAAATAGGAGCAGTAGTTTAGTCGCAAATGATTTTTTAAGTTTTTGCGCCGTTTGAACACGACGTATCTTTCCTAACAGCTGATTATGTCTACGCATAGGTCATGCACCTTAAAACGATAAATCTGAGTATAACCTACGATGCGTTGTTGCCGCTCTGACGCAAATCATTGCAAAACATCCCGCACCGGCGCGCGCGCGACTTTGCCGCTTTGCTAGGTCAGTGAAATTTATTTACAAAGGGTGGTTACGTTTTACTCTGATTTGTAAGCTATTTAGTTTGTTTGAAAGAAACAAAATCTCAATATGGTTGCTTTTTATTTTTATACCGTATCGGATTAATAAAAACACGTATAGTAAACGTAGCGTAATTTAATGCCCCTCTGTCGTATCAACCCTGTATAATTTGTGAATCTGAACCATCCTGGGCGCCAACCAAACGTATACAAAAAAAACATTCAAATCCTTTCAATCTGTTTAGGAGGAGTTCTATGACACACGCAAGTACAGTAGAATTATATATATATATATATATATAAACGTGGGTGTAAGCGCACGCGTGAAGCTAGTAGGTCATAAGCTGGTTATGTTCTCGACTTTTAATTAAAACCTTTGATTTATTTTTCTGACTACTTTAAAGACTTTAAACTTCAAGCGAAACCTTATTAGTTAAAAGGTTAACATTTCTTAGTAGAAAAATATTTTCCTTTTAAAAATATTGCGACTAAGAAACCGAAAAGTTAAAAGTGCATTTTATAAACAAGCTTCCCGCGCGGTTTGGTCCCGTTACGGTGGGTACCTACTTCATATTTACATCATCACTACATAGTATAAAACAAAGTCGCTTTCTCTGTCCCTATATCCCTATGTATGCTTAAATCTTTAAAACTACGCAACGGATTTTGATGCGGTTTTTTTTAATATAGAGCGATTCATGAGGAAGTTTTATATGTATAAATGCGAAAGTTTGTATGTGTGGATGGATGGATGTTTGTTACTTTTTCACGCAAAAACCATTGAATGGATTTGGCTGAAACTTTGCACGGGGATAGTTAATAAGTTCGATTAACATATAAACAACAAAAAAAACGCTCCGACCCACTGGTGCTAGTAATTAAATATAGCATGCAGGTAATGCAGCTGTTGCTCTACTTTGCTTACAGTCAACGGAACGGACCACAGCGATCTATAGTTTTATGTTAACTTCAAGTGGCAACCATACTCAACCTTGAATCGCTAGATTAGAAACTACCGTCATTTCAGATAAGATAAATACATTTATTTTATCAAGCTTTTTAATCTATCACTTTATATAACAAAGCCCTTTTTTTGCTTTTTTTTTATCCGGAGGGAAATGCATTTACGCATTCCCACCGCCGCTGCAGTGTATTCGCGCGCTGGCGGTGGGATATGTGGGACTCGCCCTCTCCATAGCGGGGTATGCTAACTCATAGCACGAGGAGAGGACCCTACACCACTAAAACGCCCCGGACACTCCTTCGATCCGCCGTTAGCGTGGGCCGGGTACGCATAAGCAATCCGGCCCATATAACAAAGCCCTCCGCTGCGTCTGTAAGTCTGTTCGCGATAAACTCATCATTTGTGAGTCTCATAGGCTATATTTTAAGTCAAGGTTTCCACGGGAACGGGATCTACGCGTATGAAACCGCGCGGGGCAGCTAGTTTAAAATATTTTAAACTACCGCGGTTTTACCCGCGTCACTCAGCTCCAGTGGGTCGGAGCGTGATATTTAGTAGCCTATATGTTAATCCATCGTATAACCTATCCCGGTGCAAAATATCAGCCAATTCCGTTCAGTAGTTTTTACGTGAAAGAGTAACATCCATCCATACTTACAAACTTTCGCGTTTATAATATTATTAGAATATGAATAAATATTTTGACTTGAAACTTTTTTTTTATAAGTTTTAACTAGCAGAGTTTAGCAGTCTACTAGTATTCTTGTCAACCCCTCGTGCTAAGCTAAATGCTTGTGTTACGAGTTGGTTCACGTCGGTAGTGTAACGGGATGGGATCGAAATAGCAACCACAAGATCACGAGTCCTGCGCTCTAGCCATTTGGCAATGGCCACTTGACTTGACTTATTATATGCGTTCAATGCATCCATCAATCCATAGATAGTAGAAAACCTTTTATAAATTACTAGCAACTTGCCCCGGCTTCGCACGGGTGCAATGCTGATGTATTATACATATAAACATTCCTCTTGAATCACTCTATCTACTAAAAAAACCCACATCAAATCCGTTGCGTAGTTTTTTTTATCTATATATTTTTATTTGACTAGTTGGGCTAGCTAGAATACCAGCGCTGCGCAATGATCTTTTAGATTTTTGATGTAGCTTAATGCTGAAGCCAGTTACCATTTATGGTGCATATAACTGTTATAGTATTAATAAATTTTTATGTTTTATTTCCTTGTATGTACATATAAGTCATTCATTCATTCTTCATTCTTTAAAAAGACAACTCCCGCACCGCACTAGGTAAATAAATCCCTGTGTCGCGGGGGACTTTACAAACATTCATTTCACGGACACAAAGAACACCCAGACTCAGAACAACTATTTGTGGTTCACACAAATAATTGTCCCGGGTGGGAATCGAACCCAGAACACCAGGTCTCAGAGGCAACTATCGTAACCACTGAGCTACCGGTGCAGTCAGGTGCAGTATACATACATAAGCTCACGCATGTTTCCCAGCGCCGTAGACAGAGATAATGGACCTTCCTTGTATGTGTCTTTCCTTTCTTTCTAGTTTTAAAGATCTAAACATACATAGGGACGGACAGACAGGGAAGCGACTTTGTTTTATACTATGTAGTGATTGTAAAATTAACATCTACCTTCCTAAACGACCTAGATATGACAGGTCTTGAAACTAGGTCACCACCCTGCAAGTCTTCCCTCTGTGCATCGGTCGACCTATAAACGCGGGCGTCGACCGCCCGGGCGCCCCCGGGATAGGGTGGCCCGGCCAGTGTTGCCACTATTCAAAACTAACAAAGAAAATACACTGTGATTTATTAGTCATTGCTAATTAATACCTTCCACTGGTGACCATGGGACTCCTCCCGAGGGAGGGTATTTGTCATAGTCACCGCGCTTGGCAGGCGGGTTGGTGACCGCAGTATTATGTTGTACCATACAATGAAACGCTACTGCCCGTTCGTTGATATACCTACGATTATTATAGATGATGTTATAAAAATCGGGACCTACGGCTTAACGTGCTTTCCGAGGCACGGAGGGTCGTACCTCAACCAACCAGACCCGGAAAGAAATCTTAGAATTAACACAAAGATTTCATGTCCGGTGTGGGGATCGAAACCACGACCTCCAAGATTTAAGGCGAACAAAATACCGCTACGCTACGGAGGTTGTCAATTAATACTTTTTTTTTAATTTTCTAAGGTTTCGCTTGAAATGGGGAGACCTACGCGCTATCGGAATACACCGGGTCTGTCCTCCTTCATGTAAGGCGTTTGGAAAGTCAAAGATTACTAACTGTGGTAACTACTTGTATAATGGAATATTAAAGTCATAATTTTAATTATTAATTTAATAATAATTGATATTGGTCTTAATAATTAATTTATTTGATATTAGTCATATGGGGTGATCTTTAGGAGTGAGTATTATTGTTTTATTTTATAAGTTTAGTGCTATGCGGTTTAGACCTTACATAAGCATTTTATAATATTCTTTAGTTTAGGTACTGTATTGAACATAGGCCTCCTCTTACCAGACCTTGGCACACCATGGTCGTCGAGGGATATTGCCATAATGACCACGCTTTAAAAAAAAAATGGCGATCGCAGTAAGATGAATTTACCTCGAGCTGATATATGCTGCTTTGCATCCATCAGCTTGTAGCGACACTAGTAAACTACTAGTAGACGAGCAGCGCCATCTACCACCTAGCACCCTAACTAACCTGTATCGCGCAATACAAGTTCGCAAGCCAATTCGAACATATACAAGTTCTGAACAGTCACAAATGGCCGTCGGTCGCCGGGCACACCACCTCGCCCGGCAAAGAAGAACACCACCAACCGTTCCTCATAAGCGCTATATTCCTTAGTCACCTATTACGACACCCCTACAAAGACATCGGGTAGTCTATTCTCAGCCGGAAGCCACGAGACAATTATAACGGCCTAATTCCTCCTAATTTTCTACCAAAATTTGGCGCAAAAAAATCAAACAAGCACCTGGCAACACATCGACCGGATTACTGCGCGACATGATAAAGGTTGCATACAGCGCGAGTTCCAATTAATTTATCCTATACCACTTTACACCTGATATTTGTATATGGTAACTAGCTACATATGGCAAAAGCTTTGCTGTGTTCATGTTACTATAGCAACTAGGAGATGCATTTGTAGACAGACTAAATAAGTCAGATGACGTCACGAATCCTATATCGCTAGGAGTTCGCAAGCCGTGAAGGCTATACAGTATGTTTAATAAGAGAGGGCGTTCCCTTAAACTCGTTAATCTATATCATTAATAGATTAAAACAAAAATATCAGCATAGAAAAATAAGCATAAAATAATCCGAATTCAAAAAAATAATTAATTGGCAATAAATTTGGAAACCTCCTGTTTAAAATCAAAATAGTAGCGCGGAATAGTACCTAAGTACCTAACGTAGTACTAGCGTTGCCTTTCTTCAAGTACGCGAGCACAGAGTGTTTCTTTTACGTATCGATTTAAAATTTTTGGTGAATATTTTAATATTAAAAAAAATAAAAACATTTTGTTTTCGAATGGTATTTTTTTTTTGCATGTATGGATGCTATATACTGTTGCGGGTTAACGGGAACGCCCTCTGTTAGTCAACATACTGTATATCAGGGTTTCTTAAAGTGGGGTCCACGGATCCCTTGGGGGTCCGTAGCATGTATATCAGGGGTCTGCAGTAGGTCAATCTTGTCGAAGACAATCCCACAATTTATTCGTTCTCATTGAGGCCAAACAGCAGCACCCTTCTCATTAACTAAGTAGTAATTTTCAGGGGTCCATGGAATGTTTTAAATTGTGAAAGTGGTCGGTGATTGCTAAAAGTTTAAGAACTATATATGTTACAGTCAAAACTTATAATCAGTCAAAACCACATTTGACTGCAATAAAATTTGCATGGAATTTGGGTCTGGTTGTGGTCACAGTTCTAACCTACAGCAGTTGGAATCCTGGGGTTATTTTTAACCCTCGAACTAAGAGCATTTCGTTTCTGGAATTTTTTGTGAGCCAATATGGACCCGTCAAAACTGCTTTTGCCTGAGTTATGCAGTCAAAAGTGGTTTTGACTGTAACATATACAAGTTCTGAACAGAAACAAATGGCCGTCGGTCACCGGGCTCACCACCTCGCTTGGCAAAGCAGAATCTTCATTCTCTGTGGAGGATCACCACCAACCGTTCCTCCACATCTTATTTAAACTTTCTAATTCCCTTGTAATCCGAAGTCCGTGAGGCCGAGGTTGTCTCTCTTGGTTATATAATTGACTCCGACTGTAACTAAGTATTCCGCCTAATCCTCCAAGCGGTAGCACCAATTTTGACGTTTTTGACTTTAATTGCTATCTTACGCGGTAAAACTCGCGAGGAACAGCTAGTACATAGTACATAGTAGCTAGTACATAGCAGCTATACATATAATAAAACTGTAGATAAAACGCTAAAAACCGAGTCATGGGAATGTTAGAAGTAAAAAAACCGGCCAAGTGCGAGTCGGACTCGCGCACGAAGGGTTCCGTTTCAGTTACAAGTGCGTACCTATTTTTGATATCAAGAATAAATAAAAAAGCGTATGTTTATGAAATGAAATGTTATTTTATATTTTTATATTCGAGTTGATTGAATGAAAGCTAAATTGCGGTTTACGATTTTTGACGTATTAAAAAAAAACTACTTACAAGATCTCGTTCAAACCAATTTTCGGTGGAAGTTTACATGGTAATGTACATCATATATTTTTTTTAGATTTATCATTCTCTTATTTTAGAAGTTACAGGGGGGGGGGCACACATTTTACCACTTTGGAAGTGTTTCTCGCGCAAACTATTCAGTTTAGAAAAAAATTACATTAGAAACCTCAACATCATTTTTGAAGACCTATTTATAGATACCCCACAGGTATGGGTTCGATGAAAAAAATTTTTTTGAGTTTCAGTTCTATGTATGGGGAACCCCAAAATTTATTGTTTTTTTTCAATTTTTGTGTGAAAATCTTAATGCGGTTCACAAAATACATCTACTTGCCAAGTTTCAACATTATAGTTCTTATAGTTTCGGAAAGAAGTGGCTGTGACATACGGACGGACAGACAGACAGACAGACAGACAGACAGACATGACGAATCTATAAGGGTTCCGTTTTTTGCCATTTGGCTACGGAACCCTAAAAAGGACACATTTCACATTTTTGTTTTTTTTTAATTCTATGTTTGTACAGGCTAACCTCCGGAACTGTTGCACCGATTTCAATTAAAAGTTGTATGGTGATACCATCTATCTCCTGTAGGATAGTTAGAAAGCCGAAGGAATAACAAACACCAAGCGTATTTAAACAATATTTTTTCCAAATTCAAGTCCTCTAAAACTATTTTGTAGTGTAATTATTTTACTCGTAATAATTTATTGTAATAATTAAATTGAAACTATTATTACTATTTTAACAATAATAATGACATTGCATTTATATCTTAAAAGATTTATATTTTTCATATACTCATTACAATGTAAATCTATAATTTTAAGTATCTCACGTCTCATTTTGCATACCTTACGGTAGAATCACTTGAAACATATACGGTCTACATTTCATCACAACATTGTAACAGTGTTTTCTGCAAAAATAAATTATATAATTTGATTAGACAAAGTCGCGGGCATCAGCTAGTATACAATAAATTTCCAAAGATTATTAGTTAAGTCGTTTAATAGAGTCAAACGACTTACACAATTTCCATGAAATTTCCCATAAAACTAAAGCAAATCGAGGTCAACACGTTGCCGAAAAATAACCATAATTTTTCTTCTTCTATAGGGTTGTCGGACATAATTATGTAGTTAGCCACGAGGCTTTTGCTAATTCACCGGTTATAAAGGCGAGCAGGGCTCCAGCCTTAATTAATGGTTTAAAAACTAAAAACTAAGTAACATGCGCAAGAGGTTGCCCTGTGGGATTTGGACCTCAGCTCAGAGCGGCTTGAGGACTTATGACTTTTCAATTTGTAGAAAAGTTTTGTGCAACAAAATCTATATGTATACTTATATATAAAGCTGAAGAGTTTGTTGGCTTGAACGCGCTAAACTCGGAAACTACCTACTGGTCCGATTTGAAAAATTCTATCAGTGTTAGATAGCTATTTATCGAAGAAGGCTATAGGCTATTTTGGATATATGGATTATCGAAATGATAATCGAAATAATAAGTAAGCATGCTTAGAAGTAGCCATGATGCCATATAACCAAATTGCCTGAACGTCTCAGCAAATTTGGATATTTCTAAGGACGTTTACCAATTAAACTTACTACTGCTGCAAAACAGAATCGAATCTGCGACATGCCAGGCGAGACTTTTAAATTTATTAGCTCATATCTGAAACACTGCTTACAATCATCGCAACGGACCGCAGTGATATCCCGCTCTAAAGTTATAGGTACTCTAAGAACGTATCCTCTATAGGAAAAAATGGAAATTCAGTGAACACCCTACAACTTGTCCTACACCGAGACTCCATGGTAACTTGTAATCCGACACAACCATAATTCATCCACGTCTAGGTGAAGGTCACGTGAATCACTAACACCCCTCAAGGTCACGATGAAGGCGATATAACAACATCGTACACCTATAGATAACTAGACCATAATCAAATAAAATATTAGATATATGCACTCCTTCTCTATATAAACTGTAAGTGTGCGAAATTAAATACTCCTTCGTGCTCTCAATCTTCGTAAAAGGGGGTACGAAGTGTTCATCATCATCATCAGCCCGTATAACGTCCACCGCTGAACATGGGCCTCCTCCTGGGGAGGGTAATTGCCATAGTCATCACGCTTGGCAAGTGGGTTGGTGACCGCAGTATTATGTTGTACCACACAAGGAAACGCTGCTGCCCGTTCCTTGATATACGATTAATAAAGATGATGTTATTATAATCAGAACCAACGGTTAAACTTGTTTCCGCAAAGAATTTACACTAAGATTTCTTGTCCAGCGTGGAGATCAAACCTACGACCTCCGAGATTTTAAAGCGAGCCAAATACCGCTACGCTACGGAGGTTGTCCGTTGTTGTACAAAGTGTTTGATTAGTTTGTAGTTTTTAAACCATTTATTAAGGCTGGAGCTCTGCTCGCCTTTATGCCCGGTGAAGTAGCAAAAGCCTCGTGGCTAATAATAATAAGTGTAAGTTGATCTACTTACTATTCACGCCTCTTATCCTTAGGGGTAGGCAGATACCACTTCCCTTCACTTGCTACAACCTTGGCATACCCCTTTCGCCTCCTCCATATTCATTAATCTGCTCATGCATGTCCTACGGTTTAGGGTACTTCTAATCTGGCTTTTCTTAACAACATTTCCGATTTTTACGTGGCACCACCGCCTTGGTCTTTTCCTTTCAAAAATTCCGTTCACATTCGCGCTATAAATTCCTACTTGTTAGTTTCCTTTGTGAAAGAGGTTTTCAAAAATTCATAAAATAAAACCTATATCTGTGTGAACCTTATTTCCACTCAACTCCATAGTCCATATGGATTGAGGTTATCTGACGTTCATCAGATGTCCTGTCATACAGGAACCCGAGTCTGCTATCGTAATGGTGTGTCTTGGAGCTGTCACTGACGTGTCTCGATGGTTGGTTTTTTGAACGTTTGGTAATAAATCTAATAATCCAAAAGACAAAGAAAACCGACCATCGAGACGTCAGTGACAGTTCCACGACACACCATTGCGATAGTAGACTCAGGCACCAGGTGTAGGGCACGAGGACCCGTATTTGAACTAGTGCTAATCGCAGTCCTGGGGACCGAGTCTGCTATTTTTTTTAGTATCGTGCCACCGTAGTGCCATCATGATATCATTATGCCAAAAACGGTAATCTACTAATCTCACTATGGTGTCGGAGCTGGAATGGTAGTCGGTGTATCTACCGCAGAAAAAGGCCGTCAACAGAAGTAGCAGGGGAGATTGTTAGCGAGATTGTAATGTTTATTTAGACGATTTCAAAACTTATAAATGCATCATTTGTTATTATATTCAACTACGCTAATGTCTTCGTGGCGTCATAGTGACGACACCATTATGACGTCATTTGGATTAGATTACCAAATGATACCAAAAAAACGGACCATTGACAGTTCATGGACACGCCATTACGATAGTAGACTCGGGGCCCTGTTATTCTTCCACCATGACGGCACTTGTCATGCATATTCAGTATTGGGAGCTTTTTCAAGTCCTTTGATTCTAGATACAAGTCCAGGTAATTCATTGTAGTACGCACCAGGTCAAGTTCAAAACCATCTTTTCGCGCTCATGTACAAAACGACTCAACAATTATGCAAATTCCATGTCTCCTCAAGTATTCTCGATATATGTTACCCACGTGTAGGTGAAGGTTACATGACTCAGCACCCCTCAAGGTCGATAAAGGCCAGAAGCTATTTATTACAACTAAGTAAGACTAAGACTCGAGATTCGAGGACTTGTAGTCAATGTCAAAGGCAATAAATCTTTATTCACATAGAAAAAAAAAAAAGTTTGTCTATTGCGTCCTCTTTGTTTTTTTACTACGTGGCAACTCTGAGAAGAACTAGCAAGAAACTCAGAGCAATCCTTTTTTTTTAATAAACATGTTTGATATAAAAATAATTTAAGCAGTATTTCATAAAATAACTTAGTCAATTACGCGAGATGTTCAAAAGTCGAGGCCTCATTTCTACCTGTCTCCATATGGATTGGGGTAAGGTCGTTTCCTTGTTCCGATCCCCCCGTAGACCCTAGTCCGAGAAGCCCGCGAATCGTTAAGTGAACGACAGTTTTACAAAATTTCCCAAAAAGCTAAGTCATAATCCCCCAATCTCCTAGCTAGCGACGGCCCTGAGCTGAGGTCCAAGTCCTACAGTAGACGCTCTCTTGCGCAGGTTGCTTAGTTTACAGTTTTTAAACCATTTCTTAAGGTTGGAGCTTTGCTCGCCTTAATGCCCGGTTAAGTAGCAAAAGCCTAGTGGCTAAATACATGCGTCAGACAGAAAAAAAAACTTCTACTTGAATTCTCATTAAAGAGCTGAAATAATTCGCTTCAAAAATGTCCTACCTGCTACCCTTCTTCCGAAGCGAAACAATATGTACTATGCTATGGTTAGTTATAAGCCAAGATCACCATAGAATCACGTGTAGGCGAAGGCCACGTGTAGGTATCACTAGCACCCCTCAAGGTCACGATGAACGCAAGTGCATATTACAACCTCGTACAACCTCTGTAGCGTAGCGGTATTTGGCTAGCTTTAAATCATGGAGGTCGTTGGTTCAATCCCCACGCCGGACAAAAAATCTTTGTGTAAATTCTAAGATTTCTTTCCGGGTTACGATAGTTGAGGGACTACCCTCCGTGCCTCGGAAAGCACGTTAAGGTCCCAATTGTTATAACATCATCTATAATAATCGTACGAGTATATCAAGTAACGGGCAGCAGCGTTTCCTTGCGTGTTACAACATAATACTGCGGATACCAACCCGCCTGCCAAGCGTGGTGACTATGGCAGAAACCCTCCCTCGGGAGGAGGCCCATGTTCAGCAGTGGACGATATACGGCCAGATAATGATGATGACGATAAGTAAAGATAATATGCAAAAGCCTTGAGAATTGTTCAGAATAATAAATAATTAGTCAATTATACATTGATTTTTCTTGTAAAAGAGGCATTCAAGAATGTAATTTAGCCGTCGACATAATAATATGTAGATAGCCATGAGGCTTTTGCTAATCAACTTACGATTATTATATTTTCCGGTGAAATCCATATAAGCGAGAACTGAGATGATTAAAGTAGAGCGACAGTTGCACAAAACTCCCCTTAATACTAAAAGTCATAATCCCTCAATCTCATCGCCAGCGACCGCCCTGAGCCGAGGTCCAAGCCCCACAGGGGGCGCCCCTTGCGCAGGTTGCTTAGTTTGTAGTTTTTAAAACATTTATTAAGGCTGGAGCTCTGCTCGCCTTTATGCCCGGTGAAGTAGCAAAAGCCTCGTGGCTAACTACGTATGTAAGACTACGTATATAAGAAAACTTATAAAAAAAAAGACAAAATTGCATGAAATAAGTTTTTCATGCATGGAAATTAGGAAAGAGATGCATGCATATTACGGATGTAATAACGAGCCTATACTTATCAAGAAAATAAGCAGAATCCTTTTAATATTATAAATGCGAATGTTTGTATGTGTGGATGTATGTATATTTGTTACTCTTTCACGCAAAAACTACTGAATGGATTTGGCTTAAAGTTTGCACGCGGATAGTTTATAAGCTGGATTAACATAATATAGGCTACAAAACATCACGTTCCAACCCACTGGAGCAGAGCGACGAGGGTAAAATCGCAGCTAGTACTTAAATACACCTAGGTAGGTACTACTCAACTACTTACAACATTTGAAATGTAAATCACTACATAGTATAAAACAAAATCGCTTTCTCTGTCCCTATATCCCTATGTATGCTTAAATCTTTAAAACTACCCAACGGATTTTGATGCGGTTTTTTTAATAGATAGAGTGATTCAAGAGGAATGTTTATATGTATAATACATCAGCATTGCACCCGTGCGAAGCCGGGGCGGGTCGCTAGTAATATATAAACGAAGACAGATTTGCTTGGGAGAATTGTTTCAAGCATGGAGATTAGGAGATTTGGAGAGAGATGCATTTATTACGGTCACAAAAACTACTGAATGGATTTGGCTGAAAGTTTGCACGCGGATAGTTTATAAGCTGGATTAACATATAGGCTACAAAATATCACGCTCCGACCCACTGGAGCAGAGTGACGGGGGTAAAACCGCGGGGCGCAGATAGTACAAAAATATACTCAACTACTAACTACATTTTTGAAATGTAAATGAATAATAAAGGCTTTCTTATTATTATTTCTAATGAAATTATGAAAGCCAAGTTATATCAAGGTAAAAATCCAGTGCCCAACAACAGCAGCTAGTGGGCAACAGATATGCCAATTCCAGGAACTAGTTGCCAATGCAATCATTACTCCGCTTCGGGAGAGTTCGGGCGCGTTCGGAAACGCTCGGGTGGCAGTGGGTCATTGGGGCACGGCACACGCGTACATCCTGAACTGACCTCTACGCCTGAATGCAGTTGCTATGCACGCTAGATACATCTCACGGTTAAATAAATCTCTACACCAGAAGCATTTTAATATTCTATATTAATAAAACCTCCGTAGCGTAGCTGTATTTGGCTCGCTTTAATTCTCGGAGGTCGTGGGTTCGATCCCTACGCTGGACAAGAAATCTTGTATAAATTCTAAGATTTCTTTCCGGGTCTGATTGGTTGAGGGACTTCCCTCCTCGTTAAGCCGTTGGTCTCGATTGTTATAGCATCATCTATAAATGTCTATAATAATCGTATATCAAGAAACGGGCAGCAGCATAGCCTTGAGTGGTACAACATAATACTGCGGTCACCAATCCGCCTGCCAAGCGTGGTGACTATGGCAAATACCCTCCCCCGGGAGGATGCCCATGTTCAGCGGTGGACGTTATACGGGCTGATGATGATTAATAAAACGCTTTTTCCTAACTATATATGGAAGTGAGCTGAAACTTGGTACCTAGAACAAGGCTGGCCTATGGATTTTCGAGGAGGATTTTTTTTTGAGAGTCTGTCGTGGCGCCGGGTCTCTACTTTTCGCGGTAACAACTAAAATTAAACACAAAAAATATCCAAACAGGAAGAATGGCCGCTCATGGCGGGCAAATGTAACTTTTTTTTAAAGATTACTAGCATAGTTTTTCAGTCTACTAAGTCTAATTCTTGTTAACCCCTCGTGCTAAGCTAAAATGCTTGTGTTACGAGTGGGTTCACGTCGGTGGAGCAATGGGCAATCGAACAGGCGACCACAAGATCACAAGTCCGGCACCCTAGCCTATGGGCTTCGGCCTCTTACATTCAAATGCCTTGGCGGGCCACTTCTAGTCTCGCAGGCCTGGGTTTACATGGCCTTGACCTAGAACATACTAGCTCGTGCCCGCGCTTTCATTCGCGTGGAATAGTAACTTTAGATTAACACTAATTCAAATTCAAATTCATTTATTCCGTAAAAATGGTTACATTTGTTTGGAATCGTCATAATTTTTTTCCTACCGTGCAGTGCGTGACGTGGCGACTACTGAGAAACACTGCCAAAAAACTCAGTAGAACCCTCTTTTAATATCTAATAATACATCACAATTTTTTATTAACCTAATAACAAAATACTTTATTTTACATTGAGATTGGAGCGATTTAATCCCAAGCATTTTTGTCACAAAGATAATCGGAAATTTTATAATAAGCCCTGCTGCACAATTTGGCTTTAATAGTCATTTTAAATTTATTTATAGACATTTCTCTTATACTATTGGGAAGTTTGTTATAGAACCGTATACATTGCCCTATAAAAGAATCACTTATTTTGCGGAGACGGCTAGCATGAACCACAAGTTTATGGTTATATCTAGTATTTATACTATGTGTGTCGCTTTTTTTTACAAAACGAGTCAATATTTTTATGGACATATAACAAATTCTCATAAATATATTGTGATGCTGCGGTTAGAATATTTATCTCTTTAAATTTTTCTGTCAAGCTATCTCTGGGACCCAGTTTGTAAATAGTTTGTAATAAACTAACTTCAACCATCGACTTCGTGTACGTAGAAGTTGAAAATATTTGTAAACAATATTAAGGAACTGTTTTAGGTATCTATACCCGGCCGGTTTTAGTGGTGTAGGGTCCTCTCCTCGTGGTACGAGTTTAGCATACCACGCTATGGAGAGGGCGAGTCCCACATATCCCATTGCCAGCGCGCGAATACGCTGCAGCGGCAGTGGGAATGCGTAAAAGAATTTCCCGCCGGACAACAAAAAAAAAAAAAGAAAAGGTATCTATATCACGCTTAAATGAGTAAGTTTTTTTTTTCGGACGTACGTGCCTTCGTACTTATTTAGCCACGAGGCTTTTTCACCGGGCATATATAGTAAGTGTGGAACCTTAAAACGTTAGGTAAAAGCAGGAAGTATTTTGCTGCGATCATATTTTAAATCTCCTAAAATATTCCCTTGAAATCAAATAAGAACACGGGGACAGGGGACATTTTATTTAAATTAAAGCGACATTTTGTTTGAATTAAACACTTGCACCTTACCAATAACGTATCTAAACTTATATTACAAAGAGTAAAGATTTGATTGTTTGTTTGTATTGAATAGGCTCCGAAACCGCTGGACCGATCTTAAAAATATTCTTTCACCGTTGGAAAGCTATACACTATCCCCGGATGACATGGCTATATTTAATGAAGTTCTCACGGGAACTAAAGCTACGTGGAGGAAACAGGACACCCATGTAGGGTTGCCAGTTGAAAAAACTATAATATCGGGGTAAAAACACGACAACTATGTAAATCAAAAACATATCTTGCAAAAAGCCAAGTCTCACAACTCAGTCAACAGTTTCTTACGGTAAAAGAACTGAGTTGAGAGACTTAGCGTTTTTTAATAGCATTTTAAATTTACAAGAAGCTGTTCGTCGCGACATTTTGAATTTGGTCGAGAGTCTTATGAAATGTCGAGACAATCCAGACGAAACCCGACCATCTGGCAACCTTACACGTATGGGATGACATGGGGTGGTCTATTCTAAGGGTATTCGTCTTTCAGCATCAAATCTATGCCTTCTAAAAAATAGCATTGCGGATTAAAGCATTGGTTTTCAAAAAAATTGGTGCTGAAAAACGAATACTTCCTATTCTAACCCGGCAACCACACGGCATCGACAGTAAGATTTAAAACGGTACAATAACAGTTTTCGCTTAACAAATCAATAATCCAGACAAACCGACATTTCAATCGGTCAGATCCATCTAAATATAGATAGTTATTCTAACAAGTTCACTGTGATGTTCTAACAGCTTCGGATATATTATAGGTAGGTATCTAAATACATATAATAAAAGTGTAGAGGTCGAATGTGTGTACATAAAAAAACCAGCCAAGAGCGTGTCGGGCACACACATGAAAGTAATGAAATAATGAATTTATTCAGCACTTAGGTATTTACATACACTTGTACTTGTCAGAATCACAATGTTACACAATTATTCTTATTCTATGAATTAAACTAGATACTTAATTGTATATAATACAAATTGTAGGATATTACAGACAAAGTAGTCCGTCCGTCAGCTGGTCATTAATTTCTCTACTCATAATAAGTTACTTAATAATCCATTAAAGCCTAAAATTAATTAATATGAACTTACATATTAATTAATTTTAGGCTTTAATGGATCAATATAGAAAAATTTGGAAAAAAGAAAAACATACAATTAAGTGGCACACACCTGGGGGCACCCTTAAGGGGTAAGGACCACGACCCAGTGGTACCACTGATATATAAGTCAGATTTATGAACATAAAAGGAAGTGATCGGCCTACAGGCGCTGGATCACAGGGCAGGGGTAGGGGTGCAACGCGGTCCTCGCCGCCGGCGAGAATCCTACCCTAGCTAACATGCAACCTTTCACTAGCTACCTATGTGGACGACTCGGAGAAGAAAGGAAGAAAGAAACTCCGGGCTTTTTCTTTTTCGTCATCTTTTGTATCACAGTTTATGTACCTTTTTTTTTAATAACTTTTATTCGTAAAGGGTTGTTTGTAAAAGGTTCCGAAGCCATGCTTATCTAAAATGCCTATTGTTAAATTTCATTTTGCGGTCGACTCCATACATTTTGTTAGTACGACTGGAACTACGTAAGTTGGTCGAGTTGTATAAAAATAACTATCTATTATACCGAGTCCGCTATAGTTTTAGTTGAATCACATATTTTCACCCTCCCGACCCTTAGTTTGCTAAGAACCTTCCGATGCCCTCGTAGACTCGAAGTCCGAGAGGCGATTTGTAAAGTAGAGCGACAGTTGCACAAAACTCTCCTAAAGAAACTAAAAGCCATAATCCCTCAACCTCCCCGTCAGCGACCGCCCTGAGCCGAGGTCCAAGTCTAACAGTGGACGCCCTCTTGCGCAGGTTGCTTAGTTTGTAGTGTTTAAACCATTTATCTAGGCTAGAGCTTTGCTCGCCTTTATGCCCGGTGAAGTACCAAAAGCTGAGGCTTTGGGGGCTAACTACATAAGTTCGTCCAATAAAAAAAAACTTTAAAGCCAGAAGGAGTAAAATAGAAAACATCCAGATTTTTATTTGTTTCTCTCTCTGTTTGTTAGATTTCATTTTACCATGTCATTTTATCATTGCTATCTCCTTGAGGGTAACCCTTAGTTTGCAAAAAACCATCCGATGCCCTCGTAGACCTTTAGTCCGAGAGGCCTGCGAACTGTAAAGCAGAGCGACAGATGCACAAAACCCCCTGAAATACTAAAAGTTATAATCCCTGAATCTCATCACCAGCGACCGCCCTGAGCCGAGGTCCAAGCCCCACAGGGAGCGCCCTCTTGCACAGGTTGCTTAGTTTGTAGTTTTTAAACCATTTATTAAGGCTAGTGCTCTGCACGCCTTTATGCCCGGTGAAGTAGCAAAAGCCTAGTAAAAGGCAAACTAGGTAACACATTCTAAAAAAAAAGTAGCTTTTTTGTAAAAAAAAAACATGTCCAAGTTAAAATATCACGTTGTATATAAATAAGTATTATACTTATCTAAAACACAACGCATCACTAAATGTGTCTGTGCGTCAGAGCCACCCCATACTGTAAAAGCTTAGAGCCACAAGGTAAATAATTCCTCAGAGACAAAGATGCAAAACCTATCCAAATTAGAACCTGAGTATGTACTTATTTCGATCGATGTGAATTCGATCCTTTTAAATAATCCTTTGATAGGCAGAACTTAAAGTCAATAGCCCAATAAGCTGTGGGCCAAAATAACCACCACCACGTGGAGCCCTGACACAGTAAGAAGGCGTCGCGGCAGACCCCGTAGAAGATGGTGGAACGAGCTGGACAAAACAAACGACCAGCGACCTAGTTTAGCCCTGGATCGAGAGAGCTGGAAGCCATGGGGAGAGGCCTTTGCCCAGCAGTGGGATGATGCAGGCTAGCAGTAACAGTAACAGGCAGCACTTAAAGATAAATAAGCCTTAATAAGCCTTTGTTAACAAAACTTACATTTGTTTTTACTATACATATTCTATTAAACTTTTATACATTTTGTGTACCAATAGTCGTACTAAACATACACATAGTGGTTACACACACACACACACGCAAATTAAAGTTAAAAACGGCCCAATTACTGTTTTCGCTTAACCAATCAATAATCCAGACATACAGACATTGCAATTAGTCAGATTCCTCTAAATATAGATAGTTAGTTAGTTTACTGTGATGCACTAACAGCTTCAGATACTAATGGTGGTCGATCAGTAGTCAAATAAGACCATAATCACGAAAAAAATAGCCTTCTGCACTCCTTCTTATACAAACTACTAGCAGTCTGTCCCGGCTTCGCACGGATGCGCATTTCTAGTAAAAATATAGCCTATGTTTCACAGGGATAATGTAACATTCTAATGGTGAAAGAATTATCAAAATCCGTGCAACACTTTTTGAGTTTATTCGAAAAAAATATACAAAAATAAAATAAAAAACTTTTCCTATTTATAATATTAGTATAGATAAGTGTGCGAAATTTCGTTCTCCGTCCAGGCAATTTTCGCAAAAAGATATTAATATGTAGACATCTAAGATTATTTAATGATTCCAACCGAATCTACGTACAGCATAAAACTGAGTTATTGTACTCTGTTTTTGCTCCGCGAGTTATTTAGCCATGTGGCATAGACGCCCTTGGAACTAAAAATAAAGTTAACGGTGTACTGCACGTCGTCGTTTTAATCAACCATGGCTCACCCCTTTAAAAATAAATGCTGGTTTTAAAATCTGTACCTGCCAATACGCCACCCCATCCTAACTTGAGCATGAAGAGGTCAATATTGTTGGTAAGTATATATATAATAATATACATAATGTAACAGAAACCCTCCTTAACTGTATTAGTCGCGTCGCAATTATGCCCGCTGAAGTAGCAATAGCCTCGTGGCTAACTAAATATATCCGTCCGAAAAAAAAAACTTGTCGCAATGTAGAAGGCGAATCCTACATTAACTGCTGCTGATGCCAAACGATAGAGAACTATTCAAAAAATCATCATTACCAGCCCGTAACCTTTACTGCTGGACATGGGCATCCTACCGATGTAGGGTGCTGCCATAGTCACCACGCTTGGCAGGCACGACCTCAACCGACGACCTCATAAAGGTTGCAGGAAGTCAGTGGTTGCACGCCGCTAGCGATCGTTCCCGCTGGAAATCGATGGGGGAGGCCTATGTTCAGCAGTGGACTACAACATGCTGATGATGATGATTGGCAGGCATATTGGTGACTGCCGTATTATGTTGTAACTCTCAAGAAATGCTGCTGCCCGTTTTTTGGTATACAATTGTTATAGTTGATGTTATAACAATCGGGACCTACGGCTTCACGTGCTTTCCGATGCAAAGAGGGCAGTCTCTCAACCAACAAGACCCGGAAAGAAATCTTACGATTTTACACAAAGATTTCTTGTTCGAAACCTCGACCTGCGAGAATGAAAGCGAAATATACCATACTCCTGTTTGCTGAAGAGCAGACCAAAACGATTCAAAATAACATCTACGGAAGAAATCCATCACTTCCCATTTCCATACATTCACATACATCTTCTAAATACGCGCTACACACAACAAATTAGCGTCCACGCAGGAAGGAAATACCAAATCTCTAATACGTCAACACACACAAGCAAGGTCAGAACACACGTACACAAACACTGTGACGTCATCCAACAGAATGTTGCGAACATACATACGAGAATACGTCAAGAAATCCATTTGCACACACACTTGTAGTTTATCAGCTCCTTTATATCCACTGTTGAACATGAGCCTCATCTTCATAGACCTTTCTTTTTAACTAAACATAGGCTTACGTTTGACCATAATCTCGCTTGATAGAAGGCGAAGATAAGGCCTAAGATGATACACGCTTGCCTAGAAAGTATCTGTTCACTTTAGTTTTAAAGATGTCCAGATTAAAGCGTTCCGGAAAAACTGACCCCGGGAGAGAATTCCACTCCTTAGCCGTCCGCATTATGAAAGAAGAAGCATATCGCTTCGTGCGTATTGAAGGAATGTCTATAACAAAAGGGTGAACCGCTCGCCGCGTCTCGTCGTCCGGTGATGGAAAGGTGAAGGGGGTATCAGGTTATGCAGAACCTCCGCACACTCCCCGAAATGTAGCCGATAAAAAACCGATAGGCAGGCTACTCGTCTACGATAAATAGACCTGGGCAGGAATAGACCTGGGCAGTTGCACAAAATTCCCCTAAAAATCTTAAGACATCACACCTCAATCCCCCGCCAGCGACCGCCAGGAGGCTTAAGCTACTTCACCTGGCGTAATAGCGAGTAGAGCTCCAGCCTAAATAAATTGTTTAAAAACTACAAACTAGGCTACCTGAATAAGAGGGCGTCCCCTGTGGGACGTGGACCTCGGCTCGGGGAGGTCGCTGGCGAGGGGATTGAAGGGTTATGACGTTTAAAATTTTAGATGAGTTTTTTGCAAATATCACTTTACGTTACAGTTCGAGGGCCTTTGCGGTTTACGAGGGCATCGTAAGGTTCTTTGCAAACTAAGGGTCCGGAAGCGAGGGGGGAGGAGTCGCATTCGCGGGCGCACTCTTCTACGGCAGGCGGGATAGAAAGCCAGAAGCAATCATCAACCCTATTAAGGGCTATTAATATCCGTTGGTGAACTTAAGGGTCCATCACTGACTTCCAGTTTGAACGCTTAATTTATTTGTTTAAACCCTAAGATTTATTTGTGGGTCTGGTTGGTTGAGGAACCCACCGTGCCTCGGAAAGCACGTAACGCCGTTAGTCCCGAAAGTTAATTTGCTATAACAATTGTATTCCAGGGTACGGGCAGCAGCGTTTTGGTCACCAATCCTACCTGCGTGGTTTCTATGGCAAAACTCTCCCCCGGGCAAGGGTTGGATGTTCAGCAGTGGCCGTTGCACGGGCTGAATATGATGATGTGTCAGGATTGGCGAACCGGAACCAACCACGAGCCAAATCGAAAATAAAATAGTTTACGCGTCTATGACGTTGTTAAACAGAAGCGAGGAATTAGGAGACACGCGTCAATCAAGCTTGGCGCTGTTCAAGGTCACGGGAAGATGCGTATGCTGGCAATGCGGAAACGTTATATATAGAGGTTAGCTCGGGTTACCAATTTGTGCGACAAGACTCGGGAACTTGGGTGGGTTTAGGACCCCTCCTAACTCTTGTCCAGTTGATGTTTTGTGCAGGGACGGACCATGAATGGCATACCCTCTAAAAATACCCCGGGTGTTCCTTCCCCGCCGTTGATTGTGAGGGAAACAAGCACCGGTCTTGATTTTTGGGCATCCCTCGGGTATAACTCCTGAACACGACTTAGAGGCCTACCTAATTCATGTTTTTCTTTTTAATTCAGCAAGTTTCATTATTTTCGAAGTAGGACTAGAGGAGGCCCATGTCTAGCAGTGGACGTTATACAGGCTGATGATTATGATGATGATGAAACGCGGAGGAAGTCGCGTCGAGTTTATAAATAATATTAGTTTACTTAATAGATTGTTTCAGATTGACGTCATTAACATCTGAATGAAATCTACTTGGCGAATTATATTTCAAAAGAAAACTATTATTTACATTATTTGGTAAACATTCAAGTTTTTCTTTTGTTACATTTGTTTATAATTAGCGTTTTATATACATTTTTATTACTTTGTTTTGCATACTATATTTACCGTATGTAATAATCTATATAAATAACCTCCCGCCCGCGGTTTCACCTGGAACTTCATAGTTAAATATATAGCCTATGTCACCCGGGGATAGTGTAGCTTTCCAATGGTGAAAGACTTTTTCAAATCGGTCCCGTAGTTTCGGAGCCGATTCAATACAAACCAACGATCAAATCTTCCTCTTTATAATATTAGTATAGACCCTCCTCGGCTATTAGTAGGTGACTTTTTTTACCGTCTTGATAATAATATGGTGGGTTGTGTAAGTACAATAGAATCTATGGACCACAGTAAATTTGTACTAGTATTTCGGTAATTAGAGTTTCGAAAATCTCATAAATTACTTCACAGAAATACACCCTAAATAGCGCGTGCCTAGTAATAAAATAGGTGCCTATAATACCTAGGACGCAATCACACATGCATGAAAACAGTGATCGAAATAGCGTAACTACTTACTTAGGTACGCATTTTCACCGTAACGATTTTCCCTCTGTTAGTAAAGAAAATAAAAAAGATAAAGATAAACTATGCCTGAGACATCTATTTCATATACAATTATTTTCAAGACGGTAAAAAAAGTCACCCAGTATATAAATCTTGCTCTTGGATCACTGTATCTGTTGCAAGATTTAAGCATACGTACATAGGCACAGACAGACAGCGGAAAACGTCTGTTTTACACTGTGTACATCTGGTGGCCACTGTCGGTACATGCGACCCAGCTATGGCAGGCTAACCTGGGCTCTTCGATTAGGGCCTTCAGAAGTAGGGACGCAATGGTGCTACGTGCGTCCTTACTTCTAAGGGAATGAGACGACGTTTTCCACTCCCAGGCCGACGGCAGATCTAAGGGAAAGCCTCCCCTCATTTTTTAGGGTTCCGTTATTAAAGGGTGAGAACGGGACCCTATTACTAAGGCTCCGCTGTCTGTCCGTCACCAGGCTGTATCTCAAGAGAGCCCGCGACGCCAATTTGGCCGCGTACCCGGCCCTCACCAACGGCGAACGGAGGAGTGTCCGGGGGGTTTTAGTGACGTAGGGTCCTTCTCCTCGTGGTATGACGAGCATACTACGCTATGGATAGGGTGAGTCCCACAAACCCCTTCGCCGGCGCGGGAACGCTGCAGCGGCGAAGGGGAAGAGTAAATGCATATACCGCCGGACAAAAAAAATAAAAAAAAGCTTGTATCTCATGAACCATGATAGCTAGACAGTTGAAATTTTCACAAATTGTGTATTTCTGTTGCCTTTATGATAATAAAAACTATTATAAAAAAAAAGTATTTAAAGGGGGGAAATATACAATACAACATACGTGATTTTAATGTAATTTTTTGCTTTGAAAATCACAACCAAAACTGGGTACGTCTACCTCAAAAACATTCGTTTCGCTAAATATTGGTACGGAGCCCTCCGTGCGCGAGCCCCACTCGCAATTGACCGGTGTTTTTTACCCCCCCCCCCCCCCCCAAATAATTCTTCCACCTTCCACCACCGCACTTGGCCGGTTTTTTTTTAACCTCCCCAAAAAAAAAATCCTTCCACCTTCCACCGCACGGTTACAAAACAATGTTTTTTAGTTCATTAACCCAGCATCACGGCATATTACATCTCGCGGCACTCGCTTTACCGATGACGTCACGTTACATTTATTGGTCAGTCTATTAATAATCGCGGGCCGTGCCAACTATACATAGGTACGTTTATGTAGGTAGTCGAATAGACGCGTATGTACATCACACGATAAATGCCAATGGGCTTTCTAAAGCTGCCAATTCGGAAGATAGAAGGAGCTATTTTGTTTTCGCATGGACATTCTTTTTAGCCACAAGGCTTACGGAATTCTACAAGGTAAAAAAGCGCGCAAGACTTCAGCCTGGCATATTAAATGGCTTTTTCAGCCTAATTTAACGGGATTCTGGCTTAGAACAGCGTTATATGCTCATGGTCCACCCAATTAATGCAAATCACCTACACATGAGTTTAGAAATAAAACCGCAGTTCCACTGCTCTGTGAGTTCTTAGCCTTAGAGAGTTATTCGTCTATGCAGGACATTTTAAAATGTACAAGGTTGCTAGGGTAGGATCCTCCACGGAATGACCGAGGACCGCGTTGCTGAACTGTGATCCGGCGCCAGCGATCACTACTACTTCATAAATCCACTATGCACTCCAGTGGCACCCTGAGCGTTGGTTCTAACCCCGTTAGGGTGCCCTCGGGTGGATGTCGCTTAGACCTTTGCCGGATTCTTGTATGTTAATTTTGTACCTATTACCTTTCTTTAGGGCATCTTACAATAATGTGTACAATTGTCAGTTATAGCACGATAGACGGACAGACGGATTAATAAATCTGTAAGATCAAATAATGTAAACATTGGCCTTAGCTACTTAAGTGATTCTTTTGTTAGCTTTAGTCTTATACAGTGTAATTTTGACAAGTACAAGTGTATGTAAATACCTTAGTGCTGAATAAATTTCATTGTTACAAGTGTATGCGCAAACGCAGGTACACGATCTATTCCTTCGCTCATAATCCGATTGGACGACATTCACTCGAAATATAAGCCGCAGAGATAGAGCACAAATAACAACGGTAATCGAAGCAGGTGAATCCTATTTATCATCATCATCAGCTGATATATACAGACAGATATATGTATTTAGCCACGAGGCTTTCGCTACTTCACCGGGCATAAAAGAGAGCAGGAGTTTTTAATCCTTAACTATACTCTTATTTCTAGACAAGTGGCCCTTCTAACATATTGAAAACATCGTTATGGCCCTAAGGCTTCAAAGTTTGGAGACCCCTGGTCTATGGCAGAGGTTGGCTACTTTTTGAGTTGAAAGAGCCAAAAATTCCCATTTTTTAAATTTTAAAGTTTTTGAATAGCCACAAAATGTCTTGCGTCGAAAGCGAATTACAACCTACGGAGAAAATTAGAAACATCCAACGAATGCTCATTCAAGAATTTCTGGCGGGCTGACGGACGACAGAGCAAGACAGTGAAGAGTACGACGCATGTCGCAGGGGAGGAGTGCGGTGTAAGGCGAGTGCAAGTGGCTGAGAGATATAATTTATGCCTAATTCTTGATCGTTAATCGATTTAGAACGATTTTCGAAAATATTTTTTTTTATAATATAAATAATATTTATGTATGGAACCGCAGCTTCAAAACCAAAGAGACCTGGTCTATGGGAGTTGGACCTTTTTTTTTTTGTTTTCCGTGGGGAAATCCATTTACGCTTTCCCACCGCCCCTACAGCGTTTCCGCCCGCTGGGGGTCGGATATGTGAGACTCGCCATCTCCATAGCAGTGGTATGCTACCCATACGACGAGGAGAGGACCCTAAACCACTTAAACCCCCCAGACACTTCTACGATCCGCCGTTGGCACGCACGAAACAGACAACCCCCCCGGCGTATGGGAGTTTGACCTGGGATATTTTTTTTTCAGACTGACATTATGTCGTTAGCCAAGAGAATTTTTTGCCTACTCACTAACTTACTTTTAGAAGGCCATAGAGCGACTAGCGCACAAATCTGTCCAAAAAAATCATACTAATATTAAAAACGCGAAAGCTTGTAAGTATGGTTGGATGGTTATTTGTTACTCTTTCACGCCAAAACTACTAAACGGAATTGGCTGAAATTTTGCCCCGGGATAGGTTATACGCTGGATTAACATATAGGCTACAAAAAATCACGCTCCGACCCACTGGAACAGAGTAACGCGGGTAAAACCGCGGGGCGCAGCTAGTTAGTACATGAAGCAAAAACTTTGTACCTACCCCTTTTTAGGTAAAATGCGCAGACGCAGGAGTATGAAATTTCGCACACTTATAGTTTATATAGAGAAGGAGTGCATAATGCTATTTCTAACTATTATTCCTGTTAATTAAGGTCGAATTTCAACCACTGGGCCACCACTAGTAAATATAAATACGACATGCATCATCATCAGCCCGTATAACGTCCACTGCTGAACATGGGCCTCCTCGTGCGGAGGGTATTTGCCATAGTCATCACGCTAGTCAGGCGGATTGGTGACCGCATTATTATGTTGTACCGCACAAGGAAACGCTGCTGCCCGTTCCTTAATATATGATTATTTATAGATGATGTTATAACAATCGGGACCAACGGCTTAACGTGCTTTCCGAGGCACGGAGGGTAGTCCCTCAACCAACCAGACCCGGAAAGAAATCTTAGAATTTACACAAAGATTTCCTGTCCGGCGTGTGGATCGAAACCACGACCTGCGAGATTAAAAGCGAGCCAAATACCGCTCCGCTACGGAGGTTGAAATACGACATTATTACGCGGAAATCCATACTAAAATACATCAAAATATATATTAGAATAACACCATTTAACACAGTATCTACACATAAATCAATGTATGAGAATTAATTTTGAACAATGAACGTCAAAAGAGGAGGAAACATCAGGGTATGATTCGTCACACCGTGGCCTCAAGCCAACTGGTCACAGCCAAAGGGAAATATATTCATTTTTAACAGTATGTTTTCGTATGAGGTGGACACGTAGTCTAAACTAATATTATAAACGCGAAAGTTTGTATGGGTGGATGGATGGATGTTTGTTACTCTTTCGCGCCAAAACTACTGAATGGATTTGTCTGAATATCTGATAGAAATGATGCCTAATTCGTCGATCGTTAATCGATTTTGAACGATTTTCTAATGTTTTTTTTTTATAATATAAATAATATTTACGTATGGCACTAAAGAGCCGCAGCTTCAAATCCAAAGAGCCGCATGTGGCTCACGAGCCGATGGTTGCCGACCCCTGGTCTATGGGAGTTAGACATTTTTTTTTTGTCCGGGTAGAAATATCAGGGTTTGATTCGTCACACCGTGGCCTTAGGCCAACTGGTCTAAGCCAAAGGGAAATGTATTCATTTTTAACAGTATGTTTTTGTATGAGGTGGACACGTAGTCTAAACTAATATTAGAAAGTAAAAAGATTTGATTGTTTGTGTGTTTGTATTGAATAGTCTCCAAAACTTCTTGACGGATTTGAAAAATTCTTTCACCGTTGGCAAGCTACGGGCTATAACGTCCACTGCTGAACATGGGCCTCTTCCCGACGGGAGTTTATGCCATATTCACCATGCTTGGCAGGCGGGTTGATGACCGCAATTGTAATTATGTTGTAAGACACCGGGTAACACTTCCCTGGTATGCCTATAACAATCAGGACCAATGGCTGAACATGCTCTCCTAGGTACGGAGGATAGACTTAATTCTACACAATGATTGTCCTTGTCCAGAGGTCGAACCCACGACCTAAGAGATTTAAAGCGATCCTTGGCTTGTAAGATTTTATTATTTTAACTTTTTTTTTATGATTAAATATAGGCTTACGTTTGACCATAATCTCGCTTGATGGAAGGCGAAGATGTAAGGCCTAAGATGATACACGCTTGCCAGAGAATTCCACTCCTTACCCGTCCGCATTATGAAAGATGAAGCAAATCGCTTCGTGCGTATTGAAGGAATGTCTACAACAAAAGGGTGAAACATACATAGTCATACATAGTCACCACGCTTGGCAGGCGGATTGGTGACCGCAGTATAATGTGAGAACGCATAAAGCAATGTTAGATTTAACACAAATATTTCTTGTCCGGGGATCGAAACTACGACCTCCCGAGAATTGAAGTGTTTTTGGGCTTATTAGATTTCTTAAGAATTGCTATCGCCCGTCAAATGAACGCCCGTAGCCCAAAGGCTAGGGCGTCGGATTTGCGATAGTGGGTCGCCGGTTCGATCCCCACCCATTGCACTACTGACGTGAACCCACTCGTAACACAAACATTTTAGCTTAACACGAGGGGTTAACAAGAATACTAGTAGACTGCAAAACTCTGCTAGTAATCTTTTAAAAAAACAAATGTTTATGTTAATTTGAACATATTATATATTTTTCACGTGCGCTATGTTTATATGTTTTGACTGCCGTTTCAGTGTTTTACTATAAACAATCATTTATTACAGTTGGTAGTTTCGGTATGTGTGACGTCATTGCTATATCAGGTGTGTATACTGGATGACTTTTTTACCGTCTTGAAAATAATAGGGCGTAAAAAAAAATTGTAAGGCATATTTATCACTTTTTTCTTTTACTGGCATAGAGTGAAAATGAAAACGATAAAAATACTAAGTAGGTAGTTACGTAACGTTAGTTAAAATATATTATCAGACATCTATTTCATATGCATCTCATGCCCTATTATTTTCAAGACGGTATAAAAAGTCATACACAGAGGGCCGGATTGCCTCGCGTACCCGACCCTCAACAACGGCAGACGGAGGAGTGTCCGAGGGGTTTTAGTGGTATAGGGTCCTCACTTCGTGGTATGTATCAATTTAGCATAACACGCTATGGAGTCCCATATACCCCTGCGCCGGCGCGGGAAAGCTGCAGCAGCGGAAGGGATGCGTAAAAACATTTGCGCCCGGACAAAAAAAAGAAAAAAAAAGTGTTTACTACATAATAAACATACACCGTGTTTATTAATTAGCATGAAGACTAAAAACATCTATTTAGTCCGTCAGTTAGGTCACCAAAAAATACTGGACGCACGTTTTTTTTTTCGTTCCTAAAACAAAAAATGACCTATTAGTTTTTTTATTTACCTAGAAGTGACGGCACAAGCCCCCCCCCCCCCTCCCTCCTGAACTTTACGATTTGTTGTTGCTCTGTATCTTTGTCATTTTTTATTGATTTGATAAATAAAATCGCCGTGTGGTTTCCGGCTTAGAATAGACCACCCCATGTCTTCCCATGGGTGTCGTAAAAGGCGACTAAGGGACATATGGCTGATGGATGGGCCGCAGCATCTATTAGCTCAACATTTGCATCTTACTGCGGTCACCAATCCGTCTGCCAAGCGTGGTGATTATGGCAATATCCCTCTACGATCCTGGCTTGCCAAGTTCAGCAGTGGACGTCAACGGGCTGTTGATGATGATGATGATAAATAAAAAATTACTAATAATGTTCAATATTTTTTAGTACCTAATCTAAATGACGGACTAATTATATTTTTTTATTCTTCATGCTAATTATTTACAACGATTAATAAACACGCTGTATGTTTATTATGTATATACCTATACACTTTTTTACTGGGCTACGGTCGCTTCAACAACCTCCTACAATTCAATATTCTTCAACGACGCTGACTTGCCATGATCTGTCAAGAGGAGGCCAATGTTCAGCAGTGGACGTGGTCTACTGTAAGCTGGACACCACAAACTATAACTTACTTCATCTTCGTCCTGCCCTCATCCCATAATACTTGGGGTCGGCGCAACACGTTTGCTTCTTCCATTCTGTCCTGTTACCCGTCACACTATCACTAACTTCCTTTTCTTTCATACCACTCTTCACACAATCCATTCATCTTTTCTTTGGCCTTCCTCTCCCTCTCCATCCATACATAATATGCCTACATCTTCTTCCTGCCCTTATCCGATATTACTTGGGGTCGGCGCAACACGTTTGTTTCTTCGATTCTGTCCTGTCACCCGTCACACTATAATTAACACCCTTTTCTTTCATATCACTCTTCACACAATCCATCCATCTTTTCTTTGGCCTTCCTCTCCCTCTCCATCTTTACTATAACTTACTACTACTAATAAATTACTGCTTACAAACGGATGACAAACATTTGACCTATAGCTGTTAATGTCACGGTCAATTGACTCAGCTAACAAGTGAATCATAAAGGGTGGTTCACCCCCTTAAATAGGGGATGTTAGATGTCATAAGACTATGTTGGGTGATGACAAATTTTGGAGTCAAATGACACATCAACTGATTTTTATTACTTTTATTTTTAAAGCTTACTTACTATCAGAGTTTTGTCGTATACTAGTATTCTTTTTAACCCCTCGTGCTAAGCTAAAATTCTTGTGTTACGAGTGGGTACCGGCGACCTAAAGATCACAAGTCGGATGCCCTAGCCATTGGGCTACGGTTGCTTCGAAATTACCAATAACTAGCATCACCGGCGTAACTCCCATTACCGTAGGAACTTCATAATTAAATATAGCCTATCTCGATAAATGGGCTATCTAACACTCAAATATTTTTTCAAATCGGACCTGAGATATAGCATGTTTAAGCAAACAAACAAACTACAGTTTTATATACATATTAGTAATAGATACAGTATTTTATTTTCTTGTATTATAATTACTAATAGATATAGGTAAACAAAAATGGAATTTGATGATAATTTCATCAGCTCCTATTATGTCCACTGCTGAACATGGGCGTCATCCCGAGGGAGAGATTTTGCCTAAGTCACATATTATATCATAGGGGAAAAGCTGCTGCCCATTCCCTGGTATACGAATATTATACGTTGACGTTATAAAAAACAAGACCAACAACTTAAAATGCTTTTCGAGGCACGGAGGGCAGTCCCTCAACCAACGAAACCCAGAAAGAAATCTTAGAATTTACACTTCAATTTCTTGTATAGTGTGGGGATAAAACCCACAACCCCTGAGATTTATACTGCTACGCCACAAAATTACTAATCATATATACTTACTAATATTATAAAGCTGAAGAATTTGTTTGTTTACTTGAATGCACTAATCTCAGGAACTACTGCTCCAATTTGAAAAATCTTTTTCTTATTATTTAATAACAAAGTTCATTTTGAAGGAACTAAGGCTGGAGCTCTGCTCACCTCTCTAACTATTCAATGTCCTTTATAAAAAATAATACCCTTCTCCATCATCATCATCACCCGTCCAAACCCAACAGGGGACACCCCCTTGCAAAGGTGATAGGTTAGTTTCTCGTTTTTTTTAAATGTATTTAAACTGGAGCTCTACCATTTCTTCCTCTCAAGCCTCATCTGTGTGTGCCGTTGTTGATCCTGGCTTACAGCAGTTACAGTGGCGGGAGTGTGGGAGAATTTAGTCCCATAAAAAATGCATTAGTGATAGATATAATCTTATTGCAAGCTGGTTACGGTAAAATCAGGTGGCCTGTGTTTGTTTGCCAACTATATGGCATAAAAATAAATTTAATGATGCCCATAAAAATGAGATAAGATAAGATACTCTTTATTGCATACCAACATAAAAATGCACATTAAAAAATAGTAGCCAATGGGTATTTTTAACATAGACACAAATGTCTTCCAAGTAAAATTTGGATACTATAATGATGAATAAGAAGAAGTAAGAAGGGTAAAAAGGTAAAGTCTCCGAGGTCTTTTAGTCAATCCCCACACCGTGCAAGAAATAGTAGTGTAAATTCTAAGGTTTCTTTCCAGGTCTGGTTTTTGAGGCACTACCCTCCATGCCTCGGAAAGAACGTTAAGCCGTTGGTCCTGATTGTTATGACAAACTCTGTAGCGTAGCCGTATTTGGCTCGCTATAAGTCTCGGAGGTCTTGTGTTCAATCACCACACCAGACAAGAAATCTTTGCGTAAATTCTAAAATTTATTTCCAGGTATGGTTGGTTGCTTAACTACCATCTGTGCGTGAGAGCATGTTAAGCCGTTGGGTCTTGATTGTTATAACATCCTCTATAACATTTGTAGACTAGGGAACGGGCAGCTGCGTTTCCTTGTATGTTACAACATTATACTCTGTCACCAAACTGCCTGCCAAGCCTGATCACTATGGCAAACCCCTCCCTTGAGAAGAGGCCCATGTTCAGCAGTGGACATTATACGAGCTGATGATGATGGTGATAGTCTTAGGACATATAGCAAATACACACACAGATAACAGTTTTGGAATATTGTAAATATCTTAGAGCTGAATAAATCTTTGTGTTTTAACTATAACAAGCAAATATTTAAATACTAGCTGAGCGACGCAGTTTTACCCACGTTACTCTGCTCCAGTGGGTCGGAGCGTGATGTCTTGAAGGCTTTATGTTAATCCAGCGTATAACCTATCTCAGTGCAAAATTTCAGCCAATTCCGTTCATTAGTTTTGATGTGAAAGAGTACAAACATCCATCCAATCATACTTACAAACTCTGCGTTTATAATATTAGTAAGATTTGATTTCAATTCAACCAGGGAGTTGGTGGATTGAGTTAGTAGGTACAAAGAATTCTATAACAATAGGTTGCTTATCTATACTAATATATAAAGCTGAAGAGTTTGTTTGTTTAATATCAGGAACCATCTATCAAGGAGTCATCGGCTGAAACCATATTTTGTACAATAATAAGTTATTATTGAAAACACTCCAATCTTAAAGCATAGAAAATATTGTAAATAAATTATAGACACAGAAATCTTGAAAATTGTTGGTCTGTACAGATTTCAGGCGAATTTCAAAGTATTATTTATTTTATGAGTAAAGATATTTCCACTCTTTCAATGATAAAATTAACAAGTTATTCATTTTATTAAACAAGAAGAATCAGTCTGTCATTGTGATTTAAATATGTAAACATACTATAACTCAGGATTTCAGTAGATTGGTTGCCATTGGATTAAATAACAAGTTTATTTAGGTTTTAAATAGGTACTAATAAGTGAAAATTAAAAGTTAACTTACGCAATTTGATCGTTCCCAAATCGATGTAATTCATTAAAACGGATTAACACTCCCGATATATTTAGAATCGAAAATGTCAAAAATAGATAATATTTTATACACTTTTCACTCGACTCCTGCCAGTCACATCATGTTCGGAATGTGCAAGAAAACATAAGAGTTGTTCATATGATCACTGGAAAATGAAACTAGGGAAAATGCGAAAATACGCGAATTTACTTTCAGCAAGGAACCACCATGCAACACTACCGAATTACCGTCCACTAATACTGCATGGTTATTATTTTATTAAACACATCGTCCATTTCCCGATGGCATACATGCCTGAATATACAACGGTCGTATATTTTTACAAATTCAACTCGCTTTAACAATATCACAAAATAAAATGATGTGTGAATGACATGAAATTTTGACATGCGCGTAGTAAACCATACATACATTGCGATTACAGCGCCATCTATTACATGCAAGGAGCGAAATTTAGTTGACCATTTGTACTAGCAGTTATAAAGCTTGCCACTAGATGGCATTAAATAAAAGTTTATTCTATTCAATAAAAGATGGCACTGTTTAAAAGTTATACCTACTCCACAAAAGATGGCGCTACATGTGTATACCGATATATTATTTTTAACGAGATTCTGTAATTTATTGAATTATGTTATTCGTACATTAAAATAACAGATGTCTAACAATAACCTAAACAGTTTGTTATGTTATAAGCAATAAATAAACTTACAGTGCTTTGCCTGCGCCAAGGTCCAACGTTTTAAATCAGAAGGCAAATCAAAGACGCATATTTGTCCCAAAAATACGAATGACCCAAGAACGTGTGGTCGTGTACAATGATTTAATAAGTAGGTAAATATCTAAATTGGATGTGGCATATGTAAAATTGTACCTACTTAATGTGTGTAGGTTTATACAATATCCTAAATATTTGTTATGGACCGGGTCGGAGGCTGTTTATACATATAATAATAATATCAACATGTTAATAATAATTCTACATTTCTACATGCTAATATGTTACAACCATCGGGACCAACGGCTTATCGCGCTTTCCATGACACGGAGGGAATCCCTCAACGAACCAGACCCGGAAAGAAATTTTAGATTTTACATAAAGATTTCTTGTCCGGTGTGGGGATTGAACCCACGACCGCCGAGATTTAAAGCGAACCAAATGCCGCTACGCTACGGAGATTGTCACAAAATATGTATACCTAATATTTGTTTAACTATGCTATGCTAGGGGTTTATCTACGAGATCGAATCAGAAATGATGAGATACGTAGAAGAACGCGGGTTTCCGACATAGCACAAAGGATTAGTTCGTTGAAGTGGCAATCCGTGGCCGTTGGAGCCGAAAAGTTCTCGAATGGAGACCGCGGATCGGCAAGCGTAGCGTAGGATGTCCACCAACTATGTAGATGTACGGATGAGCTGATAAAAGCCGCGTGATCACGGTGGATGCAGGCCGCCTCCAACCGTAGTAACTGGAAATCTATTAGGGGTCCAGCAGTGGACGTTCTACGGCTGAAATTATGATGCCATTATCATAATTCACATAAAAGTATAAAGTTAAATAAATAAAATACATATTTTTATTTGTTTAACTATATACTTTTACGTAACTATTAAAAGCCTTCTCCAAAGCTACATAACTCGATGTAATACATGTTCTAAGTCAACGCGAGCTGTCAGGCCGCAGGTAAGATGACGTCACGACGCTAGTTTTAAGGTTATATCTAAGGTTGTTGCATAGCTATATTAATAATATACATAATATATTTACACCTACGTGTAACATATTGAAGAAGTATCCTACATCTATATACTTACATATAATAAAACTGTAGAGGTTGAATGTCTGTACATAGAAAAAAGCCAGGGGGATGTTAGAAGTAAAATAGAACACATAATAGGTACCTATAGATTTATTTTTATTTTTGAAAATATAAATAATAAATATACTAAATAACTATATTTAAAAAACTAGTTTCTAAGTTAATGTTAATAAAGATAAATAAAAAAGAAAAAAATAATTAATGATTAAAATGGCTGGCCTAACTTCCTCTCTTCCATTTTTGCTGTGCCCGACAGGGTCCATGTTGGATCTAAAAAAATGATATTATCTGTAACACCTTATTCCTATGACCTACACATGGAATGCATTAAAATATTTGAGTTTGAGTTTGAAGCACCGATTTAAATGAAATTTTCATTACATCCCCGGTCAACATTTTAAATCCTTTTCACCATCATCAGCACGTATAACGTCCACTGCTGAACATGGGCCTCCTCCCGAGGGAGGGTATTTGCCATAGTCACCACGCTTAGCAGGCGGGTTGGTGACCGCAGTATTATGTTGTACCACACAAGGAAACGCTGCTGCCCGTTCCTTGATAGATAAAAAGGGTAATCTCTGGATAAACAGTAGCGCGGTGTAAATCGCGATTTTGAAAATTCGTTTATCAATAAAACCTACTTTACATGCTCGTCTATATCTATATCTAATATCTATACTAATATTATATAGAGGAATGATTTGTATTTTTGTGTGTATGTTTGTAATGAATAAATTCAAAAACTACTGTGCCGATTTCAAAAATTCTTTCACCATTTGAAAGCTACATTCACACTGAGTGACATAGCTCCCGTTCCCGTGGGAACTTCATAATTAAATATAGCCATGTCATCCGGGGATAGAGTAGCTTTCCAACGGTGTAAGATTTTTTTTAATCTGTCCAGTAGTTTCGAAGCCTACAAAAAAACAAACAATTTTTTTTTCTTTTATTCTCAACTAGCGACCCGCCCCGGCTTCGCACGGGTACAATGCTGATGTATTATACATATAAACCTTCCTCTTGAATCCCTCTATCTATTAAAAAAAACCGCATCAAAATCCGTTGCGTAGTTTTAAAGATATAGGCATACATAGGGATATAGGGACAGAGAAAGCGACTTTGTTTTTTACTATGTAGTGAAGTGTGCGAAATTTCATACTTCTCTGTCCGTGCAATATTCGTAAAAAGGGGTAGGTACTTACCTACAAAATTTTTGCTTGACGTACCTATATACCTACCTACCTATTAATATATAGATATTCACATATTCGGTGTGCCCTTGAAATATTGTTAACATTAGACGATAGGTATGTATGCTCACTGCTTATATTAACATTCTGTTCAGGACAGTTGGCGCGGGTTTGGATCTCGGCTGAGTCTTATATATTATGCATGAGATGACCCGGATGTGTTAGGCCGAGAGCTAGCGACGTTTTATCATAGGTTAAGATAAGATAAGATATCATTTATTTTCTCACCACAATTTACAAGAACAAAAATAGATTAGTCTATTACAGAGCATAGCTTTTGTGGGAGACTGGTGCCTAAAAGGGGCGTTAGCCTGTATTTCAGGACACCAGGCCTCCATCCCAGATATTGTTTTTAATTATATATTACAAATATAGAGCAGATTGGCCTATTATTGAAGTTTTATTGTAACATTTAGTTTTTTACAAGGGTGATGTCTATGTTAGTAATTACACTGTATGTGTGTGTGTGTTTATGTGTAGTGTGATCAATGGGTGTGTGTGTGTGTGCTGGAGGTTGGCGACGTCTGCGAGATAAACTTATTTGAATATTATTAGGTACTAGCTGCGCCCCGCGGTCACTCTGCTTCAGTGGGTCGGAGCGTGATGTTTTGTAGCCTATATGTTAATCCAGCGTATAACCTATCTCGGTGCAAAATTTCAACCAATTCCGTTCTGTAGTTTTTGCGTGCAAGAGTAACAAACATCCATCCATCCATACTTACAAACTTTCGCGTTTATAATATTAGTAGGATATTTGATTGATACCAAAAACCAGATTGAGGAGTGTCTTCAGATTTTTTTTTGAGAGAAGAATGTCTAATATAACAACCCCCGTAGTTTAGCGGTATTTGGCTCGCTTTAAATCTCGGGGTTTCGATCCCCACGCCGGACAGAAATTCTTTGTGTAAATTCTAAGATTTCTTTCCGGGTCTGGTTGGTTGAGGGACTACCTTCCGTGCCTCGGAAATCACGTTAAGCCGTTGGCCCCGATTGTTATAACATCATCTATAACAAGCGTATACCAGTGAACGGGCAGCAGCGCCTGCTAAGCGTGGTGACTATGGCAGAACCCGGTATGAATATGACATACTATATAACTAAGTTTGACATGTGTAAATAAATTTATTGACTGTATCAGCAAATTGACTTTTTCAGAAATATATGACACCCCCGCACTTAATGACGCATTTGACATTTTTCACGATATATTGACTTTATTCTTAAAATTATGTTTTCCTCTTATCAAGATAAAAAATACTTATAGAAATAGTAAACTGAAGTGGATTACTAAAGGGATTAAAGTAAGCTGTAAAAGAAAAAGAGTATTAAGATACAAATATTACAAAAACAAAACAAATGAAAATAAAAGAAATGTCATGACTTACTCAAAAATACTGAAGAGATGTATCAATAAACTTCAGTCTACATGCAATCAAAAACTTATTTCATTAGCTAAAAATAAAGGTAAAGCTACTTGGGACCTTATTAAACAAGTTACTAGTGATGATCCTCCAAACAAGTTTATTGATCAGATATCTGATGGTACAGTGACTGCCACATCAGGTTACGTTATTGCCAACACGCTTAATAATCATTTCATTCATAATGTAAAGAAAGAAAGTGAGATCAAGAATAAAACTTGTCAGAACGTAAAATTAGATAATAATTATAGAAGTATTTTTCTGGAACCGACCACAGATATAGAAATTTATAATACAATACATTCCTTAAAAAATACTAAAGCAGCAGGTTACGACAATATTACCACCGAGCTAATTAAACATATATCACAATATATAGCACGCCCATTAGCCTATCTGGTTAATATGTCCTTAGAACAAGGCTGTTTTCCTGAACAGCTTAAGGTATCTATTATTAAACCATTACATAAAAAAGGTTCAAAAAAAGACAAAAATAATTATAGACCTATATCTTTAACTTCGATTATATCCAAAATATTTGAAAAAATTGTCTATAAAAGATTGATCGGTTTTCTAGATCACTCTAAAGTGTTAACGGATGAACAATATGGCTTCAGGAAAAATCGATCGACGACAATGGCAACGTATAATTTAGTAAAAATGATAATTAATAATATTAATAATAAAATCCCAACAATTGGCCTGTTTTTAGATCTAAGTAAAGCTTTTGATCTAGTAAATCACTCTATATTAATAACTAAACTAGAGTATTACGGCATTAGAGGTATAGCATTAAAATGGATTCAATCATATCTCTGTAATAGAAGTCAATTGACCAGAATATGTAAGTCCAACAAAGCAACCTATAGTATTGAGAACTATGACTCTGATGTACGAAACAATTTGACAATTGGCGTGCCACAAGGAAGTATTTTAGGACCCTTATTGTTTCTTATCTATGTAAACGATCTTCCTCAAGCACTAGACCAACATAGATGTGTCTTATTTGCAGATGATACTACAATAGTCATCAGTTCCAAAGTCGAAGTCAATCTTGAAACAGAAGTAAATAAAACACTTAATACTGTTATGGAATGGTTAGAGGAAAATGATCTTAAAATTAACTTGGATAAGACTAAGATAGTTAAATTTAGAACACACAGAGGTAAAGGCAATCCATGCAATATAACATGTAGTAACCATCCAATAGAACAAATTCCAAACACAACATTTTTAGGAATAGTTATAGATGAATATCTCACATGGAGAGAGCACATCGATAGCCTTTGCAAAAAATAAATAGCTTTGTGTATGCTCTTAAGAAAATGACAAATATCACTTCAAAGCAAACCTCGATAATGGTTTATCACGCTTATATTTGTTCACTCATACGTTATGGCATAATAATTTGGGGTAACTCAGTGGACATGATGAGGGTATTTATAGCTCAAAAAAAGTGTATACGTGCTATATTTAATATTAAATGGTCTGAGTCGTGTAAACCCATATTCAAAGCACAAGGTCTATTAACTGTACCAAGTATTTATATTTACGAAATATCGAAATTTGTGAAATCCAATCCTTTACTTTTCGAACAAAAAAATAATGTTAACAAGAGAAAAGTTACTCATTTGTCATTACAAATGCCAGTTCCAAGACTAGAAATATTTCGTCGCAGTTGTGTATATATGGCCCCTCTCATCTTCAACTCTTTACCTAAACCCATAATTGACCAACCATACCATAAATTTTGCTCTTCCTTGCGGCATTGTTTGATCGATGAAAATATTTACTCAATTCGCGAATTTCTGAAAAAGTATTCATGTCACTCATATACGGTTAGAAATGCAATGTAAATGCAAACAATAAAAATATTCTATTGACATCGAATATTATCTACTTTAATTCATATAGGTTTAGATTTTAAAATACACATTAAGCTGACTATTAGGTTTTAAAATTTATTGATACTTTTAACTTTTTCTACGATTTTTAGTAAATGGATAATTTGTTTAAATCGTAATAACTTGGTGATAAATTGATGTATGGATTTTATGTATAAGGAATGTATATTTGTATGTCACATATTGTGCCAAAGTGTGTTTTGTACTTATTAATCTTCATAACCATCTTATTGTAACCACATTTTATGCAAATAAAAATGAATTGAATTGAATTGAATTGAATTGAATTGAACCCTCCCTCGGGAGGAGGCCCATGACAGCAGTGGACGTTATACGGGCTGATGATGATGATGACACTTTTATACGTAACGGCATGTCTATCTCTCGGCCTACAATCTCACGTTCACAACGGTGTCGGCAAGTGATAAAAACTAGAAGTTGCTGACGTCACAACGTTGCTATTTCACTCGCACACTTAACGGATTTCATGATATCATAGGTATTAACTAGTACTAACAATACGTACTTAGAAAAGTTAACCCAATGGCTGGGGCGTCGGACTTGTGATCTTGTGGTCGCCGGTTCGATACCCACCCATTGCACTACCGACGGGAACGCAATCGTAACACAAGCATTTTAGCTTAGCACGGGGGGTTAACAAGAATACTAGTAGACTGCAAAACTCTGCTAGTAATCACTACATAGTATAAAACAAAGTCGCTTCCCGCTGTCTGTCCGTCCCTATGTATGCCTAGATCTTTAAAACTACTCAACAGATTTTGATGCGGCTTTTTTATTAGTTAGAGTGATTCCAGAGGAAGTTTTATATGTATGATACATCAGGATTGCACCCGTGCGAAGCCGGGGCGGGTCGCTAGTCTTTTAATAAAAAAAAAGGTTGATATGAAGAAGGTCATCATGATCATCTCGTATAACATCCACTGTGGAACATGGGCCTCCCTTAAAGGGGGTTTGCTGTAGACACCGCTATAAAACATATTTATATTAATATATCTCACTAATCCTCCCAATATTATAAACGCGAAAGTTTGTAAGTATGGATGGATGGATGTTTGTTACTCTTTCACGCCAAAACTACTGAATGGATTTAGCTGAAAGTTTGCACGTGGATAGTTAATAAGCTCGATTAACACATAGGCTACACAACATCACGCTCCGACCCACTGGAGCAGAGTAACGCGGGTAAAACTGCGGGGCGCAGCTAGTCTATTATACTTTAGAAACGTGGTGACTATGGCAAAGCCCCTTCTTCAAGAGGTGGCCCATGTTCAGCGGTGGACGTTATACGGGCTGATGATGATGATGATGAATCACCTGATCACCTCTGTTTTAAAGATAGTCTTTGTAGAAAGACTATCTTTAAAAGAGACATAGATTTACTATAAGTATACTATCAAAGCGTATTGTAGCGGGCGGTATTTGGCTCGCTTTAATTCGCGGAGGTCGTGGGTTCGATTCCCACACCGTAAAAAAAATCTTTGTGAAAATTATTAGATTTCTTTCCGGGTCTGGTTGGTTGAGGGACTCCCGTGCCTCGGAAAGCACGTAAAGCCAACAAGCGTATACCAGGGAACGGGCAGCAGCGTTTCCTGTTTCCCATGTATTACAACATAATACTGCGGTCACCAATCCACCTGCCAAGCGTGGCTACTATGGCAAAAACCCTCCCTTGGGAAGGAGATCCATGTTCAGCAGTGGACGTTGTACGGGCTGATGATGATGATGCTATCAAAAGTGTAGCGCATATTTTACTAAAAGTCGACAGGATACATTATGTTAAATTCAAATTTTGTGTAGTTTTATTTGAAACTTATGTTGAGACCATTAAAATGCCTGGCAGTCTCCGGTTCACCGAAACTATACGTCAAGAGCGATCGTGCGTTAAGATTTATGGTTCTGTCTGTAAGGTGTGGCTATTACAAATATTATATTCTACTTGGTGTCGGTGCAGCACGTCGTCTTCCATACTTCTTTATCTGACGTCATATTTTTGAAAAAAATGAAAATGAAAACGTTTATTGATAATGTAGACGAATCGATCGTACTTATTATAAGTCAAATACAATGATAATGAAAAAAAAAACAATCTTAACTAATAAATTAGTTTACATTTCAACAATAATGTAATTAAATAAAATTTATTAATATTGTTATGGCATGTTCGTAATTAATCGCTTATTATAAAATATAATTAAGATCAACCAGCGCGGGCTGGGATCGGGTCTGAAGCATAGAACGCGTCGCGAGCCTCGCCTTGCGAGGACGACCGGACCCTATCCTAGCTTCCTACGCGTCTTTCTCGATCTACCTACGTTGTGACACTCTGTACGCTCAGCCATTATCGATTTTAGCCGTATCGTCTTTCACACAAATCAGTCTTTCTTTAAGCTCAAAGTCGCGTTTCCCTGCGTGATCGAATCAGAAATTAGGAGAACGAAGGCCGCTGACATAGCTCAATGGATTAACAAGCTGAAGTGGCAATGGGCAGGACTCATAGATCGCAGAACTGACGGCCGATGGAGTAGAAAGGTTCTCGAGTGGATACCACGAACTGGCAAATGCAGTGTGGGACGACCTGCACGATGGACCGACGACTTCATAAAGGTCGCGGGGAGTGGATGCAGACCGCTAGCGATCGTTCCCGCTGGAATTCGATGAGGGATCAGCAGTGGTCGACAATAGGATGATGATGATGATAGCCATCAACATTTAAATTGAATTTCATTTCGTTTCATCCACAAAATCCTCCTCCCAATATGCATGCTCCTCATTCCTTTGCATCACAGCCGGTTTCCACATAATTTTTTCGTTACCAATCAACTTAGGCAGGTGCATTATTTTCACCATTAAATATACCCGCTCATCTCCATTGGGTCGGAGCGTGATGTTTTGTAGCCTATATGTTAATCCAGCGTATAACCTATCCCGGTGCTAAATTTCTGCCAATTTGGTTCAGTAGTTTTGGCGTGAAAGAGTAACAAACATCCATCCATCCATACTTACAAACTTTCGCGTTTATAATATTAAAAGGATGTTACTAGATAATATAGCTCTATAATCCGAGTCTATAATGGAGAAAGAATTTTTGAAATCGGTAGTATAGTTTCGGAGCTTATTCAATGCAAACTAACAATCAAATATTTCCTCTCTTTATAATATTCGTAAAGACTATTAGGTATAGATGAGTTATTTATCTCAATGCCTCATCATCATCACCACGTATAACGTCCACTGCTGAACATGGCCCTCCTCCTGAGGGAGGGTATTTGCCATGGTCACCACGCTTGGCAGGCGGGTTGGTGACCGCAGTATTATGTTGTACCACACAAGGAAACGCTGCTGTCCGTTCCTTGATATACGATTATTATAAATGATGTTATAACATTGGGGACCAACGGCTTAACGTGCTTTCCGACTTATCCCTCAACCAACCTGACCCGGAAAGGAATTTTAGATTTTACACAAAGATTTCCTGTCCGGCGTGGGAATCGAACCCTCGACCTCCGAGATTCAAAGCGAGCCAAATACCGCTACGCTACGGAGGTTGCGGAACCCCAATTGCCAAAATCACAAGACTGGTATTTTTGATCATCCGGCGTCCATTTTACATATCAAGGGCGCACCTACCTGGTGCTCTGTGATATATGTTCTCGTATGTAATTATTTTTTTTGGATAGCATAGTCCTTCCAACTGATTTCGGCCGCGGCCAATCTCTATGGTGAGAAACAGAACCGATGACTTGACAAGGGTAGATGGAGTGGACTAGCTGCGGTAAGTGAAGGAGAGTTATGGCGCCAACTGGGGCAGGCGGATGGTAATAATGGCAGTAAGATCAGTGGCGAATTTACACATTTGCCGCCAGTAGACTATTCAAATGTAGATCCGATGACGTGGATCCGCTAGTTTAGGATTGGCTGTTTTGTTGTAATTATGTTTTCTCTTTGTTGTGTTTTAGTTATTTTTTAATTTTTTTTTAGTTTTAACATAGATTTAAGAATTTAAAATATTTAAGTAAGTACAATAATAATTGTGATAATATACCATTAATATTATGTAAATGAGCGCGTCTCGCCAACAAGCTCTGTCGCTTGGCGAGAAACAATTTAATTGTAATTTCTAATTTTGTGTTCTGAATAAAGGATTAAAAAAAAAAAAAAAAAAAAATTGCCGCCGCCTATTGAACTACGGAACATTTTACTATTCAGTATTTTAAGTTTTTTTTGCTATAAGGAAAAAAAGTTTGGCCAATTTTGCCGCCCCCGAAATTCTGCCGCCCTAGGCTCCAGCCTACTTAGCCTGCTGGTAAATCCGCCACTGAGTAAGATAGAAAGTATTTTTTCAAAATTGAGATGAATAAAATTCGACCACCGGCAGGAACCGAACCTTCGCGAACCTGCATCTTAGGTAAAACCCCTAATGCATTAACCAATTAGGCTACGGTGGAACCACAGCCGGTCATCGAAATTTATTAATCTCTTTGTAACACGTCTCTAAGGGAGACGGTAGTGCCATCTATCAGTAATGATCCGCATTACTTCGATAAATATCTCCAAAGTTACATTTGGTATTAAATATTAAACGATGACACCGCCCGTTTTTCACATTTTTTAAATATTTTGTACACTTTATGGAAAAGTTTTACCTTTACTACATAGTATCAGAGACTATTATATTATATAGTCTCTGATAGTATAAAACAAAGTCGCTTTCTCTGTCCCTATATCCCTATGTATGCTAAACTACGCAACGGATTTTGATGCGGGTTTTTTTAATGGATAGGATGATTCTAGAGGAAGGTTTATATGTATGATACAACAGCATTGTACCCGTGCGGAGCCGGGGCGGGTCGCTAGTAATAGATAAAGCTGAAGAGTTTGTTTGCTTGAACGCGCTAATCTCAGCAACTACAGGTCCGATGTGAAAAATTATTTCAGTGTTAGATAGCCCATTTATCGAGGAAGGCTATGAGCTATATTTTATTATAAAGTTTCTACAGAAACGGGAGTTACGCGGGTGAAACCGCGCGCGGGAAGCTAGTATACTATATTTTAAAATTGAGATTAATAAAATTCGACCACCACCGGCAAGATTCGAACCTAAATCTTAGGTAAAGATAGTAAGTCACCTTGAGCTGATAGATGTTTCTGCCCATTCATCAGCGTTATGTCATTTAGTCGCCTCTTACGGAATCCACGGGCAAACATAGGGTAGCCTATTTTAAGGCGGAAACCACACGGCATAGATAATCATTACATCTAATTGTCGAAAAGTGGCCGTAGTCCAATGGCTAGGGCGTCGGACTTGTGATCTTGAGGTCGCCGGTTCGAACCCCACCTATTGCACTACCGACGTGAACCCACTCCTAACACAAGCATTTTAGCTAAGCCCGAGGGGTTAACAAGAATAAAATAACGAAATAAACGAAATAAAATGTATTTGCCTTACCTATAATAAGTAAGATCGGTTCGTCTACATCACTACATAGTATAAAACAAAGTCGCTTCCCGCTGTCTGTCCGTCCCTATGTATGCTTAGATCTTTAAAACTACGCAACAGATTTTGATACGGTTTTTTTAATAGATAGAGTGATTCAAGAGGAAGGTTTATATGTATGATACATCAGCATTGCACCCGTGCGGAGCCGGGAGGGTCGCTAGTTATCAATAAACGTTTTCATTTCATTTCAAAAGAATTCACTGCTGGATCCAGCTGTGAATTAAGAAAGGCCGGATGGATAATTGGGCGTAGCAATTTTTCAACACAATTGTCATATCAACAATGTATTTAATCAGTTATCATTATAATAATGATAATGGCGGTATTAATGTAGTAGAAGTAATAATAATAATAATTGTTTGAACTGTTATATAACTGCTTGGCTGTGTTCAAGGCGAACGAGCATCGCTGCTACATTCACGCCGCGAGGTTGCACCGTAGAATCTTAGATACTATTAATAAGATACTAGATGTTATAATAAACTAGCTTCTCGCTCGCGGTTTCATCCGCGTTCCCTTAAGAAGTTCATCATTAAATATAACCTACTAGGTGCGCCCCGCGGTTTTACTTGCGTCACTCTGCTCCAGTGGATCGGAGCGTGATATTTTATAGCCTATATGTTAATCCAGCTTAATAACTACCCGCGTGCAAACTTTCAGCCCAATCCATTCAGTAGTTTTTACGTGAAAGAGTTACAAACATCCACCCATATTTACAAACTTTCGCGTTTATAATAATAATAGGATAGCATTCCTCGATCTAATTATCTGTCACTAAAATAATTTTTCAAATCTGACATCCTGAGTTTAGCAAGTTCAAACAAACAAACTCTTATGTTATATATATTAGTATATAGATAAATAATAAATGAAGAGGCTAGGGGAATCTTTTGTAAAATTGCTATTATATGGATAAAATTATTTTAGCTATCTCGAAAGCTCTAAAATGAATGTTTTAAAATTGATGTAATATATAAGAAGAAAACTGTGTCAGCCATCTTGGTCGACGCCATTCCTGGATCGATGACATAATGACACAGAAAATTTAATAGTAAAGGATTTCAAAAGATCAATCTCAAAAGGCTATCGTAGCAAGAGGATAAAGTTTTTTTTATCTAGACCTATGACGTCACAATATGGCTGATCGTTATTTCGGAAATAAGAGGCAATGTCTAAGAAAATAATTGGTAGTTAGGTATATTAAATTTAATTATAGATATTAATACAGCTATCTCACAGTTTTATAAACACAAATTGGAAGAAAGCTTTTTGGTTCCGTAATACAAAGATAAATAATCTAGTACTAATATAGGCTAGCCACGTATCCTCCTGACCCGTAGTTAGCAAAGAACCATTCGATGCCCTCGTAGACCCGAAGTCCGAGAGGCCCGCGAACTGTAAAGTAGAGCAACAGTTGCACAAAATTTCACAACAATACAAAAAGTCATAATCCCTCAATCTCATCGCCACCGACCGCCCTGAGCCGAGGTCCAAGCCCCACAGGACTTGCGCAGGTTGCTTAGTTTGTAGTGTGCCTTTATGCCCGGTGAAGTAGCAAAAGCCTCGTGGCTAAGTATATTAATAAAAATAAAAACGAATCGCGTAGGTAACCATTTATATTTAAAAATACTATATTATTTCACACGTACAAAGTTTTAATATAAAAACGAAATGATCATTATACGAGTAGGTAATTGATTTAACTAAATACTTCGTAGACATATTAATATGCGATAGGCGCCGGCGCTGGTTTTTGTAACGTTTTTTTATCGAATGATAATGACCGGTTGTTAGGTGTTTAAAAAAAAATTATGATGTAATCACATTCTTTATGGTATTATTAAGGACAAGAATTCTGCTCTCGGTTTTACCAATTTAGCTCCTGGTCTCGTGGGAACTTTATAATGAAATATAGCCTGTAGTAATCCTCGATAAATAAGCTATTTAACGCTGTAAGAATTTTTCAAATCGGACCAGTAGTTGCTGAGATTAGCGCGTTCAAGAACAACAACTCTTCAGCTTAAATTACTACATGCGCCACGCGGTTTACACTCGTCACTCTGCTCCAGTGGGTCGGAGCGTGATGTTTTGTAGCCTATATGTTAATCCAGCTTATAACCTATCCCGGTGCATAATTTCAGCCAATTCCGTTCAGTAGTTTTTGCGTGAAAGAGTAACAAACATCCATCCATACTTACAAACTTTCACGATATATTATAAGTATGACTAGCTTCCCGCGCGCGGTTTCACCCGCGTACCTCCCGTTCCCGTAGCAACTTCATATTGAAAATAACTTATGTTACTGTTGAATAACGTAACTTTTTTATGGTGAAAGAATTATCGAAATCAGCTTAGTAGTTCCAGAGCCTTTTCAATGCAAACACACAATCAAATCTTTCCTCTTTATAATCCCTACTAATATTATAAATGTGAATGTATGTTTGATGGGTTACGCTTTCACGCGAAAACATATCTTGGAGGTATTAGAAGTAATATTATATTACAAAGACAACCGTTTGGGCAAAAAATGTGTATGCCAATAAATAGTTAAAGTAACTGGACGAAAACCTACGTTCTGCCCATTTGAGTATGTTTCGCCGGACCGTCTCATGTGGGTCTGGCCCGGCAGTGGAATAACCCACTGAGTTTGTTTCGCCGGATCTTCTCAGTTATATACTCATGGTCCACCTAAATAATGACAATTGATCTAACCTAATAGGTATAGACAGAACAAGCTATTTGACACAATATAGTTAAATAATAAACTAAGACGTTAAGATTAAAATATAATTAAAATAATAACTTAAATACTTGTTTAATTTAAAATTTATAAAATATAATAATTATAGATAATAATACTAAATACTAAATTATTGTTTTGACTATTTGCAAGTGCCTGTAATAGGTTTACGTAAATAAAAATGATTTTTTTTTTCATTTATTTTATTTACATTAGGACATTGGCTTATTTTTTTTTCGGTTGCTCTTACGTCGGTAGCCACGAGGCTTTTGCTACTTCACCGGGCATAAAGGCGAACTGAGATCTTCTGAGCCTTAATAAATGGTTTAAGAACTACAAACTAAGCAACCTGCGCAAGAGGGCGCCCCCTGGGGGCTTGGACCTCGGCTCAGGGCGGTCGCTGGCGATGAGATTGAGGGATCATGACTTTTAGTATTTTAGGGTAGTATTGCGCAACTGTTGCTCTACTTTACAGTTCACGGGCCTCTCGGACTTCGGGTCTACGAAGGCATCGGATAGTTCTTTGCAAACTAAGGGTCAGGAGGAGGGGGGAGCATTGGCTTCAATGCGAGCGAAGCCACGGGTTAAAGCAAGTGTTAGTATAAAAGGAAAGATGTCATTGAAAAACGTAGAAGGAAATCTAAAAGCCAATGAAAAACTATCAAAGAGCTATAAAAACTTATAATGAGGTTTAATAACCCATCAATGATAATTAAAAACAACCTTGTTTTGTCTATGGTACAGGTGATTAGTTGCATAGACACGATCGTGAAGAAATCAGTATAATTATTTGCTATGACCTTAAGATTGAAGTGTCATAATTATCTTGATAAATTTACTACAGCTGAAATGATGATGATGAATAGTATGAAAATGTTAGAACATTGACACCCACCGTAGTGATGATGAATAGTATAAAGAAGTTAGAACATGACAAAAATTTGTTGAAATTGACAACCACCGTAGCGTAGCTCTATTTGGCTCGCTTTAAATCTCGGAGGTCGTTGGTTCGATCCCCACAACGGACAGGTTAGGCTGTCAGAATAAGGTACGAAAATTCTTGACCGATTTGAAAAATTATTTTACTGTTGATAACTTACACTATCCTAGGACATAGGCTATATTTGATAAAGAAGTTCGATGCAGGCGAAACCACGCACGGGAATCTAGAAGACAAATAATTGGGCTCGACTTCATACCGCCGGGCCGTCATCATTTTGCTACATCACCGGGCATATATGCGAGCAGAGCTCCAGCCTAGATTAATGGTTTAAACACTACAAACTAAGCGACCTGCGCAAGAGGGCGTCCCCTGTGGGACTTGGACTTCGGCTCAGAGCGTTCGCTGGCGATAAGATTGAGGGATTTTAGACTTTTTGAATTTTAGGTAATTTTTGTGCAACTGTCGCTCTTCTTTACTGTTCGCGGGCCTCTCGGACTTCGGGTCTACGACGGCATCGGAAGGTTCTTAGCAAACTGAGGGTCGGAAGGCGAGGGGGGAAAGCATTTATCTTAGCATCTTTTATAATAGCTTTGTGGAAATTGTTGGATATCGCTTTTCTAGACAATCTAGCGGTAGAGGTATAACTATAGGGCCGGATTGCTTCATGCGTACCCGGCCCCCGCCAACGACGGATCGAAGGAGTGTCCGGTGTAGTTATTAAACTTTTATTAAGGCTGGAGCTCTGTACGCTTTTATGCCCGGTGAAGTAGCCAAATCCCCGTGGCTAGTCCATCCGAACAAGAAAACAATATGTTACAAAAATCGGATTCAACGCAAAGGCCTATGGATATTTTCTGAGGCAATTTCTCAACCAATTAAATCACAACGGTTTTCCTTGCGCAGGAATCAAACGTATGCATACGTATTATTAACTAATCCAGTCATCGAATAGGTATTAATAATATCAGAAATCAGCTGTTACAAGTCCGCCATTTTGAATATGTGTTATTTTTTTTTCTAATCAACGCAATGGAATGCAAGGTTATGCCAGTCACGGTTTATATATTATTCTTAATAAGAGTTTATTGTCCGTTTGTCATGATAAAACCTTCTTTTGAAACATATTCATATGAGAAATCTTTGGTCCCGTAAAAGTTACTTATTTTAACAATAGACCACAACCACTTTTAAATGAACTAAGCAACCTGAGCCCTTACAAATCCCACAGAGGAAGCCCCCTAGGGCATTTTGTATTGCATTTTTTTTATTTGCATTCTGTCGCTAGAGGGGCGGAATGTTTTAAAAGATAGTTTTGTGTAGCTACCTTTACATTCGCGGACCTTTTGGATATCAAATAAGGGTGCCATCCGTCCGAGTTTCCCCGGATTTGTCCAAGTTTAGAGGGCATACGAGTAGCGTCTGGGCCGGGCTTCATTTGTAGTCCGGATTCAATAAAGTACATACGCACTGCACGCCGCGTTTTTTATAACACTGACTATGCTTAAAAAACCCAAACCTGTCGATTTTGGGCTCTAGAATCCGAGGTTTTAAGTTTTTAACGCGTCTTGTTCGGTTAGCCAAATTTAGAGATGGCACCCCTAAATTCAGGCAACGAAGCGAAGGATTTTTCAAGATAAATTCTTACAGTAAGCCTAACCAAGTGGCATTTTGAATGTTTTCCATCGAATACAATCGATTACATTTTGAAAGTGATAATTTTAAAAGTTCTATTGATGCCGCGTGGTTTCCGGAATAAAATAGATCACACCATATCTTATTAGTTGTCGTAAGAGACGAGGCTATTCAGCTGATGGATAGATAGCATCATCTATCAGCTCGAGGTAAGTGCGATCACCAATATGCCTGTCAAGCATGGTGAATATAGCAATATCAACGATCATAGCTTTCCAAGGTCTTATTAGCCCATGTTGAGCAGTGGACGTAAACGAGCTGTAGAATAACAATTTTTTTTTATTATGCGGCCGTTGCCCTTTGGCTATGGCGTCGGTCGTGTGATCTTGAGGTCGCTGATTCGAACCCCACCCATTGCACTACCGACGTGATCTCACTCGTAACACAAGCATTTAGAATAGCAGTAGATTGCAAATACATGCTAGTAATTAAAAAAAAAAGAAGCTTTTGATAGAATAGAAATAAGCGATTATGACGTTTAGTATAAGTCACTTTGGCTAGCGCAAAAACGATTCGGTCGCCAAAGCGTTTGCGATAAGTTACAAGCAATCACCTGCACAGTAATGTCCATTTACAAAAAAAGGAGTGTGTAAAAGGTGGATAATTTTTTTCATAAAAGTCTTCGCAGACGAAGTCACGGGCCAGAGCTATTTTTTCTTGTACCAAGGGGCAAGTAGAGCAGGACAGCAAGCTTAGTCCTTAAGTCTAAAGTCTAGACTTGTAAAGGTCACTGCGTGTAGGTCACTCGACCGGCGTGGGTGGAACTAGTACCACTTTTTATTGTAATTATTCTATGCCCACGAATTCGACTGCGTAGATTTCGATTTTTGCACACAAACTTTAATCATGTACTCCTTGCCTATGTCCAGTGAATTAGCAAGAGCCTCTTGGCTAACAACATAATGTCGCAAACGCAAATGTCTCTGTCGCGAAAAATCTCAAGAGTCGCAAATATAGTACCCTTGATAGTGGTTATGTATTTGTGCCTTTTGGTGTCGAAACATGGGGGCCGTGGGGACCGGAAGCCAAATCAATTTATAAATACCTCGCAGCGGCCCTCTTTAGTGCGGCACGTTCTCCGAGTGCTGGTTTTTACTTTGCACAGCAGGTAAGCATTGCAACGGGGTAATGCTGCCAGCGTTCTGGGAACCTTGCCAAGTAGAATAGTAGTATTTTATAGGTTAGTTTTATTTTGGGTAAGCTACTTTTAGTTGTATATTATGTATTTTATTCATGTAACATAATGTCCGTCCGAAAAAAAATCTCCTTGCCGTTCCAGTCCTTCGTTTACATTGAAACTTTCGATGCCCTCATAGACCTGAAATTTGAGAGGCAGGCTTGAAGTCTTGACGAGGCCTGAATTCTGAGGAAAATCTTAAAGTCATGATTCCTCTACCCTCCGCCAGTGTCAGCCGAGAATAGGGTTGCCTAGGGTCGTAAGTGGCGACCAATGAACATTCACATCTACTCACACACACACACGCACAAACACGCAAATACACACAAATTGCTACACAAAGTGCTATTTAATCTAGTTTCATTAAAATTTGTGTTTAAATAATGGTAACAAAAATGTATTTGTATTAGTTTAACCGTGTATACTTTCTTTTAATGGAAGGCGCTGACACCTGTGATACAGTGAATTCACTAGTAATACAGGTGCCAACGTTTCAAATCTTTTGTCTTTCTAGACTCTTGGAAAAATTTGATTGTATGTGTAACTCAAACCTTTATGAAATAAATATTATTATTACCTATTCATCCGATGGATGGTCAGCAGCATCTAACATCTTAAAGATATGAACTTCCATTTTACTGCGATCTCCAATTCGCCTCTCAAGCGTAGTATACGGCAACCACCCTTTTTTTTTGCTGTCCGGGGGGAAATGCATTTACGCATCACTTCCGCCGCTGCAGCGTTCCCGCACCGGCTATGCGGTATATAGGATTTACCCTCTCCATAGCGTGGTATGCTTCATACCACGAGGAGAGGACCCTAAATCACTAAAACCCCCCGGACACTCCTCCGTCCGCCGTTGGTGAGGGCCGGGTACGCTGGGCAATCCGGCCCTCCGGCGGCATCCCTCAACGACCCTGGCTTGCTGAGGTCGGTTAACGAGGAGCCCTATGTCCAGCTGTGGACTTAATCGGTCTGATAAAGCAATGATAAAAAAATTGGACGTTAAGAAGTTCAACATTTTTAGGTACTTAAGAAAGGTCTCAGATTGAGAAAGAAATCCTTCTAATATTATAAACGCGACAGTTTGTAAGAGCGGTTTCGCACTATGTCCGATCCGAATCTGATCCGAACCCGTGAAAATATTAGTCTAGATATTTTGGAAAGAAATCGGATGACGGATCTCGGATCTAGTGCGTAAATGACAATAGAAATAGTTCTACGGCTACTACGGACCATATTTTCACGGGTCCAGATCGGATTCGGATCGGATGAAGTGCGAAACCGCTCTAAGTATGGATGGATGGATGGATGTTTGTTACTCTTGCACGCAAAAACTACTGAATGGATTTGGCTGAAAATATGCACGCGGATAGTTTATAGGCAGGATTAACATATAGGCTACAAAATATCATGCTCCGACCCACTGGAGCGGAGTGACGCAAGTAAAACCGCGGGGCGCAGCAAGTAAGCTTTATTTTTACTAGAAATGTGAATCCGTGCGAAGCTGGGGCGGGTCGTTAGTAGTTTAAATAGAGAAAGAGTGCAGAATGATAATATATTTTTTTAATTATAGTCGAATTCTGAAGAACCATCCGATGCCCTCGTAGACTCGAAGTCCGAGAGGCCCGCGAACTGTAAAGTAGAGCGACAGTTGCAATAATAAACTCCCCTAAAATATTAAAAGTCATAATCCCTCAATCTCATCGCCAGCGACCGCCCTGAGCCGAGGTCCAAGCCCACACATTTTAAACCATTTATTAAGGCTGGAGCTCCGCTCGCCTATATGCCCGGTGAAGTAGCAAGAGCCTCGTGGCTAACTACGTACACTGTGCGAACTTACGTATAGTAGATGTAATAATGATATAAACATGTGTATAATGATATACTAGTAACTAGTATATCATTTAAAACTACACTAGTAGTACTTTTAAACATATATGTATGTAGGTACCAAATATCTATTCATATTTTAATAGTTTCTGGTTTTTAAACCATTTATTAAGGCTGGAGCTCCGCACGCCTATATGCCCGTCGAAGTAGCAAGAGCCTCGTGGCTAACTACGTACACTGTGCGAACTTAGAACTAGTATATCATTTAAAACTTCTCTAATAGTACTTCTTAACATATGTATGTAGGTACAAAATATCTATTCATATTTTAATAAATTCATTTGAATTTGACATTTCGGCTCAGAGTACCTTGAACATTGACATTTGGGAGAAGGGGCTTAGGGTTCCGCGGGGAAATAGTTAAGACCATTGACAGAAAGGACAGAACTAACTTAGTTTGACTGCACCGGTGGCTCAGTGGTTACGATAGTTGCCTCTGAGATCTGGTGTTCTGGGTTCGATTCCCACCCGGGACAATTATTTGTGTGAACCACAAATAGTTGTTCTGAGTCTGGGTGTTCTTTGTGTCCGTGAAATGTATGTTTGTAAAAAAAAAAATATATATAATAATATATAAAATAATATTGTATTTTCATACCTGACAGCTTTTAGGCTAAAGCTATATAAACTAATATAATCAAATAAAATTAAGTAATTTAACATAGTAAAACTAAAAACCAAAATATGTTTCGACTATTTACAAATACCTGTATTAGGTTTATGTGAATAAAAACTTCTTTTACTTTTACTTTACTTTACCATTACGCGGATTACTAATAATAATCCAAATTTATGCTACTAATATGTTTGAGACTTGAATTTCTTAACCAATCATAGTGATTTTTGTAAGTTTTAATATTTACTTTAATATTATAAAGAGGAAATATTGCATAGTTTGCATTGAATAGGCTCTAAAACTACTGGACCGATTTCAAAAATTATTTCACTATTAACAGCTACTTTATCGAGGAGTAACATGAGCTATATTTAATTATGAAGTTCCCACGGTAACGGTAGATACGCAGGTGAAACCGCGCGCGGGAAGTTAGTTAAATATCTAATAGAATCGACCTTCAACTGATTGAGCTGGAATAGTATAATGTTGCAGTCAAAACCTGCTTCTGTGTTCCCGAGTGCATATAATCCGGGTCTCTTCAAAGTCAGAGTAAACAGGCATCTTCTGGGCAAGCTCGCTCCATCTTCGGCCTCATCTCGTCTCTCGCAGACTCGATTGAGGTCAAGAGCTGGCCCATCATTTAAAAAAAAAAAAAAAACTCTTAGCCATTCAAAGGTACTTTTAACTAGACAAATGAGTCAAAAGTAGTTTTAGATTTGGTTAGTTTTGACTGATTTTGGTAGTTAAAAGTAGTTTTTGCTGGTTAAGAGTTTTACCTGCAACATATACACGTTAATGTGGATGACAATGTTAGGCTATGTGAATCACCGTTGTCCTCCTCACCCTTATTTTGTAAATAATCTTTCGTAAACCTAACCTTAGTAGACCAGAAGAGAAAAGAATTTCGACAGGCCCTCGAACATTAATGTTGCACAAAACTCCTCTAAATATTTAAAAGTCATAGGTAACTTCTAAGTCCCTCAGGGTCCACCCTCTTGCGCATGTTGCTTAATTTGTAGATTTAAAACCATTAAACTAGGCTGAAGTAATATTTAATACAATGCAAAAACATCTATACGCCGTAAGGTTAAAAACAAATAACCTAAAGAACCCGGTCTCCAAATTCCCGCCAAAATAAGAAAAAAAAACATGGCCGTCTACGAATCCGCGCCATTTTTTCGGGCATCGTTTTAAAATCCGCCAACAGTCAAACAGTCTCATCATAATTAAACACAACCAGTTTTAAGTTATTTTTAATCGATTCTATGCGAATGTATCGATTCTCCTTGCGATAATCGGTCAGTTTGTATTGTGTGACTGTGTGTGCGGACGTGTGGCAGCTTTAAAAAAAAACTATTAGAATATTCTATTTTTGAATTATGGATTAATTTGGTGAGTTAAAGCGTTATTGTTTTTAATTTACTTGAGTTTTGTGGCATAGATGATGTGATTCAATTGATTTTTCTAAATATTTATTCAAAATACTATATTTTATATACTTAGTAATTTATATGATTATTGTAAAAATGTAGCCATTTTTTATTCTTATACATATAGTAAGTCCATGGAATAAAGAATAGTTTTTAATGTACATCTAAACTAATATTCTAAAGAGGTACAGTTTTTGAGATTGTAGGGAGTTATCTCTGAATCTATAAATTGTTTCAACGATATTAAGCCACATTAATTTTGTGAGTGAATTATTGATATTATTTTAAGACGAGGCTTCCACGGCAATGGGATCTAAGCAAGACAGCTAGTTATAAAATAACATGTAATTTTTTTTTGTTTTTAATACTATGTCAAATTTTATCGCAAAAAAACACAATTCATATTTTTTTATTATTTGAGTAATCAAAAAAAAAAAAAAAGAAAAACACTCATCATTGTCATTTTATGATTTATCAATTATACCCTAAGTCATCAATTCAGATAATTTATGTAAACAAATGTGATAACAGATCAAAAAAGTATCGTCTTAATGGTAATTCATTTAAAATGGCGGAAAACAAGGTTAGATTTGCTTTTAAGTTCTGATTTTAAAAATAATAATTAAAAAATTATTATACCGTGTTAATTTTTATAAGTTTTCGGTTTTAAACAAAGTTATTAAAAAAAGAAAATTTTGTGGTATAAAATATTTTATGATACTGGTAACACTACCGGAGTTATTTCAGTCAATATAGTCAGACAATGACATTTCTTTGTTTACTTAAATTATCTGAATTGATGACTTAGGGTTTAGGTAGACCGTACTTAGAATATTTTTATTCGTTAAAAATAAAATTATATAATACCTATACTCAAAACCTCTTCTGTGCCTTTATTATACGTTAGCAATTATCAACCTTATTTATAAAACTATTACAGTGCATTTCAGTTAATATAAAATCTTCCCGCCTTTTACTTCGTATACTTATCATCATGTTTTTCCAATTGGCAACATTTATTCTTTACGATCTGGAAAAATATTCAAAAAGTTTTACATTAACTAGTGGTCACCGTAGAAATTCAACTATACATAATTATAAACTACAAATGTGCGAAATGTCATACACCTCGTCCGTGAACTACGTCCGTGAACTGTAAAGTAGATCGACAGTTGCACAAAACTCCCCTAAAGAAACTAAAAGCCATAATCCCTCAATCTCCCCGTCAGCAACCGCCTTGAGCCGAGGTCTAAGTCCCACAGGGGGCTCTTGCGCAGGTTGCTTAGTTTGTAGTGTTTAAATCATTTATCTAGGCTGGAGCTCTGCTCGCCTTTATGCCCGGTGAAGTAGCAAAAGCCTCCTAACTAAATACAAATGTCCGTCTGAAAAAATAAATAAAAAAAAACGTCCGCGCAATTTTCGTTAAAAGGGGTACAAATTTTGATTCACGTATTAATATAGGGATGTATAACTTACTATATAAATAGAACCTTAGAAAACTGCTATACTATAAGCCCTAAGTGTTTTGGGTTCGATTACCATCACAGAATGCTGCACTTAGTGCTCATCACGGTTAGTTTAAAGCTATCACGCCTAATATTAAAAGTCTATTTAATACAGAGTTGTAGTTAGGACAGGACAACGTCCGTCGGGGCAGCTAGTCATTAATATTTGTCAGTTTTGCTTATATACTAAACAAATTTGAGTTCCTTTTTTATATTAATAGGTCAGCAAATAAGCATTCGATCCGCCTGATAATAAGCCGTTGCCTATAAACGCTGTTACGTACAGCATCACAAGTATAATACTCCCCGAAAAATCTAAAAGTCTGAATTCATCTATCATGGCTCCAGCGACTGCCTTGAGTCGAAGTACAAGCTCCACAGGGGATTCTTCTGGCAAAGTTGCTTAGTTTGTAATTTATAAACTACAAGCGACTTTGCAATGCTGATGTATTATACATATAAACCTTCCTCTTGAATCACTCTATCTATTAAAAAAAACCGCATCAAAAACCGTTGCGTAGTTTTAAAGATCTAAGCATACATAGGAACAGACAGTGGGAAGCGACTTGGTTTTATACTATGTAGCAGAGCTCCACTGCTTACTTTTATGCCCGGTGAAGGAGCAAAAACCTCGTGGCTAACTACATATCGACGGGTAAAAGCTAATTGAGCTGAAGAACATCAGAGTTGACTTTGAAATATGTAATTTATGCAATCGCTTCATAAGGTATATAATTCAATATTGCTTATAATGTCGCTTAGATCTTTTTAACCCTCGAATTATCACTATTCATTCGAAAAAGAGGGAGATGGTAAAATATGTATAGGTACCTCTCTAGTCGAATGCTTATAATTTCCGCTTTACTCACGTCGAGTCATAACGTGACCGTCGGCCTCGAGGCGTGATCGGCCTTTCAGTAGCAGTACTGACACTGCAAGAAACTAACACCACTATACAGAGACCACTCTATCCGAACCGAAGGAGAAAAGTGCGCCTCGAACGCGACGCGTCCCCACGCACCCCCCGACCCTTAGTTTGCAAAGAAGCCTCCAATGCCCTCGTAGACCCGAAGTCCAAGAGACTCGCGAACTGTTACGTAGAGCGACAGTTGCACTAAACTCCCCTAAAAAATAACTAAAAGCCATATAATCTCTTAATCTCTCCGCCAGCAACCGCCATGAGCCGATGTCCAAGTCCCACAGGGGGCGCCCTCTTGCGCAGGTTGCTTACTTTGTAGTTTATATTCCATTCATTAAAGGCTGGACCTCTGCTCATCTTTATGCCCGGTGACGTAGCAAAAGCCGCGTGGCTAACTACATATGTCCGTCCGAAAAAAAAGTTTATGAGCTGCAAACAGGAATATTATCTTTAAATGCTAAAAGCAGAACCATGTAGCACAAGTCTCATTAATGTTATTAACATAACCTTCAAACTATTTGAGACCTCTAAACAATGTTAGCTAAGACAAACTAACAGGGCCATTGGCATTCTACCCGAAACCTCTTAAGATTAGAATCGACTCAGGCAATGTTTCGCAAAGTGTGTGCGGCTACACACTTGTGTACGGCGTTCATTAGTTGGTGACGGAGGAATAATAATTTGTTTAAAAATTTAAAACATTTTTTTCATTTATGGTATACCTCACGTACGTAAAACTTAAGTCTTTCTTACTCCTATTCTCTTTCCGATTAAATTCGTTACGGGTCTCGGCATTATAACTTTTTTCCTGGACTTGGTGAGCCTTAGTGCTCATTGCCATTTCCAATATGCGCCACTGTTGATCCTGGCCTACAGGAGTTGCAGGAGTGGGTGGGATTAGTCCTAAGAAAAACAAAAACCGTCCAATCATTTTGGTTTTCCTAGACCTTGAACTCAAAAGGTTTGCGGAGCACTGAACTATCGTACGATTCATATTATCCAGCTATCATTGGCCCATTTTACCATGCGATTACTTTATCGCATTGTAACATGTCTGGCCAAACCCTAGCCCACGGGTCAAGAAGTGATCCGTCATGGCATTTGAATTTGCCCACCAGTGCATTCATCTTCTTAGTTTTCAAAAAGTATTCCTCTAAAAGTAGTGCCTGGCACCTACTCAGACTTGAAAGAAATGCCCCTGTTGAAAATCCATCGGCCAGTTTTGCGATAAAGGATTGAATAGATACAGTGTGTGTCAATGTGTGCGCAATAATGTTCACTGCAACAGCCCGTTCACTGCTGAACATAGGTCTCATATTAACAAACCTTCGCAAGCTGAGGTCATTTTGAGATATTGCTATAATCACCAAGCTTAGCAGTTGGATAGGTGACCGCAGTAAGATGTTAAATCACATTGAACTGCGGGTTATTTACAAAGTGTAGAAGCAGACGGACTATTCTATTCATGATTTTAGTACAATATACGTAAAAATAAACAAAATGTGAAGTAAAATATACAAAAGTTAAGTAAGCCTGTCATACTAGACTATAAATAGCGTTAACCAGAGTAATTCATACCTCCAACATTGAAATGTATAATTCGTCGAGCAAGTATTTTCCCAACGGCCCCGCATAATGCTTTTGACCCGGTCGTCACTATGACTTTGAGCTAAAACCTACGCGGTGACGTCACCACGACCGGATTCAGGTATCAATACTACTTTATATTTTATGTTTTAAATCAAGTATTTTTACAACGCAAATAATTTCAAAAGCAATATGCTTTTCAATTTTTTTTCGGACGTTTTTTTTTTTTTCGGACGGACATATGTATTTAGCCCTGAGGCTTTTGCTACTTCACCGGGCATAAAGGCGAGCAGAGCTCCAGCCTAGATAAATGGTTTAAACACTACAAACTAAGCAACCTGCACAAGAGGGCGTCCCCTGTGTGACTTGGACCTCGGCTCAGGGCGGTCGCTGACGGGGAGATTGAGGGATTACGGCTTTTAGTTTATTTAGGGGAGTTTTGTGCAACTGTCGCTCTACTTTACAGTTCGCGGGCCTCTCGGACTTCGGGTCTACGAGGGCATCGGAAGGTTCTTAGCAAACTAAGGGTCGGGAGGGGGAAAAAGGCGAGCGGGTATCTAGCCTTATTAAATGGCAAGATAAGGGTGATAAGTGCTGTACGTATTATTGTGACACTAGTTGTACTTGTATTAAATTATTAAACCGCATTTATTAAGCCTCGCAGCGGCCCTCGATATTGCGGCACGTTCCCCGAGTGCTGGTATTTACTTTGCAGCAGATAAGCATATAGATTTAGAATAGTATATTACAACTTAGTTTTTATAAAATTAGCTACTGTTAGTTGTAAGTTGATCAACTTTTGTGCCACTTATATATTGTTAAATTTAGTTGCCAATATCAGTGAACGCGCATAATTATTATATTATTCTATTAATTATAATGACACTTGACCAAAACAAAACTTCAACTTTGATAGGTCCTGTTGAACTCCATTGGTTTAGGTTTAGGTAATTTGTATTTTAATCTCCCGAAATCTCGTTAGTTTATCAACTGACTAGTAAGTTGATCAACTAACGATTCTTATTATTATCCGGTGACATAAGTATACATGGATTTTTAAATGATTATGTGTATAGTCAGGATCAAATACTTAGATAGTGACAGTGAAGATCTCCAAATATACTAGTAGATTTTTTACCGTCTTAATAATAATATGGTGTGTTAAGTGAAATAGAATTTATAGACCACAGTATATTTGTACTGGTATTTCGGTAATTAGAGTTTCTTAAATCTTATAAATTATTTAAAAGAAATATACCCTACATAACGCGTGCATAATAATAAAATAGGTGCCTATAACACCTAGGCCGCAATCACACTTCAATGAAAAGAGTGAGCGATATAGCGTAACTACATACTTAGGTACGCATTTTTACCGTAACGATACTCTATTTCCGTAAAAAAAGATTAAATAAGATTAAATAACTATGCCTTAGACATTTATTTCATATAAGTATCACGCCCTATTATTTTCATGACGGTAAAAAAACTCACCCAGTATAGTAACATCCAAAATGAACATAAATATCGACGCATCTACAGTGATCAAATAGTTATGAGCATCCTCCGTGTGCAAATATCCCGGAGCACCCACAACGCTATACTTCGTTAAAACTAAGCCACCAAACCCTTAAGACCCTTAGATTGAGAATCTTCCGATGCCCTTATAGACCCGAAGTCCGAGAGGCCCGCGAACTATAAAGTAGAGCGACAGTTGCACAAAACTTACCTAAAATACATAAATTCAAAATCCCTCAATCTCATCGCCAGCGACCGCCCTGATCGTCCAAGTCCCACAGGGGACGCCCTCTTGCGCAGGTTGCTTAGTTTGTAGTGTTTAAATTATCTAGACTGGAGCTCAGCTCGCCTTTATGCCCGGTGAAGTAGCAAAAGCCTCGTGGCTTCATCGTCCGTCCGAAGAAAAAAACCAGTCATCGATAGCTTGTAACAGCTAAAATGTCATCGGTATCTAAGCATCCACATTCAAAATTATGGGACACAATAGAAAAATCAACATAATTTATTAATGTCATTTATTCTAATCTAACTAGCCTGTGTTGTCCCACTGCATGAGCAAAACCCTCCCTCTCCCTTTTCCACACAACTCTGTCTTTTGCGAGTGCCGGCCAGTCCCTACGGTAGGAGTCAAGCTCGTCCCGCCATCTTCGTCTCGGCCTTCTCTCGGCGTCTCGTGCGTTTATTGGGACCCAATCGGTGGGTCTTTTAGTTAGCCCAATAGGCTAGTGACACTTTGTTTATCTAAATTATTTTCATATGGTTAAGAATGGTTTTACTAGATCAAGAAAAACATATGGCATTTATTTGAGATCTGGAAAGCACTAAAACTAATATTTTAAAATTGGCTTGACATTTAGAGATGAAAACGATGTCAGCCATGTTCGTCTAATATACATTATCTGTGTTCGAGATCGATGACGTCATGACTCAGAAAGTGTAATAGTAAAGGATCGCGTTCGTGTTTTTTAACTAGACGTATGACGTCACAAAATGGCTGATAGCGTTTTCGGAAGTTAGACATAGACAAAATAAATAATTTTCATATTGAGTTTATACAAACATATTTAAGATTTTTAAACAGAAATTATTATAATTAGGTTCCATAGTACAAATACTTTTAGAAATAAACATCATTGTAACATAATTTCATATGTGTCAACTAGCCTATTGTCATCTAACATGCGGCAGACATGTCCAGCCCAGTCATGTCTCAGGACAGGATTTTGAATGTTGCTATATTATTATACTAGCTTCCCGCGCACGGTTTCACCTGCGCTGCGTAACTCCCGTTCCCGTGGGAAATTCATAATTAAATATAGCCTACCTATATTAAGCAGTGATAATGTAGCATTCAATTGGCGAAATAATTTTTAAAATCGGTCCAGTACTTTTTGAGCCAATTCGTTACAAACATACTTACATACATCATCTTTTCTCTTTATAATATTAGTATAGATTTGGAGATCTTCACTATCTATTTGATGATGTAAAGAAAAAAAAATCTTGAATAAAACCAGCATAGAAACAGCATTTATTCAACAATATTTCTTAGAATGTGTATAAAAAATTCCATTTCAATGGAAATATACGAAGGGACCTTGAAAAACTAGCTATCTACAAACAACCGGTTTGACTGACCTACCCCGCCCCCCTCTAGCCGAACATTCAAAGACCCCCGCGGGGGGAGGTCACCGGTTTCCAAATGTCAAAGCTAACTGGTTAATATTAATGTATGATAATTAGATTATTTAGATACTGACATTATCCTGAAGTGATTTAATTATCTCGTAAAAATTGCTATTTTGAAATGTTGAGTAATAATTCGGCGTGAATATCTAAATTTGTGCCGTGTGGACATGGCACGGACCATACTTACATATCTGTAGTTTCTGCCTACCCCCATGGGAGAAAGGCGTGATTATATGTATGTATGCATGTATCATTTAGTTTAACCAAACAAAACTACAACTTCATGCGAAGACGCTTGATGTATAATAAAACACCGCGCGTGGCGTTGGCGTTGGCCGGCTCGCACTCATCATCATCATCGTCATCAGCCTGTTGTCGTCTACTGCTATAATACCGTCTTTTTTTTTTCGAAGGGAAATGCATTTACGCATTCCCTCCGCCGCTGCAGCGTATTCGCGCGCTAGCGGTGTGATATGTGGGACTCGCCCTCTCCATAGCGTGGTATGCTAAACTCATACCACGAGGAGACGACCCTACACCACTAAAACCCCCCCGACACTCCTTCGATCCGCCGTTGGCGGGGGCCGGGTACGCATAAGCAATCCGACCCCCCGACAGCACCCGCGGCCCGCGGCCAATGCGGCACCGCGGGATCTCCATTTGCCCAATTATAGGGACGCCCGGAGTGTAGAGGCGTCCCTACTCCTCATGGGTAAGCCTCAAAGGGAGCGGGGCCCCTGTGCCCCGCTCCCTTTTAGGGCCGAGGGCCTAGTTCGGTAGGCGGCGGGTTTCAGCCCGCCGACGACGGCCAACAAACCGTCTGCGGAGCGGGTGGGCGGAGGGATCTTCTTCCCTCTTCCACTCCGCGGCCTCCTTCTGTGACATAACTTGTCTACAGAAGGAGGCAACAGTTGCTTAGTTTTAAGTATTTAAACCATTTATTAATGTCCCCATTTATTTATGTAAGTGCTTGCTAAAAAAAAACCATACCTATTTCCTGATATAAGCGCGTTCAATCAAGCAAACAAAATGTTCAGATTTATATATTAGTATATATTATATACTAACAAAAATGCTCATATATATATACTATGTAGTTAACCTCTAATGAGTCTCAGATTCTAAGAAATATTTCTCAATCATTAGTTAGGTATATAGATAGACAAACGTGAATTACAATGTCATACCTATGTATTGAAGTTATTAGCAGTAAACAGAATATTTATACAATAGTTTCCCGCGCGCGGTTTCACGAGCGTAGCTGCTGTATCCGTGGAAACTACATAATTCATCATCATCATCATCATCATCACCAGCATCAGCCTGTACAACGTCCACTGTTGAACATGGACCTTCTCCCGCGAGTTCCCTACAACGGACTAGGCAAATGACGCCAAACCAAACCGAACAGTACCCTAAGTATATTTAGCCATTCATCCAATCCAAATATGGCATAACGCACTCTGCTGACTATATGGCCATTTTTGTATTTTTTTTTGACCGGGGGGAAATGCTTTTACGCATTCCCACGGCACCGCCGCCCGCTGCAGCGTATTCGCGCGCTGGCGGCGAGATATGTGGGACTCGCCATCTCCATAGCGTGGTATGCGACACTCATACCACGAGGAGAGGACCCTACACCACTAAAACCCCCCGGATACTCCTTCGATCCGCCGTTGGCGGGGGCTGGGAACGCAAGAAGCAATCCGGCCCGACTATATGGCCCTAACGAATTGAGCCAATCGGGTTTGATTGCACAATTAAGTGCAATCAAACCCGACTTGCTCAATTCGTATTCAGACTCGATTCAAACCGGACGGGTCAAACCTAAAATCGCAGCTAAAACTACAGTATGCTTAGGAACCCGGGTTGAAACCGGCTTAAGTTTAAATTCGAACCGTCTAACGTGGTTTGTAACACTTTCGGATTAAACCGTCTAACTCGGTTTGTGATATTATCGGGTTGGCACATCTCTAGTTTTATCTGCGTAACTCCATTTCCCGTGAGATTAAATGCTTCTCCTCGATAATCCCTCTCGAGTTTTAAATCAGTCCAATATTTTTGGGGTCTGTTCAATGCAAAATAACTAAAATAACGATAGGTACTAATTGCTGGAACACAGTAATGCGAGTAAAAGATGCACAGCTATTCATAGTAGTAATTAAACATCAGAGTAGGCCAACGCTCTCCACGTTACCTTCAAACAAAGTACAATATTTAAACAAGTGACAAATATAGTTAAACAGACATATTTGTTAATATTTGTACATATATATGTGCTAATTGTAGGGCCATTGTACAAACATTGCTTAAGTTCTTCTATTACTATATAATGCATAGTATAACTAGCATAGCGGCAACCTCCGTAGCGTAGCGGTATTTGGCTCGCTTTAAATCTCGGAGGTCGTGGGTTCGATCCCCACACCGGACAGGAAATCTTTGTGTAAATTCTAAGATTTTATTTATTCTTCTTCTTGCCTTGGAAAGCACGTTAAGCCGTTGGTCCCGATTGTTATAACATCATCTATAATAATCGTATATCAAGGAACGGACAGCAGCGTTTCCTTGTGTGGTACAACATATTACTGCGGTCACCAACCCGCCTGCCAAGCGTGGTGACTATGGCAAATACACTCCCTCGGGAGGAGGCCCATGTTCAGCAGTGGACCTTATACGGGCTGATGATGATGAGTATAACTAGCGACCCGCCCCGGCTTCGCACGAGTCCTATGCTGATGTATCCTTCTAATATTATAAACGCGAAAGTTTGTAAGTATGGATGGATGGATGTATGTTACTCTTTCACGCCAAAACTATTGAACGGAATTGGCTGAAATTTTGCACCGGGATTGGTTATACGCTGGATTAACATATAGGCTACAAAACATCACGCTCCGACCCACTGGAGCAGAGTAACGCGGGTATAACCGCGGGGCGCAGCTAGTTATACATATAAACCTTCCTTCTTGAATCACTCTATTTATAAAAAAAACTGCATTAAAATCCGTTGCGTAGTTTTAAGATCTAAGCATACATAACGACGGACAGACAGCGGGAAGCGACTTTGTTTTATACTATGTAGTGAAGATTAATATATAGGGTGACTGGTAATTATTGACCGATACCTAAACACATGATTGTGCTTATGATAACAAACAACTTTTACTATGGCACCAACCGTGAAATCGCGAAAATAAAATCAGCTGCTCCCTACCATGTTGACGAGTTATGTGAACATGAATGTATGGAACAGGTGATTTTTTTAACACTACAGAACTACACAGATAACAATCACGGTGGTCGTGGTTTCCATTTCCAACTGCCTTCCATCAAGCAGTGGATGAAAGAGGCGTCGGAACACTTCTTTGAATCCGCGGCGCAACACCCAAACCCGTTGTTGGTTGTTGCAGCATCCGACTATAGGCCTTTGCCCACAAAGCGTCGTAAACAACGTCGGCCTCGGGGCGTCCTAGATGACCCGGACGACGAGATAACAATCTACCAACTAGCCGTAAACAGACTGCAAGAAACTAGCACCACTACACAGAGACCACTCTATCCGACGCGTCCCCCCTCGTCCTCCTGACCCTTAGTTTGCAAAGAGCCATCCGATGCCCTCTTAGACCTGAAGTCCGAGAGGCCCGCGGACTGTAAAGTAGAGCGACAGTTGCACAAATCTCCCCTAAAATACTAAAAGTCATAATCCCTCAATCTCATCGCCAGCGACCGTCCTGAGTTGAGGTCCAAGTGCCACAGTCCCCCTCTTGCGCAGGTTGCTTAGTTTGTAGTTTTTAAACCATTTAGTAAGGCTGGAGCTCTGGTCGCCTTTCTGCCCGGTGAAGTAGCAAAAGCCTTAGGGCTAACTACATATCGCTTCTCGGCCTTTTGGCTAAGGGCTAACTACAAATGGCAGTACGAAAAAAACTACCTACATAAGTCCAACCGAAAAAATAAAAAAAGTAATGCGCGTTGAATTCTTTTGTTCTACCGAAATTTCAAAGAAAATTATTTAATAGAAAATTTATTTCTAATGCTAATTCCAACACTAAGGAGTCATATAACAGTTGTCTTTGTCTGTGATTTAATCTCAATGTCATGTTATTACGTATTGATATAACTTCGTTTTAAAAACTATTATTTCAATGGATAATCGATTATGTAATTATCTTCAACTTGCAATTAAACTTTATTAGTAACTAAGTGCTACCTGCGACTTCGTACGCGTAAAATAACGATCTTATATACTGTCTAACAATACATATATAACACAACCTCCGTAGCGTAGCGGTATTTGGCTCGCTTTAAATCTCGGAGGTCGTGGGTTCGATCCCCACTCCGGACAGGAAATCTTTGTGTAAATTCTAATAGTAAAAGTTGTTTGTTATCATGAGCACAATCATGTGTTTAGGTATCGGTCACTAATTACCAGTCACCCTATATAGCCAATGTCACTCAGGGTGAACGTAGCTTTCCAATGGTGAAAGAATTTTTAAAATCGCTCCGGTACTTTTTGAGTCAATTCGTTACAAACATACTTACATACAAATCTTTTCTCTTTATAATATTATTAGTATTAGTATAGATTAAAGACAAGCTGATGGACGGAATACTTTGCCTGTAATTTGCTACCTGTTAGTTATCTAGTTTGATTCTTAGAATAAGAACAATAATGTAACATCGTGATTCTCACAAGAACACGTTTGAAATCTGAAATCAGAAATCTGTTGAATTAGAATTAGTTGTATGTATTGACTCCGTACTGCCCTCCTTAATGCAAACGCAGTACTTACAAAATCGCGATTTGGAGATAAACGTGGTAAACACATTTTGTTCTCTTAAGGCGCTGTACTTAGTCAAAATAGGCTTCACAAAACAGTTTTTTAGCCAAATGTTTACATTTTAGAGCAGCTAAAAAAATATATGTTAATCGTGATCATATTTATGGGGGGACCATTGTGTTCAAAAGACGTTTTCGGTAAATTTTCTCGATAAAAAAAAACCATAAAATAACCATTTAAATTGAAATTGTAGCAATTGTAAATTCTATGATTCCTTTCCGGGTCTGGTTGGCTGAGGGACTACAGTTCGTGCATCGGAAAGCACGTTAAGCCGTTGGTCATTATATCATCAATAACAAGCGTATATCAGGGAACGGGTAGCAGCCTTTCCCTGTGTGTTACAGCATAATACTGCGGTCACCAATCCGCCTGCTAAGCGTGGTGACTATGGCAAAACCCTCCCTCGGGACGTTTTTATTATTATTTATTTTTATTTTATTTTATTTTGGCATAAATGGTTACGGCATAAAGTTTTACGGGCTGATGATGATGTATGTATTGTGAGTTTTACGTGAGCTGAACATAGATGAGTCGTATAGCTATGAGCTAGTATAGTATACTAGCTTGTATATCTTAGTTTTAAAATGGGTTATAAGTTCTAAAATGTCTTTTTAAGGCTGCAATGCTGTACGACATGAACCCAAAAACTATCACACTGGCGTTTTTGGTATTTTGCTTACCTATTTATACAGGGTGTCCCAAAAGATTACGTAGCTGGGAAGGGGGGTGATAGGGATGGTCACAAGGGTCACCAGAAAAATATAAAAAATTCCCTCTGGGTGTTTAAAAAATAAATGGCATTTTTTAAAAGACTAAAGACAAGACTAAATTTTACACCTTGTGCTAACTGTACCTACAAATATGGCTGTATTTAAAAAAAATGCTGTTATGTAATCTTCAATAACAACAAGGTCATCAACATCAACATCAAAAATAACAGGGTGTAAAATTTTAAGTTTTAAAAAAAATGCCTTTTTTTTTTAAATACCCAGAGCGGATTTTGTTTTTTATTTTTCTAGTGACCATTGTGTCCATCCCTGTCACCCCCTTTCCCAGCTACTTAACCTTTTGGGACACCCTGTATATTATATTTAGATTATGTAATTAAGGTTATCAAGAAGTTAGAGACTTCAGCAGGAGTCCAAGACATCATTGCACAGCAACCTCGCGAATCGAAGTCTACACCAAAGTCACAAAGTCAGAAGTAAAGAAGTCGAAGTCACGAAGTCGAAGTTATCAAGTAGAAGCCACGGGATCTTGACCTAGCCTCTCCTTGGCTTTGTCTGTATCTTAGAGATGTTTCAGACATAGCCTGATAGAGGTTACGTTTTATCCCTTTTTCTCTACATAAAGAAGATTGCTGAACATCAAGAAGAAAGAAGAGAAGAAGAAGTTTTCTGTTTTATTGATTTGTTGCTTGTATTTTTATTAATTGCCTTTTAAACTAATAGTATGTTATTCCTTGAAAATTTTGTTTATGAAACATGAAAAAATCGATATGTCTAATTACGTAACAAGATTAAAATGACTAATAAAAACGTTTACATATTTATACTATAATATTATAAAGAGGAAAGATTTGTATTTTTGTGTGTGTGTATGTATGTTTATAATGAATTAACTCAAAAACTACTGAACCGATTTGAAAAATTATTTCACCGTTAGAAAGCTACACTATACCCGGATGTTATAGGCTATATTAAATTATGAAGTTCCCACCGGAACGGGAGTTACGCGGGTAAAACCGCGGCGCGCAGCTATCCAGCTTTAAAATATTGTTTCCATGTATAGTAGGTACCTAAACGCTGAGCAGTGGAGACATTTTTATCATAGTCATAATAATATAGTTACGTGAATAGCCTCCAACAAGCAACCGATTTTTTTATTTTTCACAACTCCCGCACTAGGGAAATAAATCCCTGTGTCGTGGGGTACTTTACAAACATTAATTTCACAGACACTAAGAACACCCAGACTCAGAACAACTATTTGTGGTTCACACAAATAATTGTCCCGGTTGGGAATCGAACCCAGAACACCAGGTCTCAGAGGCAACTATCGTAACCACTGAGCCACCGGTGCAGTCGTCAATTGTTGAGGAACAGTTGCTGGTATTCCTCCACAGATAACGAAGATTCTTCTTTGCCGTGGTGGTGTGCCCGGCGGCCGACGACCACTTTTTACTGTTCGGAACTAGTATATGTTCGAATTAGCTTGCGAGCTTGTATTGTGCGATACAGGTTAGGTGAGCTGCTAGCTGGTAGATGGCGCTGCTCGTCTACTATTAGTTTTGTGCGGCTATTGTAGATTTCGCTTCAATATTCTCCTGAAAACTACAACGACGATTTTTTTTTATCTTTATCTATACTAATATTATAAAGAGGAAAGATTTGTACCTATTTTTGTATGTTTGTATGTTTGTAATGAATAGGCTCAAAAAGTACGGGGCCGATTTAAAAAATTCTTTCACCATTCGAAAGCTACATTATCCACGAGTAACATAGGCTAAATTTTATTTTGGAAAAAAATAGGGTTCCGTAAGATATTTGGGTTTTTCTGACACAAGGTGTAAAAATCAACCAGAAAAGTTACTTATTTTGCGTACGCTGCCTAAACTATAAAAGATAGAACCATAAAATGTTCGAATTAATTATAGATCTTATAAATATCTACAAAAAAGTCCGCGACACACTATACCTATCTATGTCGAGTGAGGCACAACGACCATTTTTTTATTTAGAAATCTTGAATTTTTTTTGGACTACATTTAAACGCGTTTATTTTACTCATGCTATTAATCCTTATCAAAATAAATTATTTCATCACTAAGTACAGTTTATGTAGATAATATTTGGTCTTTGAATGATTAAAATTGGACGTTTGGTTTTCAAGTTATGGCGAAATTAAAATATTACGATTTCTGCTGCACGGCCCGTTGCGAAGTCTAATAATTTTCGTGCGATTTTTTTTTAGATTTCGTTCTTAAAACTACACCTACGCAAAAGTTCTTCTCAGAGCTAATCAACAGTTCTTCTCAGAGCTAAACAACAGTTCTTTTCAGAGCTTTGAAAATGCCTAAAATGCCTAATCCCTAAAATGCCTATTAATTACATCATTAATTATATTTTCATCATCAACAACTTTAACATCCACAGAAAGACAATCTGTGCAGCCTGCGGATAATGACTGCGTTGTCGATGTTTATGTCGGTGTCCGTGAATTGACCTGGGAATCATTTTGCTGACCGTGTCTTTCCTGGGTAGGCTTTTTGCAGCGGTAACCGACATCCGCACGGAGCCGCGGGCGACCGCTATCACTACATCACTACATATTATAAACAAAGTCCCCTGCCGCGTCTGTCTGTCTGTTCGCGATAAACTCAAAAACTACTACATTGATTTTCATGCGGATGTTACCAATCGATAGAACGATTCTTCCGGAAGGTTTACGTATATGATTTGTTTAGTTTATGTGTACATTTGACTAATATATATTGATATTTGTCAGAGGTGTCGGAAAAAATTAAGCCATTTGGGAGCTTTCAACGAAAACGCTGCCTAAACCCTATGAGATATAACAAAACAATGTATGGTGGCAAATATTCTTCTCTTTTAGATCTACAAAAAAGTCTGCGATAGCATATGTCTATCTTTCAAGGTTAACTTGCTATATCCATTAATCTTAGAAAAATGATAATTTCTAATGCGGTAATTGTAAAGCTAATCAGACGGATTCAGTATTTATCCTTATCATTTTAAATGAGTTAATATTCTTAAGCATTTCATGCAGATTATTTTACCCCTACACTATATACTTTTAATGAATAACTTAGAAGTTATCGCAAAATAACAGCGCGTGTTTTAGGTAGGCCTAATGCGATTATGCGCGCTCGATCCTTAACAATTATAGGGCAAATTTTTTGTTTTGTGTTCGTTGTAATTATGATGGATAGATACTTGAATACCTATTTATTTAGTGTTTGTTGTATTGTTAGTCCTGAAGAGTATAGGTATTTCATACGATAAAAGTATACCCACCTACTTATTTCACTGAGTTTTAGTAGGTCATCATCATCATCAGCACGTATATCGTCCACTGCTGAACATGGGCCTCCTCCCGAGGGAGGGTATTGCCATAGTCACCACGTTTGGCAGGCGGGTTGGTGACCGCAGAATTATGTTGTAACACACAAGGAAACGCTGCTGCCCCTTCCTTGATATACGATTATTATAGATGATGTTATAACAATCGGGACCAACGGCTTAACCTGCTTTCCGAGGCACGGAGGGTAGTCCCTCAACCAACCAGACCCGGAAAGAAATCTTAGAATTTACACAAAGATTTCATGTCCGGTGTGGGGATCAAACCCACGACCTCCGAGATTTAAAGCGAGCCAATTACCGCTACGCTACGGAGGTAGGCCGAATGCGATTATGCGCGCTCGATCCTTAAGAATTATAGGGCAAATTTTTTGTTTTGTGTTCGTGGTAACTATGATGGATAGATACTTGAATACCTATTTATTTAGTGTTTGTTGTATTGTTAGTCCTGCTGAAGAGTATAGGTATTTCATACGATAAAAGTATACCCACCTACTTATTTCACTGAGTTTTAGTAGGTACCTATATTAATTTGTTTCTGTTTGTTTTGACCAAATTTCGCCCGTTTGTTAGAGGTTTAAAGACATTATGTAGTATAATTATCAGTATTGTACCCGTGCGAAGCCGGGGCGGGTCGCTAGTTTATAATAAAACAGTTAGGTCACGCAGTGACAAGCCACTCTCATGGGAGAAGAAAATAATAATAATATTAATTCAATTGAACTATACACTTCTATCGCTTTAAGCAGAGGTTTCCAATCTACGGCCAGCGGGCCAAATCCGGCCCGCCAATTCCAACAATCCGGACCGCGACAGCTTAAGACTAGTTTCATCGACCTAGCGATCAATGTCTTATTGTTGTTACTACTGCTGTGATAAGTTGAAAAATAAAACACAAAATAACTAAGTACTCGGTCACACACTTTGCGACTTGTCTAGAAATAAGAGTATAGTTATGCATAAAAAAATTTAAACTGTTTTGGCCCTTCGAACATATTGAAAAAAACGTTATGGCCCTAAGGAGTCAATGTTTGGAGACCCTGGCTTAAAGCAAATTATGCCAGAGTGTATAACATACTTGCTTCTTCCGATAACGGAGAAGCAAGCATGTTATTACATACACCAATGTTATAATTTATGCAAAACATTTTTTTTCTCTGATTCGATCGCATTCCATAAGAATATGGTGTACATCTTCTATTACATACCGAACAATTTGGTGTATTGACTTTACCCATCAAATATGCCAAAATATTTAATGGGATATGACCTGATCGAAGTCTTAGTGCCATCACAACATTAGTTCTGCTCATATTAGCCTGATCAATCCATGTAAAATGGGCAACGTTGGGCTGAATAGTTCTATACCATTAAATACCATATCTTTTTTGTTAAAGAACGTTTATCGAAATATTCTGAACAACGAAATTACGGTGGTCATTCGCTTCTGAAAATCGTTTAACTAACCCAATAATCAAATAAAATTAGTTAATCATGCTTTCGGAAACTTATTTACTTAACCATCAACCAGAGATTCGCCATGTGGTTTCGAATAAACCGCCTCATGTTTTCCCATGGGTGTCGTAGGAGGCGACTAAGGACAAACAGACCGCTCGAGTAGTTTGCCATTGATCAACATACACGGACCGCTCTTGCAGTCATGAGTCAACAGCTTGAGGCTGCCATTGATAACTGCTCGAGCAGTTAGTTTACTGCAGTAGATGGCAATTTCAAATCAGAGTGGAAAGCTTGCGCGACGTGGAATAAAGAGCGCGGGCTCGAGCTCGAGCAGTCAGTGTATGCCTGGCGACTGCTTGACCTCATGATGAAATTTCACCGTGTTGCCAACCGCTCCGAAACAATTGCAACTGCTTGAGTGGTTCGTGTATGTATGAACTTAGAAGTCTGTAGTTCCCTATGCAGTCGCAGCTTCAAGCAGTCGATCCTGGCTGCTTCAAGAAGTCCGTGTCGTGGCGGGCCTAAGGGACAAACAGCTGATGTATGGGCAGCAGCATCTATCAGTTCAAGGATACTTACCATTTTACTTTAATCACCAATCCGTCACCCAAGAGTGGTGGTTATGGCAATTTCCCTCAACGACCCTGGTTTGCCAAGGTCTGTTAAGAGGAGGCATGTTAATACTTCCGATGCCCTCGTAGACCCGAAGTCCGAGAGGCCCGCGAACTGTAAAGTAGAGCGACAGTTGCACAAGACTCCCTAAACTAAAAGCCATAATCCCTCAATCTCCCCGTCAGCGAGCGCCCTGAGCCGAGGTCCTAGTCCCACAGGGGACGCCCTCTTGCGCAGGTTGCTTAGTTTGTAGTGTTTAAACCATTTATCTAGGCTGGAGCTCTGCTCGCCTTTATGCCCGGTGAAGTAGCAAAAGCCTCGGGGCTAAATACATATGTCCGCTTGAAAAAAATAATAATATAAATAGGCCGATAAAGTAAGTTAGTGAGAGTTTTAACAATTTGGTAGTTTAGGTAATTTGCTGGTTTTTACTTTTCACAGCAGGTAAGCATTGCCATTCAACGGGGTAATGCTACCAGCATTCTGGGATTCAAGTAGAAAAGTTTTGGAATAGTAGAATTTTATAAGTTTTATTTTAAATAAGCTACTTTTAGTATATATTAATGTATTTTATTCAGAACTAGCGGCCCGCCCCGGCTTGGCACCGATGGACTTTTATTTTAAACTGATCATAGTCTTCAAAATCTTGTAGCCACGATCCAACCCGAAACCGAAAATCTTACAGAAAGAAAAGTCTTGCTGTTGCAGTGTCACGGCAAGCAAGGAGTTTCGAGGCGATAGAAGCCAACCGAAAAAATATCGCAGTACCTGAGCCTGCTTTCGAACTACTACAGGAACAACTCTCTGCGCCCAAATCCAGCGAAGACAGAGGCCTACGCTTTCCATCTTGTAATAAGCGGGCCAAGAGGAAGTTGAAGATCTCGTGCGACGGCGTAGACATCAAACACAACTACGCACCGAAATATCTCGGGGTCACTTTGGACCGATCCTTGACTTACAAAGTACATTGTCAAAGTGTGTGAAGTCCAAAGTGAACTCACGCAAAAATATCCTGCGCGGTCTCACTACCACTTCTTGGGGTAAAGGAGGCTTCGAACTGGTGTTGGGAGATGTCTAGAAAATCGTGTTAGGTGGCGTTACTCCAAAAACGACAAATGCGAGTGTGGTGTTGTCCAATCAATGAACCACTTATTGTCATGCCCGAACTGCCCCACATCCTGCACAATACAAGATCTAGATGAGGCAAATGACCGGGGAATCGCTGTGGCCGAATACTGGTCAAGTTTGATTTAGATTAATGAATAGCCTTTCGACTCGAGAAGAAGAAGTGTCACGGCTTATATTAAAATTTTATTTAGGTTCACCATTTTAAACTCGTAATGTCTTTTCAGTTCATTGGCCGATTTTGATAATTTAAAAAGTAATCTATAGATTACTTTTTAAATTTTTTTTCTATACAGGTACTGAAACAGTGTTAAATGAAAAATGATTTATTTGGATAAGGATTAATAGGAAAATATGAATAACGTGGTACTTTAGGCATGGTCTGGGTTTTGTAATAAAAAAAAAACAAAAAAGTTGTTATAGTTACATAACTATTAGTTAGAAAAATGGTATTGCAACGTTTTTTGTAGATATTGATGTTCTTTAATATTGTAGAACATACTTTTGTTCTATCATCAATAGTTTCCGCAGCGCATGCGACGAAAGACATTTTAGGGCACTTTTTTACACCATGGGTTACGTTACTTAAGTTTAAGTAAGGATCCCTTATCTTTTCTAGCAATAAATATAGCCTATGTTACTCAGGGTGAATGTAGCTTTCCAATGGTGAAATAATTTTTCAAATCAGCACAGTTGTTTTTGAGTTTATTCGTTACAAACATACACACACACACACACACACAAATACAAATCTTTCCTCTTTATAATATTAGTATAGCTAAGGTAATTTTAACTTCGATTTTCTTCCTTTCAGAAACTGGGTTTCAGATTATTTATGTATACGTATTACTTATTTATATAAATACATATATTATGTACAACAATAACAAATAGATGAAAAACATGGAATTCTAAATTTCTTGGAGTATTGAAAAACACTGTGATTTAGTTATTTTGGTAGTATTATCGATCTATTGTACCTATATGTTGCAGTCAAAACTCTTAGACAGTCAAAAGTACTTTTAACTAGCAATATCAGTCAAATCTAACCTAACCTAAAAGTATTTTTGACTGATTTTGCTAGTTAAAAGTACTTTTGACTGGTAAAGAGATTTGATTGCAACATATAAAATGAAATAATAAAATTTAATTAGCACTTAGGTATTTATATACACTTGTATCTAAAAGTCAAAATTACACTGTATTAGACTAAATCTAACGAAAGTATCACTTAAGTAGCAAAAAATATTTGATCTTACAGATTTTTTAATCAGTCTGTCCGTTTGTCGTGCGATAAATGACAAATGTACCTACACATTATAGTAAGATTTCTTAAAGGTAACAGGTCTAAAATTAACTTCCAAGAATCCGGCCAAAGTCTAAGCGACATCCACCTGAGGGCACCCTTAAGGGGTTAGGACCAACGCTCAGGGTGCCACTGGAGTAACGAGTAGATTTACGAACAGTGGTGATGATCGCTGGCACGAGATCACAGGAATAAGCAACAACGCGGTCCTCGGTCATGACGTCGAGGATCCTACCCTAGCTAACCTGCAACCTTTTACTAGCTACCTAAGTGGACGACCCGGAGAAGAAAGGAAGAAAGAAACTCCGAGATTATTTTTTTCATCTTTATACTATACTTTGCTTTTAACTTTTTCAATTCATATTAAACATTCTGTTCTGTTCTGTCAATCTGTAATTAATATGACTATGAACATGTGAATGAGGCGCCTATTTGTATAACCTAGATCAGAGGTCTCCAAACTACGGCCCTCGGGCCAATATAACATCCCGTCGTTTTTGCGTCAGGGGTTAAAAATTTTAATGTTACATTTCAATACTGGTGCAGTAGAATAACCCACTAAGTTTGTTTCGCCGGGTCTTCTCAGTTGGGACCTATTGGATCCGGTGGTAGCATTAGAGCGCGTCCGTCGTTATATACTCATGGTCCACCTAAATAATGACAATTGTTCTAACCTAATATAGACAGAACTAGCTATTTGACACAATATAGTTAAATAATAAACTAAGACGTTAAGATTAAAATATAATTAAAATAATACTAGTTTAATTTGAAAATTTATAAAATATGATAATTATAGATAATAATACTGAGTTCTAAATTATTGTTTTGACGATTTGCAAGTGCCTGTAATAGGTTTACGTACATGAAAATGATTTTATTCCTACTCCTTTTCCGTGCATGGGGTTAGATTATGGAATTCGTTGCCCGCTCACATCCGCAATTGCAATTCTCTTTTGTCATTTAAGAGAAAGGTGAAAGAATTTTATCTCTCTTCTTCATCATAATGTACGTGTAAGTATGTATTTATATTTAGTATGTAGTTTATTCTTATTTTATATATATGTATTTATGTATATGTTTAGTTATTGTATGTATGTATGTATATCTACCTACACACTTCTAAATTCTTCTATCTTTCGACTTCTCCTCTTGCAGGTCTACTGGAAGAGATTTCTTTAGAAATAAGTAGTACCTTTGTACATAGTTATCTTTTTGTTGTTTCTTTTTTGTATTTTGTGTGTGTACATAAATAAATAAATAAAAAAAAAAAAAAAAAGATTTTTATTTATTTTTATTTTTAGATTATCCTGCGAATTATACAAATAAAAGTACGTATTATACTTTGTTTATTGCGTAGTATTTAATTTAAGTAATTTGTAATAACCTTCAAATATGTTTTGGTATTAAAAATACTTTATGGTGTTTTGATTACAGATTATAAACAATTAAAATAACGAAAATTACCTTCGTGAGGGGCACCGAGTAATTTTATTTTTATACAATAACACGTAATATTGACCAGCTACGCATAAGTTTTGAGTCGATGATGGAGGGTCTCCTTATGGGGTGATGCCAACCTGGTTGGGTTTAACCCCTCTAATACACAGGCGTGTCTTTTTTCGGCGAAACGGAGTCCATTCCAACTGACTCCGACTTTCCGGAATGTCTCCGTTCCGATCAGCGACCATCTTGAGCTCTATGGGCTTGGCCTCTCTGCTAATCTAAACTTTAGTCATTACATCGAGTCCATTGTAAACACTGCAGCCAAAAAACTTGGCATTCTCTCCAAGGTGAGGCGGTACTTCACATCGGAGCAGCTCTTAAGTCTTTACAGAGCTCAAGTTCGCTCCTCAATGGAATACTGTTCTTATCTTTGGGATGGGACTGCTAGATATCAGCTGGATGCTCTGGACTCATTGGAGCGCCCAGCGAAGAGAGTCATAGGCAATAACTTATTTGTGGAGGCAATTCTTCAGAGCCTCGAACACCGTAGACGAGTAGCCTGCCTATCGGTTTTTAATCGGTTACATTTCGGGGAGTGTGCGGAGGTTCTACATAACCTGATACCCCCTTCACCCTTTCATCACCGGACGACTAGGCACGGCGAGCGGTTTCACCCTTTTGTTGTAGACATTCCTTCAATACGCACTAAGCGCTTTGCTTCTTCTTTCATAATGCGGACGGCTAAGGAGTGGAATTCTCTGCCGGGGTCAGTTTTTCCGGAACGCTATAATCTGGACATCTTTAAGGCTGAAGTGAACAGACACTTTCTAGGCAAGCGTGTATCATCTTAGCGTGTATCCTCGCCTTCCATCAAGCGAGATTATGGTCAAATGTAATGTAATATTTAATAAAAATAAACAGATAGGTTTAAACCGCCAGTATCAAAAATGTTAATAAATGTTGACGTCACTACTTCCCGAACCAATCTGAAGAGTATGCTGAATATCTTAGTATGTAATTCGCCTATTTTCTACAACTAATCTTTTCACTATCAGCATGTTTTCTTCGGTAACAGCCGTCGAAGGACGACCGCTTCTTTCTTCATCCCCAAAGTTAGACGACCGCGCTTCAATTCGTTGTATCATCGGTAAATGGTTGCTTTAGAACAGGGGTCTCCAAACTTTGACGACTTAGGGCCATAACGATTTTTACAATATGTTCGAAGGGCGAAAACAGTTTTAATTTTTAATGTTGTTTTTTTAGGGTTCCGTAGCCAAATGGCAAAAAACGGAACCCTTATAGATTTGTCATGTCTGTCTGTCTGTCCGTCCGTATGTCACAGCCACTTTTTTCCACCCGTGCGAAGCCGGGGCGGGCCGCTAGTACCAAATAAAAAGTAAAAGGGAGTGCTAGTTTCTTAGGGTAAAAACGGGGACTATATTACTAAAACTTCGCTGTCTGTCTGTCACCAGGCTGTATCTCAAGAACCGCGATAGCTAGACAGTTGAATTTTCACAGATGATGTATTTTTATTGCCACTATAACAACAAATACTAAAAATAAAATAATATTTTTTTTTTTTTTTTTTGTTTGTTTTTTAAAAGACAACTCCCGCACTAGGGAAATAAATCCCTGTGTCGCGGGGGACTTTACAAACATACATTTCACGGACACAAAGAACACCCAGACTCAGAACAACTATTTGTGGTTCACACAAATAATTGTCCCGGGTGGGAATCGAACCCAGGACACCAGGTCTCAGAAGCAACTTCCGTAACCACTGATCCACCGGTGCAGTCAATACATTTAAGGGGGGCTCCCTTTTTTAGCTTTTTTGCTCGATATCAATAATGGCAACAACAACAACGCTTGAAAATGGTACGGAACCCTTCGTGCGTGAGTCCGACTCGCACTTGGCCAGTTTTTGTGCATTAGTGTGGGTAAAATTGTTGTTATGATATTTCACAGTATCACAATCTATATAATATTTATACATATAATAAAACTGTATGTATATAGAAAATAATGATATAAGTATATCGAGTCAGAAATGTTAGAAAATTTTAGAAATAAAACAGGACACATCCAGTTTTTTTAAATTTATTTGTTTAGTCTCTGTCTGTTTGTACGGGCTAATCTCCGAAACTGTTGCACCAATTTAAATTAAATGTTGCATGGTGGTACCTTACATGCCTGGTCAACATTTTAAATACCTACTTTTTAAATCATAGAAAATAATGAGTTCCCGTGGCATAGTTAACAAATTTACCGAATTAACCGAAGGAATAACAAACACCACGCGAACAAAGTCGCGGGCATCAGCTAGTGTTAAATTAATTTTGAGCGTTGATTTGTATCACGACACCATTCGGCATTTTCGTTAACAAATAATGAAGTTTATTATGACATCAAGCACCTCACGTTGTGACAGATCGACAGACAAGGTAAGGCATAGTTTTAGTCAGTGTTGCCAACTGTTAGCTTTACCAGCAAGATTTTTTTTTAAGTTGCTAGATAGCCAGTTTTTCTTACCCCAAAAAGTAGCTAGAAGTAGCTAAATGTTAGGTACTTATAAAAAATAAATTATAGTCAGAAATTGTCATTTTACATAATATTATCTACGAAAGGTCAAAAAAGTTTTTTTGTAAAAGATAGAGAATTAGTTCAATAATTTTATTGTTATATTTATTGAATGAATTCTCTGTCTTTAACAAAAAATCTTTTTTATAATCAACAATAGAGCAAAAAGGTCATTGAAAACATAAAATATTTGAATTATACTATTTTAAAAAACAATTTATGGTTCATCCCAGGCTCTTCTTTTGAGACTCGGTACACTACACTACGAATCGCGATAGCTTCTTATTTCAACGATGATATGAAAAGTTGCTAGAAAAAGTTCCTCCCGTCCCTTAGTTTGCAAAGAACCACCCGATGCCCTTGAAGACCCAAAGTCCGAGAGGCCCGCGAACTGTAAAGACGGGCGACAGTTGGACAAAACCCCCTAAAATACTAAAAGTCATAATCCCTCAATCTCATCGCCAGCGACCGCCCTGAGCCGAGGTCCAAGCTCCACAGGGGGCGCCCTCTTGCGCAGGTTGCTTAATTTGTAGTTTTTAAACCATTTATTAAGGCTGGAGCTCTGTTCGCCTTTATGCCCGGTGAAGTAGCAAAAACCTCGTGGCTAACTACGTAAGTCCTTCCGGAAAAAAAAACAAAAAGAATCTAGAAAAAGTAGCCAACAAGTTTAGCTACAAGTTTCATGAAATTATAGCTGTCTGTGGACAAATAATAGCTATAAAGTAGCAATGTCGACAACACTGGATTTAGTACGCATTTGTGCCTAAGCTGTGTATGTATGAACACGTCAGTTTTACCGGCGTCAGTGTACACTGACTGGGAGTACTCCCAGCTAGTGATGGGTAACTCATCATTTTTATATGAGGTTGAGGGAGTACCTCATTTTGCCTCGCGAGGTCCCCACGAGGTACCCCTCATTTGAGGCGAGGAGTCGTATGTCAGCGTATCTTACGAGCCGAGCCGAGCCCGAGCCGAACTCAGCCGAATTGTTGCGTCGACTCATAAGTACTCACGATTCTGATTTTTACGTCTCCCTCACTCACATAATTTTCTTTCACTCATGAGTTTTTGACGCGTGAATGAGGAGTGAGGTGGTTCAATGTTGAAATTCGAGTAACTCTTTCAATTTGCGATCACGAGTACCTCAAATGAGGCACCTCATGAGTGAGGTACACATCTCTACTCCCAGCGCTCGGGGTCTTCTTGTAAGTCTTCAGCCACGTAGACCGTCATGAACTAACTCACCTAATTAATGGTGAACTTGTCCAATCCATTCCAGATACTCAGTAGTTTGAAAAGGGTGACAACCTCCGTAGCGTAGCGGTATTTAGCTCGCTTTAAATCGCGGAGGTCGAGGGTTCGATCCATACGCCGGACGGATCTTTATTTATTTTATTTATTCTTAATTGCACACATGAAAATAAGTTATGAGAGTTTAACAATTAAAGATGATGTACAATGGCGAGCTTAACTCATTTATATTCAGAGTGAAATCCTTACTAATCCTTACTAATATTATAAATGTGAAAGTAACAATCACGCCTTAACTACTGAAGCGATTTAAATGAAATTTTGTACAGATATAGTCTAGAGCCTGAGAAAGAACATAGGCTATATTTTATTATGAATTTCCCAAGGGAATGGGAGTTACGCGGGTGAAACCGCGCGCGGGAAGCTAGTTTGTGATAAACGGGCAAGAACAGTGTATACAACAATAGTAACAATTTTGAGTATATTAAACTAATGGTAATACGTAATAACATATATAAATACAATACATACATACTTAATAAAAATAAACTAAAACATATTTAATAAAAACTACTAATGAGATAAGGGATAATGTTCTTTTGTTCGTTTTCTAAAAACGTCGATAGATGAATCTTTGTGTAAATTCTAAGATTTCTACCCGGGTCTGGTTGGTTGAGGCACTACCCTCCGTGCCTCGGAAAGCACGTGAAGCCGTTGGTCCCGATTGTTATAACATCATCTATAATAATCGTATATCAAGGAACGGGCAGCAGCGTTTCCTTGTGTGGTACAACATATGACTGCGGTCACCAACCCGCCTGCCAAGCATGGTGACTATGGCAAATACGTTCCCTCGGGAGGAGACCCATGTTAAGCAGTGGACGTTACGGGTTGATGATGATGATGATGATAGTACGGGTGGCGACCCTAATTATTAGGTATGGTTATTTATAATATCGCATAAAAAACTATTTTTCATGAAAATGCTATGGAATTTTTGAAATCAAGAAAGCTCTAAATAAGTATTTTAAAATTGACATGTAAACACGGAAAAGTTGTCAGCCATTTTGTTCTATAGTCTATCTGTGTCATGATTTGATTGCGAGATGACGTCATTGCTGCAGTAAAAGTTTAAAGAGTTTTTTCAAAAATTCGTTTACCTTTAGAAAGCCGTGTTATTCAGAACTATCATATAAATAACTATAGCCTATATTTCATTATTCCCAAAATATTATAAAGAGGAAAGATTTAAGTGTTTCTTTGTTTGCATCGAAAAAGCTCGAGAACTAATGGACCGATTTCAAAAAATATTTTAGCATTAGAAAGCTGTTATCCAAGAGTAGCATATACCTATTTAATTATTAAGTCCCCACAGGAACCAGAGCTACGAGGCTGAAAATGCGCGTGGGCAGTATTTAAAAATAAGTGGATAAAGGCAAATCTCGACGTGGATGGATGGAGAGGGAGAGGAAGGCCAAAGAAAATATGTATGGATTGTGTGAAGACTGATATGCAAGAAAAAGGAGTTGACGAGGTGACAGGACAGAATGGAAGAAACAAACGTGTTGCGCCGAAGTAATATATATATATTTTTAATGTCGGCTTACGTTTGACCATAATCTCGCTTGATGGAAGGCGCATATAAGGCCTAAGATGATACACGCTTGCCTAGAAAGTGTCTGTTCAGTTTAGCCTTAAAGATGTCCAGATTATAGCGTTCCGGAAAAACTGACCCCGGCAGAGAATTCCACTCCTTAGCCAGCAAATCGCAATTCCCTATATGCAGTTAATCGCAATTCCCAATATAGGTTAAGGGCAGAAGAAGAAGATTAAAGACAAATCTCATTCGGACTTGCCTATCTCCACACATTTTATGTCTGCCTAACAATATATTAATATACTTTTATGTTTAAGTAGTATATTATATGTATGTATTTTGTATAAGTATTAATTGTATGTAAATATTAGCATGTAAGTTTATTAGCTTACAGATGTTTACCAGATCGGTAAACTAGTTTTGTATATACACTAGCTACCTTTTTATCATATATCTGTCCTTGGATGATTTGCTGGCAGAAAATTGATAATTGAATTAAGCTCGCCTTTGTACCTTTGTTTCTTCGTCTAAAATGTATTGTTACTTGTTTTTCTGTATGTGCAATCACTACATAGTATAAAACAAAGTCGCTTCCCGCTGTCTGTCCGTCCCTATGTATGCTTAGATCTTTAAAACTACGCAACAGATTTTGAAGCGGTTTTTTTAATAGATAGAGTAATTCTAGTAGTAGGGGAGCCCATGCGGGGATTTCGGGATTTACTAAAGCGCGGCAGATTAATATACAGGGGGATACCTTGTACCCGGTTAAGTACCTCCACAAAACATGAGGCCCATATATAAGGCCGCCCGTGAAGGATACAGGATCAGATTAGTAAAAAAAAATTGACCATCAGAAATTCTCGAGCGCGTCAGATTAAGGTAGGGTGAGTTAATTACATCCTAAAAAGTGTATATTCCACTAATCTGATAATTTGAGAGTGACGTAAAAAAAGGGGAGGGCAACAAAGTTGTAACAAAAAAACGTCATCTCGACATTCTCGAGCGTAGCTAAATTTTTTTTTATTTTGAAGGAAATAATTCAAGAATAATGAAAAATATATAATCTGACGATTTCCGCAAGCCGAAATAACAAAAATTCGTCGATAAAGTTAAATGCGTGCAGCTGCGTTATGCCTACATTTCCTTCTCCGCGTTTCTATTCCTCTCTCACTCTTTCTCTATCTATTACTCTCTCACTCCGTCCCCACTCTGGTTTCTGTTGCCATGACGCCATCACAGCTGATCATAAAGACTCGTTCGTGGCATACTGTTTACAATGTGTTTCCAACGTTTTGGCTTTTAAAATAATGTAAAATAATGAATTTATTCAGCACTTAGGTATTTACATACACTTGTACTTGTCAGAATCACAATGTTACACAATTATTCTTATTATATTAATTAAACTAGATACTTAATTAACCGGTAGCAAATTGTAGGATATTACAGACAAAGTAGTCCGTCCGTCAGCTGGTCATTAATTTCTCTACTCATAATAAGTTTAAGTTCATATTAATTATTTTAGACTTTAATGGATCAATATAGAAAAAATTGGAAAAAAAACATACAATTAAGTGGCACACACCTGGGGGCACCCTTAAGGGGTTAGGACCACGACCCAGTGGTACCACTGATACTGATGATTTTTTTGCTATTTTAATATTATTTGTGTGAATTAAAGTTTATAAATATTTAATATGAGTGACATTAATTTGAAATGTGTATTTTGTGGTGAAAGTACCTTACAAAAAACAATTAAATTTACGGTAGAAACATTAAAAAAATGTGTAAATATTTTGGAATATCGTCGGAGCAAGCCGGTTATCCGAAAGTCTCGAGGATCATATGATAACCTCGAATTGTCGATGGAATCATCATTAAATGATTTATATCACGCACAGTGCTATAAATTATAATTATGCTATATTTAATATTACTCGCTTATAACTTTTGAACGACTAAACCGATCGGAATCTACTAAACGGCGTTCTAAATATTTCCCTCAAAATTAGATTTCCTGTGAATTTGAACCGATTCGGACCGATAGATTTTGAGAAATGGTGAAAAATCTCAAAAAAAATAAGAAAAACATTTTTTTTGAGTGTTTTTTTTTGGAATAACTTTTAACCGGCTTTATCGATCAATTTCAAAAACTAATCCGCCTTTGAGCTTGAAAAACCACGTCGATCGCCACTAAGCTGGTCAAAAGCGGTTGATTCGTTCGAAAGATATCGTGAACGAAAGAAACCCGAAAAAGTGTTTTTTCGGGATTACTCCGAAATTTGTGGTTCGATCAATTAAAATTGCAAAATTACTTATGAGGATGATAAAACTGCGTCGAATGCCGCCAACCGCGCGAAAATTGCTTGATCCATTCAAAAGTTATTGCAATATTGAGACATTGAGACAGCCTGGCAACCCTGGCTAATGTAAACATTGGCTCCGTAATCAAAAAATAATAAAAATCTATAAACTAAGTTATTACTGGTGAAAATACCATCTATAAAGACTTAACAACTTATTTATCAAGTGACATCATTTTCTTGTGTTATTATCGGGTTCTAAGACAGTTACAGAAAAATACAAGTGAATACGAAAACCAACTAAAAACTGTGAAAGAGTGATATATTGGACTTATATCAATAGTTATACTCTTGGTGCATTATATGAAGAAACAGCCAACTATAAATAGTGAATAAAACGCTTGTTATCGTCAAGTAAGACTTTACCTTTTTTTTTTTAACTCGTTAAAATTTTATAAAACATTACTACTTACCATTATCAGGGTAGTTAAAAACAACAACTAGCGCCAAAACTGCTCAAGTGGTGAATGGACGGACTAAAGTGACTTAACAGGCTTACCAACCTTACAGCAATTCAAGACGACTACTAGCGCCATAACATCGTACGAAACAGTTCAGGTGCTAGAAAAGTGAACTAAAATAATAACGCTACTGCCCATCAGAGGGCGAATGGTAGTTATTGGGGATACCAGTACATAAAATAATTTACCGATGGTAGAAAAATTAAATTGAAAGGAGACCACTGGACATATGTAAAGGTTAAATTTTTTGTAATTTATAATAACATAATACTCTATAGAAATGGATCCAAATAGCTCTAATGATAATATTACACAACGTAGACCGCTTAAAGTGAACTCATTACCTGATTTATCTTCGATAATGAACGAAAAAAGTATGTTTGACACAACTATGATGAGCGTACCAGATAGTTTAAATGACGACAGTTACACTATAAATAACTTGATTGAACAGAATAAAAAGCTTACTATGGAGTTGTTAAGTGCACATCAAGAGATTGAAAATTTAAATAATGAAAACTTTAGACTAAAAAGTGATCTTCAAGAGATGATAAAAAAATCAAACACGTATAAGAAAATATGCTCGACGCCTAGTAAAAAATGTACACCATCTCGCAAACAAAAGATATTAAACCTTAATCGTGATATTAGTATAGACATCTGTGAAAGGGCTGATAGCAAGCATGATAAAGAAACTCAAACAACAAACACAAGTAATCAAGTACAAAATATTTTAGCTTCAGAATACTCACATATCTCTACATCAGTTAATAACCAAAACAGTAACACAAAAAAACAAAATAAAAATATTCCCATGAAGACCAAAGAAAGAAATAAACTGTGCATTCTTAGTAACGAAAAAATCAGTGGATCTTTATCTGTAATGGAAGATGTTTTTTCCAATCATTTAGATTTTTGCCATTATATTATGCCTAATTGTAATGTTAAGCAAATAACAAGTGATATAGAGCAAAAACTAAAGGGATTCACAATTAAGGACTACTGTCTCCTTTTTATAGGACAGAATGATGTTAGAGATGAGAGCGAACACATTAACGTCATCAATGCAATAAAAGAGTCACTTCAGAAAATTAAGCACACCAATGTAGTTATCTGTGCTCCTACATATATCAGGGGGGCTCCGATATACAACTTTAAGGCAGAAATGTTTGGAAAACTACTTTATTTTGACTTACAAAACAATGACTACGCGTTACTGTTTGACACCAATTATGATCTAAGCCTTGAAATGTTCTCCAACACAACTGGAAAAATTAACAAAAGTGGACTAATGAATATTTATAACCGAATAATGGATAACATATTACTTGATTGGAGTTTCTTGGACAAAGGTTACACTGGACAAACTAATGATAACATGAAACACAAAGTCTCAGACGCCTGCCAGCAAATGATCAACTGCAGTGAAACCTCGGACTTTTTTCGTCTGCAATAACATCTATATTCTGCACCAAAACATCGCTGGTCTCTTGAACAAATCTGACGCATTATCCATATGTTTGGAGGAACTTGCTGAAATGAATATTCAAGTAGAAATAATATGCATCACTGAGCACTTTATTATGGACGGCTATGAAGACCACTTAGTAATTCCAAACTACACACTAGCAGCGCTTTATAGTAGGAGCCACTGCAAACGGGGAGGTGCCTGCATTCTCGTAAAGAATGGGATTCAGTGGAAGGAGTTACCAGAAATAAAAAGCCTATCGATTTCAGGTCTATATGAATGCTGCGCAATAGAACTTACTAGTTATAGTATAGTTATTGTATGTGTTTACAGGGTGCCCAAAACAGAGAATTTGAATTCATTTTTCAGTAAATTAGAAACTACATTACAACGATTGAATAAAAAAGCCTATAAATATTGTATAATTGCGGGTGATTTTAATATTGACTTGTTAAAACAAAACAGTGTAACATGCGATTTTGTGAACTTATTATTAGCGTACAATATGACTTTAGCTGTAAGAGAACCGACTAGATTGATAAGTAAAACTTGTATCGATAACTTTGCTCACAACTTCAAAAAACCATGTAAGACGGAAGTGTTAGAATTGGCTTTGTCAGATCATACGGCGCAGCTGATGATGTTCCCTATTAGGAGGGTGCCTGTAATTAGGATATGGAGGAAACGAACTCGAGATTTTTGTAAGGAAAACATTGAGAAATTTCTTGAGTGTCTTAGTAATTACTCATTTTCTGAGATATATGCAGAAACTAACGCCAACAGGGCATTCAACAATTTTCACGAGCATTTCAAACTTTTTTACAACCTTTGTTTTCCATTCAAAACTATCACTATACATGTGAATAGTAAACAAAAATGGATATCACGTGGATTAAAGAAATGTAGTTTCAGGAAGCGGCAGCTATTATGGAAGTACAGATTAAAGCCATCAATTAAAACAAAAAACAGATTTATTACCTATTCAAAATTACTGAAAAAAATTATTAGACTTACTAAACGCTCACAAAACAATTATAAAATTAAATCCTCTGATAATAAATGTAAAGCTACGTGGCAAATAATAAATGATTTAAGATTAAATATCCCACATGACATTATTAATAAAATTAATTTGAATAATAATATAGTTTCTGATTCAAACGTTATAGCCAATGCCTTTAATAATTACTTTATTGATAAAATAAAGCCCATATCAAGTCGTGGCAAAAATGTAACATCGAGGATTATAGGCACGATGAATTCTATTTTCATGGCTCCATGTATGCCAAACGATATACATAAAATTATTTCAGAACTGAAGAAAACTAACAGCGTACGTTTTGATGACATTTCAACTAAAATTATTAAAATTTGTAATGACCATATTTGTGGACACTTGAGTCATCTTTTAAACTTGTGCATTAGTAACGGTATTTTTCCTGATAACTTGAAAGTAACTATTACAAAACCGCTGTTCAAAAAGGGTGACAAAGAATTATTACAATCTTATAGACCCATTGCACTATTATCAATTTTTTCAAAAATTTTTGAAAAGTATATTTATAACCAACTCTATGCCTACTTAGAATCTAATAAACTACTATGTCATGAGCAAAAAGGTTTCAGAAAAAACAAAAATATTAATTTAGCTATATATGATTTTTACAAAACAGTACTCACAAACGTTGATAAAAGGACTCCAGTGTGTGCCATATACTGTGATATGACCCAGGCTTTTGATTATGTGGACCACCGAATACTATTAAATAAATTAGAATCTTACGGTATACGAGGCAATATTCTGGATTTACTGAAATCATATCTCTCTGATAGATCTCAGATGACAACTATATCTAGAATTAATACCGAGACTAAGCATCATGAATCTTATTTATCTGAGTCGCGTAACATTACTTTTGGTGTACCACAAGGCAGCATACTGGGCCCGCTTTTATTCATCATTTATATAAATGATCTGCCTAAATTTACCACCCACCCCATGTCCCTATTTGCAGACGATAGTACTGTATCTATACAATGCAGGGCAAAAGAACGCTATCAAGACGACATTAACAATTGCTTGCAGTCGGTTATTAACTGGCTAGATAATAATAACCTCAAAATAAATTTATCTAAAACTCAAGTCATGCACTTCAGCCAGAGAGCTCAACCTCCTAATCTAAATATAAATTATGACAATAACCCTATACACGATGTAGAATCAGCGAAATTTTTAGGACTTACCATCGATAGGCAACTGAATTGGAAGGCGCATATATCAAAATTATGCAAGAAAGTCAGTAGTTCTGCATATGCTATTTACAGATTGGCTCCAATAGTGAACATCGATGCTTCACTGACGGCCTACCACGGCCTTGTTGCCTCTATCTTACGGTATGGGATAATCTTTTGGGGAAACTCAACAGATAATGCGATGGTCTTTAAGGCCCAAAAGCGTTGTATACGAGCCATGTTTCGCTTGGCCTCCACTGACTCTTGTAAACCGTTTTTTATAGCACATAAAATTTTAACACTTCCTTCACTATACATATTAGAGATAGCACTATTTGTTCATAAAAATCCTCATCTATTTGATCAATTATCTGATGTGGTAAAAAGAAACAGGCGCATATTTAATACTAATAGACTGTGTCTACATAGTGTAAAAACAACTATGGCCGGAAAAAGCGTATTATGTATGGCGCCAAAAATATATAATAAAATCCCTAATGACATTAAAAATTGTAATGGAAAAGTATTTAAAAATAAATTGAAAATAATTCTGGCCAATAAATGTTATTATAGTATTCATGAATTCCTCAATGAAAATAATTTTAATATTTAAATTTTTTTGACTTGATTAGGTATATTGATTATGTTTTTATTTTATCTTATTTAATATTATTTTGCGCGCCGTGTGCCACGGCAAAACATGTTGTACACATATTTTATTGAACATCTTGTTACCTACCATGTTTTATGCAAATAAATTGATTTGATTTGATTTGATTTGAATATATATGTTTGAAAATTCCAAAAATAGTGTTCTATGAAACTTCTATCAGACTTTCGAGCTGGGAGCGCTCAAATGCATAGAAATATTATTTCTTTGAACTCTCTTTTTTTTTACATATTTAAAAATCTATAGCCGCTTCCCCCACCGATGTAAAGGTATATATCATATAACATTTTTTTTTTCTTATCATCTAAGCTTTGCGGTCGGTTAGGTCTCTACGACGCTCGAGTAAATCCCCATTTAGCCTCGTCGGCTCCCTTACTATAGAGGAAGGTTTATATGTATGATACATCAGCATTGCACCCGTGCGAAGCCGGGGCGGGTCGCTAGGAATATTATAAATGACAAAGTGCATGTGTGTCTGTTTATTTGTCCGTCTTTCACGGCAAAACGGACCGACAAATTGCCGCGATTTTTTAAGTGGAGATAGACGAAAGGATGGAGATTGACGTAGGCTATATTTAATTATGAATTACCCACGGGAACGGGAGTTACGCGGATGAAACCGCGCGCGTGGAGCTAGTCTGTTATAAAAATAAATCGATAAAACAAAAATTTCATATCACAGTAGACGAATTAATAGTTGTTTAACCTTTTAGACAAGTCGCTTTAACAAAATCTCACGCTTGAGCAATAAAATGATGTCATTGATAAATAAATTATACATTTATAAGGAAATCTTAAGGTTAACATATGGAAACATGTTGAAAACTAGAAACCCACACTTTGTCTATGAATAGAGTGGTCGATTCTGTCTGTACATCATAATCGTTATAGGCCTGTATAACGTCCACTGCTGGTTGTTTTTTTTTTTCGGACAGACATATGTTATTTGCCTGGAGGCTTTTGCTACTTCACCGGGCATAAAGGCGAGCATAGCTCCAGCCTAGATAAATGGTTTAAATACTACAAACTAAGCAACCTGCGCAAGAGGGCGTCCCCATAAATGCGGCAACTCCATATTGTAGTGTGTATAACACACTGTACCGATAGTATGTGCTCCTGATGTGCTTCTTATTTCTTATTGAAGTGTTATTTGTACACAGTTAAGGCGCGGTGAATAGACGCCTTTTACGTATTAGTTTTGTCACTGTTGCTCCGCGTAGAAATGAAAGAGAAGCGAAGAGACGCCGCGATGCCGCAAAGTTTCGTTCGACTCGTTAAAATTATTTAATACATTAATCCTTGCAAATATCTTATTCCAATCGATAAAATAAATAAAAACAACAGTTCCCTTTATTATTATATATTACATCACTGTTATTAATATTATCAAGATTTGTTTATAAATAATACAGTTTTTAAATTTAAATGGTTATTTTATGGTTTTTTTTATCGAGAAAATTTACCGAAAACGTGTTTTGAACACAATGGTCCCCCCATAAATATGATCAAGATTAACATATATTTTTTTAGGCTGCTCTAAAATGTAAACATTTGGCTAAAAAACTGTTTTGTGAAGCTTATTTTGACTAAGTACAGCGCCTTAACAAAGCAAACTGGCATATCACTTCGATTGTAACCAAAATTACAAACTATGCCGTGTGGTTTCCGGCTCAGAATAGACCACCCCATCTTTCCATGGGTGTCGTAAAAGGCGACTAAGGGACATATGGCTGATGGATAGGCAGCAGCATCTATTAGCTCAAGGTTAACATCTTACTGCGGTCACCAATCCGTCTGCCAAGCGTGGTGATTATGGCAATATCCATCTACGATCCTGGCTTGCCAAGGTCTGTTAAGAGGAGGCCCATGTTCAGCAGTGGACTTAGACGGGCTGCTGATGATGATGAATCAAAATTTAATCAAACTTTCAACACGTTTTTCTCGTACTGAGCATGACTGGCTCGGGTACGCCGATTTCGGCGTAGTATTTTTTGCCGCATTTTTCAAGTACGACGGCGGTATCTAGTCGAAAGATCTAGTCGAAAGATCTAGTCTATCGAATTGATCTAGTTTGACGTCTGTCGCTACACTTTAATATACTTTGTTCACCTTCAATGATAACTAAAACACAAAGATAAACAATAAAATTCTTACGATCACCTTTAAACAGGTTTAAACGTATGTCCTGTTTAAGATTCATTCACAGGTTACCTACCTACACTTTTATATATACCTTCTAGCTGCGCCCCGCTGTTTTACCCGCGTTACTCTGATCCAGTAGGACGGAGCGTGATTTTTTGTAGCCTATATGTTAATCCAGCGTATAACCTATCCCGGTGCAAAATCGCAGCCCATTCCGTTCAGTAGTTTTGGCGTGAAAGAGTTACAAATCTTAGAATTTACACAAAGATTTCTTATCCGGTGTGGGGACCCACGATCTCCGAGATTTAAAGCGAGCCTAATACCGCAGCGCTACGGAGGCAGATTAATATGTGAAGCAAATATCCCTTTGTACACCCTTTAACGAAAATTGCGCATACGCAGGAGAAGAGAGTGCAGAATCCTACTAATATTATAAACGCGAAAGTTTGTAAGTATGGATGGATGGATGGATGTTTGTTAGTCTTTCACGCAAAAACTAATGAATGGATTTGGCTGAAAGTTTGCACGCGGATAGTTTATAAGCTCGATTAACATAAAGGCTACAAAACATCATGCTCCGACCCAATGGAGCAGAGTAACGCGGGTAAAACCGCGGGGCGTAGCTAGTAATAATAAATTCTTTAATTATGGTTGAATTTCGAATACTGGGCGACCATTAGTTTTAATATAAAAGTAAAGATTACTTAGTATATATTATATTAATAAAGGTATTTAACGTCAACCTCAAATCTGGGCGCGTTCTGTCCGAGTGACCGAACACACGTTGCCCTTGGTCTAACATTTACGTATGTCAGCGCACACAGACATACATACAGGTAGTAGGGTTGTCAAATAACTAATGTTACTTTGTTATTTTTTTTGTTTAGCCTAGGCTTTTGCTACGTTGCCTGGCATAGAGGCGAGCAGCGCTACAGCCTTTTTTTTTTGGGGAATTAGCCACGAGGCTTTTGCTACTTCACCGGGCATAAAGGAGAGCATTGGTCCTTTTTTACTTTTTTGGTGGATTTGTTTTTAGCCACGAGGCTTTTGCTCCTTCAACGGGAATAAAGGAGAGCAGTGCTCCTTTTTACTATTTTGGTTTTTGGTGGATTTATTTTTAGCCACGAGGCTTTTGCTACTTCACCTGGAAAAAAGGAGAGCAGTGCTCCATCTTTACTATTTTGTTTTCTGGTGGATACGTATTTAGCCACGAGGCTTTTGTTATGACATCCAGCATAAGGGCGAGCACTGCATCGGCCATATTTCATTACATCTTTCTTTATTCTTATTTATCTTAATTAACTTAACAATATAGGTACTTACTTTATAGTCTTCTACTGAACATGGGCCTCCTCTTAACCTTGGTAAACCAGGCCATTAAGGGATATTGCCATAATCACCACGCTTGGCAGGCGGATGGGTGATAGCAGTAAGGCCTCGTCCTGGACACCAGCGGGCGGTGCGGGCGACGGCACGCGCGTCTTTATCAAAGTTCATAGATTTGGGTGAAGCTGTTCTCGAAGACAGCGGTGCGGGCGGCAGGTTTGCCTCAGGCACTGCCCACGCCGTCCGCACCGCCCGCTGGCGTCCAGGACGAGGCCTAAGATGATGAGTATCCAAGAAATGAAAGATACTGCTGCCCCTTCAGCTGTATGACATTTAGTCGCCTGTGAGGAAACCTATAGGGAGGTCTATCCCCCTTCGCCCTCCGAACCCTTAGCTTGATAGAATTTTCCAATGCCCCAAGGAACGGTTGGTGGTGTTTCCCCACAGAAAATGAAGATCTTCTTTACTAGGCGAGGAGGTGTGCCCGGCGACCGACGGCCATTTATGACTGTTCAGAACTTGTATATGTTCGAATTGGCTTGCAATCTTGCATTGCGCGATACAGGTTAGTTGGGATGCTCGGTGGTAGATGGCGCTGCTTGTCTTCTTGTAGTTTTTGTGCGGCTACTGTAGAAGCTTCACAGCTTGGTTCATCGGCGTAACGTTGCCAGTCTATCGGTATTTTACAGGTTTTACTTCGGGGAGTGTGCGCAGGAGCTACAAGAGCTTATACCGCCAGCTCCTTTCTTTTATCGGGAATCTAGACGCACAGCTGGTTTTCACCCTTACTTGGTCGACATTCCGTTCTGCCGCACGAAGCGCTTTAAATCATCTTTTATAATGCGCACGGCCAGTGAGTGGAATTCTTTGCCTGCTTCTGTGTTCCCGAGTGCATATAATCCGGGTCTTTTCAAAGTCAGAGTAAACAGGCATATTCTGGGCAAGCTCGCTCCATCTTCGGCCTCATTCGTTTCTCGCGGACTCGATTGGGGTCAAGAGATGGCCCATCATAAGAAAAAAAAAAATATATATGTCACTACACTATCATAGACCCGAAGTCCGAGAGGTCCACAAACTGTAACGTAGAGCGACAGTTGCAGAAACCTCCCCTAACATATTAAAAAGTCATAATCTCTCAATCTCATCGCCAGCCACCGCCTTGAGCCGAGGTCCAACTCCCACAGGACGCCCTCTTACGCAACGTTGCTAAATTTATAAAGCCATTTAAAAAGATTTTAGCCCAGCTCACATTTATGTCCGGTGAAATAGCAAAAGCCTTGTAGCTAACTACATAAATATCCGCCCGAAAAAAAGAGGTGATCTATTCTAAATAATAAATAATCGATTTTATTTTCAGAGACACACACAGTTATAAGCCACTAGGCGAAAAATATTCTCCCGGGTGCCGTCGGGGGCCCAGATTGCTTATGCGTGCCCGGCCCCTGCCAACGGTGGATCGAAGGAGTGTCCGGGGGGTTTTAGTGGTGTAGGATCCTCTCCTCGTGGTATGGAGTTAGCTAACACTATGGAGAGGGCGAGTCCCACATATCCCACCGCCAGCGCGCGAATACGCTGCAGCGGCGGTGGTGAGAATGCGTAATATTAAGTGCTTAAGATTTTTCTTTTCTAAAATTTCTGATTTATATCCTTTTATATTTGGAACGCTGTCGTCTCCCTTCTTGGAGGTGGGCGCTAATGGCTGCGACACAGTATCCCATACTAATGCGGTTGTTAGCGAACTAAATTTTTTTGTAAACTGTTTTTTGATCCAATAAAATATTTGTATTTTGTATTTGTAATGCATTTCCAAAAAAGGCAATGCGCCAACCCTGTAACTCTGTAATAATACCTATGAAGTAACATTTTTAATTCAATTTATTACAACTTCAATAGTAACCAGTCGTAGAATAGTTTTATATGATTAAGTTATTTTTGTCTCTATCGTTGAGATGAATCTCGTTAATTTGTCTTTGCTTAGGTAATTAATTATTTACCTAACAACATACTTTAGTGTACGCTAAGGTCAAAAAACAGGAAAAACTAGATAAACGCGGGTTGGAACGTGCTGTAGCGCGTTCCGTGGCCGAAAACTTCGCATTAGTGATTATTAATGGTTATAGTAATTAATTAATTCGACAACCTCCGTAGCGTAGCAGTATTTGGCTCGCTTTTAATATCGTATGTCGTGGGTTCCATCCCCACGCCGGACAGGAAATCCTTGTGTAAATTCTACGATTTCTTGGCGGGTCTGATTGGTTGAGGGACTCCCCTCCGTGCCTCGGAAAGCACGTTAAGCCGTTGGAACCGATTGTTATAACATCACCTATAATAATCGTATATCTCTCCATAGCGGTGGTATGCTTACTCATACCACGAGGAGAGGACACTACACCACTAAAACCCCCCGGACAGTTATAGGGACGCCCGGAGTGTGGAGGCGTCCTTACTCCTGATGGGTCGGCCTCAAAGGGAGCGGGGTCCATGTGCCCCACTCCCCGAGGCCGAGACTAGGGTAGCAGGCGGCGGGATTAAACTACCCTTGCAGTAAAGGATGTACTTTAAGGGTAGTTTTACTTTCCAATTAAAAAATAATCATAATCAATAATCAAGAAAAAAAAATTCGGACCTATGTAATTAGCCACGAGGCCTTTGCTACTTCACCGGGCATAAAGGCAAGGTGAGCTCCAGCTTAGATAAACGGTTTAAAATTTAAAACACTACAAACTAAGCAACCTGCGCAAGAGGGAGACTCTCCTGTGGGACTTGAACATCGGCTCAAAGCGGTCGCTGGCGACGAGATTGAGGGATTTTGACTTTTTAAATTTTAGGGAAGTTTTGTGCAACTGTCGCTCTACTTTACAGTTTGTGGACCTCTCGGACTTCGGATCTACAAGGGCATCGGAAGGTTCTTTGCAAACTAAGGGTCGGGAAATAAAATCAAAGGTACAAAAATATGTGTCCATGATTAGCCGAAGAAAACCTTCGGCTAATCATGTAATTTAAAAAAGTTCAATCTGTCGTCTACAATAGGACATAGGTAAAACTACAAAATTCTCCTGACATTTTTTATACTAGCTTCCCGCGCGCGGTTTCACCCGCGTAACTCCCGTTCCCGTGGGAACTTCATAATTATATGTAGCCTATGTCAGTCAGGGTGAATGTAATTCTCCAATGGTGAAAGAATTTTTGAAATCTGCACAGCAGTTTTTGAGTTTATTCATTGCAAATACACAAAAATACGAATCTTGTCTTTTTATTATATTATTATAGAAGTTTGTTTAAATTTTTAGAACACTGAAACTTTTTGGTTCAGTTATCAATTTTATTTTTATCAAGTGAAATTTATAATAGCATACAATAATGCATTATTTTTGTATAGTAATCAGATGTGCGAATGAAACGAATCATGTATTTTTTCGCGATTTGAAAACTATATTCAAACTATATTCAAAAATGACGTACGAAATTTTTTTTTTCGTTAAAGGACTGTTTTGGTGGCGTCATCTACGCATGGCGTCATAAACCTACGCAACGATGTGCGTCTGATGTCCTAATACTATAAATAACTAAGTATGGTGTAAATTAATTAATACTTACGTCATTTTTGCAAGCAGAGCAGCTCGATGAGTAAGTATTCATAGAATTTCAATTTAGGTATCTATTAGTCAGAGTCTAAGGTATAGTGAATTCTGACTCAGGTATAGTCAGAATTGTGTCCTTAGGCCGTGTTCAAACCAAACTGACTGTCAGCCGCCGAAAATGAGCGAACGTTACGCAGTTTATTGTATTTCCATACATGTTCACTTTTTCGTTCACATCTAACCGTAGATACGTTATTACGCTATGCGTAGACGTTGACATTCGGCGGCCGATTAATATAGCGTGTCACTACGCTCCGCGGACGCTGATTGGAAGGACGGACGTAAACTATAGCGTATTGTCAGCAGACTGTGAACGAAAAATACCGTTTATTTTCACATTTACACTGGGGCTCACAGTGAGCCTGCTCACATTCGGCGGCTGACAGTCAGTTTGGTTTGAACACGGCCTTAGAGTATATTATTATAAGTTTTCTAGAAATATGACGTACTTCAGTTAAGATAATAACAACATTTTGGACGATAGCTGATCGTAATAAGATGGTATCCTTGAGCTGATAGATACTGCTGCCAATCCATCAGCTGTATGACCCTTGGTCGCCTCTATTACGATAATGGAAAGACATTGGGTGGTCTATTCTAAGCCATACGGCTAAAAATAACAATAATAATGAGTTTGATAGAATATATTTAACTAGCTGCCCCGCAGTTTTACCCGCGTTACTCTGCTCCAGTGGGCAGTCTGTAAGTCTTTAAATAGACTTCGAACTGGTGTTGGGAGATGTCTAGAAAATCGTGTTAGATGGCGTTACTCCAAAAACGACAAATGCGAGTGTGGTGTTGTCCAATCAATGAACCACTTATTGTCATGCCCGAACTGCCCCACATCCTGCACAATACAAGACCTAGATGAGGCAAATGACCGGGGAATCGCTGTGGCCGAATACTGGTCAAGTTTGATTTATATTAATGAATAGCCTTTCGACTCGAGAAGAAGAAGTGGGTCGGAGCGTAATTTTTTGTAGCCTATATGTTAATCGAGCTTATTAACTATCCCCGCGCAAAGTTTCAGCCAAATTCATTAAGTAGTTTTTGCGTGAAAGAGTAACAAACATCCATCCATCCATACTCACAAACTTTCGCGTTTATAATATTAGAAAATATAATATAATGGTTAAAAAAAACGCGGACTGCAGCTAGTCTATACTAAATACTTCACTACATAGTATAAAACAAAGTCGCTTTCTCTGTCCCTATATCCCTATGTCCCTATGTATGCTTAAATCTTTAAAACTACGCAACGGATTTTGATGCGGTTTTTTATAATAGATAGAGTGATTCAAGACGAAGGTTCATAGGTATGTATGATCATCAGTAATGCTCCCGTGCGGAGCCGGGGCGGGTCGCGACGCCAGTCACTACATAGTATAAAACAAAGTCGCTTTCTCTGTCCCTATATCCCTATGTATGCTTAAATCTTTAAAACTTCGCAACGGATTTTGATGCGGTTTTTTTTAATGGATAGAGTGATTCAAGAGGTATGTTTATATGATGATACATCCGCATTGCACCCTTGTGAAGCCGGGGCGGGTCGCTAGTATATATATTATAAAGAGAAAATATTTGATTGTTTGTTTGCATTGAATAGGCTCCGGAAATACTGGACCGATTTAAAAAATTCTTTCACCGTTAGAAAGCTACACTATTCCTGGATGACATAGGCTATATTTAATTATGAATTTCCCACGGGAACGGGAACTGTCCGGGTGAAACCGCGCGCGGTAATCTTGTATAATATATTAGGTTCTAAGTTTTGTCAGTTACAAGTTTAACAAGGTTACACTTCAAGGGTACGTACGTTTTATTATGCTAACAGCAAAGCAGTCCTAACTTTGTGATCAGCGGCGTAAATGTAAGGTCAGAGGCCTGGGGCAAATTCATTAAATGAGTTCTAACTGGCTAGGGCAATATTAGTAAGGATATAGATAGCCCAATGGCTAGGTCGTCGGACTTGCGATCACGTGGTCGCCGGTTCGATCCCAACACACTGGAATACCGACGCGAGTGTTTCTAAAATTTTCTTTAGCACAAACCTAATAAAAAAGGCCCACGAACTGTAAAGTAGAGGGATAGTTGCACAATAATACTCTCCTAAAAACTTAAACTTCATCATTTCTCAAGGCGCCTCTCAAGCCTGCCAAGCGTGGTGACTATGGCAAAACCCTCTCTCGGGAGGAGGCCCATATTCAGCAGTGGACGTTGTACGGGATGATGATGATGATGATTAAAGATTCTTAAACGGTACTTAGTTTGGTAACAAGGTCCGAGCTTTGTCGGCCCATAGAATATTGCCCGGCCTCTCACTCTGTAGTTACGCCACTGTTAGTGATTACGCAATCGTTCGCCTTGATACATCTCATAAAATGTGATTTTTATTATACAAAAGTACATTCGCCATTTTGTTTTGGAACTATTTTGGCGGGAGCGCCATCTTGTGCAGCAGTTTTGGCGGTTATTTTGTAAGTTAGTGGGATTTTTTGACTATTAATGACAAATGTTTGTTTTTTTTATGTAAATTAGTTATTTATATTAAGTATTTATAATTGGTTTACCCTTAGCTATAGAATAACTTAGATATAATTTCGATAAAAGTGTCCCCTTTATTATAATAATATGGAAATTTCCTACGTTATTGTTACTATATTATGTGACTACATTTTTATAATAAATTGACATTTTCTATTTTAGGGTTCCGTACCCGAAGGGTAACAAACACATTATTTAGACTTCGCTGTCTGTCTGTCACCTGGCTGTATCTCAAGAACCGCGATAGCTACACAGGTGAAATCTTCACAAATTGTTTTTTCTGTTGCCGCTATAACAACAAATACTAAAAATTTATATTTAAGGGGGGCTCCGATATAACAAACTTTTGTTTTCCATTTTGCTTGGTGTCTATAACGGCAACAGGTAGGCTTGAAAATGGTACGGAACCCTACGTGCGCCAGTCAGACTCGCAATTGGCCGGTTTTATACATTAGGTACAACGATATTAGTACAGCCGGTGTTGGCATTGTAAAACATAAAATTTGAACAAATATTGTACATATTTAATAAAATTTAGGTACCTAATCCACGGTAATAGTCCGACTTTTTATTTCGACTACCTATGTACCTAGGTATCATAAACGACAACGATATCCTTCATAGCGTAGCGGTATTTGGCTCGCTTTAAATCTCGGAGGCCTTGGGTTCGATCCCCACGCCGGACAGGAAATATTTGTGTAAATTCTAAGATTTCTTTCCGGGTCTGGTTGGTTGAGGGACTACCCACCGTGCCTCGGAAAGCACGTTAAGCCGTTGGTCCCGATTATTATAACATCATCTATAATAATCGTATATCAAGGAACGGGCAGCAGCGTTTCCTTGTGTGGCGCAACATAATACTGCGGTCACCAACCCGTCTGCCAAGCGTAGTGACTATGGCAAATACCCTCTCTCGGGAGGAGGCCCATGTTCAGCGGTCGACGTTATACGGGCTGATGATGATGATGATGAAGTTGTATCATAATCTATAAATATGTTTAATAATATTGAACTAAATATAATTAACCTAGATATATCTAATTAAACACTTTTATGTTCAAGGTAACCACCAAGCCATGGTCACCAATGAATATTTTATAGAAAAAATAACTCGCAAACCTTACGCAGACCCCATATACTTATCTCAATGTAACGATCTGTTTATCGTACTAACGTCTTTATTTTATTTTGTAATTTGTGTCAGTTTCACTGTGAATCGCTCTTTACATGTTATTGACAGATCAAATTTATATTCTACTTTAATATAAGATTAGTTTGCTAATAAAATAATACGTTAAAAGTAAAATACTGTTGTTTTATTTTGTCCTTTTGAAAAAAACTTCATCATCATCATCAACAGCCCGTTTAAGTCCACTGCTGAACGTGGGCCTCCTCTTAACAGGCCTTGGCAAGTAAGGATCGTAGAGGGATATTGCCATAGTCGCAGTATTATGTTGTAAGTAACACAAAAGGAAACGCTGCCGAAAAAAACTCACCAGACGAAAATTCAGTATATGTTATAATCCGAGAAGACGCTGCTGCCCATCTTCTGGTGTATTTCCCTTGGCCGGGTCATACGGCGCACACGGGAGGAGATGGGGGGCATCATTCTTACGCCGGTGCCCGCGGCAAGATACATACATATACAGATAAATATAAACTACATAATATATAAAAACTTAGGATGAGATAGAGTAATAGATTTCTTGTTCGGCGTAAGGATCGAACCCACGATCTTCGCGATTTTAAACGCTTATAGGTACCGCTACGACCCACGCACGTTGTAGCAACATCATTGTACAATTATTTAATAAATAATTATTAAATATTTTCGGTGTTCAAAGTTCAAACCCCTTGCAACCCTCAGTGGATAATATTGTTAAATAAAAAACATATTACATCGCATCATTGTAATGAAATAAAATCATTTAATTAAAAACTTAAAATAACAATAAATACTTAAGATCTAATATTAACTAAAATTTACATCAATATAAAATTGACATATAAAAACAAAGCATTTATCTATTTTCATATATCTTTTTATATAATTTTTCGACTAAGTACGCTAACAAATATTCTATGCAAAATAGGATCGTTACAAATATTTCAACTCATCTGTGCACATTGCTGGTAATAGGAAAGGTTTACTGACTCATAGCGTCGTGCTTAGATGAGTTCAACTATTTGTCGTCCCATAGGATAAGCACGTTGTAACGATCAAAGTGTGTTCAGTATTTCTTTATTGGGGTTCCGTATCCGAAGGGTAAAACCGGGACCCTATTACTAAGACTTCGCTGTCTGTCACCAGGCTGTACCTCAAGTACCGCGATAGCTAGACAGTTGACATTTTCACAGGTGATTTATTTCTATTGCCGCTATAAAAACAAATACTAAAAATAAAATAAATTATTAAGGGCCCATACAACAAACTTTTTTTTTGCCCCTTTTTTGCTCGTTATCAATAACGGCAACGTAGACACTTGAAAATGGTACGGAACCCTTGATGCGCGAGTCCGACTCGCACTTGACCAGTTATTACTATACAGAATATAAGTAACTAAGTATTTATAATAAATTTAATTATATACATTTTTCTAGTGTTGGTAACAATATTATCTAATATATCTACTTAATCTATATTATAATATAAGAAAATATTTTTGAAATAAATTTATCAATAGGCAGGCAACTGCCGCTACAATACTCAGGAGTTGCCATTTTACTATCGGACGGACATGTGTATTTAGCCTCGAGGCTTTTGCCACTTCACTGGGCATAAAAGTGAGTTGGGCTCCAGCCTAAATAAATGGTTTAAAAACTACAAACGGTTTAAAAATAACCTGCGCAAGAGGGCGCCTGTGTGATTTGCACCAAGGTATTGCCAAATCAGAATACACCTTTCTAGCTTCCAGTCAGAGTCAGAGTTTTTTGAACGGCGTGGGGATTGAACCCACAACCTCGGACACTCAAAGTTAGACATACCAGTTGGTAGGTACGCCATGGAAGGTCTCCATTCTATAATATATCTTTATAAAAACAGAGCGTTCATCTTAAAATCCTGCAAAATATTACTATAAATTGTAATAAAACATGACCAGCATTTAATTACATAGTTTAAACTATCAATAAACTATTATGAATTAAAATTTAAGGATTGTCTACTCAAGGCCAAAGAATATTCAGTAATATAGCCATTAAGCTGATTTAATATCCTATTGGTTTCGTGTAAATGATCCATTTAAAATATTTAAGTTTTTAGTCAGTTTATTATGATACAAGGCCGGCTTGAAGAGATGCTAAGTCTATGGTATGTTTTGTTTGTGGTGAATCCACTCTGATGTAACTCCCGTACGGCGTGCTTATAGTTTGAGGACCTAAGTTAGCTCCAGCGTAAGGATTTACCACCAAATTGATAGTTTTTGAGTCTGTAGCAGCAGGTATAGTGCCATCTCTACTCCATGCAGCTGTGGAAAAAAGAAAAATATTAAAATCAAATGTTGTATTGGTTATAGTGTAATCTAGCGGCGAATAGTAAAACTAATTGTTAAAACTGCCCTCTAGCGGCAGGTAGTAGAACTAGCAAGTAGTTAAGTAACAAACCAGGAGAAGAGGTTTATGTGCAAAATTAAATATTTTACTGAAGAAATGCAGCAGTATATGGTATGTGTACAGAGAACAGATAAAAACAAATAGGAATATTGTAGAAAATATTGTATGCTACCTACTTTGAACCTTATATAATTCGGATAATAATATATTAAAACGATAACTATCGCCATCTATTACATACAGCATAAACTACTTTACAACAGAGTAAATTATTTAATTACAGAAGGCGATCATAGATGGCGCTACAACTTGAAATAACATAAATCAGTTTTAGGAGAAACGTTACAGTTACATTACATGTAAGGCGCAACAAAACAATTTCTTTTATGTAAATGTGTACTTCATATTGTTTTGTACATGTGAATGGTATGAATAACTGCTTACCTATTCATTTTAATGAGATTCAAATTCAAAATAAGTAGCTCCTAATACTATATTTAAAATCTCATGAATACAAATAAACTCACATAAATAATGTTTTTGTTACATAATACCTACATAGGTATTTCGTAACTGTCGATAATATTATGCAAATTCTTTCTCTAACTGCTTGCCTAACATCTATTAATCATTAGCTAGAAGTTTTATCATTAAAGGCGACCTAAATACCAACAAAAGGCTTTCACGAATGAACAAACTAATGTCGCACTTGGACAATAGATAGGCAGGCTCGTAATCTCTGCATAATATATTATTATTTGAATGCTGTTTTTACAGTTGGAAGGAGATGTATGGGTGTCCATAACTATGGTTGCAAACATCATCGGTTTCATCGTCGAAAAATAGTATTTTGCAAAATAATTTATAAAAAAATATGTGATATATCAGTTTTATTGAATTTAAATTTTAAAAATCCTTAATCACTGTTTTGTTAATATATATTAATGCAGGGGTGAACACGTGCATTTATAAATCCTTAATCCTTAATCCTTAATCTATAATATAAAAATGAATCGCAAAATGTGTTGGTAAGCGCATAACTCTGCAAAGCCTGGACCAATTTAGCCAATTCTTTTTTTTTAATGTTCGTGGAAGTTCAAGGATGGTTTTTACGGCGAGAAAAATTCGAATAATTGCCTGAAAACCCCTTAAAACAGCCTTTTTCTTTTTCCCATACAAACGTTTTCTAACTAAAATGTAGAGTCAATTTGAGCTTTATTTTGTTAATTAAAAACTTGAATTTTTCTGCCAAGATTTTTTAGGGTAGGGGTAGTGTAGGGTAGGGGTAGTGTAGGGTAGGGGTAGTGTAGGGTAGGGGTAGTGTAGGGTAGGGGTAGTGTAGGGTAGGGGTAGTGTAGGGTAGGGGTAGTGTAGGGTAGGGGTAGTGTAGGGTAGGGGTAGTGTAGGGTAGGGGTAGTGTAGGGTAGGGGTAGTGTAGGGTAGGGGTAGTGTAGGGTAGGGGTAGTGTAGGGTAGGGGTAGGGTAGGGTAGGGGTAGTGTAGGGGTAGGAGTACCGCATAAACGAAGTCTCTACGGCCCAGTTTATTTTATACAAATGTTTAGGTCTTTTATGTATCGATTGAGGCAGTACGAAGTCTGCCGGGTCAGCTAGTAATATTATAAATGTGAAAGTAACTCTGTCTGTCTGTTACGCAATCACGCCTTAACTACTGAAGCGATTTAAATGAAATTTGGTACCGATATAGTCTAGAGCCTGAGAAAGAACATAGGCTATATTTTATTATGAATTTTCCACGGGAACGGGAGTTACGCGGGTGAAACCGCGCGCGGGAAGCTAGTAAAATCATAAAATCTAACATAGAAATGAAGTCTGTGATGTGTGTGAAGATTGACACAGAAATATTATCAAACAGATAGACATTCAATGACAATATTTCTGTAATATTGTCATGAAAATTGAAGAGAACATTTTCGTGCTAATTTATTGACACAGGCATATTGTCGTACAAGTTAACAAAGAAAAATTGTCAGTGAGACACAGATATTTTGCCAGAAGGATAATATCACACAAGTTGACAAAGATACAAATTGACAGAAGAATATTGTCACACAAGTTGACAAAGGAAAATTGACGGAAAGACACAGATAAATTGACAGAAGGATATTGTCACACAAGATGACAATGGATTGTCACAGAAAGTATAAGTCATGCAAATTATCAGAGAAATGAATATTCAGACGAAATTAATGACGTACCTACTGTCAGACAGAATGGCAGAAGAATATTATCATGCAATTTGATAGAGAAGTAACAAACGTGGTGCTTGATAGATGTAAGATACCAAGAACCACTTACTTTCCTCCTCTGATCTTCAATACACAGTCTTTCGAGCCGAGCTTCGAGCTTTTTAGCGAAGGACCAAATATAGTCCTTCGAAAACCTAACATAGGACCACGAGTAGGACCATGTATGGTATTTTGGTATATAGGACCAAACATAGTCCTCCGAGTAGCTATAGGTTTGACGAATTGTTGAACCACAGGAGCAACCCATCCGTTTCTTTGCTGAGGCAGAGGCTCTTGCTTTGTGTACCCTAAGTAGAATAGATTTTGATAAGAGAGCATATACCAATATATAATAATACTGCAATGTTTTAAGAATAGAGCCGCCACTAACACAATCTATATAATATATTATATACTAATAAATTAAGCTGAAAATTTTGTTTGCATGAAAGCGCTAAATCTCAAGATCTACAGGTCCGATTTGAAAAATTTCTTCAGTGTTGGATAGTCCATTTATTGAGGTAGGGTATATGGAGAAGGCTATATGGAACGGGTTACGCGTGAAACCGCTTGCGGGAAGCTTGTACGTACATATCTTCTGACCTCATTTTTGGTCAAGTTTTGGTTTTATATATATTCAAAAATTAAGTGTTTCATGCTTATTTTTGTTTACGGCCCGTATTACCTCCTAGTGGCGCCATCTACGCAACGATTTGCGTTTAATGTCCTATGAGTCCTGTCCAATACAGCGTTACATTATTATGAATAAATCATTCACACAAAAGACTTCAACGCGTTAGAAACGAGAATTTCAGGGTCAAGTAGCTATTCCAATGAGGAATGGCAACGCAGTGGTGGTTCATGTGTCTATAGAGGAACAACTAGTAGAGTTCCTCCACAGAAAGTGAAGATTCTTTACTGGGCGAGGTGGTATGCCCTGCGGCCGACGAGCCATTTGTTATCGTTTAGAAATTGGCTTTTGAACTTGTATTTCGCGATACAGGTTAGTTAGTATGCTAGGTGCTAGATGGCGTTACTAGTCTCATTGTAGTTTGTGCGACTATTGTAGATGACGCTACATTTATTTAAACTAGGTTTGAATAGGCACTAAAAGAAAGAGTCTAGGAGACCCTGCATCAGGCTGATCGCGTGTATCAAGCCCCACGCTATGGAGAGGGCGAGCCCCACATATCCCACCGCCAGCGCGCGAATACGCTGCAGCGGCCGTGGGAATGCTTCAAAGCATTTCCCAACGGACAAAAAAAAAACGAATATCATATCCACCGATGATATAGATTCCAACCATACCTGGAAAAAAAATCAGCTGTTCCATACATTTATGATCGACAAAATGTATGGAACTGCAGATTTTTTTTCGCGACTTTCGGTAATTAGAGTTTTGGAAATCTCATAAATTATTTAAAATAAATAGACCCTACATAGGGCGTGCATAATAATAAAATAGGTGCCTATAAAACCTAGGCCGCAAACACACATGAATGAAAAGAGTGAGCGAAAAAGCGTAACTACCTACTTAGGTACGCTTTTTCACCGTTACGATTTTCACTCTCTAGAAAAAATAAAACATAAATTACTATGCCTTAGACATCTATTTTATATACCTACATAATAATATGACGCCCTATTATTTTCAAGACGTTAAAAATGGTCACCCAATATAATATAACTTTAATATTAAAATCTGGCCGTCAGGCAATGCGGGCTCTTCTGTTCTTGGTGCTCCTATAAGTGGTATTCAGAGGAGCAAGCTGGGGGTTTTAGTGGGCATATCATGTCTATGGGGGGGATCCTACATAACGTGCCACTGGGGCCATGCTATCGCTACAATCTGTGCGAGAACAAACGGGATGCGTAATGCATTCATCGGTAAAAAATTTGTCAACTTACAAACTGGTACATGCTCCTCGTGCACTGATGGGTGTCCGTTGTGTATGTGCAGGTGTATCTCCTTCTGGGGGGAGTGGGGGTGTGGCGGCTCCCAGCCGTGGTGCTGCGTCTTCTGACCGAAGAGTGCACCGACCTGAAAATTTTATAAAATAGTCTGTTATATTTAAAGATTTCTTTTCGAGTCTAGTTGGTTAAGGGACTAACCTCCGTGCCTGGAAAAGCACGTTAAGCCGTTAGTCCCGATTGTTATAACATCGTCCATAGCAATTGTATACGAGGAAACGGGCAGCAGCGTTTCTTGCCACTAGTGGTGACTATTGGAAAATCCTTTCTCGGTAGGAGGCCGATGTTCAGCAGTGGACGTTATACGGGCTGATGGTGATTTACTAAACGAGTTAGGTAACCTACATAAAGTAATTACTATAAAACATCAAACAGATCACGTGATCAAAAACGGCGAACTGTCAACTTTCCCTCCAAAACACCTATTATTTTCATTACCTACTTCAAGATCATAGACACGCATATTACATTTCATACGTCAAATAGTACATCTATCCCTTTTCATCTCGTTCTAGTTATATATTGCTGTCGTTTTCTAATCATAGTACGGTTATTTACTTTCACTAGTTTTTTGACATCTGTGATTTGACCTTGAAGTGAAGTTGACCTTATGTATGTATGGAGTTAATGACAATAACACGACATAGGTTTTTATGTTTTTTTTTTGTTTCTTGGCGTTGTATTAATCGTCGTGTAAGATAGAAGAAAGAGAATACATTTAATTCAACACAACACCTATCACACAGCAAATATACAAATCAATAAGACAACTTGCCTGTTCTGCCAAAAAGTCTACAACTAGGCGATACATTTTGTTTTTTTTTTTGTCGTCCGAGGGGAAATTCATTTACGCATTCCCACGGCGGCGGCGCCGCTGCAGCGTATTCGCGCGCTGGCGGTGGGATATGTGGGACTCGCCCTCTCCATAGCGTGGTATGCTAAACTCATACCACAAGGAAAGGACCCTACACCACTAAAACCCCCCGGACACTCCTTCGATCCGCCGTTGGCGGGGGCCGGATACGCATGCATGAGAAATCCGGCCCCCCGACGGCACCCGCGGCCAATATGGAAACGCGGGATCTCCTGGGACCTCTAGGCGATACCTAGCGCTGGTTTTGAAATTTATTGTAAACTAGATTTCCGCGCGCGGTTTCAAACGCGCTGCTCCCGTTCCCGTGGGAACTTCATACTTAAATATAGCCTTTGTTCACCGGAGATAGTGTAGCGTCCCAACGGTGAAAGAATTTTTAAAATTCGTCAAGTAGTTTCGGAGACTATTCAATTCAAACAAACATATTATTATAATCAAATCTTTTCTCTTTATGATATTGGTGTAGATAAATAATTACAACTTCAACTAATTATCATCATCATCAGCTCGTATAACGTCCACTGCTGAATATGGGCCTCCGCCCGAGTGAGGGTATTTGCCATAGTCACCATGCTTGGCAGGCGGATTGGTGACGGCAGTATTATGTAGTATTATGTTGTACCTCACAAGGGTCACGCTACTGCACGTTCCTTGATATACGATTATTATAGATGATGTTCTAACAATCGGGATCAACGGGTTAACGTGCTTTCTGAGGCACGGAGGGTAGTCCCTCAACCAACCAGACCCGGAAAGAAATCTTAGAATTCAGACAAAGATTTCCTGTCCTGGGATCGAACTACAAGACCGATGGCCTTGCCATTGGCCATTGGGCTACGGTCGCTTTATGCGGTGCTATATACGGTGCAAAATTGTAAAGATTTGATTTGATTTGTAGAGAATTGTATTGTACAGATGAGATGCGTGAGTGATTCCTTATATTGCAAGAAGTCGTAGGATATAGTACCTATCCGTTAAAGTTCCGTTTAAGTCTATAATCCTAAGGGAAGACACTCTTGCGCAAGTGACTATAGTTTGTAGTTTTGAAACCATTAAATAACGCTGGAGCTCTGCTCTTTCGCTTTCTTGTCCAAAAAAGTAGCAAAAGCCTCGTGGCTAATTACAAACACCACGAAAAAAGCATATCGCAAACAAAATCTTTTACTTATTAATGAACAAATAATTATTTTATTATGCAGTTTCAGCTTAACTCCAAATATGCCACAGTTGTATAATTATATCTGCATCCAGCCTTAATTAAGCGTGCAAATTTATATGTTTGCCTAATTAATACAAGGACTCCAATGTATTAATCCTACTTAATATTATAAACGTGAAAAAGTAAGTATAGTATAATAAATTTGTAAGTATGGATGGATGGATGTTTGTTACTCTTTCACGCCAAAACTACTGAACGGAATTGGCTGAAATTTTGCACCGGGATAGGTTATACGCTGGATTAACATATAGGCTACAAAACATCACGATCCGACCGACTGTAGCAGAGTAACGCGGGTAAAACCGCGGGGCGCACCTAGTGAACAATATTTTTGTGTTTACATTATAAGCAAAATACTTTATATGCCCTATTGGTTTCATATTGATTTTGCTGCGGCCAAACTTTATGGAGATGAGTCATCTACCCACTCAGACCAAATAAAAAGTAAAGTCGGAGCGCTGTCAATCAATGCACTGCAGCCGGTTTTTTGTGTAAATTCAAGGTAAGGTTAACAAGTAAGCAATCATCACATAGACAAGAGAACAATCGTAGTGCATCAAACGTCAACTCTCGGGCCGATAATCGATTGAAATCATAATCGACTATCGGTACAAAACAACTAGTGTAAGTAAAATTGTTGCTATTCAAAATTCAAATATCATTTATTCCGTAAAAATGGTTACATTTATTTGGAATCGTCATATATTTTTCCTTAACGTACGATGCGTGACGTGGCGACTACTGACTGAGAAACACCGCAAAAAACTCCGTAGAACCCTAACCTATAATAAGCTGTTACACAATTTGGCTTTAATAATTGTTTTAAACTTGACAATATGACTTTCACAGCACAAAAATTACAGCTTTGTATGTAGGTACCTACACCCTTTCATGACACAATTCGGCATTTTTGTTAACAAAAGTTTGTCATTATATCAAGCTTGACGCTGTGACAGATTGACTGATAAGGGAAATTATTAGTGACGAGGTATTCGCTACTACACCGGGCATAAAGGCGAACAGTGCCTTTTTAAATGGCTTAAAAACCACAAATAAGCAACCTGTACGAGAGAGCGTCCTCTGTAGGGCTTGGACTTCGGCTCTAGGCGGTCAATGTCGGGGGGATTGAGGAATGATGACTTTAGATTTTATAGGAATTTTGTGCAACAGTCGATACACTCTGAGGAATTATAAGTATCATGAGTGTGAACACCGCTTTTGATTGTCTGTGGTTTGCGGCCAATGACATTTTGAAACAACAATTCTGCGAAAAAACAGAAATGTTATAAATTTGTTTGTGGGGAAAACCAGTACGTGGTTGAGTTTCTAAATAAACTTTATTCCGTATGCAAGAATAACACTTGAGACTATGAATTTACTTGGAAATGTCAAGTGTCACTTTGATGATTTCCATTACCATAGCAGTAGAGAGTATGACAGTCCCTCGTCCTCTTGACCCTTAGTTTGCAAAGAACCGTCCGATGCCCTCGTAGACCCGAAGCTCGAGAGGCCCGCGAACTGTTAAGTAGAGCGACAGTTGCACGGAATTCCCCTCCCTAAAATACTAAAAGTCATAATCCCTCAATCTCATCGCCAGCGACCGCCCTGAGCCGAGGTACAAGCCCCACAGGTGGCGCCCGGTGAAGTAGCAAAATGCTAGTGGCTTATTACATATGTCCGTAAAAAAAAGTTTGACAGTAAGACACTACTTATACTCAAGTGAATAGGTACTTAAAGCCAAGTATTCAAGCATACCCATCAGTTAAGAATAAGTTTCCTATATATAAAATAATTATTTCTGAAAATATTTGTCATAAGGAACCTAAAATTACAATAGTATCAGTTTATAAGACTGGAAGATGGCTGTATAAAATTAAATTGTTTTTTTTTTAGAGTTTTTGCACCACACTACTAGTATTCTCGTTAACCCCTCGTGCTAAGCTGAAATGCTTGTTTTACGAGTGGGTTCACATCTGTAGTGCAATAGGTGGGGATCGAACCGGCGACCACAAGAACGCAAGTCCGACGCCCTCTACGGCCACGGCCACTTCGAATTCGATAGAATTTCTTTGCAATTAATAATGGTAACGTTAAGAAAAATAGTGGGATCGGTTATATTTACTAATTTTACTTACTTTAGCAGCCCCCGCAATGAGGAGTATCTTCAGGATGACCAGCGCCACCATCAGGGTCTTGACCCCTACGATTGCAGCCACCACGGCCCACGTAGAGGCCGCTCCTATTTGGAAGATGAGTGGGATGAGCGCAGCCACCATCTTCTTAAAGGGACGCCCAAAGGTTCGACCTGTGGGGAGAGAAATTATGAAAATTAATGCTATAAACTATAATATGTAATTGACGATCTCCGTGGAGTAACGCAATAAGTCTCGGAGGGCCTGGCTTCTTTTTTTATTATTCGAAAGGCGAGCAGAGCTCCAGCCTTACTGGTTATGGTTTTTAAATCATTTGGTTTAATTTGCGCAACTGTCGCTCTTCCTTACAGTACGCGGGCCTCCCGGACTTCGGGTCTACAAGGGCATCGTAATGTTATTTGCAAATTAAGGGTCGGAAGGGCGAGAGTGTCATGGGTTTGATCGACACGTCGGACAAGGAATCTTTGTGTATAATCTTAAGACCTAAGGTTAACCTAAGGATTTTACTAATTCACCGGGCATAAAGACAAGCACAGCTTCAGCCTAATTCAATGATTCATAATCTACAAACTAAAAAGCCTGCGCAAGAGGGCGCCCCTATGGGACTTAGACCTCTGATCGGCTGCTGTAAGGTGGATTCTGCAATTAATTTATAGTGGAGTTTTTTGCAACTGTCACTCTACTATACACCACGATTCCATAAGCTTTCAAATACACAAGAAAGACCGGGAAGCATCAATATCTCATCAGTCATTACCCCACTTGCCCCATTCGTAGTAGATAGTTTGATAACATAGAAAATGGGGTTAATAACATCATTTCGCTATTGATATATAGTATTACACTCGACTACTACTTCCTGTCAATCATGCATGGCAATCAGCAATGGTTTTTGACTAAAATGAGTTCCTGCGGTCATATTGTTACAGAAAACGCTCAGAAGTTCTGTAGCATCTCAAAGTATATAATTAGTAACATCATCATCAGCCCGTATAACGTCGACTGCTGAACATGGTCTTCCTCCATGGGGAGGCTATTTGCCATAGTCACCACGCTTGGCAGGCGGGATTGTTACCGCAGTATTATGTTGTACCACACAAGGAAATGCTGCTGCCCGGCCCTTGATATACAATTAATACAGATTATGTTATAATCAGAGGCTTAACGTGCTTTTGTGGGTAGTCCCTCAACCAACCAGATCCGAAAGGTAAACTTAAAATTTACACAAAGATTTTTTGTCTGGCGTGAGGATCGAACCCTACACTACGGATTTTCTAATATGTAGTAAGTAACGCCGTAGCCCAATGGCTAGGGCGTCGGACTTGCGACAGGTGGTCGCCGGTTCGAGGCCTTAACCATTGCACTACCGACGTGAACCCACTCGTAACACAAGCATTTTAGCTTAGCACGAGGGAGACTTCTGAACGCTAAAGTATAATAGGGCAAAGAAGCCAGAGGACGGCCACAAAGTCACTTCCGAAGATAACTAATTTAACATCTCCCCTTCTCTCGGGACATTTATGTACAAAAAGTAGCTACAAGGCTTTTGCTACTTCAACGGACATAAAGCCGAGCACATCCTTAATAAATGGTCTAAAAACTACAAACTAAGCAAGCTGCGCAAGAGGGCGTCCCCTGTGGGACTTGGACCTCGGCTCAGGGCGGTCGCTGGCGGTGGGCGGTTAAGGGATTATGAGTTTTAGTTCTTTAGGGGAGTTTTGTGCAACTGTAGCTCTACTTTACAGTTCGCGGGCCTCTCGGACTACGGGTCTACCAGGACATCGAAAGGTTCTTTCCAAGCTAATAGTCATATTAAAGAATACGTTTGTTGATACTGAGAAATCTGGACCTCAGAAGCGGACGGATATACTAATTATCTTCAGAAGCATTTGGTCGTAAGTGCCAGTTTTCGATAAAGGCACATACGACGAATGTTTCTAACGTATAGTGGCACATCCGACCTTATGCTTTTGAGATGTAGAAATATTAAATTAAAAGAATGAAACACTATTTAATTAAAATGGCGGTTAACTATGTCAGTTGTTCGATATTTATGCACATAAGAATGTCCCTTTGAATATATTTTTATAAAATTAGCCAACATACATTTATGTACTTTTGAATATCAATTAAAAATGTACCACTTTTCGTTTCGTAAGACGGATGAAGGTCAATGATCTATCACGAGTTACAAATAGCTCTTGAAATTACCTTCTTTTAATATACTGGCCTAGTTTCCCCCTCTTAGCTCCCCGTGGGAACTTCATAATTAAATATAGCCTATGTCATCCGGGTACCGTGTAGCTTTCTAACGGTGAAAGTATTTTTCAAAACGGTCCAGTATTTTCGGAGCCTGTTCAATACTAACAAACAATCAAATCTTTAGTAGTCTAACGGTATATCTCGCTTTAGGTCTCAACCTAAAGCGAGATATACCGTTAGACTACGAAGTTAACAATGGTTTTCGTAATTTGTGATAACATAAGGCTTTTACTACTTAGTCGGACATAAAGGCGAGCAGGAAGCTGATCAATTAACGATAAGCCTATCATTTTTATAAAAAAATTATCATTACTGTAGGGTTATTGTAACGTATTTCCTATGATATTATTAAAGCTTAGTAGATTAACTTAATAAATTGATACATCCCACTAATATTATAAACGCGAAAGTTTGTAAGTATGAATAAATGGATGTTTGTTACTCTTTTACACGAAAACTACTGAATGGATTTGCCTGAAAGTTATCACGCGGATAGTTTATAAGCCGGATTAACATATAGGCTACAAAATAGTGGCAAAAGTAATTCAGTGGCACCCTGGGTCGTGGTCCTAAACCCCATCCCATAAGGGTGCCCTCAGGTGTGTGTCACTTAGATGTAATGTGACCACTTGCAATTTGGATGCGGTTTTAATTAGGTCTTATAATAATAATGATTGGTTAATTGCAAAAAATGTCATAGGACAGACGGACGGACTACGCAGTCTGTAGATTTGCTATTGCCTACCTACTACTGTAAGTTACCTAGTCGGATATTTTATAGAGTAAGAATTATCTGTTAGTTATAGGTTTGTTTTTTTTTTTAATTAATTTATCTTCTTACATTGTAATTCTGACAAGTGCAAGTGTATGTAAATACCTAAGTGCTGAATAAAATTCATTATTTCATTAATATCACGCTCCGACACAGTGGAGCAGAGTGACGCGGGTAAAACTGCGGGGCGCAGCTAGTTAAAAATATTTTTTGCATGCATTATAAACGACGAGTAGCGTAGACGTTTTTATCGGAGTCATAGTAATTTTGGACACACAGTTTCGAAACCATTACCTCCGATACATTAAGCGAGATATACCGTTAAACTTCGAAGTCGGCAATGGATTTCGTAATTTGTGATTCGATGCGCGGCACCGACACAGCGTTAAACATAAATCATACAATATACCAACATGGTTTCACTAGCGGATATAATGTAACATATAACGATATACATGGTCAAATTAGCAAATAAGCGGCTGTAGCCCAATGGCTAGGACGTAGGACTTGTGATCTTGTGGTCGCCGCCGGTTCGATACCCACCCATTGCACTACCAACGTGAACCCACTCGTAACACAAGCATTTTAACTTAGCACGAGGGGTTAATGAGAATACTAGTAGACAGACTGAAAAACTCTGCTAGTAAACTTAAAAAAAACCATATACAGGGTTATTTTTAAAACACCAATAACCATTTAGAGGGTGAAAGTACTGATGATTGTAAACAACTTTTACTATGGGACCAACACTGAAATCGCGAAAATAAAATCAGCTGTTCCATACATTTTGTCGAGATAAGTAAACATAAATGTATGGAACAGCTGATTTTTTTTCGCGATTTCAGGGTTGGTCCCATAGCAAAAGTTGTTCATAATCACTTATATTCCCCAAAAGATTGTTGGTGTTTTAAAAATTACCCTGTATATCTAGTATGTTTATTTATATGCACGTTATAAACAAATGTAAAAAGGCGGACTTTATGCCAAAGGTATTTTCTGCCAGTCAACCATAGAGTAGTGTAGAGACATAAGAGTAGGTGCACATTTGTTCATGAAACAATCCTATTAATATAATAAACGCGAAAGTTTGTAAGTATGGATGGATGGATGTTTGTTACTCTTTCACGCCAAAACCACTGAACGGAATTGGCTGAAATTTTGCACCGGGATAGGTTATACGCTGGATTAACATATAGGCTACAAAACATCACGCTCCAACCCACTGGAGCAGAGTAACGCGGGTAAAACCGCGGCGCGCAGCTTTTAAAGTATATGTTACTTTTGGATAAAGTAGCTTTCTAATGGTGAAAGACTTTTTGAAATTGGTCCGGTAGTTCCGGAGTTTATTCAATGTAAACAACTCGTTAATTTTATAATATCAGTATAGATAGACATGCAGAGAGCCTAGACAAAATGCCACTACAGGCGAGCGATCGGTAGCAGAAAAACGCTTACGCAAATGTATGGAACTTGACATTAAAATTTAACACGTGACTAAGCGGTCGCAGGAAAACCTTTGACGCTTCGATCAAAACCCATCCGATCCTCGTAGACCCGAAGTCCGAGAGGCCCGCGAACTGTAAAGTAGAGCGACAGTTGCACAAAACTCCCCTAAAATACTAAAATTCATAATCCCTCAATCTCATCGCCAGCGACCGCCCTGAGCCGAGGTCCAAGGCCCACAGCCCTCTTGCGTTTTAGTTAGTTTGTAGTTTTTAAATCATTTATTAAGACTGGAGATCTGCTCGCCTTTATGCCCGGTAAAATAGCAACAGCCTCGAGGCAACCTACGGATGTCCATCCTTTAACAAAAGGTTTAATTCAAATAAAAACTATGCATCTATTAAGGTACCCTAATGATTCTTCGACAAAAAAGCTGAACAACATTCAGACAAGCAAAAACCCTATTAGGTATGGCAACATTGAAATAAGAATAAAACAAGCGTTGATAATTTCCGGTCTATAGTGACCGCAGCATGCCAGATGGTTAAAATGTTTTTACTATAAAAGACTAGCCTTTGTGGCACACGGGCTACAAATAGTGTTGCCAGGTCCGATTTGTTACAAATCGATACATGAGGTCAAAAAAATCGGGATTTTATCGGGAAAGTTGCAGATCGGGATCAAGTCTGTGTTTAATTTATTGCGTTTTAAACTACTAGTGCAAGTATAGTATTATATTAATAACTTAAATTTAATATGTATTAATTTTTTTTTTTATTTTTTTATTAATCGGGAAATTTAGTTTCCCGATCAGGTACAAATCGGGACGCGTCCCCAGACCCCTGAAAATCGGGACGTCCCGCGCAAATCGGGACGTCTACAAAACATCGCCTCGGTATATTTTAGTTAACCGTTAGGCCAGTATATTTTAAAAATCATCATCATCATCAGCCCGTATAACGTCCACTGCTGAACATGGGCCTCCTGCCGAGGGAGGGTTTTGCCATAGTCACCACGCTTGGCAGGCGTTTTGGTGACCGTAGCATTATGTTGTAACACACTTGAAAACGCTCCCTTGTATATGATTGATAAAGATGATGTTATAACAATCGCGGGACCGGCTTAAAGTGCCTTCAGGGGCACGGAGGGCAGTTTCTCAGCCAACCAGATCCCGGAAAGAAATTATTATACAAGGAAGTCCCAGTCCTAAGTCCGAATTTATGCCCGGTGAAGTAGCAAAAACCTCGTGGTTAACTTCATAATAAAATATTCGTCAAAAAAAGCTTATTTTTAATATATATTCAATATTCATATATCCGTATCTCCGTAGCGTAGCGGTATTTGGCTCACTTTAAATCTCGGAGGTCGTGGGTTCGATCCCCAGGACAGGAAATCTTTGTGTAATTTCTAAGATTTCTTTCCAGGTCTGGTTGGATGAGGGACTGACCTCCGCCTCGGAAAGCACTTTAAGCCATATTTCCCGTTTGTTATAACATTATCTATGATAATCGTATATCAAGGAATTAGCAGCAGCGTTTCTTGGTGTGTTCAACATAATACTGCGGTCAAAAACCCGCCTGCCAAGCGTGGTGACTATGGCAAAAACCTTTCCTCGGGAGGAGGCCCATATTCAGCAGTGGACGTTGTACGGGCTGATGATGATGAATAATGATGATGCAGCAGATCCACTTGCAGCTGGAAGCAACTATAGTATTGTAAAAAGGTATTTAAACTTCATCCTCGTTAAAATACTAAAGGCTTATAGGTTCAAGTGGCGCGATTTGTTGCTGTGAAAAGTGGCCCGTCTAAAGCATTGCTACACGACATAGTAGGACAAAGAAAGTGGTTTACTCACTACAATATCCGCGACAACCGGTTCATTCATCACTTCGCCAGTGTGTATAACATTGCGTCAAACGGTATAACAGCACGTTTAACAATAGATTGTAGGTATATGTTACCGGAAAGTAATAACAATTGTAAGTTGATCGACTTTCTAGTTAGTTTATAAACTAACGAGGTTTCGGGTAGTTAAAAAAACCTAAACCTAAACCAATGGAGTTAACATGACTAACCTATCAAAGATTTGGTTTTGTTACAACAGTAGCATAGTCTCGTTTGGTTAGGTTAAGTCAAGAGACATAATAATTAGGCAAATCTTTACTATTATATTATAAAGAGAAAAAGTTAGTATTTTTATATATTGAATACATATAGGCCGGATTTAAGGGAGGGCAATCAGGGCAACTGCCCCGGGGCCTCCACAATAGAGGGGCCTCCACATAAGAGATTTAAAATCTTTCAAATTCTGATGAGTAAACTCTAAAACTTTTCTTTTATTTATTTGTCGTTGTTGTAGGTACCTTTAAATGCCGTACTTTGTAGAATCATGATTAATGTGATAGTTCTTAAATATTGTAATAACGGTTATTGTAGATGAATAGCTGTTATTACAATACTTGTTCATTGAAATTAGACAATCAATAAAATATCAGAATTCAAATCGTCTTGAAAAGTAGGTACCTACATACTTCAATTTTTTACACATTTAGAGGAAAACTAATTTGTGGCCAGGGGGCCTCTTCTCCTTAGTTGCCCCTGGGCCTCCGGACTTCTAAATCCGGCGCTGTATGTATTTGTATTTTTGTTTCGAATAAACTCCAAAACTACTGAAAGGATTTCGATAATTCTTTCACCATTAGAAAGCTACATTATCCCTGAATAACATAGGCTATAAAAGTACACCCGCTATTACCTAATATAATAATTATGCGCGTTAATTATAACTGGCAACTAAATTTAACAATATGAGTTGATTGACTTACGATTCGTATTACTTTTCGGTGTCATATAACTAACTTCTCACGCGTGGTTTCATCCACTTAGATCACGTTACCGTGGGAACATCATTATAAACTAAAGCCTATGTTGCTTCTAGTTAACCTAGCTATGTAATAATGAAAGAAGTTTTGAAATCGGCGCAGTATTTCCGAAGTCTACTCAATGGAAACAAACAATCAATTAGTCTTTCCTATATTATAATAAGAAGTATAGATTGGCATTGTATGTAGGGCTACCAACCATGCATCGGATGTCATACTGACGCCGTCCGCGCGTCCCCGTATCCTAAACATTGGCGTAAGAGGGGAGAACATTGGTGTTCTTTTTTTGTTTTTTTTTTTCGGACGGACATATGTAATTAGGCCTGAGTCTTTTGCTACTTCACCGGGCATAAAGGCGTGCAGAGCACCAGCCTATATAAATGGTTTAAACACTACAAACTAAGCAACCTGCGCAAGAGGGCGTCCCCTGTGGGACTTGGACCTCGGCTCAGGGCGGTCGCTGACGGGGAGATTGAGGGATTATGGCTTTTAGTTTCTTTAGGGGAGTTTTGTGCAACTGTCGCTTTACTTTACAGTTCGCGGGCCTCTCGGACTTCGGGTCTATGAGTGCATCGGAAGGTAAAATTGGTGAAAGGATGAGGGGGTTTTAGTGGGTAAACCTTCTTATAGTAGGAATTACATACCATTGCGATGGAGAGGGGGAAATCCTACATGCCCCACTAATGAGGCTGAGATAATATTGAATGCTCTTCCCCCGGAGAAAAACCTATTTAAAAACGTTGCGAACTATACTCTATAAAATGGTTTTGCTAAAGTCACCACGCTTGGCAGACGGGTCGGTGACCGCATTGTTGGGTTGTAACACACAAGAAAATAGCTGCCCCGTTCACTATTTTACCTACGCTTTTAATAGATTATTTTATAACAATCGGGACCAACGGCTTAACGTGCTTTCCGAGGCACGGAGGATAGTTCGTCAACCAACCAGACCCGGAAAGAAATCTTAGAATTTACACAAAGATTTCTTCTCCAGCGCGGGTGTGGGGAACGAACCCTTGAACTCCAAGACTTAAAGCGAGAAAGACATACCGCTACACTACAGATGTAAAAATATTAACTTTAAATGTTAAGTTTTTTTTAATAATGTTGGCAACCCTAATTATAAGAATACGTTGTATACGGTATAGTTTATTGACAGAGAAATTGAGAAGTAGTGATAAGTAGGTTATGATGGATTGTCATTTATACTGAGTTTTTTGTGGAGTGTAAAATTTCTTTCCGGCACTCACGTACGTTATCACCCGATTACGTATATAGCGATAGCAACGCTATTGCAAATATCGCGAGAATTGCTCCTAAATTGCTAATATTAAGTTATAATTAGAGTAATAACCGGGAGATTTCTAAACGCCTAGTCGGCGCTAGCCGAGACTAGTGGGTTCGCCTATACCTGGGCCACCGGATAAGCCTGGCAATCCAACGTGGAAATGCGGCCAGCCTTCTGGGAACGCCGTCCAATGATGTCGGTGTGAAAGAATACTTCGACGCCCAATGCATTACACATCCCCTTCGCCGTTGCAGCGTTCCTGCGCCGGCGAATTGGTATGTGGGACTCGCCCTCCATGCGTGGTATGCTATAGTCATACCTCGAGGGAGGACCTTACACCACTAAAACCCCCTGACACTCCTCCGTCCGCCGTTGGCACCCGCGGCCAAATTGGTAACGCGGGCCACACTATTGTGGCCCATTTGCCAAATAATAGGGACGCCCGGAGTGTAGAGGCTTCTTTACTCCTTATGGGAACCTTCAACGACCCTGCCATGGTCTGTTAAGAAGGCCCAGGTTCAGCAGTGGACGTAAACGGGCTAATACTGTTTACATAAAACAATTTAACTTTTTTTTGCGGCTCGTTTAGCATGTCGGATGTACTATTTTTTTACACAAAAGAAAGTAACTACAGTAATTAGCAACAAAGCCTATCTAGTGCTAAATTAATTGCATTTTTTTGCTAGAAATCATTCTAACAAGTGGATTAAAAGTAAAATTGAATTCGTACACTTTCTAAGCGCAAATGCGGCTATAAACACGACAACTGTTATTTAAAAGAGTTGCTGATGTAATAATATGGAATCCATCTCATTTTTTTGATCGAGTTTAGTATTTTCTTGTTAAAAAAAGACTAGCTGAGTGTTTTTCAAATTCAAATATTTTATTTCATAATTATATCTATATGTTATTAGTATTAAATTAAATTTACAATAATAAACAACTAGTGTGCTATTGAACTGTTCATTCAATGGTACACCAGTTTAATTGGATAAGTGTGTCTAACCCAAACCCACCTTCGTAAGAGAGGAGAGTCCTATCGGTCTGCAAACACATTTAGGATGCCATTGGAGGAGGAGCGCAAGCACGCTATCATGGAAGCGCATCGCTTAAGCATGATCATACGTTATCATACGTATATCATAAGTTTTAAAAGCACACTACTGGTATTCTTGTTAACCCCTCGTGGTAAGCTAAAATGCTTGTGATACAAGTGAGTTCACATCGATAGTGCAATGTGGATCGAACCGATGACCTCATGACTCATGATCGCATAACGTCTCCCTAGCCATTGGGAAACGGCCGATTTTATTTGGCCACGAACTTTTTGCACACCCCAGTGGTTTTTCCAAAAGGTAAGAACACCCGTCACCGCCAGCTCTACTACTGGAGTCACCGGCCACTTGGGGACAGTGATTGTTTGTGATTGTCATGATTGGTTTGCCGAATGAGAATTGCTTAGTATTAGCCCCCATTAAAATATCACGATGTATCATCATATCAGCCGTAGGACGTCCACCTGGACCTCATAGACCTCCAGTTGTTGTAGTTAGAAGCGGCCTGCATCGACTGTGATCCCGCGGCGTTAACCGGATCATCTAGTTGGTGGATGTCGTACGCTACGCTTACCGATCCGCGGTCTCCATTCGAGAACTTTTCGGCCATCTGGTCTCCGTGCTATATGGCCTGCTCATTGCCACTTCAACGAACTTATCCGTTGGATTATGTCGGTAACCCGCTTTCTTCTACGTATCTCCTCATTTTTTATTCGATCTCTTAGAGAAACCCCGAGCATAGCCCTCTCCATAGCTCGTTGAGCGACACTGAGTCTATTCATAAGGCCTATAGTGAAGGACCACGTTTCGGACAGGCAACACACACTGGTTACGCACTTTCGTCTTCACGATATATCACTACATAGTATAAAACAAAGTCGCTTTCCCTATGTATGCTTAAATCTTTAAAACTACGCAACGGATTTTGATGTGTTTTTTTTTAATAGATAGGTAGAGTGATTCAAGTATACCAGCATTATGCCCGTGCGGAGCCGGGGCGGGTCGCTAGTCTATAATATTATGAAGAGGTAAAGTTTGTGAATCGTTTTGAGGTTGCAGGCGGTAATCTCTTGATCTACTGAACCGATTTTGCAAATTTTTTCACCAATAGAAAGCAACATTATTTGTGAGTGACACAGGCTATATTTTAAGTCAAGGTTTCCACGGGAACGGGATCTACGCAAGTGAAACCGCGCGGATAGCAAGTATTTTTAAATAACAATACTTTCAATTATTATTTAGAGCCTACGTTGTCCCAATGCAGGGCAAAGGCCACCCTTCCCTCCTTCCATCTCTCGCGATGTAATGCGATTGTAGGTAAATTCTCGCCATCTTCTTCTGGGCCTATTTATTTTTGTCCGTGGGGAAATGCATTGACGCATTCCCACCGCCGCTGCAGCGTATTCGCGCGCTGGCGGTGGGATATGTGGGATTCGCCCTCTCCATAGTATGGTATGCTAAACTCATACCACGAGGAGAGGACCCTACACCACTAAAACCTTCCGGACACTCCTTCGATCCGCCGTTGGCGGGGGCCGGGTACATGAGCAATCCGGCCCCCCGACGGCACCCGCGGCCTATATGGTACCGCGGGATCTCTAGATCTTCTTCTGGGCCTGCCGCGTTGACGTTTCCTGCCAGTTGGGAACCATAGAGTGGTTATTTTTGGCCCAGTGCTCTTCCTGCATGCGGCAGATATGACCAGCCCAGTTCCACTTCAATCTTGCAGCTGTAAGGCCAACATCAGCTATTTGGGTTTTGGAGCGAAGCAAGGAATTTCTGATGTGGTCCGAAAGTTGGACACCCAATATACTTCGCTCCATAGCTCGTTGTCTGCCAATACTTTCAAAGAAAACATAATAAATAAGTACTTAAGATAATAGGTACGGTTATTAGGTAACAATTCGAAAGTAACGTTACCAACAATAATATCAATTACTTTAATTATTTTTTTAGAAAGAGACCGGTAGTTATCGCTTACCTTTCGCTTTTTTATTTAACAATACTTAAGTTCTATATTATCAAATTACAAGTCACGATAAGTTCAAGTTACTAGCTTTGCCCTGCAGGTTTGCCTATGTTTCTACGCAACTTAAATTTATTGAACCATCCAATGCCCGCGAACTGTAAAGTAGAGCGACAGTTGCACAAAACTTCCCTAAAATACTAAAAGTCATAATCCCTCAATCTCATCGCCAGCGACCGCCCTGAGCCGAGGTCCAAGCCCCACAGGGGGCGCCCTCTTGCGCAGGTTGCTTAGTTTGTAGTTTTTATACCATTTATTAAGGCTGGACCGCTGCTAGCCATTATGCCCAGTGAAGTAGCAAAAGCCTCGTGGCTACCTACGAATGCCCATCCGAAATAAAGAAAAAAAAGTTTATTATATGCTTAAGTTCAATATTAAATTAGTTATTGTATAGATACATAGTTACTATATTTGCCCAGGTCGGCAGGGCGAGGGGAAACGCACTCTTCTCCGGGGGTCGAATAAATTAATTCAGTTATTAATTAAATGGGTTTCTATAATGGTTTTAATAGGAAATGTTTTAACTAATATCAATATACCATAAAAGATAAACAATTAATTATATACCATTATGTAAATATAATTTAATGAAATCATTTTTATGTACAATCAATCGCGATGAATATGGACGAAAAGCTGATATTACAACTTGTTTTTTTTTTTTTATTACTAGCAGAGTTTTGTAATCTCTTAGTATTCTTGTTAACCTCTCGTGCTAAGCTAAAATGCTTGTGTTACGAGTGGATTCATGTCGATATTGCAATGGGTGGGGATCGAACCGGCGACCACAAGATCACAAGTCCGACGCCCTAGCCACTGGGCTACGGCCGCTTCAGGTAATTTATTATTAAGGTATATTAAGGTAATTTATGTAACTAGTTTGCCACGCCGACGACAGCTGGTCTTTCATTAATCAACCACATAGGTACATATTCTATATACCTACGTGAAGCAAATACGTTGTACCCCTTTTTACGCGGATGGAGGAGTAGGAAATTTCGGGTTATTCACAGACTGGTCACACGAGGCTGGACACGCGTGTGTCCAGTTGGTGAAACTCGCAATTAGGATCACTTACTATTTTGTAATCTGGACATGCCAAGGTATTTTTGCGAGTTTTACCAACTGAACACACTCGTGACCAGGCTCGCGTGTCCAGTGTCCAGTGTCAGTGAATAACCCGAAATTTCTAATACTTAGGTATGGTTTATATAGTTTGTATAGAGAAAGAGTGCAGAATGATATATTTTTTTAAATTATGTTTGAATTTTGAACACTGGGTGATCACTGGTTATATATAAACATGTTACGTCACTATTTCCTTATATAACATAAAATTTATAGGTAGAAAGCAAACTCATTTATAGGTAAATTTTAATACAAAATCATAATGATAGATCACATTACAATAACTCGAATGTTTCGCTTCAATACGAAGGGAAAACTTTGGGTTATTTTAGTTAATTAGAAGTAAACTAATTAGCTTACGCACGCAATGTTATTCGCGTAGATATCTTATTCTATAAACAATGCAACCTTCCGATGGCCTCGTAGACCCGAAGTCCGAGAGGCCCGCGAACCGTAAAGTTGAGCGACAGTTGCACAAAACTTCACTAAAAAACTAATCCCCCTTCGATCCATCATTGGCGGTGGCCGGGTACGCACGAAGCAATCCGGCTACCCGACGGCACCCGCGGCCAATATGGCGCCGTGGGATCTTCTGGGCCACACTGACTGTGGCCCATTTGCCCAGTTATAGGGACGCCCGGAGTGAAAGCCAATCCCCCCGCCAGCGACCACCCTGAGCCGAGATCCAAGTCCCGCAGGAGATGCCCTCTTGCGCAGGTTACTTAGTTTGTAGTTTTACCATTTATCTAGGCTAAGATCGGTGAAGCAGCAAAACCCTCGTGTCTAATTAAAAATGTCCGCCTGAAAAAACAAAACACATTTTTTATCCCTTTCCCCTAAAGGCTACAAAACATCTCGCTCCGACCCACTGGAACAGAGTAACGCGGGTAAAACCGCGGTGCACCCCGCTAGTATACATACCTATAAGATAGTAAGAGTTATATAAAGAATTATATTTTGGCGATTAAAGATGGAAGCAGAAGAAAAAGAAGGCAATGAGAAATCCAGTTAGAAGAAAAGTGGAGTATTAGTAAGAAAACAAGAAACTAACCTAAAAGGAACTGCCAACCAAGCTTTAGCCAATTTCCCCGAGCACCTGGAAGAGAAGGAAAACTAGTCCTTTAATAAGAAAAAGAGAAAATGTTTGAGAAAAGCCAAGTGCATGTCGAGTCACTGTTTTGGGTTCACACGTTTTTCAAATAAGTGAAAGAAAAATCCTTCTAATATATTATCAATGCGAAAGTTTGTGTGGATGTATGTTTGTTTGTTACCCTTTCACGCAAAACCTACTAAATGGATTTGGCTGAAACTTTGCACGGGGATAGTTAATAAGCTCGATTAACATATAGGCTACAAAAAATCACTCTCCGACCCACTGGAGCAGAGTAACGCGGGTCAAGCCGCGGGGCGCAATTAGTAGGTAATATGTACCTACTTTCGATTGGAGTGTTTAAGGATAACTATTGACTCCAAATTAGAATAGGGCCCATATATTGAGAAACTATCAGAAGAACTCTGTCGCTTAATTATGCTTGTTAATAAGCGAGACGGAACTTTGAGTTGATTCGCTGTTCTGAGCTAAATGCTAGACGGGATGAAATAAATGCACGCTCATCTTGTGCTATCACCTATTATTTTTGCAATGGTGTGCTACCCTGCCCGCTTTATGCGCGAACTTTTAGAAATAAGATCGGCTATGTAAGCCATACGTGAGCACACTAAAGCCAACTTGAACAGAGTTGAAGTGGTCGCCGTGGCCGAAATTCGGTAGTGGTGTAGCATGTGAGGCGACATATAAATTACAATTTCTTGTTAATAAAGTACATTTTGATTCTATTCTAGAATATCATAAGGCTGGAGCTCGCCTTAAAGCCCTGTGAAATAGCAAAAGAGAGGTGGCTAACTATACATGCCCGTCCGAAAAAAAATACCAGCTAAGGCATGTTTATCACATGAAACATTGTAGCCTTAACTTAGGTTTGATCGGCAAAAGATCACTTAATAATCCAATTGTCAATGTCCAAATATTGAGTAGTTAACGTAGTCTATGAACCCTCAATTCCTTAACGAAATAATTATAATTCCAATTACTAAGCCTACATTTCAATGAAATTATGAATAAGTAATTTGAAAATAAAGGTTAATTAGATAGGTTAAGGTAGAGTTTGTTCTGTAGAGTTTGGACCATCGGTAACGCGGCCCCGAGTTTACTATCGTAATGGCGTGTCCATGAACTGTCAATAATAGTTCAATGGTCGGTTTTTTCCCATTTGGTAATCTACTAATCCCAATGACGTCATAATGGTGTCACTACGACGCCGCCACGATGACATTAGCGTAGTCTATACTAATATTATAAAGAGGAAAGATTTGTACCTATTTTTGTATGTTTGTATGTTTGTAATGAATAGGCTCAAAAAGTACTGGGCCGATTTAAAAAATTCTTTCATCATTCGAAAGCTACATTATCCACGAGTAACATAGGCTAAATTTTATTTTGGAAAAAAATAGGGTTCCGTTAGATATTTGGGTTTTTCTGACACAAGGTGTAAAAATCAACCAGAAAAGTTACTTATTTTGCGTACGCTGCCTACACTATAAAAGATAGAACCATAAAATGTTCTAATTAATTATAGATCTTATAAATATCTACAAAAAAGTCCGCGACACACTATACCTATCTATGTCGAGTGAGGCACAACGACCATTTTTTTATTTAGAAATCTTGAATTTTTTTTGGACTACATTTAAACGCGTTTATTTTACTCATGCTATTAATCTTTATCAAAATAAATTATTTCATCACTAAGTACAGTTTATGTAGATAATATTTGATCTTTGAATGATTAAAATTGGACGTTTGGTTTTGAAGTTATGGCGAAATTAAAATATTACGATTTCTGCTGCACGGCCCGTTGCGAAGTCTAATAATTTTCGTGCGATTTTTTTTAGATTTCGTTCTTAAAACTACACCTACGCAAAAGTTCTTCTCAGAGCTAATCAACAGTTCTTCTCAGAGCTAAACAACAGTTCTTTTCAGAGCTTTGAAAATGCCTAAAATGCCTAATCCCTAAAATGCCTATTAATTACACCATTAATTATATTTTCATCATTAACAACTTTAACCTCCACAGAAAGACAATCTGTGCAGCCTGCGGATAATGACTGCGTTGTCGATGTTTATGTCGGTGTCCGTGACTTGACCTGGGAATCATTTTGCTGACCGTGTCTTTCCTGGGTAGGCTTTTTGCAGCGGTAACCGACATCCGCACGGAACCGCGGGCGACCGCTATCACTACATCACTACATATTATAAACAAAGTCCCCTGCCGCGTCTGTCTGTCTGTTCGCGATAAACTCAAAAACTACTACATTGATTTTCATGCGGATGTTACCAATCGATAGAACGATTCTTCCGGAAGGTTTACGTATATGATTTGTTTAGTTTATGTGTACATTTGACTAATATATATTGATATTTGCCAGAGGTGTCGGAAAAAATTAAGCCATTTGGGAGCTTTCTACGAAAACGCTGCCTAAACCCTATGAGATATAACAAAACAATGTATGGTGGCAAATATTCTTCTCTTTTAGATCTACAAAAAAGTCTGCGATAGCATATGTCTATCTTTCAAGGTTAACTTGCTATATCCATTAATCTTAGAAAAATGATAATTTCTAATGCGGTAATTGTAAAGCTAATCAGACGGATTCAGTATTTATCCTTATCATTTTAAATGAGTTAATATTCTTAAGCATTTCATGCAGATTATTTTACCCCTACACTATATACTTTTAATGAATAACTTAGAAGTTATCGCAAAATAACAGCGCGTGTTTTAGGTAGGCCTAATGCGATTATGCGCGCTCGATCCTTAAGAATTATAGGGCAAATTTTTTGTTTTGTGTTCGTTGTAACTATGATGGATAGATACTTGAATACCTATTTATTTAGTGTTTGTTGTATTGTTAGTCCTGAAGAGTATAGGTATTTCATACGATAAAAGTATACCCACCTACTTATTTCACTGAGTTTTAGTAGGTCATCATCATCATCAGCACGTATATCGTCCACTGCTGAACATGGGCCTCCTCCCGAGGGAGGGTATTGCCATAGTCACCACGTTTGGCAGGCGGGTTGGTGACCGCAGAATTATGTTGTAACACACAAGGAAACGCTGCTGCCCCTTCCTTGATATACGATTATTATAGATGATGTTATAACAATCGGGACCAACGGCTTAACGTGCTTTCCGAGGCACGGAGGGTAGTCCCTCAACCAACCAGACCCGGAAAGAAATCTTAGAATTTACACAAAGATTTCATGTCCGGTGTGGGGATCAAACCCACGACCTCCGAGATTTAAAGCGAGCCAATTACCGCTACGCTACGGAGGTAGGCCGAATGCGATTATGCGCGCTCGATCCTTAAGAATTATAGGGCAAATTTTTTGTTTTGTGTTCGTTGTAACTATGATGGATAGACACTTGAATACCAATTTATTTAGTGTTTGTTGTATTGTTAGTCCTGAAGAGTATAGGTATTTCATACGATAAAAGTATACCCACCTACTTATTTCACTGAGTTTTAGTAGGTACCTATATTCATTTGTTTCTGTTTGTTTTGACCAAATTTCGCCCGTTTGTTAGAGGTTTAAAGACATTATGTAGTATAATTATCAGTATTGTACCCGTGCGAAGCCGGGGCGGGTCGCTAGTTGAATATAATAACAAATGATACATTTATAAGTTTAGAAATCGCCTAAATAAACATTACAATCTCCCTAACCATCTCCCCTGCTACTTCTGTTGACGGCCTTTTTCTGCGGTAGCAACACCGACTGCCTGCAACGGTAATCTGCTAATCTCACCACGCTGGAATCAGCGTGGTGAGATTAGTAGATTACCGTTTTTGGCATAATGATATCAAGAAGGCACTACGGTGGCACAATACTTAAAAAAATAGCAGACTCGGCTTCCGGGAGTCCTAATTATAATACCTCGCAGCGGCCCTCGTTAGTATTTATTTTGCACAGCAAAAAGGCTCGCATACTGGTAGCATAGCGTCGTTGAATGGCAATCATTCAAAGAGACTATGCTACCACCATGCAAGCTACCTTGCCAAGTAGTTAATATAGATTTAAAATATTTTCCATAGGCGCCATTTTAGAATAGTTTTTTATATGTAATTTTACATTTGGTAGTTCTAATTATAAATTATTTTTATTTAGTAGGTTTAGTTTTAGAATTATTCTGTTACATTTCAAAGTACATTTTAAATAAATTTTCTTATTAAAAATTGTTTATTTTATAAGTAAGTTTTATTATAAATTAGCCACTTTTAGAGAGTTGCAATCTAGATAATTACAATCCAAAACAGAAAATGTAATTAAAAATATAGTAAAATGTAATAAAAATAATTTTACATTGCACTGAAAAGAAATTTTGATGAAAGTGTCGCTATCTACTTAACTAGTTAAGGAACTCATTATTTTAATTATCATGCAATTTTTTTATTATACAGGGTGTCCCAAAAGATTACGTAGCTGGGAAGGGGGGTGATAGGGATGGTCACAAGGGTCACCAGAAAAATATAAAAAATTCCCTCTGGGTGTTTAAAAAAATAAATGGCATTTTTTAAAAGACTAAAAATTTTACACCTTGTGCTAACTGTACCTACAAATATGGCTGTATTTAAAAAAAATTCTGTTATGTAATCTTCAACATCAACATCAAAAATAACAAGGTGTAAAATTTTAAGTTTTTAAAAAAATGCCATTTTTTTTTTAAATACCCAGAGCGGATTTTATTTTTATTTTTCTAGTGACCATTGTGTCCACCCCTGTCACCCCCTTTCCCAGCTACTTAACCTTTTGGGACACCCTGTATACTTATATTTATATTTATTTAAAACTAAACTTTCGTGGGCTAACGGTATACCTAAATCTCGCTTTAAATATCGGAAATTTCTCAATTCACGCACCTAATAAAAATTCTGTTAGTGTTAAATCTTAGAGTTCTTTTGATGCTTGCTTTAGGGCTTGTAGTCCCTGAAGTGCGGCCGCCGCCATATATTTATATGAGTTTGTTTTCACGGAAGGCATAGATTACCTAAGCATAGATTGATGATAAATGCAGAGAGTTCTAATTTATGGTAAAACATTACGTTTTAGATAAAATTACCAGCCCGTGTAACATCACCACGCCACAGCTGCACATGGGCCTCCCTCGAAGACGCTTTTCGTCTACATTCCAGGCAGGCAGATTGTAACTGGGCCGGATTGCTTACCCGGCCCCCGCCAACGGCGGATCGAAGGAGTGTCCGGGAGGTTTTAGTGGTGTAGGGTATGAGTTAGCCCACATATCCCGCCGCCAGCGTGTGAATACGCTGCAGCGGCGGTGGATTCCCACCGCCGCTAATGAATGAATAAATAAATTTCGCCCCGGACTACAAAAAAAAACGGGCCATGTGCGAGTCGGACTCTCGCACGAAGGGTTCCGTACTAGTTGTAAGTGACTACCTATTTTTGATATCAAGAATACAGCAAGTAACATAGTATAAAAGTTCTTGTAGTTCGTTGTAACTTTGATCGATGTTAATAATAGTTGAATGAATGAAAGGTAAATTGCGGTTTACGGTTTATGACGTATTAAAAAAAACTACTTGCTTGATCTCGTTCAAACCAATTTTCAGTGGAAGTTTGCATGGTTATGTACATCATATATTTTTTTTAGTTTTATCATTCTCTTATTTTAGAAGTTAGGTGGGTAGGTAAAATGTGTGTCCCCCCCCTGTGGGACACACATTTTACCACTTTGGAAGTGTCTCTCGCGCAAACTATTCAGTTTAGAAAAAAATGATATTAGAAACCTCAACATCATTTTTGAAGACCTATACATAGATGAGACACGTATGGGTTTGATGAAATTTTTTTTTTTGTGTTTCATTTCTATGTATGGGGAACTCCAAAATTATTTGTTTTTTTTCTATTTTTGTGTAAAAATCTTAATGCGGTTCACAACATACATCTATTTGCCAAGTTTCAACATTATGGTTCTTATAGTTTCGGAAAAAAGTGGCTGTGACATACGGACGGACAGACAGACAGACATGACGAATCTATAAGGGTTCCGTTTTTTGCCATTTGGCTACGGAACCCTAAAAATGGCAGATTGTAACTGCAGTATAATGTCGTAACACAGGGAAACGCTGCTGCCTATTTCTTGGTATATTGTCATAGAAGACGTTATGATATATAAACAACAGAAACCTAAACGTAATTTCCAAGGTATAGAGGGTAGTCCCTCAACCAACCAGAGCCAGAAAGAAGCCTTAAAATTTACACAAAGGTTACCTATCCAGTGTTGCGATCGAACCCACGACCTCCGAGTTTTAAGACGAACCAAATACCGCTACGCTACAAAGGTTGTCAAATATTTATACCTATATTATACATAACCATGTTACATAAAGATTTCGTCATATTACATACAAATAGGTAGAAAGCAAAGTCATTTCAAGGTAAATTTGAATACAAAATCATAATGATAGATCATTAAAATAACACGAAGTTTTCGCTTCACTAATTAACTAACAAGCTTAAGCCTGCCATGTCATTCGCGTAGATTTCTAATATACCATTTTTTAAGACCTTTAGTGGTCGAAATATGAATAACCTTCTAGGGAAGGACAGTTCCCATGAAAACGAAACCGCCCGCGGGAAGAATTACTAGCTATAACTGAAATATTTTTTTTAAGTTGGACCGTTAGTTCCTAATAATAGCGCTTACAAACAAATAAACTATTTGTATTTCTAGAAACAAAGAAACAATCAAACAAACGCTTTTTTTAAGGCGGCTAAGGCGTCGGACTTGTGATTTTGAGGTCGCAGGTTCGAACCGCATCCATTGCACTACCGACGTGTACCCACTCGTAACACAAGCATTTTAGCTTAGCACGAGGTGTTAACAAGAATACTATAGACTGAATATATTTTCAGCTTTATATATTTGTATAAGTCAAAGAGAAAGAGTGCGGAATGCCAATATTTTTTAAAATTATGATCGTATTTCGACCAATTGGCGTTTACAATAGTCACAAACTATCAGTTTTCTACCTTTTGTAAAGGGAAGCAAGCACTGTTATCAACTTATCTTGTTGTTACTCCATAAAAAGTTATCAAACATACTTAATATAGTAAAATGTGAAAGTGTTTGTACTCCTCATTTCTGTGTTGAAATTTCTATGGACATTATCAATGGGCTTCACAAAAAGATGCTATTTACTAGGAAAAACCGGCCAAGTGTGAGTCAGACTCGCGAAAAAGGGTTCAAGTGCCTATCGTTGGTGCCGTTATTGATACCGAGCAAAGATGGGTAAAAAGGGTTTATTGGTATGGGAGCCCCCCTTAAATATTTATTGTATTTTATTTTTAGTATTTGTTGTTATAGCTGCAACAGAAATACATAATTTGTAAAAAAATAACCTGTCTAGCTATCGCGGTTCTTGAGATACAGCCTGGTGACAGATAGATAGATTCAGACTGTGAATTCTTAGTAATAGGGTCCCGTTTTTACCCTTCGGGTACGGAACCGTAGAAACGACTTGGAGGCTAATCACGTAATGATATTACTATGACTTTGATAAAAATATATTCTCTTCCTCAATCTGCCCGTCACGGACGGCCTCTTGCGCAGGGTGCTTAGTTTGTTGTGTTTAAACTATCTATCTAGGCTGGAGCTTTGCTCGCCTTTATGCCCGGTGAAGTAGCAAAAGCCTCAGGGCTAATAATACATGTCCGTCCGAAAAAAAAAGGCATCAAATTCCGTTGCGTAGTTTTAAAGATTTAATCATACCTACAGACAGAGAGGGGGGAGCGACTTTGTTGTATACTAGAGTATTAATGATGATAATGACATTAAAGGACATTTTATTTAACTTTCACATAATAATATATATAGAACTAGCGGCCTTTTATACCCTACCCCTACCCTACCCCTACCCTACCCCTACCCTACCCCTACCCTACCCCTACCCCTACCCCTACCCTACCCCTACCCAACCCTACCCCTACCCTACCCTACCCCTACCCTACCCCTACCCTACCCTACCCCTACCCTACTCCTACCCTACCCTACCCTACCCTACCCTACCCTACCCTACCCTACCCCTACCCAAAAGTATCCTATGTCCTTCTCCCAGTTCTTAGCTACCTCCCTACCAATTTTCAGCCAAATCGGTTCAGCCGTTCTTGAGTTATAAATAGTGTAACTAACACGACTTTATTTTGTTTTTAAAATGTATTCTGCTATTCAGGGCGTAGACAAATCCAACGAAACAAAAACCATGAAAATTGATCCAGCCGTTCTCGAGTTATAAGTGTTGTAACAAACCCGTCTTTGTTTTATATATATACTAGCGGCCCGCCCCGGCTTCGCACGGGTGGACTTTTATACCCTACCCCTACCCCTACCCTACCCCTACCCTACCCCTACCCTACCCCTACCCTACCCCTACCCCTACCCTACCCCTACCCTACCCCTACCATACCCCTACCCTACCCTACCCCTACCCCTACCCCTACCTTATCCCTACCCTACCCCTACCCTACCCCTACCCTACCCTACCCTACCCCTACCCAAAAGTATCATGTCCTTCTCCCAGTCCTTAGCTACCTCCCTACCAATTTTCAGCCAAATCGGTTCAGCCGTTCTTGAGTTATAAATAGTGTAACTAACACGACTTTCTTTTGTTTTTAAAATGTATTCTGCTATTCGGGACGGAAACAAATCCAACAAATCAAAAACCATGGCAATCGGTCCAGCCGTTCTCGAGTTATAAGTGTTGTAACAAACACGACTTTCTTTTATATATATAGACTAGCGGCCCGCCCGGGCTTCGCACGGGTGGACTTTTATACCCTACCCCTGCCCTACCCTACCCCTGCCCTACCCTACCCCTACCCCTACCCTACCCCTACCCCTACCCTACTCTTACCCTACCCTACCCCTACCCCTACCCCTACCCTAAACCTACCCCTACCCTACCCCTACCCCTACCCCTACACCTACCCTACCCTACCCCTACCCTACCCTACCCCTACCCTACCCTACCCTACCCTACCCTACCCTACCCCTACCCAAAAGTATCCTATGTCCTTCTCCCAGTTCTTAGCTACCTCCCTACCAATTTTCAGCCAAATCGGTTCAGCCGTTCTTGAGTTATAAATAGTGTAACTAACACGACTTTCTTTTGTTTTTAAAATGTATTCTGCTATTCGGGACGGAAACAAATCCAACAAATCAAAAACCATGGCAATCGGTCCAGCCGTTCTCGAGTTATAAGTGTTGTAACAAACACGACTTTCTTTTATATATATAGATATAGATATAGATATAGATATAGATATAGATATAGATATAGATTTGGAAAAATAGGTAATTACCTAAACGTAATCATAAAAGTGAAAGTCTTATTAAGGCTTTGAAAACAGCACTTTAATTAAAAGTGAAACCAATACATGACATTTTGAAGCAACAATTTAATTTGGCACAAGTCATCATATTATTTTGTGTAACAAGCCGAGTAGCGTAGCGGTAATACTTAGTCAGACTTTAGGTCTTGGAAGGCGGTGGGTTCGATCCCATTGCCGGACACTAATTAATAATCTATTATATATCTTCTTCCTACTAATATTATAAACGCGAAAGTTTGTAAGTATGGATGGATGGATGGATGGATGGATGGATGGATGGATGTTTGTTACTCTTTCACGTAAAAAGTACTGAACGGAATTGGCATTTTGCACCGGGATAGGTTATACCCTGAATTTACATATAGGCTACAAAACATTACGCTCTGTTCCACTGGAGCAGAGTAACGCGGGTAAAACCGCGGCGTGCAGCTAGTAATCATCATCATCATCATCAACAGCCCGATGACGTCCACTGCTGAACATGGGCCTCCTCTTAACAGACCTTGGCAAGCCAGGATCGTAGAGGGATATTGCCATAATCACCACGCTTGGCAGACGGTTTGGTGATCGCAGTAAGATGCAAATGTTGAGCTAATAGATGCTGCTGCCCATCCATCAGCCATATGCCCCTTAGTCGCCTTTTACGACACCCATGGGAAGACATGGGGTGGTCTATTCTTAGCCGTAACAAGTAATATGTAAAGCTGAATAGTTTGTTTGCTTGAACGCGATTATTTCAGGAACTGCAGGTCCGATTTGAAAAATTATTTCAGTGTTAGATAGCCCATTTATCAAGGAAGGCTAGATGCTATAATTAATTTTGAAGATCCAACGGGTAACCGCGCGCGGGATGCCAGTCTTAGTGATAAATCCAAGATAACTTTCTGGCTTGGGTTGGTTGAGTAACTACTCTACGTGCCTCGGGAAGGATACTAGACTGGACCCACGTTTCCGGCTTAGAATATATCCATCCATGGGTGTCGTATTACTTAGGGACATACAAATGATGGATGGGCAGCATCATCTATCAGCTTAAACTTACTTCCATCTAGTGTTGCCGATCGATAGTCGACTATTGATAGTCTATCGATAGGCTATCGATAGTTGAGGCAAAAGCATTAGTATCGATAGTCTACAAAACAATCGATAATATCGATAGTATCGATTGTTTTGCCCTATCGATATTGACCTTACTTTCAATAGTATTGATTCAAGTCCAAGCCGCAGAATTTGTACTAGCTACATAACCAATATTCAAATACAATACTATTGATAGTGTAAATTTTTCGATACTATCGATAGTATCAATTGTTGTTACAATAGTCATAGCCGATACTATCGATAGTATCGATATTAATTTCGATACTGAGCTTCGATAGTATTGATAGTATTGCTGTGTGTCGATAGTATTAGTCCTATTAGAGCTATCGATACGATAGATGATACCTATCGATATTATAGATGATTTTCGAGGTCAACTATCGATAGTCAAACTATCGATAGTTCGGCAACAGTACTTTCATCTTACTGCGATCACCAATACGCTTGCCAACCTACCATTCCAACCAAGGAATAACGGATAACCCACTATGCAGAGGACGCATGGAAGCTCCCGAAACACCGGCACACGTGATTCTTGACTGCAAAAGCGTATGTCAACAACGGGCAGACTTCCTAAACAACTAGGGTTACCATAATATGACAGGCGTTTGCCGCATTTGACAGGCATTTTAAGGTTAAGACAGGAGTGCGGCAGGCATTGGTCTGAGACAGGCATTTTTACTGTCTGTATTAGAAAATCAAGAACTATTTAAAAAAAAAAATGTCCTCTGACAAATATCAGTAAATTCTTCATTATTATCTGTTGACTTTTACTTATTAACTACACCGTTTTGCTTTAGACAGGCATTTTTCTGAAAATTCGGACATTTTAGGTACCATAGACAGGCATCCCTCAATTAGATATGGTAACCCTATAAACAACCCAAACTCAATGTCCGCAGCTCTTGAAAACATCAAGGGGCAATAGAGTTCTGGGAGGATATAGGGAAGTTAAAATAATCATTCGGACGTTCACGTACAAAGGCCCACTCAGGAGGCTAAGTGAGGAAATCCTTTTGCCTTACTAACTAACTAACTACGCTTTCCAAGCGTGGTGATTACGGCAATATGCATCAACGACCCTGGATGAACGTCTGTCTGTCTGTCCTACAATTTATAACCTAAACCATATCATAAAATGCCGTATAACAGGGAACGGGCATTTCGCATTTACCTATGTGTTTATACTGTAGATAATTCTGCGATAACCAACCCGCCTGCCAAACGTGGTGATGACAACACCCTCTTCCAGAGATGCCCATGTTCAGTAGTGGACGTTTTGCGGGCTAATAATGAATCGAAGTCGTAGTTTTTTCGTTCTAAGTTTTTTACTAGTGGCTCAATGATAACAGTAATAGATTCCGAGAGTGTATGCTGTGAGTTCGATGCCCTACACTAGACCGTTAAGTATTTGTGTGAACCACAGATAATTTTCCTGTGGAAGTTTCTCAGTCGGGGAGTACTTTGTTTTCCCTAAATTACGTTTTTGTATAGTCCCACGGGAGACGGGAATTTATTTCCCTAAATCGGGGAATTAATAAAAAAAAACCATTTAAGTACTATTTACATGTTTTCACTTTTATTTAGAGGAAATATTAACGCGAATCTCGCAAGCTACTAAGAATTATTTCACTTCGAAGATATTAATTATTAGTTCCATAATTATTATTTATTTACACTACTTAACTTATACTTTGTGATAATATGTAATAATTATGTCTTGCAAAACTTACCGACAGACGCATCCGGTAAACCTCTCGCTCCACTTTCTTCCAAATTATTTCCAATAACACTTTGATTATTATTTTTACTATCTACATCTAAATAATTAAAATTATCATTAACTACATTTTTGGTAACACTGGTTGGGCTGGTTGATATATCAACGTTCGCCCCAAAACTGGGTCGCGCGAAAAAAAGTAAAAACAAACAAATATGAGTCACATAACTGAACATTTTCACTTTTTTAATTAGCAATATATGGAAACACGGAATAAACCACTTTATGATCTCTCTCAAGTCCATCATATTCCGTTTAAACTTAATTTATATATTTATTTCGGTTAAAATAACACGTGGGGAATTAAAAAGTAGTGAATATGGACACGACATTTCGCGCCAAGTGTTCCGTCAAAACTGAGCGCGCGAAGAGGTCGATTCTCATTTCTTCTTTCACTATTGTAAAGGTATTCTACACTGTAACTCATAAGAGTTGCAACTTTCGTTTTTAGCATTAAAATTCATGTCCTGTACCGATTTAACTGCCAATGTTTAACCGCGTAATTTGAAGTAAAATAGGAGAAAATTGTAGTAGAAAGTTTTTTTTTTCTTATTTAGGCCGCGTATCAATCGGCTATTGTGTTAAGATAGTCAATGGCAGTTTTAGTCTATTGTTTACTAATAGAGAAACGGGAAGTAAATAGATGTTTTGAAAAACACTTGAGTAAGCATATTCTGTCAATAAACATCTTATTTCATTAGTCTTTTGAACAATAGGCACGCAATAAAAAAATTACATAAGCGGCCGTACCCAATGGCTAGGGGCGTCGAACTTGTGATCTTGCTTGTGGTCGCCGGTTCGATCCCCACCCATTGCAATACCGACGTGAACCAACTCGTAACTCAAGCATTTGAGCTTAGCACGAGGGGATGGATAACAAGAATAATAGAAGTGTGAAAAATTCTGCTAGTAATAAAAAAAAAGATTGGATATTTAGGATATTTTTGGTTCTTAAAAAGTTTTGAAGACTCTATGAGGATATTAAAATTAACCAATTAGTTGATGAACTCTTTCTTTCCGACTAAGGTTAGATGAGGGACTACCATTCGTGTCACTCACTCAACATTTAAAAATACATGATGCCCAGTTCGGCTTTAGGCCACAGCTATCAACGGAATGTGCTATTTTGTCCCTCAAGCATACTGTTGGGTATTATACAAATAGAAATACCCCGGTATATGCGGCGTTCCTGGACCTCTCCAGGGCGTTTGACCTGGTTAGGTATGACTTGTTGTGGTGTAAAATGCGCGAAGCGGGAGTGCCTGATGCCATAACAAGTATGTTTCAGTATTGGTACGGTCATCAAACCAATCAAGTTAGATGGGCCAATGAGTTGTCTGAGGAGTACAGGTTGGAATGCGGGGTGAGACAGGGGGGGTTGACCTCGCCAGCGCTTTTCAACCTGTACATAAATCAGCTGATTGTGGAGCTCAGCAGTACGTATGTCGGCTGTTCTATAGACGGTCTCTGTGTCAATAGTAGATATTAGCTACGCGGACGACATGGTGTTGCTGAGTCCCTCAGTCAATGCACTCAGAAGGTTGTTGGCAGTATGTGAGGCCTATGCAGAAGCACATGGACTTGTGTACAATGTGCAAAAAAGTAAGTTACTGGTGTTCAGAGTAAAGCACAAAAAAACAGCTTACGTTCCACCGGTCATGATCAAAGGTGTATCCCTTGAGAGGGTGCTAGATTTTAAATACCTGGGGCACATCGTTACTGAGACTTTGAAAGATGACTCAGATATGGAAAGAGAACGGAGGGCGTTGGCTTTCCGATGCAATATGTTGGCCCGCAGGTTTGCACGTTGTACACCAAAAGTGAAAATAACACTATTCAAGGCATTTTGCCAATCGCTGTACACGTGCACCCTGTGGGTTCGGTATACGCAAAGGGCATACAACGCCCTCAAAGTTCAGTATAATAATGCTTTCAGGATGTTGTTGGGGCTCCCGCGTTACTGCAGCGCATCAGGAATGTTTGCCGACGCACATATTGATGGTTTTAATGCCATCGTAAGAAAACGAGCAGCATCCATGATGCGCAGAGTGCGTGGGAGCGTCAACAGCATTCTGAGGGTCATTAGTGATAAGCCGTGTTGCGCCACCTTGGCACACTGGGTGCATGTACATGTGAATTTACCCGGTGTGTCAAGTGAGCGCAAAAGATATTTAAATTAAATCCCTTGTATCTTTTTACTAACATAGTTTATTAAGGTTTGTTATTACTAACAATTATGGACCACGGTCTGAAATAAAGTATTTTTATTTTATTTTATTTTTTTAGTTTTATAACTTTTTTTTTCCTTGGGTGAAGGCATTTACGCATCCCCTCCGCCGCTGCAGCGTTCCCGTCCCGCGCCGGCGACTTTGGGACTCATCCTTATACCACGAGGAGAGGACCCTACACCACTAAAACCCCCCGGACACTCCTCCATCCGCCGTTGGTGAGGGCCGGGTACGCTGGGCAATCCGGCCCTCCGGCGGCATCTGCGGCCAAATTGGCGCCGCGGGCTCTACTGGGCCATACTGTTAAATGTGGCCCATTTGCCCAGTTAAAGGGACGCCCGGGTCACTCACTCATACCTAATAATATCGTATGAGGCTGCAAGATTACATCGATAAAGAGCCCTGGGCCCTGATAAATAGGAATTAACAAAAAAATAATGCATTTATTTGATTATGGCTGTTTATTTTTTTGTAATGTAATTGCGTGATATATCTATATTGAATGTGTAAAGTTGTTCCTCTATGCTTTAGGCGTTTGTTATTGGTCTTGTGCCTTTCGCATGCCTTATGGTAAAATATGGCTGAATTGTTTACTATTTAACACCGTGTACTGTACCCATATTTGCGAAATAAAGTATCTTATCTTATCTTACCAATCCGTCTCCCAAGCGTGGTGATAATGCGGTATCCATCAACAATCCTAGCACGCCAAGGTTTGTTAAGAGCTGATATAATAGTACAAAAAGAGCAAGACGAATGGACGCCGTTACACATTTAGAAAGTAAAAAAGAGACGGCACACGTGTAGTTCAGGTGCGTTCTAATCTTAATACTATGTCATTTTTTGAACAATTATTATTATCTACTAGCTTTCCGCGCGCGGTTTCACCCATTTAACTTCTGCTCCCGTGGGAACTTCATCGATAAATAAGCCGCTAAAAATAAAAAATACTAATCCCATACAACAATCGTGATTAATTTTTGGCGGTAGGCCCTTGAAATGGTTCCCTATTTCACAATCTTAAATTAGTTCATCATCATCATCATCATCATTAGCCCGTATAACGTCCTCTGCTGAACATGGGCCTCCTCCCGAGGAAGGGTATTTGCCATAGTCACCTCACTTGGCAGGCGGGTTGGTGACCGCAGTATTATGTTGTTACCACACAAGGAAACGCTGCTACCCGTTCCTTGATATACGATTATTATAGATGATGTTAGAACAATCGGGGCCAACGGCTTAACGTGCTTTCCGAGGCACGGAGGGTAGTCCCTCAACCAACCAGACCCGGAAAGAAATCTTAGAATTTACACAAAGATTTCCTGTACGGCGTGGGAATCGAACCCACGACCTTCGAGATTTAAAGCGAGCCAAATACCGCTACGCTACGGAGGTTGTCCTAAATTAGTTATTATAAAATAATTCGTTCTCGAGTCCAACTTGCTCTTGGCCGTTTTTTTTATTGGTTTGTTTTCGTTTTACACAATATTGAAAAGTCTAATTAACATTTCTATTGTCAAAAATGACACCTTCGACTCTCTTTTCCACTTACGCAATGTACACAAGTAGGAAAGGGAAAGAACGTCGTAGTACTAGTGGTAGTCACTTCGCATAGTATGTCAAGTTCAATGACCGGTCAGGTGCAAGCGTTATATAATTATAGGTAACCACGTCTGCATTATAAATTGCAATAAACTAAGTTAGTAAGTGTTGTATTTACTCAGGTATATACTTACCTAGTTACCAGCATAGCTGGGTACCGTTAATGAAATCGTTAACTTCGTTAATCACTATTCCGTTACTGAAAAAATTAATTTCGTTAAAAGTTAATAGGTAAGTGAAATACCTCAGTGCCTGAAGACAAAAGTCTTGAATCAATGTGTGTTACCAGTGACGACATATGGATCTGAGACGTGGTCTCTTACTGTGAGCCTCATAAGAAAGCTCAAAGTCGCTCAGCGAGCTATGGAAAGAGCTATGCTCGGCGTTTCCCTGCGTGATCGAATCAGAAATGAAGAGATTCGCAGGAGAACGAAGGTCACTGACATAGCTCAACGGATTAGCTAGCAGAAGTGGCAATGGGCAGGACACATAGCTCGAAAAACTGACGGCCGATGGAGCAGAAAGGTTCTCGAGTAGAGACGACGACCGCCTGCACGATGGACCGAAGACCTCATAATGGTCGTGGGGATGCAGGCCGCCAGCGATCGTTCCGCTTGAAATCGATGGGGGAGGCCTATGTTCAGCAGTGCACTACAACAGGCTGATGATGATGATGATGATGATGATGAAGTGAACATCAATTTTAATGTATGGAACAGTTAATTTTTTTCGCCATTTCAAAGTTGGTCCCATAGTAAAAGTTGGTAATAATCATCAGTACTTTCACCCCTTCAAAGGTTGTGGTTAATGTTTTAAAAATAACCCTGGTTAAGTATAGATAGATGATACAGGGCTTTATAAATAAGCGTCAGTATGTAGGCGGGAGTCCCGTTAACCCAGCCTAGGTTACTCGGACAAATGGTTAGATACCTACGTACTTAAACTACAAGACAGTTCAATGACCTACACCTATACATAAATGAAATTGAAGTGTTTGTCCAGGCTGGAGCTCTGTTTGCCTTTATGCTCGATGAAGTAGCAAAAGCCTCGTAGCTAAATATATACCTTCGTCTGAAAATAAAAGTGTTTGTGCGTCATGGAAAACAAACTATACATCCCATAATCGGGTCGCCACCTCGCCCGGCAAAGAAGATCTTCATTTTCTGTCGAGGAACACCATCAACTTAGATGATTAAAGAACTGGCTTCAGCATTAAGCAATGCTGAAGCCAGTGCCCATTTATGGTGCAAATACTGTATTAAATATTGTCAATTTCTCATTTTTTATTTTTGTAAGTGCCATAAATACATGTATTTTCTTTCTTTCTTTCTTTCACCAACCGTTCCTCTATAAGGGTACCTAATGATGGCCAATGGTCAATTGGTATGTAAATACCCTTACACGTAATGAAATTATCTTAAAATTAATTATTTACACCAACATAGCTACGAAGATAAAGTACTTAATTTCATCTACATGATCAAAATGACAAACAGAGCGTAACACTTTATGTTAATAATACAAATCTGCGGTAGTGCGGTCACGATGTCTGTCTGTCACTAATTTGGTGTGCAAGTCATGTACAGTCAGCTGAAAAAATATGTATAGTCATCATCATCAGCCTGTTGTGGTCCACTGCTGAACATAGGCCTCTCCCATCGATTTCCAGCGGGAACTATTGCTAGCGGCCTGCATTCACTTACTCCCTGCATCCTTTACTAACGGGGTCTTCGGTCCATCGTGCAGGTAGTCTCACGTTGCGCTTGCCAGTTCGTGGTCTCCACTCGAGAACCTTTCTGCTCCATTGCCATTGCAGTGACCTTCGTTTTCCTACGAATCTCTTAATTTCCGATTCGATCACGAAGGGAATTGCCGAGACTAGCTCTTTCCATAACTTGCTGAGCGATTTTGAGGCTTTTTTGTTGGCACACAGTGAGAGCCCAGTCTCAGATGTAGGTACATCGAGGTGGAGCCAGTACCACGGGATGCCTTAGCTGTTTCCGCCGCCTCCATTATTGGCGTTTGGACGAGCACACGAGGAGTTCTAATGGGTAAACTCTCTCCTCGTGGTATGATTAGCATAACATTGGAGTCCTACTGTACATACATAGAGCATAAAGGCGAGCAGGCCTTCAGGCTTAATAAATGATTTATAAACTCAAAACTAAGCAACCTGCGCAAGAAGAGGAGGTGCCTCCTGTTGGACTCGGACCTCAGCTCAGGACAGTCGCTGGCAGAGGGATTGATGGATAATGACTTTTAGTTTTTAGGGAGTTTAGTACAACTGTCACAGTTTGCGGGCTTCTCGGACTTCGGGTTTACGAGGGCATTAGAAATATCTTTTCAAACGAAGGGTCGGGAGGGAGAGGGGGAAATCTTATATAATTACGAACCTGTGTTATCTTGGAACAAAAGCTATAAGAAGGAATTACCGCGGAAGCAGAAGCTATGCGTATGACCTCGCGCGAAAATTCTAATTTGTGGTCCATTAACCAGTTAAATAAACGTGTTGCTTTATATACATAGACTTATTAATTTTAATTAATTATTTATTTAGATTAAATCTATAAAACTTAATAATTACGCGTATATATAGAATTAATAAGTAATTATATTAGATTCGCATAAATCGCTGTAGATTATTTTCCGCAATCGTAAATCTGCCATTTCTTGTTTTTTATTTTAAAATAAATAAGCATAAAAACCAGTTGTGTCCCAAGACGCATTTTGCCCCGGAAAATAAACTAGTTATTATGTTTTTTTAATGACTAATAAAATCAAACTCCTTTGTTTTAGCTTATAATAATAATAAAGTAGACAACCTCCTATAATAAACTTTGCAATGAATTTATCCGACAAAGAACTAAAGTATAAGCAAGTATTAACATAGCAGAATAAGCAAGTTGAAGTAGCTATGGACTGTCCAGTGTCCATCCCGGCTAGCATAGGCAGAGCGAAAGTGTCACGTGCCAGTGTGTTTCTGCAATGTGATTGGTCGGCCTCCGTAGAGTAGACTCGAGTCGCGCTGCCTATGCTAGCCGGGCTGGTCTGCGGAAGGACTGAGCCGTTGGAGGAGTTGCGTCCTAGAGCGTAGATTGCGTCTCGGCAAATATAAGATAGAACGTCAACTGGCAGGGCCGGATTTTGAAGTCTGGACAGAAGTCGAGAAGAGGCCCCCTGGCCACAAATTAGTTTCCCTCTAAATGTGTATAAAATCGAAATGTACCTACTTTTCAGGCCGATTTGAATTCTGATATTTTACTGATCGTCTAATTCAGTGGTTCCCAACCTGTGGTCCGCGGACCACTGGTGGTCCCTAGAAGCAGAAGAAGTGAACCTGAAGCTGCCCAAAATAGATTGCGATGCAGCAAAATTTCAACATAGTCATCATCATCAGCCCGTATAACGTCCTCTGCTGAGTCACCACGCTTGGCAGGCGGGTTGGTCGCTCAACATAGTACATACATACCATTCAGAAGTTATTTTATTAGTGTTAATTTTAGTTTGATTACTCAAAACAGGTGGTCCGTAAAGTGATAAACATTTTGTAAAATGGTCTTTCATTGCTTAAAGGTTGGGAACCACTGGTCTAATTGAAGTAAACAAGTAAAGATGAATAACCGTTGTGACAATATTTAGGAACTATTTTCATAACATTAATCATGATTCTACAAAGTACTGTATGTAAAGGTACAACACCGAAATAATAAATAGTAGAAAGTTGTAGAGTTTCGATTTTAATCATAAATAATCTCTATTGTGTGGGGCCCCGCTATAGTGGAGGCCTCGGGGCAGTTGCCCTGAATGCCCTCCCTTAAATTCGGCCTTGTCAACCGGCAAGATGGATCGATGCTCTAAAAGGGTAACCAGAGTAGGTACACTAGATGCGGTGCGGTGTACAAAAGATCGGGTGCTAACTGCTATTACGCAAAAATAACGCATTGAGGTAAAATGGTGTCTGACAGTACCTACAAATCATTAAAAAGCGAAACACAAATGACCGCTTATGTATGTAGAGCGATTGTAATTTTGAGACGGACATTGTTGTTCATGTATACTTATTTTTTAACACTTTTATTCTATTCACACATTACATTACTCGATATTACCCGCGACACTCCATCCGCGTAGATCGATTTCTTCTTACAAACTCCAAAGAAATTGAAAAGGGGTGGGCCCTTTTCACCTTCTTAGGGGTTATTTTTTTTTTAAGTTAAATTTTATATTGTTGCCTGTTCTAAATATTTTTTGTTGTTTATTACCGTTGCGTCATTAATGTGGCCAACTAGAATACCACCGCTACATTCATACTTGAATGTGTGGATGTAGCATAAAGCTGAAGTTGGTGCCTATTTATGGTGCACGCTATGGATTCTATCAATTCTATGTCATTGTAATTTTATCTTGTATTTTTCGTAATCCAGTGCATTATAAATAATTTTTATTTTATTTTTTTATTTACTTTATGTACACAAATAACATTAAAAAGAAAAAATACAAGAAAGGTAGTACAAAGTTACTGCTTATTTCTAATGAAATTTCTTACATCAGACCCGCAAAAGGAAAAAAACAAAAAGAGAACAAGAATAGTGTGTAGGGTTAGGAAACCAAGATACAGATGAACATGAAATAATATAGAGTATAAAGAATAAAATATTTAAAAAAAAACTTTAATTTCTTTAAATGCTTTTTTTTAAATTAATCCATGATCGAACAACGCACGGCTGGAACCACTGGATCAGCCGTGCGTTGTTTGATCACTTAGTCATACCACTTTCTGCTTTTCTACTCCTTGGGTTTTTTTTACGGACATACTTGTAAGCGACGTGGCTTTTGCTACTTTACCGGGCATAAAGGCGAGCAGAGCTCCAGTCTTAATAAATGGTATAAAAACTACAAACTAAGTAACCTGCGCAAGAGGGCGCCCCTTGTGGGGCTTGGAACTCGGACCCACGCGGGTCTCTGGCGATGTGATTGAGGGATTATGACTTTTAGTATTTAAGGGGGTTTTGTGCAACTGTCGGTCTACTTTACAGTTCACGGGCTTCTCAGACTTCGGGTCTACGAGGGCATCGGATGGTGAAACCACTGGGTCAGCCGTCCGTTGTTCGATCAGTTATTCAGTTTCTGCATTTCTACTCTTTGACTAATAATTAGTAAGTATCATAGACAAATCTCAAATTTAAGGCTTATCCTCCATTCGCTTGATACACTTTAAGTTCAATTTTGGCAGCTTACTGACGAAATGTTTGAATCCACGAACTCCGAGACTGAGACTTAAGGCGAGATTTCACCGCTAAGCCACAGATATTGCTTTTACTATAAATACCTAATCTTCACATTAGTGAAGTTTGTATATTAATACAAAGCTGAAGACTTTAATTGTTTGATCGCTTGAACGCGCTTATCTCAGGAACTGGTCAAATTTGAAAACATCTTCCAGTATTAAATAGCCCATTTATCGAGGAAGGCTCCATTTAATTATGAAGCTCCCACGAGAACGGGAGCTACGCGGGTGAAACCGCGCGCGGGATACTAGTGTTTATGATAACTTTAAAAATCATGATTTTATAAAATTATCATAGCACACGCACCGCGGTTTTACCCGCGTAACTCTGCTCCAGTGGGTCGGAACGTGATGTTTTGTAGCCCATATGTTAATCCAGCGTATAACCTATCCCGGTGCAAAATTTCAGCCAATTCCGTTCAGTAGTTTTGTCGTGAAAGAGTAACAAACATCCATCCATACTTACAAACTTTCGCGTTTATAATATTAGTAGGACATTAGTGGGATACTAACGTAATATGTTTTTATATTATACTTACCTAATATAAAAGCATAAATGTTACGTGTGATGCAATATTAATAATATTATTGGTTAACTAAGCATAAAGTTATACAAATTATATACATACTATAAATATGTATAGATAGTGAAATTTTGTTGATATACCGGTTTATAATGCAAAACCATGATTTGTGAAAATTTGAACTAGCTATCACGGTTAATGAGTACCGACAGACGGACGGAGAGACCGACAGAGAGACAGACGGACAGACGGACAGTGGAGTGACTGGTAATTAGTGACCGATACCTAAACACATCATTGGGCTCATGATAACAAACAACTTTTACTATGGCACCAAACTTGAAATGGCCAAAAAAAAATCAGCTGTTCCCTACCATGTTGACGAGTTATGTGAACATGAATGTATGGAACAGCTGATATATTTTCGCGATTTCAGGTTTGGTGCCATAGTAAAAGTTGTTTGTTATCATGAGCACAATCATGTGTTTAGGTATCGGTCACTAGTTACCAGTCACCCTATATATTTATTATGGTCCCGTTTTTACCTTTCGTGTACGGAACCCTATCTAGTGAAAATTACATTCGTTAATTAACGTATTCATCAAAATTAGGTGTCACATTTATTATTTTTACTAGTCATTTGTCAGTAGTGCAGTAAAAGTGAGAATGCGGTGATATGAATTAATTGACGTCGCGTGCGCAGACGCTACGGTCGGTTTGAGATGAGTATAATGCTCCAAGCACAGACTATTAAGACACGTAGAGAAAGAATTATCTTTTAGGAAACTAAAAAAATAAGAAAATATTACTTTAAGATCATTGTCCTTGTGTCAGATCGCACAACCTTTTTGAATTGTCGTTTTTGTACCTCTTTTTACTCATGTAAACAAAAGTGTAATATATAATTAAAATGAGAAGGAAAAAGGCTGCACTAGATTACGATGCGAAGGCGATTTCGTGAAAACAAACTCATTTACCTATGTTGTCAGTCGTACCGCAAGACGGACAAGCAAGCGACACTAGTGAGAGTTCAGGAGTGCCCGTGCCAACATTGTCGCGGGCAACACCGGAGGGATCCTAGAATCTGAAATGCTACCTGGGACCCTCATTATCGACTGAAAGAGGAGTTCCCGGGAGGGTTTAATGGTTTTTTTCAGAGAGGGCTTGTCCCACATACCCCACCACTACCGCAGGGGTTGCGTAAGGTATTTCGCCACGGATAAAAATTAGCGAAAAAAGCGGAGCCTAATGGTAAGGGCGTCGGACTTGCGATCATGTGGCCGCCGCGCCGCCGGTTCAATCCCCACCCACAGTACTAGGTACCGACGAAAACCTACTCGTAATTACAGTGTGGCCTTAGCCTATTCCTCTATGTTAATTGTAGTCTATATTATAAATTGTGTGTCTCTGTATTTCAGTTCGATTACCCGAAGCTTGACAAGATGACACAGTATCATACGATCGATATCGTTTCGTTATTGTTATGTCATCATTATGGAAATATATCGCATTCAAAATCAAATTCTTGAGAATTATACGTTAGAAAGTTGTGACTCAATTTTATGTTAGAAAATGACTGTGAATTGCTGTCGTTATGTTGATTATATAATTATTATATGGATCTATACTAGTATATTTGCTTGATCGCGCTAATCTCTTGAGATTACTTTCTTCTTTTTTTTTAGAAACGGATTATTAGCAGAATTTTGCAGTCTACTAGTATTCTTGTTACGAGTGGGTTCACGTCGGTAGTGCAATGGGTGGGGATCTACTGCTACGATTTGAAAAAAATATTTCATTATTAGATAGCTCCAACATTGCATAGCTTCTAACAAAATATTAAAATACAAAATTAATTGCTAATCACTCTGGGTAAGTACCTATATAAACTGTATTTACAAAGCGATATCCAAAACAGCTGGACCGGTTTCGATATAACTTTCAAGAGCAGTAAATTGACCGTGATTTTTTGAGGTCTTTCACGTTCATGTGACCGATTTTCGAACTTTCAACATCAGGTAGGTAGACGTTTGTTGGCATTAGGAAAGTACCTAATGCCAACAAGCAAAAGCAATGCACCTTTGTAAAAAAAAAATATTAATTTATTTGGTGGCCCCTTTTTCTCACGTTTGGGGGTGAGGGGTTTGAGAGACTAGAGAGGGAGAACTAGTGATGTACAAGCCTCGAGGCGTCGAGTGTTATTTCTGAAGCCTCGAGGAATGGCAAGACTCAGTGAGCTCGGTAAGCTCGGAGTCCCGAGCCTAACCGAGCCGCGATTTTTTTGAGCCAAGCCTCGAGCCTTTAAAAGTGTTCGAGCCATCAAAAGAGCTCGAGCCTTCAAAAGAATTCGAGTCTCCAAAATTAGAATTAAGTGCACCGTAAACGCTTAATCTGTTGTGGTTTACCTCTACTTATTTTCATTCATCAGCATCCATTAAAACTAGAGGGCGCTAAAGAGAAATGCTTCGAGATCGATCGAGCGCTCAAAAGAGCTCGTGCCTTCAAAAAGGGCTCGAGTCTTCAAAAGAATTCGAACCTTTAAAAGAGCTCGAGCCTTCGAAAAGGGCTCGACCCTTAAAAAAGGACTGTAGACTTCAAAAAAGCTCGAGCTCTTGAAAAGACTCCCGAGTCGTCGGGCGCCTGTCAACGAGGCTCTAGGCAAAGGGACTCAAGACGCCTTGTACATCACTAGGGAGAACTCACCCGTGGAAAGGTGAGAGGCGTGGGGAGTACAGGCGTAAGCGCAGCTAGGTGTTGTTCTATTCCTATGGGCGTCGTAAGACTAAGGGATATACACCTGATGAATGGGCAGCATCTATAAGCTCGAGGTTACTTATCATCTTGCTGCGATCACCAATCCGCTTGCCAAGCGAGGTGATTATGACAATATGCCTCAACGAGCATGGCTTTCCATTGTCTGTTAAGAGGAGGCCCATGTTCAGCAGTGGACGTAAACGGGCAAGTGACGTGGAGAAGTCCAATATGTGCTTTCGAATGTAACTTGACTGACCTTAAGCTGAATATTAAAGCGGCCGTAGCCCAATGACCAGGGCGTCGGACTTGTGATCTTGAGGTCGCCGGTTCGAACCCCACCCAATGCACTACCGTCGTGAACCCGATCTTAACACAAGCATTTTAGCTTAGCACGAGGGGTTAAAAAGAATATTAGACTGCAAAATTCAGCTAGAAATCAGAAAAAAAAACCTAGGTTCGATAAGATAGGATATTCCCATAATTACCACACTGGGCTGATAGATACTGCTGCCCATCCAACAACCGTATGTACATTAAACGCCATTTACGACACCCATATAAAGTGTCCACCCATGTGGAGTGGCCAATTCTAAGCCAGAATTACAATAGCGATAGCCTAGTAGCTAACTACAGACAGTCTTACGACTATCCAGCAGTGTACGATACTTATGTAGAAAACTCCAAAAGAAAAGCAACTAGACGTGTTTGGCGGTAAAAGCTAACGGACTCTCCGTGCCTCGGAAAGCACGTTAAGCCGTTGGTCCCAATTGCTATAACATCATCTATAATAATCGCATATCAAGGACCGGGCAGCAGCGTTTCCTTGTGTGGTACAACATAATACTGCGGTCACCAACCCGCCTGCCAAGCGTGGTGACTATGGCAAATACTCTTCCTCGGTAGGAAGCCCATGTTCAGCAGTGGACATTATACGGACTGATGATAGTATCAATTGTATGACTTAATGACGGGTTGGTGACCGCAGTATATGTTGTACCACACAATGAAACGCTGCTGCCCGTTCCTGGATATACGATTATTATAGATGATGTTATAGCAATCGGGAACAATTGCTTTACGTGCTTTCCGAGGCACGGAGGGTAGTCCCTCAACCAACCAGACCCGGAAAGAAATCTTAGAATTTACACAAAGATTTCTTGTCCGGCTTAAAAAGGTAAACCACGGGGATATACACCTGATGAATGGGCAGCATCTATAAGCTCGAGGTTACTTATCATCTTGCTGCGATCACCAATCCGCTTGCCAAGCGAGGTGATTATGACAATATGCCTCAACGACCAAGGCTTACTTTTGTCTGTTAAGAGGAGGCCGTTCAGCCATGTTGAGCAGTGGACGTAAACGGGCAAGTGACGTGGAGAAGTCCAATATGTGCTTCCGAATGTAACTTGACTGACCTTAAGCTGAATATAAAAGCGGCCGTAGCCCAATGACTAGGGCGTCGGACTTGTGATCTTGAGGTCGCCGGTTCGAACCCCACCCAATGCACTACCGACGTGAACCCGATCTTAACACAAGCATTTTAGCTTAGCACGAGGGGCTTAAAAGAATATTAGACTGCAAAATTCAGCTAGAAATCAGAAAAAAAAACCTAGGTTCGATAAGATAGGATATTCCCATAATTACCACACTGGGCTGATAGATACTGCTGCCCATCCAACAAACGTATGTACATTAAACGCCATTTACGACACCCATATAAAGTGTCCACCCATGTGGAGTGGCCAATTCTAAGCCAGAATTGCAATAGCGATAGCCTAGTAGCTAACTACAGACAGTCTTACGACTATCCAGCAGTGTACGATACTTATGTAGAAAACTCCAAAAGAAAAGCAACTAGACGTGTTTGGCGGTAAAAGCTAACGGACTCTCCGTGCCTCGGAAAGCACGTTAAGCCGTTGGTCCCAATTGCTATAACATCATCTATAATAATCGCATATCAAGGACCGGGCAGCAGCGTTTCCTTGTGTGGTAACAACATAATACTGCGGTCACCAACCCGCCTGCCAAGCGTGGTGACTATGGCAAATACTCTTCCTCGGTAGGAAGCCCATGTTCAGCAGTGGACATTATACGGACTGATGATAGTATCAATTGTATGACTTAAAGACGGGTTGGTGACCGCAGTAATATGTTGTACCACACAATGAAACGCTGCTGCCCGTTCCTTGATATACGATTATTATAGATGATGTTATAGCAATCGGGAACAATTGCTTTACGTGCTTTCCGAGGCACGGAGGGTAGTCCCTCAACCAACCAGACCCGGAAAGAAATCTTAGAATTCACACAAGATTTCTTGTCCGGCGTAAATAGGTAAGCCACGGGGTTATTGCTGTAGCAATAGCCTCGTGGCTAATTACATACGGTTTATCGGCAGTATAGTAGTGTATAGTACATATAAAGCAAAATGATATAAATAAAAGTCGAAAAAAAATATTACACTAACATATTTATTACCCAAAAAACACTTATATTCATAAATTAATTTCAATTATACAATACAGTTAAACATAATCGATGAATATATATAATTTAAAAATCGTTCTACGTTTCACGACAGACAATCAAACATGACGATTATACATATTATGTGATAACTCAATTTGATTTAGTTATGAGTTATATTTGGTCTGATGAGTTCAACTTACATTTATTAGGGTGAGTTCAACTTACAAAATTAATATGAGTTCAATTCGATGGACTTAGTATCAACCTCGTGAGTTCAACTCATTTTTCTGAGTTCAATTCAGTTATGTGAGTTCAACTCAGTTTTGTGAGTTCAACTCAGTTTTGTGAGTCCAACTCAGTTTTGTGAGTTCAACTCAGTTTTGTGGGTCCAACTCAGTTTTGTGAGTTCAACTCAGTTTTTTAAACTGGGTTTTATAAAACCCAGTTTAAAAATCATATATAAGCTTATATATAAGCCTTGTTGCGAACTCTTTTAGTTTTAATATATTTTCATTTTGTAAATGTTTTGAAGTAGTTTTCATATTATTATGTTACTTTTTTAACGGAATCATCAGAAAAACATTGATTTCTCATTAAAATATGTAATTAAATAATACCATTGTCATTTCTAGCAACTCCTCTAAAAGTCTGTTAGTCTGCACCTTATAGAATAAAAAGGAACTCATTTCAGTAAGTTGAACTCATTCACAAATTTCAACTCACTTCATTCAACCGTGAGTTGGACTTAAATGAGTTACTATAAGTTGGGCCGTAGCCCAATGGCTAGGGCGTCGGACTTGGATCATGTCGTCGCCGGTTCGATGCCCACCAATTGCACTACCGACGTGAACCCACTCGTAACACAAGCATTTTAGCTCAGCACGAGGGGTTACTAAGAATACTAGTAGTGTGCAAAATACTCTTAAAAAACTCACTTAAGTGCAACTCAACATGAATTTAAGTCTTATATCTACATTTGCTGAGTCGAGTTTCCATTCCAAGTGTTATTGTCATCATCTGGTCCAGATTCTGTGGGTAAACGGTGAACGTTGCCCCTCCTTCTCACGCTGGGGGGTGAGGGGGTTGGGATGGTAGGGGGAGGCGAACTCGCCCGTGGAATGGCGGGAGGGGGGAACAGACGTAAACGAAGCCAGGTGTAGATTTGTTGGGTGGGGGTTAGGATGAGGGATGTGAATAATTGGGTGAAGAATGCTGTGGAAAGAAAATATTTTATATAAATTGATAATGGTAAAATTATAATATTTTTATATATGTCACCGGAAAATAACACGAATCATGAGTAGATCAACTTCCGTGCCACTAATATTGTTAAATTAATCGCCAGTTTCAGTGAACGCGCATAATTATTTACTTATGTGTTATATTACTTGACCAAACGAGACTATGATACTTTGTAACTGTTGAACCCCATTGATTTAGGTTTAGGTTATTTTTTTCATAACCACTCGAGACCTCGTTAGTTTATCAACCAACTAGTAAGTTGATCAACTAACTAGTAAGTTGATCAACTAACTAGTAAGTTGATCGACTAACTATTCTTATTATTTACCAGTGAGATATGTATAATGTTTTTTCCTTCGACTGTATGGATCATAAGCAGTAAATGTTACTAAGAAATACGATATCTAAAAGAAATAAAATAAATTGCATTTCATTCTTTAATCTAATCTTATACTAATATATAAAGCTGAAGAGTTTGTATATTTGCTTGAACGCGCTAATCTCAGGACCTACTGGACCGATTTTAAAAAGTCTTTCACTGTTAGATAGCGCATTAATCGAACAAGGATATAGGCTTTATTTAAATATGCAGTTCCCACGGTAACAGGTGTGACACTAGATAAGTATATGTTTGAAATGACGACCATTTTTATTATGTAAAAAAATGGTCATAATTTCTCTTGTGCGATTATATACTTGTGGCTTCAGAGATTATTCAATACCACGATTTAATGTTTAATAAGCCACGAGTTTTTTGCTACTACACCGGACATAAAGGCGAGCAGAGCCCCAGCCTTACTAAATGGTTTAAAAACTACAAACTAAGCAACCTGCGCAAGAGTGCGTCCTTTGTAGGACTTGGACCTCGGCTAAGGGCGGACGCTGGCGGGGGTATTGAGGGATTACGATTTTTAAGTGTTTAGGGGAGTTTTGTGCAACTGTCGCTCTACTTTACAGTTCACGGGCCTCTCGGACTTCGGGTCTACGAGGGCATCGGAAGGTTCTGTGCTAACTAAGGGGAGATGCGTCGTGATTGTTTCTCGCCTTCATGCCCGGTAAAGTAGCAAAAGCCTAGTGAATAACTACGTATGTCCATCCGAAAAAGCGTCGTGATTGCGGATGCAATCATCTCCGGCGAGTCGGATATAAATTTGGAAAGATTTTATCTGTACTTATATTATAAAGAGAGAAAAAATATTGTTTGTTTGCCTTAAATAGGCTCCGAAACTTCTGGACCGATTTCAAGAATTATTTCATCACTCAAAAGCCACATTGTCTAGGAATTACATATACTATATATCTAAAGCTCAGAAGCAAAATGTCGGATGTGCCATTATACGTCGGAAACATTCGTCGTATGTGCCTTTATCGTAAACAGGCACTTACGACCAAATGCTTCTGAAGTATAAAAGATATCTGTCCTAATGAAATAATGAATTCATCATCATCATCATCAGCCCGTACAACTTTCACTGCTGAATATGGGCCTCCTCCAAGCTTAACTTGCTTTCCGAGGCACGGAGGGTAGTCCCTCAACCAACCAGACCCGGACCGAAATCTTAGAATTTAAACAAAGATTTCTTGTCCGGTGTGGGGATCTAATCCACGACCTCCGAGACTTAAAGCGAGCCACATACCGCTACGCTACGGAGGTTGAATGAATTAATAATGAAATAATGAATTCATTCAGTACTTAGGTATTTACATACACTTGTACTTGTCAAAATCACAATAAAAAAGAACTGTAATTGTCAAAATCACAATAAAAAAGTCAAGATTTAATGATGAAGTTTCCAAAAGAATGGAAGCTAAGAATCGGGAGGGCGAGAGATCAACCCCATATATACTTACTAATGACGGAGGAGAAGGAGTTGTGTCCGGCGGGCGGTGGAGGCGAAGCCCTGCGCGGCAACACGAGCAGCGCGGCCGAGGGCGCCAGCGACAGCTCGCGCAGCCGGCTGCTGCCCTCCGTCAGCTCGCGCCGGGGGAACGCCGTCCACAGGGAGAACGTGGATGACGGCAACTGGGGGTACAACATACATTTATATCCGTGGCTGGCGTGAATATGTTGACATGTCTAAAACAGCAATTTGTCAGGACGGCCGTTTTAATGTTTTGGCTTTTGCTGGTAAATCGAAAAATTACTTAATCGTGTGTGGTTTACGTATTTAGTAGGTTATTTTTAACCACCTTTTAAATGATGTCAGTAAATAAACGAAATTTCCCATAGTTTAGAAAATAATAGGCATGTCCAATCATTCACCAACGAGTTGTCAATATATTCACCGAGTTGTCAATATATTCACCAACAACTTATAAGTTTTATTAGAGGTAATAATTAGTAGGTGAAAAGGTTATTTTAATGACAAACCTGTCAGTGTTATTAGACAGCAAACATATTACGAACATAAAAAATGATGATTTGCTGAATAATTACTTAACCGTTGTAGTACTAACTGGAGAAATTATAAATTGAAATAGCGCAAACTCCATTCTCTCCCAGTCAACCATTGGGTGGTGCAGAGACAAGGTGGTAGGTGCATTGAACTAGTAAGCACTCGTTATGAAATAAATACCGTCAAGGTATACAACTAATTAACGTAAAATAAAGCATTACAAATATAAACAATTAATAAAATAAGTATATTATAATGCTATATCATTTAATACACTAAACTACACATCACATACTTGTACATACATATATAAATATATATAAGATAGATAACTGCTGTTACGAATCTGCTAGCTTTGATCTGATATGCTCACAACTTTATTTTTAAAATTTAACCGATTCTTAGCCATCCTGACTCCAAGAGGAAGTGCATTTCAGAGTTGTATAGTCTGTACACAGAAAGACGCATGAATGAAGCTGGAACGGTGTTGAGGACAGTGAAGGAGACGGTTGATTGAAGAACGCAAAGGTTTGTTGTGGTTGGAGAAGCGATATTGAAAATGAGATGTCAGGTAAGAAGGAGAATAAAGAGAATCAAGTAAAGAAAAGAGTGTAGTCAATGCCCTCAAGTACCTATGGGCAACCATTTAAGTTGGGCACGATATGTAGAAACATGGTCGTACTTGCTATTAAAAACGAATCGGTTGGATATTAAAAACGAATCGGTTGGATATTAAAAACGAATCGAATGCAGTTATTCTGAAGTCGGTCGAGTTTGTTGAGCTGATCTGCATTCAGGTCACAGTAGCACACATCACCATAGTCGTTTATCAGGAATATCAAAGCCTGCACTGTACTTTCTTTTGTTTGGACTGGGAGGAAATATTTTAGACGGTAGAGAGAACGCAGTATGTCTTTCACTTTGCTGCTAATGAAGGCCATTTGCTTCTGCCAATTTAAAGAAGAGTCTAAAAATAAGCCCAGATCTTTGACACTAGGACTAAACGGAAATACAGCATTATTAAACGAAACAGGTGGCAGAGAATTTAGGTTAATTCGAGACAGTATCCTGGAGCTACCTAGTACTATGGCTTGGCACTTAAGTGGATTTACTGCCGCTTGATGGAAGGCGAAAATAAGGCCTAAGATGATACACGCTTGCCTAGAAAGTGTCTGTTCACTTTAGCCTTAAAGATGTCATCAACTGAAGATGGTGTCTGTAGTAGATCCCAATCAATTAATAAAGCGGCTCTGCAGAGATTCTCAGTATTCATCCACGCAAAATATTGTTTTTCATTTGTGTTCTCTTTTTAGTTTTTTCAATAATTGCGTGGTAAGAAACACATTCCATATGTGAGTGCCCACTGACAAGGAATTTGTGGTTACTACAGAAGATATTTTGCAGTGTCGGGTGATTATTTAGCAAAAGCATAAACATCATTGCCAAGAAATTGATTTTGATTTTACCGCCACAAGAAGATTAAAATTCAGTTCTTTGACTTCCGGGGGCAAACTATCGCAAAAGTGCCACAAGCAAGGTCAACTCACCTTTGTTTGTTTATAAACACACGAGCGAGCTTGAGCTAGAGACGTGCATCGATATTCATTTCGCAAACCGTTATTTTTTTAGTTGACAACTCGATTATTTTTAATATACAATTTGGGTGCAAAAGTTGACAACTAAACATATTCATTTAATGGTAAAGTATTTTATAACCCACATGTAGTGATAACTATATTTGTTACATTTAGGATACGAAACTTACGTTGGCTACAACTTGACATCTCGATATATCAAGATTAGAAGAGGTTTTTAGGATGGTCATAACTTGACAACTCAATTTATCAATTTATAATAAGAACAAAAAGGAAACTATTTTGTGTATTTAAGTTGAATTATCAAATAATGAATATTATTTTGGTCACTGAGCGTATGTTGATAAAATGATATATCAAAGTTCTATCACAAAAGTATGTGAATCGTTAATTTGACATAAGGTTTTGTCAACAAAAACACGCCAAAAAGAGAGATATCAACATACTACCACAGTCGATTGCTCCAAAATTAAGGTACATTTGGACGTGTATTTTTTTTTCCTATACACTCTTAGTGCGTAGAATGCGTAAAGCCAATAAAAAAAAAACACGTAAGCCGACATGTCAATGTGTTCACGCCAGCCACGGATATAATCATCATCAATATCAGCCTTATAACGTCTTCTGCTGAACATAAGCTTCTTGTGTGAGAGTTATAGTTTGTTTGAATGCGATAATCTCAAGAAATTCTGGTCCGATTTCGAAAATTCTTTCAACACTAGAAAGCTACATCATCGAAGCGTAACATCTATATCAATAAAAATGAATAGCCATAATGTATGTACGCGCATTACTTGAGAACGACTTGAATAATTTGGCTCATTATTCTTTTATTGTTTATAATTCTAATAAGATTTCCAGACGGGCGAAAACGGGCACTTAGAACTAGTAGGCTATTTTCTTCTTCTTCCTGCCCTTATCCCATATAACTTGGGGTCGGCGCAACACGTTTGTTTCTTCCATTCTGTCCTGTCACCCGTCACACTATCATCATCATCATCATCAACAGCCCGTTTACGTCCACTGCAGAATATCTCTAGCCTCTTAACAGACCTTGGCAAGCCAGGATCGTAGAGGGATATTGCCATAATCACCACGCTTGGCAGACAGATTGGTGATCGCAGTAAGATGTAAACCTTGAGCTAATAGATGCTGCTGCCCATCCATCAGCCATATGTCTCTTAGTCGCCTTTTACGACACCCATGGGAAGACACGGGGTGGTCTATTCTAAGCCGGAAACCACACGGCACAGCCGGAAACCACACTATCACTAACAACTTTTTACTAGTAGGATATTTATTTTTTTAAAGATAAGATCAGAAAGACGCAGATTTTTCGCATCCTACTACAAAGTATTCTTTTTAACCCCTCGTACTAAGCTAAAACGCGTGTGTTACGGGTGGGGTTCACGTCGGTAGTACAATGGGTGGGGATCGAACCAGGAGAGGACCATACCGACTAAAACCCTGCGGGTACACCTCCGTCCACCGTTGGTGGAAAACCCAAGTTCCAGCAATGTAGCCATTGGGCTATGCTTATTAAGTTCCCACGGGTACGGCAGTCTCCGTAGCGTAGCGGTATTTGGCTCGCTTTAAAGCTCGGAGGTCGTGGGTCGTTCAACACGCCGGACACAAAATCTTTGTGCAAATTCTAGGATTTGTTTCCAGGTCTGGTTGGTTGAGGGACCGTCGACCCTCCGTGCCGTGGAAAGCACGTTAAGCCGTTGGTCCCGATTGTTATAACATCATCTATAATAATCGTATATCAAGGAACGGGCAGCAGCATTTCCTTGTGTGGTACACCATAATACTGCGGCCAACCCGCCTGCCAAGCGTGGTGACTGTGGCAAATACCCTCCCTCGGGAGGAGGCACATGTTCAGCAGTGGACGTTATAAGGGCTGATGATGACGATGCTGGGCACGGGAGCTAGTGACCTGCAGGTTGGTGGCCACGTAGGCCGTGACGTGCGCCAGCTGTTCGTCCGCGTCGAAGTGCGCCGTGTGCGAGCTGCCGTCCGGCAACTTGAACTGGATGCGAGCGCGACCCGACACGTCGCCCGAACCTGCGGACATACATCAATATTATAATTAACTAGCGACCCGCCGCGGCTCCGCACGGGTCTAATGCTTATGTATTATACATATAAACCTTCCCTTTAAACCACTCTATCTATTAAAAACCTCATCAAAATCCGTTAAGTAGTTTTAAAGATTTAAGCATACATAGGGATATAGGGACAGAGAAAGCGACTTTGTTTATACTATGTAGTGGTGATAGGCATAAAAAAATCTATTTAGTCCATCAGTTAGATTACCAAAAAATATTGGACACGTATTTTTTTTTCGTTCTTCAAACAAAAAATGACGTAAATACAGCGCGTTAAAATTTCGTGTGACGTCACTTCTGTAACAATTTTACCTAATAGTAACGTCAGAAGCCCTCTCCTAACTTTATAGTTTGTTGATGCTCTGTATATTTGTAAAATTTTATTGATTTGATAAATAAAAAATACGTCTCCAATATTTTTAGTAATATAACTGACGGACCTTTTTTTATTTGATTGTTTTAGTCTTCATGCCCATTTTAATGCCTTTGGTCCATCATTGTAACGAAAAAGAAAGTATTTATTTCATTTTCTCGTAACTAGTTACTAGAAATGGGCCGACTATAGTATTTTCCGACTAACCGACTAGCCAACTAATCGGTTTTCAAAATGCCGATTAGTCGGCCGACTAATATTTAAGATTTGTAATTACTATTTTTGGTAACCAGTTACGAATGAAGATTTTTATTTATTTTTCTATAACTGGTTACTATTCAAGAATATTTATTCCAGGTTTGTAGCTATGTGAGTAAGAGAGTATAATATGAATAAAACAAAATATTTTCAAGATTTAATTTACCAACTTTATATCCGTGGTATTAATTAATGTACGTAACTATGCTCAATCACAGTATTGTACAACATAACAAGAATCTTGAATTCAATAACAATAATCTTTTTTTATAACGATTTGATTAACGGTCACCGTAGCCTAGTTGGTAGTGCTCCTGCCTACGAAACTGGTGGTCCTGGGTTCGAATCCCGGTAAGTGCAAATATTTGTGTGATGAGCACGAATATTTGTTTCTGAGTCATGGATGTTTTCTATGTATTTAAGTATTTATCTATCTATATAAGTATGTATATCGTCGCCTGGTACCCATAGTACAAGCTTTGCTTAGTTTGGGGCTAGGATGATCTGTGTGACATTGTCCCTAGATATTATTATTATTATTATTATAACAGGAATAAAAATCTTCATTCGTAACTGGTTTCCCAAAATAGTTACAAACCTAAAATAATTACTCTTGATTGGTAACTAGTTACGAGAAAACGAAATAAAAATCTTCTTTCGTAGCTGGTAATAAAAAATTGTTACAATTAGGGACCAAAGGAGGGAAAAACGTCCAATTATTAACAGGTTGTTGTACATCTCTATAAAATCTAACACTCCTGCATATCCCTATAAATAACAAGACGTAATGTTCGTACTACTTACTGGGCCCTAGTCGTGTAACCTGCGTCGTGGTAGGCGTGGCAGATTGTGGTACATCTCTCTAAAGTCCTATACTTCTGCTTGTGCCTATAGGTAACAAGGCGTGTTGTTTTTTCTACTTACTGGGCGACGGTTGTGAGGGAGCCTGCGGCGTGGTAGGCGTGGCAGGTTGTGGTACATCTCTAGCCTTGCGTTCGGCTCTATCTTGTGCAATTTGTTCTAAGATGCGTTGTCTAGCTAGATTGTTTTCCATTTTCTCACGACGCCTTTCCTCCTAAAAAAAGCGATTAAATCATGTAATACATACACACATACATTTATTTACGCCTCTTTTCCATAAGAATAGGAAGAGACCAGTTCCTTCCACTTGCAACGATCTCGACATACCACTTTCTCCAACTCCACATTCATAATCTCCCTCATGCATGTCCTTAATGATAGATTGAGGAATGATATAATTAGACAACGTTGCGGTTTAAAAGAAGATGTAGCGACAAAAATTAAAAAGAGTATGCTTAGGTGGTTTGGTCATGTGGAAAGGATCAATGAAGGGCGAGTAACAAAAGGTATTTACAAAGCAGATGTGAGTGGAAACGCCGGGAGGGGACGCTCTAGAAGGTCATACACTGACCTCATAGGTGATGTTCTTCAGAAAGCAATAAATAAAAAAAATTGCAATAAATATCACAGGACAGACGGACGGACTTTGCAGTCTGTAGATTTGTATGATTTGCTACTACTGTTAATTACTTAGTCGGATATCTTATAGAGTAAGAATTATTTGTTAGTTATAATTATTTATTATTTTATCTTCTTACATTGTAATTCTGACAAGTACAAGTGTATGTAAATACCTAAGTGCTGCTGAATAAAATTCATTAAAGGTCAGGTGCGTAGTACTCGCAACCGACGTGCGTGTATGACCAGATGTATGAACGTGGACGAGGCAAAGGGAGTGTGTAAGGATCAAAGCTGGTGGCGTTGTGTAGTTTCTGCCTACCCCCATGGGAGAAAGGCGTGATTATATGTATGTATGTATGTATGTATGTATGTATGCATGTCCTTCGAATTAGGGTCTGTAATACTACCGCTTTCTCTCTCCTTCTGGCTTCAATTAGCTCTCTCTCTACATTAAGGCCTCAGGCCAATAGCCGTGTCGTTTGCTAGAATAGACCAAACATAGACTATCCATCATCATAGCCTTGTGGGCTTAGAAAAGACCACCCCATTTCTTACCATGGATATCGTAATAAGCGACTAAGGGACATTCATCTGACGGATGAGTAGCATTGCCAGCATTACAGCAGACTAACGACTTAACGTGCCTTCCGAGGCACGGAGGGTAGTCCTCAACCAGCTAGACCCGCAAAAAAACTAACGATTCTATTAAAAGCTTTCCTGTGTACAAAAAGATTTCGGCGAGCAAATCTAAACTGATATTATAAAAAGGAAAGATATGTTTGTTTGCTTGAGATCGCTATTCTCAGGAACTACTGGACCGATTTGAAAATTTATTTTAGTTACGCGGGTAAAAATATAAACAAAAAAAAATAGATTTTTAGTTTCTGAAAAACAAAATAAGAGCCAACATCCGTAGCGTTGCGGTTTTTGGCTCGCTTTAAATCTCAGAGGTCGTGGGTTCGATCCCCACGCCGGACAGGAAATCTTTGTGTAAATTCTATGATTTCTTTCCGGGTCTGGTTGGTTGAGGGACTACCCTTCGTGCCTCGGAAAGCATGTTAATCTGTTGGTCCCGATTATTATAACATCATCTATAATAATCGTATATCAAGGAACGGGCAGCAGCGTTTACTTGTGTGGTACAACGTAATAATTCGGTCACCAATTCTCCTGCCAAGCGTGGTGGCCGATGTTCAGCAGTGGACATTATACGAGCTGATGGTGTGACGCGGGTAAAAGCTACTCGTGAATATAATAATGTTTAGAAGTAAATTTACCTGTATTTGTTTCATTTCTTGGTCCGCCTGCCATCTTTTCAACTCGGCAACTCCTTGGCCGGTCGATCGACGTTCCCTCTCCTTCTCTTTCTCTTCCTATAACACAAATAACTTGGCACATAACAACTATGTTAATATTTACACGGGCCAGCGATCCCAATTGATGTACTTAATCTTTATTTTATACCAGCTGCGCGCCGCGGTTTTACCCGCGTCACTCTGCTCTAGTGGGTCGGAGCGTGATGTTTTGTAGCCTATATGATAATCCAGCGTATAACCTATCCCGGTGCAAAATTTCAGCCAATTTAGTTCAGTAGTTTTGGCGTGCAAGAGTAACAAACATCCATCCATCCATACTTACAACCCGGTCACATTGTCTCGAGACCTCGCTGGAATGCGAACCTCCCACCCCGTTCTCCTTTTACGTCCCCGCGCTCGCCACGGACGCACCATATCAGAGCGCCGACGCGACGTGACGTCAACCGGGTTGTACAAACTTTCGCATTTATAATATTAGTAGGATTTGACAGTCAGATAGACAGCGAAGTCTTCGTAATAGGGTCCCGTTTTTACCCTTTTGGTACGAAAAGGTAAAAACTATGCCTATTAAGGCATGAAGACAAAAAAGAAAACTATTTATCCGTCAGTTAGATTACCAAAAACTATTGGACACGTATTATTATTTTTTTGTTCATCAAACAAAAAATGACGAAGATACAGCGCGTTGAAATTTCTTGTGACGTCACTTTTAGGTACAATTTTGCCTAGTAGTGACGTCACAAGTCTCCTGAACTTTATAGTTTGTTGTTGCTCTGTATCTTTGTCAATTTCTAATGATTCGATACAAAAAAAAAAAACATCATCATCCTCAGCCCGTGCAATGTCCACAGCTGAACATGGGCCTCCTCCCGAGGGAGGGAATTTGCCATAGTCACCACGATTGGCAGGCGGGTTGGTGACCGCAGTATTATGTTGTACCACACAAGGAAACGCTGCTGCCCCTTCCTTGATATACGATTATTATAGATGATGTTATAACTATCGGGACCAACGGCTTAACGTGCTTTCCGAGGCACGGAGGGTAGTCCCTCAACCAATCAGACCCGGAAAGCAATTTAAGAATTAACACAAAGATTTCTTGTCCGCCGTGGGGATCGGACCCACGACCTGCGAGGTTTAAAGCGAACCAAATACCGTTACGCTAATATTGTCCAATATTTATACGTATTTTTTTGTGTAGATATCAATAAAAATTGACGAAGATACAGAGCTATATCTAACTATAAAGTTCAGGAGGCATGTGACGTCACTACTATCGTCTTCATGCCTACTCGCGTAGAGAAATCGGAGAAAGAGAAAGTGGTATCTAAATACCTCATTCTCTTTCTCCGATTTCTCTCTCCTTCTAGCTTTGATTAGCTCTATAGCTCTCTCTCTCCATTAAGGCTCCATCAAGCGTGTTTTTATACGTAAGAATATTGTTTAAAAGCTTGCCTCCTTTGTAAAGAGCTAAATTATATTAAGATTTTAATTATAGAATAAATCATTGTTATTACTATACCTATGACGTCATACTAGTCTGACAGACAGATCATTAGCTAATCCGCAGTAGATTTTAGTTGCCATATTTTGTATTTAACTATATTAATATTATTTTATTGTGAATAATTGACAAGTACAAGTGTATGTAAATACATAAGTGCTGAATAAATATTGTTTAATACATTTTACCCAGGTCAAAACAAAAAAGGAGTTAATGGTAATTTGAGTAATTTTCAATTTGAGACAGCCTCCGTAGCGTAGCGGTATTTGGCTCGCTTTAATTCTCGGAGGTCGTGGGTTCGATCCCCACGCCGGACATAAAATCTTTGTGTAAATTCTAAGATTTCTTTCCGGGTCTGGTTGGTTAAGGGACTACCCTGCATGCCGCGGAAGGCACATAATAATCGTATATCAAGGAACGGGCAGCAGCGTTTCCTTGTGTGGTACAACATAATACTGCGGTCACCAATCCGCCTGCCAAGCGTGGTGACTATAGCAAATACTCTCCCTCAGGAAGAGGCCCATGTTCAGCATTGGACGTTATACGGGCTGATGATGATGATGAGTAATTTTAAGATACCTCTTTCTCCTTCTCTGCTTTCTCTCTCCTCCTGGCTTCGATTAGCTCTTTAGCTTTCTCCATCTTGTCTTCAATGCTGCCCGCCCCATCTATAGCAGGGGGTGGTGATTCCTGGAACAATAAAGAAATTAACAATACTATCCAACATTTTAGCCTTGTGGGCTTAGAATAGACCACCCCATGTCTTTCCATGGATGTCGTAAGAAGCTACTAAGGGTCATACAGCTGATGGATGGGCAGCAGCATCTATCAGCTCAAGGATACTCACCTTCTAACTGCGATCACCAATCTGCCTGCCAAGCGTGGTGATTATGGCAATATCCCTCAATGACTCTGGCTTAAGAGTTCCCATGTTCCACAGCTGAACATGGACCTCCTTATAACAGTCCTTGGTGAGCCACGGTGCTTGAATATTGCCGTAATCACCACCCTTGGCAGGCAGATTGGTGATCGCTGTAAGATGGTGAGTATCCTTGAGCTGATAAAAGCTGCTGCCCATCCATCAGCTGTATGACCCTTAGTACATACAAGTAAACGCTGCTGCCCGTTTCTTGGTACACGCTTGTATAGATGACGTTATAACAATCGAGACGAACGGCTTAACGTACTTTCAGTTTCTTTTTTTTTTGAGGATAGACTCTCAGCCAACCAGACCCCGAAAGAAATCCTAGAATTACTCAAAGATTTATGACAGGCGTGGGGATCAAACTCAACTTCCGAGACTTACAACGTTACGCCACGGAGGTTTTCCTACGCTAGTGCGCCCTTAAAAAAAGGTACTTAAAAACCGGCCAAGTGCGAGCTGGATTCGCGCACTAAAGGTTCTGTACCATTTTAAAGTGCCTACCTGTTACCATTATTAATATCGAGCGAAAATGGGCAAAAAAATCACGTTTGTTGTATGGGAGCTACCCTTAAATACTTATTTTTAGTATTTCTTGTTATAGCGGGAACAGAAATACATCATTTATGAAAATTTCATCAGTCCAGCTATTGCGGTTCCTGAGATACAGCCTGGTGACAGACAGACAGCGAAGTCTTAGTAATAGCGTCCCGTTTTTATCCTTCGGGTATAGGACCCAAAAAACAGAATATAAAGATCAAACTTACATCCATAGGGGTGGATGCTGGTTCTGGCTCCACCTGGCTAGGTCCCGGTTCATCTGCCTTGACTTTAGGTCTTCTCACGCAGACATCACCTTCACAAACCACTTCGTACTCTTGGTCTGGTGATTTGGAGGCCTGTTCATCCAACTTGGATACCTTAGGTGGGGTGGGCGATTCTAAGGAGAAGAAAAGATTCAAATTGTTAAAGAAATACAGTATTTTATAAGACTAACTAGCTCCCCGCGCACGTTTTTCCCGCGTAACTGCCGTTACCGTAGGAACTTTATAATAAAATATAGCCTTGCTCGATAAATGAGCTATCTAACACTGAAAGATTTTTTTCAAATCAGATCATTACAATCAGGAATAGTTCCTGAGATTAACGCGTTCTAGCAAACAAACAAACTCTTTAGCTTTATATTTTAGTAAAGACCAGCTTCCCGCGCGCGTTTTCATCCGCGTTACTCCCGTACCCGTAGCAACTTCATAATTAAATCTTCACTATGCTGATCCTGGACAACATAGCTTTCTAATTGTGGAACAATTTTTAAAATCGGACTTGCAGTTTCTTAGATTACCGCTCAAAAATGTGGCATGCAATTTTAACACCCGCAATTTACATTAAATGGCCCAGAGCTACCGCAAACTAATGAACATTACAAACATATGATAATGAATTTGTGAAATAATAAGCAGCTAAGAGTTAGCTGACCTCACATTAGGCGTGCGCGTTCCTCGAGCAGGTGTCAATACTGACGACGGTGAAGGCGGCAGGTGATGGGGTAAAGACCTGCTCGCACCATACACACTCAAGGAACGAGCACACCGAATGTATAGTCAACTTAGGACATACTACGATCCTATACTCACGGGTAAAATGACATTTCAATAGCCCAATGGCTACGGCGTCGAACTTGCGATCATGAGGCCGCCGGTTCGATCCCCACCCATTACACTACCTACGTGAACTCACTCGCAACACAAGCATTTTAGCTTAGCACGAGGGATTAACAAGAATCCTAGCAGCGTGCAAAAACACTGCTAGTAATCTTAAATAAAAACTACTTTTTTAAATAGCTAAAACTGTTAAATATGAAAATAGTGTATACAATATATAGGGTGACTGGTAATAAGTGACCGATACCTAAACACATGATTGTGCTCATGATAACAAACAACTTTTACTATGGCACCAACCCTGAAATCGCGAAAAAAAAATCAACTGTTCCATACATTCATGTTCACATAACTCGTCAACATGGTAGGCAGCAGCTGATGTATTTTTCGCGATTTCAGGTTGGATGCCATAGTAAAAGTTGTTTGTTATCATGAGCACAATCATGTGTTTAGGTATCGGTCACTAATTACCAGTCACCCTATATTTTACTAGGTACTTTTAACAGTTTTAAGCAAACCTAGTTTGGTCTCCACTTCTAAATAAGGTCTTGCTTCAATTTTAGATGCTTCCAATTCATGCATTCGTTTAAGTGGATAATCTTTAATTATAACTGATTCTACTGTATTTATCACAGTTTCATTGTTTAATACTTTTTCGTCTTCAACTAAATTCAAATGTTCTTTATGGGTACCTTTAATCTCAGTTGATGGATTCAAATCATCATTAAGTTTTTGTATGAGAGCATTTTCATTATGTAAACATGGAAATTCAATGTGTTGATCACATTGATATATTTTCTTAGATAAATCTAAACTATCTATGGGGACAGATGGTTGAGAAACTGTCGGCAGAATTTGTAATGTATCAAGGGTTTCTTTGAATTCAACTGTATGGCTTTCAGGACTTGGAAATGCGCCACTTATTACTACGGTCTGTTTCGATTTAGTTTCATGGCATTTGGGTTGGCTAACGTCCCCCGGTATAATCGAAGTTTCAATAGGGTTGTGTATTTCATTTTCGATTCTCGTCGTTTCTTCGGAAGATGGAGCGGAAGGGATTAGGTGTGTTGAGGCTTGCACAAAATGGACTGTTTCTTCATGGAAATGACGCACTAAAGTAAACATTTTATTTTTAATTAGAAAGGAGAAATAGAATAAACAATTAATTTAATGTCTACATAATAAGAGATTGTTCAAGAAGTTAACTAAATATGTTTTATTCAAAGCCTTAAAATGTTATATCGCATAATTTTGTTTAGACTTAGATGGAACACCAAGGCTGACTCCAGATTGGGAATGCATGTCTTCAAATCAACAATGTCGTGTCAGCCTAAATCAAAAAAATGCTACCTGATATTTATAGCCTGAAAGTGCATGTTTCGATGTTTCCGACTCAAAAATGATTTTAAGGAAATTTGGTACTATTATATTACAAACCTTCATTTTGTGTTGTGTTCTTCACTTCCTCTGGCTTGTTGGGTTCAGGCTTTGGTACACTCGCAGCAGATGCAGCAGGAGCAGCCTCGCTCTGAATGAAGCTAGTGGTCTGGTCCCTGATGTTTTGTGATGAAGAGGATGCAGATATAGGGCTGTCTTTGTCTGTTAAAATAAACATATTAAGAGAGTTAACCTTCCATATTTTCCTTTGCCGTGCGCTTTTATCTGTCAAGGTGACAAACAACCAACTAACAAAACACTGTGTAAAATTACTTACGGTGCTCTCCCAGTATCCTGTCGATCCTGTTTGCCAAGTTCCCAGGTTCGACTCCCGCGCAAACCACCTCTAGAGGTGTACCATTGCGGCCTATGAAGAACAGTGATGGCACTGGTACGAATTGATCTGATTTTTGTGAGTCAAGTTAGAATTCATTTGTTTAGCTTTTTTTTAATGAGATGATCTTACTTCTTAGTTGCGAAATCCGTTCAGTAGTTTTTGCGTGAAAGTGTCACAAACATGCATCCACGTATACGCACCTTTAGCGTTTATAATATTAATAAGGTATTTTTTTTAAAGCGCTACCGTCCAAGCCATACCTGTCACTGTGGCCAAACTCTATGAAGATTGACCATCTGCGGAGAACATACTAAAGCACTGCATGATATGGGACTGCGTCAGTGGCTCAGTGGTTTCGTACGTAGTTGCTTCTGAGTGGTGTTTTAGGTTCGAATCCCACCTAGGTCAATAATTTGTGCGAAGAATAATTTGTGCTTCACAAAAATCAGTTATCTTGTTCTGAGTGTGGATGTGCATTCCAAGATTCGGTAAGACGGTTTAAAGTTAAACGGATATTCGTATTAAAAAGGATACAAATCTGTGCAAAATGCGTGTAATTAGATGAGCCGCTCTTCAGCTTTATGGCTAAGAAGTTAGCCTGATTGGAGAGGCGGGATATCACTGCATTGTCATCAATGGTGGCAGCCATCTCTGTTGATAGGTCATTGTCACCTGAAACAAAACAAATTAATAGCTTTAATCTATATATACAGGGTTATTTGTAAAACACCGGTAACCTCTCAGGACTATATTACTAACATCATAAACAACAACTTTTGTTCTACGACTTTTTACAAAACATTTACCAAAAACAAACCTTCAATATTTCGTTGTCCTATCTAACACATTTAAACTCTGTATTCCCCGCTGCCCTCGCTATTGTCGGTACTATCGCTTTCTTTTGCTTCGCATAGACTTCGTAACATTTAGAGCGTTTAATTTAAATATTTTTATTTTTGTGTGTAAATCTGATGAATTAAAATATGATGAATTTTCAAAAGTCATAGAACAAAAGTTGTTGATTATGATGTTAGTAACGTAGTCCTGAGAGGTTACCGGTGTTTTACAATTAACCCTGTATATAAATAGCGACCCGCCCCGGCGTCGCACGGGTGTAATGCTGATGTATTATACATATAAAACTTCTACTTGAATCACTCTATCTATTAAAAAAAACCGCATCAAAATCCATTGCGTAGATCTAAAGATCTAAGCATACATAGGTACAGACAGACAGTGGGAAACGACTTTGTTTTATACTATTACTATATGTAGTGATAATGAATCCCTATGTCGCTTGGTCACCGCATCACGCGTGAAGCGCTAGACTGTTTTAACTAAATCGGTCCAGCGGACAGGACAGGAATCGGGGACGTTCTTAAGAAAGGCCAGGTTAAAAGTACCCTTAAAAGTAACCGAGGGACATGCAAAAGGAGATAAATGGATGTAGAAGAGGCGAAAGTGGTATGTCAAGATCGTAGCAAGTGGAAGGAAGTCGTTTCTGCAGGATCTTTGGGAAAGATGCGTGAATTAATGGATGTAAATACAAAACTCGTCATAGCACAGTCAAAACATAGATATGAGACACTTGACTCAATCGATGGCAGGCTGCCAACTGAGTTGGCAGTGACCGTCAAATACCTACTTGCGTTATTATTTTAAACTCAAGTTAACGATGCACTTGTTAAATATAATTTTATGATGGAAATAGAAGTTTAAGAATAAGTCTGTGTGAATCATTAATAGAAATATGAAAATGAATATTTATCTAGACTAATATTACAAAGCTGAAAGATTTGTATTTTTGTGTGTGTACGTTTGTACAACGGGTTGTGTTGTGTGACAACCTCCGTAGAGTGCCGGTATTTGGCTCGCTTTAAATATTGGAGGTCGTACGTTCAATCCACACAACGGACAAGAAATCTTTGTGTGAATTCAAAGATTCCTTTCCGGGTCTGGTTGGTTGAGGGTGCCGATTTCAAAATTTCTTGCACCATTTGATAGCTACATTCACCCTGAGTGACATAGGCTATATTTAATTACGAAGTTCCCACGGGAACAAGAATTACGCGGGTGTAACCGCGCGCGGGATGCTATTTGAAAATGTAGACGAATCGATCGTACTTATTATAAGTCAAATACAATGACAAAAACTCTTGACTAATACATTCGTTTACATTTCATTCGTTCATTATATTACTAGCGACCCGCCCCTGGTTCGCACGGGTGTAATGCTCATGTATTATACATAAAATCTGTTGCGTAGTTTTAAAGATCTAAGCATACATAGGTACAGACAGACAGCGGGAAGCGACTTTTTTTTATACTATGTAAAGAACAATTTCAATTTACCATTATTGTTGTCATAATAATATGATAGTTATAATACCACGTAGTTTAAAGAATTAAAATGAACCAGCGCGGGCTGCTATCGGGTCAGAAGCATGGAAGAACGCGTCGCGTGCCTCGCCTTGCGAAGACGACCGGACCACATCCTAGCTTCCTACGATTTTTTCTCTATTTCTACTTGGTATGATAAAGATTAAAATATTGCACTACTTTTTTTCTGGACGCACATTATGTAGTTAGCAACGAGTTGCTACTTCACCGGGCATAAAGGCGAGCAGACCTCCAGTCTAAATAAATGGTTTAAACACTACAAACTACGCTACCTGCGCAGGACATGCATTTTTTTGTCCGGACCTTACCGTATCGGCTCTGGGCGAGGAGATTGAGGGATTATGTATTGAAAAATTGATAGATTACTTGTACTCAAATATACAGTATTAGCTGCGCCCCGCGGTTACTATGCTCCAGTGGGTCGGAGCGTGATGTTTTGTAGTCTATATGTTGATCCAGCGTATAACCTGACCCAGTGCAAAATTTCAGCCAATTCTGTTTAGTAGTTTTTACGTGAAAGAGTAACAAACATCCATCCATACTAACAAACTTTCGCGTTTATAATATTAGTAGGATAATGAAATTTTATTCGCCTTTATGCCCAGTGAAGCAGGAAAAACCTTGTACCTAACTACGTAAACCGCCATCCGAAAAGATACATGACTGGCTTTTTTTGCGACTAATTGCCCTTATTAGGCAATAAGGGCAATTAGTCGCAAAGAAAAACTGCAAGACACAAATAATATAATTTAATTTAGTTATATATATGAATTCAATGATTTTATAAATAAAAAAAATGATTTGTAAAGATTTCTTTTAACACTAAAGCAATTAAATTTAATGTTCAACACTTATGAATTTTGTAAAACATAAATATTTAATAATGCAACTCAGTATTATTTTATTATATGACTAACAATGATATCATTTCATATTTATTTAAATGATTTGACATATTATGTTAATAATGACCCATAAAAACTACTAAACATTCTTACACTCCCTCCGCTAAATCCGAACTTAGATACACACAGAAGAAGCTCCAAGATGTTAGGCTCAAACGTGGAACATGTCTAAAGTTCCACGTTTGAGCCTAACACAGCCACTTGTATCTAGAAACACAGTGGTTGCTTTGAATAAAGTTGAAGGCGAGAAGTGCTATCTATGAAAATCAGAGATAGCACTTCTCTCAGAGATTTTGGTCCTATTGACCGAGATATCTACAAACAATGTTTTGGTCAGTGGGTAGTCTTACGAGCAGATTTTTAGGAGTTGGAGCATTGTTTTTTTGGGTCTTGAAAATCTTTTTTTTTCGAAATTTCATTTGTTTTTTTATGTCGTCGTGTGGTATTTGACAAGAGCAACAATTTCTTTCCTGAAAAAAAAAATCATTTGAGCTACCATTTTGGAAATACAGAGCATTTTGTAAAAAAATATAACATTTTTGAAAGCTCATAACTCAGAAACGGTGCGTCGAAAGACATGGTTCTCAGAGGCTAAATGGTTTCTCTGGTCAAGGCTAACTTGATTCTGCAAAAAAATTGGAAATTTTCGAAAAAAAAAAATATTATTATTATCTGTTTCAGCTCTACGAGCTGATGCGTGTATATCACTACACTTGTGTCTTTTTATTTGTGAGATGTTTGTAGAGTCTGTTTTTAAAACAGTTCACTGTTGGAGCACTTATAACTGTTTCTGGGAGAGCATTCCACAATTTCATCACGCGAAATGGCAAGAATTGAGTTCTGGGGTTGTTAGCTCATGGAAGTATGGTTAACTTTAAAGAATGTCCTCTTAGATTTGTATTATGGTTTGTATTGAACAAATCCGAAATACGGAAAGTTTTCTAAGTCCTTTCTCCATAGCCCTAAGGCCCTCCAACCAATGTTTTCTATCAACAAAGTTTTTGGTGAAACATAATGTCTAGATATAGAGATGTCTACTAACTTTGAATTTGTATATAGTGTCATTGTACAACTGTGTTTCTGTCTATATTCCACGCTCGTTAGGCTCACCCAAACCTGGGATCTATTGTCTTCTAACCCACATCAACTTAATTAGAAAGTTGAAGGATTGTACTTTCCAAACCTCATGAGTTGGAAAGTAAATTCCACTTTTCACTAGGCTACCTTATGTATCCGAAGGGTTACAAGAGATTTAGATTTTTAACAAATACATCCGACGCAATGCTTACTTGCTCATAGGAAATTAGGATAATTAGGAACTGCCTTAGTGTGGTATGTTGAAAGAAAGAAAAAGTCGTTTAAATGTATGGTTTTATCAATGTGTTTCAATAAATAACGAAACGCTGAATTAATGAATTTCATTATTTTAACAATAACATCCGAAATATTATGTATAAGACGCAATCTAAACCATGATTCATTCTTATTTACCTATTTTAAAATGAACAAATATGTACTAGAATGTTTTCATGAATCATTGTATCTTTAAGAACATTACAAAAGAATGCTTAACCTCAGGTCGTATGTAATTAGCCTATTACGACAGATCATACGGTTAATGTCAAAATAAAACGAATAACTTAACCCAACTGACAGAAAGATGACCCAATTTTTTTATGGTATTTCAACATAAAACCGATAGTTAACTATAAAATACATCTATATATCACAAATTTGCGAAATATAAGTACAATAATCTCATTACCTTCGACAAAAACGACGAAAATTGCATTTTTCTGCTTTGTTATAGTGACTGCTTCAGCGATGCTCCCTCCGAACCAATGCATGGTGGTAAGCCGGCTTTTATATTTTCCGAGTCAAATATAAACTAACAATGCTTATTTTTCAGCTAATGACGACTTCACACTGTTAAGTTTCAATAAAAATACTACACCGACATGACACAACAAATTTTGACAGCTGACGTGTTTATTTTTATTCTTTTTTCATTTGCGGCGCCGCGTTCTGTGCCGCAATTGTGTTCGGAATATACTAAACGTATACAAAGAAAGATCAGATAGAATGTCAAAACAATGCCTTTTCAAGTTATTTGTCAACAAAAATAATAAGAATAAATACGAATACTCTCATCAGCAAATAATGTATAAACTTTGTAATATAATATTAAAAAAGAACATATGCATGACGATCAAAATGTTTCTCGTAAGTATAAAACTTTTTAATTTTTATATGTTTCGAACGTCATCTTTCAAACCGACATTATATCTATAAACAAAATTTGAAAATACCGTCAAATATATGACATTCCAATAAGATTCTTGTAGGTTTAATTTAGTAGCATTATACCGAATGATTTATTAGATTGTCTATGATTCTTTTCATGTGACCTTGGAAAATACTACTCAATACTAGGTGGCGCTACAAGTCACGGAGTTGTGCGAAATGTAGTATATACTACTCAATAATAGATGTCACTTTTTCATTCTTTAACCGTAAAAGTGTAGTGAATATGTTAACTTTTAGTATATTTATGTAATTGAAATGTAGAAAATATCGATGAAATTGTTAACTCGAACAAGCGTTCTCCGTCATATAAAAGCAAAGAAATGCCTTGCGACCACGAAAAAAAAATACAGCCTTCTTAAATCTGTAGAATGGATAGCCTGTTCTACTACCTAAGTAATTGTTTACAATGCAGAAAAGGTCATTAATTAGGCACATAGACAATATGCATATTATGTGGAAGTTTATGTAAATTAAGACCAATTTTTTTCACTTCGTTCCTTAAATTTGATCACTTCTTGAAGACCACAGATTAATAAATAGTTTTGATGCTCCGTATGCCCGGAGGCTAACCTATATGACCATGACTTCGATAAATTTATGAATAAGTTTATTAGTTAGTCATAATAACGCGTTTATTTACTATTTTATTGTTACTGTAATATTTAAGCTACATTAACATAACAAATTGACATATTTAAAACATTTTCTGATGTATATAATAAACGCTAAGTAGTGAAGACGTTTTTAACAAAGTCATATAGTAAAATCGTTAGGTTATTAGCCTCCTGAAGTGTAAGAGGGTCGCGAACTGTAAAGTAACTAAAAATATAGTAGGTGTTCCAAATTCCACCCTACCAGCAACCAGCTCTTTCTTTCTATAACCAGGGGTAGATTTAAACTTGGGCCATTCGGGACTAGTGCTCAGGGCAAATTTGGAAAGTGGAAAAAACAATAATTGTCAAAATTGCATTGAGTAAGTAGCTTTTTTTACAGTGCCCAAGGCGGCACTCAGTTAAAATCCAGCCCTGGTCATACCGGTAAGTAAAATTTTACTAATAAATTTAATATACTCCTTGTCCTTATAATTACAAACTCAACAAAAACCGTCATCACCTCCCCTATGGCCGAATGCCTCCCTCGAAGGGGATGTTGTTAGCGGGTTGGTGACCCCACTGTTATGTACCTGATATTATTGTCATAGATGATGTTATGGCAATCGGGACGGATTAACGTGCTTTCCATTACACGGAGGGTAGTCCCTCAACCAAAGATGTTTGGTCCGGAGCGGGAATCGAATCCTCAACCTCCGAGATTAACGGCGAACCCTAATACCTACCGCTAGATACGGTACGGAGGTCACATCACATTATTTTTTATACCAAAATTAAATTTTAATAACAGTGCGACGGGAAAAGGTGATATTCTCAGACCGAATAAAAAGAACAACCTCCGTAGCGTAGCGGTAATTGGCTCGCTTTAAATATCGGAGGTCGTGGGTTCGATCCCCACACCGGACAAGAAATCTTTGTGTAAACTCTAAGATATCTTTCCGGGTCTGGATGGTTGAGGGACTACCCTCCGTGCCTTGGAAAGCACGTTAAGCCGTTGGTCCCGATTGTTATAACATCATCTATAACAAACGAACCAGGGAACGGGCAGCAGCGTTTTCGTGTATTACAATATAACACTGCGGTCACCAATCCGCCTGCAAAGCGTGGTGACTATGGCAAAAACCCTCCCTCGGGAGGAGGCCTGTGTTCAGCAGTGGACGTTATACGGGCTGATGATGATAAATAAAAAGTACCTCCTTAAAGACGGAGCGCTGCGAGTAACGCATAAATACCTACAAAGCCACTGAAGCCGGTAAAACTCTGCCTTGGCGTGTCCATACCTACGCAGCTTACGCATACACGCGTACCTACTTAAACTATGCTTTACCTTGTCAGTCGATCTGCCGCGTCATGTGCTTGATGTCTTGGGCCGGATTGCTTCGTGCGTACTCGGTCCCCGCCAACGACGGATCGAAGGAGTGTCCGTGGAGTTTTAGTGGTGTATGGTCCTCTCCTCGTGGTATGAGTAAGCACACCACCGCTATGGAGAGGGCGAGTCCCACATATCCCGCCGCCAGCTCGCGGATACGCTGCAACGGCGGTGGGGGTAGCAACAATTTTACCCACTAATGCACAGAAAACCGGCTTCAGTACATTGTTCGATCGAGCTCTCCATCTACCTACCTTTTATTTTTTCGGAGGCGATATGGCGATGACATTGTTTCCTTACAGTGGCACGCCTTCAACGCCTAATGAAGCAGTAATTTAACGCCATTAATTATTTCCTAGCTAACGAAACATTTTTTCTAATTAAACTATATTAATTAAAACCTCTCTTTGTGTAGCACTCAACAACCCTAATTACAAAATCTATTTTTATATGTGGCAATTAAATAATTTGTTTTCGACGTACGACTGACAAAACGTTTCACCGAACAATTCTATATATAACATATCTCATATTTCGTCACTAACAAAATTAAACCTTAATTAAACAAGTTAAGCTACAATTTTCATTGCCCAAAGAATGTCACTTCTATTTTTTTAATATAGTCATAAAGTGACATTATAGTAAATGCAAATTACGTTTTAAAAGGTTAATGACACATTTTCATATTTTCAAAATTAAACTTTAAATCTTAAAGAATAAGTTACAATTTCTATTAACAAAGAGATCACTTCTGCTCTTTTAATAGTTGTCTTTAAGTCACACTATGGTAAGTGTGAATTACGTTTTAAAATGTCAATGAGGCGCGAAATGGAGTGTTTTCGCGCCTTTGAGGCTAAAAATGGCCGACAGATGTCAGTAGTATTGATACGGATGGGTGAAAAGCATTTTGTGTCTTGTCCTGTGTTACTTATATTGTCACTAACGATAGAGATTTCATTGTTGTTTTATGAATCGTCTTTGTTTTGTCGTCTCGGCGGCTGATTTCGTTGCCTACTCAATGATACTTTTTACTGATGAACAAAAATAAAACTACACAAAACACTGTTTTGAGCGTCAAAATGACGATAAGTATTGGACTGAGACGCTTACCAATTTTTTTAATGTTCTATGTCAAATATTCAAGACATCAACATGTAGGTACATACTCTTCATTTTATTAATATTCTTCTATGACCTAAAATATACTTTTTTCTTGTAAAAAAAAGTTTGCAACCCCTAGTAGTAGCTGCTCTTCATATAATTAGATACTATAGCTTAATGCTACTCCTTGATATCGTAGCTTTAAAATAGTAAAATAGTTTTTAAAATAGATTGAGTAGGTAGTTCCGGAGCTTATTTAATACAAACAAACAATTAAATCTTTCCACATTATATTTTTTTTTTTACTAATTATAGGCTTACGTTTGATCATAATCTCGCTTGATGGAAGGCGAAGATAAGGCCTAAGATGATACACGCTTGCCTAGAAAGTGTCTGTTCAATTTAGCCTTAAAGATGTCCAGATTATAGCGTTCCAGAAAAACCGACCCCGGCAGAGAATTCCACTCCATATTATTAGTATAGGTATGTAGATGTAGTTTAATTTATTTATTTTATTTATTTATTCTTCATTGTACACATATAATTTGAGTAAAAAACAACATTTAAAAATATAGAATGGCGAGCTTAACTCATTAATGAGTTTTCTTCCAGCAACCATTTCCAAAGTGTAAATTAAGGTAAAATGGACAAGAACAGTGTACACGACAGACTTAAGATAAAACAACAATAATAAGTAGAGTAGATTATTATACTACTCGAAACTTACATTTAATGAACATGTTCCGCCCTATCGGGAAGATGTAGAAAGTTCATCTACGTTATGAAAGGACTTAGGGACGTCGCTAGTATTGAACTCATCAAAATTGTCTACGCATCACTCTGCCAATCCATTCTTACCTAGGTACTGTTTAAGCGTCTGGGGAGGCACGGCGACATCTCATTTGATACAGTTAGAACGAGCACAAAGAGCAACCATTAAAGTTATGCTTAAGAAACCAATAAGGTTTCCAACCGTAGAAGTTTAAAATACAGCTGGTCTTTTAAGCGTAAGACAACTCTACGTGATACATGCGGTCATGTCATCGCATAAGCATGCTCAAAACTCTCCTGATTACCAGCTTATGTTAAAATCAAGAGTATTTAAGCTTCCAGTCCCAGGTTGCAAAACTACGTTTGCGAAAAGGTTTAGGAAATACTTGTTTACAAATTTATATAACAAACTAGTTAAAACATGCAATCTGCGGAACTTTAACTCGAGAGACGCGGAAACAAAAGTTCAAAAATTGATTACTGGCCTAAACTATGAGGATATAGAAAACCTATTAAAAACCATCTTTTAATTTTTCATCTTTCTCAATTAACTCACTCACTTACACTCACACTATCCCACACAAACACACCCTCACTTCACACTCACAGTCACATAGTCACGCGTAAATGAGACAGATATTATAATTGTTATGTATTTTTAATTTATTCAGTATCTTGGTATTGTTTTAGTTATAAGTTAATTCTAGGCTGGGTTAATCGTGTTTAATTGATAACCACGATTCAGGTTATGCCTAGTGTGGATGTCAAAGCAAATGTTCAATTGTATAATGTTAAAAATGAATAAATCATTTCTTATTTCTTATATAATATTATATCCGACTAATACATAATATACCTACGCAATTAAATTCCTTAATTTAATAAGTTTTTATTTGTTTATTTTAAACGTAGCAATAGTAAAATATTGTTATATTGTTCCTTTCATTCATGAACAAATTTACAATAAATATTTTTTGTCTGACTTAAGATATGAATGCTCGGTAGTTCGAAGGAGTGTTCGGGGGGTTTTAGTGGTGAAGGATCCTCTCCTCGTGGAGAGGCTAAATTAGTTAGCATACCACGCTATGGAGAGGGCGAGTCCTACATATCCTACCGCCAGCGCGCGAATACGCTGCAGCGGCGGTGAGAATGTGTACTAACGAAGCAGTCAAAAATATAAAGTGCCTAATCGTACTAAGTTTAATAGTTTTAGTTATCTATCAACAGTCAACCGTTTTGAACACAACTGATTGCATATTAGAATCAAAGTAATTTGAGCAATAAATTTAGCTATAGACATCTTTAAACAACGATCATGGGCGTAAAAAAATGTCTAACTAGGGGAGCAGGCGGATTGGTGGTCGCAGTAAGAACTTATCTTTGAGTTGATAGATGTTGCTGCCCATCCATCAGGTGTATGGCCCTTAATCATCTCTTACGACACCCATGGGCAGAAATTGTGGCCGAAAAAAATAATGTATTCCCTAAGTCCCGGGGGGAGGGGGGGTACATATACGAGCTACTCTTCCCCCCCCCCCGGGGGTAAGGGAATACTTACATTTTTTTTTATTATTATTATATTTTTATTCATACCCCTAGAGTGGTAATACCACTCTTTCGTTACGCCCTTGATCATTTAGTATGGGATTGCCTATTACAATCAAAGTAATTCGAGCAATAAATCTAACAATAGCCATGTTTTAACAGCACTGCAGTAGAACAACGCATGCGCTAAAAATTCTCCATGACAAAATAAACGTCAAATTTTCCCGCCCATTTTGTATCAATCACTTTGACAGTTGATAGGGTTGTCATTGTCAAGCAGTTTGTAATGGATGGTCTAATAAGTGCATAAATGAAATAATAATTAATTATGATTAGGATATGTAATTATGTATGTATGTAAGTATAACCTATGTACAAATTAATTAGCTTAAGTGGGCAGAACAGGCATATGGAGGGCCTTTTTGAATTCTGCCGACCGAAGCATACCATCTATAATAGGTAATATTTTATTTATTGTATAACTATGTGGATTCGATTCCTGCTCCGGACAAATCTTTGTGTAAAATAAAATTTATTTTCGGATCTGATTGATGAAGAGGCTACCCTCTGTGCCTCGGAAAGTTTGATAAGCCTTATTGTGATTTCGATTGTCATACCGTTATCAGAAGCAATGGGCATGAAGACTAAAAATATATATGAAGTCCGTCAGTTAGATTACTAAAAAAGATTCTACACGTATTCTTTTATTTATGACCTCAATAAATAAGGATACAGAACCACAACAAACTATAAATCTCAGGCGTGGGGGGCTTGTGACGTCATTACTAGCTAAAATTGTACCTAAAAGTGACGTCACACGAAATTTCAACTATCTGTATCTACGTCATTTGTTGTTTGTGGAACGAAAAAAAAAATACGTGTGTCTTTGGTAATTTAACTGACAAACTAAATCGTTTTTTTTTTATTGTACTACAGGTAACGGGCAACAGTGTTTACTGGTGTAGGTATGCTGTACACATCAACCCGCGTGCCGCGTGGTGACTATCATAGAAATTGGAGAAACTAGGACGATTCTTATAAAAAAAACAGGACGCAGTAATAGAGAAGCAAAATATTAATTAAAACTTATGTAGAAAAAGAAGATTAAGTAAATTAATAATATTGGCCTGCGAAAACAGGACAGGTTGGCAAAACTCTACATTAGTACGGACAATTCTCTAAGAATTGTCCGTTATATGGAGATATGTGTTGTTTGTATTAGAACATAGGTTATCCATGTCAGTTATAAATTAACACTTCAGAAACCGCAAGGCTACATTTTAATATTATAAAGAGATATGTTGTATACTTTTGTTATTTTCCTTCGTATAAACTCAAAAACGAATTTAAAAAAAAAAACAAATGAAAAAAATAGAAAGCTGATATAGCTTTCTCAGCAAGTAATTGTCTGCATTTCATGAAGAGATTCCCACAGGATCGGGCGTGAAAGTAAGCTTTAAACCATAACATTTTTTTCAACAGCCATCCTTATATAATTACATTTCAGTTAAACATCACTAAATTATATTTAAACACCACAGACAACCGAATTGATTGCCTGTTAGTCTATGGTATGTTAATTTGAATTCTCTATGGTCTCGCTTGTCGATGGCATGCTTTCATGACTTTCACGGTTTGTGAATTTGTTTTATTTATTTAGTTGTTTGTAGTTGAAAGGTTTGTGCTTTTAAACAATTATAATAAGGTATTTTCATTTACTTTTTAGGCGCTTGATTCACAAATACATTGCTTATTGCAGATGCAGTCAGCATTATAGACATTTAAAAGTGAAAATGAAAACAAAAATTAACATGAATGGAGAAATGGAATTACAGGACGAGGATATCATGATTTGGAGGGTTTATAGGGCTCGTAAAATTTCGTATCGTGAAAAAACTCTAGTTAATTTTTGCCCAAAGTCGGCTTCTTTGGGTTCATAAGAATATTGATAGTTTTAAGAAAAAAAAAGCGACACTCATAATGTTAATTAATACTAGATCTAAGCATAATCTAGTTTTACATGCTACACGTCTCCCCAAAATTAGCAATTCTCTTATGGGGCAATGTAGGTATACGCTTCTACAACAAACTTCCTAATAATGTAAGAGATATTTTTAGTTTAAACGACATGTCAAAGATAAATAATGTAAAAAGCCTTATTATGAAATTTCTGATGATCAATAACAAAACTGCTTGGGAGTGAGTTTCTCTGTAAGAATACCTACTGCTTTATTAATAATTAATTATTAAAAATAAAGGATTCCTCTGAGTACTTCTCAGAGTTGCCACGTCCATAACTGGTGGTAGAAAAAGAAAGGGCGCATCATAAGAACATGATTTAAAATATTTTCAATGTGTCTATATGAATAAATAATTTTTGACTTTGACTTTGGGAAAAGATGAACTGTATGAGTTTTGTTTTTATAGAAAAACACTGACGAAACCCACAACACCATAAGCCACAGTAACCCCCTTTTGAGGGACCCACATCATTGCCTAAGTCGATTTTTTTGTGTTGTAAACATACCAAATTGATAGAAAAGGGTTGTTTAAAAAAAAAATCCACCGAATGCAATCTATAAATGGAAACCTTGGCATAAAATATAGCCACTCAAAATAATGTGGCTTTCTATTGGTAAAATAATTTGCAAAATCGGTGCAGTAGATCCAGAGACTACCGCATACAACCTTACAAACAATTCACAAAACTATTTATAATATTAGTATAAGCTAGTACTTTAAACGCAACATAAAATACTATACCAAAAATCAGCAAACCACAGCACGCTCTGTGCGAGGAATATGTACGTGTCGAAAGTTTTATTAAATGTTGGTAACAATCAAAGTAATATGCCAGTAAGCTTATTTAGCCACGAGGCTTTTGCTACTTCATCAGGCGAACAAAGCTGCTGCCTTAATAAATGGTTTAAAAAACTACAAACTAAGCAACCTGCGCAAGAGGCGCCCCCTGTGGCGGTTGGACCTCGACTCAGGACGGTCGCTGGCGATGAGATTGAGGGATTATGACTTTTGCTTAGTAAACTGTGTGAAAATAACACTAAAAGAAATAAGAAGCACATCGGGAGCACCTGCTATCGGTACAGTGTGTTATACCCACTACAATATTGAGTTGCCGCATTTACGGAGCCATGGTTTCAAGCTAGCGTGGTATTAGTAGGTATAGACTATTACAAATATTAACCGATGCCCTCGTAGACCCGAAGTCCGAGAGGCTCGCGAACTGTAAAGTAGAGCGACAGTTGCACAAAACTCCCCTAAAATACTAAAAGTCATAATCCCTCAATCTCATCGCTAGTGACTGCCCTGAGCCGAGGTCCAAGCCCTAAAGGGGACGCCCTCTTGCGCAGATTGCTTAGTTTGTAGTTTTAAACTATTTATTAAGGCTCGAGCTCTGCTTTATGCCCGGTAAAGTAGCAAAAGCCTCGTGGCTTGGCATGTTGGCGTGGCAATGCGTGATGACTCGTCCTACTGTCGACTTTCGACCCTTTTACTCCCAACACCATGCAGAGAACCAATAAAAAGGTTTCACAGCGGCTGCACTCCCTCTCACTGAAAGTGCACCTTAATAAGAGGTTTGCACTCAAATCTCGTTCCTGTCCATCACCACCTTGAAAAAGAAAAACCTCAACTCCTACGTAAGTCCATACGAAATAAATAAAAAACAAATATTAATTAACAAATCAATAACCCAGATCATTGCCATGAAATCTAAACAAAAAAAAAACAAACAAATTAAAAACAAACACGCCACCACGTAACAACTGTCATTAGGCACTAATAATGCGCAGTTCACGAGTGGGGTCTACAAATTATACGTTACTACAAATTGTAATATCGAATTAATATACAGGTACAATTATCTTGTGCGAGCTTGATATTAAATAGGGGAGTCGTTATAGGTTTATTTGTTAAATTGATAGTGAAACAATATACCTATAAAAGCGGCCGTAGCGGCTTGTGATCTTGAGGTCGCCAGTTCGAACCCCACCCATTGCACTACCGACGTGAACTCACTCGTAACACAATCATTCTAGCTTAGCACGAGGGGTTAAGAATACTAGAAGACGGTAAACGTCTGCTAGTAATATTTTTAAAGAAAAAAAAAACGATACGAATAAATTACTTTGAAGTGTATGTTTGTAATTAAAAAATAACAAGATTTTACTCAATTAATGTATGTAGGGTACTTACAACAAAAATAAATAGTCTGTCTGTACCACAAGATTATGCTTAGGCTACAAGCCATGGACTTATATACACTATAAATAAACACTAGGGGACGAAATACCTATGGTCCCTAAGGTCATCGACAGATTTGTTCGCTTGTTTGTTTGCATTGAATAACCTCTGAAACGTGAACATCAGAATGACTGCCCAAAATAACCGATCAGCTTTAAAATATTACTTAAGTAAAATACTACTGGACCGATGAAAATATCACTTAAGAAGAGAGAGATAGAAGTAATATAGGCTAGATTTTATTATGTAGCTCCCATGGGAACAAGAATTCATCATCATCATCAGCCTGTATAACGTCCACTACTGAACATTGGCCTCCTCCCGCGGAAGAGCATTTGCCATAGTCACCACGCTTGGCAGGCGGGTTGGTGACAGTATTATGTTGGTTGTTACAGTCAAGAAAACGCTGCTGCCCGTTCCCTAGTATACTATATAAAATAAGTATGATGTATTGTTATAGATAATGTTATAACAATCGGGACCAATGGTTTAACGTGCTTTCCGAGGCACGGATGGTAGTCGCTCAACCAACCAGACCCGGAAGTAAATCTGAGAATTTACACAAAGATTTTTGTCCGGCGTGGAGATCGAACCCACGACCTCCGAGATTTAAAGCGAGCCAAATACCGCTACGCTACGTAGGTTGTAATTTTCAAGACATTTGCTAGCGCTTTAGCGCTGTAGTGGTATTTTCTCTAGGCCCGTTGAATCGAATCCTCGTGCAACAAGACTTAACCTTTATTCTGGAAAAGTGACTAATGAACAATAATTGCCAATTCCAAATATACCCTGTGTCAATAACAAATGGGAAGGGGAAGCTACCCTTTAATGCAATCAATATATAATTCGATAATAACACGTTGAGTAGTCATCGGTTCTTGTTTCTGCTCATGATATGGCAAATATTACTGTAATTAGCTAACTTGGTACCGCCTTAATTGAGGATTATTTTCTACATGAACGTATTGATGGGGGGCAGCCACTGTTAAACAATACTAGCCCTGGTTTAAAATATTATCATCATCATCATCATTTCAGCCGTAGGACGTCCACTGCTGGTTATAGGCCTCCCTCATAGATCTCCAGTTGTTACGGTTAGAAGCGGCGTGCATCCACCGTGATCCGGCGGCCTTAACCAGATCATCCGTCTATCTAGTAGGTGGACGTCCTACGCTACGCTTGCCGATCCGCGGTCTCCATTCGAGAACTTTTCGGCTTTTCGGGAAATGTTATACCTACCTACCATCTGAAAAATGGTAACATCATCATCATCATCTTCCTGCCCTGCTCCCATTATTTGTGGTCGGCACAGTTTGTCATCGTTTTCCATTTTTCCCTATTAGACGTCTCTTCCATACACACCTTTCTTACACATGTCTTCTTTCACACAGTCCATCCATCCTCGTTTTGGCCTGCCTCTTACATATCCCTTCATCTTCATATTCAGCATTCTTTTCGTCACAAGCATGTCATCCCTACGCATGAGGTGTCCATACCATCGTAAGCGATTTCTTCTCAATTTCCCTGTCACTGGCGCCACTTTCAGACTTCCTCTTATATACTTAGGTACTCTGAGAAATGGGAACATCTGTCGAAATGTTTCTGTACTATTACATTTCCCAAATTATATAGTAACCTTCAACCTGTCTTAACCTTCTATTACAGTAGGTATAATAGGCTAGTTGACACATATGAATAATGTTACAATGATGTTTTTTCTAAAAGTATTGTCATATGGAACCTTAATATAATAATTTCTGATCAAAAACCTTGAATTTGAAAATGATTTCTTTTGTCTATGTCTTTAACTTCCTAAACCTCTATCAGCCATTTTGTGCAGTCATACATCTCGTTAAAAAACATGAACGCGATACTTTACTATTACACTTTCTGAGTCATGACGTCATAGATCTCGAACACAGATAATGTATATAGACCAACATGGCTGACATCGTTTTCATCTCTAAATGTCAAGCCAATTTTAAAATATTTATTTAAGTGTTTTCTAGATCTGAGATAAATGCCATATTTTTTTTCTTGAACCAGTAAAACCATTCTTAACCATATATATATTTTTTTAAGTGTCGACTCATACCGTAGGTATAATTAGAAGAGGAGCACCGGGGTTTTGGTGGGTAAACCCTCTCCTCCTGGTATGAGTAGCATACCATTGCGATGGAGAGGGTTGAGTCTAACATATCCTCGCTGCGGCAAAGAGTATGCGTAGGTTATGGATTTCCTCCAAGAAAAAAATGTAGGTAATTAGATACCAACTTATTTAAATTTAACGATAGGTTTTGTCGCAGCACAACAATTTTAGTAAATGACAATACATTTTCGAAACGCTTAACTTACAAAATTAATTAACAGCTCGTATTACTTATAACTCACAACAAATTACCCAAACAAATCAACCATCCGCGACCATTTTGTACTTCCAAATTCGAATATTTCAATTATTTTTCTTAAAGTGACAAAATGGCGTCGCACCGTTCCGTTCCACGCAATAAATCTTGACATTATTAATTATCCTGTTTAATGTGACCAGTACGAGAGGTCTCTCTTTATTTGTTGGATATTATTTATTTATAGCGGACCACCCTTAATGGATGTTTTGTTACGTTTATGATGGATAAATTGTGGGGTACTTTTTTGATATTTGTAGACGGTTTAGTTGAGTAAGTTCGCCTTTTGGTTTTTATCTTAAAATAAACTAACCTATGTTTTCCTATAAGAGTCCTAAGAGGCGACTAAATTTCTTACTGATGGATGTGTTCATATGTTATGTATTGGTTACTTGTCATCTTACGCGTGGTGATTATGGCAATATCTCTTAACAATCCTGCAAAGATATGTAAAGCAGTGCCGGATTAGCCATATAGCAAGAGTAGCAAATACTGCCCTGCGTTGAAATGGGGGGGCCCCCCAAGGATTTGGGGGCGCCGGCCCAACAATAGTTATAGGGGCCCCATTATCCTAATGTGCCCAGGGCCTCTAATAGGTGAAAGACGGCCCTGATCATCTTACCAAGATAGTATAGGTATCTTAGTAAGTGAAGTCGCGTACCTTAGTTAAGTAGGTATAAGAAGACATCTCGCCGCCTACCACCCTAGGCTCGGCCTCGGGGAGTGGGGGACATGGGCCCCGCTTCCTTCGAGGCTGACCCATGAGGAGTAGGGACGCCTCTACACTCCGAGCGTCCCTATAATTGGGCAAATGGGCCGCTGTAAGTATGGCCCTGAAGATCCCGCGGTACCATATTGGCCGCGGGTGCCGTCGGGGGTCGGATTGCTCATGCGTACCCGGTTCCCAGCAACGGCGGATCGAAGGAGTGTCCGGGAGGTTTTAGTGGTGAAGAATCCTCTCCTCGTGTTATAAGTTAAGCATACCACGCTATGGAGAGGGCGAGTCCCACATATCCCACCGCCAGCGCGCGAATACGCTGCAGCGGCAGTGGGAAGGCGTCAAAGCATATAAACCCGAACAAAAAAAAAAATTTAGAAGACATAACTACATATATTTAACTTCTTAAACTTCAACAGCCCTTACCTATACGTCCACTAGTGAACATTGGCTTCTTCTGTATGGACCTTGACATGATATATCATCATCATCAGCCCGTATAACGTCCACTGCTGAACATGGGCCTTCTCCCGAGGGAGGGTATTTGCCATAGTCACCACGCTTGGCAGGCGGGTTGGTGACCGCAGTATTATGTTGTAACACACAAGGAAACGCTGCCGTTCCTTGATATATGATTATTATAGATGATGTTGTAACAATCGGGACCAACGGCTTAACGTTCTTTCCGGGGCACGGAGGGTAGTCCTTCAACCAACCAGACCCAGAAAGGAATCTAAGAATTTACACAAAGATTTCCTGTCCGGCGTGGGGATCGAACCCACTACCTCCGAGATTTAAAGCGAGCCAAATACCGCTACGCTACGGAGGTTGTCATGCTATATTATATTATAAATACAAAACAGACACGAGTTTTTGCTACGTTTTGTGTTACTGTCGCTCTACTTTATAGTTCGAGGGTCTCTCAGATTACGGGTTGGAATCTTCTAGACTTCCAATGCCCGAGGGCATTGGAAGATTCTTCCAAAAGGTCGGCAGTCCGATAGAAATGCCCTTTCTCCGGCGGGTCGGATCGAGTGTTTTCTGTGTAGTGGAGTTAGATTTTTTGTTTTTTCATACTTAGGTAGCCACGAGGCTTTTGCTACTACTTTACCGGGCATAAAGGCGAGCAGAGCTCAAGCCTTAATAAATGGCTTAAAAAACTAACTAAGCAACCTGCGTAAGAGGGTGCCCCCTGTGGGACTTGGACCTCGGCTCAGGGCGGTCGCTGACGGGGAGAGTGAGGGCATATGGCTTTTAGTTTTGTTTAGGGGAGTTTTGTACAATTGTCGCTCTACTTTACAGTTCGCGGGCCTCTCAGACTTCGGGTCTACGGGGGCATCGGAAGTTTTCCACTAAGACGGTAAATAAGCGGGTGAAACCGCATGATTCAGTTAGTAATTGTAATAGAGCTACACAATTTCCCAATTTCCTAAGCCACTCGAACCGCCAACACTGTCAAATTGTCAACACAACATCAAAGCGAGGGGAGCTCACACAACGCTGGTCGATATTAATGGAACGTCATTTTATGCGCAAGTAAAACGGAACGGAAGCCACGCCCCTTCCGCCGCTGTCACGATGACAGCGCGCCAAATTACTTGTCAAAGATTAGTTTGTGGTTTGTGTTTATTTTTTTTAGGAGTAAGGAGTTTACCTATTTACTAATATAAATTGAAAACATGGCATTCCCGAGTAAATAATTAGTGTAAGGGCTTATTTTTAAATTGTCAGATAAGAATAACTTCATACACAGAGACCATTCTATCCGACGCTCCTGAACATGGGCCTCCTCCCGAGGGAGGGTATTTGCCATAGCCACCACGCTTGGCAGGCGGGTTGGTGACAGCATTATTATGTTGTACCACACAAGGAAACGCTGATGCCCGTTCCTTGACATACGATTATTATACGAGTAGATGATGTTATAACAGTCGGTACCAACAGCTTAACGTGCTTTCCGAAGCACGGAGGGTAGACCTGCAACCAACCAGACCCGGTAAGAAATTTTATAATTTACAAAAAGCGGCGTAGGGGTAGCGTAGGGGGCGTAATGTTACTTGGATAATTACAATTTTAATTTGTTTTTGAATGAAAACGCAAACAAAATTCATATGAAGACAATCGATTGGTAAATTGTGAATGCCAACTAAACAATAAAAGTAACTGGACCAAAACTTCTTGGACATCCCATCTGATGCCATCCGATCTGGTCTTCTTAGTTGGGGCGTATTGGATCCGGTGGTAGCACTAAAGCGCGTTCGTCGATATACTTATGGTCCGTCTAAATAATAACACACTCAAGGGACAGAACTTATATTTAATCATAGATATATAGGGTGACTGGTAATTAGTGACCGATACCTAAACACATGATTGTGCTCATGATAACAAACAACTTTTACTATGGCACCAAACCTGAAATCGCGAAATAAAAATCAGCTGCTCCCTACCATGTTGACGAGTTATGTGAACATGAATGTATGGAACAGCTGATTTTTTTTTCGCGATTTCAGTTTTGGTGCCATAGTAAAAGTTGTTTGTTATCATGAGCACAATCATGTGTTTAGGTATCGGTCACTAATTACCAGTCACCCTATATAATAGTATTAGGTTTACGTGAATAAAAACTTTTTTATTTTATTGTTATTTTTAAGAGATTGTAGATAACTTATTTACCTATATTAACTATCCGGTTGTACTCACGATTTGTCAACATCGGATATGTCCGACTAGTTTAGTTAGCCTTGCGACGAGTCGACCACACCTTGAGAATGGACCTCGGGATGGTCTCGAAACTAGTCGGACATAACCGATGATGACAAACCGAGAGTACAACCGGATAGTTAATACAAATATGTGTACCACTCACGAAAGTATTAGTTCTATAATAGCTAGATAACTTATTCTATTGTTAACTTAAGTGTATATCTAATATATGGCCATGTTTACCCTCTGGCTAATAGTTACGGCTAAACTTTCCGCACGATCCGGAAACTATTAAGAATTACACATTTGTTACAAATAGTCCGGAACTCCGACCGTGGATAAGGGGTCCTTCAGATCGGGGAAGAAATGTTTAGACCGTGGTTGCATTTTTACAAATATTATCTAGGCTGGATTTTTGCTCGACTTTATGCCCGGTGAAGTAGCAAAAGAAAACAACCTCGCTCGTTTTCACCCGCGTTACATAAATAATCTATTTATCATTGAAATAATGTATTAAACTGAACCAGTAGTTCTTAAAATTAGCGTGTTTAAACAAACGAACCTATTCTTAAGCTTTATATATTAGTATTAGCTGCGCCCCGCGGTTTTACCCTCGTTACTCTGCTCCAGTGGGTCGGAGCGTGATATTTTGTAGCCTATATGTTAATCCAGCGTATTACCTATCCCGGTGCAAAATTTTCGCCACTTCCGTTCAGTAGTTTTGGCGTGAAAGAGTAACAAACATCCATCCATCTATACTTACAAACTTTCGCGTTTATAATATTAGTACGACTAGTTTCCGGCTATCTAGGCTAGAAACTAGTTTTAACTCCCCTAAACTAAAAGCCATAATCCCTCAATCTCCCCGTCAGCGGCCGCCCTGAGCCGAGGTCCAAGTCCTACAGGGGACGCCTTCTTGCGCAGGTTGCTTAGTTTTTAGTTTTTAAACCATTTATGTAGGCTGGAGCTCTGCTCGTCTCTATGCCCGGTGAAGTAGCAAAAGCTCGAAGCAAACTACAAATTTTCGTCCGAAAAAATAAAAAACGCGCGCACGGTTTCAACCGCGTAACTCCGGTTCCCGTAAGAACTTCGTAATTAAATAGTCTATAGCCTTCCGCGATTAATAATCTATTTATCATTGAAATATTTTTTTTTATTGAACCAGTAATTCCTGAAATTTGCGTACCTATGTCCTATCCCAGTTCTAATTTTCGGTAGATTTGGCGTGAAAGAGTAACAAACGTCCATCCATCCATCCATCCATACTTACAAACTTTCACGTTTATAATATTTATTAGTAGGATAAAAATAATTTAAACGGTCCTTCTCATATTCGAAGCAAATCTGTAAGGGCTTACACAAGATGTCTATCCGAATATATTTGAAAGCGTTATGACGTTTGGACCGGGGATGCGACGGAGTTAAGTGGCGTAACGTCGACAGATCGATAGAACCGTTCTCATCCCTCGAGTTGTGTTTTTTTTATTATTAAACTAGCGGCCCGCCCCGGCTTCGCACGGGTGGACTTTTATACCCTACCCCTGCCCTACCCTACCCCTACCCCTACCCTACCCTACCCCTACCCTACCCCTACCCTACCCTACCCTACCCTACCCTACCCTACCCTACCCTACCCTACCCCTACCCAAAAGTATCCTATGTCCTTCTCCCAGTTCTTAGCTACCTCCCTACCAATTTTCAACCAAATCGGTTCAGCCGTTCTTGAGTTATAAATAGTGTAACTAACACGACTTTCTTTTGTTTTTAAAATGTATTCTGCTATTCGGGACGGAAACAAATCCAACAAATCAAAAACCATGGCAATCGGTCCAGCCGTTCTCGAGTTATAAGTGTTGTAACAAACACGACTTTCTTTTATATATATAGATACGTTTTTTTTTTTTGTTTGGCCTTACGTAGGTAGCCGTGAGAGTAGATTACGTAGGTAAAATATGGTCCGTAGTAGCCGTAGAACAATTTCTATGGTAATTTACGCACTAGATCCGAGATCCGTCATCCGATTTCTTACAAAATTTCTATACCAATATTTTCACGGGTTCGGATCGGATTCGGATCGGACATAGTGCGAAATCGCTCTGAGGCTTTTGCTACTTCACCGGGTATAAAGGCGAGCAGAGCTCCAGCCTTAATAAATGGTTTATTAACTATAAACTAAGCAACCTGCGCAAGAGGGTGTCCCCTGTGGGGCTTGGACCTCGGCTCAGGGCGGTCGCTGGCGACGAGATTTAGGGATTATGACTTTTAGTATTTTAGGGGAGTTTTGTGCAACTGTCGCTCTACTTAACAGTTCGCGGGCCTCTCGGACTTCTGGTCTACGAGGGCATCGGATGAATAATTTCTACATTCACATTAGTTTAGTTTCGTCGTTTGGTTTCCGGCACCGCTCCATATTTTTCTATGGGTGTCATAACAGGCTTAGGTTGGAGCTCTGCTCGCCTTTATGCCCGGTGAAGTAGGTAGCTAACAACCTCCGTAGCGTAGTGGTATTTGGCTCGCTTTAAATCTCGGAGGGTTCGATCCCCACGCCGGACAAGAAACTCTGTAAACTCTAAGATTTCTTTCCGGGTCTGGTTGGTTGAGGGACTACCCTCCGTGCCTCGGAAAGCACGTTAAGTTGGTCCCGATTGTTATAACATCATCTACAATAATCGTATATCAAGGAACAGGCAGCAGCGTTTCCTTGTGTGTTACAACATAATACTGCGGTCACCAACCCGCTTGCCAAGCGCGGTGACTATGGTAAATGTTCATCAGTGGACCTTGTAAGGGCTGATGATAAAGTCAACACAGTTAGTAAATTCCCAAGTGCATGAGCTGTCTTAAAAAAAGACTAATTAGTTACCTACTTGTTAATTAGGATGCACATAATTATAAGTTGACATGTTAGACACATCATAAAAGGCCCATTAGTGTAGTGTTGATAGTGTGGGCATAATTATATGAAGCATGTACTGTACCTCCCACTACTGCAACTCCTGTAAGCCAGGATCAACAATGGCACACACTGGAAATGGCAATGAGCACCGAGGCTCACCAAGTCCCGGGAAAAAGGTAGCCTTCGGATCCTCAACGAATTTAATCAGAAAGAGGTTAGGAGGAGTAAGAAAGAGACAGTGATTTGGAGGAGTAAGAAAGATAAAGAACTTAGGAGGAGTAAGGAAGAGAAAGAGATTAGGATGAGTAAGGAAGAGAAAGATTAGGAGGAGTAAGAAAAAGAAAGAGATTAAGAGGAGTAAGAAAAAGAAAGATATTAGTAGGAGTAAGAAAGAGAAAGAGATAAGGTGGAGTAAGAAAGAGAAAGATGTTTGGAGGAGTAAGAAAGACTTAAGTTTTCACTTAAATGAAGCATGTATAATTAATAAAAAGCAGGTAGATACCTATACCAGGGTACGGGGGACAGTGTTACAACATAATACTGCGGTCACCAACCCGCCAGCTAAGCGTGGTGACTATGGCAAAACGTTCCTTAGGGAGATGGCCTATGTTCAGCAGTGGACGTTATACGAGCTGATGATGATGATGAAGGTATACTGAAGTATGTATCCTTATTTCCTTTGGTCACGCCATCATGCGTGAACCCCTGGACCGATTTTGCTAATAATTTGTTTGTTGTGTGTGTTATTGTCTAGAATATGTTCTAATGAAAGAAAAAAATAAGAAAATTGCGCGGAAAATCACATTATTAGTGCGAAGCTATATTTTAAGACGAGGTTCCCACGGGATCGGGATCTAAGCGAGTGAAATCGCGCGTGACAGCTAGTATGTAATAGAATTTAACAAAAACACATTTAATTATTTTTTGTATTTCTGTCGGTCTGTGTGTTTGTATTCCGACTAATCTCCAAAACGGTAGTACCGATTTAGATGGAATTTTCATTGTTGACGCGGACGTAGTTAAGTAAAACGGATTAATTTCCTTATTTTAAACAGTTACCTTATATAAATTGATTATAAGAACATATTATACCTATTTAAGTTTTCATAACATCACACATATTGTATGTTCCTGTATTTTGTTGTGTTGTATTATTTTTTCAACTAACAAAGACATTATTTTAATCTGTAACAATAAATAAAACTACACCCACTCTTCATTGCAATAAATATTTTATTCTTATACAATAGAGTCTAATCTCGTCTACACGTCATAAGAAAAATAATTTTTCATATCAATATGATATTAGTTACGGATTTAAAGTGCACTCTACCGATTTGACGTGACGTTTTGAAAGGAGAACGAATTGTACCGTTAAAGGCTAAATTGACGTAAGCGACATACAAAGCACACAGAAATATCTACTTTATGTTTAAAGTCATATGGTATATAACTCAATATCGTCAATAGTGTCGCTTAAGTAATTTAGGATTTAGCGCCTCGATATATTTATTATAATATAACACCCATGGGGGTTAAAAGTTCGAATTACAAATTTGCAATTCATAAACAATGTTTTAGAATGTTTTGTTGAGTGATTCGAAGTTTGAATTTGTTAGTGGTGTTTATGGGCTGTCATTTGAAAGTGACAGTTGATGGCTTATTTTTTTTGCGCCATTTATGAGGCCGTCGTTAGTGGAAGTTGAGACATAAAGTTTATTTTCTATCTTTTTTTTTTATTTTTTTTATATTTCCAGCAGAGTTTTTGAGTTTTCTACTAGTATTCTTGTTAACCCCTCGTGCTAAGCTAAAATTCTTGTGTTACGAGTGGGTTCACGTCGATAGTGCGTGGGTAGGGATCGTTCCGGCAACCACATGATCGCAAATCCGACGCCCTAGCCATTGGGCTACGACCTAACGACCGCTTAATTTGAAAAAGAATGGACCAGGATATGAAATAATTAAATATTTAAATTATAATAAAATTTTCATTTTTTCATGCTTTATGGTTTCCGGTTTAAAGTGGACCTCCACATATCATAGCTTATAAATAAGCTGCAGCAACTATCAGCTCATAGCTAATTACCATTACTGCGATCACCGATCCGCCTGCCAAGCGTGGTGATTTTGGCAATATCCCTCAACGCCTCAGGCTTGACAAGATTTGTTAAGAAGAGGCAGAGGAGGGCTGTGGCAGTTGTTTTTTTTTTGTCGTGGCGCAAATAAAGTTTTGTGGCGCAAAATAGTCAAGCTGTGATTGATATAGGATGATTCATGTTAATTTATATCATTAACATAATAATATGCAAATTCATATAATAGTTGCTAATAATAGGCAGGACGATTTTCCATTAGTATTCATCATCAGCCCGTATGACGTCTACTGCTGAACATGGGCCACCTCCCGAGGGAGGATATTAAATTGCCATAGTCACCAAGCTTGGTGACCGCAGTATTATGATGTACCACACAAGGAAACGCTGCTGGCCGTTCCTTGCTTTACGATTATTATAGATGTTATTATAATAATCGGGACCAACGGCTTAACGTGCTCTCCGAGGCACAGAAGTGCCTCAAACAATCAGACTCGGAAATAAATTTGAGAATTAACACAAAGATTTCCTGTCCGGCTTGGGATCGAACCCACGACCTCCGAGATATAAAGCAAGACAATTACCGTTTACGTCCTCTTAACAAACTTTGGAAAGCCAGGGTCGTTGAGGGATATTGCCATAATCACCACGCTTGGCAGGCGGATTGGTCGCAGTAAGATGGTAGATAACTTTGTCAACAAAACAACACAAAACTCCCCTAAAGAAACTTAATGCCATAATCCCTCAATCTCCCCATCAGCAATCGCCCTGAGCCGAGGTCCAAGTCCCACAGGGGACGCCCTCTTGCGCAGGTTGTTTAGTTTGTAGTGTTTAAACCATTTATCTAGGCTGGAGCTCTGCTCGCCTTTTTGCCCGGTGAAGTAGCAAAAGTCTCAGGGTGTGAAAAAAAAAAAGCACTGCTATATTTCAAGCTGAAAAAAAAAAGAAAAAAAAACCACACGGAAAAGTAGATATGCAATTAAAGAACTTATGAGTATCTTCCCATCTTAATTAAAAACAATTAGACAAGTACCCAAAATTAAATTAGCCACAATAAATAAACTTCAAATGAGATTAAAAATTATCCGTCGACAACGCGTGTCATTTACGCATCGTTAATGAACGAAAATTACGCCGAAAAAAAATAAACCGTTTCAAACTTCGAACGCTAACCGTCCAATCACAACGCCCGCTTTTGATTGCAGGGCGTGACGCCGTTCATTACTCACGGAGACTACACAAGCAGTAGCTGACAAACATATATCTATCTCTCTCTTTTGTACGCAAAAACGAAGAGTGCTCCAACTAATTTGATTTTCGAACGCAATTTGCACGGACCGTTTGGCTCTTCACAGGATGTTTTAATATTTAGCGTAATGGCCATATTAACTTTGTTATGAATGAGATGATTATATTTGTGTAGATTTATTCTACGTCTGGGGTGCAGTAATGGCGCGAATGGCAGGATTTTCGATGCGTATTGATGGCGGGAATTCTATTTGGTTAAATTACAAGGATTGTTGTGTCTCAGTAATTTTATTATGCTCGATAGTTATGTTAAGTGATATTTATAGTGTATTTTGTTCATTTGGGGTGTTTAAGAGATGTGGTACATTAGTTTTGCGTTTAGGGATTCTGTTTGTAATTTTATATGTTGATAGATATTATAAAGCTAAGTAGATAGTACTAGTTACCTAGTTAAGTTAAGTACCTCCTACAGAATTAGTAAGTAGGTACCTATTAAGTTATGATAAATATCAAATGGTTTAATTATGTAGAGACAAAATTAAATATAACTATTTCATTACCATCATATCAACAACTTTTAGGACATAGACTAAAACATTTTTTTATTAATTTACACAGCCATCTTCCAGTTTTATGAATCCAAGTACCTACTTATTTTTTTATTTATAGATTCCTTATGGAAAATACTTTAAGAAATTAAAATATTTATAACTTAATGATGACAAGGCTTGGGCTAAGATGGGATTATAAAGTGGTAAACTTTTTAAGATTGTATATTTTGAAAATTCTTGTTACAATTGATTATTAATTTGTAACTTTAATTTGGTCTGAGTTTTAATATCAATAATTAGCAAATTATCCGCGATTTACCCGCGTCACTCTGCTCCATAAGGTCCGAGCGTCTTATTTTGTAGTCTATATGTTAATCAAGCTTATTAACTATCCCCATGCAAAGTTTCAGTCAAATCCATTCAGTAGTTTTTGCGTGAAAGAGTAACAAACATCCATCCATCCATACTCACAAACATTCGCGTTTATAATATTAGTAAGGATATGTAAGTGAGTCATCATCATCATCAGCCCGTATTACGTCCACTGCTGAACATGGGCCTCCTCCCGAGTGAGGGTTTTGCCATAGTCACCACGCTTGGTAGACGGGTTGGTGACCGCAGCATAATGTTGTGCCACACAAGGAAACGCTGCTGCCCATTCCTTGATATACGATTATTAAAGATGATGTTATAACAAAAGGGACCAACGGCTTAACGTGCTTTCCGAGGCACGGAGGGTAGTCCCTCAACCAACCAGACCCGGAGAGAAATCTTAGAATTTACGCAAAGATTTCTTGCCCGGCGTGGGAACCCACGACCTCCGAGATTTAAAGTGAGCCAAATACCGCTCTACGGATGTTGTAAATGAGTGGTTAAGCGAAATAGTAATAGATAGTAAGACAGACATAATTGCTGTCGCGTTTATAATATTAGTAAGGCTACGCATTAGCATACATAAAGGATTCCTATTCAATTATTAAGTATGAGTAATGATCGAATAGCTTTGTATGTAGGGTTGCCACCATTTTTTCTGTTTTATATAGTAATTTTTACAAAAAGTTGCTAAATATATAGTAGGTACTTTTGGGAAATTCAGAAAAAAAATAGTACCTACACATTAATTTTGAATAATTTTTCCACTCAAGGGTGTTTTTTTCGGCCTCCGATGATTTTTCATTGTTTTCATATTCCGCACTGAGGGTGCGGTCTAAATATTTAAATGGGTTGAATTTTAGTTAAGCAAAAAAATATATGTCGGAGAAGGGTTCCCAACAAGCTCCGGAATAGAACCGTTTTCGTTCATGGCGGTAATATTTTAAATAAAATACACACACCAATATATTTTAAATGTTCTTTATAATGTTAATCACAATCACCAACACTTAAGTAATTACACAAGGTATATATAGTTTCCGTTACGAAGATGTCGTGTTCTCTTGACGAAGGCTCGAGCAAAAGTGGTGCGTACAATATAACTGCGTCCTCCGCTTGATATTGAATTTGACATCTCCGTCCAGACGTCAAATTATTCAACTGACGGCTAGATGTCAATGGCAATGGCTTTGCTGATAATGCCTTGCCGACGCGACTTATAGTATACTTTTTGTACTATTTTTGTATAATAAACGAATTAAACGATATTTATTCAGCACTTAGGTATTTACATACACTTGCACTTGTCAGTTATACACAATTAAATATGATTAATATAATTAAATACAAAAATAATATAATTAGCTAATGACTTGTCTGTCAGTCCAGCGTCACGTCATATGTATAGTTACAACAATAATTACCTCTTTAATCAAAATCTTAATATAATTTAGCTCTATAGAAAGAGGCTCGTCTTTAAACAATATTTTTACGTATAAGCGACACACGCCTGAGGGCACCCTTAATGGGCTAGGACCACGGCTCAGGGCATCGCTAATGCTATGAGAAATATTACTGTAACAATAATAATATAAAAAAGAGGGAGTGATCACTGGCACGGACTACAGGCACTGGATCATCGGATTGGGACAGGGGGCCAACGCGGTCCTCGGTCTGTCCGGCGAGGAGCCTAGCCTAGCTAACCTACAGGTTTCTCTAGCTACCTAAGTGGACGGATATATAGTATACATTCGACTGAAATATAGTACGATACTATATAATATAGTACAGCTATTTGTATAGTTCTTATTGTTGTTAACGAAAGGACATGAATAAAATAACTCTGATAGATTTTTTTCTTTAGATACAATACAATTTGTTTTGTTCTTTTTAATTACACATTAATATGTAGGAAGGACTACCTCCGTAGCGTAGCGGTATTTGGCTCGCTGTAAATATCGGAGGTCCTGGGTTCGATCCCCACGCCGCGCGCCGGACAGAAATTCTTTGTGTAAATTCTAAGATTCCTCTCCGGGTCTGGTTGGTTGAGGGACTACCTTCCGTGCCTCGGAAAGCACGTCAAGCCGTTGGTCCCGATTGTTATAACATCATCTATAATAATCGTATATCAAAGCCGGGCGCCATTTTTAAGGCTGGATTAAGTTTTATTTAAAAACTGAATGCATTAGCCATGTTATAGCCATTTTCTGTATATTACCTACCGTGCCCCGCGGTTTTACTCGCGTTTCTCTGCTTCTCTGCTCCAGTGGATTGGAGCGTGATGTTTGGTAGCCTATATGTTAATCCAGTATATAACCTACCTCGGTGCAAAATTTCGGCCAATTCCGTTCAGTAGTTTTGGCGTGAAAGAGTAACAAACATCCATCCATTCTTACAAACTTTCGAGTTTTTAATAATAGTAGGATATCATTCATTATTATAATAATTTTCTTAGATATGTTAACGCAATGTAAATGAATGAATGATAAGAACAAATTATTGATCTACGTTACTAATATAAATTTCATTTCTATGAACACACTTCATCATCATCATCATCAGCCCGTATAACGTCCACTGCTGAACATGGGCCTCCTCCCGAGGGAGGGTACCTACTGCCATAGTCACCACGCTTGGCAGGCGGGTTGGTGACCGCAGTATAATGTTGTACCACACAAGGAAACGCTGCTGCCCGTTCCTTGATATACGATTATTATAGATGATGTTATAACAATCGGGACCAACGGCTTAACGTGCTTTCCGAGGCACGGAGGGTAGTCCCTCAACCAACCAGACCCGGAAAAAAATCTTATAATTTACACATAGATTTCTTGTCCGGCGTGGGGATCGAACCCACGACCTCCGAGATTTAAAGCGTGCCAATTACCGCTACGCTACGGAGGTTGTCACATGAACACACTTGCCAACTGTGAATTACTTAAAGTTTAATTTACTTGTGTTTTGTGAAGGAGCTGAAACTGACCAATCTATTAACAACGCGTTTCTATAAATACTTAAATCAGACATCCAATGCTTCCCTAACTGTTTTAAAACAATACAAATGCCAATTATTTATCAAGCAAGAACAATAGGTAGCGGTTTGTAATAAAAATACGTCATCAACGACAATAATGACCTATTGTTCTAAGTGCAAATAGTGCATGCGATATACGTTTCCCATTTGGGATTAAGTAGTGGGAATTGAGAACGAGAACTGACTGGGAAAAATGTTTTAAACACTTAAAAGCATTTTTTTTAATCAGGCTTTCCGTACGCTGTTGAACATGGGCCGATAACGGACTGCCTGAAGCCAGGGTCGTTGAGGTATATTGCCATAATCGAAACGCTTGGCAGGCGGATTGGTGATCACAGTAAGATGGTGAGTATCCTTGAGTTGATAGATGCTACTGCCCATCCATCAGTATGTCCCTTAGTCGCCTCTAACGACACCTGTGGGAAGTCATAGCGTGGTATATTTTAAGATTCGGGGTTTGCTTACTGTCAAGTAAAGATATATTAAGTAGGTATGATATATTTAAAGGTCAAATAAAGAGATATTAAGTAGGTATAATTATATCTGTACAACAATCCCCGTAGCGTGGCGGTATTTGGCTCGCTTTAAATCTTTAGAATTTAAAAGAGGACGTGGTTTCGATCCATATTTGTACATTTAGACAAATATTAAAGATGATTAACAAAGCTTTTCTATAAATAAATCATACTTAGAGGTAATACCTACTTCCCTAACTGTTTTAAAACAATACCTATAATTTAATAAGCAAAAATAATAGGTCTGTAGCGATTAGCATTACAAAATAAATCATCATGATCTATTGTTCTAGGAGTGTCAAGTTCAAATAGTGATGCCATATACGTTTCCCATTTGGAATTAAGTGGTGAGATTGTGGTCGTTGAGAACCATTTGCTTTTTTATTCGCAGTTTAAATAGTATCGAATAAAGAGACAGTAATATAGTAACTAGGATAATTATTGTATTTTTCAATTTCAGTAAAACAAAAACCAAATTATAAATATGTTTCCTTTAACTTTACTCTTTGTCTGTGTTTCAAATAATTTACCTTAGGTAGGTATATTTGTTCAACAACCTCCGTAGCGTAGCGGTATTTGGCTCGACTTGAATCTCGGAGGTCGTGGGTTCGATCCCCACACCGAACAGGAAATCTTGGTGTAATTTCTTAAATTTCTTTCCGGGTCTGGTGGTTTGAGGGACTACCCTCCGTGCCTCGGAAAGCACGTTAAGCCGTTGGTCCCGATTATTATAACATCATCTATAATAATCGTATATCAAGGAACGGGCAGCAGCGTTTCCTTGTGTGCTACCACATAATTCTGCGGTCACAAACCCGCCTGCCAAGCGTGGTGACTATCGCAAATACCCTCCCCCGGGAGGAGGCCCATGTTCAGCAGTGGACGTTGTACAGTCTGATGATGATGATTATGATATTTGTTCAATAGGTTTATTTAATTACTTTTAAATACATTCCATACATGTAGGCAAAGCCCGTGTTTTGAGTGCGACAAAAAATAACTATAGAGAATGTTCTTTCTCCTAGGGGTGTAATAGACAGGCAATCATATGACATCCGTTCGCGGCTGTCTAAGGTAAAGTTTTTTTTATGTCTGTAAAACGTTTATACAGACATTAAAAAAACATTCAAATTAAGAACCTCCTCCGTTTTTGAAGTTGGTTAAATACTAAACGACAACCGTGCGTGTGATGCAATAATTGGATGTTACCTATTTTTTTTTTTAATAGAGTATAATAAAATATGAACATTAAAGGAAACCTTCCATATCTATCCAAAACAATATCACAGAACTAAGTGACTCCTAAAACCACATATCATAGTTATCTACAATTTATAGCGGTGCCATAAATTATCTTACACCAGTACTTCGGTGGTTAGAGCCACAATCAATTTAGAGGGTGCAGAGTGACGGGAGGGGACAAATTGCTCACTAATGACCATCGTGCTGGGTTTAGTCTACTTGTGTACGAGAAAAATGAGTAACCAAAAGTAAAAAATCTAGTTATAATTATTATAAATCAACTAACTTCGAGATGCACTGGCAGAGACCGGGCTCGATTTCCACCCAAGACAATTTATTAGTTTATTAGTGTGAACCACAGTTTTTATTTTTTATTATTTTTAGTTAGTCCCGAGGATTTTGCTACTTCACCGGGCATAAAGACGAGCAGAGCTCCAGCCTAGATAAATGGTTTAATTTAAACACTACAAACTAAGCAACCTGCGCAAGAGGGCGTCCCCTGTGGGACTTGGACCGCGGCTCAGGGCGGTCGCTGGCGGGGAGATTGAGGGATTATGGCTTTTAGTTTAGGGGAGTTTTGTGCAACTGTCGCTCTACTTTACAGTTCGTGAGCTTCTCGGATTTCGGGTCTGCGAGGGCATCGGAAGGTTCTTAGGAAACTAAGGGTCGGGAGGGCGAGGGGGGACAGTTGTTCTGAGTGTTCGTGAATTGAGTGTTAGATATAACATCCCTTGCGACACAAGGATTATCTTCCATAGTGCGGGTAATGTCTTGAAAAAAAAACTCTCATCTATTATAAATCTACGTATTTCAAATTGACTAAAGTTTATATGAAATACTGCCACTTAAACTTGTTGTTTTTAACTTATGTGTTTATTAATCTACATAGTTCAATTTTAGTTATATAGCTTCACGCGGGTGCATATTTCTAGTAAAAAATATAGCCTATATTAATATAATTACTCAGGGATGATGTAGCATTCTAATGGTGAAATGTTGTAGAAACGATGTTCTTGCTTCTCTTGCCCACAATCAGACCTACTTCTGATGGGAAAATTACATGTATCACCTTCTGACGAATTAAAAAAAATATTCTTGCCAGCAAATTGTACGACCATAAACAAATGCAGATTATAAGTGAGCTAACAATCCATCCTATGACGTCCTCTTGAAGCCGCTCTCATCGCGGTTACTCTTTTTCTATTTTTAAAAGCCAGACAGACGAACTAACCGACTGATAAAAATTAATACACAATTAGCTCTAGAAAATATTATGTCATTATCGTGTGATTATCACACATATCTACCCTTAATTAGATAGCACTAGCTTCCCGCGCGAGGTTTCACCCGCGTAACTCCCGTTCCCGTGGGAACTTCATAATTAAATATAGCCTATGTCACTCAGGGTGAATGTAGCTTTCCAATGGTGAAAGAATTTTTGAAATCGGCACAGTAGTTTTTTATTCATTACAAACATACACACACATAAAAATATAAAAATACAAATCTTTCCTTTTTTTAATATTTGTACTTATAGATAAGTTTATTGGACTTTTATAGATACCTTAATTGTTTCACGGAATTCACCAAAAAGATTTCCCTACCTATCTAAGAGCATAGTTTTAATTGTGTCAGTTAAAAATCATCAGAAGAATAAATTTCAATGATGGCACAATTATATAGTACCTACTCCTGTCAAGATTAAAATGTTTTATCAAGCGATAAAAAGGCCCTATTAAGCATAAGGTAATAATAGTTAATATAGTAACTTCTAATAATGTTAATATAGAATCTCCTTAGTATTCAAATGGAACTAAAATAAATAAATTGTAGCTAAACATCTAATTTAGAATTTGAAATCGTCTTACAAGATCAACAAGCATTAATAGTTACTAATAGCTCGCAACACAATCATAGCATTCCAACTAAAACTGAAAAACATTCAAGCCAGTCCATACCAAACACGGCACAAAACGATGATTCTTAAACCAAGTGCTGACATAGACAAAACATTTTGATCACCACCAATTACCACTGTACACTGCCTCCACAAATATACTACCGCCATCTCTTTTTCACTTGTGTAAATATGGGCTACCATCCCTTTTCCGCATTATACAAAAGTGTTCTTAATCATTTATTACTTAGTAACTAAAGGCTTTATTTGAAAATAGAAGCACTGAATTAAAAATCCTGGAACGCTTAAGTTAAGGCTTAAAATACAACGCCTTTTGATGTATCAGTTAATTTGTATGTGCCAATGTAAATGAATCCTTAATTTAAATGTCCGTAGACACATTTCAGTTTCTCGGACTCATAACAATGGGCCAGTTACTGTATTAAGAACTCAGTAATGACAGGGCTATTATGATACTAGCAATAAAGCTTAAAATCGCCCGACCGTAGTAAGTAGTAATAAAATGAAATAACGTTTAGACTACACCCCGTATGTAGGCGTGGCGGGCGAGTGTGCGCGGGAATCTCGCGGAGTGTGGACGCATCGGGAAGTCAAATTGTGATTTTTATATTTAATTTTCATATTTATAATGAACTGCAACTTAAACACATCTATATTAAGTTAAATATAATTTTTAAGGATATCATTGTAAAATTTAATAAAAAGTTATAAACTGAATCGCATTTTGTAGATTTTTTTTTTTTCATTAAAAGTGATGTGAACAAATAAAAAAAATTATTGAGAGATTATGGAAAAATTTGACGTATATAAATTAGACGTACGTAAATAAAGAGGTGATCTAAGATTTATTGCCGTAGAAAATAAATCAAGAATTTATTTGTACTTAAAACTGTGATAGTGTAAATAAAAAGTGACTGAACTGAAAAAGTGATTTTCAAAAATGGAGTCCACCGTTAAAATCAGTGAAACAACAACACACAAAAAAACGCCAAAACCATTTTCCATCGAATCGTTGATAGGCGACAGAAAATCTCCAGAAATCGACATAGAAAACAATATTTCAGAAAGTTCTAGAAATTCAGAAGAAGAAGAGAATGAACGGTTAGAAGGATTAAACCAGATGAGATATTACGCACCATTTTTGCAGCAGAACGGTTTCCCGTTCTTATTAGGATATCCAGAGCCTTGGTTGGCGAGGGTGTTAGGTACGGTTCCTGCTCCGGTGAGAGAGAATAGAGAAGAAGAGAAGAGAGAGAGTCCAGTCAGTGTGGGGAGTGAGATGGAGAGTGATGGAGGGGAAGACAATACACAAGGTTTGTAAACTATATATTTCTACCAACTATTATGAAAGAAAGAAAAAGTTAGAAAGAAAATACTTTTAATTTTATTTATAAAATGGCAGACCGTCGCTTAGCCGTCGTAAATAATTAAAAAATATTTACGGGGTAGTGAAAAAGGAAAACTTACTATTACATAAAAGCTTAAAATAATCAATAAACAAAAATCACGTATAATTATTATTACCTTAGATGGGCCAACTCAAAAGGCCCGGTGGGCCACTTGCGGCCCGCGGGACGGAAGTTGAGTGTGCTGTGTTAAGGCAAATAAGAACAAAGAAAATCTTGTTGCAAGATATGATATTTGTTGCTGTTCAATCTATGACTAATATTATAAAGAGATTTGTATGTAAGTATGTTTGTAACGAATTGGCACAAAAACTACCGGACCGATTAAAAAAAATCTTTTTTTTCTGAACATGGGCCTCCTCCACAGTGAGGGTATTTGCCATAGTCACCACGCTTGGCAGGCGGGTTGGTGAACGCAGTATTATGTTGTACCAAACAAGGAAACGCTGCTGCCCGTTCCTTGATATACGATTGTTATAGATGATCTCATAACAATCGGGACCAACGGCTTAACGTGCTTTCCGAGGCACGGAAGGTAGTCCCTCAACCAACCAGACCCGGAAAGAAGTCTTAGAAATTACACAAAGATTTAATGTCCGGTGTGTGGATCGAACCCACGACCTCCGAGATTCAAGGCGAGCCAAATACCGCTCCGCTACGGAGGTTGTCATGCTACATTATCACTGATTAATATAGGCTATATATAATTATGAAGTTCCCACGGGAACGGGAATCACGCGGGTGAAACCGCGCGCGGGTTTCTAGTACTAGATAAAAGCTGAAAATATTCAATAAACCAAAGACACGTATAATTATTATAATCCTAGGTGGGCCAACTGAAAAGGCCCGGTGGGCCACTTGCGGCAAATAAGAACAAAGAAAATCTTGTTTCAAGATATGATATTTATTGCTGTTTAATATTTTAATATTATACACTCCAACATAGCCAAAATCTCCTCTGATTGAGGTGAAAGTTAAAGAAGAAGGATATTATGGCGCTCATCAACAGCCCGTTTACATCCACTGCTGAACATGGGCCTCCTTTTAACAGACCTTGGCAAACCAGGATCGTAGAGGGATATTGCCATAATCACCACGCTTGGCAGGTGGATTGGTGATCGCAGTAAGATGTAAACCTTGAGCTAATGGATGCTGCTGCCCATCCATCAGCCATTTGTCCCTTAGTCGCCTTTTACGACACCCATGGGTAGACACGGGGTGGTCTATTCTAAGCCGGAAACCACACGGCAGTTATATTCTCTATATTATGGCGCTCAAGATTAGAACATTACTAAAATTATCAACAGCCCGTTGACGTCCACTGCTGAACATCCTCTCAACAGACCTTGGCAAGCCAGGATCGTAGAGGGATGCGTCCCTATAATTGGACAAATGGGCCACTGTAAGTGTGGCCCAGGAGATCCCGCGGTACCATATTGGCCGCGGGTTACGTCGGGGGGCCGAATTGCTCATGCGTACCCGGCCCCCGCCAACGGCGGATCGAAGGAGTGTCCGGGGGGTTTTAGTGGTGTAGGGTCCTCTCCTCGTGGTATGAGTTTAGCATACCATGCTATGGAGAGGGCGAGTCCCACATATCCCATCGCCAGCGCGCGAATACGCTGTAGCGGCGCGGCGGTGGGAATGCGTAAATGCATTTCTCCCCGGACAACAAAAAAAAAAGGATCGTAGAGGGACATTGCCATAATCACCACGCTTGGCAGACGGATTTGTGATCGCAGTATGATATAAAGCTTGAGCTAATAGATGCTGCTGCCCATCCATCAGCCATATGTCCCTTAGTCGCCTTTTACGACACCCATGGGAGGACATGGGGTGGTCTATTCTAAGCCGGAAACTACACGGCATTACTACAATATTTCGTATCAATAAGCTAACTGTATTTCAAGCAAAATAATTGTAAGTTTTAAAATCTCCGGCATTAGCAAAACACCTCTGATTCGAGTTGAAAGTTAAAGAATATAATAAGACTAATATCCCATCCCGCCGTGTGCCGTGTGGTCTCCGGCTTAGAATAGACCACCCCATGTCTTCCCATGGGTGTCGTAAAAGGCGACTAAGGGACATATGGCTGATGGATGGGCAGCAGGATCTATTAGCTCAAGGTTTACATCTTACTGCGATCACCAATCCGTCTGCCAAGCGTGGTGATTATGGCAATATCCCTCTACGATCCTGGCTTGCCAAGGTCTGTTAAGAGGATGCCCATGTTCAGCAGTGGACGTAAACGGGCTGTTGATGATGATAGTGAGTATAGATATAGATAGGGGGATAGTTGCCTCAGACGGATACATGCGTAGGTTTCAAATACTCTATGTTAGATATATTGGAGGTGTTAGAACTTGATAATGATTGGAATTGCCCCCCCTGCAGACCTTATTTCCATTAAAGCCATTAAAGTATAGGCACGCGTTTTGTCTGTGTGAGCAATTATCTTCCACGGAGAAAAGTTGACGGGCGTCAAAATTATATTGGCAAGTTTTTGTATTTAATATTTTTAATAATTATTTCAGCTTTACCCAACTTTTTTAATGTTTCAATTACACTATTAGTTACGTTTTATTGTTGAATAGTTTTCATTTCTTTTGGAAATAGAAAAGGCAAGTATCCGTAGCAAAAAGGATACTAAGACTTGCCCTTTTTACTTTGGCGGATAGTTGCCGATAGAGCCACTATAGATTGAACGAGTAATAAATTAAGAGTAAATAGTTTTTTTTTTGTTTTAGCTTTATTTTTAACTTATAGTAACTATAACTTGTTTCAATGTGATTATGCTAGGTAAACAAAATACCTCAGCCATCAGCTGAACGGAAAATAGTTTAAACTTGCATTCAAAGAACTAGACAAAATGCAAATTGGAATTAAGCTTGAAATTACTTGAAACTTATCTGAAAAAAAAAAAGTTCTTACACGAGGCGAGTGTTCCCCGAAGATTTTTACCCGCGTCACTCTGCTCCTTAGGTCGGAGCGTGATATTTTGTAGCCTATAAGTTAATTCAGCTTATAAACTATCGGCGTGCAAACTTTCAGCCAAATCCATTCAGTAGGTTTTGTGTGAAAGAGTAACAAACATATATACATCCACATAGGGTTGCCAGGTCCCCCATCCTAAGAGCCGGACAGACAAGCCATTTTGGCCGGACATTTTGGTAAAATGGCCGGACACCTTATTGAGGATTTTTAGTCTCATTATTAATGGGTACGATTAAAAAAATGCAAAAGCATAAGCTTAGCAAAAAGCGTTGTAAAAAGGCCTAACAAAAGCCGGACAACGATTATTTTGGCCGGACACCCTACCAAAAAGCCTAACTAAGTCCGGCTTTATCCGGACGCCTGGCAACGCTACATCCACACATACAAACTTTAATTCCCATTTACAAAATTAGTGGGTTTCTTTTTATTTTCTTTTCGGACGGACATATGTAGTTAGCCACGAGGCCTTTGCTACTTCACCGGGCATAAAGGCGAGCAGAGCTCCAACCTAGATAAAAAATGAGTAGGACGTTACTCCTCCTTGATAACGTACCTTTCTTATAGGGATAGAATTTTTGAAAGTAATATAAACAAGCTTATTCAATGCAAACAAAACAGCAATCAAATATTTCCTCTTTACAATAGGTATTACTATAGGAATCTATACTAATAATAATAATAATATAATAATAATAATATCTAGGGATAATGTCACACAGATCATCCTAGCCCCAAACTAAGCAAAGCTTGTACTATGGGTACCAGGCGACGATATACATACTTATATAGATAGATAAATACTTAAATACATAGAAAACATCCATGACTCAGAAACAAATATTCGTGCTCATCACACAAATATTTGCACTTACCGGGATTCGAACCCAGGACCACCAGCTTCGTAGGCAGGAGCACTACCAACTAGGCTACGGTGACCGTCGATACTTAATTATAAAGCTAAAGAGATAAAAGAGATTGTTTGTTTGTTTACTCGAACGCGATAATCTCAAGATCTACTGTTAGATAGCCCATTTATCGAAGAAGGCTATAGGCTGTATTTTATTATGGAGTTCCCACGATAACGGAAGCTAGGCGGGTGTGAAAGTCTTAAGATTTTGATGTTTGTGATCAATCATACAAGACTACTGAACGATTTTCAGCGAATGAAAAGTTGCACACAAAGTATATGTATGCTAAATAATACGATAAAATAAACAAACCAAACAGCACACTACAAACCGTTGAGAATGTTGGGATAGAGACAAAAATCTTACTAAATAGACCGGGAGGCGTTGCCGCGTAACTCATAATCCCCAAATATAAAAGGAAGCAAATATAAAGTAATATTATACTGATAATATGTGATCCCGACGTCGTAAAGTAGAGCGACAGTTGCACAAAACTACCCTAAAAAATCTAAAAGCCATAATCCCTCAATCTCCCCGTCAGCGACCGCTCTGAGCCAAGGTCCAAGTCCCGCAGGGGACGTCCTCTTGCGCAGGTTGCTAAGTTTGTAGTGTTTAAACCATTTATCTAGGCTGGAGCTCTGCTCGCCTTTATGCCCGGTGAAGTAGCAAAAACCGCGTGGCTAACTACATATGTCGGTCCGAAAAAAAAAGTGATCCCGATGTCCTTATTATTTTTTTGTAGTATTATTTTTACACAGTTTACTACGCAAACTGGCACATTAGCCCAAAACAGGACCAGAGGCGGATTATCCATAAGGCAAACTAGGCGTAGGGCGCGAAGGTCTAACTAAAGGGGCGGACACTATAGACACTGGAACATCAACTGTAGTTGAGGCTGCTACAAGTCGGAATAAAGAAATGACAGCTCAACCACAACCTCTATCTACCACACATGTAGTAACGCTAACTACAGTGATCAAATTTTTACAAGTACTAGGCTATTTATTAAATATAATAATATAGTCTTTCTTCTCCGGGTGTTACAACGTAGGTAGATAGAGAAAGACTCGTAGGAAGCTAGGATAGGGTCCGGTCGTCCTTGCAAGGCGAGGCTCGCGACGCGTTCTATGCTTCAGACCGAATCCCGTTTTCATTTCATTTCAAATACGAGCTCCTCTTAGATGCTGGCCTACGGCGGCGCTCTCAACGTTCAATCCGCCTCTGGTTAGAATAGAGACAAAACCAAACCGCCAAACGTTCCCGCGTTGCTAATAATCCCCAAATCTAAACCATAGCCCTATTATACCCAAAACTTCACACCCAATCTCCAAAAGTCAACAAATAACCAATTAGTAACGCCTGCTTGACATCACAAAGACAATTTCACGCCACTCCTGCGCATCTGTGGCGTGAAATCGGTGCAATTGTCGCGTATCCGAAATCGTTGAGTTTTGGCGCGAAATGTCCAGGTGACAGCTGTCAGTTTTGAGAGCATTTCTGATTTTGTGAAGGGTCATGGTTTTTCAATCTTTATTTAAAACTACCGTGAGTTCGTCTGTATTATTTTATTAAGACCCTTTTTACGCTATAAAAAAGTTGCCTAGGTATGTCTTTTCTCAGGTTCTACACTATCTGCGTCATCATCATCATCTTCCTCATGAAGGGCTTAACGTGCTTTCTGAGGCACGGAGGGTACCTCAACCAACAAGATCCGGAAAGAAATCTTAGAAGTTAAATAAGGATTTCCTGTTCGGCGTAAGGATCGAATCCACGACCTCCGAGATTTAAAGCGAGCCAAATACCGCTACGCTACGGTGGTTGTACACTATCTGTGTTTCAAATTTCATTTAACTCGGTTCAGTACTTTTGACATGAAAGGCCGACAGACAGACAGACAGAGTTACTTTCGCATTTATAATATTAGTTAGGATAAAAAGGATAAAAGACTTAGGTCATGCAGTGACAACCCAATCTCTTTAACCATACACTTCTATTGCTTAAAGCAAATAATGTCAGAGTCAGAGATGTACAAAATACCATGAACAAAGTATCTGAAATACAAAATACAAGATCATTTTAAATTAAGTATTTCAAATACCAGATACAAAATACTTTTGAGAATAGTATCTGAAATACTAGATACAAAATACGTATCTTCTAAATACTTCCTAAGATGAAAATACTTTTGTAAGAAAACAACATTTTATTAAAATGATTTTAAGTTTAATTTTTGACAACCTCCGCAGCTTAGCGGTATTTGACTCGCTTTAAATCACGTAGGTCGTGGGTTCGATCCCACGCCGGACAGAAAATCCTTGGGTAAATTGTAAGATTCTTTCTGGTTCTGGTCGGTTAAGGGACTACACTCCGTGAGAAAGAAAGAGTCACCATCTATCAATGTGATGATCGATTAAAAAGGACATGTTCAGTTTTATGCATTTATTTTATAAATTTCTACTAACATATTACTAAAATTATTTTATCAAAAAAAGTATTTATAAAATACTAAGATACCTAACAAAATATATTTAAATACAAGATTCAAAATACATTTATTTAAAAGTATTTTAGATACAAGATGGAAATACGTATCTTGTATCTAAGATAAGTCACATCTCTGCCAGAGTGTATAAAATGCTTGCTAAGTAGTTACGAGTACAAGAAATATTTTTGTAAAATCTAATATTTCTTTAGGGCTCTGATTGGTTAAGGGTCCAACCAACCAGACTCAGAACATTATCTATAGCAATTGTATACTAGGGAACATTTGATCAGCTCAAAAACTTGCATAAAAAACTTTTAATATTCCTTCCCGCAACGACCCGTCTTCAGCCGAAACCCCTCCCGACCCTTAGTTTGCTAAGAATCTTCCGATGCCCTCGTAGACCCGAAGTCCGAGAGGCCCGCGAACTGTAAAGTAGAGCGACAGTTGCACAAAACTCCCCTAAACTAAAAGCCATTATCCCTCAATCTCCCCGTCAGCGACCGCCCTGAGCCGAGGTCCAAGTCCCACAGGGGACGCCCTCTTGCGCAGGTTGCGCAGGTTGCTTAGTTTGTAGTGTTTAAACCATATCTGGGCTGGAGCTTTGCTCGCCTTTATGCCCGATGAAGTAGCAAAAGCCTCCTGGCTAACTATATACAAATGGCCGTCCGAAAAAAAAAACAAAATTCAGCCGAAATCCAACTCAACAGGAGACGCCCTCTTGTACAGGTTACTTTGTTTATAGTTTCTAAACAATGCTGAAGGCTCGCTCCCCTTACAGGCCTTCATTATACCGTTGCAGCAATTTGTTATCAGCACGTATAACGTTCTTTGCTGCATGGCCACATAGGCCTCCTCCGGAGGTAGGGTTTTTGGCATAGTCACAACCGGTGACCGCATATTATGCCACACACACAGGAAAACGCTGCTGCCCATTCCTTGGTATACAATTGCTAATATGCTGTTATAACTATCGGAACTAGCGGCTTACCGTGTTTTCTGAGGCACGGAGAGTAGTTCCTCTACTTGATCAATCTTAGATTTTACACAAACCCACGATAAGCTTAAAGCGAGACTCAAACCGCTACTTCACGGAGGTTATATATTTGATTATATATTATGATGCCGTGGTATCTTTACATATTGACTAGAGCTTTGAGTAATGAAATATAAATTAACCTAAATAACTAAAAATTAAAACAAAAAAACTTTTTGTTTTCTTTTTTGTTTGCGGCTCGTGGCGCCACCTACCCACCGGTTATGTTATGTCTAGGTTCGCTTAACATAGGAAAATATTTTGCTAAAGCACATAAAGGAAATTCTATTTATTTAAAACATTGTTCAATGCACAAAAAATATAAATTTAATAAACTTACAAGGAATATATACTTAGAATCAATAACTAAAACTAAGTAGAATATTTAAATGCAATACAAAAATAACTACCTATTGAGGAAAATCAAGTAGGTACCTAGTCAAACGAAACGTGACAGATCAACCACATAACAACATTAAAATCCCCATAATACATTCAACAATTTCCATGAAAAATACTCCATAAAAGACCCTTAGCAAATAAATACATCTATTTCTTACGACAGAACAACGATTGACAGTTATCGAGCGCGCGAAATGAATCGTAAACTCCGCCATCTTTGTTTTACCGTCCAAAAACAATATTTCCACGCAAACAGTTCCAACGTCTATATCCATCGAATGCATTCTCTAAGTTTGTCAACGCATTTAAAGTCCCGCCGTTCGAGATTTGAATTTCAATCGAATATAACGCGGCGAGTTAAATCGATTGGAACTCGAATGCATTTTAGTCGAATCAGATGTATCGATTACGATAAACATGTTATTCAAAATGGCGGTCACGTTCCATTTCAGTTTAAATTTTCACGCTCTGTTCGATTGACCGTTTTCCTTGAATGAGCCGTGAATTGAAAATACGAGTGTATTTAATATTATTTGATTAATTTGATTTTACAAATATATATGTAAACTAGTATGTATGACAACCTCCGTAGCGTAGTGGTATTTGGCTCGCTTAAAATCTCGGAGGTCGCCGGTTCTAAACTTTGTGTAAATTCTAAGATTTCTTTCCGGGTCTGGTTGGTTGAGGGACTCCGTGCCTCGGAAAACACGTTAAGCCGTTGGTCCCGATTGTTATAACATCATCTATAATAATCGTATATCAGTGAACGGGCAGCAGCGTCTCCTTGTGTAATACTGCGGTCACCACCTGCCAAGAGTGGTAACTATGGCAATTACTCTTCATCGGGAGGTGGCTTACGTTCAGCAGTGGACGTTATACGGGCTGATGATGATGATGATGTAAACTAGCTTCCAGCGCTAGGTTTCACCCGCGTAGCTCCCGTTTCTGTGTAAACTTCATAATTTAATATAGCTTTTGTTACTACTGGGCAGTGTTGGCATTAATCGATAAATTTTTCAATCGATTATTTAATTTGATTAATTTTAATCGGATTAAACTTAATTGTGACTAAATTAATCTCAATTAAAATAATAATCGTTATCGCGATTAATAAAATTAATCATTAATCGTTAATTTGATTAAGCAGATATATTAGATACAAAAAAAAAACTTGTCCTATATATTTTGAGTTAAAGTAGATACTAGATGTTTTCGTTTGCAACCATGCTTAATGTACCTAGGTCTCACAAAAGATCAGACGAATTATTTGAGAAAAGAGTGATTATGAAATGTAAATTAATTCATTTACCTACCTATACTTTTTTTTTTGGGGAGCTATTAAACTTAACTCCATCAACAATATTTTTAGGAATTACTCTGGACTCCAAGTTGCAATGGGGACCACACATTGAAAGATTAGCTGACAAACTTAGCTCTGCATCTTATGCAGTCTGGAAAATCCGACAAATGACTGATGTAGAAACAGCTAGGTTAGTTTACTTTGCTTACTTTCATAGCGTAATGTCATATGGGATCCTATTATGGGGATCGGCCGCCGATATTCAAACTATTTTTATATTACAAAAAAGAGCAATCCGAGGTATTTATAAAAAAGGAAGCCGCGATTCTCTTCGTAGTCTTTTTAAAGAAATAAATATACCTACTGTGCCTTCTGAATATATATATCAAAATATAGTATACGCCCGTAAAAATATGAATAAATTCAGCAAGAGGAAGGACGTACATAATTTTAATACTAGAAACAAAGATAAGCTCATTACACCTTTTTTCAGAGTATCTAAGACAAGTAAATCGTTTCTTGGAAATTGTATAAGATTCTATAATAAACTTCCTCTAAATGTAACAGCTTTGCCGGATCATAAATTCAAAAAATATGTTAAAAAGGTCCTTATGACTCGCGGTTATTACAATATCAAAGAATACATGGAGGATGGAGATGTTTGGCGGATGAGTCCATCGGTTACATTGCGGCAGACTGGCACCTTTTAGCTATCACACCGAATTTGCAACTAAATTAAAAGTCTATTCTATGTAATTTATAAATTAGTAATTGTTAATCTATATGTAAGACAACTGATCAGACTGTAGGTATGTTCCAATTGTAAAAAAAAAAAGAAATGTAAATCTGGAGGAGCGCTCCCTATACTCGATACTTACTTAAAGGTTTCATGGTTTCCGTCACAATATCCTGCTGCGAGTACCTACATATCGATGTATGGGGATCACTAACCTAGATACTAAAATGTTTTTAAAAAGATGTACAAATGATTAATCAAAGACTTTAAAAGATGACAAAAGAATGATCTCGGAGTTTCTTATAGTCTTTCTTCTCCGGGTGTCACAACGTAGGTAGATAGAGAAAGACTCGTAGGAAGCTAGGATAGGGTCCGGTCGTCCTTGCAAGGCGAGGCTCGCGACGCGTTCTATGCTTCTGACCGAATCCCAGCCCACGCTGGTTGATTCTAATTATATTTATAGTACGCGACTATCACATGCCACATTGGTAGATTTAAATTATATTTAATAACATGACTGTTGAAATGTATACTAATGAATTAGTCAAGATTTTTTTTTTTTTCCTCTTTTTATATTTGTATCATTGTATTTGACTTATAATAAGTACGATCGATTCGTCTACATTATCAATAAACGTTTTCATTTCATTTCATTTCAATGTTTTAATTACTAAATTTATGTACCTATTATAGTGACTATTCGGTTGCTGTGATTTTAATTAATACTCAATCAAAAAATTTGGTTATCTACTTTTTTTATTATCAAACTTGTTCCTACTATATTAATCATACATTTTTAATCGAGATTAACGATTAATAATCCTAATCAGCAAAATTTTGATTATGATTATTAAATTTTAATCGAAAAAGCCACAAATTTTTTTTTTATCGTAATTTTTAAACGTTAATCAGATTAACTTTTTGCTAACACTGCTACTGGGTAATGTAGCTTTCTTATAGTGAAATAATTTTTGAAATTGATCCATTTTCGGATTCGGAGCATATTCATTCAATGCAAACCAATCTTTACTTTGTTTCTTTTCTCTTGTAGATATCCCTAACTATAACATAATTACTAATACAGTAAAAGCTCTCTATTCGCGGGGTATACGTTCCGTAAATATACCGCGAATACAGAAACCGTGAATATGGAATGGTAATTTATATGGGATTATAGGGGATACGTTCCTAGGAGACAGTAGATGGATCAATTTTCATAAAAAAATGTCACGTTTCCAGTGTTTGTTCCACATGCACTGGAAACGTGACTCTCCAAAGCGTAAATGATCAAAGCATATCTATTTTCACTTAAAGCTGTAATAAAGATATTTTTCGTGTCGAAAAACTTATTTTTAGTCGACATTATAAGGCACAGAACGTCTAATATGTGGCAGCATTAAACAAAAACTTAAGGCGTAGTCGTAATATCACTATAATCTTCATTTCTTAGTCCAGTTACCGACACGTTTATAAAGGAACCCGAATCCTTTCTATTAATATATGTATGTATGTAGTGATGTACCGATTAGTTCCGCGAATATGGGATTTTTTAGCCGCGAATACAGGAATTCGGTCGCAATTTTTTAATCCGCGAATAGTGAAAACGCGAATGAAGGAAGCGCGAATAAGGAGCTTTTACTGTACTGTATTTATTAGTAGATACTTAGAGGCACTGCCAATCTTACGGCTTATCTGTCAGTAGTAAAAGGGAACTTTCTATAGTAACTACGCTTAAAAAGCAGGTTGGTGACCGCAGTATCTATATTTTTCCAGCATACAGGTGATAGCTGCTATCCTTCCGCATTATTGATGTTGTACTTTATTGATGTAAATTATTGTAAATTTTCGAGGCACGGTATATTTAGAATCAATATAATTAGTATTCGGCAACGACATCTCGAGACATATTGAGGTTTGCAAGTTATGCATTATGCTACCATTGCATCGCGGTGCATGAATTTTAATAAAGAATGTTATAATTGTCTGACTGTCTGAATTATTAAGTGTCTGGAAAAAAATATACCATACTAGCTGCGGTTTTACCCGAGTTACTCTGCTCCAGTGGGTCGGAGCGTCATGTTTTGTAGCTTATATGTTAATCCAGGGTATAACATATCCCGGTGCAAAATTTCACCCAATTCCGTTCAGTAGTTTTGGCGTGAAAGAGTAACAAACATCCACCCATCAATCCATACTTACAAACTTTCGCGTTTATAATATTAGTAGGACTAGCTGCCCCGCGTGGTTTCTACCTTTAAATATAGCCGATGACACCCACTAATAATGTGGCTTTCTATTGGTAAAAGGCAAAATGAGCTTAAATAAGCATTACCATTTACCAGATAATGTTGATTGTACGAACGGGACCCAAACACAGGATCGAAGTCATTTTGAAGGCAGCATTGGTTATCGCAGTAATAGGAGAGGTTTGTGTCAACTTTTCAGCTTACCTCAAATACCTACCCAAAAATTGGTGCCAGCTCTCCTACTATAAGATGGGAATATCTTTGGGCTGATAAATGCTGCTGCCCATCCATTAGGTCTATGTCCCTTCAGGAGATGCCGCGGCGCCATATTAGCCGCGGGTGCCGTCGGGTAGCCGGATTGCTTCGTGCGTACCCTGCCCCTGCCAACGGCGGATCGAAGGAGTGTACATATCCCACCGCCAGCGCGCGAATACGCTGCAGCGGCGGTGGGAATGCGTAAATGCATTTTCCCTCCACAACAAAAAAAAAAAATAAGCACATTGGTGATCGCAGTAAGATGGGAGTTTCTTTGAGCTGATAGGTGCTGCTGCCCATCCATTAGGTCTATGTCACTTAGTCGCCTCTTACGACACCTATCAGTGTCGGATTAAGCCAGCGTGGGGCTTGTGAAGCGCCACGATTCGGATCCATAGGATTATTTAGTGGATCCACTCAGACATTCCTTCAATACGCACGAAGCGATTTGCTTCTGCTTTTATAATGCGGACGGCTAAGGAGTGGAATTCTCTGCCGGGGTCAGTTTTTTCGGAACGCTATAATCTGGACATCTTTAAGACAAAAATGAACAGACACTTTCTAGGCAAGCGTGTATCATCTTAGGCTTTATCTTCGCCTTCCATCAAGCGAGATTATGCTCAAACGTAAGCATATATTTATTTAAAAAAAAAAACTATTTCTTGCGCACGTATCTTGGTGTGCTCGGCCCCCTAAATCGTCTCCCAAATCATCGCAAGGCATCGCATTAGCTACTCTTGCTATATGGCTAATCCGGCACTGCTATAAATAGATGTAATAATATTCGTATGCCCATTATGGGTAGATATGTCAAGAACATAATTTTTATACCAACATCTTTGTATCAACCATATCTTTCGTATAAAGTTTTATTCTATTCTATTCTATATGGGGTGGACTATTCTATGCCGGACACCACACGGCTGTAAGGTTAACAATACCATAAAATGGCTGCTACAAAAACAGTTAATAGCAGTAATATATCCGATACAGAGGGCTATGAGAGACCTCTTGTTATAGAGTACAAGGTATTCCGTCCCGCCCCCGACAAATTGTCCAGTCGAGGTGAAAAGGGAATCAAAACAAGAATCGGCCGTGGCTCAATGGCTAGGGCGTCGGACTTGCGATCATGTGGTCGCCGGATCGATCCCAACTATTGCACTATCGACGTGTACCCATTCGTAAAACAAGCATTTTAATTTAGCACGACGGGTTAAGAATACTTATTTAGCACTTAAGTATTAGCATTCACTTGTAGGTACTTGTCAGTATTACAATGTAAGAAGATAAATTTATAAAAATACTATAACTAACAGATAATTCTTACTCTATAAAATATCCGACTAGGTAACTAACAGTAGTAGGTAGGCAATAGCAAATTATACTTATATACAGACTACATAGTCCATCTGTTTTTCCTGTGACATTTATTGCAATTAACCAATTATGTTTATTATAAGAAGAAATTAAAACCAAATTGCAAGTGGTCACACTGTATCTAAGTGACGATGAGGAAATTATGAGGATGAATATATGAATAATAAGATAATATACAAGGTGTAACGGAAAGGGTATATACAGGGTGTCCCAAAAGATTACGTAGGTGGGAAGGGGGGTGATAGGGATGGTCACAAGGGTCACCAGAAAAATATAAAAAATTCCCTCTGGGTGTTTAAAAAAATAAATGGCATTTTTTAAAAGACTAAAATTTTACACCTTGTGCTAACTGTACCTACAAATATGGCTGTATTTAAAAAAAATGCTGTTATGTAATCTTCAATAACAACAAGGTCATCAACATCAACATCAAAAATAACAAGGTGTAAAATTTTAAGTTTTTAAAAAAATGCCATTTTTTTTTTAAATACCCAGAGCGGATTTTTTTTTTTTTTTTCTAGTGACCATTGTGTCCACCCCTGTCACCCCCTTTCCCAGCTACTTAACCTTTTGGGACACCCTGTATACATAGAAAGAGCAAGGCTTCTTTGGATCATAACAAACGATATGGCAAGGGTTTCAACTCAAAATATAATACTCCAATTTTTATTTATTTTGCAAACAACAAATAAAAATGCGTAACCCTTTATTCAGAAATACCAGGAGAAAGAGGTTTATTTTTACTTGCAAATAGTTCGTTGACATCGATCAGCCGATTGAGTGCTAGTGATGTATTTATTTCAATTTGAAAAGTTTGGTTTCTGGTATCTATGAATTTTTTTAAATCATTACTTCCGGACTTGTAGAGACAGGATTAAACAACCCTTGCCATATCGTTTGTTATGATCCAAAGAAGCCTTGCTCTTTCTATGTATATACCCTTTCCGTTACACCTTGTATAAAGAATTATGAATTATGAAGTTCCTAAAGGAATGAGAGTTACGCGGGTGTAACAACGAGCGGAAAGCCTCGTGGCTAACTACATAATATGTCCATCCGATAAAAAGACTGCTAAAAAAAATAACCTTAAGTTATCTATGCTTTAACTTCTATACTAGTAAAACTAACAAATCGTAAAAAAAATCTCGTCAAAGATCATTCCGTAATATCATTAGTGGGCCCGCAGTGGGCGTGGCGCTGACGCAGCGGTCCTTCGAACGGTCGGTTTTTTATTGTCCGCTCCGGCCTCCGCTCTCCCCAATGTTATTGCGAGGGTAGATTGACAACTGAAGAATTGTCAAGTTTTATGTGTTTTGAGTAGTTGTGTCAGCGGATTTAGTAGTTATAGTCTAAGATCCGAACCTACATCGTCCTTCACCGAGCTGATAATAGAATGAAACATGTTTTATAATTAATTAAGTATATTAGAAAATATATTAAAAATGGGTTGGCTAAAAAAATCCTGGGCAGACTACTTTTAATTATTATTTAAAAAAATATTTTAATGAAATTTTAAAGAGATTAAATTAAATTAACGCAAAATCAGCGCTTGTTTGTTATTATAATTTTGTAATTATCCAATCAAGTGAAAGTAACTGTCATCTACACACCTTTTTGTAACTAGTAACCCAGTAGTTCGTCCAGGTCCAACCTAACAGCTGAACGTTCTATACGTTTAATAATTTTAGTAATAATAAAATTTACTTATTATCTTATCTTTTTTTTAATGATTTAATTTAATTAAAATTAATTAATTTAATTAATTTAATTCTAATCATTAAAAAAAAGTCTGTCCAGGATTACTTTAGCCAACCCATTTTTAATATATTTTCTAATATACTTACTTAATTTATTATAAAACATGTTTCATTCTTTTATCAGCTCGGTGAAGGTCGATGTAGGGTTGGATCTTCTAGTGGACAATATTAACGAAAATGAAAAAAAGCACATTCATACTTTTTTTTCCGGTTGAAATGCATTTACGCTTTCTCACCGCCGCTGTAGCGTATTCGCGCGCTGGCGGTGGAATATGGTATGATAACTATGATATTTGTGACTTTTATACCTAAGAAATCTCCATTTAGCATATGATTTAATTTTATTTATTAGTTGCTGTGCCGCGCTATTTCACTTGCGTAGAATACGTTTCCTTGGGAAACTTGTTTTAAAATATTCTTTTCATCAATATTGCGGCTTCCTTTTGACATTTTTAAAATGTTTTGAATACTTTCTGGAAACGCTTACCTTATACCATTTTTTCCAAAATTGAGTTGAACCGGTGGTCGTTTAATAAAGTTCGACCACCGGCAGGATTCGAACCTGCATCTTAGGTTTAGCCCTCAATACCTTAACCAATAATAAGCGGCCGTAGCCCAATGGCTAGGGTGTCGGACTTGTGATCATGTGGTCGCCGGTTCGATCCTCACCCATTGCACTACCGACGTGAACACAATCGTAACACAAGCATTTTAGCTTCGCACGAGGGATTAACAAGAATTCTAGTAGACTGCAAAACTCTGCTAGTAAACTTTAAAAAAAATGGGTACCCATTTTTTTTACCATTGGAACCACAGCCCGTCATCAAAATTTATTAATCTCTTTGAAACACGTCTCTAAGGGGGACGTTAGTGCCATCTATCGGTAATGATCCGCAATTCTCCCTGTTGATATTTATTTTAAAATTCAAGCAACTGACAGTAAAGTAAATATTATTTAAAAAAATATATTGCAGTTACGTTTTTCTAAAAATTTTTATGTTCCGCTCAATTCATATTTTTTTTCTTTCTGAACCTTCTGCCGGCTCCCAAGGGATATAGGGATTCATTTTTATACATATGTATTATTTTTGCTAATCTTAATAAATCATTTACTATTATTTTATTTCCCCTACATCATCCACGTAAAATAATCATTGAATGATGATGAAATTAAATGATTTCCGAGTTTCTTAATTCTTCTTTTTGTAATCAGCTTAATAAAATATTGTGATATATTATTATTTTTTTAAAGAGGGTTCTACTGATTTTTTTTTGCAGTTTTTCTAAGTAATCGCCACGTAGTGCGTAACGTGACGGAACCTATAGGAGAAAAAAATAAGATTCCAAACAAATGTAACCATATTAATGGGATAAATGAATTTTGAATTTTAATTTTAAAGATAACAATGCGAAATCGATTACAAATAAAAAATAGCTGATAATTATCTTTTCTCTCTAAACAGTATATCTTAATCTTTTCCCAGGAAACGACTCGGAACCAGACCAAGAAGACTCCTCAGACACTCCTCGAGAGAGCAAGGCTCGTAGAAGAAGAACAGCCTTCACCTCGGAACAACTCCTGGAGTTGGAGCGAGAGTTCCATGCCAAGAAATACCTGAGCCTCACCGAGAGATCGCAGATAGCATCCGCTTTGAAACTCAGTGAAGTACAAGTAAGGATTTTTTTTGGCTTATGTTTAACTTACCATCAGATATAGTAAAAATGATCACCAAAATTAAACCCGCATTTTAATGTAAAATGGTAACCAAAGTTTTAACATTTCGCTATCGTATTTAAGCAAAATGACTCCAAATAAATCATTGTTAACCCAAAAGTAGTAAATGATCACCAAAAGTACCTAAATGTTTTACTAATTTACTATTCGGTTCTGGCACTCGCCGGCCGCTGCCGCGGCACCGCTCGCTTCGCTCGCTCGGCTCGTGCGTTGTATGGCCGCAGCTCTAACCTAACCTAACCGATTGTCATTTTTCATTGATTTTATTAAGGTAGAATAGCGCAATCATTTGCTCGCTAAGATTTGGTGATCATTAACTACATTTGGTGTTCGAATACAATTTGAAGTGCAGTCGTGACTAAAATAGCTAGTACTATTATAATTTTAGACTTTATTTTTCTGGTGTCAAGTATATATTTTTGGTGGTCATTATATTTTATCCCTTTTTTTTCGGACGGACATATGTAGTTAGCCCTGAGGCTTTTGCTACTTCACCGGGCACAAAGGCGAGCAGAGCTCCAGCCCAGATAAATGGTTTAAACACTACAAACTAAGCAACCTGCGCAAGAGTGCGTCCCCTGTGGGACTTGGACCTCGGCTCAGGGCGGTCGCTGACGGGGAGATTGAGGGATTATGGCTTTTTGTTTCATTAGGGGAGTTTTGTGCACGTGTCGCTCTACTTTACAGTTCGCGGGCCTCTCGTGCGGTCTACGAGGGCATCGGAAGGTTCTTAGCAAACTAAGGGTCGGGAGGGTACAAGTAGGGGTATATTACAAAAAAACAACCTCCGTAGCGTAGCGGTATTTGGCTCGCTTTAAATCTCGGAGGTCGTGGGTTCATTCCCTACGCCGGACAGGACATCTTTGTGTCAGTTCTAAGATTTCTTTCCGGGTCTGGTTGATTGAGGGACTACCCTCCGTGCGGAAAGCATCTTAAGCCGTTGGTCCCGATTGTTATAACATCATCTATAGTTAATAATATAATCGTATATTGACTAACGGGCAGCAGCGTTTCCTTGTGTGGTACAACATAATACTGCGGTCAACGCTCAACTAACCAGACCCGGAAATAAATCTTAGAATTTATACAAAGATTTCCTGTCCAGCGTGGGGATCAAACCCATGACCTCCGAGATTTAAAGCGAGCCAAATACCGCTACGCTACGGAGGTTGTCGCTTTCCCTATTTAGTGTGAAGGTGTCCATTTGTAACTGTATATTCCCTCGAGACCCCATGACAGTCGTGTCTTAACTACAGAGGTCCGGGTAGCCCCCTGGGGTATATGTTATACCGAAAGCGACCCCTGATTTTGCCATTGAATATTCAAACGTGGTCATGTTAAACAACGATTTGTACTTATTTATAATCTTGATAGTAATTTAATCTTATATATAGGGTGACTGGTAATTAGTGACCGATACCTAAACACATGATTGTGCTCATGATAACAAACAACTTTTACTATGGCACCAACCCTGAAATCGCGAAAAAAAATCAGCTGTTCCTTACATTCATGTTCACATAACTCGTCAACATGGTATGGAGCAGCTGATTTTTTTTTCGCGATTTCAGTTTTGCTGCCATAGTAAAAGCCTATATGTTAGGCTACAAAACATCACGCACCGACCCACTGGAGCAGAGTAGCGCGGGTAAAAGCGCGGGGCGCAGCTAGTTATACATACATTCATCGAAAATATTACAATACTTACTTCCTGCTTTCGGTTACTCAGGGATAATGTAGCATTCTTATGGTGAAAAAATTATCGAAATCCGTTCAGTAGTTTTTGAGTTTATTCGAAACAAACATACAAAAATATAAAATACAAACTTTTCCTCTTTATAATATTAGCAGAATATAACCTTTCTCGACAAATGGGCTAATCTAACAATGAAATCATTTTTCATATTGGACCAGTAGTTTCTAAGTTTAGCGTTCAAGCACTGATACAAGTACAAAGCTGAACAAACAATTAAATTGTGTGTTTGTTATAACAACAACAACAACAACAAGGAACGGGCAGCAACGTTTCCTTGTTACATCATAATACCCACCTGCCAAGCGTGGTGACTATGGCAAATCTCTCCTTCGGATATCCCATGTTCAGCGGTAGACGTTATATGGACTGATGATGATAATGATGATAATTCGTAAGTTTATAGGTAATACTTCAAGTTTAACTGATTTCATTATAACATTAAATTTTCTTCCCCAGGTAAAAATATGGTTTCAAAACCGGCGAGCGAAATGGAAGCGAGTAAAAGCGGGCCTCGCGTCCGGCAGCCATTCCAGCAAAAACGGATCCGGCACAAAAATCGTGGTCCCAATTCCCGTCCACGTTAACCGGTTCGCGATCCGTACCCAACACCATCAAATGGAAAAACAAAATATTCAATATAGGTTAGAAAGACAACCGCCCTTGCCAGGAAGCTTACTGCAATCCCAAACTTCAGCTTTCTTAAGCGCAACGAAAATCGATAATCGTTTGGAATCGAGTCGAGTTGACCAATCGATCGGTCGCAACCCTATTTATGACGTGTCAATGACGAATCGTATGGCGACCATGAATTCGACGGGACTGAGACATTTCCCGAATGGGAGGCCGAGTTAATTAAACGGCTTTTGATAGAACTTCGTTTGGTGGAGTGGAAATATAGTAATGATTGTGTAGGTATGAATATTATTGTATTATAAAGCAATTTTAAAGCGGCCATTGGGCTACGGAGTCGGACTTGTGATCTTGAGGTCGCCGGTTCGAAGTCCATCCATTGCACTACCGACGTGAAACCACTCGTAACACAAGCATTTTATCTAAGCACGAGGGGTTAACAAGAATACTAACTGTAGACTGCAAAACTCTGCTAGTAATCCTTTTTTTTTTAATAATAATAATATAAAATGTTTCAAATACATTTCTAAATGTAAGAAGCATAACGATGCTTGTACTTCAGAAGCATTTGGTCGTAAGTGCCAGTTCACGTTAAAGGCACATACGACGAATGTTTCTGACGGATAAAGGCACATCCGACCTTATGCTTCTAAACTTTACATTAAGAAACTCAAATTCATAAAAATAAATACTTTTACAAACAAATGCAGATTCAGTTTGTAGACGTTATATATATGTAGGTATTGTATATGTTACGGCTAATAGCCGAAGAGCGGCTACACCTAGGTTTAGCCGGCTACATGCGGTTAAACTTAGATCAACCTCAATAAGTCCCTGTTCAACTCCATTGGTTTAGGTTTAGGTTATTTTTTTTTTAAACACCCCAACATCTTTTTGTGTCGTGCATAGGTATTGTTCATTTAATTAAAACCTAGTTCTAACCGAAGATAAGTAGGATAGGTACATCTAAGTTTAACCGCATGTGGTCGGCTGCACCTAGTTGTAGCCGGCTAAACCTCGGTGTAGCCGCACTTCGGCTATTAGCCGTAGCATATACATTCATAGTTCAACTTATTTGGGCGATTTTATTTTTCATTTATTTTATTAATTAGGTACTTGTCTTAGTACAAATAGTTCATCTCATCTGTGCGCTATGGTTTACTTGGTGTGTCACTACATAGTATAAAACAAAGTCGCTTCCCGCTGTCTGTCCGTCCCTATGTATGCTTAGATCTTTAAAACTACGCAACAGATTTTGATGCGGTTTTTTTTAATAGATAGAGTGATTCAAGAGGAAGGTTTATATGTATGATACATCAGCATTGCACTCGTGCGAAGCCGGGACGGGTCGCTAGTTATAGATAAGATTTACCCACACATAGATTTGTATTTTGGACGGACACGAATAAAGCCACTCTAGGTTTTTAACTCCGGGCGTAACGGCAAAGAGATCTGGCCTTAATAAATGGCTAGAAACTACAAACGAAGCGACCTGCGCAAGAGTACGCCTCTATGGGAATGCCGCACAGGCTCTATATATGGATAAGTCATGTACACATTACATTACATATCTACCTTTCTTACTTCAGAAGCATAAGCATGGATAAACCTTCAGAAGCATTTGATCATAAGTGCCAGTTTAAAGGCACATACGACGAATCCTTTGGTAGCAGTAGTTCGGTTGACTGAACTACTGAAACTTAAATATGTACTCTCCCTTTAGTTCGGCAAATAAACTTGGCATATAATGTAAAAGGTAAGGTCATATAAGGTCTCGGGGTGGTTAAAAAAAATAAAAAATAAACCTAAACCTAAACCAATGGAGTTGAACAGGGACTTAATGTGGTTGAAGTATTTGTTTTTTTTACATTATATGCCTAGTTTATTTGCCGAACTAAAGGCAGAGTACATATTTTAGCTCTAGGAGTTCCGTGCTTTGTTAGAACCGAACTAATAACCGAACTACTGCTAGAGGCGACGAATGTTTCTGGCGTATACTGGCACATCCGCTGAAGATATACTTATTTATACATGGTCTATCAAAGCGCACAGATGAGTTAAATTATTGAACTACAACAATCATTACAATAATAATAACAACAATAAAATAAAACACAATGATTATTAGATTTCCACGACAACTACACTTCGTATTTAGAAATCAAATTTATTTCTGAGATAAGCTGATCCGAGTTTCTCAAGTATAAACTAAAGTTTACTATTGGCCTTATGAACAGGCTCAGAGTCGCTCAATGAGCTATGGAGAGGGCTATGCTCGGGGTTTCTCTACGAGATCGCATCAGAAATGAGGAGATACGTAAAAGAACGCGCGTTACCGACACAGCCCAACGGATTAGTTCGTTGAAGTGGCAATGGGCAGGCCATATAGCACGGAGAACAGATGGCCGTTTGGGCCGAAAAGTTCTCGAATGGAGACCGTGGATCGCGTAACGTAGGACGTCCACCTACTAGATGGACAGATGATCTGGTAAAGGCCGTGGGATCACGGTGGATGCAGGCCGCTTCTAACCGTAACAACAGGAGATTTATGAGGGAGGCCTATGTCCAGCAGTGGACGTCCTACGGCTGAAATGATGATGAAACTAAAGTTGGAAATCCAAATACGTAGGTTGAAATAATAAGTAAATATTGTAACATAACTTAATAATTGTATAATATTTAATAATAAAGTAATAATGCCTGTAATGATGTCAAATTATTATCATTAAAGAACGTGTGATCGATATTTTGTGTTTTAATTTTATATTTATTAAAATATTTAATATAAAAGCTTTATGCAGGATAATGGCAAGAGACTCGACGGTCTGTCTCTACGCTCTCTCTCGTACGCTAGATGTCTATTTTTTTCGGAAGCAATTACGTAGATAGCCACGAGGCCTTTGCTACTTCACCAGGCATAAAGGCGAGCCGAGCTCCAGCCTAGATAAATGGCTTAAAAACTACAAACTAAGTAACCTGTGCAAGAGGGCGCCCCTGTGGGGCTTGGACCCCGGCTCTGGGCGGTCGCTGGCGATGAGATTGAGGTATTATGACTTTTAGTATTTTAGGGGGTTTTGTGCAACTGTCGCTCTACGGACTATTACTACAGTTCGCGGGCCTCTCGGACTTCGGGTCTACGGGGGCATCGGATAGTTCTTTGCAAACTAAGGGTCGGGAAGACGGGGAGACGGGGAGACGCTACGTCTATTGACACTCTCAAGCCATCTCATATTTCTAGAACCCAAAATACTGAATCGGCGCAGGTCCTCAAAAGGTGCCAATATTATTAGGTACCCTTGACAGTGGTTATAAGTTTGTGCATTTGGGGTTGAAACGCTGGGGAGGGAGCTTGGGGACCGAAAGCAAAGCCTATCTATAAATAACTGGCAGCGTATATTTTCTAGGATTCCTTATGTTAGTGCCTTTCCTTTTGGGGTTGAAACGCTGGGGAGGAGGCTTGGAGACCGAGAGCAAAGTCTATCTATAAAGAACTCGCAGCGTATATTCTCCAGGACTCCTTGTGTTTGCGCCTTTTGGGGTGGAAACGCTGGGTTCATAGGGACCTGGAGAAAAGCTTATCAATAAAGAACTCGCCGCGTCTTTTTAAGCCCCTCTTGGGGTCGAAACGCTGGGCTCGTAAGTTCGGAGGAAAGCTTATCTTGGATCCCTATTTGTACTTAACTACTGTAGTGTGGTTGAGGTTTTAATCCCTGACTACATTGTCTGTTATGATGTACTGGCCATCCTCGATATACGAATAAAGAACGATTTAATATAAAAAAAAAATTGGACTTCAAGAATTATCAGATCAGGTCAGTCGGAGTAAGATGAAATAATTTTTATCAATAAAAAAAATTAAATAGATACAGTCGAACCTCGATAAGATAAAGGAAGTAAACCAAGAACATCGTTAAATAATTTGGGTTATTGAGGTTTTGTTCATTTATAAGGCCTAAGACGCCCTCATGAAAGTCCAGGAGAGTCCTGCCGAAGTACGACCCTCAGTCACGAGCTGCTATAACAACTTATAAGGCAAAGTAAGTATTCAGCTCCAGTCATTGAGATTCACAAGGCAAATAGAAGCGTGTTGCCAATAGGATCTTCGTTTATATGAATGGCATATAAATAAATCTACATCGACATATTAGACAGGAGTGAAAGGCTGTCAAACAAAATAACATCTTACTAATATTACTATAAACGCGAAAGTTTGTAAGTATGGATGGATGGATGTTTGTTACTCTTTCACGCCAAAACTACTGAACGGAATTGGCTGAAATTTTGCACCGGGATAGGTTATACGCTGGATTAACATATAGGCTACAAAACATCACGGTCCGATACACTGGAGCAGAGTGACGCGGGTAAAACCGCGGGGCGCAGCGTTCCAGACACTTAATAATTCAGTCAATCAGACAATTATTAAATTCTTTATTAAAATTCATGCACCGCGATGCGATGTTAGCATAATGCATAAACCTCAATATGTCCCGAGATGTCGTTGCCGAATACTAATTATATTAATATTGAACTCCTCCAAAACATCACGCTCGGACACAATGGAACAGGGTAACGCGGAAGAAAACTAATATGTTTATAACTAGAATCTAAACTAATATATAAAGCTGAAGAGTTGTTTGCTTGAATGCGCTAATCTCAGGAACTACTTTTCCAATCTGAAAAATTCTTACATTGTTATATAGCCAATTTATTGAGGAAGGCTATAGGTTATATTTAATTATAAAGTACTAACGGCAACTGGTGCAAAGAGGGTGAAACCGCGCGCGGGAGCTAGTAAAAAAAATACTTTTGATTTCTTGCGTTAATTCGTTACATTTAAGATTCCTATTATTGCAATTTATATAAAATTATGAGTGTATTGTTATTTTTTTTTGAGTGCTTATAATTTATTCTTGATATTATTGATTATTATTAATGTTAATTGATCAATGGTTTAATTTTTTTTTTCGTTTGGACTTACTTAGGTAGCCATGAGGCTTTTGCTACTTCACCGGGCATAAAGGCGAGCATAGCTCCAGCCTCAATAGTAATTATTGTGACATTCTCTATTGTTATTTACGCGCGGAAGCTAGTACTAATATATAAAGCTGATGAGTAGTTTGCTTGAATGCGCTCATCTCTGCAACTACTGGTCCGATTTGGAAAATTCTTTCAGTGTTAGATAGCCCATTTATCGAGGAAGGCTACATGCTATATTTAATTATGAAGTTCCTAGAGAAACGGGGATAACGTGGATGAACGCGCGGGGAACCTACTAAATGATAATTATAATCCCAAAAGTCTCCACAAAACCATTATCGAGGAAGGCTATAGACTAGTATACTTAAGTATGAAGTTCCTAGGGAAACGGGAATAACGTGGATGAAATCAAACGCGGAAGCTAGAAAATTATAATTATAATCCCAAAAGTCTCCACAAAATCATCATCTTGTAATCACCCTACATTTACAATGTTCAACCGTTAGGGGCGTGTCGGCAAATAAATTCTATATTCCAATTGTAAACACACACAAAATGAAACCTTAATATTAAAAGTTACGGTTCAAATTCTTATAGCAAAGCAACTAGCCTTGTTTATACTCAAATTATTTAGCACTAACAGTTTGTTCGATATTGATCTGCTACTTATAAGTGTAAGATTAAAGTCAAATTTGATGTGGCATAATATCGTCGATGATACTGCAGTACCGCGAAAGTGTCAATAGCTTATAAGGTTCAAAATAAAATGAAGCAAATTGGTTCTATACCCTTTGAAACATACATAACGAAAATATTTCTTGACAGATGAAATTACACTTTATTAGCAAATGTCACTTACGCGGTTTTGTAGTATCGACGATATGTATGTATGTTCTATTTTTTTTGTAAGTTTTTAACAAATCATAACAGGGCCGGATTTACTGGGGGGCATATATACGGCAGGGGTCTCCAAACTTTGACGCCTTAGGGCAAAAACGATTTTTTCTATATGTTCGAAGGGCCAAAACAGTTTTAATTTTTTTATCCTTAAGTATACTCTTATTTCTAGACTAGTCGCAAAGTGTGCGACCGAGTAATTATCATTTTGTGTTGTCTTTTTCAACTTATCACATCAATAGTAACAAAAATAAGACATTGGGTGTCGCGTGCCGGATTGTTGGCAATGGCGGGCCGGATATGGTCCGCGGCCGTAGTTTGGAGACCTCTAATCCGGGGCATAGAGATTTAATATATTTCAAATTCTGACGAGTAATCTCTATAACTTTTCTTTTATTTATTTTTTCAGTGTTGTACCTTCACATACAGTACTTTATAGAATCATGATTAATGTAATAGTTTATAAATATTATAATAACGATTATTCATCTTTTTTTTTCGGTTTGACTTACGTGGATAACCGTGAGGTTTTTGCTACTTTACCGGGCATAAAGGCGAGCAGAACTCAAGCCTTAATAAATGGTTTAAAACTACAAACTAAGCAACCTGCGCAAGAGGGCGCCCCCTGTGGGGCTTGGACCTCGGTTCAGGGCGGTCGCTGGCGATGAGATTTAGGATTATGACTTTTAGTATTTTAGGGAGTTTTGTGCAACTGTCGCTCTACTTTACAGTTCGCGGGCCTCTCGGACTTCGGGTCTGTGAGCGCATCGGATGGTGGTTATTCATCTATACTTATACACTTCAATTAGACAATCAGAAAAATATCAAAATTCAAATCGTCCTGAAAAGTATAGTTATATTTAAAAATTTCTACACATTTAGAGGGAAACTAATTTGTAGCCAGGGGGCCTCTTCTCCTTTGTTGCCCCGGGGCCTCCGGACTTTTAAATCCAGCCCTGAATCATAATTGTGTGTGAAAGTGAGCTAAAATAACCTCCGTAGCGTAGCAGTAATTGGCTCGCTTTAAGTTCTCTATCTATATCTATATATTAGTATAGAAGTATGTTATATCTCATAGTGAGTTTTTTTTATATAAAATCATTACAATTATTATTTTTTACAAAATGTCAATCGTCATTTGTATTGTATACTAACAGTATTAGGGTTCAATGTCATATTTTTAAGGGTCCCATTGATTAATCGAGCGTTATTGTAGTGGCACTTGTCAAATTACACGGTTGTCAGTCAAATTGAGCAGTTTTTTTTGTATACGCGACTACAATATAAAAATTGGTCAAGTGCGTGTTGGACTCACGCACCAAGGGTTCCGTACCATTTTTAAGAGTACCTGTTGCTGTTATTGATATCGAGCAAAAAAGGGCAAAAATATATTTTTAGTAGGTACTTGTTGTTATAGCGGCAATAGAAATACATAATCTGTGAAAATTTTAACTGTCTAGCTATCGCGGTTCTTGAGATACGGCCTGGTGACAGACAGACAGACAGCGAAGTCTTAGTAATTACAGTCCCGTTTTTACCCTTCAGTTACGGAACCCTAGAAACCGACCAAGTGCGAGTCGCGCACGAAGGATTCTGTTCCATTATCTAAATTAGACACTATATTATTTCACGATTTTATTTAAAACTAGCTTTCTGCGCGCGAGTTTACCCGCGCAACTCCTGTTCCCATAAAAAAATGATAATTCCCTGAACAAATGGGCTATATAACTATGAAATAATTTTTTGAATCGGACCAGCAGTTCCTGAGATTAGCGCGTTCAAGCAAACAAACTCTTCTGATTTATTTAATAGTATAGATAAAGATTTAATTATGTAATAGCTGAAATTAACGAGTAATATCATAATATTACTTTTATAAAAACAATGAGATTCAAAATTGAGATGAATAAATTTCGATCACCAGCAGGACTCGAACCTGCATCTTAGGTTAAGCCCCTAATGCCTTAACCAATTAGGCTACGGTGGAACCCTACCGGTCATCGAAAATCATTTTCTTTTATAACACGTCTCTAAGGGGGACGTTAGTGCCATCTATCGGTAATGATATGCATTACTTCGACTTATCTCCAATGTTGCATTTGGTTAATCTCAATTTTGGAGCGTAGTATATGGTAAACATACCATAAAGTAATCAAAAACATTTCAATATAAAAACAACGAGGTTTCTATACAAGGAATAATTTAAAAAAACTCGCATAAATAAATAAAAAAAACATTAAGTGAGTGAATCTGCGGACAGTTTTCTGTGATACCTACATAGAACAGAAATAAAATTAAAAGCGTAATTATAACAAGAATACTATCGTTTACTAACAGATGTGACATCACGCTTGCTAATCTGGGGGCGGGGCAGAGTGACATGGTCACAACAGTCATAGCGTAGCAAATTTTTTTAACCACGTAACGAACTCACGGCCTGTACAATTCATCATCAGCTCGTATAACATCCACTGCTGAACATGGGCCTACTCCCGAGGAAGAAATTTTGCCATAGCCACCACGCTTAGTAGACGGGTTGGTGACTGCAGTATTATGTCGTACACGTTCGCGTACGTACGACATAATACTGCACCTTACCTAGAAACGCTGTACGTACACGAACAGCGTTTCTAGGTGTTTTTTTTTTAGTAGCCACTAAAAACCGACCTAGAAACGCTTTACTACTTCACTGGGCATAAAGGCGAGCAGAGCTACAGCCTTAATAAATGGTTATAAAAACTATAAACTAAGCAACCTTCGCTAGAGGGCGCCTCCTGTGAGGCTTGGACCTCGACTCTGGGCGGTCGCTGGCGATGAGATTGAGGGATTATGGCTTTTAGTATTTTATGGGAGTTTTGTGCAACTGTCACTCTACTTTACAGTTCGCGGGCCTCTCGGACTTCGGATCTACGAGGGCATCGGAAGGTTCTTTGCAAACCTTTTTCTGTTATTGTGATAAAACAGTGAATGTGGCATTCTGTTAAGCCCTGTCGGGAGCTAGTAAAAATATTGTATGGCTGTGGTATTCTGTAAGGTGGAAAATTCTCCAGTTGAGCAATTTTATCTCTCTTAAATTGTGTTATAAAAAAATATTGTTTATATATAGTATCGTTTACGAACAGATGCGACATCTCGCTTGCTAATCTGGGGGCGGGGCAGAGCGACAGGGTCGCAGGAGTGATCGCTTTGTATTATTGTGTACTATTTATTATAACTAATATTGGCTACAGCTGCTTGTTTTTGGATAGGTGGCCGGTGGTGTAGTGATTTGAATTGTTTGAGTGTGGGTTCGATTCGGGATAAATAAAATTTGGTTTTGATGTAAGGATTTGTAACGAGAAATTTGTTTTGGGAGTCCAGTCTAAATTGGTACTTAGTTTGTTAGAGAAAAGAGTTTTTCATGTGCAATTGTTGACAGACTGGCTGGTATGAATCTGGACGAATGTTTGAATATGAGTGATTCTATTGTCGTAAAATATCTGGTTGTCAGCGGAGGCTGAACTGTATTGTTTATTATATTTTACTGTTTTTAAATATATATGTTACGGCTAATAGCCGAAGTGCGGCTACACCTAGGTTTAGCCGGCTACAACTAGGTGCAGCCGACCACATGCGGTTAAACTTAGATGTACCTATCCTACTTATCTTCGGTTAGAACTAGGTTTTAATTAAATAAACAATACCTATGCACGACACAAAAAGATGTTGGGGTGGTTAAAAAAAAATAACCTAAACCTACACCAATGGAGTTGAACAGGGACTTATTGAGGTTGATCTAAGTTTATCCGCATTTGGTCGGCTGCACCTAGTTGTGGCCGGCTAAACCTAGGTGTAGCCGCACTTCGGCTATTAGCCGTGACATATACATTATATTGGAGTCTTGTGTTATTACTTGTGTAAATAACCACCTAGAGGAGAGAAAAACCTCAACATAATTATCGTTTAAGATATTAGGAGGAAGACACGAATATTCAAACAGACATACAAAATAAAAAGTACCTATCCTATTTTATACCTTATTGAATAAACTTATTGAAAATTGCCGTGTGGTTTCCGGCTTAGAATAGACCACCCCATGTCTTCCCATGGGTGTCGTAAAAGGCGACTAAGGAACATATGGCTGATGGATGGGCAGCAGCATCTATTAGCTCAAGGTTTACATCTTACTGCGATCACCAATGCGTCTGCCAAGCGTGGTGATTATGGCAATATCCCTCTACGATCCTGGCTTGTCAAGGTCTGTTAAGAGGATGCCCATGTTCAGCAGTGGACGTCAACGGGCTGTTGATGATGATGATGAATAAGCTAAGTATCTACCAGAGGAAATCCTGTCAAAATGGTGTTGTGGTTTATATTACCCTAAATACATTCATATGCATATAATAAATACCTGTCCTTCCTACTTATTATAAACACGAAAGTTTGTAAGTATGGATACATGGATGGATGGATGTTTGTTACTCTTTCACGCCAAAACTACTGAACGGAATTGCCTGAAATTTTGCACCGATATAGGCTATACGCTGGATTAACATATAAGCTACAAAACATCACGCTCCGACACAATGGAGCAGAGTAACGCGGCTAAACCCGCGAGGCGTAACTAGTAATTTTATAATTATTTAACACTACTATCTATATTAATATATAAAGTTAGATTATGAAGTTAGATTGCTTGAATTACTGGTATGATTTGAAAAAAAGGTAAATCTGTTCACGCGGGTGAAAAATCTACCAAAACTAAAATCTATATATCTCAAAAAAAATTATCTGAGGACTACGAAAATAGCCCTTAAGTAATTAAATGTTATTAAAATTACATACTACAATAACAATTTTTGTCATAAAAGCAACTATTAAGGATTTAACTGACAATATTAATGACTTTAGACCACAGACACAAAGCCTTTTTTTTCTATAAAATAACGCGCAAGCCCCCAATAAAAGAGACACGCCCCCTATCTGACACGTAAAGGTACAGGGTGTAACGTGATAGGGTAGTCAGGATTTATAGCGCCGTAACCAAATGTTTAATGCGTCGGACTTGTGATCTTGTGGTCGCCGTTTCGATCGCCTATTTTTTTCTGACTGATATAATATGTAGTTAGCCCCGAGACTTTTGCTCACCGGGCATAAAGACGAGCATAGCTCCAGCCTAGTTAATAGTTTAGACACTACAAACTAAGCAACCTGCGCAAGAGGGTGTCCGCTGTGGGACTTGGTCCTCGGCTCAGGGCGGTCACTGACGGGGAGATTGCTTTTTTTTTTTTAGGGGAATTTTGTGCAACTGTCCCTCTACTTTACAGTTCGCGGGCCTCTCGGACTTCGGGTCTACGAGGGCATCGGAAGGTTCTTAGAAAACTAAGGGTTGGGAGGGCGAGGGGGGACGCGACACGTTCGCGGGCGCATTCTTCTCCTGCGGGTCGGATAGAGTGGTCTCTGTGTAGTGGTGCTAGTTTCTTGTAGTCCGGGTCGTCTAGGACGCCCCGAGGCCGACGGTGTTTACGACACTTTGTGGCCTATAGACGGATGCTGCATCAACCAACGGGTTTGGGTGTTAAGTCGCGGATTCAAAGAAGCGTTCCGACCTCAAGCCTCTTTCATTCACTGCTTGATAGTGGTTGCGAGTACGAATGAACCACGGTGCCCCGGTGGCACGTCGAGTGAAGCGGTACAAACTGCTAGACGCTATATGAACGAATACGGTGCTCGCGTACGTCATAATCGGCCGTATACACATGGTATAAACCCTAACCTTATTATCAAGAGTTAGTTTACTGCGTGAATTTAAAAGACAATGTAGTCGAGCGAGCGTTTTGATCGCCACCCATTGCACTACCAACGTGAACCTACTGACCCGCGTAACTCCCGTTCCTGTAGGAACTTTATAATTAAATAAAGCCCACAGCCTTGCTTGATAAATGGGCTATCTACCCATTACTATTAGAAGTTTTCAAATCGAACCAGTAGTTCCTGAGTTTAGCGCGTTCAAGCAAAGAAACAAACTTTTTAGCTTTATAATATAGATTTGTATGATAAGCGCAGGTTTTAAATATTTTTATATATTACGAGCTGCGCCCCGCGGTTTTAGCCGCGTCACTTAACTCCATTGATCGGAGCGTGATATTTATTTTGTAGCCTATATGTTAATATATCGTATAACTTAACCCGGTGCAAAATTTTAGCCAAATCCATTCAGAAGTTTTTACGTGAAAGAGTAACAAACATCCATCCATCAATCATATTTCTCTCAAATAATATTAGAGAATAATCTGTTAATAAATTTAAAGCTAAATTATGTAAAAAGGCATATTATAAAATATCAGACTATGTAAATGACAGAATGGCATGGGAGTAACTTGCTCTGGAATGACACTGCTGCTTAACAATATTGTTAAAGTAATGATAAATTGATTATTTAAAAAAGGATTCCTCTGAGTTTCTTGCCAGTTCTCCTCAGAGTTGCCACGTCTTTAAACTGGTGGTAGGAAAAGAAATGGACGCATAAAAGGAACATGATTATTTTTTTTTAAATTTGTGTCTATATGAATAAAGAAATTATTGTCTTGACTTCACATCCAAACTTACAAACTGTCGCGTTTATAATATTAGTAGGACGACATTTATGACTACACTTTCACGTTACACGCTCTGTAGTTATAAAAATAATTGTTGGTAATTGTTCGTATGCCTTTTCGTTAAATCCCCGTTTAAAATGCAGGGGGTCGGTACAATTACATGTGTGTCGTATTGACTACGCAACTATAGTAAGTGGAATCCATAGGATTATGGTTATTTATGTAGGAATCTCCGTAGCGTAGCGGCATTTAGCTCGCTTTAAATCTCAGAGGTCGTGGGTTCGTTCCCCCATTTTTGAAATCGCCACAATAGTTTTTGAGTTTATTCATTAGAAAGAAAGTTACAATATCAAATTTACAGGTAATAGACATTCAAGTGCACCATAAAAAGGCACCAACTTCAGCTTTATGCTACATCCACACATTTGTGTATGAATGTAGCGGTGGTATTCTAGTTGACCCCATTGATGACGCCACGTTATAAACAAACAAAAATAAAATTATGAATTTTTACTTAAAAATTAAAATAATAATATAAAATTAATTTATTATTAAAAGTACAATTTAAAAATACAAAACAAATAATTAAATAAATAAGATCTTAATTACGAGACTTATTCGATAAAAATAATAATAACAAGACCTTTTGATAATATGTAGAAATAACAATTATGGACGGAGAGCTGACAACCGAAAAGGCAAGGTAATTTGATCATTCATAAAAATGATTTATCAGCTTACCTGGAGCATTCTAAGCATAAAGACGTCGACCTGGCAGGTTTCGCGTGGTGGATGTGGGAGTTATGGGGTGGGAAAAAAATAAAAAAAAGGTAATGTGATCAGGATTACTTTTTATGCCAAATGGTTTGCCTACCTCCCCAAAGCACACAAAAAAAATCTGGCGTCATTTGATTGGTGGAAAGGTATCGCCAGGCTTAATTAAAGTGAGGAAAAAAAAATTATTTTTAGGTAATAAGAACAAAGCTGGCTTTTTTTGTGCTTAAAGTTTATTATTCCCAGAGGCTAGGAAAAAAAAGCCAGCCAATAATAGTGGTGGGAACATGTCGAAAAAAATAATTGAAAATTTATATTTTAAATTGTATTTTGCTCGAGAAAGAGCTAAGGGGCATGAAAAAGAGCGCGTGGAGGGGATACACGCGACGACGGCGTCCGTGCTCTCTCGGCGCGTCGTTCATGTTCGGTAAACCGAACGCGCCTGGCTGGCCTCGTCGCACTCGTTGAGCGGAAAGAGCCGAACGTTTCCGGAGCGCCAGCTGTTTCAGTTTAGCTTCTATTTTACAGCGCGTGGACGTGTTTTTATATTCTGTTTAAATAAAATAAAATAAAACAAAAATCATATTTATTTACGTAAACCAATTACAGGCACATTACCGAGAGAGCACGGACGCCGTAGTCACGTGTATCCCCTCCACGCGCTCTTTTTCATGCCCCTTAGCTCTTTCTCGAGCAAAATACAATTTAAAATATAAATTTTCAATTATTTTTTCGACATGTTCCCACCACTATTATTAGCTGGCTTTTTTTTCCTAGCCTCTGGGAATAATAAACTTTAAGCACAAAAAAAGCCAGTCTTGTTCTTATTACCTAAAAATATTTTTTTTTTCCTCACTTTAATTAAGCCTGGTGATACCTTTCCACCAACCAAATGACGCCAGATTTTTTTTGTGTGCTTTGGGGAGGTAGTCAAGTCACCATTTGGCATAAAAAGTAATCCTGATCACATTACCTTTTTTTTATTTTTTTCCACCCCATAACTCCCACATCCACCACGCGAATCCTGCCAGGTCGACGTCTTCATGCTTAGAATGCTCCAGGTAAGCTGATAAATCATTTTTATGAATGATCAAATTACCTTGCCTTTTCGGTTGTCAGCTCTTAGTCCATTACAAAAATTTCATTACAAACACACACACACAAAATTACAAATCTTTCCCCTTTATAATATTAGTATATAAGTAGATAGATGAAGTGCCCAGGGAAGCCTAACTAACAAGTTACTTTTATATGATTAAAACGCACGAAGGAAGCTATATAGTTCCTTTCATTATCATCAGCTTGTTGTCGTCCACTGCTGAACATAGGCCTCCGCCATCGATTTCCAGCAGGAATGCTTGCTAGCTACCTGCATCCGCTGACTCCTTGCGTCCTTCATGAGGTCGTCGGTCCATCGTGCAGGCGGTCGACCCCGACAGTTCGTGGTCTCCACTCGAGAACCTTTCTGCTCTACGGCTGTCAGTTCTTCGAACTATGTGTCCTGCCCATTGCACTGGTGCATTTCGACATCCGTGACCACGACTGATGTCGAAACGTCGAATTATTAAAAAGTTAATGATTTGCCTTAAAATTGAACCGCGATTGAGACCCGCGTCTACTATAAATTACATATTACAATATGTAATGCATGCATGATTTCGATTTGTATGAATTTATACACATACAGTTAACTCAAATCATCTACTGAAATTAAATCAAAATATGAGTTAATGCATTGTCAACGACGTAGGTGTTTTCGAGCGAATTATTCGTCTACGTTACTAAAAAACTAGAGGACGGCCAAAAAGAAATGGATGGACTGTGTGAAAGAAGACATGTCTAAGAGAGGCGTGAGTATGGAGGAGACGTCTAATAAGAGAAAATGAAAGAGGATGACATATTGCCGACCACAAATAATGGGAACAGGCCAGGAAGATGATGTTGATGTTACTAAAAAACTATTTCATTTCAGATTTAGCAAGTATTCCTTACCTACATAATTTCTTCTTAACGGGATTAAGTATTCCTTACGTAATTTCCCGTCCCTTATCATATTTTCGAAACAAATTTGGAATCTATACAAAACAAGATAATTTTCCCGAAAAAAAAATGCGGGCCAGTTAGTTATCAATAACTACGTTCAATAGAGGGCCCCGCCCCCCAGGGTGTGACCTAAATAATAGCTGTTAATTGTTCGCATGACTTTTAGTTTAATCTCTACAAAAGGGGTGCGTTATTGTAATCTAACAATTGGAATAGAGGTACGGATTTGTTAAATCTAACGGCTGCTTGATTTAAAAAGTATCTACATTATACTGATTACCACAGTTTAAAGGTAAGTTAGGTATAGTGCAATTTCTAAAATTCGAAAAAATTCAGCCATATTCCTACCATGATATGGAAGACTTGCCTGTTCATAGTGATGATATGTTAATCACTGATCACACTACGAGGAGGGGGTCCACCTACTATTTATTTTATTTTTTTCTCACTTTATGGTAAGCGTCGATGTGGCTGACGATGGATCTCAAAGGTCTAGAAGACACTTATTCACTCTTGACTAGAAGATATCCAGGTCATAGTTTTCGGGGAAAACAGAAGCTGGCAGCGAGTTCCAGACCTCAGCAGTGCGGATGATGAAGATGGAGGAGAACCGCGTGGTACGAGTGGATGGACTGTCCACAAGATAAGGATGGTACTGCGCCGTACGTCTGCTTGTCCTGAAGTGGAATGGAGATGGTGGTATCAGATTGTGGAGCTCTTGACTTTGGGTTCTTACTAGCAGTGGAGTAGCGAGTGCAAATCTAGACGAGGGCAAGTCGCATTAGCGAGATCCTAAAACAGTATTTTATACCTAAGACCCACAAAATCAGACCTTTTGGGCTCATGGTTGTTGACATTAATAATGGCTTCACGCAGAATAATAAAATGCATAATAAAAATTTTAACTTACTTTAATATGTATGTACTATATCGAAAATAAGTTGGTACACCCAAAAGGGTTTATGGTTTTAACTCTTTTTAAATCATTCTTTGAAGTGACTTCGTGCGAGGCCCCTTATGGCGCGAGACCGTAGGCGAGGGCCCACGTCGCCCACGCCTAGCTACGCGACTGCCTACTAGAAGCTTCTAAGTGCTTTTCAGAAAACCAAACGTCAGTAATGAGGACAAAGGCTACCATCAAGGGGTTTGCTGATGCTGCGAAGTGGATCTCGGCACAGGGTGGTCCTAGGGAGTAGGGATTAAGGTATTATGACTTTTAATTTTCTTTCGCGTACCTACTGTTAGTCCACACTCGTTTGAGAAATGTAAAAAGCTCAACAAAACCCGGACAAGCCAGACACCGTCTATTTTGTCCGGACACGCTATCCAAAGTCTAACTAAGTACCTTTTTTTTTTTTTTTTTTTTTTTTATTATTTTCTTGATTGCGTTTGACCCTAGTCTTGCCTGATGGTAAGCACAGACAGGGTCCTAGATGGAACACGCAATTCAAGTGACACCCTTTCGGGCTCTGGCTCTCACATACTCACTACGAAACACAGTAAAACCTATATCCGACTTTATCCAGACAACGCTGCCCCGGCCTGACAATGCAGGACCAAAACATCAAAATCAAACATCAAAATCAAACATCAAAATCATCATCATCATCATCAGCTCGTATAACGTCCACTGCTAAACATGGGCCTCCTCCCGGGGTAGGGTATATTTGCCATAGTCACCACGCTTTGCAGGCGGGTTGGTGACCGCAGTATTATGTTGTACTACACAAGGAAACTCTGGTACTCTGGACTTTGGCAAATACCCTCCCTCGGGAGGAGGCCCATGTTCAGCAGTGGACGTTATACGGGCTGATGATGATGAAAAAACGTAGAAAAAATTGTACATACGTCATACTACTTACCACATTCTACACATAACTATTGACATCAGTGCATTATTTGGCAGCGCTTCGCTCGTCTTTACTTTATAGGGTTCCGTACCCGTAGAGGGGTTGCCCTTTATTGCTCCATATCAAGTACGGCAAAAAGTTGCTTGAAAATGGTACGAAACCCTTCTTGCGCGAGTCCGACTCGCACTTGACCCGTTTTTATTTGGTCTAAAATTCAAATAATACGCATCAAATAATGGTATTCATATCAATTCGTAAACACTTCTAATTCCCATAAGCACTTCCCACTCTGTATGATATACTAACCACACCATGGCCACCCCATAACACCCCTTATACCCCATAAAGCGTGGCGTTTAAATCAATTTCCATGTTCAGTTTATGCTAATGTTTATCGCTGTTACCCCATGATATGATGGGATAGGGATGGGGTAGAAAAGAAAAGATTATATCGATAGTTTTTGATTGAACGCATTACGCACTAAGTTTCTTTTTGACAGTGTAGTGTCGGACGTAAAATGTCAAATAACCTCACGAACATTACATCTATATATACAAGCTGAGCCCCGCGGTATAACCCGCGTTACTCTCCTCCAGTGGGTCGGAACGAGATGTTTTGTAGCCTATATGTTAATCCAGCATATAACCTATCCCAGTGCAAAATTTCAGCCAATTCCGTGCAGTAGTTTTTGCGTGAAAGAGTAACAAACGTCCATCCATACTTACAAACGTTCGCGTTTATAAAATTAGTAGGATATAACAATTAATTCCTATTTCCCTTGGTCACGGCATTACGCGTGAACGGCGGACTGATGCTGCAAATTTTTATGCTTATGAAAGAAAAAATTAGAAAATTACGCGGAACATTAGAAAATTTAAGGATACATAAATACCATATTAAATTTTATAATCTAACCTAACGCTTTTGACAAAACAAACTTTTTTAATGTGTCCATAAGGCGTTTGACATAACATTGACAAAATGCGTGCTACAAATGTCATCAAAGAGACACATCATGGTTAGTTCAGTTTAAAAAATAGGCGTAATATGCCTATTATTTAATTTTCTATTTAAGGCGGTACCCTGACCAAGGGCCGGATTGCTCATGCGTACCCTGCCCCCGCCAACGGCGGATCGAAGGAGTGTCCGGGGGGTTTTAGTGGTGTAGGGTCCTCTCCTCGTGGTATGAGTTTAGCATACCACGCCATGGAGAGGGCGAGTCCGACATATCCCATCGCTAGCGCGCGAATACGCTGCAGTGGCGGTGGGAATGCGTCAAGGCATTTTCCCCAGACAACAAAAAAAAAAGGGACCCAGACCAAATTACCAGCATTCGTTCCCTTAATACCCAGCGCAAGAGATACGTGACGAGGACGCTCAGATTTTAAAATAAAATATATATAAAATAAAATTTTGGTCTTTTGCTATTTTTTTCACTACCGTAATGTTCATAATTAAATTGTCTATCCACTAATGTAAGTAGCAAATCATAATAGTGGTTACTTTACGAGGAGATGTAGTTTATCAATAATTATTTATCATTTCTTGTAGGTTTGAGGAGATTAATTACACATTATACAAGATACTAACTTAAAAAAAAAATGGTGTTTTTAGAATTTAGCTAGTTAATTAAATGTATTTTTGGAACGAAGTTTCTTACAGCAGGCTTGGAGGAGATAGGGATTTTGCTGCGCGACCGAACTGAAAAAATGTGATAGTAAAACCGTAAGAAAAAGTCCGTGGAATAAAACCGTTAAATGAGACGCCCGAATGTGGCCGAACCTTCTCCAGGCGGGCCGACGGACGCCCGACGGCGAGCGAGACTCGGTCGAGTGTCGAGCCCCGACGGAGCGCGTGCGAGTAGCCGTATAAAATACGACGCAAATTGTGTGGATTCTACATTAGCCGAAGGAACTTCGTTCCTACCTGGTGTCCCACGACACCACCATAGTTTTGTTATGAGTTGGTATTTCTTTTGGATACTGAGTAGACAGCTCCAAAAACTGCACAAAAGACGGCTACCGCTGCGTGTTGCATGAGGACGAGCCTTAATTAACAATGTTGTAGAATTAAGACATCTAGTCGCGCAATAATAATAACAACGCTGCTTCTTGATTTCTGGATTGTCATAGATTATGTGATCTACAATAATCGTATGTCAGGTAACGGGCAGTAGCGCTTCCTTGTGTGTTACAACATCACCGGTCACCAACCCCCCTGCCTAGCGTGGTGACTATGGCAAAATCCTCCCTCGGAGGAGGCCCATGTTCAGCAGTGGACGTTATACGTGCTGATGATGATGTTATAATGTTTCAAAATTGATATTGACAAATGTAGACCACCAATAGGATTCGAAACTGCATCCGAAGTATAGTCCTAATGCTAGACGCTAGACAGCAGACCTACTGGTGTCACACAGTCAGACCTACCAGTTGCACAAAACCCCTTAAAATACTAAAAGTCACAATCCCTCAATCCCTCGCCAGCGACCGCCCTGAGCCGAGGTCCAAGCCCCACATGGGGCGCCCTCTTGGGGCGCAGGTAAGCCTGGAGCTCTGCTCGCCTTTATGCCCGGTCAAGTAGCAAAAGTCTCGAGCTAAATACGTAAGTCCTTCCGAAAAAAGCGACCTACTGGTCGTCGACTGGTAAATCAATCTCTTAATAAAACGTCTCTAGGTAGATTTGATCGATAATAGATAGATAGATAAACTCTTTATTGTACACTAATAAAAACAAGAACACAGAAAACTTACAAACTAATTGGTATACAGAGCATGTACAATTGGCGGCATTATCACAGAATGTGATCTCTTCCAGGCAACCGATAATGGATAAGATTATTTGACAAATATATCCAAAGTTGCGTTTGGAAGTAAATATTTAAAAGATGGCACTGCCCGTAGGTATTTAATTAATTTAATCCTTAATAATAATCAATCTCTCCATATCGATAAAAATTTATCGATACCCAAAAAAAAAAACCCGCACTAATGTCTATGGATGCATAAAATCCATGTCTGCGTTCAGTTGACAGCCGTCACCGATGTACTCAAACTGACATCATTTACTTTACACCGATTTACATTTAGACATTTCTTATAAATATAATATTATTATTTAGTTAACGTAAGGGTGAAGAAATTTTTGCACATCTTTACAAAGTGGTTACTGTATTTTCTTACTAGATCTGGTTTTCGGGGTTCGATTTCCACCCGAGACAATGAGAAAGAAATGAAAGAAAGAAAAAAAAGCAAATAATAAAAGAAAGAAAGAACATGCATTTATTTATGGCACATACTAGGAAATAAAACATAAAAATTAATGATTTCTACTACAATTATACATATGCATCATAAATGGGCACTGGCTTCAGCATTAAGCTACATCAATAATCTATAAGATCAGCGCGGTGATTCGAGCTAGTCCCAGTTTTGACGCCACGGATGCCAAACGTAAAATAAAAAATAAATATTAGTCTGTGGTTCCTTGTGTCCATGAATTTAGTATTTTAAAGCCCCAGTGACACAGGAACATTAGCCATTAGCATAAAGCGGGAGTAGTCATTAAAAAAAAAAAAAACAAAACAAAAAATTATTGCTTTTGGCAGTACAATTGAAAATTTGATAGCGGCTGTAGCCCAGATCTTGTGGTCGCCGGTGTGATCCCCAGCCATTGCACTACCGACGTGAACTCACTCGTAACACAAGCATTTTAGCTTAGCACGACGGGTTTACAAGAATACTAGTAGACTGCAAAACTCTGCTTCTTATTAATCCTAAAATACTTGCTGCATAATAATATATTGTTTCGTATCCCAGAAAACATAAAACGAGCCAAACAATAATTCCATCAAAACGAAAATAACACAAATCAGTTTGACAGTATTATGGCGGGAAATCGTACCAATTCGACTTCCCAAGCGCATTCCGAGAAGCGAACGATGACACGTGAAAATTAAATTAAATTGTTAGCAATATTATTTGATCGACGCAAAACTGCACTTTGTATTGAAGCCGCTCGATTCCAATTAATCGATTAACATAAACATGACTTGTGTCGGCCATTTTAAATGCGCCATGTTGCAAACTTTGATGCTTTCATCATCATCATTATGAGTCCGTATAACGTCCGCTGCTGAACATGGGCCTACTCCCGAGGGAGGGTATTCGGCATAATCACCACGCTTAGCAGGCGGGTTGGTGACCGCAGTATTATGTTGTAACACAATGGAAACGCTGCTGCCGATTATCTGATACACGACTATCATAGATGATGTTATAACAATCGGGACCAACGCCTTAACGTGCTTTCCGAGGAACGAAGGGGAGCCCCTCAACCAACCATTGCCTGTCCGTGTCGCGCGGCATGGGGATCGAACCCACTGGGATATTTAGTAAAGAATATTATTTATTCAGAAAATAAATTAATAATAACCCGTGCGTTTTAATATTAAGGACATTAATTAAGTTTTTTCAATTTAATCAATTTTATTTTGTCAAACATTAACTTACTGAATATAAAATTACTTAAAATACGGTCCGCGATGCTTGGGTGGGAGGCGCGACCAGCCTCCCTCGTAAGGAGGCTGTACTGTAGCGCCATGTCATCTGTTCGTCTGTTCCTCTACAGGGCCAATGATCACCAGTGAACGTTCAACGGGCTGAATAGAAACATAGAGAAAGCATTTAACGGCCAAGGTAATTCAGTAGCACCACTAAATATTTATAACACAACCCACAATTTATTTAAAATGCACGCAATTACTGTTAAAATAATCAAACGCGGCCATCGCTACAATAGTAATATAAGTACCTAATCAGAACATTAGAAATTCTATGTTGCAACGCTTTTGAAGAACCGCCGTTGCTGTTGTCTATGGCCCTATTTCTTTTTAATTTCTTTAAAGCGCCGCCGTTCGAGGAATAATCGACAGAAATGCGTGAGTGAAATTTTAAAAAGTTTACATTGTGCATTGAAACCGCCATGTTGGATATTTCGATTAACTATCCAATTTCCTGTTTTAAAGTTAATACTGTATGGATTTTTTATTAAATAAGGATGGAAATTATTTGAAAAATGAAGTTTAATGGGAGAAATAAATTAATACAGGAGGACTGTGTCAGCCCTAATATATTACTAAAATGTAAAATATGTTTTTTTGTAAAAAAAGCGACACACATAGTATAAATACTAGATATAAGCATAATCTTGTGGTTCATGCTAGCCGTCTCCGCAAAATAAGTAATTCTTTTATGGGGCAATGTACACGGTTCTATAACAAACTTCCCAATAGTATAAGAGAATTGTCTATAAATAAATTTAAAATGACTATTAAAGCCAAATTGTGCAGCGGGGCTTATTATAAAATTTCCGATTATCTTTGTGACAAAAATGCTTGGGATTAAATCGCTCCAATCTCAATGTAAAATAAAGTATTTTGTTATTAGGTTAATAAATTTTTTTATGTATTATTAGATTTTAAAAGAGGGTTCTACTGAGTTTTTTGGCAGTGTTTCTCAGTAGTCGCCACGTCACGCACTGCACGGTAGGAAGAAAATTATGACGATTCCAAACAAATGTAACCATTTTTACGGAATAAATTAATTTTGAATTTGAATTGTGACGAGCTGTTGAGACATGTTGTTAATAGTTCATGTTAGTTTGCGATCATCGTCATCATCATCAGCCTGTTGTAGTCCACTGCTAAACATAGGCGCCCTCATCGATTTCCAGCGGGAACGATCGCCAGCGGCCTACAACCCCTGACTCCCTGCAACCTTTATGAGGTCGTCTATCCATCGTGCAGGCGGTCGTCGATAGATATTCTATTTATCTATATACGAATCATCTCTAGTAAAAACGCGACTTTTTAAAAGATTTTGGGTCTATAAATAGAGATAAGTTTGTCTTAGTATCCAAATAATAACTATTTTTAATCTCTCCAACGAAAATTATATTAACATAGGTAGGTACATAACTTCAAAACGTAAAAGCTTAAATTAATCATTTGAAAAGGTCTGCTCATCTGTATGTGCATTTGGTATTTGATAACATCCTCTTTATGCATACAAGCATAATCACTTATATTTAAAACTACTAGCTTTTTGCTCGCGTAACTCCCGTTCCCGTGGAATCTTCATAATTAAATCTAGACCTCAAAAGCATAAGGACGGATGAACTAATACTTCAGAAGCAATTGTAGGCGGCTGTAGCCCAATGGCTAGGGCGTCGGACTTGTGATCTTGAGGTCGCCGGGTCTACAGGAGTACTGTGCAGGTATGGATTGCTTAGTGGCTGACCTTAAGGACAATGAACAAAAACTATTGTCCTTAACAAATTATTACAATCGGAATGGAGTTAACCGAACTCCGGTAAGTTCACAGTCAGCAGTTTCCTATAAATTACCATTAGAAAAATATCAAATTAATAAATTTGATAGTAGTCTCAATAATAGTGCTTCTCAACAAACATTTTTAAATAAATCATTATTACTTAATAATTCTCAAAAATACACTAAAAATAACTCTAAAATAATAATGTTTAGTGATGAACTAGGCAAAAATATGGGTAAATTATTTTTACAAGAATCTGGGAATCTGGTGACTAATTACTGTCTGTATGGTGCCAGTTTTGCACAAATAATGGAAAAAATTATAAAGGGTACCTACCAACCCAACTCATCCTTAATTATTTTAATTGGGAGACTAGGGAAATTAAATAAACATTCATTTATTAAATATTTTGATTTGCTCAGTAAATTAGATGTAGAAAACATTTGCTTATTTACTTTTCCTTATAGTAAATTGTTGCCCGAGACGGAAAATATTTATAGATATAAGTTAAATAATATGTTACATACAATGACATTGTATAATGACAAATTTAAATTAATAGACATAAATGTATTTAATGATAATCAGTATTATGAGTTGACAGACAATAACTATTGTCTTAGTAATTTTTATAAGAGACAGATAGCAAATTCGCTATCATATTGTTTTTATAAATCAGCCAAAATATTGGCTAACGGCACTGCTTCTATTGAGCAGTTAAATAATAATTTGACATTATGTGATGACACCTTGGAAGTTATTCCAAATTCTTTAAATTAGAGTCTAAGACAAAAGAGTATATCTCTGGCAATGTAAATAGTAACATATTGTTATCTAATAGTAATGTAATATCCCCATCAATTGTAACATCTTTTAATTGTAAAAATAATAATTGTATCAACCTGGTGCATCAAAACATACAGGGGATGTTAGGTAAAGAGTTAGAATTGGAACTGTTTTTGAACTGTCACAATATAGATATTTTATGTATTACTGAGTCATGGCTCAAAAGCCACCAGGTCATTTTCAGTTCCAATAATCATCAGGTTGCTAGCTCATTCTGCAGAGTTCGTATGATACGAGGTGGCTCCTTGATCATTGTAAAGAAATGTTTAAAATTTAAAGAAAGAACTGACATTGTGAGCCTCTCTGTTGAAAGGGTTTTAGAAATAGCATGTATTGAATTGGAGCAACTGCATGTTTTGAGTGTGTACAGACCTCCATCTGCGCCTTATGAAGCTTCTATTAAAATAATGGAGGATGCCCTGTTCAAATTAGCGAATAGTCATAAAACAATTGTTGTTTGTGGAGACTTTAATATAAATATTTTGGAAAAGAATACATTAACCTGTAACTTCTTAAATTTGTTTAAATCTTTTAATTTGATTAATTTATTTATTGAGCCTACGAGGATTACTGCCTCTAGTGCTACTTGTATAGATAATATATTCACTAACTTAAAACCTATACATAAATTTGTAATTAATATGTTACAGTCAGACCATTGTGGACAGTTAGTATCTTTTCCCAAGAAAACCAATAAAATCCAAAGTAAAAAAATAAGTTTTGTACCCATTAGTGAAAGCCGTCTAGAGGCATTTCATTTTAACTTGTCATCTAAATTATCAGGTTTGCCAATTCACAATAACCCAAATCAGCTGTATAATTTATTTTTTAACATGGTTATTGCTGAATATAATTCAATATTTACACCCAAAACTAAGTTAATCTGTAAGGGTAAGTTAAGTTTCAGTGAATGGGCAACACCTGGTATTTACAAAAGTCGTAATAAATTATATGAACTGTATTATGAGAAGACTTTTAATAAGAGTACGATTTTTAAGAATAAGGTAACTAGATATTCCAAAGTATTTAAAGAAGCCTGTTCTACTGCCAAATCAATGTATATAAATAATAAAATTAAAAACTCATCTAATAAAATAAAAGAAATATGGAATATTATTAATAATGAAACAGGTAGAGCTATAAATTGTAATAGAGACTTTAATTTAAAAATAAAAAATGATAATATTTCGGCAGATATGGAAGTTGCAACTGAGTTTGAGAATTTCTTCACTAACATACCTCTAATAACAACTAAAACTCTAAATTCATCTTCAATATCTGCTGAGGCGCTATTAAACGAAAGTGTTTCTGCATGCGTTACCGATTTTAGTTTTAATTTAATAGACTATAAAGATGTAGTTAATGCTTTCAATACCATAGAGAAGAAAAAAACTAAAGACCTATGGGGTCATTCTGTGAAATTTGTATCTAATATTATTGAAATAATAGCGCCTTACCTAGCATACATATTTAATAGTTGTGTTGATTCTGGTGTATTTCCTGACTTGATGAAGCATAGTAAGGTTATACCATTATTTAAATCCGGTGATAGCACTGATCCCTCGAATTTCCGACCTGTTTCTATATTGCCCACTCTGAGCAAAATTTTTGAAAAATTAATTCTTAGCCAGTTGTTCAGACATTTTAATAAATTTAACTTATTACACAAAAAACAGTTTGGGTTTACGAGGGGTTGCTCAACCATAGATGCGGGAACTGAATTGTTAAAAACTATATTCGCGGCCTGGGAAGATTCGCAGGAATCCTTAGGTATTTTCTGTGATCTGTCTAAGGCATTTGATTGCGTTCACCATGACACTCTTGTCAGGAAATTACACCGGTATGGCATTAGGAACCAGGCTCTCAATCTTCTGATTTCTTACATGGGCAATAGAATTCAGAAGGTTGATATAAACGGCAAAATATCACCAGGCTCTGTTGTATCCATGGGCGTCCCGCAAGGCTCAATCCTGGGACCGTTTTTGTTTTTGGTGTATATAAACGACTTACCTTATTATGTAGGAAATAATCATGAGATAGTATTGTTTGCTGACGATACATCCTTGACATTTAAAATAAATAGACAGCTACGCAGCTATGACGAAGTAAACAATGCAATCTCGAAGGTAGTCCATTGGTTTAATGTTAATAATCTACTTTTAAATGAAAACAAAACCAAAGTCATTAAATTTTCTACACCTAATGTGAAACAAATTGATACGAATGTGCAAATAAATGGTATTCGGTTGGAGCCAGTGGAGTCAACTGTCTTTTTGGGAATAACTATTGACTCCAAATTGCAATGGGGCCCACATATTGCGAAACTATCAGGAAAACTTAGCTCTGCGGCCTATGCTGTTAAAACTATGAGACGACTCACTGATTTGGATACTGCTAGAATGGTTTACTTTAGTTATTTTCATAGCGTAATGTCTTATGGAATTCTTCTGTGGGGAAACTGTGCGGACATTGACACCATTTTTGTACTACAGAAACGAGCTGTAAGGTCTATATATAAACTTGGTCCGCGGGTTTCCCTACGGGAGAAATTCAAAGAGACTAATATTCTTACAGTCGCATCACAATATGTCTATGAAAACCTTTTATATGTTCATAAGAATATAGATAGTTTTAAGAAAAAAAGCGACACTCATAATGTTAATACTAGATCTAAGCATAATCTCGTTTTACATGCTACACGTCTCCACAAAATTAGCAATTCTTTTATGGGGCAATGTATACGCTTCTACAACAAACTTCCTAATAATGTAAGAGATCTTTCAACAAACAAGTTTAAACGATATGTCAAAGATAAATTATGTAAAAAGGCTTATTATAAAATTTCTGATTATGTTAATGACAAAACTGCTTGGGAGTGAGTTGCTCTGAAACAATACTGCTTTATTAATAATTGTAAAATATAATTTATTTAAAAAAAAGGATTCCTCTGAGTTTCTTGCCAGTTCTTCTCAGAGTTGCCACGTCCAGAACTGGTGGTAGTAAAAGAATGGGACGCATCATAAGAACATGATTTAAAATATTTTAAATGTGTCTATTTGAATAAAGAATTTTTGACTTTGACTTTGACTTTGAACCCCACCCATTGCACTACCGACGTGAACCCACTCGTAACACAAGCATTTTAGCTTAGCTCAAGGGGTTAACAAGAATACTAGTAAGACTGCAAAACTCTGCTAGGAATATTTGCAAAAAAAAAAATGGTTGTAAGTGTCAGTTTACGATAAAGACAGTTTTTTTTTTATTGACCTCTTTAGTTAGCCCTGAGGCTTTTGCTCCTTCACCGGGCATAAAGGCGAGCAGAGCTCCAGCCTAGATAAATGGTTTAAACACTACAAACTAAGCAACCTGCGCAAGAGGGCGTCCCCTGTGGGACTTGGACCTCGGCTCAGGAAATACACATACCTACGCTTAACGTTTCTGACGTGTAATGGCACATTCGACGTTATGCTTCTGAGCTTTAGAAATATATCCTTTGGTTTTCAGGAATTAAAATAGGCTTCGGAAAATTTAAAAAAATCTTTCATTCAATAACAACGTTATCCTTGGATTATGTACCTAGCTTTATAATGGTGAACGAATTTTACTACTCCACCGCTAAAAGTGAGCTGAGCTCCATCCTCGGCCAACTCGCCCTGTGAGACTTGGACCTCGCCTCAGGCCGGTCGCAGGGGTTTGAGGAATGATGACTTTTCGAACTCCAGCCTTGATAAATGGTTTAAAAACTACAAATTAAGCAATCTTGGCAAAAAGGCGCTCCTTATGGGACCTCGGCTGCTGGCGGTCGCTGAATTGATTTTGCCAATGGGTCGTTCTACGATTGAGTAGATGAAAAGAAAAAAAAGTTAAATCACTTTTTAAATTATTTATGGTACCAAAAGTATTCAATAAGCATAAAGATTATTAAAAAAAATAACGGCTTTATTTATATTAAACTTAAATAACAAACAATAAAATCACCTTTTTCCATATAAGTAGTTAGAATGAAGTGACCCTAAAGTTAACAGATGTGATACTTTGTGTTCTAGCTCCAATGTATTATAAAATTAAAAAAGAAAACAACTCGTTATATATACCTAACCTTTAACCTTTCAGTCTAGTTCTCAGTCTCAGATAATTAAGGTAATCAAAAGTATAGATTAAAAAATAAGAATGTCGACAGGACACAAATCACTTCTGTCGACGAATCAAAAAATAGCCTCATCATTAGACGACGACATTAAACGAATGCGCTTTCGTTTTTCGGAAACAGGATTTTTTTTATTGAAAAACGCCGCCCCACAGTAAGGTTTTTCCTTGTATTGTGGTTGCGATTTACAGACATATAATTGACTAGGACAAGAAAACCCAGACCCAAAACAAATCTTAGTGGTTCACACAAAGATGTGTTCCGTGGGAGAATCGAACCCCGTCGACTAGACGCATGTCTTAACTACTAGGCAACGGAGGTCTCGTATTCGTTACTCAATCACGCAGAAACGGCTGAACCGATTTTGATGAAATTTGTCTTGTAAACAAGTCCTTAATAACTTTTAATATTTATATATGTGTAATTAGCTTCTTCCGGGGCTCTGTCCGCGTAAAATTTATAGGGTAAAAGTAGCCTAATGTTAATCTAGATATTAAACTATATGTTTGCCAAAAATCTAAATCGGTTTACCCGTTTTTGCGTGAGTGAGTAACAAACATCCCAACACGCAAACATACAAACTTTTACATTTATAATATTAGTAGGAAGTAGAGTAATATTACCGCTACAATGCCACAAATAGTTACATATTATACACACACTTATAAAATCCCTCTCTGTTTGCGGTTGAAAATATAAATGAAAACTGTAATAAGTCATTTCGGTTATTTCTCATCATTTCTGTCCACTACCGTCACTTCTGTCGACAAAACTATAGACAGGTGTGACAATGACAGAAGTGACAAATTGAAATTATACTGAAGTAGTGGCTTCAATTTTGAAGTTAGATTGTAAATAATATAGATTTAGTAAATAATACCACATTTGAACAAGGACATGTGATAAAAACATATATATTATGTAACATAACTTTCTTATATTCCTATTAGAAGTGACACTCCAACTTAGTAATTCTGTAGAACCACTTTTTAAATGAAAATAACTCTGACAATATTCTATTTACATGAAAAAAATTCTCCGTAGGATGAGAAGTGGGTTAAGGTGTTGCCATAAATAGAAAAATGATGTTGACAAAATTAAATTTTCCTTATCTATTGGTAGAAACTTTAACAGTCGACAGATGTGACGAAAAAGTTATAACGGTCGTAGAATTATCTGTATTTTCTTATTTTTAGATCGAAAGTACTCGATATTGAACAGAAATACTCTAGTGTAGGTATGATTCATTAATCGCGAACTGCTATCTCGTTTTAATGAACAGGATATTTTTTATAAATATAGACATATCAAAAACCGTATTCATAACAGTCGACAGAGTGTGACATGTCACATACTGTCGGCTGAAAAAAATCTCTCAAAATACATATTATGTAATACCTATGTTTTTTCACATATTTTTTGTAGATGATAAAATGTTTTTACATGGAGAAGTTCTTAACTAAATGAGGACAACTTATTTTAAGAGTTATTTCACTTGAACACAAAAACAGGCTCATCGTAGAATGACCCCAATACGAAAGTGTTTAAATGTTAAAATATCTTGTAAAATTAAGAAAAATGGCCATAACCTATAACGAAACCACCACGTTTAGAGCTTTAAAAAATTTGAACATAACAGCACTCTCGGAGAACTCTATTGTATAACATAGATAATAGACTACATTCACTGAGAATATAACACATATTATAACATTGTGAAATAATTATGGATTTTTTTTTCTCAAATAAAAACATTGCTAACATAGTTTTGCAGTCTCTTGTTATTCTAGTACAGTATTCTTGTTAAACCCTCGTGCTAAGCAAAATGCTTGTGTTACGAGTGGGTTCACGTCGGCGACCTCAAGATCACAAGTAGGACGCCCTAGACCTGTGGTTCCCAACCGGTGGTCCGCGGACCACTGGTGGTCCCTGGAAGGACAGGAAATGGACCTGAGGCTGTCCAAAAAAATATTGCATCGTAGCAAAATATCTACACACTAAATATAATATTTTATAACATACAGAGGTTATTGTAATAGTGTTCATTTTAGTGTGATAACGCAGAAAAGCTGGTCCGTAACGAGATAAACATTTTGTAAAATGGTCTTTCATCGCTTAAAGGTTGGGAACCACTGCCCTAGACATTGGGCTACGGCCGCATAGTTTTTTTTTTTCATATTGACATACGTAGGTAGCCGCAAGGCTTTTGCTACTTCACCGGGCATAAAGGCGAGCAGAGCACCAGCCTTAATAAATGGTTTAAAAACTACAAACTAAGCAACCTGCGCAAGAGGGCGCCCCCTGTGGGGCTTGGACCTCGGCTCAGGGCGGTCGCTGGCGATGAGATTGAGGGATTATGACTTTTGGCCGCTTAGTCATTACTTTTAACTAGAGGGGAGATTAATTCAACAAAAATGTTGAAAAACAATAATCACACGCAATCTTGAAGCAAATTTAGATAACCGTGATATTCTCTAAACATTATTTATAAATGCCTAATTAATTCTGTCAATGTCAAGAAACTTCGAAGGCATGTCAGCCACAACTTGTCATCGTTCCCATGCCAAAATGTATACCTACATTAATAGCATTAAATGCAGATTAGCTATTAGAACAATAGCAAGCGAGGGGGACACTGAATACTAAATACTGACGAGTTTTAATTATCATACATAAGTGTACTTAAAAGAGTTGTGTAGTTATTTTTCCTTGTCTGCTATTCAATAAAAAAAATATGACATAGGCCCCTTGTCTATGGCGACTTTGCAGCAACGCAAAGAGCAACCAAAGGCCACTTTTTTTTCGGACGGTCATAATATATTTAGTTAGGCACGAGACTTTTGCTACTTCACCGGGCATAAAGGCCAGCAGAACTCCAGCTTTAATAAATGGTTTAAAAATTCCAAACTAAGCAACCTGCACAAGAGGGCGCCCCATGTGGGGCTTGGACCTCGGCTCAGGGCGGTCGCTGGCGATGAGATTTAGGGATTATGATTCTGTATTTTGGGGGATTCGTGCAACTGTCGCTCTACTTTACAGTTCGCGGGCCTCTCGGAATCCGGGTCTACGAGGGCATCGGATGGTTCTTTGCTAATTAAGGGTCAGGAGGACGAGGGCGGACGCATTGTGTTCGCGGGCGCACTCTTTTCCGGCGGGTCGGATAGAGAGCAGAGCTCTAGCCTAGATAAATGGATTAAGAGTTACAAACTAAGCAGAGCAAGAGGACGCATCGCCCACTGTGGGACTTGGATCTCGGCTCAGGACGGTGGCTGGCGGGGGATTGAAGAATGATGACTTTTAGTTGTTCAGGGGAGTTTTGTGCAACTGTCGCTCTTCTCTAAAGTTCACGGGCTTCTCGGACTTCGGGTCATCGGGCATCGGAACTGGTAGGTAACACGACGCGACTAATATTTTTATTCTAACTGAGTTTTGTTGTAGTTTATATGTAAACCTACACTTCTTTCCTTATCTCAGGGCTGAACAAGAAATCTTTGTGTAGGTACATTCTAAGATTTCTTTCCGGGGTATGGTGGTTTGAGGGACTTCCCTCTGTGCCTCAGAAAGCACGTTAAGTCACTATATTAATCGTGTACCAGGGAACAATTAGCAGTGTTTTCATGTGTGTTACAACATAATACTGCAGTCACCAACCCGTCTGCCAAGCGTGGTGACAAAAGTCCTCCCTCAGGAGGAGACCTATGTGCAGCTGTGGACGTTATACGGGCTGATGATGATGATGATGATGACTATTAGAATACTTAAGCATATGATTTTTTTATGTTATATGTAAACTACAAATACATTGATAAGTAATTCGTAGTATCGATTCGAAAATGCGGGATTTCTCAAAATCTCCTTCAGAATTAAAACAATAGACAACCGAATTTGTTTACATAATACTGCTTTAATTTAATAGTGACAGAATTAAAAGTTGTAATTCAAAGTGAAACGATCTTTAATACTAAGGTCCTAAGACTCATTATCAAAGAGTGACACATTCGGTATTGTGTCGTTATCAAATTAAAGCAACGAATTATTCACAAAATTGTACCATTTGATTTCTAATCACGTATCAGCTTTGGCGCCAATGTCCATTTTTTTATTAAAATATCTCTAATCCCGCCGGATTTATCCAAAAAGAAATTATCATAATATCATTTTAATATTAATTATTTTGTAACAAAGACTTATTGTGGCGCCAAAACGTGATATAAAAAAAAGAACACAATACAGATTATAAAAAATACGAAAAGGTTATGATTTATTAATGCAAGTCTATGGTTATTTAGTATTCAAAAAGGATAAATAGATGGCGCCAGTCATTGTATGTAATAGGATCCAAGCAAAGCCCGATTCTGAGTCTTTTCGGAAATGAAAAAAGTAACAACAAAAAAACCTATGATAAAATGCATAATATAATACCATTTAATGATCTACTTTATGAAAGCATTACATAATACTTATAATAGGCATAAATACTAAAAAATATATTTATTTGGTTTCATGGGTTTTACAAAGATGTTATATTAAAGTAACAGAACCAGACATGAACTCCGTTAGGGCACTGCATTTTATACTTATAATTTACTTATATATTTTATAAATATACATTTCTAAACTACTAAAATATACTTATATATTTTATAAATATACATTACTCTTTAGTTTACAATTTAGCAAACGCTTACAACTAAATTTTTAGAAAAGAAAGAAATTTTAAGTGAAATAAGGCGTTCATTCATTCATTCAAAACACTAGGTATATGTAGTATAAAATATTTAATAAAAGTTACATTAAATTAATAGGTTACTTTTTTTTTTGAGTTTTATATAAATATTGTGTGTCTTTTATAGTAGGCAGTAAGTAGTCAATAAATTAGTCCGTCATTTAGATTACTTAAAAATATTGGACACATATTTTTTTTATTTATTCAACATCATCATCATCATCAGCCCGTACAACGTCCACTGGTGAACATGGGCCTCCTCAGGGAGGGTTTTTACCATAGTCACCATGCTTGGCAGGCGGATTGGTGACCGCAGTATTATGTTGTAATACACAGGGAAACGCTGCTGCCCGTTCCCTGGTATACGCTTGTTATAGATGATGTTATAACAATCGGGACCAACGGCTTAACGTGCTTTCCGAGGCACGGAGGGTAGACCCTCAACCAACCAGACCCGGAAAGAAATCTTAGAATTTACACAAAGATTTCCTATCCGGTGTGGGAATCGAACCTACGACCTCCGAGACTTAAAGCGAGCCAAATACCGCTACGCTACGGAGGTTGTCATTGTCGTTTTATTTATTAAAAATCAATAAAAATATTATACAGCAGAACTTATAAACTAGTTTCTCTGTTAAAATGGTTAAATATGACCCCATAAAACCCTTTTTGGTTTGCACTATTCGCATTTTAAATGTCAAACGTCACTTTTATGTCAAAAGCCATCATGGCTGCCGGAGCCAAATCAATTAAAGCGTCATTTCGTTGCATTGTAATGCAACTCGCTTCCCTTTTTGTATTGCCGACGGACGCGCGACGCATAATGTGCGTGCAATTAAAAGTAGCCGCGCTTTCATTGAGGTTTGACGTATGAATAAAAATATTTTTAGGTTAGGTAAAAGAGGGCTGTGATAGGAAAGTTGGTTGGTTTCGAATTGGGAGACATTTGCTGATCAACTTACTAGTTAGTTGATAAACAAACGAGGTATCGGGTGGTTAAAAAAATAACCTAAAGCTAAACCAATGGGGTTCAACAATCAACAGGACTTATTGAAGTCGTAGTTTTATTGTTTTGTTACAACAGTAGCATAGTCTCGTTTGGTTAGGTTAGGTCAAGTGTAATAACAATTAAGTAAGTACCTAAATCATATAATAATTATGTGCGTTCACTGAAACTGGCAACTAAAGGACAATGGCGAAAATATACCTGACTTTAATTTGAGCGTCTAAGGCCACGTCCTGGACGACAGCGGGCGGAGCGGGCGGCGCGGGCGGTGCGCGCGGTGCCTAAGGAAAACCTGCCGCCCGCACCGCTGTCGTCGAGAACAGCTTCACACAAATCTATGAACTTTGATAAAGACGCGCGTGCCGTCGCCCGTGTCACCCGCTCCGCTCGCTGGCGTCCAGGACGCGGCCTAAAAGTGACTTACTTATATACGAAGGTAGTTAACTCCGGATAAAAAAAGTATTTTAAATGAAAATTTATTTGATTTTTCATCATGCATCCATTAGTATGGTGACCGATCAGCTTTCGTCTGGAAATGTATTTAACAATATGAGTGGCACGGAAGTTGATCAACTTACGATTCTTATTATTTTCCGGTGACATTACAAGCATATTATAACTGAACGTAGTTAAGCAGACAGGAAATCTACAAAAAGTTTAGTTTAGATTTCAGATTATGGCAAAAACCGTCCCTTGAGATGAGACCCAAGTTCAGCGGTGGACGTTACGCGAGCTGTTGATGACAAACTCAAACACTACACGAATAAGATAATTCATTCTTACACCATTAGAAATATACTGTAGAGGAATGGTTGGTGGCTCCACAGAAAATTAAGATCTTCTTTACTAGGCGAGGTGGTGTGCCCGGCGGCCGACGGAAATTTGTGTTTGTTCGGAACTTGTATATGTTCGAATTGGCTTGCGAACTTGTATTGCGTGATACAGGTTAGTTGGGATGCTAGGTGCTAGATGTCGCTACAATACGTTATCAAATGGTAGATTAAGTTATACCTATCTAATGATTTGCTTGCCGCGCGCGCTTTCTCCCGTGTAGTCCCGTGTAGATAAATTGGCTATCTAACACTGAAATAATTTTTCCAATCGGATTCGCGCGTTCAAGCAAACAAACAAACAATCTAACAAACAAAATCTTCAGCTGTATGTATTAGTATAGACTAAAATCGTCTAAAATCGCGGGGCTAGCCAAAAAATTCTTACTTTTTAAATTTTTAGTTATCGAAGGCCGCTATTTTTTCAATATTCAAGTAATACTTTTTCAGCCCCTTTACGTCCACTCCTGAACATGGGCCTCCTCTTAACAGACCTATAAAGTAGAGCGACAGTTGTACAAAACCCCTTAAATACTAACAGTTATAATCCCTCAATCGCCAGCGACCGCCCTGAGCCTAGGTCCAGGCCCCACAGGGGGCGCCCTCTTGCGCAGGTTTCTTAGTTTGTAGTTTTTAAATAATTTATTAAGGCTGGAGCTCAGCTCGCCTTTATGCCCGGTGAAGCAGCAAAAGTCTCGTAGATTACTACGTATGTCCGTCCAAAAAAAGGGCGGATTAATGATCGCAGTATGATGGTAAGTATACTTTGGCTGATAGATGCTGCTGCAACTTCAGCTGTAAGTCCCTTAGTCGCCTCTTACGTCACCTATGGGAAGATATGGGGTGGTTAATTCTAAGCTGGAAACCACACGGGTAATAAGCTTGTTGATGCATATGAAATTATGTTACAATGATGTTTATTTCTAAAATATTTGTCATATAAAACTTAAATATTATAATTTATGTTCAAAAAACTTGAATATGTTTGTATAAACTTAATATGAAAATTATTTCTTTTGTCTATGTCTTTAACTTTCGAAAACGCTATCAGACATCTTGTTAAAAAACATGAACGCGATCCTTTACTATTACACTTTCTGAGTGACGTCATCGATCTTGAATACAAATAATGTACCGTAAAACCTGCTAACTTTGCCAACGGTTGCCGAATTTGCCATAGCCAACTTCTGAGGGAAAATGTGTAGTTACATCTTAATAACAGTTTTTTGTCATGTATGTATGCCTTTATAATAAAATGTATTAGTTAATTGGCAACACCGAATGAGATGTGGCAACCCAGCTTGTTTTTGAGATGTAATTTTCAGCGGTTACTTTTATCGAATGTTGGTGGCGTAAAACTTAGTGCTCCGGAACTTTTACAAAAACAAACGGGAAAAGCATTGCCTACGTAAGTACTTTTTTGATATTATGTTAGCATAATGTTCTTTAGCTAAATAAAAGCTGATTTACTGTGCTGCAAGCTACCTGTAGTTCGCAATTGTTGTTGGTAAATTCAACAACCCCAATCACACCGTCCGTGATGGTGAATTTGCCATGTTTTGTTGGAGGTTAGGGCTGTCACAAAATTTCTTATGAATATTTTAATTAAATTGTCGTTGTAAGTATCTACTTATAATATAAGTAGGTAGGTACCCAGATATTAAATACACAGTGCATGTGTATGAAGGTTGTTTAAAAAAATGTATACAGGGTGACGGGTAATTTAAAAAGTATTTTTTTATTTTGCGTCAGTTAGTATTAAATTTTAATGTGAAGTGATTTAGTTATTTGCGCAATTACTGTAAGTATAGCGTTGCAATTTTACAATACTTTCCATAACATTTTTTTTATTTCCTTTTATATCTAAAATGTTGTTTCCATTGGAAATAATAGTTTAGATCTTGGTAATTACTTCTTTTGACATTCACAAGTTCCATAAATGGTCCAAAATGATTTGACTAGACACTGTTTAACATTGTTGTAGTTGCTACCCATTTTACCTTTAGGTTAATTTCATGAGTACTTTGAGTACAAAATATTGACTACATAAACATTTTGTTTTCCTTTTTTAGAAGTTGGAAAAACGACGCCGCCGACCTTGGTTAGGAAACCGAGCATATAAGGAAACTAATTTGAGGTTAAATATGATGGTAGACAGGTACCTTCCTACTTAGCCTATATTAATGAATATCTATTCACAACGAATACTAACGTGTTGATCTCACTAAAATTGATTATGTTTTTTTACCTTTATTAAATTTTATTAATTCCTACTATGACAACATTTTTATTTGACAACCCTTTTTTTTTTTTTTTTGTTTACCGGGGTAAAAATGCGCAACCGCACTTCCTCCCTGGCGCAGGGGTCACTGTATACGTGATCCCTGCGCCAGTGAGGGGCATGTGGGGCTCATACTCTATAGAACGTGGTGCGCTGTCGCACCACAGAGAGTATGTACCCACTAAAAAAGCCCCCGGGTGTTCCTCCTTCTGTCGTTGGTGATGAGAGACCCAAGTACCGGTATAGGCCTTTGGTTATCTCTCCGACAGAGTACAACTATAACTCTCGCCCCGGTGAAGGGACTAGAGTTTCCTCCCCCTATGGCTCTATCGCGAGTGTTAAGCACCCGCGATGGATACCTTCCTACTCCTACAGGGATTGCCAGAACACAGTGGCATCCCCGACCTACTACATGAATGTGACCCTAGGGAGCAGATTCATGTTATCTGCTCCCCAGGGTCACCCCTTATGGCGGGAGACGGCGGATTTCGGCCCTCCGCCTCCGGCCAACGCGACGTCTACGAAGCGGATGAGAGCTGGGATCTTGTTCTCTCACCCGCTCCGCGGCCTCCTTCTGTGAAACTACCGTCTCACAGAAAGAGGCCATCGACTCCCACGATCCCTCGCTCTCGAGCATCCTCTTGATGATGGTCGAAAGCGAGAGGTCATTACCTACATGTGCGACGAGCGCACCGCGCTCGGCCGCCCAAGCCGGACACTCGACCAGTGTGTGTTGCGCCGTATCATCGGCGCAATCACAGTGGTGACAACGAGTGTCCGGCTCTCTCCTTGCCACTTTGCACAGGTAATGACCGAAGCATCCGTGCCCCGTCATGACCTGCGCAATGCGGAAGGTTACCTCGCCCCTTTTACGTCCGGCCCACTCAAGCAAGTGAGGCCGGATCGCATCTACCGTACGTAATCCGCTCAATGGCGGGTCGGTTATCAGCCGGTCTTTCCATTCACGGAGGACACGACGCCGCGATTCAATACGCCACGTCGCCATGCCCTCCGGAAACGGATCACGGCCGTTTAAAACTCCGTCGCACCTCCGACGGTATGCTTCGGCCAGCTCCCTCGCCTCGAGTTCCCACGGAGGAGAACTAGAGAGAAGACAAGCCGCATCGAAGGACACCGTGCGGTAGGTACGAGCCGCCCTGGCGGCTATGACCCGCTGCGGCCGGCGCAGCAGGGCCACATTACGCCTATCCAGTGCGTCCACCCATATCGGGGCGCCGTACAGCGCCATCGAGCGTATCACGCCCGCGTATAGTCGCCGGCAACTCCCCCCTGGCCTACCCAGGTTCGGCAGGAGACCACCGAGGGCTCCTGCCGCCGCTACTAACTTCGGGGCCAACCGATTAAAGTGGGCCCGGAAGTTCCACCTACTATCGAGGACGATACCTAAGTAACGCATCGTATCCCCGACTACAATTATTTGACAACCCTAACCCTAACTTCGTTTTACTATGAAATATTTTGGAAAGGTTGGTGATTTTGCCACCTTCTTAGAGAGTAAAATGACCAGTGCTAAATAATATAAAGTTTTCACTTTTATTTTACGGGATAAAGGAAGAGTGCAAATATATTACTTTTAAACCTCATAAACTCCAAAAAAAAAAAAAACATTTTTAATTTCATAATGGCAAATTTACCCGAAGTGACAGCTGACTTTGCCATATTTGTTTTTATACTTATAATATTTTAATTTACAAAAATAAAATAGATATTTGGCAATAATATACATTTTCATGAAATTTAATACCTCTAGGAGTAAGGGGCCGTTCAAGTATTACGTAAGCAGATTTATTACAATTATTTACCCCCCCATCCCCCTTGTCAGCAAAAGTAAGCAAAGCTCTTACCCCCTCCCCCATGCTTACGTAAACATTTTTCAAACAGTTTTTGGTATAACTTGGATTTGTCTATTTGAAACGACATCTTATTTAAACATTAAACTTTGGCTAATGGAATCAACGGTAACACAAATGTTAACTTGCTTTGCTATGCTTACAATACGTCTACTCGCTATAGTATCCAAATGAAAAAATACACTGACAGAGGAAATTTAGACAAGTGAATAACGCGCGGTAATTCCCCTACTCGGTTCTAAAGCGAGTGCCTAAACGTATGCATTATTTGCGGGAATCCCCGAAAATGCGTTTCGTTTTCAAGCAAAGACAATGTGAGGGTTGCCATTCGTGTAAAAAAGTAAATAACTACCGATGACGTAATCATCATCTAGACTCCCCTACCCCCCATGTCATCCAAAATAAGCAAAGCAAAGACCCCCCCGCCCCCCCATAGTGCTTACGTAATACTTGAACGGCCCCTAAGTTACTCTTTATGTTTTCATATAATTATATTTTTTTCAATCGCATTAAACTTATTGACACGTGAAAAGTGGCAAAGTAAGCAGGTTTCACGGTACCTATAAAGATCAACATGACTGACATCGTTTTCATCTCTAAATGTCAAGCCAATTATAAAATATTTAATTTAGTGCTTTCTAGACCTCAAATAAATGCCATATTTTTTTCTTGATCTAGTAAAACCATTCTTAACCATATAAAAATAATTTCAAAAAAGTGTCAACTAGCCTATTGAGGTAATATCATGACGTAATCTCGTTATTTTTTTTATTATTAGCTCTGACCACATGACAGCTGTCATGATGACACATATAATGACAGATAAGGAATGTATTCTGTAATAAGGTCGTAAGGTATAATAAATATATGATTAGGACGCATACACTTCGTAGTGATTAAATAGTTAGGTACGTGCCTTCACGAAACTTGTAGGGTCAGCAGAAAAATGTAATAATTCCAATATTTTAATAACGTTTCGTCCCGCGCAGTTTTGCACGATAAAAAAATAAGTTTTTCATTTATATATATTTTTGTGTGGTCTTTTTTTCAGTTATTATTTTTGTTTATCGTCATTTCAGCTAGCTATTTATTTAGGTACCAACATATAATATCTACTACTATCTAAGTAAAAGAGAAATAAATATAAGGACGGACGGATAGTCTGCAGATTTGCAAGATCAACTTTGACTAATTATAGGCAATAGTAAGTTGCCTATAATTGGTCAAAGTTGAGGTCAGCCATGCGACCAACGGTTTTAAGTGCTTTCCAGGCACGGAGTCCCTCAATCCCGGGAATTATAAACTAGAGCGACAGTTGCACAAAACTCCCCTAAATAAACTATATGTCTATCCCTCAATCTGTCCGCCAGCGACCGCCCTGAGCCGAGGTCCTAGTCCCACAGGGGGCGCCCTCAAGCGCAGGTTGCTTAGTTTGTTGTATATAAGCCATTTATTTAGGCTGGTGCTCTCTTTGCCATTATGCCGGGTGAAGTAGAAAAAGCCGTAGCGAGCCGAGGCCATCTACAAAGATGTCCGTCCGAAAAAAAGCATGAGACCAACGGTTTTACGTGCCTTATCCGAATCACGGAAGGTAGCCTTTCAACCAATCGGCAACCAGACCCGGAAATAAATTTTTGACTTCACACAGAAGCTTTTTTTAAGAACAGGATTTAAACCCGCGACCTCCGAAATCTAAAGCGAACTCACATATTTTTTTGTTGTCACTACTTCATACAGGCGTCCGGTGATCCTCTCCTCGCGCGAACAAATGTTTTTATTATGTAAATAGTTTCACTTCCAAACGGAAATAATTGACGAATTTATTGTCAAATATCAATTGATAATATTCGTTTAGATTTTTAATGGATGTTAAAGAACGGTTACGTGATTATATTTTATTTAAAAGACATTTTTTGACGATGAATTTGAGGTCAAGTAACGCTTTCTTATAATACTTAGTAAAAATCATAGAGTAGAAAATCGTAATTTGATGAACTTTCCAGTTGATATACCAATGAGGTTTTGGATGGTTAAATAAAAATAACCTAAACCTCAGGACTTATTGAAGTTGAAGTTATTTTGTTTTTTTTACAACAGTAGCATAATATGGTCTCGTTTGGTTAGGTTAGGTCAAGTGTCATTTTAATTAAGTAAATAATATACCTACTAATAGTGACATATATACATAATCGTCATTAGCCCGTATAAAAGGTACCCACTGCTGAAGAAGGACCTCCTCCTAAATGAGTGCTTTCGCCAGTCACAACGCCTGTCAGGTGGGTTGGTGACGGGCCGGATTGCTTATGCGTACCCGGCCCCCGCCAACGGCGGACCGAAGGAGTGTCCGGGGGTTTTAGTGGTGTAGGGTCCTCACCTCGTGGTATGAGTTAGCATACCACGCTATGGAAAGGGCGAGTCCCACATATCCCACCGCCAACGCGCGAATACGCTGCAGCGGCGCGGCGGCGCGGCGGTGGGAATGCCTAAATGAATTTCCCCATGGACATCGAAAAAAAAAAGGTGCTAGATGGCGCTGCTTGTCTACTTGTGGTTTGTCCGGCTACTGTAGAAGTCGCTATGGGCCCCGAGTCTACTATCGTAATGGCGTGTCCATGAACTGTCAATGACAGTTCAATTGTCGGCTTTCTTCCCATTTGGAATTTTATCTACTAATCCTAATGACGTCATAATGGTGTCACTATGACGCCACGATGACATTAGCGTAGTTGAACATAATAACAAATGATACATTTATAAGTTTTGAAATCGCCTAAATAAACATTACAATCTCCCTAACCATCTCCCCTGCTACTTCTGTTGACGTCCTTTTTCTGCGGTAGCAACACCGAATGCCATTCCAGCGCCGACACCATAGTGAGATTAGTAGATTACCGTTTTTGGCACAATGATATCATGATGGCACTACGGTGGTACAACACTTAAAAAAATAGCAGACTCAGCCCCCAGGTTGATTGAATTAACATCACTTTAGGTTCAACTAGTCTGCTTAGTAGAGAGGCTAGTAGCCTTTAGAGTTTCGCTGACGTAAAATCAAGCGATTGATTTAAATTTAGTTCATGTTATTTTTTGCTAACCACCCAAAAACAACGGTGACAATGGTCGGTAGCAAGAGGACTGATACCATCACTCTTGCTCAACTGCCCAAACCCTCGACCAGTGTGCAGTGTGCTGCCGCGTGATGACTTATGAAATTGAGTTTTCGGCTCTCGAATCACCCTACTCCTTTTTTATAGGCGATTCTATTATTTTGGGGTTTTCCAGTTTTTGAAGATTGGATCAATCTCGGTGACCTGACAGACGTTGTACTGTCTTAACTAAATCTCTAAATTAAATTGAACTTTTAATATAAGGCGTGATAGCACACTGAACTAACCGTGGCTAAACAGGCTAGCCGTCCCATCGAACAGCTGCGGCATATACACTCAATACTGTTAAAGGCATTGCATACCAATACATATTGGTAGCACCTTATCGCCTTATCTATCTATACATTGCAGTCCAACCAACAGTACTTTTGACTGGTTAAGAGTTTTGACTGCAACATATGTATATAGGGTGACTGGTAATTAGTGACCGATACCTAAACACATGAGTGTGCTCATGATAACAAACAACTTTTACTATGGCACCAACACTGAAATCACGAAAAAAAAATCAGCTGTTCCATACGTTCATGTTCACATAACTCGTCAACATGGTAGGGAGCGGCTGATTTAAAAGTTAAAAGTGTAAAAGTTGTTTGTTATCATGAGCACAATGATGTGTTTAGGTATCGGTCACTAATTACCAGTCACCCTATATACGTAACGGGCAGACATGTTACTTTATGTCTGACTGACTCCGAGGCATAACTACTGAAGATAGACATGTGATATTTGGACCGTGGTTTCCTTACTTGGGCCCACTAAGAATTTTAAAAAATTCAACCCCTAGGGGGTAAAAAGGGGGGAATTTAATTATAAAGGTCCTACGGGAATGGGAGCTAGTTATACATATGTATAATTATTATTAGGTAATTAATGATCTACTAAACATTTCAAACCAGCACTTTGATGCGTCAGTCTGTCTGTCAGCGCTTACGCGGAAACTATAAAAGTATTATTAAATATTCAATGCGCAGGCGATTCGGAAGCAATTCTATAGTTTATGACTAATAATAAAACCATAGACAACAGGTGGAGTGTCTAGTTTTATGGTGTCGTTGTTTGTGACGAGACATGATGCTATTTCTCTCCACTTTAAGATAGATAGATAGATAAACTCTTTATTGTATACTTTCAAAAAGATAAAAATACAGAAAAGGACTTAAAACTATACTTAAAATTAGATAGGTACAATTGGCGGCCTTATCACAAAATGTGATCTCTTCCAGGCAACCGAGGAAGGGACCATACAAAGGAGTAAGATGGGAGTTGGGAAGAAAATATTTGTTTTTTAAAAGACCCCTCGTGCTAAGCTTAAATGCTTGTGTTACTAGTGGGTTCACGTTGTCAGTGCAATGGATGGGGATCGATAGCCATTGAGCTACGGGCACTTACTTACGACCGAATGTAAATCTAAGTAGGTTTAGCTTGTTCAGTATATTACCTCCGTAGCGGAACGGTATATATAGGTAAGTCTCGGAGGTCATACGTTCGATCCCCACGCCGGAAAAAAATCTTTGCGTTAAATCTAATATTTCTTTCTAGGTGTGGTTGGTTAACTAATACCCTCCGTACCTCGGAACGAACGTTAAGCCGTTGGTCCCATAACAAGCGTAATCCAGGAAACTAAAAGCAGCTTTTCCGTGAGCGTTTAAACGTAACATGTGACTATGGCAAAACCCTCTCTCAGAAAAATGTTATACGTTCTTATGTATGGAGCCCTGCTCGCCTTTATGCTAAATGAAGCAAGCCTTTTAGCCGTGAGGCTAAAAATAAGTTACAATCATCTACACAGACCGGAGACCAATAAAAACCCTATAAATAATACGTACAATCTATTATTATATTAGCAGCATTATAATAAGCGGGAACAATGGCTTATTTAAACCGTTTAAATAATTAAATTAAGCGCTATTACAGAATAGATATCCTTTTATCGTAAAATCAATTCTTGAAATTGATTCTTAATCGAGTCATTTGTATGCTGAAGTGGAAAAGACAGCGGTTTTCAAAGGTTTTTGTTTTTATTTCTGACCAGGTAATATTCCTCCGTCCGCCGTTAGTGAGGGGCCCAGGAACCCATGGCTTTCTGGACACCCTCCGGCGGCGCCCGCGGCCAGATTGGCGTCGTGGGCTCTCCTGTGCCAGACTAGTGGCCCATTAAGTCAGGCACCCACACACACACGCTCAGCAAAGGGGATGAGGGCCGAGAGTACCAGGGCGTCCCAACTCCTCATAGAATTGACCTGTATCCAGAGACGTCTTTACCTATAATTGCAGGATGAACGTAGCACAAGGGCGCTGCAGTCCTAGGGAGCTCCGGGGCTTTATTTTTAGGATGGACATACGTTAGCCATTAGGCTTTTGCTACTTCACCGTCCCCTGTAGGGATTGGACCTTGGTTCAGGGCAGTCGCTGACGGAGGGTTCGAGACCCTCGCCAGCGACCGCCCTAAACCGGGCATAACGAGCAACCTTACTAAACAGTTCAAACTTTGATAACCGCAACATAAAAGTGAATCAATAACATTTTTGCATACAATATTAATAATACGACGCGCGTATTCGGCGCGTAATTGTCAGCCATATTGAAATGTTCGCGCCAAAACTTGCGCTGACTAATTTGACACAATGGCAAGTCAATTACTTTAATATTAATTAGTTTAATTGTTCCATTTGTTTTGTTTAACGATGTATTATAATTAATATTCTATTTTATTGTTTTAAATGGTTGATTGCATATTGAGGATAATTTATGTTTATTGATTTGCGTATGTAATAAAGATATTGGCTAAAGAAGACCACCTTTGATTATACGATAGTGGTCATAACAGAAAAAAGAAAATAAAAAAAAGTAATTAGCTTTGCCAATAAACAAAATACGTAATTATCACTATCAGCCCGTATAACGTCTAACTAGACGCGGGGTTTTGCCATAGTCACCACGCTTGGCATACGGGTTGGTGACCGCAACTTTATAAATAATACTTTTTCATATACACAGGTAAACGCTGCAGCCCTTTACTTGATATACAATTGTCATAGATGATGTTATGGCAATTGGGGCTAACGGGTTAACGTGCTCTCCTAGGCACGGAGGACCCGGAGCGCTGCTCGCCTTTACATTAAGTGAAGTAGCAAAATACCCGCGGTTACATACACATGTCCGCCCAAAAACATAGTCTCAAGTGCTGTTCTTGAATATAGAAGTTAGATACTTGACTAAAATTAGAACGGAAATACAAAACCTAGACCATAGACAAACTAAACGAACGCCGCCATATTACCGCCGAAATGAACAATGGCACACATAATAGGTCCTGCATTAATTTACTACTAATTCATTTGAAACAAGACTTAAGACGTGATTTGTTTGATAATAATTGAAATTTTAAGTAGATATAGATTTTTAGACCTGTTATAATATGGGATAATACTGCAATGTTTTATCACTCAAGGCGCTTCTGGCACAATGATACATGTTTTTCGGTCATGTAGGTAGGTACTGATTTGGTTATAGTTATCAATTTTATTTCTTATATTATCAAATAATTACATACTTCATCTTCATCATCAGCCCGTATAACGTCCACTGCTGAACATGGGCCACCTCTTGAGGGAGGGTTATGTCATAGTTACCAGGTTTGGCATGCAGGTTGGTTACCGCAGTATTATATTGTAATACACAGGGAAACGCTGCTGCCCGTTCCCTGGTATACCCCTATTATAGACCCACCAGAACCGGAAAGAAATCTTAGAATTAAAACAAAAATTTTATTGTCCGACATGGGGATCGAACCCACGTCCTTCGTGGCATATGGCCGCTACGCTACGAAGGTTGTCACTTTACACTTTACATTACCTACATAATAACTAGGTATCAATAAAACATAAAATAAAACGTAAGTCCAATATTATAATTATTATAAACACATTCATAATAAATTCTAATCTCTGAACCTTTATCAGACCGGAAACAACAAGTGTGAACAGATCAATTTCTGAACGTGTTAGTCTATGTTGTTATTGAATGATTCTCGATGACTTGTGAAAAAAAAACAATGGCCTATAGACAATCGCGCCAAATTTCCAAACAAAAGTTTATGTTTATGATATTATCAGTTAATAGGACAATGTGAATTGTATTTAATATTTAAGGGTTCTGTAGATATTACTTCGATTATATCCAACATTTAATAAAACTTTCAAACGTACTGTTTTCGGTGTAGTATATTTTGCCGCATTTTTCAAGTACGACTGCGGTATCTAGTCGAACGCGAGAGATCAATCATTTATATAAGCTTATATTCATCCTAAATGGCGGCCTGGTTTTTTGAGATAAAGATTTTTACCCAGTTCTAGTACCTGCGTCTCACAAATGGATATTAATTGCCGTATGTATACTGTTAGTAGTCTACAGACAGACAAACGCGAGGGACTTTATCTTGTAGATATGTTACTCAAGGATCTCCAAACCTAAGATTAAATAATATAGTTGAAAGTGACAGAACAATATGTAAATAACATTATTTGTTAGTTGCTGCGTCATTGAACCAATTTGTAGCGGCCATCTTGTATTGATTATAGAACAGAGACGCTGTTGCCCACTCTTTAGAATTTATTTATTTTATTTTTAATTCCTTTTTTTTATTATATGGACGTCATTTAGAAGAACGACGTTGCCGAAATAATCTTTTATATAATGGATGTAACTTTATGCTAATGCCAATGCCCGTTTATGGTGCATACAATCGTAGTAGTAATCAACAATTTTTATTTTATTTGTTAGTATGGTTATTATGTCATCATCATTTCAGCTGTAGGACGGCCACTGCTGGCCATAGGCCTCTGTCATAGATTTCCAGTTATCCATCCATCTATCATATGTGCCATAAATAAATGCATTTTGTTTCATTCTTTCTTAATTTTAATATATTTATATTCTTTTACTTTTTAATGTGTCACACAAGAAAAATACTTATGATTGATTTGTTGCAACTTAAAATAAGCTTTCACATTAAAATAAATATGTCAATGAATATCATTTGCTTTCCCTAGTTACTCCTCAACATACGCTGTAGGTAAGTCCGAAGAAATAGCAAAAGCCTCAAGTTTTTTTTTTTCAGACGGACATTTTTGTTGTTAGCCCTGAGGCTTTTGCTACTTCACCGGGTATAAAGGCGAGCAGAGCTCCAGCCTAGATAAATGGTTTAAACGCTACAATCTAAGCAACCTGCGCAGGTGGGCGTCCCCTGTGGAACTTGCACCTCGGCTCAGGGTGGTCGCTGACAGGGAGATGGAGGGATTATGGCTTTTAGTTTCTTTAGTGGAATTTTGTGCAACTGTCGCTCTACAGTACGCGGGCCTCTCGGACTTCGAGTCTACGAGAGCATCGGAAGGTTCTTAGCAAACTAAGGGTCGGGAGGGCGAGGGGGAAAAGCAACTACATACATGTTCGTCTAAACAAAAAGCAGACGCAGAGGAGTGTGAAGACTTATAAAAACGAATGTGTTGGAATATTTTTGGTACCTAAAATATCTACTGCATTTCATGTTGAAACAGTTTTAAATACCTCGCAGCGGCCCTCTTTAGTGCGGCACGTTCTCCGAGTGCTAGTTTTTACTTTGCACACCAGGTAAGGGTGATTCCATCGTTTCGTGCAAATAGTGACGATCCGCGGAATCAAAAAAAAAATGTTAGACTTAACTTCTTTGTTTTTTAATTCGAGTTAAAATCAACGTCAGATTCATAATAAGTGGAAGGCATTTTTATGTTCTATAAAAAAAAAAGTACAGAATAATGATTAAAACTGAAAAAAATGGATAGATCGGATGGTAATGCAGAGGATTGAAATGAAATGATGAGGATGAATGAAAGATGTCACCATTTTTATTGATAACTTCGTTGTAGAATATATTTAAAATTTAATTTTAAAATTTACTTATTACGGTACCTTGGAAATCAAAGGAAGGTGATGAGCTAATTTATGGACGAAACACTGGTTACAATTCGAAGATCGTAAATAATTCTATCCACAATACCCGCTGGACGTGCTAGTCTCTTTTACATGGGCCGACTGACCAGTATAAACACGTTTTGACGTGGATCGTATCGGAGACCGTCTTGTATTCTCTTAAATTAAGAGGTTTCTATGTAGGGATGGTAATTAAGTTTTTTTGTGACAATTCGAAAAAGGAGGTTTTAACATATCGAGGGGTGAAAGGCTATTTGTTTGAAGCGACATTTTACGAACTTTACAGGAGAGCCATTTAAAGATTCAAAATTTGGAAAAAAAACGTTATGAAAAAACTAGTGCTCTTTCTATAATGGGGACCGCAAATTTTTATTGAAAAAAAATCCCTGAATGTTTTGGTATAATTTTCAATTAAAAAACAGTTATGAGTATAAGATTAATTGTCGCTTAATACAAAATGATCTGTATCGCCTTATTTTTAGAGTAAAGAAAAATGATTCAACTTCCAACATTGTCACTAATCAGCAGCAGGCAAAATGGTTTAAGTGACTTTACAGTACTTATGCAGGAGAAAGCAAAATGATTGAATCGATGTTACTCAATAATAATAGGAATAGGCTATTTTGTTTAACTACCAATTTGGGTTTGGGTTTTGGGTTTTGTTAACGATACAGGAAAGTTGGCTTAAGCAACGATGAACATTCTTAAAGAGTTGTTTGATGTCTCAGATTTTGAAAGGAGTTATATAACTTGGTTGTTCTAAACAGAGTGAAAAACAGTTGTAGCGAAAAGGGTTGAACCGACATGTCTTAATGAATTTGGCTGACGGCAAATTGGTTGAAGCGACATTGCACAGAGTAAGTAGTCGTAAGCAAAATGTTTGAAGGGACTTTTCATCTAAAGATAGCTACATCGAAAAACGATTTATCTGCCATCGAACTAACATTTTAGGAAGGGAATAACGGCTTATGATCCGATTCTCTGTTTTTGTATACAGCTTAAATGATATAAATATGGCAAATTTGAAGTCGGATCATACATCATGTTTGAGAATTATGCACTAAAATGGCATTGTTTTAAGCGCCATAAAAGTGCTCAGAATTGTACGAAACCCGGTCCAGACGACGCAGAAAAAGTCGCTGAATCCGAATATGTATATAACTCCATATCGTCCAAAATGTCGCTTCAAACAAATAGCCTTTCACCCCTCGATATGTTTTTTGCAATAAATTGAAAATTAAAATACATAAATTGTAGTTCAGGCCTTTAGCTAAAATATTGCGTACTAGTTAATCTCATAATTTCGAATGTAGACAAATAAACATCGAAAGATCTGCCGAAGTCCCTAGCTGGAAACGGAGAGGAATGATTTTACAGACATTTTACATGTCTTTTTTTAAAAAATTACTAAAAAAATATGTAATATTAGCGATACTACTTTTAAAGTTATTATGTCTTTTATGCTCTAAGCAAAAATCAGTTCACTTTTTCTAATAAATTCATGGGTAAATTCGTCTGGAATTGCTTTTTGCACGAAACCACGGAATGATTCGTAAGCATTGCCATTCAGCGGGGTAATGCTGCCAGCATTGTGGGAACCATGCCAAGTAGAATAGTTATATTTTATAAGTTAGTTTTATTTTAAATTAGCTACTTTTAATTGTATATTATGTATTTTATTCATGTAATATACTTAAATATACCTAATCTTGACTAAAAAAAATACAGTTGACCATTTTGGCTATCATATGAACCATATTGCAGTCTTATAATTCTCCTTAAAACTCTGTTACTACTTATTCATATAGTTTAATCTATACGAATAAAGGGGAAAGATTTGATCATTTTTTGTATTGAATAGGCTCAGAAACTACTGGACCGATTTGAAAAATTCTTTCACCGTTGGAAAGCTACACTATCTCCGGATGACATAGGCTATATTTAATAATGAAGTTCTCACGGGTGGAGTTACGCGGGCAAGACCGCTCGCGGGAAGCTAGTTACCTGTATATAGTTTAATTTAACGCGTGGTTTCCGGCTAAGAATATATTTTAAATGATAATAACGCTTGGTCGCTTGGCTAACCAGGAAAACGTAAAAAAGTATTGAACTCTTTAAGAATAGACGTTTAAGTATGACATTTTAATGTACCTATTTTATTTTGTATGATTTTATCTATCATAAGATTTAATGTAATGATTCATTTTGTATTTGACATTGCATATTATTTTTATATATTTTACTGAAACATTCTACACAATGGTCAATCCAGATGTCACATACTAGATTCTGATACTCAAAACTGTAAGATCGTCATGCTCCCAGTGAAAGTCATTTCTTGCGGCGGCGATGTGGGACGGGTCGCCACCTTCCCTCTAATATGGCGAGGGAGCCGATGGCTGTGTCACACGTCATACTCGTGAACGGGTGCTGCTTGCGGTGGCTGGTCGGTTTGCAGTTGAGGGTATTTACTTGTTATAACTAATTAGTAGTCTTCTTTCACATTGATGGTGTCTGGGTTGACATTGTTTAGTTTTGTTTATTTTAAGTGTAAATGTGGATGGGGTGTACCCGACGTTATTTTATTTTTTTCTTAATGTGCAAGAGTTTTCATCCGCTTGAGTAGAACATTATCTTTTTTATTTATTATTTTATGAAATAACTGTAAGGAGCGTGCCCCAGCCCACATACTTTTGAAACTGTACCAAAAATGATTATACATTAAAAAAAAAAAGGTACAGAACAAAAGAAGACGGAAAAGAATAAACCGGAGTTTCTTTCTGAGTTTCTTCTCCGGGCCGTCCACTTAGGTAGCTAGAGAAACCTGCAGGTTAGCTAGGCTAGGATCCTCGCCGGACAGACCGAGGACCGCGTTGATCCCTGCCCCTGTCGTGTGATCCAGTGCCTGTAGTCCGTGCCAGTGATCATGTCCTCTTTATTTCTCTTTACTTCTAGCTTTAGCGGCGCCCTGAGTCGTGTTCCTTACCCCTTAAGGGTGCCCGCAGGCGTGTGTCGCTTAAATTTAATGGAATTTGGCTGAGGACGTCTGATCTCGCCACTTGACCGGTCATTGCACTCTAAAATATGCTTTAATATATTTTTTTATTTTTATTCATAAAATGTATGAATGAAATAAATATAGTAAATAGATATTAACGTTGATATTAAGAGCTTATTTACTAACACAGGACTGACAGGCTTCTAGCACACCTGAAATAAATTTAAATATAATTTAATAGTAAATGTTACCTATTTATAATTAATGTTATATGCATTGTTAATTTTCTTGACAAGTACAAGTGTATGTAAATACCTAAGTGCTGAATAAAAATCGTTTATTTCGTTTTATCACCCCTTGTCTTCCCATAGGTGACGTAAGAAGCGACTAAGGAATGTGCAACTGATGGATGGGCAGCAGCATCTATGAGCACAAGGATACTTACAAGCGTAGTGATTACGGCAATATCGTTCAATGACCATGGCTTGCCAAGATCTGTTAAGAGGAGGCCCATGTTCAGCTGTGGACGTAAGCGGGCTGTTGAAAAGAAAAAGAAAAGAATTACCTATACCTTACAGATACAACTGGGACAGTACCATTCCTATTTTGAAATGGAGTACCTACCCTACATAGGTATAATAAAGGTTTTAAAATACAATATCATCATCATCATCATCATCATCATCATCCCGTACAACGTCCACTGAACATGGGCCTCCTCGCAAGGGAAGGTATTTTATTTGCCATAGTCACCACGCTTGGCAGGCGGGTTGGTGACCGCAGTTTTATGTTTAAACACACAAGGAAACGCTGCTGCCCTTTTACTGGTTTACGATTGTTATAGACGATGTTATAACAACCGGGACCAATGGCTTAGCGTGGCATGGAGGATAGTCCCTAAACCATACAGAGACGGAAATAAATTTTTAAATTTACACAAAGATTTCTTGTCCGGCATGGGGATCGAACCCACGACCACTGAGATTTAAAGCGAGCCAAATAAGTCAACGCTAAGGTTATTGTCACTTAAAAGAAAATAAAAAATATAGCATCAACTCTACTCCACCGCACCCCAATCTCCATATTGAATTGAGAACGTTCATAGACAATGACGATGGTATCGATATCGTTTAGCATAAACATCGTTTAGTTTGGCAACGGCTCACTGTATACAGCCAAGTTATATAAGCCTTTTGAGTTTAACTATTAATTGTATATTTTATTGTTTTTACAACGCTTATTAGATTATGCAAAGCGTGAGGAATTAGGTACTAGCGACCCGCCCGGCTTCGCACGGGTGCAATGCTGATGTATTATACAAATATAAGCCTTCCTCTTTAATCACTCTTTCTCAGGGCCGGATTTAAGGGAGGGCATCCAGGGCCTCCACGATAGAGATTTAAAATCTTTCAAATTCTAACGAGTAAACTCTACAACTATTCTTTTATTTATTTTTTCGGTGTTGTACCTTCAGAATTGTAGAATCATGATTATTGTAATTTACATACAATAGTTATTATGATAGTAGTAGTTAATGTAGTTATTATAATATTATAATAATGGTTATTCATCTATACTTGTTCACTTAATTAGACAATCAGTAAAAAATCAGAATTCAAATCATCCTGAAAAGTAGGTATCTACATACTTCAAATTATCTACACATTTAGAGGGAAACTTATTTGTGGCCAGGGGGCCTCTTCTCCTTTGTTGCCCCGGCGCCTCCGGACTTCAAATACGGCCCTGCTCTTTCTATTTAAAAAAACCGCATCAATATCCGTTGCCTAGTTTCAGATCTGTGGATGTGGATCTAAGCGTACATAGGGACAGACAGACAGCGGGAAGCGTCTTTGTTTTATACTACGTAGTGATAGTAGGCGTACATAGGCCATCACCGGACGTCATGCGTAAGCAATTCCCGGTGCCCCCATTATTGGTGTTTTGAGGAGTACCCGGGGGTTTTAGAGGGTAAACCTTCTCCTTGTGGTATTAAGCATAGTAGGTATCACTATGGATAGGGGAGTCATACTCTGCTGCTGCGGCGATGTGGATGCCAGAAGCAAAAATAAACCCTTTTTTTTGCAAAACAAAATGTGTAAAAAGACCTCGTTATATTTTTACTACCAATCAATATCTTATGTTGTCCGAAATAAAGCATTTATTATTATTATTATTAATAGCGGCCGTAGCACGATCACGGCCGAGCGACGGCCCAGGGCGCCAAATTTGAGGGGACGATTGGTGGGTGGGGTCGCCCGCCAAACTAGAACGCGTGTCGGATGGTGGGGATAGCTAAACCTTCGAGCGTGGCGCGAGGTAGCCGATTTGTGTACTTGGTCTTTCGTCTCGAGCGTCTCTCGATCAAGCAACGAGAAAACCGTCTACGACCGTTTACAATGTTTATGAGCGATCGATTTTGATTTACTTAAGTGGGCGCCATAATATTCTTGACCGGGGTGACAGTCCCCCTAACGCCGGCACTGCCCCCATCGATGTCCAGCGGGGACGATTGCTAGCGGCCTGCATCCACTGACTCCCTGCGACCTTTATGAGGACGTCGGTTCATCGTGCAGGCGGTCGTCCCGCGCCGCGTTTGCCAGTTCGTGGACTCCACTCGACCTGACCATTGCCATTTCTATATCTATGCATGTACAAATATCTATACAAATAAATAAAATGAGGTGTCTGTTTGTTTATATGTTTGTCTGTTTGTTATATACGCTCACGCCTGTTTCAGCGGGGTAGGAAGAGACAATGGACCTCCACTTACTACGATCCCTTCACACATCTTTCGCTTCATTCAATCTCAGGATATAACTAAATAACAGGCTTTTAATGGAATAAAAACACAAAAAAAAATCGTCACCTTAATCACCGATATTGCCGTAATCACGCTTGGCCGGTGGATTGGTAATCGCAGTAAGACGGGAGTATCCTTGAGCTGATAGATGCTGCTGCTCATCCATCAGCTATATGCACCTTTGTGGCTTCTTACGTCACCCATGAGAAGATAATGGGGTCGTCTATTCAAAGCCACTTGAATAATGAAACTGCATAAATTAAACGTTTAAATAAAGAAGTTTATCCATAATTTTATTGGTTAGAAAGAAATTAGAGTGTACGGTCGACGGTCTGCATTTTACAAGACTATGACTATGACATATTCTATAAAAAGAAACTAAACTTTAAAAAAAAATATCTAGAAAAGAGCTAAAATTAAGTGGTTAGTGTCACGCTCGGAAAATGGCGTTGAACTATCTTTTTAATTAAGTATAATACCTAAAAGGTACCTTAAATGTTTGCAGGGATGGGTAAGTAGGTACAAGACACATATTTTACAATGACAATTAATAACAATAATTAGCTTTTCACACCATAATAAGTTAACGAAATGTCTGAACTGTTGGCACAACACACTTTTTAGGTAATTCATTGCCATAGAAAATGTATTTTAATGAAAATATAGTAATTTAACAATAAGTAACTAAACACGGAAAGATAACTTGACCACTGTAGCGTAAATCTAATTTAAAATTAGATTTACGCTGCAGTGATCAAGTTATCCCCGAAAAGCGTGGCTAATCCCATCCCGCGCAGAACATTATAGTTTTGTTTGAAAAATTGGGACGGCTGGTAACTCTGCCCAAGTGCCCACGTCTTAGGTAGGTATTTATTTCTGTAGGAAAAAAAATACAATTTTTTGATATAAATTAATAACGTTTATTCCATCTACCGTAGTAGAAAAGCACAATTTGAAAATTGCTATTCCTTTAAATAGTAACGAATCATATTTTTTATTAAGTTCATTCAAAATAATATTACTTTATGACGTGCTTACCGCGAACGGGATTTCAAATTTATCACTGAAACTATTCATTTAATTTTAGACTACTAACGCCATCTGTTATCGAGTAGCTACACTAAAGTCTATTTATAAAACATAACCTTGTCTATGGCAATTTGGCACAAGTACCTGAGTGAAGTTCAGTTTTGACAGTTTGTAATGTAACAGTGGTCATCCTAGTTTTTTATACCTCCTTGCATTTTGATACCAAAATATTAGTTATTCGTAAAGTGGTATTACGTGAACAAGATGAAAATGAGAGCCCACGCACATCGAGAAAGGTGGAATGCGACCCGCTAGCGACGGTGAGTCCCTCTAAATAACATTGTATTCCGTCTATATTTTTAACTGATTAAAAAAACTTGTAGTCAATTGCCTGTTAACCTTTTAACTAAAAGCGGGAGACGCGTAATTCGACGCTATGCCGTGTATAATTTTATTACTACTCGCTTCAACGCATACATTAGCCGAGTAGAGAAGCGCCCAGTTTTCGGTCTAGCACTACATTATGCCTAACTGTAATCGGTTACTTATCGAACATAATTGTTTCTTTATCTATATTAGTACAAAATTCGTATTTAAACCCTTGATTGGGTAAACTGGTAGATGATAATACATATTAACTGTATGCAAAGTTTATTATCATTAAAAAAATAATCATATGTGATTGTGGACATCAGGACATCAGTTTGTTGTGTAATAAAAAAATATTAGGCTGTATGCGAATTATTTTTGCATTAAAAAAATAAGTGACAGACCATAAAGGTAAGTAAGGTTTTTTTAATCATTTTTTCTTATTAGAAAATTTTTCGATTTTTTTTTTAATACAGCTTAATTGATATTTATGTCAATAATTTTATTTATTATGGATCAAATATTTTCCTTTTAACTTTAACTATTTCAAAAAATAATTCTTAAATATCATAAGAATATTATTGTAGTTTACTGCCCCAGATATTTGTAGAGTAACATTTAAATGCCTATCATTAAAATAACATTAACTTAATGAGTTAGAACCTAATGGAGGGAACTTATTTGTTTATGATACATCAATTAATCCCAATAGATATATGTAATAATACTTATTATTTTAATATTAATAAGAATATTTTATCAATTTATTTATTCTTGAAATAGGTACAAGTTAAATTAAAATTTGTTCCTTTTTTAAATATTTGTAATATTTATGTTTCTTAGAGCTTAAGATGTTTTTATATTGTTATTTTATTATATTTCAACTTAATTTAAAAAAAACTAGTATAAAATGATTTCCATATCATTGCTTTCATTCAAATACTATAATAGACTGTATCTGAGGAGATGGATCACGAGGAATACAATAAATTACAAGTTTGATTACAATGGAAAGGAAGTGAAATACAAGAAGCTTTTTATTTTTATTTATCTTATAATTATTGAAAATAAAAGAGTTAGGTCATGCAGTGACAAGCCACTCTCATGGGAGAAGAAAAAATAATTAAATAAAATTAATTGAATGATACTCTTCTATTGCTTAAAGAAAATAATGCCAGAGTGTATAACATACTTGCACTTGTTATAATTTATGCAAAAAAAAATCTAATACTTCTGTTCCAACCATGTTCCATAAGAATATGGTGTACATCTTCTAGGTGCTATTTTTGGATTTCATTTGATTTTGATTTGTGGCTCTTAAGTTTTTTTAGCAGCTTATTGTGTCTGTAAAGTCCCCATACTCAGGAATTTACAAAAATAAAAGATTAGCTTTAAAGTGGGACTACTATCTTCAATCCACCCCAAAAAAGTACTTAACCCTTAAACGGACAGAGGGAATGTTTTTAATTGATTAGTTTTGATCTTTATTACAAGTACATAAGTTTCAAAATATGGTGGGTTCTATATTCTCTCTGTCTGTTTAAGTGTATGTTAAATTACTATATTTATTACAAATGTCTTTATATAACTGGTTAGTTAAACTGCTATCATAAATTTATGCTAAGTCACATAATTATTTATCTACATAATAATTAGGTATTATCTTATAGATTAAATCAGTTATTTATTTATCTTGACATTAACTATATTATAACAGTTTGGTAATGAATGAGTAGCCAAATGGAATTTGTTTAAGATATACCTATATATTATACTAGCCTCTCGTGCGCGGTTTCATTTGCGTTCCTGTGGGAACTCAATATTTAAATATAGCTTTTGTCATCCGGGGATAGTGTAGGTTTCCAACAGTGAACGAATTTTTGTAATTGGTCCAGTAGTTTCGGAGTCTATTCAATGCAAACAAACAAACAATCAAATCTTTCCTCTTTATAATACTAGTATAGATTTTTTCGCGTAGTGGTATTTGGCTCGCCTTGAATCTCGGAGGTTGTGGGTTCGATCCCCACACCGGACATGAAATCTTTGTGTAATTTCTAAGATTTCTTTCCGGGTCTGGTTGGTTGAGAGACTACCCTCCGTGCCTCGGAAAGCATGTTAAGCCGATGGTCCCGATTGTTATAACATCATCTATAACAATCGTATATGAAGGAACGGGCAGCAACGTTTCCTTGTTTGGTACAACATAATACTGCGGTCACCAACCCGCCTGCCAAGCGTGGTGACTATGGCAAATACCTTCCCTCGGAAGGAGGCCCATGTTCAGCAGTAGACGTTATACGGGCTGATGATGAATGAATGATGATGAGATTTTTTTAAACGGTACATTTTTTTTTTCTTATTACAAGGTGTATCAAATATACAAATTATGATATAATTGACCATTTGGGCATAGTGCCGTCTATTGAATTACTAAGATCACATTTCTCATAACAAAATGAATGAATGATGAATTTATTCAACACTTACATATTAACATACACTTGTACTCGTCAGAATCACAATGTTACACAATTATTCTTATTCTATGAATTAAACTAGATAACTAACAGGTAGCAAATTGTAGGATATTAGATATTACAGACTAAGTAGTCCGTCCGTCTGCTTGTCATTATTTCTTGTACTCATAATAAGTTTAATTTCACATTAATTATAATAAGTTTTAGTAGAGTATAGTAGATTAATATAGAAAAATTGGCGAAAACATACAATGAAGTGGCACACTTGAGCGGTTAGGACCATGACCCAGTGTTACCATATTTGTCACTTATACCACTTTGGTTCACAGGCTGCAGCCCTAAGTACCTTGATGCCCGGAGTAGTAGCAAAAGCCTTGTAGCTATCTTAGAATTTACACAAATATTTCTTGTCCGGTGTGGGGATCGAACCCACGACCTCCGAGACTTAAAGCGAGACAAATACCGCTACGCTACGGAGGTTGTCTGTAATTAAATATAGCCTATGTTAATCATGGATAATGTAGCATTCTAATTTCTTAAATCGCTCCAGTAGTTCTGGAGCCTATTCAATGCAAACATACAATATTATCCATAGAAACTATACACCACTGTTTTTTTTTGTTGTCCGCCGCTGCAGCGTCTTCGCGCGCTGGCGGTGGGATATGTGGGACTCGCCCTCTCCAAAGCGTGGTATGCTAAACTCATACCACGAGGAGAGGACCTTACACCACTAAAACCCCCCGGACACTCCTTCGATCCGCCGTTGGCGGGGGCCGGGTACGCATAAGCAATCCGGCTCCTATTTAGAGCTCGGATAATAAATGTCATCGAAATCGGAGCATTTTTTTATAGTTTCCATATACATTTTTAACCCCTATTTTACACCCTTAGGGTGTTAATTCCAGTTTTAGTGGTGTAGGGTCCTCTCCTCGTGGTATGAGTTAGCATACCACCGCTATGGAGAGGGCGAGTCCCACATATCTCGCCGCCAGCGCCCGGATACGCTGCAGCGGCGGTGGGTAAATGCATTTTCCACCGGACACCAAAAAAAAAAAAAGAGGGGTTAATTTCAATAAACCATGAATCACGTATTCTATAACATATTTCTAGACCTGAGAAACACAAGGTCCGATGTGCTATTACACTTTAGATGCATTTGGTCTTATGTGCCTTTATTTACGATACTGGCACTTACGACCAAATGCTTCTAAAGTGTAATAGTACATCCGACACTATGCTTCTGAGGTTAAGGTATCTTACTATCAACCTCAAGTTTTATTAACATCGTTGCTAATTTAAAGATTTTTCAATTCAAACTTGTAACCCTTATTTCATCCCTTCAGAATTACATTTTTTTTCAAATCGCATCTTAATTTGAGTCCGCATTTTGAATTAAAATAGCTGTCGGTATCTCACGTTTCTAACATTAGCAGTTAGGGCTGTGCGTGTGTCTATATGTCACTGGGAAGTTATCATCCTTACTAATATTATAAATTCATCATCATCAGCCCGTATAACGTTCACTGCTGAACATGGGCCTTCCCCCGAGGGTGGGTATTTGCCATAGTCACCACACTTGGCAGGCTGGTTTGTGACCGCAGTATTATGTTGTGCCACACAAGAAAACGATGCTGCCCGTTCCTTGATATACGATTATTATAGATGGTGTTATAATAATCGGGACCAATGGCTTAACGTGATTTCCGTGGCACGGAGGGTAGTCCCTCAACTAACCAGACCCGGAAAGAAATCTTAGAATTAACACAAAGATCTCCTGTCCGACGTGGGGGTCCAACCCACGACCTCCGAGATTTAAAGCGAGCCAAATACCGCTACGCTACGGAGGTTGTCAAAAATATAATATAAATAATAATATTTATATTTATAAATATGTATCATAAGCACCAGCCCTTTTACGTCCACTGCTGAACATGGGCCTCTTAACAGACCTTGGCAAGCCAGGATCGTTGAGGCATAATGCCATTATCACCACGCTTGGCAGACGGATTGGTGATGGTAGTAAGATGTAAACCTTGCTAATAAAGCTAATAGATGCTGCTGCCCATCCATCAGCCATATGTCGCTTAGTCGCCTTTTACGACACCCATGGGAGGACATGGGGTGGTCTATTCTAAGCCGGAAACCACACGGCATTAAATATGTATATATTTATTTATTATTATATATATTTATATAGATAAGTATCATAGATACCATAAAAAAACTACTTAAATAAATTTAGCAAATGGTCGCAGCAGTAAACTGTGCCTGGGCGTTGACTAGTTATTATAGACGAAATAAATATTAATTGTATTGACGCGGGACTGAACTTGTGACCCTTGGTATAGGAGTCTAATGTACCAGTAGCGACACAGTATTCATGGTCGTCACAGTATAGAAAGTCAGGGCAAGTTTCCGTGACATTTAATTTGGATAAGATTAATATTTTGTTAGCTATCTCTAGTAATATTGTAAATGCGAAAGTAACTTGTGTATGTCTCTATGTCTGTTATGCTTTTACACCTAATTAACTTTGGTTAAATTAATATTTTGTTAAATTGGTGATAATGATTTGGTTAAGTCGGTTACATTTTATGAGATTTGGTACTGAGTAACCAAAACCAAATCCCATCAAATCTAATTATAAGTAATTGATCTATCTCAGTGCGAAATTTCATCAAAATGCCATGGTAAAAGACAAAAGGGCCTTTTATCACGAATTCCGTCCAAACCACGCGAATGAAGACGCAGGCAAAAGTTAGTATTCGGTCATTTGCGTGACATTAAATTGGGATTTGATTCATATTTTGACACTCTGTGACGGATTCTTATTTAAACCACAGTGCTAAACATCATACGGCCCGCCTAAGACTAGAGGACACGAAGAGTGTCACGTGTGATTAAGGTCTGCTATTCTGTAAGAGGTGTTACTACCCCAGTAGAGAAGCTCAATGAGCGTTTAAACATAAAGGTACCTATCTTTATTGTATAGATGCTATATTTATTTTTAAACGTCAGCTTCCGCACTATTTAAATGAATTCATGTCTCGTAGAGACTTTAGAAACGCATCAATTATGGACCCAAAATACATCCTGACTCAGAATAACTATCTGTGTTTCACACAAATAGTTGACCCGGGTGGGAATCAAACATAGAACACCAAGTCTCAATATCAATTCAAGAGCCGCCTGTGCATTTCATTCTAAATTAACGATGTAACGCTCATATTGTATGTAAATGGAGGAAGTGAAAACATAAGTCTTTCTTACTCCTCCTAATCTTTTTCTGATTAAATTCGTTGCGGGTCCCAAGGCAGTTTAACTTTTTCCCGGGACTTGGTGAGCCTCGGTGCTCATTGCAATTTCCAGGGTGTTAGGGCTTTTGCTGCTTCACCGAGCATAAAAGCGAGCAGATCTCCAGCCTTATAAAATGGTTTATATACTACAAACTCAGCAACCTGCGCTAAAAGGCGCCCCCTGTGGGACTTGGGCCCCGGCTCAGGGCGGTCGCTGATGGAGGGGTTGAGGAATTATGACTTTAAGTTGTTTAAAGGAATTTTGCGCACTGTCGCTCTACGGTACAGTTCTGGCCTACAGAAGTTGCAGTGGTTGGAGTGAGTGAGTTTAGTCCTAATTAAAAGAAACATTGTTTCAAATTTAAAAAAATAAAAGGAACGGGCAGCAGCTTTTCCTTATGTGGTACAACATAATAGTGCGATCATCAACCCGCCTGCCAAGCGTGGTGACTATGGCAAATACCCTCCCTCGGGAGGAAGCCCATGTTCAGCAGTAGACGTTATACGGGCTAATGATGATGATGATGCATATCCTGGCAATTTCTTTACTGTGCAATAAATGTTCTGTGGCAAACATTTAGGTCAAATTAATTATTAGGCATACTATTGTAGTGAGTAAAAATTTAGCATTCATATTTAGCGAACGGGTATCAGTGACAGTTAAACTAAACAAGTAGCATCTTATATAGTAACTAGCGACACGCCCCAGCCAGCGGGAAGCGAATTTATTTATCCTAGCTGCGCCCCGCGGTTTTACCCCCGTCACTCTGCTCCAGTGGGTCGGAGCGTGCTTTTTTTTGTAGCCTATATGTTTATCCAGCGTATAAACTATCCGCGTGCCAACTTTCAGCCAAATCCATTCAGTAGCTTTTACGTGAAAGGGTAACAAACATCCATTCATCCATACTTACAAAATTTCGCATTTATAATATTAGTAGGACTCTGTAGTGAAGTAGAGCGACAGTTGCACAAAACTCGTATAAAAATGAAGTCGTAATTCCTCACTCCCCCCACCAGCGACTGAGCCGGAACCAAGTCCCACAGAGGGCGCCCTCTTGCGCAGGTTGCATATTTTCATGGTTTTTTTAACTAGGCTGGAGCACTGAACTTATAGCCTCTCGCGATGAATGTTCTATCTTAAACTGAATTTTTTTTTCAAATCAGATCAGTAATTCCGGAGATTAACGTGTTCAAGCAAACAAATTAGTTGTTTGCTTTAACAAACAAACTTTTGAGTTTTATATAGTTAAGGCTGTAGCCCTGTTCGCCTTTATGCCCGGTGAAGTAGCAAAAGCCTTGTGGCTACCCACGTATGTCCATCCGAAAAAAAAGAGCTTTATATATTAGTAAAACTCCTTTCTAATATTATAAAGGCTAATGTTTGTATGTATGGATGGATGAATGTTTGTTACTCCTTCTAAAACTACTTAAGGCGCGGTGAATAGAAGACTTTTACGTATTAGTTTTGTCACTGTTGCTCCGCGTAGAAATGAAAGAGAAGCGAAGAGACGCCGCGATGGCGCAACGTTTCGTTCGACTCGTTCGAGTTATTTAATACATTAATCCTTGCAAATATCTTATTCCAATGGATAAATAAAAACAACAGTTCCCTTTATTATTATATATTACATCACTGTTATTAATATTATCAAGATTTGTTTATAAATAATACAGTTACAATTGCTACAATTTCAATTTAAATGGTTATTTTATGTTTTTTTTTATCGAGAAAATTTACCGAAAACGTGTTTTGAACACAATGGTCCCCCCATAAATATGATCAAGATTAACATATATTTTTTTAGCTGCTCTAAAATGTAAACATTTGGCTAAAAAACTGTTTTGTGAAGCCTATTTTGACTAAGTACAGCGCCTTAATGGATTTAGCTGAAAGTATGCACGCGGATAGTTTATAAGCTGGATTTACATATAGGCTACAAAATATCACGCTCCGACCCACTGGAGCAGAGTGTCGCGGGTAAAACCGCGGGGCGCATATAACTTAATTCTAATAATAAATAGATATATAAATATATCTAAAGTTAAAACTAATAAACTGCTCGTATATTAGGTATATAAAGTTAAAAACAGGATATGCACTATACATATAATATAATATATTTTATTTGACTATTGGTATTTTGTCCACACGTGTAAGTAAAGGTCGTTGCTCATTAAACTTATGCGGCGTATTCCAAATCGTGTAAGCAAAAACGTGTAGAATGGCGAATTGTTATTGTGAGTCGCGTTATGTACATCGGTTTAGTAGTTTTTGCGTTTATCTATAACTAGGTGCCCGCGCGCGAGTTCGCCCGCGTAACTCCCGTTCCCGTGGGAACATTATAATTAAATATAGCCTATATGAATGAGTGATAATGTAGCATTCAAATGGTAAATGAATTTTTTAAATCGGTCCATTACTTTTTGAGCCAATTCGTTACAAACATATTTACATACAAATCTTTCATGTTTATAATATTAGTATAGACTAGATGCCCGCGCGCGGTTTCGCGGACCCAATTAACCATTTCAAAATTATTAATTTTGATATCGCTATCACTAAAATTGACGAAGTTTCACATAAACTTGCAACCCCTATTTTCCCACTTAATAAGGGGAGGTTTCTAAGTTTTTGTAGTTTTTTTTTAAAGATTACTTGCAGAGTTTTGAAATCTACTAGTATTCTTGTTAACCCCTCTTGCTAAGCTAAAATGCTTGTGTTACGAGTGAATTCACGTCGGTAGTGCAATGGGTGGGGTTCGTACCGGCGACCTCAAGATCACAAGACTGACGCCCTAGCCATTGGGCTACGGCCGCTTAATATTCGATAAAGACGATAGTTTTAAAAGCAAGGATTTTCCATTCTATACTTCTATACTAATATAATAAAGAGGAAAGATTTGTATTTTTGTGTATATGTTTGTAATGAATAAACTCAAAACTACTGTGCCGATTTCAAAAATTCTTTAACCATTGGGAATCTACATTCACCCTGAGTGGCATAGGCTATTTTTAATTATGAAGTTCCCACGGGAACAGGAGTTACGCGAAGTACTACATAAAGGCTCAAAAACACTTATAATCCAAGGTGGTCCAACATCAAAGGCCCGATGGGCCTTACCTATAGTTGCTTTAAGGGCTACACTGGTATTTTTTTAAAGAGAGGTGGATAGTAGTTATAATACTAGTTTGAGCGTAGTCAAATTCCCTCCCGACTCTTACCCCCCTCGCCCTCCCGACCCTTAGTTTGCTAAGAACCTTCCGATGCCCTCGTAGACCCGAAGTCCGAGAGGCCCGCGAACTGAAAAGTAGAGCGACAGTTAGACAAAACTCCCCTAAAGAAACTAAAAGGCACAATCCCTTAATCTGACAGACACTTTCTAGGCACGCGTGTATCATCTTAGGCCTTATCTTCGCCTTCCATCAAGCGAGATTATGGTCAAACGTAAGCCTTATATTAAATTAAAAAAAATTAAAAAAAAATCTCCCCGTCGTCGACCGCCCTGAGCCGAGGTCCAAGTCCCACAGGGGACGCTCTCTTGCGCAGGTTGCTTAGTTTGTAGTGTTTAAACCATTTATCTAGGCTCTGCTCGCCTTTATGCCCGGTGAAGTAGCAAAAGCCTCGGGGTTAACTACATATCGAGCCTTTTCAGGAAGAAGATTTGTACGGGCTAATCTCGGAAACTGTTGCACTGATTGATATGAAATTTTGCATGATTTGCATGACCGGGCATGTAAGGTACCCTTACATGCCCGGTCATGCAGGTACCCTTACATGCCTTGTCAACATTTAAATACTTGTAATTACAGGAAATTAATGAGTTCCCGTGGGATAGTTAAATACCCGAAGGAATAATACCACGCGGATAAAATCGCGGGCAACAGCTAGTTTTACAATATATTTGTTGCAAGTTTAATGAGCGTTGCCCCTAAAACTTGTTGCACATAAAATTCATTAATCTACAATCTACGAGAGGCGTGCTATATTTGACATTTGATACTAGATTCGACATTATACTAGTTTGAATATTTCTAACGAATCACAACAGTTGTTTTAAAATTTCTTGCTCGTCTAACGGTACTGTTCTATTGAATGCATTTTGAATATTAAAAATATGTAACCCGCCATTTTATGACGGCGGCCATCTTGTGACGGCGGCCATTTTATGACGGCGGCCATCTTATGACGGTGGCCATCTTATGACGGCGACCATTTTATGACGGTGGCCATCTTATGACGGTGGCCATTTTATGACGGCGGCCATCTTATGACGGTGGCCATCTTATTTCCATCATGGTTGTCGTGTGCTTTCCGGTTTAGAATAGACCACCCCATGTCTTTCCATGGGTGTCGTGAGAGGTGACTAAAGGACATACAGCTGATAGATGGGCAGCAGTATCTATCAGCTCAAGGATACTGACCATCTTACTGCGATCACCACCCCGCTGTGGTGATTATGGCAATATCCCTCGCGACCCTAGCTTGCCAAGGTTTGTTGTTGTTCTATGCACGGTGAAGTAGCAAAAGCCTCGTGGCTACCTACGTATGTCCATCCGAAAAAAAAACAAGGTTTGTTAATAGGAGGCGGAGGAGGAGGTTAATGTTCAGCAGTGGGCGTCAACGAGCTGATGAAGAAGGCCATCTTGGACCAATTTTTATCAAACATATTATGTAGCTTAGAACGATTATCATCATCAGCCCGTATAACGTCCATTGCCATGGGACTCTTCCTAAGGGAGGGTTTTACCATAGTCACCACGCTTGACAGGCGTTGGCGACCGCAATGTCATGTTGTACCACACAGGGAAACGATGCTGCCCGTTGGGAAGACTGCGTCAAATACGATTAATTAGTTTGAAAAGAACCTTCCGATGTTCTCGTAGACCCTAAGTCCTAGAGGCCCGCAATTTGTAGAGCAACAGTTGCAATTAACTCCCCTAAAATACTGAAAGTTATAATCCTTCAATCCCCCCCCCGCCAGCGACCGCCGCCTTTTTTTGTCCAGGGGGAAATGATTCCGTGTCCGACGTGGGGACCGAACCCACGACCTCCGAGTTTTAAAGCGAGGCAAATACCGCTACGCTACGCAGGTTGTTAGCTTGAACGTGGCAATTCCTGGAACTACTGGTCCAATTACTGGCTGCAATAGCAATATTTGAAAGAATTTGAGAAATTCATTGAGGCTGACCATTAGGAGCGAAGCACCCGTTTCAAAACCGGACTAGTCTAACTATTTTACCTTCCGATGCCCTTGTAGACCCGAAGTCCGAGAGGCCCGCGAACTGTAAAGTAGAGCGGCAGTTGCACAAAACTTCCCTAAAATAAAAGCCACAGGTGACGCCCTCTTGCGCAGGTTGCTTAGTTTGTAGTGTTTAACCCAATTATCTAGGCTGGAGCTCTGCTCGCCTTTATGCCCGGGGAAGTAGCAAAAGCCTCGGGGCTAACTACATATTATTAACTTTAATCTAACTATTTCACGCAGACGAATTCGCGGCTAAAAGCCAGTTAGTAATAGTTATAGTGTGTAGCAGTTAATATGAATTAATATGAGTGTTATTTGTCATTTGATACTATATTACTTACTGCTTACGAAGCTAGCTCGGTATGTGAGCAACCGTTCATTATTGTTAATTATTATAGTATCTAGCCGTGTGGTTTCCGGCTTAGAATAGACAAAACAAAAAAATCTTGACTTATAAATTGGTTTACATTTTAACTTTATTAAATAAAATATGTACCAATGTGTGTATGTTTGTAATGAATAAACTCAAAAACTACTGTGCCGATTTCAAAAATTCTTTCACCATTGCAAAGCTACTTTCACCCTGAGTGACAGAGGCTATATTTAATTATGAAGTTCTCACGGGAACGGGAGTTACGCGGGTGAAACCGCGCGCGGGAAGCTAGTAATTAAATAAAGCGTATGATACTCAGGAATAATGTAGCATTCTAATGGTGAAAGAATTATCGAAATACGTATAACAACAACAAAAAACCAAATCAAAATTGCTTCACCTTCGGGAGTTACTATGCCACAGACAGACAAACACGTCAAACTTATAACACCCCTCTTTTTACGTCGGGGGTTAAAATACTAATCTTTCCTCAGAACAGAAGTATGATTACTACACCCGCTATTTACGCTTTTACTCCAAAAATAGTATCTAATAATAACTTTCTTACACATAGATTTACTCATTGACTCATATAAATTATACAAGCTGCGGTTTTACCCGTGTTACTCTGCTCCAGTTGGTCGGAGCGTGATCGTTTGGTAGCCTATATGTTAATCCAGCGTATAACCTATCCCGGTGCAAAATTACAGCCAATTCCGTTGAGAAGTTTTGGCGTGAAAGAGTAACAAACATCCATCCATCTATGCTTACAAACTTTCGCGTTTATAATATTAGCAGGATATGTCGGAGCCATCTAGTTGGATGGGCCATTCAATGGGACTGCTAGCCCGTTAATTGGACGCCGGTATTCAATGAAATGGCTAGAGGACAACTAGCCATATCGCCAAATTTGGATGGTTTAACTTAAAAAATAAACTTAACTTAAACCTAATTTAAATCACCTGCCTAATTTTACGTCAGAAATACTCAAAGGACAAGCTTACACAGTAAGTAACAGTAAGTAAGTAAGTTCAATAGACGTTTGGCCTAGGCATTTAATTAAATGTCGGCTTTTAATAAACGGGCTAGCCTTCCAATTAAATTTCTGATTTAAGGAGATGATTGCGATATATATCATATTAGTCATCATCATCATCATCATCAGCCCGTTTAATGTCCACGGCTGAACATGGGCCACCTCCCGAGGGAAGGTATTTGCCATAGTCAACACGCTTGGCAGGCGGGTTGGTGACCGCAGTATTATGTTGTACCACACAAGTAAACGCTGCTGCCCGTTCCTTGATTTCGATTATTATAGATGATGTTATAACAATCACATTGCAGAAAGTGTCACGTGACAGTGCGTTTCTGCATTGTGATTGGTCGGCCTCCGTAGAGTAGACTCGAGTCGCGCTGCCTATGCTAGCCGGGCAGGTCTGGTTGGATGAGGGATTACCCTCAACCAACGGAAAGCACGTTAAGCCGTTGGTCCCGAAATATTTGACTGCACCGGTGGCTCAGTGGTTACGGAAGTTGCTTCTGAGACCTGGTGTTCTGGGTTCGATTCCCACCCGGGGCAATTATTTGTGTGAACCACAAATAGTTGTTCTGAGTCTGGGTGCTCTTTGTGTCCGTGAAATGAATGTTTGTAAAGTCCCCCGCGACACAGGGATTTATTTCCCTAGTGTCGGAGTTGTGTTTATAAAAAAAAAAAATCATATAATTAACACAAAGATTTAATGTCCCGCGTGGGGATTGAACCCACGACCTCCGAGATTTAAAGCGAGACTAAAGCCGCAACGCTACGGAGTTTGTCGTAATATTAGTAAATATATACCTACAAACATATAAGTACTTATATTATGTATATATAAGTTGTATGTATGTTGTGATCTGACTGCCCCCGCTTTATACACAGTTGGCAAACACTATTCACGTATGATACTATGTACTTTAATTACTCATTAATCATCATATAATTATATTAGATTGTTACTCAGTTAATATTCTCAATACTATCTTGATGCAGGTGTTCGGTGATGCGACTTTATAAACATGTATCCAATATACCTACTTACACCGTGATTTTTTTATAGATTCAATCAGTATTAGGGTTGCCACCCATACTATATTATATAGTACTAGATTAATTACGTACTAGATTAAAATAACTGGACCTAAACCCCGCGTAATTGCCCATTTGAGTATGTTTCGCCGGACCGACTCATGTGGGCCGTGTTGAAACCGTTGGTAAAGTAACCCACTGAGTTTGTTTCGTGGAATCTTCTCAGTTGGGGCGCATTGGATCCGGTGGTAGCATTAAAGCGCGTCCGTCGTTATATGCTCATGGCCCCACCCAAATAATGACAATTGTTTTAGCATAACATAGACAGAACAAGCATTTTGCGTCTCTAGCGACAATATACATACATTAATTATAATAATTAATGTCATTATAAATAATTATAATAGGTGTATAAATAAACAACAAATGTAATTTAAGATAAAATAATAAATAATTTTCAAAAAATGTTTGACGATTTACAAGTGCCTGTAATTGGTTTACGTAAATAAAAATGATTTTTATTTATTATTTTATTTAGAAATTACTATATTTCAGTCAAATGTACTATATATTATACCAGGGGTCTCCAAACTTTGACGACTTAGGGCCATAATGATTTTTTCAATATGTTCGAAGGGCCAAAACAGTTTTAATTTTTCTATCCTTAACTATACTCTTATTTCTAGACTAGTGGCGAAGTGCGCGACCGAGTAATTATCATATGTGTTGTCTTTTTCAACTTATCACAGCAATAGTAACAACAATAAGACATTAGATGCGCGGGCCAGATCGATGACACTAGTCTTTAAGTTGTCGCAGGCCGGATTGTTGGCACTGGCGGGCCGGTTTTGGCCCGCGGGCCGTAGTTTGGAGACCTCTGTATTATACAAAAATAATATAGTACAAAAAGTACTATATTTTTTTGCTAAACTAAAATTCACCCCATTTAAAAAATAAGATCGCACCCTCAGCGCGGCATAATTATGAAAACAATGACAAACGCTACTTAACAATAGGTGGAGGCCTAAAAAAAACTCGTTGAGCGACTCTGAGTCATTAAGAGGGAAAAATTATTTTAAATAAATGTGTACTATTTTTTTTCCTGAATTTCCCAAAAGTATATTATATTTAGCAATATAAAATAGTGTGGCAACCCTAGTCAGTATAGTAATTTTATTGATATTACAATATAACTATTTACAATCACTATGTCCTCCCATGGGTGTCGTAAAAGGGAATTGTTCCCTTTATGTCGAGTCCCGTTATGTCGAGCCGAAAACCTTGTCTCGCTTCTATTACCCCCATGTCGAGTCAACGTTTTCTGTCCCGTTTCTATTCCCTTTATGTCGAGTTTCTTTACCACGCTTCTATTACCTTTATGTCGAGTTTAATAATATCATATTTAGAAGTACAGTTAGATGAAAAAGTATATTTTAAAATAAAAAGTTCATTTATTATACGTATTGGACTATATTGACTAACCGAAATTAAATGACGCATTGGTGATTTTCCATAAATGAAGTACTAGCTTAAGCTATACTAGCAGTTTTAAGACGTGTTGTCGGTGTACCTAAAATAATATGTACATTAGGTAGGTACATTAGCGCAACTCAAGTTCGAATATCAGGTATAAAGTCTTAGATGTCACCTCTCTTTCGCACATATACAAATGTCTAGGATGACATGTATGAAGTATAATCACAAATATCAATTATGGATTTAATTACCAAAATCAATATTTTGGAAGGCAATAAAACAGGCGACATTAATGCTGAAGTAAGCGATGGGAGTATACATGAACCTATCCAACACCAAAACAAAATCAAAATTAAATCTCTATCAACAAAATATCGCCAGTGTAGATATAATTCAAAAACCAGAATGTAGCACATCAACACCTCAAAATGAATATAATCAAGAACCCGGTTGCAGCACATGGGGTAATTTTAACACATAAGTAAGACCTCATGACGACATTAGCCAAGAGAATCAAGAACTTGGACGCAGTTCATGAAGGAATACTGATAATAAATAAATTTTCGTCGAAAGCCAAAAAGTTGGTAAAATGTTATTGAAAGATGGCTACAGGTACCGCATTAAAAAATAAATAAATGTGGCTCCTCAATTTGGTACTGCACAAATAAAAAATTGTTATAGCTACCTTAACTTTAGATGAAAAGGAAGCAAACATTCTAAGGAATGGAGCACGAGATCATGTTAGTTTGCCATATTACAAAAAAGAATTTGAAAAAAGTTTAATCAATGTAAAAATGTCGTACGGACAGACTTGAAACCCATACCCACTATGTGTGCAATGTCCGTGGCGAGTTTAAAATATAATAATGATTTAATGCCACTGTCTTTTAATTTCTATCCAGACTGTACCTGTTCACCAAACTCGACATAACGGGAATAGAAAGCGTAAAATATCAATATTTTGGAGAACAATAGACTCCCAGACTCGACATAACGGGACTCGACATAAAGGGAACATTTCGTAAAAGGCGACTAAGGGACATAATATTATGGCTGATGGATGGGCAGCAGCATCTATTAGCTCAAGGTTTACATCTTACTGAGATCACCAATCCGTCTGCCATGATTATGGCAATATCCCTCAACGATCCTGGCTTGCCAAGGTCTGTTCAGAGGAGGCCCACGTTCAGCAGTGGACGTCAACGGGCTGTTGATGATGATTTACAATCAAAGCGTAAGTTTGAACTATTCAAATCAGTGCCGGCGTTAAAGGGGGGCGCGATGGGGCGACGGCCCAGGGCCTAATTTGAGGAGGCGATTGGTAGGGGTGGAATGCCCAATGTTTACCAACTCGCTGCCTACTATTGAAATAATGAATTTATTCAGCACTTAGGTATTTACATACACTTGTACTTGTCAGAATCACAATGTTACACAATTATTCTTATTCTATGAATTAAACTAGATACTTAATTAACCGGTAGCAAATTGTAGGATGTTACAGACAAAGTAGTCCGTCCGTCAGCTTGCCATTAATTCCATCCATCCAAAATTTAAGTGCTTCGCACTTTGTAGAGTTTGTTGTAGAGCCATCTCTTTTACTTCTTTATAACTGTCAACTAAACTTTCTTCTTGGTCTTCCTCTCCCTCTTCTTACTTCCATCTTTCCTTCTATTATATTTGTTATAAACTGGTCGTTTCGGATTAGATGTCCTATCATCTTACCCCTTCTGGTTTCTATGTGTTTTTTTGTTGTCATTAAATTAAAAAAGTAAGTTGCAATTCACATTAATTATTATAGGTTTTAGTGGATCAATATAGAAGTTTGGTAAAAACATACAATAAAGTGACACACACTTGGGGGCACCCTTTAGGGGTTAGTACCACGACCCAGTGGTACCACTGATTTTAATGTTTATTGTAATATGTATTATTGTATTTTTTATCTCCCTCTATCCATGTTTGTGTTTTATATGTATGGCGTCCGAGCCTCAAGTGTTGTCCTTACTTATGTATTGCTCTTTGTTCTATTCTTTAGTGACTGTTATTACTGTTTTGTATTCGTTTTGTGTGTTCATTAAATGTTTTTCTTTCTCTCTTTTTTCTTTCTTATAATCATCAGTTCTCCCACTCCCAAAAGGTTGTAAATGTTTTAAAAATAACCCTGTATAGCGAAAGTCTTCAATAGAAGGTTTGAGTTAACTGTATGTGTATAATTTCAAATAACAATACGTTAATAAAAAATATGAAATACTAAATACTACGAACCCTGTCACCTGCGCAAGAGTTTAAGTCTTAAAAATGTCGCATTTTAAACAATCGCTGGGTCAAAATTAAGTCGAGTTGGTACAAGTACTTGTTTATCATATTAATCTTCGTAATCTTAAAAGCAGTTAAACCACTAATTAGTTCTAATATCCGTTATATATATTCTAGACAGCAGAAGCATACAGTCGGATATGCCATTATACGTCAGAAACATTCGTTGTATGTGCCTTTATGTTAAACTGACACTTACGACTTGTGTTGCTAGATGTCCCGATTTTCAGGGGCCTGGGGACGCGTCCCGCTTTCTACCTAATCGGGACGCGTAATGTCCCGATTAAGCAAAAAATGAAAAAAGATTAAATACATATTTAATTTAGGTAATTAATATAATACTATACTTGCACTAGTAGTCTATTTTTTTGAAATAAATTAAACCCAGACTTAAAAACTCCTTTGTTTTTTGTTTACAGTCCCGATCTGCAACCCTAAATCCCGATTTTTTTGACCTCATGTACCGATTTATAAAAAATCGGACCTGGGGGCCGAGCGCTGGAATGGCAGTCGGTGTTGCTAGCGCAGAAAAAGGCCGTCAACAGAAGTAGCAGGGGAGATTGTTAGGACGATTGTAATGTTTATTTAGGCGATTTCAAAACTTATAAATGTATCATTTGTTATTATATTCAACTACGCTAATGTCATCGTGGCGTCATAGTGACACCATTATGACGTAATTTGAATTAGTAGATTACCAAATGGGAAAAAAACCGACCATTTAACTGTCATTGACAGTTCATGGACACGCCATGACGATAGTAGACTCTGGGCCCTGGCAACACTACTGACGACCAAATGCTTCTAAAACGTATAATGGCACATCAGACGTTACGATTCCGAGCTCTATATATATATTATTATGTTTAAAATATTTTAATAGTAACTTGTATTTTACTGAACAAACCACTTAAAACCATTTCCTTTCACACAGTTATAATTATAATGTTTGCTCTTAATTCGGTCATATCCTGAGATTATGGTAATTCAAGCGGCCGTAGCCCAATGGCTGGGGCGTCGGACTTGTGATCTTGATGCCGCCGGTTCGAACCCCACCCATTGCACACCAGTCAAAAATGCAATATCATATTTTTGTAAGTTTGCTTAGAATGTAGTGTTTAAACCATTTATCTAGGCTGGTGATTAGCAAAAACCTCCGGGCTAACTACATATGTCCGAAAAAAAAAAACATTTTATAGCTAATGTTATATACCTAGAATAAGCTTGTCATTTTGAGGAGAAATAAAGAAATATATTATATTACTGCACTACCGACGTGAACCCACTCGTAACACAAGTATTTTAGCTTAGCACGAGGGGTTAACAAGAATACTAGTAGATTTCAAAACTCTGATAGTAAATCTGAAGAAAAAAAAATTGCCCTAATTAAACATTATTATAAACTACCAAAATTTACAGACGTTGTCATGTCTTCACTAAAACTCTATATTAAATTGAACTTTTAATATTAGACGTGATAGCTCAGAACTAACCGTGATGTGCACTAAGAGTAGCACGGATATTGTCAATGTTATCCTTTGAAAAATCTAAACGTCATAATCCCTTAATTTTAACGTCAGCGACCGCCCTGGGCCGAGGTCCAAGTCCCACACGGGACGCCCTCTTGCGCAGGTTGCTTAGTTTGTAGTTTTTACACCATTTATTAAGGTTGGAGCTCTGCTTGCCTTTATGCCCGGTGTAGTAGCAAGACTCGTGGCTAAATATGGAAGTCCGTCAAAAAACAATTTCAATGTTATTTCAAACGCCGCCGTATGGTTACATTGAATAAGTTTATTTTGTCAAAAGCGCTAAGGTTACATTAGAAAATTTAATATCATCATCATCATCATCAGCCCGTATAACGTCCACTGCTGAACATGGGCCTCCTCCCGAGGGAGGGTTTTTGCCATAGTCACCACGCATGGCAGGCGGATTGGTGACCGCAGTGTTATGTTGTAATACACAGGGGAAACGCTGCTGCCCGTTCCCTGATTCGTTTGTTATAGATGATGTTATAACAATCGGAAGGCACTATATTTCCGAGGCACGGAGGGTAGTCCCTCAACCAACCAGACCCGGAAAGAAATCTTAGAATTTACACAAAGATTTCTTGTCCGGTGTGCGGATCGAACCCACGACCTCCGAGATTTAATATGGTGGTTAAGTATTCTTACATTTTATAATTTTCCGTAAAATTTTCTTATTTTTTTCTTTCATAAAATCCTTCTCCTGGTAAAGACAACAAAAAAGTCGGGGCAGGCCGCGAGTAAACAATATAAGAAAAACTATTATGCATCACAGATTTTAGTTTTAACGTAATGTCAACTTATCTTATATACCTACGTATTAAAAACGATAATGTCTGACTACTATCTTTATGACGTCATAAAACGTCATTAGGTTACAACCGATTGTCAAATTTATCGTTTGATTGATAAATAGGAGAATTACTTTCTTTTATTAAACTACTGTGGATTTTCCAAAACAAATCTATACTAATATTAGCAGCGCCCCGCGATTTTACCCGCGTCACTCTGCTCCAGTGAATCGGAGCGTGATATTTTGTTAATACAGCTTATTAACTATCCGCGTGCAAACACGGCGCGGCGGAACGAGCTAATCTCAGGAACAACTGGTCTGATTTGAAAAATTCTTGCAGTGTTAGATAGCCCATTTATTGAAGAAGGCTATAGGCAATATTTAATTATGATGTTCCCACGGGAACGGGAGTTACGCGGGTAACACCGCGGGCGGGAAGCTAGTTCTTGTTATAAATAATGCAAATTTATTGTATCTCTTGCCATCGTTTAAGTAATTTATAGATCGCTGTCTCCTTCATTCATCACATTACTTTTTACACATCGTCGGTGATATTGCAATACCGCGCTAGTGACAGTTGCTAATAAGGTACAATTTCATCTGTCAAGGAATACTTTCTTTATATATTGTTTTAGAGCAGGGGTCTCCAAACTTTGAAGCCTTGGGGCCATAATGATACCGTCGGGGGGCCGGATTGCTAATGCGTACCCGGCCCCCGCCAACGGTGGATCGAAGGAGAGTCCGGGAGGTTTTAGTGGTGTAGGGTCCTCTCCTCGAGGTATGAGTTTAGCATACCACGCTATGGAGAGGGCGAGTCCTACATATCCCACCGCCAGCGCGCTGCAGCGGCGGTGGGAATGCGTAAAAGCATTTCCCCCCGGGGCCATAATGATATTTTCAGTTTGCTTCATGGGCCAAAACAAATTATTTTTTTCTGCCCATATCTATAGTCGAATTTCTAGCAATAGTAACAACAATAAGACATTGGCTGTCGCGGGCCAGTTTGATGATACAGGCGGGCCGGATTTGGCCCGAGGGCCGTAGTTGACTGACTGCACCGGTGGCTCAGTGGTTACGGAAGTTGCTTCTGAGACCTGGTGTACTGGGTTCGATTCCCACCCGGGACAATTATTTGTGTGAACCAAAAATAGTTGCTCTGAGTCTGGGTGTTCTTTGTGTCCGTGAAATGAATGTTTGTAAAGTCCCCCGCGACACAGGGATTTATTTCCCTAGTGCGGGAGTTGTCTTTTTTTAAAAAAAAAGAGGATAATTCATAAATTAGACTTTCAACCTTATTAGCTATTGTCACTTAACTTGTCATTATCTCCGACAATATACCATTAACAGTTGTAGCTGTATTATTATTGTATTATTACCACTACATAGTATAAAACAAAGTCGCTTCCCGCTGACTGTACATTTTTTTTTTAAATTAAATTTAGGCTTACGTTTGACCATAATCTCGCTTGATGGAAGGCGAAGATAAGGCCTTAGATGATAAACGCTTGCCTAGAAAGTGTCTGTTCACTTTAGCTTTAAAGATGTCCAGATTATAGCGTTCCGGAAAAACTGACGCCGGCAGAGAATTCCACTCCTTAGCCGTCCGCATTATGAAAGAAGAAGCAAATCGCTTCGTGCGTATTGAAGGAATGTCTACAACATAAAGGTAAGGTACCTATGTATCCTTAGATCTTAAAAACTACGCAACTGATTTTGATGCGGTATTTTTAATAGATAGAGTGATTCACGGTAAGGTTTATATGTAAAACTAGCTGCCCGCGTGCTGTTTCATCCGCGTAACTCCCGCTTCCATAGGAATCTTGTCGTTTCGGACTCAATTAACCGTAATTTTGGAATGGCTATGGCTAAAACTGACTAAGTTTCACGTAACTTGCAACCCCTATTTTCCCGATTAATAAGGGTAGTTTCTATATATAAAAAAAAGATTCGCGTCTTCACTCGCGCAACTCCTGTTCCCGTGGGAACTTTATAATTAAATAGCCTATATCACTCACGGTGAATGTAGCTTTCCAACGGTGAAAGAATTTTTGAAATCGGCACAGTAGTTTTTGAGTTTATTCATTACAAACATACAGATACACAAAAATACAAATCTTTCCTCTTTAGAATTTTTAGTATAGTTAATCCCTAATTAATTTTAGCTTTAAAAAGCAATGATTTTCCATACAAACTTACAACCCTTTTTTCACTTGTTCAGAAAAATTATTAACTACATTTTAATTTCTTCCGACTCGCACTTGTCTAGTTTTTTTATATTACAAGTGACTCCAGTTACAATTATGTTAATGAAGTAACAGACAAACCAACACTAGAGTATTTATATATGCTGAATATTAATTAATTGAATATAACTAGTATTATGGCTATTTTATTTTAGTTTTTTACATTAACTGGACCTTACACGTGTGCTAAAAGCTTTGTCTGTGACCTCTTTTTTGACCACGAGGCTTTTGCTACGTGGCATAAAGGCGAGCAGGGCGCCAGCGACCGCCCTGAGCCGAGGTCCAAGTCCCACAGGGGCCGCCCTCTTTCGCAGGTTGCTTAGTTTGTAGTTTAATCCACTAGCTGCGCACCGCGGTTTTACCCGCGTCACTCTGCTCCAGTGGGTCGGAGCGTGATATTATGTAGCCTATATGTTAATCCAGCTTATACAAATGGCCATACTGTGATACAAAATATGACGAAAAATAGAAGCCTGGAATTTCTTTCTCCCATTCTTCTCCGGGTCGTCCACCTAGCTAGTGAAAGGTTGCAGGTTAGCTAGGGTAGGATTCTCGCCGGCGAGGACCGCATTGTGCCCCTACCCCTGCCCTGTAATTGAGCGCCTGTAGTCGGTGCCTGTGATCATATCCTCTTTATATCTACCTTTTTTTACTTCAGTGGCACCCTGGGTCGTGGTCCTAAACCCCATAAGGGTGCCCTCAGATGTGTGCCACTTAGATATAATGTGACCACTTGCAGTGTAGAATCATACATTTTTTTTTTTTTTTTTATCTTTTATCCATAAATCTGACTTTGATGTCAATGGCACCTCTGGGTAGTGGTCCTAATCCCATAAGGGTGCCCCCAGGTGTGTGTCACTTAATTGTATGTTTTTATAAATTTTCAATATATAGCTATAATATAAATATAAACTTATTATAAGTAGAGGAATTAATGACACACGGACAGACGGAGTACATTGTTTGTAATGTCCTACGATTAGCAGCACTCACAGGTTGCACTAGCTAGTTATAGTTACCTAAGTAGTTTTAATCATAGAATAATAATAATAACCTATTAATTACAGTTCTTTTTCATTGTGATTTTGACAAGTACAAGTGTATGTAAATACCTAAGTGCTAAATAAATTCATTATTTCACTTATAAACTATCCCCGTGCAAGCTTTCAGCGAAATCCATTCAGTAGTTTTGGCGTGAAAGAGTAACAAACGTACATACATCCACACATACAAACTTTCGCGTTTATAATATTATTAGTAGGATCAATGATAATATATTCTGCATCAGTACATATTATTGTCTTATATATGTAAGGCTAGGATTTTGGCGACCGCATTATTGAATACGACCTTGAGCTTTAAGTGGGCGATAGTCAGTTCGATTCTGTATTAAGCATTATTAAATAAGAGTCTAGATAACCTCTGTGGCGTAGCAGTAAAAGTCTCGCTTTAAGGCTGCTTCTCCACCAGAGATGTGCTATGCAGCTATGCTGCGAGGATGTAATAGCTAAGCTGTGAAAGTATGTGACCATTTTCGCTGATACTAAGCTGTGTAGCGGTGCGAGTAAGATGTGCTATGAAGATGCGCCGCCGCAATCGCAATCGGGCATACTGTAGGTACTCTGCTCTGCACTGCTGGCATCCATAGCACGCTTCCATAGCACGCTTCCATAGCACGCATCATTCCATATAAAAAACATAGCTTAGTTGAATCTGTTTCCACCAGTTAGTAGAAGATCCGACCCTACATCGACCTTCACCGAGCTGATAATAGAATGAAACATGTTTTATAATAAATTAAGTATATTAAAAATGGGTTGGCTAAAGTAATCCTGGACAGACTTTTTTTTAATAATTAGAATTAAATTAATTAATTTTAATAAAATTAAATCATTGAAAAAAAGATAAGATAATAAGTAAATTTTATTATTACTAAAATTATTAAACGTATAGAACGTTCAGCTGTTAGGTTGGACCTGGACGAACTACTGGGTTACTTACTAGGTACAAAAAGGTGTGTAGATGACAGTTACTTTCACTTGATTGAATAATTACAAAATTATAATAACAAACAAGCGCTGATTTTGCGTTAATTTAATTTAATCTTTTTAAAATTTCATTAAAATAATAATTAAAAATAGTCTGCCCAGGATTTTTTTAGCCAACCCATTTTTAATATATTTTCTAATATACTTAATTTATTATAGTACATGTTTCATTCTATTATCAGCTCGGTGAAGGTCGATGTAGGTTCGGATCTTAGACTAAGTGCTAAGCTATGTGCACCAATGAATATGATTGGTGGATATCAAACGCATTCAAAGCAACTTTTGGGCAAGCTCGCTCCATCTTCGGCCTCGATTGGGGTCAAGAGCTGGCCCATCATAAGTAAAAAAAATAAAAACGTAGCAAAGCATATCTCTGGTGGAAAAGCACCCTTAGTCTTGTAGCTCGTTGGTTCGTACCCCACAGGAAATCCTTGTGTAAATTCTACTTTTTATTTAACGTGATTAATTATATATATAGAGGATCACGGTGGATGCAGGCCGCTTCTAACCGCAACAACTGGAGATCTATGAGGGAGGCCTATGTCCAGCAGTGGACGTCCTACGGCTGGAATGATGATGATACTCTTCCTCGATAAATGGGCTTTCTAACACTGAATTTATTGGTCCGATTTGAAAAATGATTTCAGTGCTATATAGCTCATTCATCAAGGATATTGGCCTTTTTTGTTTATTTATGAACGCAGGGCGTTGATTTGGGCGATTAAGAGGGGGCATAGAGGAACAGGTTATGGATTTGAGCTTCTTACAGAGATCCCAAGGCCAAATGTGACGGTTTATGATCACTCAACATCGTATCCCATCTGGAGTTTCGCATATCGCTGATGCGATCTCTTACAGCGCGCTGAAGGGATCGCATACGCAAGCGGTTTTCCTCGGTGTGATACGAGCCTTAGGCTCTGATGGCCGCATTCTTCTTTGTCATCAACGCACGCACATCATCAGGGAGCTTCCATTGATCGAGGCTATCGATTGTTGGTACCTCCCGTGACCATTCATTCACCTGAAAATGGACGTGAGCCGTGAGGGAGTCGATAGCGTTAAGCGTTTGCTCGGGGGTTTGGATGTGAGAGGGTATAGAGTCAAGATATTCTGAGTAAATTTTTTTAAGTTCCTACGTAGACTGTAGTTACGTGGATGAAATCGCGCGCGAGATGCCAGTACTAATATCGGTAGTACGCGCTAATCTCGGGAACTATTGGCCCGATTTGAAAAATTATTTTCAGTATTAGATAGCCCATTTATCAAGGAAAACTATAGGCTATAGTTAATTTTGATGTTTCCACGGGAACGGGAGTTACGCGGGTGAAACCGCGAGAAGGAATCTAGTAAAAAAATATACATAATATTATAGACATTATTATATCATAAAAAAATAATTACTCTAAGAGTCAGTTAACTTCAGCTGCCACGTGTAGGCTAGGAGTTGATGACCTTTTAAATCTGTTATGCAAATATATAACATTTTAACTTGTCACATCTGTTTAAGTAGATGACTGCACCGGTGGCTCAGTGGTTACGGAAGTTGCTTCTGAGACCTGGTGTTCTGGGTTCGATTCCCACCCGGGGCAATTATTTGTGTGAACCACAAATAGTTGTTCTGAGTCTGGGTGTTCTTTGTGTCCGTGAAATGAATGTTTGTTAAGTCCCCCGCGACACAGGGATTTATTTCCCTAGTGCGGGAGTTATCTTTTTTAAACATAAACATAAACATAGATAGGTAATCGAACTATTTATTACAGATACATATCAAAAATACTTCCGCTAGATATAAATTCATTTTATTTATTTATTTAAGTACACACACACACAAGAAACAAAAAAATAGAAACAACAATAAGACAACTATGTACAAAGGTACTAACTACGAACTAAGGTTCATGTAATTTTTTATCTTTTCTTTTAAAGCAAATTTTTTCTTTTTTTTTTGCAATTTTTTTGTACTATTCTATTGATGTTTGTATGATCTTACCGAGTTAAATAATATAAAACATATACAATTCAGTACCTATTTAAATATTAGTTTTAAAGTATTTAATCCTACTATGTACTTAATATAGTTATATATTTTAATTGTTTATGTATAGTATTTTATTTTATATTGTATAATATTACGTTTGTAATATGGGTCTTTGTTACCTGAAATAAATGAATAAATAAAAATAAAATATTATAACCGCTAAAGGTTGTAAGTATGGATGGATGAATGTTTGTTACTCTTTCACGCAAAAACGACTGAATGAATTTGGCTGAAAGTTTGCACGGGGATAGTTAACAAGCTGGATTAACATATAGGCTACAAAATCTCACGCTCCGACCCACCGAAGCAGAGTGACGCGGGTAAAACCCGTAAGTTCCTACGGGAACGGGTGATATGCGAGGCATCTTGCCTCGCGTATTACCCGCAATTTTTGTAACCACGTTAAACAGTTAAAAATCAAATTCAAAATGTCCACGCAACAGGTTTTATAGACTGGTCGAGCAAAATTAACATTAGTCATTAATAACTAGACCGATATCGATACAGGTTAAGTTGTATCCTACTAATATTATAAACGCGAAAGTTTGTAAGTATGGATGGATGGATGGATGTTTGTTACTCTTCCACGCCAAAACTACTGAATGGAATTGGCTGAAATTTTGCACCGGGATAGGTTATACGCTGGATTAACATGTAGGCCACAAAAGCTCACGCTCCGACCCACTGGAGCAGAGTGACGCGGGTAAAACCGTGGGGCGCAGCTAATTTAAAATAAATAGGTAAGTACTCATTTTATAAAGAAACTGCTAGTCACATTTGAAACGTTATTTTAATGGTACTACCGACTAGCGACCCGCCCCGGCTCCGCACGGGTACAATGCTGATGTATTATACATATAAACCTTCCTCTTGAATCCCTCTGTCTATTAAAAAAACCGCATCAAAATCCGTTGCGTAGTTTTAAAGATTTAAGCATACATAGGGACAGAGAAAGCGACTTTGTTTTATACTATGTAGTGATTGTGAATTTCTGATTTACTTTTGGTATTATCTATTTTTTTTTTTTTTTTTTTTACAAAAATGTTTCCCTCAAGTAGAGGTTTTTTTTTCACAACTAGCCCGCTACTTTGTCCGCGTGGAATCCTATTGGTCTTAGCGTAATGATTAATGATATACCCACAGCCTATAAATGCGCTATCAACACTACATAGTATAAAACAAAGTCGCTTTCTCTGTCCCTATATCCCTATGTATGCTTAAATATTAAAAACTACGCAACGGATTTTGATGCGGTTTTTTTTAATAAACAGAGGGATTCAAGAGGAAGGTTTATATGTATAATACATTAGCATTGTACCCGTGCGGAGCCGGGGCGGGTAGCTAGTATATCATATAATAGACTAAGCTTTACCCGCGTAAGTCCCGTTCCCGTGGGAGCTTCATAATTGAATGAAGCGGCCGTAGCCCAATGGCTAGGGCGTCGGACTTGTGATCTTGAGGTCGCCGGTTCGAAGCCCACCCATTGCACTACCGACGTGAACCCACTCGTAACACAAGCATTTAGCTTAGTACGAGGAGTTAACAAGTATACTAGTACTCTGCAAAAGTCTGCTAGTAATCGTTAAAAAAAAGAATTAAATACTGCCTATATCCTTCCTCGATAAATTAGCTATAGCACTGAAAGATTTTTTTAAATCGTACTATTCATTCCTTCATCAACAGCCCGTTGACGTCCACTGCTGAACATGGGCCTCCTCTAAACAGACCTTGGCAAGCCAGAATCGTAGAGGGATTTTGCCATAATCACCACGCTTGGCAGACGGATTGGTGATCGCAGTAAGATGTAATAGATGCTGCTGCCCATCCATCAGCCATATGTCCCTTAGTCGCCTTTTACGACACCCATGGGAGGACATGGGGTGGTCTATTCTAAGCCGGAAACCACACGGCATCATAATTATTCCTTAGTTAAAGCCAACAAACTCATCAGTTTTATATATTAGTTTATAGATTTTATCATCATCAGCCTGTTGTAGTCCACTGCTGAACATAGGCCTCCCCAATCTGGCTGGCGGCCTGCATCCACCGACTCCCCGCGACCTTTATGAGGTCGTCGGTCCATCATGCAGGCGGTCGTCCTACGCTGCGCTTGCCAGTTCGTGGTCTCCACTCTAAAACCTTTCTGCTCAATCGGCCGCCAGTTCTTCGAGCTATGTGTCCTGCCCATTGCCACTTCAGCTTGCTAATCCGTTGAGCTATGTCAGTGACCTTCGTTCTCCTGTGGATCTCTTCATTTCTGATTCGATTAAGCAGGGAAACTCCGAGCATAGCTCTTTCCATAGCTCGCTGAGTGACTTTGAGCTTTCTTATGAGGCACGCAGTAAGAGACCACGTCTCACGTTTATAGATTTTAAATACAGAAAAAACGACAGATTTAAAAGCCGGTTAACTAAATGGGTTACGTTTGCACGTGTATTTAGCATTGGAAGTTGATGACCTTTTTGTAAAATGTTATGCAAAAATATAACATTAAAAGTTACACGCACACATTTACATATTGGGATCTTAGACTATGTATAAAATGGAAGCGAAAATAAAATAGTTTTATTATCTTCAAATGTGATTATGTCTATTATTTTTATACTAATGTTATAAAGCTGAATAGTTTGTTTGCTTGAACGCGCTAATCTCGGGAACAACTGGTCCGATTTTTCCAATAAATGGTGTGTGTGTTCGCGCAGCGGAATGTTGTTGAATTAAAAGATTTTAATTATGCAGATATTTAGTGTATGACGTCGTATAATTGTGTATGGTAAAAAAAAAATTGTGCACGCAGCCATTGTGGCGAAATTCACCAAAAACTGATTCCGCTGGGCGAACGTTGTCCTGGCGGAACTTTTTTTAATCCATAGACTTTAGAGGAAAAGAGATGTGTCCCAAAATCAGTGTGTATTTGTGTGTAATTGTGTATGTACGAATAAAATTAATGCATGCATAAACTTCGGAGAAATTCAAGTTTCCGCTGCGCGAACGTTTGGCCATTAGCTAGTTTTCATATAAAGCGCTTACATAGAGAGCTGTAGATTTTTACATACGTTGTTTTGAATTTGTTTAAATTTGTTTAAAAAACAGATTTAGAAAAAATCGTAGGGCTTAAAAGATAAAAATATAAACGTAAAATACGCTTATTAGGTCTTAGTTCTTAAAGTATGCACTTTGGGGTCTAGATTTTCACGTTTATACAAACCTTGTAAGTGTCTGCAACATGTTGCCAAGTATCAATGATGTTCCGTTAGTAATTAAAGAGTTATAGGACAAATTTACCATGAATAGATCACTGTTTACAAAGCAGTCAAATATCACGACGTTCTAAAGGAATTGCATGGTAATATGTATGCCAATAATTAGCTTATTCATTCAACAATTCACATGAAAAATTTCATGTCATTAAATTCAGTAATTAAAGAAAAACAATTATAATACTGACGAAGCATCGAAAACCTACATAACCCGACCAAGTTCGGATGGCTACAAAAAAGCGGCCGTGCCATATATCTAAGAAACGTTCTTAACCTTCCAATATAGTATTTATTAATATGGTACAGTTGCGTACACAAGCGTTAGAAAAAAATAAAACAATTGCATTTGTTGAATAAAAAATAGTTTTTATTAATAACGCCACTATCTACGATAAAAACAAATCTTCAATTAATTGAAGACATGTTTTTATCGTATCGTATCGTAATATATCCGTGTACAAAAATATTTTTAATTACATATAATACTTAATTATCTAATTATAATAACGTTAACAAACGCTTGCAAAGACAGCAATAGACTTAAATATTATGTTTTAACTGAAATAGGATTAATAAACGATTATGAATATAAGGGTAAGTATAATATTTCGAGCTTCAATAAAAATAAAATCCTACTTCATAATTATGTTAAGCTTCACTGTTACACTATAACATTAATAAAACACTTTGTCAATATTATTATTACAGAGAATTGGCGATGCATAGCAAAACAGCAGCGCATACGCACATTGTCCTTGACTGCATATTTGTTTGTGACTGGGGATAAAACAAAATCAGGTTCAAGTTCAACAGCAAACGAATACACGCGGCCGTGGCTAATGAAAACATATTGCCATCTCTTTTCTTCAAGGATAGAAGTACCGTTTCAAGCGGGAAGCCGCCTATCGCTCGTTGCGCGCAGCAAGCGCGTTGTCTATTTTTTCACACTAAAATATTTTTGATCAATTCATAACTACAATAAGTACTTAGTCTATTTAACTAAAGGACTAGCCTTAAGCGTAACGAACTTTGAACAAAATAATTCTGCATATTTTGGTGGGGTGCGGGGGAACACGCTCACATACATAAGTTACTACTAGTACAACAGTATAGATCAATTAAAAAATCGATTCAAGAAGTAGTTTTTTTTTTAAGTTATTAGATTGTTTCATCCACTAAAGTTGCAAAGGGGTACGCTCGTGCATGCCTAGTCTATTGGTTAAATAGTGTAATAAACTACAATATGATAAATATTTACCTAAACAATAGTGCTTACATGTGGTAATTATTTAATTTCTCTAAGGGGTCTATAGTTAGAATCCTGATCCGTGAAATCTTCAATAAAAATTAGCTGTATGAATTTTATTTGTCTTAAATAATATATCTAGATTATATCTCAAGTCTCAAGCGCATACTTAAATAAAGTACCTACTTTCTGTCATAGTCAAATACATTTATAAAGTAGGTGTAAAAAAATAAATGACCTATAAATTATATCTACATAACAATTGTGTTATCGCCTATACCAATTCAATACCGGTATTATACTATAAATTTTGGGATGTTACCTAAATATATTGCACGGCCGCTTTTTTGTAGCCATCCGAACTTGGTCGGGTTATGTAGGTTTTCGATGCTTCGTCAGTATTATAATTGTTTTTCTTTAATTACTGAATTTAATGACATGAAATTTTGCATGTGAATAGTTGAATGAATAAGCTAATTATTGGCATACATATTACCATGCAATTCCTTTAGAACGTCGTGATATTTGACTGCTTTGTTAACAGTGATCTATTCATGGTAAATTTGTCCTATAACTCTTTAATTACTAACTGAACATCGATACTTGGCAACATGCTGCAGACACTTACAAGGTTTGTATAAACGTGAAAATCTAGACCCCAAAGTGCATACTTTAAGAACTAAGACCTAATAAGCGTATTTTACGTTTATATTTTTATCTTTTAAGCCCTACGATTTTTTCTAAATCTGTTTTTTAAACAAATTTAAACAAATTCAAAACAACGTATGTAAAAATCTACAGCTCTCTATGTAAGCGCTTTATATGAAAACTAGCTAATGGCCAAACGTTCGCGCAGCGGAAACTTGAATTTCTCCGAAGTTTATGCATGCATTAATTTTATTCGTACATACACAATTACACACAAATACACACTGATTTTGGGACACATCTCTTTTCTTCTAAAGTCTATGGATTAAAAAAAGTTCCGCCAGGACAACGTTCGCCCAGCGGAATCAGTTTTTGGTGAATTTCTCCACAATGGCTGGGTGCACAAATTTTTTTTTACCATACACAATTATACGACGTCATACACTAAATATCTGCATAATTAAAATCTTTTAATTCAACAACATTCCGCTGTGCGAACACACACATAAATGGTTTTTTGGGATTCCGTACCCGAAGGGTAACAACGGGACCCTATTTCTAAGACTTCGCTGTCTGTCTGTACTGTCTGTCACCGGGCTGTATCTCAAGAACCGCGATAGCTAGACAGGTGAAATTTCGCAGATGATGTATTTATTTCGCCGCTATAACAATGAAAAAAAATATTTTTTTTTTATCATTTTTAGTTGGGCCCGTTTTTACCCTTCGCGTACGGAACCCCAAAAAACTAAGATTTAACCTGCCTGGTTAGGTTAGCTATAGCTACTTTAAATTATAAAAAAAACTTAAATTAGAACAGGTTACAAATAGCAGAACTTAATTTATGTGTGCCTCAGATAAAATACTTAATTAAAACTTAACAGACAAAATCTAAGTATGTATTTAGGAAAGTCTAGAATATTAACTAGATATGTTTGTATATATATACATATATTTACATAGATTATTAGGGGAAGACCTCGGCGAACGTTCTCTGACCAAATCGGAGACATCCTCGCAAAAGGTCAAATAAGAGCCACCCTAAACCGACGTGCTTGTATGAAGAATGTTATGAGAGTGAATGAAGCGAAAGATGTGTGCAGGGATCGTAGCAAGTGGAGGTCCATTGTCTCTGCCTACCCCGCTGGGAAACTGGCGTGAGCTTATGTATGTATTTCGTTGAAGTGACAATGGGCAGGCCATATAGCATGGAGAACAGATGGCCGTTGGGGCCGAAAAATTCTCGAATAGAGACCGCGGATCGGCAAGCGTAGCGTCCTGACGTCCACCTACTAGATGGACGGATGATCTGGTTCATCGTCATCATCATCATCATCAGCCCGTATAACGTCCACTGCTGAACATGGGCCTCCTCCCGAGGGAGGGTTTTTGCCATAGTCACCACGCTTGGCAGGCGGATTGGTGACGGCAGTGTTAGATTGTAATACACAGGAGAAAAGCTGCCGCCCGTTTCCTGGCTCGCTTTAAATCTCGGAGGTCGTGGGTTCGATCCCCACGCCGGACGAGAAATCTTTGTGTAAATTCTAAGACTTCTTTCCGGGTCTAGTTGGTTGAGGGACTGGACTGGACATACCACGGAACGGGCAGCAGCGTTTCCCTGTGTATTACAACATAATACTGCGGTCACCAATCCGCCTGCCAAGCGTGGTGACTATGGCAAATACCCTCCCTCGGGAGGAGGCCCATGTTCAGCAGTATCCCGTTCAGTAGTTTTGGCGTGAAAGAGTAACAAACATCCATCCATCCATACTTACAAACTTTCGCGTTTATAATATTAGTAGGATACAACTTAACCTGTATCGATATCGGTCTAGTTATTAATGACTAATGTTAATTTTTCTCGTCCAGTCTATAAAACCTGTTGCGTGGACATTTTGAATTTGATTTTTAACTGTTTAAATAATAAAACTCACACACACTGACCTCATAGGTGATGTTCTCCAGAAAGGTCAGGTGCGTAGTACTCGCAACCGGCGTGCGTGTATGACCAGATGTATGAACGTGGACGAGGCAAAGGGAGTGTGTAAGGATCGTAGCAGGTTGCGTTCTGTAATTTCTTCCTACCCCCATGGGAGAAAGGCGTGATTATATGTATGTATGTATGTAAAATGTTATAGATTTTATTTCTTTCTAGCATCCCGCACGCGGTGGGAACGCGGCAGGAACTACTGGTCCGATTTGAAAAATTCAGACTATTTCGGATAACATTTTAGAAAATAAAGTTTTTTTTATTAATCATTTATTTAACAGGCCTTTTTAAATATAACATGTCAGCCCTATGATTACAAAATAGTACAACAAACTTATAAATTCATTATGTCATATAACATCTTAGCTGCTTCCGAATTGTTGGGAGCAGCTAATATGGTATGTAACACGCCCACATCTGTTATATTTAACTTAAGGACCTGGAGAAGATATTTTTTTTTTTTACTACATATAGGTTTACGTTTGACCATAATCTCGCTTGATGGAAGGCGAAGATAAGGCCTAAGATAATACACGCTTGCCTAGAAAGTGTCTGTTCATCTTCTCTTATTCTCCTCCCTACCTCCAAACCAACAGAAAAGTTATTTTAGTAAATTAAATGAAAAGTTTTGCAAAATCCTTATTATGTATACAGTGACACAGAGCTGGGTGATTTATTCATATCCGTGTGGTTTCCGGCTAAGAATAGACCACCCATCTTCTCATGGGTGTCGTAAACGTGCTTTCCGAGGCACTGAGGGTAGTCCCTCAACCAATCAGACCCGGAAAGAAATCTTGGAATTTAAACAAAGATTTCTTGTCCGGTGTGGGGATCGAACCCACGAACTCCGAGACTTAAAGTGAGCCAAATACCACTACGCTACGGAGGTTGTTCTTATAAACGTGTACATATTTTACTTCTTGTTTCACAATGTGTAAACCTATCTCATTTATTGACTGTATATAAATGATTTCATTTGTACACGGACTTGTGACTGAGAGTACAGTACAAGTACAGAAGATTCACTCCGCAAAATCTGTTAAAGAAATAAAGACTCTTATTGCTATACAATTAAGTGCAAATCAGATCGCACGGCGCTAAGTTACCTACAGTTATATTAACCTAAAATTTATTTCTCTTTCTATCGCGTATCTCTTTAACTCTTTTGACAACATTAGGGTTGTTTTCGTTTTAAGGATAACTATAGCAGGTACTTACATACCTATTTCTCTAACCATAAAAAACTGGTCAAGTGCGAGTCGGACTCGCGCACGAAGGGCTCCTTACCATTTTCAAGCGTGTACCGTTATTGATATCGAGCAAAAAAGGGCATAAAAAAAAAGTTTGTTGTACGGGAGCCCCCCTTCAATATTTATTTTATTTTATTTTTTGTTATAGTGGCAATAGATTTTCATCATCTGTGAAAATTTTAACTGTCTAGCTATCGCGGTTCTTGAGATACAGCCAGGTGACAGACAGACAGCGAAGTCTTAGTAACAGGTCGCGTTTTTACCCTTCGGATACGGAACCCTAAGAAAGATAACTTAGGCCAAAAATGTTATTAAGAGAATCCCACCGAAACATAAAACGGCAGTAGCCTAAAAGCTAGGGCGTGCGTCGGACTTGCGATTATGTGGTCACCGGTTTGATCCCCACCCATTGCACTACCGACGTGAACCCACTCGTCACACACGCATTTTATCTTAGCACGAGGGGTTAACAGGAATACTAGAAGTGTGCAAAATCACTTCTTCTTCTTTTCGTGTCGACCTGACGTTCAAGTTTGAGAAGACCAGTACTCGGCCACTGACACAGCATTATCAGTGGCGATGCACAGGTCTTCGCGTGTACAGGTGTTGGGGCACGCAGGGTAGAATAGGAGGTGCGCCATTGTCTGGGGGGAGATACCACACGCACAGGCATCCTCACGCAAAATCACTGCTAGTAATATTTAAATAACAACTTCAGTACGAATACCCAATTTTAATACTCTAGTGTTAATATTACGGTTTCGACCGGTTTTCTAGCTTAATAAATAAATAAATAGCTTCCAAAAGAACCGGCCTTGATAGCATTGCAATCGATTTACATATATTATTATTGTTGCTAATGATCATTTTGATTTTAAGTTTTGTATATTCTACATGTCGATCAGGTTATACGGTTCCAAGTGTTATTTGTTAATCGACGGAAGCTAGAACAAAATCTTAATCGACGTGGTACCAATTTTCGCTAGTGTTACACGGCGTTGCTTTGGTAAATGACCATTGATGGTGCTTTTTTTTAGTTAGTCTGCTTAACCTGTGCACCTACCACGTTGTCTCCGAACCAAATAATGGTTGTCTGGTAGAGATTGCCTCTGGTCTGCCAATGAACTGTTTTTGTGCAGAAGCAGAAGAAATAAAACTTATTTGAAGTGTTTAAAATTTTAAGAAGGTATGACATTTTAAACCGCTATTTGATAGAGCTGGTTTTAAATTACAAATATATTTAAAACTAGTGTTAACTGTTTAACCCAGCGCCCTTTTGATACCCTTCTAAACATTGGTAATACGTCGAATGCGATTTTGTTCTGGGACCCGTCGATTGGTGTGTTAATGTGGTGCGGTGTTATTGTCATTTCAATTTGTTTAGAAAAAACTTAATATTACTAATTAAAACGTAACTAAAATTAAAGGTAATTGGTCTGTAATGCGGAAATTAAATAGATTTTAGTGCAAAAAAAATCTTAAGTTTCATTTTATAACAGATTTTGGTGCTTAAATGTTGACTGTGTGACACAAGTGTGAACTGTGTAATGAAATTGCTATGTTCAATAAAAATATAATATAAAAAGTGCGATGTGAGAACTACTGATCTGTTAATTTAAACAATAATAATTATTTATATTATTAGAATCAGTTTCAAAATGTGTGTTTAGACTAATATAAATATATGGACTAAGTAATGAAGTGGTGATTTGATTTGTGAGAAATTATGACTGTGTGATAAGACTAGCTAGAAACATGAACTGTGTTGTGATTCCATTTGTGTGTGCTGACTCGACTAGAGGTCTTTCAACATGCACCAAAAAATAGTAAGTTTTTAAATGTAGTAAATTGTATTTTTAGTTGTCCTGCTAGCTTACTCTTTGGACCTGGTAGTTAACTTATTAGGGTTCCGTAGTCCAGAAGGAACCATTATAGTTTCGTCATGTCCGTCCGTGCCGGCTCGTACTCCGCCGTTACTGCACCGATTGTCACGAAAATAGAAAATTTGTGGAGAGAAGTAGATATATAATACAGAAGATCCAAAACTTGGTTTTTAAAATGATGAAAAAGTTTTTTTTTTTTTTTTTTCAACGAAAAGTGAATTAAAAAAATGTAATTCGACTAGCCCCATCATGAAGGTAAACTTGGAAAGGTCTCTTAAGATGCAACAAAAACTGCCTTGCAACTATGTTGATCAAACCCCCCAGTCTCGAGATAACCTAATACAAAGTTAAAATTAGAGCGTCCCCCCTCCTTAACTTTGAAATATGTATTACGAAAATAATTCTAAAAAATAAGTGATATATTATACCTCTAAGTAAGTACTTTCAACTAAAACTTTAGCGGACTCGGTATCATAGATAGTTATTTTTATACAACTCGACCAACTTACGTCGTTACAGTCGTCCTAACAAAATGTATGGTGTCGACCGCAAAATCCTTATCCTTACTAATATTATAAATGTGAAAGTAACTCTGTCTGTCTGTCTGTTACGCAATCACGCCTTAACTACTGAAGCGATTTAAATGAAATTTGGTACAGATATAGTCTAGAGCCTGAGAAAGAACATAGGCTATATTTTATTATGAATTTCCCACGGGAACGGGAGTTACGCGGGTGAAACCGCGCGCGGGAAGCTAGTGAAATATAACTTTATTAATTAATAAATATGCATTTTAGAATAGTTCTATTGATATAATTAGTAAGATGAAAGATTTAATTGTTGTTAATAATTGGCAGATAGATTTTCCATAAAAATCACTACCGAAATGTAAATTTAAAAATTCAAAATTAAGAAACAAAAGGAAAGCGTTAATTTAAAAAGTCAAAAATATTTTTCAAGTTTTTAGATTACATTAGTTAATAATTCTTTTGGTTTTTTTTCGAGGCTTTTGCCACTTCACCGGGCATAACAATTCTTTAGGATGGATTGGAGTAACGTGGGTAAAACCGCGGTGCGCAGCCTATTGTTGAAATAATGTAGGTAGTCCACTGTTGTATAACTAACTAGCTGCCCGCGACTACGTCCACGTGGAGTAGTGACATTTGAGTTGCGATACTTCCATACAATCTTCATCCCCACCTTTCAACCCCCTGCAACCCATTTTTGCTATAAAATTATCTACTATAAAACTACTGAACCTATTTAAATTTAATTTAAATCGGTTCAGTAGATATGGCGTGACAGGCCGACAGACAGACAGAGTTACTTTGTCATTTATAATATACTAGCGACCCGCCCCGGCTCCGCACGGGTGTAATGCTGATGTATTAAAAAAAACCGCATTATTATTACATAATATATTATAAACCTTTCTCTAGAATCACTATCTATAAAAAAACCCGCATCAAAATCTGTTGCGTAGTTTTAAAGATCTAAGCATACATAGGGACGGACAGACAGCGGGAAGCGACTTTGTTTTATCTATACTATACTAATATTATAAAGCTGCAGAGTTTGTTTGTTTGTTTGTTTGAACGCGCTAATCTCAGGGACTACTGGTCCGATTTAAAAAATTCTTTCAGTGTTGGATAGTCCATTTATCGAGGAAGGTTATAGGCTATATTTTATTTTCAAAAAAGTTGGGGATCCGTAAGAAAATTGCGTTTTTGTAACCCAAGGTGTAAAAGCGAAAACCTATTTATGCGTGCGCTGCAAAAACTATTGACAATAGAACAAAATGATGTACTACGGGTTTGTAGGTCTTATTAAGATCTACAAAAAAATCCGCGAGAGCACATATCTAACTATCATAGTATAGTCACAATAACCGCTTTTATGTTCATAAAAAAATATTAAATCGTCTGATGAAAGAAACTACGTTAAATGTGTATCATAATATTAATGCTTATCCAAATTAAGCATTATGTTAACAAGGTTATTTATGTAGAAGTAAAATACTTTTTGTTTTATTCCAATCGGACATTTCGTTGAGAAATTATCACGAGTATAAAAACCCAAAAAATTGGTACCTAATAATGAGTTATTTGCCATAATAGATAAAGCTCTAAACAAACTCTTCAGAGTTTGTTTGCTTCAACGCGCTAATCTCAGCAACTACTGGTCCGATTTCGAAAAATCTTTCAGTGTTGGATAGTACATTTATCGAGGAAGGTTATAGGCTATATTTTATTACGAAGTTCGCACGGGCACGGGAGCTACGCGGGTGAAACCGCGCGCGGGAAGCTAGTACTATGTAAAGAAGTAAGGATTGCGAAGAACCCTTGGTGCGCGAGTCCGACTTGCCCTTGACCGGTTTTTTCAGTTATTCTTTATAGAATTGGATATCGATGCTAAGCTATGGCAATGTCTCATCAATATTCTGAGAATTGACGTCAACACGGTTTTGACATACATTCGTACGATTTTTTTTATTCAAATATTACAAAATTGTAGTATTCTTTGTTTGTTTGTAGTCGACAGGTTAACTATTAAACAGGTCATCATCATCATCAGCCCGTATAACGTCCACTGCTGAACATGGGCCTCCTCCCGAAGAGGATATTTGCCATAGTCACCACGCTTGGCAAGCGGGTTGGTGACCGCAGTATTATGTTGTGATACACAAGGAAACGCTGCAGCCACCATTCCCACCGCCGCTGCAGCGTATCCGCGCGCTGGCGGTGGGATATGTGGGACTCGCCCTCTCCATAGCGTGGTATGCTAAACTCATACCACGAGGAGACGACGCTGCACCACTAAAACCCCCCGGACACTCCTTCGATCCCCCGTGGCGGGGGCCGGGTACGCATAAGCTATCCGGCCCAATGTAATTGGCCTGCCGAAGTCCGAGAGGCCCGCGAACGGTAAAACTCTTGCGCAGGATGCTTAGTGTTTTAAATATAATTTTTCAATCCATGGATAAAAATTATCGGAAGAGTAAATTTAAAATTTGACAGATTTTGTATGGATTCATCTTATAACTTTTAACTGAGGAGTAATATTGCCATTAATAAGGCTGTCAGCGGGCATAAGAGACATAGGCAAAAGCCTCTTAGTTACGGAAGACAGAAGAAAAAAAACTACGAAAGTCTTTATTTGTTTAGTATTTTTTCCTTTTGTAAGCTTTATAATTTAAATATTAATTTATTCCGTTAAAAATGGTTCAGAATCATCATATTTTTTCCCCAACCGTGCAGTGCTTGACGTGGCGACTACTGAGAAACACTGCAAAAAAACAAAGAAGAACCCTCTTTTAAAAAATTTATAACATATCACAATATTTTATTAACCTAATTACAATATATTTTATTTTACATTGAGATATGAACGATTTAATCTGCTCAATTTGGCTTTAATAGTCATTTTAAACTTATGTATAGACAATATGCCGAGTGTCACACCGTAGGTAGATAGAGAAAGACTCGTAGGAAGCTAGGATAGGGTCCGGTCGTCCTCGCAAGGCGAGGCTCGCGACGCGTTCTATGTGTCACAACGTAGATAGATAGAGAAAGACTCGTAGGAAGCTAGGATATGGTCCGGTCGTCCTCGCAAGGCGAGGCTCGCGACGCGTTCTATGTGTCACAACGTAGGTAGATAGAGAAAGACTCGTAGGAAGCTAGGATAGGGTCCGGTCGTCCTCGCAAGGCGAGGCTCGCGACGCGTTCTATGTGTCACAACGTAGGTAGATAGAGAAAGACTCGTAGGAAGCTAGGATAGGGTCCGGTCGTCCTCGCAAGGCGAGGCTCGCGACGCGTTCTATGCTTCAGACCCGATCCCAGCCCGCGCTGGTTGATCTTAATTATATTTTATAATAAGCGATTAATTACGAACATGCCATAACAATATTGATAAATTTTATTTAATTACATTATTGTTGAAATGTAAACTAATTTTTTAGTTAAGATTGTTTTTTTTTTTTTCATTATCTTTGTATTTGACTTATAATAAGTACGATCGATTTGTCTACATTATCAATAAACGTTTTCATTTTCATTTACAATAATTATCTTATACTATTGGGAAGTTTGTTGTAGAACCGTATACAATTAATATTATTAGTAAGGAAATGTATAAATAGTTTAACTATGTAAACTAACTGTATGAGAGGAAATACACGGTCCACTTTTTGATTGCCGTTAGGATTATATGTCCAATATTCTACTTAACCTATTAAGGCCATGTTTACGATGAAAGCGGAGCGGGTGTAGTGTCGACACCTGATATGCTTCTTGCACAATACAAACACGCGACGCCACGAGATACTAGCAATTTCTGAATACAGTACTATGGATTTAATAAATAACGTGTCAGATCAAGACTTTTGTATTATGTAAGATGTATTCATCTGCTCGACAATATCTTCCCATGCTATATTTCTCACAGTATGATCCCTGAATATAGCTAAATTCATGTCATCGATCAGGATATTGTTTTACCAACTCAATTAATCATTCGTCGGTCATTCCGCTAATTAGATGCAAAATAGTAGATTGTTTATCTAGGGAGCAAACAACTATTTTAAAGGCGAGAGTGTTTTTTTTAAATCAAAATTTAAAGGGATTAAAAGTATGTCACTCGAGCTTAAGTGTTGCTCCCGAGGTGGACACTCTACTTTTTATCACCCTCTATGAGAAAATAAGTAAGTGCAACTTATGAACAAGAATTTATTTGCGTGCAATGAAGAACCATAAGACATAAAATATAATTTCCATCAACTTTTTTTAAATTTGGCGCGCCCACAGTTTTTCAGCCAGTCACATATTCAATACATTGTTCCCGCATGGTTTGTGATTCACCTCTTTGCTGATTGAAAAATTATTGACAATATCCACATTCCAAATTCAAATCAATTTTGGTCCCTAAGGGATTAATGAGCTATTTTGGTCCCTGTTTACGAGGAATAAACTAGCTCTTTTTGAATAGATGTGATAAAAATAATATTAAATTGGCATAAATTCCGTTTGACAGATTGAAAAATAAGGATGGGGTAAGCAATGCGTATATGCTACGGACTCCGCTAACTTTGCCGTAGGACGTCCACTGCTGAATATAGGCCTCCCTCTTGGATCTCCAGTTATTGTGGTTGGAAGCGGCCTGCATCCTACGTGATCCCGCCGCCTTGACCAGATCATTAGTTACTTATAGTAAAAAGTAATTACAATGAGTAGACGTTAAACCGCTACCCGCTCCTCTTATCACTAAAAACTCGTATTAAAATGTCAGCACTTATTTATTTTAATTACGTCTCTACAAGTTTATCTCGTAAATGGATGAACCCGTTTTGATTCGGCTCATGTGATCCGCAATTTTGGCTAATGTAGTAGTTTAGGTTTATGGGTGAGGTTATAGGAAGTAGCGTATAGCGGTGTACCGTGAGAGCGGTGTTTGAAGAATAAAAATATTGTTAAATATTATACAAAAAAAAATACCGGCTATGAGTGATTCGGACTGGCTCACGAAAGGTTCGGTACCATTTTCAAGTGTCTACCTGTTGACCTTATTGACATTGAGCAAAAAAGTGACTGCACCGGTGGCTCAGTGGTTACGGTAGTTGCTTCTGAGACCTGGTGTTCTGGGTTCGATTCCCACCCGGGACAATTATTTGTGTGGACCACAAATAGTTGTTCTGAGTCTGGGTGTTCTTTGTGTCCGTGAAATGAATGTTTGTAAAGTCTACAGCGGCAACAGAAATACATAATTTGTGAAAATTTCAACAGTTTAGCTATTGCGGTTCTTGAGAATCAGCCTGGTGACAGAAAGACAGACAGCGAAGTATTACTAATAGGGTATTCCCGCTTTTACCCTTCGGGTACAGAGTTCTTAATAATGTGTAAAATCAAAAATTTCTTGCCGGGACTACTCTCCGTGCCTCGGAAAACACGTAAAGCCGTCGGTCCCGATTGACGTGTCATCATATGACAATCGTATACCAAACCACTTACCAAGTGTGGCTTTATTGTCACCCCCTTCAAGGAAAGACTATGTTCCTGCAATTCTTTTTTAAAAAGGTACCCTTTGGCAGCAAAAACTGGACTAGATGTATTTCTGTTGCCACTATAACAGCAAATACTAAATCACTTGAACAAATGTGATATTTTTGCCGATTTAAGGGTTATTAGGGGAACTTAATACATCGATGTCTGTCTGTCTGTCTGTCGGTTTGTCACCAGGATGTATCTCAAGAACCGCGATAGCTAGACAGTTGAAATTTTTACAGATGATGTAGGTATTTCTTTTGGCGCTATAACAACAAAAACTAGGCTTTTGCTACTTCACCGGGCATAAAGGCGAGCAGAGCTCCAGCCTAGATAAATGGTTTAAACACTACAAACTAAGCAACCGGCGCAAGAGGGCGTCCCCTGTAGGACTTGGACCTCGGCTCAGGGCGGTCGCTGACGGGGAGATTGAGGGATTATGGCTTTTAATTAAGGGGAGTTATGTGCAACTGTCGCTCTACTTAACAGTTCGAGAGCCTCTCGGACTTCGGGTCTACGAAGGCATCGGAAGGTTTTTCGCGCGCTAGTTCAACTCGTATTTGACCAGTTTTATTACTCGATATTACGACCACAGGACAGTTGAAAATTTCTAAGAATATTTAGGCGGCGTTGTTCCGCTTCGCTTATCAATGTAACCACACCCTTAACTTTTACCGCTTTTTAATGTGTTTTTATAACTTTAACTGTTTCTCTATATAGTTTTATGTAAATGTATATATATTTTATTTATGTTTCTACTTTAATTTAGTGAAATCGATTTATATAGATTAATTACTGTAATCCAGTTTGTTTTGACTATTATTAAAGTTTAAGTTCGTCATCCTACTAATATTATAAACGCGAAAGTTTGTAAGTATGGATGGATGGATGGATGGATGTTTGTTACTCTTTCACACCAAAACTACTGAACGGAATTGGCGGAAATTTGGCACCGGGTTCAGTTATACGCTGGATTAACATTTAGGCTACAAAAACATCACCCTCCGACCCATTGGAGCAGAGTAACGAAGTTAAAACCGCGGGGCGCAAGCCGGTCGTTTATACGAAGCGTATACCAAAGAATGCTTCGTTTCGCCAGCGTTTCCTTGTGTGGCACAACATAATACTGCGGTCACCAACCCGTCTGCCAAGCGTGGTGACTATGGCAAATACCTTCCCTCTGGAGGAGGTCATTGTTCAGCAGTGGACGTCATACGGGCTGATGATGATGATGATGAATAGGTTAAATAACACTGCTTGAACTCATTCCTTTTCTTCTCCAGAGTGATATGTCAACACGCAGCACCGCTGCCTCGTTCCGCGCCCGGCGCGGTCACAAGGAGCGCTCCAAGAACTTCACCGAGCTGGAGAAACGAACCGTGCTGGAGCTGATAGCCAGGCACCGGGACGTGCTGCGACAGGGCCGCTCCAACAACGCCACCAACAGGAGCAAACAGGTTAGGACAGGAACTTACAGGGTGAAACTCAAACACGCCGATTCTATGGGCATAGGTTCGATCCGCATACCGGACAAAAAATCTTTGTTAAAATTCTAAGATAACTTTTCGGGTCTGGTTCGTACCTCGTAAAGCACGTTAAGCCGTTGGTCCCGATCGTTATAACATCATCTATATCAATCGTATACACGGAAACTGGCTGCAGTTTCCACTTGTGTGTTATATATAACATAATACTGCTATCACCAACCCGCCTGCCAAGCATGTTGATTATGGTTAAACCCTGCCTCGGGAGGAAGGAGGCCCATGTTCAGCAGTTAGTGTTGCCAGGTCCGATTTGTTATAAATCGGTACATGAGGTCAAAAAAATCGGGATTCAGGGTTGCAGATCGGGACAGTAAACAAAAAACAATGGGTTTTTAAGTCTGGGTTACAAGTGCCAGTATATTAATTACCTAAATTAAATATGTATTTAATCTTTTTCATATTTTGATTAATCGTGACATTAAGCGTCCCCAGACCCCTGAAAACCTGGCAACTCTATCAGCAGTGGACGTTATACGAGCTGATGATTATGATGATGATTCATTTTCCATGAGAAGTCATGGGGTAATAATATTCTAAACCGGAAAAATACAATAAAAAATTATCGGTGAAAAATATCAGTTAGAATCTTAATAATAACTAAAGGATTATAGATAATGTAATGACGTAACCACCAGTCAAATAATTGTAAAGGACGATACAACGGTATGATAAGAAGATTAACTTGATACTGCTAAGGTTAATTACTGATTTTTAACCTTAAACTTATTTCGATTATTGTTAACTGTTAAATTAGGTATATATTTATAACTATAATAATAGTTATCACTACTAATAAATACAAACTCTCTTTTGACATGGATTTATTAAATTAGATAAGTTTTCACAAAACAAGAATTGCGCGCCAAAAGTAACAAACCAACGACAAAACTGTCAGATGCTAGGGATGGGACACACAGCCCAAATTAGTGTAGTCCTTGGTCGATCGATTTTTCTTCTGCTTAACACTACATAGAAACAGAGTCGCTTCCCGCTGTCTGTCTGTCCATATATGGTTGTCAAAACGAATGACCATATTATCGGGAGAAAATACAAAAAAAATCGGGGTTTTGGGACTTTGGTCGGGAGATACAAAAATAAAAGTACAAACATAGCAGTGTACCACTGGGTCGTGGTCCTAACCCCTTAAGGGTGCCCCCAGGTATGTGTCACTTTATTGTATTTTTTTACCAAACTTCTATATTGATCCACTTAAACCTATAATGAATAATTAATGTGAACTTAAACTTATTATGAGTAAAGCAATGAATGACCAGTTGACGGACGGACTACTTTGTCTGTAATATCCTACAATTTGCTACCTGTTAGTTATCTAGTTTAATTCATAGAATAAGAATAATTGTGTAACATTGTGATTCTGACAAGTACAAGTGTATGTAATTTTTTTTTTTTATTATTAAAAAAGACAACTCACGCACTAGGGAAATAAATCCCTGTGTCGCGGGGGACTTTACAAACATTCATTTCACGGACACAAAGAAAACCCAGACTCAGGACAACTATTTGTGGTTCACACAAATAATTGTCCCGGGTGGGAATCGAACCCAGAAGACCAGGTCTCAGAGGCAACTATCGTAACCTCTGAGCCACCGGTGCAGTCAAAGTCAAAATGTCAAATAAATTCATTATTTCATTAAAATCAAATTATATATATTGAAAACAGCAACATTATTAAAGTAATTTATTGTTAAGCTTGCCTCATGTATTTTGTGTTACTTTGCACAGATTAAACAATTTTTTGTCCTTTTTAACTAATATTAGGACTTTTTAAAAAGACTTGAAATTCTAACTATTTACGTTAAAATTGAGTCGAATCATTAACACCACTGCTTTTATTAAATCCATGCACATTTCTTTTATGCAAAGATTGTTCATTAAAATTATTAATTCTGTAAAATAGTTTTTTAAAATTATTGTTTTATAAAATGAAGTTGTTTTTCGTGAGATTGTTTATTTCGTCGGGAGTCGGGTGGGTATCCAGAAATTCGGGAGAATCCCGCCAATTCCGGACCATCTGGCAACCCAATATGTATGCTTAAGTCTCTAAAACTTACGCAACGGATTTTGGTGCGGTTTTTTTTATTAGATATAGTGAACTAAACCTGAAGAGTTTATTTGCTTGAGCGCGCTAAGCAGGAACTACTGGACCGATTTGAAAATTTCTTTCAGTGTTAGATAGCCCATTTATCGAGGCAGGCTATAGGCTATATTTTATTATGAAATTCCCACGGGAACGGGAGTTGCGCGGGTGAAACCGCGCGCGGAAGCTAATAGTTTATAGACAGGAGTGCAGAATGCTCTTCTTTTTTATTGGAAAGATTACTAGCAGTGTTTTCAGTCTACTAGTGAAATGAAAATGAAATGAAAACGTTTATTGATAAGGTAGACGAATCGATCGTACTTATTATAAGTCAAATACAATGATAATGAAACCAAATAAGGGAAAACAATGTTGACTAATAAATTAGTTTACATTTCAACAATAATGTTATTTAATAAAATTTACCAATGTTGTTATGGCATGTGATAATCGCTTATTATAAAATACTAACGACCCGCCCCGGCTTTGCACGAGTGCAATTCTAATGTATTATACATATAATCCTTCCTTTTGAATCATTCTATCTATTAAAAAAAACCGCATCAAAATCTGTTGTGTAGTTTTAAAGATCTATGCATACATAGGGATGGACAGACAGGGAAGCGACTTTGTTTTATACTGTGTAGTGATAATTAAGATCAACCAGCGCGGGCTGGGATCGGGTCTGAAGCATAGAACGCGTCGCAAGCCTCGCCTTGCGAGGACGACCGGACCCTATCCTAGCTTCCTACGAGTCTTTCTCTATCTACCTACGTTGTGACACTCGGAGCAGAAAGACTAAGAAACTCCTAGTATTCTTGCTAAACCCTCGTGCTAAGGTAAAATGCTTGTGTTACGAGTGGGTTCACGTCGGTAGTGCAATGGGTGGGCATCAAATTGCGACCATTAGTATAAACAATTGTACACGAGTTGTTGAATCATCAGTTTAAAGTGTAGTGTTACACTCATATTATATGTATCAGGTTAAAATGCGCAGTTGATTGACAGACTAGTTAAATTGTAAGGTTTGGTTTGCATTTTTTCGCAACTTAAAGGTATTACACAAGCGTATTATCATGCTTAAAATGAGCATGCTCTTTAAACTGACACATTTATTGTAATTAGCATTCTTTATTAGCATAGGTAATTTCTATTTTTTTTTTTATAAGATTACTAGCAGATTTTTGCAGTCTACTAGTATTCTTGTTAACCCCTCGTGCTAAGCTAAAATGCTTGTGTTACGAGTGGGTTCGTCGGTAGTGCAATGGGTGGGGTTCGAACCGGCGACCACAAGATCACAATTAAGTCCGACGTCCTAGCCATTGGGCTACGGCCGCTTATAAAACACAAAGTATCACTTATTCGCAATATTCTTTGAACCTCATCTCAATGGAATTAGGTTCGATACTAGCATGCTCAAAGCCTCGTGGCTAAATACGTAGGTGTGTCCGTCCGAAAAGAAAAAATAAACGACTAAGTGGGAGTCGGACTCGTCAATGAAGGGTTTCGTAGCAGCAAGTAACATAATATAAAAGTTCTTGTAGTTCGTTGTAACTTTGAACGATGTTTTAATAATAGTTGATTGAATGAAAGGTAAATTGCGGTTTACGATTTATGACGTATTAAAAAAAACGACTTACTAGATCTCGTTCAACCCAGTTTTCGATGGAAGATTGCATGGATACTTTAATGTACATCATATATTTTTTTTAGTTTTATCGTTCTCTTATTTTAGAAGTTACAGGGACAGGGACACACATTTTACCACTTTGGAAGTGTCTCTCGCCCAAACTATTCAGTTTAGAAAAAAATGATATTAGAAACCTCAATATCATTTTTGAAGACCTATCCATAGATATTAGATACCCAATACGAATGGGTTTGATGAAAAAAAAAATCAATTTCAGTTAAGTATGGGGAATTTGGCGGGTTGGTGACCGCAGTATTATGTTGTACCACACAAGGAAACGCTGCTGCCCGTTCCTTGATATACGATTATTATAGATGATGTTATAAAAATCGGGACCAACGGCTTAACGTGCTTTCCGAGACACAGAGGGTAGTCCCTCAACCAACCAGACCCGGAAAGAAATCTTCAAAGATCAAGAATTTCTTGTCCGGTGTGGGAATTGAACCCACGACCTCCGAGATTTAAAGCGAGCCAATTACCGCTACGCTACGGAAGTTGTCCATAATTATATCAACATTTTAATTTTAGTTTGCGCTTATTGCGGACCCCACGTGAGGTGTTATTTTTCTGTTGGATAATGTCGACTGAAGTAGCGGGAGCTCGTTGTTCGCGTCGTTCAAAAGCTCGAGGAGCGCGCAAGCCCAATGTGGGTTCAGTCTAACGTTGCCGTACAAAATTCAATAAGTCTATTTTTTTACAGACGCTACACAGACAGATAAACATTACATTTGTTATTATATATGATTGATGCCTTAAGATATTGTATTTCAGTTGACTTTGCATATCTAATGTGATACAATGCTACTTGGCATATTTCAGGTCGTAACAGTGATTCTCAAAGTTTTCTATGTTATCCAAAAGGGGTAGGGGCCCCTTATTTTTACGAGTGGGTTCACGTCGTCGGTAGTGCTCGGCTGTAGGTATCGAACCAAATCATCGCAACTCCTAGCTATTTTTTTTGTCCCTTAGGCAAATTAATTATGCCCATTTTTTTTCTGACGGACATGACATTGAGGGATTATTACTTTTAGTTTATTAGGGGAGTTTCGGGCAAGTGTCACGGCTTTTCCCTTACTACCCGTGAGCTTTGGCGACTGATAAAAGTAATTTGGCTGTGGTATTCTGTAAAATCCCGTGTGGTTTCCGGCTTAGAATAGACCACCCCATGTCTTCCCATGGGTGTCGTAACAGGCGACTAAGGGACATATGGCTGATGGATGAGCAGCACCATCTATAAGCTCAAGGTCAACATCTTACTGCGATCACCAATCCGTCTGCCAAGCGTGGTGATTATGGCAGTATCCCTCAACGATCCTGGCTTGCCAAGGTCTGTTAAGAGGAGGCCCATGTTCAGCAGTGGACATAAACGGGCTGATGATGATGATGATGATGATGATTCTGTAAAGAAGAGTTACTAACATTATGCTATAATTTCAATGTAAACGATTGAAATTGTTCGGATGGACCCTTCAAATGTGAAAATAAAAGATTGAAAACCACTGGTCTATAATAAGTAATTATTTTTATTGTTACAATTATTGTAGTACGTATCTACATAAGTTATTGTGTCGTAATATTCATTTAGTCTTGAAACATTGTCCTTTTTTAAATGGACCCGCAAAACCAATTGTATAATTATGTAAGTAGATTTAAATTAATAAATAAAAAAAGTTTTTATTTACGTAAACCTATTACAGGCATTTGCAAATAGTCAAAACATATTTGGCTCATTAATATAATATATTTCATTTATTAATTTAGTTTAGTTATTATAGTTATAATAATAATAAATAGTTTGTATTAGATTTTTTATAGCTTTAGCGTAAAAGCTGTCAGGTATGAAAATAGAATTTTATTTTTTATCTTTAATTTAATAGTCTAAAGTTCTGTCATTTGAGTATGTTATTATTTAGATGGACCATAAGTATATCGTCGGACGCGATTTTATGCTACCGACGGATCCAATACGCCCCAACTGAGAAGATCCGGCGAAACAAACTAAGTGGGGTATTCTACTGCCGGTTTCATCGCGGCCTCATTGATACGATCCGGCGAAACATACTCAGATGGGCATGTCAACATTATTTAGGTCCAGTTACTGTCTTTATTTAGTAAATTGGCTTACACAATTTACCAAAGAAAAGTTTTTTTTTTGTATCCCAAACGTAGCCAGTGTAAGGTTTTACTCAAAATTATTATCTACTCGCTTCCCGGGCGCGGTTTGACCCGTATAGCTCCCGTTCTCGAGAGAACTTCATAATAAACCCTTTCGACCAACGTAACGTCCCCGAAGAGCGACCCGTTGGGTTGAATCGTGGTCGAAAATTTTAAATGTAAACTTTGCCGTAAATTATTCAAAAATTCAAGATGAATATTTATACTCTGGAAAACTCTGTTAGTAATTTATAAAAATTGAATTTACAAAGCATGCCGAATCCTTTCTATTAGTATAATTATGTACCGACTAGCTTCCCGCGCCCGGTTTCACCCGCGTAACTCCCGTTCCCGTGGGAACTACATTATTAAATATAGCCTATGTCACTCAGGGTGAATGTAGCTTTCCAATGGTGAAAGAATTTTTAAAATCGGCACAGAAGTTTTTGAGTTTATCCATTACAAACATACACTCAAAAATACATATCTTTCCTGTTTATAATATTAGTATTGATGTACTGATTAGTTCCGCGAATATGGAATTTTTGCCGCGAATACAGGAATTCGGTCGCAATTTTTGGATCCGCGAATAGTGAAAACGTGAATAAGGATTCACTTAAACCTTTCACTGTTTTATAACGTAGTAATGAAATAATGTACTTTATTCAGCACTTAGGTATTTACATACACTTGTACTTGTCAGTATAAGACTAAATCTAACAAAAGTATCACTTACTAGCTGACCCGGCAAATAGATGTTGGCCGATTCTCAGACCTACTCAATATGCTCACAAAATTTCATGAGAATCGGTCAAGCCGTTTCGGAGGAGTATGGCAACGAAAACTGTGACACGAGAATTTTATATATTAGAAGTAGCTAAAAACATTGTTAAAATTATTTGATCTTTCAGAATTTTTATTCAGTCAGTCCGTCTGTCTTGCGATAAATGACAAATGTACACATTATAGTAAGATGCCTTAAAGGTGACAGGTCTAAAATTAACTTCCAAGAATCCGGCCAAAGTCTAAGCGACATCCACCTGACGGCACCCTTAAGGGGTTAGGACCAACGCTCAGGGTGCCAATGGAGTAGATTAGATTTACGAACAGTGGTGATGATCGCTGGCCCGATCACAGTTCGGGGAATAAGAAAAAACGCGGTCCTCGGTCATGCCATCGAGGATCCTACCCTAGCTAACCTAGTAAACTAACTAATATTAGTCTTGTGTAGTTCGTGAACGATGAACGAATAGGAGCCGTATCTTCGTACTGTACTAGAAGAAACGTTTCCGAACGCTGATTTGTAATCGGTGTAATCACTGATATAGTACTAACATAGATGGAGGGTTAAAAAGCAACCAAAAACGGTTATTTCACGCTGTTCTTACATATGACCTTCATAGAATACCAGAAAAGGATGCATATATGGCGCCCCTTTCGTAAATTTGTAGGTCGTCACAAGTTTAAGGATGCGATAGTCGATAATTTATATATCGATAGAACTAGAACTCGATTTCAAAGATTAATCGATCCAAGTATCAATCGAAGTTTTTTAATACCATATTTGACTAATAATCGGTCTATATTAATAATGAAAGATTTCGTTTTATTTCAATTTTTTATCGTTAACCTGCCTTTGTTTCAAAACAACTCTTATGATTTACAGAGATATCTCATCGGTACAATAAAAGGTACATTATATTTAGATGAGGTATATTTAGTTAAAAGATCCCAAAGGGTTCCCTCTTACACAGATATAAATAAGAAAAACTATTTATACGACATAAATGTTTTTATTCAGTGCTTAGTTATTTAACTTGTCAGAATCACAATGTTAAAACTATAGCTTAGATTATTTTTCTATTCATTCTTACTCTAGACGCGATATGAGCAAATGCGATGCTCGCGTACGTCATAATCGATAATATAAAATCATTTTATCAATCATATTAAAATCAATCATAGAAAATATTATTAAAATGACTACGGTTACCTACAATACTGATATGTACATATAAAAAAAATCTAACTAAAACTAGCTACTACTATACCTAGTATAATGAAAACTATTCTAAGCGTATGCGCTTAATTATTTTGATGGTGTATTTTTTTTATTAAAAGGTCCCCAGATTTATACCCCAGACTACCTACACATAATTATTTTTTAAATAGTATTTGGGCATTTTCGATCCTCAACCAATTGTATGTCACTACGGTTATCTAATATAGGTACATACTTATATATTTACAATTCTAATAATTCTATCAAGTGTTCTATTATTTTACCCTTGAATTTAAAATTGGCAAGTGTAATGTCGGCAAAGCATTATGTTTTAATCGCCTCCATTTAACATTCGTGTTAGGCATAAATGAATTAGATGTAAAATGCTTTGAACAAATTCGACTGTGTTTACTCAATTTCCAATCTTGTCTAGCAAAGCGTCGTATCCATTCATTTTTAAAATTTTCATTCTGGTGAAATCTGCATTAAAACATAAACTCATTATAAATTCTCTATATATTTAGACAACTTTTCCAACTTACTGCCTGTTAAATGCTAAAGTGGCAAAATCTTAAGAGAGAAGAATGTCTACTATTATCCTTAGAATAAATCAAAATGGCGGTTACCGTTATTTTATTTTTATTAAATTATTCAACATTTATTCTATTTATCGATACTTTCGATCCAACACTATGGTAAACATAACCTTAAAAACATTTGATTTTTCGAATGAGAATATACGTAAATAGTGCTTAAATCCCATCTTAACTATGTTTTACATGTTTAAACTTTAAATTTCCATATTAAAAATAAAATTTTGGGACTTTATATCATACATTTACCAAATAATAAAGATAAAAACTCACCGATGAAATGTTACACAAACAGGATAATTTTCCTTCTTACCCGAATGTGAAACGCATCCATAATAATACACGACATTTTATTAGTTATGCTCAGCAAAATATACCTAAAATAATTGTTATTTAATATATTTTCGTCGCAATATCGTAAAACTTATTCACTTCTACCGCGAATACACAAATGTAAACAATGTACATAAATAATGCGACTAAAATCAGTTGAAGTCACCTTGTATGACGTTTATATGCCAAGTTACTACTTTTATGCACATCAGTATAATAAGGAGTCACAAATGTCAAAAAAGAGGTCACTTGAAATTTGGCGTGGACAACCTTGCATCATGTAAGCTATTAAAATAGTCACTGACTCTTTCGCTCTTATGTAAAATATGTATTAATTAGAGCGAGACTAAAAGATGATTTTTGCTGTTGCTTCAACCCAAAATTAGCCTGGTTTCTATGCTTATACTTATTCTAAGGGTGTAATAGGTCAAATAGCTCTTTTCGTACTTCGTACAATGTAAGCCGCGAGATCGTATAAGTGCGAGCGAGAACGAATAATGAAACTGACTGATTGTTTTTGACAAGTACGTCATACAAATTCATTCATAATAATGTAGGCGGTTGATCAGAATGACAGTCCTCGAGTCCTAAGCCTGTTCAAGTATGAAGGAAAATCAAATATGTTAAATTATTACAATAGTAACCATAATTTGGTCACCGTGGTGATTTGGTGGCTGCTCTGTGGTCCGCAAATACGCTCTAAGTACTTAACAATGTTTCTAGAGAACGTATTTACTCTGTGGTCCGCGCTGTCCTATATGGAAATGCTGACCGAGCGTAAAGACCGAATAGAGCTGTTAGAGCTTATAGAACGAACTAGTTCACTGTACGAAATGAACTAGTACGGAGCGATCTTGAAAATGACCGAGCAGGCACAAGACTACCTAATGTCGTTATTTCAGTTGGTGTGGTCAACAATATGCGAGGAGGTAAACCGACGGTGTGGAGGCGACCGGCCGCGCACTCCGGCGCAGGTCAAGATGTGGTACGAAAACTATAAGAAGAAGTGCAAGATGCGCGCGCACGATACCACCCTCAATGTAAGTACTTGTTCTTTTTTAAAGATTACTAGCAGAGTTTTGTCTACTAGTATTCTAGCCCCTCGTGCTTAGCTAAAATGCTTGTGTTACGAGTGGGTTCACGTCGGTAGTGCAATGGGTGGGGATTGAACCGGCGACCACAAGATCGCAAGTCCGACGCCCCTAGCCACCCGGCTACGGCCTCTGGCTATTAACTGCCGGGTGCATTATTTGGTAGGGGTGTTGAGGACTTCAATAATAAAAAAATGGGTGTACTGCAACACAATGACAACCTCCGTAGCGTAGCGGTAATTGGCTCGCCTTGAATCTCGGAGGTCGTGGGTTCGATCCCCACACCGGACATGTAATCTTTGTGTAGATTCTAAGATTTCTTTCCGGGTCTGGTTGGTTGAGGGACTACCCTCCGTGCCTCGGAAAGCACGTTAAGCAGTTGGTCCCGATTGTTATAACATCATCTATAATAATCGTAAATCAAGGAGTCTTTCCTTGTGTGGTACAACATAATACTGTGGTGACTGGCAAATACCCTTCCCCGGGAGGAGGCCCATGTTCAGCAGTGGACGTTATACGGGCTGATGATGATGATGATGATGATGATGATGATGATGATGTACTGCATAGGAATTTGTTGAATGAGAATATGTGAAACTAGATTACATTATTTTTTTTGGACGGACATATGTAATTAGCTCTGAGGCTTTTGCTACTTCACCGGGCATAAAGGCGAGCAGAGCTCCAGCCTAGATAAATGGTTTAAACACTACAAACTAAGCAACCTGCGCAAGAGGGCGTCCCCTGTGGGGCTTGGACCTCGGCTCAGGGCGGTCGCTGACGGGGAGATTGAGGGATTATGGCTTTTAGTTTAGGGGAGTTTTGTGCAACTGTCGCTCTACTTTACAGTTCGCGGGCCTCTCGGACTTCGGGTGTACATATGCATCGGAAAGTTCTTAGCAAACTAAGGCTAACTCCCGTGTTTGAGTTATTCGTAACAAACATAAATACAAAACTTTACTAGACTAGCGTGACTTCGTTCGCGTGGAATACTTACTTTTAGCGAAACCCGATTTTGAAATATTCTTGATATATAGCCTATTACTATTACTTCCTCGATAAATAGGCTATCAATCACAGAAAGACTTTTTCAAATTGGACCAGTAGTTCCTGAGATTAGAGCGTTCAAACAAACAAACGCTTCAACTTTATAATATTGGTATAGATTTGTTTAATTGTTTCAGCAACCACAATCTGACCCGCCCGGACTGCTGGACGGAATGCTCTGGCAGAACATACACCCTCTAGATGTTAAAGGTACTTTATATAAATAAAACGTTGACATTGTATCTCAAAATGTTGACTTCGTATATCAAAACGTTGACTTCGTATCTCAAAATGATGACTTCATATCTCAAAACGTTGATAACATATCTCAAAACGTTGACTTCATTATGTCAAAACATCTACTTTATAGGTTCCTCAAAACATCGACTTCACATCTCAAAACGTCGACTTCATTTCTCAATACGTTGATAACATATCTCAAAACGTCGACTTCATATCTCTAAACATCCACTTTCTACCTCAAAACATCTACTTTATACCTCAAAACATCGATTTCACATCTTAAAACGTCGACTTCATATCTTAACATGTTGAATTCTTAAAATGTAGAATTCTTACCTCAAAATGTTGACTTTTCCATAAAATATTGTTGTTTTGCCTTAAAATTTCAATCATTGCCCACTGATCAACTTACGTTTTATATTATTTTCCGGCGACATAATATGGCATAGATCAATTGTACTGCCAACAATAAACGATTTCGCTGAGTCAACGGAATCATACATCATTGGAGCGAGTAACGACTATAAAATACTTTACCCTCAGATCAATCGTATTGCGGTACAGAAGAGGAGGGAGAACCCACCACGAGCGCGGACAGCGTACACCAAGGCAAGGATGACGACTGTTTACCTGTCAACGTGAGTGCACTTTAGCTTATCTACTGTAGAGCCAAGCTCGACTTGCCATACTGCAGTGTTCTAGGACCAACTCTGATATATGGAAGCGAAACATGGGTAAAGGAGCGTTCAAGTATTACGTAACGCAATTTTTGAAGATTTTTGACCCCTCCTCCCCCCCTTGTAACGCACCGTAACGTTTTTCTGGACCCCCCCTCCCCGTCTCTAAATGTAACGTAACACTCAAGTGATCATTTTTACCCTAATGTCGTAAAAAGTTATGTAATAGTTTTTACACTTGGTATAGTTTTAATCTACTAAATAAAACAAGAGAATTTTAATTCGCAACACCTGCATATTTTGTTTATTTTTTTAAAAATTTTGGCTTTTTATTTTTTTTGGTTTTGGTTGGGGAGTTTTAATTCCCTAATTTTTTAGAAACAATGTTACGTAACGTGTTGTAACAAAGACCCCCTCCCGCCCCTGTAACGCATCGTAACGTTTTACGAGACCCCCTCTCCCCCCCCCCCCCCAAATTGCGTTATGTAATACTTGAACGCTCCCTATGGCAGAAAAAGCACGAAAGTAAGATTATCGCTGTAGATATGAGAGCACTGAAAAAAATATGTGTGTAGTTATTTTTTTTATATAGATTACTAGCAGAGATTTGCAGTCTACTAGTATTCTTGTTAACCCCTCGTGCTAAGCTAAAATGCTTGTGTGACGAGTGGGTTCACGTCGGTAGTGCAATGGGTGGGGATCGAACCGGCGACCACAAGATCACAAGACTGACGCCTTAATGGTTTAAGAACTACAAACATGCGACGACACAATAAAATAATATTAAAATAATTAAATTTATTAGTATTTCATAACCTAATCATATTAATTTTCGTTATCCCCAGATGTCGAACGGGCGACTATCAAGTACGAACGAAAGCGAAGACACGATGCCGAACGTATTAGAACCCCAAGTGCAAATTATACCCCAATCATCCCCAACCCCCCCGCCCCACAAAATACCCCCCATCCAGCCCCAAATACCGATATTAACTAACCTCCAAGCCATAGAACAAGCGAGAATACAACAGAGTTTTTTACATAAGTTAAACGAATTGTCGAATACTCCATTAAATTTGAGCAATTTGGATGAAATTAAGAGGAAGAATGGACACGACAGGCAAGAGAAGGTGGACGAACAGATCAAACATGACTGCGGGACTGCCACGGAAGAGGAAAGGTGTGTATATATACTAATATATAAAGCTAAATATAAAGAGTTTGTTTGCTTGCACGAGCTAAACTCAGCAACTGCTGGCCCGATTTGAAAAAATCTTTCAGTGTTGAATAGCCCATTTATTGAGGAAGGCTATATTTAATTATGAAGCCGGTCATATCGATTACCGGGTGTCAAGATGCAGGTTCGAATCCTGCCGGTGGTCGAATTTTATTAATCTCAATTTTGAAATATATTATAAGGTAAACTTTCCATAAAGTGTTCAAATCGTTTAATATTTAATACCAAATGTAACTTTGGAGATATTTGTCGGAGTAATGCTGATCATTACCGATACTACCGTCCCCCTCAGAGACGTGTTACAAAGAGATTAATAAATTTCGATGACCGGCTGTGGTTAATTAGGCTACGGTGGAACCCTACGAGATTAGAGACGTGTTATAAAAGAGATTGATACATTTCGATAACCGGTAGGGTTCGAAATGTAACTTTGGAGATATTTGTCGGAGTAATGCGGATCATTACCGATAGATGGCACTAACGTCCCCCTTAGAGACGTGTTACAAAGAGATTAATAAATTTCGATGACCGGCTGTGGTTCCACCGTAGCCTAATTGGTTAAGGCATAAGTGGCTTAACCTAAGTTGTGGGTTCGAGTCCCGCCGGTGGTCGAATTTTATTAATCTCAATTTTGAAACATAGTACCTATATGGTATTTTTTTCCGTGAAGTATTCAAAAGATTTAAAAAATATTATCATTTCCAGATTATACTTCACAGCTAAAAGACAGCACGCGATATGGGAGCACGAGGCGAAGATGAAGATACTGAACATGGAGCTCCGACAGAAGGAGGAGATCTTCTCGCTGCAGAAGCAGCTGTTCCTCATAGAACTGAGGCTCAAGATGGACTTCTTGGAGAAAGCCAGCGCTAAATGATGAGGTAAGTCTATTACCCCGCGTACTTGTCCATTTGAGTGTGATTCGCCGGACCGTCTCATGTGGGCCGTGTTGAAACCGGTAGTAAAGTAACCTACTGAGTTTGTTTCGCCGGATCTTCTCAGTTGTGGCGCATTGGATCCGGTGGTAGCAAAGCGCGTCCGTCGTTATATGCTCATGGTCCACCCAAATAATGACAATTGTTTTGGCATAATATAGACCGAACAAGCATTTTGCGTCGCTAAGAACAATATAAATAGATTATAACAATTAATTTTATAGATATAAATAAATAACCAATTTAATTAATAAAATTTCTAATTTATGTTTGACTATTTATAAGTACCTGTAATTGGTTTACGTAAATAAAAATGATTATATAGTTACTTCAGAAGCATTTGGTCGTAAGTGCCAGGTACGGTAAAGGCACATACGACGAATGTTTCTGACGTATAATGGCACATTCGACCTTATGCTTCTGAGCTCAAGATATATATTTTATTTTATTTTTATTATGTAGTTAGGCTAGGAGGCTTTTGCTACTTCACCGGGCACAAAGGCCAGCAGAGTTTCAGCCTTAATAAATGGTTTAAATACTGCAAACTAAACAATCTGCGTAATAAGGCGCCCCCTGTGGGACTTAGACCTCGGTGATTAGATGGCGCGGTTAGATGGCGGTAGATTGAGGTACTTAAATTTTATAGGAGTATTTTGTGCAACTGTCGCTCTTCTTAACAGTACGCGGGCCCCTTGGACTTCGGGTCTGCGAGGACATCGGAAGATTCGCCACGTGCTACGTCTTTGTAAATAAGCCTACGTTTGTCTACTTACTATAATAATTAATATTATATCGTGTATATTTGTCAACAGATGGCGCTGCCAACAAAGATGACGTCACCAAGCCTGTTTTCTTTTTAAAACAGCGAAGGATTTCTACCACACAGCTAAGTGTGTATCTAGTTGTTTTTTCTTTTAAATATAAAAAAAAGAAATAAGTGCCATCAATATGTTGTAGTTACCGATTTTATTCTTCAATTTTTGATTTTGTAGTAAAACTACGGAAAAATCAAATGATATTTTATTATTTTTTTTACTAAAATACTTAAGGATTGGCAGTGTAAGGTTTTGGCCTCGACTTAAAAAGTATTTGAAGGCCAAAATGGTTGTCCTTCCTGTCAAAGTTACTTTTTTTTATTGCTGTGACTTTTTAAAAAGTGTCCCTTTAGATCTATGGTCTAAATATGAAGGATTAGTATTTAAGTCAGCCAAAAGTAATAAGAATCGTAAGTTGATCTACTTTCTAGTTAGTTGATAAACTAACGAGGTTTCGGGTGGTAAAAAAATAGCGCAAACCTAAACCAATGGAGTTCAACAATCAACAGGGCTTATTGAAGTTGAAGTTTTATTGTTTTGTTACAACAGTAGCATAGTCTCGTTTGGTTAGGTTATGTCAAGTGTCATAACAATTAAGTAAATAATATAATAATTATGCGCGTTCACAGAAACTGGCAACTAAATTTAACAATATGAGTGGCGCGGAAGTCAATCAACTTACGATTCGTATTATTTTCCGGTGACATTTATACAGGGTTATTTGTAAAACACCGGTAACCTCTCAGGACTATATTACTAACATCATAAACAACAACTTTTGTTGTACGACTTTTTACAAAACATAATATATTTACCAAAAACAAACCTTCAATATTTCGTTGTCCTATCTTACACATTTCAACTCCGTATTCCCCGCTGCCCTCGCTATTGTCGGTACTATCACTTTCTTTTGCTTCGCATAGACTTCGTAAAATTTAGAGCGTTGAATTTAAATATTTTTATTTTTGTATGTAAATCTGATGAATTAAAATATGATGAATTTTTAAAAGTCATAGAACAAAAGTTGTTGATTATGATGTTAGTAACGTAGTCCTGAGAGGTTACCGGTGTTTTACAAATAACCCCGTATATTGAAATAATGTAATAAATATATATATTCAAAGCACAATAATAATTATGTGTAAGGATAATGACCCTCCATTTTTTTATTAAAAATAAAAAGTGGTGTCATATATAAACCATAGATCTAACGTTATAATTAATAATATAATAATTGTGATTATCAATTAATTATTTTTGTATTGTTATACATTTTGCAGTATATATAGCTTATATTTTATGTTTATTTTTTTCGTTAGATTGTAAGAGAAGTGCTTAAGTTCATAGACAAGCGCTACGGTTTTTATATAGTATTATCTGTGGCAGCTAAAAATGGAGGGAATTCGGAACTGTTATTGAAAAAAACTCAAATTGTGTCTTTTTAATTTCAAAAATGTTTTAAAACATAGTTTAATACTATAAATTGGTTTAATAAAACAACAGGTTCTAACCAATATTCCCTATAAATTCTATATATAGACTGTACCTTCAAAACGTAAAAATTGCTGTAAATTTTTGTGCCAAATTGTTAAAAGATATATAATATATAACTAATACAAGTATATAAGTCTTCTGTTAATTATAATATGGGTGTAATTAAGGTCGGATTTAGGGGTTTGAAAAGCTCAAGGCAATAAATAAGAGGAAGCCTAGGCCACTAATTATTTAACAAATAGAATGATTATTTTTTTGACGAGATTTTCAAACAATTTTGGTAAACAATATATAAAGAATTGTTAACTTACGGTAAAACAGCGGAAAAAAACTATACATTTTTTTTTTGTCCACATTTGAAAGTTGTTTTTTTCAAAGTCATGTGGGGGATCCTCTGTTGTGGAGGCCCCAGGGCTGTTCCCACCCTTATATCAGGTCCTTCGTGTAACACTCAAGTAAGTGAGGAACTCAGAATACTTAATAATGTATGTCATTTTTATAAAAATAATGAATTCAAAGACATTTGTCTTGTCGTCGAGCAATTTTTATTTTCCGAAAGTCCAGTCTATATTAAGTTATTGAATTCTCCGTACATTTTCAATGAAATACTGCCATGCAATATTGCATAATTATTTTATTAACATTAATAATAGTTTTAGAAAGTACTTAGTCAACTTTAGTCAGATTTCATTCTGGGGTATCTTCACGGAGAAATAATATAAGGTTAAATATATTAACAACGAAAAATTAATATAATTCTGACTAAAAACTGTTAATAAACCATTTATGGTACAAAATCATAGATTATAATAAAGTCTATGTGTCGCAGCCAGATCTTACAATCCGCCGCATTATATACGGCTAGCCTTTTTGAAATGCGGCGGTTAAATAATTAGCCTGATTAGCCGGACATATACATATAGTCTATGGTTTAATACCATAAACAATAGTTGCCAGTATTTTAAGACAGTTTTTGGCGGCTTAAGTCTGAAATAAAGCGGAAGAGTACCCATTATACAATAATAAAAGATTTTATATTATTTATCGTGAACAAAGGACGTATCGTGTCTGTAAAATGATGGCCGTTTTACTTGTAAATGTTATTTAAAGGTTTTTTTTAATTCATGTTGGTAACACTGATTTTCTAGTGTCAAAGTTGGGTAGTCGAGTTCGATCACCGCGATAAGGAATGTGTTAATTGTAAGCTATGTTTCCGGGTCGGTTTGGTTTATTTTCTTCCGAGAAAGCACGTTAAGTTGTTGATCGTGATTATTATAACATCATCTACGACGTTTACTAGTGAACGATTATGGATTCCATGTGTGTTAAAACATAGGTACTGCGGCCACCAACCTGCCTGCAAAGCGTAGTGGCTATGGCAGAACCTAATGGCTAGGGCGTCGAACTTGTGATCTTGTGGTCGCCGGTTCGATCCCCACCCATTGCATTGCCGTCGTGAACTCGTAACACAAGCATTTAAGCTTAGCACGAGGGGTTAACAAGAATACTAGTAGCCTGAAAAACTCTGCTAGTAATCTTTAAAAAACCTTCCCCATGGGAGGAACATGTTCAACGGTGGACGTTAAACGAGCTGAGTGTTGCCAACATACCAAATTTGACAGCAATTTGTATGTTAATTTCAATAATGCTCAATGTTTTTGTTTTAAATTGCGTTTATAAGTAAAACGATGGTATTTAACTAGTCTTAAAATCAATATAATTGTATGGAATATTTACTATAAGTAAGACTGAGTGTTGCCATCTTAAATAAATTATTTTTTTCGTTATATCTCTTCAAAATTGTCTTGCCATATTTTTAATACAGTCTTCCTACAGTTCGCTTAATAATTGGTTCAATAAAAAATACTTAAGACACCAATGGCTTGTTTAGGTACCTGCAGTCATCGGGCAAAGTTTCAGCAAATATATGGGAAAATGGCTAAGGGTGTTGGACTTGTGATCTTGTGGTCGTCGGTTCGATCCCCACCCATTGCACTACCGAATTGAACCGAATTGTAACACAAGCACTTTAGCTTAGCACGAGGGGTTAACAAGAATATTAGTAGACATAATCTATTAATAACTAGCTTTACCCGCCTAACTTCGATAAACGGGCTACCTAACACATACATTAAATGACAGTTGCAACTCTTTATGAGCCATTCTATGTTTAAAAAAGTAATCGTTAGACATATAAAAAATTATTACTTTAATAAAATGTTTAATTTCATATCCTTTGATATAAAATTTAAGCGTTTAAACGACGATTTTATTGAGCGAAAGTAACATATTCCACACAATTATAAAACTGAGTCAGTGACGTGCCAATAATCAAAAACCATTGTTAATAATAAATAATAATAGTTATTACATATATAAGATGTTATTTTTAGATATTTAGATGTATACGTAAAAACTATAGACGAAAATAATTTGACACAATGACTTTTTTTATGAGGACTGATTTTCGAAACATAAAAAAATTGCTCATCTGTTTATGGTAACTGAAATTACGTATAGTACTTTGACAATTAATTAATATAGCTTCTTTAATAATGTAATTTAATAATTACATATGTAATTTATCGAACAATTAATTAATTCAAAGACATTTGGTTCAAACTCAGTGAGCAATTTTTTGTGTTCTGAAGGATTAGTTTATAGTTATTGGACACAATATGATATTACTAATATTAATAATTAGACAGGAAATTATAATACAGTACAAAATGACTTTTAATATAAGTCGATACCTCATTGCAATGTATTGTAAATAAATAATAAGTAGTATATATAGTGTAAAAAATAAATTTTAGAAAATTTTATACGAGGGCGGCTTACACCTTCATGTTTTTCAGAAATTTCCGTTGAAATTTAATTCCAATTTGGGTTGCCAGACTGAAAAAACTTCAAGTGTGGCAATACATTTTTTATGTGTAAATATTATTATTTTTATTAGAAATTCGATGTATTAAGTGTATGCCTGATGTGGCATATAGGTGTAAGAACCTCAAAACATGGCAATACTTTTTTTAAATAATATTTTTAAATGGCAATGTAACATTGTGATGTATTCTACGATCTCAATACAGATTATAAAAAAAATATTTTCTTTTATACCTCCTGACGAAATTCTGTAAAATTGTTAGAAATTGCAAAGTATGTATTATTTTTTTTATTTTTTATCAAATCGACATCGTTAATCTGATAAAATTGGATATTATTAAAAATAAAGAATTTATTTTCTGTTCCGATGTGTTTTATTAAATTGTGGATAGTGTCGCTACAACTTGTTGTGTAGTTAATATGGTATCGACATGTCGATGTGGTTGCGTTTCCGCTAATAGTGGTGCTATGTACGCAAGCTCATCTCGTATGTCCGTCATATAGTAGTTTTGACCGTTGCAACGTTGTTTGCGATGTGGCCGCCCGCTAGTTCGTCATGTGGCTACGATGTGGTCTGTACCACTGACGTGCCTACGTGTGAATAATGCTATTCTTTTTCAATACAAAATATACACCCAACTACGTGTTGATCCGTAAGAATTTATTCATTACTCAAGTTTTTTTTTTTGTAATTTTGTATTGAAATGATCATACTGATATTTTTAATCCGAAAGTTTGATTGTGCGAATGGATATTTGTTACTCATTTATGACAGAACGACTAGATTTTGTGCAGGAGTCATATAATATCATAGTAATACGTTATATCCAGTAGTGGACTAAGCTTGTCTTAAGCGCGCGGTTGTTTTATGCGATAAACGCTGCGTTACACGCAATGCGATTAACGCACATCATTTCATATCAGGTAATATAATTACAAACCATTGTTTTACGCGGTTGACGCAGCGCCAAGCGCAGCGTAAGTTGAGTGCATCCGTTGATCGCATGCGTCTGACGCTGCGATCTCCGCATAAAACAACCGCGCGCTTAAGATCCGGAAAGGCGACGATACTGAATAAGGGTGAAACTGTCTTAGCGACACGACGCGGCGACGCTCCTATATTAGCGTCACGACGTTTATCTCATAGTGACACGACCTTTTTAACTAAAAGACGCCCCCTACTCGCTATTAACTGAGCCTAGTCGTGATGTCACTAAAATTCTTCCGAGTTAGTAAGTTTAAGCGGCCGTGGGCCAATGGCTTAGGAGTCGGGCTTGTGATCATGTAGTCGCCGGTTCGATTCCCACCCATTGCACTATCGACGTGAACCCACTCGTAGTCGCTTAGTACTTACTAGGGGTTAACAAAAATACTAGTAAGTAGTGTGTAAAAACACTGCTGACTGCGACTCGACTCTTTAACACTGAAACTTAAAACTGAGCATCACGACACGACTTAAATTCGAGAAACCATCTTAAATCATTTGGCGTTTCTTGAAAATATTATATTATTTATAACAGGCATTTAATTTATACGATTAAACTTAAATGTATGTACATTTATAAATTGATGTACAACACTACTCGTTCATTCATTCATAGTTCACTCGCTCCTTTATCTTTGGTCTCTCTGTTGAATTTTTTTAGTTGGTCTCGTTCGCGTCATTTGGTAGTTGTTATTTTCTTACGATACAAATACAAAATCATCGATTATTCATTAAAATAACATGGACATTACAGTAGAAATATTTGATAAAATATGCCGTGTATGTTTAACACAAGCATCACAGAAGAAATCTCTATTTATGAAGCAAGATGGGGAAGAAAGAAATTTGTTTGATATTTTATCATTTACTGCGAATATAAACGTTAAATTAGACGACAGCTTACCGAAACAGGTTTGTGTTGAGTGCGAGACTTTAATGTATAAAGCAGATGCATTTAAAAGGCGTTGCCTTGAGTCTGAAACATTATTAAACAACATTTGGCAAAACTCTGTAGGGGACGATAAAAAACTGCCACAAGTCGGTGTAAAATTAACTATAAAGCGCGAACAGAATGATTTAGACGATAATTTTGATCATTTACATAGTTTTAATCATGCAGATCCTACGAGTTCTCATTATGAGGAAGGCTATGACAAAAACAATGTGTTAAAGGGATTAGCGGTTTGTTCTATTGTTGACGCCAGTTGTGATACTGACACTAAGAGTGTTATACCTCTGACATATCCACAACCCGGCAAGCAAGAAGCTGAGGACGACTTTGAGGATGATCACCATGATTACGACGAGTTTCCCATAGATTTTAATAACACCCAAACCTTTGAGACGGTACCTTTAGAATTTTCCCCCGAGAAACCTATCAAAAGTGAAAATAAAGTTTACAAATGTATCTGCGGACTTCAATTCACAAATGAAGTCAAATATAAATCACATTCCAAACAAAAATTGTGCTTCAAATACAAGAGAATATTTGAAAAGTTAGGTAAAATTGATGATATCATACATTTGAATAATAAATTAAAATGTGCAGAATGTGATCTCGAATTTAACAATCCTAATAAATTAATAGCTCATCAGAGATTGCAACACAAGAAACCTATACAGTCCAAAAAATTACCGATAATAATTAAAAAAGATGAAGTTCACCAATGTTCATTGTGTCCTCGCAAATTTACATCTAAAAAACTTCTCAACAAACATATCAAAAGACACCCCAGTATGGACAACAGACGTCATGAGTGCGACATATGCAAACGAGTATTCAAATATAAAGCGTTTCTAGACAAACATAAAGTTACACGACATTCTAAAAGCAACAATCTTGTTTGTCCAATATGTCTACAGACATTCACGAGCGAGGAAATGTTAAAAGAACATAAAGATTGTCAGAAAGACGATAAGAAACATCAATGTAATATTTGTCAGAGGGCGTTTGGTATGTTGTGCACATTAAAAGAACATATGAGAACACACACAGGAGAAAAGCCGTTTTTATGTTCAGAATGTGGGAAAGGCTTCAGTCAGAAAACGAACCTGGGGCAACACATGAGACGGCATCAGGGGTTGAAGCCATTTAAATGCGAAAATTGTGAGAAAAGGTATCTTTTTGTTATTTATTTCTTATTTATCTACAGTTACATTATTATTAGTATTATTACATGCTTTATATTAGCTCACATGTATGTATGTTTGTTTGTAACTGACTCCTTAGGCTGCTATTTTGACCCACTTAAAACAGCTAGATTTCATTCAAATTTGGCATACCTGTCAAAGACCGATGACAATGCAATAATTTGATTAAAATATCTGTTTTTTTTTAAATATTTTTGTTTTTGTTTACACTATTATTCATTTATATTCATTAGAATTTTTTACACTGTTCTTAATTCAAATTTATTTTCAATTGTATTTTGGCACTTACTCTCTTGAGTAGGTACTTGTAATAGATTACCCTAGGTTTTTTCAAACTATCTTTAAAACTCTATCAACCTCTTAATGTTTTCAAGAGCTTCAGATATTGAGTTTGAGTTGTTTAGGATGTTAGCATTTTGTCGACATATGCTTTTGCTGTAAAGAATGACATGTACTAGTGTTTAGGAGCATGTTATGCATTTTTTGCATAGTGGCTGTCTTTTACTCCTAGGTTGGCCAGGTGCTTGTTTTAGAAGTAGTGTTCTATTATTATACTAACCAACCTTCTACGGATTACTGCCCCTTTTACAAGAAAAAGAGGCATCCCTTTTACATAATAGTCAATAATATTTGGTCTATTATCTTTTAACAGAAAATAAACTATCAACCTAGACTTTTTTTTCGCCACGAGCCACGGACACCTTATTTTTTTGTTTTTATTTTTCGCACTGACATTTGTAGTAAGCTACGAGTGTTTTGCTACTTCACCGGGTATAAAGGCGAGCAGAGTCAGAGCTCCAGCCTTAAAACCCAGATACTAACCAGTCAAAATAACAAGACAATCTGCTCTACATCAATACTAATAATAAAGTTGAAGTTTGTTTGTTTGCTGAAACATACTAATCTCGGGAACTACTGGAGTGTTAGATAGCCCATTTATAGAGGAAGGCTATAGGCTATTTTTTAATTATGAAGTTCCCAAGGGAATGGGACTCATGCGAGCAAAAATACGCGGGGGAATCTAGTTGCAAATAAAAATTAATTTTAAATTGCCTGGTGACCTAAAATACAAGCTAATGCAGAGTTAAAGCATTAGTCTTTTACAGCATACTGTCCTAATTAATATTCTAATTTATCTGTTTCTATTAAACAATTTGAACAATATTTATTCAGCACTTAGTAGTGCAGTCATTGAAGCGTTATTGGTCCGATTTTTTTTACTGAGAACCGATTTGTTTCGATATCCGAGGTTATTTTGAAAAATACATCAACGAGAAGGGGTGGCAACCTACCCCAGGGTGGGTGCGGAGTTCAGACCATTTTCACTTTTGAAGTTAAGGGTAAGATGAGCCTAATTCCAAAATTTCATGCAAATCGGTTCACAGTAAAAAAATTCGGAGGTTACACCATATTTTTCGCTTCAATGACTGCACTATAGGTACTTACATACAATTGTACTTGTCAATCATACACAATGAAATTAGATTAATATAATCAAATACAAAATATGGCAACTAAAATCTTTGTGTATTAGCCAATGATCTGTCTAGTATATCACGTCATAGATATAGTAGTAACAATAATTCATTCTATAATTCAAATCTTAATATAATTTAGCACTACAAAAAGGAGGCAGGTCTTAAATTAAACAATACTTTAAGATAAGCGAAACGCCTGAGGGCACTCCTAAAGTGCTAGGACCACCGCTATAAATCTTTCACTGATAAAAAAACACATTATTTGTGATTTGGAATCTTTCAGTGTAGCCCATTAATCGAGATAGGCTACATTTAATAATGAAGTTCCTACGGAAACGGGAGTTATGTGGGTAAAACCGCGCGCGGGGAGCTGGTTTTTTTACTACCAAACCCCCTCCATCTCTCTCACAGCGGCACACCCGGAAGAGGCTCTAAGCTGTTAGGCTCAGGCTGGTCCCCGGAAACCTAAATGTCTTGGATCCCGCATTGAATTTAATCAGAATGTCATACTATAAAATATATTATATTTTCAGATTTGTGTCAAAAGGTGAACTAGAAGCTCACAGCCGCAAACACAGTGGAGCACACCCTTTTATCTGCGACGACTGCGGCAATGGCTTCACCACCTCCAGCGCCCTCGTCAAGCACCGTCGAATACACACCGGGGAACGCCCTTACCTCTGCGACCTATGCCCCATGAGGTTCGCAGCCTCCGGCACTCTGAAAAACCATAGGAGAATACACACTGGAGAACGGCCTTTCCAATGTGTACATTGTGATAAGGCTTTTGTTCAACGGAATGATCTGATCTCACATATCCGTTGTCATACCGGAGAGAAGCCCTATGTTTGTACTCAGTGTGGGCAGTCTTTTAGAAAGGCTTCAGGGTTGAAGACTCATGTTAAAATGCATGTGAAGGAGCCGGTGGCCATGATTCACCATGGGGTGAAAGAAATGTTGGGGTTGAACTGCGAGGCTATGAAAGATGGGTTTGCGGCTATTGATAATTATGTGCCCAAGATTGGGGAATGAGACTGATGTGTCACAAGTTGTTTGTGTTAGTTATGTTGCTTTACTTGAGTGTCAACATTTAAGCCGTAGGACGTCCACTGCTGGACATAGGCCTCCCTTATAGATTTTCAGTTATTGCGGTTGGAAGCAGCCTGCATTCACCATGGTCCCGCGGCCTTAACTAGATCATCCGGCTATCTAGTTGGTGGACGTACTACGCTACGCTTGCCGATCCGGGGTCTCTATTCAAGAACTTTTCGGCCCCAATGGCCATCTGTTCTCCGTGTTATATGGCCTGCCCATTGCAACTTCAACGAACGAATCCGTTATAGTTGAGTGTACAGAGGCCGTAAATTTTAATGATGACATTGATTGAAAAATATTGCCTACTGTTGCCTGCGACTTGGTCCGCATTTATTTAGATTTCTCGATACACACTTTGCTAACTCCGTACATCTTCTTAAAGGTGTTATTTTTTTTATCCTTTTTTATCGGATACCTATGTCATATTGACCGAAGCCAGACTCGGGGGTTCGACAACTAAAAGCTTTGCCTTGCTTATTTTCAAAACGTCCGCATCATATTAAAAAAATACTTTTACGTAATCTTTTAAATAGTTTATTTATCTGTTTATGGCACTAGGGGGTCGCCAGAATTTTACAAACTGTAAAGGGGGCGCGAAAACAAAAAATACACCGATATAGAGAACATACACATTCATTATTAATATAGACACTGCAGTTTTGCGCCTTAGGAAAGCGCGAGGAGGTGGGTGCCGGGGTCGAAGGAACGGCAACCCGACACTGTCCCCTCCTCGCCCCGCGCGTTCCTAAGGGGTGTTATAACTGTTTCGGGAAAACTATAGACTATCTAACTATAGATAGAGTAAATCTAACTAGATAGAGTAATTTGTGTACTCGAACATCGAATATACAAATTGTATAAGATTCACGTAATGTTTACAGCCAAATAAGCTTTTGTGCCTAGTTTACAAGTACGTTGTGGTAAAATTGCGTAATTCTACCATTTCTTGACATAAATTGAAAAAATAAAATTGATTACAAGAAAAAAGGTTTCACCTTTTGTCTCTGGTTTATATTTTTTATTGATACTTTTTTATAATGTTAATAGGAATGGCTACTGTACTGAAATATCCTATCTATCCTAAAAATTATGATTCGTTATAAATGATTAAAAATCAATGTTATTTTTATTATTATATTATATCAATTTTTACAATTATCGATTTAATAGCTGAAGCGTAAATAAGTATCGGCAATAAAGCGATTAGTTATGGAACCAAATTATATTAATTTGTGATTTATATACTCTTAGATAATGCTTGGTCTCTTGATATTGTAGTGTGTATATGTTGCAGTCAAATCTCTTGACTAGTCAAAAGTACTTTTAACTAGCAAAATCAGTCAAAACTAACCTAACCTAAAACTTGACTGCTTTTGACTGATTTTGCTAGTCTTAACTAAGTAAGTACTTTTGTCTTTTGACTAGTAGTACTTTTGGCCGGCCAAGAGTCTGGACTGCAACATATACACTGTACCGATGGTATGTGATCCCGATGTCCTCATTATTTCTTGTAGTGTTATTTTACACAGTTTACATCGCAAACTTGCATATTACTTCGATTATAACCAAATTTTAATAAATAAAACTTTCAACACGTATACCTCCTATATAGCGTGACTGGCTCGGGTAGTATTTTTTGCGATTTGCTGAAATAGTCGAGAACAATTCGCCGAAAACACAATTCCTTGAATCACAATTCACCGAATCACAATTCGTTGAATCGCAATTCACGAATCGGGTGTTGTAAATTCCCATTTACAACGACCGATCGTTATAAAGATTTAAAAAAGTATGGGGAAGGGAATACCCTCAATTTAAAAATAATAAGGAGCTTATAAACAAAACGACTACGACTGCACCGGTGGCTAAGTGGTTACGGTAGTTGCTTCTGAGACCTGGTGTTCTGGGTTCGATTCCCACCCGGGGCAATTATTTGTGTGAACCACAAATAGTTGTTCTGAGTCTGGGTGTTCTTTGTGTCCGTGAAATGAATGTTTGTAAAAGTCCCCCGCGACACAGGGATTTATTTCCCTAGTGCGGGAGTTGTCTTTTCATAAAAAAAAAAAAAAAAAAAAAACAAAATACTGTGATACTCGTATCACAGTATTTTGTTTTTTTTTTTTTTATCTCGTGAGATAAGTAAAGATTCAGTAAGATATGGATTAATAAAATAAAAACCTAAACCTAAACCAATGGAGATCAACGGGACTTATTGAAGTTGAAGTAGAACGTTTTTGTTTTCTAACAACAGCACCATACGTCTTGTTTAAGTAGATGATGTTACCATTGTGTTACCGTGTTGGTTAGGTAAGGTCAAGGTTCGGTTGTCCTTGGAGATTGAATGAATACACAGTAAAATTTGCTCAGTTAACGAGTTGCCATGCACTTATTGTTTTCGACAAATTGCGATTCGGTGAATTGCGATTCGGTGAATTGCGATTCGGCGAATTGTGTTTACGACTATTTTTTTTCGACGAATTTTCCGCAGACGATTTTTTGCTGCATTTGTCAAGTAGGTACGACGGCGGTATCTAGTCTATTGCGAGACCAATTAGCGAGCACCATTCTTATTGTGAATTTTAGATTTTTATTGTCATACCAAGTATTAGATGAAAAAAATCACATTATGGTATTATGGTATGTTAATTATATTTTAGTTTTGTAACTACATTGCTAATATATGTTTATTGGGACCATTTTTTTGGTTTTTGTATCATAACTATTGTGTTAAGTTGCCATAATGTGTGACCGCACAAATAAGGTATTTTTATAATTCTAGCTTCCCGGGCTCGGTTACATCTGCGTAACTCCGGATCCCGTAGGACCTTCATAATAGATATAGCCTATAGCTTTCCTCGATAAATCGGCTATCTAACACAGAAAGAATTTTTCAAATCGGACCAGTATTTCCTGAGATTAGAGCGTTCAAATAAACTAACTTCATCTTTATGTATTAGTAGATTAGAAATATTATGTACAAATTATTATGTAAGATAAGAAATGAAATTGTATTATTTTTTATTTCATGATTTAATTTTGTGTGATATTTTAATGTAAATATAAAACCTAAGGTTATGAAAAGAAATCACATGACAAATTGTTTATTTTTTCTTAATTTCTTATTGAAATATTTTTAACCTGTAAGCGAATATCGAAACCGTTTATAATGACGTAGGGATCCAAGATTTTGGTTGTCTATATCCGATAATTGTTACAATATTTTTAACCGAAAAACATATATATCCCGTCCCCGTAGGAATTTCATAATAAAATCTGCTGCCCCTAGAGGAGGAGCTTATAATAATGTAATGCCTGAGCTAATGAATGTTCTTGCTTTGTAAGGTCTCCAGTAGTGGATCGAGGATGATGTTCCAGAAGGTTGGTCCTCCGATGGAACCTTGGACCTTTCGTTGTCTCGATCATGCTTTCCTTAGTAGTTAACTATTACTTTGCGATTTTGTTAGTATTATAATATGGTGACTTGCCTGAGCCTCTGCGGGGAGCTTTGCGCGTTAAATGGGCTATCTAACAATAAAAGATTTTTTCAAATCGGACCTAGTTCCTGAGCTTAGCGCGTTCAAACAAACAAACTCTTCCCCTTTATTTATTAGTTTAGATTTTGAAGCTCAAGAACGTTACGTCATTATAGACGGTTTTTTACTGTAAATATTGTACCGTCTACTCTAAGAAATATTAATAATTTTAGTTTTATTCAATATTATTTATATTTTCTCTTAAAGCGCCATCCATAAATGATGTCACACGATTTTCGTAATTTTTTAAACTCCTTTCCCCACCTTGTCGCAGCTGGTCATTTGTGAAGCTCCCCCCCATCTGACGTCACATATTTTGCAATACTCAAACATATAATTTTTTTTTTTTTTTTGTAGAACGCATTGCCGTTAATGCAAAGTTTATATAAGTTGTATGTTAAAGCACGAAGTTTTTGAAATGTGATGTCACGAAATTTAGGACCCATTCCCTCCCCATTAAAGTGTGACGTAATTTATGGATGGCCCCTAATTTGTAATGATAATATTATGAAATCTAATACGACCGACTACATGTACATATTGTATTTTTTATAGTTACCTCCAAATTGTATTATAAAGTATTATTAAATTACTTGATTTCTGTATGTTTGACTTTTATTTCATACAAGCTATAACCTCCGTAGCGTAGCGGGTTCGATCCCCACGCCGGACAGGAAATCTTTGTGTAATTCTAAGATTTCTTGTCTAGTTGGTTGAGGGACTACCCACCGTGTCTCGTAAAGCACATTAAGCCGTTGGTCCCGATTATTATAACATCATTTATAATAATCGTATATCAAGGAACGGGCAGCAGCGTTGTATTGTATTGTACAACATAATACTGTGGTCATCAACCCGAATGTCAAGCGGGGTGACTATGGCAAATTATCCTCCCCGGGATGTCCGGGAGGCCCATGTTCAGCATTGGACGTCATACGGGCTGCTGATGATGATGCACTTATTATCATACATATCTTTGTGAAAGGTTTGTGGGCAGAGAATTAATTTATAGCTTCCCGCGCGCAGTTTCGTTGTGGAATGAGGAGTAAGAAATTTTGCTCATTTTGTTTTTTTTTTCGGATGGATATACGTAGTTAGCCTCGAGGCTTTTGCTACTTCACCGAGCATAGAGGCGAGCAGAGCGCCAGCCTTAAAAATGGTTTAAAAACTACAAACTAATAGTAGAGGATACGATTAAGAACGACCTTCACCAATCTGTTTATTGGATGAAAAGTTTTTTATATCAAATGTAATATATTAAATAATATAACGCGGGTGGGTTGACTAAGAAATTCCTGGCCAAACTATTATTTATTAAAAAAATATTATTTAATTTTTTATTGTAAATCGAAATATTTTATTTTTTATTGCAGATTGTAGCAAAACAATATTATATTTTGATATAAAATTTATTTATAAAGATAAATAGTATCGACATTCCAATTAATACCTGGCAACCCAGTAGTTATGCCAGGAAACAAAAAGAAAACCCAACGTTTTTATATTCTATAGGCTGCATACTTTAGATTAGTATTAAATTTACTCGTTTAAAGTAAAGTAAATTAAATAATTAAAGTAAATTTTTAAATAATAATATTTTGGTCAGGAATTTCTTAGGCAACCCACCCGCGTTATATTATTTAAGTCATTAAATTTGATATAAAATATTTTTCATTCAGTAAACATATCGGTGAAGGTCCTTCTTAATCGGATCTTAGACTATAAGCAACCTTTGCAAGAGGGCGCGGTCGCTGGCGATGAGACTTTAGCATATGACCTTTAGCATTTTAGGGGAGTTTTGTGCAACTGACGCTCTACTTTAGAGTTCGCGGGCATCGGGTGGTTCTTTGCAAACTAAAGGTCGGGAGACATTTTGCTCACTTATAATTTATATAAATAAGAAGTTCAGAATGCTAATATTTTTGTTTATTATATTATAGTCTAATTTCGACCACTACTTATAAATTAATCATGTAAGTTTCATGTCATTGATTCTGATATCTTTAAATGCTTGGTTAACATTAATTGGCTTTATTTGCACTTAAAGTCGTCGTTATTCGTTCCGCTAATTACAACAATTTTATTGCTTGGATTAAAACAGATTTTGTCAACAATTAGATGTATCGATATGGTTTTTTTCTTCATATGTTTTTAATGGACATATTATGGCATTGACATACTCCGTGGCGCAACACGGCCGGCTCGTAGGCGTAGGCTCTCTTTAAATATCGTAGATCGAGATTCGTTTTCCGCGCCAAACAAGAAAAATTTATGCAATACCTATCTAAGATGTATTTCTGGCTTTGATTCAACTCATCATGGACCTTTTTTTACATCTTAAACAGATGATTTAAACAGCGAGTTTAAGCACTTGCGTTTGTGGCTAAATAATCCAATACGGGATCCGCAGCAGCGACCGCATCCGTTAGGTTCTGAGTGTTGGAGAAGGATGCTGAGATGATAGTTGTATTGTGCTTGCGTTCACGTTTTTGGGCCAGCACCGCCAACCAATTATTGTCGTGAGTTTTAAGACCGTCTGCAGTGATTTTTCTCCACCGGTCACGATCTACTGCGAGGTGTTTCCAATCGGAAAAATACAATGTCGAAAGAGGCCATATAACAATCGTATACCAGGGAACATGCAGCAGCGTGTACATCATAATTAGATACAGTCACCACCCTGAAAGCCAAGCGTGGTGACTATGGCACAACCAATAGCTAGGGAATTGGACTTGCGAACATGTGGTCGCCGCACATAGGAGTATTCCAAGCAAAAACCCGGACAAAATTATTTTTTGTATTATTTTCATTTATTGTATAATAAAAGACAATATTTCGGCAAAATTAGGTATATATTACAAAAATTAAAAAAATACAATATATTATTGTCAAATATTAAATCTAAGAAACTGTACGGCTCTAGTTATTGGATGCCGAATCAATCGGAATTGCTACACTCTTGGTCAGTGATGTGATCTTCACCATCTTCGTCATCCGTATCTTCACCATCATCGTCATCCGTGCACTCAGAATTAGGTGTAGCTGGCACTAACATATTCAAAGCTTACCGAAGATGGAACTGGATTTTGCCATACCGTTTTTTTTGTCTCTCCATTACATATAACAACTAATCTCACAGGCACCAGGGAACTCAAAAAGATATTAGAGTCATCATTACCAACATTTGTAAATGTTTGCTTGTATTGTGTTTGATGTGACCCATCACAGCCTCACTTGGATATTAAAGTGAGATGTTGCTTTTCGAAGTCAGTTAATGTTTCAACTACTTCTTTCAAATACATAACCAGTCGCGAAACCGTATGATCCAGCAACGCTTGTAGATTATTCTCTTTATTTGCTAACGATATCATGCTTCGAAATTTTTTGGCTCTAGTGGGCGTTGACGTAATCTCCTTCATGATTTTAGACGCATCGATATTCCCATGTTAATTCGTCAATAGGTCCTTGCTCGCTTAAATCTTTGCGCCTTTGGCGCCCTGCTTTGTGGAACCACGCAGGTAGTTCAATTGATGTTTCCAGCCATTCTTTGTTATTTTTTATAAATCTTTCATCAGTGCTATGTGCGGCCGTCCATTTTTCTTTAAAACTAGACTTGAAATATTTTAAAGAACGAGCAAGAACACCCCTTTCTTCGGGTGGACACGAAGTCAAAGTTAGAAGTTTTTCTTCCAACATTAAATTTTTTTCTTGAATTTTTCTACCTTTAAATGCTTTAAGGATGATATATAATTCTATTCTGGTAATTTTTTTCACTCTTTCCGAGATATCTGTAACAAAGAAATCAAATAATGGTACGAAACCAATTTTGAGAATTTTGACTCGTTTACTTTGATGTACAATAAAATATTAAGGGGTGCGTTGGGGACCGATTTTTTTCTTGAGTTCCCTTACTGAGACCCTAAAGTTAATGCACATATTAAAACTCTGACAGGACCATACGCGACACATGAACAAAAACACGAATATGTCTCAAATGTTATTAAAAAAATGGGTAGTAAACAGTGTCCTCTACTAATGACCATAAAAGATGGAAAATATAGATTAAAATTAATGAAATATACTTTAATATGTAATACTAACCTTCCATTTTCTTGTTCAAGTTGTTTTTCTGCAGTTGTTTGCCACAAAATCACGTTTTGACTTAGAAACTGAGTAACACAAAAGAGATTGCCAAGAGTAAAGACGTGTAGTTAATACAACGGCTGTATTCCGACTGACATTGAGGACGGGCGCGCGGACTGGGGTGGGGCAGGTAGGTACCTTTTAATAAACCGTTTATCGCTGGTAAAAAAAAATGTGGTTTGGGTAACATTAGACTAATTTTGCATTTTTCTATTATGTCCGGTTTTTTACCTGTAATACTCCTATGTGCGCCGGTTCGATCCCCACCCATCGCCTACGACGTGAACCCACTCGTGATAAAAGCATTTTAGCTTCGCACGAGGGGTTAACAAGAATAATAGTAGACTGCAAAACTCTGATGATGACGCGATGATCGCGACGTTGCGTCGGATGTTCATAGTGTGATTCTGGTCAATACTCATACTTTCTATTGAAGCCTTTCCGTATACTATAATAAAATCTTCAAAAAAAAATTTGTAAGTTTGGATAGATAGATGGATGTTTGTCACTATTTCACGCCAAAACTACTAAACGGAATTGGCTGAAATTTTACACCGGGATAGGTTATACGCTGGATTTACATAATTATAGGCTACAAATACAAAATAAACATCACGTGGAGCGTGATGTCCCACTGGAGCAGAGTAACGCGGGTAAAACCACAGGCGCAGCGAGTATGAAATATTGTTGTTCTTAATTTTAGTAAATAATAAAAATAATGTTCTTAAATGTGTTAATGCATTGTAAATGACGTATAAAAATCGCGAATTATTCGTCTACGTTACTAATCATCATCATCATCATCAGCCCGTACAACGTCCACAGCTGAACAAGTGCCTCCTCCTGAGGGAGGGTTTTGTCATAGTCACCACGCTTGGCAGGCGGATTAGTGACCGCTGTAATCTATATACGGAAACGCTGCTGCCCGTTCCCTGGTATACGCTTGTTATAGATGATGTTATTACAATCGGGACCAACGGCTTAACGTGCTTTCAGAGGCACGGAGAGTAGTCCCTCAACCAACCAGACCCGGAAAGAAATCTTAGAATTTACACAAAGATTTCTTGTCCGGTGTGGGGATCGAACCCACGACCTCCGAGACTTAAAGCGAGCCAAATACCGCTACGCTACGGAGTTTGTCGTTACTACTAAACTATTTAATTTAATTTCATTTCATACTGTAACGGGAAATTAGTTAAAAAAAAATAAGTCGTTGATAAATAATATATTTATTTCTGTAGTTGCAGTGCGGCGAGTCGTTTCTTGAGGTCGAGCAACACGTTGACTTCTGGTTGCCACACCGCCTTGTCTTTGGTAGACGCCTTCAGTTGCCTCACCTTGTCACCCTGGAGACAAACACTAATCATAATTTATATGCTTCGAGTAATGACAACCTCCGTAGCGTAGGAGTACTCGGGTTCGATCCCCACGCCGGATAGGAAATCTTTGTGTAAATTCTAAGATTTCTTTCCGGGACTGGTTGGTTGAGGGACTACCCTCCGTGCGTCGGAAAGCACGTTAAGCTGTTGCTCTCGATTGTTATAACATCATCTATAATAATCGTATATCAAGGAACGGGCAGCAGCGATTCTTTGTGTTGTACATAATAATACTGCGGTCACCATCCCGCCTGCCAAGCGTGGTTACTATGGCAAATACCCTTCCTTGGGAGGAGGCCATTGTTCAGCAGTGGACGTTATACGAGCTGATGATGATGATGATGATGATGAGTAATTAATGTAGTACCGAAGTATTCATGTATGATGTGTTTGAGAAATACACTTGAGAGCAATAAAATCGCACACCCCTTGTAATTTGGTTTATTACTGATTGTTTTCTAAAATCTAAAGATATTGAGTAAAAATCATTAGACAAAATTAAAGCATACAAGCTTAGCTTTACAAAAACATAAAATTAAAATCATTGACCTTTACGTAACTTACAAAAACCGACCGTACACCGAATTCCCCAAATTCACGCGTTTGCGTTGTCACTACTTGCACCCTTAGCCGCAGGTATAAAAAGGTCGGTTTATTGGAATTTTTAATCAGTTGCATACCGAAGGTCAACGTGATAACATCTCTACTGGAAGCATACGGATTTACTGGAAAAATATGGATACCACGCCCGCAGAAGCCGCTCAAGTTATTGCCTTGCTCGAAGCAGGCCATAACCAAAGTGAAGTTGCTCGACGGCTAAATTTGAGCCGCTACTCTGTTCGTCGTGTATACCAGAGGTTCCAAGAGACCGGTGGCTACATTCGGCGACCAGGATCTGGCCGGCGACGCACAACATCAGAGCGTGATGACCGCTTTCTTGTGACAAGGTCTTTGAGAAATCGGCAACTGAACGCGGTTCAACTGGGACAACAGCTTCGAGAAGTTCGCAATGTCAGTATAAGTCGGTGGACAGTTCGAAGAAGACTAGGTGAAGCAGGAATGACTTCACATCGCCCAGCAAATGGTCCCAAATTGACCACAGCTCACCGACAAGCCCGGCTACAATTTGCTAGGGAACATTTAAATTGGACGTATGACCAATGGCGGGCTGTTATGTTCTCTGATGAGTGCAGAATGACTTTACATGGTCATGATGGACGCTCTAGGGTCTACAGAAGGTCATCAGAGCGATTTTCACAATGCTGCATAAGCGAACGTGTGGCTTTTGGAGGTGGATCGTGTATGTTTTGGGGTGGCATAATGTTGGACACTAAAACTGACATTGTATTCATCACTACGGCGAATACCGGCCCGAGATCGAGAAGTTTGACGGCTGCACGATACGTCGAAGAAGTGCTCGAAGAACATGTGAGGCCGCTTGCGTGGCTTATGGGAGAAGATTTTGTCTTAATGCACGACAACGCCAGACCGCATGTCGCTAGAACAGTTGAACAGTTTGCGACTACATGGAAGACGTTGGAATTACCGCGATGGAGTGGCCAGCTCGTAGTCCTGATCTCAATCCGATTGAGCATGTCTGGGATGAGCTAAAAAGAAGAGTTCGAGCAAGAAGCCCTGCTCCTACGCGCCTCCAAGAGCTTCAACTTGCCATTGAAGAGGAGTGGAACGCCATACCACAAGATTTCATGGTGAAATTAATACGGTCCATGAAAAACCGATTAAGAGCTGTAATCAAGGCTAGGGGAGGGAATACACCTTATTAAAAAACAATTTGATCAAGCATTTTGAGTTTTATTTTTATTCTTTCTTAAGCTAAATTGGGTAATTTTATCCGTATGTTGGGTTTTGTGCCCTAAAACTCCCTATGGGTACTTTTTTTACACTGTATTTGATATCATTAGAAAGGTACTGAAGTAAACATTCAAATAGTGTAAGTTTTATTTTAATATGTATTCACATTCATGAAAAAAACTGCTTTAACAACAAAAAGTCAACGTGTGCGATTTTATTGCTCTCAAGTGTATATGCTATGGTCTTTTTTTTTTCGGATTGACATACGCCACGAGAATTTTGCTACTTCACCGGGCATAAAGGCGAGCAGAGCTCCAGCCTTAATAAATGGTTTAAGCACTACAAATTAAGCAAATTGCGCTAGAGGGCGCCCCCTGTGGGGCTTGGACCTCTGCTCAGGGCGGTCGGTGAGATAAGAGGGATAATGGATGGATGTTTTTTACTCTTTCATGCCAAAACTACCGATCGGAATTGTCTTAAATTTTGCACCGGGATATTAAACGAATTAAACGATATTTATTCAGCACTTAGGTATTTTACATACACTTGCACTTGTCAGTTATACACAATTAAATATGATTAATATAATTAAATACAAAAATAATATAATTAGCTAATGACTTGTATGTCAGTCCAGCGTCACGTCATATGTATAGTTACAACAATAATTACCTCTTTAATCAAAATCTTAATATAATTTAGCTCTATAGAAAGAGGCTCGTCTTTAAACAATATTTTTACGTATAAGCGACACACGCCTGAGAGCACCCTTAATGGGCTAGGACCACGGCTCAGGGCATCGCTAATGCTATGAGAAATATTACTGTAACAATAATAATATAAAAAAGAGGGAGTGATCACTGGCACGGACTACAGCCACTGGATCATCGGATTGGGACAGGGCGCCAACGCGGTCCTCGGTCTGTGCGGCGAGGAGCCTAGCCTAGCTAACCTGCAGGTTTCTCTAGCTACCTAAGTGGACGGCCCGGAGAAGAAACTCAGAAAGAAACTCCGGTTTTCTTTTTTCCGTCTTCTTTTACTTGATTAATCTTTTTTTTTTTATATTCATTATTATATTACATTTAATTATTTACTTTTTAAAAGGATGTGGGCTAGTGCATGCTCAAAACCGTTACTGACTAAATTGTAATATAATAATTTATTCTACTCAAGCTAATAGGAAAACCTCTTGCATACTAAAATAAGAAACCAACGGCAATTGCACCCACCCACATTTACAAGATTAAACAAGCTATACGAGATCAACCAAGACACACAATGCAAACAAAATTAAACAAAAGCAAATAAAATAAATAACTCCAGCAACAAGCCGACCAGCCACCGCAAGCAGCACCCGTTCACGAGTATGACGTGTGACGCAGCCATCGCCTCCCTCGCCATATTAGAGGGAAGGAGACGATCCGCCCCACACCGCCACCGCAAGCCATGACATTCATTGGGAGCATGACGATCTTACAGCTAGGAGCACGTATCAATTAATTTATTGCCAGGTTGATAGGTTATACGCTGGATTAACATATAGGCTACAAAACATCACACTCCGACCCACTTCAGCAGAGTTGCGCGGGTACAACCTCGGTATTATTGCAATAATTTAATTTAATATTGGATTAAAAGTTTATTTTATTTTACCTGTTCAGCAATAGCCTTCTCAAGACTACTAACACTATCCCCGTTTTGCGTGTTCGGCTGTATTTGTGTCAGCTGTTTCTTCATTTCTAGCAGTTTGTTAATCTCAGGCTGCCACACCAGTTTGTCTTTTGTTGAAGCTTTGAGTTGACGTACTTTTTCACCCTGTGAAATAACAAAATACAGAATGATTTTTTTATCATCATCATCAGCCCGTATAACGTCCACTGCTGAACATGGACCTCCTCCCGAGGGAGGGTTTTGCCATAGCCACCACGCTTGGCAGACGGGTTGGTGACCGCAGTATTATGTTGTAACACACAACGAAACGCTGTTGCCCGTTTCCTGGTATACAATTGTTGTAACAATCGGGACCAACAGCTGAACGTGCTTCCGAGCATGGATGGTTGATCTTCAGCCAACCAGACCCGGAAAGAAATCTTAGAATCTACACAAAGATTTCCTGTCCGGCGTGGGGATCGAACTCACGACCTCCGAGATTTAAAGCGAGCCAATCACCGCTACGCTACGGAGGTTGTCACATTATTATTATTAAATTACCTGTTCTGCTATAGCCTTCTCCAGCTCCGTTGCATCACCAGGAGAGCCTTTCGCTGGGAGAGTGGACTTGCTAGCCTGAGCAGTCGCCAGCTGTTTCTTGAGATCCAGCAGCTTGGAGATCTCGGGCTGCCACACTGTCTTGTCTTTCGTTGACGCTTTAATTTGACGTACTTTTTCACCCTGTGGAATAACAAAATATAAAAAAATAACATATGAAGAACAGGGAATGTGGAAAGAAAATAGTTTTTTGTGAGAAAAGCATTAAAATCATCATCATCATCATCAGCCCGTCATCAATCCGCCTTTTTTTGTGTCCGCTCGGATATATACGTATGTTACGCATCCCCTCCGCCTGGGGTTGTGGGGGTATGTAGGACTCGCCCTCTCCATAGCGGTGGTATGCTAGTCATACCACGAGGAGAGAACCCTACACCACTAAAACCCCCCGGACACTCCTCCGTCCGTTGGTGAGGGCCCCAGGAGCCCATGGGTTTCTGGGACATCCGCCGGCGGCGCCCACCAATCCTCCCAATCCCCCTGCCAAGCGTGCCAACCCTCCTAGCTGATGATGATTTTTTTTTATATTACTATCAGAGCTTCTGCATTCTACTAGTATTCTTGTTAACCCATCGTGCTAAGCTAAAAAGCTTGTGTCACGAGTGGGTTCCCGTCGGTAGTGCAATGGGTGGGGATATAACCGGCGACCACAAGATCACAAGTCCGACGCCCCTAGCCATTGGGCTACGGTCGCTTCAAATTATAATAATATATACCTGTTCTGCGACAGCTTTTTCTAGTTCCGCTACATTGCTAGAAGCCGTAGCATTTTTTTCCTGTAATAGAAAGAAACAAAAATAAATCAAACTTGTGAAAGGCACCACCATGTAAAATTTCATTAAAAACGGTGCAACAGTTTCGGATATAAGCCCGTACAAACAGACAAAGAAACAAAAATTAAAAACTAGATGTGTTCTATATTCATTTTTTTTAAATACTTTACGGAAAAGATTGCCAATAACTAAATTTCAAATTTTGAGATTAATAAAATTAGACCACAGACAGGACTCAAACTTGCATCGTCGATTCTTTTACTTATAACAATCACCTGACTCGGTTTTTACAGTTTTTATGTACAGAAATTCGAACTCTACAGCTTTATTATACATTACACACTTGTAAACTCGATTTTTTAACACCTGCATGCACCCCCGTCTATATTTTCGTGGACCCACGTCGACATTCCCGTGGACCCCCGTCAACATTCCCGTGGACCCCCGTCGACAATATCTTGGACTCCCGTCAACATTCTCTTGAACCCCCGTCAACATTCTCGTGAACCCCCTCGGACCCCCGTCAACATTCTCGTGAGCCCCTGTCAACATTCTCGTGGGCCTCCATCGACATTATCTTGGACCTCCGTCGACATTATCTTGGACCCCCGGCGACATAATCATGGACCCCCGTCCACATAATCTTAGACCCCCATCGACATTCTTCTGTACCCCTGGGGGTCTACCTAGCCCACGTTGCTTCTTTTCATCGTTGGTATATATTACCTTGTTAGCTCGTTCAGTCTGCGTGCCCGCGTACTTCCCTCTGAGTTTGTCCAGCACGTCACTCTCGATCTTGGCGAACAAGGGCTCTGGCTTACCGATGACGTGGCCGGGGGGCAGGTATTGTAATAACGATGGGTTTCTGTAAATGAATAGTTAATTTTTTATAATATAACGCTTTTTAACTTCCCAATATTGTTATTATTATTGCATTTTTATTATTATTTTAAATTTCACTAGATGGTTAGCATTGTAACCGGAGCCGTTATAACTGGGGCTATTATAAAGCTAGTGTTATTTCATTGTCTCAAGTTATTATAATTTTTATATTTTGAAAATATTTGTTAATTTATCTGTCATTTGAATTTAATTGCTTATTTAAAGTACTCGTTATTTTTTAATAAAAGTGATCAATATCACCTTTGGACATTGACTCAGCACTCAGCCTGGCTGACGTGCGGCCCAGTTAAAATATTATGATTTGGTTGCATCTTACACGCATAAGACACAAAGACAAAATGTAATAGTGTGTGTTAAGAAAAAGTAGTATATAAGCTAAACATTCTTATGAATAAATCAGATTTGAATTTATATTCTTGTCTCAATCCTCTCAATGTGGCCAAGACACCTTTAGCCATCTCTGATCAGTCTCGTGAGTCTGCGTGACTGGCAGTGAGTTTACCCTTCCCGAACCTGGTATTTTCGTCTACTATCCGTCTATAACCTTAGGTCGCATGGTGCAGACGTCCCGAACATATTTATATATTTATTTATCACGTACTTGTTATATGATAGGTTAGGGCTGTAGGGCTTATAGGGCTTAGGGTCGTAGGTCTTGTAGGTTCCTTTAACTTATCATATAGTTTCATGTACCGTCACACCCTTGACAATATTGCGGCCTAACGAGACGTTTGTTAGGGGTGGATGTACATTTTGGTCCTTCGAGCCGGTTTTTGTTTTTTGTTGTATATTATGGTTTTTCTTTGTGAATTTAATCAATAAATTATTTTCCTTTCTTTCTTTCATAGATCTAACAAACACTTACTGAGGGTTTATTCTGAGGTCTGTCTCTTGGACCTTGAGCTGGTCCCGGAGTCTGCGGGCACACTGCGGCATGTAGGGGGCCAGCAGGGTACACAGTAGGGCTACCAGTTGACAACACACCCCGATGGCAGTAGCGCCGCGAGTTCTAGAAATATAATAAACAATAATAAGTAAAAAATCATTATCATCGTCATCATAATCAGCCCGAATAACGTCTAATGCTTACTTCCGAGGGAGGATTGTTGCCAGTCACCACGCTTAGCAGGCGGATTAGTGACCGCAGTATTATGTTGTAACACACAGGGAAAAACGCTGCTGCCCGTTCTCCGATATTAAATTGTTATAGATGATGTCAATATTTCTTTTACCGATTTCGCTTAAAGTGAAAATAATTGGATGTTTTACTCTACGTATTTATCATCGTCGGATCCCTTGAGCAAGACCCAGGGCTGCGTGGCCTGCATGTGCTGGTTCACATCACGTTAACATATACTTACTTATCATCGTCGGATCCCTTGAGCAAGACCCAGGGCTGCGTGGCCTGCATGTGCTGGTTCACATCACGTTAACATATACTTACTTATCATCGTCGGATCCCTTGAGCAAGACCCAGGGCTGCGTGGCCTGCATGTGCTGGTTCACATCACGTTAACATATACTTACTTATCATCGTCGGATCCCTTGAGCAAGACCCAGGGCTGCGTGGCCTGCATGTGCTGGTTCACATCACGTTAACATATACTTACTTATCATCGTCGGATCCCTTGAGCAAGACCCAGGGCTGCGTGGCCTGCATGTGCTGGTTCACATCACGTTAACATATACTTACTTATCATCGTCGGATCCCTTGAGCAAGACCCAGGGCTGCGTGGCCTGCATGTGCTGGTTCACATCACGTTAACATATACTTACTTATCATCGTCGGATCCCTTGAGCAAGACCCAGGGCTGCGTGGCCTGCATGTGCTGGTTCACATCACGTTAACATATACTTACTTATCATCGTCGGATCCCTTGAGCAAGACCCAGGGCTGCGTGGCCTGCATGTGCTGGTTCACATCACGTTAACATATACTTACTTATCATCGTCGGATCCCTTGAGCAAGACCCAGGGCTGCGTGGCCTGCATGTGCTGGTTCACATCACGTTAACATATACTTACTTATCATCGTCGGATCCCTTGAGCAAGACCCAGGGCTGCGTGGCCTGCATGTGCTGGTTCCCGAGGCGTGACACGGACATCACGTTGCGTAGGGCTTCGCGTAAACGACCCCTCTCCATGTTTTGGACGTACGCTGAAAAAAATATTGTTTTAGATAATTATCTACTAGTAAAAAGCTTCCAGCGCTCTGTTACAACCGCGTAACTCTCGTTCCCGTCAAAACTAAACACTAATTAAATATCGCCTATAGCCTTCCTCGATAAATGGGCTATCTAACACTGAAATAATTTTCAAATCGGACTACTTCCTGAGATAAGCTCCTCAAAGCAAACAACCAAACTCATCAGTTTTATATATTAGTATAAATTATATAGAAAGGCGAGGCACGTTTTTAAATAATATTTGTACGTACAAGGAAACAGGCCTAAGGTCTTGATCAGGGCTTAGGGCATCGCATAAGCAACGAGAAACTACCAATATAGGCTAGTTGACACATTAAATTATGTTACAATGATTTTATTTCCATATTTGTCTGGAACCAAAATATAATCATTTCTGTTCAAAAAATTTGAATGTTTGTATAAACTCATTATGAAAATTATTTCCTTTGTCTGTCTTTAACTTCCGAAGACGCTATCAGCCATTTTATGACTTCATACATCTTGTTAAAAAACACGAACGCGATCCTTTACTATTACACTTTCTGACGTCATCGATCTCAAACACAAATCATAAATGTTGGTATATAGACCAACATGGCTGACATAGTTCTCATTTCTTAATGTCAAGTTAATTTTAACATTTTAGTGCTTTCTACATCTCACATAAATGCCATATTTGTTTCTTGATTTAGTAAAACCATTCTTAACCACATAAAAATAATTTCAAAAAAATGACAACTAGCCTATTGTTGGCGACAGATTTCTGAACTGGTATTATTTATTTTCTTTATTTCTTTACACCGCCATCTTTAATCCATTTTGTTAATTGTTACCGTCAGTTTGAATGGTTGTTTTTAATAAACGTGATGTTTTGGTGCATCTTAGTGTCGGCTCGTGTCGCTAGATAACCTTAGACGGCGATCCGTCACATCTAAATTCTTCCAGAAATAATTGAAATTTTGTCATCTGCTAATATATTTTTGTTACAGCTTGTCCATTCAATATCGGATTTTGGTAAAAAATTACCAACATTTGATATTGAATGGACAAGCTGTCCATTCAATGTCCAATGTCCTACTATAAAAAAGTTGGAAATATTAGACGAAGTAATGCGGATCATTACCGATAGATAGCACTAACGTCCCCCTTAGAGACGTGTTACTAAGAGATTAAAGGCGGAAACATATCAATATATGTCTTTTCAACAATTTAAAAAGCGACGTGACCTGATGAAACGCGGCACGTTTTAAGTCGAATCATATGTATTGTTTTCTATAGACCAGAATCACACAATGAACACGTCGCGTCGCGTCGCGTGTTCATAGTGTGATTCTGGTGTAATTTTAAAATATAAAAAAGTGTTTTCTTTCTTTCGCTCCGTTATAAATATGCTAAGATTTGTTTGCTTGCTTGAACGTGTTTATCTCAGGAACAACTGGTCCGATTTGATAAATTATTTCAGTGTTTAATAGCCCATTTACCGATAGGCTATATTTAATTATTAAGTTCAAACGGGAACAGGATAAAGCAAGTAAAACCGCGCGCAAGAAAAGAGAATATTTTAGCAATGTTTATCAAAATGAAAGAAGCACTTACCAATAACCTCTCTATTCACGAGCGCAAACAGCTCATAATCTGCCTGAGTCAGAGTCAAATCTGGGACTCGACCCTTGAATGTGTTGGCGCAGAAACTGAGCGATCGGTGACAGAAGTTGCCCAAGTTGTTTAACAGCTCAGAGTTGTTCCTGTAATCATCATCATCATCATCATCATCATCATCATCATCATCTTCATAATAAACATAATCATCATCATCACCATATCATCAATACCACCATATCATCAATATCACCATATCAAATTAATCACCATATCATCAATATCACCATATCATAATCACCATATCATCAATACCACCATATCATAATCACCATATCATCAATATCACCATATCATAATAATCGCCATATTATCGTCAATATCACCATATCATCAATATCACCATATTATAATAATCACTATAATAATATCATCAATATTACCATATCATCACAATCACTAATCATCATAATAACCATAACATAATAATCACCATATCATCATCATCACCATATTATCATCATCATCAGCCCGTATAACATCCACTGCGGAACATGGGTTCTCTCCCGAGGGAGTTTTGCTATAGTCACCATGCTTGGTAAATGGGTTGGTGACCGCAGCATTACGTTGTATAACTACCGGCACGGTTCTTGAGCGCTCGGCGCAAGAGTGGGGATCTCTTTGCGCATCGTACACTTATGACAAACTAAAACGCACACCCGTCACCTCCAAGAAGTAATTAACAAGTGTTTCTAATTTAAAACCATAACTTAGTTCTTGTAGTTTGTCAAAAATTCCTAAAAGAAACTACTACGTACCTACACACTTTGTTATGTTAACATTTTTGACATCGAATTTCATTTGTTCATTAACGACATGAAAAACATTAAAAAAGAAAGAAAAATATATTTTATTAAAACTGGTGTCAATTAAATTGGCCGGAATTGTAGTCGTCGTCGTGAGGTTCGAGCAACAGGAGTAAAGAACCAATCCCGAGTGACGGCTATGACGCGATTCGCTACGGGCCAATCACTGCACTTTACCCGGTCCACGCCTCACTTCATACCACCAAAGGGACCCAATAAATCACTTCTGCGCAGGTCAAGGTCAGCGCTCAAGAACCGTGCCGGTAATTATAACCGATAGAGAAACCTTATTTTGGACGGACTTTTGCTACCTCACCGGGCATAAAGACGAGCAGAGCACCAGCTTAATAAATGGTTTCTCCATCAGGCCGTTTACGTCCACTGATGAACATAGGCTACTTCCCGAGGAAGGTTTTTGATATAGTCACCAAACAATCGTATACCAGGGAACGGACAACAGCGATTACCTGTGTGTCACGACATAATACTGTGGTCACCAATCCGTCTGCCAAGCGTGCGAAGGAGATCACAGAGGATGTGTACCGTTCGGACACCACGGTTTGTAAACAGATGGGTGTGCAAGTACCTGGTGCCTAATTCTGTCCAGCTGAAGCTAGAGTCGGAGGTCTCTGGCCGGATGCTGGCCAGGTAGAACCTCCACACGTCTGATGGTATACCGGTCTCTTGGGCGTCTGTTCCGAAGACCCCCACGCCACGGGACTTGGAGAACTTGCCGTCTTCATAGTTCAAGTATTCTGAAAGAAAATATAAAAATATTAACATATATACCGCGGACAACCTAGCGATATTTGGCTCGCTTTAAATCTCGGAGGTCGTGGATTCGATCCCCACGCCGGACATGAAATCTTTGTGTAAATTCTAAGATTTCTTTACGGGTCTGGTTGGTTGAGGCACTATACCTTCCATGCCTCGGAAAGCCCATTGATCTGTTGGTCCCAATTGTTATAACATCATCTATAACAATTGTATACCTGGGAACGGTCAGCAGCGTTTCCTTGTGTGGTACAACATATACTATAATACTGCGGTCACCAATCCGCTTGCCAAGCGTGGTGACTATGACAAATACTCTCCCCCGGGAGGAGGCCCACGTTCAGCAGTGGACGTTGTACGGGCGATGATGATGGTGATGATGTCAGTGGAGGAAGTGATTGGAGAAGTTGATGACAGTTACCTGTGGCGAACAGATGGCTCATTAGCACGTGACCCTCGTTGACCCCCAGCACGGTGGCAGGGAACATGATCGCGTGGAACGGAACGTTGTCCTTAGCCATGAATTGGTACAATTTTATCTGGAATTAGAAATAAAGTAAAAACAAATAATACCGTCATTGCCGGAAGGATTTTATGACATTATAATAAATAAATGTTATAGAAATAACTGTAATATTTACTGGTTATAGAATTAACTTTAATAAGTAAAAGTTATAGAAATAACTGTAATATTTACTGGTTATAGAAATAACTTTAATAAGTAAAAGTTATAGAAATAACTGTAATATATCATGTTATAGAAATAACTGCAATAAATAAATGTCATAGAAATAACTGTAATAAAGAAATGTTATAGAAATAACTGTAATAAAGAAATGTTATAGAAATAACTGTAATATTTACTGGTTATAGAAATAACTGTAATAAGCAAAGTTATAGAAATAACTATAATAAATAAATGTTATAGAACATTACTACCGTTCCCGTACGAACTTCATGATTAAATATAGCCTATATCCTCCCTCGATAAATGGGCTATCTAACACTGAAAGAATTTTTCAAAACGGACCAGTAGTTCCTGAGATTAGCGACTTCAAGTAGACAAACTAAGCAGTTTTTTTTTTTTTTATATATCACTAGCTGATTTTTCCTGTCTACTAGTATTCTTGTTAACCCCTCGTGCTAAGCTAAAATGCTTGTGTTACGAGTGGGTTCACGTCGGTAGTGCAATGGGTGGGGTTCGAACCGGCGACCTCAAGATCACAAGTCCGACGCCCTAGCCGCTTGATAAATCAGTATAGACGATGTTACAACAATCGGGACCAACGGCTTAACGTGCTTTCCGAAGCCCGGAGAGTAGTGTAGTCTAATTTTGTTTATACTTACATCGTACTCCTTGTCCTGTTTCCACCACTTCTCGTAGTCGTTGGTAGCGTTTTGCGTTATACTCATGTAACCAATCGGCGCGTCGAACCACACGTAGAACACCTGCCAACATACAACATTGTTAAAGAGCAATATTTATTTATTTAACCGGAAAATTTTCGGTTAACCAACAACTTATTACACTAACGCATAATAGGCTAGTTGACACATATGAAATTATGTTACAATAATGTTTATTTCTAAAAGTATTTGTCATATGGAACCTAAATATAATAATTTCTGTTCAAAAAACTTGGATATGTTTGTATAAATTCAATATGAAAATTATTTCTTTTATCTATGTTTTTAACTTCCGAAAATGCTATCAGCCATTTTGTGACGTCATACGTCTCGTTAAAAAACATGAACGCGATCGTTTACTATTACACTTTCTGAGTCATGACGTCATCGATCTCGAACACAGATAATGTATATAGATCAACATGGCTGACATCGTTTTCATCTCTAAATGTCAATCCAATTTTAAAATATTTATTTTAGTGCTTTCTAGATCTCAAATAAATGCCATATTTTTTTCTTGATCTAGTAAAACTATTCTTAACCATATAAAAATAATTTAAAAAATGTGTCAACTAGCCTAATATATGATAATAATAAATAAAATAAAAAAATTCAAAACATATAAACATGCGTGTCGCGGCCTGACTTCACCGTTTCAGAATTAACAGAATTCAAACTACAAAGTGAAAGTTGCACAAAACTCCCCTAAAAAATCTAAAAGCCATAATCCCTCAATCTCCCCGCCAGCGACCGCCCTGAGACGAGGTCCAAGTCCCACAGAGGGCGCTCTCTTGTGCAAGTTGCTTAGTTTGCAGTGTTTAAACCATTTATCTAGGCTGGAACTCTGCTCGCCTTTATGCCCGATGAAGTAGCGAAAGCCTCGAGGCTAACTACATCTGTCCGTCCGAAAAAGAAAAACATGTTACTTAACTTATCCAGGTTACTGAGCTATTAACCATGTTACTAAACTCATCGATATCACCACTAGTTACAATGTTACTACACTCGTCGGTGTTACTGCTAGTTACCTCGTTACTAAACTTATTACCGCTAGAAACCTTGTTACTACTTTCATGTATGTAACTGCTATTTACCTTTTTGCTGAACTCCTCTATAGGCACGGGCACCCCCCACTTGAGGTCCCTGGTCACGGCCCTCGCGCGGAGCGGCTCCCGCAGCCAAGCCTTGCACACAGCTCGCGCGGGGGCAGACCATTGCTTCTCGTTGCCATTTATAAAACTACGGATCGCTGGTTCCAACTGGAATTAATATAAATGTATGTACATAATATATTTTCAACTTTAGACGCTGGGGTTGCTCTTATAAAACGCATATATGATGCGTGGGAGCATTCTCAAAATGCCATCGGTGTGTTTTGCGATCTTTCAAAAGCTTTTGACTGCGTTCAGCACGACACGCTTTTACTAAAACTACGTCATTATGGCATTGATAATGCAGCACTCGAAATGATATCTTCGTATCTTTCACAGAGACTTCAGTGCGTTGACGTAGGTGGCGAAGTCTCTGATACCTTACCAGTCAAACTCGGTGTACCACAGGGCTCCATTCTAGGTCCTTTTCTGTTCCTCGTCTACATTAATGATTTACCTTATTATTTGGATAACTTGTGTGATGTTGTGCTTTTTGCTGATGACACTTCACTTATTTTTAAAGTGGATCGTAATATTGATAATTTTAATTTTATTAATAGTGCACTCACACAGATAACTCATTGGTTTACGGTTAATAATTTAGTTCTTAACGCGAAAAAAACAAAATGTATTAAATTCACTACGCCCAATGTAAGAAATACTGGACCCAATTTGATAATAAATAATGAAGTGCTTGAAACTGTTAACTCCACTGTGTTCCTAGGAATAACATTAGATAACAAATTGAAATGGAATGCTCATGTATCGAACCTAGCTAAGAAGTTAACGTCTGCTGCTTATGCTGTCAGAAAAGTGAGACAGCTCACTAACGTAGAAACTGCCCGTATGGTCTATTTTAGTTATTTCCATAGCATTCTTTCTTATGGAATTCTACTTTGGGGAAAATCAGCCGATATTCAAAACATCTTTATCTTACAAAAACGGGCAATAAGATCTATTTATCAGCTAAGTGCCAGAACCTCTCTAAAAGGTTTATTTAAAGATATAAATATACTAACGGTAGCTTCTCAATACATTTATGAAAATATAATGCATGTTAGACATAATTTAAATATACATCAAAAGAGAAGTGCTTTGCACACAATAAATACTAGAAATAAACATAAATTGTGTGCTGAATACCACCGTTTACAGCGAGTTCATTCTTCTTTTGTGGGGCTTAGTGTGCGCATGTATAATAAGATTCCAGAATATGTGCATGATTTACCTCTTAATAAATTTAAAATCGAGGTTAAGAATACCCTAATGAAAAAGGGTTATTACACAATCAATGACTATATTAATGATAAAACTGCATGGTGCAAGCAGTAAAACAAAGTCATTCTCACAATAAGTACCTATCTGTTGTAATTTTATAAGTATGTATTTATAAAATGGTTAAATATTTTAATTTGTATAGACTCACTTGTATTGGAACATGCTATGCTGAGTTAAAGTTTAGATATTTTTTATTATTATTGACTCCACAAATGCTACTGTCAGTGAGTTCGTCATGCTCCCTTTGTTTGTCATTGCTTGCGGTGGCGATGTGAGTCGGGTCGCCTCCTTCCCTCTAATATGGCGAGGGAGGCGATGGCTGTGTGCTCACACGTCATACTCGTGAACGGGTGCTGCTTGCGGTGGCTGGTCGTCTTGCTGATGGATGTATTTGAGGTGGTAGTTTTGTGTCCTCTATGACGAGAGATCTACCTCGTGTAGTTTGTTCCTTAAAAATGTGCGTGGATGTTTCCTCCGTTTTCATGTGCAAGAGGCTGTTTTTCTTTTGCTTGAGGAAATCCAGTAAATACTTCGCCTACACTAATGGAAATGTTTCAGGGCGTACATCAGCGCACATGGTATAATTGCAATGTAATCAATGAGATTTTGTTAACAAGCTTTTTTAAAAAAAAATAAGAGACTAAAACACAACAAAAGATGACGAAAAAGAACAACCCCGGAGTTTCTTTCTTCCTTTCTTCTCCGGGTCGTCCACTTAGGTAGCTAGTGAAAGGTTGCAGGTTAGCTAGGGTAGGATTCTCGCCGGCGAGGACCGCGTTGCGCCCCTACCCCTGCCCTGTGATTGAGCGCCTGTAGTCGGTGCTGGTGATCACATCCTCTTTATATATCTACCTTTTTACTTCAGTGGCACCCTGGGTCGTGGTCCTAAACCCCATTAGGGTGCCCTCAGGTGTGTGCCACTTAGATATAATGTGACCACTTGCAATTTGGATGCGGTTTTAATTTCTTCTTATAATAATAATAATAATTGGTTAATTGCAATAAATATCACAGGACAGACGGACGGACTTTGCAGTCTGTAGATTTGTATGATTTGCTACTACTGTTAATTACTTAGTCGGATATCTTATAGAGTAAGAATTATTTGTTAGTTATAATTATTTATTATTTTATCTTCTTACATTGTAATTCTGACAAGTACAAGTGTATGTAAATACCTAAGTGCTGAATAAAATTCATTATTTCATTATTTCATTATTAATACATGAATATGATATATACAGGTGAAAGACTGGCTAGGTGATACTCTTTTAAATTATTTTTGTATAGTTAAGAATGGCTTTAACTACATCATTCATTTGAGGGCTAATAAGCCCTAAAATAATAAAGTTCAAATTGATGTGACATTGGATAAATACGAAAACGATGTCACCCATCTTGGACTATTATCTGTGCCGTGACGTCATTCCTAGAGAAATGACGTCATGCCACATAAATCAATCAATGAATATAGTAATTATCACAATATTATGCTATGAGACTACTATAGACCGATAAAGACCCCTGATAAATAGGGATTGACAGGCTCAAAAAGCTATCGAAACCAGAAAATGATTATTTTTTACATTACATTACATAAAACAATAACTAAAATATCTGCTTAATATGCTCATTTAAAAATGTTAAAATTATACAAAGATTAATAATAAATTATTGTTTTGACTATTTGCAAGTGCCTGTAATAGGTTTATGTAACTAAAAATGATTTTTATTTTATTTATTTTTATTTATTTTATTCATTGACCATTGACATCTCCAAATAGCTAATCGCATTTTCGGGGATAAAATACATAAGACTAAAAACTAATTTTAAAAATAATTAATAATTCCAGTTCATAAAGCTGTATAAAGTAAATTTTACAAATTTAGGTTCCATATACACTAGCCTAGTCCGGTGGCATTTGTCGTTTTTTGTCGTTATTTTTTTTTGTCGTTAAAAAAGACAACTCCCGCACTAGGGAAATAAATCCCTGTGTCGCGGGGGACTTTACAAACATACATTTCACGGACACAAAGAACACCCAGACTCAGAACAATTATTTGTGGTTCACACAAATAATTGTCCCGGGTGGGAATCGAACCCAGAACACCAGGTCCCAGAAGCAACTACCGTAACCACTGAGCCGTCGGTGCAGTCAAGAACACAGACAGTAACAAACTAAAGACGAAAACCATCAATCGGTAACTTTAATTTATCAGTTCGTTTACGTTAATAACTGAACATGTCTCTTTAACAAACCTTGGCTTACGAGATATTGCCGTAATGACCACGCTTGGCAGGCGGTTTGGTGATCGCTGTAAGATGGCGAGTATCCTCGAGTTGATAGATGCTGCCCATCCCTCAGCTGTATGTCCCTCGTTTCTTATGACACCCATGGGAAGACATGGTCTTTTTTAAGCTAGAAACATTATATTTTTATGGGGTTTTTCTTTACCTGATTAAGTTCAAGAAACAGTTGTTTGCTGGGTCGGAGCACGGGGCTGTGGGAACACACTTTGCACCGCGGGTTGATGAGTTCTGTCGCGTTGATGAGTTTCCCGCACTTGTCGCACTGGTCGCCGCGAGCGTCCTCGTACAAGCAACCCGGGTGAGGACAGGTGCCTTCCACGAATCTGTAGAAAACATGATATTCTGATTTCTAATTTGATAACCAATAATAGAGATGATTTATACGGATACCTATTAGAATATCGAATATAAGAATCATTAACATCATCATCAGCCCGTATAACGTCCATTGCTGAACAAGGGCCTCCTCCCGTGGGGAAGGTTTTTTGCCATAGTCAACACGCTTGGAAGGCGGGTTGGTGACCGCAGTATCATGTTGTAATTCATAGAGGGAAAAACTGCTGCCCGGTCCCTGGTATACGTTATAGATGATGTTATAGCAATCGGGACCAACGGCTTAACGTACTAACCGAGGCACGGAAAGTCCCTCAACCAACCAAACCCGGAAAGAAAAAATCTTAGAATTTACACAAAGACTTCTTGTCCGGTGTGGAGATCGAACCTCCGACCAAGATTTAAAGCGAGCCAAATACCGCTACGCTACGGAGATTGTCAAAATCACTACATAGTACAAAACAAAGTCGCTTTTTCTGTCCCCATATCCCTATGTATGCTTAAATCTTTAAAACTACGCAACGGATTTTGATGCGTTTTTTTAATAGATAGAGGGATTCAAGAGGAAGGTTTATATGTATAATACATCAGCATTGTACCCGTGCGGAGCCGGGGCGGGTCGCTAGTAATATAATAAATTAATTCAATGTACAAGTATTTACCTGTCAGCCAGGAATCTGTCACACTTCTCACACAACAGCTGGTCCACGGACTGCGTGCTAATAAAACCGTTCTCTCGCAACTTCAAGAACAGCTTCTGTGAGATTCTGTCGACAAACATACAAATTCTATAGTATTTTTTTTCTATTAAATATAGGCTTACGTTTGACCATAATCTCGCTTGATGGAAGGCGATGATAAGGCCTAAGATGATACACGCTTGCCTAAAAAGTGTCTGTTCACTTTAGTTTTAAAGATGTCCAGATTATAGCGTTCCGGAAAAACTGACCCCGGCAGAGAATTTCATTCCTTAGCCGTCCGCATTATGAAAGAAGAAGCAAATCGCTTCGTGCGTATTGAAGAAATGTCTATAACATAAGGGTGAAACCGCTCGCCACGCCTAGTCGTCCGGTGATGGAAGGGTGAAGGGGGTATCAGGTTATGTAGAACCTCCGCACACTCCCCGAAATGTAACCGATAAAAAACCGATAGGCAGTCTACGTAGAGGCTCTGAATATTACTGGCACTTTAAAGTAACATGTCCAGACTGTATCATATTTAATACCAAATACAACTTTGGAGATATTAGTCGAAGTAATGCGGATCATTACCGATAGATGGCACTAACGTCCCCCTTGGAGACGTTTTATAAAGGGATTGATAAATTTCGACGTGAACGAAAAATACCGTTTATTTTCACGTTTACGCTGGGGCTCACAGTGAGCCTGCTCACATTCGGCGGCTGACAGTCAGTTTGGATTGAACAAGGCCTAAAGGTTAAAAAAAACTTACTCAGTTTGTTGCGGCGTGCTAGTTCTGCCAAAATAGTCAAATCCGATATCGAACCAGCGATACACCGCGTTGTGAATGTCGAAGTATTTGTCGCAGATCTGTCTGGGGGTCAAACCTTCTTCTATTGCCTGGAAATTTACAAAATATTTGAAAGAACCGGCCGAGTGTGTGTCGGACTTGCGCAGGTAGGGTTCCGCACCATTATTTATACAACACTAGCTGCCCCGCGCGGTTTTCCGCTTAGATTCCGTTCCCATATAAAGTTAAACTAAAAATATAGTCTAGGAAACTCACAAATGACGTGGCTTTCTATTGGTAAAAGAATTTTCAAAATCGATTCAGTAGATTCAGAGATTACTCCCAAAGAGTTCATATTCATGAGCACAATCACCACCCAAGAGGTGTTGCGTTATTTAATTAAAACGTTGTATAGTCCGGATTACTTATTTAATAAGAGAACCACCCTTACAACACGTGCTGAAATAAGGGAAAACATCCGCTCCACATGGGCTTGGGCATTGCAAAGCAATTCAATATTTTAGTTAGCGCGCCCACTGGGACATTTGCCTTGATGGCCGGGACACCGGGACCTGACGCTTGAAACCGGGACATGTCCCGGCGTACAGGGACGTATGGCAACCGTATACTAGCGGACTTTAAGCCACCTGTAGCCTTTGTTACTTGGGGATAATGTAGCATTTTAATGGTGAAAGAATTATCGAAATCCGTTCAGTAGTTTTTGATAAACTCAAAAACTAAACGAAACAAACATACAAAATACAAACTTTTCCTCTTAATATATATAATAATTTTACTGTACGTGTGTATGTCACTGAACTCCTCCTAAACGATTGGACCGATTTGAATGATTTTTTTTGTATGCGTTTGGATGGCGCCCTGGATGGTTTAGATTCACAAATCATATATAATATATATTAATATATTATCATGCAGGAAAACGTCTGTCGGGTCCGCTAGTATTAGTATAAATTACTATCTATACTAATATAAATAGTATAGTACGTTACCTTAGTTTCTGTAGCTGTGCCGTATTCATCTGTGCCTGATATGTACAACGTGTTGTAGCCACACAGTCGACAATACCTGAAAAGATTTTAACAATGTATAATAACAGTGATATGAAACATTTAACATGATATACATGTTGCAGCCATCTAGTTAAATCAGTAATTAAACGCCGACATTTAATGAAATGGCAACTAAACGAATAATTTTCAACGATTCAGGTGCACAACCGGTTTTGGGTGGATAAAAAAAATAACATAAACCTAAACCAATGGAGTTCAACGGGAAGTAGCAAAGTCTCGTTCAGGTGGCTGATGTAAAAAATAACAGAATTTAAATCACCTGTCTCATTTTACGTTAGCCAAACTCAAGGTTAGCAAAGTAAGTAATATTTACCTATCTTATTTAAAAAGAACAAAATATCTAGTGTTAATTACGCTAAAAATGTGTCTATATGCTGTAATGCTATTTTTGCACCGCCCTCCCGCCCGCAAAAATTATGAACATGCAGGAAGGAAAAATTCAATAACACAATCACCAGACGAAGACCCGACACGTGTTTCGCTCCTCCACGGAGCATGATCAGGGTGATGTTAACTACTCGGACGCTACTGCGCAAACGACCCGACCTAACGTTGAAGACTTCTCAGGCGCCGAGGAGTCGGTACCGGGGCATGGTGCCCCCTGACCGAGGTTTCAAACGCTGCCTGTAACTACAGGCAGGTAGTTGGGGTGGGTTCTACCCGTGGTCTAGTCCCTAGGGACTGGCATTGGTGGCCGCAATGTGTGGGCGCAGCTATCACGGGATAATGAAACCTCCTATATAGAACCGGCGCTCTTTATATAGAACCGGCACTGGACGAGTGACCGGTAAACAAGTTTTATTACATGTCATCCCCTCTATTCAGATCCTATACTGAGCATATAGACATATTTTTAGCAGTGGCGTAGCTATCGTAGGGCCAGGTGGTACAGTGCACCAGGGCCCCGGACCTCAAGGGGCCCCTATAACCTAAGCTTTGAAAAGAGCGGGTAGGCCAACTCGCTAGCTCTTGAAGCTATGCACCGGGGCCCTTGCCCACATAGCTACGCCACTGATTTTCATCGGAATTAACACTAGATATTATGTCTTTTTAAATTAGTTCAATATGGATTTCCGCAAAGTAACTGATTCTATTAATAATATTTACCTAGCGAACATGTCAGCGGACAGCACACATCCAATGATATTGCCCAGATGTGGTACATTATTGACGTAGGGGAGAGCTGATGTGATCAACATGTTCTTACGACCTTTCACTGGTAACCTGAAATCAAAATATATGTTAGATATAATGAAACACACAAGATAACCTTCGTAGCGTAGCGGTATTTGGCTCGCTTTATATCTCGGAGGTCGTGGGTTCGATCTCTACGCCGGACATTTCCCACCACCTTCCCATGGTCCCTCCAACCATCTTGGTTATATGGACCGAATCACGGGAGATGCGCGCGCTAATTGCTCTCGGCTCTTTCACCCCACGCCGGACAGGAAATCTTTATGTAAATTCGAAGATTTCTTTCGGGTATGGTTGGTTGAGGGACTACCCTCCGTGCTTCGGAAAGCGCGTTAAGCCGTTGATCCCGATTGTTATAACATCATCCTTACTAATATTATAAATGTGAAAGTAACTCTGTCTGTCTGTCTGTCTGTTACGCAATCACGCCTTAACTACTGAAGCGATTTAAATGAAATTTGGTACAGAAATAGTCTAGAGCCTGAGAAAGAACATAGGCTATATTTTATTATGAATTTCCCACGGGAACAGAAATTACGCGGGTGAAACCGCGCGCGGGAAGCTAGTCTGTAATAATCGTTAATCAAGGAACGGGCAGCAGCGTTTCCTTGTGTGGTACAACATAATACTGCGGTCACCAATTCACCTGCCAAGTGTGACTATGGCACATACCTTCCCTCGGGAGGAGGCCCATGTTCAGCGGTGGACATTATACGGGCTGATGATGATGATATTCTCTAATGTATATCACGTCTAATATAATATTAAAAGTTCTATAGGCTAGTTGACACATATGAAATTATGTTACAATGATGTTTATTTCTAAAAGTATTTGTCATATGGAACCTAAATATAATAATTTTTGTTCAAAAAACTTTAATATGTTTGTATAAACTCAATATGAAAATTATTTCTTTTGTCTATGTCTTAACTTCCGAAAACGCTATCAGCCATTTTGTGACGTCATACGTCTTGTTAAAAAACATGAACGCGATCCTTTACTATTACACTCTCTGAGTCATGACGTCATCGATCTCGAACACAGATAATGTATATAGACCAACATGGCTGACATCGTTTTCATCTATAAATGTCATGCCAATTTTAAAATATTTATTTTAGTTCTTTCTAGATCTCAAATAAATGCCATATTTTTTTCTTGAGTAAAACCATTCTTAACCATATAAAAATAATTTAAAAAAAGTGTCAACTAGCCTATTCAAATATGATTTTAAGTTAAGCCAGGACAACGTCTGTTCAAAGGGCCACTGTAAGTGTGGCCCAGGAGATCCCGCGGTACCATATTGGCCGCGGGTACCGTCGGGGGGCCGGATTGCTCATGCGTGCTCGGCACCAGCCAACGGCGGATCGAAGGAGTGTCCGGGGGGTTGTAGTGGTGTAGGGTCCTCTCCTCGTGGTATGAGTGTCGCATACCACGCTATGGAGAGGGCGAGTCCCACATATCCCACCGCCAGCGCGCGAACACGCTGCAGCGGTGGTGGGAATGAGCAAATGAAGATCCCCCGGAAAACAAAACAAAAAAAAAAGTTCCACGTCTGTCGTATTAATTTAACTTACACAATTTTTTCCTGTTTCAATGGTGGTTGTAGATTGGTGCGTCCGTTGAGCCAGTTGTCTTTAGCCGCCTCGATCTCATCAGCCGTAGGACCCAGGTCTGCTGCTGCACCGTCGTCAGGAGACCTGGGAAATACAATATTATAATATACTATCTTCCCCAGCGCAGTTTCACCGTCCACTTAGCTAGCTAGAGAAACCTGCAGGTTAGCTAGGCTAGGCTCCTCGCCGGACAGACCGAGGACCGCGTTGGCCCCCTGTCCCAATCCGATGATCCAGTGCCTGTAGTCCGTGCCAGTGATCACTCCCTCTGTTTTTTGAATATTATTATTGTTACAGTAATATTTCTCATAGCATTAGCGATGCCCTGAGCCGTGGTCCTAGCCCATTAAGGGTGCCCTCAGGCGTGTGTCACTTATACGTAAAAATATTGTTTAAAGACGTTTCTCTTTCTGTAGAGATAAATTATATTAAGATTTTGATTATAGAAATAATTATTGTTATTACTATACATATGACGTGACACTAGACTGACACACAGGTCATTAGCTAATCCGCAATAGATTTCAGTTGCGATATTTTGTATTTAATTATATTAATCATATTTAATTGTGTATAACTGACAAGTGCAAGTGTATGTAAATACCTAAGTGCTGAATAAATATCGTTTAATTCGTTTACCTGCGTAAATCCCGTTCCCGTGAGAATAGTGGAGCTTTCCAACGGTGAAAGAAATTTTAAAATCGGTCCACTTAATAGGGGGAGTAAGAAAGACTTAAGTTTTCACTTCCCTCCATTACAAAGCGGAGTACGTGCAGTAAAGCGTAGTACAAAAAAAGGACATTAAATATATAATAAATCATCAGTAGTCTTCAGGGGTAATTTACAATCAAGTAAATAAAAATATCAATGAAGAGATATTAAGAACGACAAATTTTAAAACACATAGAAACCAGAAGGGGTAAGATGACAGGACATCTAATCCGAAACGACCAGTTTATAACAAATATAATAGAAGGGAAGATAGAAGTAAGAAGAGGGAGAGGAAGACCAAGAAGTAAGTTTACTGACCAACTTAAAGAAAAATTCAAGTAGACAGTTATAAAGAAGTAAAGGAGATGGCTCTACAGCGGGATAGATGGAGAAAGCTACACAGACAAGGGCGAAGCACTTAAATTTTGGATGGATGGAAATAAAAATAAATATATTTACCCAATAGGCGACGCTAGGCTGGCGACTTGTGGAATACCAAGTACTGACGATGCTCCGAATGGACCTATCGAAGAACCGCCCCATTGCTTCACAGCTTCCTGAAAATATTAACTTAACTTATGTATTACTAGCTTCCCGCGCGCGGTTTCACCCGCGTAATTCCCGTTCCCGCGGGAACTTCATAATTAAATATAGCCTCTGTCACTCAGGGTGAATGCAGCTTACCAATGGTGAAAGTTTTGAAATCGGCACAACAGTTTTTCAGTTTATTCATTACAAACATACACACAAAAATACAAATCTTTCCTCTTTATAATATTAGTATAGACATAATATACATAAGTTAACCTGTTAACTTATTTATGTAATGATACACATTACTCGACAAATATTGGAGACTAGCTGCGCCCCGCGGTTTTACCCGCGTCACTCTGCTCCAGTGGGTCGGAGCGTGATGTTTTGTAGCCTATATGTTAATCCAGCGTATAACCTATCCCAGTGCAAAATTTCAGCCAAGCACGTTAAACCGTAGGTCCCGATTATTATAACATCATGTTTATAAACGAGTATCATGGAACGGGCAGCAGCGTTTCCTTGTTTACAACATAATACTGCGGTCACCAATCCGCCTGCCAAGCGTGGTGACAATGGCAAATACCCTCCCTCGGGAATAGGTCCATGTTCAGCAGTGGACGTTACACGGGCTGATGATGAGTAAAAAAGTAATATATTGCTTACTTGAATAGCCTTAGCTGCGGCTAACTGTTCAAACCACCGAACAATATTCTTGCACGGTTCAACGTACGTCTTGTTGAGATCATTGTTATAATATACGGGGTACAACGTACTCCATACTGATATGTCAGCCGCTGATAGTTTGTCCTGTAAAGAGAATAAATACCGAATATTAATTTAATATAGCAGGGTGCTCAATAAAACCCTAGGCTCGGCCTCGGGGAGTGGGACACATGGGCCCCGCTCCCTTCGAGGCTGACCCATGAGGAGTAGGGACGCCGCTACACTCCGGGCGTCCCTATAATTGGGCAAATGGGCCACTGTAAGTGTGGCTCAGGAGATCCCGCGCTACCTTATTAGCCGCGGGTGCCGTCGGGGGGCCGGATTGCTTATGCGTGCCCGGCCCCCGCCAGCGGCGGATCGAAGAAGTGTCCGGGGGGTTTTAGTGGTGTAGGGGACTCAACACGCGTCGCGTGACGTCAGGTCGCGTCGCGTTTTAACAATATGTTACCAAGTTAGGGGTGCCATTTATGTTTCGGCGCTAACCAGAACAAGGGTCAGAGCGGAGGGGGGGGGGGGAGATGAAACAATAACACGTCAAACAGAGCCGAAGGGGTTCTCCCATCGCAGTACGTAAGACAAACAGGAGCGCGTATTGCGAACGAAGCAGGGTTCTTATTCTTTTTGGTTAGCGCGCCCACCGGGACCATTGCATTGGCAGCCCTAGTTTAAGGGAAGTTATGTAAAACTGCTACTATAAAGATCGCGAACTTCCTTTTCGGACGTAAGTTGATCTATTATCTAGTAAGTTGATCAATTAACTAATAAGTTGATCAATTAACTAGTAAGTTGATCAATTAACTAGTAAGTTGATCAACTTACGATTCGTATTATTTTCTGGTGGCATATACATTTTATACTTACTCCGAGTATATACTGATGAGTAGACAGTAAGACGTCGACGTTATGTATCAATGCCTGCAGAGCTTGTTTCAAGTCCGAGGGGACAGTCTTGGCGTTGAGTGCGGCAGACACGGCGGGGTGGAGCCGCGTGGCTTCCCACTCCTGTATTTGTTGGCTGAAAGATTAATGTATCAGCTAGTTTACTTCCACATGCGCCTCCTCTTCAGACCTTGGCAAGCTAGGGTTGTTGAATGACATTGCCATAATCACCATGCTCGGAGGGCGTATTACGCAAAGAACTCACGGAGCGGTTTGCACCGGCGCCCGCCGCGGTCGTGGAACTGCGGGTTAATTTCTATTCTCACAAAACCGGTAATTTGCGCGGTCGCGGTTATGATCATCGCCCGCAAAACTTGGCGAGTGATGATCGCAAGACCGGTTACCCGCCGGTGCCGCGGGACCCGCTAAAAACCGCGCGCGCCGCGGGTTTAAAACGCGTCGTGAAATGTGCTCTTAATTTTTGAATATAAATCTATATCCTACCGTTGCGCCGTCTAGTACCGAGTAACGAAACGTTACACACGAATGAATTTCGTTACTCGCATCTTTAGTATATTCGGTACCTATACAATGTAGGTTAGAGCTGTAGCAAACCGTATGTATTCGTTACTGAGTAACGGGTGCGCCTCCTAGTGGTGAATTAAATAATGAATTTCGTTACTCGCATCTTTCGTATAGTCGGTACCTATACAATGTAGGTATCCAATATACGAAAATGCGAGTACCGTTGATGCGTTTATTGAAACGTTTGCTGGTTGATCGTATGTTTTACGTACTTGCACGCTTATTCGGTGTATTTTTTGAAAACGTTCGTAATAAGGAACGATGTCCGTTAATTAAATAAAGTATAATTTGGAAATAATTCGTTAAAGTCTTTTACTGTTTATACAAAGGTATTGTATGTGTATACAACGTTTGAAATTGTAACAGAAACTAAGTAAGAAAGTATTTTTGTCAAATTACAAATACAAAAAAAAATATACTAAAATGCGAAAAATATGCTCTAATATAATAATGCTCTAATCCGTCCAGTAGTTCCCGTGATTAGAGCATTGCGCGTTAAACAAACAAAAAGCTCTTCAGATTTATCTATTTGTATAAGATAAGATAAGCATCCTTACCACTGTCCGTTCTCCGACAAATCCAGAACGGGGAACAGATACTCCGCCGCTGCATTACTGGAGAAGAAGCTTAGATTCTCCGCAACTTCCAACAGCGGCAACTGTCGCGGCCCTGTGAATACATCGTCTGTAAACACAGACGGAATTCAGTGACCATCCCAGGGTTAGTGCATGCGGAGAACATGGAGAATATGAGGCAACATGGAGAATACGAGGCAATATGGTGAACATAAGGCAACATGAACTAGCGTGTGCATCTATCCTGAGGCGATAGAAACTAACGTTCTGAGAATATAGTGATATGGCTTACTGGTAATGATAAATAAAATGACTGGTAAATAATAAGGTCACAGAGTTGTCACCTTTCTTCATTCGCCAGTTATATATTTTTATAGCTTAAATTATGAATGAAATTGAGTTGTGGCAAACACTTCGTCTGTTAACACAAACGGCATTGACCATCCCAATGTTAGTGCATGCAGCGAATATAAGGTGACATGAAGAAAACAAAACAAAGTGTATGTTTAAATAAAAAGAATGACAAATATATAAATTGTAGGTGAAGTGCTTTTAAAAACAGACAGCAATCAGTGTCAGTATAACCTCATGCGGAGAATATGGAGAATATAAGCCATAAACCTACAAGCTGAGAACAGACAGACACTACAGTGGTTGTATCAAGCTAGAGGCTATAATCTTGGCTGATCTATTTACTTAAGTACATTCATCATTATCATCAGCCCGTACAATGTCCGCTGCTGTACATGGGCCTCCTCCCGAAGGAGGGGTTTGCCATAGTCACCACGCTTGACAGGCGGATTGGTGACCGCACTATTATGTTGTAATACACAGGGAAACGCTGCTGCCCATTCCCTGGTATACGCTTTTAATAGATGATGTTATAACAATCGGGACCAATGGCTTTCTGAGGCACAGAGGGTAGTCCCTCAACCAACCAGACCCGGAAAGAAATCTTAGAATTTACACAAAGATTTCTTGTCGCTATTGAGGTTGTAAGTAAATACAGCATAAGCTTAATGCTTTAGGCATGAATACTGATGCCTTACATATAAATAGAATTAATAAATCAGATATGGAGAAGATAAGGCAACATGGAGAAATATTTGCATGGCAAAATTGGTAGATATGAGCATTCAGATTACAGTGCTTCTATTTTTTTTTTTTTTTTTTTTTATATTATCCGCAATCAGTCTTGAGACTATAATCGGATGTGTTGGATTTTATTATGGCAATTACAGTGCTGCTATAAAAAATGTTAAATACATGCAACAATAGTGGTGATTGTATAAAACTGTAACTAAATTAAAGTTTGCCTATGGCAGTGAATGATTGGGGTCTGCGGTATATTAGAATACCAAATAAATATGTTTTCAAAATCACATCAGAGCAAAAGTTTGTAATTTTGTATCGAATAAACTCAAAAACTACAGAACGGATTTTGATAATTCTTTCACCATTAGAATGCTATGTTATCCCTGAGTAACATAGGCTATAAAAGTCCACCCATGCGAAGCCAGGGTCGGGCGCTAATTTACACTAATATTATAAAGAGGAAAGATTTGATTGTTTGAATTGAATACGCTCTGAAACAACTGGTCCGATTAAAAAAAACCTTTCACCGTTGGAAAGCTACACTATCCTCGGATAACATGGGTTATATTTAATTATGAAGTTCCCTTGCGAATGGGAGTTAAGCGGGTGAAACCACACATACATAATTTCCTTTCATTGGATGCATAACACAGAACAAAATCAACTGGACTTTTCAATTAAGTCCAGCATAAATAAGTAAAATTTTCATTTTATTTGTACGTCGGATTGATATAACAATTAACTGTATTTTTTTTGTTTTTTTTTATGTAGCTATTTAAATGATTAAAATCTGTTTTGTACCATCACGTTCTACTCCTATGTTTAATGCTTGCTATGGCAGCCTCTAATTAAGGCTACACTATAAAATGTTAGAATCATTTGTGTATTTAATGTCTTTTTTCAAATAAATTCAATAAATAAAAAAATAATGCTGCACTTATTTTTTATGAAATACTAAAGGCAGACAACATATTTATTAAAAATAAATGTTTTATATTATGGTGTCATGTCTCTGTTTTATTGTCAATGTCTGATCTATGTTGTGATTTGGCTACCAAATAATTGTAATAATATAGTAATTCATTCTCAATTTTTCTATTCCACTTTGTTTTTAAATACAGTCCTCTCACTCACTCACACCAATTAAATACCTATCATAATTAAAATTTTATTGGAAATTCTTGTAAGTAATACTGAAGTGATTCACTTTAAGAAATAATAACAAATTTGGTAATGCTTAAACCATATATTTTAGTAACAATTAACTAATATATTACCCAGTAAACATGCATTCAAATATTATGGTGATTTATAAATATATCAAAAAATCAAATATTTGCATTTAAATGTAAGTATAAATGATGCAATATAACTATATAATTGATTAATCATCAAGATTTTAAGAAGCAGACTAAACGCATTTAACTCGCAAAAAATTGAATTAAATGTGATATGTGTAACGTCAATTAAAATTTATCACTGAAAAACATGTACAGTGCCTAACTACAGGAGGATAGGACGCTGCATGCATTAGTTTCATACAGTTTTCTTTAATAAGGAAAATTCGAAGTACCTTCGAAAGATGCGTCAACCAAAACGACTTTCTTCCCTGCTAAATGTGCCGCAATAAGCAGCTTCAGTGTAGAGGTGTTATTCTTATTAGTATAGATCTTCATTTTAATACAATTTTCAGTCTTAAACGTAATTATAAATTAAAAACAATTTTCCATAACCTATGAATATAACCAGCTGGCAGAAAAGTTATGTTATAATGATATTGATTGAGGTTCTTAAACATAGATCATTTTGTTCTCTTACTAGTTTCTAATAAGATATGAAAGAAAACTAACAATGAATGCTTCATTTATGCACTCTGACAGGGTTGGAACGTATGTATACACGTCGGAAAAAGTGACAACTTTATTTTTTTTGATTGATTGTAGATCTGGATTACCTTAGTATTTTGAGTAAGAAACAAAACTTCAAAAAGTCATGTCAATGTGATGTCATTGTGTCGATACTTAGGTTTTAACCGTTCCCCGTTCCTTACAATCGGTTTGGTTACGGAGCAATGTTTTCAATTTTATGACTTATTAATATATATTTATTTAAATTTATATTCAATGAAATTTTATATAAATTTATTGAATGATACCATTCAATAAATTTCATAAATATGAAAAAAAGTAAGTAAAGTAAGTTAAAAATGAAGCTTCACTGTAAAAACAGATTATTATTATTAATAAATCATTAAATTGTCATTAGACTAATCAGAAGTACAATCATTATTTTAAAGACAGAATTTTACCTTTTTATTTTATAAGTAAAAAATACTGAAACGTAAATGAATGAAGTCAAAATGTATCAGCAGTATCTGAATAACGACTACAATAATTAGTGTACATTACATACATTATTTTAATAAGTAATAATTATACATATAAACCTTCCTCTTGAATCCCTTTATCTATAAAAAAATAACGCATCAAAATCCGTTGCTTAGTTTTAAAGATTTAAGCATACATAGGGCCATAGGGACATAGGAACAGAGAAAGTGACTTTATTTTATACTACGTAGTGATGATGGTACATATTGTAAGCCATCCTAAAAAGATTCTTGGAGGGATTACGCGCACACTAGCGCCATGGTAGCTACACGAAAAGTCTTACGTTCTCAAAAGTCTAAAGCAATATGATTCAAGACCTCGGCTAAAAAAGTAATCGTAGAATAGAAACTAGAAATACTGAAATACAACAAAGCTGAAATTTGAAATGAAACTGGCTCTAACGGTATAAAATCTTTCATACCTACATATTGTATTAATTAAATTTGTTTATTTAATCTATTTAACATGCGTTGCAGTGTATTAACGTGTAGAAGCTATACCGAACAAAAACAGGATAACTTAACTTTTGACAGGTAAGTAAATAATTTTATGTTATGCATTATTACTAGCTGCCTCGCGCAGTTTCACCCGCTTATATGCCGTTCCCGTGGGTACATCATGTTTTAATATAGTTAATGTATTAGCCTATGTTAGTCCTGGATATGCCTGCCGTGTGTTTCCGTCTTGCCGTGTGGTTTCCGGCTTAGAATAGACCACCCCATGTCCTCCCATGGGTGTCGTAAAAGGCGACTAAGGTACATATGGCTGATGGATGGGCAGCAGCATCTATTAGCTCAAGGTTTTCATCTTACTCACTAATCCATCTGCCAAGCGTGGTGATTATAGCAATATCCCTCAACGATCCTGGCTTGCCAAGGTCTGTTAAGAGGAGGCCCATGTTCAGCAGTGGACGTGAACGGGCTGATGATGATGATGATGATGATGAGTCCTGAATATCGCATCTATCTAATGGTGAAAGAATATTCAAAATCGGATCTCACAGATTATCTCTACTATGTCCCACTGGGCAACTAAGGGTCAGTGGGGGTAGACTTAGGGGCGGATTTTTAGGAGTTGGAGTATACGCTTAAGCATATTGCAATATCCCTCAACGATCATGGCTTGCCAAGGTATGTTAAGAGGAGGCCCATGTTCAGTGGTGGACGTAAATCGGCTATTGATGATGATGATGATAGATTGCAATAATAATAATTAGAAAAATGAACACTAGTTTTGTTGGCTTATAGATTTCCAAGGGATCCCAAGTATCGAGGGTTGTGGGTGTTAGCAATGTCAAAGTCAAAATTTCTTTATTCATATAGACACAATTCAAAAAATTTAATCTTGTTCTTATGATGCGTCCAATGGGTCGCAAGAACTGGGAAGCAAATGTTTGATTATAACGGAGCATCATACAGTAATTAAGGCAGGGTCTATACTGGCTCTCTGTTTGTCAGTAAGTGATATTTTGTATATATTTAATTGTAATAATATTTAAATAGCCACAGATCCAAAGATCTTTGTCAGATGAAAAATTTCTGTATGCATCTCCCCCTTCATTATCCCGAACCTTAGTTTACAAAGAACCATCCAATGCCCTCTTACATCCTTTCTAATTATAAAATAAATTGATTGAAATTGGTTGGCGTAATATGAATTCGTTCATTTGTCACGCACATTCTTAATGTGAATTAGATAATGGATTTGTGGTCCCAAGATGGTAAAACCTTTTGAGCTGGTAGTTGCTGCTTCCCATCCATCAGCTGTTTGCCCTTAATCGCCTCTTACAACACCCATAGGAAGACATGGGGTGGTCTATTCTAAGCCAGAACCACTACATATTTTCCTGTAGTCTTCGTATTTGGCGTCTGAGGGACATACATTTGATGGATGGGCAACACCATCCGTTAGCTCAAATATACTCCCTATCTACTACGATCATCAATCTGACTGCCGAGTGTAGTGATTATGGCAGTATCCCTCAAAGACCCTGGATTGCCAAGGTCTGTTAAAGAGGAGGCCTATGTTCAGCAGTGGACGTTTCCAAGAGCAACCCATTCAGTTTTTCTCTTTCTTGTTTAAAAAATCGAAAAATGTGTTTTCTTACAGGCGCAATGATTAGCTGTTCAATGTGGGCCGAGAAGATTTACTATTGAAAACAAAATTAAAAAGTTACATCGTATACGAAGAGCAGTTTGACGTTTCTGCTATGAAAATCATCAAGAAGCTACTTCCAGAAGCCTACAGACGTAGCTTCTTGATGTGGGCCATGCCCACACAGAAACTGCCTGCTAGAACACATAAGGAAGCACCACAAGTTAAAAATTCTAAGCCAGGAACCAACAAACATGTTTCAAATGGAGTTAGTATCAAAACCACTCCGGGTTATATTGTTCTAGAAGGTCTTAAATGTACCAAAAGAAGTTTAAATAATGAAAGAAATGGAAATTACTCAGAAACAACAGAATCTGAAACGGAAATACAAAAGCCTAGGAGAAAGAAAAAGAAACAAGAACCGACTTATAAATATGAATCAGGTATGCATAAACCCGTATAATGTCCACTGCTGAACATGTGTCTCCTCCAAAGGGAAGGTTTTGCACCACGCTTTGCAGGTGGATTGGTGACCGCAGTATTATATCGTAATACACTGGTATTGCTTATGTAATAGATGATGTCAGAACAATCGTAACCAACGGCTTACCATTTTTATTTTTTTAAGTTTTTGCATACTACCCTCGGCTACAGTCGCGCCTCTCCAAAGTCATATATACTAATATTATAAAGCTGAACAGTTTGTTTGTTTGTTGTTAATGATCGAAGTTCCTTCGGGAACGGGATTTATGCGGGTGAAACCGTTCCCGTGAGATAACTAAGAACATAGATTTCTAATGGTGAAAGATTGTTTGTAAACAGTTCAGTAGCTCCTGAGCTTATTAAATGCAAACAAACAATCAAATTTTTCCTCATTTTAATATAAGTATAGATTTCAAAACGATTAAATTACTTAACATACGTATTACATACTTAAGGTACCTTTGTTACCTATACTAATCTGCCAATCTCAGAAACTACTGGTAATATTTGAAAAATTCTTTCAGTGTTAGATAGCCCATTTATTGAGAAAGGCTATATTTTATTATGAAGTTCCTACGGGAACGTGAGTTATGCTGGTGAATCCGCGCGCGGAAGCTTGTTGTTTAATATACATATTCTTTGTTACAGAAACTTCAGCATCGGATGATTTGGACTCATATGGCTCATCAAATTCATCATACCTACTGCTAGTAACTCTTAAACAAAAACACAAAGTAGAAATAAAACATGAACCGTATTATGACGAATACACAACTAACATACTACCACAAGACCACACGTATTCATTACCATATGAATTCAATGAAGTAATAAGTGATATAGTTATAAGTAAAATTAAAACAGAAGAAGATTTTAGCGACACGGAATTGACATCAAGTTTGTATAATAACGTTGAAGATAATGATAAAGAAATGCATGCATCAAAACAGTCTCAAAAATGTTCTGAATGTGTAATGTCTAATGTCAATATTAAAAATTATCATAATTCAGATAATGCTAGACTTAAAAATGACCAGATTTTAAATACAGCTAGACTCAAAAATGATAATAATTCAGATAATGTTAGAATTAAAAAAAAACAAATTACGTAATGTTGGATTAAAAAATGACCATAGCTCAGATAATGATAATCTAAAAATGAACATAATGCAGATACTGCTAGACTTAAAAATGAAAATAATTTAGATAATGCTAGACTTGAAAATGAAAATAATTTAGGCAGATTACCTTCGAAACGCACTATAGTGTAAATATATATCTGACAAATACTAAAAAAAGTGATACGAATGTCAATAGTAAAACTAGTTTATTTATTTAATTCGACTGTTGAACTTGTATTAAAACCAGAAGATATTACAAAAGACGAAGATGATATAAATATTGAATAACTTAAAAAGTATATATACAGGGTGTTAGGGTTAACACCGTTATCGTTGAAACCAGTGGTTTGGTTTCACTTACAGAACGCAAATAAAAGAAAAAAAAAACTTTTTTTTTTCTCAAAATTTAAAAAATATTCTTTCCGACACCGTCCGTAAATTCATGGATACTATGCGCCCGAGTTACGTAATCACTGCAAAGGGCGCTGACCTGCGGCACTGGCAGTCCGTTTTAACTACCTACATTTCAATAAAAACACAATATTACACATAACCTGTGATGTCGCTTCATACTTTTCCTGGCTTAGGACAGGCAAAAATACCTACCTTGTGTTGCGTGACGAGTCCAAATGTAAGTTAGATTTAACAACAAAGAAAATGAACAAAAACAAAAACCATTATCACATTTTTGCCGGCACGGTGAACTGACCTGAACTGGTGTAGATACGTAACTTCGGAGTAGCCGCCACCATCGTTTCTCGGTTTGGCACAGGTTGTCCAGGGAATAACTCTGCGTACATTCTTCGAGCCTCGTTCAGGTTATCACCAGCAGTGGCGTAAACCCGATTCATATCGGTCCACTGTACGTTTGTGTACGACATAATCACTACACACTATTGAGCACGCGGGCGGCGTCGCGGGTGCTGCGCTGCGCTGTGGGCACGAGACTGAGGGCGTCTGAGTGGTGTGGAGGGGGTGGGCGCGCGCGGCTTGCGTTCGAGCGCTCCGTCCTCTTTGCCAATGCGTATAGGATGACATAATTTTGAGGAAAAATTGAGAATTTACTTTTTTTAAAAATGTTTTTTTTTATTCATAGCATATCGTCGCTTATATTACAACACCGCGAACATGCATTTTTTCCGTTTTTTAACTTTGAATGTCATTGGATAGAGAAAAAAAACACGCGTTAATTCCACCAATCACGTTTAGGGGAACTGACCAATCACAGGACAGAATTCAAAATTTGTATCACCGCGAATTCCCGTGATTGGCTAGTTTGGCATAAACACCGCGAATATGCATCAGTCGCCATACATTCTTCGCGGTGGAAGTTTAGGTAAGTGTATTTTTATTGTTTTGGTTAGATTTAATGAACGATTTGGAAATAGAAGTACTTTGTATGTTGTACATAATATGTTTGTTATGAAGTGGTATAGTATTAAATGTACTGATTTAGCGGTTTTGTAGTGCAAAATAACAGTACAGTCATGGTCTCTCGTTACGCGGTGTTACATTGCTACTTTTTTTCATATTCGCGGTGTTTCCAGGTTTGACTACGGCTGACTGAAAGACACGAAAATGAGTAGTGAATTAGACACGTCGTCTACTTATGCTGAGGACGACTTTGAGATTGAGGAGTTGTGTAAACTTGCAAAAGTTAAATATAAGCAGTCAATAAAACGCCATGAAGCCACTCCTTTACCAAGCAGTTCACAGGACATAAAGACTACCAGCCAGTTTTCAACTAATCATCAAGAAAACAACCTGCAAGTAGTCACAGATGATGCCTATCACAGCGAGATTATCAAAGTGAATAGCATGGAAATGACGGGTGATTTTATCGTTGTCGAGCCTACAAAGGAAAACGGACTTGTTTCAAACTGCCAAAAGAATATCGTTCTTCTAGAGGAGCCAGCCCCTAGTTTCAGCAACCCGAAACAAACATCTAAGATAACTATACTAGAGGACATCCTACTACCATCTGAAAAAATATTTCATGGCGAATTCCAAAGTAAAAGAAAAAGACAAAATAAAGCGAATAAAACTTCAAAGAACTGGCAAAGGGAATTAAATAAGAAATTGAGAGAAGAAGGAAAGTCTTATTTGGGCTACAGGCGCGATAGAAAAGTTGATCAGTACAATCCAAATTTTAAAGTTTTACATGACACTATTAAACCAGCTAAAGATATGGGACCTCGCTGCGAATCTGCAACTTGCCAAAAATCTAAGCTCCGAGGATGTTATGAAATTACTAAGCAGGAGCGGCGGAGTATTTTTGATAATTTTTGGAAAACAATGAGCTGGGAACAGAGACGTCAATTCGTATGTTCAAGTGTTACTTTAGCACCCTGTAAAAGGAAGGTAACAAAAAATGAAACTTCTAGAAAAGGCGAGACCAAGTCCTACTTCTTACCTGTGTCCAGAAATTCAAATGTTACGAAAGTGCAAGTTTGCCGAGGAATGTTTCTTCGCACCTTAGGATTATCGGAGTGGTTCATTAGGTACTGGCTGAATAAAACTAGACAATCAAACGGCATAGCGCCGAAGTCGGAAACTTCGCTGCAAAGACGAACATCGCCGAAAAAGAAAGAGCAGTCACAAACCTTAAAAGCCTTCTTTGACAAATTGCCTAAGTTGCCATCACACTATTGTCGACAGACATCTAGTCGACTTTACCTGGAACCTACGTTTACCAATATTTCCGAACTTTACGAGGCCTACAAACACGACTGCCAGGAAAAAGATGAAGCATTCTTATGTCGTCGCACTTTTGACAACGAGTTTCTCAGAAGTAACCTTAGTTTATATAAACCAAAGAAGGATCAGTGTGATTTCTGTTGCTCGTATAAAGTGGGTAACGTAACAGAACAGGCTTGGAAGGAACACGTTGACCGCAAAGACCGGGCCAGAGCGGAAAAATCTGCCGATAAAAGTTTGGCTATTGGAGGAACCTGTCATGTTTTGACACAAGATGTCCAGGCAGTGAAGATGGCTCCCAGTCTACAAGCGAGTGCTTTTTACTTCAAGACCAAATTATGTGTTCACAATTTCACTACCTATAACTTAGCTAACCACAATGTAAAATGTTATTGGTTTGACGAAAGTAACGGAGGTCTTGAAGCTTCAGTGTTTGCTTCTTGCATTGTGGATACAATTTTGCGACTATTGAGTGACAAAAAACTTCCTGTGATATTGTACTCTGATGGGTGTTGTGCTCAAAACAGAAATAGCTGCCTCAGTAATGCTTTACTAAGAGTAGCGATAGAACAAAACGTAGAGATCACTCAAAAGTTTTTAGTCAAGGGCCATACTCAAATGGAGTGCGACTCAGTACATAGCTCGATAGAGTCGAAACTTAAGGGTCAAGAAATTTGACAAAAGGGTCAAAATATTCGGCGCTCACTAAGATTGCAAGAGTTCACCCAAAACCTTACGAATCTATTTTCTTGGATTATAGATTTTTTACCGATTTTTCAAAGCCTCAAGACCAAATCTACAAGTCCATAAGACCAGGCAGAAAGGCTGGAGATCCAACGGTTACTGATATCAGTGTACTTATTTACAAACCCGATGGAACCATTTGGTACAAATTGAATTTCGATGAAGATCCAAAAGTATTGCCGCAGCGTTCAAAATTACCCAAAAATACAATCAACAGCTTACCGAAATTGTATGAAAACCGTTTACCAGTCGCTGAACGAAAGTGGCAGCATTTACAAGAGCTGAAGAGTGTAATACCTAGCGATTGCCATAATTTTTATGACTCTTTACCTCACTAGTTGTTATTTTTTAGATTTGGAACTTCGTACCTAAAAACCTATTTTTATTTAAGTTTTTTTAACTGTGTTATTTTTAATTATGTTCGGAGATGTTTTTGGTTTATAATTTCATTTTTTAACTTTGTTACCTACTTTATAAATAATTTATTTTAAGTTATTAAGACTGTTAAAACAGTCCTTGTTCCTACAGTAAATACCACCTATATGCTAGATTGTGCCATATATATGATGGCAACAGCGCCAATGTGACATATTTAATTAATTGATAAGGATATCACTATTTTGTGCTTTTAATTTTTTGCAGAATATCTAATAAATAATTCTTAGTATGTAAGTTGGTTTTTATTTATTGTTAATTAAATATTATACAGTTTTTTGTTTCCCCTGTAAAGTTGAAAAAAGTCATATTCGCGGTGTTGTAGTATAAGCGACGATATGCGTTCTATAAGTGTTACCCTTACTAAGTTACCCTAACACCCTGTTAATTTTAATAGTATTCTTTATTTGATTTGACTAGATAGTCAAATCAACCATTCAATGAACGGCCAGCCTGTCAATCAAACGCCAACATTTAATTAAATGCCTTTTTTTGTTTAACGTGAGTTAGGAGATGGACGTGGGCAAAGGGGTTTTTTAAAAAGAGAACGAGAGGTGTTCACTGCTTGAGGAGCTGACTGCAACTAACTTTATGACCTTATAAAATAAATTACATTGCGTTATAACAATGGGTCGTTTCGAATCGAGCATGTGAAAGAAAATTCGGTGATACCATTTCTTACTTCATATTTGGATTCTATAAAATCCAAGCATGGAATCCAAAATATCCACCCCTCCCATATATTTATTGTAAATTTCAACCGCTTTTGGGCGAGTAACGTCTATTCTAGCCTTTTTTTTGTTTTGAATATCTCTGAACGGTTGACTCGGGATTCTTGCCAACGTATGAAGAGCACAGATTGACAACTTTGTTATCTACCCATGTAGTTACACTGAGCTTCACATCATCGACTTCGGTACATTTTTCCATAGAATAACCTCTGCCACGTTTTAAAAGCTCTTTTGTGCTTGGTAAATTAATATCTTTTGCACTGTTCAACTGAATAGTTCCTAATGGTAGAACACCATTTTTATGCAAAAATGCCATTAGGGGTAGGCTTGTGTACCAGTTATCTATAAAAAGTATATGATTCAAATTTTTTGGAACTGTATCTTTCAATCTAGTTACCACATTGCCGGTCGCGCCAAGATCAGGGCAATTTTCCTGAAAATCAGTTCTATGTTTTCCCGTAAATAAATCGAAAGCATAGCTGAATCCAGAGGCTCCACTTAAAACAAAATTAAAATTATGAGAGACACACATACCAGATGATTTTGACTTCGTGGGTATCATTTGTTCATCGACGGCCAGATGCTCTTCTTTGGGAATTTTTATTAATTGACTTCTCAAAATTTTAACCCTTAATAGGGCGGAGGAAAGAATGATTGAAAAACTAGGTTATGTGGTATTATTTATACGTTTATTGGGACCTTTTTTAACATCATTTATGAAAATCTAAAAATATATAATCACAAGTACGCGAATTTTCGGTGGTAATTATTTTACCATTGCCCGTTTACGTTAAGGTGCTAGTGGTAATTATTTGACCTTAGCCCGTTAAGGTACTAGAAGTAGAGCTGCTACAATCCATAGCCTCTTCTTCTGTAGCAATATGAAAGCTTTTGAAGCATGGTGTGGCACATAAAGCTACTTTGCAGACATCGCAAATGATTCTTGATCGTTTTTGAGTATTTTTCGTGCTGCAAAATCGGCATCTAGTAAATTTTCCTTGGTCTTGTGGGTAGTGAGGTATAGAAGAGCGTCTGATTTCAGCCGGTACCCCGAAATTTCCACCTTGCTTGTTCCTGAAAATAATACTAGTGGTTCTTTTTTTCCCTGTGAATCCATCTATAAGACTGCGAGCCAAACGAAGTCGGAAATCTCGATGTGTGTGAACCGATTGCTTGTGAATTTGTATGTAAGCTATGTACGCGTTGATGATAGCTGCATCAAACATGAAATAAAATAGGCGTAACCAGTTGCGCCTCGATTTTCGGCCGATTGGATACGAGGCACGAAAGTGATCAAAATGATCCACACCTCCCATGTTCACAGTATATTGCGCAATAGCAGTTGGGATGGTAATATCTTTTTTAGAGCCATCCTTCTGTGTTCGTTTGATCGTAGACACCGATTTTGGGTTGTGTGCTGTTGTCAAAATGTTCACCAGTTGAGTATCCATCCACTGTATAGCAGAAACGGGAGCTTTGGTTTTATACATGAACTCGTGCTTTTCAAGTTTTTCCTTCTTGAGTTTATTTTTGGGCAACAACTTTTCTGGTAAGCCTTTTCGGTTCAATCGCACGGTACCAACGGCATATATTCCTTTCTTTATCAGCAAATCTGTCATTAGAGGAATGCCAGTAAAGAAGTTGTCGAAAGCTACTAGAGTATTGCGTGGAACACCTTGACATAGTTTCATCACGACATTATACCCTAAGCCTTCCTCACTTGATGCATTTTCATCTGCTTTGCCGATATAGATATCAAAGACATACATGTACCCGGTCTTAGCGTCACATCGGGCCCATACCTTATAACCTCTTTTTATAGGTTTCTTCGGCATATACTGTTTGAGTGTGCTTTTACCTTTAAACTTTACCATGCTTTCGTCCACCGATTGATTGCTTGATTGTGAACATTGGGTCTGGAATACTTCGTTTAGTCTTGTTATCATAGGACGTATTTTATAAAGCTTATCATGATCCGGCGTATCTCTTGCGGGTTCTTTAGTATTATCATTTAAGTGAATGTTTTCAGTCAGTTTTTTGAACCTCTTTTGAGTGAAAGTTTGGGCAATATCAGGATTTCTATAAAAAGTATCAGTTGACCAATATAGATTTACATCAGGTAAGGGGTGAAGACCCATCATGATCAAGATACCAAGATATGCACGCATTTCAGCTTCAAATGTTGGAATCCAGTGAAGCGCTTGCCTTTGTGCCGCATAAATATTTGTTTGTTCTACCAGCAACTCTACGAGATCACGAGGGAAAAAATTGTCAAAATATTCAATAGGCTGTGTTTTATGAGTGACGCTCATGTTTACAGTCAGCCGTTTATCAAACTTTGGTATGCTATGTTTTGAAACCTTATCAGACCAGATTTGTGCTACACGAATGGGCCTACTTTCTATGTTTGTGCTCGGCGTTTCATTAGGCACTATGTCAGACTGAGCCGGAGTCGGGTGGTTCGATTCAGAAAGAGCGCCAAAAGAGACGTCGAAATCATTTTCATTACGCGTACTTACTTCCCTCACCGGTTCTTCAGTCACTGCTGATTCAACGCTTTCTAAATATTCTACCGAAACACGTGGCCCGGGAGGGTCTTGAACATTTTCTAATCCTCTCATCTCCAACATAGGCTCTTCCCCAAATATCCTTGATAGACCTCGCGAAATTTCATCGTCGTAATCCAGTACGCAATCGCCCAAAAGTGGTTCTTCTGAAACACTTTCGTCGCTACTTTCAATCGCGGAGAGATCATCGTCGAGAATACTGGCTATAATACTGTCAGATAACTGCTTTTTGTTCGACATTCTCCTGAAATAACAAATACGCTAATGGGTAACGGTAACTATATTACCACCAAAAACTACAAAGTTTTCGTAACCAGGCAATGGTAAGAGTTTTACCACCGAGTTTACGACAATTTTCTAATTAGTACAAGTTTCACTTCAAAAATTATTCTACAAGTCATGCAGTATAATATAATCAATTTTCCTATCAAATATCACAAAACCACTTACCGGAATCTTGTTAAAACAAAATTTCAATTGAATGGCGCCAAACACCTCAGAGTTTCAAAATTCTTCGATATTTGTTTTTGAATGTTGATAGTTTGCAAACTTTGACAGTTAGCTTAGTTGCCAGTACTAATAAAAGTTTTAAGGATATTCCCACATAAAAAATATCGTATTTATGAAAGTGTAAAAAGAACTACTCTTGCTCTATGGTCAAAAATCTGAGGTGGTAAACAATTGTCCTTTGCCCTATTAAGGGTTAAGCGAAGGTCTAAGTTTTTAAAGTCTGTCAAAATTTGGATCGTTTTGCTTAAGTTCACTGTTTTTATTGAAAAAGTGTAAAATCGTTTATCTCTTCAAATTTGTTACAAGTCATAGTAGAAGCTACTTTTTCAATATAAGTTCCTTCTCTCCAGTAGTGACGTGTAGAAGGTAGTTGTACTACATACATGTAAATTACAGTGCCTATAAATTTACTGATGTCATCTCTAGTCACTGAATCTGCTTTTTCAGGCTGAATTTTTTCTGCATACAATCTGCTTTGTTCGTGGATGAGATTTAAAGCCTCTGTAGGAAACAGTAGCTTAAAAAAATTCATCGGCGTCTCCAATTGTAAAATTTCGTCACAACCCAAAAATGATATATCCTGGCTCTCTTATTCAATAGAATCTTCAGTCCATAATAACTTTGATCGCTTATGAACCTTTGCTCGTTTTTCTTTACGAATATCATTTTCTTTAGATTCCTAGGCCAGTTCAAACATTTCATTGATATTTTCGTATAATTCCTCTGTATTTTCCGGTTCAGTTTCTTGCAAATATATGACTTTACTCTCCATTACTTCTGAATCAGATTCCGAGTCAGTTACTGGAATCGTTTGCTTTGGTTATTGATATTCATCGTCATCTGATAGGTTTTCATCATCAGAGTCCTCGGGAAGAGCTAAAACACGATTATTTATTCTGGTACCTGTAATATGTGTTATATAAAGTAAAAAATACAAATAGCTAAATTACACAAAAAAAATTAAAGTGGTCAGTTATGACAACATCTTATTATGATGTACCAAGTACACATTTTTCCATATTTGTCCGAATGAATTTACCGTTAGCGCATCGTGTTCCAAAACAGGAACAGAGTTTATGGATGTGTTATGCCATAAAATTTCCTGGGATCCATTTTTCTTTTGTTTAAAACGCGTATTATATTTTTATTTGAATAATAACTTATAAAAATCACCATCTCAACAGATTTTCCGGACAAAATGCCCGACAGACGAGTTCTGACACTGAAATATAGAATTATTGACATCATAGAGGTTAGCCGTAGACTTTTTACGTTCGGAAACACATTAGTTAACAATGATGCTTTATAACAAGGCAAACAGATGTTGCTAAAAAGACGTGTTTTAGACGTAAATTTTAACACAATTATGGACTGTTCCAAATGTGGCACGACATGCGGTAAAGGGTTAAGGCCTAGGTGGAAAGAAATAGTGGACTGTGTATATAATAGGTTTATTGCCGTTAGTAACTATCTTAAATTAACAAAAAGTGTTGCACGCGGTCGGGATAGACAATTCTCTCTTCATTTGTTTTTTCTTAATTTATTTTTAATCTTCGTTTTGCGCACTTTTTCTGTTAGCTCTATGGTTCGTGTTACCTTTAAAAATATGGTTTATTACTTTCTAAATGTGTTAATGATTTTTGCATTAACAACATCTTCTCCGCAAGTGGTTTTAATTACTTCCTCGTTTTTCAGGATTGCTAACTAACTGTTTTCCTTGATTTGTTGTATGATATTATTGTTATAGATGGCTGTAACGTAGGTGCAGTTGTGCGGGACTTGGTGTTGAATAAGTTGTGCTATGCAGGCTTCTGAGTTTTGAAGATGTTGCCATTCTAGGTGTTTGCAGATGGTCTCTTCTTCAGCCATCTTTATGCAGGGAGGATATGCAAACTCGTTATTTCCCAGAATTAGGAGGGGGGTTTTCGGAAGTAGGATATCCTCCCCCAACAAGGTGTGTGTTTCGGCGTCGTAATCTGTATGCCAACGGGATGCTTGTATAATAATTGTCAGTGTACATGGTTCGTCCTTGGTCAAGAAGAACTTGTGCAAGGGATATCACCGTTTTTTCAGAAACATCGACATACTTTTCTTTCGATTCTCCGCAGTATACATACAGATTCCAGGTCTTTGGACCCTTTTCCGTGCAGAGTTTGAATATCTTGATGACATATTTTGCTGCTTTATTAGTAATTTATTGGCGAAATATAAGTCTTCCACGCCAAGGGATAAGCGACTCATCGACGCATATGTCTTTGCCTGGGGTATACATTTTCTTATAATTCTCAATAAATTTATCGAGCACAACTCTAATTTTGCACAACCTGTCCTCTGGATCTGCTTCAGTGTTATCCGAAAAGTGTATGTATTTCAAGATTAGCTCGAAGCGGTTTCTTGTCATGACTGTCTTTGCCAATGGGATTCCGTAAAGCTTATGAACTCTCGAATAGTCTTTTATAGCAGGAAGTTTCACCAAGCACATCCAGCCAATCAGTGCCAAAAATTTGAACATTTCCTCGACAGTAACAGGATACCAAGAATGACATCGAGCTTGGGGACCCACGTCGTTGTAAGATAATAGGTTTTGTGCAGCAAAAAGATTTGTTTGATCAACAATATGCTCCACAATGTCTCTTGTTAGAAAAATATCGAAGTAATCAACAGGGTTTGCAGTTGCTAAGATGCCCGAGTAAATATCTAACATTCCTGAATATGGCACAGTGTACGGTATCGGTTCTGGATCATCTGCAGTTGGCATATCCCATTCTATGTTTTCAAGATTTTGTTTGACCCATTCGGACACTGATATATCTCTTGAAGTAGTTCCAGAAGTACTCGGAAGATTCATTATATTATTATCATCTGATGGCATTGTTCTTGATCGTGGAGTTCTACGTCTTTGTATATTTGGCAGTGCAGGTAACTGATCCACTGAAAATGTTGTCACTCTTCTTGATGTGGCTGGTGGATTCCAAGCTTCATTTCCGCTATCTGATTCGCTTGAATCGCAGTTACCTTCTGTACTGGGACAGAAATCAGGATCGTCCACTGAATCATCACTACTAAAGTCTATTTTTACAATATTCTAACGTATCTCTCAGTTGTAATTCACTTTACCAACACTCTGTCACTTATATCTGAAACAAATGAGAAAAAAAAAACCACCGGGTGGTACTCTGAGGCTAAGTCTAGTGTAGTAAAGTACTGAGCTCAACCTAACTTATCCAATATGTTATCTATGTTTGGTAATGGTTATTTATCTTCTACTGTTTTATCGTTTAATTTTCTACAATCTATTTCTAGTCGCCATTTTTGTTTTCCTGACTCATCTAGTTTTTTCGGGACTATATGTACTGGGCAGGACCAAGGGGAGTTGCTTTCCCTTATTATGTACTGTTCTAGTAATCGATGGATTTTATTTTTTATTGCTTCTTTTTGCCTAGGTGCTTGTCTATAATTTCTTACAAATATAGGTTTAGGGTCTGTTAGTCTTAATTTATGTTTTATTTCGTGTGTGAATGTCACAATGGAATAATTCGCGGTAATTGTAACAGAGTTTACTTATTTCACGTTTTTCTTAATGTCTCTAGATTTTGTATTAATAATTCGTTAATTGATTTATTATGTTTACAATTTATTTTTACCGTATTCACTGAATTATTTTTTTCTGGTTGATTTGATTTATAATTATAATGTTTTGTAAATTCATTTCGTGGTTATTTTTTATTATTAATTCATTTTCTGTTGTGTTAACTACTGTTGTGCGTTTCCGTTTTTTGCCGAAATTAACGACGCTGGGAAAATTAATCCGTTTTTAGTTTTCTTTTCTTGTAAAAAAGTAATTTCCTTCGCTATAATTGCATAGTAAATGTATTGATGGGTCGTTGTGGGAACAGTGGATCAGTATTTTTTCAAAACATCGTAGATGCATCACTATAATACTCTGGACTTTCATAATTGTAAAGCTAGTTAAGTAGATTGCTGGTCTACATTTTTGTAAGACAGCAGCTACCTATCTTTAACCATTTTGATGATACTGATTCATTTTTTTAAATGGGAAATGATCCACTGTGTACTTATATGGGTACACAGTGAAACATAGTATATGTACACAGTGAATCAGTGGGTACACAGTGAATAAAGAAATAATACAAGTATTACTTATCGTATTTTTTATTAATTTTATTTTATTATAATCAGTCTCTAATCAGGAACATATCTGAGTTCAAACATTTACGGTAATTAGCATAATGAAATAATATAAAAAAAACAACAATACAAGTTACAAAATATGACATTACCAACTGGGTAGGCAATTTTTTAACGAATATCAATTTGGGTAAAGTCTGTGTCAAAGTTATAGTACGACTGCTGGCGCAATGTGCTACCCCCGACATTTGGCTTGGGCAGTATAAATTTTATATCATGTTCCTTCACGTAGGCCAGATCAGGAACAGTCGGCATGGTGAACTGGTGTTTTCGGTTTCCGCGCAAATAACTGACGTAGTAGTCCAAGTTTTCATTACGATTGTGTAATATTTTGGCAACATAATAAACGCTTCTTCGTTTAGTGTCAAAACGAACCAGGACATAGTCACCCTCTTCAGGTAGGCGAGGTAAAATATTGTTGAGTAATTGCTCATCCGTTACTGGTACTGTATCAATCTCGTCTTCCTCACACCAATCGGAATCTTCGTCGTGTATTGAAATGTTCTCATTTTCAACATCATCTTCTGAGTCACTTTCATTTTGCGATAAGACTTTTCTAACAACTGCCTTCTTTGGTTTCTGTTTTGGCTTCTTGTTTTTCTTAGATTCTTCTTTTTGTACTCTAATGGCCTCTTTCTCCGGCGTATCCGTCGCAATCATACTACGTCCTGATTTCCTCTTTCGGGTATTTTTTCTGGGTTGAGCTTTAATGGGTGGTCGAAATTGACTTGGTTTAATAAAAGTTGCAGATAATGTCGATGTAGGTTTAGAGCATCCGGGTTGAGGACTTACGTGCTGAATCTCTGAAAGAGGTAGTGGTGGAGGAGTTTTCTGGTTTAGATTCGAGACCTCCGAATTAGTAAGCTCTTGGTGCAGGCCCTGTTCATTGCATTGGACCTCATCTAGGTGGTATAAATCAGGTGTATTTTGCAAAATCGATGGACTACCTAGATCACTCTCGATGTTTATAGTTTCGCCAAGAGATAACTCAGGGCAAGGACGGTCTGTTACAGAGCTGGGTAGGAAATCATCTTCACTGAAAATATTTCTGTCAAACGGAAATATGCCAGTTTTCTTGAATGCATTTAATATATTTGTTGGCGTCATAGCTTTGTTGAAGGCGTTACCTACTAGTTCAGCAAGATCATATATCGTGACTGGTTTCCCTGGGTTTCTCATCATCCATGAATCAATTTCACAATTATAGAAGACTTTGAATGGAGAATTAATACCCACGTCTAACGGCTGCATTTTAGCAGTCGTGTGAGGATGAAGTGTTATGATTGTCACCCCATTAGCTTTTGCCAGGTCTAAGGCCTCGATGGATAAATGGGATTCGTGATTATCCATCACCAGAAGTGAAGGATTATCGATGGCACTAGACGTGCGTTTAATAATATGAGCCATTGTTTGGACAAAGGTTTCGGTGTTCATCCAACCTGTTGGGGTTGCCAGACCTAGAGTTCCAGGTGGGGCTCCCTTTATCATATGGTCTTTAAATTTTTTCCTTGGAAAAATTAACACAGGTGGTAATGCGTAACCAGCGGCACAAATTATTAAACAAGTGGTTACGAGAATGCCCCTTTCGCCACTCGTCACCTTATTGATATTTCTTCCTTTTGGACCAATTACTCTTTGAGGTTTCTGCACCGTTGTTGTGGCAGTTTCATCTAAATTAAATACTCTTGTACCATCGGCAAAACATGGATATCTATGGTACACAGTATGCAAATTGTCGAAGAAACTATTAACTGTATGCTTATTAAATGCCGTCGCTCTTGCTAAGCTGCAAGCTTCTGGCCGTCGCAAAGAAAGCTCAGGGTGACGTTTGCGGAAACTTTTGAGCCAATCGATTCCTGCTAATTGATTTTTAGTCCAAGAGGCTGGCATTTTCAAATTATTTATGACAGCCATCTCGTAAGCCACTTTTCGGCAATCTTTGGTTGATAAACCGTAAAACATAAGCGCTCATTTTTCAAAGTATTCTTTAAGAGCCTGTTCCTGTTCAGCATTAAAAATTTTGTTCACGGTGTAATGGGGTTCAAGTCTCATGTTCTCTATTGAACCTCTAGCCTTCATTTTCATATTATATCGGTATAGGGTTGCAAACGGAATGTGGTTTTCTTTTGATACATGACGAATTGATTTACCTTGTAATATTTTTTGAAGAGCATCTTTCATTGCTTCTTCTGTCACATTTCCAATTTTTCTGCCATCTGGTGCCGGTTTCCTTGGCATTCTGCACATATAAACATCAACATGATTATACTTTAGAAAGCCGTTGTACGTTACTGTGACGGTACACAGTGAATCATTATCCACTGTGTCCCCGTAATAAACTATCCACTGTGTACCCCCCCGCCATACTGTTTTTATTGCATCATAACAAAAAAATAACATTGCAACACGTGGCAAACTTACCCTTAAAGTGGTGCTAAATAAATAGTTTTTATGAAAAAATATTAACTAAGGGATAAAACGAATACATACGAAGAGAAAAATCACCAATACTTACATGTTCTTTTTTTTTTTCGAGTTTGCGATTCACAAAACCTATAACAACACGTGTTTGCAACGGCGCAGAGGCGCACACACTAGAGCGGTGGTGTCGTATGTTTTAACGGGAGGCGAGTGAAAGAGATAGCCTGTGTCATGCCATTCGTTCTGTCCAATACGGCGATGCTTCACTGTGTACACATGATTCACTGTTCCCACAACGACCCTACCTGTCCGGTTTTCGGTTCGATTTTACTGTAAGATTTTATGTCGTCCCTTATTGGTATATTCGTATATGGTACCATGTTTTTTTTTACAGTTTAACGGTACTGATAAATCTAATCCTAATAGGTCTACAAAATCCGAGTCGAAATTGAAAAGTAGAAATTTGTGTGTTTTATTTTCTTTGAAGATTGATTTAGGGAGATTTATCCATGCTACTTTGTTATGTTTTGATGTAGCGTGAGCTGTTTGTATGTAATGTGTTTCTGATTTGATAACACATTTTATTTTATTTCGCTTTAATATTTTTGGATTTATTAATGATTGCGCGTCTTTTAAAAATCAACCACCTAATTCGCTTAAGTATATTTAAGCTAAACGCCTGCAATTTTTTATATTATTCAGGTCCTGACGGTTTTCCAAGACTTTGAGAACATTTTCGTCGAATAATTCCTCTGAGGGATTTTCCTCGCTTTCCTATTCGACGGGATTTTTCTCTTCGTCAGTTAAGAGGGCTATCACAAAATAAAAGAACTCAGTTTAGGTAAATTAGGCGACGCGCGGCACTGGATGCGCACGTGTGCGTCTAGCGAAGTACGCTACGCAGTCATGCAAACTAGAGATGTGTAGTTCGCGAATGAATCCTTCAATTGAAGTACTTCAGTTGGAATCACTCTGTATCTCTTTCGTTCAGTGCAGATTCATATACTTCAATAGTTCAGTTTAGTCCATTTAGTTCACAGTGTTAAAATTCTTATATTCAATATAATACGTACACAATATAACTTAATGCTTTTAAATGAAAGCTATAGGTACTAATGATTAAAAAAAACATAAAGAACTAATACAAAACAATATAATCATTCTCGTTATTAGTTCATTGCACGATCGATGATCGTTAGAAAGACCTGCGAAAATTGATTCAAATGAATCTAGTTCATAAACTGAACTAGTGAAGTAAATGAATTCGATGATCGTTTGAAGGACATGAGAAAACTGATTCAAATGAATCTTGTTCATAAGCTGAACTAGTGAAGTAAATGAGTGATATAGTTCACTTAGTTCAAATGAAGTAGGGGAGCGGGCCCCATTATGGGATAGTTTTTTTTGAACATTAATAAAAAAGAAACTTGTAATGTAGTTCTGCTCAAAACAAGATAATTAATTCAAAATTTAATGTTTTATATTGCCATGCAATTGTATTCTTCTAATTTTCATACACTTGAAACTACAAACAAAAAATTAAAAAATCATATATATTGACAAATAATAAACTGTTTCCTAATATGGGATACCATATACTCCCAATGTGGGATATCCCATATTAGGAAACACCTAGCGTATGGCACCTATAATGGGATATCCCATATTGTGGTATATGGTTTCCCATATTAGGAAACAGTTTATTATTTGTCAATATTTTTTTTTTTTTTTTTTTTAATATATGTATAATGATTTTTTAATTTTTTGTTTGTAGTTTCAAATGTATGAAAATTAGAAGAATACAATTGCATGGCAATGTAAAACATTAAATTTTAAATTAATTATTATTATAGTTTATATAATAAATTGTCTATCTATTTATCTATCTAATAATCTATTTATCTATTTTTGTGGGTTGTAATTAGGCTGCAAGTAAAAAAAAAATATAATTTTATATATAGGTAGGTATATTAATTACGAACACAATCAGTCTTGTAGTATTGTACTAATCATATAATCTTCTACTAATCTCGGCAAAGATCACAATTGAAGTTATTGACATGCGGTTCTACACCAGCACACAACTCGTGACACCACCGAAAACATTTTGTGCACTGTATCCACTTTTCTCCAGCAATGTCATTTGAATATTCAGTTAGGCAATATATGCATTCAACGTCTTCATTACATTCGCTTTCATCTGAGCTCATCAGTGATGGGTCTTCATCGGCACTCTCACTAGATGAGCTACTTTGTAATATCTTCTTCTTTACTGATATCTTCTTTTTTTCATTTTTTTTTGTAATCTTCTTGTTCTTCTTTATGGTTTTGGTTTTTTGAACAGTCTTAGATTTCTTTTTAGCAATCATCGCCTTTTTCGTTTTACTTTTAGATGTTCCTGGTTTTTCTTGCTTCTTATTCAGTTGTTCCTGTAATTCATTTTTGTATGGTGAACTGGTGACTAATAAAGGCTTTCCTCCTCGGAGCTGTGATACTTGATCAGGTTTCTTGGTTTTTCGCTGGATTGTGGAAAAAGGACTGATTTCAGCCGGTTTTATGGAAAATTTTCGTCGGGCTTGAGCCCTTGAACTGCGCGAGACTTGAGAATGAACTAATTCGTCATTTGATGTCGACGGCACCGTAGCTGATTCATTATGGTCTAGGACTGGAAGCGGAGCCGGTAATTCGTCATTTGATGTCGACGGCACCGTAGCTGATTCATTATGGGTTAGGACTGGAAGCGGAGCCGCTTCAGCACCTGGACCTGATGAGATTATACTTTGGACTGCAGTCATGGCGAGCGATGCTAGAGTCGAGACACCTGAAGGAGTCGAAACTGATAGCGAAGGCGTATCAGCACCGGAATTTGACGAACGCATGTTTAAAGCAAATGCTAATGGCGAGTGCGCAGGTACGGCACTAGTAGTCGCTAGGGGCATTGCTGATTCAGTAGAAGATGCGATTGGAGATGGGACTGGAGCTAGAGATGATTCATAATTCATACCAGTGTCTTCAGCGTCATCGTACTGTACAGCCATATACGATCCAATTGGAGATAGGACTGGAGCTGATTCCACATCCATATTCGTGTCATCATTGTCGCCGTCCTGTACAGCGAAATGAAATGGTAATGGTGAGTGCACTGAAACGGCACTAGTAGTTGCCAGGATTGCCGGTGAGCCCGTATGCGATGCAACTGGAGATAGGACTGGAGCTGTTTCCACATCCATGTTAGTGTCATCATCGTTGCCGTCCTGTACAGCGAAGTCGTGGTCTCTGAAATGATTGCGGTCGAATGGGAATATTCCGCTTTTACGGAATCCATTGACGGCGACTTCCAGTGTAGCAGCCCTCATGTATGCCTTTCCAACTAATTCTGCAACTTGGAATGCAGTCACGACGCGGCCAGGGTGATTTTTTAGCCATGAGTCGATTTCTTTGGCATAGTACGTCTTGAATGGGTTCATAAATGATACATCCAAGGGCTGCATTCGGTGAGACGAATGTGGGGGGAGGCATATCAGAATGACACCATTTTCCCGACATTTGTCAATGACATCAATATTTTTTGTATGAGAGTAGTGTCCATCTAGGATCAGTATAACTGGACACTCTTTAGATGGGTGGACAGTGTTGATGAAGTGAACAATCCATTGTGTAAAGATATGGAGTTGTATCCAGCCAGATTTGTGACACGCAAACTGAGAGCCAGGTGGAGCACCATTTTTTAACTCTTCCTTCATGTTAACTCTGGGGAAAATGAATAAGGGTGGAACGAAGACCCCCGACGCGCTCATACACGTGACTAGAGTTATAAGAGCTCCCCGCTCCGCCGACGAAATTCCACCAACCTGTTTCTGTCCTTTCAGGCATAAGACCTTTTCCATTTTATGTTGAACTACAGTCACGCCAGTCTCATCAACGTTGTAGATTTTTGTTGGATCAAAATTAATTTTTGCCAACTCTTTCTCCAAAATATCATTAAATTCGTCTACCTTCCCTTTTGAAAACCCCTTGGCTCTATTAGCAGATGTAGCTTGAGGTGTCCTAAAAGACAATCGAGGATTTCTTTTTAGAAAGTTTCTCATCCACTTTCGGCCTGCAGTATTCTTGCTTCTATTAAACTGGTGTGGCAGTCCATTCTTTATAGCCAGTTGGTACGCCAAAGAGCGGATGTCAGAGGCTCTCAGTCCGTAGAACCTTGACACCATTGTAATGCAGTACTCTGCAAGCTCACGTTCCATTTCCTCTGAAAAAGTTGGTTTTCGGCCCATTTTCATAGAGGTTAGCTCTGTTATAGGATTGACACTTTTACAATAACGCTCCAAAGTTGACTTTGGGACGTTAAAAAATTGAGAGGCCTTTAAGTAGCCCATTTCTTTATTTTTTACTGCATTGTACGCCTTCAGCATCTTATCCACTTAAACGTTCGGGCCTCTTTAGTTGCCCAATACACATATAGCGTTAAACGTTCGGGCCACTTTGGTTGCCTCTCCGACTTGTAACCTTTAAACGCGTTTTTATCTGTGGAACGTTTCTAAAAGCTTCATAAGTGTTACACTAGATGTCTCTATATTAAATAACGTGTCGAACCAATACAACACTTAGTATGTCACAGTAAGAATTTAAAAAGAAAAAAATTGTTTACATTAAGCGCGGTGTCAAGTGTCTCAAGTGGTTAGAAGTGCGGTGAGGTCCACTTTTGAAATGTGAGTTACGATTTGTTTATTCATCCAATGTGTTGAGTGTTATATGTTTTTAGAATCGTGAATGTTTATACTTTGAGATCGTATAGCAATTTTAAACATCCGCAGTGTAATAGGATGTTTTTACATGTGTTAAAGTCGACAGACCAAAACTTAGCGCCTGAGTGTGCCGGTTTTTCGGTAAGTTTTTGTATGATATTATACATATTATAGTAAAATACGTCTTGTAATTAGATAAACAGGTCATTATTCATATTTAAGTAAACCTACGTAAAGTATTTCGACGAAAATAATTAGGATTTCACGTTTTTATATTTTCGTTCCCGCGATTTAGGTATGGGCAACCAAGGCCGTCCGTAACGGTTATAAAATAAGGGCGTTTACAAACGAAAAATCGTGAGTGTATTTTATATGATTTTTCGTTGCTGCTTTATTATTTTATTTGGCTAAACTCAGGAACTACTGGTTCGATTTCAAAAAATCTTTCAGTGTTGGATAGTCCATTTATCGAGGAAGGTTATAGGCGATATTTTATTTTCAAAAAAATTAGGCATCCGTACGATAATTGCAATTTTGTAACCCAAGGTGTAAAATCGATAACCTATTTATGCGTGCGCTGCAAAAACTATTGACAATAGAACAAAATGATGTACTACGGGTTTGTAGGTCTTATTAAGATCTACAAAAAACTCCGCGAGAGCACATATCTAACTATCATAGTTTAGTCACAATAACCGCTTTTATGTTAATAAAAAATATTAAATCGTCTGAAGAAAGAAACTACGTAAAATATGTATCGTAATATTAATCCTTATCCAAATTAATCATTATGTTATCAAGGGTATTTATGTAGAAGTAAAATACTTTTTGTTTTATTCCAATCGGACATTTAGTTTAGATATTATCACGAGTATAATAACGCCTACCTACAAAATAACATTATAAAAAAAAAAAAAAAAACTTTTTATTATTTTATATTACTTATTTAAGAATTATAAAACATACCTACAATAATTGACTATCACCTAAATTTAGAATAAAAATAATTTATTTTAAAACAAATCCTAAAGTCGTGTGTAAAATCCTTAGGCGGGCGGCCATCTTGCCGTAATTTCGTTATCGGAGACGAAATCTAGGTCGATCTAGTTTACTTCAGGAACGCGTTTTTTATTTTGGTTTAATGGGCTACACTGTTCATTTTAAGTAATAAGATATTGGTGTCAAAAAAAAGATTATTTAATCTAGTTTAATTATTATTAAAAAACTTTGCGAATAATTAAAAAATGATTCGTTAAAACTTGTTAAAAGAAATATTTTGCGTAAATTTAACCCGTATTGTTAAGTTAATTATTTTTTTGTGAATAGCAGATTAATTGTTGAACTTTAATTAGTACATATTTTGATTCCTTAATAATTCAGCTTGATACTGGTAGGTTTTACTTTGCTATAACTGCAATAGTTTGCTAGTAAATACACTTTGAATCAGTAACGGCGCGAACGCTCGACGCGGTTCGCTTCGCGGTTCGCGCTCGGACGTTCAAGGGGTAGGCGGCTGTCATCGCCCGGACGTTCAAGTGGTTATCAGAATCCCATTTCTTTCGCTTTTTTTTCTCATTGGTACTCATCTAAAACAATTTTTTAAATATTAGCACATTTGGATCTTAATTTTTTTTGGGTAGAACTTGATCGGTTAGCAAGTATAGTAAATACCTATATGTACCTCTAATGATCATCATCATCAGCCTATAATGTTCCCACTGCAGGGACACGGCCTCCTCAATGAGAGGAAAATAAAAACATTAAAAAAAAAACCCAGACGTGACATCTATCAATCCGCACTGGGCACGCGTGGTGGATTATAGACCTTTCCCTCGCTCTCTCTAATGATAATGAACATGATATCCATGATATTTTATTAAATACATGTACCTAGTATTTTATCCCATATTAGGATACATGTACCCCAATATTAGATATCTCATATTAGGCACACCCAGGTATCCCATATTAGGACAACTACGTATTTTGCTAACACGTGGTCTTAAAACAAAACCTAATTGAATTTTAGCAAGAATCAACACATGAACCTCAACACAAATGTTTTTAGACACTGCAGGAGCAGGACCACATACAATAACAAAAAAGCAAACTTACCTTAAGAAAAGTAAACTTCTAACTTCACTATTAAAAAAACTCGTAATCGGAGTATTTGCGCGAACCAACCTCCCGTCTAACTGAATGGCGACTGACGCGTGAGCGTTTCAATATGGCCGCTGGACAACAAATGGAAGGAGTTCACTGCCCGTAATAGAGATGGCGGTGCTTGTAAACCGGAGTAACCTGCTATCTCATATTGGGAACCCATCCCATAATGGGGCCCGCTCCCCTATACTTCAATGACACATTTTGCGCATGTCTATATCTCATTGATTCGTTGTGATTTGCTGAACTAAATGAAGTACTGAACTAAATCAGTGGACTACTTCATTGAGCCAAAAGATATACTTCATTCATTTCTTTTTACTGACACATTTTGCGCATGTCTAAATTGCAAACAGGTATGCTTCGGATACCAGGAACAAACAAACATGAGCCTTTGTCACTTTGTTTTCGAAATAAATTAAATTTGGTACTATTAATAAAGTTCATGAAATATTATTTGTACCGATCACCTAAAATTAATTATATATTATAGTTACAATAGGGTCATACAAATTTACTTGAATTTTTATATTAGTATATTTTATGCCACTAAAGTGGCAAACTAGCGGCCCTAATGGTAAGCAGTTACCGCAGCCTATATACACTTGCAATGTCAGAGGCATCTTTTGCGTGTTGCCAGCTTCTCAGAAAGCGTTCGCGCCGCTACTTATTTAAACTATTTCTAAAAATGTGTATCCATTTTTTTTACGAAGTTTCTTATTCGTAATTTATTCAGCAGTTAGGTAGACATTTTAGTACTTATTTATATAAATAAAAGCAATGTGATGTTGTTTCTACAGTTTTAATAATTTTTTTTCTACAACTTTGGCCGAAGCCGAAGGTTTCGCTTTTTTGGCTGAACGTAGCCGAAGTCCAAGCTTCTGTGGAATACTATTTAAAATGCATACGACGTGTTAGATAAAGTTAGGTTAGATACGCATATTGTGATTTATTATTTATTAATAAACTTTATGACAATTCAAAGACATCACAATTTAAAGACTTCATCACTATTTATAGTGATACAAACCTTACATATGGAACTTATTATTATATGGATGGGTACAATTGGTAAATAAAAAAACAAAGACGGAATAAGAAAAAAGTATAATTGTAAAAATAAATTAAAATAATATTTTCCGAAGTGGCATAGACCGAGCCTTCCTCGAGTCTATGATTTCGGGAAGAACGCACTCCTCATAAAACTTTATTAATTTTGGCAACATTTTCTGGTTCCTGAAATCAGTATCTTTGCAAACTTTCACGACTTTCAGTGGGTACTCTGTACCAGTCCACACTGCGAATAAACAAACATTTTTATTTGTAACTAGCTTTCCGCGCGCGGTTTCACCCGCGTAACTCCCGTTCCCATAAAAACTTTATAATAAAATATAGCCTCGACAAATGGGCTATCTAACATTGAAAGAATTTTTCAAATCGGACCAGTAGTTGCTGAGATTAGCGCGTTCAAGCAAACAAACTCTTCAGCTTTATCTATTACGGCAAATAACTCTTTATTAGGTACTAATTCCTTGCGTATTTATACTCGTGATAATTTCTCAACGAAATGTCCGATTGGAATAAAACAAAAAGTATTTTACTTCTACATAAATACCTTTAATAACATTATGCTTAATTTGGATAAGGATTAATATAACGATATACATTTAACGTAGTTTCTTTCTTCAGACGATTTAATATTTTTTTATGAACATAAAAGCGGTTATTGTGACTAAACTATGATAGTTAGATATATGCTCTCGCGGACTTTTTTGTAGATCTTAATAAGACCTACAAAACCGTAGTACATCATTTTGTTCTATTGTCAATAGTTTTTGCAGCGCACGCATAAATAGGTTTTCGCTTTTACACCTTGGGTTACAAAAACGCAATTTTCTTACGGATCCCCAACTTTTTTGAAAATAAAATATAGCCTATAACCTTCCTCGATAAATGGACTATCCAACACTGAAAGATTTTTTTAAATCGGACCAGTAGTCCCTGAGATTAGCGCGTTCAAACAAACAAACAAACAAACTCTGCAGCTTTATAATATTAGTATAGATGTGGAGTTGCCCTTGCACTTGGTAATACCAATCGTGATTTTTGTTAAAAATTACTTCACCGTTTTGATTTATTTTGAAGCATTTTTTTTTCCAAAATAGCCGTATCAGGATCCATCTCAAAAGCAGATATGGGGCACTTAATTTCAACAATACCATCTTCAAACACTCCATCAGGTGTAGCTCCTAAAAAGAAATGCTCTGTACTTATAAATAGACCACACTTCTCAATATGTGTGTCCATTTGACAGCAAAGTTGAGCTAAAGCTTTTGACTCATTTTCTTTTCCATGTTTGATGGAAGGCTCATGATCTAAATTGTACGAGTACAGTAAAGTTTTGACCAAAGGTGAAGAGTCCGTATTAGGGCGTCTCTTACATATATTGATGCAGTAAGTAAGCATCTGCGCAGTTCCAGCCATAAAGCGCTTTCTGCTTGCATAATAGTATTGCGCTCAATTTCTTGGCGATTCAATGTTTGCCGTTGTAAATTGGACAAAAACAGTTTTTTGGCGTTCTCGTAATCATCGCAGGTCATATCGGGACGTTGGCATTGACTACCATATTGACTATCTGCGCTACCAAATTGCAGTTGCCTACGACAACGCTTAGAGCCTGTCTCAGTTCTTTTGCTATTGGCAAAATGTCGTTTAAGTTCCAAAGCTTTTAAAGAATGCCCGGGAGACTTTTTTAAAATACATTTATACATACTATATTGAGGGAGGCCAGTATTAAAAATCACAACAGCTGCGTAACAGCGTGCTGCATAGGAGTCTTTTAAAGAAAAGTTTATTCGTTTTTCTCCTACTACTTTTGCCACAACGCTGTTAAACTGTTCAGCTCTATTGTTCGTATAGCAGAACATGAGACTTCTCGAGTGAAATGCTATAGTCTGGCAAATTCGTACGTGACACTCCCACTTTTCATTTTTATTTTCATTTTCATTTTCATTTTCAACGGATATATCTGCAGATATCTCCATAGATAAATTCGCGTACCATAATTTGATGAAGGTACATATATAATGTGAATTATTTACTAACTAAAATTAGAATATTTATTTATAAATATGTTTAGACAGATTTTTAGTGTTTAAGAATTATTATTCTATTTTAAAATGTTATTATTTTACTAGTATTCAGCAATGAATAAAGTAAAATATATATTATAAATATTTAATACGTGTATAAATAATATAGCTACAAATTATATAGATACTAGCTTCCCGCGCGTGGTTTCACCCGCGTAACTCCCGTTCCCATGGGAACTTCATAAAGTAGCCTATATTCTTTCTCAGACTCTAGAGTATATCTGTACCAAAATTCATTTAAATCGGTTCAATAGTTTAGGCGTGATTGCGTAACAGACAGACAGACAGAGTTACTTTCGCATTTATAATATTAGTAAGGAAAGGATGACATACATAAATAAATATTTGAACATTAGCATATGTACCTATTGGGATTGTTACCTGAAACCTTTGAGTCGGTAGTCAGAATATCTTACCAAAGCACCACTCATTTCGTCACCATATGTAATAATGCAAAATAAAACATTTTTATATAAGTATTTTATTTATTTGCATAATATTAAACTTATCCGCTATCGTCACATTCCATTTCTGAACTATCCTCACTGTCATAATCGGAACTATCAGAATCATCATTTAGAGATATTACAAACTTATCAAACTCTTCATCATATATCATATCCTCTTTGTAGTACTTATCTTCATTTTTTATTATGTGATCATCACATTTTTCCCATTTTTCAGCATTGTAATTAGCAAACAAGTTTACAAGGGCGTCTTTTTTCTGATCTAAATTTGAATTGACGTAATTTCGTGCTAAATCTCCTTTAACATCACCCCATACCATCTCGATTGGATTGAGGTCGGGATGATACGGGGGTAAACGAAGTACTGTGTGTCCCTCTTGATTTATTATTTCATCAATTGTATATTGTTTTGCTTGCATTTGGCTATTAATTATTAGCATTAAATCACATTTTCGCAAGGTTTCTTCAAATGGAACATTACGCTTCGTTAGCCACTCTTGCATCGTCTTCTTTGTAGAACTCATGGTTGGTTTTTTTTCAATTTGTTTGCAGTGATAAGCTGCATTATCCATGACTATCACGGAATTGTTTGGAATATTTGGAAGAAGTTGCTCTCTGCAGCTAAAGCTTTTGACTCATTTTCTTTTCCATGTTTGATGGAAGGCACATGATCTAAATTGTACGAGTACAGTAAAGTTTTGGCCAAAGGTGAAGAGTCCGTATTAGGGCGTCTCTTACATATATTGATGCAGTAAGTAAGCATCTGCGCAGTTCCAGCCATAAAGCGCTTTCTGCTTGCATAATAGTATTGCGCTCAATTTCTTGGCGATTCAATGTTTGCCGTTGTAAATTGGACAAAAACAGTTTTTTGGCGTTCTCGTAATCATCGCAGGTCATATCGGGACGTTGGCATTGACTACCATATTGACTATATGCGCTACCAAATTGCAGTTGCTATTGGCAAAATGTCGTTTAAGTTCCAAAGCTTTTAAAGAATGCCCGGGAGACTTTTTTAAAATACATTTATACATAGGGTCATGTGTTCAACAATGAAACACTAAAAATTCAAAGTCTCATACACCTTTTGTTTTTACAGATAGAAGTCTAATTTTTTACAGGTATATACTATATAGGCAATTTTATTGGGTATCGGATGTCATTTAAGGTTTTTTTAAATTGCTGTGTAATCAATCAGCAAAAAAATTGGAAATGTTTCATTGTGTCCACAGTGATGTACACAATGAAACACCCCATATTCAACAATGAAACATAATATTTAAAGCGTGTTTTATAATGAAACACTAAAAATTCAATGTCTCGTACACCTTTTATTTTTACAGATAGAAGTCAAATTTTTTGAAGGTATATTGGCAATTTTATTGGGTAGGTATCGGATGTCATTTATGTTTTTTTTTCTTAATAATAATAATAATAATAATAATAATAAAAATTTATTTAAAAATTCATTTACAAAAAACAAATAACATAAATCTTTGAAAATATAACCTTATTCTTACATACCTATTTGTATAATTATTGCTAAAATAAAATAGAAATACGTATAGTTAAGATAAATACACTTATTATTAATGTGTAATCAGTCTGCAAAAAAATAAAAACGAAGAAATTAGAAATGTTTCATTGTGTCCACAGTGGTGTATACAATGAAACACCACAAATTCAACAATGATACAAAATAATTAAGTGTTTGTCTCATATTTCGTGAAATTTATGGAATAGGTGGATGATAAAAAATGCTTGAGTTCAATCAAAAAAGGTTTTATTACTAATTTAACTTTAATCAGACTCTTCAGGTTACCTTAGGTAATAACGAATTAAGATGACGCCTTACAATTTATAATAAACTTAAGGAAGCACAATGACTAAATTTGCTATATGTATGGCACTCGTTAATTACACTAGTTAAACAATAATGACTTACGACTTTTTAGGCACTTACATTCATCTCAAAATTATAAAATCACAAACATTACGTTAATCTTTAGCTATAAAAATTGGCAGAGATCACTTTAAATTAAGATATCACTTAACGACTAATAAGTCTCAAAATTACGAAAATCACAAGTCTAGGAGAAATTTACCAATAATAGCAACAACGACCATTACAAATAAGCGTTATAAAATAAAAAGAGAAATAATATCAAAATTAGCCAAAGCAAATGAAAAATTAACGCAACTTCATATTTGGTGTCACACGGACAGGAAAGACGTAAGTTGAGTTTCTGGATTTCGATCCATTTATTTGTGGCGGAGGAAGAATCATTTTTATCTCATTCATATGAATTTCTGAAAGGTCAGGTTCCAACGGCATGTAAAATTTCATATTGTCTTTGACTTTTAGCCTCATGAACGAAGCTCCGAATTTATAAGTATTTATGACTTCCATGATCTGCGCGATATAGTAGACCTTCAGTTTTTTCGAGTCCAGTAAAACAAGCACGTAATCACCTTCTTGGGGTGAGTGAGTAAGTTTTTTGAAATGTTCTGTTATCAAAGGTAGCCCATCTTCATCTAGATCTTCATTTAATTCACTCATATCAGAATCACCTTGTTCCGTGTAAACTACTTCTTCGTCTTCCTCACTACTTGTTTCTGATACGATCCTTGTGATTTTTGGTTTCTTTTTTCCTTCTCTTTCAATCAAAACTGGCCGTTTAATTGTCTTTGCCGCTGATTTTCTTTCTTGTGTTTTTTTTCGTTCTTCAGCTATCCGATCTTTTTCTGGCGTGTCCGTCGCCACCATACTTTTGCCGAGCTTTCTTGGTTTTCGCTTTCCAGTCCGTGGGCCAGCCTTCAATGGAGCCATAAATTCCTTAGGGGATTTGAAATTAGTCTGAGTACCAGAAGTACTTGCTTGAATTTCCTCTATAGGAGGAGTCATCCTTCTAAACAGTGAAGTAGAACCTGATTGGTTAGACTTCATCGTGAGAATTTCGACATCCTTCTCACCATATGCAACTTCGGAGGCTTGTGTGGAAATTTCTCCAAACAGAAATTCGTCAGCTTCAAGTATTGATGGACTCTCAGCACGTGTCACATCAGATAAGGGACTTTCAGCGCGTCCAAACTCTGAAGAAGAAATAATAAGATTCTCACTCGGTCCATCAGGAGCAGAAGCTGTAGAGTGAAGTGGCCCTGTTTGCTCTCTGTCGGTCACCAATGACGGCATAAAGTCGATTTCTGTAAAAATATCTGGGTCATACGGAAAAATGCCGCATTTTTTGAAAGCCGACGCAATATTAACTGGCGTCATTGCTTTTGCGTATGCCTGCCCCACACACTCAGCAATATTGTAAACAGTCATTTGCTTACCAGGATGCCTCATCAGCCACGAATCCACAGCTCTATTATAATAACCTTTAAAAGGGGCATTTAAGCCCACATCAAGAGGCTGCATCTTTGCAGTCGTATGTGGATGCAGTGTAAGCACTGTTACTCCAGCTGTTTTGGCTAAATCTAAGGCTTCAATACTGAGGTGGGATTCATGGTTATCCATTATGAGTAGAGCTGGGTTTTCTGGGCTCGCAGACGTGTGTTTAATAAAATGCTCCATAACTTTTACAAACAGGTCCGCATTCATCCACCCGGTTGGAGCTGCAAGTCCTAGTGATCCTGTTGGAGCGCCATTTATCATAAAATCTTTATAATTTTTCCTCGGAAAAACAAGAGCTGGAGGCAACGCTTGTCCTGATGCACATACAATTGCACATGTTGTTACCAATATACCCCGTTCACCGCTAGTTATCTTACAAATATTGTGTTTGCCTTTGGGCGCCATAACTTTCTGAGGCTTTTGAACGGTTGTGGTAGCAGTTTCGTCTAAGTTGTAGATACTACAACCGTTACCAAAGGAAGGATGACGCTCCATGACATTTTTCAGGTTGTCAAAGAAAGACCTGACAGTTTCTTTATTGAAAGCGGTGGCACGCGCCATGCTGCATGCTTCAGGCTTCTTCAGTGTTAATTCTGGATGCCTTAATTTGTATGACCGAAGCCATTCAACACCTGCCATTTGGTATTTTTTCCAACTAGCAGGACATTGAATATTATTTACTTTCGCCATTTGATAAGCAATACGGCGCACATCTTTGGAGCCTAATCCGTAAAATTTTAACGCACATTCTTCGATATATTCTTTAAGTGCTGTTTCTTGCTCGACTGTAAACGTTCTATTAACTTCGTAGTTAGGAGTAAATCTTAGACCTGGTAAAGATGCATCATCTATATTCTTATATTTTTGTATGTATCGAAACAGCGTAGGATAACACACATTGCTCTCTTGTGCAGCTTTTCTCAAGCTCTTTCCTTTTCTGTGCATTAGAATAGCTCGAAGCATATTTTCCCCTAAATGATCGCCTTTCTTTCTTTTTAGAGATTTAGTTCGCGCCATCTTAAATGAAAAACAAATATTAAATGTTAAGATTAATGTCTAGCCGTAAAAATGGTTCATTTATACGGAAAGTAGATGTTGTTAGGTGGGCGTTTTCCAAAAAAAATGTCGGTGACGTAATTGGAATTCCACTTATATGAGTTTTAACATTTAGCTTCAAAATGTAATTAAATTGATAAAATATAGTATGAGCAGTATGAAAATAGTATTTTTTTATGAAAATAATAATGAATTTGAAAATAATTACAATTTTAATTAAATTATGTTCTCAAGAAATTCCATTACGTTACTAATTTTAAAATAGTTTTCATGAAAACTAAAAGAAGTTCAGTATTTTTAACTTTATTTATGAAAAATAAACACAATCAGTCTTCTAAAAAATATTGATAATTGAGCATATTAAATCTAATCAAAAAATGTTTTAACAAAGATATTCCTTACGCTACTTTTTGGTACTTTGTACTATATTTTTTTCATCCTAGAACTTCAATTATGAGAAATATTCTTTCAAAAGTTTAATTATAACACATTAAAAATTAATAATAAACTAGATTGAACAAAAACAGTCGAATTTCTTTGAGATCTATTAATTAGTCTTAGAAAATAAATCACAGTAATAATAGGACAGTGACGTTAATGGAATTTGAAAATGACGTTTAGGAACTATAAGGCAACGTCTATATGACTCTGAATTATGACAACAATCATGGTAACTTGTACATATCGTATTAAACATAATATTAGTATGTCACTTAAAAACGTTTACAACGTACGGCATTTCATACAAACTTTCAAGTCCTTGTTTTCGAAATGCATGAACTGATTTTAATGAAACATTATTTTTCGAAAATATTCTCATTAACTTTTTGGACCTATATATCCTGCTTATGCGTAGGAAGTTTCATTAAAATCGGTTCATTTATATCGAAAAATAAAGACTTCAAAGTTTGTATGAAATGCCGTACGTTGTAAACGGTCTTAAACTGTAACAAAAAAGAGTAAAAAAAGTAAGTAACTTAAACAACACTTAAAAAAAAAAAAAAACTAAAAAACACATTTGAGATCAATCAACACTATTCATCAGTCCCAAGACAAATCGAACAAATGTAATCAAAAAAGGTTGTTCCGCTACATATCAGGCAAACCCAATTTTTACATGCATTACATTTTACCATTCTTTGTATAACAAAAGGCTGAGGCTCCTTGCAAATAGAGCACAAAAAAGTCCTTGATGACTTAAATTCTTTACCGTTCTGTTTGTTGTCGTTCGATATATTTATTTTTCTCTTCTTATAGGGCTGACATTCAAGAGATGCAAGATTCTCTTTGAGCTGTTTATTTTGGGTATTACCAAGAACGTGATCTGAAGCTGTCATGCATGAACTTTCCAGGATTGGAATTATGCTATCAGATTTAGGTTCGACTAATCTCTGATTATCGGTCAGAGAAGTTATCTCTATGAGTGGTCCAGAAATATTGTTGTTTTCTAGGGAATAAATTGGAGTTTCATCCATTTGACCCACATGGAAATCAAAATCTATGTTTTCTTCATTATCACTTTGGTATGTTTCTAAATCTTGGAGCATGTGATCAGGAATAACCTCAATAGGGGAACTGCTTATCTGTCGGGTATATTCTGGAAATTCATAATCAATTGCCGTATTCATTTTGTGGGGCGCAATGCTCAGGCTCGAATAATAAGGAGTAACGTTCATGTTGTCTTTTGACGTCCCAGGAACTATTAAGGCCTCAACACTCAATTCGGCAGTTTCTTTTGATGGTTTAACAAAATTATGTATTTTGGGACAATATCAACTGCACAAACCACGATATTCCCCACAAAAACAACTCAGTTGCCGATATTTAATCTGGTTACATTGTGTAGATGAAATTTGATGCAATTGCATTGTATCAGGAACAGCTTGAATGCCGTTGGGAATAAGTTGGTTCATGTTTTCAATATCTTGATTACTTATGTAAAAGCACTTTACTGTCTTCATGCTGTTCTCTAAAATTTGAAATGCTTCAGTGGCGTTAGTAACATCATTACCATAAGAAATCCTTTTATCCAATTGTCTCTTAACGGCACCCCCAATCCCATCTGCCATACTTTTGCCATGACCTGCCTCCGAAAATGACCATGTTGAATATGATAGTTTCAATTTTGGGGTGAATAAACTCAAAAGATAAAAGTTCTTTTTTTGACGGTACTGGCTGCATGGGCCGTCTGAAAAAAAGTGTATAACTTTGATATGAGGGTTCATTTCTCTTGCAAGTTTGATAACTGGTATCAAGTGTGCCCAGATGGCATTCGGCTCATGGCAATTGTTATCTGAAACTGATACAAATGATTGGGATAGATTTTTCCAAAAAATTACACCACAATGTAAAGTGATCGTGTTTTTGGAGGCACCAAAGTGCATTGATTGGACTTCTTCACTATATTTACATTCAAAATTCTCCGAAAAGTCACATAAAATTATTATCTCGTCATCTTTCATGTTCTTGATACAATTTCTGTATTGACGTTGTTGTTCAATCCAATTATAGAAATGAGTTTTAAACGCCGGTAGCTCGTTCTGAAAGTTGGTGATGATATCAAGTACAGTTCCTTTTACTTGTTGCTTGGTGGTCTTTTTAGTTGTAAATACTTTGCCAGATTTTTCATATTCATGGTTTACCCTAGCCCATTTGAACCATGATATAGCAGAATCGAGTTTTTGTTCATCATATGAAATACTCTTACAATCTTTACATTTATTGTACATGCAGTCATAACGCGTAATATCACATGCAACGATGTTCAAGAGCTCCTTTATATTCTTGTAAGTTATGACACCTTTACATTTCAGTGCATTGAACATGTACTCAAAGTTACTGTGCTTAATACATAAGCAGGTTTCTCTATTATTGATACTTGGAGACAGTACATAATAAGGCTTGTATCTGTAAAAGGTGGTAAAGCCGCATGACCCACCGTCTTTTTTATAAATTTCGTATACGTTTTTCAGTGTGTCGACTAAGTATCTTATTTGTGCTTTTTGTTTGTCTTTGGACCTGGTTTCCTTCTTACCAGCTGTGCTTTTACTTATATCGTCTCTCAAATAAAAAGTAACTATTTCTTCCTGAGTCTTCTTATTTATTGGTCGTTGTACATTAATCCTTTTCCTGATTCTTCCTTTAAGACCTAAAATCTTACTTTCAGGTGCTTTTTCCAATATTTGCGCCTGTTTCCTAATCAAGTTTTTAAGTAATTGTTTTTCTTTATTTTTCATACAATTCCTGTACGTACTACGAATTGATATTTCCATTATTTCTTGTCTTGCTTTCAATTTATCGTTTTCTGTGTTCAATAAATCAAATTCGGTTTCATGTTTTTTTTTCATTCGGTATAATTTCTTTCTCAGAGTCTGTATTGTTGTATTATATTGACGAATCGTCTTTAAAGCACTTTTATAGTTATTTAACAATTTTCGGTACCTAATTTTCAATGAATGTGAAGCTGAAGCTGAAGTATTGGATGCGTCACGTGATTGCCCTGATTGTGGATTCGGTTGACTGTTTTTGTTTTTTTTTTGTTTTCGTTTTTGTTCTCTCCAGAGTTTTCTTTTTTCTATTTTCTCGTCCTCAGTGAGCTCTTTAATCTTCTTTTGGTGTTTTTTTGTCTTTGTAATTCCTTCTTCTTAAATTCTTCATATTTTTCCGGGTTTTGTTTGATTTTTTCTCGGTACCGTTTTGACTTTTCTGCAGCCGTCAAGGGCATATTTAAGCCTAAAAACAATAGTGAGTTATCATAATGTACCCCGTACGAAAAATCTCAAATTTTTGTGAAAAAATTTACATAGATTTACAAAAAGCGTTGCGTGAAATAATTGTCAAAATAAATGTGATAACTGTTTATCACATTATATTTTGACGATCAATTCACGCAAAAAACAAAAAAGCTTTTCATTCAGGATACCATTAAAATTGAACACTAAATGCAGCCATTTCAACAATATAACGTAATAACTATCGTTATCTCACTGTTATTTTTCTAATGTTTACCTGAATGGAGTGTTTTGAGCCGAAATACCTACTTGAAAAATTTTGTTTGATTTATAGACGAAATTAAGTAATAAGCAATTCATTTAAAAACTTCGAGGCATTTCATAATTATTTTATTCATACTTATTTATTTAGACTTTAAAACACTAATTAAAACGATGACTATGAACCGGCCTTTAGGACACGTCTTCTCTCACGTGGCGCCGACGCAAACTGGGATGGGGCGGGGGGTTCTCGAGAGTGTCCTTACGCGATATAATGCACGATCTGGCAACGCAGCATTTTAGAAATATTACAGTGTTTTATTGTGTACCACTGTTTCATTGTTGGACATCTGACCCTACTATATTGAGGGAGGCCAGTATTAAAAATCACAACAGCTGCGTAACAGCGTGCTGCATAGGAGTCTTTTAAAGAAAAGTTTATTCGTTTTCCTCCTACTACTTTTGCCACAACGCTGTTAAACTGTTCAGCTCTATTGTTCGTATAGCAGAACATGAGACTTCTCGAGTGAAATGCTAGTTGGGAAGCATTTTTTGGCAATTTGAGCATCAGGGTCGCAATTAACGGTACTACATTTTTTCTTTTTTTCTTTCGTCTGTGCAATAATAACTATCACACGAGGTGTGATCTCCAAAAATATGCCGGGGACTATTTAAAATATCTTTTTGTAAATTTAATATTTGAATTGATAAAGACTTACTTTGAGCTTTCCTAAATTTAATTGCTGAACGAATAGTCGTGCGTAATCTTGAGCGATCCCCGGTCAAAAATTTACGCTCACTAAGGGGAACTGCAGTATCTTTTTGCAATGCCAAATTTTTACCATTATAATTGCGTAATAAATGGTTCGTACACTCGATTTTTTGTATCGAAACGTCGGGATACGGCCTACTTTCTAAAATATTTTTGTAAGTGCTGGAGTTACCGTCAGCAATCAATGTCCTATATATTAAATTTCTTTCTGCCAGCGACACCTTGAAACCTTCAACTAAAATCGATTGTTCTATGCTAGTTGATGATCCTGAGTGATTTTTGTGGCAGTCGTGCCCGCGTGGCACTAATCCCTTTTTATTAGCGCGAGCACATGTAACGCAATATTTATTCCTACCCCGATATGAAGTACTTTTCCAGTAAGCTCCTCAATTATTGCGGCCACACCTGACAAAGCCGAATAATTAGTTTTGTATGACCGTTTACTCCGGCATGCATCTGCTTCTACTGGTATCATTGTAATACCGCCATCGCTGACGTCACCCCGTGATACTGCAGCTTCTCTTTCTTTTGACCACATTCCACATCTGCATGAATTGAGCTATACAAGTGGACTGGCATGGTTGGCAATTCCATAGATGCAGTGAGCTCATTTAGATTGGAAAGACCAATTCCTATCATTAATACTCCTGACACTACGCCTGTATTAACATTTAAATTTAAATTATCTTCGTTGCATGTCTCTAATTTAAAAAGTGACCCACACATACAACATCTTAAATCAAATTTTGAAATGAGTCCCTTTTGTATTTCTTTTACAATTTTCAAACTATTCAATCGGCAACCAAACTTTTCGCCATGTTTGTCAATTAAAAGTAACTGATTAGTTTTCTTAAAATGATTGATTTCCTTAAACAATGAAAACCAGGAATTAAAACAATAACAAAAAAGTAGAATTTGTAACTATGTTACGTAATAAAAAACTTTTTACGGATAATAATATAATGCTCACCATGTTATTTGTACTCGTATCAGACTGAGCCTGATAATCTACTGTTAAATTAAATATGCTTTCATTATCCTGGTAAAAAATTAAGAAGTCCATTAATAATAAGTCCACACTGGGACCTCTGCGGTGGATACTTCGGCTGGAATACTGCGAGGTAGACCCTACGGAGGAGTTGCACTTCTCTGGAGGAAAAGTTTATGCTCATCTGTGACGGTTGTAAAGTGTAATAGTGCTCGTATTACAGCAATACAGATAGAACAGTCAAACAATAGTTTACTTGTTTTTTCAGTTTATATGCCTACTTGCTGTGCTGATAATATAACTGAGTTTACCGAGTGTTTAAGCGAGATGAACGCTATAATAGAAAATAGTGATATACAATATGTGTTTATGTTAGGTGACTATAACGCGCATCCCAATGAACAATTTCACTATGAATTGTTAAAGTTTTGTGAGGAACAGTGTTGGACCTGCACGGATAGCGAGCTACTACCACGCGACTCGTATACATATGTGAGTGATGCGCACGGGTGCAAGCGATGGCTTGACCATTGCGTCGTGACTGAGGCCGCGCGTCAAACTATATCTAGTGTAGAAGTATTGTACGGCACTTATTGGTCCGATCACTTTCCCATTAAAATAGAATGTAACCTAAGTATAGTGGAGTCTAATATTCCACTACGTAAAGTTTTAAGTAGTAAGGTTATATGGGGCGAACGAGACTTAGAACAGATTAAGATGTATGAAAAATTGTGTAATTCAGGTTTATGTGAAATAGATTTCCCCCCAGAGTGTATTAATTGTGTGGATAACATATGCGGCGATGTAACTCACAGAGTGGTTTTAGACAATATGTACACAAAAATCATTGATGTACTTTCAACCTCTGCTGAGCTGACCGCTACAGGTATTAGACAGAAATGTTATAAACCTTTAACTGGTTGGAATAGACATGTCAGAAGTGCTCACTCTCAGGCTCGGCTTGCTTTTCAGATGTGGCATTTATATGGAAATCCAACTACAGGAACTATTTATGAGAACATGCGAAATACACGTAAGAATTTTAAAGCTAAATTAAAGTGGTGTCGCAACAACCAAGCACAAATAAAACTAGACATTATGGCTGAGCATCGCAAATCCAAAGATTTCGGGAAGTTTTGGAAGAGTACCTCTAAACTGAACACCAAGCCGAGTCTGCCGGTGAGCGTGGCTGGAATTTGTGACCCTCAAGCCATTTCAAATTTATTTGTGAAACAGTTTCAAGTTGATCCCTTGTCGGGATTGGATACGCCCGTGTCTTCGTCGGTGATTGGCGCTGAGGTAAGTTCCCCGTGTTTAAGGTTTTTGGCCAAGGAAATAGCTGATGTCATTAGAAAGATGGTCGGAGGCAAGTCTCCGGGACATGACCACCTCAGCGTCGAGCACTTGCGATACGCGGGAGTTCATTTACCAAGGGTGTTGGCAACATTTTATTCGCTATGTATAAGTCACTCGTACTTGCCAGATAAGCTTATGAAGACGATAGTGGTGCCAATAGTAAAAAACAGAACGGGTGATGTTACAGACCCCGCAAACTATAGGCCTATTTCCTTGGCGACTGTTACAGCTAAAGTACTGGACTGTCTGCTTGACACACATATGGCGAGTCGTATAAATCTTCACGATGCCCAATTTGGTTTCAGACCTGGACTATCGACGGAGACTGCCATCATGTGTCTTAAGCGGACTGTTCAGTATTATGCTGATAGGAAAACACCGGTCAATGCTTGTTTTCTGGATTTATCGAGGGCATTTGACCTGGTGTCATACGATATCTTGTGGGAAAAACTGCGGAAGGAAAGCAGCGTTGACTGTACCGTTATTTCGTTATTTAAGTTTTGGTACGAGAATCAGACAAATTATGTCAGGTGGGGTGGAACTCTGTCCGATGTGTATGGGTTGAAGTGCGGGGTGAGACAGGGGGGTATTACTTCACCTCGTCTCTTTAACCTTTACATTAATCGGCTGATTGTTGAACTCAGCAGCACCCGTATAGGCTGTCACATTGACGGCGTTTGTATCAACAATATAAGTTACGCTGACGACATGGTGCTGCTGAGTCCATCAATAAGCGCACTCAGGCGTCTTGTTAAGATGTGTGAAGACTATGTGGTCACTCAGGGACTCAGGTACAATGTAAAAAAATGCGAATTACTAGTATTCAAGGCAGGCACCAAATGTTACACTAACGTGCCAGATATCATCATAAATAATACTCCGATAATCAGAGTAACAAAATTTAAATACCTGGGCCACTGGGTCACGCATGACCTGAATGATGACCTGGACATCGAAAGGGAACGCAGGGCGATGGCTGTCCGAGGTAATATGCTGATCCGCAGATTTGCACGTTGTACGACGCAAGTCAAAATAACCCTTTTCAGAGCATACTGCCAGACTTTTTACACGTGCAGTCTGTGGGTCAGGTATACGCTGAGGGCATACAACGCCCTGCGTGTCCAGTATAACAATGTATTCAGGATGCTGTTGGGTCTACCACGCTTTTGTAGCGCTTCCGGGATGTTCACCGAGGCCAGGGTTGATGGTTTCCATGCAATTATACGGAAACGGTGCGCTTCTATTCTCGGTAGAATACGTGCTAGCTCCCACAGCATCCTGAGTGTATTGTGTGATAGATGGGACAGCCCCATGCTGGCTCACTGGATGCGGCTGCACACGTAGGTGTCAGTCGTTTCAAGTTGTAAATAAGAGTGTCTTTTACTAACACTAGGTTAAGACTTTTACTAACAATATATGGATCTTGTAATTTGGTCTGAAATTAACTGATTATTATTATTATTATTAATTATGATAATTCATATATAAATATATGTATAACATGATATTAAAAGGTTATAAAGCTTTTAAAAATGGTAAAAATAAATTACTTACCATGTCATTTGTATTGCTGTCTGAATTAACTGTAAAATCTATGATTGGGTCAAATGAACTTTCCTGTAAAAGTAAAACAGTTCAATACAGGCATCTATATAATACAGGGTGGAAAAAGACTCACATAGCCGTTAACTACGCATATTTCCAGCAAACCAAGTGACTGAGCAAAAATTATTACCTACTTTTTTACTACCTGGTTTTTGGTGATAGATCACTGTTTATGACGAAATAATCACGAAATGTAACGCATGCAAAACATTGTGATTATGGATGCATAGGGTAGTTGTACCAATGAATGAACACTTAAGCGCGGCGTCGAGATTACACGCATGATTTTTCAAAGTAATGATGAGATTATTTAACAAAGTAATATCAGGAATCATTCCTCTTTTTAAGCTGAATTCAATAAAACAAAAAGTTTAATATTCAAGACTTTGTATTATTTCCTAGAAAATAAACATTATAAAATACGTAAAATCACCTATAAATGAACACATTTATCCTTATTCGGAATAGGTAAATCACTTTACCACTTAGGTACATTATGAGAAAGGAATATAAAAATGTATTAAAAATGAATCATTGTTTAATTTAAAAAAATGCTGCATTGCTACATGACCATAGGGCCAGGTCAACTGTAACTAGAACAAAAAAATCTAAAAATACAAATTAAAAATATATTGTGTCTTCCTCGTTGGCTAATACAAACTCCATACGTTCTTTCGATATTTGTAACAATTTAACATGTTTAACAATACAATCTTCTGGTACTATAATAATATCAATATCTTTGGTAACTTTTGGCTTTGTGAATTTCAAATTACCTTTTGATCGGATGCTTTTAAAGTAATTAATCTTATAACTCTTATTTGTATTATTAATCTGTTCAATGGTACCGATATAATATTTCCAGGTTTTTTTAATGTAATATCTGATCAATACAGTATTATTTATTTCCCATTTGTTTCTGTCGGTTTTCTCTTCTTGAAAGAAAAATTTCCAATTATAGATTCAGTTTCAACGTTTTTTACGGGTATTATTTGCATATTGCCTGTTTTTTCATTTAATATCATCGTTTCTGCTGCTTGAGTCAATATTTCCTCCGGTGTTGAGTTAATAATGCTAGTGTTTGCACAATGAGGTGAGTTCTCTTTTGGATTAATTAAATTAATCATCATCTTATCATCATCCTCTACTTCCGGTTCTTCGTCGACATTCATCTTCACTTCTCCTTTAGTTTCCTTTATTTCTGTTCTTAGGTTTACTGCTTCATTTGCTATCAAATGTGTATCGGCATCTAGGATTTCCTCTACAAATATTTTTCTTTCCATAATTTTCGAGTTAATTGTTTCTACTCTCAGTCCATCAATAATTGTGTATCGTAAATTTGCTCTTCAGTGGCTTTTTGTTTCTCTTTTCTTGTTTTTTTCATTTAGTTTCATTCAGATCATTATCATCTTTAAAGGGTATAATTTGCATATTGCCTGTTTTTTCATTTAATATCATCTTAACTGCTACTTGAGTCAATATTTTCACCGGGGCTTCAGTAACTTGGCATGAATTACTAATACTAGTTCTAGCACAAGGAGGTGTGTTCTCTTTTTGGCTTAGTAGATCTATCATCGTCGCATCATTTTCACCATCATCAGCCATTTCCGGTTCTTCGTCGATATTCATCTTCCCTTCACCTTTAGTTTTTATTCTCAGCTCTTTTACATGACTGTTTATCATTTGGGTATGGTACATTTGCCCTTCATTGGTATTTTGTTTCTCTCATATTCTTGTTTTATTCCGGTCATTATCTAAAATCTGATCGAATTTATCAATGGTCAGGTCATTTTCTTCAATAATAAAAGCTTCAATGTGATCAGTTTTCATTCCTTCTATGTTCTTTTCAACACTATCTTCATTTATTTCAATTTCTTCTATATCGAGTATCTCTTCAAGCATATTATATTCTTCATAGTAAGTACTCTCATCTGATTCTGCATAGGGAATGTCGTCACTGTCATAATCATCGCTGTCAGACGAGTTTAATCTAGATCGTTTATTATTTATGCGTTTAACAGTTTTTTTGAGTTTCCTTCTTGTACATTTTTCACTTTTATTTTGTGTATACTCTGATTTATGGGTTGATATTAAGTCATGTGTTTTTGGTTCATAACATGCACAACAACCCTTTTTTGGGCCACAAAAGCAACTTAAGTCTCGATATGGGACAGAACCTTGCTTTGCAGTTGTGATAATCTGATGAATTCTCATTGTACCTGGCAACGCAACCAAATCATCAGGAACTTTTTGTTGCATTTCCCTTATTTCTTCCTCTGATATAAAAAAATGTTTCACCTTTTTTTCTGATTCCTTCAACATCTTAAAAGCGATGGTTGCATTAGGAATATCTGTCCCGCGAGATACAAGATCATCCAAAGTTCTTTTTACTGCTCCACCCACCCCATCTGCTGCCCCTTTCCCGTGTGATGCTTCAAAAAAGGACCAGGAAGCATAATCCATAGACCTCTCTTCAGCATTTTTACTAAAAAGATAAAAGTTCTTTTTCTGTTTGTATTGTGTGGCGGGGCCATCAGAATACATGTGTACAGCTTTTAATGAAGGAACTATTTGTTTTGCATATTCAAAAACTGGTGAAAGGTGAGCCCAAATCGCTCCAGGATCATGGTCACAACATGGAGATACAGAACAAAACGATGTGGGATTGTTGTTCTTACTATATATTACTCCTGTATGGAGAGAAATTTGTTCTCTATTTCCACCGAAATGAACGGATTGTATTTCCTTATATAATTTGCCGGCATAATTTTCTGAGAAGTCACAAATTATGACTACTTCATCCTCAGATAGGTTCCGTATGCAGTTTTGTAGAGCCTTATGCTGATGACCAATATTGTAATAGTGTTTCTTGAAAACTCTTAATTCTTTGTTAAATTCTTGAATTAGTTCACCAATAGTACCACTTTTTAAATCCTTTCCAATTTTTTTGGTAGTCATAGGTTTTCTTTCACCATTTTTTAAAATCTTTACATACTCATGCTTTTTTAACCCCCACTCAAGCCAAGTGATATTGATGTTATTCGTATTATCTTCAAGAGAAACTGGAATGGACTTTGACATACAAGATGGGCATGTATTATACATACATTGTTTAGACTCAGGGCTGCAAGATACTTCCGTGACTAAATCGGTGACTTTACAACTTGGTATTATTTTTAAAGCCTTAAGCTTTTCGGCCTTCAGTATTAAATTGCTGTGTTTAACACAAGCACAAGTTTCGCGATCGTTGAGGGTAGGATTTACTACGTAAAACGGTCTATACCGAGTAAATGTAGTGTAAGATCCTTTTCCATCTTCCGATTTATATTTGGCGTGCAGATTTTTCATGGAATCTAAAAGAAAACGTTTCTGTTGTTTATCTTTATTTAGCGTTTTACATTCCTTTCGGCCTGCTGTGGCACGGCTGACGTCGTCGCGTAAAAAGAACTCATTAATTTTATTAATATTGTCATTTTCATTAGCCTCTTTCACTGTATCATTATTTCTTATTCGTCCCTTTAATCCTAAAGTTGTTGTTAGTTTGCTAGTTAGACTATATTTATTAACAAGATCGTTGTTAACCACCTTTTTGAGTACTCTTTTTTCATTGTTTGTGTCTGAATTGGTATACTGTAGTTTTAAAGATTCCGAAAGTACATTTAGTTGCAATACTTTTCGCTTTACTTTATCTTTGTCCTCTTCTCTTAAAACAATCTCTTCGACAAAACTGTTTGCTTTTGACATTGGAGTTTCTGCTTTTTCTAATACTTTTTCTTCAGGAAAATTGCTTTGTATAGGCTGGTTATCTGTGGCTGTGACTGGTTTTCGGTTTTTAGCTTTGATATTTTCAATACACATTTTGCTTCTATAAATACGTTTTTTCAATACAACCATTCTTTTCATCATTCTGTTCACCTTTTCGTGAAGTTTTTTATTTTCCTGCTTAAGTTTTGTATTTTCTGCTTTCAGGAATAGTACTCGTTTAGCTGCATGGATTTCTGTTTTAAGCCTTATATCTTCTTCCTTTTTTAGCTTTTCTGCGTGCTTTATCTTTTCTTTTCTTTTATCATTAGCTTCTTTCCATTTTTGTCTTCGAGCTTCTTTTTCACTATCATTAAGATCTGATATTTTTCTTTGTTTTTGTTTCACTTTCTCCAAGTGTATTTTTCTTTTTTCTTCATATGCTTCAGGGTTTTGCTCTTTAAGTTTTTTAATGTATCTTTTTTGCCGTTCGGAACCGGTCAGCGGCATTCTGAAATTAAAGAAACTGTTGGATATCTTATAAATAACACTTAAAGTAAATACAAAAGTAAGTGTCGCTATAATCAACTCAACAAAGGGTTTGTAGAATGCGTGAGCGTGAGATAAAATGAGTTTTTTTTTTAATTTCCCCTTCTCCGGAACGTGTAGTTTGAAAATGGCTAGGAATTATTACGAAGAAGTGTGTAAGATAAAAGTTGCAGAAAATTTTATGAGCTTTCCTTACATCGCAGATTTTTTTTCTCTACGACGCACCGTTTTGAGCATAATAGCGGAAAACCCAAAAGACCTTTTATTCCCCCACCAGTCCGGCGCACCCTCTAGATGCGGGGACCTTTAGTATGTTAACTCCTTAAGCACCCTTTCTGAAGAAACCAGCCCCAGCTCACGCACTCTAAACCTCCTTTTGGATTATTCGTTGTGTGGACTACTTAGTGCGCGTGGGAAAACAATCAACACCAGATGCAATAAGGTAAGTGTTAAAAATTTATTTTCCTCGACAAAGGCCAATTATTTCATACAAACAAAATTAAGTATTTTTTTCTAGGTACACGTAAAGTCTGATATTTAATTGGGAAAGTAAAATCGAAACAAATAATAATTAATAAATATTTTGCATTTTGTATCCATGAAAAATATTTTTTTTAATTCATTTAATTTTACGCACGGTAAAAGATATTCAGTTTTCTTTCAAGTTATCTGGAGTATGTAGTTTAATTTTTTTAATTACATATAACACTCATTAAAATATCTTACTTTTATACTTTACACATGAGACCACAGCTTTACCGTCTACAATTTACTGACGTCACTAAATGTCAAGAAATTGTTCGTCACTAAACATGTAAAACTTAACCTAAAAAACATTTTTCCCGAAACATAATCACAATTACTAGTAGATTGAAAGCGTAATCTATTATTCTTGTCATAATTTAAGTATATTACAATTGCGGCTGGTGAATTCTTAAAAATTTACTTACTTTTGTTGAGAAGATCTGGTCAGGAAATGGTAAATTATTTTTTTCGCAATAGAATCGCAGTCCTTCTGTCGTATCTCGAGGTCAAAAAAAATGGCGGCGAGTCATTGTGATGTTCTTTTTCGTGATATGACTAGTGTTGCCAGTAATTATAGTTAGATTCCTACTCTTGGTGATACAAAAAGTTGTTAAATTGTGTCAATAAATCAGTGTCACGAAATTGTTACGATTGATGAGGACATTTTTTAAATGTTAATTATTAGTTTATTTAACGTAAATTTAAATAGTTTATCTGCTCGAAATAACACTTAAACATAGCTTTTTAATTATGGTACATAAACTAGTAAGTTTCCTATAAAAAATCTGCTAAAAATAACATGTTTCCACCATCGTCCAAGTAGGGGACAATAAAAAATGTATCGTGTTTTTTTGTTAAGGTGCATTGGGGCTATTCCGATACGATTTTTGTTGAGTTGATAGGTAGTGTTAGTTTTTATTTATTGGTAAGAGATCTGTAATTGTTTTTTTTAAACTGATTTTACCTCTGTCTAGTCAAGGAAATTATCTATTAGCGTGCACTTATAGAGTCATTATATGTATTTTAGTTAATGAATTATACTTATTTAAAAAACGCACTTTTTTTTTTCTTCTCTTGGGGATATTCCGAACCATGTCGGGGTTATTCCGAACTCATTCGAAAGTGTGTTTTAAGACCTGGTATTCAAAGTGCATATTTCTTTTTCGTTCGGAAAACCCCCGGTGACAAAAATATTTACGTATGTGTCAAGTATATAGCTCAACTGAATTTTCATAGATTTGAAATTCGGAATTACCCCATCCAGTGACAGAGGTCCTCAACATTTTGGCTATACTTGATGTGTGTTGTAAATTTTGAAATTAAAGTCATGAAATTTATACTTACCAAACTTTATTTTTGTTTTTCTATGCAAGATAGATCAAGATAGTTAGGTTTTTACTATATATAGAGTGTTATATAGAGTGTAAAGAACGGTGTACCGAAATTAATGCAGGCGTGATTAGTCTATGTAACTAAAAAACATTCTTGTCAAAACGCAGTCCCTTGCACCTTGTATTTTGGTACACCGTCCCTTACACCTTATATTCATTTTAGACGCAGTCAATCAGTCTTTGCATTGAATATTTTTAAGTTAAATTGTAATAGTACCTATATTTAGGTAAGTATGTAGCAATTTACCCAAAGCATACAAATAATCAACAAAAACATAATTAAGTAGGTAAATTGTTACCTGACAACTGAATAAGCAACAATAAAATTTACGTTTAATAACTATAAAAAAAACATATAAGTAACGAGATAGCAAATATAAATTATCATCGCGTAGAAAAACTAGTCAGCCTTTGTATTAGGAACTTTTTTTCACAAAAGTAACAGTAAGTAGGTATTGTTGCTTATGTATTTACTTAGAAACAAATAAACTGTTAGAAAAAAAAACCAATCATAAAAAAATAACAAATTAACAAAACCTCTCTTCTGCATAAAGGATATAAACTTACTTAAACATTATCTCCGAACTTAGTCAAAAAACAAATAATAGATGAATAACTAATGAGTTCAATCAAGTGAATAACTAGTAAGTTCAATTGATTAGTTCGATCGTCGAACGAGTGTTTTCGGCTCATTTATTCGACCGTCAAACAAGTTAAAATCGTTTATTCTAACTAGTTCGATATACTTATTAGTTCGATCGTCGAAAAGTAAGATGTTTTATTTTTAATTTGTTTTACTGTCGAAATTATAATGACTAATCAATAAATAAACAAAAAACAGTTAAAATATCTAATAATAACGAAACAAGTGGCAAACCAATGAATTGAACTAGTGAGAACTTTTAAATTATTTTGAGCTTTAAAAAAACACAGCGTCAACGTCATTACACAAATAATATTCTTTTTTATTATCATTTTTTAATTCAATTTTTATTATTTTTACGATTGATGCCTTCGGAACTACGTCACAATCCTTTCTTTTTGGTTTTACAAATATTAGGGGTGGTTTCTTTACAGTTTTTAAGAAATCAATAGTGAAGTAAGTTTCTACATCCAGCTGGTCAATTTTCTCGATAAACCCTATATAGTGAACCCATTTGTTCCTCATAAAATATCTTACTAGGACCGTGTCGTTTATATTAAAAATGTCATTCCTTTCATTGTTGTTGTAATTTTCGTTACTATCACTACTATCCTCTTTTATGTCACTGTCTTGATAGCGTTCGCCTTTTCCTCTTTTTTTAGCACTCTTCAAGATTTTTTTATGACTTCCACTCATACAGCTGTCACTTTCATTTTCTTCATCTTTGGTTTGGTTTTCTTTACATTCAATACTTTTTTTGCCTTTACCTTTTCCCTTTCTTAAACTAATATTATGTGATTCTTCGTTTCTTCGTTTATTGTCTATATTTAGTGGGGTAAAATCTTCTTTAAATACATGAAATTCTTCAAAGTCATCAAAATCAAGTAGTTCTGAGTCACTATACACGCTCATTATATCCGATATACTTGTTGTGGAATCCATTGAAGGGACGCGCTTTCGCTTCGTACTTTTTTGAAGGCCTGAGGTACCCGGTCGATTTTTATCCAAGTTTTGTTTAAATTTTGTTTTAGAATTTTTGCTCTGACTATCCTTGTTATCTTGCTTCTTCATACTTTTCTTAGTTACTTTATCTTCGTCTTTAGATTCTTGTTTCTTACTCATAGACTTGGTTATCACTTCGGCACCTTTTGAGATACGTTTTTTTTTTATCACAGTATCATTGTTTTTCTTTTCCTGTTGTATCTTTTTCAGAAAAGCTTCTTCAAATGTGAAGATTCTTGGAGATGCTGGTGAAAGAGGTGTTTGTGGCGCTGCATTTAAAGTTATGGAGGATTTTTTGATGACAATGTAAGATGTTATAATTAAATTAGGATTTTTAACTGTTTCGTTGTTTTTCGGATCAGAACGACCTTCTTTTAAACATGTTGGCATAGAGGTTGAATCTTCAGCTAAAAAAACCGTCATCTGGCTATCAGATTTTGAAATTTGAGATAATAAGTTTACATTTTCAGTTGGAATATTAGTAAATTGGTGGTTTATAGACTTCGGTTCCCCAAGAGTGTCGTTTTGTTGGTCCGGTGGGCACTGTTTGTGAAGAGTTGCGTCAGGTATGTTATTCTGTTCATTAAAATAATCGATACAAATTTTTTTCAATGATTCCGGACTACTTGTATTTTGTTGACTTTGGAGCAAACGCTCTTCTCTTATTAACTGGTACCTTCTATAGGCATTTGGATCGTACTTTTCCACAGGTATAACACTGGCATCAAACGGAAAAATTCCAGCTTTTTTAAACCCATTTTTAATGATGTCGGGTGCGGTTTCTTGCCATGTATCAGCAAGTGTTTTCGAGAATATGTTTTTCGCCATTTTAGTGCCAATGTTTCGACGCTGCCAGTCGACTAGTTTGGCATCCCACTTGCTCTTAAAGGATTTGAAAACTGCTATATCAAGCGGTTGAAGCAAATGAGATGTATGTGGTGGGAGCTTGAGAATGGTTATGCCATTTTCAATTGCCAATTCTATAACTTTTTCATCGACATGGGTAGAGTGGCCATCATACACTAACAAGACTGGTCTCTCCTGACCTACACTTGGAATGAGAATCGTTTTCATGTAGTTATAGAAAATGTCGGTCTGCATCCACCCCTTAGGACTTGCAGCATACGATAACTCGAAGTCGTAATCATCTGTTGCAGCCATCCACTGATCCCAAACATATTTTCCTTTAAACACAATTAAAGGTGGTAATTTCTTGCCTGCAGCATTTGCACCTGCCAATACTGTTATATTTTCCTTGCCAGAACCGTAAGTGGTTCTTGCACAGGGTTTATTGATGGCTCCCACTACTTTTGTTCTAGTAGGGTCCAGACACAGAGACGTTTCATCTAGATTCCAGACGTTTTGAGGTTTGTCAATAAGATCCAACTCTATCAAAGTCTTTTCTAGCAACTCGAAGTACTCGAAAATGAAAAATGGATCCGTCATTTTTTTGCGTACATATTCCACGGGCTGTGCTTTCTTTATAGAGAGGCGGTGACGTTTGCGGAAGTTGATGAACCAATCTGGACCGGGCGTGTTATTTTTAAATGGCGTTTTAATCTGATTTGCCTTTACGTATTCAGCGACAATTTCTAAAATTTCTTGTCTTGACAATCCAAATCCCCATTTTTCCATTATTTTTATGGCATCTGCTAAACGTTCTTCTTCTTCCGATGAAAAGATTGTAGGTCTACCTGCAGTTGGCCTGGAATACTTAGAATGCATATTTTCACTTAGAGTCGCTTTTGGAATGGAGTATTGTTCTGCTGCAGTGGTTATGGTAAGTTCTCCATTTTTTATTTTTTGTAACGCCTCGGCTAAGTCTTCTGGCGTATATGGTTTAACTTTCTTACGGACGTAGGTACGGGGCATGTTAGAGGTACGGGGCATGTTAGACCTGAAAAAATAAGATGGGGTAAGTACTTAATGCAGTTTTAGACAATATAAGTTAGGTAAGTGCCGTATGGTATTGGTTTCTTATCCTCCTACATATTAACTTTCCGTGGTTAGAAGGCGAAAAATGGAAAGGGTTTGTACCTACATCATGTACTTAAAGATACATATAAGTAGGTAGAGAAATTATTAACTGTCGTAAAATGAATGAAATGAATTTTTTTTCGGTATGTTATTTTATCTATTAGTAAGTAGTTTTATTGTTTAATATGGCTTTTATAATTACGATTTTATAAATACGAATAGCGATCACGTACGTACACATGCGCCGTATACTTGTGTACCTACGACGGCGCGGTTGTATGAAGCTTTGTCTCTGTACATTTTCATTACCGACTATTTTGAAAAGTTGAGAACCTCTGCAGATTACTATGAGAAAAGAAAATGGGTTTATTCCGAACACAAAACATTTCGGAATATTCCCGTCGGGTTTATTCCGAATAAAACTGAAATTTAGAGATAGAACGTCCTGACACATTGAATTGTCCTTAAAAAACGACAATTTACCATAAAAATAAACAATCAATTCATTTACTTACCTAGTTTAGACACAATCCAAGTTGGGGTTATTCCGATTTGTTAAAAATGGCGCGAAATCGTCCGTTGGCACAAAAACTGTCACTGCACTCGTCAGAAAGCCGCTAGCGACGAGCGTCAACTGGAGACCGATAGCCAAATCAACATGGCGCCTAGGTAAATGTTGCCAACATACAAATATTATTTCGTTTGGTACATTTTTCGGTTGTTCGGAATATAACCAAATTCGGAATACCCCCAATTCACCTATATTTTCACAATCAACTTATGTTAGGATTTCAATCGCAATTCATTGCTTTTTATCAGGAAAAATATGCAGCTATGTTTAGATTAGTCTGTGATATTCAAAAAAATGATTTATTTTAATCGGAACCATATATTTTTCAAAGATTATTTATGAGGACAAACATTTTTATAGTAATGTACACATTTTTTGAAAACGACTCAAATATATTCTTGATGACTGACGTCGTCGATTAAGACTTCTAGAACAAAATCAACAAACATAAAAAATCAACACTTTATACCTAACTAAATAACTAAAATAATCGTAATCTTTAATAGTAATTATAAGTCTTTCAAACTTTGGTATTAAATTCCATACAGTCAGTCTAAGGAAATCATAACTGATTTCCTATGTATAACTACTTCACATAAGATTCATTGAGCATTTTTCAAATCCTTCGTAAAAATTATTTCTCCTCTTCGAGTAATTTTTTCTACTACAAGAATATCGACAACTGAATCTGAATCAATATATATATATAAATGACCTCCCATATTTAGTAGATAAAATATCAAATATAGTTCTTTTTGCTGATGACACATCCTTGATATTTAAAGTAAATAGAAAAGATAAAGACTATACTGAACATACAAACACACTTAGCTTAATATCGAATTGGTTCTCAGCTAATAACCTTTTGTTAAATGCTGGGAAAACGAAGTGTGTTAAATTTGCACTTCCAAATGTAAATAATGTCACACCTACCATTTCACTCAATAATGAAACGTTGGATCTTGTTCCTTCCACGGTATTTTTGGGTGTAACATTAGATTCTAAATTACAGTGGGGTCCTCACATTGAGAAATTATCGGGTAAATTAAGTTCTGCTTCTTATGCCGTATGGAAAATAAAACAATTGTCGGATGAAGCCACGGCTAGGTTAGTATACTTTGCTTACTTCCATAGCATCATGTCTTATGGCATCCTGCTCTGGGGGTCAGCTGCTGATATTAATACTATCTTCATTCAACAAAAGAGAGCGGTCAGGGCTATTTATGGACTAGGTAGCCGCGATTCTCTGCGAACCTTATTTAAAGATATAAATATATTAACTGTGCCATCTGAGTATATCTACCAGAATATTTTATTTGTTCGAAAAAATATAGATACTTTTAGTAAGAAAAGTGACTTTCACAATATAAATACTAGAAATAAGAACAAACTAGCTATGCCGTGCTTTAGGGTTAGCAAAGTTAGTAAGTCATTCATGGGAAATTGCATTCGATTTTACAACAAGCTTCCTTCTTATATTACTGACATGCCTGATTCATTATTTAAGGCGCACGTCAAACGAATCCTAATGACTAGAGGCTACTATAGTATTAAAGAGTATGTAGATGATAAAGATGTATGGGAAGTTATACCTCCTTGCACTAGATCGTAACCCTATAGCTGTTGAAGCATTGAAAGACCAAGATAATGTATTCTGTATAAAGCTATTCTGTGTACTATCTGTAATAATAAAATAATACTACCAAATATATTTATTCAGTTCTGTCTTTAAATAAATTATTTAATCTGTTTTTTAATGAAAATGTAAATAAAATTCGTATAAAGACAACCGATTGGTAAATTGTGAATGCCAACTAAATAATAAAAGTAACTGGACCTAAACTTCTTGGACATGCCCATCTGAGTATGTTTCGCCGGATCGTCTCGATGAGGCCGCGCTGAAACCGGCAGTAGGATAACCCCACTGAGTTTGTTTCGCCGGATCTTCTCAGTTGGGGCGTATTGGATCCGGTGGTAGCACTAAAGCGCGTTCGTCGAGATACTTATGGTCCGTCTAAATAATAACATACTCAAAGGACAGAACTTAGATTTAATCATAGATATAAAATAATATTGTACTTTCATACCTGACAGCTTTTAGGCTAAAGTTATATAAACTATTATTATACGTATCAATAAACAAATAAAATTGATTAATTAAATCGAAAATAAGCCAAATATGTTTTGACTATTTACAAATGCCTGTAATAGGTTTACGTGAATAAAAACTTTTTTTATTTTATTTTATTTATTTATTTTATAATATATATTTCATATACATCTCTAACTTGAGGATAAACAAAAAGTTCAGCCTCCAATTTCTTCTGTTGTTTCTTTCTCATAAAATCGACTTTTATTTTCTTTTCTTCATCGTTTAACATTAAGACTTTTCCAACAAATAGTTTAGTAGATTTCATTTCCTTAAATTGTACCAAAACGTAACTTCCGAATGTAATATCATCAATTTTTTTTTTCTGCGAAATAATTTTTTTACTGTTTACTAAAAAGTTTGCCGATTCGTTTGTGTAGTTTGCTAAATTAATTTCATTCTCTTTTTCGTTTTAGTTTCACGAACTTCAATCTCATCGCTTTTGTTCTTCTTTTCTTTTTCATCGCTCACTTTTTGTATTTTCGCTTCATTAGTGCTTCTGTATTCCTCATCTAATTGTGTGTCTTTTTTCTTTACTAGGTTCATTTTTGCTTTTACAGTTTTGGTATTTCTATTTTGTGAGTTTTTATTACTTTTCTTTCCTTCTTCTGCTTTATTTGCTTGTTTCATTTCAATTTCTTTCTTTTTGGCTTCTAAAACTTTGGTCTTCTCTAATTTAAGTGTCTTCTTTCTTTTGATGCTTTCTTCTTTTTCTTTTTTTTTTAATCCTGCTCATCGAAATAGGCTTTCATTTTCTTACAAGTTATTCCATATGGCATTATTCTAGTTTTGCGTTTTCGGGTCGGATTATTTAGGCTAGGTAGAGTTAAAAATGTGTCAATATCCTGAGTAGTATTTGCAATAACCGGAGATTTACAAATTTGATAATTTGTCATTTCTATTTCATCATTATCCTGCGTAGTCTTTTCATCTATTGGAGATTTACGAATTTCATGATTTGTTATTTCTATTTCATCATTATCCTGCGTCGTCTTTTCAATAATTGGAGATCTACGAATTTCGTGATTTGTAATTTCTGTTTTATCTTTGTACCAAGGTAGGGGAATAACTTTGTTAGTCATCTCTGTATTATTTGATGATATATCACCTTCGACAACTGATGTCACAGAAATGTGATCACGATACTCGAATGTCAAGTTTTCATTGTTAAATAGCACTTCTATATCCAATCCAGTTGAATTTATATCCAGTGGTGTACTTGTACCACCAATAGCTTCATCAAATTCTGTTACATGAGTCAAATCTTTTTCTTGAAACAAACCAGTTTGTTCCTGTATCAAAGGCACATCATTTTCAGAAATAAATGACTTGCAAAAATGCCATATAGGAAAATACGGGTGTTCATGATTTTTATTTTCGTCAAAATAGATATTAAAATTATTTATGTCGTTGGCACTTGTTAAATGCTTGAGCACTTTCATTGTACTCTCGACATCTAAAGTTGATATGTTACTTGAGACAACTGCAGGATTTTCTATAGTGGCATCACTGCATTTTACACATTTCGTGTAGACTACACGAAATGTGTAAAATGCCGCATTAGGATCAATTCAATTCAATTCATTTATTGCTTTCTTCATGGGTTTACAATAGGTGTTATAGGTAGAATATAATGTTACCAACATGAACCCTGTTAGGGCACAGCAACAGTAGGTTATAAATTTACAATATGGGTTATAAAATTACATTCATTTTAAATAGTTACATTTTTTTTTATACATTTCGTCATTTTCCAATTTCTAATCCTAATTCAATTTTGAGTCATGTCAGCAATAGGTCGATAATCATTTTAACAAGAAAAGAAAAAAAAATACAATTATATAAATTCAAACAAGACATTCAACTAAAATATTAACAATACACACATTTACCGATAATTTATGGTATTCCGATTATAATATCATCGTTGGGAGTCAATAGGTCTAATTGTTTTAGTCACTTTTTTTCAAAAAAGTCATTTAAATTATAGTAACATTTCTGTTTTAAATATTTTTGCAGTTCTTTTTTAAATATGTTTTCCAGTTTTATATTTTTTATGCTTTCCGGTATTTTATTATATATTTTGACACACATGGCCATGGGGCCAGAGTGAAACATAGCTAGTTTAGAAGGAGGTAGGGCTAGTTTATTAGGGTGCCTGCAACTGCGAATTTGCGGTCGTTGGTCACTCGCTAGGGGAAATAGTGATGGGTGTTTTTTTACAAATTTACACGATTCCAATATATACATGCATGCTAGAGTAAGGATGTTTAATTTGTTAAAATGAGACCGGCAACTCTCCACGGCATCTATATTTGCCAGAATTCTCACACATTTCTTTTGCAGAATGAATAGTTTTATGGCATCAACACTATTACCCCACAAAATAATGCCATAGTTCAGACGTGAGTGGGCGTAGGCATAGTAGGCTGACAGTGCTGTTTTTAAGTCGGTATTTTTCTTTAGTTCGTTTAGTGCATACACGAAACTCGATAATCTTGAAGTAATATCTTCGATATGGGCCTTCCAATTTAAATTAGTATCTATAACAAGTCCTAATAATTTAAATTCGCTAACTTTTTCTAGTTTTGTTCCATTGTGTGAGTAATCAAAATCTATCTCACGTCTTTGGTACGGTTTAAACTGCATCAACTTTGTTTTACAAAAATTTAGTTCTAGATTGTGGTCGTTTAGCCAGCCAACCACAGACGAGATGTTACCATTTATGGTCATATTTAATTCATTTTCGTCGCAAGGAAATATTAGCGATATATCGTCAGCAAAGAGGACTGAATGGGAATTAATTTGTTTAGGCAAGTCATTTATATATATCAGGAACAGTAAACAACCCAAAACACTGCCCTGTGGTATTGACATCATAACGTTGGCTTTATCGGATTTGACATGTGTTATGGTACCGGATTGCTTATCGCGGTATTCTACTTCAACGTATTGCTCTCGGTTTTCCAAATAGGAATTAAACCATTTATGTGCTGTACCCCTTACTCCGATATGGTATAATTTTTTGAGCAATATTTTGTAGGAGACGCGATCGTATGCTTTACTCATATCGAGCAGAATACCTATGGCATGCTTTTGACTACTGATAATTTGTAGTGCTTCTTGAATGTATTTATACACTGCTAAAGTTGTGGACTTATTTCTCCTAAATCCATTTTGGCTTTCGTTTAATATTTTAAATTTTTCGCAATAGGAATAAAGGCGTTTCGACATGGCAGTCTCGAAAATTTTGGAAAACGTAGAAAGCAGTGCTATTGGGCGGTAATTTTCAGTTTTTGTCTGGTCTCCTTTCTTGAAAATTGGTTTTATAATCGATATTTTTAGTAAATCGGGCACAATACCTTCTTCGAAAGATTGATTTATGAGATAGGTTAAGGGTAATTTTAGTTCCTCAGCGCATGATTTAATTACAGTGGGTGGGATTTCGTCGTGGCCAAAACTACGTTTATTTTTTAGGTTCTTGATTAAGAGTTTTATTTCATTTGGATCAACGGGCCGGCGGTAGAAAGAGTTTTCGCTTGCAGGTGTAATTGAGTGGCCAGTTGGATAAGTCTTTCCATGCGTTAAACTTGGCTCTCCTACAGATGTGAAATAATTATTAAAGCAATTTGCGATAGCGTTGGGATCATCCGTTAAGTTATCACCTACGCTTAACCTTATATTTTTCCAAGATTTTTTTGATAGTTTATTTGTACATTGTACAGTGTTGTCAGTTTTTTTCATTTTATGTATGTAATTTAGTTTACGTGAAGTGGTCACAGTCCGTTTAAGTATTTTTTCATATTTTTTGTAGTATCTTTTCAATACAGGGTCGTTAGTTTTAGTTATTAGTATTTTTAGAAGCCGTTTGTGTTTGCATTCAAGTCTTAGTCCAGTTGTAATCCATGTGTTTTTTTGTTTATATCTTAGTGTTACAAGTTTCTTTGGCATACATTTGTTCAATAGATTAAGTAGCGTTTTATGAAAATATTTAAAATTGTCGTTTATATTATCAGTGAGGCATAGTACAGTATTCCAATCTATTTTCCGTAGTTCAGCCCTAAATTGTATAATGTTATGGATATTAAATTGTCTCTGTTTCCTATACCATGTTTTTCTTTCTTCAATTTTAGTTTTGGTATTTTCTATAGCTACAATTACACCATTATGGTCGGATATTCCAAGTTCTGTAACCTCTACTGGGTTTTCCATTTGATAATTTGTAAATATGAGATCGATGCAGGTGGAAGTATTCTTTGTAATTCTAGTTGGCTGTTGTACTTGTTGGACAAAATTAAAGCTAGTCATTTTATTTAAAAGGGTGCATGAGAATATGTTTTTTTCCAAGATATTAACATTAAAATCTCCTCCTATTATAACACGCTTTCCTCCATCCTTGGTATTGATTTTGTGGAGTAGTTTTTCTAAGGACTCATAGAAAATATCCAATTCCCGGTTTTTTTGTGGCCAATATATTACTACAATTAAAGTGTTCAATTTAGGTAACTCTATGGCACAGGTTTCAAACACATATTCAACTGACATTTCTGTTATATCGTGGCGTTCATGGAATTGGGTTTTATTTTTTAAGAATATACATACTCCGCCGCCTTCATAATTTTTTCGGCAAAAACTAGAAACCAAGGTAAATCCTTCTAAACTTAGTAGGTCCCTTTTTATTTCAGTTATCCAGGTTTCAGTTAGACATAGTCCTAATATATTATTATTGACGTTTGTTATAGATTCCATTAAATGTCTTTTGTTTTTTAGGCTTTGCATATTTTGATACAATAATTTATGACTGTTGACGAAAGGAATAGTTTTCACGTATTAAATCATTATTAGGAAATATCTTTTTAATTTTATATGTTTTAATAGTCGGTATTTTGGGGGGACTTATAGAACAAGACATTAACGGTTTGATTATATTTGGATTTGATTTGATAGGTTTAAAGTAGTTTAATATTGTGTTTTGTCGATTTTTTTTATTATTTTTTATTAGGTCTCCAGGTTTGATTTGGTCATTGTAACTTTTGTAGGTATTTTTGTTATATTCTAGAAGATTTATTTCATTATTTAATTTGTAGCATAATGTTTTTATGTATTGGTTCCATGTTGTAAAGTCATTATAATCAGAATACTCATAAATGTCAATATATTTACAGTTTTTGAAGTAGGTATGTAACAGTTTAATGTGACTATTAAGCAGATTTTTATTTAAAAATTTATTCCGTTGTATTTTGAGTAAATATATCTGTTTACACTTTTTCAACTTGTCCAGAGCAATACTTAATTCAGAGATAAGTTTAAAAGGATCTTTGTCATTACTTCCTACTGATAAAATTACGATATCGTTTTCAGATAAGTTATGGGATAGGTCGTCAATGCTGCTTAGTATTTGCGAGCTTTGGGCGCCCGGTTTGCTCATAGTTAAAACAGTGTAGCAGTCATTCCAGGTACAAGATCTACTTTCTTTTAGAGGTTTAGTTACTCCACGTACAAATTCATCACCTAGTATTATAATTTTAGGTTTAGGTTTAGCTATTTTTTGGGACGGCTTCGTATTTTCTATAATTTTCTCAGTGTTAGTCAATTTATATATTTCCGAAGTACTCTGTACTGGGTCTTGGGTGAATTTTACGAACGTATTTTGTGTCAGCGCTAAGTGGTCGGTGTTCAGGGTTGTTAGTTTGGTGTCTTCTGCAGGTGTCGAGTCGTCGACTAATCTTTGCTTATCTTGTGTCGTACTTTCCGTAGCTTCTCTATTAGGAGAAAGTACGGAATCCTGTGTTGGTTCCAGACTATCAATTCTTTTTAGCGCTAATGAATGACTTAGTTTTCGTGAGCTTTGGAGTAACAGTTCAGCAGACTGTACTGCGATGCGAGATTTTTTCTTTCTTCGAGAAATAGGGGTCATCATATAATTATCTTCGAAATTAACTTTTTTATAATTATTTATGATTGCATAGCATTTTTGTAGTTCATTCTTAAGATTTGTTATTTCTATGCTCAGGTTGTCTATCTCATTATTGGCTGTTTGTAGGTCACTTCTTAATGTTAATATTTCAATGTTATTTTCATCGATGTAACCCCACAAACAAGCACTGTATTAACCAATTCAGAGGCACATAGCAGTACAGTTCCTTCAACATCAGAACAACCGGCTTCTTCTTGTGCCGTTACCCTAACTCAGCGCCAAACATCACAGCCTGTACAGATACACATAGATCATTTTGCAAAATCAACCAGGCCGTTACCAATAAGCAAAACAAAACAGCTAGATGAAGAAATAGTCAAATTTATAGTTAAAGGATTCCATGCGTTTTCTATAGTGGACGAACCAGAATTTAGAAACATGTACCGAATGATACTGCCGACACACACGTTGCCCGGTCGTAAAACCATATCTTCTAGTTTGATACCTAAATTACACCAATCGACCAAGGAGAAAGTATTAGAACTGACCGCCGAAGCTGATGCTATATGCCTTACCAAATTGGGGTATTTCGCATAAAATTGCTGGGATTATTACTGACAACGCGGCCAATATAATAGCGGCCGTCCACTTGACAAAGTGGCGACATTTCCCCTGTTTCGCCCACACTGTGAATCTTGTGGTTATACATAGTCTGGACACAATGAAAGTTCAGTTAGATAAAATTAAATCCATAGTACAATATTTCAAACATAGTTCTTCAGCTGCTAGTAAACTACAAGCTATGCAAACTCAGATGGAGTTGCCTACACTTAAACTCAAACAGAGCGTCGTTACGAGATGGAATTCGACTTTTGATATGGTAGACATTACTTAAAATAAAAGATGCAGTAGTCAGTACACTGGCCATTGAACAACCCCGGCTTAACACAATAACACTTGATGAGTGGAAGCTATTAGAGAAATGTGTAGGTGTTTTTTAAAAATATTTTATGACGTGACAACTGAAATGAGCGCCGAGAAATCTGTGTCTATTTCGAAAGTAATGGTACTGGTCAGAATAATGAAATCACACGTGGAGAAGTGTCTAATTGAAAGTGGTCCTGATCAGTACCGGGAAATGTTATATGCACTTAGTGATCAATTAAATCATAGATTTCACGACATCGACAACAACCCTTTAGTAACAGAAGCATCACTGTTAGATCCTAGATTCAAAAGACACGCATTTATAAATAAAGAAAAATATGAACAATGTGTAAACTCCATTAAAGGAAAACTTCACGTTTTAAATGCACGCGAAAATGCAACGAGTTCGTTTATAGAACCACCACCACAAATCTCCCAACAACCAACACCCAGCATGTGGGATGAATTCGACAAAGAAGTTGAAAAGGAAATAATTAGAAACCCCACAGCTGCTAGCATAATAGAAATTGGTAAATATTTAAACGAACCATTACTAAAACGAGCAGATGATCCCCTGAAATGGTGGCACGATCGTCGTCTTTTATACCCAAATTTATATATACTAATGAAGCGCCGGCTATGTGTGCCTGCCACATCCGTGCCCTGTGAGAGGGTATTTTCTAAGGCTGGGATGACCATCACCCAAAGAAGAAGCCTCCCCTAAATAAACTAAAAGCCATAATTCCTCAATCTCCCCGTCAGCGACCGCCCTGAGCCGAGGTCCAAGTCCCACAGAGGACGCCCTCTTGCGCAGGTTGCTTAGTTTGTAGTGTTTAAACCATTTATCTAGGCTGGAGCTCTGCTCGCCTTTATGCCCGGTGAAGTAGCAAAAGCCTCCTGGCTAACTACATATGTCCGTCCGAAAAAAAAAAAAAAAAAAACCAAAGAAGAAGTGCACTAAAGCCAGAAAAAGCCTCACAAGTTTTATTTTTAAATTATAATTTATAATAAACGTTATTAATTGTTTTGTTGATTGATTGTAATAAGTGTTAATAATTTAAAAAAAATGTTATATCTTCACCACCTTCTGTGGACTGGTTGTGTTATTTTTTTTAAATGTTGCTAGCTCTAGGATTTTCTCCTGCCTAAGACCTAATGCCTAGTTTGTATTTTTTTATGAGTCCTCTTTTGTATTTTTTTATTGCATAAAGTTTAAATAAACGCAGTCTCTTATTATTGAAACACGTTAGTCTTAGCATGATTCCTTGGACTGGTTGAAGAGCGATAGTGAAAAGAAACCTGTGTTTTAAAAATCATGCACTAATTATATATTATTCCTACCATCATCGTAACATAAAACACAATAACTGCCGTTATTTTTCTAATGCTAAATGAAGTAGGTTATTAAGGTAGATTAGATATTGTTATACACATTTCCACACGAAATTTACTCAAGAAACCAGTCAATCACACGACTGAACCACGATCCGTGATAGAAGTATCGAAGTGATCGAGTGATCGAAATGATCGAATCATTTTGATTCGATCACCTTGCCAATGGGTCGTGATTGACCCGGGTTACAACAAATGATTGATCGACACAGCCCTATTTCAGAGTACCTAAATGTAAAGTATTCTCACCGATAAGCTTCTCTTGCCCGTTTCAAACTATCGACCAAAATCTTTTTTTTTTATTTTGACAGCACCATAGGTTTTATTTTTATCTCTTTTTCCCATTATTATGAACTATTTCTGAAAATAAAGAAATAAATTTAAGCTGGAGATTACATTAATTAAATAATAATCAATTAATATAATCAATAATACAAGAAAAAAAAACAATCTTCTATATTTACGTATAATATGTTTATTTTCTATAATATGTTCGCATCCGAATATCATAGGAAACTAACTGAATTCAATACAATTATGTATTTACGTTACAGCCACATTATAACTTAATAAATAAAATATACTAACTTTTATCAAGAAGGTTTGGTTGCGCTATATTCTCGACGAATAGGTAGTTTACGCGGTGCTCAAAGTAGAAACAGCGAGCGATACGTCCTCCCTCAGTAAGCGCTTGGCGCGGACTGAACTAGGGATGTTCCGATACCACCTAAGTATCGATACCTACTCATTTCGATAATACTCAAATCTTTTTTAGATACTACTTAAATAAATACTCCTAAAGTATCGATACTTACTGATATCGATACTTTTTGGAACTTTTATTTTGTTTTATTATTTTGAGGGTGCTATCAATGAACGTTGAAGGACAATAATTTACCAAAATTGAGAAGAAAAAAACTATTTATTTATTATAAATGTTTATTAGGCTTATTATTAATTTAAACAAAAATCTCTTCAGCATTAAGATTGCCCAAAAACAGTAACTGTTCAAGGTATTTTGAAGACAATCTGTTCCTTGTTTGTGTCATTGTTGCACCGGCTTTGGAAAAAAGGCACTCGCCAGGAACTGATGTTGCAACAACAATTAAATATTGCTGTGCATACTTGTACAGACAAGGAAACACCAACTTCATGTCATCCCATTCTGCAAATGGGTTGCTTTTAAGAGAAACTACTGGATTTGATAAATAAAAAGAAACTTCATCTCCCTGATGAGATTTTTTTTTCTTCTTCCCATTCTTGTGCCCATGTGCTAACTTTTTATGATGTTTCCGAAAATCGTATTCAGGTGGTGCAGTAGATGAGACATCATCTTCTGACTCACTTGGGCTACTTAGTTGTCCGAAACCATGGTTCTAAGTTTTTGAATAGCTCTTCCGCATGCAGAGGGGTCTTGGAAATGCAGATTTTTAAACCTTGGGTCTAGAATTGTTGCAATGGCTGCATGATCGTTTAATTCAATCATCCCATACCTCCTTTTCAGCTCTCTCAATAAAACATCCTTACATTCTTTAACGATAGCGGAGTTTGGAGTGATACTATTCAGTTCTGTAGTTAAGCAATTAAGCATTGGTATAATTTTGGAGATTGTTCCATACTTTTGGCCCTATGATTCTCTTGTTACATATTCAAAAGGCTTTAATACAGTTGTAAGCTCATTCAAGGTTTCCATTTCCACTGCACTTGGCAAATTTGGAGCCACTACCACAGATTACTGAATAGTTACTACGTAACAGATACTTCACTCAGTAGAAAATTTCCAATACCTATTACGATAATTGCCTACTCCCTCGCGTCAACAACCACTGTATGCTAAAATGCGCCTAAATGCTCAAGCGTACAGCAGTGATTGCTTCGCACCGCGCGATTCCACAGTAATCGCAGGGCTGCCTCTTCGATAAAATTAAATTAACATAACTTTTTATCTATGTTATTGAGAACTGTGAATATGTTCTGACTTTTATGTGGCAGTTAAAAATTTTATCATTTATAAAATATTTAACCAACTTAAAAAAAAGGAGGTGATCAGACATACAGGCCAAACTGAGATGTTTGACTTGTATGGTTTGTAGGTATGTATGTTTGTGCGCGATAATCTCGCATTTGGCTAAACCGATATCGATGCGGTTTTCAGAAAAGGATTTGTTACATTTAGGAGAACGTTTTAAAATAAGTATAATACGTCTTAGTTTGATGATGATCTTCGGAGATGTTCACTAGAAATGAAAAAAAAGCCTTAAAAAAAGAGAACTTCAAATAAAGCACTAAGCCGTAAGAAATATTTTTTTTTTTTTATGTTAGTGCTAACAGCTGGTAATTACGAATCGAAAAAGCACCGACATCAAAGAAGAAATTATTTCTTACGGTTTAGTGTTTTGAAGTCGGTTCTCTTTTTTAAAGTTTGTTTTATTATATTTGTAAGTTTGTTTTGTTTTATATATTGGTGCTGAAAATGTTAGGTGTTTATCCCTTCTTTTGCTTGATTTACACCCATCTACAGCACATAAGGCACCACACGGCATCGTAATACGCGTACGAACGAACAGCACTATTAAAATTGAACGGCGTGCGCGCGCTTCGCTTGCGAAAACCGCACTGAATTTGATCCGCCGGCGGACCGAGACCGCTCCGCTGGGCGGTAGGCACTTATAGCGCGCAAGTACATGGAGTGACGGAGGCCTGCCACTACACTCTCAATTACAATTTCTGATATTACTATTCTTAACTTTAGAAATCGCTCTAACATAAAAAAAGTTGAGTTCCACCTAGTTCTTACATCTGCAATAAGTTTTAAAACTGATCCTTCTGAAACATTATTACGCATTTGGATTTTTCGTAGCTTATCCGACTGCACAACACTATTTTTTATCCAATTAACAATTTCTCGTACTTTTATAACAGCTGATTTAACACTGGGCAACTTTAGTGCCTCTTCAACTACAAGGATAATAGTATGGGCAAAACACGGTAAATGTTTTTTTTCGCCTAAAGACATTCGTATGGCAGCCAACATTGAACTGGCATTATCTGATACAGCAGCACGAATTTTGGTAAGTGGAATATTCCATATTTTCAAAATATCCAGCAGGTTTTCCGATATGTATTCAGCTGTATGTCGCTCACTTAATGCACGAGTTGCAAGATAATACATACACATTTGACCATTTTCTACAAAATGTATGGTGACGCCCATGAATCCTACTTCATTCATTGTCTCTGTCCATATGTCTAGCGTTAAGCAGTAATTGTCTATCTTGGATAATTTGGACTTACAAATAGTTACACAAGCTTCGTACTTTTCGGTAGTCATTTTCTTTAAATACTTTGCGCCAGGAACTTTAAAAGTAGGCTCCAGTTCTTTTACAAGTCGTAAAAAGCCTTCACCTTCAACTATATTAAATGGACGCATATCTTGACAGATAAAAAATATCAATGCTTGAACAATTCTGTTATACTTTGTACCACCAGCTAAAAATAAAACTCAATTTTAATACATGTAATATTAAATTAAATATTTATATTTTTTTCATTAACACTAATACTATATGTATTAATATTATTTTGCTAATATTTAATTAAATATCTATTTTTTACCTTTATTAGATGAAATTCGTTCAAACGCATTCTTTATTGAATTGCTCAGACATAGCTCCCTTGCAGTCTCCGAGTCCATACTTGTTAATGTGGTTACACTAGAACGATCATCACGATCTTCTGAAATTTTCGATGTTGATGCTTGGGGTTGATCATCTTCCATTAAATCCTGTGAGCTGGCCAACACTATTGTATTTTTTGAACTGAAACATAATAACAAAAATTAACACTTGATAGATCGATAATCTTCAAAGTATCGATAATACCAACCCCAACACTACAGCCACTTAACAACACTATTACACTAACAAAAACAAACACATAACCTTAAATTGTTTAAATCGTATTTATACAAAGGAAATATCTCATCATCGGTCATCAATTATTATTCATATATTATTAATATTAATAGACAAGACAGTCACAGTACCACTGCAGCAAAACTATTTTTTATACTAATAAAATAGGTATAAGCCGCGCCAATAAAGAAACGAATCTAAAATGGCGTCCATAAGTGTCACTGACAGATGATAGGGTCAGCAAATAAAAAGAAAGATAGAAATAAAAGTTTGTTTATTGTATATTTAGGTAAAATACAATTATTAGTTTTATGTGTTGAAATGTAAACAAAAAAAAATATTTACAAAAAAATACATAATCTTTCATAAATATTAGAACTATTTATTTGCTTACTTTTCTTTAACATAAAAAATGTTAACCTTAACCACTCGCAAGTAAGTCGTGACTAGATTCTTAAATTCTTTACGGATGTTTTAAATTTTTAGACGGACGTGTAGTGGTCTGCCAAATTCTGGACATTGTGCCATATTAATTTACTTTGCTGAATTTAATTACAATGTTTTATTACTTATTTGGTAAACGAAATTGAGTTGAATATAAATATGATCGACGCAAAGATGCGTATACAATTAAATACTTGGCATTGACAACAATTTACTCCTTATTATGATATAAAAAAAAAATAAGTAAAATTGTATTAATCAAACTTTGCAAAGTTTACGGTTTGCAAACTCATTTTATTTGTTCACTGAAGTGAACACATAAAATGAGTTTGCAAACCGTACATTATATTTATTTTAGAAATTTCAAGTATGGAATGTCTATCCGAATATTTCACTCACACATGCATTTCTTAAGTTTTTTACCTATACTACAAATATGTAGTATAGTATCGTTTTTATGCTTCTTATCAGGAAGAAGCCTAAAAACGATACTATTTCGTAGATGTTGAGGGTCCTTCACCAGGATCACTGGAGTCTATTGGTTCGACACCACACATTTCATTGTCTATCTCTTGACAAACATCGGTTGATAGTTCTTCATTATCAGTTCCTTCGTCACTACTGCACATTCCAATTTGGATAATAAAATTTTCTACTTCCGATTCTCTGGACACATCTCGCGTCCAATACATTTCTTCCACTCTTTTAATGTGATTTATTTGTTTTTTCCAGTCGTCAGCTGTTATTGAAGCGATTGCTTCTTTTGTCAGCTGTTCTATTTTATTTTCATGTTGTTCAACATTTTTATCAGCGACTCTTTGTTTAATTAAGTTCCACACATGCTAGATTGGAGTCAAGTCGCAATTGTATGGGGGCAATCGGAGTACTTCATGCCCTTGAGATTTTAGTAACTCGTCCACAACATAACGTTTTAAAGGTAATTCCTTTCTTAACTGTGTCAGGAGCTCAGCTTTTGTCCATTCTTCATTAAATGTGATGTTATGTTCCCTCATATATTTTTTTATATCATCCTTTCGTGTAGCCGATGATGGAGCTTTTTCTATTTGCATCGAGTGATAAGATGCGTTGTCCATTACTAGTATGGATGATGGTGGCAGGTTGGGTATTAATTTTTCATTTAAATATTTTAAGAAATTTTTTCCATCCATTTCATCATGGTAATCGCCTTTCTTAGATTTTGCTTTAAAAAGCAAGTCGGCACCGAGCACAAATCCATGCTCGCTACCTGCGTGAACAATTACCCACCTCTGGCCAGGACTATAATTTTTCCTAACCCCTTTGTCTCTGGAACTCTGCCAGCATTTGCTCACCGTATAGTGAGCATGGATCCAACTCTCGTCCATATACATACATAGAAGGTTTGGTTGCGCTATATTCTCGACGAATAGGTACTTTACGCGGCGCTCAAAGTAGAAACAGCGAGCGATACGTCCTCCCTCAGTAAGCGCTTGGCGCGGACTGACTGAACTGACTTAAGCTAAGGACCGCCCGTTCCGAGATTTATATTTATTTTTATCATTGCATAAAACAATTGTTTAAAAATATTATTTTACTTTTAAATGGGATAATTATTTTTTTCAAGCAAGGTAACATAGTAACCTTCGTTATTAAATGCTTATTGGTTCAATTTGGATTATATATTCATAGATAAATATAATTTCGGACGAAAAATTGACATTATCTCTCTGTTTTACGGAATTATTTTTGGTGTATTGCTGTGTGAAACATTATTAATTGAGTTGAGCATTCCAAAGTTCAACATCCAGTTGTACTATGGACATTTTTTTAAATTAACATATTATTATATCTTCTATGTAACAAAGCATCAAAAGATGCCCTAAAGAAGAATTTTATGAAACATCCTTTGCAGAGACAAGGTTTTTACTCATGCATCTAAAGAAATTGGAATATTTATTTATATTGTATGTATTAATATATATATATATATTGTATGAATTTAGACATATTGTATATATGTATGTGGTTGTATATATTGTCTTAGAAATATTTTTATTTAATTGGCTGTTTTGCCTTCCTCAATTTTGGTTTCTTTCTTTCTTCTTTTAATCAATGTGCACCTACTGTTCTTTTCTCTGCACCACCCCAAGGTTGGCTGGTAGAAAATGCCGTTGGCATTAAGTCCGCCTTTGTACGATTTTTTTGTGCATAAAGTTATAAATAAATAAATAAATAAAAATATTTATTTAGAAGGCTCCCTAGAGGAATAATCAAACTTTCTCGGACATATTTTATTTTTTTTAATTTTGTGGCCATATCTAAACCTTAATCACTCATCAAAACTCGAGTCAAACACTCAAATACAAGAAAAATTGTGATAGCCCTCTTAATTCGTTTTGGAAAGTTTTATTAACGAATTTTTCATTAGTAGTGGTTGGTTTTGGGCAATTATTAGCGGGTTTTTTGTTAACGATTTTATTTTGCTGTAGTCTCCTCAATCTTAATTTGTCTTCTTGTTTGGCTAAAGAAATAGCCTGATTTGTATTCTCTGCTGATTTTAATCTCACAAGAATTGAAGTAATCGGGTTTAATTTTTTAAGAAAATATCTATTGCTCTTACTTTCTGAGGGTTCTGCCGTTATAAGAAGGCTAGTCATGTGTCTTATTTTGTCACCAAAAACTTCTAAAGAACCGTTATCTCGATTAAGTAAAAAAAGTTCTTGTAACAACTGAGTATTGTCTCTATGTTTTTCAAAGCGTTGCAGGAGCACTTGTTTTATTGTTTCCCATGTTCCTGCACCTTTAGGGGAGCGGGCCCCATTATGGGATAGTTTTTTTTGAACATTAATAAAAAAGAAACTTGTAATGTAGTTCTGCTCAAAACAAGATAATTAATTCAAAATTTAATGTTTTATATTGCCATGCAATTGTATTCTTCTAATTTTCATACACTTGAAACTACAAACAAAAAATTAAAAAATCATATATATTGACAAATAATAAACTGTTTCCTAATATGGGATACCATATACTCCCAATGTGGGATATCCCATATTAGGAAACACCTAGCGTATGGCACCTATAATGGGATATCCCATATTGTGGTATATGGTTTCCCATATTAGGAAACAGTTTATTATTTGTCAATATTTTTTTTTTTTTTTTTTTTTAATATATGTGTATAATGATTTTTTAATTTTTTGTTTGTAGTTTCAAATGTATGAAAATTAGAAGAATACAATTGCATGGCAATGTAAAACATTAAATTTTGAATTAATTATTATTATAGTTTATATAATAAATTGTCTATCTATTTATCTATCTAATAATCTATTTATCTATTTTTGTGGGTTGTAATTAGGCTGCAAGTAAAAAAAAAATATAATTTTATATATAGGTAGGTATATTAATTACGAACACAATCAGTCTTGTAGTATTGTACTAATCATATAATCTTCTACTAATCTCGGCAAAGATCACAATTGAAGTTATTGACATGCGGTTCTACACCAGCACACAACTCGTGACACCACCGAAAACATTTTGTGCACTGTATCCACTTTTCTCCAGCAATGTCATTTGAATATTCAGTTAGGCAATATATGCATTCAACGTCTTCATTACATTCGCTTTCATATGAGCTCATCAGTGATGGGTCTTCATCGGCACTCTCACTAGATGAGCTACTCTGTAATATCTTCTTCTTTACTGATATCTTCTTTTTTTCATTTTTTTTTGTAATCTTCTTGTTCTTCTTTATGGTTTTGGTTTTTTGAACAGTCTTAGATTTCTTTTTAGCAATCATCGCCTTTTTCGTTTTACTTTTAGATGTTCCTGGTTTTTCTTGCTTCTTATTCAGTTGTTCCTGTAATTCATTTTTGTATGGTGAACTGGTGACTAATAAAGGCTTTCCTCCTCGGAGCTGTGATACTTGATCAGGTTTCTTGGTTTTTCGCTGGATTGTGGAAAAAGGACTGATTTCAGCCGGTTTTATGGAAAATTTTCGTCGGGCTTGAGCCCTTGAACTGCGCGAGACTTGAGAATGAACTAATTCGTCATTTGATGTCGACGGCACCGTAGCTGATTCATTATGGTCTAGGACTGGAAGCGGAGCCGGTAATTCGTCATTTGATGTCGACGGCACCGTAGCTGATTCATTATGGGTTAGGACTGGAAGCGGAGCCGCTTCAGCACCTGGACCTGATGAGATTATACTTTGGACTGCAGTCATGGCGAGCGATGCTAGAGTCGAGACACCTGAAGGAGTCGAAACTGATAGCGGAGGCGTATCAGCACCGGAATTTGACGAACGCATGTTTAAAGCAAATGCTAATGGCGAGTGCGCAGGTACGGCACTAGTAGTCGCTAGGGGCATTGCTGATTCAGTAGAAGATGCGATTGGAGATGGGACTGGAGCTAGAGATGATTCATAATTCATACCAGTGTCTTCAGCGTCATCGTACTGTACAGCCATATACGATCCAATTGGAGATAGGACTGGAGCTGATTCCACATCCATATTCGTGTCATCATTGTCGCCGTCCTGTACAGCGAAATGAAATGGTAATGGTGAGTGCACTGAAACGGCACTAGTAGTTGCCAGGATTGTCGGTGAGCCCGTATGCGATGCAACTGGAAATAGGACTGGAGCTGTTTCCACATCCATGTTAGTGTCATCATCGTTGCCGTCCTGTACAGCGAAGTCGTGGTCTCTGAAATGATTGCGGTCGAATGGGAATATTCCGCTTTTACGGAATCCATTGACGGCGACTTCCAGTGTAGCAGCCCTCATGTATGCCTTTCCAACTAATTCTGCAACTTGGAATGCAGTCACGACGCGGCCAGGGTGATTTTTTAGCCATGAGTCGATTTCTTTGGCATAGTACGTCTTGAATGGGTTCATAAATGATACATCCAAGGGCTGCATTCGGTGAGACGAATGTGGGGGGAGGCATATCAGAATGACACCATTTTCCCGACATTTGTCAATGACATCAATATTTTTTGTATGAGAGTAGTGTCCATCTAGGATCAGTATAACTGGACACTCTTTAGATGGGTGGACAGTGTTGATGAAGTGAACAATCCATTGTGTAAAGATATGGAGTTGTATCCAGCCAGATTTGTGACACGCAAACTGAGAGCCAGGTGGAGCACCATTTTTTAACTCTTCCTTCATGTTAACTCTGGGGAAAATGAATAAGGGTGGAACGAAGACCCCCGACGCGCTCATACACGTGACTAGAGTTATAAGAGCTCCCCGCTCCGCCGAAGAAATTCCACCAACCTGTTTCTGTCCTTTCAGGCATAAGACCTTTTCCATTTTATGTTGAACTACAGTCACGCCAGTCTCATCAACGTTGTAGATTTTTGTTGGATCAAAATTAATTTTTGCCAACTCTTTCTCCAAAATATCATTAAATTCGTCTACCTTCCCTTTTGAAAACCCCTTGGCTCTATTAGCAGATGTAGCTTGAGGTGTCCTAAAAGACAATCGAGGATTTATTTTTAGAAAGTTTCTCATCCACTTTCGGCCTGCAGTATTCTTGCTTCTATTAAACTGGTGTGGCAGTCCATTCTTTATAGCCAGTTGGAACTCCAAAGAGCGGATGTCAGAGGCTCTCAGTCCGTAGAACCTTGACACCATTGTAATGCAGTACTCTGCAAGCTCACGTTCCATTTCCTCTGAAAAAGTTGGTTTTCGGCCCATTTTCATAGAGGTTAGCTCTGTTATAGGATTGACACTTTTACAATAACGCTCCAAAGTTGACTTTGGGACGTTAAAAAATTGAGAGGCCTTTAAGTAGCCCATTTCTTTATTTTTTACTGCATTGTACGCCTTCAGCATCTTATCAGAATCCCATTTCTTTCGCTTTTTTTTCTCATTGGTACTCATCTAAAACAATTTTTTAAATATTAGCACATTTGGATCTTAATTTTTTTTGGGTAGAACTTGATCGGTTAGCAAGTATAGTAAATACCTATATGTACCTCTAATGATCATCATCATCAGCCTATAATGTTCCCACTGCAGGGACACGGCCTCCTCAATGAGAGGAAAATAAAAACATAAAAAAAAAACCCAGACGTGACATCTATCAATCCGCACTGGGAGCGCGTGGTGGATTATAGACCTTTCCCTCGCTCTCTCTATGATAATGAACTATAATCCATGATATTTTATTAAATACATGTACCTAGTATTTTATCCCATATTAGGATACATGTACCCCAATATTAGATATCTCATATTAGGCACACCCAGGTATCCCATATTAGGACAACTACGTATTTTGCTAACACGTGGTCTTAAAACAAAACCTAATTGAATTTTAGCAAGAATCAACACATGAACCTCAACACAAATGTTTTTAGACACTGCAGGACCACATACAATAACAAAAAAGCAAACTTACCTTAAGAAAAGTAAACTTCTAACTTCACTATTAAAAAAACTCGTAATCGGAGTATTTGCGCGAACCAACCTCCCGTCTAACTGAATGGCGACTGACGCGTGAGCGTTTCAATATGGCCGCTGGACAACAAATGGAAGGAGTTCACTGCCCGTAATAGAGATGGCGGTGCTTGTAAACCGGAGTAACCTGCTATCTCATATTGGGAACCCATCCCATAATGGGGCCCGCCCGCCTTTTCTGCTAAGGCTTCAACTGCCTTACCAGTTAACTTATTTCTAATAAGGTTGCCTATATGGGGCTATCTTTATTCGCTATTAGCGATAGGACGTTTTCTACACCTTCAATGTATAATCCTAAAGTTCTTTTATTTCCGTCATAATGGATTTCCACTGCTGGGAATACGAGGTTAGGTTGTTTAAGTTTTTCCTCAGCTGACCTTTTATCCTGAGCCATTTTATCTACACGATTTATAGCAAACCAATGAAAAACTCAACCTAATACAATTGTACAGTACCCAAGAATGAATAAACACACGGGATAGTCTATTAAAAAAATGATAAGGAAAATTCGGGAGTTAACAGAGTATATGCTTTCCCCACGATCATTGCCGATGCCAGGCTTCGATGTTAGATGAGTCGTCTCTCAGCTGCTGGATACCGATGCCGTTGCCAAGGGTAGGTTCTTCTCGTACAGCAGGTCCGAAGTCGCGAATCTTCACTTATATCGAACTGAAACTATACGAGTTTCCGACTGCGCTAGTTAGGAGATGGGCGTGGGTTTTTAAAAAGAGAGGTATTCACTGCTTGAGGAGCTGACTACGACTGAATTTATTAACTTATAAAAAAAATACATTGGGTTATAACAATGGGTCGTTTATAATCTACTTATCAGTAATGAGTTAATGTGAATACAAGGAAGCTCTTAGTGGCTTCCTTAATGTTCGTATTTGTGTGGAGGCAGCATGCTTATGCCGACGTAACTCGTGGTGGAAGTCATTTATCTTCTTCACGAAGAAGAAGATATCAATCACCGTTTTCGGAAGGGTTGTGGGCGGGCCTTGCCCGCTATAACCACCACGGTTGCCTCTCCTCGGATGTTCGCAACTGTGACTCTGGAGTTTTGAGAGATCACCACCTGAGCCACTGCAACTGCAGCGCTTGTAGTTTCCTTACGGCCAATAGACAGTGACCGAACCATCCTCCGCTCCGAACCATCTAGGATAGTCCGGCTCAGAGAACGGCTAAGCTACCAGGGCTAAATCAACTGACTGCTCGGCGAGCGTTTGGATGAGCAGATCCTGCGCCGCGCGGCAGTGGTTGATATTTCCCTGCAGTATTGTTCTATTGGGCTGGAATGTTACGCCGTTGCTGCATCCTCCTTTGGACCTCGGTCCGACTGGGTCGACGACTCTTTGACTCTTGACTTTTGGCCGCGTCCCAGGATTTTACGACCCTACTGGTAGGGCCGCGTGATCCCTTCTTCGGCGGGGAGCACTTAGGGCCCCCAAGCCGATGGTTATGGCGGGGTATAAGCGGGGAGTCCATAACCCCTACATATAGGGCACTTGAGACTCTCCGCTTGGCATGACTGTGCTTTGTGGCCTGGCGCGCCACACACGTAGCACACTCCACTGCGGTCTATCGGGCTGCTGCAGCTAGACCCGACGTCCCCTGCTCAAGGCACCGGTAACACTGCAATGGCCTTGTCCTGAGTGTTTCCACTCTGGACAAGGACCACCCGACTCGCAGATTCCTCCCATCTATCTTGTGAATCGCTTCCAGGGGGTACTTTACCCATACGGTGTGCATTCCTGAGCAATGCATCCGGATCTCACCGACTGATGTCGACATTGGAGCATTGGGTGGCACATGCAATAGCATCTGCCATCTCGCTTCTCGTCACCGAGTCGTCGAGATCCAGGATACGCAGCTCACCTATCTTCACCGGGCGGGCTATTTTCGCCCAAGTGTCGGTGAGCACCTCCCGAAACGGCCTGCCTGGTTATCAGCGCGGCCAGTGTGGTCTGGCCCGGAGACCCTTAGGACCATGCCTCCGTTGACGGCCCTGCGCTGGATGATCCCGCCTTCTATCGCGAACTCCTTAAGGTACACCTTTGTTTTGGCTGCCTTTACAATCTCCGCAAGTGTGAGCCCCGACTTGTCGGGGATCGGAGATCGTGACGGCAGCCGTTTTGGAGACTCGGGCGGGTTTGGATGTGCTTAGGCACACTGCTGTTCGTATTTGCCGGAGGTTTGCTTGTTTTTGCCTTCTTCCTTGAGGCGACGGTCCAACCCTCGCTTCGGCCTCCAGACTCAGGATGCCGGAAATATCTCTCGACCGGCTCCAGGAAACTCACAGGAGGAGGGGCAGGACGCGCCAACGGTAGGGCTGGTTTTTGTTTGCCGGCGGCGGTCTTCTTTTTGCCCGTTCCTGTGGCAGACGCGTCTGATGGTGTAGGTGTTGGCGCACCCTCCTTGTTGGTGGTCTTTACCGGCTTGGTTGCTGATTTCTAGATGTTCAGAAATTCTTCTCTCATCCCTTGGAATCTACTGTTGATGAGCGAAGCAACTTGTTCCAGCATGGAGGCTCCCTGGGCTTTAGCCACTTCTTGTGGCGGTGGTGGCAGCAGTGGTAGTGACCGTCGAGCCGGCGTCCTCCCACTCGGTGTCCTCTCTGGCCCTGCCGTGGGTGTTGTAGGCGAAGGGCGTTTCGGCGTCGATTTCTCCGTTCGACTTTAATTCTCGGGCCGGTGTTGTGGGCCTCGAAAATACTTCAACCTCCCTGGCTGCAGCGCAGTCCGGTAACGAACGCGCTACGACGCGCGGCACAACCGCGCTGCGTTTCAGCTCACAGCTAGGGCGCGCAAATCTGCAATTTCTACGACCTCCGTGGCATCGTAATAATTGTTGCCCTCCCAAAAACGGTGGGACTGCCAGGTCCCTAAGAACCCGGACGGGATTCTCCAGCATGGCCGGTACCCCTGGGGTAGTCTATTTCCCCGGCCATGCAGTCCATTGTCGGGCGACAAAGCTTCGGGATAAAAATACACAAATACAGGAAAAATCCAAAAATTGGTTTTGGCTCCAAAAATCATTATTTTCCGCGTTGGACTTGTGATCTTGAGGTCGCCGAGTCGAACCCAGCCCATTGCACTACCGACGTGAACTCACTCGTATCACAAGCATTTTAGCTTAGCACGAGGGGTTAACAGGAATACTAGTAGACTGCAAAAACTTTGCTAGTAATCTTAAGGAATATGTAAGGGATATAGTTTAATGCCTAGGCCAATAATTAATTGAACTAACATCACTTAACGTTTAACTAGTTGGATTATAGTATAAGCTACATTTTTGAGTTTTGCTGACGTAAAATCAGTTAGGTAATTATAATTTTAGTTAAGGCTTAGGTTTTTTTTAACCACCCAAAATCATCGATTTGGCCAGACTACTCATAGAATATCGGCGTCTAATAACGGGCTAGATGTCCCATTCAATGGCAGATTGAAACTAGATGGCTGCGACATAAAAATAGATAGATTTTACTACCAAGAATAAAACATGTTTCTGAGTATTAGCAACTATTAAAAAATGGCTTATGTTTAACTTACCATCAGATATAGTAAAAATGATCACCAAAATTAAATTTTAATGTAAAATTGTAACCAAAGTTTTAACATTTCGCTATCGTATTTAAGCAAAATGACTCCAAATAAATCATTGTTAACCCAAAAGTAGTAAATGATCACCAAAAGTACCTAAATGTTTTACTAATTTACTATTCGGTTCTGGCACTCGCCGGCCGCTGCCGCGGCACCGCTCGCTTCGCTCGCTCGGCTCGTGCGTTGTATGGCCGCAGCTCTAACCTAACCGATTGTCATTTTTCATTGATTTTATTAAGGTAGAAATAGCGCAATAATTTGCTCGCTAAGATTTGGTGATCATTTACTACATTTGGTGTTCGAATACAATTTGAAGTGCAGTCGTGACTAAAATAGCTAGTACTATTATAATTTTAGACTTTATTTTTCTGGTGTCAAGTATATATTTTTGGTGGTCATTATATTTTATCCCTTAAAAAATTACGGTTTTGTTGATATTTTATTTCAATTTATAATTGTGATATACATAATAAATAATTGTATATAAAGCATAGTTTTATGTAAATTTCTGGTTTTATTTATATACCCATTGTAATTAAGAATCTAATTCAGGATGACGGGGCCTAGCATCTTTAATGCAAGGTATCTCATTACACTAATAACAAATTATATATGTACTGAACTAACTCCTCAAGTATAACATCGATAAGCATTTAGGCTGCCTCCATCATGGCGTGGGAGTGCCGAGCTAGCTAGGCCCTGTCACCTACCTTCACCGTCCATATGTTACACACTCGAGGAACGCGCAATGTGGGAACAGCTTCAGTGTATTTTTATATAAAGTCCGGTTTGACTCACGTGTGTAGTTTCTGGCGATTTCTCGACCACCATTTCGGCTCCTTCAAGGAGCGAGCTGTCGCCTCGGTGTCGCGCGGGTCCTCCAGTGACCCGTTGAAAGTTATTATACAAAAAAGTTTCAGTGTATATGACACATCAGCCATTGTTTGACTTAACGAAAACAAGGGTATTGGGCAGAGGCGTCTATAGCCATGAGCAAACATGTCCAAGGACATGAAAGGGGACTAGTCCCCTAATAAGCGCACGGCTCCGTAGCGAGATTTTTTCTCGGACGAACATTAAGCCAGGAGGCCTTTGCAAGTAGCAAAAGCCTTAATAACTGATGCCTATGTCCAGCAGAGGACGTCTTTTTTTTTGGACGGACATATAATGTAGTAAGCCAAGAAGCTTTTGTTACTTACCGGGCATAAAGGCGAGCAGAGCTCCAGCCTTAATTAATGGTTTAAAAACTACAAACTAAGCAGACTTCGCAAGAGGGCGTCCCCTGTGAGACTTGGACCTCGGTTCATGGCGTCGCTGGCGGGAGGATTAAGGGATTATGACTTAACTCCCTAGGATCGCTGCGTCTCCTGCCCTATAAGGAAATACTCCTCTGGTATTGAAATAAATACACAATGTCTATTTCATCAATTTTTATTTTTTGTAAAAATTAAATAATATATTTCTCTTTCACTATATCTACGATGATTACATCTAACATTAAATTAACGAAATCGATTTGGAATAAGACTTAACAATAAGCAAAATGCATACAATTAATATTTATAAACATTAGTTATTACCAACAGGTACTTTCATCTTAATATGACAGTTTATTTGTATATAATGACTTCTATGTACAGTAGAATCCGTTTAGTACGACTTTGCATGTAATCAAACATTTATGAAATCGTTTTTTTTTTGGGGGGTTATACTTAATTAGTCACGCTTTCTTTGCTACTTCACCGGGCATAAAGGCGAGCAGAGCTCCAATAATAAATGGTTTAAAAACTACATACTAAGCAACCTGCGCAAGAGGGCGCCCCCTATGGGGCTTGGACCTCGGTTCAGGGCGGTCGCTGGCGATGAGATGGAGCGATTATTATACAAAACTCATCTAAAATATTTTTTTTTTTACTATACAGGGCGTCCCAAAATATTACGTAGCTGGGAAGGGGGGTGATAGGGATGGTCACAAGGGTCACCAGAAAAATATAAAAAATTCCCTCTGGGTGTTTAAAAAAATAAATGGCATTTTTTAAGACTAAAAATTTTACACCTTGTGCTAACTGTACCTACAAATATGGCTGTATTTAAAAAAATGCTGTTATGTAATCTTCAATAACAACAAGTTCATCAACATCAACATCAAAAATAACAAGGTGTAAAATGTTTAGTTTTTAAAAAAATGCCATTTTTTTTTTAAATACCCAGAGCGGATTTATTTTTTATTTTTCTAGTGACCATTGTGTCCACCCCTGTCACCCCCTTTCCCAGCTACTTAACCTTTTGGGACACCCTGTATATAGGGATACGTTTGACCATAATCTCGCTTGATGGAAGGCGAAGATAAGGCCTAAGATGATACACGCTTGCCTAGAAACTGTCTGTTCACTTTAGCCTTAAAGATGTCCAGATTATAGCGTTCCGGAAAAACCGACCCCGGCAGAGAATTATACTCCTTAGCCGTCCGCATTATGAAGGAAGAAGCAAATCGCTTCGTGCGTATTGAAGGAATGTCTACAACAAAAGGGTGGAACCGCTCGCCGCGCCTAGTCTTATTACTTCTAGTATTTAAGGGGAGTTAATTATAATTATGAGTACAATGGCCTCTTAAGCGGTTGTTGGTGTTTTAAAAATAACCCGGTGTACATAGAAGTCATTGATTTTATATCGTAAGTATATTGCTTTTGAACTACTATAGACCAAACTTTGTAGCTCTCCTTAATATATTAATTATCACACGTAACCTGTTAGGTTTATTTGTATTTCTAATAAGGTCTCGATAATCCGAACACTTAAAATATCAAATTATATTATTCAGATAAGTATATTTATTGTAAGATGTTTTTATTACTTTAACTAACTTCCCGCACGTGGTTTCACTCGTTATTATACGAATGAATCACTCTATCTATTACAAAAAACCGCTTCAAAATCCGTTGCGTACTTTCAAAGATCTAAGCATACATAGGGACAGACAGACAGCGAGAAGCGACTGTGTTTTATCCTCTGTAGTGATTTAAAAATAGGATAACAAAGAATTACGCTTACATTTTTTTTATCTGTGCCATCTTGTAACTTTTGCGTATTTTTTATATGTGTCGGATTAACGAGACCTTACTTTCCTGCCAACTCCCAAACGATATAATCCAATCACGATCGGCAGAGTAAAAACTACTCTATGTCATTTAAATAGAGTATAATTTTACATGGTTCTGATTACGACAGTACTCAAAATTTTTGCGTTCATTATCTCAAATGATGGAAATTGAGATTGAAACAAAAAATATTTTTTTGCTAAAAGTGCAAACAATAATTTAAAAAATAAGATGGTAAAGCTATTGCATAAATTTCGCAACCGTTTCTAATTTACAAGCAGTATAGATTTAAAAAAAAAAGGTTTTTCCTAAAATGATTATATCGCTCGAGTATTTTAATGGTATAAAAAATATAATGGATTAATCAACTATTTAATGTTATATCTGTCGCAGCCAGAACGTACAAACCGCCGCATTACATAAGGCCATACGTTTTTGAACACGGCTAGCCGTAATGTAATATAGCGACTAAATAGCTTGAACAACATTGGTTTAGCTTTAGGTTCTTTTTTACCTCCCAATAATTCCGCCCGTTATAAAAAACGGCTAGCTGTTTATAATACGGCGGATTGTACGATCTGGCTGCAACATATCTATTGATATTGTATTCTTCTAATGTCTACTTACATATTATATTATTGTAATTCTATTGCATTCGTTTGGTGTACTGTTATTATAAAACGAAGGTTAAACGCATTAATCATAGTTCTTTCTCTTTTGTACCTATTCTGATTGAATACCAAAGAAAAGGATAGTATAACAAGTACAATTTTGTAAACCAAATATTATGAAAATTTCATGATTTTTTTTCCAAATACTAAAAAGTCAAATTTAAATGTGAATTTTGAACGTTTAAGTAATGTAAGTAAATATTTCAATTAATTATGTACACCCTAAAATATTTCTATGATATTTTTTATGTTTGTAAAACTAATAACTTATAGTTTTAACATCTACATTTGCAATGCAGTATGATACATTCAAAAATACGATAACACCATCCATACTACACTCCATAAAAATATAACTATTTGATTGGTGTTTTAATCATCAACTAGCTGCTCGGGCGAGGTTTCACCCGCGTTACTCCCGTTCCTCCTTCCCGTTAGTCTATAGTCTTTTTCAATATATGGACTATCTAACAATGAAAAATTTCTTTTAAATCTGACCATTAGTTCCTGGGAAATTAACTCTTTAGCAAATAACACCCGAGACTTGTAAACATTAAAAAGTCAAATTAAAAACAAAACTCATGTATGTATATGTTTTTGTATTTTGGCCTATCTTATATTTGTAAAAAATCAAAGTAATGCTATAATATGAATATTTAATGCTACTATATTAATTCATGTTATTGTTTCATATATATATATATACAACATTCTAAACCAATCTTAAACCATTCAGTCCATTTTCGAGCTTTGTGAATCAATAAAAAACAATGAAAAATTAATTTTAAGCCGAGTATCACACAAAAGACGCCATTTTTAAAAAGTTTCACTTCTTCAATGGCTTTTTTATATAAATTGCAAGATATTTTTCAATCCTCACATTATTAATATATTTTTTTTAATATATATATTTCATTTCACATACTTTAAATGAAAATTGAAAAATTTGACCTGAAATAAATATAATTTATTTGTAATGCTTTTTTTATAATCTGTCTCATTTTAAGTATTAAGTTGAGTTCAAAAAAAAAAGTTGGAACAGAAAAAAAAACTTTCGTCTTTTAAATATACGAGTATTTGCGTCCCATTTCACATTGTACTTACTAACACTATCATAATTAATAGATTAATTATTATTATTTAACAATTTAAGGAATTAAATCTTGAACTTGTCATTTTTATAGACAATTTTTCGCCAAAAGAATTTACTTCCAAATGTCATGTGTCATTTTATGAAGGGAAAAATGACATGTGTCAAAATGGCATGATATTTTTTGGCGTCGCCATTTTTAATATTTTGATTGCGACCGCAGACCATTCATTTTAGATGAATAATAATTATTAAAAATGACACGTGGCATTTTCAAATCTAAATCTCAAAAGCAAAAGGACGAATGTATTATTATAGTTCAGAAGCATTTGGTCGTAAGTGCCGGTTTATGATAAAGGCACATACGACGAATGATTATGACGCATAATGTCACATCCTACTTTATGCTTCTGAGCACTAGAAATAAATTCTTACCCGAAAAAAATGTTTTTAAATATGACATTTAAACGATTTTAACCTCAGAGCTAAACTAAAAAAATATATTTATAAAAAAAGCACTGGGGCGTTCTAAATTCTAATTTCGCGCTATTTTTATTTTTCCCATCAACTATGACACCTAAGTATAGACTATAGAAACATACCACAGTACAACCGAATCAGTGTGACAACCCCGCCACAGTAAACAAATTAGTACGACAACTATACCACAGATTAAATAAACTAGTAAGACAAAATGTGTCGATAAATATCAAAATTCGATAGTCTATATTTCGTATTTATAAACAATAATTTAACGATACGTGAAATCGTATATGTCAATATTTTTTAACAAAAATTACAAATTAAATTTCGAAGTAAACACTTAAGTTAACTATTATTTATAAATACGATAAATAAACTAAAAATATGTAGCTAAAACCTAATAAAACATCTTAATATTAGCATAAACCACCGAATTTTGATAAACAACCACATCAAAAGTCACCACAGCCTAAAAAGATTAGTTGTCACACAGATTACAATAACACATTCATCTGTAAGGAGTGCTATCACTCCTTAGTCTCCCACTATAGGCTGTTCGACTGAGTATTACTCAGCGGCGACACTTTGTCCCTGTACTTCTGTGGCTGCGAGTTACTAGCGGTGTTCAGAGATGCCGACCAGTCGCCTAGCTGCGTCACCGGCCTGTAGAACTTTGTCGAAGTTCGATTGAAAACGGGCAGGAGTTCGTTCGCTTCGTTTGTCAGTGCCTGTGAAAAAAAAAGTTTATATTATCTACACTCAAGTCATAAATAAGAAAGATATGTATTTTTGTTTCTTTTTTTATATAGTTAGCCCCGAGGCTTTTGCTACTTCACCGGGAATAGAGGCCAGGTTAAAAGTACCCTTAACCGAAGGACATGCATGAGGAGATTAATGAATGTCGAAGAGGCGAAAGTGATATCTGCCTAAAATAAGAAAATTGCTCGGAAAATTAACCCGATAATTTTCTAATGTTCCCTTAGCACTTTTGACAATGTAAACTATTTTTGTAATCTTATGTAGTTTGACATAACATTGACAGAATGCGTGCTGCTCTTAGTGCACATCACGGTTAGTTCAGAGTTATCACATCTATTAAAATTGAATATAGTTAAGACAGGTCAATTTTTTTCGGGTCTGCTAGTTTTTTTTTATAAAACACTAGCGACCCGCCCCGGCTTCGCAGGGGTGCAATGCTGATGTATCATACATATAAACCTTCCTCTTGAATCCTCCTCTATCTATAAAAAAAAACCGCATCTAAATCGGTTGCGTAGATTTAAAGATCTAAGCTTACATAGGGACGGACAGACAGCGGCAAGCGACTTTGTTTTATACTATGTAGTGAAGTGGTTACATTTAATATGCTAATGATTTCTAGAACATTCGACTTGCCTTCAAGTATATGACCGCATCAGTACCGTACCCCTCACAGGACATAAGCAGCAGGTCACCGTGGAAATACCTCGCGTACAGCCTCGAGATGGGTAGCCCGTAACCGTAGCCTGGAGGGAAGAACAACATATTACATGTTTATGAATAATTAGCATCACGCGCGCAGTTTCACCAGCGTTACTCCAGTACCCTGAAGAGTTTGTTAACTTGAACGCACTATTCTCAGAAACTATTAGTCCGATCTCAAAAAATCTTTCAGTGTTAATCTCCATCTTCATCTTCATCATCAGCCCGTATAACTTCGACTGCTGAACATGCTGAACTCCTCCCAAGGGAGGGTTTTTGCCATAGACACCACGCTTGGCAGGCGGGTTGGTGACCGCAGTATTATGTTGTACCACACAAGGAAACGCTGCTGCCCGTTCCTTTGATATACGATCATTATAGATGATATTATAATAATCGGGACCAACGGCTTAACGTGCTTTCCAAGGCATGGAGGGTAGTCCCTCAACCAACCAGAACCGGAAACAAATCTTAGAATTCCTGTCCTGCGTGAGGATTGAACCCACGAGCTCCGAGATTTAAAGCGAGCCAAATACCGCTACGCTACGTTGCCGCATTGATAATACTAGTTAGTAGATAAAGTTTTCAACTTTGGCAAAATGACACTATACTCGAGGCATTACAAACGTGCGAACTGAGTCATAAATCATTTTTATCAGACCTCTCGCTCACACTTATAGGCATATCGGAACTCTCGCTCACACCCCTAGTGTTGTGTGTAACAATAAAAAGGGATTTGTCGATAGTCTCAGGTAATGAGGGAAAGGTTAAGGAAATAATGCAAATTATTGTCTAGCATGATTTTTTTATTTTATAATTCATTCGTTAAACACATTATGAATAACCATCCGAGTTTGGGCGTTAATATCACCCTTTAATTTCAACAAAGTTAAGTTAGAGAATTATGCTTCCATGGTTCGCTTGTGATAGTCTAATGACAACTAATACAATTAAAAAAAAAAACTAACACAATTTTTATAAACACCTACATTTTTCCTAATGAAAACTACCTCATTACATTTGTCATCAACGACCGCGACGTCCGAGCGGCATCCCTTTATCGATAACGAGCGACGCGACATTGTCACATTCCTTTGACGGATTGATTTATGACTCAGTTCGCACGTTTGTAATGCCTCGAGTATAGCTATTTTTTTTTCCAGACGTACATATGTATTTAGCCACGAGACCTTTGCTACTTCACGAGGCTTTTGCTACTTCATCATCATCATCATCAACAGCCCGTTTACGTCCACTGCTGAACATGGGCCTCCTCTTAACAGACCTTGGTAAGCCAGGATCGTAGAGGGATATTGCCATAATCACCACGCTTGGCAGACGGATTGGTGATCGCAGTAAGATGTAAACCTTGAGCTAATAGATGCTGCTGCCCATCCATTAGCCGTATGTACCTTAGTCGCCTTTTACGACACCCATGGGAAGACATGGGGTGGTCTATTCTAAGCCGGAGACCACACGGCTTTTGCTACTTGTCCGTTCATAACTGTAGCTAGTAAACAAACTTACCAGCTAAAGGCACTGTGTGTGAGTCCGACTTGGAGGGCTGGGGTGCCGTGCTGTACATATACTTGAACAGGAAGTCTGACACGCTGCGGGGGATGCCACCCCCTCGGTCCGACAGCTGGGGGGAGAATATCATCATTAGAAACTGGTCAAGTGCGAGTCGCACTCGCGCACGAATAGTTCCGTACCATTTTCAAGCGTATGCCTGTTGCCATTATTGATATCGAGCAAAAATTAAAAAAAGTTATTTTTATTTTAAGTATTTGTTGTTATAGCGGCAATAGAAATACATAATCTGTGCAAATTTCAACTGTCTAGCTATCACGGTTCTTGAGATACAGCCAGGTGACAGACAGACAGCGAAGTGTTTATTAAAGTCATTTTATTAAAGTTGCTGTCCATTACTTCGTCCGTCCATAAAATTTAAGTTTTGCAGATTAGGCGGAATACCCGGATGAACAATTAGAGAGACAGAATATAAAGCTTAAGTTATCTTTAAAATAATTACACATACAAGCACATAATGTTATTTCTAATGTATATTTAATAAAATATTGTAAACAAAAGTTATTAAAAAAGATGACGAAAAAGAAAAAGCCCGGAGTTTCTTTCGTCCAGGTAGCTAGTGAAAGGTTGCAGGTTAGCTAGCGTAGGATTCTCGCCGGCGAGGGCCGCGTTGCGCCCCTACCCTTGCCCTGTGATCCAGCATAAATCTGACTTATATATCAGTGGTACCACTGGGTCGTGGTCCTAACCCCTTAAGGGTGCCCCCAGGTGTGCCCCCAGTAAACCTGAAATCGCGAAAAAAAAATCAGCTGTTCCATACATTCATGTTCACATAACTCGTCAACATGGTAGGGAGCGGCTGTTTTTTTTAGCGATTTCAGGTTTGGTGCCATAGTAAAAGTTGTTTGTTATCATGAGCAGAATCATGTGTTTAGGTATCGGTCACTAATTACCAGTCACCCTATATATATGTTCCATTGTATACCTACTATTTTACTGAATCTATGAATTAAATCTCCTAAACATAAAAACAAATTATCAACTAGAAATAGGAATTCAACAAACCCTTACCTTAACCGACACATCCTCTCGACCCTGCACCAAGTTGACCGTGATAGGTGGTGGGGACCCCTCATGGTGCTCCATCACAGCTCTCATGGAGTTCTTGAACAGCTCGAACAGCATGTGGTAAAGATGTGATGGCACGTACACCACGGGCATGGGACGGTCACTTGACACTATAAGAATAGGATTTAAGATGAATGTCACAAGATCATGAAGTCACTTTCATCATCATCAGCCCGTATATACGTCCACTGCTGAACATGAGCATCCTGTTAACAGACCTTATCGAGCCAGGGTCTTTGAGGGAGGGCCGGATTGCTTATGCATGCCCGGCCCCCGCCAACGACGGATCGAAGGAGTGTCCGAGGGGTTTTAGTGGTGTAGAGTCCTCTCCTCGTGGTATGAGTAAGCATACCAGCGCTATGGAGAGAGCGAGTCCCACAAATACATATACATAGCCGCTGCAGCGGCGCGGCGCGCGGCGGTGGGAATGCGTAAAAGCATCTCCACCCGGACAAAAAAAACCGGCCAAGTGCGAGTCGGACTCGCGCACGAAGGGTTCCGTTTCAGTTACAAGTGCGTACCTATTTTTGATATCATGAATAAATAAAAAAGCGTATGTTTATGAAATGAAATGTTATTTTATATTTTTACTAGCGGCCCGCCCCGGCTTCGCACGGGTGGACTTTTATACCCTACCCCTTCCCTACCCTACCCTACCCCTGCCCTACCCTACCCCTACCCTAACCCTACCCTACTCCTACCCTACCCCTACCCTACCCTACCCCTACCCTACCCCTACCCTACCCTACCCCTACCCTACCCCTACCCCTACCCTACCCCTACCCTACACCTACCCTACCCTATCCCTACCCTACCCTACCCCTACCCTACCCCTACCATACCCCTACCCTACCCCTACCCTACCCTAGTCAAAACAATAATTTAGTATTAAGTATTATTTAGATAATATCATATTTTATAATATTATTATTATTAATTATCATATTTTATAAATTTTCAAATTAAACAAGTATTTAAGTTATTATTTTAATAATATTTTAGTCTTAACGTCTTAGTTTATTATTTAACTATATTGTGTCAAATAGCTTGTTCTGTCTATAGTAGGTTAGAACAATTGTCATTATTTAGGTGGACCATGAGTATACACCGTGAAATTTTAATGGTTGTTTTCCCGAAGCAGAACAACTTGCCGTCGGTAGTACTATCGAAATATATTTTTTATTTATTTTTTAGACATGTTTTGGATTTAAAATTATTAAAAAAAATATTAGACAACTCGAAAGCGTTGAGCTCTTATTTTGCTTTAAACGTTTATGGATCGTTCTTTACTTTGTCAGCAGCGCGTGCGATTCGAGTAGTACCTACAAGGTCCGTCTAGTGTTACTACTGTTTATCACGCTTTCGAGTTGTCTAATATTTTTTTTAATAATTTTAAATCCAAAACATGTCTAAAAAAAAAAAAAAAAATATGTTTCGATAGTACTACCGACGGCAAGTTGTTCTGCTTCGGGAAAACAACCATTAAAATTTCACGGTGTATAACGACGGACGCGCTTTAATGCTACCACCGGATCCAATACGCCCCAACTGAGAAGATCCGGCGAATCTTATTTTAGAAGTTACAGGGGGGGGGGACACACATTTTACCACTTTGGAAGTGTCTCTCGCGCAAACTATTCAGTTTAGAAAAAAATTACATTAGAAACCTCAACATCATTTTTGAAGACCTATTCATAGATGGGATGGGATAACACGTATGGGTTCGATGAAAAATTTTTTTTTGAGTTTCTGTTCTATGTATGGGGATCCCCAAAATTTATTGTTTTTTTTCTATTTTTGTGTGAAAATCTTAATGCGGTTCACAACATACATCTACTTGCCAAGTTTCAACATTATAGTTCTTATAGTTTCGGAAAAAAGTGGCTGTGACATACGGACGGACCGACAGACAGACAGACATGACGAATCTATAAGGGTTCCGTTTTTTGCCATTTGGCTACGGAACCCTAAAAACGCTAAGCATTGCCATTCAATGGGGTAATGCTGCCAGCATTATAGGGACCTTGCCAAGTAGAATAGATTCAGAATAGTAGTATTTTATAAGTTACTTTTACTTTAAATTAGCTACTTTTAGTATATAATTATGTAGTGTGTTCATTAATTTAAAATGTTATTTAATTTTCATCACCATTACCAGCCCGTATATGTCTATGCTGAACATGGACCTCCTAGGCAAAATTTTTGCCTTCGTCATTACGTTCGTGATCGCATTATTATGTTATAACATAAGGAAACGCTGCTGCCCGTCCCCTGGTACACGATTGTTATAGATTATTTAGCCCAGTTTCATGTTCCCGTAGTGTGTGATTGGGTACATAATGGACTAAAGATGGTGGAATACCTCGGATTTTAGACATGGTTTCAGCATGTTAAACTACTCAAAAAGCACAAGAATCCTAGGTCGCATTTCAGGTAAAATCAGTTTTATCGCGAAGTCATCTTTTATACCCCGGATGCATGTGACTAAATTAATAGTGATGTATGACAGAAGCCAATAATTTCACAGTCTGAACTGCTCTCATGGAGTTCTTGAACAGCTCGAAAAGCATCTGGTACAGATATGAGGGCACTGGAAGAATATCGTATGTTACATATCACAAGACCGAGAAGTCACTTTCGTCATCATTATCAATCCGTATAATGTGTACTGCCGAACATGCCATGGCCATGGGTTCTCCCGAAGGTGGGATTTTGTCAGACACCTTCTAAGATTTCATTCTGGGTCTGGATGGTTGAGGGACTACTCTCCTTGCCTCGGAAAGCAAGTCAAGACGTTGGTCCCTAATTAAACATGGGGACCAATGTCTTAACATCATCTGTAACAATCGTGTACCAGGGAACGGGTTAAAACGAAACATTGAAGTTGATTTCACAAAATTTCTTAGGGAAAATGATGAAGATATTTTTCTCGGACAGATATAATAGCCACGAGACTTTTGCTATTCACCGGGCTCAAAGGCTCCAAAACGGCAAGCGTGGTGATTATGGCTATAATAATTGATTATCTCAGTATGATGGTAAAAAAATCTTGATCTTAGTCGCCTCTTACGACGCCCATGGCAAGACAAGGGGTGGTCCATTCTTAGCCGAAAGCCACACGGCTAAACTAAAAAGACTTACCTCCATGCTGCATTATCTGTAAGTCTGGTGACGCCAGGTAGTATCTGTCACACAAGAACCTCGCATTTTCATAGGCGTCTTTAACCACGGCTACCACGTCGCACGCCGGGTCGATGGACCCGATGTGTCTGCCACCGTTCTCGATACCATTCACTGAGGTTTGACGAGCTCCTAGCTGTTCCCCGAAGAGGATAGCTGGAAGAAAATGAAAAATGAAAACGTTTATTGATAATGTAGACCAGGCATTCCCAAAGTGGTCCAAGTGGACCTCTGGTGCGGTTGTTTTGTAATCGATAGAGTGACTCAAGTGTAAGGTTTATATGTAAAATACTTACGACACCCATGGGAAGATATGGGGTGGTCAATTCCAAGCTGACAACCACACGGTATGACTCTTTAATTTTATTATATCAGACCGTTGACGTCCACCGCTCAGAGAATTATTTGTTGTTCACACAAATAATTGTCCCGGGTGGGAATCGAACTCAGAAAACCAGGTCTCAGAGGCCACTGCACTGCTGTAACCACTGGGCCTCCGTCGCAGTCAAATTTGAACGGGACAAGCAAAAATGCCCAGTTTTTCGGTCCCAACGGAACAAGAACATCTGCTCTGTATGGCCTGCCCATTGCCACTTCAAAGAACTAGTACGTTGGGCTATGTCGGTAGCCCGTTCTTCTAGGTATCTCCTCATATCTGATTTGATCTCGTAAAGATACCCCGCGCATAGCCTTCTCCATAGCTCGTTGAGTGACTCTGAGTCTGTTCATAAGGCCTATAGTGAATCACCACGGTTCGGATCCATAGGTCATCACTTGGGAACACATACTGGTTAACCACACTTGCCAAAATACCTCAGTGCCTCAAAGGCCCCAGGCAGTTTAACTTTTTCCCGGGACCTGGTGAGCCTCGATCCTGGCTTACAGGAGTTGCAGTGGTGGGAATGTGGGTGGGATCCCAAAAAAAAATAAGGACAAGCAAAAATATCTTCAAAAACTCACTATGCTGATTGATAAGCATCCGAATAGAGATACGGCTCATATAGAATCTGTCTAGGAAGTACTGTATGGAGTTCTCCGTGCCAGGGTCCACCTCGTGCGACTCCTTCAGCTCCAGCACACCCTGGGCCATGGTCTGGACCACGTCGACGTGACGGTTGCGGATGTGGACAAGCCTTTCACAGAACCTGGGAAACACAGATATTCATAAATTAGCTTACTGAATCTAATTCTTCATCATCATCATCATCATCATCATCATCATCATCATCATTGTGAGCTCGTATAACGTCCACTGCTGAACAAGGGCCTCCTCTCCAAGGCGGGTATTTGCCATAGTCACCACGCTTGGCAGGCAGGTTGGTGACCGCAGTATTATGTTGTGCCACACAAGGAAACGCTGCTGCCTGTTCCTTGATATACGATTATTGAAGATGATGTTATTGTTAGCGCCACTGCTTCGCCCGTCGGTATAATAGTGGTGAAGCTTGATTTCAGTAATAAAACACACCACTTGTTCAGAACGAAGACATTTATTGTAAAATCATCAAAAGTATATAGGATAATCGGGACCAACGGCTTAACGTGCTTTACGAGGCACGGAGGTTAGTCCCTCAACCAACCAGACCCGGAAAGAAATCTTAGAACTCACACAAAGATTTCCTTGTCCGGAGTAGGGATCGAACCCACGACCTCCGAGATTTTAAGCGAGCCAAATACCGCAACGCTACGGTGGTCGTCGAATCTAATTACGATTAATGAATTACTGAATCTTTTTTACTTCAGTATTCTTCAATCCCACAACTTTTTACGGTAAAAGAACTGCATTACGAGACTTTGGTTTTTTAACAAGTTACGTTTTTGATGGCATCTCTTTTACTCGAGTTATTTTTCTAACATGTTATGATAAGGTAATAAAGCTTCGTTGCCCATTGCCATTTCCAGTGTGTGCCACTGTTGATCCTGGCATACAGGAGTTGCAGTGGTGGAATATGTATACACACGCGGCATTATTATGGTTCTTAACATTTTTATTATACACGCGACTCGTACGCTCGAATATTTATAGCCAATTTGGCGCAGTCACAAGATATAACACCGACACGTAATCCGGTCTATTGGCAATGGACTTCGGATCATCTATTCAAGTTTAGGAACCAACCGGCAGGAGTAGTATTATAAACGTCCGGTTTCTTGCCAATATTGTTTTTGAAAAATACTTTATATACTTTCATCAGTCCGTTTACATCCACTGCTGAACCCGGGCCTCCCCTTAACAGACCTTGGCAAGCAATGGTATCATCATCATTCTCCTGCCTTTTCCCAATGTATTTGGGGTCGGCGCAACATGTCTTTTTCTTCCTTACTCCTATATTAGCCGTCATCTCGACAGTCACCTCATTTCTATCCATATCATCTTTTACACAGTCCATTCATCGTTTCTTTGGTCTTCCCCTTCTCTTATAGCCATCGACATTCATACTCAAAACTTTCCTCACGATATTTTATTCATTTCTCCGTAACACATGCCCATACCATACACATGTTCAGCAGTGGACGTTATACGGGCTGATGATGATGAGAAACTACACCGCACAAAAATGGAAATATAAAATGTTTGATTTGACTGTCCACTATGAAGGGGTCGACATATATTGTTTCCGGGTTTGCCGTGTGCTTAGAACAGATCAGCCCATGGCTTCCTACAGCTGTCGCAAGTGTGTACTAAGGGATATACAGCTGACGGATGGGCAGCAGCATCTATATACCATGGCACTGTAATCACAAATCCGCCGTCGAAGCGTGGTGATTATGAGAATATCCCTCATCGATCATAGCTTGCCAAAGTCTGTTAAAAGGAGGCCCATGTCAGCAAACGCAAATGGGTTATTGGAGAATAAATCTTGAGCTCAGAAGCATAAGGTCGGATATGCCATTATACGTCAGAAACATTCGTCGTATGTGCCTTTATCGTAAACTGGCACTTGCGACCAAATGCTTCTGAAGTATAATATACATCTATCCTTATACTTCTGAGGTTTAGATATTAATTTGAAAGCATCTCAATATTCAGCCTCTCTAATTTCTTCTAGTATTTTCTTCACAAAATCTTTGCCAATTTCTCGCTCTCAAATAATTGTAACGCATAGAAAATCCGCAATTTCATTGCAGTATAATAAAAACATTATATTATCAGACTATTCTTTGCTAAATGCACTCGGATACAACTATTTTTATAGACCATTTTGTACAAGTGCCAGTTGCATAGCAATTAAATAATGAGCTGGCTTGTTAATCCATCTCGATTATTTCAAAGTATGTACTTTCTTTTGTTAATAACGTTGGCATACAAATGATCGTAAACATCTACAAAAAAAAAATTAGGACATATTTATTTAGGGGGCAGACAATTACTCCTGTTTATCTATTGTTGAATGTCACAGTTCAAATGAAAGCTTTTTTTCGGACAGACACTATATAGTAAGACAGGAGGCTTTTTCTACTTCACCGGACATAAAGGCGAGCAGAGTTCCAGTCTCAATATATTGTTTAAAAGCTATTAACTAAGCAATCTGCGCAAGAGTGCTTCCCCTGTGGGACTTGGACCTCGGTTCATGGCGGGTAAAGTAGAACGACAGTTGCACAAAACCCCCTAAAATACTAAAAGTCATAATCCCTCAATCTCATCGCCAGCGATGGCCCTGAGCCGAGGTCCTAACCCCACATGGGGCGCCCTCTTGCGCAGGTTGCTTAGTTTGTAGTTTTTAAACCATTTATTAAGGGTGGAGCTCTGCTCGCCTTTATGCCCTGGGAGTAGCAAAAGTCTCGTGTCTAACTATGTAAGGCCTCCGGAATAAAGAAAAGTTCATGGCGGTTGCGGGCGGGGGGATTGAAGAATGATGGCTAGATTTTAAGGGAAATTTGTGCAACTGTCGCTCTACTTTACAGTTCGCGGGCCTCTCCTACTTCGGGTCTACCAGGGCATCGGATGGTTCTTAAAGGCAACTAAGGGTCGGGAGGGAACAAATGCAAGTACTGGGACGAATGTCGTAGCGAATATTTCCAAACTATGTAGGGAGTCACGTAAACATAACATACATACAAAATCGATAAAAAAAAGTGACAAACACGACAGAACTGTGTTCGACTTGGAGGGGGGACTGCCACCTTTTTTATTCTAAGCAGCTGGATCGATTGGTATATTTAAGAGACTCTCGGGATAGTTTGGAAATATCCAGGGCCATCTTTCACCTATTAGAGGCCCTGGGCACATTAGGATAATGGGGCATAGTAAGTTAAAATATTACAGAGAACGCAGATATCAAAAGTTTAAGCTCTTCGCTGCTTTTTTTTTGGCATCCACCTATTACCAATTTTTACTTGCGCACGTATCTTGGTTAACTTCTACTTTTGCTATATGGTTAATGCAGCACGATTAGTCCTTATGATAGAGTGGCTATCGGTTATCGTTTGGAGTAGGGACTAGGGCGCCCTAAACCATTTGGGCACGTGCCCAGTGGGCCCAGTGGGAAAGAGGGGCCTGGCAATATCCCTAATCAAATCCCCCCCGTACCTTCCCATGGCTATCGTAAGAGACAACTAAGGGACATACACCTGACGGATGGGCAGCAACTTCTATCAGCTCAAAGATATCTTACTGCGATCAACAACCCATCTTCCAAGGGTGATGATTATGGCAATATCCCTGAGTGACCCTGACTTACAACCCTGACTTAGGTCTAAGAGGAAGCCCAAGTTCAGCAATGGTATAACAAAGTGAGTAAAGTAAAAATAGATTCCAGTAGGTGGCGGTAGACTAAGACATGTAGGGCAATTTATATACTCATCATCATCAGCCCGTATAACGTCCACTGTTGAAAATGGGCCTCCTCCCGAGGGAGAGTATTTGCCATAGTCACCACGCTTGGCAGGCAGGTTGGTGACCGCAGTATTATGTAGTACAACACAAGGAAACGCTGCTGCCCGTTCCTTGATATACTATTATTACAGATGATGTTATAACAATCGGGACCAACAACTTGACGTGCTTTTCGAGGCACGGAGGGTAGTCCCTCAACCAACCAGACTAGGAAAGAAATGTTAGAGTTTACACATAGATTCCTGTCCGGCGTGGGTATCGAACCCACGACCTCCGAGATTTAAAGCGAGCCAAATACCGCTACGCTACGGAGGTTGTCTTTTTTTATATTATTTTATTTATGTACTAGTTAGTAACAAATTAAATGTTAAGTTACTTACTGGCTCAAAATCGGCGGTTCTGGCTCCATCTGCTCAAACTGGATGATCTCTTCGAAGGAACGCTCGTACCACTGGTTGACCATGCCGACGGACGGCATCCGCAGCAGGTTCTCTGGTAGCAGCGCTATCTCTTTCATTATGTTGGCAAGCCTAGAAGAGAGAAAAGGATCGATGTTAGTTTGAATGTTAGTCTTGAGGACAAAGTTATAGTTTAGAACTTATTTATTGGCCAATACTTAACCGTGTATTTTCATGAAAACTAGTAAGAGTACAGTAGATACTCAAGAAGTCCCCGTGGTTCGAAACTTGGAAGTAATATCTCCCGCGGGAATGAATCAGCTTTTTCGTGGTTGTAACGAAAAACCTAATAATGTATGTCAAGGTCACATCAGCAGTGCCGGTTTTAGCACTACCAGCGCCCTGGGCGAGAGTTTTTCGGCGCCCCCTAACAGAAATTCAATGACATAAACATACATTAAATAAAACTAATAAAATTAAACTTTTCTAGCTTTTCTATCGTCGAACTCTTTTATTAGTTTATCAAAATCGATATTTTCAGCAATTTCATTTTCGATTGACAAAGTTATTAAGTTTGTCAACCTAGATTGGGATATTCTTGATCGGAACTAGGTTTAAATCAGTAAGTTTCGAAGGCAGAATGTCCACTTCTCAAAATGTCCTTTTCTCAGAATGTCTCTTTCGTAAAATGTCTCTCTCGCAGAATGTCCACTTCGCAAAATGTCTCTTTCGCAGAATGTCCACTTCGCAAAATGTCCCTTTCGCATATTGTCCCCTTTTCATTTCTGACTTACTTTAATCATAATTCAATTCATTTTAGCAATGAGCATCCAAAAAATATATATTTATAGTACAAATCACATTTATTTCTTTGCCTAATCGCTTGATTTAAAGTAATTATTTTACCAACTTAATTGTTATTAACTCGCAATAAACAAATAAGAAATTTGAACACTCTTTAATTACCTACGAACCGTTAACTGTAAAAATATTACTTTTTTTATAAATTGTGGCAATGTCTAATTATTTCGTTCTAATTGAACCAATAATGCCTTATATTTTTTATCAAAATAAATGTCAAGTTTTCTTCTATTGTGCTGCACATTTTAAAAAAGACTGTTCCTTATTTCCCTATCCCAGTATTTACTTTCCTTTTTCAACTTAAAGACAAACATGTACAGACTTGGTTTTCTTGGTATAAGTTCTGTATTAACGCGTCGGTGCCAGCCTTCCAAAGCATTCGTTAATCGATGGCGTTGGAAAGCACAACTCAACAACGTGGTAGACATTTTGGGGTATCACTGTTTTTCAAAATACTTTTTAAATCCGTGCATTTCAGAACTATTCGGCGCCTGGTTTATAATATAACACCACGTAGCTGGTATTTTATCTGCTGTCACCAGCGGTATCATCGCAGCGATTCTTGCAACATTCTACCTTCTTTTGATTTTAATAAGCCCTTTATGATGAATGAATGAATTATGATTAAAGTAAGTCAGAAATGAAAAGGGGACAATATGCGAAAGGGACATTTTGCGAAGTGGATATTCTGCGAAAGAGACATTCTGCGAAAGAGACATTTTGCGAAAGAGACATTCTGAGAAAAGGACATTTAGCGACCAGTGGACATTTTGAGAAGTGGACATTCTGCGTCGGAGCCGTTGACTGAAAATATTGTAGTGTCCACAGACAGTTGAAAAATTAAACCTCAATTATCTTTCTGGAGAAGGTATAGGCTCGTCGCGAGTAGTTTCACCAGCTTGACGCTGAAGACATCGAATTCTTGTGATGGCTCTAAACACAGGTACAATTTTTAGTTCTTCCGCCAATTCTTTTGTAGTTAAAATGGCACTTTTATGATATTTCGGTTAATTTTGGGAATTTACCTTCCCTTAATATCTGGTGCCCTGGGCGGTCGCCCAACCGCGCCCTACCCTAACGCCGCCACTGCACATCAGTTTTCCTAACAGTTCATAGGGGTAACAATAATATAAAAAAGCTACGCGACATTTTTTTATGTTTTGGAAATAATCGGCTAAATTAAAGTATAGTAAGAAATCCTTACTATCCTTACTAATCCTTATCCTTACTATAATATTATTTTAAATGTGAAAGTAACTCTGTCTGTCTGTCTGTTACGCAATCACGCCTTAACTACTGAAGCGATTTAAATGAAATTTGGTACAGATATAGTCTAGAGCCTGAGAAAGAACATAGGCTATATTTTATTATGAATTTCCCACGGGAACGGGAGTTACGCGGGTGAAACCGCGCGCGGGAAGCTAGTAATAAATATAGCCTATGTTATGTATGCCTCGGGAATAATGTAGCATTCTAATGGTAAAAGAATGATTGAAATAATACCAGGAGTTTAGTTTTTGCTTTTATTCGTAACAACATACAAAAACATAGATAAAAAGGCAAACAACAAGTATTAAACTTGAATCACAACATAATAATTATGGCGAATTGAGATTTTTCCGAAGACACACAAGGAAAATCTAGCAAGTCTATCTTTAGCGCAGAAAACATGATTTCTAAGTTCCTTGGTGTAATCAATTTAATGCGGCGATAACAATCTTTTGCATGTATTTAGTTAAACCCTCGGGCACAATTCTGCGTACCTATTTAATTAAAGTATTAATAAATAGGTAGATTTTGATAGGGTACCATCGCGGAAAGACAATATTGGAGTATTCTTCTTGGAGTCGCTTGTGGCATTTGTATTTGTAGTGATAATTCAAACACATGGCGTTGTATTGAGTGTGTTTACGGAGAAATAATGAAATAATGAAATAATGAAATAATGAATTTATTCAGCACTTAGGTATTTACATACACTTGTACTTGTCAGAATCACAATGTTACACAATTATTCTTATTCTATGAATTAAACTAGATACTTAATTAACCGGTAGCAAATTGTAGGATATTACAGACAAAGTAGTCCGTCCGTCAGCTGGTCATTAATTTCTCTACTCATAATAAGTTTATGTTCATATTAATTATTTTAGACTTTAATGGTTCAATATAGAAAAATTTGGAAAAAAAACATACAATTAAGTGGCACACACCTGGGGGCACCCTTAATGGGTTAGGACCACGACCCAGTGGTACCACTGATATATAAGTCAGATTTATGAACATAAAAGGAAGTGATCGGCCTACAGGCGCTGGATCACAGGGCAGGGGTAGGGGTGCAACGCGGTCCTCGCCGGCGAGAATCCTACCCTAGCTAACCTGCAACCTTTCACTAGCTACCTATGTGGACGACTCGGAGAAGAAAGGAAGAAAGAAACTCCGGGCTTTTTCTTTTTCGTCATCTTTTGTATCACAGTTTATGTACCTTTTTTTTTTAATAACTTTTGTTTACAATATTTTATTTAATATACATTTCAAATAACAGTATGTGCGCTAATGCACGCTCTAGACGTTTTCACAAATATAGTTAAATATTGATTTAAAATCCTCAAGCAGAAATATCAGAGCAGCAACCTCTTGCACTTTGAAAACGGAGGGAGCGTCAACGCACATTTCCAAGGAACTAGCTACATGAGAAGATTGCGATAATCTTCGTAAAGGTCACAATAATGTACTACTACCTCAAACACATCCATCAGATGGTCGACCAGTCACCACAAGCAGCACCCGTTCACGAGTATAACGTGTGAGCACACAGCCATCGCCTCCCTCGCCATATTAGAGGGAAGGAGGCGACCCGACTCACATCGCCACCGCAAGCAATGACAAACAATGGGAGCATGACGAGTACACTGATAGTAGTATTTGAGGAATCGCATTTAAAAAGAGAGACAGTTAAACTCAGCATAGCTTGTTCCGAAATACATCAGTGTATACAATAACAAATTTGATAAATGACAATAAAAAATTAAAAAAGTCTAATGTTGGTATATCAGTTCGGTGAACAGGCACCTGGTGTGTAAGTTTGCTTGTGTTACACCGCTAGCACCATGCAGTTTTATCATTAATATATTCATTAATTGTGTAATAACCTTTTTTCATTAAGGTAGTCTTTACATGGGATTTAAATTTATTTAGGGGTAACTCTTGCACACATTCTGGTATTTTGTTGAACATACGCACACTAAGCCCTACAAACGAAGAATGGACTCTCTGCAGACGGTGGTAATCAGCACACAATTTATGTTTGTTTCTTGTATTTATTGTGTGCAAGGCGCTTCTCTTTTGATATAGATTTAGGTTTTGTCTAATATGAATTAAATTTGCATAAATGTATTGAGAAGCAACCGTTAATATATTAATATTTTTAAACAAATCTCTTAAGGAAGAGCGGGCACTTAGTTGGTAAATTGATCTAATTGCCCGTTTCTGTAAAATAAATATGCTTTTGATATCAGCAGATTTGCCCCAAAGTAAAATTCCATATGATAAAATGCTGTGGAAATAACTAAAATAGACCATCCGTGCAGTTTCTACGTTGGTCAGTTGTCTTACTTTCCTTACAGCGTAAGCAGCAGAGGTCAACTTTTTAGCCAAGTTCGATACATGAGCATTCCATATTAAATTTTTATCCAGCGTTATTCCTAAGAACACTGTGGAGTTGACAGTATCCAGCACTTCATTATTAATCATTAAATTAGGCCCAATATTTTTCACATTGGGTGTAGTAAATTTAATACATTTGGTTTTATTCGCGTTTAGGACTAAATTATTTACAGTAAACCAATGGGTTATCAGTGTGAGTGCACAATTAATAAAGTCAAAATCGTCAATATTACGTTTCACTTTAAAAATAAGTGAAGTGTCATCAGCAAAGAGTACAACATCACACAAATTCTCCAAATAATACGGCAAATCATTGATGTATACCAGGAATAAAAAAGGACCCAGAATGGAACCTTGTGGCACACCTAACTTAACAGGCAAGGATCCCGAGACTACACCACCTACGTCAACGCATTGAACTCTCTGTGTAAGATATGAAAATAGCATATCCAGTGCACCATCATTTACACCATAGTGACGTAATTTTAATAAAAGCGTATCGTGCTGAACGCAGAAGAGATTTTGTTTCCATTATGAATTCAAACGCAGACTGCGACGCACAACGCCACGCGCGACTCTCCGCATCTCCCTAAACGAGGCCTAATAACTAATAGACATGTAAAGTTTTATCGATGCGCATCTAGCAACACTCCATTGCGACCTTTAAAGCGTTTTTAAATTATCAGAATCGGAGCCCTGATTACATGCAGTAGCACTTACTCGCATCATTAGAAATGACAACGCAAGGCTAAAGATTATCAGAATAATTTGTTTACGTCATTATTTATAAGCATTAAGTAAAAATATAATTAAGTATTAATAGCGTCTTTAATTAGTTCATCATCATCATCATCAACAGCCCGTTGACGTCCACTGCTGAACATGAGCCTCCTCTTAACAGACCTTGGCAAGCCAGGATCGTAGAGGGATTTTGCCATAATCACCACGCTTGGCAGACGGATTGGTGATCGCAGTAAGATGTAAACCTTGAGCTAATAGATGCTGCTGCCCATCCATCAGCCATATGTCCCTTAGTCGCCTTTTACGACACCCATGGGAGGACATGGGGTGGTCTATTCTAAGGGTTTATTCCGGTTGGAGCCCCTGATCTGATCCCCTGCCGATTATTTTTATGTTTTAATTCCTGATTGATCCACCGTAAACTTTGTCATTCCGGTCTGATCCCCTTAGTCTTTTTTTCAGACAAGTACAGTCAATAGAAAAACAGTTGTTGATGTAAAAATATTTGTTTTATTTTAAAGTCATCACAGATAATCAGACTTATCGACTTTCTGCTTGGACAAACCTTAATAATTATAAAAGATTTTGACCAACTTAATTAACTACATAACAAAAACAGAACTTAAAATTACAACTGAAAATCATCACAGACAATCAGAAATTTGATCTTTTTATTTCGACAGACCATAAAAAATAAAGTTTTTGACAATTATAATTAAATAACTAAAATAGAACTTAATATTACGATATAAAATCATCACAGACAATCGACATTGGCTCTTTTGATTTGGACAGATAACAAAAAACATAACCTGAAGTTCTGGAACTTCAGGTTATGTTAAATAAAATTTAGGGTAAAGCTAAATTAAATTATTTATCCTTACTAACATTATAAATGTGAAAGTAACTCTGTCTGTCTGTCTGTCTGTTACGCAATCACGCCTTAACTACTGAAGCGATTTAAATGAAATTTGGTACAGATATAGTCTAGAGCCTGAGAAAGAACATAGGCTATATTTTATTATGAATTTCCACGGGAACGGGAGTTACGCGGGTGAAACCGCGCGCGGGAAGCTAGTATATTATAAAGAGTTAAATGAAACACGTCATGTTTTTCATTTAACTCTTATATTTAATTTTTGACACAAATAAAATAAAAATAATCAAATAAAATAATTGACTAGATTGATCGAATAACTAATAACGTCATATTCTCCTTTAATTTGAACAACTTTCTTATAGTCTAAATTTTTCCAGACAGAGACCGACTGTAATTTTCCTAGGAGGAAGTTGAACAGTTACATGTTGGTACCACTTATCGGTTACAATTTCTTTTGTTAGCCGCCGTTTTGGGTTTTTGAGATATTTGCAAAAACCAAACCTCCCTTTTTTTTTAGTTAATTGTTAATCACTTTTGCAATTTTTGCAAGCGGAACTTCATTTTTTTCAAAAATCATCTAGATGCCATTATAAATCGAATGACACCTCAATCATAATTTGACCAAAAAGGCACTTGTTGACTGGACTATTTCTCAAGTCAACAAAACTTCACTCGTCACTGTCACTGATTGGCTACTTCGGAATCGTAGGCCGAGCGAAATCAATGTACCTAACACAATGCACGCCCATATTTTTTCAGGTAAAAATTTTAAAACATGTTTAATACGGTTGCGGTTGACTTGGCCAAAACGTTTCCATTGCAATGTGTTTTGTTAATAACTGTACAAAAAATCTGTTAATAGATAACTAGGGTATCCAACCGGAATAAAATATTTAAATTTATTTTTGATACCCTGCACGGTGGATCAGACCGGCATAGTAAATATTATAAAACAAAATGGATCCCCTAGGGTATCAAATACGGGGTATCAAACCGGAATAATTCATTCTAAGCCGGAAACCACACGGCACTTTAATTAGTTCAGATGCTAGGAAATAGTTAAATTGGAACGACCCTTTATTGTTACAGTAAATCTGGTATTCTGGGTTCGATTCCCACCTGGAACCATTATTTGTATGAACTACAGGTCGGCCTCCTCAGGTCGATCTTCGAATGGCCGACGGCGGAATTCGAGCGAAAACGAATTGTATGCCTTCGGCAGAGCGAGTAGGATTTGGGTTATGCTTTCATCCAAAAATTTGATCCACACATAAGACGTTCAGAAGCTTCTCTTCACAATATCAATTAATCCAGTAAATTAATGAATAAAGTTAATATAGCTTCAAGAGATAACATCTGATCTCCAATATTAAACAGTTTCAATATCTTTTATCTTTCGGACGGACTTATGTAGTTAGCCCCGGTGCTTTTGCTGCTTCACCGGGCATAAAGGCGAGCAGAGCTCCAGCCTAGATAAATGATTTAAACACTACAAACTAAACAACCTGCGCGAACCTGCGGACTTGGACCTCGGCTCAGGGCGGTCGCTGACGGGGAGATTGAGGGATAATGGCTTTTAGTTTTTTTAGGGGAGTTTTGTGCAACTGTCGCTCTACTTTACAGTTCGCGGGCCTCTCGGACTGCGGGTCTACGAGGGCATCGGAAGGAGTTTCAATATCAATCGAGATTCAACTCTAGCTCATTCTCATAGCTGCTAGTCCACTTAATATTAGTATTCACTAATTATTTGTTGACAAGTTAGGTTCGTGAGGCACAAGGCCCCTAGGCAGCGAAACCTTAGTCGGTGGCCCAAATTAAGGCCCAAAACGTTTAAGGCTGCCTCCAGTTGCCGAAGATATAGAATTGCAGAGTACGGGACTCTGAGAACAAAACCAGATGACCACAACCTTAGCAGAATCTTACTAAACCATACTCCAAGCTTTATTCTTCTTCGCTATTCAAGATATCCATTAATCTAGCAAATGGAACATCAGCAGATGTATGAAAGCAAGTTAATATCGCTCCAAGAGACAGTATTATCATCATGATCATTATCTTCCTGCCCTGCTCCCATTATTTGGGGTCGGCGCAATATGTCATCCTCTTCCATTTTTCCCTATTAGACGTCTCTTCCATACTCACACCTTGCTTACACATGTCATCTTTCACACGGCCATTCATCTTAGGTTGGTATTCCTCTTCAAACATATCCCTCCATCTTCATATTCAGCATTCTTTTCGCCACATGCATGTCATCGCTTTTTTTTTGTTGTCCGGGCGGAAATGCTTTTACGCATTCCTACCGCTGCTGCAGCGTATTCACGCGATGGCGTTGGGATATGTGGGACTCGCCATGTCCACAGCGTGGTATGCTAACTCGAGAGGACCCTACCCCACTAAAACTCCCCGGACACTCCTTCGATCCGCCGTTGGCGGGGGCTGGGTACGCACGAAGCGATCCGGCCACTGCATGTCATCCCTACGCATAACGTGCCCATACCGTGCTAAGCGGTTTTCTCTCAATTTCTCTGTCACTGGCGTCACTATCAGACTTCCTGAAGTGGAAAGATAATTCAATCCAATATTGAACAATGGACCGTTTCAATTTCAATCGAGATTCAATTCTGCCTCATTCTCGCGCGACGACATCTGCTGGTCTATATTGACTAATCTAATAGATTCGCATTGTATTTATTGGATGGTATTGTTTCAGTTCGATTCTATCTATATCTCTATACATCTATTTAAAACTGTAGAGGTCAAATGTCTGTACATAGAAAAAAGAATTCTAAAAACCGAGTCAGGGGGATGTTAGAAGTAAAATAGTACACATCCATTTTTTTTTTTTTTGTTTTTTTGTCTGTTTGTACTGGTTAATTTCCGAAACTGTTGCACCGATTTAAATGAAATTTTGCATGGTGGTCGTCACTTCTAGGTACAATTTTACATAATAGTGACGTCACAAGCCCCCCTCTTCTGAACTTTATACATTGTTTGTTGTTGCTCTGTATCTTTGTAATTTTTTATTGATTTGATAAATAAAAAAATACGTGTCCAATATTTTTTAGTAATTTAACTGGCTAATTAGATTTTTTTAGTCTTCCGGCCCATTAATGTTATAAATAAACATGACTAATGAAAATAATAGGTAACGCATTCCCGCACAATTCTGCGACCCGACGGTTGATAAGGAAATTACAATTAATTATATTAATTAGAGCATTTAACGTATTAGGCTCACCCCACATAGGCCAAAATAGTTTTTTTTTTTTAACATTAGAAAAAATATATAGTACTATAAAAAAATCAGAAAAAAATAGCATACATTTATTTTTTATAGTCCTTGGTGGTAACTATGTCTGAAATAATATTTGTAGGCGTGTCAATGACGCCTCTACATATTATCCCTTTACGCTTTTGGTAAGGGAAACTTCATAAACAGCCCGTTTACGTCCACTGCTAAACATTGGCCTCCTCTATATATTGCCATAATCACCACGCTTGGCAGACGGATTGGTGATCGCAGTAAGATGTAAAACTTGAGCTATTAGATGCTGCTGCCCATCCATCAGCCATGTGTCCCATAGTCGCCTTTTACGTCACCCATGGGAGGACATGGGGTAGTCTATTCTAAAGGAATCTTACTCTAAGGGAAACTTAGCCCAATAATAATAATTTATTTATTTCTCCTCACATAACAACGTAGTACAACCATACATTTGAACTTTCAGGTAACATGAAGTATGTGAGGAGCTGGTGTCTATGATAGGTCTAAACCTGTATTACAGATCACCAGTCCTTACCCCACGGTTAGATAAAGAAAGTTTACTGGTTTACAGAATAACTTTTTTTTTTTGTTTTTAATTGCTGGCCAATTTGGCTTTGTCTGCCACATGACTCCTGAATTGGACCTTGCTGCTTATTTCGACGCCGAGGATTCCAATACTCTCGGAAATACGAAGAGATACACCTTGGAACTGAGGCGCTATGTCAAACGAGTCCTTCTTCGCAGTGAACGCGCAAACTTGTGTCTTCTTGGGGTTGAAATGAACTAGGTTCTTTTCACCCCATTCTGAGGCCCGCCCGAGAGAGCCCTCGACTTCAGACACAAGTTGTAACCGTCTTTGTTGTATTGCATTTCGAGGGACTTTCTGATGGCTGGTATATTGCGCATCACCCGTGCTGTCATCTGCATAGCAATGCATGTTCTCAATTGATAACAGGTCATTGATATGCAGAATGAACAGTGTAGGCGAGAGCACCGAACCTTGCGGAACGCCAGCGTTAATAGTTTTGGTATCGGAGCAAGAACCGTCGACAACGACCTTAATGCTCCGACCGTCCAAAAAACTAGCTATCCACTTGCAGAGTCCCTCGGGAATTCCATATGATGCTAGCTTCGATAGAAGGACTTTGTGCCAGACCCGATCAAATGCCTTGGCGATGTCTAGGCTGACGGCGAGGGCCTCTCCGTTGCCCTCCTACTACTACAACTACAATAGGAATAATAATAATTATGGAAGGAGTTGAGAAAATACATTAAAAATCCTTAGATAAAGTAATATATACACAATACTGCCAAAAAGATGACGTTTACTCTCTGTCGTTGCGAGAAAACTGAATTACCGATGAAAATATAGTATTATTCGTACTATATTGTTTTTCTATAATATAAAGTACAATGGACTGAAATATAGCACGATAATATCTAATATTTATTTTATTTATTTATTTAACCTTTTGCACAATGACAGTACATCATCATCATCATCAACAGCCCGTTAACGTCCACTGCTGAACATGGGCCTCCTCTTAACAGACCTTGGCAAGCCAGGATCGTTGAGGGATGTTGCCATAATCACCACGCTTGGCAGACGGATTGGTGATCGCAGTAAGATGTAAACCCTGAGCTAATAGATGCTGCTGCCCATCTATAAGCCATATGTCCCTTAGTCGCCTTTTACGACACCCATGGGAAGACATGGGGTGGTCTATTCTAAGCCGGAAACCACACGGCAACACAATGACAGTACATGGCGGACTTAATGCCATAGGCATTTTCTACCAGTCAACCATAGGGTGGTGCATAGAAAAAGTGATAGGTGCACGAGAGTAGAAGATAGGTCATTAATTAACTACCGTACTGGTAGGAAAAAAAAAATACTAACGTAATATCTATGACTACATTCTAATAATACACATATAATATAAATACTATACTAAAAGGTGATACTATACTTATTATAGGTTTATAATAATACTATATTATACTATACTTTACATAATCATAAAGAGAACTCATCGCTGAAACGACTCTGAAAGTTGTTTACTGATATGTAAGCGTACTTTACGCTTAAATGAGATACGATTCTTAGCCATCCTGATTTCAAGAGGTAACTCATTCCATAGAAGTATAGATTGCACAAAGAAAGAGGAATGAATAAAATCGGAACGGTGTGGAGGACATATAAAGAAAACATATAAAGAATATAGTAACGGATGGCAACCCTAGTCCCAGCATTCTGGGAACCTTGCCTGATAGCATTTTTTTTTTGTTTTGTAAAGATTACTAACAGAGTTTTTGCAGTCTACTAATATTCTTGTTAACCCCTCGTGCTAAGCTAAAATGTTACGAGTGGGTTCACGTCGGTAGTCCGATGGGTGGGGATAGAACCGTTGACCACATGATTACAAGTCCGACACCATAGCCAATTGGCTACGGTAGCTTTATTTAATAGGTATATAACGCGGACACAAAATTATTCAGAATTTTATATAGCTAGAGCTCAGATTCATAAGGTCGAATGTGCCATTATACGTCAGAAACATTCGTCGTATGTGCCTTTATAGTAAATGCCCTCGTAGACCCGAAGTCCGACAGGCCCGCGAACTGTAAAATAGAGCGACAGTTGCACAAAACTCTCCTCATCATCATCATCAGCCCGTATAACGTCCACTGCTGAACTTGGGCCTCCTCCCGAGGGAGGGTCGATGCCATAGTCGCCACGCTTGGCAGGCGGATTGGTGACCGCAGTGTTGTGTTGTAATACACAGGGGAAACGCTGCTGCCCGTTCCCTGGTTCGTTTGTTATAGATGATGTTATAACAATCGGGACCAACGGCTTAACGTGCTTTCCGAGGCACGGAGGGTAGTCCCTCAACCAACCAGACCCGGAAAGAAATCTTAGAATTTACACAAAGATCTTATCCGGTGTGGGAATCGAACCCACCGAGGTCGTTGAAAACTCTCCTAAAGAAACTAAAAGCCATAATCCCTCAATCTCCCCTGAGCCGAGGTCCAAGTCCCACACGGGACGCCCTCTTGCGCAGGTTGCTTAGTTTGTAGTGTTTAAACCATTTATCTAGGCTGGAGCTCTGCTCGCCTTTATGACCGGTGAAGTAGCAAAAGCCTCATGGCTAACTAAGAAAGACCGAAAAAAAAAAGTAGTAAACTAGCCTCCCGCGCGCGTTTTCACCCGCTTAACTCTCGTTCCCGTGGTAACTTCATAATTAAATATAGCCTATGTCACTCAGGGTGAAATCAGCTTTCCAATGGTGAAAGAATTTTTGAAATCGGCTCATTAGTTTTTGAGTTTATTAATCACAATAATAAAAAGATACAAATCTCTCCTCTTTATAATATTAGTATAGATATAGATGCACTGAACACCTAATAATAATAATAATATAATAATATTTATTTATTACAAGTAACATTGACTCATTGTGTTAGTAACAATTTTCCTTATTCCTATGTTAGTATTCCTATTCTAATCACTTAACCTAAAACCATGAATACATGTGAGTCACTGCCACACGCATATCACAGATGTGGACAGCTTGCAGCAGCGACTCACATATAGACAATCGAGTCTGCTCGCCACACAGCGCAGGATGATGTTGGGGGTGGCCCGCACGCGGCGCACCACGGAGGCGCATCGCTTCCTCATCGTTGTATAAAAACAAGCGACTCGGGCTTCAGCAAACATCCCTGACGCACTAATGCTTCTGATGATAATAGTATGTTTAATAGTTTGTTTGTTTGCTTGACCGCGCTAATCTCAGGTGGGAAGTTCACGGGACTGGTAGCTACGCGAGCAAACCTGCACGCGGGAAGCTTGTTATCAATACCTAAATATCAAGACTAGTAAATAATCCTTGATGTATCACATAACATTTACACTAAATGTTACATAATGTAACAAACATACAGACGGGAGGATGCAATTAGCGTGTAATTTCATCCATGTATAACAATAACATATTGGACTTTGCACTGTTTATCATTGTTATATACTTATCTACACTAATATTATAAAGAGGAAAACTTTGTTTGTTTGTTTGGTTGTAATGAATAGGCTCAAAAAGTACTGGACCGATTTCAAAAATTCTTTCACCATTCGAAAGCTACATTATCCACGAGTAACATAGGCTAAATTTTATTTTTGTAAATAATAGGGTTCCGTAAGATATTTGGGTTTTTCTGACACAGGGTGTAAAAAATCAACCAGAAAAGTTACTTATTTTGCGTACGCTGCCTAAACTATAAAAGATAGAACCATAAAATGTTCTAATTAATTGTAGATCTTATAAATATCTGCAAAAAAGTCCGCGACACACTATACCTATCTGTGTCGAGTGAGGCACAACAACCATTTTTTTTATTTAGAAATCTTGAATTTTTTTTGGACTACATTTAAACGCGTTTATTTAACTCATGCTATTAATCCTTATCAAAATAATTATTTCATCACTAAGTACAGTTTATGTAGATAATATTTGGTCTTTGAATTATTAAAATTGGACGTTTGGTTTTGAAGTTATGGCGAAATTAAAATATTACGATTTCTGCTGCACGGCCCGTTGCGAAGTCTAATAATTTTCTTAAAACTACACCTACGCAAAAGTTCTTCTCAGAGCTAATCAACAGTTCTTCTCAGAGCTAAACAACAGTTCTTTTCAGGGCTAACCAACAGTTATTTTCAGGGCTAACCAACAGTTCTTTTCAGGGCTAACCAACAGTTCTTTTCAGGGCTAACCAACAGTTCTTTTCAGGCCTAAACAACAGTTCTTTTCAGAGCTAGAATATTACACGCTATTAATATTTTCTTGAACATTTGAAAATGCCTAAAACGCCTATTAATTACATTTTAATATTTTCATCATTAAGAACTTAAGCATCCACATAAAGACAATCTGTGCAGCCTGCGGATAATGACTGCGTCGTCGATGTTTATGTCGGTGTCTGTGAATTGACCTGGGAATCATTTTGCTGACCGTGTCTTTCCTGGGTAGGCTTTTTGCAGAGGTAACCGACATCCGCACGGAGCCGCGGGCGACCGCTATCACTACATCACTACATATTATAAAACAAAATCCCCGGCCGCGTCTTTCTATATGTCTGTCTGTTCGCGATAAACTCAAAAACTACTACATGGATTTTCATGCGGTTGTTACCAATCGATAGAACGATTCTTCCGGAAGGTTTACGTATATGATTTGTTTAGTTTATGTGTACATTTGACTAATACATATTGATATTTGTCAGAGGTGTCGGAAAAAATTAAGCCATTTGGGAGCTTTCAACGAAAACGCTGCCTAAACCCTATGAGGTAAAACAAAACAATGTATGGCGGAAATATTCTTCTCTTTTAGATCTACTAAAAAGTCCACGATAGCATATGTCTATCTTTCAAGGTTAACTTGCAAAATGCATTATATCTTTTAGAAAAATAATAATTTCTAATGCGGTAATTGTAAAGCTAATCTGACGGATTCAGTATTTATCCTTATCATTATAAATGAGTTAATATTCTTAAGCATTTCGTGCAGATTATATTACCCCTACACTGTATAGTTTAAATGAATAACTTAGAAGTTATCGCAAAATAACGTGAGTTAGGCCGAATGCGATTATGCGCGCTCGATCCTTAAGAATTATTGGGCATTTTTTTGTTTTGTGTTCGTTGTAACTATGATGGATAGATACTTGAATACCTATTTATTTAGTGTTTGTTGTATTGTTAGTCCTGAAGAGTATAGGTATTTCATACGAAAAAAGTATACCCACCTACTTATTTCACTGAGTTTTAGTAGGTACCTACATTAATTTGTTTCTGTTTGTTTTGACCAAATTTCGCCCGTTTTGTACCCGTGCGAAGCCGGGACGGGTCGCTAGTATTATATATACTATGTAGACTTGGAAAAGTTAAACTAACACCTATCTATGTTAAACTAACTTATAAATATATTTAGTCTGGCCATAAATACTGTTTTATTTAAAAATAAACAAAATATTACACTTGAATTTGGAATCTGACATTTCCGTTCCCTATGATGTTATAACAATCGGGACCAACGTCTTATTTAGAATTCACACTTAGATTTCTTGTCCGCCGCGGGGATCGAACCCACGACCTCCGAGATCTAAAGCGAGTCAAATACCGCTACGGAGGTTGTCACACACGTAACAAAAAAAATAAAAGAAAGAAAAAAACATAAAATAACAGTATTTAACAATTATCGTAATGAATTACAACTGTTTTGTTTATGACTACTTATTACGGTTTACACCAATTACCGTAACCGTCATTTTAACAAAGATACCATAGACAATATGACAATGACCTCGATAACCCACGCGACGTATGAAAACGTCAGTCGTGACTGAAACTCCGTGAAGAGCGGACGCGATTAGCGAAAGTAGGGTGACTAGGGATTAACTTTTTGTTAAATGCAAAACTATTTTCCAAATATTGAAAAAGTAATTACAAGTTAAATAACAGATTAATCCCTACTAATATTAAGTTTGTTACGCGAAAACTACATAAAACTTTGTACAGATATTCTTGGAGATATTAAAAGTAACACTTCGCGAAAGCTTATACTGTATAAATATTATAAAGAGGAAAGATTTGTATTTTTGTATTTATCTTTTGTAACATTCTTATGATAATTAGAATGATAATGGGCATGAGGACTAAAAAAATCTATTTAGTCCGTCAGTTAGATCACTAAAAAATATTGGACACGTATTTTTTTATTTATCAAATCCATAAAAATTGTCAAAGATACAGAGCAACAACAAACTATAAAGTTCAGGAGAGGGGGGCTTGTGACGTCACTATTAGGTAAAATTGTACCATATAGTGACGTCACACAAAATTTCAAAGCGCTGTATCATCGTCATTTTTTGTTTGAGGAACGAAAAAAAAAATACGTGTCCAATATTTTTTGGTAATCTAACTGACGGACTAAATAAATTTTTTTAGTCCACATGCCTATTATTTATAATTTACTACAAGAACGGCAGCTTCACATCCGACCGACTATATAAGTCAATCGGTAACATAATTACAAAGAATGATTTATTATTCCGCAGATAAAACAAAGGAGAGGAATAAATTTTCACTTTGACAGAATGTCCTCATCCTTCTTCTTCCTGCCCTTATCCCATATTACTTGGGGTCGGCGCAACACGTTTGTTCTAACATTCTGTCTATCACTAACTCCCTTTTCTTTCAATCACTCTTCACACAATCCATCCATCTTTTCTTAGGCCTTCCTCTGGCAAAATTAAAATTTATTCCTTTGTTAATTTGTATCTGAGGATTAATAAATTGGCCGTAAGCCGAAGACACCTAACACACTATGATATGATGCACATATTGCATTTGACCTTCATAATTATGTACATACATACTGTTGATTGTAAACAAATGAATGAACAAGGAAAATGGCGAACGGAAACCAAGTATTTATTTAATCACGAATGAATTTACTATCAGAAGATTAAATTCCGTTTTGTTAAGTGCCAACCCGCCTGCCAAGCGTGGTGACTATGGTAAAAACACTCCCTCGGGAGAAGGCCCATGTTCAGCTGTGGACGTTATACGGGCTGATGATGATGATGGAGTGTCAAATGAGTTTCCGTGAGTTTATCTTAAGCTTAATTTCAACTGTCTGTTTATTCACAACAAGCTTCCCGCACGCGGTATTACCCGCATAGCTCCCGGCATTATACATATAAACCGTCCCCTTGAATCCCTCTATCGATTAACAAAACCGCATCATAATCCGTTGCGTATTTTTAACGATTTAAGTATACATAGGTACAGACAGACAGAGAGGAGCGACTAAGTTTTATATTAGCTTCCCGTGCGCGTTTTATCCGCGTAGCTCCGGTTCCCGTAAGAACTTTATAATTAGCCTATAAACTTCCTCGATTAATTTTAAATAGAATTTAATTTTTAGATAGAATTTAATTTTAATTAAATTCTATCTAACAATAAATATTTTGTCAAATCGGCCCACTCGCGTCTGACAAACAAACTCGTCAGCTTTATATATTAGTATAGATATTATTATATATTAAATAAGTCTCGTTCTTACATGTTTAGCATAAACATAGCCACGGAAAACATAACAGATACCAAAAGTAAACTAATGAATAACATAGCATTGAAAAAAAAAGCTTATTTTTATTCTATTGATAAACCGCCAGTTAATTTTATTAGACAGTTACGTGTCAGAAGATTTATCAGAGGATTGAAAAGACTTTAATCTTCAATTTGAGGTTTCCGGCTACTGGGACCCCAATTAACTTGGACCGCGGTCCCAGTCACCGGATCCGTAAAAAAATAATATTTTTCTTCCAGCGACTGGGACCACCCATAGAAAACATTAAAAAATCTATTATTCAAGCCAAAATCGGTACAGTCGAATGAAAAAAAATCTTAATTATTTATATGAATATCATTGACTCGTTCTAGACATGATTCCATCCTATGTGCTTAGTACTAGATTAAGCTAGCCCGTTTTTACTAGTGATGTAACGAATGCTGGATTTTTCACATTCGCGAATGCGAATGCGAATATTTATCTTTAACATTCGCGAATGCGAATGCGAATATTTATCTTTAACATTCGCGAATGCGCATGCGAATATTTTAAAATTTCAAATAAAGCGGGCGTAAAATGTTTGACATGTTTGACGTTTCGTGTCGACCATGTTATGATCGACACGAAACGACATGTCGTATGACCATTGAACATAGCCGAGCCGATATTGGTTAATTGAATGAATTTAGTCACAGAAAGTTCATTCTAAAAGTTTTGTTTTGTTTTGAGGTTAGTTTTATGTTATTTTTCAAATTTAACTGATATTTAAGGGACAAAGTGGCATAAAAACATGAGTAAAGCACACATCAGCGAAGTTTGGACTAATTTTACAATATGTTATGCTGAAAATGTTAATTGCAAGTTGTATTGTATTATTATTTCATATGCATGCATATAATAATTTCCTTTTTGAATATTAAAAACATTCGCTAAATATTCGCATAATTTTTGCGAATGCGAATGCGAATATTGAAAAATACGCGGATATTCGCGAATGCGAATGCGAATATCCGTTACATCACTGGTTTTTACATAATTCACACATGCAGGTAAACACACACAAAGGGAATAGCAATGTATGATTGTATAAGTATTATACAATCCCTCTCTAACTCGAGTCCGTTTTGTATGTCGATTTCGAGGTCAGGTAGCCCTTTGGTTATAAACGGCAAATTTTCTATCGCCCGATGACTGGCTCGGTTAATCACTGACAAGAAGCTTATCAGTTTAAGAAAGTCAAGTTTTGCATCAGACAGTGTCATATTAGATCATTGTAAGATACTACGCTGAATGTTTGTTGCAAATTGTGTGATGTGAGTGGTAGTGTTGTGATCTAATAGTCGTCAGGTATGTAAAACATTTTTTTATTAACTTATTTATAAACAAAACAAGCTAATAAACGACGTGGTTACAAATATTTTTACTTTAGAGCGCTTCTCATCTTCGATGGTACTTTTTAATATCACAAAAAAAATTGTCATCTGTTAAGATTATCTGATAGTTAATATATTTTTCGATTTTAGAATTATCAAAATAAATGAAAATAGTTCCTCAACTTCAAGTCGTGAACAGTCGTTTTATTTTGATGTCACACAAAAAGGACGTGAACTTTTGCGAAGAGCTGGCTATGAATATATTCCTAAAAGAATAAACAAAGATGGCTCAAAACTCTGGCGATGTGCAAGAAAAAGTGTTTGCAACGCGACGGTAAAAATCAGAGTCGATGCGATGACTGTTTTGAACGAAACTGCTCATTGTCGAAAGTTTTAAATAACAGAACTGTAGAGTCAAAGGCTGTTTTTTTATAACAATAAATGATGTTTAATCAAAAAGGATTTTTCTTCAATTATTACATCTAAAAATTATTCCTTTGACTGTACATTTTTTGATTTCAGTTATCATTTATGAGTGGTCCCAGTCGCCGGAAGAAAATTATTTTATTTTTACGGATCCGTCGATTAGGACCGCGGTCCTACGTAATTGCGGTCCCAGTCGCCGGAACCCTCTTCATTTTTTTTTATATCACGACAATATGTTTAGTGGTTAGCCTTTTTTGTTTACCAGAATAGGTATGTAAAAGAAAAAACGCGTCCGCTTATCAACGTTCGGACTTTAATCATCAATAAGTTTTTTTTAATCATGACCATATGTTAGTGGGTAGAATTATTTGTTTTATTTTTTGTTTACCAGAATAGGTATGTAAAGGAAAAAACGCGTCCGCTTATCAACGTGTCCTCGCCCGCATGTGTGAAATACTTTATCTCAAGGCTTTGACCGAAACGTATAACATACATAACATATTAGTTTACTTTTACTATTCAATTCAGAAAGATTCTCTTACATTATTTAACTAATAATTTTGAAAAAAAAAACGTCATTTTAAATTTGGACAGGCTTGGAAGGAATTACGAGCAACCATTGCCCAGCAGTGGGACGGAGTCGGTTGAAAGAAAAAACTGGAGTATTCCATTTTCAGCACCAAAATTGTTTCTGTTTCAGAATAACTTTGATACATAAACTATTGGTGCTCAAATAATGGGTGCTGAATGAGGAATACTCCGAAAAAATTATTACAATAAAATTATTTATTGATATCTTAGGATTTCTTTCCTCTTCGTTCGCTTGAACGCGCCAATGCTCATGGACTACTGGTCCGGTTTTAAAAAATCTTTCAGTATATGATTAGCCCTTTTGTCGAGGATGGCTATAGGCTATATTTCATTATGAAGTTCCCTCGGGAACGGGAGTTACGCGGGTGAAAATAATAGTAATGACAATTGTTCTTAATATAGACAGAACAAGCTATTGGACACAATATAGTTGAATAATAAAGTGAAGACTAAAACATTATTAAAAACAATAACTAAAATACCTGCTTAATATGCCAATTAATAAATATTAAAATTATACATAAATTTATGATAGATTAGTGTTTTGACTATTTGCAAGTGTGCCTGTAATAGGTTTACGTAAATGTTAGAGTTATTAAAAAAACAAAAAGATTACTAGCAGAGCTTTCAGTCTTCTAGTATTCTTGTTAACCCCTCGTGCTAAGCTACGATGCTTGTGTTACGAGTGGGTTCACGTCGGTAGTGCAATGGGTGGGGTTCGTTACTCTTTTCAAAACAACATTCTGAACCCACCTATAAAATAATATTTGACGATGATGACAGATCAACTTTCGTCTAGAAATGTACTTCTTCTGATTTTAAAATACTATCGACTATCTGTCACTTTTTGCGGTTGCTCAATCAATCTATGACGGAACAAAACTGTAACGTTTGACAGTTATAATAATTTGTATGGGAAAATAAAATTATCATTTTTACTATTTCCATCTCAATTTTTCCACATTTTCTCACCGTTTAAACCTTCCCTGGACCTCAAGATCGCAAGTGCCGACGCCCTAGCCATTGGGTGGGCTACGGCCGCTTGTAAAAATGATTTTCATTTATTTTATTTATTTATTTATTGAAACCGCGCACGGAATCTACTCTTTTCCTACGTACAATGCCAATATTTTCAAGGTGAAGACTTACCGGTGTTGTTAAACTCATAGCATTGAACAAAATGACTCACTCTTGTTTTGGTATAGGAAATTTTGTAATCCGTCTTTACGTACAACCAATGAGGAAAAGTACCGCCTGCAGTACAAACAAGTAATTTAAACAAACTTTGATGTATCATCATCATGTTTTTCTGTTCGGTTTTGAGACTAAAGTAAGCCAAGATCAACAGTGGCACACACTGGAAATGACAATGAGCACCGAGGCTCACCACTCGTCATCGGATTTTTTCTGTTTCATCGTCATCAGCCCGAATAACGTCCACTGCTGGGGCCTCCTCCCGAGGGAGGGTTTTTGCCATAGTTACCACGCTTGGCAGGCGGGTTGGTAACCGCAGTATTATGTTGTGCCACCAAGGAAACACTGCTGCCCGTTCCTTGCTATACGATTATTATAGATGATGTTATAATAATCGGGACCAACGGCTTAACGTGCTTTCCGAGGCACGGAGGGTAGTCCCTCAAACAACCAGACCCGGAAAGAAATCTTAGAATTTACACAAAGTGGGGATCGAACCCAAGACGTCCAAGGTTTAAAGCGAGCCAAATACCGCTACCCTACGGAGGTTGTCTGTTTTCTGTTTAGTTTGGGACTAATCCCACCCACATTCCCACCACTGCATCTCCTGTAAGCCAGGATCAACAGTGGCACACACTGGAAATGGCAATGAGCACCGAGGCGCACTAATGATCATATTTTTTTTTTTTGTTTGGGACTAATCCCACCCACTCTGCCACCATTGCCACTCCTGTAAGCCAGGTCAATAGTGGCACACACTGGAAATGGTAGTAACACCGAGGCTCACCAATCATAATCAGATTTTTTCTGTTTTGTTTCGGACTTATGCCACCCACTCTCCTACCACTGCAACTCCTGTGAGCCATCAACAGTGGCACACACTGGAAGAGACAATGAGCACCGAGGCTCACCAATCAATATAAAATATTTGTAATAATAGTTTTTTTGAAAATTCTTAAAACAAATCATGTGGGTATCCATATAAAGTTATTGCCGTGTGGTTTCCGGCTTAGAATAGTCCACCCCATGTCCTCCCATGGGTGTTGTAAAAGGCGACTAAGGGACTTAAAGCTGATGGATGGGCAGCAGCATCTATTAGCTCAAGGTTTACATCTTACTGCGATCACCAATCCGTCTGCCAAGCGTGGTGATTATGGCAATAACCCTCAACGATCCTGGCTTGCCAAGGTCTGTTAAGAGGAGGCCCATGTTCAGCAGTGGACGTCAACGGGCTGTTGATGTTGATGATGATGATATAAAGTTATAAACATATTCTAATATTTAAGCATGAAGACTAAAAAATTATATTTAGTCCGTCAGTTGAATTACCAAAAAGTTTTGTAGACGTATTTTTTTTTCGTTCCTCAAACAATAAATTACGAATATATACAGCGCGTTGAAATTTCGTATGACGTCACTTTTAGGTACAATTTTACCTAATAGTGACGTCACAAAAAAATATTGGACACTGGTATTGTTTTATTTATCGAATCAATGAAAATTTACAAACATATAGAGCAACAACAAACTATAAAGTTCATGAGGAGGGGGGCTTGTGAGTTGTGACGTCATTTTTAGGTACAATTTTACCTACCAATGGGTACATGAGCTAAGCAGATGAAACCCCGCGCGGGAAGCTCGTGTATAATACCTACATCAGCATTGCATCAGTAGGAAGCCGGGGCGGGACGTTAATTAATAATTACGATATTGCGTGTCAAAGAACATTTTCACATGACGTTAAATCGGCCAGATCGCCGCCATTAGAAATTTGCGGAAAATCGTAATCATGACGAACGATGTTTCTAGACTTCTAATCTTCTTTAATCTATATGCCTGGATCCCAAACACGGTCCGAAGCAGAGAGAGCCCAAATTGTACAAGTGGAAATGTTAAAATGTTGTTAATTATGTTAAATCAGGGGTCTCCAAACTTTGCAGCCTTAGGGCCATAACGATTGTTTCAAAATGTTCGACGGGCCAAAACAGTTAAAATTTTTAAATCCTCAACTATACTCAGACTAGTCGCAAAGTGTGCGACCGAGTTGTTATCATTTTGTGTTTTCTTTTTCAACTTATCACAGCAACAACAATAAGACATTGGGTGTCGCCGGCCGTTTGTTGGCACTTGCGGGCCGGATTTGGCCAGCGGGCCGTAGTTTGGAGACCTCTGTGTTAGAAGATAGGTTAAGTTCTTCTAAATATACATCCAGAGATAGTCACAGACGTTTCAAATTTTGTCCAATCGATTTGCCAATCAAAATAGAAAACTTCCATTTGTAATATATTGATAAACTGTATTACATGTAAATGGCTATTTTTAAAACATTAACAACCTTTCAAGGGGTGATAGTACTGATGATTATAAGCAACTTTTACTGTGGGAACAACCATGAAATCGCAAAAACAAAACAGCTGTTGCATACATTTACGTTCAATGTTGTTTTTTTTTTTTTTTAAAGACATCTCCCGCACTAAATATATCCCTGTGTCGCGGGGGACTTTAGAGAACACCCAGACTCAGAACAACTATTTGTGGTTCACACAAATAATTGTCCTGGGTGGGAATCGAACCCAGAACACCAGGTCTCAGAAGCAACTTCCGTAACCACTGAGCCACCGGTGCAGACTCGGTCAGACTTTTACCCCCTGAAAGATTGTTAATGTTTTAAAAATAAGCCTGTATATACATAAATGCCTCTTTCCAATGGGGGTAGGCAAAGTAAACTTCTCGCCAACTCGACATACAAATTTCGCCTCCTCTACATTAAATAAATTCTTCATATATGTCCTTCGGTTTAAAAAAAAACGATATTCTATTTTGAATAAATACCTGACTGGCAGCTCCTTTCGAAGAAACATATACGATTTCCTTTCGCACGCATTTAGACCTGAAACAATACAAATAATATTTAGAAAAAAAATACTCTCATTTCATCTTATAAAGTTATGGGATTTCTTCCAGCCCCACTTCCCTTAGCTTTACTAAGACACGATAAAGCGTTTAACTATTGAACATATTTTAGATAATACATTTGAGTTCATTAATTATTAATTAAGCGGTTATAGCCCAATGGCTAGCGCGTCGGTCTTGCGATCGTGTGGTCGCCGGTTCGATCCCTACCCATTGCACTACCGATGTAAACTCTCTCAACATAAACATTTTTCTTTAGCACGAGGGATTAATAATGATCCAAAAACTGCTAATAATATTTTATAATAAAAACAAAACAAATTAAATAAGCCTCCCGACCGATAGGCTACGACGGCCAATCTCTACGGAAATTACTTAATTACATTATTATAGTGCACAAACACATGGGCATTATCATGGGCAGCGGTTAGGCAGCAGCGTTTCCTTGTGTTAAAATACTGCGGTCACCAAGGCGCCTGCCAAAGCCGAGGAAGGAGGCCCATGTTCACCAGTGGACGTTATACGGGCCGATAATGATGATGACATTCTACGCCCGGCCCGGAGATCAAACCTTGACCGCGCCTGTTACATTAACGCAAGACTAACAGCCTCGTTAATTTATTAATTAACTAGTTTCCAGCGCGCGGCTTCACCTGTTCCCGTGGGCCTTCATAAGCTCCAGCATAAGCAAAAACTACAAAATAAGCAACCTGCGCAAGAGGTCGCCCCCTGTGGGGCTTGGACCACGGCTCAGACGGTAGCTGGCGATGAGATTAAGATATTATGACTTTTATTATTTTAGGGGGTTTTGTGCAACTGTCGCTTAACTTTACAGTTCGCGGGCCTCTCGGATTTCGAGTTCGAGAGCATAAGATGGTTCTTTGCAAACTAAGGTTGGGAGGACCTTTCTGCTCCAACGGCCGTCAGTTCTTCGAGCTATGTGTTCTAATCTTACTTACTTTGTTTTCACTCATTGTTTGATAGTTAAACAGAAGCATTATTATTTGTGTTACGCACTAATATTTTTTTATATTTTAATATTATAGAAATAAAAGGCGCTGGTCTTGGTAATGTCTTCTAATTGACCAGAAAAAATCCAAACAAAAAAAGGGTATAAAATATGACAAGTACACTAAAATTTAGAATAGACAATATTTATGTTCCAAAGAGGTTCGATTCGTTACAATTTGTATTGTACAATACCTACATTTATAAACAATAGTACATATATAATAAAATAATGTCAACGAACTTTCATTGCAACACGTATGTTTTTCAACAAATATGCAATAGATAATGAAATGATAGGATTTCACGTCAATAAGTACGTATCTCCTATTATACGTATACTGCTGCTCCAGTGGATCGGAACGTGATTTTTTTTAGCCTATATGTTAATCGAGCTTATTAACTATCCCTGTGCAAAGTTTGAGCCAAATCCATTCAGAAGTTTTTGCGTGAAAGAGTAACAAACATACATACATCCACACATATAAACTTTCGTATTTATAATATTAGTAGGATAAAGCTAAAGAGTTTCATTGATTGTTTTGAACGCACAAATTTCAGGAACTACTGGTGCGATTTCGAAAATTCTTTTAGTGTTAGATAGCCCATTTATTGAGGAAGGCTATAGGTTACATTTTATTATAAAGTTCCCACGGGAACGGAAGCTATGTGGATGCAAGTGCGCGGGGGAACCTAATATTGTATATTGAACAATGTCTTTCAATTTTCTGAGCCAACGATTTGGCTAACTTATAAACCTATTTATTTATCGATAATAATATATTGATTGGAAGAGACTTCACAGCTATTAAACCTAAATTGTTTGGCGCAGCTGCGGTTACGATAAGAAAATGTATTATTCTCTTATCGACAAAATTAAATAGGTACAGATGGCATATCGTCGGTGATACAACAATACCGCATAAGTGACAATAGCAAATAAGGTTGAAAATCAAATGCACCAAATTCAATTTTTTCCCTTTAAAACATATACAGGGTGTCCCAAAAGGTTAAGTAGCTGGGAAAGGGGGTGACAGGGGTGGACACAATGGTCACTAGAAAAAAAAAAAATCCGCTCTGGGTATTTAAAAAAAAAATGGCATTTTTTTTAAAAACTTAAAATTTTACACCTTGTTATTTTTTATGTTGATGTTGATGACCTTGTTGTTATTGAAGATTACATAACAGCATTTTTTTTAAATACAGCCATATTTGTAGGTACAGTTAGCACAAGGTGTAAAATTTTTAGTCTTTTAAAAAATGCCATTTATTTTTTTAAACACCCAGAGGGAATTTTTTATATTTTTCTGGTGACCCTTGTGACCATCCCTATCACCCCCCTTCCCAGCTACGTAATCTTTTGGGACACCCTGTATAACGAAAATATTTCTTGACAGATGAAATTAAACCTTATTAGCAACTGTCACTTACGCGGTAATACAGTATCACCCACGATATGTACATATAGCCTAAGATTAAACCAAAATAGCATGGCTTAATAAGATCTCTGTTGAGGTTCTGAATTGTTTTATTGATGTGGTTATTTATTTTCGTCACGATGAAATCAATGTTTTTTCTTTAAAACTAACATCATCATCATCAGCCCGTATAACGTCCACTGCTGAACATAGGCATCCCACATCGATTTCCAGCGGGAACGATCGCTAGCGGCCTGCATCCACCGACTCCCCGCGACCTTTATTAGGTCGTCGGTCCATCGTGCAAGCGGTCGTCCTACGCTGCGTTTGCCAGTTCGTGGTCTCCACTCGAGAATCTTCCTGCTCCATCGGCCGTCAGTTCTTTATCCTGTTTACTCTCCATGGACAAATTTTGTCTTGACATAACACAAGCATGACTTATCTACTTATTTTATACAACATTATTGGTACAGTAGGGTACATACTGTTATATATAAACATGTTTGTCTGTATGTCGTAGTTACATCACGTTCTATAAAAATAGATCTTGCATACTAAAGCGATATGACCTAGACCTGCGCTGAATATAATTAAGTGCTTCCAAACGTTCCAGAATATTCTGCGCTGGAAATTTTGTTTGGTTCGCAAATTCAATGGTGGGTAGTAATTGGCTTAAAAATACACTAAGTAGGACATTTTATAATGGTTCCGTGCCCGAAGGGTAAAAACGGGACCCTATTACTAAGACTTAGCTGTCTGTCTGTCACCAGGCTATATCTCAAGAACCGCGATAGTTATTCAGTTAAAATTTCCACAAAAGATGTTTTTATGTTGCCCCAATAACAATAAATACTTAAAATAAAATAAATAAAACTTTCTTTGTTTTCTTTTTGCTCGATATCAATAATGGCAACAGGTAGGCACTTGAAAATGGTACGGAACCCTTCGTGCTCAAGTCCGACTCGCACTTGGCCGGTTTTTTACCCTTCGAGTGCGGAACCAGGAAAAAGTTGATCTCAAGGAGACGGCTTTCATAGTCATCATCATCAACAGCCCGTTTACGTCCACTGCTGAACATGGGCCTCCTCTTAACAGACCTTGGCAAACCAGGATCGTAGAGGGATATTGCCATAGTCACCACGCTTGGCAGACGGATTGGTGATCGCAGTAAGATGTAAACCTTGAGCTAATAGATGTGTAAACCTTTCATAGTCACTGAATGTTAACTGTTGTCGAGTTAAAAAAGAGGTCATGTTTTACTGACTTTCGGTAACCGGTTTTAGTGATATGAATAGTAAATAAACTGACACACCCACTTTAGACGAATTAATAATGATGAATCAACAATTTGTGTTGATCGTATAAAATTAAGGTTTGTTTGTTGTTTTAGAAGATATTTTTCATTTTTTTACTTTTAGGGATCTAACATCCCTGGGTCCAGAAAAAGAGGAAGACCTAAAATCCTTTACGACTTTTTTTTTATATTGGTGATAGTTGGTTACCGCGCACGGTTTCACCCGCGTAACTCCCTTTCATGTTTGTACTTCATCTATACTAATATTATAAAGAAAAAAGATTTGTTTGTTTGTATTGAAAAGGCTCCAAAACTACTGGACCGATTTGAAAAATTCTTTCACTATTGGAAAGCTACATTCACCCTGAGTGACGTAGGCTATATTTAATTATGAAGTTCCCACGGGAACGGGAGTTAAGCGGGTGCAACCGCGCGCGGGAAGCTAGTAATTAAACATAGTTCAAGTAGCTTGACTGCACCGGTGGCTCAGTGGTTACGGAAGTTGCTTCTGAGACCTGGTGTGCTGGGTTCGATTCCCACCCGGGGCAATTATTTGTGTGAACCACAAATAGTTGTTCTGAGTCTGGGTGTTCTTTGTGTCCGTGAAATGAATGTTTGTAAAGTCCCCCGCGACACAGGGATTGATTTCCCTAGTGCGGGAGTTGTCTTTATAAAAAAGAGAAAGAAAAAAAAAAGACTATGTAATTCCTGGATAAGTAAGCTTTGTAATAGTGAAAGATGTTTTGTAATCACGCCAGTATTTTTTATCGAAATAACATCCTTTAACACATAACTTGTAATTAAACCGTTAAGTAGATTCAAGGTGATCAAGTTCTTACTACTAATTGTAAAAGCGAGGAAAATAAGTGTTGTATCGTATGTTATGTAACAAATTACGAAGTAAGTAATATTAACAAGATACTCTGTATAAAAATTATGAAATTATCCCACCCCGCCGAGGTCCAGGGGGCCCCCTTGTGATTGTGGTGTAGGGTCCTCTCCTCGTGGTATGAGTTTAGCATACCACGCCATGGAGAGGGTGAGTCCCACATATCCCACCGCCAGCGCGCGAATACGCTGCAGCGGCGGTGGGAATGCGTAAAAGCATTACCCACCGGACAACAAAAAAAAAGGGGGGGGGGACCTCTTGGTCCGATTTCAAGAAAACAAAACATTTACTAAACACACAGATGACAACCTCCGTAGCGTAGCGGTATTTATTAGCTCGCTTTAAATGTCGGAGATCGTGGGTGTTCGGAACAAGACTGAATGTTATTTGGTAATTCGACCGCCTGACGTGGAATAATATGCATTTACAACAGAGACTATATAATATATAGACTGACAATAGCAGTACAAAATATCGTAGCTCCTAAAACCATTTGATAACCAGCGGGCGTTACCGTCGCACCCCCTTTCGTAATTGCCGCTGAGATGTCGATACCAAGGACAGTCCTTTACAAAATGTTTAAAAAAAAAGATCATAGATGGCGTTAAAAATAAACTCTATGTTGACATAACGATTCTCTTTAGAGTTTCGTTGCACAACTGTCATAAATAGTTTATAAGTATTACTTATTTCAACTCTATTAACTAAGTTTCTGTAGCTCATTAGGAGCGGAGGTTGCTTAACAAATGAGATGTTGTATGTTCAAGCCCCAGTAAATACATATAATTTTGTAAAGAAATACGATAAAAGAATTGGTTTTTCATAAAAAAAAATTAATTAACTTACTATTTCAATTTATTGAAATATTTTATAAGCTTTTATTTAACTTGCAATGTATGTATGTATGTAATTTGTTCGGGTGGAATCTTGCAACTCAATTTTGAAGCAGACATCCTCAACTGATTCTGAAATTTTGCAAGCATATGCATATCGCGTGACAATGAAATAATATGGTACCATGGAGCTGATCTGATGATGGATTCGGAAGGGGGCCATAGGAACTCCTGTACCTACTGAACAATATAGATGAGTTAGGGCTCGTTTGTTTTGTGTTTATGAGTACTTTCCATTGCACAGGATGTCGAGGGTCTGATGAGGAGCAGGAACATTACCACTGGTACGCCCTTAATGCAAGCGCTAAGATAGTCGAGCTTGGACTCGTTTGTTTTGTGTTCGTGAGTATTTTCCATTGCACCATGATCCAACCAAGTAATGAATCCAGTAAATAGGGTTACAAGCTAATGACTAAAAAGTAAAAAATAAAATAAGAAGAAAAAAATACATTTTTAAAAACATGCTTTTATTAAAAAATAACGCGTACTAAAAGGTAATAAAAAAGTTTAATTTGATGGAATTCCATTTAATTAAAATTCAATTCAAATCAAAATATATATATAGTCGGAACGCGTAAGCGACGCCTTTTGCACGGCGCTTGAGTCCTTTTAGGCGTGGTGCCGCGGTGCATAGCTACGGTGCTTTATAGGAAAGTCAACCTTAACTATGTACTTTTAATGCGAAAACAGCTTGTGAAGATCCAGTTGTAGACGTTAACTCGTTTTTCTAATAGATATATTTCGTATTTTGAATAACAATAACAATACAAATACAACCAGAATTCCAGAAATAAATAGGGTCATTTCGCCTGTTCGCGTCGATTTAGCGCAGTTGGCAATTTTGACGGCGATAGTAAAAATGTTCCAGCACTAATTTCTATGAAAAATGTATGTCATTATTCCCCATAAATCACCCGTATTTTTGGGCTCAAGGGTTTTAACAATATTTATTACATCATGTACTGTAACATGTTCAAAGGCAAATTGTTTTTTACATTCCGATACACTTCTACGTAAAAGGTGTTCAGCGCCAACATCTGAGGAGTTTAAGGAGCTTAAGGAGCGTCTTAGTGGGTATGTCTGCAAAGAAGTTATTAAACTTGTGAGCTATGTCATTCTTCTCAGTTATTATTTCACCGTTTATTATTAATTCTAGAGAATTTTCACCACATTCACGATTTATTGTATTCCAGGTGGCTTTTATCTTGTTACTAGAATGTTTGATTTTATTACTAAAATAATTGGCTTTAGCTTGAGAACATACTTTTTTAAATATTTTAGAGTAGTCACTCACATACGCTAGGAACTCGTCATCAAATTTATAGGTTCTAATACCATATAGCTCGTACAATTTGGTACGACTTTTATAAATACCTGGAGTAGCCCAATCATTAAAATTTAATTTAATATGTTTTGTGAAAGTTTTGATTTTAAACGTGGTTTGGAACTGAGTATTGATTTCATGAAAAACCGACGTGTAACTTAAATTAGGATTATTCAACTTCAACAATGTGGGATTCATTTTAACAAGAATATTATTTTTAAATTGATTCATTAAGTAGTCAGTAACTGGCCGGCAAGTAACTTCAGTTGATTTACATTTGTCAACGGTATTAAATATTGCTAATTGGCCACAGTGGTCAGAGGTCAAACCATTAAGAATTTTGCTACACACTGATACACAGTTAGCAAATATATGGGTTAGTAGTCGATTCGCACGAAAATTATTCGCATGATCGTGCGAATCGTCCCCTTTCAATAAAAATATTTTTTTAGTAGGCGATTCGCACGGAAGTATTTAAATTGCGTGCGAATCGACCCCTTCAAGAATTAGTAGTATGCGATTCGCACACTTAACAAAATGTGCGAATAAAAATCTAAGTACAGTCATGTACAATATTCTAGAATATTAATATTAAAATTCAATAATTCTCTATTCGCATCGCAGTCAGGCACAAAATACTAGTTAAGAGGTAAGATGAAAAGTTTTGTCAGTATTTAAGTCATGTGAACGAATAAGACTGCAGAAAAGAATTGAAGACATTGTTAATCAATTCCTTCATGGTCACATAGATCTCCAACTTTGTATAGAAAAATTAAGCCATTAGGTCATGACTAAAAAAAAGACTGAAACTGATTATTCTTTATAAGAACTTTAAAAAAAAACAGTTTTAAAATGCTACATAAATAAATAATAATGTTACATTTTTAAGAACTTTGTACCTATTAATACAACAGATGACTCTGTTTAACTGTGATTTTGTGATTGTTTTAACTTTCAGTGATGCTAATGTTCCTATCATCGTAAAATTTTTGTGTTAAGAAATATTTATAATATTGTTGATTAGTTAAGTGTTACATTTTTAAGAACTTTGTACCTATTAATACAACAGATGACTCTGTTTAACTGTGATTTTGTGATTGTTTTAACTTTCAGTGATGATAATGCTCCTATCATCGTAAAATTTTTGTGTTAAGAAATATTTATATTATTATTGATTAGTTGATTGTTATTTTTTACCTATTAGAGCAAAATATTGTTGTTATAGTAACTGTGATTTTGTGACTGTTATTTTATTACATTTACTATAATACTCCAAAATTGTACTAGTTAATACTTAATAGAGAAAAAATATTTTGTTTTTGTTTATTTAATTGCCACATTTAAAACCATACCTTAGCTAATTAAAACGATTTTTATATTGTTATTACGAATATTTAAAAAGATTTATATATTTATAGTTTCGTTATATTTTTCGTTGTTTTTAAAATTAGCTTTTAGACCATTATAACGTTAATTATTTAATTTTGACTTACCTTTTTTAAACAACATTATTTTTAACAAGACTCAGGAGTTCATAAAAAGTTGATTTCGGTAAAAACTAATAAGTAGTAATTTGTGATGATTTAAGGTAAATGCAAGTGTACGGAAAAAGAGTACTTACTTGTAAAAATGCAAAACCAAATATTTGATTATAAATCGTACCTACTAACTGTGATTTTATTTGTAATCTTGGTTATAATTATGGTTTTAAGTTATTTAAACTGTGAATGATGTAAAATCACTTTCTGATAGATACAAAGTAAAATATAAAAACTTGATTTCCTTAAAAATCGTTTTATTTGTGTCCTGTATTAAAAGAAAGCATTTTGTACGTGATAGTACTTTTTTCTTGAAACTTTTCGATAAAGTATAGGTGTGTGCGAATCGCATACTACTAATTCTTGAAGGGGTCGATTCGCACGCAATTTAAATACTTCCGTGCGAATCGCCTACTAAAAAAATATTTTTATTGAAAGGGGACGATTCGCACGATCGTGCGAATAATTTTCGTGCGAATCGACTACTAACCCAAATATATTAGCTCAACACATGACAACTCAACAGTGCGCTCAATAGAGAGGTTTACAATGTCTAGTCTTGGTTTACTTTTAATATTGTTAGAAACAATAATTAATGAACCTCCATGAATTGCATTCCTCCTCACAAACGCACTCTGAATCTTATAATTATCATTATTAATATATGACAACTGATATTCTTTAAGCCAATGTTCAGTCATACATAAAACATGAACATTGAATTTGAATTACTGTGTCAATAGCTTTAACAGAAAGTCCCCACAAGTCTATTGTGCCTTTCATTTTAATTGTTCGGAATGCCTATACGATATCAACACCATTTATAACCTAGACACGTCTGATCTAATGTTCGCTTTTAATAGTCTTTCAGCTTCCTGAGGGGAAGATAATAGGTATTTAGTGGTATCCATTGGTATATTAGTAAAAAACATTGCAAAAAAATTAGCAATAATATTCTAAAAAACATAATCAAATTAATAATTACTATTATTCTTAATTTCATTATAAAAGTCTTATATTAGCTATGTATCCTAAAATTCACATAAAACTATAAAAAACTTATCATCGAATGCGTCGCTGCACACTATTTTTTTTTTTCTAAAAATTCCGCGGCTGAGCTCACCCTTGTTGAACAGCCGATAGGTAAGTACTTTATTTTTCTAAACGGGATTGGTTTGGCACACGAAACTTTTGTCCATATGTGCGTGCCTATGCATGCTTATGCGTGCTTATGCATTCAAGTTTTAGCGGTAATTACTTTTCGTTTGATTAGTGCGTTACTTTACTTATTTTTGAGGATTTTTAAAGGGAGATCCGTTAAATGGACGCGAATTGGGCGATGCACGCGAACAGGCGAACTTACCCTAGCGCTGGGTGATTGGAACCGACTAAAAGCAAAGATCGCTTAAAATGCTTCATTGTACTCCTTCTTTGATCTGCTGTGTGCGAATATTAGTGATAGGTGCTTCCGATCTATGAATGCAGAATGAAAGGCGATTTGGAATGCTTTAATCGCCCACATTTTTTTTAAGCATCGTAATCACCGTCGGTTACTAACTAGCATTAATAAGATTGCAAGGACCTAGCACCACTACACAAAAACCACTCTATCCGACCCGCCGGAGAAGAGTGCGCCCGCGTTCGCGACGCGTCCCCGCTCGTCCTTTAGTTTGCAAAGAACCATCCGGTGCCCTCGTAGACCCGACGTCCGAGAGGCCCGCGAACTGTAAAGTAGAGCGACAATTGCATCAAAACCAAAATACTAAAAGACTAAAATACTAAAAGTCCTCAATCTCATCGGCAGTGATCGCACTGAGCTGAGGTCCAAATCACGGCGCTTCCGACCTTTTAGTCGGAAATCACTACGCTAGAAGAAGTGCTTTAGCGCTGCATGTTTAAGCCCTTTAATTAGGCGAATATTCATTATAGCAGCGCTGCAGCGGACTTTCGTTTAAATTCACTTAAACTGGCGCCTGTTTTCTGCTTAGAATAACTTCTTTAGGTACCTACCTACCTACCTATATCTCACTGGTTAGTACATGCTATGATAGCACCATACATTTAAATATATTTATAATCAGTGCAAATTAGTTGATTTCAATCTTTTAAATACGTCTAGTAGGTATGTTGTAGTTTACGTGTTATATTCGTATCTACATGCCTAATATTTTATTTATACTGATAAATCTGCCTAATGACTAGTTTAACATGTAACAAAACAAATACAGCATGTTAAAAGGTCCTGCACCCTTAAAAGTATGAAGCGAAGATAATAATATAAATAATCTCTAAAATAACAATTCAGTTTTATTAACATCTTAACGGTTATAGAAATGTGTACCTAAGTACCTACTAGTGAGCGCGAAACAGCATAACTACCTAGTTATGCTATTTCGCTCACTCCTTTCATTCATTGTGATTGCGGCCTGCGTTCGAGCCCTGAGTTCCAGTTGTTATATAGGTATATAACAATAATAATAAAATAATATAATATTAGTGTTTTTTATATTTTTTTATTTAAGTCTGATTTAAGTAACAGCTTATGTACATTTTTAGAGATACGGGCGGCGGCGTTAGCCTTTTTAATTTTTGTATTTAAATAAATAATACATTTTACTACTTATTTGTGTTTTTTGCATCAATCGCAAAATGAAAATCGGAATATCGTAATATTTGTTGTTATAAAATAACAAAACTAAAATAAAATAAATTAATATCAATAATTAACATTTGCGCCATCTAGTTGAATAATAATAAATAATGCCATTCGACTTCGACAAATGACCATATTATCGCTTGAACGCTACTACGGGCGACATCTGTTAGCATCCATGGTCCCTAAAATCGAGTTACGTTATTTTGTTCCGCTTTGTCAGTCTATATATTATATAGTCTCTGATTTACAAACAACCCCGTAGTCTTATCATCTCGGGGGGTGAAGGCTGATTGCATCAGCGTTTCCACTCTTTGCTAGTTAGGTCCTACATTTAATAAACATTATCATGATATCGAATTATAAAATTACAATTTATGTACAAATTAAACCAAAAATACATTTATTTATAGACATATACGACAGACATAGATCTTATTTACAAAATAATACAATTTATAATAGATACTATACACGGATAGAATTAATTTTAATAATATTCAATTTATATATACAATTTTAACTTAGATCTAACATATACATAACAAAACTTGCTTCAAAGTTCAGCCTATCCAGGTCTTCATGGGTAACCTGCCTTTGGATAGGACAGTTCTTCATTTATCTTTTTTATACAGGTCTTAATTACGCCTGACCAGTGCTGACAGCCGACCGTAAAACTTTTACGAGCTGTTAGTAAAATCTTATTACAACATTTTTTGTATGCTTTGCAGTCAGAGACGTTTGTCTGGAGTTGGCATCAAACCTTACCAATGAGGCCTTCATGCCCTCAGCCGATTCGCGAGTCGCGGGGCTAACCTCAGCGGGTATACTCCGACAACAGCACAACCTCTGTGGTAGCTTTCAATGAGCTTTCACGCTTCTTACAGGTTTTTTACATAGCATCAGAACTTGCAAATCAGGGCATATATTTTATTTTACTTCTGTCATACCTCCACGCTTCAGTGGCTTCTGGAAGGCAGAGGTAAAATATATTTTATCGTATTTCATATATTTAATTTTACTTCTGTCATACCTCCACGCTTCAGTGGCTTCTGGAAGGCAGAGGTAAAATATATTTTATCGTATTTCATATATTTAATTTTTCCTCTGTCATACCTCCACGCTTCAGTGGCTTTTGGAAGGCAGAGGTAAAGTCTTTTTTTGTCATTGATCATATTTAATTTTTCCCCTGTCATACCTCCACGCTTTAGTGGCTTTTGGAAGATAGGGGTGGAATGGAATGTGGTCGGTGATAAAATATATTTTACGAGCCTCACTCATTAAACCTATGAAGAGCTATCAACGTGTCAGATCCAGATAGAGGCTATTTTAAATTCTCGTCCCTTAACGCCTTTATCCACAGACCCTTCAGACCTTTCTCATCTTTCCCCATCACATTTCCTTATCGGACGAGCTCTAACCTCAGTACCACGTCCTGAGGTCATCGACGTCAACATCCAGCGGCTTCAACGCTTTGACCGCATCGAGAAGCTACGGCAACATTTTTGGCAGCGTTTCTCTAATGAGTATGTGTCTCTCCTACAGCAGAAGACTAAATGGCAGACTGGTGGGCAGGCTCTGAAGACAGGAGCCATGGTCCTAGTGAGAGATGCAAATGCCTAGTGTCTTCTTGAAGCTTTCCCTTCAACCCGGGGAGTATGTTCGGAACAACATCGCGCGCCTCCGGGCGTGCGCGTCTCAGACCGGTTCAATGACCTTTCGATGTCCTTGCTGCCCCACCAAACGCACCGGCCGTCGTCGTCCTCGTACAACATACTCAACAGGATTCACTCACCAACGCCCCAGCGAGAGCGACGCGGCATCTAAATTATTGTACTTGCGCCTAATACAGTTTATAACTTTTACATTTCGTTGGAAGTTTTATTTAGCTGAGACCCCCAGAACACAACTGGAGCTCGGCACTCAAACATGGGTTCGATCCCTACGCCGGACAGGATTTTTTTTTTCAATTCTAAAGCATGTTAAGCCTTTGGTCCCGTTTGTTATAACATCATCTATTTAGCGTTTCCCAGTGTATTGCAACATAACTGTGGTCACCAACTCGCCTGCCAAGCGTGGTGACTACGGCAAAAACCCTCCTTCGGGAGGAGGCCCATGTTCAGCCCTGCCCGGCTAGCATAGGCAGCGAGACTCGAGTTTACTCTACGGAGGCCGACCAATCACATTGCAGAATCGCACTGTCACGTGACACTTTCTGCAATGTGATTGGTCGCCCTCCGTAGACTAGTAGGCTAGTAGACTCGAGTCGCGCTGCCTATGCTAGCCGGGCTGGACGTTAAACGGGCTAATGATGATGATAGTGAGTATAAACATAACTGCGATAGGTACAACAATTAACGAGCTACGACGTTCTAATTACGTAGTCTAGTCTATTGTGTGTTAATTATTTCGAATAGGTATACGTTACCTACATTCATAGTAAATAGACGAATATACCTACAATATACAATTGCAGGTGTAATCGAAATTAAAACTGATAAAAGAAGCGGAAACAACATAATGTGTACCTACTTAGAAGTTTCATAAAAACATGGAAAAACTAAACTTACATATAACGGTGAAGAGATTGTTTGCTTTATGGCGCTTAAGTCAGGAACTACTGGTCCAATTTGCAGAAATATTTCAGTGTAAGATAGTACATTTATCGAAGAATAAAGAATTTATCGAAAGTTGTTGCCATACTCACCACGTTTGGCAGAAGTAAGCAGAGTAGCAATCTAACATAGCCGCAGCTAATATGTCTAATCTGTATAGATAAGACATTTAGCTGCGCACGCGGCTTCATATAGAAGTATTTCTATACTATTATATTAAGATGAAGGGTATTCGTTAATTTGCTTTAACGCGCTAATCTCAGGAACTAGTGGTCCGTTTTGAATTTTTTTTTCAGTGCTTGATAGCCCATTTATCGATGAAGCCTACAAGCTATCATTAATTACGAAGTTCCCACGAGAACAGGAGTTAAGCGAGTGAAACCGCGCGCGGGAAGCTAGTAGTAGTCTATCTTAATAATATATTATAATCGCAGTTAGCCATTACGTACTAATTTATTGGCACTAGTCATAAACCAGATACATCGAAACTAATGAGAGAAAACGAGACAGAACTATCTAGAGAAAGAGACACATATAAAACAATAGCCGTCGCGTCCATCACTTATATTCACACTATGATAGATTAATTATTATTAATGTGTTTGAATCATGATCATGTTTGAATTCAGAACGCATTATCGCTATCTCTTTCCCGCAATAACAAAGTACGACGCACTTCGCACACTTTGATACTTTGAACCATAAACAAACGCGTCTAGACAAAAGATGGCGGTGCAAAGTCCGTTTATTTTGGCGCCAATAAACGAAACTTGGCCGAATGTTGTACTTTCGGATATTAATAGTATGTTACTAATGAAAATATAATGAGACACGTTTGTTTCAGTATCCATGGGCATTGGAATCACTGTTGTTGTCAATAAAAATAAATAAAATTAAAATTAAAGCTGGAGAGTTTGTTTGCTAGAACGCGTTAATCTAAGGTACTTCTGGTCCGAATTGAACAATTCTTTCAGTGTAGGATATCCCATATATCGAGGGAGGTTTCATTCTAAAGTTCCCACGGGAACGGGAGCTTAAAACGGGTGAAACCGCGCCCGGGAAGCGAGTATATATTATAGAAATGGTGGTGTTATCTAGAATTTTCTAAGGACTTAGTGTTCTATTTATCTGTCATTGAAACATGCAAGGTGGCAGGTTATCGCGTTATCATTCAACGTTCGATTCCTTGGTTGGTCATATTAGTATAGGTATTATTATTTTCAATCTGCGATATTAAAATGAGGGCAATCTTTAGGTATACTTAGGGTTATAAGCTTTGCATTAAGTCTCGAAGGTCGTGGATTCGATACCCACACCGTACAAGAAATCTTTGTGTAAATTCTAACATTTCTTTCCAGGTCTGGTTGTTTGAGGGCTGAAGTACTACCCACCATGCATGTTAAGCCTTTGATCTCTTTTATTATAACATATTTTATGACTTGCGTATCCTTCGCCAGTCGCCAGCGGGCTATGGAAAGAGCTATGCTCGGCATTTTCCTGCGTGATCGAATCAGAAATGAAAAGATCCGCAGGAGAACGAAGGTCGCTGATGTCAGCTATGTAGCTCAACGGATTAGCAAGCTGAATTGGCAATGAGCAGGACACATAGCTCGAATAACTGACGGCCGATGGAGCAGAAAGATTCTCGAGTGGAGACCACGAACTGTCGGACGACCGCCTGCACGATGGACCGACGACCTCAGAGAAGTCGCAGGGAGTCAGTGGATGCAGGCCGCTAGCAAGTGTTCCTGCTGGAAATCGATAGGGGAGGCCTATGTACAGCAGTGGATGATAGCAGGGTAATATGATGATGATAATGATAACGATGTGTACCACGACACGGGCAGCCGCGTAACACCCGTAGGAACATCACAATTAAGTATAAGCCTATAGCATTTCTCGAAAATGAACTATCTAGCACAGAAATCTTTCAGATCGGACCAGTATTTCCTGAGATTAGTGTGTTCAAATAAACTTAAGTACACGTGTAGATCGATGGAGAGGGAGATGAAGGCCAAAGAGAAGAAGGATGGATTGTGTGAAGAGTGATATGAATGTAAAAGGAGTTAGTGATAGTGTGACGGGTGACAGGACAGATTGGAAGAAACAAACGTGTTGCGCCGACCCCAAGTAATATGGGATACATATAGATGGATGGAGAGGCAGAGAACGGCTAAAGAAAAGAAGGATGGATTGTGTGAAGAGTGATATGAATGTAAAAGGAGTTAGTGATAGTGTGACGGGTGTCAGGGCAGAATGGAAGAAACAAACGTGTTGCCCCGACCCCAAGTAATATGGTATAAGGGCAGGAAGATGAAGAAGTGTGTTGAAATAAACACTTCAACTTTATATATTAGTACAGATGTATAAAAATACCCGTTTGTATAACAATAGATAAACAAAGGAAAAATACATTTCCTAGAAATTTAAACAATTAATTCTACAGTCAGAGACGTCCAATTTGTTAGTTACACACGACAATAATTAGCAATTAATAAGACAATTATAAGAATTGATGGGTTTCAATGAATATAACAGTTTGTTTGTTGTGTGGTTTGTTCTATAAAACAAAACTGGGGCTGGCTAGAATACCAGCGCTGCGCAATGATCTTTTAGATTTTTTACGTAGCTTAATGCTGAAGCCAGTTCCCATTTATGGTGCATGTATGTAATAGTGTTAATCAATGTCTTATGTTTTATTTCCTTGTATGTGCCGTAAATAAAAGTATTTTCTTTCTTTCTTTCTTTCTATAAACAACCACGTTAATCTATACTAATATCATAAAGAGGAAAGATATGTATTTTTGTGTGTATGTTTCTAATGAATAAAATCAAAATCTACTGTGCCAATTTTAAAAATTCTTTCACCATTGGAAAGCTACATTCACCCTGCGTGACATAGGCTATAATTAATTATGAAGTTCCCACCGGAACGGGAGTAATGCGGGTGAAACCGCGCGCTGGAACCTAGTAATATTAAAAGAGGAAAGATTTGATTGTTTGTTTGTGAATACGCTCCGAAACTACTTGACGTACTTGAAAAATTCTTTCACCGTTCGGAAGCTACACTATCCCCGTCATTACTGTTACTGTAAGCCTGCATCATCCCACTGCTTGGCAAAGGCCTCTCCCCATGACTTCCAGCTCATTAGATCCAGCCCGGCTAGCATAGGCAGCGCGACTCGAGTCTACTTTGCGAAGTCCGACCAATCACATTGCAGAAAGTGTCACGTGACAGTGCGTTTCTGCAATGTGATTGGTCGGCCTCCGTAGAGTAGACTAGAGTCGCGCTGCCTATGCTAACCGGGCTGGGCTAAAGTAGGCCACTGGTCGTATTTTTTGGCCGTCATAGGCTATATTTAAGTATAAAGTTCCCACGGGGACGGGAGTAACGCGGGTGCAACCGCGCGCGGGAAGCTAGTATTAGTATAGATTAGTATTGAAGTGTAGATTGATTCGGTTGGATTATCGACTCGTCAGTAATGTCGTTGACTCAGAGCCAACTTTCTTGAAGTTTCCCGGTGACGTCACATCACGTAATTGTTGTCACGTTACGTAGCTGCGTAGGAGTTGGCACATGATACTACGGAAAACAGAAGTAAGTTTACTCTTGTTATTATCATCAACCTTTCTTTTTATCCAAGTCCCATAGGGACGCCTTCTTGCGCAGGTTGCTTAGTTGGTACCATTTAAACCATTTATCTAGGCTGGAACTCTGTTTGACTTTATGCCAGGTGAATTAGCATAAGCCTCGGGGCTAACTACATAAGTCTGTCCGAAAAAAAAACAAAACCTTTCTTTTTATTTGGGGACCAAGGCTCCAGCCTCCCTTCAGATGTCATGCATTAACAGATCCTGGTGCACCCATTTTTTTTTTAATAAATTGCATTATTTTTGCACACTACTAGTATTCTTGTTAACCCCTCGTGCAAAGCTAAAATGCTTGTGTTACATTAGCATTGGGCTACGGCCGCTTTTTTTTTTTATATTGGGCTTTCTATGGGCTCATTTAATTATTTCATTATTACCGGTCATCGAAATTGATTAATCTGAATTTTGAAAAATAGTATATGGTAAAGTTTTCCGTAAAGTACACGAATATTAAAATACATTACCATATCAGGGTGCCCCCAAGACGCTGTTTAAAAATTATTCAGGACATTACTATAACCAGGACAAGTCCTACGAAAACTGGCCGGCTCGACACCAGGGTCCTAGAGATTTTTGTGCAACTATCGCTCTACTATACCGTTCGCGGCCTTCTCGGACTCAGAGTCTATGAAGGCATCATCTTTCATGTATTAATTTCATGATACATTACAGCCTGCGGTCCAGATTACGACATTTCTGTGCAACTAGAGCTGAACAGAGTAATATAATATCAGCGACCAATGTGTGTGTTTACACAATAGCTCGGGTCTAGGATTACTGTCGGGGTAAACTGGTTAAAGTAGTTTACTGACAGAAAATCTTTAAAGGATAAGATAACATTTTAAACACATCTTTCGATCATTAGGTTTGTTGCACGTCGACGTGCAACTCGTAACAAGCATTTTAGCTTACCACGAGGTAACAAGGATACTAGTAATGCGCACAAACACTGCTAGTAATGTATTTGAAAACAAAAAAAAAAAGTTTTGTCAAAACACTTTTGTCTTTTAGACCTCCTGTTTTTTTTTTTACTAGAAAAAATAAACACAATTTACTCATACTTCATACAATAACATAAACAAGTGAGTGGATTAAAAACATATTGAGACATTCACAACAAAACGGTTTTATGACAATCTCAATGAAGTGAATCCGTAACTAAACGTTTTATTTTGTTTATCTGTGATCGATTGCATCATAGAGCTTAGCCTGCTTTATTTTTATCTATGGTACTCGTGCCGTATAAAAAGTTAAATGTAGTTTATATAGTATCTGATCCGTTAATGAGCACTTCAATAATAGTATAATGATTAAAGTAAAGACTTTTATTTTATTTAATGCGCGGAACTTTTCTAATTAATTCAAAGCAGCCGTAGCCCATTGGCTAGGGAGTCTGTCTTGAGGTGATGTGGTCGCCGGTTCGATCCCCACCCATTGCACTAGCGACGTGAACCCACTCGTAACACAAGCATTTTAACATGAGGAGTTAACAAGATAGTAGAGTGAAGAAACATTGGTAGAAATCTTAAAAAAAAAAAAAAAAAAAATGTTATTGCTAGCAATATATTTTGTAAATTAAACCTAGTATTTTCTATTAGATCTAGCCAACGTTTTAAATTATCTCAAAGACTATTTTGTTAAGTTTAGATCTACATTACGGAAATTTTCAGCCATTAGTTGACGAAAGTTTGGCAACACACGTAGTGACGTCATTGAATATCAAAATAGGATCATTTATAATAAAACTAGATTTTACGTTGTATAAATAACTTGAATACTCATTAATTGTTTTGATATTAAATGCGAAAATTGCGATCTATATATATAAACATTAATCTCTATTTCCCTTGGTTTTCGCATCAGCCGAAAACGGATGGACAAATTTCGCTAGCTTTTTTTTGTTGTTGATCATGATATTTTCTCATCATAAGAAAATATCACCATCCTCAGCCCGCCCAACGTCCACTGCTTAAAATGGGCCTACTTCCGGGGAGGGTATTTGCCATAGTCACCACGCTTGGCAGGCGGGTTGGTGACCGCAGTATTAAGTTGCAACACACAAGGAAACGCTGCCGCCCATTCCTTGGTATACGATTATGATAGATGATGTTATAACAATCGGGACCTACGGCTTAACGTTCTTTCCGAGGCACGGAGGGTAGTCCCGGAAATAAATCTTAGAATTTACACAAAGATTTCTTGTCCGGCGTGGGGATCGAACCCACGACCTCCTTAATGAGATTAGCCAAATAATGTTACGCTACGAAGGTTGTCGATAAGAAAGTATAAGTACAAGTTAAGTAGAACATTAGAAATTTTAAGAAAACTTATCTGCAATATCATTTTTCCTCATCATCATCACCATCAACAGCCCGTTTACGTCCACTGTTGAACATAGGCCTCCTCTTAACAGACCTTGGCAAGCCAGGATCGTACAGGGATATTCCCTGGACCACGGCAAACATTTCAAAACCAAAATCCGCTAAATTGGCTCAGCCGTTCTCGAGTTTTAGCGAGACTAACGAACAGCAATTGATTTTTATATATATAGATATGTAGTTAGCCCCGAGGCTTTTGCTACTTCACCGGGCATAAAGGCGAGCAGAGTTTAAACACTACAAATTAAGCAACCTGCGCAAGAGGGCGTCCCATGTGGGGCTTGGATCTCGGTCGCTGGCGATGAAATTGAGGGATTATGGCTTTAAGTCTAGGGGAGTTTTGTGCACCTGTCGCTCTACTTTACAGTTCGCTGGCCTCTCGGACTTCGGGTCTACGAGGGCATCGGATGATTCTTCGAAAACTAAGGGTCTTGAGGACGAGGGGGGAAATACGTGGCTCCCAAGGGAATGGGAACTATGGTGAAACCGCGCTTCAGCTAGTTAATAATTATGGTATACCATTGTAATGGAGAGGACTAGGTTCTTACAAGCTGGGGGGGTACCCACTAAAACCCCCAGGTGTTCCCCAAACCTTCGCCGTTCATACAAATGCTTACTGTTCAGTCTGTAAGGCGTGCTCTATATCTTGCATATACACATTCTATATGAGTTCAATATGTGTCGATGACCTTGTGACGTCATCACAGCTGTTTGACCGGGTACTAGGCCGCGATTATAAATATATTTATACATAGCTATGTTTATCAATAGAATTCTATCCACATTCAACATTTTCAGTAGGTAGAGAAAAATATTTATCGCTATACAAGAAATAACATTTACATATTTTTTTTCGGACTAACATATTATGTTGTTAGCTACGAGGCTTTTGCTACTTCATCGGGCATAAAGGCGAGCGGAGCTCCAGCCTAGATAAAAGGTTTAAACACTTCAAACTAAGCAACCTGCGCAAGAGGGCGCTCCCTGTGGGACTTGAAAGTTGGACCTCGGCTCAGGGCGGTCGCTGGCGATGAGATTCGAGGGATTGTGACTTTTTGTCTTTAAGGGAAGTTTTGTGCAACTGTCGCTCTACTTTACAATTCGAGGGCCTCTCGGACTTCGGGTCTACGAGGGCATCGGAAGGTTCTTAGCAAACTAAGGGTCGGGAGGTCTTTTTATTAATACGATGGATGGAATGTGTGAACGATGATATGGTTAGAAACAGGGTTTATAATATTAGTTTGAACAGTGTTTTAAAAAATGTTGTAATATAAAAGCATACGTTAATTTGTTCATGTGAATGACAATCGTATGTAGTTTTGTTGGTAAGCCTTAAATAAATATAATATCAGTTTGTATATTATATATTTCTCACGAACTTCCTAGTATTCTTGCATTCTGCATCACGCACTGCTAAAAGGTTTCATATTAACACATAGGTATTACCTTTAGGAAGTTATATATTAGCACATATTGCGATCATGTGTTCGCCGGTTCGATCCTCACCCATTGCACTACCGACGTGAACCCACTCGTAACACAAGCATTTAACTTAGCATGAGGGTGTAACAAGATTACTAGTAATTTGCAAAAACTCTTCTATATTATTTATTTACTTATGTACACACACAAGATACAAAAAAAAGGAACAACAATAAGACAACTATGTACATAGGTAGGTACTAATCTTTATTATAAAAATAAAAAACAAAAAAATTGCGGTTATCGGCTAGTATATAATAAAACCTACTTGCGTCCCTCGCGCAGTTTCACCCACGCAGCTCCCGTTACCGTGGGAACTTCATAATTAATTATAGCCTATGTCATCCGGGGATAGTGTAGCTTCCCAACGGTGAAAGAATTTTTCAAATCGGTCAAGTAGTTTCGGAGCATTTTCAATGCAAAAAAACAAACAATCAAATCTTTCCTCTTCATAATTTTACTAATATTATAAACGCGAAAGTTTGTAAGTATGGATGGATGGGTGTTTGTTACTCTTTCACGCCAAAACTACTGAACGGAATTGGCTGAAATTTTTCAACGGGATAGGTTATACGCTGGATTAACATCATCATTATCCCGTATAACGTCCACTGCCGAACATGGGCCTCCTCCCGAGGGAGGCTATTTGCCATAGTCACCACTTTGGTAAGCAGCTTGGTGACCGCAGTATTAGGTTGTACCAGACAACGAAACGCTGCTGCCCGTTCCTTGACATACGATTATTATCGATTATGTTATAACAATCGGGACCAACGGCTTAACGTGCTTCCGAGACACAGAGGGCCCTCAACCAACCAGACCCGGAAAGAAATCTTAGAATTCACACAAAGATTTCATATCCGATGTGGGGATCGAACCCACGACCTCCGAGATTTAAAGCGAGCCAAATACCGCTACGCTACGGAGGTTGTTTTTTTTTTTTTAAAAGACACCTCCCGCACTAGTGAAATAAATCCCTGTGTTGCGGGGGACTTTACAAACATATTTTTCACGGACACAAAGAACACCCAGACTCAGAACAACTATTTGTGGTTCACACAAATAATTGTCCCGGGTGGGAATCGAACCCAGAACACCGGGTCTCAGAGGCAACTATCGTAACCACTGAGCCACCGGTGCAGTCAAAATATACATGTTATATGTTTAGTGACAGTTTATTTAACATAGTCAGCGTCACATTACGATAAGTGTTGTACAAACAAAACATGTTATTTTACACCTATAGATAACAAACATCTCTTTATATTGAAGTGATAATTGTTATCACAAACAGCTTCTGATGCTGTTAAAATAATAAAACACAAAGTAGGTATTTATTTTTAAGATTACCTTGTGTTTTTCCTCAAGCCTGAAAGCGTAGACAATATGCCAAAACAGTTGAGCGGTCGTTAGCATAAAATCGCTAACGCAAATGTACTTGTCAACCTCCGTAGCGTAGCGGTATTTGGCTCGCGGTCGAGGTTTCGATCCCCACTCCGGACAGGAAATCTTTGTGTAAATTCTAAGATTTCTTTCCGGGTCTCGTTGGTTGAGGGACTACCCTGCGTGCCTCGAAAAGCAAGTTAAGCCGTTGGTCCCGATTGTTATAACATCATCTATAATAATCGTATGTCAAGGAACGGGCAGCAGCGTTTCCTTGTCTGGTACAACCTAATACTGCGGTCACCAACGCGCCATGACTGTGGCAAATCCCCTCTCCCGGGATGAGGCCCATGTTCGGCAGTGGACGTTATACAGGCTCATGATGATGATGAATTAGCAAAAGCCTCGTGGCTAACTACTTATGTCCGTCCTTATAGCTACTTTGCTCCTATAATATGTATTATTTTATTATAAACCTATTAACAGAACTAATAATTAATGAAATAAATTATAAATGAATTTTATTCAGAACTTAGGTACATATTTACATATACTTGTACTTGACGGAATTACAATTTATAAAAAAAAAAACTTTAACTGACAGAAATTTTTTACTTTATAGTTTTTTTTTTTCGGACGGACATAAATTTGTAGTTAACCATGAGGCTTTTGCTACTTCAGCGGTCATAAAGGCGAGCAGAGCTCTAGCCTAGATAAATGGTTTAAACACTACAAACTTAGCAACCTGCGCAAGAGGGCGTCCCCTGTGGGACTTGGACCTCGGCTCAGGGCGGTCGCTGACGGGGAGATTGAGGGATTATGGCTTTTAGTTTCTTTAGGGGAGTTTTGTGCAACTGTCGCTCTATTTTGCTCGCGGGCGCACTCTTCTCCGGCGGGTCGGATAGAGTGGTCTCTGTGTAGTGGTGCTAGTTTCTTGCAGTCTCTGTACTGCTAGTTGGTAAGTTGTGATTTATAGAAATATCCGACTAGGTAGAACTATAGGAAATTGCAGAATATACAAATCAAACTACCGTCCGTCTGTTCTGTGACATTTATTACTATAAACAAGTATTTGTCTATTCAATCCTAACATACATACCAATGTTTGTTTATTGGTCTGACGTCATTAATTATCATAATAGAAACTCGTTATTTAGTAAACAGGTTACTTTATACCTGCGCCCCTCGGTTTTACACGCGTTACTCCGCTCCAGTGGTTCGGAGCGTGATGTTTTGTAGCCTATATGTTAATCCTCCTTATAAACTATCCGCGTGCAAACTTTCAGCCTGATCCAGTCAGTAGTTTTTGCGTGAAAGGCTAACAAACATCCATCCATCCATTTATCCATACTTACAAACTTTCGCGTTTATAATATTAGTAGGATAGGATTATTCATATTGTTATCAAATAAAAATATTAATACACTTGGAATTTATATACCTATGTTTATATACTTTTATATATATTTTAAATTACGTCAAGGTTGTTTAATATACGGCTAAGTGCGAGTCGGGCTTGCGCACGAGGTGTTCCGTACCATTTATTCGACATTAGACGTAGACACTGTTTAATTTTAAGATTTTGAAATATTCATTCCATTTCAAGCGTCTACCTGCTGCCGATATTAATATCGAGCAAGAAACGACAGTAAAAATCGTTTGTTGTACGGAAAACCATCTTAAAAAAAATCGCAAAAATAAACGAGCTCCAGCCTAACAAAATGGTTTTAAAAATTACAAACTAAGCAACCTGCGCAAGAGTGCGCCACCTGTGGGACTTGGAAATCGACTCAGGGCGGTCGCTGGCGGAAATATTAAGGATTTTTTTTTAGGTTAGGTTTGAGCTTCTTTCCCTCTATGGTATTTACCTACGGTACAGTTTGAGGAACTCTCGGACTTCGGGTCTACGAGGGCATCGGAAAGTTATTTGCAAGGGTTGGGAGGGACTTTTTATCCAACTGTCGCTCTACTTTACAGTTCGTATCTTGAACTTCGGGTCTACGAGCGCATCAGAAGAAGTTAGGTTACTAAAAAATATTGGACAGGTATTTTTAATTTATCAAATCAATAAAAAATTACAAAGATACAGAGCAAAAACTAACTATAAAGTTCAGGAGAGGGGGGCTTGTGACGTCGCTATAAGTTGAAATTGTACCTAGAAGTGACGGCACACGAAATTACAACGCGCCGTATCTTCGTCATTTTTTTGTTTAAAAAACGAAAGAAAAAACCTACTTGTCCAATATTTTTTGGTAATCTAACTGACGGACTAAATAGATTTTATTATTATTCATGCATATTATGTCAAAGACCTTTATTTTTTGTCTCCGTGGTGACTTGCATTTACGGATTCCCACCGCCGCGGCGCCGCTGCAGCGTATTCGCGCGCTGGCGGTGGGATATGTGGGACTCGCATTCTCCATAGCGTGGTATGCTTAGTCATACCACGAGGTGAGGACCCTACACCACTTAAAACCCCCGGACACTCCTTCGATCCGCCGTCCAGTCCGCCGTTTGGTAACCTAACTGACGGACTAAATATATTTTTTTATTCTTCTTGTCTATTATGTCAAAGACTACCAATCATTTTTATGGGCAATCTATACCCATTGTTTCAATTTAGCCTACGCTATTAAATGTGACAATGTTCAATAAATAATATAATTTACTATCATACTAATAATTAATGTTTCCGTCAATAATTAAGCCTTATTTGTTGACAATAAAAAAAAAATTAACAGAAATAAGTGGCCACGAAGCGAAATGATTTATTTTTGGTACCTAATACAATCCATCTATGGAGGTAGTCGGCTTAGCGCACCCGTACGAATCGCACCTGGGCGACCCGCACCTGCCCGTATCCACAAAACGCACCTATCAAACGTATATCTCATCCGAAAATAATACGAGTCGTAAGTTGATTGATAATTTTCGTGTCACTCATATTGTTAAATTTAGTTACCAGTTTCAGTGAATACGCATAATTTTTATATAATTTACTTAATTATTATCCTAACCTAACAAAACGAAAGTATACTACTGTTGTAACAAAACAAAAAAACTTCAACTTCAATAAGTCCTGTTGAACTCCATTAGGTTTAGGTTATTTTTATTAACTACCCAAAACCTAGTTATTTTATCAACTGACTAGAAAGTTGATCTACTATATTCCGGTCACATATATGGGTATACACTTTCATTTGCATAATTAATAAAATTAGGCGTTACTTTGCGGAAATCTAGTGTTAATTCGGCAAAAAAGTGGTTTTTAGCTGAACTAACACCAGATATTTAGTCTTTTTAAATAAGATTTTTCATTTGCACTAACAATTACAAATTATTACAAACAAACTAACTCTTCAGCTTTATACATAAGTTAATTCAAAACATATATATTTATCATAAGATAAATAATTTGAACATAAACACACACACACCTATTTTTAGTACCCCGATGTTATGAATAATATTTTTATTTGAACAGTTTTATCAATATTAAACCATTTTAACTTCTATGTATGTTTACTTTGTAAAGGTAATTTTAATTACAACAACGGTACACAACCTCTGTGGCGCAGCGGCATGAGTCTCGGAGGTCGTGGGTTCGATCCCCACATCAGACAAAGAAATCTTGGTGTAAATTCTAAGATTTCCTTCCGGGTCTGGTTGGTTGAGGCACTACTTACCCTCTGTACCTCGGAAAGTACGTTAAGCGACTAACCAACACAGGATATATGAACAGGACCAACAGGTCCTGATTGTTATAACATTATCTTTGTTCAGTTGCTATACCAAGGAACGGGCAGCAGCGTTTACTTGTGTGTACATAATACTGCGGTACAGCACATAATATATATATATGGCAGCCATCTAGTCAAATCAGGCATTTAATTGAATGCCTAGGCCAATCGTTGGTTGAATTATTTACTGTGAGTTTAGCTGACGTATAATCAGGATGGTTATTTAAATTTAGTTTAGATTATTTATTTATTTTTACCAACCAAAATCAACAATTTGGCTTGTTGTCCTTTAGCAATTTCATTGAATGTCGGCGTTCAATTAATGGGCTAGCCGTTCCATTGAATGGCCGGTACAAACAACAAAAGTATAGTTATCAATTACTATTGTTCTTCAATTTCTTCCTTTACCTTAGAAAAAGGTCGTCCATTGACAACACTTGACAATATATCTGAGATAAGTTTGACAGCCTTGCGACAAGGGCCTTTCATTCGTTGTCCTTTGTCATTCGTAAAGAAACTAGAGCATATCTTCTTCATCAATAACAAGTTATTTGATAAAGGTATTGAAAAATCTAGGTTTCTGTAAGAGTTTTGACAAATAATGAAATTGATTCAGCACTTACGTATCGACTTACACTTGTGGTCTGCACTTGTCAGAAACATACTGTGTAAGACTAAATCTAACATAAGTATGACTTAAGTAGCTGAGAACAATGAACAATGTATCTGTTTATACATTATTTGATCCTAACAGATTTCACAGCAAAAATGCTATACATAATCTTATCTGATTTAAAAGTAACTAATTTAATTGATAAATTTTCTTCTTCCTGCCCTTACTTATCCCATATTACTTGTGGTCGGCGCAACACGTTTGTTTCTTTCATTCTGTCTTGTCACCCGTCTCACTATCACTAACTCCTTTTTCTTTCATATCACTCTTCACACAAACCATCCATCTTTTCTTTGGCCTTCCTCTCCCTCTCCATCCATCTACATGTATAATTTAATTGATAACTATCATATAAAATATTAACTTCTAGCTGCGCCTGCTTCCTGGGCGCGGTTTTACCCGAGTAACTTCCGTTCCCGTGCAAACTTCATAATTAAATATAGCCTAGGTCACTCAAGGTGAATGTAGATTTCCAACAGTGAAAGAATTTTTGAAATCGGCACAGTAGTGTTTGTGTTTATTTATTACAAACATACACACACACAAAAATACAAATCTTTCCTCTTTAATGCCTTGAGCACACCGGATGCGTATGCGTAGACGTAAGCGTAGACGTGCACGTACCGCTGAGTTGTAATGTATGGAACCGTATGAGACAGGACACACCGCTTGCGTAACGTAGACGTGCGCGTAGACGTAATGCGTAGCCCTACGCAATGCAGCTCCCAAGGCACAAACTGACTGCGTGACCTACGCCGTACCTTGCGCAGAGCAGAGCGGCAACGTTGCATGATGACATTGTATTCAATGGCGCGCCTTATTGGACGTCACACCGAGCAGCAAAGGTACGTGCGTGTACACGCACGTACCTTTGCTGTGCGTAGCCCTACGCGCGTAACTTGCAGTCGGTTGTATTTTTTTACAAATATACTGGCACGTAGTGGTGTTTTGTATTGTTTTTATAATGAATAGAAAAACTTATTGAAATTGTGCGTATTTATGAATGTATCTACAATCCAAAAAGTAAATTCTACAAAAATGCATCGTATAAATATATATATTCCGCAGGATTATTCTGGCACAATAGTATTAATATTGCTTCTTCCTCGTCATGTCAGACATCGTGCACAACACAACCTTCGAAAACAGAATAAAATATGGCTGCCGCAGCCGGGTACGCAATAGGCCATGTGCGTTGCGTACTCGACTCGGATGCGTAAGCGTATGCGTAACCCGGTGTGACATCGGGTTACGCCGTAGCTACGCGCGTGTCTACGGCGTGATTACGCCGTAGTAACGCATACGCATTTGGTGTGCTCAAGGCATTATAATATTAATATAATATTATATAGGTACCTAATATATTAATCATTGTAACGGTATGCAAGAACAATACATAACTTTGAGTATTAAATGGAGTAAGTAGTATCTCAAAGTCATGGTGTAAATTGCTATGGTAATAGAAATCAACGAGCAGAGCTCCAGCCTTAATAAATGGTTTAAAAACTACAAACTAAGCAACCTGCGCAAGAGGGCGTCCCCTGTGGGACTTGGACCTCGGCTCAGGGCGGTCGCTGGCGACAAGACTTTTAGTATTTTATGGGAGTTTTGTGCGACCGTCGCTCTACTTTACAGTTCGCGGGCCTCTCGGACTTCGGTTCTACTAGGGCATCGGATGGTCTGGGATACAGGAATTACAGTGTTATGCAAGAACAATATTTGGCTTTAAGTATTCACTTCTATTGAGCAAATTTTTACCTTCGGCCAACCACGCTTTTACTTATAACGTCAATTTCTCAAGGTATTATCGGCGCGCCTAAATCTTTTAAACACATAGGCGCGCTTTCACTCGCTTTTTTCATACATCCATACAATAAATTCCGATGCCCCGAGAGGCTCGCGTAGACGACAAAACTCCCTCAATGCCCCGCTAGCGACCACCCTGAGCTGATGTCCTAGTCCCACAGAGAGGAAGCTTTCTGGTGCAGGTTAATAATAATAATTATTTATTTTTTTCATCTCCACAAATTACAAAATTGTTTTACATGCTTAATTTGGTACATAACAATGGTCAAATGCAATTTGTGGGAGATCTGGAGTCCAAGTTCAGCCTAAGCTTGTATTTTAGTACACCAGGCCCCCCCATATCTTTTTAAATTAAGTAGGTTGCTTAGTTTAAAAAAAAAGGAGGTACAAACTTACGTGTAGTATTTTATATCAAACCTGAAGGTGTTGTTTGTTTTTACTTATAAGCAATGCATCAACGAGTACATACCTGAAATAAAAAATAAATATGTTAGAAAAATGTCAACTATTTCTATAATATTAACTTCTACTTAACAAATAGATGCTGTGAGGGAAACATATGCCAACATTCAAATCGGTCATATTATGCCCTTTAATACAGCATTCCACAAACTTCTAGAAAGAAAATCATTAAGTATACTGCAATGTTTTTCTATCTAATAATTACGAAAACAAGCGCCTTATCAACACGGCAACATGTGACGAAAATACTATCTCTATAATATTACATAATATGATAAAATTTAGCTGTTTTTGTCAAGGTTGTCTTATGCTTTATTTTATTACTAGTTTCCCGTAACTCCCGTTCCCGTGGGAACTTCATAATTAAATGTAGCCTATATTAATGTAGCATTCAAATGGCGAAAGAATTTTCAAAATCGGTCCTGTACTTTTTGAGCCAATTCGATACTTACAATACAAATATGTGGGAAACGGAACGCAACCGGAAGAAAGAGAGAGTGCGATGTGTGTGTGAAAGACGGGAGGAAGGATGGAAGGGGAACACTACGGACTGTGCTAGATATAAGACGACGTGAGAAAAATTGAAATAAAACAAAAGATTGTGAAGACGAATTTTTTTTATTGAAGAACCCTTTTCCCACAATTTTATCTTCTATATATATAAAACAAAGACGGGTTTGTTACAACACTTATAACTCGAGATCGGCTGGATCAATTTTCATGGTTTTTGTTTCGTTGGATTTGTCTCCGCCCTGAATAGCAGAATACATTTTAAAAACAAATGAAAGTCGTGTTAGTTACACTATTTATAACTCAAGAACGGCTGAACCGATTTGGCTGAAAATTGGTAGGGAGGTAGCTAAGAACTGGGAGAAGGACATAGGATACTTTTGGGTAGGGGTAGGGTAGGGGTAGGGTAGGGGTAGGGTAGGGGTAGGGTAGGGGTAGGGTAGAGGTAGGGTAGGGGTAGGGTAGGGGTAGGGTAGGGGTAGGGTAGGGGTAGGGTAGGGGTAGGGTAGGGGTAGGGTAGGGGTAGGGTAGGGGTAGGGTAGGGGTAGGGTAGGGGTAGGGTAGGGGTAGGGTAGGGGTAGGGTAGGGGTAGGGTAGGGGTAGGGTAGGGGTAGGGTAGGGGTAGGGGTAGGGTAGGGTAGGGGTAGAGTAGGGGTAGAGTAGGGGTAAGGTAGGGGTAGGGGTAGGGTAGGGTAGGGGTAGGGGTAGGGGTAGGGTAGGCGTAGGGTAGGGGTAGGGTAGGGGTAGGGTAGGGTAGGGTTAGGGTAGGGCAGGGGTAGGGTATAACAGTCCACCCGTGCGAAGCCGGGGCGGGCCGCTAGTATATACATAAATCTTTCCTCTTTATCACTACATAGTATAAAACAAAGTCGCTTTCTCTGTCCCTATATCCCTATGTATGCTTCAATCTTTATAACTACGCAACGGATTTTGATGCGGTTTTTTTGATAGATAGAGGGATTCAAGAGGAAGGTTTATATGTATAATACATCGGCATTGTACCCGTGCGGAGCCGGGGCGGGTCGCTAGTAATAGTATAAGTATAGATTGACTTGCACCGGCTTCGCACGGGCGCAATGCTGATGTAATTATACATATAAGCCTCCCCCTTGAATCACTCTATCTATTGAAAATCATCAATATCCGTTGCGTTGTTTTAAAGATCTAACCATGCCTATTTTATTTAAATTCTAACTGTTGTTATAGCAGCAACAAAAATATATAATCTGTGAAAATTTCAACTTAGACAGTTGAAATTTACACAGATGATATATTTTTGTGATCGCCCTATCGCGGTTCATAATTCAGCCTAATGACAGACCGACGGACAAAGTCTTAGTAATAGATAGGGTCTCATTTTTACCCTTCGAGTATGGAACCCTAAAACTTTTTTTTTTTTATATATATATATTTTTTTTATATTACCCGACATTTCGATAAAGTTACATTGATCGTGGTCGCGGGCAGACTGGCCCGGCGGTGTCGCTCCGTAGTTGAGGGCGTCGAGTTACTAACTACCCTCGGTATTAATTTATTTTGTGCCGTAAGGCCGGTTGCACACTTCACTCACTGAGTTCAAAAAATGTTATTTTTAACCGACTGCACAAAACTACGGAGCGACACCGCCGAGCCAGTCTGCCTGCGACCACGATCAATGTAACTTGATCTAAACGTAGGGCAATATAAAAAGGTAATTTTATCGCGTTAATACCTGTGTGCTATATATTATAATTATGATACGCGAAAGTTTAAAAGCGTAAAAATGGTTGTTCTCGACTAGGGTTGCCACCCATACTATAGTGTCTTGGGGGTTTTAGTGGTGTAGGGTCCTCTCCTCGTGGTATTTAGCATACCACGCTATGGAGAGGGCGAGTCCCACATATCCCACCGACAGCGCGGAAACGCTGCAGCGGCGGTGGGAATGCGTAAACGCATTTCGCCCCGGACAACTTGGTAATAATATTTAACTCACGTTTGTCCATAATTTTGCTTGATGGAAGACGAAGATAAGGCATTAAATGATACACGCTTGCCTAAAAAGTGTCTGTTTACTTTAGTCTTGGTACGGAGACCCTTCGTGCGCGAGTCCGACTCGCACTTGACCAGTTTGTAACTTCCTGGTATTTGCTGTTCCTAGAGATAGCTAGATAAAAATGTCACCAATTGTTCTTACCAAGGACAATTTATCTGAAACATTCATGTTTTTAAAGTACTTATCAGTTCTTATCAAAAAAATACCTATTTATCATTAGACTAGATTCCCGCGCGCGGTTTCACCCGCGTACCTCCCGTTCCTGTGGTAACTTCATAATTAAATATAGCCTATGTCATTCAGGGATAATGTAGCTTTACAATGGTGAAAGAATTTTACAAATCGGTTCAGACGTTTCGGAGCCTATTCAATACAAACACACAATCAAATCTTTCCTCTTTATAATATTAGTATAGAAGTATAGATTGACTTAAACGAACTTGATTTAACGTTATGTATTCCATATGGTCGATTGCAAAGAGTAAACAGTCGATCTTAGGTCTTATTAAGTTAGATACCCCCTTTTATTTTCAGGGAGGAAATGCATTTACGCAATCCCACCGCCGCTGAAGCATTTCCGCGCGCTGGCGGCGAGATATGTGGGACTCGCCCCCTCCATAGCAGTGGTATGCTTACTCATACCACGAGGAGAGGACCCTACACTACTAAAACCCCCCGGACACTTCTTCGATCCATCGTTGGCGGGGCCGGGTACGCACGAAGCAATCCGGTCTGCCGACGGCACCCGCGGCCAATATGGCGCTGCGGGATCTCCTGGGCCACACTGACTAAAGCCCATTTACCCAGCTATATGGACGCCCGGAGTGTGGAGGCGTCCCTACTCCTCATGGTTCGGCTTCGAAGGGAGCGGGACCCATGTGCCCCACACCCCGAGGCCGAGCCTAGGGCGGCAGGTCGACAGCCAACACGCCGTCTGAAGTTGGCCACCCCTGGTATAGATTAAGAACACCGAAGTTCAGCAGTGGACGTCAAAAGGTTGATAAAACTCCGATAACATTAAATAATATTAATTTAAAGCACGTGGGGTATTATTGACCTTGTTTAAGATTAAGATAACGTACACAATATAATATTATTTATCTTTAGTACTCAAAGAAAGAACAACAAAACATCATGGCGGATGTAGGCCTGTGTAAAACGTCAAGATAATATTATATTATCGAAATGTCAATAATATCGATGTCGATAATACTCTATCTTTATACAATATTAGATTGTACTGCACGTGTGTATGTCACTGAACTGCACTGCTGGACCCTGGATGGTTTAAATTCACAAATCATATATATGTTACGGCTACAGGTAGGTGTGAACATAAACTTAAGATTAGCCGGCTAAACCTAGGTTTATCTTCGACGAGGTGTTAATGTTAGTTTCCTCTATCTTTTTTTTGGCCGGCTAAACTTAAGTGTAATTCGCCTGTTCAACTCTATTGGTTTAGGTTTAGGTTATTTTTTTTATAACCACCCCAACACCTTTTTTTGCCGTGCATAGGTATTTTTTAATTTAATTAAAACCTAGTCGATCTAAGTTTAACCGCATGTGGTTGGCTGCACCTAGTTGTAGCCGGCTAAAACTAGGTGTAGCCGCACTTCGGTTATTAGCCGTAACATATATATTAACTAGCTGCGCTCTGCGGTTTTACCCGCGTTACTCTGCTCTAATGGGTCGGAGCGTTATGTTTTGTATGCCATATGGTAATTCAGCGTATAAACTATCCCGGTGCAAAATTTCAGCCAATTCCGTTCAGTAGGTTTTGCGTGAAAGGGTATTTGATATCGAGTAAAAAGAAAAAAAAGTTTGTTGTATGGGAGCCCCCCATAAATATTTATTTTAGTTTTTTTTAGTATTTGTTGTAATAGAGGCAACAGAAATACATCATCTGTGAAAATTTCACCTGTCTAGCTATCGCGGTTCTTGAGATACAGCCTGGTGACAGACAGACAGACAGCGTAGTCTTAGTAACAGGGTCCCGTTGTTACCCTTCGGGTACGGAACCATAAAAGGACCCACGAGAAAAACAAGATAAGTTCTAGGTATATAACTACGATTCCTATGTACCTATATCCTGTTTACTAATAGTAACACCGTGACATTGAAGCCCTATAAATACTTGTGATTACTTTGTAAATAAAGCAACAGGGCCGGATTTAAGGGAGGGCATCTGGGGCTACAGCTTTGAGACCTCCGCAATAATCCCCACTTCGAAAACAAACTCTTTCTAATACCGACAGTAAACTTCTTTAGTTTTATTTTTCGCAATCTTAACTTTACCTATAATGTTTTTTTTTTAATTAGCCGTTTGTATCCCACTGCTGGGCAAAGGCCTCACCCATACCTTTCCAAGTGCTCTTTTCTAGTGCCACTTCGGACTAATCATCAAGGTACGCGTCTAGATCGTCCTGCCACCTCTTTTTGGGCCGGCCTCGGCGGCGTCGAATGGACAATGCTTAGTAGAAATATATATATTTTTTATATAAAACTTACTAGCAGAGTTTTGCAGTCTACTAGTATTCTTGTTAACCCCTCGTGCTTGTGTTACGAGTGGGTTCACGTCGGTAGTGCAATTGGTGGGGTTCGAATCGGCGACCTCAAGATTTGAAATCCGACGCCCTAGCCATTGGCATACGGCGCCTTAATGGCTTAAATGGGCGCATGATTTTTGTTACATAACATGTGTTGTTATTGTGAAGTAAATGGATTAAGGGCCGGTGTGGTCACACCTAGCGCCGCCCCTGTCGTTAACTTCCGACTATAACAGCCTAGCTTATGTACAGACACAGTCGTAAACCTTGTTTATTATTCATCACGGCGGTAAATCAAAGCCATTTAGTTCAGTATAAACACCTTGATATTTGCTAAGGAAGTTATCACTTCGATCGAACTAAGACTTACTTAGTTAGCCACGAGGCTTTTGCTACTTCACCGGGCATAAAGGCGAGCAGAGCTCCAGCCTTAATAAATGGTTTAAAAACTACAAACTAAGTTTTTGCGCAACTGTCGCTCTACTTTACAGTTCGCGGGCCTCTCGGACTTCGGGTCTACGAGGGCATCGGATGGTTCTACCAAAGTGTCAGAACGCTCTACGAGTGGAGAAGAGAAGTAGCCTTTACAAAGTATCATAGCAAAATAAAATGTAACCATTAATACGTGAACCCAAAACTTTGTACCCCTTTAAACGATAATAGGCATGAAAACTAAAAAAATATATTTAGTCCGTCATATAGGTAACTAAAAGATATTGGACACGTAGGTATTTTTTTATAAATACTAGGTAAAAATGTACCTAGAAGTGACGTCACCATGAATATTTTGTTTGAGAAACGAGAAGAAAAATACTTGTCCCATATTTTTTGGTAATCTAACTGACGGACTAAATAGTATTTTTAGTCTTCAGGCCCATTGCGTGGACGGAGGCGTATGAAATTTGCACACTTTGGCGTGTTATGCTAAACTCATACCACGAGGAGAGGAACCTACACCACTAAAACACCCCGGACACTCCTTCGATCCGCCGTTGGCGGGGGCCGGGTACGCATGAACAATCCGGAACCCGGACGGCACCAGCGGCCAATATGGTACCGCTGGATCTACTGGGGATTAAATATAGACTATGCTGCTTTTGGGTAATGTAGAAGGAGTGTCCGGGGTGTTTTAGTAGTGTAGGGTCCTCTCCTCGTGGTATGAGTTTAGCATGCCACGCTATGGAGAGGGCGAGTCCCAAATATCCCACCGCCAGCGCGCAAATACGCTGCAGCGGCGGCGGTGGGAATGCGTAAATGCATTTCCCCATTGACAAAATAAAAAAACCGGCCAAGTGCAAGTCGGACTCGCGCACGAAGGGTTCCGTTCCAGTTACAAGTGCGTACCTATTTTTGATATCAAGAATAAATAAAAAAGCGTATGTTTATGAAATGAAATGTTATTTTATATTTTTATATTCGAATTGATTGAATGAAAGCTAAATTGCGGTTTACGATTTTTGACGTATTAAAAAAAACTACTTACAAGATCTCGTTCAAACCAATTTTCGGTGGAAGTTTGCATGGTAATGTACATCATATATTTTTTTTAGATTTATCATTCTCTTATTTTAGAAGTTACAGGGGGGGACACACATTTTACCACTTTGGAAGTGTCTCTCGCGCAAACTATTCAGTTTAGAAAAAAAATACATTAGAAACCTCAACATCATTTTTTTTGAGTTTCAGTTCTATGTATGGGGAACCCCAAAATTTATTGTTTTTTTTTGTATTTTTGTGTTTTTCTATTTTTGTGTGAAAATCTTAATGCGGTTCACAACATACATCTACTTGCCAAGTTTCAACATTATAGTTCTTATAGTTTCGGAAAAAAGTGGCTGTGACATACGGACGGACAGACAGACAGACAGACAGACATGACGAATCTATAAGGGTTCCGTTTTTTGCCATTTGGCTACGGAACCCTAAAAATGGCTGTAATGGCTATCTATAAATCGTGTTAGTCACTAAATAACTGTCGGACCCGTTTCCCATCTCGACCGAGACCTTGAAAGCTGGATGGTGTATTAATGTGCAATATAGTGCAGTCGGCTAGGTTTATAAATAGATACAATAGGCGACTTCCTACTGCGTCAGACTGCAGTGTGCATATAGCATATCTATCTATCTTATATACATATAATAAAACTGTAGAGGTCGAATGTCAGTAGGTACATAGAAAAACCCTGCCTACCTGGTGCCGTTATTGATATAAAGTAGAAAAGTAAATAAAATAAAAACATGTTTGTTTTATGGGATAAATATTTATTTTATTTTAAGGATTCGTTGATATAGCGGCAATAGAATACATTATCTATGAAAATTTCATCTGTCTAACTATCGCGGTTCTTTAGATACAGCCTGGAGACAGACAGACAGCGATGTCTTAGGAGGCCAGTTTTACCCTTGGGGTACGGAATCCTAAATCATGCTAAAACTTAGGGGAATGAAAGAAGTAAAATTGAACACATCCAGTATTTTTTTATTTTTTTGTTTCTCTGTCTGTTTGTCTGTGCTAATCTCCGAAACTGTTGCACCGATTTAAATGAAATTTCGCATGATGGTACCTTACATCCCCGGTCAACATTTTAAATACTCACAGAAAATTAATGAGTTCTTGTGGCATAGTTAAAAACACCGAAGGAATAAGATAAACCACGCGGACAAAGTCGCGGACATCAGCTAGTCTTATATAAAGTACCTAACATATCCTGACTGACTCATCAACGCCGAGGCAAAACTACTGAAGATGGGACACGTGATATTTGGACCGTGGCTTCCTTAAGTAACCTATTAAATTAAACTAACTTAACTAAAATTAAACCCCTAAGGGGTTGAAAGGGGGACGTTTAATTATAAAGCATATGTAGGTATACTAATAAATAAAGCAAAAGAGTTTGTTTACTTGAACACGCTAATATCAGGAACAACTGGTCTTTTTCTACTTCACCGGGCATAAAGGCGAGCAGAGCTCCAGCCTTAATAAATGGTTTAAAAACTACAAACGAAGCAACCTGCGCAAGAGGGCGTGCTCTGTGGGACTTGGGCCTCGGCTCAGGGCGCCGGGCGGTCGCATACGGGGGATTAAGGGATTATTACGTTTATTTTTTTAAAAAAGTTTTGTGCAACTGTCGCTCCAAGTTACAGTTCGCGGGCCTCTCTGACTTCGGGTCTACGAGGACATCGGGAAAAGGGCACGGAGGACGAGGGGGGAGTCGCCATGGCAACGATATAAGCGTTTGTGAATAACATTCATATTATTTAACATTTACCGAGTTCTGGCTACAATCCAACAAGAGTTAGTCACTGTGGATCGTTACAAAGATTAATAAAGTTGTTTATGTTTATAAACACAGCCCAAGAACAAAGGATCACGTACGGCGATCATTTCCTTATCGGTAGACAATAGAATGACTGTCATGAGGTTAGACAAGTGGCTTTTAAATATTGTCTATGGAATAGAATCGTTGTATTAAGATTATCGCATCGATTGAATAATAATAATAATAAAATCTTTATTTCAGACTAAGTCCATAGTTATAAAATTTGCACACGAATAAATTCTTTCAGGATATTTGAGTCCTGTTTATGAGCAATGACCTGAAGGATGCTGTTAGTGCTACTCCGGACTTTGCTCAGTAACGACGCGAGCCGCTTGGGCATAATGGCATGGAAGCCATCTACCCTAGCCTCCGCAAACATACCAGAGGCACTACAAAAGCGGGGCAACCCTAACAACATCCTAAATCCATTATTGTATTAGACACGTAGGGCATTGATCGTCCTCTGCGTATACCTGAACCACAGGCTGCACGAGCAGAAGGTCTGACAGTAGGCTCTAAATAGTGTCACCTTAACTTGTTCACTACAACGCGCAAACCTGCGGGCCAGCATATTGCTCCTGACCGCCAATGCCCTCCGTTCCCTTTCTATATCAGCTTGGTCATCAAGGCCCTCAGTAACGTAGTGTCCGAGGTATTTGAATTGATTTATCCGGTTCAGTTCACTACCATTCAGCTTTATTGCAGGTACATATGACGGACACCTACCGGCGGCCTTGAAAACCATGTACTCACTTTTCTTACAGTAAAGCATCGTCATGTGTGATTGCGTTGCCAGTATTTTGAATATTATTTAAGTGGGATTCTATTATCGAAAGAGGTACATTTAAAAAATATTAACCTATGTGGGTATTAAGAAGATTTTAATTGATTATCTTTTTATTTTAGTTTTTAATTAATTTCGACTTATTTTAGATTTTAATGAAAGTCTATCAGCTTAAGATAATTTACCATCCTACTGCGGTCACCAACCCTTTATTTTATTTTGTTTTTTTGTCCGTGGTGAAATGCATTTACGCATTCCTACCGCTGCGCCGCGCCGCTGCAGCGTATCACCGCGCTGGAGGCGGGATATGTGGAACTTCCTCTTTTCATAGCGGTAGTATGCTTAACTCATACCACGAGGAGAGGACCCTACACCACTAAAACCCGGACCTCCTTCAATCCGTCGTTGGCGGGGGCCGGGTACGCGCGAAGCAATCAGGCCCGTCACCAACCCGCCTGCGTGGTGCGTATGGTAATATCCCTTTTTTTTTTGGCCGGGGGGAAATGCACTGACGCATTCAACCACCGTCATTATGAAACCGGCGGTGGGATATGTGGAGACTCGCCCTCTCCAGTGCGTGATATGCTGCTCATACCACGAGGAGAGGACCCTACCGCCACTAAAACCCCCCGGGTACTCCTTCTTCCGCCATGAGTGTGAGGGCCACCGGGTATCGCTGAGAAGCGCTTGCATTTCCGGTGATTATGGCAATAACCCTTAACAACCTAGACCAGGTCTGAAAGAAGAGGCCGATGTTCAGCAGTAGACGCAAATGAGCTGATGAAGTGAAGTACATTTTTTTTTATTTTCGGTAGGCCGAAGGGGCATAAATAGAAGATAAATTAATGAGCTCTGCTCGCCTTTATGCCCGCTGAAGTAGCATAAGCCTCGTGGCCAACTAGATATGTCCGTCGAAAGTAAAAATAAATAAAAAAGCTCCACCCTTAAATGGATTACAACTTACTAACCCTAATACAGTAGTAAAGTATTTAGTATGATGGAAATAATCCATTTTTACGTTAAACATTTTGACCTTAATCTGCGTACTCTGTAAAGCGGTGACGTCACAAGTACCTATGATGGCCGCTGTTACGTAAGCATAAATGAAGATGGCGTTTTAATCAAATTTTTTCAGCACTTATATTTTTAATGATTTACATACATCATCATCATCAGCCCGTATAAAATCCACTGGTGAACATGGGCCTTCTCCCAAGGGGGGGTATTAGCCATAGTCAACATGCTTTGCAGGCGGATTGGTGTCCGATTGTTATAACATCATCCCACTACTAATATTATAAACGCGAAAGTTTGTAAGTATGGATGGATGGATGTTTGTTACTCTTTCACGCAAAAAATACAAACAAAATTTTTCCTCTTTATATCTATATCTATATATATCTTCTATATATATAAAAGAAAGTCGTGTTTGTTACAACACTGATAACTCGAGATCGGCTGGATCAATTTTCATGGTTTTTGTTTCGTTGGATTTGTCTCCGCCCTGAATAGCAGAATACATTTTAAAAACAAAAGAAAGTCGTGTTAGTTACACTATTTATAACTCAAGAACGGCTGAACCGATTTAGCTGAAAATAGGGAGGTAGGGAGGTAGCTAAGAACTGGGAGAAGGTCATAGGACATTTTGGGTAGGGGTAGGGTAGGGTAGGGGTAGGGGTAGGGGTAGGGTAGGGTAGGGGTAGGGTAGGGGTAGGGGTAGGGTAGGGGTAGGGTAGGGGTAGGGTAGGGTTAGGATAGGGGTAGGGTAGGGTTAGGGTAGGGCAGGGGTAGGGTCCGGTCGAGCGTGGCGCTGGCCGGTTGTATTCGCCTTGCTATGGGAATGGGCGTCACCCTGTAGTCGACCTTTTATATCGGCCCTACTCGTGGGATTTATTATGGACAATTCTAATAAAAAATCATCGTCAGGAGGAGTTTTGAAGGAGAGGAGGGCGAGCGCTAGAGACGCAGTAAGGGGTTCGAGCCCCCCTGCAGATCGCGCGCACGCGTTAGCTATAGCTAAGGACAGGAGGGCGAGCGTGGCAGCAGGGGGTTCGATTCCCGCTGCAGAGCGCACGCAGCCTTCTGTAGGGAAGGAGAGGAGGGCGAGCGTAAGTGACGCGGCTAGGGGTGTGAGCCCCGCTGCAGAGCCTGCGCAACCGCCTAGAGTCTCTAAGGAGGTAGTAGTCATCCTGGATAGGATGGACGTCGATGTGAGGGGTAGCTCGCCAATAGGGCGAAAGCGTATCCGAGACCGCCCGAGTGTGAATCGAGTAGATTCGGACTCTGACTCGTCTGTAGCTGGGGACCCTGTCAAAGTACAGGCCAAGGCCCCCAAGCTGGGGACGCATCGGAGCCTGGAGAGCCTGAGTGACACTCGGGTGATACTGGATACGGAGGATAGTAGTGTGGAGGGTTCCGACCTAGAACGGGCCGGATCTCCCCATACTAAAACAAAGAGAGGCCGACCGCTCGGCAGTAAGAACAAGGAGGTCGTTGTTCTTACCCAAGAGCAGGTTAGGTCGAATGAAATGAAGGCACTCCGCGATAAGTTGCAGGAGGTGCAGAGCGGGCGCTCTTCTGCGGGAGGCGCCGACGCGGAGCTGGGTGCTGACGGGAGCCGGGAGCTTGCGGCCCACCTCGCCGAGACGGTGAGAAAGGTCGCCAGGGTCTCCGGCAACCTCAAAGGGACGATGCAGAAGCAGCTCTACGAGGCTGCGGATGCTCTCCAACAGTTGGTAGCTTCTACCCTTAGGTTGAACGCTACTGACGAGATGCAGCGTCTCCGGGAGGAGAACGCCTCGCTGAGGGGTCAGCTGGCGGCTCTCCAGAAGACGCTGGATAAGATGGCGGAGTCGGTGGCCCGCATGGAGAAGGGCGCGGCGGGTGCTGCGGCTGTCTCCGGGTCGCCGGCGTCATCAAAGAAGGGCTCAAGTAAGAGCGTCCGCGGCGGAGATCAGCCGGACTCATTCGAACCTTATATGGAGAGAATGATGAATCGGTTGATGTCCGCCGTGGACAAACGTTTCGTGGAGTGGGAGAGGCAGAGGGACAGAGATGTCCCTTTCTCGCGCCCGCCCCTAGCCCACGAGACCAGGAAGAAGGAGTCGGTGGCTTTGTCCATTAGGTTAGCCAACCCGCCGGTGATATCGGCGCCGGGAGTGGCAGCTGCGCAGGCGGCGGTTGCGGTTGCGAAACCGTCCGCCGTCACATCTTACGCGGCCGCTGCGGCGGGCCCGCCGCCGGAGGGTAAGGGAAAGGGCAAAGGGAAGGGCAAGGGCAAGGCCTCGGCTTCGGCCTCGGCCTCGGCCTCTGTCCCGACCGTACAGCCCGTCCCTTCCACTTCGGCTGCGGTACCCGCGCCTGTAGCGGTATCCGCGCCTGCAGCGGTGCCCGTGCCTGTAGCGGGTGGGCCTAGGGTCGACGCGGACGGTTTCGTTCGCAAGGAGACCGCTGCGGAGAAGAAGGCCCGCAGGAAGACGGCAGCCGCGGCGGAAGCCGCCCGCAGGGCGGAGGCCGCCAAAAAGGTTGGTGCTACCAATAAGCGTAGTCGCAAGAACCGTCACGGACGGCTCCGCGCCCCTCGCTCGTCGGTAGTCGTGGTGACACTCTCTCCGGAGGCGGAGAAAAGTGGCACCACATATAGCGATGTCATTCGCAAGGCCCATCAGGTCGATGCGGAGGCCCTGGGCATCACTCAGGGCGTTCGTTTCCGGGTGGGGTTAGCTGGGGGTAGGATTTTGGAGGTCCCCGGCGCTAATAGTGGCGCTAAGGCCGAGTCTCTTAAGGAAGCTCTGGTCAAACTTATTGACCCGTCAGTCGCTACCATCACTCGTCCCGAGAAGACGATCGGGGTTAGGGTCAGCAGTATTGACGACTGCATTTTGCATGAGGAGCTAGCTGCTGCTCTGGCGAGGGTCGGGGAGTGTCCGGTCTCCGCCATTAGGGCGGGAGATATACGGCGGGACCATCGCGGTTCCGGTACTGCGATATGTGCAGTCCCGATCGCGGCGGCGAGGCGTCTACAGAAAGTAGAACGCGTTAGGGTAGGATTGGTCTCGGTACGAGTAGATATACTCGACCCGAGACCACTTAGATGTTTCAGATGTCTGGTGCCGGGTCACGTGGGCTGTCGCTGCGACGACACCGACCGCAGCGGTCTGTGCTTCCGCTGCTCGGAGCCGGGCCACAAGGCGGCGTCCTGCGCCGTCTCCAAGCCGAGGTGCGACGTCTGCGCTTCGGCAGGTAGGGAAGCCGATCATAGTATCGGCTCCAAATTGTGTAAGGCGCCGACCGTGCGCAAGGCACTTAGGCCCTCAGTTCCGACTACGGAACAGGGCACCGCTAGGCAGGTGATCGAGGAGGAGATGGATACGACCATCAATGGATAGGCCCATGTTCCCATGGCCCCAACCTCAATCACTGCGCCAGGGCTCAGGACCTTCTCCTGCAGACCATGGCGCAGCGATTGAGTAACGTTGCGGTAGTCGCCGAGCCGTACATGATCCCCGACCGTCCGTGTTATGTCGGGGACTTGGACGGCTTGGTGACCTTAGTGTCGTCGCCTTCCGTTGGCACCCCGCCCTTTTTCAACGTGGAAAGAGGGCGAGGCTTTGTAAAGGCGGTGTTGGGGTCGCTCACCATCGTCGGTGTGTATTTCTCACCCAACAGCGGGCTGGCCGAGTTCGAGGTCTTCCTCGACGAGGTCGGTCGACTGCTAGTTGGACTGGGGGATCACGCCGACGTTATTCTCGTGGGCGACCTCAACGCCAAGTCCTCGGCGTGGGGATGTCCGGTGTCCGACCCCAAAGGTAGGACCCTTGAGGACTGGGTAGTGGAGCAGGGCTTGGTAGTTTTGAACCGTGGCTCGGTGAACACGTGCGTGAGACAACAGGGTGGCTCGATTGTGGACGTATCATTTGCGTCCTCCACCCTGGCACGTCGTGTTCATCAGTGGGGAGTTTTAGAGGGCGTGGAGACGCTGTCGGACCATTTGTATGTTGGTATCGACATCTCCGCGTCCCCCGCGGTTCCGACCGCCAGTCCTGCTTCATTGCCTCGACGAGAGGGCCCTCGGTGGGCACTCGGACAGTTGGACCGGGAGTTGCTACTAGAGGCAGCCCTGGTTCAGGCGTGGTTCTCGCGGCCGTGTAACCCGACCTCGGACGTAGATGTGGCCGCGGAGGAACTCGGGGAGTCCATGGCTCGTGTCTGTGACACGGCCATGCCCCGTCTTCGTCCGTGTCCACCGCGGCGGCAGGTGTATTGGTGGAGCGGTGCGATCGAACACTTACGTGTTCGGTGCACCGCCCTCCGCCGAGTATACTCTCGCTGTCAGCGTCGGAGGCCGAGGGACGAGGTCCGCATACAGGAGGCCTACGCCCAGTATAGGGAGAGCCGGAGTGAGTTGGGCGTTGCCATAGGGCAAGCTAAAGAACTTGGCTGGGAGAGAACGCTGGAGGCGTTAGATCGCGATCCGTGGGGTCGCCCATACAAAGGGGTTCGCCGCAAGATGCGACCGTGGGCACCACCAGTTACGGAAAGCCTCCAGCCAGATGTTATAACAACGGTAGTGGGTGGGTTATTCCCCAGCCAAGAATCGGAGTTTGTCCCGCCTCCTATGGCGGCGCCCGATGATCGCACCGATGTGCCAACGGAGGACACTGAGGTGCCGCCTGTTACACAGGCGGAGCTGGGGGCGGCCATTGCCAAGTTGTCAGGCAAGGTCACAGCCCCCGGTCCGGATGGGATACCAGGACGTGCCTGGGCCCTTTCGGTTGAGGCGTTTGAGCCTTTTGTGCTCGCCCTCTTCGATGCTTGCCTGCGGCAAGGTCGATTCCCTTCGGCCTGGAAGTCGGGTCGGTTGGTCCTCCTTAACAAGGAGGGCCGTCCGGCCGAATCGCCATCAGCTTATCGCCCGATCGTTCTGCTGAATGAATTGGGTAAGCTGATGGAGAGGGTCATCGCTGGCCGCCTCACTAAACATCTTAGTGAGGTAGGTCCCGACCTCTGCGAGGATCAATTTGGTTTTCGTAGGGGTCGTTCTACTTTAGATGCCATCACTCGGCTTCGAGACCTATCAAGGGACGCGACCGAGCAGGGGGGTGTGTTGATGGCGGTGTCGTTAGACATTAAAAACGCCTTCAACACCATCCCTTGGGTTTGTATCGAGGAAGGCCTCAGATACCACAGGGTGCCCGGATACCTCCGGGTACTCATCGGTCACTATCTCCGCGGTAGAGAGGTAGTGTACCCGATAGCAGGCGGCGGGACGGGGCGTTGGCCCGTCTCTAGAGGGGTTCCACAGGGGTCGGTATTAGGTCCCCTCCTGTGGAACATAGGCTTTGATTGGGCGCTTCGGGACACACGGCTCCCGGGTGTCACCGCCATTGCGTACGCGGATGACACTCTGGTGACCGCCCGAGGTCCAGATCATAGGCGAGCGAACATCTCGGCCACAGCCGGTGTGGCTCAGGTGGTCGCTCGCATTCGTAGGCTAGGACTGCAGGTGGCGCTTGACAAAACCGAGGCACTCGCTTTTCATAAGCGGGGGCCTCGGCAAGCGCCCCCTGCAGGTTCATGCTTAGTCGTCGGCGGCACCTCCATTGTAGTCGGGGATACGATGCGTTACTTAGGTATCGTCCTCGATAGTAGGTGGAACTTCCGGGCCCACTTTAATCGGTTGGCCCCGAAGTTAGTAGCGGCGGCAGGAGCCCTCGGTGGTCTCCTGCCGAACCTGGGTAGGCCAGGGGGGAGTTGCCGGCGACTATACGCGGGCGTGATACGCTCGATGGCGCTGTACGGCGCCCCGATATGGGTGGACGCACTGGATAGGCGTAATGTGGCCCTGCTGCGCCGGCCGCAGCGGGTCATAGCCGCCAGGGCGGCTCGTACCTACCGCACGGTGTCCTTCGATGCGGCTTGTCTTCTCTCTAGTTCTCCTCCGTGGGAACTCGAGGCGAGGGAGCTGGCCGAAGCATACCGTCGGAGGTGCGACGGAGTTTTAAACGGCCGTGATCCGTTTCCGGAGGGCATGGCGACGTGGCGTATTGAATCGCGGCGTCGTGTCCTCCGTGAATGGAAAGACCGGCTGATAACCGACCCGCCATTGAGCGGATTACGTACGGTAGATGCGATCCGGCCTCACTTGCTTGAGTGGGCCGGACGTAAAAGGGGCGAGGTAACCTTCCGCATTGCGCAGGTCATGACGGGGCACGGATGCTTCGGTCATTACCTGTGCAAAGTGGCAAGGAGAGAGCCGGACACTCGTTGTCACCACTGTGATTGCGCCGATGATACGGCGCAACACACACTGGTCGAGTGTCCGGCTTGGGCGGCCGAGCGCGGTGCGCTCGTCGCACATGTAGGTATTGACCTCTCGCTTTCGACCATCATCAAGAGGATGCTCGAGAGCGAGGGAGCATGGGAGTCGATGGCTTCTTTCTGTGAGACTGTAGTTTCACAGAAGGAGGCCGCGGAGCGGGTGAGAGAAGATGATTCCAGCTCTCATCCGCTTCGTAGACGTCGCGTTGGCCGGAGGCGGAGGGCCGAAATCCGCCGTCTCCCGCCATAAGGGGTGACCCTGGGGAGCAGATAACATGAATCTGCTCCCTAGGGTCACATTCATGTAGTAGGTCGGGGATGCCACTGTGTTCTGGCAATCCCTGTAGGAGTAGGAAGGTATCCATCGCGGGTGCTTAACACTCGCGATAGAGCCATAGGGGGAGGAAACTCTAGTCCCTTCACCGGGGCGAGAGTTATAGTTGTACTCTGTCGGAGAGATAACCAAAGGCCTATACCGGTACTTGGGTCTCTCATCACCAACGACAGAAGGAGGAACACCCGGGGGCTTTTTTAGTGGGTACATACTCTCTGTGGTGCGACAGCGCACCACGTTCTATAGAGTGTGAGCCCCACATGCCCCTCACTGGCGCAGGGATCACGTATATAGTGATCCCTGCGCCAGGGAGGAAGTGCGGTTGCGCATTTTTACCCCGGTAAACAAAAAAAAAAAAAAAAAAAAGGGCAGGGGTAGGGTATAAAAGTCCACCCGTGCGAAGCCGGGGCGGGCCGCTAGTTATTAGTATAGATAATCAAGACACATAGATAAATAAAGATTACACAAAGACATCCATGACCTACAGGCAACACACTGACTCAATCACATCGCATTTCCCTGTCATTTAAATGAAAGTAAACATAACGGAGTGCACGCGATGCCAATTCTGCTTAAAATTAAGTCATTCTTTCATTCATTCGTTCACGTAACATTCGCAATCATTACATGAATATGTTAGCGACAATTTGCAACAACAAGTCGCTGCTTTATTATGAAAGTGACACAAAACTTAACTACAATAAGTAACATGATAATGAATTTAAGTCGCATGATACTACAGATCAATTTGCGTTAAATCATAACCTTATACTGTGTCAGTATCATATTAAAGATACGAAGTGATGGATTGAATGACAATTGACATGCAATGTTGAGGTTTTATGATATACTTATAATTATACTTACTGTGCCCCGCGATTTTACCCGCGTTACTTTGCTCCGGTGGGTCGGAGCTTGATGTATTGTATATGTTAACAGCAGCCTATATGTTAATATCCCGGTGCAAAATTTCAGCCAGTTCCGTAAGTAGTTTAAGCGTGAAAGAGTAACAAACATCCATCCATCGATCGGAGCTATGTGGGTAGATAAACCTACTTGTAAGTACCTCGGCTCAGGGCGGTTGCTGGCGATCGGATTGAGGGCTTATGACTTTTAGTATTTAAGGAAGGGTGCAACTGTCGCACTTCTTTACAGTTCGCGGGCCTCTCGGACTTCGGGTCTACTAGGGCATCGGAAGGGACACGAGCACACCCAGATTCAGAACAACTGCCTGTATTTCACACAACTATTTGTGTGAATCCAACCCAGTACACCAAATCTCAGAAGCAACTCCCGTAACCACTAATCCGTCTTTATTGCATCTATGTCTATGCTTGGATAATTAAACAAGTCCATATTGCCACAAACCATTCGTTCTTCACAATATGGCGGAAACGTAATTTAATCGGGAAAATTTATACTATACTAGCTGGCCCGGCAAACTTCGTACCGCCTCAAAATCTACGCGGTGTCCTACATCTACCCTACCCTACCCCACCCCTACACTACCCGTACCCTACCTCTACCCTACACCTACCCTACCCTACCTAAAAAGTATCCTATGTCTTTCTCCCAGTTCTTAGCTACCTCGGCCTCCTTACCAATTTTCAACCAAATCGGTTCAGCCGTTCTTGAGTTATAAATAGTGTAACTAACACGACTTTCTTTTATATATATAGAAGAAGATTTGCAAACAACATTGACCTAGACGAGTTGGTAGCGGGCTTCGCGCCAATTTTTTTTTATGGTGGAATTTCGCCAAATAGGTGTTATAATTTATTTGGAATCTTTGTTATTTGTATTGTCAGAACACGTTACCTATAGAATAGAATATAATACTCTTTATTGTACATATATAAGTAAACAGGACAAAGAAAATATAATAGACACAGTACAACGGGCGGTCTTATCGCATAATAAAGCAATTTCATCCAGACAACCTTTGGATGGATAATGGAATTCATTAGGTAGATAGTGTGTAATTCAATAATTAAGATCCTATAGTAGTATTTTATAATTTATTTTAATTTTAAATTAGCTACTTTCAGTTGTATACAATATATGTATATAATATATCGCACCCTTAGAAATATAGTGACCTAATTCAAAATTTCGTATGTGTGACTTTAATTCATATTACGACCTAAATTCAACATTTGCATCGACCCATATTAAAAAGGTTGAATTTAAAAACTAATAAAATACACATATTTTTAAAACAACCGAATATTTAATTTTATTTTTACAAAATTAATGGATTTGACAATCCTTTTTAGCCATTTACTTAAAATTTGGTATTTTCAAATAGGTCACTATATTTCTAAGCGTGCGATATATACATATATATAATTCAGGTAATAAAATTAATTTTGTTCTACTAGTCACTTTGCAACAAGTTTCCTAGATAGGATAATGTAATATACTAGCGACCCACCCCGGCCTCGCACAGGTGCAATGCTGACGTATTTATACATATAAACGTTCCTCTTGAATCACTCTATCTATTAAAAAAAACCGCATCAAAATCCGTTGCGTTGTTTTAAAGATCGAACAGACAGTGGGAAGCGACATAGTTTTATACTATGTAGTAAAGTAGATATACGCGCGCGGTTTCATCCACGTACCCCCGAAGTAAGTTCATAATTAAATAGCTATAGGCTATAGGCTTCCTCGATAAATGGGCTATCTAACACTGAAATAATTTTTCAAATCGGTCCTGTAGTTCTCGACATCAGCACGTTCAAACACACTCTTCAGCTTCATAATATTAGTATAGATTAAATGGCGACGCAGCTCGCCAATAAACTATTCGCTTATAATTATCGTTATTTATGTCTGTCAATATGATGTTCATTAGTGACCAAAAGTAAACTAGGTATCGGAATCTATCAACTCGTTACTTTTAGTTACCTAATTGGTTACAGTGCGATAACGCGCGTACGTGCCGCGATGGAGTTAGACTTTTGTTGCTGAAAGACTGGTTATGTAAACTCATTGCTAGGTATTTTTAAGCCCTGAGGCTTTTGCTACTTCACCGGGCATAAAGGCGAGCAGAGTTCCAGCCTAGATAGTGGTTTAAAACCTACAAACTAAGCAACCTGCGCAAGAGCGCGTCCCCTGTGGGACTTGGACCTCGGCTCAGGGCGGTCGCTGGCGATGAGATGAGAGGGATTATGACTTTTAGTATTTAAGGGTGTTTTGTGACTTCGGGTCTACGAGTGTATGGGACGATGTTACTATTAGTAACGTAATTCTTTACAGTGCGATAATGTGCGTACCTACGTGCCGCACTGGGCGTTTGACGTATTGTTAACGAAGTAATTTTAGTTCGGTCATTAAATTTAAGGTAGACCCGACGAAGTCCGTGCGATTCGCGAACTGTAAAGTAGTGCGACATTGGACAAAACCCCTCTAAAAAAAGTCATTGAAAAAGATGGGACACATAAATGTACTTAATAATTGGAGAACTAAGCTTATAATCTTTTCAGTTTGAGGGAAAGACGATTAACAACAAATAATCACATTTCACTTAAAATTTTGCAAGAAAAAAAATGAAAAAAGTATAAAAGTCAAAAAAGTTTGCAAGCAACAGTCATCTTTCCTAAATCCGCACCAGCTACCGTCCAAGTCCCACTGTGGGCGCCATTTTGCGCTGGTTGCTTAGTTTGTAGTTTTTAAACCATTTAGGAGTGGAGTCTGCTCGTCTTCATGCCCAGTGAAGTTGCAAAGCAAAGCATGCAATTCGATTCAGCAATTCCTACTTCGTTGCTTGCATGTGTGTCCATTGCTAATTAGCCGTGCGATTTTTGGGCATATGCTAACTCTAACGGGTTTGCTTATTAAGCATGCTAGTATTGATCAGTGCGGCTTATTTAAAAGTACCTATGCTAAACAAAAGCAAGTCAGTTTAAGGAGCATGCTTGTTTTTTAACGATAAAACGATAAACGATTTTTATTCAGCACTTAGGTATTTACATACACTTGAACTTGTCAATAAAATTAACAATGCATATAACATTAATTATAAATAGGTAGCATATACTATTAAATTATGTTTAAATTTATTTCAGGTGTGCTAGAAGTCTGTCGGTCCTGTGTTAGTAAATAAGCTCTTAATGTCAACGTTAAGATCTATTTACTATATTTATTTAATTCAAACATTTTATGAATAAAAATATAGAGTGCAATGACCGGTCAAGTGGCGAGATCAGACGTCCTCAGCCAAATTCCATTAAATTCAAGTGACACACGCCTGCGGGCACCCTTAAGGGGTAAGGACCACGACTCAGGGCGCCGCTGAAGCTAGAAGTAAAGAGAAATAAAAAGGACGTGATCACTGGCACGGACTACAGGCACTGGATCACACGACAAGGGCAGGGGTCAACGCGGTCCTCGGTCTGTCCGGCGAGGATCCTAGCTTAGCTAACCTGCAGCTTTCTCGAGAAGAAACTCAGAAAGAAACTCCGGTTTTAAGCATGGTAATAAGCATGTATTATTGCATTTTTGACCAACCATAGTGGGCAATCTCAAAGCGACGAGGGCTTTTAAAACCCTTACAAATATTTTATTACATAAACTACTTAACTCGTCTTACTTAGCTCATTATACTTACTTATAAAAGCTACAAGAATACTGAAATAAACTAGACTTAAGGGTGGCACGTGTATAGATTAGGGTAGTCTGACCTTCAAAGCAACTATGAATGGTTTTATTACCTACTAAATTGATGACATTGAACTCGAAATGGGGTGGCAGTCTGGTCATTTACTTTAATGATATAATCTATACTAATCTTTTTATATATGTATTAGTATACTTAGATATATAGTACTTAGTATCATTAATCGGGAACGGAATCTACGCGGGTGGAAACGCGCGGGTCAGTTAGTCCTAAATGAAAAACTGCATAGAAGCTACATGCTTCTATGCAGTTTTTCATTTAGTTTAATTTCATCATTATTATTAATTTCTATACAAAACAATGATATTAATACCTATTTTGTTACCACATGTCATATTAAGATAACTTTCATATTATGATAACTCAGAAAAACAATGTTATTTATAAATATATGTCAACAGTCACAAGATAATGTTTCATTGATGTCAGTTGTTTATAATTTGATACTGAAATAGGGCTGCTTACATTCAAACGACCCTTAGTATGCAAAGAACCATCCGATGCCCTTGTAGACTCGAAGTCCGAGAGGCCCGCGAACTGTAAAGTAGAGCGACAGTTGCACAAAACTCACTAAAATACTAAAAGTCATAAACCCTCAATCTCATTGCCAGCGACCACCCTGAGCCGGACAGGTGAGGCTGGAGCCTCACCTGTACTGAACCAAGGTCACATTCTATAGTCAATAGTAGTTGTTTTTTAAATATAAACTTAATTTGGGATGGTACTTAGCAAACACAGTTTTACACATAAAAACATTATACAAATAAATGGCAGCCCTGAAACTCATCTGTTCCAATAAACAACATCATAACTCAACATCTGTGTAAAGGAAATTTGGATTAAAATTAAACAACTTATTTAATTCTCATTTTTAAACCATTTCCTGAAAATTAACATTTGTAAATACTCAATGTATCATAACTTTATCAGCTCCCTTTCAACAAGTGCTGAACATGGCCCTCCTCTTAATAGACCTTGGTAAACCAGGGTAGAAAAGATATTGCCATGATCACCATGTTTGGTAGGAGGATTGTGATTGCAGTAAGATGGTGCTCCTATACCAAAGAATTAGTAGAACGCCCATATAATTCCCATCCCTATAGGAACTTCATAATAAAATGTAGGCTATAGTCTTGCTAGATAAATGGGCTATCTAACAGTGAAATATATTTTTTTAAACAGACCAAGTTCCTGAGATCACCACATTCGAGCTAACAATCAAACTTTTCAGCTTTATATTAGTACTAGCTTCCCGCACGCGGTTTCACCCGCGTAACTCCCGTTCCCGTGGGAAATTTATAATAAAATATAGCCTATGTTCTTTCTCAGGCTCTAGACTATATCTGTACCAAATTTCATTTAAATCGCTTCAGTAGTTAAGGCGTGATTGCGTAACAGACAGACAGACAGAGTTACTTTCACATTTATAATATTAGTAAGGATAGATATTTCTGAATCTCATCAAGATGACAGTAAAAACTGTGATTATCTTAGTAACTATCTGAGTAAACTTTAATAACTATCTTATATTTAAATGCAGAATTATTAAATATAAATTGACTATATTATCATAATTTAATATTGCAGGGAAATTGGTTCAACTTGAACAATATTTTTTCTCTAACACTGTTCTAAATTCAAAGTTTAGGTACATAATGATGAATATTCTACATTAAAAATGTTAACATATTTTTTTTAATTTTAAACCTAGTATGTTGGTACATTGAATTCCATTTTACAAACTAGTAACAACATTTGAAATTTAAGCCAAGCATTTTACCTTAGCCAGTGATCAGATTATAACTACAATATTTTGAACTTTATAACAATGCTATAAAGTTCAAAATCAATGAATTTTAAACATACCTACTGGCAAAGGAATGCAATGGAATTATTATATTAGTCACTTTAAGAAAATAATGTGAAATATTTTCTTGATAAGTATATTGAATGGTACATAATTGATATTGAATGGGATATGTATTGTTATTTCTGAATAATATAGTTAAATAGTTGGATAATATTAAAGAATAAATATTTCTTTAAAGCAAGTAAAGTTAAGTTTAAGTTTTAAATAGCAGATCGTGCAATACCTATATCCTTGCACCATCTGCTATTATACTGCCTATTAAACTTTAAAGAATCTTATTAAATAATCAACATGTTTTGTATTATAATTGTGTTATTAACATGGATAATATAAAAGGGCTATAGATATATAGAAATTAAAAGTTATCTATTCACTTTAATTTTAAACTAGACATATTATTTGTTTATTAAAACTTTCAGCATAATGTACAAAGGTGGAATTAATGCTAAAAGGTGTTTTGTTACAGTTAACCTAAGGAGTAAAAAAAATATGTGGCAGATGTATGTTAAAAATAGAATAAACAAAAACTTGTTTGGACAAACTTAGTAGGTACTACATATTCAATTACATATACCTATTACACATTAAAACTTATTAATATAATTCTATAATTAAATGAACTATACACTACGGTAGGCAACTCTTAGAATTTCTTCATACATGATAATTGAAGATTTTTTTTTTCAGTGTAACTAATGCCAAACTTTTTCATAATGCGTACTTTTTGTGCTAATTGCAATAATATGTCCTATACACTAAGGTGGGCAACACATGGAATTTCTTCATCCATGATAATTAAAGATTTTTTCTATCAGTGTAACTAATGCCTAACTTTTTCATAATGCGTACTTTTTGTGCAGATGTCCAAGGAAAAGTTTCATCAGCCAATATTTTTCGATAACACTTTAGAAATGTTTAAAAAAAGGAAACAAGGAAACTTCAAAACACTTCCAGGATATTACTAGAAGCCCTTTAGTTAATAACAGTGTAATTGCGTACACATCCGCGGCAGCCGCGTAATAAAAACAATATATTAAGGTCATGCGAAACTTAACCGACCCTGACACACAGACGGCGCAATTAAAAAAACAAATTAAAAAATATATTGGTGGCTCTATCAAAGTAGTATTTTATTTTACTTACCAAAGTCGATGAACTGCTTTATTGAAAGCGGCGATGGGTTGAATTGTGAATAAAAATCAAGCATTTTTGTGACATTGCTGAATATAGCTCCCGCTAACCTCATCTTGAAAGGTTTTTGTCAACGTTTCAACTTGAAAAAACAGAACACGATTTAGTAATCACCCAAAACAAATTCACAGTCACTAAAGATTACAACACATCTTTGAAAATAATTAAGAAAATAATTTTCTTCAACACAAACTCTCCGCGATTCCGCAAATTTTGTACTGAATAAGTATTGCCGACACACGAATAAGAAGAATTTATTTAGTATTTTTAGTTGGCAATACTGAATGATATCATATACAGTAGGTATTTCCTCAATTTTCAACCATAACAAAAAGAACAGTAATATAAAAATATAAGAATAACTTTAAAATTTATGGGATAGTTAAGGAACATAGTAAAATGTTTAATATTATTGTATAGTAGGTTCTATACTAGGGCTCAAAAACTTATTGTAGAAATCGAAGAATGGAATTAAAAAAATATAGCTTGTCATTTATGACATTGTCACTTTACATTTGACAGGTGAAGCTGCTAATGCCATAGAAATTCATAGAATATACAATCAGGGCTATTGAAGATTATTCCGAAATAAAATAAAAAATAACACATTTTCAATTTCCCTATTATAAATATAATTGAATGAAAAGAGCATTATTCTAAGATTTCTATTGAAACACCCAAACATAGCGTACCACAAAAAAAAGTTAAACTACTGATTAATTTCAATGATGTGTTATTCCAATAATAATTAGCATTATAATAACATTGCAACTGTTTATAATGTTGAATACTAAGTGTAGAATATGTTTATCAGACAATATACGTATGCACTCAATTGTAAACTCGGATCTTGAACTAATTTACGAGAGATTAACTCAAGAACTGGTATGTGTACCTATATTTTTTAATAAATACCTAACCAAAGTCTACAAATCACGGACACAAAGCACATCCAGACTCAAAACAACTATCTATAATATAGCTCAGTGGTTATCATAATTGCTTCTGAGATTAGGTCTTGGTGTTCAATACCCACCTGGGACAATTATTTGTGTGATGGACAGTTGTTCTGAGTCTGGGCCTGCTTTTTCAAAGAAGTGTTTTTAAAATCCCCTGCGTTAAGAACCAGAGTTTCTCCTGTGTATTGCAACATAACACTGCGGTCACCAATCCGCCTGCAAAGTGTAGTGACTATGGCAAAAACCTTACCTCGGGAGGAGGCCCATGTTCACCATTGGATGTCATATGGGCTAATGGTGATGAAAATAAATCTTGCCCTATTTTTGAGTATTGTAGGTACTATTTATTGTTTTGTTATTCAATTAATCTGTGCCTGATGATTGGATTTAAATGAGACTTGTCTAGACAGCTAAGCTGCCAAATAGTGAAAGAGCAGAAATTTAATCTAAAATACAATGTTAGTTACAGACTTTTTAATTGACACGGCAATAATACTTTACATACTACAACGTCTTGATCTTATTAACAATATTTATGATTAATTATGGTATTATTTATTCATATTTCCAGTTTGTAACAGAATCCAGGCCATTACATGCATGCTACATCTGTTACGCTCGTCTCAAGAACTGCCACCGGTTGATGGTAAAGTGTTGTGAATCACAGAAGATACTTACACAGATCCTTGATGGTACCCAGGTATGATATATTTTAACCTAGAGACCCGCTCTGGATTTGCACGAGTAGTAAGATTAATTAACACAAAACCTGGACTAATAATATCGATAAGCGGCCATAGCCCAATGCCTAGGGCGTCGGACTTGTGATCTTGTGATCGCCAGTTTGATCCAACCCATTGAACTACCGACATGAACTGACTTGTAACACAAGCATTTTAGCTTAGCACGAGGGGTTAACAAGAATACTAGTAGACTGCAAAACACTGCTAGTAATCTTTTTTAAATAAAAATAAAAAACCTAGAGCTCCAAAGAATTGGATGTGCCATTATATAGCAGTTATCGTAAATTTGCTCTTACGATCAAATGTTTCTGAAGTATATAATACATTATCGGTGAAAACCTCTTGAAAATCCATGCAGTTGTTTTTGAGTTTATGTCAAAGAGACAGACAGATAGACTAGGCGGAGGACTATGTTTTATAATATGTAGTGATCATGCCACAAGGCTTTTGCTCTTCTTGAGCAGGGCTCAAGGCTTATTAAATGGTTTAAAAACTACAAACTGAGCAACCTGCGTAAGATGGCACCCCATCCTGATCCCGTGTGAACTGCATCAATATGTTACTCCTGGATAATATAGCATTCTAATGGTGAAAGAATTATCCATATCTGTCTAAAGTTTTTCTCATCTGTACTCCAGGTGCATTGTGTGAAATTTTGCTTCTTTTTTCAGCAAGGAGCTTTGTCACTTCCAGATTCAAAACTATCTAATTACAATACGTTATTTAAGTCAACGGTTTCACATTTGAATATAGAACCGGAAGAGGAAACAAATAAGGCGTCAACGTCTTACTATGCAGACGTGAAAGTCGAACAAGTAAGAAATGAAATTGAAATTAAACAGGAAACGTTGGATAGTGAAGGTTAGTGTGATATACCTGTACCAAGCTCTGATCCCGTTCCCGTGGGAACGTCGTCTTAAAAAAAGATACTCATAATAACACAGGTCACAGCTCACACAGAGCCACACGGCACCCACTCCGCACCACCTCGCCTAAAGCGGCTAGTATTCTTTATATGGACTTGTATGGGTATGCGCTCACTGTATCAACTCCGTAGCGTCATCGGATCGCCTCGGTCGTAAGCCCTTCACCCGCGGACGGCGGGTGGACCACTCGGTGACAACTCGCTTTTCGCATGCTTGCCTTGAGTTGACTGCGCATTGCCAACGTGTGGGTCCCGAGTCGACGCGCTGTATGGATGGATTGATGGATAAATGTTTGTTACTCTTTCACGCCGAAACTACTGAACGGAATTGTCTAAAATTTTGCATCGGGATAGGTTATATTATTGTTGTTATCGCTGGATTAACATATAGGCTACAAAATATCACACTCCGACCCACTGGAGCAGAATAACGCGGGTAAAACCGCGGGGCACAGCTAATATGTATAATAAGTTGTTACAAAGACAAAACCAGTGCAAAGTATGGACCGTGTCGGGCTACGGCTACTTAGAAGTCAGAAGTTTACCCAAACCAATGCCTAAAATAAATGGGCCTCCTTGACAAATGGGCTATCTTCGTCCAGAGAACTTTTCAGCGTTATATTTTAGTATAAGTTTCTGTTACTTTTTTCAGAACTACCACACGAAGAAGATATTCTCGAAGATAAATTACGTTTAGATGATAGCTGTGATGTCAAATATGATGTACCTAGTTCACCAGGTGCTGTACCCGAGGTCATACCGGTCACTTGGATCAAGTGCGAGTCGATGGATAAGAAAACCAAGAAGTGTCTGAGTAAAGACAAGTTGGAAAAGAAAGGTATTTTTTTTTATTAAGAAGTATACATACATACTTACGCTCACGCCTGTTTCCCAGCGGGGTAGGCAGAGACAATGTACCTCCACTTGCTGCGATCCCTACACACATCTTTCGCTTCATTCACTCTCATAACATTCTTCATATAAGCACGTCGGTTTAGGGTGGATCTTATTTAAGAATTAGTATAATTTGATTCAAAATTTATATTAATAAAATTCGACCACCGGTGGGACTCGAACCCGCATCTTAGGTTAAGCCCCTAAAGCCTTAACTAATTAAGCTACGGTGGAACCCTACCGGTCATCGAAATTTATCAATCTCTTTTATAACACGTCTCGAATTTAATTAATCTCAATTTTGAAACATAGTATATTGTAAAATTCCGTGTGGTTTCCGGCTTAGAATAGACCACCCCATGTCTTCCCATGGGTGTCGTAAAAGGCGACAAAGGGACACATGGCTGATGGATGGGCAGCAGCATCTATTAGCTCAACGTTTAAATCTTACTGCGATCACCATTCCGTCTGCCAAGCGTGGCGATTATGGCAATATCCCTCTACGATCCTGGCTTGCCAAGGTCTGTTAAGAGGAGGCCCATGTTCAGCAGTGGACGTAAACGGGCTGTTGATGATGATATTGTAAATTTTTCCGTAAAGTATTCAAAACATTTAAAAAATGGAATATAATTTGAGTTTATTTTTTGGACCTTACATTTTTACAAAAAAAAAACTTCTACTCTTAAAAGCATCTGCGCACAGAAGGCTTCAAGACTAAAACTAAAATTCTATTTAGTCCGTTAGTTAGATTTCCAAAACACGGTTGGACGTAACCAAAACATAATAAAAAGTGACGGAGATACACAGCGCGTTGAAATTTCACGTGACGTCACTTTTAGGTACAATTTTACCTAGTAGTGACGTCACAAGCCACCCACGCCTGAACTTTATAGTTTGTTGTTGCTCTGTATCTTTGTAAATTTTTATTGATTTGATAAATAATGTGTCCAAAATTTTTTTTGTATTCTAACTGGCGGATTAATTATAATTATTTGTCTTCATTTTTGGATTGTAGACAGAACTCGGTAAATGTAAAATAATATGAAAATATTCACAAACGTTTATATCGTTGCTATGGCAACTCCCCCCTCGCTCTCCCGACCCTTTTCCCGATGCCCTCGTAGACCCGAAGTCCGAGAGGCCCGCGAACTGTAACGGAGATCGACAGTTACACAAAACATTCGTACAAATCTAAACGTAATAATCCCTCAATCCCGCCGCCTGCTTATTACTTTGATTTCATAGTATTAATGCATTGCTGAGAATATTTGGCTCGCTTTAAATCTCGGAGGTCGTGAGTTCGTTCCCCACGCCGGACTGGAAATCTTTGTGTAAATTCTAAGATTTCTTTCCGGGTCTGGTTGGCTGAGGGACTACTGTCCGTGCCTCGGAAATCACGGTAAGCTGTTGGTCCCGATTATTATAACATCATCTATAATAATCGTATAGCAAGGAACGGGCAGCAGCGTTTCCTTGTGTGGTACAACATAATAATGCGGTCACCAACCCGCCTGCCAAGCGTAGTGACTATGGCAAATACCCTCCCTCGGGAGGAGGCCCATGTTCAGCAGTGGACGTTATACGGGCTGAAGATGATACATACTGCCCTCGTTAAAACATTTTCATTTTTCTTTAAAGACAATAAATAACTGTGCAGCAAAATTAGTACAGCAGTCTTCCAATGCTGTACTAATTTTGTAAATGTTTTTAATTCTTTCTCTCTGTTTTTTAGCGACGACCGCAAAGAAAAGTAATTCAGATAAGAGGGAAAAGAAGAATGATGATGGACGTTTAAAGAAAGTGAATCCTGGTGAAAAGCCTTACAAGTGTGATATATGTTTCCGAAGCTTTGCAGCTAAAGGATTTTTGATGAACCACAATCGAATTCACACGGGCGAGAAAACTTATAAATGCTATGTTTGTCACATTGTTTTTAAGGAAAAGAGCGAGTTGGATCAACACTACTATACACATTTCAAATGTGAGATATGTCATAAAAGTTTCAGTCAAAAAAGTGCTTTAAAAACACATCTTCGAACACATACTGGTGAAAAACCTTTCAAGTGTGATGTTTGTCAGAAAGGTTTTAATTATAAGGAGGTTTTGATTACTCATATTCGGTCACACACTGGTGAGAAGCCTTATTTATGTAACGTTTGTCCGAGCAGTTTTAAAACTAAACGTCATTTAACTGACCACATACGGTTACATACTGGTGAAAAACCTTATCAATGTACTGTTTGCTTAAAATTCTTCCGTGTAAAAAGTGCATTGCTTGCTCACGGCCGTATACACACGGGTGAGAAACCGTATAGATGTGATGTTTGCCAGAAAACTTTCAGTCAAATGAGTGGCTTACACTGTCACCTTCGTACACACATTGGGGACAAACCGTACAAATGCTATGTTTGCGAGAAAAGCTTTATTGAGAAGCACAGTTTGAAGATACATCTTCGCGTACACACTGGCGAGAAACCGTATGAATGTGATATTTGTCAAAGAAGATTTAGGACGAAAAATCACGTGAAGCTTCACAGTCGGATACATACCGATGAGAGACCATTTCAATGTGATGTGTGCCAAAATAGTTTCAAACGTATAAACGAGTTAAGGAACCACGTCCGTATTCATACCGGCGAGAAACCGTTTGAATGTGAAATTTGTCAAAAAGCCTTTCGGCAAATGAGTACATTGAAAAATCATATTCGTATTGTACATACTAGTTAAAATGTAATTGTAATTTTATATATTGTATACAGTAATACAATTCCTGACAAATTTGTATTAGGAAGTAAGTTTAAAAATATTTTTTTAGTACAAACAAATGGCATGTGTGAAGATTGTAATGAACTCGCGGTGGCGCTATTTGGTCTAACTCCATTTTATGTATATAAAGCCTAAATAAATAATGCAAAAAAAATACGATTCCACTTAAGTATACAAAATAGGCAAAATTCAAAAAAAAACGTGATTATGATTCAGTTGACCGTGGCCCATTTTAAAAACACGTGTTTATGTATTAGACAAATAATTGATTGGGGTCACAAAATATTACCTCACCTTTTAAAACCAACACAAATAACCATATGGAGTTCATTTTTTGTTTTTTTCGGACGGACATTTGTATTTAGCCCCGAGGCTTTTGCTACTTCACCGGGCATAGGAGTTTGACGCCATTGTGATTGTTTTAAGGTGGCGAAAGGGAGTGTGCAATGATTGTAAAATAATGCTGCCTGCAACAGGTATTATAATAAGATTTATATTGTATTATTTATAAGAAAAAAATAATGATGTCCAAATTAAATTTAATAATAATTGATAGTTCTGTCGTTTTTACTCATAAATATTCACCGTTTACGTCCACTGCTGAATTTGAGCCTCTTCTTTAAGCCAGGGTCGTTGAAGCTCAGGACACACCGCCAGCGGGCGGGCGAGCTAGCTAGGCGGGCGAACTTCGGGTCACCTCTTTTACATACTTCGGTTCACACCGCGAGCTACCGACTAACCTGCGTTAGCTTACGAGCGAAGTTTATGAAATATCGTTAGGTTAGGTTAGGAACCCCATAGTTTAGCTCGCTAATATTCCGCATAGTTTGTATAGTTTCCTTCTCACGATTCGCCCGCCCGCCTAGCTCGCTCGCCCGCCCGCTGGCAGTGTGGCCTGCCCTTGATGGATATTGCCGTAAGCACCACGCTTGGCAGGCGGATTGGTGATAGCATTAAGATGGGAGTATCTTCGAGCTAATAGATGCTGCTGCCCATTCATCAGGTATATGTCCCATAGTCGCCAATTATGACACCCATGGGAAGATATGGGGTGGTACCACACTCTTGAATTGATTGATCCTTATAAGTTTCCTCGACTGTACAGATGATCCACACACTGGCTCGGTCTTCAGCTGCTCTTGTCACTTCCGAGAGGTTTTGAGGAGATTAGGTTCTAGTTACCTCTCAAACCACTGCATATATCTTGTTGCGTTTAAAAAAAAAGGTAATTTAAGAAACTAAAAAACCCGAGTGCGTTTTTGTGTAAATATTTTCAATAAAAAAATACTAAAATTTTAATTAAGTGTTTAAATTCGGAATTTTTTATCTTTATTTTGATATACTCAAAGCCGTTTATTCTACAGAGCTTGCCAAACAATTATACATACATCCATACATACATACTCTCGAAAAACATAACCCTCCTACTGGTGCAGTCGGGAAAAAGGAAGTGTAGGAGAATGTTCTTATATTGTAGATAACTATTTAAAACAACACGCTATGGCCCAGTACAAACTTAGTGGCAGTGTTAATGCGAGTGTAACTGCGGGATGCAGCTATTTAAATTAGCAATCTAGCAGGACATATAAAGCACAAGCACTGGTGCACATCCTATTCGTTTCTTTGCAATATTGTCTGAGAAATGAATATACATATTTTCGACATATTGACATACTATATTCAAACAGCTATCAACGGTTGTAAGAAAACGATTTATATATAATAAGTTGTGTAAGTGTAAATCTAAATTGAGTATGAGTTAACCCATTCTACGACTCACGATTGAACATGTGCCCGTAACTTATCTATCTGAAGGCTCAAAAGGCTAATGAAAAATATAACCCAGACTTTATGTGTTTTACTGAGACATGGTTGAAGGCACACAAGATGGGGTTCGGTGTGAATGGTTTTAGGGTTGCCAGCTCGTTCAATAGGGTGTCAGCAGAGGGTGGGGGGACACTGATACTAGTTAAAGACAATATTATTTTTAAAGAACGTAAAGATATTTCTCAACTCTCCGTTGAAAGAGTGTGTGAAGCTGCATGCATAGAAACTAAAATGTACTTAATACTTTGTGTGTATAGACCCCCATCATCTGACTTATTGTTATTCTTGTCCACAATGGAAGACATTCTTAAGAAGTTTAAAAGTAACAAAAAAATAGTTATCTGTGGGGATTTTAATATAAATATATTGGGACAATCAAATGAAAAATGTAGTTTTATATCTTTGTTTACTTCTTTTAATTTATATTGTTTATTTGATGAACCAACTAGGATTACACCATCAACAGCCACTTGCATAGATAACATAATTACTAATTTTGAAGTAGAGGAAAAGTCCTTAATTACTGGGGTCCGCTCTGATCATAAATGCCAATTGGTAAAATTTTGTGATTCCATTGTAAAAGAAAATATTAAAATTAGGATAAGACCTTTGACCCAAAATAATTTAGAAAAATTTAGTAAAAATGTGAATGCTGCACTATATTCATTAAACTATAATTATGAAAATCCAAATGATATGTACAGCATGTTGCTTCATAAACTTTGTGAAGAATTCAATAAAGAATGCAAAGTAAAATATAGAAATGTAGATTTTAAAATAAAATTTAGTATGTGGGCAACAAATAGTATTCGCAAATGTAGGGACAAGTTATATGAGTTATATGACATGAGGTCCTTTACACCTGATCCCAATTTTAGAAATTATGTCAGTAAATACTCAAAAATATTTAGAAACGTGTGTGCTCAAGCTAGAGCTGCCTACATTAGCGAAAAAATTTCTACTTCTGATAATAAAATAAAAGCAACCTGGCAAATGATCAATAAGGAAACTGGTAAAAATAGGACTAACGATGGATCAGTAACATTAAATATAAATAATAAATTAGTTTCGGATAAACTCGCTGTCGCTGAGTTTTTCAATAAATACTTTACGGATATACCCCTTGAAACGACTAAATGTCTCTCCTCATCAACGAAAATGGCTGACGAACTGTTGAGGAAAAATGTTACTTTAGATGTGTCTCAGTTTTGCTTTAAATTTATAGATCCGGTAGATATTATAAAAGTCTTTAAAACTATCAAGCAAAAAAGCACTGAAGATATATGGGGAATGTCAACCAAAGCAATAAACTCAATAATTGACAGTATTGCCCCAATTCTAGCAGATATTTTTAATACTTGTTTAAGAGATGGAATATTTCCTGACCTAATGAAAATAAGCAAGGTTGTTCCCATTTTTAAAGCAGGCTGTTCATATAATGCTTCAAATTATAGGCCAATTTCCATACTGCCAGCGCTAAGTAAAATATTTGAAAAAATAATATTGAATCAAATGCTGGCATACTTTAACTTAAATAATTTTTTGAACAACAAACAATTTGGGTTCACGAAAGGCCAATCTACTCAAGATGCCGGTTCCAGTCTAATAGAATCTATATTTAAAGCTTGGGAGAGATCGCAGGATGCATTAGGTATTTTCTGCGACCTTTCGAAGGCGTTTGATTGCGTTGATCATAACACGCTTATTATGAAACTAAAATACTACGGATTCACTGACTCAGCAGTTGATCTTGTAACATCATATTTAACAGATAGAGAACAGAAAGTATCTATTGATAATATAACTTCTGAAAGTTCTACTGTCAAAATAGGAGTTCCACAGGGGTCTGTCCTGGGTCCATTTTTATTCCTAATATATATTAATGATCTTCCAAATGTGGTCAAGAATGAGTGCGATATCGTTTTATTTGCAGATGACACGTCTCTTATATTTAATGTAAACAGAAAAGATAAAAGTGTTACGGAGTTAAATCGCACACTCACCTTAATATCGGAATGGTTCTCCGCCAATAATCTTCTTCTTAATGCAAGTAAAACTAAATGTATTAGATTTTCATTACCAAATGTGTCAAATAGCATTCCTAATGTTGAACTAAATGGGGAGCTATTAAACTTAACTCCATCAACAATATTTTTAGGAATTACTCTGGACTCCAAGTTGCAATGGGGACCACACATTGAAAGACTAGCTGACAAACTTAGCTCTGCATCATATGCAGTCTGGAAAATCCGACAAATGACTGATGTAGAAACAGCTAGGTTAGTTTACTTTGCTTACTTTCATAGTGTAATGTCATATGGGATCCTACTATGGGGATCGGCCGCAGATATCCAAACTATTTTTATATTACAAAAAAGAGCAATCCGAGGTATTTATAAAAAAGGAAGTCGCGATTCTCTTCGTAATCTATTTAAAGAAATAAATATACCTACTGTACCTTCTGAATATATATACCAAAATATAGTTTACGCCCGTAAAAATATGAATAAATTCATCAAGAAGAAGGACGTTCATAATTTTAATACTAGAAACAAAGATAAGCTCATTACACCTTTTTACAGAGTATCTAAGACAAGTAAATCATTTCTTGGAAATTGTATAAGATTCTATAATAAACTTCCTTTAAATGTGACAGCTTTGCCGGACCATAAATTCAAAAAATATGTAAAAAAGGTCCTTATGACTCGAGGTTATTACAATATCAAAGAGTACATGGATGATGGAGATGTTTGGCGGATGAGTCCATCGGTTACATTGCGGCAGACTGGCACCTTTTAGCTATCACACCGAATTTGCAACTAAATTAAAAGTCTATGCTATGTAATTTATAAATTTGTAAATGTTAATCTATATGTAAGACAACTGATCAGACTGCAGGTATGTACCAAAAGTAAAAAAAAAAATATGTAAATCTGGAGGAGTGCTCCCTATACTCGATACTTACTTGAAACTTTCATTGTTTCCGTAGCAATTTCGTGCTGCGAGTACCTACTTATCGATGTATGGGGATCACTAACCTAGATACTAAAAATGTCTTTAAAATATGTACAAATGATTAATCAAAGACTTTAAAAGATGACAAAAAGAATGATCTCGGAGTTTCTTATAGTCTTTCTTCTCCGGGTGTCACAACGTAGGTAGATAGAGAAAGACTCGTAGGAAGCTAGGATAGGGTCCGGTCGTCCTTGCAAGGCGAGGCTCGCGACGCGTTCTATGCTTCTGACCTAATCCCAGCCCGCGCTGGTTGATTCTAATTATATTTATAATACGCGACTTTCACATGTCACATTGGTAGATTTAAATTCTATTTAATAACATTACTGTTGAAATGTATAAGTACTAATTAATTAGTCAAGATTTTTTTTTTTTTGTCTTTGTATATTTTTATCATTGTATTTGACTTATAATAAGTACGATCGATTCGTCTACATTATCAATAAACGTTTTCATTTTCATTTCATTTTTCAATGAAATAATAGGATTTAAAACTATATAAGTGACAAGATAAGTGCCAAACATTCATTAAATTCATTTTCATTTTGGCAACTACAAGTCTATGGAAAAGTGGGAATTTTCATTAAAGGAAAGAATTATTTTTTTATTAATTTGAGTCATTTAACCATAATTTGGTGATATGATAAAGTCTCTAAACATTTATTTTATTTATACTCCAGTTTGTGTGCGTTTAATACGAACTGTGAGTCTTCGAAAATAAGTTTTGTTGAAAAGTTGAAAAGTTTTTAATTCTTTTTATAAAGTTTATTTCATGCTTATTATTTATTTTACTTTGTTTTTAATTCATAGCTTGTATAAAAAATGTAATTATTTTGTATATTTAATATGAATGTTATTGATAACACTAATTTACTTAGGTACAGTTAGTAATTATTTTTCATATTATTCAATAATTGTCTGTATATATTTTGTTTTAATTAGAAATAATATTCATAGAGACAAATAAATTACAAAAACAATTCTCAGTAAAAACATAAACATTTTAGTCTGTAGTTATGTTCTGCATTTAAATGAATGATTATTAGCATCGTAATATCAATAACCTACATATGTTTTTTTTTTAATTTTCATTCTTTAATAATATTTTTATCTTGTTAATATAGTTGGTTTTTGTAAATATACTCAGTGATATTAACCTAGATACGAGTGAAAATATTTTATACCCGCGTTCACCGGCGTAACTCCCGTTCCCATGGGAACTTCATAATTAAATTTAGGCTATGTCACTCAGGGTGAATGTAGCTTTCCAATGGTGAAAGATTTTTTGAAGTCAGCACAGTAGTTTTTGAGTTTATTCATTACCAACATACACACACAAAAATACAAATCTTTCCTCTTTTTAAAATTAGTGTAGATCTCAGATCATTGTCATTTTTTGATAAATTGTTTACATACCTACATAGTATGTAAATATGTATATGTGTATATGTATAAAAAAGTTATATTTACGACATATTTTAAGGAATTATAATGCATGGCACATAAACATAAAAAATAATTTTACTATCACAATTTATTATACGCAATTTTTGTTTTTTTTTTGTAAATTTATGACTAGTGCAAAAAATTTATAAACACTCAAGTTCTGACTATCAATTATTAATTTTATTATTTCAATAGAATATACATATTCATTATCATCAACGTATCAGCTTGTTGTCGTCCACTGCTGAACATAGGTCGCCCCCATTGATTTCCAGTGGGGACAATTGCTAGCGGCCTGCATCTACTGATTCCCTGCAACCTTTATGAGGTTGTTGATCCATTTTTATCCAGAAAATAATAATAGCCTTTATTTCGGACATCATACATAATTTTATCTTAACACTAATTTATTCTTAACCTATGCAACAATAACCTTGTCTGTATGCCACTTATTGGCAAAGGCCTCCAACTTTCTCCATTCCTCTCTATCACTAACTAGTCTGGTCCATGTGCTTCCTGCAATGGCTTTAATGTGATCCACCCACCTTTTAAGGGGTCTACCTCTTTGCCTTTTCTTATGACTTGGGAACCAGTTCATTATCATTTATGAACATTTGTCCTTTCCTCTTATTTTTTCCCACTTTAGTTTTATCTAGGATATAAAAATGAATAAATAACCATAGTACTTAAAAAAACAGAATAGATTTTAATAAAATTAATTTTATTTACAGATGACACACAAAGTATTTGTGTACGGCACACTGAAGCGTAATGAACCGAACCACCATTGGTTAACGGACAAGAGCAATGGAAATAGTAAATTCTTAGGAATAGGAACCACTAAATCGAAGTATCCGTTAATTATAGCAACAAGATATAATATTCCATTCCTGTTATATAAGCCAGGGGATGGACATCATGTTGAAGGTAACGACATATATACAGGGTTATTTTTAAAACATTAACAATCTTTCAGGGGGTGAAAGTACTGATGATTATAACCTACTTTTACTATCGGACCAACCCTGAAATCTGAACATTAATACTGAACATTTGATTTTTTTAATGTTTTAAAAATAACCGTGTAGACTTAGAGCCGATCCGCACTACGTCCGAAAATATAGAAATCGAATGACGGATCTGGGATCTAGTGCGTAAATTACCATAGAAACAGTTCTATGGCTACTATGGACCATATTTTCACGGGTTCAGATCGGACGTAGTGCGAAACCGCTCTTAGCCTTTTTGTAGGGAATATTATCCCTGATCCCCCCTTTTTTCCAAGGAGATATGTATTACACCTCCCCTAAACCTGTCAAGGGATGCGTAGTATCTCCACAATGGCAGGTTATATGCTTACAAACTTTACCTCTTTATAATATTACAAGCTGCGCCCCGCGATTTTACCCCCGTTACTCTGCTCCAGTGGGTCGGAGCGTGATGTGTTGTTGCCTATATGTTAATCTAGTTTGTAAAGTATCCGCAAGCCAACTTTGAGCCAAATCCCTCTTTGTGTGTTGAGTTAGTTAGTAAAGTTTCTGTGTGTTAAGTTAGTTAGTTAAGTTTTTGTGTGTAAGATCAAAACACATTCATACATCCATACTCAAAAACTTTCACGTTTGTTAATCATGTACTATCACAGTGCTAAAGTTATTAAATGAATTATTAATTATAAATAATCGTAAATTAGCTACACCACATCAATTTACCCATGTCTATGGGACTCTTGCCTTAAGCTGACGGTAGTCCAGGATAACCTACCAATTTAATGGTGAAAGAATTTTTTATTTGATATTGATAAACTAAAAAAAAACAAAATTTTCCCTATTAACATCCTAATTTACAATTTTTTTGCGAAAGTAGTTCTGTCTGTATATCTTTTAAACGCCTAAAATGAACCAATAAATATGAATAATGTGTGTGTTAATAGTTTTATCACTATTTACACTTGTTTTCATTCAATATTGTTCTAGTATATTTTAGTGGTACCTAAACGCCTATTTTGTATACCCACTATATTATCTTATCATAACAACAAATGCAGATAGCAATAAATGATTATAGTATAAATTTTGCCTCCTATACGACAGGCATCCTGTATGTTGTTATCAAGTTTCAACCACAGTTGGATGTGGTCACAGCCAACAAAGTTTGAAATCATTTTGGCACACTTTTATTATTATTTAACAATAACTTGTTATTAAACTGTAGATTTCGATTTCTCCATACTTATACTTACTACAACCTCCCCCCCCCCACTTTTTTATCCATGGAATTTTAAAATAATTTTCTTGTCAGATGCCTATGTATGTTAATATTGAGATACACAATCCAAGTTTGAGGTCTCTAGACAAGTCTTAAGTCTAGGCCTATAGATATCAGATGTGTCCCACTATACAGGCCATGCTTCCCCCCGTTTTTCTCCCGAACCTTAGTTTGTAGAGAACCTTCCTTCCCTCGTAGACCCAGAGGGAGGCCAGGAGGGGGTAAAGTAGAACGAAAGTTAAAAAATACTCCCCTAAAAACTGAAAGTCTTAATGTAAAGTAGGAACGGTTGGTAGTGTTGCTCCACAGAAAATGAAGATCTATTTTGCCGGCCGAGGTGGTATGCCCAACGACCATTTGTTGATATTCAGAACTTGTATATGTTCGAATTGGCTTGCGAACTTGTATTGCGCGATACAGGTTAGTTGGGATGCTAGGCACTAGATGGCGCTGCTCATCTTCTTGTAGTTTGTACGTCGGCTACTGTAGATGTCGCTACAGTACTTTTCATCATTTCAGGAGAAGTATATGAAGTGGATGACCTGATGCTATCCAAGTTAGACATATTGGAAGATCATCCGAACTACTATGAGAGAGAGATTGATGATATTGTTATGGTGAATGGGTAAGTACAAATGTAAATACTAAATACCCAAATGCTGAATAATTTTCGCCTTCCGACCCTTAGTTTGCAAAGATCCTTCCTATGACCTCGTAGATCCGAAGTCCGAGAGACCCACTTACTATAAGATAGAGCGGTAGTTGCACAAAACTCACCTTAAAAAATACAGAGCGACCGCGACCGCTGTCAGCCTAGGTCCAAGTCCCTCAGAATGCCATCTTGCGCTGGTTACTTATTCTGGACTGGCTCGCTAGTATATTTGCTATGGTGAAATAGCAATAGCCTTGTGGCTAAGTGGAAAACTCCCTTAAACAACTAAAAGTCATAATCTCTCAATCCTTCTGCCAGCAACCGCCTTGAGCCGTACAATTGTCGAGTACCATACTCGTACATTTGCGTAAGCGATGTTATGCTAGCGATCTCTCCGCAGTAGTGGCACTGTCTTGGCCCTCAGCAGACCCTAGAAGACCTTTGATATGATTATTTTCCGGCTTGGAAATCGAATCGACAATCACAGAGCTTTAAGGCGTGACTTCCGCAGAGGTAATATAATATTTTTCTATACTTTCCAGACAAGACCAACAAAAGACTGAAGAAGTGAAATGCTGGGTATACTTCCTCAAGAAGTTCAAGCCGGACTTATTACAAAGGCCTACTATGAGCACCTACTCCTCGGCTGGAGACCACGGCCTGGTGTATATGGAAAGGTCTAAGAGAGATCCCAGTTACAATCATACTGTTGAAGTTTTAAAAACATGATGGAGATATAAATCATGGGTATGGGCGTATCTAATGCGTGCAACTCTAGAATCAGTGGCGTAGCGATCAAGGGTTCTGGGGCAAAAAAAAACTAAACTAAAAACTAATAATGTTTTGGGCCCTCCCCAGGCAAGTGGGCCCCAGTGGGTGTCTAGAATTATGACCATAACTACTTTTCTCATACAATCTGTGTTGCTCCCCCGAAACGAATGCTCCTTTTTGTGCCCCCAAGAGGCTAATCACGTAACGATATTACTATGACTATGACAAAAATGTATTCGCTACTCGGCGTTTACTACGCATGCAAAAAATATTTTAAATATGTCAATTTATTATGTTCCTGGCTGGTTACGCTCTTGAACATGGAATAATTATTGATACTGCTTTTTGAGATAATTTGTTATTCGATTTTCATAAAAAAAATGAAAAATTGGACCTACAAAGGTTTTAAATTATTTAAATTATAACTTTAATTACAAAAATAATGAAACGTGTCTTATTAATTGTTTTATTAATTATAGCTAATAAAAGTATTTTAATTTGTAAATAAAAGAGTCTATCAATAGGTACCTACCAAACTTTTATATTTTCTTTTTTTTTCAGCCGTAATGAGTCTACCATAGACGACTTGGATGACGTCGTCGAAAAAAAATAAAAAAAATGTTATAATTAAATAGGTAGATAAATAAAGAACATAATTCATGTATAAGTAATTAAGTATACTGAAATAATTTTATAACACAATTCCTATTTCATACAACTAAGATTAGCATATAAAAATTGTATAAATATGTATTTGGCACAAATATATTGTTATGTTATATTATGTTGGTTTATTTTATTGCATCCTACCTGTTATAGATAGTCTCCGGCCCGCGTACTATCTAATTATCATACCCGTCTTCCGCCTATTAGGCATGTTCCCAGTACCCCCGCGGTACATAGGAGCCGGTCTATAAATGATGGATGGAATACTGATTAAATAGTTTAAAATATACCTACATTTTACATAAAAAACTGAATGATTAAAGTGAAATGTATTAAATCTTGGATTCGGGCGTTTGGCACAAAGGATCATAGGCCAATCAGGCTTCCGAGACGCGAAGTATAGTCCTCGCGATTTGTTAAAACGTTACAAGATTCTAGGCTCAAGAGGTCAACAAAGTCAGCGCTTATTATAAGAAAATATGACAATACATTTGTAGTCTATGGAACATGTGCGCGAAATAGAGGTTATGTTTTGTGATCGCAAAATGTCTTTTTGAAAATTAATTAAATAAATACAAAATTTGTGGCTTACATTATGGATTTTGCGAGAAAACAACTGGAAAAATATGGCTGGACCGATGGTAAACATCAATATGTTTCTAACTTAAGATTTCGAATATTTTTTTAAAAAAATCTTTGTAAATAAATTCACGTTAAATGTTTTAGCTTTTAGATTCCGTGATTTTGTGACTTCTACTGAAATTAGAAAATATTCAATGAATATGTGAACACAGTACTTTTGAAATATTCCGTGGAAAGCTTGATGTATCTTTTATATTCCTTATCTATTCACGGCATATTATAGTTATGCGTAGTAGATGAAATCAATTCATCTATATAAAGCTGAAGAATTTGTTTGTTTGAAAGCACTAATCTATGGAACTGCTAATCCAATTTTAAAAATTCTTTCAATATCTATTACATAGACTATATTTAATTATGACGTTCCTCCGGCGCGCGGAAGCTAGTAATTTGTAACCACTGTGGCACTAGTGGATTTCATCTTCGCTTACTGCTAACAGAAAATTTAATGTTAATAAAAGTATATTTGCCACATAATAATTCAAAGAACTTACTGGATTGTTTAGGCAAAGGACTGGGTAAAAACGAGAATGGTATATCAGAGGCTCTGAAGCCTAAAATCAAGAGGAGTGTGACAGGAATCGGACATGATCCCGCAGCGGAGTTCAATGAGCACTGGTGGACTGCACTGTATGATAAAGCAGCAGGCAACGTTGAGGTGATGTACAGTTTTTAATTTGTTAATATCAAAGTCAATATAAATATACAAAACATAATGTTCGTAACTTGGTATTTAATAAACAATGTATATCTATACTATAATATAAAGCTGAAGAATGTGTTTGTTTGCTTGAAAGCACAAATCTCAAGAACTACTGGTCTTATTAGGAAGCGGCCGTAGCCCAATGGCAAGAGCATCGGACTTGTAATCTTGAGGTTGCGGTTCAAACCCCACCCATTGCACTACCAAAGTTAACCTACTTGTAAAACAAGCATTCTAGCTTAGCACGAGGGGTTAACGAGAATACTAGTACTGCATAAACAATGCTAGTAATCTTTTTTTTTTAAAAAAATACAAAAAATTGTTCAGTGTTAAATAGACCATTTATTGAGGAAGGCTAAAGGCTATATTTAATTATGAAAGTTCCTACAGGAACTTGGAAAAAAGGATTGCAGAAAATTTTCATTCTTTTTTCTTAGTTCACCATTTTTTTTTATTGAAAGAGAACTTAGGACTTTACAAACACTCTATTTATGGACACAAAGCACACTCAGACCGAGTACAACTAACTGTGGTTCATACAATTAATAGTCCCAGATGAGGATTGTATCAAAAACACCAGTTTGCAGAAGCATTGTCCTTTTCATATTATAATAATAATAACAACAAATTCTTTAGTGACATAAACATTTTTACAAAAGTAGTGAGGCCCTGACTCCTGAGCTAGGTATATTACCTGTGTTACAGGAGCCAGTTTCTGCTCCCAGTAATTATAACTAGGGACCCGTCAGGGCTTCGCACGGGTGCAATGCTGATGTATTATACATATAAACCATCCTCTTGCATCACTCTATCTAATAAAAAATGGCATCAACATCCGTTGCATAGTTTTAAAGATCTAAGCATAAATGGGGATGGACAGACAGCGGGAAGTGACTTTGTTTTATACTATGTAGTGATTTCAATATCCTTTTAACATTTGCAGGTTGAAGAAAAGAATGGTAAAACAAAAAAGATAAAGACAAAAGATGATAAAGGTGTTGTGATCACCACAAGCACTTGGAAACTGAAGCAGAAACCTAAAGAGGTGGAAAATGAGGAGCAGTATTCAGATTTCTTTGTGAGGACTGCGGTGCTTACTGGAGCTGGGAATAAGGTAACAGCTATTTTGTTATTTATAAATTTGATAAGTTTTTTTTTCTTTGGGAGGATGGATATTTTTAATTAAACATTTTTGTGAAGGAAAAGCCTTCTAGTGATTACATGAAGCCAAAATAGGTGCTGCCAACCATTCCATAATTGAAACCGACCATCATCTACAAATTGACGCTATTACAATGGTAGACTCTGGGCCCTGACCTTGGCAAGTCAGGATACCATATAGACATCAAAATCTTTTTAAATACGGCTTTAATGATGTGTCCTTTTTAAGGGTTCCTTAGTCCACTAGGTACAATAATAGTTTCGTCATGTCCGTCCATCCGGGCTCGTACTCCGCCGTTACTGCACCAATTATCACAAAACTTGGTGGAGAGAAGTGTATTGAAGATCCAAAAACTTGGTTTTTAAAAATTGGAAATGTATTTTTATTTCACTTACAACGAAAAGTGAGTTAAAAAATATAAATTGATTAACGCCATTGTCAGTGGCGTAGCTACCAAGGGGCCAGGCGGGGCAGTGCCCCGGGGCCCTCAAGCTCAGGGGGCCCTCGAATCCTTACCAGAAAATCTCAATCGAACTCAACTTTTGAAAATTTCTGCCATTTTCAAAATAAATATGACAGGTGGCAACTCGAGTTTAATCATGGCAAATCAGTTGTGAGAAATTCCAAAGTGGTAAAAAGAGAATTCCCCTAAATTATTTGTGTGGGTTGACAGTGTTATTAACTTTTTCATAAATTTGTCGGATATCAATATCTGCATATTATTATTTACGATTTCTACTTAACTTTATTGTTGAATGTGATTATAAGGCGATAATTATGTTTGTTATATCAGTAGAATTAGAAATGTACTAAATATTTTTTTTTTCATCCATTGATTATTTATTAACATACAAGTTAACGTTTTCATAGACAGGGTTTCTTTTAAATTGGCCAATAGATACCTAAATCCGTAAGAGATACCTACAAAAAAAAATGTTATGAGACTTTAGCTCTGTCTTGATGTTAAAAAAAATTAGACGTATTTATTTTTTGGTCAGGTGTGACTTGTCAGAAAATTCTAAAAACACACAGGATTACTTGCATAATATATTATATTTATTTTTAGGCATGAATAGAATTAATTCTTGTTCAATTAAATAATAGTTATTGATTTTAATAAAAAAATATCAAGTATCAAGATGATAGGTTGGTACCACAGCGGGTGGCCATATAAAAGCACAGTGGCGACCCCCGGATTTTCTACTCTTTTTTGCCAATCTATACGTGATGTTTTTTTGTCATTTTTAAACCGTCAAATGTGGTAACACTGGCGGTGATAAAATAACCGTAATATTATATTTTTTGTAAATATCTTGCATCGGCGATAGGTTAAATAACTGTAAGCTGGTGCAACGTATCTATGAACAAATAAATATATAATAAACCCTTGAATCTTTTCTATTTCGTTTTATTGCCCAATACCTAAACTAAGTATTAAAATAATTGTAATTTATGTTGTTAGTTTTTAATAGTTTTATTACCTGCCCATGCACGAAAAAGAGCTGATGATAAAGTTGCTTAGCTTTTTTTAAGTATTTGTATATTTAATGATTTTACTTCAAAAAACCTTACCAGTTTTGATAGCAGTGGGCCCCATTTTTTTATTTGCCCCAGGGCCCTTGGTTACCTAGCTACGCCACTGGCCATTGTGTAGGGCATCATTGGAAAGGTCTCTTGCAATGCAACAAAAACTGCATTGGAACTATGTAGATCACACCCTTTCATGAGCGCGCCCGACACGCTCTTGGCCGGTTTTTTTTACTACCACCAGTTCTGGACATGGCAACTCTGAGAAGAACTAGCAAGAAACTCAGAGGAATCCTTTTTTAAATAAATGGTTTTGATACAATTGTTATTGATGAAGCAGTATTGTTTCAGAGTAACTCACTCCCAAGCAGTTTTCTCATTAAATTTGATGTGTGTGATTTAATAAAATAATTTCATATTATGTTTCCTATTTATTGATTTAGGTGGAGAAAGTAAGGGAATCAGAGTCAGAGGACGAAGAGAGCGAAGGAAACAAAGATGTGTTTAAGATGACAGATGAAGAATTGTTTGCAGCCTGTGAAGGGAGGACGGCTCATAAGTGAGTATTATTTATCACAAGGCTTTTGCTACTTCACCTTAGATGGCATAAAGGCGAGCAGAGTTCCAGCCATATTAAATGGTTTATGGTGATCAGATATTTTTGGGGGCAGCTGACAATAGATAGATTAACTCTTTATTGTACACTAGCTTTATATCTATCTATATATATAAAAGAAAGTCGTGTTAGTTACACTATTTATAACTCAAGAACGGCTGAACCGATTTGGCTGAAAATTGGTAGGGAGGTAGCTAAGAACTGAGAGAAGGACATAGGATACTTTAGGGTAGGGGTAGGGTAGGGTAGAGGTAGGGGTAGGGTAGGGGTATTTTAGGGGTAGGGTAGGGGTAGAGTAGGGGTAGGGTAGGGTAGATTTAGGACACCGCGGAGATTTTGAGGCGGTACGAAGTTTGCCGGGCTAGCTAGTATTAGTATATATATTAGACCCTGGGCTACGAAGACCCTCAAATATAACGCCCAACACATCAACAATTTGGCTCAACTGCTAGCATAGTGGAGACAGCAGCTAATTTTAGTTGAATTTGGTACGAACAATGGATTGCTATGTGTTTGTCAGATAATAGGTGTCTGCCGGATTTAAATTTATGAAGACCGTGACTCAGACACGTGATGTGCAGCGTTGCCAGATTTTAATAGGGGTAAAGTGGGATTTTGTATTTTTCTTAGGCGAAAAAGCGGGATTCTTTCATCGAAAGCGGGACATAGTAATAAAAGGATGTTATCAGAAGTTTTGAAATACTTATCTTATTACTTGCAATTAGAGTTATGTTTACATGACAATTTATATAAAAAAAATACCCACAATGAATGCAATTTTTTTTTTTTTCTTTTCCAAATGCATTTACGCATTCCCACCGCCGCGCCGCTTCGCGCGCTGGCGGTGGGATATGTGGGACTCGCCCTCTCCATAGCGTGATATGCTAAACTCAAACCACGAGGAGAGGACCCTACACCACTAAAACCTCCCGGACACTCCATCGATCCGCCGTTGGCGGGGGCCGGGTACGCATGAGCAATCCGGCCCGCAATTAATGTATCCTAATGAGTATATTACTAATTTAACAATAACTGTCTGTTTTAAATTCATATAAGTAGCCATAATGGTCAAATTAAGCCAGAAAAGCGGGACTGAGCCCGTCCCGCGCGGGACATTTAATTTTGATATAAAAATCGGGACGTCTGGCAACGCTGGTGATAGTTTGATGAATCTACTCAGTGAGAAGTGTATTAATAATTGTATTTTTATTTTTTTCAGAGGTGCTCGTCATGGTCTCAAAGCCACCGGTAAGCTAGCAAGGATAGCTCAACAGGAAGCCATGTTACTTCATGAATCAAGATTCAGTGGATATTCACACGCTAAGAAATTAAAGAATGAAGCAATAGAAGATATGAATTTAAATAGCGATTCTGATTCTAAAGAACATAAAAAGAAGAAGAAAAAACGAAAACGATGCAATAGTAACGATAAATCGATTGATTCTATTCAAATCGATACTAAGGTGGCTGGAACTGAAAATTCTTTGCCTCATAACGAAATGACACTTGATGAAAATGTTGCCAGTGTGATAAATGAAGAGAAAATTTGTAGAAAATTGAAAAAATCTAAGAGAAAAGAAGTTGTAAATATGGAAATTATTGAAGAAGAAAGTTGTAGTAGCTCTGTAACTGCTAAGAAAAAGAAGCGAAAAGATAAAGATGTAGAAGTAGAAGAAATGGATGTAAATAGTAGTGATGTAGAGATTAAAAATAGCAGAAAGAAAAAGAAGAAAACTAAAACTGATGACTTATGATAATTTGTTACCCTCTTTTTTAAATATGAAATAAATAATTTATGTATTATTTATTATAGTATTTTATTACGTATACATTCATATCGTCAGCCCTTTCTCCCGTAGGGGTAGGTAAAGACAAAGTAATGCCGCTCGTCTCGATCCTGGTACAGATAGTATTTTATGTTGCTTATTATTTGTAAATGGCTTGATTACTAGATCATCTCAAGTAAAAATTATTAATAAACTTTAGAAATCCAATCTCTACAATAGGTAGAATAAATAAAATTGTACAAAACGAAATCATTATAAAAAAATCTGGAATTGTTAATTTATACGAACGATTACTTTACGTTGTATTGCGATCACCACTTTATGCTGTATTGCAATCACAAAACTATTATAAAAGCCAGATATTTAGTATTAGAAGTTTTCATAAAAAAATACTAACGATTTTCAGAGATAAACCGAGTGCACAATAAACTTATATGCACTTTACCGAAGATAGTACAGTTAAAATAATTATATAGCAACACTATGAATCTCATTAGGCTCAAAAGATCATATAGTGTTTAAGACCAAGACATTAAAAAACTAACTGTCATTTTAACATTAACAAATCTGTCAGTTGTCAATATTTTCGACAAAACGAAAGCGTAATTTCATTGAAAAATGTCTTTACAAAAGATATTAGCCCTTGACAAAGTCGCTAATTTCTTCAACATTATCCGCCAAAATGGTGGTATTAGAGCTTCTTTGTTTAAACTGTACAGGTAAAGTGAAAATAAATATATTATGTAATTTATATATAGGTTATATTTTTCACAGATTTTTGGTTGTAGAATATTGTTATGTGCCTTAATATTTCCAATAGACACAATACATTTATATGTAGGATGTATAAAATATAGCAATTTCACTCTTATTGTATTATATTCAACATAAATATAATAGTCCTAACATAACTCAACACAACTAAAAATAACATCTAAATCTAATATTTACTGAACAAAGACACTAAGTAAGTAACAAAAATAGGTTTATCTCCTCTATTTGTGAATTTATGCGCTTAATTATCTTAAAACAATTAATAACGCTTTCTTGCTGAGAAGCTTAATAAAACGATGTATGACTACATTGAGTTTTATTAAGCTAATACAGTAGAATCCGTTTAGTACGACTTCACATAGAACAACCGTTTTTAGCGAAGCAAGTAGGTATAGGTTTATGTTTGGTTTTACCAAGAGCTACTACCTATATAAATACTTTGTAATATCCTACAATTTGCTTCTTGTTAGTTAAGTATCTAGTTTAATTCATAGATTAAGAATAATTGTGTAACATTGTGATTCTGACAAGTACAACTGTATGTAAATACCTAAGCGCTGAATAAATTCATTATTTCATTATGAAGTTTCATCCATTTATAACGAGAAATTCTACACAAAATTGACCTGTTACAATGACAATGGAACTTTATTTATAAATACCCATATAATTTAATTTAAAAATACAAAATATAGATATTAATTGCGCTAAAAATGTGTCTATATGCTGTATATAGACAGCATATAGATAGCATATTTTTAAATTAGATTCACATGGATTTCCCCAAAGTGATGCCTGATTCTAGTAATTATCATATACAATTTATTAACATTTCCAGACAAGATGAACTAAAAGCCGGCACTCTAGTTGGTGAAGACAAATATGGCAACAAATACTTTGAAAATCCACGTTACTTCTACGGCAGGAACCGTTGGATTGAGTACTCGGACCATTATCACATGAACTATGACGGCAGTCAGGTAACTCTATCTCATTGTAACATCAATATTATTTTTCTAGTAATTTGTATAATACAGCGAGGCTACTTCAGTAATTGATATTCACTAATTGATACATGGCACTTCCCAATTGAAACTTGGACACCATTCAGTGTCTAAGGCCCTGATAATGGGCGCACCACAAGGCTCAGTTATTTCACCCTATATCTTGAATGTGAGCTTTGACGAATTTTTAATCTTACTGCTACCTGAAGGCTTTCATTAACAGGCTACGCCGATGACGTCCTCTTATAAATAGTATCTTACTCGAAAACCGGTGTAGAAAACTTAGCTAGGAATGTCATGTCTGAAATTAATTTCTGAATTGGACGAGGGAAATCGTCTTAACTTTGCTCCCCAAAAAACTTTCAAACAATAACTTAAAGGCAGCCTGAAAACACCACCAAGTATTAAATTTAACGGTATCTCAATTAAAAGAAAGGATTCGGTCTGTTAGCTAGCTAAACGTAACTTCTTTGCCTTGACTAGAATATCAACCGCTATGTGGGGTCTCACTTTTAAAACCCTAAAACAGATCTATGTAGCTACATATCTAGGTTGTATTTGTTTCGGCTCGCCAATATGGGCCGACCGGGCTGTTATCGGCGCTGTTCGAAGAAAATTACTCCAAAGTCAGCGCCTAGCTTTAATATTCTTAACTAAAGCATGCAGGACGGTTAGTACTGAAGCTCTTCCTGTGTTCGTGGGCGTTTTTCCGGTTGAACTTGAAGCTCAAAGACGCGCGGCTATGTATTATTCTACGAAGGACTACATTAACCTAGAATTTTTACCACCGCAAGACCAAATTCAAATCTCAAGATTATTTAAACCATTATCCGATGCATTCAATGATATTGTTGATGAGTGGCAGTGTAGGTAGGACGTCATCACCAAGGGACGACATCTTTAACCAATTCTTTCCATCTGGTGAAGATGCAAAAGCCTCAAGGCTGACTAAAGAAATGTCCGTCCATGGTGTAGTTAAAAATATTTTTATTTTAAGTTCAAGTAGGTTTTCAAATTAAATTATTATATATTTTTAATAAACTATTTATATTTTAGGTTCCCGCTGAATGGTACGGTTGGCTCCACTACAAGACTGACCTTCCACCACACCAGGTAAACTTAATGTTTTATTATTAAAACTCACTTAGAATTCCTTTAAAAACAGACTTGACAAATACTTCAAATCACTAGAAACACACGCATCAGCTTATTAAGCTACTAATGGTTACTATTTAATAATAATAATAATAAAATAATATTGTTTACATTGAGTCTCGTAAGTCGTGAGTTAGAACCCCGACCCTTAGTTGCCCACAAATGCCCTCGTAAAGTAGAGCGACAGTTGCACAAAACATATAAAAGTCATAATCCCTCGAATCTTTTGGTGATGATGAGTTGGTGATGACCAACGACCAAGCCACAGGGGGCGCCCTCTTGCGCAGGTTGCTTAGTTTGTAGTTTTGAAACCATTACCAACCACAGTAATGCTGGAGCTCTACTCGCTATTACGCCTGGTGAAGCAGCAAAAGCCTCGTGGCTATCTACGTCTGTCCGTCCGAATAAAAAAGAAAAGGTTCGAACTCGGAACGGACAAAAACTGTACTGCGGTGAAGCCCTGCCCAGCATGGTGACTATCGCCAAATCCTACTCCATGGGAGGAGTCCCATGTTCAGCAGTGAATGTTATACGGGCTGATGATGGTTATAAACCATTGTACCACAAATTATTTACTGTACTTAGAGCAACATAGCGGTACGGGTTGCGGTTAGTCTTTATTTCTTTTATAACATCAACAGGACCCCAGCAGGCCCAACTACAAATGGATGTTAGACGCCACGGAAAACCTGTCTGGTACAACCGGACAATACGTCCCCTACACTACCACAAGACCCAAGGTGGAGGCCTGGGAACCTCCGCGCAAGAGCACAGTTTAGCTAACAACATCTAACATAAGGATTGCCATGTAACAAATAGTTAACATCCCTTACTGGACTTGGGAAATTTTCCCCAGATTTGAACAATGAGTCCGAATTTTTTAAATTGGCAACCCTAACTTTAAAACGGTTTCAGTCGTTGGGGTGTCACTTTTAGTTTTTGGAATATAGAACTATATTTTGATTTGAATTTTTTGACCATCAGTATCGTGTTTATGTCCATATTAGTTATCTTAAATAGGACATTTATATTTTTATTAATGGCACCCTAATGACTTGACATCGACTTGTAAGAACAACCCTGTCATGTAAATGTAATTTATGATTTAGTTTTAAGTAGAAAATGGAATAAATCATATTGAACGCATTGTTACTAGTTGTTTTTTTTTTGTATAAACTGCTGGATAACTACCTTATGATGCCCTCGTAGACCCAAAGTCCGAGAGGCCCGCAAACTGTAAGTACAGACAGTTGTATAAAACTACCCTAAATAGTCATAATCCCTCAATCTCATCGCCAGCGACCGCCCCGAGCCGAGGTCCAGGCCACAGGTGGTCTTGAGCAGCCGCGATGTCGTAAAAAGTAGAGCAATAGTTGCACAAAATTCCCCTAAAAATCTAAAGTCAAAATTCCTCAATCCCGCTGCCAATGACCCTCAGCCGAAGTCCAAGTCTCACAATCTTGCGCAGGTTGCTTGGTTTGTAGTTTTAAACCATTTATTTAGGCTGGAACTCTGCTGGCCTTGGCCCGGTCAAGTAGATACTTTCATCTGAAAAAAGTTTGCTAAGCTGTCAATATAAAGGCAAAAATTGACAATATTAAATTTAAAAAAACAAGTCTAAAGTAAGTAAATACCTTGTGGGCCTAGTCTCCAGTCGTTTAAGCCCTGGACCCATCATGACTACCGCCATGGTAAAATATATGACTACCTTCCATGTCTCAGAAAGCCGTTGGTCCCTATTAGCATAATATCATCTCTGATAATCGTATACTAGGTAACGGGCAGCAGCGTTTTACTGTATATAATGCGGCAGTCACCCGCGTGCTAGGTGTGGTGACCACACTCGAGAGATGTCCTTGTTCAGAAGTGGTAATGATTTAATAACTGATCCCGCATTACACCTGTTACTGTCACTGTGGAAGTGGAAGTTGATTGTTAACAGTCGGCCTGATGATAAATTGAATGAGGTATCTTGCTAAGGTTGTACGGACAACGGCAGGGATAGCGGGTGATGGGGTCGGAACTCGGCGTTCGCATCGTTTACAGGTATTCCTTCGACGATTGCTCAAGCCCAAGCCAGTAGGTAGGCGTAGGAAGACACGTAAATTGGTCCAGAGTACGACGATAGTAGTTCGTCGTATTTTGGACAAAGTTAGGTGTCTTCTTACGCTGACGTATTCCTTCGACGAAGTACGAACGCTCAAGCCCAAGCCAGTATGTCAGTTAGTCGTAGGTAACTTTGTTCAAAATACAACGAACTACTATCTTTTAAACTCTTTTGTATGGTTCCTTCTTCGGTTGCCTGGAAGAGATCACATTTTGTGATAAGGCCGCCAATTGTACCTACCTAATTTTAAGTTTAGTTTTAAGTCCTTTTCTGTATTTTTTTCTTTGTGATGTTGTACAATAGTTTATCTATCTATCTATCTACTATCGCCGTATTTTACAAAAACCATCTTCTTCAAAATGCAGGTCATCATTCCACAATCCCCGCGCCAGTGACCGTCCTAAACCGATGTATGGTATGGTAGGAACTAGTAGGAAGCCATATAGGTGGCGCCATCTTGCAGAGATTAATTAATATGTATTTTTTAAATTATTTTATAGGCTCGAGCCCTGCTAGTTTTTATGCACAGTGAAGTATAATATGTCCATCCGAAAAAAAAAACAGGAACTTAGTAGCCCCTTTCTTGGCTTATCTTAGCGGGGGTAACTACCTCCAAGTAAGGTGCTTGGCTTGGGTACTAATCCTTAAAATAAATATGGATTTAAAAGCTTGTATGTTTATTTTCAACTTGTGTGTGTATCATAAAGTAAGAAAGAACCAATCCTATAAAAATAATTGAATCTACATAATTTGCGAATTTGCAAGCATTATTAGCTTACCAATTACCATATTTAGTAATGTTTTTAGCATATAATTTTAATATATTTTCCAACTTATTTCGCGCCAAACGATGACAGATAGAAGTTTTTTTTTTAATTTTTTTTCTTTGACAAGCTTGCAAACGGTGTGATAGCGTTTCGGTACGGTTAATTTCGTTTCATATAACCTCTTATTATTTCTGCTTGGGAACCTGTTTTGCCGCCACGGGTCCTACACAGTGATTGTCAAAGTTGTTTGAGGTCCGATTCATTTATATCGTATTTATATTTATGCAGCAGGTAGGTAGTGTGGATGCTATACCTAACTAAATAAAATGGTAGCAAAATAAATAAACGTTCATATTTAAAGTCGCAACCTATGAGTAGAATTATATCCAATATGAGTAATAATATTATAAACGCTAAAGTTTGTAAGGATCCTCACAAACTTTCGCGTTTGATATTTGTTTGTTATTCTTTCACGCAATCATTTCTGAACAGATTTGGCTGAATGTTTGTACCGTGATAACTTTTACGCTGGATTAACATTATGGACTACAAAACATGATGCTCCGACCCATTGGAGCAGAGTAAGACGGGTATAACCACGGGTAGCAGCTAGTGTTATAATTATACGCAAACGTTAGTAATTAGTATGGATGTATCCATGTTGCTTACTTTTTCATGCAACAACTATTGTAGCGATCTTGTTGATATTTTGCACCAGCATATCTATCATAAATAATTAATTATTTATTTATTTTCAAACATGGTTGCAAGGCATAGATGTGTTTCTTATAAATGATGGTTCTCCATATTTCACCGTCACATAGGTATGCAAAATAGTATTTTAAGGCGACATCATTGAATACACTAAGATTTAAACAAAAAAACTACAGGTAAGTAAAACCCTTATCAAATTCAAAATATTACATAACAGTGTCTATAAAAACATAATAGGATAAAAATAAAATCAATTAATGTCAATAAAATTTACAAATTAAAAAAAAAAGTAAATTAAAACAAGTCAACAATAGAGTAATTCATCTCTCTATCTAAGCTGTATTAAAAAAAAGATAAAACGTCACGCTTTGATCTACTAGAAAACGCGGGTAAAACCGTGGTGCGCTGCTAGATATATAACAACGTTTTCCATTACACATTCACAACAATATTTAAGAAACCTATTCTTATAACTATTAGTTTTCTTCGCTAATCTACCGATGGCCTACATACACAGACTACTGTCTGTGATTGACGGCTGCAATTTGTCTGGGAGCTACAGAATGTGATGCAATATTCTACTAATATATACTTATACGGAATAGTACAGGCTCAAAAATAACAATTGTGTTGTTAAAATAAAGATGTAATACTATTTTTATTTTAACGTTTACCAACATAAGTTACTATATTTAATTTACATACAAAATTTCCAAGTTTAGTTGAACATCGCATATTTATTTAGGTAATTGGATAAAACAATAATAAATTTAATTATGACTAACAAAAAACAATAAAAACAGCAGTTACAAAAAATAGACAAAAGACACAGAAAGAAGAAATAATACAAAAAAATGTATATCAATGTATAGAGGACTAGCTGCGCCCCGCGTTACTCTGCTCCAGTGAGTCGGAGCGAGATTTTTTGTAGTCTAAGTATATGTTAATCGAGCTTATTAACTATCCCCGTGCAAAGTTTCAACCAATCTATTCTGTAGTTTTTGCGTGAAAGTGTAACACACATCCATCCATCCATACTCACAAACTTTCGCGTTTATAATATTAGTAAGGATACCAACTTATAAAATAAAAAGTGTTTTCTATATGTCTGTTTATTCCGACTAGTCTCAGTAACATCCGAACCGATTTTGACTTTCACTGATATAGCTATCTACCAGGTTTTATAAGTATAGTATATTATTTTTTTCTGTATGTTTGTTGGTCCGTGTATTCAGCCTTATTTTGAAAACGATAGTAGGTACCGGTTAAGACGGGACTTTCATTGTTTCAGTATATGAAATCCATATTTCACATGGACGAAGTCGCGGGCAGTCGCTCGTACAGAATACAATGACTTTGAACCTGTGTCCGGGAGCCTCAACACCGGATCATACAACTTACATTATCTTGTAATGCAACGCATTAAAGCTCATTTCGCCATGAATATTTAGCATAGGAATATTAAAAAAAATAAAGTAACGCTTCGTTAATATACTCAAATAAATCGTTATGCTAATTATTTCATTAATGACACATATTGGTTCTTAAGTTAGCGTACCCTTGAGTACTTCTATAGCCTATGACCTTCATCGATAAAAGGGCTATCTAACACTGAAATGTTTTTAATAGTTCCCGAGATTAGCCCGTTCAAACAAACAAACTCTTCAGCTTTATATATTAGTACCTATAGATATAATATTGTCTAACTTTTATTTTTAACTTAAACCTACCTACCACAGCACAGACTCAAAAGTTTGACAAACTTAGTAACGTACCAACTGCCCACAATATATCTACATGCGCAAGTTGAAGCTTTTTAAAAAAACAAACATTCAACTATAAACCTTATTACAACTGCACACATACCAATTTACTTAAACTTACATCGTAACTATGGCCACACTAATGCAATTTAAACCCTTCAATTGATACTAAACCTTATTACAGAGTTTTATGGTCGAAAATTATTTGTAAGGACCAATTAAGCTTGCTATACGGACAAAACTTTTTTTGCCACCACAGGTAAAAATATCTTTAACTCGACTCAAATTCAGTGAAAATAAGACGCAGCGCGGACCGTACGCGTCACAATAAAAATAAAATCATAGTTTTATTCAGTTTTACAAGTTAAAATTAAATGTTTTTAATGGAAATTGTAAAAACAAACGTGATCTTTGTGTCGTAGGCAGTGTAAGTGCAAACGTTGACCCGATGTGTTACGTTCTCAATTTAAAAACTTAAGAATCTTTTTTGTGCTGTGCAAATGCTGTGTTACATTTTTAAAACAGGATTTAGTCATTTAAATAATCCTATGGTGAGTTTTTAAGTTATTTATTTAGGAAATATGTTTGATTATGAAGTTTTATTTGAGCGTGATGAAGGACGGGAAGAACAAAGGGTTTGGTAAACTAGTTTTGAAAGTAAGCGGCATTTTCGTTAGTGAACCGGTAAGGATGTTTTAAGAGATCTTTGCCTGATTTTTTTTTGTTAGCAAAAAAAGTAAGTGGGCGCCTAGATGATGGCGGTTGCCACTACTTTTGATCTGTATAATAGTTTGTCTGAAACGTGTTTTTGATTACGTGTGAGATAAATCTGTTAGATGCTTGTCTATTTTAAACTTAAATGGAGCATAGCAACATTTTGGAGACTTGTCAGTTAGTTACCGTTGAGAATTAAGTCTTTCTCGGTGCCTATTGTTTCTCCAACGTTAAAAGATTATTCTGAATTCTGAGGAAGTAGGTAAGTGGGTATTTAATGCGACTGACTGAAGACTGCACCGATGGTTCAGTGCTTATGGTACCTAATTCTTTCTCAGTTCGATTACCACCTGGAACAATTATTATTTGTGTAAAGTACAGATACTTAGTTTTTTATGACTATGGGTGTAGGGTAGGTACCTAACTATCTTTTTGTATTAGTTAATTGTGTTTTTGTAAAGTTTCCTGCGACATGGATTACTAATTTCCTTAGTGCCTGTATAATAAAATCATTGTTTTAAACTTAATATGTTTTATTTGGAAGCCCAGGTACAAGCCTGGTTAAGCAATTCTGAAACCAGTTTACGAAAAATAACCTGTTCTACATGTACCTACTAACTTCTTATATAAACGGCTTCAGTATTTACAAACAGTTTATGTAATACCTACCTACCTTTAATTATAAAAGGAATAAAACTTAACACGCCTGTTTCCTGTGGTATCATATCCATCCTGGTGTTTACAACCTTTTATAGACATTTTAATTTTTTATAAAAAAAAAATTGTTTGTGCAAAATTTTAACTGAAATGCCATGTCATTCTTCTTGATCGTCTTTCACTCAAAAGAAAAAAAAAACATAAACAATCCTTTCGGATTGTTTGTGTTTTTTTTTAAATCTATTATACCTACCTTCCTATCTTAACATTAAGTAGGTAGGTAACTTAACTAGTGTTTTATTTAATAGGAATTCAGCCCACCCACATCCAATCTTTTTTACCCTCAATAAACCAAACAGTGTGTTTCTCTTTCTGACGGACATTTATGGAGGTACCTACTACTTAGCCACGAGGCTTTTGCTACTTCACCGGGCATGAAGGCTGGCAAAGAACCAACCTTATTATACCAAACAGTAAGTTAGCTATTGTTATGGCCGGTGAAGTAGCAAAAAACCAAAAAATATAGATAGGTGTAAGTAGGTTTAAATTTCCAGTGATTCAGACCCCCTCGCCCTCCCGACCAAACTAAGTTGGCTAAGATTCTTCCGATGCTCTCGTAGACCCGAAGTCAGAGAGGCCCGCGAACAGTTGCACAAAACTCCCCTAAAATCATCGCCAGTGCCCACCCTGAGCTGAGGTCCAAGCGCTCTCTTGCACAGGTTGCTTAGTTTTAAAAACCATTTATTAAAGCTTTAGCTCTGCTCGCCTTTATGCCCGGTGAAGCAGCAAAAGACTCGTGGCTAACAATGTTTGTCCGTCCGAAAAAAAAGTTAACAAAACATACATTTTAATCGCTCTTTTCATAGTATGTATCTACCTATTTATAAAATATATCATTTGTTTCTTTAACTACCTACATTTTATATAGGATTTATTACCCAAACAAGGGCCAATAAAAAGCCACGTGTGACAGGTGGTCGTTGCCTTATTCCTTGTACTCTGACCGATAAATGATCGGTCGGGTCGAAAATAGTGTTGCCAGCTTCAATTAACTTATGTAATTTCGGGAGATTCTAATTTCGGATGGAAATATGTACCTAGTTAACCACGAGACTTTTGCTACTTCATCATCATCATCATCATCAGCCCGTATAACGTCCACTGCTGAACATGGGCCTCCTCCTGAGGGAGGGTCTTTGCCATAGTCACCACGCTTGGCAGGCGGATTGGTGACCGCAGTGTTATGTTGTAATACACAGGGGAAACGCTGCTGCCCGTTCCCTGGTTCGTTTTTTATAGATGATGTTATAACAATCGGGACCAACGGCTTAACGTGCTTTCCGAGGCACGGAGGGTAGTCCCTCAACCAACCAGACCCGGAAAGAAGTCTTAGAATTTACACAAAGATTTCTTGTCTGGTGTGGGAATCGAACCCACGACCTCCGAGATTTAAAGCGAGTCAATTACCGCTACGCTACGAAGGTTGCTACTTCAACAAGCATTAATGTGAGTAGGTACTTAAGTACCAGCTTTAAGAAATTGCGCAAGAGACTGCTCTCATGGGGAACCTCACCTCAGGGCTGTCGAGATCGAAGGTGGAGAAATATATTTTACATTTTTGCCTCTTTAGGGACTAATTACACTTATTCAGCTCAATTCAGCTTATGTCCATAGAAAACGTCAGTTTTGTACGGGATGCGTACGCGTCTGTTCAAAAGTGGCCCTACAAAACTGGCGTTTTCTATGGACATAAGCTGAATTGAGCTGAATAAGTGTTATTAGTCCCTTATTGTTGTATAGTCTCAACTAACCTACTAATATTATATACAGGAATAATCATCATCATCTCCTAAGTCTACTTCCCATTTCTTTAAAGATTGGGAAATGATTTATATTTTTGTAAATAAACGCATAAACTACTGGACGGATTTCGATAATTCTTTCACCATTACAATGCTACATTATCCTTGAGTAACATAGGCTATATTTAATTATGAAATTCCTACGGGTACTAGAGCTACGCGGGTGAAACCGCGCGCGGGAAGTTTATATATACCTACTTATATCTGAAAAAAAAAACTGTCCCTGTCCAAATCCGTACTAATATTATTAGTGTAAATACGTTTGTTACGCTTTCACGCGAAAACTACTTAACCGTACATCTTGAAACATAGTACATAATATTCTTGGACCTAATAAAAGTAAAATAGTGACATTGGCTTCAATGCCGCGGGTAAAAGCAAGTCGTCTATAAATAAAACTCAAACTTTAAAAATCAGAACATAAAATCGTAAATTGTCAAGTCACCGTAGCCGAAGCTGGACGCCCCGCGCGAATGGCACCTGGCATCTAAAGGTCATAAAGGACCCGAGCAGATGTCCCAACCAGTTCTCTGAGTCACGCCCCGCACACTACTACCGAATGAAGCATGGGTTTATGGAGTTTATGTCGTCCACGAGGGGCTCAAAGTAGGTTTCAAAAGAATTATTAAAAAAAAAAATAGAAAGAAAGAAAGAAAAAATGTTTATTGCTTGAACAACAAAGACAGAAAAAGAAGAAGAAGTACACTTAATTGCAATACAGTTACCTTGATAACATCATATGAGATTACAGAACCATACAATAATTTAATTATTCTTGTAGAAAATTAAATTTTCTATAATATTGTTTTGGATACAAATAGCGTAAAACCCGTAGGAAAGTAGATATTTGCAAAAAATGTGCGAAACATGGAATTTTGTGACAGTTGACTTGGCCATCGCATCATGTGTGAATTTTGAGACAAGGATAGAGCGACAGTTGCACAAACCCCTCTAATAAATCTATAAGTCGTAATTCCTCAATTTCATCGCCAGCGACCGTCCTGAGCCGAGGTCCAAGTCGACCCTTGGACGCCCTCTTGCGCAGGTTGCTTGGTTTTTAAATGATTTATTGAGCCTGGAGTACTGCCTTTATGCCCGGTGAAGTAGCAAAAGCCTCATGGTTAATTGCGTACGAGGGTCCGAAAAAAGATTGAGACAAGGTTTGGGATGTTAGAATACAATTTTATTATACGAGTTTTTAGTTGGGTATGTCGAATTCAGAAGTGAATTCCCTTTAATGACTAGTTACTATCATTATCTTTGTTTGTCAAGTACAACTGTCGAAGAATTTGTGGGGAATGTTTTCTGATCTATTTTAAAATCTTGACGAAATGTCCTTCCTCTAACTTCAAATTCTAAGAATCTCTTTAAGTACTTAGTCCTTTTGATCGACTTTTAACATCAAAGTAACAGCATTCTGTTGTTGATATTATTATGGAATACTATATTATTGATAAAATGAAAAATATATTTAGTTTTTATTTATTAAAACCATTCTTCTTGATTAAGTAAGTAGTAACGTAACTTATAAGAACTTCTAACATAAGGAAAATTCCTGAACGGTCTACTTGTATGTTTTTCCGCTAATTTCTTCGAAACTCCACATCCATTATACCTATTCTATTGTTATGTTAGATTCGTACTTTCGCTATCATTCTAAGATATCGATGAAACCAAAAAGCGCGGCTTGAACTCCTGTTCCTCAATAAATGGCCTATCTAACACTAAAATAATTCTTCAAATCGAACCTGTAGTTCCCGAGATACATTTTCGCGTTCAATTTCAAACAAACAAACTCGTCAGCTTCACATTAGTATAGATTAATACCTATGTCTTAATTTAGTAAAGTAGTGTAAAGTCATTCTAAGATTATCTAAAAAAATAAAAATTCCTGTACGGTCTTCTTCTATTTTTTTGCCAATTTCTTTGAAATTTCACATACAAACTCTAGCTGAGAACAAAAAAAAGGTGGTTTGTCATTTGCCATCTCTTTCTTACATATAGGATTTCATATAATATTGATCACATCTAGAAATTAATTAAGAGATCATAAAGAAGAGTAGCACATTATGTCAATGGCCATAGACATCTAATCCTTCATCCCATTTTTACGATACACACAGAAATCGGAGCAATGGCTGCTATAATCCTAAAGTTGAATGCACCCATTAAATAAGTTCATTATCTTTTCAAGCCGTTTTTATTGTTAACCTATTTAATGATCATTTTTGTAGAATTACGGCTGAGCATTCAGTATAATATTAGTATTGTTTCAAAACGGAAGATACTTACTCAAAATGGCGTATCTAACATTAGTTAGCTAAATTAGGATAACTGGAATACCGCGTAAATATTAATATGTACTAATATAAATAACCACCGTAGCGTATCGGTATTTGGCTTGCTTTATGTCTCGGAGGTCGTGGGTTCGATCCCCGCACCGGATAAGAAATCTTTGTGTAAATTCTAAGCTTTCTTTCCGGGTCCGGTTGGTTGAGGGGCTACCCTCCGTGCCTCGGAAAGCACGTTAAGCCGTTGGTCCCGATTGTTATAATATCATCTATAACAAGCGTATATCAGGGAACGAGCGGCAGCGTTTCCCTGTAATTAAAACATAGTACTGCGGTCACCAATCCGCCCGCTAAGCGTGGTGACTATGGCAAAACCCTCCCTCGGGAGGTGGCCCATGTTTACCAGTGGACGTTGTACGGGCTGATGATGATGTTGACGACTAATATAAATCTAAAGAGCTTGTTTGTTTGGTCCGATTTGAAATATCATCTCATTGTTGGATAGCCCATTTATTGAGAAAGGCTATACTTAATTATGAAGTTCCCACGGGAGTGGGAGTTATGCGGGTAATACTGCGCGTGTTAAGCTAGTAGCTAATAAGGTTGAAAATCAAATGTAGCAAAGTGTTTTTTTGCCCTTTACAACATATGTAAAGACGATATTTCTTGACAGATGAAATTACACCTTATTAGCAACTGACACTTACCTACATACGCGGTATTTCTTTCTTTTTTTTCTTAAAAAGATTACTAGCAGAGTTTTGCAGTCTACTAGTATTCTTGTTTACCCCTCGTGTTAAGCTTAAATGCTTGTGTTACGAGTGGGTTCACGTCGTCGGTAGTGCAATGGGAACCACAAGGCGGCGATCACAAGTCCGAAGCCCTAGCTATTGGGCTACCTACGGCCGTTTATAAGTAGTATCACAGAAATGATATCTCATTTTTAAAAAGGATGCATCCTAGAGAATAGTTTGAATAGAGTTTTCACAATTAATAACAAACTTTTTTTTATATATTTGGACACTTGTACACTTTTCTAAAAAGTTTTCGCAACTAGGTGAATTTATGTGTTTGAGTCGGTGTCCTTTTATCAAAGATGGTAGGTAAATTTAAAGAGCTGACCCAAAGAAATGATTGAATCAATCAGTCATGGTGTATTTATTCTTATAGAAACCTTTCTCAACATGCAGGATGTACCTATGGCGAATCCTTTTCAATTTCTATGGTGAATTTGTGTGACAACTACAATAATAGGTGACACTAATAAAATGACATAATGACAGGTGTCATATTAGTACTGTCATAGGATATTGAACTTTATTCTATAACATTCGTTAAGGCTCGCTCGCCTTTTTGCAAAATCCTCGTGGCCAAATAAATAATTTATAAGTGCGTTCGAAAAAAAAAACTATAGTATTATGGTTCTTGGAATTATAGTCTAAGAATTTTGCAGTAAACCTTGTTGAGACTGTATAAAGTTCAAACTTCTTTAACAGTCACTCTGTCGTTGTATTCCTGCATAAAATTGACAATAGGTCAGTGCAGGATGCGCAAAAAAAAAATCGCTTCGGGCCCTTGAGGAAAAAACTAGGTATTTATTTGGAACCACAGGGGTTGTGCTTCATTTCGATCTTCGGCCAAAAAAAACGGTAGGTACCTGCGTTCATTCAAAATTGGGATTTGAGAGGTAGGCGAAAGGAGGTTGGATTCTTTAAAGAATTTTTCTATAAGTTGCCCACACATACATGGATAAATCAACCTAGGTAAGAAGATAAATTGTCCAAACAGATCCGTCGACCAAGAAAATCTCAGAATTATTATATTTATGCAACATTTATTAATAGTAACGTTCTTAGAATAGCATGATGTTAGTAACATGGCCGAGAAGGGGTAACGCTGAGTTTGTAAGTTTTCTTTAGTAGTGATTATTGTATTTAAAATTATTGTGTTTATGTCATTTACTTTACATTTATTTGCACATAGGTACTATGTGGTATTGTTTCTTGACGTTGTAATGTAAATTGACGGTCACTAAAAAACGAATAAGCGTGTTCGCTCACGTCATACTTTTTGTAGGGCCGATAATCGGCCAGATTTTCCTCCGATTCTTATGAACGATTTAGTGAAAAGTGCCCTGGCAAGTGCAAGCGGCTGACTGTCGGTGAGCAGTGTGCGTTAACGCATACACTTCCGGACGTTCCATTAACACCGATAATCGGTTCGGTCAGGATGCAACGATTTTATTTCTGACCGATTTTTAGTAGGATCATCAACAGCCCGTTTACGTCCACTGCTGAACATGGGCCTCCTCTTAACAGACCTTGGCAAGCCAGGATCGATGAGGGATATATCACCACGCTTGGCAGACGGATTGGTGATTGCAGTAATATGTCAACCTTGAGCTAATAGATGCTGCCGCCCATCCATCAGCCATTTGTCCCTTAGTCGCCTTTTACAACACCCATGGGAAGACATGGGGTGGTCTATTCTAAGCCGGAAACCACACGGTCTTTTAGTAGGATGTGTGCGTTAAACTATTGCAATCAGTACGTTCTATTTTCTCCTACAAAAAGTCGGTCGACGATTGTCGGATGAGGGCAGCCTAAACAAAAGTACAGGCTACTTTTCTTTATTGGTTTTTTTAATCGGTTTATTCCGTGTATTCCGCTCCGCCTAATCTCTAAAACGATTATCTCTGCAAAACTATCGAATAGTACCGATTTTTGCCATTGTCGCCAGGCAATACTGCGGTCACCAAACCCCTACGAAGCAGGCAGGCATTATATGATAGCACACACAGGGATACGATGCAGCTTGGCTTAATAAACCCTGAGATTGACTATTTGCGATCGACCAATGACAAACATAACGTTGAACCCCCTTTATTAGAAGTCAATCGAATCCTTGCTAATATTATAAAAGCGAAAGTTTGGAGTATGGATGGATGGATGTTTGTTTGTTACTCTTTCACGCAAAAAGTAATAAACGGATTTGGCTGAAACTTTGCACGGGGATAGTTAATACGCTCGATTAACATATAGGCTACAAAAAATCACGCTCCGACCCACTGGAGCAGAGTAACGCGGGGCGCAGCTAGTGATAACATATTTCTTAGATTACTATACGACAAGCACTAGCTTTGTGCGTCTGTGGCACTCAGTTGTAGACTAACATGGACTAAACTATCACTTTTTCTTATATTTTAATCGGGATTGTAATCCCGTAATCCCGTAATTGTAATCGGGATTCGGGATTGCTGTCACCGGTTGGCCATCACTGCTTCAGATGATGTGATGAAAGATTTTTTTTTATTTTACACAAGGCTTTCTTGTACGGCGTATCGATCGAAGCCTCGACCACTACAAGACTTAAAGCGATATAATCTTAAAGAAAGACTGCCTAGAGAACTTAAAAAAGAAAGTTCATCTTCAGATAAACCGCGGATCGCAAATAGTTAAACTAATCTGTCTCTTATCACCAGACAGGAACATAGTTACAGCGCATTCCAGTGTCTGATCTCAACTAGGCGGCAGTGCATTCTATTCCGCTGTGGTAATTGAACCTTAACAGAAGCGCACGCGCATTCTTCGTCAGCTATGTATTGGCATGTGCTTTTCTTAGAATAGTTGAGGATTACAGGAAAGCTTGTGAGAAAATGGCGTAACTGATAAATTGTGATGAATGTTGACAACCTACGTGCAGTAATGGTAAAATCTCGGTGTTCGTGGGTACGATACCTACGCCAAACAAGTATAATCTTATAAAAATATATAAGATTTCTTTCCGGGTCTGGTTGGTTGAGAGACTACCCTCCATGCTGAAAGCACGTTAAGACGTTGGTCCTCTCCTGTTTCTTAAGTTTTTCAAAGAAATTTCCGAGAGGCCCGCAAACACAGTTACACCACAGTACACTATTTTAAAAAGCTAAAAGTTAAAATCCCTTAAATCCCCGTCAAGTCCCACACGGGCCGCCCTTTCGCGCAGGTTGCTTTGTTTGTAGTTTATAAACCATTGAGGCTGAAGGTTGCAAAAGCCACGTGGATGACTGTCTTTTACCTCTTCATTTTCACGCACTTTTATTTTTTTAAATTGCCGTGTGATCCTCGGCTTAGAATTAAATACACCACCCCATATCTTCCCATGGGTGTCGTATAAAGCGATTTAGGGACCTACTGATGGGCAGCAAAGATACTCCCAGCTTACTGAGATTACCAATCCGCATGCTAAGCGTGGTGATTACAGCACTCAACGAAGCTTTTTCTCGCGCTGGCGGTGGGATATGTGGGACTCGCCCTCTCAATAGCGCCTAAAAACCCCCGGACACTCCTTCGATCCGCCGTTGGCGAGAGCCGGGTATGCATAAGCAATCCGGCCCCCGGGTGCCGCCGGGCACTCGCGGCCACTATGGTACCGCGGGATCTCCTGGGCCATACTTACAGTGGCCCATTTACCCAATTATAGGGACGCCCGGAGTGTAGAGGCGTCCCTACTCCTCATGGGGCACTCAACGACCCTTACTTGCCAAGGTCTGTTAATAAGGAGGCCCATGTTCAGCAGTGGACGTCAACAGGCCCATGAAGGTGGTCTTGAATCAGGGCAGCCATTTCACCGCAGTCATACTGTACCATGCAACCAATAGAAACAATGTCCTTATGAGTATTAGATGAGTGTGAGAAAACTGCGCGGGCGCAGCGATATCAATTGAGACAGATGACTTGATTGTGTTACGCATTTGTTTTGTAAATGCTTGTCATGGATAACTTCCGTACGGTAGCGGTATTTTCCTTGCTTTTAAATCACAGAGATCGTGGGTTCGATCCCTACACCGGACAGAAAATCTTTGAGTAAATTCTAAGATTTCTTTCCGAGTCTGGTTGGTTGAGGGACTACCCTCCGTGCCTCGGAAAGCACGTTAAGCCGTTGGTCCCGATTGTTATAACATCATCTATAATAATAGTATATCAAGGAACGGACAGCAGCGTTTCCTTGTGTGTTACAACATATTACTGCGGTCACCAACCCGCTTGCCAAGCGTGGTGACTATGGACTATACCCTCCCTTAGGAGGAGGCCCATGTTCAGCAGTGGACGTTATACGGGCTGATGATGAAGAGTCATGGCTTTCGATATAAATAAAATAAAGCTATTGACTACCTAACCTAATCGGAGACATCCGCGAAAAAGGAGAAATAAGATCCACCCTAAACCGACGTGTTTGTATGAAGAATGTTATGAGAGTGAATGAAGCGAAAGATGTGTGTAGGGATGGTAGCAAGTTGAGGTCCATTGTCTCTGCCTACCCCGCTGGGAAACAGGCGTGAGCTTATGTATGTAAAAAGAGGTAAAATTTGTGAATTGTTTGTGTGGTTGTTATCTCTGGATCTACTGGACCGATTTTTCAAATTCTTATACCAATCGAAAGCCACATTATTTTGCTTATATGTTTTGCTATAAAGTTACGCGGTTGAATCTATATCCCTATATATCCTTTCTAGGCAAGCGTGTATCATCTTAGGCCTTATCTTCGCCTTCCATCAAGCGAGTCAAACGTAAGCCTATATTTAATAATAAAAAATATATATATAATATATATAAAAATGAATATTTGTCTGTATGTAGGGTTACCAGATGAAAAAAACAAAAATCCGGAGAAAAGGCCGGATTTCCATTAAAAAATCCTGAGATTTTTTTGTTTGAATATTTTCTCTCAAACGTACTTAACAATTTAAAAGTCGTAATATTATCGTTTTTATACACTGCGGATCTCGCTCAACTGTGCAATCATTACAGAAAGAATTTTTATTAAAGAGATCTTTAAAATGTAAGGTGTATTTTACTTAAAATTCTAAAAATCCTGAGATTTCATGTGATTTGCAAAATCCGGCCGCAATCCTTAGAAGAGTCCAAAAATCCTGAAATATCAGGACAAATCCTGAGATATGGTAACCCTATCTGTATGTCCAATTGAGAAGTAGTTTTTATTTAATCTAAGTTGATACCGTTAACAATACGTAAGGTAGAAATTCTCCTAGCTCCAAGAATATCCACCATTAGTTCCATATCATGAGCAGAAAATATTTAAACCATTACATTGTGTGAGAACGGTTTGAGAACGCAGCAATACAACATTAAAATTATAGTTCTTTAAATCGTGAGTAACGACCGCCATTTTGGATTTGTTTTTTTTTTAACGGCTAATGGTGATGGTAGAGAAATTGGTGCCTAGTACAAAAATAAATAAGTAAATTGTTTTACTTAGACATTTTGATTTTTAACATCGATTTGATAGATCGAAGGCGAAACCCGAGGCTTAAAGCCAGACTTTACTTTTAGTGACAGGTTAGGTAGGCTAGGGTCCTAGGCTCGGCCTCGGTGAGTGGGTCACATGGCCCCCGCTCCCTTCGAGGCCGACCCACGAGGAGTAGGGACGCCTCCACACTCCGGGCGTCCTTATAACTGGGCAAATGGGCCACTGTAAATATGGCCAATGAGAGCCCGGCGGCACCCGGGGGCCGGATTGCCACCTATAACCTATCCCGGTGCAAAATTTCAGCCAGTTCCGTTCAGTAGTTTTGTCGTGAAAGAGTAACAAACATCCATCCATCCATCCTTACAAACTTTCGCGTTTATAATATTAAGTAGTAGGATAACAGTTCAAAATACGGACAAGTAATAAGCGTAACACAACAAGCCAATGACCTCACAACAGTTTGTGCGTCAAATTATACTTTAGCCACAGACAAAGAGGCTTTATCCTAAAACAGAAGGCTTTGTGATACTGATTACTGCGAAATTTATATTTTTAGACTTCAGAATATACTGTTAGGATGCTGTTGTTGAAGCGGCCGTAGCCCAATGGCTAGGGTGTCGGACTTGTGATCTTGTGGCCGCCGGTTCGATCCCTACCCATTGCACTACCGACGTGAACCCAATCGTAACACAAGCATTTTAGCTTAGCACGAGGGGTTAACAAGAATATTAGTAGACGGCAAAAACGATAAAAACAAAAAAACAAAAAAAAGTTTTGAAAATATGTTCAAAATGTATCTATTAAACTAGATGATGCCCGCGACTTTGTCCGCGTGGTGTTTGTTATTCCTTAGGTTTTTAACTATCCCTCGGGAACTTATAAATGTGATTGAATGTATTTAAAATGTTGACCGGGGATGTAAGATACCACCATGCAAAGTTTCATTTAAATCGGTGCAAAGCCGGAAATTAGCCTTACAAGACAGAGAAACAAAAATAAAATACTGGATGTGTTCTATTTTACTTCTAACATCCCCCTGACTCAGCGAGCTATGGAAAAAGCTATAATCGGTGTTTCCCTGCGAGATCGAATCAGAAATGAAGAGATCTGCAGGAGAACGAAGGTCACTGACATAGCTCAACGGATTAGCAAGCTGAAGTGGCAATGGGCAGGACACGTAGCTCGAAGAACTGACGGCCGATGGAGCAGAAACGTTCTCGAGTGGAGACCACGAACTGGCAAGCGCAACGTAGGACAACCGCCTGCAGTTCTCTACATTTTATTATACACTATCATCCTGCGCGCGGTTTCACCCGCGTAACTGCCGTTCCCGTGGGAACTTCATAATAAAATATAGCCTATGTCTCTCAGGGTGAAAGTAGCTTTCCAATGATGAAAGGCGAAAATTTTGAAATCGGCACAGTTGTTTTTGAATTTATTCATTACTAGCGTCCCGCCCCGGCTCCGCACGGGTACAATGCTGATGTATTATACATATAAACCTCCCTCTTGAATCCCTCTATCTATTAATCGCATCAAAATCCGTTGCGTAGTTTTAAAGATTTAAGCATACATAAAGCGACTTTGTTTTATACTATGTAGTGATAATAAGACAAAAGCAATGTAACTCTGTTTAACAAACTACATTAAGGCGACTGGCTGGTGACATAATTTTGCCAATTGAGTCCTCCATGGCAATTGACCTCGGGCAATGACCGTTATATTGTTTTGTAAGCAAAGTACATAAGATGACGAGCGATTTAAGATTAGGAAGTCGTTGTCTTAAGGCAAAGTATAGATTAAACCATTTAGACCGGGGTTTCTTAATGTGGGATCCACGAACCCCTTGGGGGTCTGTAGCATGTATATCAGGGGTCCGCAGTAGGTCAGTCTTGTCGAAGACAATCCCACAATTTATTCGTTCTTATTGAGGCCAAACAGCAGCACTATTCTCATTAACTAAGTAGTAATTTTCAGGGGTCCATGGATTTTTTTAAATTGTGAAGGTGGTCCGTGCCTGCTAAAAGTTTAAGAAACCCTGATTTAGACTGACCCCACAATGAAGTGTCATCGAGCGAGCCATTTTTCACATCAGTTAGTTCCTCCGTGCCTCGGAAAGCACGTTAAGCCGTTGGTCCCGATTGTTATAACATCATTTATAATAATCATATATATCAAGGAACGGGCAGCAAGTTTCCTTGTGTGTTATAACATAATACTGCGGTCACAAACCCGCCTGCCAAGACTGACGTTATACGGGCTGATGACGACCCTAGTCTGCTAAGAACTCGCAAAACAACATTTATTTCAAAATACCCCATCGTTCCGGCACATGGAAAAAAAAAACTCGAGGTCAAAGGTCAAAAAAATATTGTTACCTTTTCATGGATAATTTTATGATATTTAGTCTAGAAATAATAGTACAGTTAAGGATTGAAAAATTAAAACTGTTTAGTTTTCATTTTTCAATTATACTCTAAGTTAAATAAGCCAAAATATGTTTTGACTATTCACAAATACCTGTAATAGGTTTACGTGAATAAAAACTTTTTTTTTTTACTCTTATTTCTAGACAATAAGTGGCCCTTCGAACATATTGAAAACATCGTTATGGCCCTAAGCCTTCAAAGTTTGGACACCCTTGCTCTACAGCAGGGTTTCTTAAACTTTTAGCAATCACGGACCACTTTTACAATTTAAAAAATTCCATGGACCCCTGAAAATTACTACTTAGTTAATGAGTAGGGTGCTGCTGTTTGGCCTCAAAGAGAACTAATAAATTGTGGGTTTGTCTTCGACAAGACTGACCTACTGCGGACCCCTGATATACATGTGGACCTCACTTTAAGAAACCCTGCTCTACAGGAATCGTTGTACCTTCACTCTTATTTTTTGGTCTGATTTAGCTTTTTAAGCAAACAATAGGCACATTTAATATCCCATAATTTATCATAAACTGTGTGATTCGGCACATCGTGTTGTTGTTCAGTGAAAGTATTATATTATGTTCTATATTATTATAGTTTGTAATCGTTTCTGTACTTACAATGGAGGTTCCCAAGCGGGGTCAGAGAAAGTGTATGGTTAAGAGTTTAAACTGTGTTTTGACTCCGTTTTTTAATGTTGAAGACGTGATTTTGAGTGTAATTATTATTTAGATACAAATGCAATCTATCCGACAATCTCCGTAAATCTCGGAGGTCGTGGGTTCGATCCCCACGCCGGACAAGAAATCTTTGTGTAAAGATTTCTTTCCGGGTCTGGTTGGTTGAGGGAGTACCCTCCGTGCCTCGGAAAGCAGGTTAAGCCGTTGGTCCCGATTATTATAACATCATCTATGATAACTGGACTTGTGTGGAACAACATAATACCACCAATCACCAACCAATCGGATGGTCACCAACCCGCCTGCCAAGCGTGGTGACACTGGTGACTATGGCAAATAGGTACTCTCCCTCGGGAGGAGGCCCATGTTCAGCAGTGGACGTTAATACGGGCTGATGATGAATGCAATCTATACTAGCGACAATATAAATAAATTATAATAATTAATTTCATTATAAATGATTATAATAGGTTTATAAATAAATAACAAATGTAATTTGAGACTGATAAACTAATTTTCAAAATATTGTTTGACGATTTACAAGTGCCGGTAATTGGTTTACGTAAATAAAAATGATTTTTATTTTATTTTTATTTATTTTATACTAATATATAAAGCTGAAGAGTTTATTTGTTTGTTTGCTTGAGACCCCAACCTCAGGAACTACGGGTTGATTTGAGAAAACATAATTTTCGTCCCAAAAAAGGTTTCATATAAATAATATTGGAGATATACCTAATGTCATTTTTACAATTGAAAGCATTTTTTTTTCGGACGTACATATTTTGTTAGCCACGAGGCTTTTGCTACTTCACCGGGCATAAAGGCGAGCAGAGCTCGAGCATTAAAAATGGTTTAAAAACTACAAACTAAGCAACCAGATGGGCTTGGACCTCGGCTCAGGGCGGTCGCAGGCTATGTGATTGAAGGATGATGACTTTTAGTATTTTTATGTGCAACTGCCGCTCTACTTTATAGTTCGCGGGCCTCTCATACTTCGGGTCTACGAGGGCATCGGATGGTCAATTGCAGGCTTTACGTGTATTTAATATTGTAATTAGAGATTTTACTGGCCCATTTAGTAACTTAATGTACAGAGAAGTAAATATGTTTTTAATCTGGGTTAAACAATCAAGTCATTAACATTCATAACAGGACCTTAATTAATTGGGTTAATGATTTCACGTCAGTCACTGATGAGAGATATTCAAAAATAGTTCTTATTGACATACTGTCAAAGTATATTTTTGTTACTATAAAGCGGCCAAAGACCAATAGCTAGGGCGTCGGACATGCGATCATTTGGTCGCTGCCCCGGCTCAATACTCACCCATTTCACTATCGACTTGAACCCACTCGTAACACAAGCTTTTGAGTGAAGCACGAACAATAATACTTGTAATGTGCAAAAACTCTACTAGAAATCTTTAAAAAAATATATACATATTTAACGTGATATGATTATAAGATCGTAACAAAACATAAATTACGTGTAATAAATACTCTTTTAAAATAGTCCTTATACTACTAGTAATAGAGTTTACGGTTGGCACCACTGATGTGAGTATTGCATTAGAATTCATTCACATACAAAAGTATTCTTTATTGCTGTAAGAATAAAGTTTATATTAAAAATGATAAAGAGGAATAGACGATAATAATATTATTCAAAAATAGAATTGATACGTTGGTTTAAAAATTAGTTTGTTTTTTTTTTGCTTGTAAAGCTCCTTCGTTTACCTGCCTATGATTTGTTTTTTTTATGGTTTCGTCTTTTGATGATTTTGGGTTTTCGGCAAAGTATAAAAGAAATATGTGTTTGAAGATTATTCTTTATGGTACCTTGTTAGGATGAATAGAACTGGGTTATTATTTTTTTCTAGGAAGTAGGTAGGTAGGTATATTTAACGATCAACGGTTTCTGTTTTGGGTGAGAGAGCATAGATAATGATTACAGTTAAAATGTAGTATCTACCTACTTACGTTTAATTAATCGTAGCAACTCGGACAACATGTATTTAAAAAAAATAAGATTAGGTACTAGCCGACTTTTTGCACACTACCTACTTACTAGTATTCTTGTTAACCCCTCATACTAAGCTAATACTTGTGTTACGCGTAGGTTCACGTCAGTACTGCAATGGGTAGGGATCGAACAGTGATGGGCGTAACTAGTTACTTAAGTAATCTGATTAATAATTGAATTACATAATAATTTGATTAAAATGTAATCTAATTACATAATAATTCAATTACATTGTAATTCAATTACTTTGGATGTGCTATGAAATTAATTGCAATGTATTTAATTACAAAATAATTTAATTACAATGTAACCTAATTACATAGTATTCAATTATATTGTAATTGTAAAAACGTTGAATTTGAAATGTCGCATGCTTGCATCGCATGGCTGCGATGTAGGTAGGTACTGCAAGTTAGAACCGTACGGCGCGGCGTCATCGGGAAGTAGTAAGGATATGTGCGGGGTCACGGGGGGGGGGGTTTATTTTACTTAATTTATTATTTCCTAAAATACTGAATTTCCTAACTACTTTCCTGTACTTAAATAAAAACTAATCAGCAAAATTTAAGAGAAAAATCAAGAAAACCTACATAAAATTGAGCACGATTTTTCTTTTGCAAATTGTGTCGATTCTACATTAGCCGAAGGAACTTCGTTCCTACCTGGTGTCCCACGACACCATTAAGTTTTTTTATAAGATGCAGGTTTCCCATCACGGCCATTACTAATATAAATGTGTAATTACGTTTTATCATCTTACTTATAATATGTAGGTAATCTGTTATAATGTAATCTGTTATAATGTAATTAGATTAAGTTGCAATTAAATTACTTTGTATTTAATTACAGTAAGTACTCATTGTAATTAGTTACTTAAGTAATCTGTTCGAAAGTATTTTAATTACAAATTACAATGTAACTTGTAATTTGTAATTATTAATCTAATTACTTTTTGCCCATCACTGGGATCGAACTGGCGACCACAAGTCCGACGCCCTAGCCATGGATAAAAGTACTCATCCATTACAAAATCTTACTTTTTTCTCATCCCAACATCGTCATATCCGCTATCCCTTTATCCACGACTAAGCCATAGACGATAGATGTCGCAACTCTTTTCTCGCATCTCTCCACGCACAGGAAGTTTCGTAGTCAGTCTTTTTAATAGTTTTTGTAAAACCACGAGAATCGTGTTTTATCGCTACCAATCATTTACCATTACTGATGTCCGTGAAAATTGGGTAGAAACCGTGATTTGATACTTTTAACCCTTGTTTTAACCGAACTTTTTTTTTATATGAACTGACAATTGTTTTGGCGGCAAAATTGCTTTATGTCAATCACGCCATTCGTCAGAGCGTGTACAAGCACAACAGTATTTTTAGGGATTCGTATCCAAACGGTAAAACGGGACCCTATATATAGCTTACGCTGTAAATCTATCTGTCTGTCTGTCACCAGGCTGTATCTCATTAACCGTGATAGTAAGACAGTTTAAAACTTCACAAATGATGTACCTATTTCTCTTTCTGCTATAACAACAAATACTAAAAACATAATAAAGTAAATATTTTAAGGGGGCTTCTTTACATCAAACATGTTCTTTTTTGCCGAATAAATTTGTATTGTATTGTAGGTATGCTATGTTTGTCATATTTTGTACCACCGTACCTAAGTATGTATAATTTAAATTTGTTACTTAATTAACTGTTATTATTAATAAAACGTCTGAAAGTGGCGCCAGTGACAGAAAAACTGTTGACCGGGGATGTAACGTACCATCATGCAAAATTTCATAAATAATTTCATAAAACATATAAATCGGGGCAACAGTTCCGGAGATTAGCCCGTACAAACAGAAAGAGAAACAAGAAAATTTAAAAAATCTGGATGTGTAATTTACTTCTAACATCCCTCTGACTCGGCTTAAGCGTTTTTTTTTCTATGTGCAGAAATTCGACCTCTACAGTTTTATTATATTTTTATAAATTATAGCGCGAAATGCAAAATTACTAGTCATTCAAGTAGGCACTATACTTCACTTCCCACGTCAAACAAGTTAAACATAAAAAAATATAACCTCACAAATTGTTGACAGACCGCCTCGGGTCATTGGCCGCGATATCGTTCGTTCATTCAATCATTCTCGGTCGGAACTAGAATGGATTCGGATTTCAAATTTGGAATCATTTAAAAAATCTTTTGCAAAATTCAACATCACAAATTAGGTATTTATAAAAAAAATTACAACGGTATTTGGCTCGCTTTAAATCTCGGAGGTCGGGGGTTGATCCCCAATCCGGACAAGAAATCTTTGTGTAAATTCTAAGATTTCTTTCCGGGTCTGGTTGGTTGAGGGACTACCCTCCGTGCCTCGGAAAGCACGTTAGGCCTTTGGTCCCGATTATTATAACATAATCTATAATAATCGTAGGTATATAAAGGAACGGGCAGCAGAGTTTCCTTGTGTGGCACAACATAATACTGCGGTCACCAACCCGCCTGCCAAGCCAACTTATGCAAATTCCCTCCCTCGGGAGGAGGCCCATGTTCAGCAGTGGACGTTTTACGGGCTGATGATGATGATGAAAAAAAAATGTATCTTAAGAAAATTATTTACCTACTTTACTTATTTTATCAGCTTGTTGATATCCACATTCGCAACTAGTCACTCATATTTCAAATTTGACGGAATTTCAACATTGATATTGCACATTTAATAGATAAGGTTGCATTGCGTGTGAGGACTGGATACAAATATTATACTCTTTGACTGCTCATTAAAAATCTTGTTCATATACAAAGACCACCTGGCCTATTAAGCGAGAATTACGTATAAAGTCCGGCTTTAAAAAAAAAACAATTATGGCGAATGACACCTGTCATTCTTTAAATACTTTGACGTAAGTAATTTATGAGTATTTATTAAGTACATCTACAAAGTGCACTGATAATGAGGCCGAAAGACGCGAACTTACGTTGGTACAACTGCAAAGTGCACTATTACTGATAATGGGGCCGATATTCGTAGGTACTTTAGCTGAGGCCGGGCCACGGCACCAGATAAAGCCTTTTTTCACTGGTACGACGACTGAGACGCGACGCACAAATAAATTTTGCTCGTCGTTCCTGAGTGTGGCCGCCGATATATATGTTAAAGAATTTTTAAATCGGTTCAGTAGATCCAGAGATAAGCCCCTACAACGTCACAAACTTTACCCGTTTATAAAATTAATATTATAATTAATATATAAGTTTTTTTTTCGCTTTAAAATACATATATACAACTAAAAATAGCTAATTTAAAATGAAACTTACTTATTAACTATTCTAAATCTATTCTACTTGGCAATATGCTGGCAACATTACCCCGTTGTATGGCAATGCTTACCTGCTGTGTAAAGTAAAAATCAGCCGTCGGAGAACGTGCCGCAGATATAAGTTGATCGACTGTCATAGCTACTGGGATCGACCAGTTGATCACGATGGACAAGTTGGACACTTTTTTTTTTGTCGGGGTTGTAATGCATTTACTCATTCCCACCGCCGCGCCGCTGCAGCGTATTCGCGCGCTGGCGCGGGCGGTGGGATATGTGAGACTCGCCCTCTCCATAGCGTGGTATGCTAACTCATACCACGAGGAGAGGACCCTACACAACTAAAACCCCCCGGACACTCCTTCGATCCGCCGTTGGCGGGGACCGGGTACGCATAAGCGATCCGGCCCCCCGACGCCACTCGCGGCCAATATGGCACCGCGGGATCTCCTGGGCCATACATAGTGGCCCATTTGAAGTTGGACACCCCTGCTAAACGAAAATGACCTCTACCATAAAGCTTCCCTTTTCAATTCAAAATCTCAACGTACAAAGTTTTATTTCCTAAATGTATTTGTTTATCTGACTAGCATTCAACAAAATACAGCTGTGAACACATACCTCTTTTATTAATGAATCGGTTAAAACAGCTGTTCGCGCCGGATGTGGGCATAGAGACCGGATGGAGATGGATTAACTGTTGTTTTTGCTTAAGAGCGGCCATTTGTTTTTTGCGCGCCTTATGTGACGTTTAAAATGTCGATGGTATTTGTGTAGGGTTGCCATTGGTAAAAAATATTGCTCGGACGAATAACTTGAAAATAGTTGAAAAATCCTGGAGATATCCTCTCCGGATTTATGCGGACCAGGATTTTTAAACCGACTTCAAAGAGGTATTGGTCACTAAGCATACATAATTACACTAGCTTCCACTCGCAGTTTCACCCGTTCCTGTAGGAACTTAATAATAGGCATGAGGACTAAAAAAACTATTAAGTCCGTCAGTTAGATTACCAAAAAATATTGGATACGTATTTTTATTTCGTTATTCAAACAAAAAATGACGAACATACAGCGTGTTGAAATTTTGTGTGACGCGTCACTATTAGGTACAATTTTACCTAATAGTGACGTCACAAGCCCCCCTCTCATGAAATTTATAGTTTGTTTTTGCTCTGTATCTTTGTCAATTTTGATTGAATTGATAAATAAAAAAATACGTGTCCAATATTTTTTAGTAATCTAACTGATGGACTAAATAGTTTTTTTTAGTCTTCATGCCCATTCACTATAGCCTATAGCCTTCCTTGATGAATAGTCTATCTCACACTGAAATAATTTTTCACATCGGACCCGTAGTTCCTCAGATAAGCGCGTTCAAGCAAACAAAAACAAGAGTTTGTTTACGCGCTTAGCTGATGACCAGCTTGATATATCCTACTATTATTATAAAACCGGCCAAGTGCGAGTCGGACTCGCGCACGAAGGGTTCCGTTACAGTTACAAGTGCGTACCTATTTTTGATATCAAGAATAAATAAAAAAGCGTATGTTTATGAAATGAAATGTTATTTTATATTTTTATATTCGAGTTGATTGAATGAAAGCTAAATTGCGGTTTACGATTTTTGACGTATTAAAAGAAACTTCGTACAAGATCTCGTTCAAACCAATTTTCGGTGGAAGTTTGCATGGTAATGCACATCATATATTTTTTTTAGATTTATCATTCTCTTATTTTAGAAGTTACAGGGGGGGGGGACACACATTTTACCACTTTGGAAGTGTCTCTCGCGCAAACTATTCAGTTTAGAAAAAAATTACATTAGAAACCTCAACATCATTTTTGAAGACCTATTCATAGATACCCCACACGTATGGGTTCGATGAAAATTTTTTTTTTGAGTTTCAGTTCTATGTATGGGGAACCCCAAAATTTATTGTTTTTTTTCTATTTTTGTGTGAAAATCTTAATGCGGTTCACAACATACATCTACTTGCCAAGTTTCAACATTATAGTTCTTATAGTTTCGGTAAAAAGTGGCTGTGACATACGGACGGACAGACAGACAGACAGACAGACAGACAGACAGACAGACATGACGAATCTATAAGGGTTCCGTTTTTTGCCATTTGGCTACGGAACCCTAAAAACGAAAGTTTGTAAGTATGGATGGATGGATGGATGTTTGTTACTCTTTCTCGCCAAAACTACATAACGGAATTGGCTAAAATTTTGCACCGGGATAGGTTATACTCTGGATTAGCATATAGGCTACAAAACATCACGCTCCGACCCACTGCAGCAAAGTAACGTGGGTAAAACCGCGGGACGCAGGTAGTTAGTATATGAAAATAGATTTATCACTTTAGCACTAAATACTACCTACATAGGCGGGCTTATTGCCAAAAGAATTCTATCAATTTCTCTCCAAATTTGTTAGTGACTAAGCATATTTAATTCTAATTCGGAGTTTAGACACCATATTATTATTTTTTGTTGTTGTCCGGGGGGAATTTCTTGACTAACATTTTACGCATTCCCACCGCCGCGCCGCTGCAGCGTATTCGCGCGCTGGCGTTGGGATATGTGGGACTCGTCCTCACCATAGAGTGGTATGCTAACTCATACCACGAGGAGAGGACCCTTCACCACTAAAAGATGACAACCCTACATTTATGTGGTATTTGGTCAGAAAAATGACGCTATCTATATCAGCAATTCATGTTGGACTTAAGAATTAATTATTGTTATTTTATGAGAGTTTTTAACAAGCTTTTAAAGTACAATGTATACATTTTGCTAAAATGGGCTGGAAAATACCAAGTTTAGTTTGTAACTTGTTTACAATTAAGTTGCACATGCTTTTGTGTTGCAACTAATAAAAAAGCGAGAAAAACATAAAATACTTTAATTTGATTTGTTTTTAATGGTTGCTATGAAATGAAATGAAAACTTTTATTGATAATGTAGACGAATCGATCGTACTTATTTTAAGTCAAATACAATGATAAAAATATAAAAAGAGAAAAAAAAAACTTTATATAATTATATAATCATCTTTTCAATGTTTATAAGTAGAATTCTTTCTTTCTCATTTTAGTCCTCGGATAAAATTACAGAAATAAATTTTTAATTTGGACAGAATCTTTACTTCTACGAGTAAATTCTTTTATGTTGTATGTAAGAGTGTGTTTGATTGATCACGCTAAAACTACTGGTCCGATTGAAAAAACCTTTCAGTGTTAGATAGCCCATTTATGGAGGAAGACAAAAGGCTTTATTGAATTATGAAGTTCCTACGGTGACGGGAGTAACGTGGGTGAAACTGCGCGTGGAAATTTAGAATCTTATAAAGTTAATAATTGTTTTACCAAGCATAGTATAAAATTATCTAGGAACATAGATACGATTGACCTCGAGCTAAATTAGGTACTAACATATCCTTGTTGGGTCCGACTCCGTCGATTATTATCCTTTTAAAGGTTGCTTAGGTGGTTATAATGCAGGTCAGGGTTGTTCAATCAGTTTGTTCGTAATGTGGGGATATTTTCGGAAGGTCATAGAGTTATACCGGTGGCTCAGAGGTTACGGTAGCTGTTTCTGAGGTATGGTGTTCTGGGTTCGATTCCCAGCCGGGACAATTATTTGTGTGAATAAGATAGTTGTTCTGAGTCGGGGTTCTTCGTGAATTGTGTTATTGTAAAGTCGACACAGGGAATATTGTCGCTAGTGAAGGAGGTTGCCAAAGATAGCCGTAGCCTATAGATAGGGGCGTCAGACTTGTGATCTTGTAGTCGCCGCCGGTTCGATCCGTTGCACTACCCGCGTGAACCGACTCGTAACACAAGCATTTTAGCTTAGTACGAGGGGTTAACAAAAAATCTTTAAAAGCTGTACTGTAAAGGCACGGTTGGTGGTGTGCCACCATCCGATGCCCTCGTAGACCCGAAGTCCGAGAGGCCCGCGAACTGTAAAGTAGAGCGACAGTTGCACAACTCCCCTAAAATACTAACAGTCATAATCCCTCAATCTCATCGCCAGCGACCGCCCTGAGCCGAGGTCCAAGTCCCACAGGGGGCCTCTTGCGCAGGTTGCTTAGTTTGTAGTTTTTAAACCATTTATTAAGGCTGGAGCTCTGCTTGCCTGTATGCTCAGAGAAGTAGCAAAAGCCTCGTGGCTACCTACGTTAAGCCCAAACGAAAAAAAAAAGTTGGTATGCCTTTACAGAAAATTAAGATTTTCTTTTAGTCACAAATCATTTATCTAATAAGCACGAAGACTAAAACATTATATTTAATCCGTCAGTTAGATTACCAAAAAATATTGGACACGTATTTTTTTTTTCGTAACTCAAATAAAAAATGATGAAGATACAGCGCGTTGAAATTTCATGTGACGTCACTTCTAGCCTAACTTTTTAGTTTGTTTTTGGTATTTTTCAATTGTTATTGAATTGATAAATAAAAAAATACGTGTCCAATATTTTTTTTATAATCTAACTGACGGACAAATTTTTTTTTTATTATTGTATAAATCTTTAAAAGTCTAATATTTACGATGCCAAATAAAATCTGAGACAATATTTCAAAGTTTTTTTTTTCAGTGCACGAATCTTTTTTTTTATGCCATTGTCATTCTTGCTCTAGTTATAGGCAGGTGTGTGGGTGGGATAAGTCCCAAAAAAAAAGTTACAAGGCTATTCTTCAGGTCGTGGGAACTATTCTTTGACAATGATACAATAGTCCAACCTATTCAACCAGAACTAGCAGAAGCCTCGAGGCTGACTAGTTGACTACCATGATACTGACACGATTGACGATTAACGACACTTAGTTTTTGAGACCGGTGGTGTCCTGAGTTCGATTTCCACCCGGGACAATTATTTATGTGAACCACATACATTTGTTTTGATTCTGGGTATTTTTAAGTTAAACTGCTAGACCAACAAGGCAATCATCTCAGTGGTATATAAACGATAGGTATGCTCAATGCCTAGTATATTTAAACTAGCTTCCCGCACGCGGATTTACCCGCGTTACTCCCTTTCCTTTTGGAACTTCGTAATTAAATATAGCCTATAGTCTTCCTCGATTAATGGGCTATCTAACACTGAAAGATTTATTCAAATGGGACCAGTGGTTCCTGAGATTAAGAAGCAGACAAACATACTCTTCAGCTTTATAATATTAATATAAATTATTTTCTTTTTCTTTTTCAGTAGTGAAAACTTAAGAGATGTCGCTCGGTGACGTGACTTCCGCCCGCAGCTCGCCCGCGCCGGAAGCGTGTCCCGAATGCGACACCAGCGCCTCCATCACTTCCGATTTGCATAAGGTAATATTAGCTTTACTAATTATATTTAAATTGTAATAATGATAAAATACGATAAGAAAAACATAATATGATGAGATGCCTCCGTGACGCAGCGAGATAAGTCTCTCTTTGTGGGTTAGATCCCAATGCCAGATTTTTTTGTGTAAAGTCTTAAGATTTCTTTCCGGGTTCGTTGAGGGACTACCCTCCGTGCCTCGAAAAGCACGCTAAGCCGTCCCGATTGTTATGGCTACATAAACTTTATAGGCAGTGGCGTTTCCCTGTGTATAACGACATCGTCCTCGGGTCACGAACCCGCATGCCAAGCGTGGTGACTATGTCAAAACAATCCCTCGGAGGAGGCCCATTTTCTGCTCAAAATAAGGGTTTGACAAACTGAAACAATATTAGGACTTGAGTAGTTCAACGAATTGAGTAAGCGGCCGTAGTCCAATGCCTCGGACTTGCGATCATGTGATCGCCGGCCGGTTCGATCCCCACCCATTGCACTACCGACGACATGAAAGTTTTTTTATTTCTAAAGATAACTAGTAGATTTTTTGCAAACTTCTATTAGTATTCTTGCTAAGCGTATATGCTTGTGTTACGAGTGGGTTCACGTCGGTAGTGCAATGTGTGGGGATCAAACCGGCGGCGCCCAACATCACAAGTCCGACGCCCTAGCCATTGGGCTGCAACCGCGTTATGTGTATGGTCACCTACTCACGGATGTGTTGTGTACGGGGTGGACCTGCTTCAGCACCCACATTATTGTGGATGTAATGGGATAGCTCACCCTCCTGTTATGCTTTTTCTTCGTGTCGGCCTTGGCAGAAGTTCTTCTCTAGGCTTTTTAAGTTTTCATCATCATCATCAGCCCATTTTACGTCCACTGCTGAACATGGACCTCACCACACTGCCATAGTCACCACGCTTGGCAGGCGGGTTGGTGACCGCAATATTATGTTGTAACACAAAAGGAAACGCTGCTGCCCGTTCCTTGATATACGATTGTTATAAATGATGTTATAACAATCCGGACCAACGGCTTAACATGCTTTCCTAGGCACGGAGGGTAGTCCCTCAACCAACTAGACCCTGAAAGAAATCTTAGAATTTACACAAAGATTTCTTGTCCGGCGTAGGGATCGAACCCACAACCTCCGAGATTTAAAGCGAGCCAAGCTACGCTACGGAGATTTTTTACGTACCTATTTCCAAAAAATATACTACTTTTTCTTTTAATTTTCAGTACCAAGTAGCATGCACGTGTAAACCGGCGTCGGTGCAGTATGCATGTGCTGACGACCCTGGCCCCCCTCCCCCCGCGAAGACTGACACCCCTCCCGCCTTACCCCCGAGGCCTCCCACCAGCGTGCTAGCGGCTACTAACAGGAGGAATAATGGTAAGAAATAATACATTAACCTTTTTTAATATTACTCCCGCACTAGGGAAAATAATCCTTGTGTCGCGGGTAGGGTTGCCTGATGAAAAACCTAAAATATGGGGGCAAAATTACATGAAGCCGGAATTTTAGGATTATCGGGACAAATCAATGAAAGATCTGACAACTATTAACGGTAAATGAACTGAGTTGCGTGACTTGGCCTTTTTACAAGTAATGTTTTTGATGGCATTTAAAATTTACAAGAAGCTAATTAGGTATATACTTAATTGTATGCTTTTATAAATTTATACCAATAATAATTAATGTAAATATAAACTTATTATAAGTAGAGGAATTAATGACACACGGACAGACGGAGTACATTGTCTGTAATGTCCCACAATTAGCAGCACTCACAGGTTGCACTTTCTAGTTATTGTTACCTTAATAGTTTAATTCATAGAATAAGCATAACAACCTATTAATCACAGTTCTTTTTCATTGTGATTTTGACAAGTACAAGTGTATGTAAATACCTAAGTGCTGAATAAATTTATTATTTCATTTGTCGGGAGTCTGGACATCATAATGAAATGTCGGAACGATCGAGACGAATCAGGTAACCCTAGTCGCGGGGTCTTAATAAACAGATAATTCTCGGACACAAAATACATCCTGACTAAGAACAACTAAGATGCCTAAGAGCCTAAGATGATACACGCTTGCCTAGAAAGTGTCTGTTCATTTTAGTTTTAAAGATGTCCAGATTATAGCGTTCCGGAAAAATTGACCCCGGCAGAGAATTCCACTCCTTAGCCGCATTAGTCTGCCTTATGAAAGAATATAATGTAATTAATAATATAATGTCCTGAATCTGGGTGTGTTTTGTGTCCGAAAATTATGTGTTTGTATAGTCCGACGCGACATATTGAGTTATTTCCCTTGTAAAGGAATGGTATTTTAGAAGAAATAAATATATTGTCACAAAAATGCAAAAAAAAAAGATGGTGAATGCTTTCCGGCTATAAATCTTCTAATGTAATCTATTTCTGTCAAATATCAGTAAGATATTGATAAACATCCATTGACAAACACCTTACAGAGTGTCCTTTTTAAATTCCCACGTAGGTAACATTAACGACTTTCATATGAAATTGAACTTTATTGCATCACAATGAGGTTCCATTCAAAATACTTAGATAACCGTAGAAAATAGAAATTGAACCTCTGAATGTAATAAAGTTGGATTTCTTTTGACATTTACACCTATCTACGTAACCATTCTTATTTTAAATTTAATAGTTTTCTTTTTCATACCAAGAAAAAAAATCTTTACAAAACCTTTTTGCACAAATTTTAACTTCGAATATGGAACAGGTAGCGTACCTGTTTCGATAAATAAAAAGAAAATAATGCGTGCTTTATTCTCTGTGGTACCTCCAACAATACCTTTTATATCACATTGCTATGTTAAATGTAACTTTTATAAGACCTTTCTACCTGTACTATGCAAGGGACCATTGCGCCTGCGCGAACCAAAGTCGCCATTGCCATTGTCAAATCACATACATAACCTTACCCGAACGTAATAAACCTACGCGATTTTGTTTATAGTGAATATAAAGCTCACTAAAAACTATATAATCTTAAATCATAAACATATTTCTTGCAATTGTAATTGAAAAAATAAAGAATATTTGTTGTTTTGTGTTAAAAAACAAAAGAAGGAGGGAAAACCGCAGTGTTAAAAATACTAAAAGGATTTGAAATAGGAATTGATTGAATAAAATACTTTTTTTTAATGCTAAAGAAAGTGTTTCGTTTCTTTTTAAGTCAGTTTGTGAGAATATTATTGTTCTATGTAAAGGGTCATTGTTCTTTACGCACCGTTTAGTTCAGAGGGTTGTAAATATCGATTTTGCAAAAATGGCGCGAGTTTCAAAAGTTCATCTTCGCAATAAAAATAAAAACAAAACAAACGTTGTCTATGTGTTGACTTTTTAATTTTAAAATGGCGGGAACTATAGTTAACAGTGCAATAATTAATACAATAAATTTATTAGTGAAATTAAGTGATAAGAAATCTGAATGTTGTTGAGTTTTATCAGTAAATCGTAATTTTAAATAGTGAATGTGTAAAATTGAATGAAGAATCAAGTGTTTTGTGGCCATATTAAACAAAAATAGTGATGCAAGCGTGCGGTGTAATGCAAGTAGTACAATACCAAGTGTCAACGGGTACGCCTGCCCCGCGGCCGACGATAGCAGCTGATGTGGCTCAACACTATGTACCGCCGCCGCCATACTTTGGTTAATATTTTTAACATTTTATTTATTTAAGTAGCGTTCTCGAATAAGAAACCATGGAGGTTGTACTTATACGAGAACGCTACTTATGTATTTAGATACATAAGATTTCAAGATCGTCGGTTCGATTCCCGCGCAGTACATACAATCTTTGTATAACATCAAAAAATAATTCCGGGTATGATTGATTGAGGGACTACCCTCCGTGCCTCAGGAAAATCGTTTAAGCCGTTTGTCCCGATTATTATAATACCATCTATGATAATGGTATACCTACTTACTGTTAGTTACTGTGACTATATTGACAATGCATTCGTTAACAGATTTAATTAAGTATTGAAAGCTAGAAAGGAAAGTTTAAAATAAAGATGAAAATGAAACTTCATAGCTTATAATCACCATAATCATCAGCCTCTATAATGTCCACTACCTACTGAACATGGACCTCCCTCGAAGGGCTATTATTAAAGGCTGTAAATGTAGGAGGACATTTCGTATATTTACAACATACAAGCGAAATCATACTAAGCATATTATCTTATTTATTCTACCCCAAACAAGCATGTTTAGATAAATTATTAGTTTCGCATGCTCCACTAGATACCGCCGTCGTACTTGACAAATGCGGAAAAAAACATACCGGGGTCAGGGCTCATACACATAAACACGTTACGACGACGCAACGTGCCACGGCACGGCAACGTGACGTGGGAGTCCACTTCACGGCACCGTGACGTGGACTGTGCACACGGACACCGTGGCACATTGCGTTGTCGTGACGTGATTATTTACGTTGCTCGACTTCTATTTCCACGTCATGGCACGTTGCGTCGTCGTAACGTGTTTATGTGTTCGAGCCCTAAGTTACGTTCTGTGCGAGGAATACCTACGTGTGTTATTACATTTTGGTTATAATCGAAGTAATAGGGCAGTTTGCGTAGTAAAATAACAGTACCAGACAAAAGGACCTCGGGATCACATACCAGCGGTACAGTGTCTTATAGTCAGTGGTACCACTGGGTCGTGGTCCTAACCCCTTAAGGGTGCCCCTTAAGGGTTTTTTCCAATTTTTTCTATATTGATCCATTAAAGTCTAAAATAATTAATATGAACTTAAACTTATTATGAGTAAAGCAATGAATGACCAGCTGACGGACGGACTACTTTGTTTGTAATATCCTACAATTTGCTACCGGTTAATTAAGTATCTAGTTTAATTCATAGAATAAGAATAATTGTGTAACATTGTGATTCTGACAAGTACAAGTGTATGTAAATACCTAAGTGCTGAATAAATTCATTATTTCATTATACACACTACAATATTGAGTTGCCGCATTTACGTAGCTATGGCTTGAAGTAACGCGGCGTCAAGTCGCGCGCGCGATTTCTAGCATTGATTTAAGCAAGCAAGCATGCTTATTTTAATGATTCCTGTTGCTTGTTTAATCATCAATTGTTAACGCAGGGGTATCCAAACTCTGAAGCCTTCGGGCTATAACGATGGTTTCAATATTATTTTGTTCGAAGGGCCACTTGTCTAGAAATAAGAGTAAAAAAAAATCTTTTTCAACTTATCACAGCAATAGTAACAACAATAAGACATTCGTGTCGCGGGCCAGATTGATGACACTAGTCTCAAGCTGTCGCGGGCCGGATTGATGGCACTGGCGGGCCGTAGTTTGGAGACCTCTGGGCTAACGTGCATACTGAGGCACGGAGGGTAGGCGTCACTAAAACCAATTCTAAAAGAAAAATAAAACTAAGTAGGTATACTCATATTTTGATAGTTTGTCTCAGCTATTGACCGCGTGTAGTAAAAACTGTAAAAAGTACTAGCTGTTCCGCGTGGTTTTACCCTTTAACTCCCGTTCCCGTAGGAAATTCATCTATACTATTACTAATATAATATTATAAAGAGGAAAGATTTGTATGTAAGTATGCTTGTAACGAATAGGCTCAAAAAGTAGTGGAGCGATTTCAAAAATTCTGTCACAATTTGAATGCAACATTATCACTGATTAATATAGGCTTTATTTAATTATGAAGTTCCCATGGGAACGGGAGATACGTGGGTGAAACCGCGCGCGGGAAGCTAGTAACTAAATATAGCCTTCATCGATAAATGGGCTATCTAACACTGGTATTTTAGGGGTTCCGTACCCGAAGGGTAAAAGCGTGACCCTATTACTAAGACTTTGCTGTCTGTCCGTCTGTCACCAGGCTGTATCTCAAGAACCGCGATAGCTAGATAGTTTCTGCTATAACAGAAAATACTCAAAACAAAATAAAATACAATAAACATGGTTTTTTGCCGTTTTTTACCAACATTGTTTAGATAATGATCCGTACCATTTACCCTTTGTGCGCGTTGTGCCAGTCGGACTCAAAATTTTCTAATTAGCCAGTAGTTCCTGAGATTAAGCGTTAAAGCAAACATACAAACAAACTCTTCAACTTTATACATTAGTATAGATTACTAACTTCAAAAAGTATAGAAGTATTTTTGTGTGTGGCATGTTGCAAAAGCCTCGTGGCATACGTCAGTTAAAAAAAAACATTTTTTTTGTAAATATTACTACCATTTTTTCAACCTTTTTTTTTTCCGGTGTAAAATGCATTACGCATCCCTTCGCTGGCGCAAGGATCACTATTGCGTGATCCCTGCGCCAGCGAAGGGTATGTGGGACTCTCCCGCTATAGAACGCGGTGCGCTGTCGCACCGCAGAGTGGACATACCCACTAAAAAGCCCCCGGGTGTTCCTTCTTCTGTCGTTTGGTGTGGGGGACCCAAGTACCGGTATCGGCCTTTGGTCATCCCCCCGGCAGAGATCTACTATAAACTCTCGCCCCTATAAAAGGGTGAGGGTTTCCCCCCCCCCCCCCCCCCCCTTGGTCCCATCGCGACTGTTAAGCACCCGCGATGGGTACCGTCCTACTCCTACAGCCTACGCCCGAACACTGAGGCGATCCCCGACCTACTCATGAAGAGTTTTTGCAGCCAATTAGTACTCTTGTTAACCCCTCGTTCTAAGCTAAAATGCCTGTGTTACGAGTGGGTTCACGTCTGTAGTGCAATGGGTGAGCATCGAACCGGCGACCACAAGAACACAAGTCCGACGCCCTAGCCATTGGGCCCGCCGTTACCTATCAGTTTGGTTTAGGAATTGTCTCGGGTATTGACCCATGTAAATCGACTATTAACATTCAAAATATCTCCCACACCTAAACCCTTCTAAATTCAATGTTATGGCACATTATCAATTTGTCTAAGTAATTTCACTTGAATCAGTTTTATGTAGCGGGTAATTTTGTTATTATAGTGAACTGTACAATGTGGTTGCTAAATATTTGATTTGGTTATCAATTTTTATGGTGATAGTTAAGTTAAACTCTTTTAATTTCCATGTGGGTAGTTTATTGTGTAATTGAAGAGGTGTAAGTAATTTGACTTTCTATTTTAAATAGCCCACCTTTATTACCACGAGTGATTTTCGAAAACTCGTAAGCTTTCGCAAAGTTTTAATGCGAAATCTTATAAGCTTACTGAATAATGCATTCGGTCCCTCTTGATGCTTTCATATATCGAAAATTAGATTAGTAAATAGTTGGATAACCTCCGTAGCGTAGCGGTATTTGGCTCGCTCTCTTAAATCTCGGAGGTTGTGGATTCGATCCCCACGCCGCCGGCCAGGAAATCTTTGTGTAAATTCTATGATTTATTTCCGGGTCTGGTTGGATGAGGGACCCCCTCCGTGCCTTGGAAAGCACGTTAAGGCGTTGGTCCCGATTGTTATAACATCATCTGTAATAATCGTATATCAAGGAGCGGGCAGCAGCGTTTCCTTTTTTGTTACGACATAATACTGTGGTCACCAAACCGCCTGCCAAGCGTGGTGATTATGGTAAATACCCTCCCTCGGGAGGAGGCTCATGTTCAGCAGTGGACGTTATACGGGCTGATGATGATGATGAGATTAGTAAATGAAAATATATTTTTAAAGTATGACATTAGGAATATAAAGGTTACAATTTTTACGCATAAAGAATGACATTTTAATTCCTTATTGTATTTTAGGTATTCATTAAATAATGAATTAAATAATTAAGAAACGCTTTTATCATAAACTGTCAGTTCTATAATCAAATTAATCATTATTTCAAATTAAATTCTTATTCCGATAAATACCGACAAAAATCGGAGCTTTTTAGTTCTTTTGTCCGCTGGTAATTAAGTTAAAATCTAGTGAATGTATAAAAACTGTCAAAACTGAGGCTGGCTAAAATACCAGCGCTGCCGCAATGGTCTTTTAGAATATTAAAATAGCTTTATGCTGAAGCCAGTGCCCATTAATGGTGCATAACTATATAATTGTAGCAGAAATATTTTTTTATTTATTTTTTATGACTTTGTATGTGTCGTAAATAAATGTATTTTCTTGCTTTCTTTGGAGTTCAAAATTGTACAGGAATTTTTATTTGCATCGCCCATTAATGCCCATTCACATCCACTGCTGAACATGTGCCTTCTCTTAACAGGCCTTGGCCAGCCACGCTCTTTGACTGATTTGCTAAAATACCTGCGTTAGGTAGACGGATTACTGATCGCAGTATGATAGCAACCTTGAGCTGATGATGCTGCCATCTTTCAGATTCAGCTGTATATCCCTTACAGCGGTTTCGCACTACGTCCGATCCGAATCCGATCTGGACCCGTGAAAATATGGTCCGTGGTAGCCGTAGAACTATTTCTATGGTATTTACGCACTAGATCCGAACTCCGTCATCTGATTTCTTTCCAAATTTAAAGACCAATATTTTCACGGGTTCGGATCGGGTTCGGCTCGGATTCGGGTCGGACATAGTGCGAAACCGCTCTTCAGTCACCTCTTACAACACCTGTTTTTTATCCCCACCGTCTATATAAGCTTTAACGAAGAAAAGAGACATACTAATTTGTAACCTGTCCTTTTTTAGCATCAGTTGGCTGCAACGGCGATAATGGGACGTGTCGGAGACGGAAGTACGCTTGGTGGTGTGTTGGATGCGGAGCTTTGGCTGCGGCGTTGGGAGGGCTGTTGGCTGCCCAGCATATACTGTTGAGGGCTTATACCGCATCACCACAGCACCTGGAGACTGTGCCCGCTGCTGTACCTGCTGCCATGGTGAGTTGGAATTTCCATGTTCTTCTTCATCAGCCTGTTAACATCCACTGCTGAACATGGGGCTCCTCCCAAGGGAGGGTTTTTGCCATAGTCACCACGCTTGGCAGGCGGGTTGGTGACCGCAGTATTATGTTGTAACATACAAGGAAACGCTGCTGCCCGTTCCCTGGTATACAATTGTTATAGATGATTTTTTAATAATCGGGACCAACGGCTTAACGTGCTTTCCGAGGCACGGGGGGTAGTCCCTCAGCCAACCAGATGAATCTAGACAAAGATTTCTTGTCCGGCGTGGGGATCGAACACACGACCTCCGAGATTTAAATTCAAATACCGCTACGTTACGGAGGTTGTCCATAATTTCCTTTATAATATTAGTATATATATTTAGTTAAACCGTTCTCTGACCAAATCGGAGACATCCTCGCAAAAGATCAAATAAGATCCACCCTAAACCGACGTGCTTGTATGAAGAATGTTATGAGAGTGAATGAAGCGAAAGATGTGTGTAGGGATCGTAGCAAGTGGAGGTCCATTGTCTCTGCCTACCCCGCTGGGATACAGGCTTGAGCTTATGTATGTATGTATTAAGTTAATGAATTTGTTTCAGCTGGTCCTGACTGGAGTGTGCATCATGAGTCTGGCCCGTCGACGCAATCGATACAGCTATATGGTAAGAAAAGTATGTTCGCTTCACTTCTAAGCATCTTTAGATCGCATGCGCATGTTTATTATACATTTTGATTATAAATTAATAATTTAATGACTTAAATAGTATAATTAATAGAATCAGGCGTTACTTTGCGGAAATCCATATTCATCGTCATCATCAGCCCGTATAACGTCCACTGCTGAACATGGGCCTCCTTCCGAGGGAGGGCATTGCCATAGTCACCACGCTTGGCAGGCGGGTTGGTGACCGCAGTATTATATTGTAACACACAAGGTAACGCTGCTGCCCGTTCCTTGATATACAATTATTATAGATGATGTTATAACAATCGGGACCAACGGCTTAACGTGCTTTCCGAGGCACGGAGGGTAGTCCCTCAACCAACCAGACCCGGAAAGAAATCTTAAGAATTTACACAAAGATTTCTTGTCCGGTGTGGAAGAACCCACGACCTCCGAGATTTAAAGCGAGCCAATTACCGCTACGCTACGGAGGTTCTCCATATTAATTTAATTTAAAAAAGCAAAATATCTAGTGTTCATTCCGCTAAAAATGTGTCTATATGCTGTAATGCTATTATTGCACCGCCCTCCCGCCCGCAAGAATTGTGTGTGTAGCGTCCGAGTAGTCAACATCACCCTGATGATGCTCCGTGGAGGAGCGAAACACGAAACACGTTTTATTTTACCTTCCTGCATGTGCATAATTTTAGGGCGGGAGGGCGGTGCAAAAATACCATTACAGCATATACCTAGACACATTTTTAGCGGATTATATTTATTATCATCATCAGCCCGTTTACGTCCACTGCTGAACATGGGCCTCCTCTTAACAGACCTTGGCAAGCCAGGATCGTAGAGGGATATTGCCATAATCACCAAGCTTGGCGGATGAATTGGTGATCGCAGTAAGATGTAAACGTTGAGCTAATAGATGCTGCTGCCCATCCATCAGCCATATGTCCCTTAGTCGCCTTTTACGACACCCATGGGAGGACATGGGGTGGTCTATTCTAAGCCGGACACCACACAGCTTATATATATATTTATTAACATTACATATTTTGTCTTTTTAAATTAGACTTAAATAGTGTATTTTGAATGAATAAAGATGGTAATTAAACTAGAATTCATACCCTTTGATGCACTTTTTGTACTGTACTGTATTAGCCCCTTCCCGTCCACCGCTGGACACGGGCCTCCTTTTAACAGTCCTTAGCAAGGCAGGGTCGTTGAGGGATATTGTCAAAATCACCACGTTTGACCAGGTGATTTGACAAGCGGATTGGTAAACTCGGTGAAAACACAAATCAGGGTAGATATTATTTATGTATGTATAGCGCGTTAAGCCGTTGGTCCCGATTGTTATAACATCATCTATAACAATCGTATATCAAGGAACGGGCAGCAGCGTTTTCTTGTGTGGTACAACATAATACTGCAGTCACCAACCAGCCTAACAAGCGTGGTAACTATGGCAAAACTCTCCTACGGAAGGAGGCCCATGTTCAGCAGTGGACGTTATGCAGGCTGACGATGATGATGAAGTGTAAACCTATTTTTTTTGTTGATTGTCCTTAATAATTCATCTAATTGTTTCAGATCAAAGTGGTGGGGGCTTGTTGTTTGGTGTGCGCATTAACTTGCGTCTTAGTTACAATCACGACGACAGTCATACATATGAACAAGTGAGTTTATTTATACATATATTAGCGGCCCGCCCCGGCTTCGCACGGGTGGACTTTTATACCCTACCCCTGCCCTACCCTACCCCTACCCTAACCCTACCCTACCCCTACCCTACCCCTACTCTACCCTACCCCTACCCAAAAGTATCCTATGTCCTTCTCCCAGTTCTTAGCTACCTCCCTACCAATTTTCAGCCAAATCGGTTCAGCCGTTCTTGAGTTATAAATAGTGTAACTAACACGACTTTATTTTGTTTTTAAAATGTATTCTGCTATTCAGGGCGGAGACAAATCCAACGAAACAAATACCATGAAAATTGATCCAGCCGATCTCGAGTTATAAGTGTTGTAACAAACCCGTCTTTGTTTTATATATATAGATATAGATTAATTGTTTACTAAGCGTCCGTAGGTCAATGGCTATTGCGTCGGATTTGTGATCTTGTGGTCGCCGGTTCGATCCCCACACATGGCATTATCGATGTGAACCCACTCGTAACACAAGTATTTAGCTTAGCACGAGGGGTTAACAAGAATACTAGTAGACTGCAAAAACTCCTGCTAGTAATCTTTAAAAATATATTTGTTTATATATATTTATTTTATAATGTAACTAGCTACCCGCGCGCGGTTTCACTCGCGTAACTCCCGTTCCCGTGGGAGCTTCATAATTAAATATAGCCTATGTCACTCAGGGTGAATGTAGCTCTCCAATGGTGAAAGAATTTTTGATATCGGCACAGTAGTTTTTGAGTTTATTCATTAAAAATATAAGTACACACAAAAATACAAATCTTTCCTCTTTATAATATTTGGATAGATATTCAGTATTTCTTTGCTTAAGAAGTGGAAGGCCAGAAAATATGAATGGACTGTGTGAATGATGACATGTGTAAGAAAGGTGTGAGTGAACTAGTAATAAGGGAAAATAGAAGAGGATGACATATTGCGCCGAATAAAAAATAACATATTTTATATCAGTTTCACTTCAGTATCAGTGGCGTAGCTATCTTAGGGCCAGGTGGTGCAGTGCACCAGGGCCCTGGACCTCAGGGGGCCCTCTAACCGAAGCTTTAAAAAGAGCGGGTCAGCCTCAGCTTATTGGGTTAAATCGGCAATTTGCGGTGTGAATACCTTCCGATGCCCTCGTAGACCCGAAGTCCGAGAGGCCCGCAAACTGTAAAGTAGAGCGACAGTTGCACAAAACTCCCCTAAACTAAAAGCCATAATCCCTCAATCTCTCCGTCAGCGACCGCCCTGAGCCGAGGTCCAAGTCCCACAGGGGACGCCCTCTTGCGCAGGTTGCTTAGTTTGTAGTGTTTAATTAAACCATTTATCTAGGCTGGAGCTCTGCTCGCCTTTGTGCCCGGTGAAGTAGCAAAAGCCTCAGGGCTAACTACATATGTTCGTCCGAAAAAAAAAAGGTGTGAATACCTTTGTATATATTATCCTACATATAATATTTGTTTCAGATTACAAACCCTCAAGTTCTGCGAGTACACGAAACTGACTCGAACCTGCACTTGTTTCTCAATGCCGCCTGACAGCCAGCACAGTGGTGGGGACGATGATGGTAATTATACATTGTGATTTCAAAATCTGTGCTTATAATTAAAGACGTGAGTTGATGAAGGTGATATGTCGCATTTTTGAGGTTTTGTGTTTTTTTGCATAGATGAGCTTGAAATGTCGATGACTACAGACTACTGGCCTTAAACCGTCGATTTAAGGCTTATTTTTCAAAATAATATGTTGAAAAAGGTGTTATGTACAGTTAACTTTGAAAATGGCACTGGATGAGAGAGATATGGGCCCATATCACCCTCTTCCAGATAAATAAAGTAAAGACTTTGTTTTTCTTTCGTGGAAGAAAGTGATATGTACGTACATAACACCTTCTTCCACTCAGCTTACGATGATTGAAAGACGCGATGTCACTTTTTCGTGAATGAAGGTGTTATGTGACATGCATATCACATACATTTATTCACGACATTTAGTTATTTTAATTCTCATTCTGTCACATTATCGCGCATGTTTAGGGTTCCGTACCCGAAGGGTAAAAACGGGACCCCGTTTCTAAGACTTCGCTGTCTATTTGTCTGTCACAAGGCTGTATCTCAAGAACCGCCATAGCTAGACAGTTGAAATTTCAAGAAATGATGTATTACTGTTGCCGCTTTAACAAAAAATACTAAAAAATATTTTTAAAATACTGCTGATGGTCACCCAGTAACGGAAAAAAAAGGATAAGCTTAAAAAACATGGCGTTAAGTGTTAGTTACTTTAAGTTAAAATTAAAAGTAAAAACATTAATAAATTTACACGACCAGGAGTAGTACAGGAGTTGAACTTGCATGTTAGGTATACTTAGCCTCTAATGCCTAGACCATTTGGCCACAGTGGAACCCAACCGGTAGTTGAAATTTATCAACCTCTTTGTAACACGTCTAACACGGTAACACGTAGATCAGATGCCATCTATTGATAATAGTTAACAAGACAAACATGTCCAAAGTTGCATTTGGAATTACATTTTTAAACGATGACACAGCCCTCGTATACAGGATGTCCCAAAAGGTTAAGTAGCTGGGAAAGGGGGTGACAGGGGTGGACACAATGGTCACAAGAAAAATAAAAAATAAATCCGCTCAGGGTATTTAAAAAAATAATGGCATTTTATTAAAAACTTAAAATTTTACACCTTGTTATTTTTGATGTTGATGTTGATGACCTTGTTGTTATTGAAGATTACATAACAGCATTTTTTTTAAATACAGCCATATTTGTAGGTACAGTTAGCACAAGGTGTAAAATTTTTAGTCTTTTAAAAAATGCCACTTATTTTTTTAAACACCCAGAGGGAATTTTTTATATTTTTCTTGTGACCCTTGTGACCATCCCTATCACCCCCCTTCCCAGCTACGTAATCTTTTGGGACACCCTGTATACATTTTTAAATTTTAGAATATTTTGAATTGAGCCTAATATATTTAGACTACCGACAGGATTCGAACCTGCATCTTATGTATAGCCCCTAATGCCTTAACCATTCGGTCATGCTAGAACATTCCTTTGGGTAGTGATGATATTTTATTTGCGGAAAGCCTTTCGATCTGTAAAGTAAGTGAGCAAGCAGTACAAGGCAAAATCACCTTATTATTCTTTCTACTAGTAACCAACACGAACGTGAAGATTCTGAGATATTAATATATAAAAAACCAAAACAAATCGAAAAAACACCTTAGAAATACACAGGAATCACTAAAGAAATTTCGAACATTTGTGGGATATACCAAATAGTGTCTAAAACAATATAATATTATATAAGTAAAGTAAAATATAATATTTATATTATAATTAAGACAGTACAACTTACATTCCTACTTAAACACCTAACTAAACGTGTAGAAAAGTTGACTTTTGTTTACGGAAGAAGGAGTTATGTGTAGTTTTTTTAGAAGTTATATAATAAAAAATATTAATTTGTGTAATTGCTTACGTACCATTAATATTTCAGGTTGTTTACACAACTTGGCATCATAGTTTTATTAAAAAATCTGTTTCGTAGCGACTTATCTTAAAAAATAAAAGTGAAACTTTAAACTCGATTTACTTGAAATTGTGATTTTGTGACTTATCACCTTCATCCACTCACGTCTTCAATTGTCAGGATGATTAATAAAATAGACATACCTATGTTTTTTAACAATCTTCGTAGCGTAGCGGTATTTGGCTCGCTTTAAATCTCTGAGGTCGTGGGTTCGATCCCTACAGGAAATCGTTGTGTAAATTCTTATATTTATTTCCGGGTCTGGTTGGTTGAGGGACTACCCTATGTGCCTCGGAAAGGACGTTAAGCCGTTGGTCCCGATTATTATAACATCATGTATAATAATCATATATTCGATATTTTTGTTTGAGGAGCGAGAAAAAAAATTCGTGTCCAATATTTTTTGGTAATCTAACTGACGGACTTAATACTGCCCTAAGCCGAGGTCCAAGTCACACAGGGGGCGCCCTCTTGCGCAGGTTGCTTAGTTAGTAATTTTGAAACATTTAAAAAGGGGCGGGGATCACAACGTTTGTGATCCCCGCCCCTTAAATACGCGACGCACTAGTCGCGCCGCGGAGAAGGCATACCCACTAAAAACCCCCCGGGTGTGCCTTTGCCTGCCGTTGGTTATGGGGGACCTGAGCACCGGTATCGGCCTTGGGGTATCCCCTCGGCAGATTACGTCAAATCCTACCCTCGGAAGATGATGTTCAGCAGTGGACGTTGAAAGGGCTTATGATTAATAAGTGGTATCAAGCGGCCGTAGCATGATAGCCAGGGGCGTCGGACTTGTCATCTTGTGGTCGCCGGTTGGATCCCCACCCATTGCACTACCGACGTGAACCCACTCGTAACACAAGCATTTTAGCTTAGCACGAGGGGTTAACGAGACTCTGCTAGTAACGCTCTGGCGCCCCGCAGGAGTGCGCTGCGTGTTCGAGGGCGTGTCTGCGTGCGGCGTGGTGCACGGCGCGCTGTACTGGTGCCTGCGCGGGGTGTTCGCGCTGTCCGTCAGCGCAGTCCTGGTCTGCATATTCAGCTGCATGCTGGCTTATCAGCTGTTGAGGTGAGTCGTTTTACTATTATTTAATGTCATCATCATCATCATCATCATTTCAGCCGTAGGACGTCCACTGCTGGACGTAGGTCTCCCTCATAGATCTCCAGTTGTTGCAGTTAGAAGCGGCCTGCATCCACCGTGATCCCGCGGCCTTAACCAGATCATCCGTCCATCAAGTAGGTGGACATCCTACGCTACGCTTGCCGATCCGCGGTCTCCATTCGAGAACTTTTTCTTTCCCAACGGCCCATCTGTTCTCCGTGCTATATTTAATGTAAGAGGGATTTAAACCCCCACATAGTTCTTTTTTTCAAGACAACTCCCGCACTAGGCCAAAAAATATTGAGTCGCGAAGGACCACTTTACTTACTTACTTCCACGTTTACGTCCACCGTTGAACATGGGCAGGGCCGGATTTAAACTTAATGCAGCCCTGGGCACTGAAGACAATGCCACCCAATCAATGGAATTTTACTTAAAGTTTTTTTCCACTTTCCAAATATTGCCGCCCTGGGCACTAGCCCCAACTGCCAGTATGGTTAATCCACCACTGAATATGGGCCGCCTCTTAATATAGCTTGGCAGTCATGGTCGTTGAGGGATATTGCCGTAATCACCACGCTTGGTAGGCTGGTTGGTTATCGCAGTAAGATGGTGAGTATCTTTGAGCTGATAGAAGCTGCTGCCCATCCATCAGCTTTGTATGCCTTAGTCACCTCTCACCACACCTAAGACAAGATATGGAGTGGTCTATGTAGTCGGAAAGTTGTGAAAAGTAGTAACTCCATCTAACTAAATCACCAGGACCCGAACTACTAGAGGGGCGCTGATAAATACATTCAAAATTAATTTGATAGATGTTGGCTTTATTCGAAGTATATTATCGGAGCGTCTCTCTAATACAGCTATTTTACTTTACAAAATAGTACATAAGGTTTTAAAGTCTGAATAGTTTAAGGCATTTAATGTACAGCTTGGCAAAAAAGAGTAGAAAATAATGGGGGCGCCACTGTGTTGTTTGTGTGGCAACCCGTTGCAACCGAATAGCATATAAACCTAATCTTGATACTTACCTGGTTTTTTTAAGACATATATTTATTTCTATTTTATTTATGTATTATTTTTTCAAATCAATAAGTAATTCTACTTATTGATTTTAATTTTGTTTATTATGAAATGACATTATTTTGGGAATGTTGCCAACAGACAAAAAAATAGTTCCGTTTCTAGACTTTTTTGCCAAGCTGTATTAGGCTATGGTCGTTTTGTGACCAAAAACCTCTAAATTAATAACAGATAGTAAAAAATAAAAAAATCTAACTAAATCCTCATCCCGACCCTTAGTTTGCAAAGAACCTTCCGATGCCATCGTAGAACCAGTGACAGTTGCACAAATCCACTCTAAAACTTAATATTGTCATTCTTTAAGAACCTCCCCACAAGGGGATTTTGTTGTAATCACCACGCTTGCCAGACGGGTTGATGACGTCATCACCTGCAACGACTAAAACATCAAGGCGTATATATTTGTTACTTATGTTTTATGTTAAAGGCATAGTTATTTTATCATTTTAATTTTATTACTGACATAGAGCGAAAATCGTAACGGTAAAAATGTGTACCTAATTAGGTAGTTACGCTATTTCGCTCACTCTTTTCATTCATGTTATTGCGGCCTAGGTATTATAGGCACCTATTTTATTATTATGCACTCGATATGTAGGGTGTATTTCTTTTAAGTAATTTATGATGTTTTCGAAACTCTAATTACTGACAACCTCCGTAGCGTAGCGGTATTCGTCTCGCTTTAAATCTCGGAAATCGTGGGTTCGATCCCCACGCCGGACAAGAAATCTTTGTGTAAATTCTAAAATTTCTTTTCGGGTCTGGTTGGTTGAGGGACTACCCTCCGTGCCTCGGAAAACACGTTAAGCCGTTGGTCCCGTTTGTTATAAAATCATCTATAATAATCGTATATCAAGGAACGGGCACCAGCGTTTCCTTGTGTGGTACAACATAATACTGCGGTCACCAACCCGCCTGCCAAGCGTGGTGACTATGGCAAATACCCTCTCGGAGGCCAATGTTCAGCAGTGGACGTTATACGTGCTGATGATGAATTACCGAAATACTAGTACAAATATACTGTGGTCTAAAGATTATATTCTACTTACACAACACACCATCAAGACGGTAAAAAAGTCACCCAAAGCCAGTACATAAAAACACACACACAACAATTTTCATCGCATTTAAGTAACAAAGAGGTGGGTAGCTACCTATCACATAAACTACTATTCTTCTATTCTATTTGTAGACATATTTCAATAGTTTTATATTGTCTGGCGTGCAACAATAACGTAAAGCTAAGGAAGGTCAACACTCTAGTTTAGGGTTCCGTATTACATACATAAGTTAAAGAAGTTTAAAATATGTAGTTCAGTGAAATAAGTTGCTTGATATGTTATTGAGGTGATTTATCATTAGCCTGTATAACGTCCACAGCTGAACCTCTGTCCAAGAGAGGGTTCCATAGTCACCACTCTTGGCAGGCGGGTTGGTGACTGCAGTATTAAGACACAGCAGTAGCCGTTTTTTAGGCTGTTTTTGGGAGCCAACTTCTCTTTATCTAAAAGAACTAGCAACTAATAAAAAATACATTAAATTTCTACATAATCTTGACTCCAAAATGGTAGTTTTTTTTTTTAAGCGGCATTATTTTTAATTAGATGGCCACAAAAGAGCCAAAATATTTATAACATGCATCTTCTTCTAAAATAACCATTACTTTGATTTGCTTTCTAAACTAATGGATAGGTAATTGAATAAAGAACATTTTGTTAGTTTTATTTTTTTCAAAACACGAAAATTTGATTTTATAATGTATAATGTTGTAATGTCAGATGTCGGACAGCTACTGCTAGACGACAGCAAACTTATAGGTCATCCTACTTATACAATAAAATAAATAAAATAATAGACATTCATCCACTTATAGTTCGAGAAACAAAAATGAAAATTAAGAACTGGCTACTTCAATTAAACTACGATCAAACAGAAATGTTATTGCTCACAGATTAGTAATTCCCTGCTACCACATACATCACCTACATCTAACATCCATCACATACACATACACCCTCACACACACGCACACACAAACACGTTACCCACATGCACAAACACTTCATGAGTAAACCTACCCATCCCTTATTTAATTTGATTTTTTTTCTTTCTTTTTTATTCACAATTTGCAATTTGTATCAAGTAGAATGTGGGAGAGGGCACTGACTTCTGTAATACAGGTTTTACCTAGCTCAGAAGTCAGGGTTTTCATAGGAGTTTTGTAAAAGTTTGTGAATAAATTTATTATTATTATTATTATAATGATTTTATTCTAAAATCTGAGCGTACTCGCTAAGTAACGGTGGGGTGCGGCAAAGAGGGAACGAATGCTCAAGGTTATTTGGTCAGGGAAGCGCCTTAAGTTACAATAGTGGGAAACTCGGCACCCTGTTCTCTGGTATACAATTGCTATACATGTTATAACGGCCGTAGCCCAATGGCTAGGGCGTCGGACTTGATCTTGATCTTGAGGTCGCCGGTTCGAACCCCACCCATTGCACTACCGACGTGAACGCACTCGTAACACAAGCATTTTAGCTTAGCACGAGGGGTTAACAAGATTACTAGTAGACTTCAAAATTCTGCTAGTAACCGTTTAAAAAATAAAAAAATAAAAACTATCTGGTCCAACGACTTCACATCATCATCATCTTCCTGCCCTGTTCCCATTATTTGTTTTCGTCGCAATATGTCATCCTCTTCCATTTTTCCCTATTAGACGTCTCTTCCATACTCACACCTTTCTTACACATGTCATCTTTCACATAGTCCATCCATCTTTTTTTTGGCCGTCCTCTTTCAACATATCCCTCCATCTTCATAATCAGCATTATTTTCGTCACATGCATGTCATCCCTATGCATAACCAACGAATTTACGTAAACTTATATAAATATAAGCAGGCGAAACACGCACGCTAATATCCCGTTCCCGTAGGAATCTCGTCTTTACAAATAATGATGCCCTATGGCAAAATAATTTAGAAAATCGGTAATCGGTAAAGTAGATCCAACGATTACCCTCTACAACCTCAAACCTCATTATAATATTAGTATACCACTTTAAATATTTATAATATTACTATAAGTACATTAAAAGTAACTCTTGTACAACTTTCCTTTTTGAATTTACGGAACCCATAAAATAAAAGACTCGCCCTTATCCAGTTTTATCACTGAAATTGGCACAGAAATAGCTGTAAATTGCTCGTTTGTCACCCAGCAACGGTTGCTAGGCAACCATATATGATTCACTACATGCTTCCTATTTCAAATTGTGCCACAATCACTTTGGCAATGGCCACAGACATAGTCGTGTTGTTAATCTTTTTGAATATTATTTAAATTTAAAGACTAATTAAAAATGTCGGCTACTTCAAGACATAAAAGAAGTGCTAGTCAATATTCTATGAGCCATATCATGTCTATAGAAGCAGAAGATTTAACTGATGAGGAATTAGTTCAAAAAGTTACTGAAATACAACGTCTTAACAAGATATTGAGCCTAGAAAATGAAGTACTCGAAAACACAATGACAAGATTAGACCCAGCTTTACTAACGGGCGTTCAACAAACCGTAGATTACGTACAAAAGATTCAAAGTCAAGTCAGTTCCTCAACTGCTTCTACAAAATCGCCGCTTTCAAGACAATACTTCTCAGAAACTTTGTCGCATCATGCAAAACTTTCTAATGTATCCAAACCAATAACAAGTCCTTCTAGAGCATCCTTTAGAAAAGGAGAATCTTCCGCCAGAATCGCAGCTTCAGTCATGTTCGGTTCTCCAAAAATTAATATCCTCGAAAGAGCAGAACTTGTAACAAAAGGAATGGAAATGCTAATAACTAAAATGGAAAAAGTCAGAAAGAGAGCAGAAAAGAAGAACGCACTCCTTAAAGCGCAGTTAGAAGAAATAGCCATCAAAATTGAAGACACTGACAAATCTATAGAAAATTTTAATCAAGTCGTCAAAATAAATGGATGGGACAAACTAGCTCAAAGAATTCCAGCCGAAATATGGATTAGATATATGACGGATTGGCTCAAAAATATTGATAAACAACTATCAAAATTAATGCTACGAACAAGCACCTTTAACAGCCAATGCACAAAATTGAAAGGACAAATTGAAATGAAACAAGAACTATCTCAAAATCTTACACCTGTTGATTTTGATAAATTAAAAATACAAAACGATGAATGCCTTAAAGTAATGGATTTCAAATATAATAAACTTGAAGAGTTAAAGAAAGTAGTAGGCGATTCAAATTGGTATTTAATGATGTATAAAAACGCGATGTGGAATAGAAATATTTATTTGAGTTCTATACAAAACTCTTTGATAAACAAATGTAAGAAAACCAAAGTTATTTGTAAAGAAAAAGATAAAATTGAAGATGAAATCAAAAAGATAAATATCAAACTTGATGGAGTGAGAAAAGTAACGATAGAATATGAAATTCCTGATGTAATGGAATATATACAAGTTAAATCAGAAGTATCTGATCTCAAACGCAGTATACAACTATTAGACAATAGAATAAATTTACATAAAGTTGCATTACTAGCTGTAAATAAGAAATTAAAGAAAACACAACGTTGTAAATGCTGAAATACATCAAACATATTATACAATTTTTGGAATCTATAGAAATGATCATCAAATCAGCTGGTAGACATCCACTGCTGAATGAAGGCCATGGATTTACAGCGGGAGCGATTGATAGCAACTTGCATTTTTTCATTCTTACATGGTTTCCACTCACGAAAGTTGCTGCCCCACCGACGGTCAGTTCTTCGAGCTATTGGGTTGCTATGTCTGCAGAACTTTATCAGTAACTTTCGTTCTCCTGCATTCAATTTGTGGTTCAATCAGAAAGAAAGAAAAAACTTTCAATTCAGCACAACACACAAGATAATATACAGCAAAGATTTCGTTAAATGTACAAAGCAATAAGACGCCTTGCATTTTCTGCCGAAAATTCACCACCTCAGCATTATCATAGGCTAGGCGATACTTAGCGTTGGATCAATATATAAATGATATCATAATTAAAACCCTACAACGCAACCTTACACCCTTTGAAGATACTCGAAACGGTTCTTCAGGGATATCGACATAAAATAGTAACGCTTTTTGCATTGATTTTATATCTTTATTAAGCACCTGCGTGACTAAAGTCGTTTGTATAATGCGATTGTTATCGTACTTTCGGTGTTTTAACACGTTTTTATTAACTTCGCTTGTAGCTACGAGTTGCTTATGTATTCATAACTTTGTTAGATTACTTATATGAATTATGATGTTGGTTATTTTGTTTTATTACTTACTTGATCCTTGACTTGATTGATATTGACTTGGTGTGTCCTGTCCCACGGGAACTTTATAGTAAAATGTAGCCTATATAACTCAGGGATAATGTAGCATTCTAATGATGAAGTTTATTAGTAACAGATAAACATACAAGAATACAAATGTTTCTTAAAAATAAATTACCCCTATCTTAAATTAATTAAAAGGACAAGTCAAGTTCAGTTAATGCCCAATCATTACAGCTTTAGTGGCCCTAATCTTGCCGGCCTAACTCACTTATAGGAACCCAGCCATAATCAGTATAGTAACCAATATGGCTGTCATATGTATAGCGCATAACAAGCTTTTACATATACCTCAAAATTAGAAGAAAATTGTATACCGTTTCAATACCTATGAAAACTTGTCGAAGACTTTAAAACTTTTAGACGTGATATTTTATCTATGATTAAATAGTTGACTGTGTGAGAGCTTATTTGCATATAATGATCAATAAAAAGGAGTGTGTTATGTCTAGTACCGAGGCAAGAACGATTCAATTTTCACAGGAGTTTAGTAGCGCTACCTACAGTAGTGTTACAAAAACTACAAATTTCTTTGCAATATGAGATAATGCCTATTCGAGAATATACAAGTTCTGGGTACTAACGAGTATCGAGAATACGACTTCGCCCGGAAAAGAAGTTCTTAATTTTCTCTGGAGGTATTTTAACAACTGTTTTTCTAGATTTTCATTGTGTCATAGATCCATTAGGAAGGAATTTTAAATCTAAGTTCACACTTAACTCATTTAGCGAGATATGCAGTGTGCAATAAGATTGGTCTTGCGATAATCCACTTTTAGCAAAAGCTCTGATCGTAGCTATTTTTTAAATTACGATGTCTAGGTGCTTGAACTTAATTTATAACGAATCATATGCTCCATATAGTAAAATAACAACAAAGACCTATATCACAAGATCGCACAATATCCTATCATTTACATAAATGGGCACTTAGCAGTAAATACGGAAGCTAATCGAAGGTAGTTGATGATATGCAAAGGGCAAAAAGTAAAACAAATTAAAAATGCATTATAGCATTGTGTACGCCAAAGACTATATTATAAACCCGAAAGATTGTAAGTATGGATGGATGGATTGGATGTTTGTTAGGCTACAAAACATCACACTCCGACCCACTGGAACAGAGTAACGCGGGTAAAACCGCGGGGCGCAGCTAGTACAAATTTAAATTAATACAATTTGAAAAAGGTCAACAAAATTGCCTACCCCGCTGGAAAACAGGCGTGAGCTTATATATGTATGTAAAATTTAGCTACGATCAAATCACAAGCTTAAGATCATTTCTCAATATCGGATTTGTCTTATATCAATAAATAAAACATCACTTAGATGTGTGGAAAAAATAACGATTTAATAAATATCTATTAAACTTGAAAAAACATTATACTAAACTAAAATCTAAGAATGTTTGTGTAAAACTACTTTAAGCAATCTTTGTCTATCCTCCAATCTTTTGATAGCAATCTTCAAATCATTGATATCCGCTTTAGTTTGTACATAGTCCATGACATTTGGAACTTCGTAATTCATACTTCTAACATCGTCAAGATTTTTCTCTAAAACCTTAGCTTGAAATTCTATTTTATCTCTCTCTTTGTCACATTTTTCAGTCATTATTTTCTTCTCCTCTATCAAATTTAGTACTTTAGTCAGATACAAATTTTGCTGTAACATCTTTTGCTTATTTATACTTAGAATCAAGTTAGCTTCGCCTGTAGTTTTCTTTAGTTCCACCATTTGATGCTTTTTTTCTTCTATTGCCTTCATATGTTGCTTGTTTTTTATTCTTACCATTTCAAAATCTACAGATGTTATGTTATGACGTAATTCTGCTTTCTTTTTAATATCATCTTTTAATTTAATACATTGCATGTTATAAGTGCTGTTTCGTAGACGCAGTTTGCCTATTTGTTTATCAGTAGCTTTGTTCCATTCTGTCATGAAATGTGTCCACACTTCAGCGGGTATTCGCTGTGATATTTTATCCCAGCCTTTAGTTAGAACATTTTCTTGGAATGTATCTACAGCCTTTTCTATATCACTAACTCTAATTGTGATTTCTTCGAACTTAGCTTTTAATATTGCTTCCTTCTTTCGCGCTTTATTTTTGATACGGTTTAGTTGTAAGGTCAACATTTCCATCTCTTTTGAAGCTAATTCTGATCGCTCTAGAATGTTTATTTTGGCTGATGTTGTGATGAGTCCTGTTTCTGAGAATTTGGCAGATGTTGTGGATTCTACCCTCCGTGAAAGCGATCTGGATGTTGTCATTAATCCAGGAACACTGGTTTTAGATGGTGTCGTTTGTCCCAAGGCACTACCTTCACGCAAGTATATTTTTTTAATGAAAGCCATTTTTTCTTCTATACCAAGCAGTAAGGATGGATCGAGACGTGCCATGGATTTTTCTAGAATCTCATTTTCTGTCGACAGTACTTTGATATCTTGTTTTAATGCATTCACTTGTTGGACTAATTCTTCATCGGTTAGTGACTCTAAATCAAAATTAGTAAATCTACTTTTTAAACTAAATTGTTGACTAATACTAGGGCTAATCCGAGGTAAAGTAATGGACATTTTTAAAAAAAAAATTCAGAAAATCAAATTCTTCTAAAACTCTATCGTTACTGTCAGTAGGAATGTCAAAGACATGGGCCGAATTTTTTTAATTTTATGGACAGTGAATTTCGCTTATTTTTATTCTATGGACAATGAAATTCGCAGATATTTCAACCAGTATTCCATTCTGTATGACCTATGTTACAAACACACAAAAATAATGCAACTTCCATAAATCCAGTTCATGCCGCGATTTGTTGGGGATAGATAGAAGTAGTGCAGTATTTATTACCGTATTTTATTAATCTATGATTGTAATAAAATAAAGTAGTGTGATTCCTAAGTTACAGATTAAGGTGTTTTTATCCGTATTTTAATAAGAATAGAATTCATATTACTTCGCTAAAATATTTAAAGAATTCCATGCCTTGCCATTAGTTAGCGTTGGCCTTAATCTAATAGTTTTGAATTTTTTTTGGTCATTCAGATTATTCATTACTTTTTTATTGTACAAGTCGTAGTAAACACCTTAATCATGATTACCTCTGAAAAGAGAGCGAGGGTTTTCTTCTGGAACAACCTTTGTAGCATGTTATATTGTTTTCATCATATAAGTGATCTTAGTAATTGCATCATAAAATTCGTCACTACTTTGATAATATCTTTTACAACAGACGCTTCTGACGAATAATTGTACATCCAACCTTATGCTTCTGATGTCTAGAACTTAAAACTGATTGTCAAACAATTCACAAAAGTATTTCATTGAAAACATTCAATATTTTCCAAGTTCTAGCATTTTAAAATTTGGCATGTCGGACAAACACCATGGTCTACCTTGATCCATATCTTAATTGATCATCGTGTTTTTAATAATATTATTTTTCTTTTATACTAATGCCAATTTACAGAATGCTTAAATCATAATACTTTTGAAACAAAATTGTTATTTATTAAATGTAAAAGAAAAAAATACAGTAAAAAATAAATATTTGTATAATATCGATTCCACAAAGAGTTGCCACAACCTCCTATTGTCTTCCTTTTGTTACACATAGAGGCGATGTTTGAAGTTTCCTATTAATGGAAACCAAAGCAATACAATGTATACTAGCCCTATTTTTCAACTTCTTGATTTCCTGTTTTAAATGGCATACTTCAGACTTTACTTGTACATAAGTTAATACATCTGGTATTTCGTATTTTGATCTTAAGTTTCTTATATCTTTTAGTTGATTAGATAAATTATTCGTTTCAATTATAATCTTTTCTCTCTCTTTATCAAGTATCACTGTTCTGTTTTGTCTATCTTTAATCGAATGTCTTATTTTGTTCAGATATTGGCTCTTTTTGTGCATTGTCCGTTTTTGATTTGCAAGATGCAGATTCGCTTCACCAGCCGTTTCTTTCAGTTCCATCAAACGATGTTTCTTTTCCTCTATTGATTTTAAACATTCATTGTTATTTATTTTTATCATATCAAAGTCTACAGGAGTTATATGTTCTTTTAATTCAGCATTAATATTAATTTGTCCTTTTAAAATCCTAGATTTTGTGAGTAAGGTACTTGTTCGCAGACGGAGCTTTCCGACTTTTCTATCAGTGAGCTTAATCCATTCCGTCATATATCTTACCCATGTTTCAGCTGGAATCCTTTGAGCGATACTATCCAAACCCCCGATTGTTACGTCCTGTTGGAATATATCTGTTGATTTTTGTATATCACTTATTTTTATTCCAATTTCTTCAAGATGCGCTTTTAAAACGGCGTGTCTTTTCGCTGCTTTGTTTTTTGCTCTTGTCTTACGATCAATTATTGAATCCATCTCTTGTGTCAGTAATTCTGATTTCTCCAGAACATTTATCTTAGGTCCAGCGGTGGATACGTAACCTGTAAGTTTAGCTGTCGATTCTACTTTTTTGGTAGATATTTTGCTTGTAGCAACGCGAATTATTGAAGGACTTACTAAAGGGTCTAGCACGTTCATACCTTTAAATACTCTGCTGAAGCTTGCATGTAAATTCGAGCAGTTTCTTTGAGCTTGAATAGCGTTGTGGAGGTTATCCGTGGCTTGTTGTACGCCAATAAGTAATGTAGGGTCTAATCTTGACATAGCCTTTTCTAATATTTCGTTTTCTAGAGAAAGAACTTTAATATCGTGTTGTAAGTCATGTACTTGAGTTTGGAGTTGTTCATCAGTGAGACTAGTCTCATCTTCAGTGAAAGTACTGTACATCGTAGACATGGATGTCACATCGGTTTTAACGTTGTTATTACGAAAGCTTGGAGACGCCATGATAAATATAATATATTTGTATAAAAATTGTAAAATATAAATCTTCAAAAAAACATTTATTTTGTCAGTCTGTGATGGAGTCTTCTTTGACACAGTGTGATATGATTTTGAAGGGCTTTTCTGTCATTTGGGGAAATTAGTCGAATAAGATCATAATAATATAATAAAACTGTAGAGGTCTATTGTATGTACATATACAAAACAAAACGTATAATATAGTACAGATCCAGATATTTTTTTTTGTTACTCTGTCTGTTTGTACGGGTTAATTTTCGAAACTGTTGCACAGATTAAAATGAAATTTTGCATGACCTTACATCCCCGGATAACATTTTAAATACTTTTCACAGATCACAGAAAATTTATGAGTCTCCGTAGTATACTTAGTTAAAAAACTGAAGGAATAACAAACACCATGCGGCCAATTTCGTGGGCATCAGATGGTTAATTTATAAAATCTCGTAGCGGCTCTCATTAATGCGGCACGTTTTATAAAGGTTTTTAGTAAATCCGCCCTTTTTAAAAAGATTACTAGCAGAGTTTTGTATTCTACTAGTATTCTTATTAACCCCTCGTGCTAAGCTAAATTGCTTGTGTTACGAGAAGGTTCACGTCGGTAGTGCAATATATATCATCATCATCAACAGCCCGTTTACGTCCACTGCTGAACATGGGCCTCCTCTTAACAGATCTTGGCAAGCCAGGGTCGTTGAGGGATATTGCTATAATCACCACGCCTGGCAGACGGATTGGTGATCGCAGTAAGATGTAAACCTTGAGCTAATAGATGCTGCTGCCCATCCATCAGCCATATGTCCCTTAGTCGCCTTTTGTGACACCCATGGGAGGACATGGGGTCGGTAGTGCAATCAAACCGGAAACCACATGTTCACAAGTCCGACGCCCAACGTTAATTACACAGGTAACAGCTATTATACCTCTGTCTAACAATGAATCAATTTGTCCATAGTCATGAGCGGAAGAAGATGTACTGGGAGCAACTGGAGCTACGCTGCAGGTCTTTATACAGACCCTCACCTGGACAGGCTGCGCCAACAGCTGGAAGACAAGTGCAGGTTCGATTCTGTTTCTTTTCTGAATACGCCAAGGTAGTCGAGGGATATTGCCATAATCACCACGCTTTGCAAGCGGGTTGGTCAGTAAGACAGTAACTTACTTTGAGATGGTAGATGCTGCTGCCCATCCATCAGCTGTATGTCCCTCTTAGGACCACCAATACGAAGACATGGGGTGGTCTATGATAATTGTAAAATATTAACAATGTAAAACGATATTTTTAAAAGTTGACTATAGGAATAATTCCGGAATTTCTCACAGTCTTTCTTCTCCGGATGACACAGAAAGACTCGTAGGAAGATACAATACGGACGGAGGTTCTCGCGAGGCGAGGTTCGCAAGGCGTGGTTCTCGAGGCGAGGTTGCAACACGTTTCGGGCTTAGACCAGATACCAGCCCGCGGTGGTTGATCTAACTGCTTAAACTACGCGACTTATTAATATTATTATTAATATATTCATGAGTTTAAAAATTAGATTATAAAAATAGTTTTAGATTAACATATTATATGATGTTGTGTATGAATTATTATTGATACACATATAGATATCTAACTCATACCATATACTGAAGACTTTGTAATATCAGAAATATTGTTCTTAAATAAGGAAATCAAAATACATAATATTCTCAAATGTAAATGTAAATGACGTATAACGAGCGCGAGTTATTTGTATACGTTACTAGTAAACGCTTTTATTTCATTTCTATTCTGATCACCGTACAGCTCAACCTAGTAATGCCTGTTTTCCGTAAAGTGCTCAAAACTACTGGACCAATTAAAATGACATTTAAATTGAACCAATTAAAATGAATTTTAGTACCTGAAAAAGGACATAGGCTGCTTTTTATAGCAAAAAAGGGTTGTAGGGGTAGGGTTCAAAGGGGGTGAAGGTTGTGTGGCAGTATCGTTATTTTATAAGCTTAAATAATTAAAACTGATACTCAGTCACTATTCGACGCGGGCGAAGTCGTTGACACAGCTAGTATAATATAAATTGTTTTATTTACAGAGCAACTGTAGTTGCTGTGCTCAATGTCACCCGCCGCAACCTGGATGGGACATCAGCCTGCAGCACCGGTTTTGGGCGCCTGGTAAGTGTTCATACAGTCAGCATCAAATAGATGGTGACAGCGAAGAGCTCAAATAAACAGCAACATCCAAAATGGAAAAGTTTCCTTATACTATATTTCAAAATTGAGATTAATAAAATTCGAACACCGGCAGGATTCGAACCTGCATCTTAGGTAAAGCCCCCCAATGCCTTCACCAATTAGGCTACGGTGGAACCACAGCCGGTCATCGAAATTTATTAATCTCTTTGTAACACGTCTCTAAGGGGGACGTTAGTGCCATCTATCGGTAATCATCCGCATTATTTCGAAAAATATCTCCAAAGTTACATTTGGTATTTAATATTAAACGATGACACCGCCCGTTTTTCACATTTTTTTAATGATTTGAAGACTTAATGGAAAAGTTTACCTTATATTTCAAAATTTTGAAATAACATCCAAAATTTTATTTGTACGGCGTCCGAGCGTCACGTGTTGTCCTTACCTTTATTTTAATGACTGTAATTACTATTTCGTATTCGTTTTGTGTGTTCATTAAATGTTTTTCTTTCTTTCTTTTTCTTTCAAAATCTTCAAAAATTACGGGACCCACTAGAAAAATCAACTTTATTTTTAATGTGATACGACTCAAATATACCTTGAATTTTATATTTTGACATCAACTGCTGCGACTGCAAGTCGGCAGATTGCCACATAAAAAAAAAAGTTACTGACAGTCCTACTCCTATGAGAAAGAGGCGTGAATGTATGTATGTACAAAGGGTAGACAGAGAATAGCTGTTTCATGAGTTGCAGTGTTGGAAGTTTTCCAACAATTCCACACACAATTCCACTTGATGGTACAGAGATTGAACAATCTAAATGTTATTCTTTCTTCCTCAGGTCGTATAGGTAACCTCTACTCGCCGAACCCAGGCACCGGCCGCAAAACCTCGGCTTGGAGCTGGTTTCCTTGGCCCAGGAGTAATAGTCACAAGTAAGTTATATATCATCAGCCCGTATAACGTCCACTGCTGAACAAGGGCCTCCTTCCGAGGGAGGGTATTTGCCATAGTCACCACGCTTGGCAGGCGGGTTGGTGACCGCAGTATTATGTTGCACCACACAAGGAAACGCTGCTGCCCGTTCCAAGATATCCGATTATTATAGATGATGTTATAATAATCGGGACCAACGGCTTAACGTGCTTTCCAGGGCATGGCATGTAATCCCTCAACCAACCAGACCCGGAAAGAAATCTTAGAATTTACACAAAGATTTCTTGTCCGGTGTGGGGATGGAACCCATGACTTTCGAGACTTAAAGCGAGCCAAATACCGTTACGTTACGAAGATTGTCCGTATAGGTCCACTAAAAAAGGATTTTGTAAAATTCATCGTCTAAAGGGGTGAAAAAAGGGGGCCATTTAATTATAAAGTTCCCACGGGAACGGGAGTTACGCACACGGGTGAAACCGCGTGTAGGAAGCTAGTTAATTTATAGACAATTATCTATCAACCCAGTTCTCGTTGCCGAATGGGTGTGCCACAATCCGGGGACTCCGCCTACGGTTTCTGCGAGACCGAAGCCCCACAGCCGCAGCCCTACGACGAAAGATACCCGCACTCCTTCAACCAGCCCTTCCAGAGGGCTCAGGGTGCTTCGACAGCTCAGGGACATAGCCTGCCTCAAGGACAAGGGAGTTTTAGTCAGGTATGTAATCTATACTTCCATACTAATATATATCGATAGTATCGATACTATCGATATCACAAATTAACTAATACTATTGATTGGAAGCAATAGTATCGATAGTATCGATACTATTACATTATAATACTATCGATAGTATCGATATATTTAAAGTAATACTATCGATATTATCGATAGTATCGTTGCATTAAATGATCAAAACTATTTATACTATCGATAGTTTGTAAAGCTATCGATACTATCGATACTATCGAAGACCAACCCATGTTTAGGAGCAATACTATCGATACTATCGATAGCTCCTAAACACACATTGGTCCTCGATAGTATCGATACTATCACTAATATCGATACTATCGATAGACTATCGATACTATTGATATGACGTCAACTATCGATAGTATATCGATAGTCGACTATCGATAGGCAACACTACTGTGAACTTTCATCTTATCATAAAATGTATCAAATAGCTGTTGTTTCTTGTGTAATATAAGGTATTATGAACACTTGTAGGCACATTCAATACTTGGTGTCACGTCCTCTCGCTGTTAAAACTGCCTCCAATCGTCTAGGCACAATTTTTATTAAATCATTAATGAAACTTTGTGGCATTAGATCCCATTCTTCTAGCAACGCCGTTTTGAGATGTCTTAAGTTTTTCTTTAAATAACATAAGTGGCCAGTGCGTAAGGAGAATCACTACATAGCACACTGTGGAATTTTGCCTCATCTGCGGTCACCTATGTTTTATCCCTTTATCCTGTAGATCCAGCAAAGAACTAAAACTTCTGGGAAGAAACCATGTTTGTTATTTGTTTAGTTTTGATGTTATTTCAAAAATCGAGAAAACTCCATAGAAACCATTAAAATGCATTATTCATTTCAAGTTTATGTTTTTTCAATTATTATAAAATGGGTTCTTAAAAAGGACTATTATACCTACCGATTTAAAGAAAAATATAATTAAAAATGATCGTTTATAGCAGGAAAATTAATATTTTTTTATCAAAATTAAAAATATTTATTATTAGTTAGTCCCATTGAATCCGCATTTTTTTTTCAACATACATAGTTTTGTATTATAATCAGCTATAATTCATGAAAAAATCAGGTGTGCATGATGCGGGACTTCCGAGTTATAAAACTTTTATTTTTGTGTTTAGGGCTGTCACCTACTTTACTATAACAATTTTCGGATAACTTAGACTGCCAAATTTCTATATTTCTTGATGTAAAATAAAATATTATTGTTTTATCTATTTCTTTATTACTTTTTTTAAACATTCATATGTCATAGATCACATTATACTTTTTTTTATAACAGAAACTTTTCACAGACATATACCTATTTGAGTTTTAGTAAATTGCTCCAACGGGAGTATATCTTAAATACTTAGTTTTACACCAAAGAAAAACTAAGTATTTTAGATATACTCCCGTTATAAATAAAGTTAAAAAAAATTTATCTGTATTTAACATAACTTTTATTATAATATGGCATAATATACAACTAAAAGAATAATTCTAAAACTAAACTTAACAAATAAAAATAACCTATAATTAAACCTAACTAAGAATTAAAAACTACCAAAAGTTAAAAAACTAACGTTAAACTAAATACTACTCTAAAATGTCGTCACTGGGAAGCGTTCCCAGAATGCTGGCAGCATTGCCACGCTGAATAGCAATGCTTACTTGTTGGGCAAAGTATATACCAGCATTCCGGGAACACGTCACTTTGTTAGTTAAAATTAAAGTTAAGACTAAAATTATTAAAAACAATTAAACCGGAAGACAACCGTGCTTGACCTATTTAACCGCGCTTTAGAATCGTCAGACCCATTCTTATCCATGATGTCACTTAGTAGTCGCCAAAAAAAAAACCTGCGTTTGGTTATTCCTGTAAAAGTGCTTTGCCTTTTAAAATCATCAACGGAAAATGTTCTAAATCACGGGGACTTACTAGAAGAAAACCATAATGATGAAAGTGCTATTTTACCATCTGAAGAAATTTTAGAATCTTCGGATGTCGAAGAGTAAAAAAAATTAAACGGCTCGAACAAAAACAATTTTTTTGAATACATGATTAGATTTGAATTTAATAAAATAAAATGTTTGAAATGTGACTACCCTATTTCTATAGAAATTCTATGGAAACTTTAGAAATGCAATATTTTAGAAGTCCCACTGTTTACATTTTCGCTTTTTATTTTATGTTATACCTAACTACATTATGCATGCTCCGAATTAAAATAAAATACGGAATCGACAGGAATACGGAGTAAATAGCAATTTTGTAAAAATAGAAAAAAAAACGATTTCTCTTTGTATATAGTAGATACAATCCTTAAACTTTGTATGTAGTTAGATATTAATGGTTACCATAATAAAAACTCTTATTTAAGTACATTATACTATTATTTTAAAATAAACAATTAAAAACAGAAATTTGCTGACGTCAGCATAACTTTAAATAACTTCAAAACTAAACAAAAAAGAAACATGGTTTCTTCTCAGAAGTTTTAGTTCTTTGCTGGATCTACAGGATAAAGGGATAAAACATAGGTGACCGCAGATAAGGCAAAATTCCACAGTGTGCATAGTATAAAACAAAGTCGCTTTCTCTCTCCCTATATCCCTATGTAAGCTTAAATCTTTAAAACTACGCTACGGATTTTGATGCGGTTTTTTTTAATAGATAGAGGGATTCAAGAGGAAGGTTTATATGTATGATACATCAGCATTGTACCCGTGCGGAGCCGGGGCGGGTCGCTAGTATAACAAAGATAATCGAACTTTTTTTTTGCGTACCACCAAATTTGTCCATGAGTGTATAATAAACTGTATAGTAATTTTATGTATCATTGGCCCATAAAAGAATTGCTAATATAATATTGTGTATATTGTTCCAGGCTCAACAAAGTTACCCTCAAGGTAACTTTTCTCAAGAAGGGTTTGGTGAAGCTAGTGGCAGCTTAGACGCGGCTACCGGAGTGTGGGGTCCTCCACCCCCTTACAGTCCCCATGGGAGGAATGCTACTAGGTATGTAGCACTAAAATACTAAAAGTCATAATCCCTCAATATCATCGCCAGCGACCGCCCTGAGCCGAGGTCCAAGCCCCACAGGCGACAGTTGCTTAGTTTGTAGTTTTAAACCATTTAGTAAGGCTGGAGGTCTGTGAGCCTTTATGCCCGGTGAAGTAGCAAAAGCCTATTTTTTTAGCCCGTTTAAAAAAATATAAACATTCCGGTGTTAATTTACTTCAACCGACCCTTATGATAAAAATAGGGTGTAAAACTATATATGCTTTCCTCTTCCAGACAACACATTCAACAAGACCCAGCGGCCGCATTATTACTCCATCATCATCACATGGACCATAGACAACTGCACCACGACCCATCCAATCTACAACCTCACACGTGTTCCCGCAACTCATACCTAATACACCAACCCGAATTAAATAACAGAATGAATCCAGAACTCACAGACTTTGCCCGACTCAATCCGGAGTTAGCTCGACTCAATCCGGATTTGGCTCGACTAAATCCGGAATTGCCCCGAATGAATCCAGAGCTAGCAGAATTCGCGCGACTAAATCCGGAACTAGCACGACTGAATCCGGAACTGGCGCGACTGAATCCGGATTTCGCTCATTTAAACCCGGAATTGGCTCGAATCAATCCAGATTTGAGTCGTATGAATACAGATTTGGCTCATATGAGTCAAATGTATCCGGGAGATGTGGCTGAAATGGCAAGAATGCAAGTTGAAATGGCGCATTTGAATCCGGAAGCCCGGTTTAATACGCTGAGAGGGCACTTGGTTCCGTACAGATGTGATAGGGCTATGGGTATGAGTGTGGCCAATCTCCATAGAGACTGTAGAGATGAGGGCCCAGTAATTGAATGCTTGCATCAAAAGACTGGAAGCAAAGGTTAGTAATAATATTAATTTATTCACATTTTTCATATTTATTTTTAATTCACACCTGTTTTTTTATATTTCTAGCAGAGTAGAGCAATCTACTAGTATTCTTGTTAACCCCTCTTGCTAAGCTAAAATGCTTGTGTTGCGAGTAGGTTCACGTCAGTAGTGCAATGGGTGGGGTTCGAACCGGCGACCTCAAGATTACAAGTCCGACGCCCTCACCATTGGGCTACGGTCGCTTCAAATCAAATTTCTGATCATATTACTGACTTGTTATATATTATTTTACGATTCCCATCTTTAAGGGGTGTTTTTAATTGTGATATTTAATTTTTAAAATATTTTTCTTACAGTTTCAGATCAGAGCACTGATTCGTGTCAGAAACAAGGCAAGGAGAATTTGGGCTTCCAAAATGACAAACATTCTCCTATAAGGTTGGTAATATTACTTACTAGCGTGTCCCGGCGTCGCACGCCACACGGGTGGACATTTATTTTAAACATATTTGGATTGGCTCAAACTGATCACATCACTATGTAAGGCAAACCGAAAAAAAAAAATCAAACTGATCACACTGACAACTTCGTAGCGTGGCGGTATTTGGGTTGCTTTAAGTCGCGGAGGTCGTGAGTTCGAGTTCGAGACCCACACCGGACAAGAAAACTTTGTGTAAATTTTAAGTTTTCTTTCCGGGCCTGGTTGGTTGAGGGTCTACCCTCCGTGCCTCGGAAAGCACGTTAAGCCGACCCGATTGTTATAACATCATCCATAACATGCGTATACCAGGGAACGGGCAGCAGCGTTTCCTAGTGTGGTACAACATAATGCTGCGGTCACCAATCCGCTTGCCAAGCGTGGTGACTATAGCAAAAACCCACCCTCGGGAGGAGGCCCATGTTCAGCAGTGGACGTTGTACGGGCTGATGATGATGACGATGAAACTGATCATAGCCTTGCCACGATCCAACACGAAATCGAAAATCTTACAAAAAGAAATGTCTTCGGTTACAGTGTTATATTATGACTATCTTCTCGAGCGCGGTTGCACTCGCTTAGCTCCCGTTCCCATGGAACCTTCATAGTTAAATAAAGCCTATAGCGTTCCTCGATAAATGGGCTATCTAACATTGAAACAATTTTTCAAATCGGACCAGCAGTTCCTGTATATAAGCCTGTTCAAACAGACAAATTCTTCAGCTTTATTTATTGCAGGTCTTCAATGCAAGACTGTCGTGCTGTCAATCAGAATGCTGAGTCAGAAGTGTATTTTGCTGACGTGTCCAGCTGTTGCAATGTGTCAGTTAAGGTAAGATTAAATTTTATGTTTAGTTTTGTTTACAGAGGGGCATTAAATTACGCTACGTTTACTATACGTGTTTTTTATTAATCCGATACGGTATAAAAATAAAAAGCAACCAAATTGAGATTTTTTTTCTTTCAAACAAACTAAATAGGTGATTTGTAAATCAGAGTAAAACGTAACCACCCTTTGTAAATAAATTTCACTGACCTAGCAAAGCGGCAACGTCGCGCGCGCGCCGGTGCGGGATGTTTTGCAATGATTTGCGTCAGAGCGGCAACAACGCATCGTAGGTTATACTCAGATTTATCGTTTTAAGGTGCATGACCTATGCGTAGACGTAATCAGCTGTTAGGAAAGATACATCGTGTTCAAACGGCGCAAAAACTTAAAAAATCATTTGCGACTAAACTACTGCTCCTATTTAACTGATTTTTGGTACAGAGCTTGGAAATGGTACCTAGTTTAGGCAGTTTAAAGGAAAGCCCCTCTGTCGTATCAACCCTGTATATATAAGTTATAACTGTCCCCTACTATACCGTGACCACTTGTAAGTAAAACAACACTTAGCACGTAATTGGAAAAACAAAAGGTTTGTAATAAATGTGTATGTTATGTAAGTTGTCATAAATAAATAAATACAAATAAAATAAAATTTATTTTCAAAATAATGATATTGTTCAGTTTATAAATAAATAACTGTAATAATTGGTCGGACAGACAGACGGACGAATTAAAAAACTACGTGAAATTTATACATTTTGATTAGCCAATTAAGTGATTGTTTATTAGTTTTAGGTGTTAAACACTGTGATTGTGACAAGTACAAGTGTATGTAAATACCCAAGTGCTGGATAAACTTCATTATTTAATTAATTAAGGGACCCATGAATTGTAATTGAGAATATTATTATTATTATTATTACAACTCCTACTGTACATGTTAAATATCAATAAATAAAATTAGGTAATCTAATTATTATTTCCAGGCTGACTGCTGCATGAACGCCAACGTCTCAGCCCTGGTAGGTACCATAGAAAATCATCCGGAATCCACATCCGAATCCGACACCGGATCATTCACCCTCACCCGACAGCAGCGCCCTCAACCCCAAGTCGGATCCAAACGGCGACCCCGACAAAACGAAAAACATCTAAAACAAGATAAAATACGACAAGTCTTAAACAATTCTATGAGATTAACTGAACATCAAATTGAACAACTCAACAATTCTATGCGAATGAGTGAGCGAATGGAACGGGAACGAATGAATGATTCCAGAGACCGGTTGAATGAGAGGGACAGGATTGATAGAATGAATGAGACAAGGCTCAGCGAACGGAGAGCCGATTCGCGAGACCGACTAAATGATAGATGTGAACGGATCGAAAGAATGAATGATTCGCGGATCAGTGACCGAATGAATGAGACTAGGCTGTCTGAACGTATGACTGATTCAAGAGATCGGTTGAACGATTCGAGGAGTTGCGACGGTATGTCTGATCCGCGAATGGAAAGAATGAATGATTCTAGAATAAGTGACCGAATGATAGACTCGAGAATTAGTGACCGGATGAACGAAACTCGTATGAGTGAGCGATTAAACGATTCTCGGGTATGCGATCGTATGAGCGACTCACGTTTAGAACGAATGAATGATTCTAAACTGAGCGATCGAAGTGATCGAATGAACGATTCAAGGATCGAAAGATTGAACGAATCTCGTTTAGAAAGAATGTCCGATTTAAATTCAAGTATGCGCATGGACGGTAGTCCTAAAATGCGTGCTCACATAAGTCCGTTACGCCTTCAAAGATCTAGCCCCAAGAACCTGCCTAAGGAACACCCTAGGCAGCTCAGTTCTGAATCTATCAAGCCTGATTTCAGGCAAATTTCTCCCTTATCCCCTAACACGGAAGAGTCCTTACTGTCTGACGATGATCGCCAACCTGATCAGGTGTACTCGAATGATCCAGAAAGTTCTAAATGCTTGGGTCCTGATTCACAGTATGAGCCAGTGAGAGAGAAAGAAGAGATTTTAAAGAGTAACCATCATCATTGCTATAGCGACACTAATACTATGGACTCTGGGTGGCAGAGCGGTGAGGAAAAGCAAGTTACAGATTAAAATTCAATAGTGTTTTTTTTTAAGATTACTAGCAGAGTTTGACAATCTACTAGTATTCTTGTTAACCGTGCTAAGCTAAAATGCTTGTGTTACGAGTGGATACACGTCGGTAGTGAACCGGCGACCAAAAGATTTAAATCCTAAGCCTTAGCCTTAAACTGAAATAACTTGCCTTTGTGGTTTAAGCTGGTTATTTTATTTTTTTAATGGCACGGAAATAATGGAGCATTTAGTAATGATCTGCTTTACTAGGGAAATACCTCCCCTCCTTACAGGATACCATAGCCAAATAACATTATTGATTAATGTTCTGTCCTATGCACGATTAAGGTTCGCGGCTGCTCACGGGGGGAAGGGCAAAGAGCCGGCAAGAGAAGACTGGCTAGTGCTGTATCACTGTACTGGCATTAGCTATCCTTATATTTAGACCCCTATGTCACTTAATATCTGGTGTAAGGGGTCATTTGTTCATATTTTACCTAAGTTTATCATACTTTAAAAATAATTTGTTTCGACATCTCATTGGTTATTTTTGACATGGCTTAACCTATCAGAACCTGGGCGTTAATGTTTTAGGGCATAAAAAATGTAGAGGAACAAATTTAAATTCTGACAGATTTGGTATTGAATTTCTGTCAAATTGAACATTTATTTTACTAGTAATTTTTGTCTTGGCGATTGAAAAATCGGATATTACACTTTTAATGGAAAATATATAATAGTAATGATTGATTTTATTTTCCTTACTTTAACAAAATAAGATTTTATGCCCACATGGGCGAAGGAAGGTTACTATTAAAAAAATCTTATCGCCCGTTTTACTAGTGTATTTTAATATTAATAAAACACTATTATTACTAACTAAAATGTAAACTATATTATATTGAGGTATAATAGAATAGCTATTTATATATTAGAGGCAATATCGAGTCTACATATATCATTTGAAATCATGTAATTCAGTTTTTACATTTTATAGTTCAAAATATTTTCTATTGAAGACGATCTATGAAAGTAAATTTTTACGTTACTTTTTACTTGAATGTTATATGTCACGTAATTGACAAGTAAGCAATATATGACAATTATAGCGAGGACTATAGACTATAGACTGCTCGGTAAACGCTGTCGCTTATTTGCAACTCCTGTTAGCAAGGTTCAACAGTGGCTAAAATGGAAATGGCAATGGGCATCGCGGCTCACCCAGTCCCGGGAAAAAAGTAATCTGCTTTGAGACCCGCAACGAATTTCATCAGACAGAGATTAGGAGGAGTGAGAAAGACTTATATTTTCACTTCCCTCCATTACAAAGCAGGAGACAGCAAAACAGTAAATACAAATAAGACATAAGTTGTCTTGAAGAGTAATTATCCAGTTGTAAAGCACTACAAATGAGTTATCACACTTGCCGTTTATACTGGGTGACCCTTTTTACCGTCTTGAAAATAATAGGTCGTGACATGTATATGAATTAGGTGTCTAAGGCATTTTTTTTTACTACCTACTTAGGTACCCATTTTTACAGTTACGATTTTCACTCTACGCCACAAAAAAGATAAAATACCTTAGACATCTATTTTATATTCATATCACGCTCTTTTATTTTCAAGATAGTAAAAAAGTCACGCAGTAGGTATATGTAGCTATTCTTATACACCAATGTATCTATCGGTCATGTGTTCTAAAAGCTGTGCTAGTTAAGATAATGTTTTCTGTAAATTATAGACGTACGTAGTTTACGTATATACTTGGTAATTTTCCACAATTTTTATAATAATTATTATTGATATTATTAACTCTGACTGTTTGTCTGTGTGTGGAAAATATAGAGGTTTTAGATCATGTACGAATGAAGTTGTATTCGAATTTGTTAAAAAAGTAAGGCATTTAGAAATTTCCTCCTCATTTTTATTTATTTTTACATAAATCGTTTAAAATGTATTTCTTATTTTTAAATTATTTATGTTATTATTGTCTAAATAAAAATAAATAAATAAGACATTAATATGATGAAACGCATTTAAAACTACTATTGACATTGAACTTAACTATCATTCATTGAGTGTTTATCATTCATTTTTGTGAATGAACTGATAAATCATCGTTCTCAAGCGAGAAACACACCTATGAAAGTAAATATTACTTTCATAGTTATTTTTTTTATTAAAAATAAAATAACATTTAGCAATTCTGACCATACCTACATTAAAAATGATTTGAGAGTTAATTGAATGTATTCACAACACTCGTTTTCACAAATATTAAAATTTGTATCTTCATTCATTATTTAATTCACGTTTAATTGAATATAGCATCACTCATTAACCATTATTTCATTAAAATATCGTCCTTATATCAATTTTAAATTGATTGAATATATTCACTATTCTCATTCACATACTTTAAATACTCATTCATTCGTTATTTCATTCATGTTTAATTAAATATAGCATCATCCATTAACTCATATACAATTCATTATATTATTTAAGTTGAATATATTCACTCAATTTAAATGTATCTTTCTACTTATCAATTCCAGTTGATGTTTTCAACTACTGCCATTTCAGTCATGTTTAATTGAATATAGCATCACTCATTAACCCCATTCATTACATCACCTTCAAGTTTTACGAATATATTCATATAACTCGTTCCTTTCAATACTTAATGTACCAAATCATTCGTTCATTTATCATTATTTAATTCATGATTAATTAAATATAACATCATCCATTACTCCATCTCTCATAAATCATTTAATTCTCATTCTTTTAGTATCCACAATATTGTTAACTATTAATGAAGTGCACTGCACCGGTGACTCAGTGGTTATGGAAGTTGCTTCTGAGACCTGGTGTTCTGGGTTCGATTCCCACCCGGGACAATTATTTGTGTGAACCACAAATAGTTGTTCTGAGTCTGGGTGTACTTGGTGTCCGTGAAATGTATGTTTGTAAGGTCCCCCGCGACACAGGGATTTATTTCCCTAGTGCGGGAGTTGTCTTTTTTTAAAATAAAAAAAAAAAAAAAAAAAAAAAAAATGAAGTGTTGACAATGCTAGCTCATACCTTATTGGTGAATGAAACAATTCGAAGCTCATTTCACTGTCCAATAATCATTGGAAAGTATGATGTATTTAGGTATTAATATATCATTTACGATTGACTTAATATGGCATCACTCATAACCGAATATTTAATTCATTCATACATTCGTTCATTTGTGCTCATATTACATTCTTACTTAATATGGTGCTCATAAAATAACGAATAACATTCATAGTTGATCCGCGATATTTCACTTTAATTTGACGTAAGCCAGATCTCTCCATTTGGCTGATATTATGATAAATTCATTCTTGGATATTCTTAACCCCGAATAAAAAGGCTAATGTCGAGTATTCTGGTTTTTATTAAGAAATCATGTGTTTATTATGTAAATAATAAAGTAGACGTGTATGCTCTCTAAATAAGATTATAATTTATATACTCATTAAATACTCAAATGTGTGGAACTTAGGAAAAAAAACGTTTGAATTAATTTAGTGTTGTTTATAAACATGGGTATTTAAAGTTTGTTGTTTGTGCGCCATGTTTTGCCTTATGGCGTGCGAATAGAATTAAATCAAACGGAAATAAAATCATAATGGGAATAATTCAAATGATCATGTATTCGAATCACATTACGTTACAGTCACTTATCATCTCGATAAATCATTTACATACATCTAAAACGATAACAATTGATTGAAAATGTATTATTTTTAAAACAAAAGTAGCAGTCGTAATTTTTGTGACAAATGATTACATTTCAAATATCATCAAATATTCTGCCATTATTATAACTAGAAGAGTAGCAATTGTGCCAAGTAATTACTATTAATTAACTTTGTAATAAAAACATATTAATATTTTTTAATTGCTGAAGTTATTGTTTTTTTAATAACCGACCAAGCTTAGAGTCCTGTTATTATTATGAGGTACTTGATATGTTGTTGTCTTGTTATCTTGTTGTTTACATTTTCCGTCCATAGTGAAATATACTTTGGTTCATGTGTCATTTGTTCATCGTTCATTCATTCATCATTCATCACATGAACGAGAGTATTATTTGATTCGGTCATTATTAAAATGTTCAGTTAAGGTTCTAAACTTTCAAATATTTATCGTTCATTGGTTGAATCGTTCATTCATTCATCACATGAACGAGAGTTTAATAATTCGATAATAATCCAAATGTTCAATTATTTATGAATAGTTGATATTTTTGTTGTACTTAACAAATATTTAATATGTTATCACATCATTGGTTCAATTTTTTAATATACATTCATTATAGTTCACTCATTCATTCAACAATCATTCTTAAATAAGGTACCTCATGTAAAATATTCAAAAAAACGGTAACAATATTTTTTTTATAAACTCTAAAGTATTACTTTTATGATATAAATATAAGTTGCCATAAATATGTTTTTTCGTACGTCAATAAAGCAATAATTGTGTAAATATTTATATATTTAAGAGTATGTTTTGTCTATTATTGGTATGAGCAGTAATATTTTATTATAAACGCGAAAGTTTGTAAGTATGAATGGATGGATGTTTGTAACTCCTTCACGCCAAATCTACTGAACGGAATTGGCTGGCTGATTTTGCACCGGGATAGATTAACATAAAGGCTACAAAACGTCACGCTTTGACCCATTGGAGCAGAGTAACGCGGGTAAAACCGCGGGGCGCAGCTAGTATTTTATATGGATGTTTGTTACTCTTTCACGCCAAAACTACTGAACGGAATCGGCTGAAATTTTGCACCGGGATAGATTATACACTGGATTAACATATAGGCCACAAAACATCACGCTCCGACCCACTGGAGCAGAGTTACGCGGGTAAAACTGCGGGGCGCAATTATAATTTTATATTAAGCTTTGTTTTTTGATATTTTTTTTCGGCATCTCTATTACATGAACGATGAAAGTATTATTAGAAAACGGCGACGCGACGGTCACTTTTTGCTCTTATCATTTAAAACAAATTTAAAAGCCTTTAGTTTTGTCTTTCTAAAGATTACTAGCAGAGTTTTTGCTGTCTACTAGTATTCTTGTTAACCCCTCGTGCTAAGCTAAAATACTTGTGTTACGTGTGGGTTCACATCAGTAGTGCAATGGGTGGGGATCGAACCGGCGGCCACATGATCGCAAGACCGACGGCTATAGTCATTGGGCTACAACCGCTTTATAAAATATTACTGCTTATATGTTGTAGTTATTAGATTTGTCGCTGTAATGCCGATATGGAATTGTTTCATTATACAAGCAGGGTGTTCAAAACTAATTAAAAATTATTAATAATTAATACTTTTTGTAATTATTCATTTAAATTTTCTTCTGATATGTCTTTTTATATAGTATTAGTAGTAGGAATTGATTTGGACACTCTGTGTTTGTTTATAAATATAATAATTATTAATTATTATTATGTGTAAATTTTAATACATAATTATGATTTACTTGTGTTAGTTTTATAAGTTAGTAGTGTTGCCTATCGATAGTCGACTATCGATATACTATCGATAGTTGACGTCATATCAATAGTATCGATAGTTTGTAAAACTATCGATAGTATTGATAGTTTTCATCATTTAATGCAACGATACAATCGATAATATCGATAGTATTACTTTAAAAATATCGATACTATCGATAGTATTATAATGTAATAGTATCGATACTATTGCTTCCAATCAATAGTATTAGTTAATTTGTAATATCGATAGTATCGATATTATCGATAGCACTATCGATATTTTTACTATTTTTCGAGGTCATCTATCGATAGTGGGGCAACTCTATAAGTTAGATGTTTAATTACTATTTTACAAACTCAATTTGGAGTTCCAGAAGATAATCAAGTAACAATATTGTCGAAGTCATATTCATATTGTTATGTGATTAGCTTCCAATTTGGCTTTTTCGCTCAAATTCAAAGTTACGTATGTTTTTTAACTATATTTATTATAGTATCTTTTGTATTTTAAGAATAATTTAAGAAATAATAATTTCAAATGTTTCAATAAAATTCGACCACCGGCAGGATTCGAACCTGCATCTTAGGTAAAGCTCCTAATGCCTTAACCACATGGTGGAACCACAGCCGATCATCGAAATTTATCTATCCATTTATAACACGCCTAAGTGTAAGTCTAAGATGCAGGTTCGAATCCTGCCGGTGGTCGAATTATATTAATCTCAATTTTGAAACATAGTATATGGTAAACATTTTCGTAAAGTATTCTAAAACATTAATAAATAATTTCAAACTATGCGTCCCCCTTAGAGACGTGTTATAAAACAGGTTAATAAATTTCGACGACCGGTAGGGTTCCATCGTAGCCTAATTGGTTAAGGCATTAGGGGCTTAACCTAAGATGTGGGTTCGAGTCCCGCCGGTGGTCGAATTATATTAATCTCAATTTTGAAACATATGCAGTATTTGTTGAAAATATTATTTGTTAAATTAAATTTAGTAATTCATTGAGGAAATAGTAGAAAAATTGTGTATGTGTTTTATCGATTTGTTATTTGAATACCTTTTTTTGTGGTAAGGAAAATTTATAAAACCCAAACTAGTAAAATAAGTTAAAAAAAAAACCTCGAATTTTAACTAACTATTTTTCATGGATATGAGGATTTGAATAAAAATATGTAATGATCAATGTTAATTTTTTTTTAATATTAATATTAAAACGTGTCCAGAAATATGATTTATGTTTATAAAATTAAAATGGATGTAACTCTCTGGCCTTTTGGCCTATGGTACATAAAATACTTACTTATAATGTCACCGAAAAATAATACGAATCGTAAATTGATCAACTTTTGTGCCACTATTGTTAAATTTAGTTGCCAGTTTCAGTGAACGCGCATAATTATTATATTATTTACTTAATTGTTATGACACTTGACCTAACCTCACCAAACGAGACTACGCTACTGTTGTAACTAAACAAAAAAAGCTGTAATTTCAATAAGTCCTCTTGAACTCCATTGGTTTAGATTTGGTTTTTGTTTTTTAACAAGACGAAACCTAGTTAGTTTAACAACTAATTAGAAAGTTGATTAACTTCCTATCATATTATTTTCCGTTATACATACTACCTTAAGTAAATGATTGACTGTTCCACTAGATTAAAAGTCATAATCCCTCAATCTCATCGCCAGCGACCGCCCTGAGCCGAGGTCCAAGCCCCAAAAGGGGCGCCCTCTTGCGCAGGTTGCTTAGTTTGTAGTTTTTAAACCATTTATTAAGGCTGGAGCTCTGCTCGCCTTTATGCCCGGTGAAGTAGCAAAAGCCTCGTGGCTACCTACGTAAGACAAACCGAAAAAAAAAACGCTCCACTAGATTCTGCTGTCGTACTTGACAAATGCGGCAAAAAAATACTACCCGAGTCAGTCAAGCTCTGTGCGAGGTATACGTGTCGAAAGTTTGATTAAATTTTTAGTTATAATCGAAGTAATAAGCCAGTTTGCGTAGTAAACTGTGTGGAACTAACACTACAAGAAATAATGACATCGGGATCATATACCATCGGTACAGTTATACACACTACAATATTGAGTTGCCGCATTTAAACGGACGGAGGGAATATAGAACGCACGATATTTTTAACTTTTATATATTTTAATATATTTCTGGTCACGTTTTAAATAATATTATTTTGAATTGCTATGTACCTATATTGTTAGATTGATTATTATTATTGATAATGGTTCTATTAAAAGACTGAAATCTTATGGGTTTTGTTTTCTTTGCTCTGCATAAATATTCATCATCATCAGCCCGTATAACGTCCACTGCTGAACATGGGCCTCCATGGGTTTTACCATAGTCACTACGCTTGGCAGGCGGGTTGATGATCGTAGTACTGTGTTGTATCAGGAAAATGCCGCTACCCGTTCCCTGGTATACGCTTGTTATAGATGATGTTATAATATTTGGGACCAACGACTAAACGTCCTCTAAATACGTAGGGACCCAAAAAAGAAATCTTAGAATTTATACAGATAACAGAAGGTTTTTGTCTGCCGTGGGGAGTGAACCTACGATAAAAAAAACGATACGATATTTACGATAAAAACTGTGTTAATTTATAGGGTTCCGTAGTCCACAAGGAAACCTTATAGTTTCATCATGTCCGTCCGTCTGTCCGTCCGGACCCGTACTCCGCTGTTACTGCCCCGATTGTCATGAAAATTGGTAGAGAGATGTACAATGAAGATTCAAAACTTGGATTTTAAATAAATGAAAAATATTTTTTTTCAGCCGTACAACGAAAACTGAATTTAACAACTTCACTGTCCAATGAGTCACATATGACTCATGGTGAACTTTTGGAATAAGTTCATGAGTCACATATGACTCATGGTGAACATTTGGAATAAGTTCATGAGTCACATATGACTCATGGTGAACATTTGGAATAAGTTCATGAGTCACATATGACTCATGGTGAACATTTGGAATAAGTTCATGAGTCACATATGACTCATGGTGAACATTTGGAATAAGTTCATGAGTCACATATGACTCATGGTGAACATTTGGAATAAGTTCATGAGTCACATGTGACTCAAATTTAGATAATATTTCGGGATATATTTTTGTTCTGAGCGTGACATAAAGAAGTTATAAAAATTACATGAACGTGTGGCAAAAACCCTAACCTCTAAGAAAATGAAATAAATTTTCGAAGTCTCGAGAAAACCTACTACAAAGTTAAAATTTGAGCGTCCCCTCATTAACTTTTGAAATATTACCAAAATAAATCTGAAAAAAATGTGATATATACCTATAAGTAAGTACTATCAACTTAAACTATAGCGGACTCTGTATCATAGATAGTTATTACTTATTTTTATACAACTCTACAAACCGTTCAGTTACAGTCATCCTAACAAAATGTATGCAGTCGACCGCAAAATTAAATTTAACTTTATTAATTTAAAAATAGGCATTTTAGATATGCATGGCTATGGAACCCTTTCATGTGAGTGCCCGACACGCTCTTGGCCTGTTTTATTTTAAGAAAAGTGACTCGGAACCCTTATTTATACAGGCAGGTATTCTGCCGTGATATATCTATAATGCCGTTATCCTCCAAGCCCGTAGTGGTAGATAACGGCATTATAGATATATCACGGCAGTATTGTGTAGGAGGGTCCTCTCCTTGTGGAATGAGTAAGCACATCACCCTATGGAGATGGCGAGTCCCACATATCCCACCGCACGCGCGAATATTATTATGCTGCAGCGGCAGGGAAAAAAAAGGTATTTGAAAAAAAACACGTTATATTAAAGAATTCTTTTATTTCTTATTCAATTTTCTTATCTTACAGTTAGGCATGGGACCCCTTTTATAAATCAATAAGTGTCAATTCTAAATAAATGAAATATATTATGAAAATTGTGTGCAATACCAGTCCAACCCATCCATCACCATTTTAAAATGATAGATTCATAAAAGGGGTTCCAATAAGCTAAAATCACAATATGTGATGTAAGTATTGCAAGCACCAAAAATAAAAATATTAAGTTACAGAAAAAAATATGGCCGATTTAACAGATATGTCAAATATTGAATCATTTGTTATTGATTTTTATATATTGCTTGCTTTAAACTATTGTCCATTGTCCTGGACGATGAATTGTGTTTATATAAATTGATTTTCAACTTTATTACAAAACAATGGAGTACAAAATATGATGGCAACTATTTAGATCTGGACTTTCAGGGCCCACGGGTTATAGGGGCCTCAAAAGTCCCTTAAAGGGCCCATCCAACAAGTTACGAGGTCCATTTAAGGCTTGCTATGCCATTTGGTTCCTTAGAAATGCCATATTAGGAAGTGATTAGATACAAACTCGTTTATTTTCGTAGAAATAAAGTTATAAGTAGTTAAAAATTAACTTGGTATAGCTTGAAACTTAAATAATGGTAAAAGATACATTGTTACTGGTAAAAAAAAATTGAATGTGTCTCTATGACTTTGACAACAATGTCATATATTTTTTTAATAATCGCAAAAGCAGAGGTGTCTTAATCGTATCGATACTATTTTATATTCACAAAATTATCCTGAATCGAGAATATCTATTGAACAGTTTATTATAAGACTAGTTTTATATGCGATAGCATTATTATTTTATAAGCGCACATTAAAATTGTATTTATTAGTTCAGTTCTTCTGGTATGGCCTTGTGGAGTGGCGACCATTATTTTAGGTCAGATTTTTAAGGTTAGAACGTCAAACGAGATCTCTTTTTTATATATTGCAATCTGCCGAAAACGAGATCTTGAGCATTATGTAATGTCACCGTTATGTCACAATGTCATCGTTAGATTACAATCTATCTCGCCAGATTGTAAACCGGCGAGAGAACCGTAACAATCTCTCGATCTCGTAAATTTTATAGAATTATACAAAAATAACGTGCGCTTATTTTTACTGGTGTTAAAATCTATAAACTATATTAATTACGAACTTAAAAGTACATTACTAAAGTTAAATCACTTTATTTAAAACTAAATTGGACGTAAAATTGTCTATTTAGATGGTTAATAAACTTTTTAAAAGTGAAAAAGTTTTTGGCAGTACGAGATTTGTATAAACGTTTTATGGTTATTATTAAGTATGCAATTAGTACTTTTACTTTATTTATTGGCTCCAAATCATTATAATTTTTTTTTTATAATTATTTCAATCCATTTAAATGTGTCAAAAAGTTTTTTTAATATACCAATACCATAATTAAAAAAAAATGGTACCTATCTATTTTAGTATCTGGATTTTATAACAAAGAAATTCAAGTATTCATTTTCCATTTGATACTTATAAGTATTTAAAAGGATTGAAATATTTCACGACATATCAAAATGGCGGCCACGTTGCCTTTTTTTTTTAACTGACCAATGTTATGGATGTACAGCATAATTAACTTTTTAATTTTCTACTTAAAAAGTACTAGTAAAGACATTAAGATTAATAAACAACTATAGTTTAAAATACTAGCTTTGCTCTCCTTATATATAACTTGTTCGTAAATCAGTCGGTTGTCAGGCGTGTGTTCCGCGACTGTGGCCGGGGTTCCGTCCATGTCGCCGAGACGCTGGTTCGCGATTTTAAGGTTCTTTAGGAGCGCCAAGATGTCTTCTGAAAAAAATAATAAGAATACTTGTTTATTCTTATACTTGTCAAAGTGTTCTAAAGCGTGAAAGTATAAAGAAATAAAAATATTTCAGTTTTTTTACAATTAAATTTAGACGCAGTACGTGTCTAAAAACCTCGGAGACCTTTAAATCTCGGAGGTCGTGGGTTCGATCCCCAAGCCGGACAGGAAATCTTTGTGTCAATTCTAAGATTTCTTTCTGGGTCTAGAAAAGCACGTTAAATAAAATAAACATTGGAAGCGGACGACATTCATGTCGTGAAGCGTCGTCATGAAGCTGCAGCAAACGACGTGTCGCAACCAACTTGTATTTCTATGAAATTCCCTTCGTAGCGTCGCTAGCTTCATGTCGCTAACTACGAAGGGAATTTCATAGAAATTCATAGAAACCAGTAGTGTCGCTGCGACACGTCGTTTGCTGCAGCTTCATGTCGCCCGCTACCAACTTGTACCTTTAAATATTTGAGTTTGAGTTTAAGTTACCTTGAGGCATAGTTTTTTTTACTGAAATAGAGTGATAATCGTAACGATAAAAACGCGTACCTAAGTGGGTAGTTACGGTATTTCGCTCACTCATTTCATTCATGTGTGATTGCGGCCTAGGTATTATAGGCACCTATTTTGCGCATGCATACTGCATATTTAGGGTGTATTTATTTTAAGTTATTTATGATGTTTTCGAATCTCTAATTACCTAAATACTAGTACAAATATTCTGTGATCTATAGATTCTATTCCACTTATATAACACATCATATACTTCAAGAAGGTAAGAAAATTAACCCAGTATATATGTAAATATAACCAAAAAACATGCACATTCCTATTCTACCATGCATCGTGCTTAAGAGATCGAACCCACGACCGATTAGATATCAAGCAAACAAATTTTAAAAAAAACCTTAGTCGTTAATTACGCTATATAATATCAGTAAACATATATGTATAACACAGAAAGAATGTTTTCATATCAGACCAGTACTTCCTGGGATTAGTGCTTTCAAGAAAACAAACAAACTTTTCATTTTTATAATATTACACTACATTTAAGATAAGGAGAAAAAAAAACTACCCACAAAAGAAAAAAAAAACACCCAAAAACCATAAACAAACAAAGAGTGAATCAAAGCATGCTAACCTGCCTCATTCATTCCCTTCTCGTTCACCACTTTGATAAACGTCGTAAGCGACACTTCGTACACCTTGTTAGAATCGCTGGATGCTATGGAGCGGCGCTTACGACCATACGCTATTTGGCCGTTGCTGCATTGTACCTAGAAAGCAAAAAAGAATATAAAATAAATAATGTATTTTGTAATAATTAAAAATTGTTGTTATAACTTCCGTAGTGTAGCATTTCATTTATTAAGGCTGGAGCTGTGCTCGCCTTTTTGTCCGGTGAAGTGGCAAAAGCCTGTTGGCTCAAAAACAAGACATAAGTTCAAATAACTCACCCCCTGACATTTATCGAGGCATACAGTGACAGTGCCCTTGAACTGAACGTAGGTGGTGTCCGGGAACTTGAAGGCTTTGAACTTGGCTGTGAGGACATCTCCGTCGTCCGTCACGAAGTTGTCGAAGAGATACGTGTCTACGGAACAGCTGGGGAAAAAAGACAGGTGGTTCATTATATGATATATGCTTTAAAGAACGAGCGTTATTTTCAAACACCAAGAAAAGGCAGAATAAGAAAGAAATTATTTGTATCATTTTTAAATCGGCCTGCGTGCAAAAATACATATTAAGTATTGTATTAAAACAGTTAAAATAATACATTTTATTCTCAGCAAATATTATTCGGAATGTCATGCACATTCCGTCTTAGATAATGTACTAGCAAATGAAGTTTCGTACTACGGTATAAAGTAATTCGACAAAACGAACTGCGTAGCTTGCGTACCTAAATTCAATTGCATGTAATTTATAAACGAATTAAACGATATTCATTCAGCACTTAGTTATTTACATACACTTGCACTTGTCAGTTATACAAAAATTAAATATGATTAATATAATTAAATACAAAATGTCGCAACTGAAATCTATTGCGGATTAGATAATAATTAATGAACAGTCTGTCAGTCTAGTGTCACGTCATATGTATAGTAATAGCAATAATTATTTCTATAAATCTTAATATAATTTAGCTCTAAAGAAAGAGGCACGTCTTTAAACAATATTTTTACGTATAAGCGACACACGCCTGAGGGCACCCTTAATGGGCTAGGACCACGGCTCAGGGCATCGCTAATGCTATGAGAAATATTACTGTAACAATGATAATATTCAAAAAACAGAGGGAGTGATCACTGGCACGGACTACAGGCACTGGATCATCGGATTGGGACAGGGGGCCAACGCGGTCCTCGGTCTGTCCGGCGAGGACCCTAGCCTAGCTAACCTGCAGGTTTCTCTAGCTAAATAATACCGTGTGCCAAGCGTAGTGTTTATGGCAGTAACCTTCAACAACCCTGGCTTGTCAAGGTCTGTTAAAAAGATGCATCTTACGGCACCAAGCGTTTTGCTTCTTCTTTCCTTATGCGCTCGGCAAAGCTGTGGAACTCTCAACCGGACTGCGCGTTTCCAGACACAAACGATATAGGTATGTTCAAGCTCAGACTGTATAGGCAACTTATGGGCAAGCGCGGTCCATCTTCGACCTCATCGTCATTTACCATCAAGTGAGATTCTGGTTAAACGCAAACCAAAGCCCCATGTTCAGCGGTGGACGTAGACGGGCGGATGAAGTACAAATACCGTCATCGGTTGTTCATAACTTCGGTTTTCTGGCTTTAACGTTACGTTGTACTACTTAACTACCTCTATAATATGTAGGTATATTATTTAAGTAATATTAGGTGCTGATTTAGCAACCATATATATTTACTATCCCTTTTTACACCCTATGCTAGCATATTTCTTTTACTTTTTGGTAGAACCATTGCAAAAAGTTGTCTGAAAGAGATCGCTTTCAGCGATAAGGCCGCCGATTGCAAAATATAATATTGTATGTTTTTTAATTACTAAATATTTGTTTTTATGTTTACTAGCAAAGCTTTTGAACGCTACTAGTATTCTTGTTAACCCGTCGCGCTAAGCTATGCTTATGTGACGAGAGGGTTCACGTCGGTAGTGCAATGGGTGGGGATGACCGGTGACCACATGATCGCAAGTCCGACGTCCCAGCCATTGGGCTACGGTTAGTATGTTATTTTATATTTTGCTACAAAGAGTATTACTTCTTCTTATTCTTTTTAAAACTTCACAGTGTATACACTCACCCATTCAATATGATAGTCTCATGTTGGTTGGCGGTGTCCGTGACGTGCATGTAGTTGACCAGTAGACCGTACACCGGCGCAGACGCATTGTCCATGAAGATCTCCATCGTGAGAGGTGTGCCAGGAGTCACTGAGATCTCCCCTGATACCCTGGAAATAGGGAAGAGAGACTATAGTTAGTAGATGTTTGGAGTCTGTATTTTGAAGCTGTTTTGAAGATATGGGATTTTCAAAATGTGTTTTATGAGCTCCGTTTTTTTTCAGACGGAAATATGTAATTATTTACAGACAGCTTTATACAATAATATAAGAATAATATATTACGACAACCTCCGTAGCGTAGCGGTATTTGGCTCGCTTTAAATCTCGGTGGTCGTGGGTTCGATCCCCACGCCGGACAAGAAATCTTTGTGTAAATTCTAAGATTTCTTTCCGGGTCTCATATCATAATCGTATACCAAGGAACGGGCAGAAGCGTTTCCTTGTGTGTTACAACATAATACTGCGGTCACCAACCCGACTGCCAAGCGTGGTGACTAGGGCAAAAACCTTCCCCGGGAGGAGGCCCATGTTCAGCAGTGGACGTTGTACGGGCTGATGATGATGATGAATATTTTACGATTTATGTGTATGTTTCGTGTGAAGATCGCGATCTCGAAGGTCGTGGGTTAATTCACGCGGCCGGTTGACTGAGGGAATGCCCTCCATACCTCGGAAAGCACGATAAGCGGTTGGCCCCGATTGTCATAACATTATCCATGACAATCGTATGACAAGGAACTGGTAGGTTTCTCTGTGTTACAACATAATCATAACTGCGGCATAACCCGTTTGCCAAGCGCAGTAACTATGGCAAAAACATCTAGCAATTTGGGACAGGCCCATGTATAAAGACTACCGCTGAGGTAGTCTTTATACGGGCTGTTTATTCATCATCATCATCATCATCAGCCCGTATAACGTCCACTGCTGAACGGCCCCTCCTGCGGGAGGGTATTTGCCATAGTCATCACGCTTGGCAGGCGGATTGGTGACCGCAGTGTTATGTTGTACCACACAAGGAATCGATCTAAAAAACGACAATCTTTGATATACGATTATTATAGATTATTTTAAAATAATCGGGACCAACGGCTTGACGTGCTTTCCGAGGCACGGAGGGTAGTCGCCGGTCGCGACCAGACCCGGAAAGAAATCTTATAATTTACACTAAGATTTCCAGTCCGGTGTGGTGACAACCTCCGTAGCGTAGCGGTATTTGGCTCGCTTTAAGTCTCGGAGGTCGTGGGTTCGATCTCCACACCGGACAAGAAATCTTTGTGTAAATTCTAAGATTTATTTCCGGGTCTGGTTGGTTGAGGGACTACCCTCCGTGCCTCGGAAAGCACGTTAAGCCGTTGGTCCCGATTCTTATAACATCATCCATAACAAGCGTATAACAGGGAACGGGCAGCAGCGTTTCCCTGTGTATTACAATATAATACTGCGGTCACCAATCCGCCTGCCAAGCGTGGTGACTATGGCAAAAACCCTTCCTCGGGAGGAGGCCCATGTTCAGCAGTGGACGTTGAACGGGCTGATGATGATGATGATGATGATGATGTGGGGATCGAACCCACGACCTCCGAGATATAAAGCGAGCCAAATACCGCTACGCTACGGAGGTTGTCTATTACGTCCTCAAAACAAAAACTCTAGGCACCTTAAGCAGACAGCAACATCAATCTAGAGCTCAGAAGCATACGGTCGGATGTGCCATTATACGTCAGAAACATTCGTCGTATGTGCCTTTAGAGTACTGGCACTTACGACCAAATGCTTCTGAAGTATTATAGACAGCCGTACTTATGCTTTGGAGGTCTAGAAATAAACAAAATTATACTCACTGTCTTCCATTCTGTTTCACGATAGCACCGAGGATGGGTTCAGGAGCCTTGCCTTCTTCATATCTAGTGATGTTAAGTACACTGAAATGTAAATACAAAAACGTTTAATAGTTTTCAGCCAGAATACTGGCTTGCAAAAATGGAACCAAGTGCCAGTTTCCTTCTTTTGTTTCGGGGTGTTCCAATGAGGCGCTTCGTGGGCGGGATGTGGGTTGTATCATCATCAGACCGTATAACGTCCACTGCTGAACATGGGCCTCCGCACGAGGGAGGGTATTTGCCATAGTCACCACGCTTAGCACGCAGGTTGGTGACCGCAGTATTATGTTGTACCATAAATGAACCGCTGCGGCCCGTTCCTTGATATACGATTATTATAGATGATGTTATAACAATCGGGACCAACGGCTTAACGTGCTTTCCGATGCACAGAGGGTAGACCCTCAACCAACCAGACCCAGAAAGGAATCTTAGAATTTACACAAAGAATTTCTGTCTGGCGTGGGGATCGAACCCACGACTTCCGAGATTTAAAGCGAGTCAAATACTGCCAGCAGTCGACGTTATACGGGCTGATGATGATGACACATAAACAAAACGAGAAAAAAAAAATGAAGTTTACCTACACTTTGTGGATTTTCTGATATATGTTTTCGTAATTAGGCCATAATACTGCAATTTTACATCACAGTATTATGGCCTAAGGTGTAAAGGTGTACACTCACTCAGGCTCATCAAAGTCCAGGGGGAAGGTAGGCGCGTCCCGTCTGATGATCCTCTTGCCGGGCACCACGCAGCGAGCCGACACCCGCTCCACAGCCCCTGTGGAGTCTTCGATCACAACGTTATGATAGAACGTGCGTTTACCCTGGAAAAAACAAACATGGTATATTAAATTCTTCAAATTATTTTCAACTTAAGAAACGAAGGGTAAAAACGGGGCCAAATTACTTCGCTGTGTGTCTGTCACCAGGTTGTATCTCAAGAACCGCGATAGCTAGACAGTTGAAATTATCGCAGATGATATATTTATATTGCCGCTTTAACAACAAATACTAAAAATAAAATAAAATAAATATTTAAGGGGGGCTTCCATACAACAAACATTTATTTCATTTTTTTTGCTCGATATCAATAACGGCAACAGGTAGAAGCTTAGGATTGGTACGAAACCCTTCGTGCGTGAGTTAAACTCGCACTTAACCATTTTTTTGGATAGACACAGTTGTTATTTACATAGTTTTTGATACATTATCGGGCATAAATATATTATTATACTATGTATAAGGTTGAAGAGTTGTTTGTTAGCTTGAGCGCGCTAATGATAGGAACTACTGGTCCCATTTAAAATATTCTTTCAGTCTTAGATAGTCCATTTAGCGGGAAAGACTATAGGCTATATGTTATGATGAACTTCTTACGGGAACCGGAGTTACGCGGGAGAAACCGCGCGCGGGAAACTAGTGGTTAATAGTCACTAGGGGTCCGCCCGGCTTCGCAGGGGTGGACTGTTATAGCCTATATTACTCAGGGATAATGTAGCATTCTAATGGTGAAAGAATTATCGAAATCCGTTCAGTTGTTTTTGAGTTTGTCCGTAACAGACATACAAACTTTTTTCTTTATAATATTAGTATAGGCAAACGCTTAGTTTGCCTATACTAATATTATAAAGAAAAAACCTGCGCAAAAGGACGCCTTGTGGGATTTGGACTAGTCTTGTGCCTGCTCGGTCATTTTCAAGATCGCTCCGTACTAGTTCATTTCGGACAGTGAACTAGTTCATTCTATAAGCTCTAACAGCTCTATTCGGTCTTTGCGCTCGGTCAGCATTTCCTATAGGACAGCGCGGACCACAGAGCAAATACGTTCTCTAGGAACGTTGTTAAGTACTTAGAACGTATTTGCGGACCACAGAGCAGCCACCAAATCACCACGGTGAACAAATTATGGTTACTATTGTATTAATTTAACATATTTGATTTTCCTTCATACTTGAACAGGCTTAGGACTATGCATTCGTATGACGTACTTGTCAAAAACAATCAGTCAGTGATATTTCATTTTTTGTTCTCGTTCGCACTTATACGATCTCGCGGTTTACAATGTACGAAGTACGAAAAGAGCTATTTGACCTATTAGACCGATTACAAATCAGCGTTCGGAAACGTTTCTTCTAGTACAGTTCGAAAATACGGCTCCTATTCGTTCATCGTTCACGAACTACACAAGACTAATTTGGACGGATTTGATATTTAAGATCAACAGCCATAATGCTGAGAAGTACTATAAACTAAAGACATCAATACCCTAAGACCAACGGTTCAAAATCTCAACACTTCAGAATGTCAGCAGCTAAGTAAGTCAACAGTTCACCAGACCAGAGTTTACAATCTCAACTTGGAAAGTATAACTGGCCGACAACTGGAAAAGAAGGTAACCGTAGACCATGCGAAAAATATGCCAGTTTTTTTTTTATGTTATCTAGAAATCAGCAGGAAGTTGAGATTTTAAACTTTGGTCTCGTGAACTGTTGACTAACTAAGCTGCTGACATTCTGAAGTGTTGATATTTTTAATCGTTGGTCTTACGGTATTGATGTTTTTAGTTTATAGTACTTCTCCTAGGCAATATTTTCAACCTACTACCATCCGTCACGAAAAGCTCCACTCCATTTGAAGACGTTACCACCGTTTGGGTGATAAATGTCCACTTCCAGTATCCTACAACACCATATATTACCATTACATGGGACGATAACTATTTACCTGTTCCTGAGATCAAACCCGTACCCTCAGGCACCGCAATCAAACTGAATACTACACAGCAATAAATTTATATTTTATTGTCATACTTGTAGGTACCCGCGGCGTTGCTCGCTTGTTCAGAGCAGGCCCAGAGGGCCTGAACAAGTAGCTTCTTGAATATTTTCGGAATAGAATTTTCCCTTTACTTCAATAGGCTAGTTGACAGTTTATTGAAATTATTTTAATATGGTTAAGAATGGTTTAATAGACCTTTTTTTTTCGGACGGTCATTTGTAGTTAGCCCTGAGGCTTTTGCTACTTCACCGGGCATAAAGGCGAGCACAGCTTCAGCCTAGATAAATGGTTTAAACACTACAAACTAAGCAACCTGCGCAAGAGGGCGTCCCCTGTAGGACTTGGACCTCGGTTCAGGGCGGTCGCTGACGGGGAAATTCGAGGGATTATGGCTATTAGTTTCTCTTGGGGACTTTTGTGCAACTGTCACTCTACTTTACAGTTCGCGGGCCTGTCGGACTTCGGGTCTACGAGGGCATCGGAAGGTTCTTAGCAAACTAAGGGTCAGGAGGGCTTACTAGACCACCACCCCCTCGTGATAAGCTAAAATGCTTGTGTTACGAGTGGGTTCACGTCGGTAGTGCTAGGGTGAGGATCGAACCGGCGATCACAAGATCACAATTGATGGCTAATTGACAACTGTAGCTACAATTTATATTGTTGGTGGTTGTGACAACAAAGTTGTCGCGTGGCTATGAAAATGCGTAATTTTATGGCGTATTGTGATTAAAAAAAAACAAATAAATATCTCCTAAATGATCGCTGTCCTGCGAGTTGTAAGTAGGGTTGTCACCCGTACTATATTATATAGTTTCGTACTATATTTCAGTCAAATGTACTATATATTATACAAAAATAATATAGTACAAAAAGTACTATATTTTTTTGCTAAACTAAAATTCACCCTATTTAAAAATTTCGACCGCACCACCGTCAGAGCGCCTATGAAAAAAAATAATGAAAAGTGTCATATATGCCCAAAAGTACTCTATATTTAGCAACTTTTTGTAAAAAGTACTATATAAAACAAAAAAAATGGTGGCAACCCTAGTTGTAAGGTCCAAAAACGTAATATGATAATATGGTGTGTGTAAAAGGTAATCTTCGATATTGATTAACAGAAAAAATTATAACGAGCTATCTATACTAATACATATTATAAAGAGGAAAAGTTTGTATTTTTGTATGTGTGCCTCGAATAAACTCAAAAACTACTGAACTACGTTCGATAATTCAATTACCATTAGAAAGCTTTATCACCCTGAGTAACAAAGGCTATAAAAGTGTACCTGTGCAAAGCCGGAGCGGGCTGCTAGTATTTTACAAAGTGGTTCCCACAGAAGTGGGATCTACGCAAGCAAAACCGCGTGAGACCGTTAGTTTATAATCTTAGTATGAAGTAAGAAAATCAGAATCAAACCGGTAATACTGTAAAATTGTATCCGATCTTACGAAACAAACAATGGAACTGTCTGTTATCCCTCGAGGCTAACATATTATGATTCGAATTCACAAACTCATGGTTTGCAACCATGGGCGTACCGATAGCTGGCAGGAAGGGCAAATTTCCACCTTGGAACTCTGATACAATATCTACTATTATCATAGTTACGTGTAATATAAAAACTGACCGGCAATAGGATTACATAAATATGGCAACGACTATTACGAAGCAGATTAATATTGCAATTTAGAAAAACGTAAAAAAAATCGCGTTTCCTGACACCATCATGTTTTTTATAATGTTTTTCGCACGGTAGATAGTTGTCAATTGTAGCTAAGATGTGTGTCATTTCCGTTTTGAATCCTTCTTAAGGCGCGATAAATAGACGACTTTTACGTATTAGTTTTGTCACTGTTGCTCCGCGTAGAAATGAAAGAGAAACGAAGCGAAACGTTGCGCCGCGATGGCGCAACGTTTCGTTCGACTCGTTCGAGTTATTTAATACATTAATCCTTGAAAATATCTTATTCCAATCGATAAATAAAAACAACAGTTCCCTTTATTATTATATATTACATCACTGTTATTAATATTATCAAGATTTGTTTATAAATAATACAGTTACAATTGCTACAATTTCAATTTAAATGGTTATTTTATGGTTTTTTTTAATCGAGGAAATTTACCGAAAACGTGTTTTGAACACAATGGTCCCCCCATAAATATGATCAAGATTAACATATATTTTTTTAGCTGCTCTAAAATGTAAACATTTGGCTAAAAAAACTGTTTTGTGAAGCCTATTTTGATTAAGTACAGCGCCTTAACTTGGCCCCCCAATAGATCTAAAACTGATTACGCGCTTTTTTGTACCTAACCATTTCATTTGTGATTATTTAATCTATACTACGATTTCCCAGTGGAAAATTGTCTATAGTAGATACGAAAACATTTTAATTGTAGGTATATACATATATGAAATATTGAAATTCATTCAGTTCTAAGGCATTTTAATACACTTGTACTTGTTATTAGAATCACAATGTGTAACACTAAATCTAACAAATTAGTACATAAGTAGCTAAGAAGTATACAATCATCATCATCATCATCAGCCCGTATAACGTCCACTGCTGAACATGGGCCTACTCCCGAGGGAGGGCATTGCCATAGTCACCACGCTTGGCAGGCGGGTTGGTGACCGCAGTATTATGTTGTAACACACAAGGTAACGCTGCTGCCCGTTCCTTGATATACGATTATTATAGATGATGTTATAACAATCGGGACCAACGGCTTAACGTGCTTTCCGAGGCACGGAGGGTAGTCCCTCAACCAACCAGACCCGGAAAGAAATCTAAGAATTTACACAAAGATTTCTTGTCCGGTGTGGGAATCGAACCCACGACCTCCGAGAATTAAAGCGAGCCAATTACCGCTACGCTACGGAGGTTGTCAGTATACAATATTTCAACAGATTAATAATCCATCCGATCAATAATCCAACGGCTTAACGTGCTTTCCGAGGCACGGAGGGTAGTCCCTCAAACAACCAGACCCGGAAAGAAATCTTAAATTCTACACAAAGATTTCTTTTCCGGCGTAAGAATCAAACCCACGACTATTGAGACTTAATTATAATAGTTGAAACATAACATACCGACTTATTATGCAGTACCCTGGTGACTCCACACTTGGAATGATCCTGAAGGTCTAGGAGGAACATGGCCATCTTTCCTTCCATCTTCGGTTGACACGGCGCGTATGCTGTAAACAAGAATTTAGACAATTATTTAAGCGATGATTATTTAATTCTTGGAGAGGCGGTAGCCCAATGTCTAGGGCGTCGGGCCCTCGCCCTCCAGACCCTTAGTTTGCAAAGAACCTTCCGATGCCCTCGTAGACCCGAAGTCCGGGCCGCGAACTGTAAAGTAGAGCGACAGTTGAACAAAACTCCCCTAAACAACTAAAAGCCAGCGACCGCCCTGAGCCGACGACCAAGTCCCACAGGGGACGCCCTCTTGCGCAGGTTGCTGAGTTTGTAGTTTTTAAACCATTTATTAGGCTGGAGCTCTGCTCGCCTTTATGCCCGGTGAAGTAGCAAAAGCCTCGAGGCGAACAACACAAATGTCCGTCCGAAAAAAAATCGGACTTGTGGTCATGTGGTCGCCGGTTTGATCCCCACCTTTAGCACTATCGACGTGAGCCCACTCTTAACACAAGCATTTTAGCTTAGCACGAGGGGTTAACAAGAATACTAGTAGAATGCAAAACTGTGCTAGTATATCTATACTTATATTATAAGTGGAAAGATTTGTATTTTTGTGTGTATGTTTGTAATGAATAAACTCAAAAACTACTGTGCCGATTTCAAAATTCTTTCACCATTGGAAAGCTACATTCACCGTGAGTGACATAGGCTATATTTAATTAAGAAGTTCCCACGGGAACGGGAGTTACGCGGGTGAAACCGCGCGGGGAAGCTAGTCTTTTATATTTAGGGCATTATGAATCAATAGCTTCACTAGCGTAAGCGCGTGGTTTAACCGGCGTATTTCCAGCTCCCGTGGGAACTTGATAATTAAATATAACATATAGTCTTCCTCGATAAATGAGCTATCTAACAGTGGAAGAACTTTTCAAATCGGTCCAGTAGGTCCTGAGATTAGCGCGTTTAAACAAAGACTCTCTTCAGCTATTGACGTGATATTGGTGGCGTAAATCCCTAAATATCCGTTAAACGGACCCTTCTATAAAGGGATTAGGTAGGGTTGCCAGATGAAAAACTGGAATATCGGGGAAAATTTTCCTGAAGTCGGGAATTTTGGATTATCGTCGGGAAAACTATGTATATCAAAAACATATCTTGTAGAAATAGCCAGGTCTCGCAACACAGTCAACAGTTTTTTACGGTAAAAGAACTGAGTTGAGAGACTTGACTTTTTTTGAAATTCAATTCAAATTCAAAATTCATTTATTCCGTAAAAATGGTTACATTTGTTTGGAATCGTCATATTTTTTTTTCCTCCCGTGCAGTGCGTGACGTGGCGACTACTGAGAAACACTGACAAAAAACTCAGTAGAACCCTCTTTTAAAATCTAATAATACATCACAATTTTTTATTAACCTAATAACTAAATACTTTATTTTACATTGAGATTGGAGCGATTTAATCCCAAGCATTTTTGTCACAAAGATAATCGGAAATTTTATAATAAGCCCTGCTGCACAATTTGGCTTTAATAGTCATTTTAAATTTATTTATAGACAATTCTCTTATACTATTGGGAAGTTTGTTATAGAACCGTATACATTGCCCCATAAAAGAATTACTTATTTTGCGGAGACGGCTAGCATGAACCACAAGATTATGCTTATATCTAGTATTTATACTATGTGTGTCGCTTTTTTTACAAAATGAGTCAATATTTTTATGGACATATAACAAATTCTCATAAATATATTGTGATGCTACGGTTAGAATATTTATCTCTTTAAATTTTTCTCTCAAGCTATCTCTGGAACCCAGTTTGTAAATAGCCCTCACGGCTCTCTTTTGTAATATAAAAATGCTGTTAATATCCGCGCAGCTACCCCAAAGAAGAATGCCGTATGACATTATGCTGACATGATAGCATTTTAAATTTACAATTAGCAGTTTGTCGGGAAATTTTGAATTTTGTCAGGAGTCTGGGCATCATATGAAATGGCGGTAAAATCCAAACGAATCCCGACCACATGGCAACACCAATTTTAAGGCAAAGTCGGCGAATAGACTTTCTAGATAGTAATTTTTTTATGTAGTTTCCGGTTTAGAATGGACCACCCCATATCCTCACATGATTCAATACATTAAAAAGTTAAAATAGTAAGCAACAAGTACAGTCAGCCATGAATAATAATGACACATCCGTCTGCGGTACATTTTCATGTACAGTCGACATCAAAATTCAGTCACGCCTCCATTCTATCGTCTTCACCGGCCTATTGAGATGTCACTCCGTTTAGTTTCCAAGATGGCTTTATTTTTACTTCCTGGACCCAGGAAGCGATGCCATCTATACTTCTATCTTTATATATATATAATTCTACTGTACGAGTGTATGTCACTGATCTACTAACTCCTAAACGGCTGGACGAATTTGAATGATTTTTATTGTATGCGTTTGAGTGGCTCCCTGGTTGGTTTAGATTCACAAATCATATATTATAATATATTTATTAATATATTATCATGCAGGACAACGTCTGTCGGGTCCGCGAGTACTAATATATAAAGCCGAAGAGTTTGTTTGTTTGTTTGAACGCGCTAATCTCAGGAACTAGGAATAAAGAATTTTGTATTTGTGTTTGTATTTGAACTACAGGGCCGACTTGAAAATTATTTCAGTGTCATAGATAGCATATTTACTTTACCGAGGTTCATTTTGGACAATTATGCTTTTTTTTTAGACGGGCAATTACGTATTTAGCGACGAGGCTCTTGCTACTTCACCGGGCATAGAAACGAGCAGTGTCTAGCCTTATTAAATGGTTTTAAAACAATAACAAACTAAGCAACCTGCGCACCCTATGGGATTTAGCCCTCGTTAACGCAGACGCGGGGAGTCGCGCGTCGCGTGCGGCGTGGCCTCTCTAATCTCACTCGCACTCATACAACGGCATATGTTTGATTTCAGTGCGGCCCGCGCCGCACATCGCGCCGCGCGACGCCCCTCGTCTCCGTAAACGAGGCGTTAGACCGTATGGCGGCCTCTGGCACGTGGATTGAGGGATTATGGCTTTTAGTTGTTTCAAGTCAAGTCAAGTCAATAATTTCTTTATTCATATAGACACAATTAAAAACAAATTAAATCATGTTCTTATGATGCGTCCATTTATTTTCCTACCACCAGTTCAAAGACGTGCAGCTCTGAGAAGAACTGGCATGAAACTCAGAGGAATTCTTTTTTAAATAATCAATTTATATTACTTTTACAATAATGTTAAGCAGCAGTGTCATTCCAGAGCAAGTTACTCCCAAGCCATTCTGTCATTTACATAGTCTGATATTTTATAATATAACTTTTTACATAATTTAGCTAACAATAATAGTAATTTTTTTAGGGGAGTTTTGTGCAACTGTCGATCACCAATCCGACATGTGTGGTGATAACGGCAATAGCCTTCAAGGACCCTGGCTTCCCAAGGTCTGTTAAGTGGAGGCCCATGTCCAGCAGTGGACATAAACGAGCTTATACACGGCTAGCGTTAGTAGCTAATATTTCATGTTTAATTTATGAAGTTCATAAGTAAATGAACGAGCTAACATATAAGGCATGTTAATGTATTAGAAACTATGAGAAACGTTCTATTGTGTGTTATAACTAATTTGTATAAGCTTCTAAGGGATTCGTTACATTCAGCGTGCGAACGCGGCGAGTGGCCGCCTCGCGATATGGCATAAGCCTGCAGCCCTTTCTACGGTCGCGTGCGACAGGCTCACAGTAAGTTTATAAAATACTATCGACCCGCCCCGGCTCCGCACGGGTACAATGCAGATGTATTATACGTATAAACCTTCCTCTTGAATCACTCTATCTATTAAAAGAAACCGCATCAAAATCTGTTGCGTAGTTTTAAAGATCTAAGCATACATAGGGACGGACAGACAGCGGGAAGCGACTTTGTTTTATATTATGTAGTGACTAGCTGACCCCTCTGTTCGCCTTTATGCTCGGGGAAGTAGCAAAAGCCTCGTGGCTAACTACGTATGTAAAAGAAACCGCATCAATATCCGTTGCGTAGTTTTAAAGATCTAAGCATATATAGGGACGGACAGACAGCGGGAAGCGACTTTGTTTTATACTATGTAGTGACTATCTGACCCCTCTGCTCGCCTTTATGCCCGGTGAAGTATCAAAAGCCTCGTGGCTAAATACGTATGTAAAAAAAAAACTAGCTGATCCGCGCGGCTTAACACGCTTAAATCCTGTTCCCGTGGAAACCGTCAATTAAAATACATTCAGAGATTACCCCCTACAACGTAGTAAACAATACACACAATTTAGTCTTCACTATAAAAGTCATCGTCATCATCAGTTATGGCATAATTCTGCTTACAATCGACACAATGGACGGAAGCGATACGCACGCTCTATCATTTTATGTAAAGGTAATCTAAATATCTTACAATACGAAAACGCGAGGAGGTTGCCCGCCGCGTGCGCACGCCAAACGTAGTGAAAGCCTTAAAATGTGACTTGTTAGGAGGGTACCATATATGTGGCGAGCGTACGATGTTGGTAGCGAATACTTTGAAAAAATACTATACTTGAAGCCTAGGTTATTCAAGAGGCCTAATTGTCCCTCGACATGCCGGGTAATTTAGCTTGACATACGTATTTGACGATTTTTAAGGTACCCTAGAAAAATTAAAAACGATACCCTTATGCTCGTGCGTCTGTCTATCTCTCCATCTGTCTGTCACAGCCAATTTGCTCCGAATCTACTTGACCAAATCTGGTGAAATTTGGTAGGATTGTGTAATCCTATGCTACCTTATTTTTTTTTCTTTTTTCCGGACGTACATTATGCAGTTAGCCAGGAGGCTTTTGCTACTTCATTGGGCATAAAGATGAACAAAGCTCCAGCATTAATAAATGGTTTAAAAACTACAAAATAAGCAACCTGCGCAAGAGGGCGTACCTTGTGGGAGTTGGACTTCGGCTCAGGGCAATCGCTGGCAGGAGAATTGAGGGATTATGACTGTTAGTTTAATTAAGGCAGTTTTGTCAAGTATCGCTCTACGTTACAGCCCGCGGGCCTCTCGGACTTCGGGTCAACGAGGGAATCGGAGGATTCTTTGCAAACTAAGGGTCGAGAAGAAATCCTATGCACATATATCTATCTACCCTCCTTAATGAAAACGTAGTACCTACTTGCAAAATCGCGATTTCGAGATAAACGCGGTAAACACATTTTTGGGCAAGTACCGCGGTTTCCGTTAAATAAAAAAAACATGTTTTTCATAAAAAAATATATGACTTAATATTTTTTTTTATATAGATTAGGGCAGCGGTCGGCAACACGCGGCCCTCGGACTTCTTATTTGCGGCCCGGTTAATGTTCTGTAACCGTACCGCGATCGACCGTATACGTATAATTAAGATCCAGCCTTAAGAACGCGCTTCACTCTGCCCAAAAACGAACAAATGAGGATGAAATTGTTAATTTTTCGATGTGATATGACCACCTTAATATCGTACCGTATACGGCCTTTAGTTTATTTTGCCACTTTGTGGCCCTTGTCTGCCAAAAGGTTGCCGACCGCATTAGGGTCCTGAAATGTCATTTTCGCAAAAAAGTGAAACACATCAAAGTGATATTATTATGTGCAAAGTAAATAAATATCTTTTGCTTTTATTTCTTTGTTGTAGGATGTGGGTGAATGCTAATAATTCTTTGACTAATATCTGGGAGCCCCTTTACTTTGCCACTTGAGTACATAATTTGCATAAGTTTTCCCCTTTGTTATAACTTCTTGCTTGTAGTGAAAGTGTTGACACTTTATTGTTCTGTCACACAATAATGCTGTACATATTGTAAGTGCCTTTGGTCTAGCAGTGGTTAAATTTTAAGGTGCAGCGACAGAGTGAAACGACAGACTATCTCTATCGCACTTTATAGTCTACTAGCCATCTCACGCGCGGTTTTACACGTGTAACTCCCGTTTCCGTGGAAACTTCATAATCACTACATAGTATAAAACAATGTCGCTTGCTGCTGTCTGTCCTATGTATGCTTAGATCTTTAAAACTACGCAACAGATTTTGATACGGTTTTTTTTAATAGATATAGTGATTCAAGAGGAAGAATCCGGGGCGGGTCGCTAGTAATATAGACAAAAATATCAGCATCATCATCAGCCCTTATAACGTCCACTAGGGGTAGGTTTTGGCATAGCCACCACGTTTAGCAATAGGGTCGGTGACCCCAGTATTATGTCCTTAGTAAAATAAGGAAACGATGTTCTCTGGTATACAATTAAAAAAATATGGGACCAATCCCACCCACATTTCCACCACTGCAACTCCTGTAAGCCAGGATCAACAGTGGCACACACTGGAAATGGCAATGAGCACCGAGGCTCACCAAGTCCCAGGTAAAAGTGAAACTGCCGGGACCCGCAACGAATTTAATCAGAAAGAGATTAGGAGGAGTGAGAATGATTTATATTTCCCTCCATATGGTACTAGCTTGTTTCAGTTGATGTTATAACAATTGGGACCAATGGCTTAACGTGCTTTCCAAGGAACAGAGGGTAGTCAACTAACCAAGTCTCGAAATAAATCTTAGCATAGGTTTCTTGTACGTTCCTTGATATACGATTATTATAGATGATGTTATAACAATCGGTCATAAGACCTCCGAGATTTAAAGCGAGCCAAATACCACTTGACAACCTCTGTAGCGCAGCGGTATCTGGCTCGCTTTAAATCTCGGAGGTCGTGAGTTCGATCTCCACGCAGGACTAGAAATCTTTGTGTAAATTCTAAAAAAAATTCCGGGTCTGGATGGTTGAGGGACTACCCTCCGTACCTCGGAAAGCACGTTAAGCCGTTGGTCCCGATTGTTATAACATCATCTTTAATAATCGTATATCAAAGGAACGGGCAGCAGCGTTTCCTTGTGTGGTGCCACATAATACTGCGGTCACCAATCCGCCTGCTAAGCGTGGTGACTATGGCAAATACCCTCCCCCGGGAGGAGGCCCGTGTTCAGCAGTGGACGTTATACGGGCTGATGATGATGATGATGTAATACCGCTACGCTACGGAGGTTGTCATTTTGATGACAAATCGTCCTGCCTATTTTAAGCAACCACTAAATCACGTAGTGTAATACATACCTTTGAGCTGGTCTAGATATATGACCTTGCGGTCCCCATCCATCGGCACCATGACCTTCATGACCTCGGGAGTACATTCCACGTATGATTCTGACCCTGTAACAAAAGAATAGGAGATTAACAAAAAATTACACTATTATAATGACTGGGCGTCGGACTTGCGATCAAGATCGGTTCGATCCCCACCCATTGCATTTTTTTGGTTTTTTCGTACGGACATATGTAGTACATCACCGGGCATAAAGGCGAGCAGAGCTCCAGCCTAGATAAATGATTTAAACACTACAAACTAAGCAACCTGCGCAAGAGGGCGTCCGGCGTCCTCTGTGGGACCTCGGCTCAGGGCGGTCACTGGCGATGAGATTGAGTGATTAAGCCTTTTAATATTTTAGGGGGGTTTTGTGCAACTTTCTATAGGACTGCTGACGTTAATACAAGCATTTTAGCTTAGCACAAAAATACTAGTTGTCTTAAAAAACTCTGCTAGTAATCTTAAAAAAAAATCGCTCAATCTTAAAAATATTATAAACGCGAAAGTTTGTAAGTATGGATGGATGGATGGATGTTTGTTACTCTTTCACGTCAAAACTACGGATCGAAGTGTCCGGGGGGTCCTCTCCTCGTGGTATGAGTTAGCATACCACGCTATGGAGAGGGCGAGTCCCACATATCCCACCGCCAGCGCGCGAATACGCAGCAGCGGCGGTGTGAAAGCGTTAATGCAATTCCCGTCGGACAACAAAAAAAAAGAAAAGGACTATCCTCCGGTTTTGACCCCTCAACATATCCGAGCCACTGGATTAACATATAGGCTATAAAACATCACGCCACGATCCATTGGAGCGGAGCTGCTATTCAATGCGTGTGAAACGATGTAATTGTTTGATTTTACTGGTCGTACTGCGGTTACGGTCGTTGATTCTGTACTGAGGTGTTGTGTGTTCGATTACTAGGGTACGACTAAGTACTATTTGTTCATCATCATCAGCCCGTATAACGTCCACTGCTGAACAAGGGCCTCCTCCCGAGGGAGGGTATTTACAATGGTCACCACGCTTGGCAGGCGGGTTGGTGACCGCAGTATGTTGTACCACACAAGGAAACGCTACTGCCCGTTTCTTGATATACGATTATTATTGATGATGTTAATACAATCGGGACGAACGGCTTAACGTGCTTTCCGAGGCATGGAGGGTAGTTCCTCAACTAACCAGACCCGGAAAGAAATCTTAGAATTAACACACAGAATTCTTGTCCGGTGTGGGGATCGAACCCACGACCCTCGAGTTTTAAAGCGAGCCAAATACCGCTACGCTACGGAGGTTAACACAAAAGTATAATTCGGAGATTTTTAATTCGTTTATACCTATTTAAATACTTACAAAATTGTGCATCACTACATACTTAAATACAAGTAAATCGTTAACATTGAGAAGTCCGAAACTTAAAGTGTTTTGCTCAAAACCGGTATCGAACCCGAAATACTGGTCGGACTCGACTTGCAACGTTACATCACAACTTATTACTAAGAAGTTTGTATGTATACATGGAGATGTTATACCCGGTGAAGTAGCAAAAGCCTCGGGGCAAAAAAAAAATATCATCGAAACGTTACTCGGAGGTGACAGTTGTCTGTATCTATCTAATATTATAAAGAGGAAAGATTTGTATGTATGTATGTTTGTAACGAATTTGCTCAAAAAGTACTGGACCGATTTTAAAATTCTTGCACCATTTGAATGCTACATTATCACTGATTAATATAGGCTTTATTTAATTATGAAGTTCCCACGGGAACGGGAGTTACGCGGGTGAAACCGCGCGCGGGACGCTAGTTATCTATACATATACTGGGTGACTATTTTTACTGTCTTGAAAATAATAGAGCGTGATATGTATATGAAATAGATGTCTAAGGCATAGTTATTTTATCTTTTTTTTACTGACAGAGTGAAACGACTTCCGTAGCGTAGCGGTAATTGACACGGATCTCGGAGGTTGTGGGTTCGATCCCCACACCGGAAAATAAATCTTTGTGTAAATTCTAAGATTTCTTTCCGGGTCTGGTTGGTTGAGGGACTACCCTCTGTGCCTCGGAAAGCACGTTAAGCCGTTGGACCCGATTATTATAACATCATCAAAATAATTGTATAGCAAGGAACGGGCAGCAGCGTTTCCTTGTGTGGTACAACATAATACTGCGGCCACCAACCCGCCTGCCAAGCGTGGTGACTGGCAAATACCCTCCCTCGGGAGGAGGCCCATGTTCAGCAGTGGACGATATACGGGCTGATGATGAAACCTACAGTAATAAAGACATTTTTATAGACGTTATAATCATATCGCTACGAAATTATCCTCCAGTTTCAATTCAAAATACCGTCTCCACTTTTTACCTTACCTTCATGTACACTCAAGGTAAAGTACTGTTTGTTCAAAGGTGATAAAATCTAGCGCTCATCTATAATACCTAGGTTTTTAAATTCTTAGACCAACACCGTCAAAATATCTGCTAAGCTATTTTCAACCTTAACACATGTGTTTTAAAGTCCACTCAATTTTCTTAAATACATTTTAATATTACCATTCTTACTGTCAGTAAATTTTGAATCTTATCTTATATGGAATACAGTACAAATTGGTTTGACAGTATACACATACATGGTCACTCTATCAATATAATTTCAAAGTCAGTTTGGATTCTAACCGTATTGTGATAAAGTTGAAATTTGATTGTACATATAACAATATATGATCAATAAAGTGTTTAAAGCAAGGATATGTTGAGGTCCTCGAAACAATAGAATTTGCATCGTAAAGAATCGGTATGTTTGTTATGAGTTAGGACTTATGGGCTTAAGTTTTATATTTAGCCACGAGGCTTTTGCTACTTCACCGGGCATAAACGCGAGCAGAGCTCCAGCTTTAATAAATGGACCTCGGCAAAGAGCGGTCGCTGGCGATGAGATTGCGGGATTATGACTTTTAGTATTTTAGGGGAGTTTTGTGCAACTGTCGCTCTACTTTACAGTTCGCGGGCCTCTCGGACTTCGGGTCTACGAGGGCATCGGATGCTTGATGAAGGTAACGTAAGTTTCATAAGGTCCATGCATACTCTATTGACAACCTCCGTGGCGTATTGATATAAGTCTCGCTTTAAATCGGAGGTCGTCGGTTCGATTCCCACGCGGGACAGAAAATCTTTATGTAAATTCTTAGATTTCGTTCCGGGTCTGGTTGGTAGAGGGACTAACCTCGGAAAGCACGTTAAGCCGTTGGTCCCCATTGTTATAACTTCATCTATACTAATATTAAGAAGAGGAAAGCTTTGTATTTTTGTGTGTATGTTTGTAATGAATAAAAACAAAAACTGCTGAGCCGATTTAAAAAAATCTTCCAATATAAAAAAGCTAGGTTTTGATGAGTGATAGGGTATATTAAATTATAAAGTGATGTTGGGAAACAGGAGATACGCAGGTGAAACCGAGCGCGGATAACTAGTTATTTACAAGTAGAACTAAAATTGTAAGTTACTATGTTGAAAAAAACAAAATATGTATCCTAACCTCTTATTAAGGGTGTCCTCAGTTGGATGTTGCTTAGCCCTTGGCCGGATTCTTGGAAGTTAATTTTGTACCGGTTACCTCTAAGGCATCTTACGATAATGTGTACATTTGTCATATACCGCACGACAGACGGATGGACGGATAATAAAACTGTAAGATTAAATAATGTTATGTCAGCGGAAAATAATAAGAATCATAAGTTGATCATCAGTTTTGCCACTCATATTGTTTTTTACAAAAAGTTGCTAAAAATATAGTACTTTTTGTACTTAGTATATTATTTTTTTACAATAATTATTTAAGTATGTACATTTGAATGAAATATAGTACGATACTATATAGGGTGACTGGTAATTAGTGACCGATACCTAAACACATGATTGTGCTCATGATAACAAACAACTTTTACTATGGCACCAACACTGAAATCGCGAATAAAAATCAGCTGTTCCATACATTCATGTTCACATAACTCGTCAACATGGTAGGGAGCAGCTGATTTTTTTTTCGCGATTTTAGGTTTAGTGCCATAGTAAAAGTTGTTTGTTATCATGAGCACAATCATGTGTTTAGGTATCGGTCACTAATTACCAGTCACCCTATATAATATAGAACGGGTAGCTACCCTAGTGTCAGTGAACGTGCAAAATTATTATATGATTTACTTAATTGTAATTACACTTGACCTAACCTAACCAAACGAGGCTATGCTACTGTTATAACAAAACAAAAAAACTTCAACTTCAATAAGTCCTGTTGAACTCCATTGGTTTAGGTTTTTTTTTAACCACCCGAAACCTCGTCAGTTTATCAACTAACTAGGAAGTTGATGAACTTACTATTCTTATTATTTTCCGGTGACTTATAGGTACCTACATTGTTTTTAGCTACTTGGAATCAAACTGATATCAAACGTAATCCTATTATTTGTTTCAATTAATTGTTTTCAACTGTTTGTTTTTAAGAAGCTTTGTATGAGCACGATATGTTTACAGATGAAATATGCAAGTGTTCAATGTCGGCTTATTGCAAGAACTCATTAACTGCAAAAATCACTATATACGTTTATATATAGTGGACTTCTTTTGACACATTCTACAAAAGGCTCACAATTTCTATCTAGTCTATTTTTAGGCGTTACGGCCTCGCCATTAAATCCATAACGGCAACTTTGGAGATCAGGCATTTACAAAAAATCACTAAGCTGCACAATTTATTTTTATTATATCACTACATAGTATAAAACAAAGTCGCTTTCTCTGTCCCTGTATCCCTATGTATGCTTAAATCTTTAAAACTACGCAACGGATTTTGATGCGGTTTTTTAATAGATAGAGTGATTCAAGAGGTAGGAGCCGGGGCGGGTCGCTAGTAGATAATAATTAAAATACCTAAATCGAACTAAAATACCGTTTATCTCAGAATAGTGAATATGTCACATAATGACGTCTTGCAATAAGCCGACATGTAATACTTTTGTTAGATTTAGTCTAATACATTGTAATTATGATAGTTACAAGTGTATGTAAATCTATATACTAATATTATGAAGAGGAAAGATTTGTATGAAAGTATGTTTGTAACGAAATGGCTCATAAAATACTGAGCCGATTTCAAAAATTCTTTCGCCATTTGAATGCTACATTATCACTGATTAATACTGGCTATATTTAACTGACTGCACCGGTGGCTCAGTGGTTACGGTAGTTGCTTCTGGGACCTGGTATTCTGGGTTCGATTCCCACCCGGGACAATTATTTGTGTGAACCACAAATAATTGTTCCGAGTCTGGGTGTACTTTGTGTCCGTGAAATGTATGTTTGTAAAGTCCCCCGCGACACAGGGATTTATTTACCTAGTGCGGGAGTTGTCTTTAAAAAAAAAAAAAAAAAAATATGAAATTCCTACGGGAACGAGAGTTACGCGGGTGAAACTGCGCACGGGAAGCTAGTATTAATATAAAGTGCTGAATAAATTTCATTATTTAATTACAAAAAATTATATCTTTTCCAGTGCATTAAGCTCACAATAAATAGCTGAAAGCTAATGTCAATTCGTAAATCGTAAGTTTAATTATCAAAGTGTTTATTCTTCGAGAGATAAAGGCCTTTTCACACGCAAGCTCTCTCAGCTGGAACGGACGACGAACTACAATCGCATCGCGATGGACGAACGTGTGGAGTGACCATTATTATGTGAGTTTTTCGGACAAATCTTTGTGAATGTAAGGTGCTTCAAAAATATATGCTTTTTCCTTAGCGAAAGTATCATGTGCAGTGAGGTTTTATTGGTGATATACTTTAGTTTAATTTTTACAAAAAAAATGTATGTTAACATGCAGGAGAGAGATTTTCCGGAGTAGTTATCAGTCGCGTGGGAACTTTATAAATGCATATAGCCTATGTTACTGAGAAATAATGTGACATTACAATAGTGAATGATTCCCTACCACCAGTTCTGGATGTGACAACTCTGAAAAGAACTGGCAAGAAACTCAGACGAATCCTTTAAAAAAATGTTTTGATATTTCGATAAGTTTAGCAGTATTTCATCAAAGCAAGTCACTCCCAAGCCGTTTTTTCGTTTACATATTCAGCAAATTTTCAATAGGCTTTTTTACACAGTTTCATTTTGACATAGGGTTTTAATTTAATTACAGATAGATTTCATACATTAATAGGGAGAGCTTGTTGTAGCGTATACATAGCGCAATAGGCATGAGGACTAAAAAAATCTATTTAGTCCGTCAGTTAGATTACCAAAAAATATTGGACACGTATTATGTGACGTCACTATTAGGTACAATTTTACCTAATAGTGACGTCACAAGCCCCCCTCTCCTGAACTTTATAGTTTGTGTTTGCTCTTTATCTTTGTCAATTTTTATTGATTTGATAAATAAAAAAATACGTGTCCAATATATTTTAGTAATCTAACTGACGGACTAAATATATATTTTTTTAGTCCTCATGCCCAATGTCATGGTCACCACACTTCGTCTAAATATAGTGGCTAGCACAAACATAAATACGATTGATCAGAATCATCGCCTTTAATAGAATTCCTGGATGCTAATATTTTCGATCAGCTGTTCATTTAAAAATAGCATTACAGTGTTTTAACCAAAGCTTTCGATCCCTTTTTAACCGACTTCATAAAAGGAGGTTTCTCAATTCGATCGTATATACATATATTTTTTTATGTTTGTTCGCGGATAACTTCGTTTTTTATGATCCGATTTTGATTATTATTTTTTTGTTCACATATATCCCATGATAAGGAAATCAGGATTTGATGAAGGCAGACCAGAGAAATCGAGGGGAACTATCACAAATGGTAGGGGCGACTAGTGCGTTTGTTTTTTTTTTTCATTTTTAATATTGATAAGAACTTTACACCTAGATGGATTATGACTGTCATTAGGGGTCTGATGATGAAGACGAAGGACAGTTCAGGGAACTCTTAGTTTATTGTTTGAAGTCGGTTTTTTTTTGTCGAAAATTATTATTAGGGTTTCGTATGTAACGAGACCCTATTATTAAGACTCCCCTGTCCGTCTGTCTGTCACCAGGCTATACCTCATGAACCGTGATAGTCAGACAGTTGAAATAATTTCCCCAAATGATGTATTTACAAACTTTAACTATTAATAATTAACCGAATTGAAACATTTTTTTTCTTGCTCTGTTTGATAGCACATTTATCGAATGAACAACAATAAGCATCTCGCGAGAAGCGTGTTTCTGTTGCAAAGTAATTTATACTCTATATCGAAAGCAATACGGTTCATTTTTACACAAACAAATATTACAAAATTCACGCCTCGCCACACTGTTTCCAGTTTCCACCAATGATGCGCTGGGAGAGGATTGAAAATTTGCCATACAAATTTCAATTCCCTCCTCGTCTCGTCTCGTCTCGTCTCGCCTCTCTGGTGGAAAATCAGCTAGTATTAGGTAAATACTTAGATAAGAGTCAGTCTTAGAATTTATATTTTTTTTGATTTGGTAAATGTAAGAATTTATGAAAATTTGTTTTTTTTTCGGGATTTTACTATTAAAATTTAGTACATACTACGTTAGGCTATGAAATAATGAAATAATGAAATAATGAATTTATTCAGCACTTAGGTATTTACATACACTTGTACTTGTCAGAATCACAATGTTACACAATTATTCTTATTCTATGAATTAAACTACATACTTAATTAACCGGTAGCAAATTGTAGGATATTACAGACAAAGTAGTCCGTCCGTCAGCTGGTCATTAATTTCTCTACTCATAATAAGTTTATGTTCATATTAATTATTTTAGACTTTAATGGTTCAATATAGAAAAATTTGGAAAAAAAACATACAATTAAGTGGCACACACCTGGGGGCACCCTTAATGGGTTAGGACCACGACCCAGTGGTACCACTGATATATAAGTCAGATTTATGAACATAAAAGGAAGTGATCGGCCTACAGGCGCTGGATCACAGGGCAGGGGTAGGGGTGCAACGCGGTCCTCGCCGGCGAGAATCCTACCCTAGCTAACCTGCAACCTTTCACTAGCTACCTATGTGGACGACTCGGAGAAGAAAGGAAGAAAGAAACTCCGGGCTTTTTCTTTTTCGTCATCTTTTGTATCACAGTTTATGTTCCCGGGAAGAGGTAACCAGATGTAGCCTCTGGTTACCTAAATGCAGTATGCAAGGGGTGGGGCCCAATTATTGCCCTTCTCCCGGGATGAGTCTCTGCGGAGACGCAGATGCACGGCGGTGGTCCTGGTTGTCGATCTACTCGATTGCTGGTCATCGTTGGCGAGCGTCGGAGGCAAGGCTACCGTGGTGGTTTTAGTGGGTACCGGATGCCCCGGCTCATCAGCGACTTAGAGCCAGAAGATAGTGAAGGAGTCCCACACGCCCCCACCGTCTTTCCCCAAGACGGTGAAGTCTATGAAAGATTACCAAAACGAAAAAAAAAATATGTTTAGGCTATGTTAAGACTAGCACCCCGCGGTTGTACCCCCGTCACTCTGACCGTGATCATTTTGTAGCCTATATGTTAATCCAGCTTATAAACTATCTGCGTGCAAAATTTCAGCCAAATGTATTCAGTACTTTTTGCGTGAAACAGTAACATACATACATCCACACATACAAACTTTCGCATTTATTATATAAGTAGGATTTACCAACGAGACAGTTGCACAAAACTAAAAAGTAAAGCCATAATCCCTCAATCTCCCCGTCAGCGCCCGCCCTGAGCCGAGGTCCAAGTCCCACAGGGGACGCCCTCTTGCGCAGATTGCTTAGTTTGTAGTGTTTAAACCATTTATCTAGGCTGGAAGTCTGCTCGCCTTTATGCCCGGTGAAGTAGCAAAAGCCTCAGGGCTAACTACATAAGTCCGTCCGAAAAAAAAGTGGTAGAAGTTACTACTATAAAAGGCAGGCATATATTGAAAGCACCTCATATACGACACCAATACATTCTTACAGCTAACTGTACTACATAATATAACAATAATATTTACGTTAACACTTATCTACTCAATTCCCTCCGGAGGTCACAGCATAACCCTTTAGCTAAGGACATAAAATTGGCTAGACAGACATATTTGTAGTTACTGCACAGGCAGTGGCGTAGGTAAAGGGTAAAACATCTGGGGCAACGCTACCTAAATTCCCTTAAGGATATAGGTCTGTGTCTTCTCTCATGGTCCCAGAACAGGAAGTGGACTCTCACTTTGGAAAGCTAAGGACAAAAATGCCGCGGGTTCCACCAGAGGTTTTTTTTTCGGACATATGTTGCCTCGAGGCTTTAGCTACTTCACCGGGCATAAAGGCGGACAGAGCTCCAGCCTAGATAAATGGTTTAAACACTACAAACTAAGCAACCTGCGCAAGAGGGCGTCCCCTGTGGGACCTGGACCTCGGCTCAGGGCGGTCGCTGACGGGGAGATTAAGGGATTATGGCTTTTTGTTTTTTTTAAGGGGAGTTTTGTGCAACTGTCGCTCTACTTTACAGTTCGCGGGCCTCTCGCACTTCGGGTCTACGAGGGCGTCGGAAGCCACACACCACCAGAGCCTCATGAGAGACCCTCACAATTGGCGGGCGGCACATTACCCGATGGTTTGAGTGTATAGCCGAATGCCAAGGCATGCGGAGTCGAGTGCACTTGTAGGAGTCTCCCACCCCAACCGATTTTTAGGCGGTGGGAAGTCTTTAAAAGATTTACCACCGAAAGAAAGGGGCTGCATAAATGCCACGGGCCCGTGACCAGAGAGGGGGCCCGGCAATCGGCCATTTAAATTTTACAAAAGAAAATGCGACCGAACAACTAATTACACAAAACCTTGACAATTAAAATACCGAAATCGTTTCGCAAATCACACATATATCAAAGTCGGAGAGGCCCTCTCTGACTTCGGGTGGAAGGCCGGGACTGCACCAAAGCGGAGATGTGTGCGGTGCGCTGTGTACTGTGCGAGAAGAGATGTTTTCAGCTCGGGTGAATCCGCCGAAGCTCTGCGGAAATACGTATTGTAGCAGAGATGTGTGCTGGCTAGCTTTGCGAGTGTGCGAGGCATTGAGTGCTCAGTACGCGGGAGGGGGGAGGGTGACATCGATCACTGCACGTCGCTTACATATCTCGTCTCCGCCGTGCGTTATCCGCGCACAGCTCACATCTCCGCTTCCATCGCGCCATACAAATATTACATCTCTCCAGCACAGCATGCACAGCGATCTCCACTGAAGCTGAGCGGAGAGATGTCTCAATAACGCAATTTTATTAGTTGTTTAAAAAACATCTCCTCTCCGCTCGTCTCGTCTCTGCTTCGGTGGAGTCCCGGCCTAATCAGAAGGTTCGGAAGGTTTTTCGCAAACTAAGGGCGCACTCTTCATCGCAGTTACGCCGCTGTGCACAAAACTCAGTAAGCAATGAAATATTCCCATTTAATTTATTATTTTCGATTACTGTATGTTTTAACATCGGGTGTTAAAATCTACTAAACAAATAATTATGACTGCACCGGTGGCTGAGTGGTTAAGTGTTCTGAGACCTAGTGCTCTGGGTTCGATTTCCAATCGGGACAATTTTTTGTGTGAACCGCGAATAGGTGATTTAACAATGTTTTTGGTGGTTGGGAGTACATTTGAACAGCATTTATCATGTCTAGGATACTAATCATCTTTCTCATCCTGGCGGATTGGTGATGACTATAGTGAAAAGAAAACCTCAGTACAACCTCCATAGCGTGGCGGTATTTGGCTCGCTTTAAATCTCGGAGGTCGTGGGTTCGATCCCCACGCCGGGCAACAAATCTTTGTGTAAATCCTAAGATTTCTTTCCGGGTCTGGTTGGTTGAGGGACTATACCCTCCGTGCCTCGGAAAGCACGGCTTAACGTTGGTCCCGATTATTATAACATCATCAATAATAATCGTATATCAAGGAACGGGCAGCAGCGTTTCCTTGTGTGGTACGACATAATACTGCGGTCACCAATCCGCCTGCCAAGCGTGGTGACTATGGCAAATACCACCCCTCGGGAGGAGGCCCATGTTCAGCAGTGGACGTTATACGGGCTGATGATGATGATGATGATAGTAAAAACCGGGAGAGAACGGGAGTTACGCGGGTGAAACCGCGCGCGAGAACAAGTCTATACGAATCTATACTTCTGTACTAATATTATAAAGAGGAATGATTTGTATTTTTGTGTATGTTTGTAATGAATAAACTCAAAAACTACTGTGCCGATTACAAAAATTCTTTTACCATTGGAAAGCCATCTACATTCACCCTGAGTGACATAGGCTATATTTGATTATGAAGTTCCCACGGGAACGGGAGTTAGGCGGGTGAAACCGCGGGCGGGAAGCTAGTATTAAATTTAGCGATAAACGCAAAAGGTTTTCTATGTTTGTTTAGTAAAGTCAGTGAATCTTTAGCAAAAAAGCCTCTTAGAAGGTCGGGAAGTTGGAGTTACGGTTCATGAACAATCTGGATGACGATGTTACATTGTACTCCTTTGTATACAACTAGTCTGGTATTATTTGTGTTAATGATAAAACCATTAACACATTTAAAAAGTAATAAACCACATTTAAAAAAGAAACTTAAACCATAAAGCCAAGCAAAAAGCGCGCGAAACGAAAATTAAAAAAGAAATTAAGTAAAAACAAATGAAGAGAGAAGGGACGCCCTCTTGCGCAGGTTACTTAGTTTGTAGTGTTTATGCCATTTATCTAGGCTGGAGCTCTGCTCGCCTTTATGCCCGGTTTTCGGACGGACATATGTATTTGGCCTCGAGGCTTTTGCTACTTCACCGGGCATAAAGGCGAGCAGAGCTCCAGCCTAAAAATATTGTTAGCATAGTTTTTGCAGTCTACTAGTATTCTTGTTAACTCATCGTGCTAAGCTAAAATGCTTGTGTTACGAGTGGGTTCACGTCGGTAGTGCATTGGGTGGGGAAAAAAGTAGTTATTAACAATTTTATAAAAGCTTGAGCCTGAGAAGGTTAAATTCTAGTAACATAGATTTTAATCTTTTTCAGGCTCAACTTTTGCAAGATTATGCCAAATATATACATACAGCTAAAGGTTTTGTTTTCTTTAACGCGCTAAACTAACGAACATTTGGTCCGATTTGAAAAATTCTTTCAGTGTTAGATAGCCCATTTTAGGGAGAGCGCGAGACATTAGCGCGTGAAACCGCGTGCGGGAAGCTAGAACTTTTTTTTGTTTTTTATGTTACTAGCAGCGTTTTGCAATCTACTAGTATTCTTGTTAACCCCTCATGCTAAGCTAAAATGCTTGTGTTACGAGTGGGTTCACGTCGGTAGTGCAATGGGTGGGATTCGAACCGGCAACCTCAAGATCACAAGTCCGACGCCCTAGCCATTGGGCTACGGCCCCTTTAAAGCATTACTTCGATATTACACAAACGCTTTTATTGTCCGGAGCGAGAATCGGACACACAACAAACGTATATAAATACCTAAGTCTTACCCCATTTGGTGGGGGAAGGCTAACAATTTTACTAGTCTACTATTTTATTTAATGTAACCGTTCTGAGTACTTTTACAGAAATATACTTGTCGGCGAGGCATTATCAGCAAAGCCATTGCCTTTGACATCTAGCTGTCATTTGAATTGTTTGACGTCTGGACGGAGATGTCAAAGTCAATAATATCAAGCGGAGGACGCAGAACACACCACTTTTGCTCGAGCCTTCGTCAAGAGAACACGACATCTTCGCAACAGAAACTATATCTTGTGTAATTAATTTAGTGTTGGTGATTGTGATTGATATTATAAAGAACATTTAAAATATATTGGTGTGTGTATTTTATCTATATATATAAAAGAAAGTCGTGTTTGTTACAACACTTATAACTCGAGAACGGCTGGACCGATTGCCATGGTTTTTGATTTGTTGGATTTGTTTTCGTCCCGAATAGCAGAATACATTTTAAAAACAAAAGAAAGTCGTGTTAGTTACACTATTTATAACTCAAGAACGGCTGAACCGATTTGGCTGAAAATTGGTAGGGAGGTAGCTAAGAACTGGGAGAAGGACATAGGATACTTTTGGGTAGGGGTAGGGTAGGGGTAGGGTAGGGTAGGGTAGGGTAGGGTATGGGTAGGGTAGGGGTAGGGCAGGGTAGGGGTAGGGTAGGGGTAGGGTAGGGGTAGGGGTAGGGTAGGGGTAGGGTAGGGGTAGGGTAGGGGTAGGGTAGGGGTAGGGTAGGGGTAGGGTAGGGGTAGGGTAGGGGTAGGGTAGGGGTAGGGTAGGGTAGGGTAGGGGTAGGGTAGGTTAGGGGTAGGGTAGGGGTAGGGGTAGGGTAGGGGTAGAGGTAAGGTAGGGGTAGGGTAGGGGTAGGGGTAGGGTAGGGGTAGGGGTAGGGTAGGGGTAGGGGTAGGGTAGGGCAGGGGTAGGGTATAAAAGTCCACCCGTGCGAAGCCGGGGCGGGCCGCTAGTTTAAAATATAACCGCCGTGAATGATAACTGTTTTATTCCGGAGCTTGTTGAGAACCCTTCTCCGACATACTTATAATTTTACGAACGTTTATAATTTATTTGATTTAGTGTCATTATTAACATAAGAGTAGGACAAACAACGTAGCCATAAAATTAGATCTTAGTTACTTAACTATGTTAGTCTTTCCCCATCTCACGCTAAATCTAAATTTCAAAATAATAATTTTAATAGTATTAACGTAATAAAATAAATTTGCATTAGCATAGTTTATCAGCATATCAACATAATGTGAAGATTGCCCATAACATCAATGGGCACCATACTCGGTTCGCTGGTCACTTGCTTTGTTTCCGTGTTTGAGTGGCCTAAGTGAAAGGAGGTAGCGACTGACGAAAGCAAAGCTCCCTTCTTTTTTTCATTATTTTAAAAAGATCCCCAAAGATGCCCATCCATCAACTGTATGTCCCTTCTTGGCTTTGAATATTCACTGGAGTAAGTACTGTCTCACTGTCGTGGTCTCTATAGCTATACGAACAGAAATCTTTAAAGTGACACCTGATATTTCCAAGTCAACTCATAGTCTCAAGTGCAGGCTCCCTACTGGGCACTGCCCAGGGCCCCGCGATGGTTTAGGGCCCCCTAGTCCCTACTCCAAACGATAACAAATAGCCACTCTAAGTACTAATCGTAGATGCTTAGTGTGGATTACGTTATGTCATCTACTCATCATATATAATGTCACCGTAAAGAAGTAAAATTAAAGCTTAAACTTAAAAAGTTTATCTGCGTTCTTTGTAAATAAATATTCTAATTTACTATGGTCATAGGGGCCCCATTATCCAGGGCTACTGCCCAGGACCTCTAATAGGTGAAAGACGGCCCTGCTCAAGTGTTGTTCTTGCTTACGGGAGTATGTCTGGCAGTTGTTTATAAGAGTCAAGTTTTGTACCGCTAAACCACGCAGGTTCATCATCATCATCGTCATCATCAGCCCGTATAACGTCAACTGCTGAACATAGGCTTTCCCCATCGATTACCAGCGGGAATGATTGCTAGCGGCCGGCATCCACTGACTCCCTGCGACCTTTATGATGTCGTCGCTCCGTGCGGTCGTCCCACGCTCCGCTTACTTATGAAATATTGCTACAGTAAATTGCTAAACGCTTACGCTTATAACTTAGGGCACAACCAAAGCGTTTAACCCGCCGTCCGATAAGGGTATTCCCAGTATTTATGTGGCACCACTAACCATAAATATTCGCGACCATATGTAGAAGAATAAATTAACTGTTTCCTATAATAGGGGTGGTTTAAGAAGTTTATTATTTGCGGGTCCAAAGTTCGATTCTCACGATAACGAATTCAGTAGTGGAATGCCGTTAATGTTTTCTTTGTTTTTTCATTTTGAAACAACACACGCAGTTGATTTTATCTATACTAATATTATACAGAGGAATGTTTTGACTGTTTGTTTGCTTTGAATAGGCTCGGAAACTACTGGACCGATTTAAAAAATGCTTCTTTTTATGGGACTAATCCCTCCTAAACTCCCGCCACTGTAAATCCTGTAAGCCAGGATCAACTGCGGCACACAATAAAGATGCTCTAAGCTGTTAGGCTTAAGCCTGGTCCCGGGACACCTATATGTCTTGGATCCCGCATCGAATTTAATCAGACAGTTTATATGAGGGGTTGGAAAGTAAAATTCCACTTTCCTCCAGCGCAATCGGGAGACAAAAATGAACGAATGAGATATTTAAACTCAGGAAGAGACACTTACACCACATTGTTTTTTTAAAATAAAGGTTCCTATTTATACATATATGAGCTGTTATGTTTGAGTCCAGGGGGACGAGTCTGCTATTTTTTATGTATTGTGCCACCGTAGTGCCATCATGATATCATTATGCCAAAAACGGTAATCTACTAATCTCACTATGGTGTCGGCGCTGGAATGGCAGTCGGTGTTGCTACCGCAGAAAAAGGCCGTCAACAGAAGTAGCAGGGGAGATGGTTAGGGAGATTGTAATGTTTATTTAGGCGATTTCAAAACTTATAAATATAATAATATCATTTGTCATTATATTCAACTACGCTAATGTCATCGTGGCATCATAATGACACCATTTTGACGTCATTTGGATTAGTAGATTGCCAAATGGGAAAAAAACCGACCATTGAACTGTCATTGCCAGTTCATGGACACGCCATTACGACAGTAGACTCGGGGCCCAGTAGTAGGTATGACAGAACCGTTTAAACGCACGGAATGTTCTCCTAGTTGACACAAGATGAGTATAATAAACCACACCTGATGCAGATTCCAAGCTGTCTAACATAGTATTGCGTTCGTCCTGCCAGAGATCACACTCCCTCAGAATAATGCATTAAAAGTGCTTTCACCATTAGAAAGCTATGTTTCCCGGGAATAGCATAAGCTATATTTAATTAATAACTGTTAAGCGCCTCCGTAGCGTAGCGGTAATTATCTCGGAGGTCGTGGGTTCGATTCCCACAGAGGACATGAAATCTTTGTGAAAATTCTAAGATTTCTTTCCGGGTCTGGTTGGTTGAGGGATTACCCTCCGTGCCTCGGAAAGCACGTTAAGCCGTTGGTCCCGATTGTTATAACATCATCTATAATAATCGTATGTCAAGGAACGGGCAGCAGCGTTACCTTGTGTGTTACAACATAATACTACGGTCACCAACCCGCCTGCCAAGCGTGGTGACTATGGCAATGCCCTCCCTCGGGAGGAGGCCCATGTTCAGCAGTGGACGTTATACAGGCTGATGATGATGATGAAGCGCGGTTTCACCCGCGTAGATCCCGTTCCCGTGGGAACTTTAACTTAAAATATAGCCTATGATATTCACAAATGACGTGGCTTTCTATTGGTAAAAGAATTTTCATAATCGGTTCAGTGGATCCAGGGATTACCCCCTACAACGTCACAAACTCAGAAACGTTACCTTTTTATAATTCTACTAATATTATAAACGCGAAAGTTTGTAAGTATGGATGGATGTTAGTTACTCTTTCACGCCAAAACTACTGAACGGAATTGGCTGAAATTTTTCACCGGGATAGATTATAGGCTGGATTAACATATAGGCTATAAAATATCACGCTCCGACCCACTGGAGCAGAGTAACGCGGTTAACACCGCGGGGCGCAGCTAGTAATATTATAAACGCGAAAGTTGGTAAGTATGGCAAATATATTTTGGCAAGCCAGGATTATTGATGGATATTGCCATAATCACCACTCATGGCAGGCAGATTGGCGATCGCAGTAAGATGGTAAGTAATCTTGAACTGATAGATGCTGCTGCTCATCCATCACTTGTAAATCCCTTGGTCAACTCTTACGACACCCATGGGAAGACATGGGGTCTTCATGGGGTGGTCTATTAACTCGGAAGCAGCGAGTTCGAGTTCGAAAAAGATGAGTAACCTTCAGTTGACAGATGCTGCCCATCCATCAGGGGGCCGAGTCTGCTATTTTTTAAGTATTGTGCCTCCGTAGTGGTACCTTCATGATATCATTATGCCAAAAACGGTAATCTACTAATCTCACTATGGTGTCGGCGCTGGAATGGCAGTCGGTGTTGCTACCGCAGAAAAAGGCCGTCAACTGAAGTAGCAGGGGAGATGGTAAGGGAGATTGTAATGTTTATTTAGGCGATTTCAAAACTTATAAATGTCGTTGTGGCGTCATAGTGATACCATTATGACGTCATTTGGATTAGTAGATTACCAATTTGGAAAAAAACCCGACCATTGAACTGTCATTGACAGTTCATGAACACGCCATTACGATAGTAGACTCAGGGGGGGGGGGGAAGAGATGAGGTTTTCTATTCTAAGTTGAATACCACACGCTATCGTAAAAGATTATATAAACTTTTTTTATTTTTGTTCTCCGTGGGGAAATGCATTTACGCATTGCCACCGCCGCTGCAGCGTATTCGCGCGCTGGCGATAGGATATGTGGGACTCGCCCTCTCAATAGCGTGGTATGCTAAACTCATACCACGAGGAGTGGACCCTAAACCAATAAAACCCCCCGGACGGGACCCGCGGCCAATATGGTAGCGCGGGATCTCCTGGGCCACACTTAAAATATTATATAACCTGAGTTTCCTAATTACTCTTAAAAGTTCTTGGTATTACTAAAAGATTTATTTCTTTTCTCTGCAGAATTTTAAATCAAGACTTCAATATGACAAAGATAAATGAAAGGAAAGTGCAGATAGTCCAACTTCGATTTGGACCATAGCCAAAACATGCTGATAGACGATGTGCCGTTAACTCGCTACCAGAGACAATGACAAAATGGCGAGCGATTTGCTATCTTCGCGGGAAATCTGGAAGCATTTTTCATAAAGATTATGATATATTTTTAGGGTAAGTTATTAGTCAAAGTCAAGTTACGTGAATAAGCGGCTTACAGTAGTATGCAAGCAGGATATTTGACTTTGAGTATTTACTTGAGTAAGCAATGTGTCACTGGCGTGGTCTCACTTGCTATGGTAATAGAAATCATCAACATGATACGTGGCATTCCCAAGTCAACTCATAAATTCTCGAGACAGTCTCGCGTTAAGCATCGGAGGTCTTAGGTTCGATTTCTGTCCAGACAAAAAACTATATAAAAAAACTGTATAAACTCAAAGATTACTTTCCAGGTCCGATTGTTTGAAGACTACCCTCCGCGCCTCGGAATGCCAATTATGACGTTGTTTCTGATTGTATATCTTTGTGTATTTCAAATCCCACCAAAAACATAAATGTAAAAAAGGAAAGCCAAGTTCACTACAAAAATTAAGCTTGGCTGTGGGCTTCGCCGCAAAAAGAATGGATATCTAAATGAGTGCCAAGTTCTATGCAAAATCGAAATATGTATTTATAGGAACAAAATAACATTATGAACAAGTATTAAACTCTAATTCTTTGCTTTAATGGATACCTATAACAATTGCTGTTATTTAAAAATGTGAGATCTTAAAGTAGGTTAGATTTGAATTGGCCAGTTTTCATTACATCAGTCATTTTATAAAGTTATTCATCATTTGAATACTGATAAAAACTGGCCAAGTCAGATCTAACCTACTTTAAGATCTCACATTTTTAAATAACAGCAATTGTTATAGGTATCCATTAAAGCAAAGAATTAGAGTTTAATACTTGTTCATAATGTTATTTTGTTCCTATAAATACATATTTCGATTTTGCATAGAACTTGGCACTCATTTAGATATCCATTCTTTTTGCGGCGAAGCCCACAGCCAAGCTTAATTTTTGTAGTGAACTTGGCTTTCCTTTTTTACATTTATGTTTTTGGTGGGATATCATTACTTTTTGTAAAGAAAACAAGGCAGGTATTGAGATTTAATGTGTCAAATAAATTTAGTCGAACGACGCAGCATAAAACGCAATCTAATAGGTGGGTTTCCGCTAAACAACCGGGCATAACGATGACGCTGGCGCGAATGAGCGCCGCCGCCGCTAACAGCATACTTTGGTTCGTTCGCATTTTAAGTCGTATAGCGCTTGTGAGCCTCGCGGGCATCGGGCGCGCGTACAAGTGCAAGGCGCGAGCGAGTTCAACCAGCATTCTTAAATTAGTCAATACATACATACCTATATCGGTAACAATAAGACATCGCTATTGCCTTGACCTTGGCATACATACACATTGGACTTTCTTTTAAGAGTTCGAACTAACAAATTTATACCTTAAAATATAATTTATTAAATATTATGTATTAAATATTATTATGACGTCAGTATAGCGTTTTCTCACTGGAACTAGAACTGAGTGAGTGAGACAACGCTAAACGCGTGACAGTTGACAGCGGCAAACTTATAGCGAACGGGTTGTAGGTATAAATAAAGTATTTATTTATTCATTTAATCTCATCTATGTACTCTTTTAGACTGTTATTCGTTTAGGCACGAAGAACGTTTGTGGTTATAGCATGACAATCATTTCATTCACCGTTGAGAAAGAAGCAGGATGAACATAAATGTAATAAAACAATAAATTACTAAATCGGTATTCGTAAGCGATGCCTGTGTTTATGTGTTGCTCGGGAGCACTTTTATGTAGATTTACTTCTGCTCTATGTATAATTATGTGGTGCCGCGCGCCGCCGACGACACACCGTTGGTCGGTTTTTTAGAGTGTATTAAAAGTTTTTTCTATGGGGACAACACTTTTTTTTTTTACTTTTTTTGATTTTTTGATTTTTTCCTGGGCTTACACACAATTACTGAGCTGGATTCCAAATTTCATCCTTCTAGGTCATCTGGAAGTAGGTTAGAATTAGGTACTATATGTCAGTCAGTCAGTCGGTGCTAAAATTTACGACTTTTTGACCTTCATATCTTTATAACAGTTTGAGCTAGCTTCATGAAATTTGGGCTTCTACATGTCCTTATGGATATAATTAAACACACGTAGTTTTATTTGTTTACGTTAAAGAGTTTTTGAGTTATAGAAGGGTCAAAAGTGGCACCAAGTGGTTCGTGTAATATTACACTTGGCGCTGGCTAGCCAGTTCTTTGCTTGAACTTGGCTTTGACACGCTGCCGCGTGTCTAGATACTCCCGTTACAATCAGTGCAGCTAATAATTACCTGTAACAAACGAAACACAAACAAATTAAATGCGGTTAAAGGATTGACTCGAAGTTTATTTCGGACGGACTTATGTGTGTATGTAAGCCACGAGGCTTTTGCTACTTCAACGGGCATAAAAGCGAGCAATCCACCCTTAAAAAATGGTTGAATAACTACAAACTAAGCAACCTGCGCAAGAGGGCGTCCCCTGTGGTACTTTTACTTAGCTCAGGGCGGTCGTTGGCGAGAGGATTGTGGGATTATGACTTTCAGTTTTTTGTGTGCGTCTCGGGCTTCGGGTATACGAGAGCATCGAAAAGTTCTTTGCAAATGAAGGGTCTGGGAGACACCCAATATAGGGTCTTCATGTCGAAACTCTTGTTGTTTAAAATATGATTAATTACTTAGATTAGATTTTTGTTGTTAATTAATGTATCTATACCAATATTCACCATCATCAGCCCGTATATGTCCACTGCTGAACATGGGCCTCCTTCCGAGGCAGGGTATTTGCCATAGTCACCACGCTTGGCAGGCGAGTTGGTGACCACTATTAAGTTGTACCTAACAAGGAAACGCTGCTGCCCGTTCCTTGATGTACGATTATTATGGATGATGTTATAATAATCGATACCAACGGCTTAACGTGCTTTCCGAGGCACGGAGGGTATTCCCTCAACCAACCAGATCCGGACAGAAATCTTAGAATTTACACAAAGATTTGCTGACCGGCGTGGGAATTGAACCCATGACCTCCGGGATATAAAGTGAGCCAAATACCGCTACGCTACGGAGGTTTACACCAATATTATAAATAGGTAAAGTTTGTGAGTTTTGACGTTCGTATTCTGTAGGATCCTCGACGGCATGACCGAGGACCGCGTTGTTGCTTATTCCCCGAACTGTGATCTCGTGCCAGCGATCACCACCACTGTTCGTAAATCTACTCTTTACTCCAGCCAGTGGCACCCTGAGCGTTGGTCCTAACCCCTTAAGGGTGCCCTCAGGTGGATGTCGCTTATTCTTGGAATTTTTAGACCTGTTACCTCTAAGGTATCTTACTATAATGTGTACATTTGTTGTTATCGTACGACAGACGGACACACTGATTAAACATTCTGTAATATCAAATAATTTTAACAATGTTTTTAGCTACTTAAGTGATACTTTTGTTTGATATAGTCTTATACAGTGTAATTTTGACAAGTAGGTACAAGTGTATGTAAATACCTAAGTGCTGAATAAATTTCATTATTTCATTATTTCATTGGTGTACCGGTAGACAATATGTTCAAATTCAATTCAAATGGTGATGCACGTTTTATTTTGTTTTTAGCGGCAACAGAAATACATAATTTGTGAAAATTTCTCTCTAGCTATAGCGGTTCTTGAGATACAGCCTGGTGCGAGACAGCGAAGTCTTAGTAATAGGGTCCCGTTTTTACCCTTCGGGTAGGGAACCGTAAAAACTGTATTTTTCTCAACGTTTTAGACTTTTTAATAAATTTATATAGATTTAATGAATCATAAATATAAGTGCATAATTGTACGAATAATTATGAATAATGAACGACTGAATATATTATATACACAATGATATTTATAAATATTTATTGCGGTGACATCAAAAGTGCTTGTATGAGCAGTCTCATGACGCATAGTGGTACACAGTATAGATGATTTCAGTTGTACAATTAAAAATTATACTAAAGACAATTTTTTACTTGGTCCGGTAAAAAATATCAATTGTATAGAAATTCCAAATTTGGACAATTTTTATATGAGGACTAGCTTCTTGCGCGCGGTTTCACTCGCGTAGCTCTCGTTCCCGTAGGAACTTCGTAGGAAAATATAGCCTTCCTCGATAAATGGACTATCCAACACTGAAGGATTTTTTGAAATTAGCGCGTTCAAACAAACAAACTCTGCAGCTTTATAATATTAGTATAGATTATAGGTATCATACATTTATTCTTAAAGAGTCATTTTTTACATTTTACATTTATTATTAATGTACCTTCACGGCGCGGCGACTTCCATCGGGATTCTAACTAAAAGAATCGAGATTATTTTTGTCAAAATTTGATACTTTGCTAATGTATATCACAGGTAATGTAAGAATACACCTTTTATAATACATACACATGGAATGCAATAAAATATTTGAGTTTGAGTTTGAATATTGTGGTTGCGAAAATAGGACACATGAGTCTTCTGGCTTTATTCCAAACATTGATCTGAGACATCATATATCTAAAAACATCCTGCTTGTCAGTAGCGGTACCGCAGAACATAGTCCTACTACTTTACTTACACTATGGCTCGGTCCCGGTCACGTCTGCGTGTGCGCCGGATGTGTCGCGACTTGCGACCTATTTTTATGCCTTTACATGTAAAGCTATTTGTCTTCGTGTACTTAATATATAATAAATATGTTCAGCAGAAAACTAAAGAGCAACTTTATTGCAGATGATTTATGTTTAATTATAGTTATTATTTTTAAAATACAGCGGGATATAATTAATATATCCTTTTGTGCGATTCATAAATACGTTATTTTTGGACGCAAAGTATAGTCAGTTTCAGAACGACTAGCCTTTGTTTCTTCCTATTCTTCTTCTTTCTGCCCTTATCCCATATTACTTGGGGTCGGCGCAACACGTTTGTTTCATCCATTCTGTCCTGTCACCCGTCACACTATCACTGACTCCTCCTTTTTCTTTCATATCACTCTTCACACAATCCATCCATCTTTTCTTTGGCCTTCCTCTCCCTCTCCATCCATCTACATGTATACTTAAAACTCTTTTAGTAAAATGTGTTTCATTATGTTAACTAACTATAAAAAAACTACGCCGGACCAGAAATCTTTGTGTAAATTCTAAGATATAGCGTAGTCTCTCAATCACACCCGGAAACACCGGGTCTGGTTGATTGAGGGACTACAGTCCGTGCCTCGGAAAACACGTTAAGCCGTTCTTCCCGATTGCTATAACTTCATATATAAAAATCGTACCAGGGAACGAGCAGCAGCGTTTCCTTGTGTGTTACAATATAATACTGCGGTCACCAATACGGTGCCAAGTGTGGTGACTATGGCAAAACCTTATGTCGGGAGGATGCCCATCTGCCTTATCTTCGCCTTCCATCAAGCGAGATTATGGTCAAAAGTAGGTCTACATTTCATTAAAAAAAAAAAAAAAAACAACAGACATCGTTTTACGGACTGATAATTATGAAAAAATTACGATTAATGGAATCACGTGATACATCGGTCACCAACCAATTTCTAAGGCGTGGTGACTATGGTAAATCCCACTGCGATGAAGGCTCGTGTTAGCAGTGGACGTTGTACGAGGCTCTAATAAGGCCTGAACCCTACAAATCCTGTTTCTTAAGCACATTACCGGATCGAATAAAGGAATCCATGTTTAAGCACTTAACAGTTGCCCTATTAACCGCTAAACCTATATGGCATACCAGCCCTCTAGCTTATAAAGTTTAAAGTTGTTCAATTTTGAAACCTTTTACTTTAATCTTAGGGTTCAATTTGCAATGTTTTGATTAAGAAAAACTAGTTTTTTTTCTATATAATATGTAGTAAGATAAAAAGTTGATGTCTATCGGAGTAAGATCCTTCACTAGGATACCCTGTTGACATATATTATGTTTTTATATATTTACTTACAACATTTTACATTAACGAATAAATATATATTATGTTACGGCTAAAGGTAGGTGTTAACATAAACTTAAGATTAGCCGGCTAAACTTAGGTTTATCTTCGAGAAGCAGCTAAAGTTCCATAACATGTTAGTTTGCGTCGTGATATTCTAGGTTTTAATTAAATTAAACAATACCTATGCACGGCACTAAAAGGTGGGTATTTAAAAAAAAAACCAAAACCAATGGATTTTAACAGGGACTTATTCAGGTTGATCTAAGTTTAACCGCATGTGGTCGGCTAGACCTAGGTTTAGCCGACTAATCTTAAGTTTATGTTCACACCTACCTTTAGCCGTAACATATAATAATATACTGGGTGACTTATTTTAACGTCTTGAAAATAATAAGGCAAGATGTGTATATGAATTAGATGTCTAAGGCATAGTTATTTTATCATTTTTTTTTACTGTCACGGTAAAAATGGGTACCTAAGTAGGTAGTATTTCGCTCACTCTTTTCATTCATGTGTGATTGCTTTTATTATTATGCACGCGCTATGTAGGGTGTATTTCTTTTAAGTAATTTGTGAGATTTTCGAATCACTTATTACCGGAATACTAATACAAATATACTGTGATCTATAGATTCTATAACACTTACACAACACACCATATTATTATCCAGACGGTAAAAAAATCACCCAGAATACAACTAAAAGTAGCTTTACCCAAGTTTAAGTTCAATAAAACATTATTATTTTTATTATGTTGATACAGTTTAGTGCCACGGGCCCATGGGGACCCAGTCATTTGAAAGGCATGGGGCTGAAGCCAACATTCATATTCATTGATTGCACACCATATATATACTAAGTGGTTACAAAGACAAAACCAGTACAAAGTATGGACTCCGTCGAGCACGACAGGGTCCTTTGTACTGGACCATATTATAACAATCGGGACCAACGGCTTAACGTGCTTTCCGAGGCACGGAGGGTAATCCCTCAACCATTCAGAACCGGTAAGAAATTTACACAAAGATTTTTTCGAGTAGATGACCGAACCCACTGCCTCCGCGATTTAAAGCGAGCCAAATACCGCTACGCTACGGAGGCTCCACACAATTTTATTAAATAATCCATTACAGTTAATGCAAGTCACTACGGGGTCTAATTACAAGTTACAAAAATAAACTAACTTAACACCATAGTTATTATAGGACTTTTATAGAGCGCATTAGCATATTATAAATAGTTCAGTTTATTACACGGAAAAATCGGCCAACTGCGAGTTGGACTCACGTACGAGGAGTTCCGTACAATAATAATTATTTACAACGTTTTTTTTTTCTTTTTTAAAGATTACTAGTTTTCGTTCGATTAGAGTTTTTATGTCCCGAGCGATGCCCTGAGCCGTGGTCCTAGCCCATTTAGGGTGCCCTCAGGCGTGTGTTGTTTATAAGTAAAAATACTGTTTAAAGACGTGCCTCTTTCTATAGAGCTAAATTATATTAAGATTTTAATTTTATAATTAATTATTGTTATTACTATACATATGACGTGATACTAGACTGGCAGACAGACTATTAGCTAATCCGCAATAGATTTTAGTTGCGATATTTTGTATAATTGACAAGTACAAGTGTATGTAAATACCTAAGTGCTGAATAAATATCGTTTAATTCGTTTAACGTCTACTAGTATTGTTGTTACCCCCTCGTGCTAAGATAAAATGCTTGTGTTACGAGTGGGTTCACGTCGGTAGTGCAATGGGTGGGGTACGGCCGATTTATTTTTTTACTTTTATTTATTTGATACGCAAAATGATTCATTTTTGGTTGTACAATTGATCTATGTATTATATACTTTTTCAATCCTACTGATATTATAAATGCGAATGTTTGTATGTATGGATGTACCATGTATGTATGATCGTTACTCGTTCACGCAAATATGAATGGATTTGGCTGAAAGTTTGCACGCGGATAGTTTATAAGCTGGATTAACATATAGGCTACAAAACATCACGCTCCGACCCACTGGAGCAGAGTGACGCGGGTGGAACCTAAATTAATTTAACATAATAAATTGATAAGCCAAAATATGTTTATTTATATATTAGCTGCGCCCCGCGGTTTCACCTGCGTCACTCTGGTCGGAGCGTAATATTTTGTAGCCTATATATTAATCCAGCTGATAAACTATACGCGTGCATACTTTCAGCCAAATCCATTAAGTAGTATTTGCGAGAAAGAGTATTAAACATACATCCATCCATCCATACTTACAAACTTTTGCGTTTATAATATTAGTAGGATAAGTAATAGGTTTATGTGAGTAAAAACTTTATTTTTTATTTATTTTTCCTGTCCCTGTCAAAATGTGTAAGTAAACCCCACAAAAACATTGATTTTATTCTGTTTTCAAATATTTTTCATCATCTGTGTACATTTCAATTGCGTAGCTATCGCGGTGCTTCAGGCCTGACAGAAAACACATAGTGGATTCTTAATTAAAAGAATCCCGTTTTTACCCTTTGGCTGCGGAACCCTAAAAATAATAGTGGTAACGGTACTTAAGAGCTAGGGATGGGCATTTATCGATATTACAAAATTACGATATCATTCATTTCATTTTTAGTTTGTAACTATGAAAAACATGTGAAGATTAAATAAATACTTGGTTTATTACTGTAGTGAGGTTAGGGTTTCAATCCCTCACTACATGGCTCACTGGCCGTATTCGAATAAAGAACTATTTTTATATTTAAATAAATAAAGAAATGAATCGAGACTTCAATCATGATGTTGTTGTAAGTCGTATGTACGAATTCTTATTAATATTAAAAAAAGTAAATAATATTTATATTTAACAGAGAGATTTGTACTGGCGAGAAGTTGGGACGTGAGCCCGTTATTAATTTATTGTTATAATAAATGTGTTGTGTGTTTGCGTGTTAATTCAATGATACAAAGTTATAAAGTTTACCATCTTTCATTTATAAAAGAGTGATAGTGAATTGTGATCGTACCCCTCACGCACCCTCTTGGAGGACCAACAGCAGTGAGCCCTGCTGAGCTACGACCTCAGGCGTTACATTACCTTACTTAAATAGTTTACGTCCACTGCTGAACATGGGCCTCTTCTTAACAGACCTCTGAAAGCCCTCGCCTCGGACTCGGACTCACCCTCTCCATAGCGTGGTATGCTAACTCATACCACGAGGAGAGGACCCTACGCCACTAAAACCCCCCGGACACTCCTTCGATCCGTCGTTGGCGGGGGCTGAGTACGCACAAGCAATCCCGCCCCAGTAAAAGCCACCTGGTTAAATACAAATTGTCCGTTCGAAAAAAAAAAACACCAAAGAAAGGGTTCATGACCTTTCCCCCTACTGCGGCCACTTATAGTTGGTATGTTTTGTCTTTGATTCAAAGAATACCTTTATAAGTATGAGAACCTGATGTCTATCTGTTTCGGTAATCATGATAACTCTGGGAAATGTTGTGACAATCTTATACTAATACTAAAAGAAAAAATCCGGAGTTTCTTATAGTCTTTCTTCTCCGGATGTCACACTGTAAGTAGGTAGATAGAGAAGGGCCGGATTGCTCATGCGTACCCGGCCCCCGTCAACGGCGGATCGAAGGAGTGTCCGGGAGGTTTTAGTGGTTGGTAGGGTCCTCTCCTCGTGGTATGAGTCTCCATAGCGGAGAGGGCGAGTCCCACATATCCCACAGCCAGCGCGCGAATACGCTGCAGCGGCGGTGGGAATGAGTAAATGCATTTGCCCCGGACAAAAAAAAATTAAATAAAAGGTAGATAGAGAAAGACTCGGGAGCTAGGATAGGGACGGTGGTCCTTATCTGCAAGGCGGGGTTCGCGCGTTCTTGGCTTTAGAGGAAGCCGAGGAAGGCTATATTTAGAGGAGGCCAAGGCTATATTTTAGTCTACCCCCAGATCTACGTAACAGTATATCAAAGGCAAAAAATTTTTTGGGCTCCATTTAAAAGTGTTTGACAATTATCAGTATATGTAGTGTGTAAAATATTTTAATTAGTTTGTAATTTAATATATAATTTACTTACACACATTTTATACTTATTGCGGCTTTGAAATTTTATATATATTTGTATTAGAGATAAACTCTTAATAGCACAGGTTTGAGCCTTAGTGGTTTTTAGTGGCTATTTTAAATGTTATTTTATCTATGTACTTTAAGTGGTAAAAAAAAAAATTTGTACGAGAATGGGAGTTACGCGGGTGAAATTGCGAAAGGGTAGCTAGTAAACAATAATTGCAAAATATATTCTATAAAAAAAGTTAAGATGATAAAGAGAGATAGTATTCCTTGACTCGTTTTTAGGGTTCCGTAGTACACAAGGAACCATTTTAGTTTCGTCATGTGCGTCCGTCTGTCCGTCCGGGCTCGTACTCCGCTATTACTGCACCGATTGTCACAAAAATTGGTGGAGAGATGTATATTGAAGATACAAAACTTGGTTTTTAAAATTATGGAAAAATATTTTTTTTTCAGTTCCCTCCCATATAACGAAAAGTGACTAACCCCATCGTGTAGGGTATCGTGAGAAAGGTCTCTCGAAATGCAACAAACTGCCTTGGAACTATGTGGATCAAACCCCCCTGTCTCGAGATAAACTAATACAAAGTTTAAATTAGACCGTACCCCACTTACTTTCGCAATATTAGGTACTAAAATAATTCTGAAAAAAATGTGATATATACCTCTAAGCAAGTACTTTTAACTAAAATTATAGCGGACTCGGTATCATAGATATTAATTTTTTGACCAACTCGACCAATTAACAAAATGTATGGAGTCGAAAGCAAAAGGAAATATTAAATTAATTAATCCTTTAGTTTTACCTTCTATTACTTTGCTTAGATTGTATAAGTTTTCTGCATGTAATTAAGATTTGCAGGTAGGCTTAATAATAATTGTAGGTAAACGATAACTATAAACGACATATTAATATTTTTAACCCATTCAATTTTCTGTTCTGCCACCCACTGACAGATTATGTTTCGTTTCACTTTTTACTTTGTAACTTGTGTCATAGTTTTAGGCTTTTGAGCAATATGTTTGTGCGCTGGCGGGTGGTGCAGAGCAACCAATTCTTTTGCCTTTGCACTTCATTTAATTTATTTTATTGATATTTATATTGTTTATATATATTATATATTATTATATTGTATTATATACTCGTTATGTCTGCGTTACCGTCTGAAGATGAATCCTTTTATTCTGCCAATGACTCAGTTGGTTCCGATAATAATAGCTTTGATTCTGTTAGTGGCACATTGGGTGATTTTTTATATGATAATTTTTCCACTTGTGATTTAAATTTATTGAATGTATGTCACATTAACGCTCAGAGTATCCCAAGCCACTATCACGATCTATTGGAAGCGTTCTCCCAGTGCAATGTTCACGTCATCCTGATCTCCGAGAGTTGGTTAAAACCTCATCTTTTTTCTACCTTCTATGCTCTTCCTGGTTTTGTACTTGTGCGTAACGATCGAATCAGCAAGGGCGGTGGCGGAGTCGCAATTTATCTGAGGAGCGACTTACCCTATAAAATATTAGCCTCATCTGATCAGAATGGGACGGCCGCGGCTGAGTTCCTATTTCTTGAAATCAATTTTAAAGGGTCCAAGTGCGTTATTGGAGTCGTTTATTGCCCCCCCAATGCTGATTACTTCACCGACTTGGAGTTGGTTTTAGAATCTTTGGGTTCGGAGTATGCTCACCACATTATCATGGGCGATTTCAATACCAACCTCTTAGCTCCCAACTCTCCTCGATCCCGTAAACTCCTTCACATCATTGAATCAAGCTGCCTTCACATTCTGCCACTGCAAGCTATTCACCATAATGCTCTTGGTGATGATACCTGGCTTGATTTAATGTTAACCTCAAACCCATCCCTTATCTCTTCCCATGGGCAACATTGTGCCCCTGGATTTTCTCACCACGACCTTATTTTCCTATCATACATCCTGAAGTCTCCAAAGCCTAAACCTAAAGTTCTGCACTTGCGTTCTTTTGCTCGGATGAATACTGAGAGCCTGTGCAGGGACGCTTCATTGGTTGACTGGGATCCACTTCAGACAACATCTTCAATTGATGAAAAATTGCGTCTTTTTAATGAAAAGGTTACTCAACTGTATGACGTCCATGCTCCAGTGAAAAAGGTTAAACAAAAGCGATCGCCTGCACCGTGGATGTCTCGCGGAATTCGAATGGCCATGAGACGTAGGGATCGAGCCTTTCGCAAGTACAAAAGAGAAAGATGCGACGAGAATTGGGAACTGTTCAAACTTGCTCGGAATCGATGCAATCAGATGGTACGTAATGCTAAACGCCGATATTTCCTAGAAAACATAGCCTCTTCTACACCTGCCGGTATCTGGAAGTTCCTCGGAACCTTGGGTATCGGTAGATCAAGTGTTTCAAACCCTTCTGGTTGTCTTGATTTGGATGATCTAAACCAACATTTCTCCAATACTTCTTCTATGGATCATCTGATTCAACGTAACACCATCAGCTTCATAAATAACTTGAAGCGTCCTGATATTAGGCCTTTTTCTTTCACTCCAGTTGATTCTCAAGAGATCAAATCCACTATCCTGGCTAGCAAATCCAAAGCAGTTGGCTGTGACTGCATTGGACGGCGCTTGTTAATCCCTATCCTTGACCACATCCTTCCAGCTATAACTCATATTGTAAATTTTTCCCTTCACTCCGGAACATTTCCCTCCCAGTGGCGTAAAGCCTATGTACTCCCACTACCTAAAATCTCAAACCCCTCCCTACCTAGTCATTACCGTCCAATCTCTATTTTACCTTTCCTATCCAAAGTTATCGAGTCTGTTGTCCACAAACAACTATCCCGCTTTATCCTCACCCATAACCTGCTTAGTCCCTTCCAATCCGGTTTTAGACCTGGTCACAGTACCACAACCGCACTCCTAAAAGTGACTGGCGATATTAGGTCGGGTATGGAGGACACTAAAATCACTGTGTTGGTTTTGGTGGACTTCTCAAATGCCTTTAATACCGTCAGTCACGACATCCTTCTCTCCATCCTCACCCATCTAATGATCTCTAATGAAGCACTGGAGTGGTTCTCTTCTTATCTTCGGGACCGTCAGCAGTCAGTTCGCGTAGATGATTGTTCATCGAATTGGCGTAACTTGGATGTTGGCGTCCCTCAAGGCGGTATTCTCTCTCCTCTCTTATTTTCAGTTTTCATTAATTTTGTCACTAATCATCTTCAGTGTGCGTACCATCTGTATGCCGATGACCTGCAGTTATATGCCCAGGAAAGTATTGAGGATTTGCCAAACGCCATCTTTAAATTAAATCGGGATCTTGCTGCTCTCCATGACTGGTCCAATAGGTTTGGACTGGCAGTAAACCCTCTTAAGTGCCAAGCCATTATACTGGGTAGCTCCAGGATGCTGTCTAGAATTAATCTAAATTCTCTGCCACCCATTTTGTTTAATAATGCAGTAATTCCGTATAGTCCTAGTGTCAAGGATCTCGGCTTGTGTCTAGACTCCTCTTTAAATTGGCAGAAGCAAATGGCCTCCATTAGCAGCAAAGTGACAGGCATTTTGCGGTCACTCTACCGTCTAAAAAATTTCCTCCCAGTCCAAACAAAAGTAATGTTAGTGCAGGCTTTGATATTTCCGATAATCGACTATGGTGATGTGTGCTACTTTGACCTGAATGCAGATCAGCTCAACAAACTCGACCGACTTCTGAATAACTGCATTCGGTTCGTTTTTAATCTCCGCAAGTACGACCATGTTTCTACATATCGTACCCAACTTAAATGGTTGCCCATTAGGCACCGTAGGAACTTGAGGGCATTAACTACACTCTTCTCTTTACTTGATTCTCCTTATTCTCCTTCTTACCTGACATCTCATTTTCAATATCGCTTCTCGAACCACAACAAATCCTTGCGTTCTTCCAACAACCGTCTCCTTCACTGTCCTCAACACCGCTCCAACTTCATTCATGCGTCTTTCTTTGTACAGTCTATACAACTCTGGAATGCACTTCCTCTCGGAGTCAGGATGGCCAAGAATCGGTTAAGTTTTAAATATAAAGTCCGTGAGCATATCAGAGCAAAGTTAGCAGACTCGTTACAGCGGTAATCTATCTTATATATTATTATTTTTATATATATATTTATATATATGTATATATCTATGTAAATTATTTATGTATATATGTAAGTACATGTTTGTGATAGTGTATTAGATGATATAGTATTATAATATACTTATTGTATTAACTTTATGTTTTTCTAATTAAATGCTTTATTTTACGTTAGTATTATACCTTGTTGTATACCTTGACGGTATTTATTTCATAACGAGTGCTTACAACTTAAGTACACCTACCACTTTGTCTCTGCACCACCCTATTGTGATGTTCGTAGGTACTTGGTGAAGCAATGAAACACGGGCACTCGCTAAATCGTTTATTACGGACTGCCGGCTGCGGCCGGTGTCTAACCTACCTGACGTACAGATTATTATAATATATCTACCTACATTACATCCCTCCACCACTAATTAACAACAAGCTGACTAATCTTAATTACGATATCATGAAACTACACTAAAGCTTATAATTAACAATACAACATTATAACTAAACAACTTATCTAATCTTATAACTAACATAATTACCATATAACTAAACAACTTAACTAATCTTAAAACTAACATAATTACCATATAACTAAACAACTTAACTAATCTTATAACTAACATAATTACAATATAACTATACAACTTAACTAAATCTTATAATTAACATTTAATTTACATTTCCTAACGGGGCGAGACTGGGGCGGTACAAGCATTGACGGTGGTGTTGAGAACTCTTCTGCCATTTCCTCTCGGTGGGTCTGATCGTTTTCCTGAAGTAGTGACAACGTAGGCTCCCGTGCATGCGACGGCGACGCCACCGAAACCTCCGGCCGCTCCAACCCGCCTCTCAGGGGCGACACTGGTGCTACCCTAGAAGCTAGAGCTTCCGGCGAACGTGACAACTCTGTGGGGACCACCAAAGAACTCCTCGTCCTACGCCTAAGCTGATCGATATGTCTATGCACCTGTTTGCCGTACTTGTCTAGCACCTTATAGTTGCTAGGCCCTGACGAGTTAACTATAGTACCGGGCAACCATTTTTCCCCCTTTAAATATTGTCGATACCAAATATCGTCTCCTACCTCCACCGTTCTTACCGTCCCTCCCGCACTTTCCACCTGCCCCTGCTGAGCTTTAAGTACCCTAAGTTCCATATTGGGCTTCAGTACGTCTAATTTTGTTCGCAACCGTCTCCCTATTAGTGCGACTGATGGGCTTATTCCAGTAGTGCAGTGTTCCGTATTTCTATAATATAATAAAAATGTGTTTAAGGCCTGTTCTACACTTTTTTTCTCTGTATAAGCTTTTTTTATAACTCTTTTTAAGGTCTTAACCGCATTTTCCGCGGCTCCGTTTGATGACGGATGATAAGGAGCTGTGAATATATGCTGGATACCGTCGCTTTGTAGGAATTGAGCAAATTCACTACTAGTGAACGGCGGTCCATTATCCGTGACGACTTGCCTAGGGACTCCCCACCTACTCCACAGCTCGCGCAACCTGACTATCGTATGACTCGCTGCGGTACTAGGAACTTGAAATACCTCCAGCCACTTGGATGTTGCGTCTACCACCACTAAATAAGTTTTCCCGCATATAGGCCCCATAAAGTCTAGATGTAGCCGGGACCACGGCTTGGCAGTCCAGGGCCAGGGACGGGGAGCAGCGCGCGGTGGGTCGTCCGCGTACGCGGCGCACACTGTGCACGCGCGGCACTCGCGCTCCACCGCCTCATCGATGCCTGGCCACCACACATAACTGCGTGCCAACGCCTTCGACTTTACGATACCCATGTGGGGCTCATGGATGATTTTTAAAACTTTATCCCGGCATTTTTCCGGTATCACCACCCGGTGTCCCCACATGACACAACCTAACTCTTCGTACAATTCTGCTTTCCTATTAAAATACGGTTGTAAATTCACAATTTCACACCTATGGGGCCAACCGTCTCGCAAGTAGGTTAATATTCTACTTATGAACGGATCTCTCCCCGTTTGTTTCTTTATTTCGGTATAGTCAAGCAACAACCCGTCCTGTGCGAAGTGCAGGTATGTTTGTTCAGGAATAGATTCCTCCTTAACATCTTTAACGCTATTATTTTCCGGTAGACGCGATAAGCCGTCAGCGCAATTTTCATTGGTGCGTATATATTCTATCTCGTAATTGTATGCCGATAATATCACTGCCCATCGCTGCATCCTACTAGCCGTCATTGTAGGTATCCCCGCTTGCGGGCCTAACATTGATACTAAGGGTTTGTGATCAGTGCGTAAAATGAACTTCCTTCCGTATATATACTGGTGAAATTTCCGTACACAGAATATAATTGCAAGTGCTTCGCGATGTATTTGCGAGTAGTTTTTCTCTGCGATGGTGAGCGATCGCGACGCATACGCTATCGGGCGCTCGCCCGTCGGCCCCGGTTGCGCCAGCACACCCCCCACCCCCCGCGCGCTCGCGTCGCACGTCACGACAAGAGGTTTGTTTGGGTCGTAGTGCGCTAATACCTCGGTACTCATTAAAGCTTGTTTTATCTGTACAAACGCACGCTCACACTGTTCATCCCAGTACCATTCTACATTTTTTCGTAACAATCTGTGTAAAGGTACTAACATGGAGCTAAAATTTTTGACAAACTTTGAATAAAAATTTACCATACCTATAAAGGAACGTAATTCACTGATATTATTCGGAGCTTCGAGTTTACTAATAGCTTTAAGCTTTGATTTATCCGCCTTGACCCCTTCTTTGGAAACCACATAACCTAAATAAGTTACTTCATCCGCAAAAAAAAAACATTTTTCACGCTTTAGTCTCAACCCACTCTCAGATAGTCGCTGTAAGACTTGTTCCAGTGCATATATATGCTCGCTTTTACTTTTCCCGCCAATTATTACGTCATCGAGGAACACTTGCACATTCGGTATATTACTTAATAAATTCGACATTATGCGTTGAAAAATACCCACGCTCGACGATAATCCGTAAACTAACCTGTTATACTGAAAAAGACCCCGATGTGTGTTGATAACTGTATATTTTTTTGAATTATCTAATTCTACCTGATTGTACGCACGGGATAGGTCAATTTTGCTGAAAAACTGTGCCCCGTTCAGGCCTACAAGCACATCCTCAATCTTGGGAAGCGGGTATCGATCGATCAGCAAGGCGGGATTCAGAGTAGCTTTATAGTCCGCACAAATTCGCAACGTACCGTCTGCCTTAGTCACCGGCACCAAAGGTGAGGCCCAGTCGGAGCAGTCGACGGGCTCGATGACGCCGTCGCGCAGCATGGCATCAAGCTCGGCGTCGATGCGCTCGCGTAGCGCGTAAGGTACGGGCCGCGCGCGCTGGAACACCGGCGTCGCCCCCGGTCGCACTCGCAGCGTGGCCTTGCCGCCTTTGTACCGTCCCAGTCCACCGCTGAATAATTCCTTATATCTGTTGATAATATTTACAATTCCCTCATTAATCTGCACACAATTTAAATCACTTATACTTTTACATGAAAATGTAGGTATTTTTATTTGTAACTCCGCTAACCATTGCCTACCTATCAAAGATGTAGTACCATTTTTTATTACAAACAATTCAAGCTGTTTTTCCTGCCCCTGGTATCGAACCCGTGGGCGAATAATACCTAATGGTTTTATTTTAGTACCATCATAAAATTTTAAAATTGTATCGTCCTTCATTAGACACAAATGTGAAAAGTAACGTTTGTACGTACAATTATTTACACATGAGATCGCAGTTCCGGTATCCACCTCCATATTTAATAAAATATCATCTACGAAAATAGATAAACTCACTGGCTTATAATTGTTGAGTCCAATAAGGTTCAAACTCTCTTCTATATCCTCCATTTCGGACTCGCTTACTGCTTCCGCGGAAAACATATTCCCACTTCGCCGATCGCGACGGTATGAAGTACTTCCTCGTGACGGTTGACCAACATTCTCCGGACACACCCGACGTAAGTGCCCCGTTTGTTGGCATTTGCTGCACACGAACACCTTATAGCGACAGCTTGCCACACTATGGTTAGTGGCTCCGCAAGCTGTGCAGTTGGTACTGCGTCCCGCTCCCGCTGCGTGGTTCGCGGCTGGCTTGCCGCCGTCTCCGCCTGCGCCGCTCGGCCCGCGGCGCCCGCGCGGCCGCATGGTACCTCCGCCGCTCCTGCCGCGACTCGCACCGCTGCCGTCCCGTCTGTTCGATGTAACCAAATGCACCGCTTCCGCTTGAGGACTAGATGTAGACTCCACATCCACTACCGCCGCGTCTCTTTCTGCCGCCTCCAAAGCGTTCGCTAACTTCACGGCTTGCATAAAAGTTACTGAGTCATCCTCCGCAAACAGCCGTTGCCTGATGACGTCACTCCTGAGTCCGCATATAAATTGGTCACGCAAGCTCTCGCTTAAATACTCCGCAAATTTACAATGGCGAGCTAATCTTTTCAACTCCGTGACGTAAGTCGCCACGTTTTCGTCCGCCCCTTGCCTCTTTTGACGGAAACGATATCGTTCAGCTAACGAAGATGGCGTCGGCTGTAGGTGCTGACGCATTAAACCAACCGCCTCACTGTATTTTAACTCCGACGGTTTCTTTGGACTTGATAGGTTGACGAGTAGCTCGTACGCTTCATCTCCGATAGTAGAAATTAAGGTAGGCAACTTCAATTCCTCCGCCACTTTATTTACGAGAAAATACATGTCCAATCTATCCACATATGATGACCACTGTCCCGTTTTCACCTCAAATTCACTCAACTTCCCAATCGACATCTCGGTTATCGTTCGTATAAGTACGCACGCGATATTCACTAAGTTAATTAACTCTCGTCGCCACTGTGATGTTCGTAGGTACTTGGTGAAGCAATGAAACACGGGCACTCGCTAAATCGTTTATTACGGACTGCCGGCTGCGGCCGGTGTCTAACCTACCTGACGTACAGATTATTATAATATATCTACCTACATTACACCTATGGTTGACTGGGAGAGAATGCCTCTGGCATTAAGTCCGCCTATGTACAGTTATGTGCTAAAGTTTTAAATAAATAAATAAATAAATAAATTTATTAATAAAAAAAAAATACATTTTATAATTTAAAAGTGAATATGGAGTTGCCTACATTACACACATTTTGTGTAATACCAATATGCTTTAAATCTCATATAATTATATATAGATCGTTGATAATAGTTATAATACCTGTGTTTCTATGAGAACGTGATGGCTATCTGTTTTGTTAATAATGATTATCTTGAGAATTTCACTTCAATAATAAGTGGTAGTAGAACAATAAGTGTGTATTGTGAGAGATCTTAAGGAGAATCGGCATGAACACAAAAAAAAAAAAAACATTAGTCCGTCAGTTAGATTACCAAAAAAAATTTTTTTTCTTTCTTTATTGCTCACAGTAAACATCTATATATATAAAACAAAGACGGGTTTGTTACAACACTTATAACTGGAGATCGGCTGGATCAATTTTCATGGTTTTTGTTTCGTTGGATTTGTCTCCGCCCTGAATAGCAGAATACATTTTAAAAACAAAAGAAAGTCGTGTTAGTTACACTATTTATAACTCAAGAACGGCTGAACCGATTTGGCTGAAAATTGATAGGGAGGTAGCTAAGAACTGGGAGAAGGACATAGGATACTTTTGGGTAGGGGTAGGGTAGGGTAGGGTAGGGTAGGGGTAGGGTAGGGGTAGGGTAGGGGTAGGGTAGGGGTAGGGTAGGGGTAGGGTAGGGGTAGGGTAGGGGTAGGGTAGGGGTAGGGTAGGGTAGGGGTAGGGTAGGGGTAGGGTAAGGGTAGGGTAGGGGTAGGGTAGGGGTAGGGTAGGGGTAGGGTAGGGTAGGGTAGGGGTTGGGGTAGGGTAGGGGTAGGGTAGGGGTAGGGTAGGGGTAGGGTAGGGGTAGGGTAGGGGTAGGGTAGGGGTAGGGTAGGGGTAGGGTAGGGGTAGGGTAGGGGTAGGGTAGGGGTAGGGTAGGGGTAGGGTAGGGGTAGGGTAGGGGTAGGGTAGGGGTAGGGTAGGGGTAGGGTAGGGGTAGGGTAGGGTAGGGGTAGGGTAGGGGTAGGGTAGGGGTAGGGTAGGGGTAGGGTAGGGGTAGGGTAGGGGTAGGGTAGGGGTAGGGTAGGGGTAGGGTAGGGGTAGGGTAGGGGTAGGGTAGGGGTAGGGTAGGGGTAGGGTAGGGGTAGGGTAGGGGTAGGGTAGGGGTAGGGTAGGGTTAGGGTAGGGCAGGGGTAGGGTATAAAGTCCACCCGTGCGAAAGCCGGGGCGGGCCGCTAGTATAACATAAAAGTAATACAACGGAAACAACATGTACAAAGGCGAGCTTAATTCAATAATGTATTCTCGTCCAGCAAACCTTATGAGAGAAGTATTTGATTAAAGTGCATAGCTACACTAGCTTTACACAAAGGACGAATCTAATAATTAATTCGTTACTTAAATGACGAAGATACAGCGCGTTGAATTTCGTGTTACGTCACTTTAAGGTACAATTTTAACTAATAGTGACGTCACTACGTTGCCACCCGTATTACATTATATAGTGTCGTACTATATTTTCGTCAAATATACTATATGTTATACTATAATAATATAGTACAAAAAGTACAATACTTTTTGGTAACTTAAATTCACCCTATTTAAAAATGTAGACCGCACCCTCAGCGCGGCATATGAAAGGCCTAAAAAAAGCTCGTTGAGCGACTCTGAGTGGAAAAATTATTTAAAATAACCATTTTGTAAAAAGTATTACATAAAACAAAAAAAGTGGCATCCCTAATTCTAGCTCACCCCTCTTGGTAAGCTACTTATTTTTATTTATTTTTTATTTTTATTACCACATGATCCGACGCCCTAACTACTACGGTAGTGATGTTATATTAGGGAAATTTTAGGTAATCCTATTATTGAATATATTAGTTATCGTATATTATGATACCATTCCTATTACTGGGTATTATTCAAATATTAATGAACCGATTCATTATTAGCTACTCTATCTAATATTGATACCTGCGTTTATTCTCCATAATAATTAATATGAAATACAAGATTCTCGTGAATATGCACTTTCATTATTTTATTCACGTATGCTTATTACAAGAAGTGGATCGGTGATTCGAATCTAGTCATCTCGCTCACTCGTCGGGGAGTGAGTGCGATATAGATTAGCGAGGCGAGTCGCCTATTACGCTTCCCTATTACTTGACTGATACCTGGTAACCTATTACTCTAAACTCGCCTAACCTAATATTAATATACATCTCTACACTACGGTTGCTTTTTTTTAAACCTATTACAATTTCTATCGACAAAATGTACCGTAACAACGACATCCCTATTAATCCTTTTAACGTTGTTGACAATAACATTATGTTATACAGTTAATATACTGAATAAAGTTAATTGCTATTGCTATCTGTTATGACGTTTTGTTGATATAATCTATCTATATATATCTATATATATATCTATAAACTTAGGTCAACCTTAATAAGTTCCTATAAGTTCCTCTAAGTTAACTCTAAATTAAACAATACCTATGCAAGGGACAAAAAGGTGTTGGGGTGGTTAAAAAAAAATAACCTAAACCTAAACCAATGGAATCGAACAGGGACTTATAAACGCATGTGGCCGACTGCACCTAGTTGTAGCCGGCTAAAACTAGGTGTAGCCGCACTTCGGCTATTAGCCGTAACATATATGTATATAAAAGAAAGTCGTGTTAGTTACACTATTTATAAGAACGGCTGAACCGATTTGGCTGAAAATTGGTAGGGAGGTAGCTAAGAACTGGGAGAAGGACATAGGATTTTTATGCCGTTCCCGTCGTTCCCGTGTGACGTAACATAACGTGGTATAACAAAACGCAACTGACATGGAATAATTAGGGTAGGGGTACGGTAGGGGTACGGTAGGGGTAGGGTAGGGTAGGGGTAGGGGTAGGGTAGGGTAGGGGTACGGGTAGGGGTAGGGTAGGGTAGGGTTAGGGGTAGGGTTAGGGTATAAAAGTCCACCCATGCGAAGCCGGGGCGGGCCGCTAGTAATATTATATAACGCTAATAGCTATCGGTGGAGTAATCCCTTGGGTTGCCTTTGTGTGACGTTATGGTTAAAATGCATGGGTTATGCCAACTACAAATTAATTACATTTTAACGTCTAAAATATTTAATTGCATTGCGTTTCGATACCTACGGCAGTAGCAAAAGCCTCCTGGCTAACTACATAATCTTAGGATTTTTCAATGGAAATCAGGCCTTTTCTCCTCTCCGGACTTCTTTCATCTGGTAATCTTTTTTTTTTTTTTTTTTTGTGCGGCGGGACTTGCTTTTACGCATTCCCACCACCGTTGCAGCGTATTCGCGCGCTGGCGGTGGGATATGTGGGACTCGCCCTCTCCATAGCGTGGTTTGCTAAACTCATACCACGAGGAGAGGACCCTAGCAACCACTAAAACCTCCCGGACACTCCTTCGATCCGCCGTTGGCGGGGGCCGCGGCCGGGTACGCATGAGCAATCCGGCCCCCCGACGTAACCCTAGGTACATAAGTCTCCTTATAGGAATTGTGACATAGGAATATTTTTTTCGGAGGAAATTATGTAGTTAGCTTTATTGGATTTTGCTACTTCACTGGGCATAAAGGCGAGCAGAACTCCAGCTTTATTAAATGTTTTAATCATGGGAAGAAACAGAGAATGCGTTTCTTTATACATATCGCAGCCGGATCGTGTAGTCTGCCGTGTTACATTACGGCTAGCCGTTATCGAACAGGGCCATTTTTAAATGCGGCGGTTCGATAATTAGCAGTATTGAATGCGGCTGAATGAAATCCGCCGGAACGCATTCGACGCCACTTGTTTTTTAACACGGGTAGCCGTAATGTAATACACCGAGAAAAATCCGCCGTTATAAAAATTGACTAGCCGTAATGTAATACGGCGGGTTGTACGATCTGGCTGCGGCATACATTTTAGGTCTTTACCTATGAAATTGCCGTTCTGCAGTACTGGCCATTTCAAATCAAAATATTTTTTGTTTGGCTAAGAATTCTAATTTCAAATTAATTTTATTTTAAAAACATGGATTTTTTTTTCCAAAAGTAGTCATTTGTTTATTGACAGCTGATTTCTTTAAGAAGGGCATCAATAAACTGCCACTGCGTTGGCAAAGATGCATTGATTGCATGGGTGATTACTTCGATTAATACAAATAAAAAATGCATGAAAAAAAATCGTTTAAATTTTTTCATACCAAACGGCAATTTCATAGGGAAAGAAAGACCTATTATACCAGCGACACGCCCATAGCCAATTTATTTTACTAGACTAGTATATATTTTAATAGCTACTTACGTAGTTGCCTTTTACTGGGTATATAGGTAACAGTGCTAGTAATCATATTTTAAACCCGTTCCTAATTAGTCGCCATCTTGGAACTACAAGTTTATAGGTTTGTGTCTTTGAAATGATGGTGCATAATGAGTTCTTATGTGGAAGGTGGACAAAATGTCACGTGATTATATGTTATTATCTACTGTTAAATATAATATCTTGCCCTACTAGCTGCGGTTTTACCCGCGGTACTCTGCTCCAGTGGGTTGGAGCGTGATGCTTAGTGTGGATTACGTTATGTTATCTACTCATCATATCTAATGTCACCGTAAAGAAGTAAAAATAAAGCTTAAACTTTTCATATCTGCGTTCTTTATAAAAAAATATTCTAATTTACTATGGTCATAAATAATAAAAATATTTTTTATTTACGTAAACCAATTACAGGCACTTGTAAATAGTCAAACATTGATTAGAAAAAATTATTCATTATATTTCTTATTTATTTATACCTATCTATAAAATTAATTATTTTTATATTATCATATATTTATATGTTATTATTATAATTTATTTATTTATATTGTTCTTAGCGACGCAAAATGCTTGTTCTGTCTATATTATGTCAAAACAATTGTCATTATTTGGGTGGACCATGAGCATATAACGACGGACGCGCTTTAATGCTAGGGGCCCCATTATCCTTATGTGCCCAGGGCCTCTAATACGTGAAAGACTGCCCTGGCGGCTTATATAAATATTTTTTTTAGATTGACATCTTTAACTCGTAATATCTTTTGAACGCAATGGCCGATTTTAATCATTCAAAAATTAATCTTCAGGTACTGAAACAGTTATAAATAAGAATTAATTAATTTAGATATAATACGAAGTCATGAATAAGGTGGTCTTTTAGGCATGGTCTCGTTAGGCCGGATTGCTTCGTGCGTACCCGGCTCCCGCCAACGCCCGATCGAAGGAGTGTCCGGGGGGTTTTAGTGGTGTAGTGTCCTCTCCTCGTGGTATGTGTTTAGCATACTCCACTATGGAGAGGGCGAGTCTCACCGCAGTTATGTTGTTGTATAAAATTTTTACATATATACATGCATACTTAAGCTCACGCCTGTTTCCCAGCGGTGTAGGCATAGACAATGGACCTCCACTTGCTACGATCCCTCCACACATCTTTCGCTTCATTCACTCTCATAACATTCTTCATACAATCACGTAAGTTTAGGGTTGATCTTATTTGACCTTTTGCGAGGATGTCTCCGATTTGGTCAGAGATCGTTCGTCGAGGTCTTCCCCTTCCGACTGTGCCTCACACTTGCCATGTATACCTGTTTTGTCAATCTTTCTTCATCCATTCTTTCCACGTGACCAAATCATCTCAAGATTGTTACGGCTACAGTAATTGTCCTAACTGGTTCCTTCGAGTTAACATTACTGAATAAGCTTTAATAATAACTTATACATACTCGTTGTAATCACGGGTTGTAGGGATGGGGAGGATTTATCGATAACTCATATCGATATTTTTAGAGTTATACGATTTGTACTTAAAGACACGGTTACAATTTTTACGGTAAAATATAATTGATGTATGTTCACGCACGTCTGATATTTTTTTTTTGACTTTAGAAACACATAATTGATGGTATTTGGCTCGTTTTAAATCTCGGCGGTCATGGGTTCGATTTTCACGCCGGACAGGAAATCTTTGCGTTAATTCTAAGATTTATTTCCGTGTCTGGTTGGTTGAGGGACTACCCTCTGACCTTGGAAAAGTTTCCCCCTACGCCAGCACGTTAAGCCGTTGGTCCTAATTGTTATAACATCATCTATAATAATCGTATATTACTGAACGGACAGCAGCGTTTCTTTGTGTGGTACAAAATAGTACTGCGGTTACCAACCCGCCTGCCAAGCGTGGTGACTATGGTAAATGCCCTTTCCTGAGAGAAGGCCCATGTTCCGCAGTGGACATTTTAAAGGCTGATGATGATGATGAATTCATGGACATAAAGCACACCTTTGTGACATGTAATTGGCCTGATTTCATTGTTTAAACATCAATTTTTTGTATAGCTGTAAAATTTTCTAAAGAAATAAAATAAAAAATACTGATTCAAAATTCAAGTAAAAGTTTTTAAATTGTGTTTTTGTTATATTCAGTTTATATGTCTTTATTAAAAATTTGTTATTTTTCCATTGCAAGCGGATACTTAGATGTATTTAATCCTTCTTATGCCCTCGCGGTCCCGAAGTCCGAGAAGGCCGCGGACTGTAAAGTAGAGCAACAGTTGCACAAAACTTCCCTTAAATACTAAAAGTCATTAATCCTCAATATTATCGCCAGCGAGCGCCCTGAACCAAGGTTCAACTCCCACAAGGGACGCCCTCTTGCGCAGGTTGCTTAGTTTGTAGTGTTTAAACCATTTATCTAAGCTGGAGCTCTGCTCGCTTTTATGCCCGGTGAAGTAGCAAAAGCTTCGTGGCTAACTAAATATTCCCTCCGGAAAAAAAGAAGATGCAAGCCAAGACATTCTACATAAATCAAATTTATAAATCGTTACATAAATCGATCATCATAACTACATATCGATAAATTTCTCGACTTCTCCTTCGGTTGTGTCCCATCCCTATAATTGCAGTACATACTTCACTATTTATGGCGTCGTTCAGTATGTAGGTAACATACAGACACACTGGCGGACCTTATCGCTAGTGACCTAAAGGGACTGAGAGAAAGGGACACTGTTCGATAAGTTAAATTCTATCAATATTTGTTGGACATTGGGCTCGTGAATTCGATTTCTCATCACCATCGTCTTCATCATCAGCCCGTATAAAGTCCACTACTGAACATGGGCATCCACCCGAGGGAGGCTTTTCGCCATAGTCACCACGCTTGGCAGGCGGCTTAGTGACCACAGTATTATGTAATAACAAACAAGGAAACGCAGCTGTCCATTACCTTTTATAATCGGGACCAATGGCTTCAAGTGCTTTCCGAGGCACGGAGGGTAGTCCCTCAACCAAACAGACCCGGAAAGAAATCTTAGAATTTACACAAAGAATTCTTATCCAGTGTGGGGATCGAATCTACGACCTCCGAGATTTAAGAGAGCCAAATACCAATATGGCAAAACCCTCCCTCGAGAGGAGGCCCATGTTCAGCAGTGTACGTTGTACGGGCTGATGATGATGAGGCCCCTAGACCAAATAAAAAGTAAAGATGCTGTCGAAAAATGCACTGAAGCCAGTTTTAGTTGTGCCTTAGTGTGGGTAAACTTGTTGTTATGATTTCGCACAGTTTTATAACATTGGGGTTATAAAACTAACGTTGAGCTTCGATTGATACACCCTTTTACGATACAAGTCGGAATTTTGTTAACAAATAATTCAGTTTATTATGATAATATCATATTGATATTATCAAGACTGCTTTTTTTTCGGACGGACGCATAAAGGCGGGCAGATATCCAGCCTAGATAAATGGTTTAAACACTTAGCAACCTGCGCAAGAGGGCGTCCCCTGCGGGACTTGGACCTCGGCTCAGGGCGGTCGCTGAGGGATTATGGATTTTAGTTTTTTTTAAGGGGAGTTTTGTGCAACTGTCGATATCAAGCCTGCCGCTGCGAAAGATCGACGTATCGTGTAAACTTTCAGCCAAATCCATTTAGTAGTTTTTGCGTGAAAGAGTAACAAACAAACTTACATACATCCACACATACAAACTTTTGCATTTATAATATACTAGCGACCCGCCCCGGCTTCGCACGGGTACAATACTGATAATTATACTACATAATGTCTTTAAACCTCTAACAAACGGGCGAAGTTTGGTCAAAACAAACAGAAACAAATGACTATAGGTACCTACTAAAACTCAGTGAAATAAGTAGGTGGGTATACTTTTATCGTATGAAATACCTATACTCTTATTCTAGGACTAACAATACAACAAACACTAAATAAATAGGTATTCAAGTATCTATCCATCATAGTTACAACGAACACAAAACAAAAAATTTGCCCTATAATTCTTAAGGATCGAGCGCGCATAATCGCGCCTACCTCCGTAGCGTAGCGGTAATTGGCTCGCTTTAAATCTCGGAGGTCGTGGGTTTGATCCCCACACCGGACATGAAATCTTTGTGTAAATTCTAAGATTTCTTTCCGGGTCTGGTTGGTTGAGGGACTACCCTCCGTGCCTCGGAAAGCACGTTAAGCCGTTGGTCCCGATTGTTATAACATCATCTATAATAATTGTATATCAAGGAAGGGGCAGCAGCGTTCCCTTGTGTGTTACAACATAATTCTGCGGTCACCAACCCGCCTGCCAAACGTGGTGACTATGGCAATACCCTCTCTCGGGAGGAGGCCCATGTTCAGCAGTGGACGATATACGTGCTGATGATGATGATGACCTACTAAAACTCAGTGAAATAAGTAGGTGGGTATACTTTTATCGTATGAAATACCTATACTCTTCAGGACTAACAATACAACAAACACTAAATAAATAGGTATTCAAGTATCTATCCATCATAGTTACAACGAACACAAAACAAAAAATTTGCCCTATAATTCTTAAGGATCGAGCGCGCATAATCGCATTAGGCCTACCTAAAACACGCGCTGTTATTTTGCGATAACTTCTAAGTTATTCATTAAAAGTATATAGTGTAGGGGTAAAATAATCTGCATGAAATGCTTAAGAATATTAACTCATTTAAAATGATAAGGATAAATACTGAATCCGTCTGATTAGCTTTACAATTACCGCATTAGAAATGGCTTATGTTTAACTTACCATCAGATATAGTAAAAATGATCACCAAAATTAAACCCGCATTTTAATGTAAAATTGTAACCAAAGTTTTAAGCAAAATGACTCCAAATAAATCATTGTTAACCCAAAAGTAGTAAATGATCACCAAAAGTACCTAAATGTTTTACTAATTTACTATTCGGTTCTGGCACTCGCCGGCCGCTGCCGCGGCACCGCTCGCTTCGCTCGCTCGGCTCGTGCGTTGTATGGCCGCAGCTCTAACCTAACCTAACCGATTGTCATTTTTCATTGATTTTATTAAGGTAGAAATAGCGCAATAATTTGCTCGCTAAGATTTGGTGATCATTAACTACATTTGGTGTTCGAATACAATTTGAAGTGCAGTCGTGACTAAAATAGCTAGTACTATTATAATTTTAGACTTTATTTTTCTGGTGTCAAGTATATATTTTTGGTGGTCATTATATTTTATCCCATTAGAAATTATCATTTTTCTAAGATATAATGGATATAGCAAGTTAACCTTGAAAGATAGACATATGCTATCGCAGACTTTTTTGTAGATCTAAAAGAGAAGAATATTTGCCACCATACATTGTTTTGTTATATCTCATAGGGTTTAGGCAGCGTTTTCGTTGTAAGCTCCCAAATGGCTTAATTTTTTCCGACACCTCTGACAAATATCAATATATATTAGTCAAATGTAGACATAAACTAAACAAATCATATACGTAAACCTTCCGGAAGAATCGTTCTATCGATTGGTAACATCCGCATGAAAATCAATGTAGTAGTTTTTGAGTTTATCGCGAACAGACAGACAGACGCGGCAGGGGACTTTGTTTATAATATGTAGTGATGTAGTGATAGCGGTCGCCCGCGGCTCCGTGCGGATGTCGGTTACCGCTGCAAAAAGCCTACCCAGGAAAGACACGGTCAGCAAAATGATTCCCAGGTCAATTCACGGACACCGACATAAACATCGACAACGCAGTCATTATCCGCAGGCTGCACAGATTGTCTTTCTGTGGATGTTAAAGTTGTTAATGATGAAAATATAATTAATGATGTAATTAATAGGCATTTTAGGGATTAGGCATTTTAGGCATTTTCAAAGCTCTGAAAAGAACTGTTGTTTAGCTCTGAGAAGAACTGTTGATTAGCTCTGAGAAGAACTTTTGCGTAGGTGTAGTTTTAAGAACGAAATCTAAAAAAAATCGCACGAAAATTATTAGACTTCGCAACGGGCCGTGCAGCAGAAATCGTAATATTTTAATTTCGCCATAACTTCAAAACCAAACGTCCAATTTTAATCATTCAAAGGCCAAATATTATCTACATAAACTGTACTTAGTGATGAAATAATTTATTTTGATAAGGATTAATAGCATGAGTAAAATAAACGCGTTTAAATGTAGTCCAAAAAAAATTCAAGATTTCTAAATAAAAAAATGGTCGTTGTGCCTCACTCGACATAGATAGGTATAGTGTGTCGCGGACTTTTTTGTAGATATTTATAAGATCTATAATTAATTAGAACATTTTATGGTTCTGTCTTTTATAGTTTAGGCAGCGTACGCAAAATAAGTAACTTTTCTGGTTGATTTTTACACCTTGTGTCAGAAAAACCCAAATATCTTACGGAACTCTATTTTTTTCCAAAATAAAATTTAGCCTATGTTACTCGTGGATAATGTAGCTTTCGAATGGTGAAAGAATTTTTTAAATCGGCCCAGTACTTTTTGAGCCTATTCATTACAAACATACAAACATACAAAAATAGGTACAAATCTTTCCTCTTTATAATATTAGTATAGATTTGTCTGAGCTTTCGGGACAAGTGCAATTTACTTGCGTCGCAGTCGAGCTACTAGTGTGGCTCTAACTTAAGTACCTGTCCCTTCACCCCACGACCTACTCATGACCTAGGGCCAGTGCCAATCTAGACCACAATGATTGATGTCCTACTGGCCTGGGAATGCGAGAACCTTAGGTCACTGAGCTTGGAGCTAGTCCTGACAAATTGCCTGTATGTATTACATATCTTCAATCATTCTGTAATAAGTGACAGTTGATAATAAGGTGCAATTTCATCTGACAAGAAATAAATAAAAAAGTTTTTATTGACGTAAACCTATTACAGGTATTTGTAAATAGTCAAAACATATTTGGCTTATCAATTTACTGTGTTAAATTAATTAAGTTTATTTGCTTAGTGCTACTTATTATAATAGTTTATATAGCTTTAGCCTAAAAGCTGTCAGGTATAAAAATACAATATTATTTTATATCTATGATTATATCTAAGTTGTGTCCTTTGAGTATGTTATTATTAAGACGGACCATAAGTATCTCGACGAACGCACTTGAGTGCTACCACTGGATCCAATACGCAACTGAGAAGACCCGGCGAAAAAACGAAGTGGGGTTATTCTACTGCTGGTTTCAGCGCGGCCTATTCCAGACGATCCGGCGAAATATACGTTCAAGAAGTTTTGGTCCAGTTACTTTAATTATTTAATTGGCATTCAAAATTTACCAATCGGTTGTCTTCATACGAATTTTATTTACGTTTTCATTATTTAAAGTTAAGTCATAATTTATTCAAAGACAGATCTTAATATATATGTGGTAGCTGAATAAATATTTTCTTTACATATGTTTTGAAAGGCGAAACTCAATTTACTTTTCAATTACATTTACATACATTTGATTTTCAACCTCCGTAGCATAGCGACAATTTCCGTAGCTTGGCGGTATTTCGCTCGCTTTCTATCACGGAGGTCGTGGGTTCGTTTTTTTTTTGCTACGGCCTAAGATCATCCACCCTTGCCTAGAAAGTGTCTGTTCACTTTAGTATCGCGATCCCCACGATCCCCACGCCGGACCGCAAATCTTTGTGTAAATTCTACGGTCCGGGTCTGGTTTGTTGAGGGACTACCCTCCGTGCCTCAAAAAGCACTTTAAGCCGTTGGCCCCGATTGTTATAACATTATCTATAATAATCGTATATCAAGGAACGGGCAGCAGCGTTTACTTGTGTGGTACAACATAATACTGCGTCACAAACACGCCTGATAATGGCAAATATCCTCCTTTCGGAGGAGGCACTTGTTCAGCAGTGGACGTTATACGGGCTGATGATGATGATGATGATGATGATTTTTAACCTATTGTCCGACCACATGTTTATATTGGATTCTCTTCGCATTACAAGCAAGTTATCTTCACAAATGCAATAAATTTTATCACACGCAAAATCTTTATAGCTTTATAGATAAGTGCCGTTTCACACACATATTACATATTTGTACCGCATAGCCGCATAGCTAAACCTTGCCCATTGTCACACATATTCACATTCACAAGAGAAGACTATCATACATCTAAATTAGATTTTAATACTGTAATTTAAAATTACATCTCACGCATTTTTTTTGTGAAGTTTACTAGCAGAGAAAACTATTCTTATACTTCAAAATTGAGATAAATTGATGCGGCTGTAGCCCAATGTCTAGGGCGTCGGACTTGTGATCTTGCGGTCGCCGGTTCGAACCCCACCCATTGCACTACCGACGTGAACCCACTCGTAACACAAGCTTTATAGCTTAGCACGAGGGGTTAACAAGAATATTAGATGACTGCAAAACTCTAAAAAAAATCAAAAAAAGTCCCTCGGCAGGATTCTGCCGGTAGTCGGTAGTAGAAATATAGTATAAGGTAAACTTTTCCATAAAGTGTTCAAAACATTTAAAAAACTAGTAGGTATTCTTATTAAAATGAGACCTTATATTTTTAAAGAGGAGCATCGCACTGCTGCAATTTACCTGAAACCAAGATAGGTTGCATTTACGCATTCCCACCGTCGCTGCAGCGTATTTTCGCGCTGGCGCTGGGATATGTGGGACTCGCCCTCTTCATAGCGTGGTATGCTAAACTCATACGACGAGGAGAGGTCCCTACTAACCACTAAAACCTCCCGGACACTCCTTCGATCCGCCGTTGGCGGGGGCCGGGTACGCATGAGCAATCCGACCCCCCGACGGCACCCGCGGCCAATATGGTACCGCAGAATATCAGGGCCACACTTTCAGTGGCCCATTTGGCCAATTATAGGGACGCTCGAAGGGAGCGGGGCCTATGAACCCACCCCCGAGGCCGAGCCCAGAGCGGTAGGCGGCTTGATGGTTGGCAACCCTAATTGTACAGTATAATATTAATAATATGAAGGAGAGCGGAGTATTATAACACAGGCATAGTTTGCCTAAAAGGAGTCTTCAAACACAATACATTGTTCACCAAACTTTTGTCTATACTAATATTATAAAGAAAAAATATTTCATTCTTTGTTTGAATTTAATAGGCTCTACAACTACTTGACCGATTCGCAACATTCTTTCACCGTTGGGTAGCCACACTATCCCCGGCTATATATAATATAACATAGGCTATATATAACTATGAAGTTCCCACGAGAACGGGAGATACGCGAGTAAAACTTTATTTTTTGGAAAGACCTACGTATTTAGCCACGAGGCTTTTGTTACTTCACCGGGCATAAAGTCGAGCAGAGCTCCAGCCTTAATAAATGGTTTAAAAACCTCAAACTAAGCAACCTGCGCAAGAGGGCGCCCCCTGTGGGGCTTGGACCTCGGCTCAGGGCGGCCGCTGGCGATGAGATTGAGGGATTATGATTTTTAGGGGGTTTTGTGCAACTGCCGCGAGTTAACCCGCGTGAGGGAATTTTAAAGTGAAATTAAGATATTATTATAGTGGGAATGGACCCTTAAAGTTCTGTACAAAGATAAATAGCACATTAAGCAGGTGAAACCACATGGAAGTGCTATATTATATAGCAATAAACAAAAATGCTGTTATTAATCAAGCATTAAACATGCCTAAAGCACCCCCCCAGCGCCACAGTATAACTTTCACAAGAAAAAGTCTTCGTACGACTACAAATTGCAAAAAAAAAAGAAATAGCAATTAACATAATTGCCCCTTTTTATATTGAACAATAAAAGTGGGACAATTCATGTTAATTTTTAGGGTTCCGCTAGTAAAATTACTATTTGAACCGGACGAGCACGTGTGCATCAAATTTTAATATAATTTTCTAGTATAGTTCCCGGTGACCCAAATATTGGCATTTGCTAGATTTTACCATTGATGAAGAAGGGGTGGGTCCCACAATCCCTCAAAGGCAGCGGTGTGCTACCATCAAAATTTCATCACTAAGTAAAGGAAATCGAGAATCCTACTAATAGAGGTGTTATGAATGCGAAGTTTGTATGTGTGGATGTATGTATGTTTGTTACTCTTTCACGCAAAAAATACTTTGGAGCAGAGTGACGCGCGTAAAACCGCGAGGCGCAGCTATTGAACCGGAGCCTATATCAAAAATACTTCTGATTTTTTAAATCAAGGAGTAACTTAGATATACTGATAATAAAGTTCCCACGGGATCGAGAGATATGAGGGTGGTTTTTTTTATTAAATATAGGCTTACGTTTGACCATAATCTTGCTTGATGGAAGGCGAAGATAAGGCCTTAGATGATACACGCTTGCCTAGAAAGAGGTCCAGATCCGGAAAAACTAACCCCGGCAGAGAATTCCACTCCTTAGCCGTCCGCATTATGAAAAAAGAAACAAATCGCTTCGTGCGTATTGAAGGAATGTCTATAACAAAAGGGTGAAACCGCTCGTCGCGCCTAGCATCCGGTGATGGAAAGGATCGCGGCGCTGGAAGCTAGTTAATCATAGTAATATAATTTATATAATTTATTTAAATGTGTAATTGTCAAGTAGGTACAAGTGCATACAAAGACTTAAATGCTGCATAAATATCGTTCAATTCGTGGTCAAAATAAACTTCGCATATTTTATATATACGGAGCCCTCACCTCGCGAGTAAGTCCTCTCTATTCAATTACGACTTTCCCACGATGTTTTCTAGTTTAGTAATAAATTGTGCGATTAGATATTTTATACTATGAGAATATAAAACAATGGAGATGGCTAGATTCTATATATTAGCCGCGTAACTGCCTTTATGTCAGCACGAGATCGAAGTTACAACCTCTCATTTTCTCATATGTTAATCATCGTCATCATCAGCCCGTATATCGTCTACTGCTGAACATGGGCTTCTTGAAGGAAGGTTTTTGCCATAGTCACCACGCTTGGCAGGCGGGTTGGTGACCGCAGCATTATGTATTACACAGGGAAACGCTCTTGCCGGTTCCCTAGTATTCTTGTTAACCCCTCGTGCTAAGGTAAAGTGCTTGTGTTACGAGTGGGTTCACGTCGGTAGTGCAATGGGTGGGGATTGAACCGGCGACAACAAGATCACAATGGGATATGTGGAATAGGGGACAATATCGACGCCCTTAGCTCGCCATTGGGCTACGGCCGCTTGTCATTTAATAGTAGTACTTGCTGAGGAAATTGCGCGGAAAATTAGAAAATTTAAGAATATTTAACCACTATACAAAATTTTCTAATGTAACCTTAGCGCTTTTGAAAATACAAACGTTTTGTTATATCTTATCGCGTTTGACATAACATTGACAGAATGCGTGCTGCTCTTAGTGCACATCACGGTAAGTTCAGAGCTATCACGTCTAATATTAAATGTTCAATTTATATAGAGTTTTAGTAAGACAGGACAAAGTCTGTCGGGCTCGTTATTATCGAAATAAAAAGAACATGTCACCCTATGTTTCGTTGGGAAAGTTTTCAAATTAACAGGACTAAATGCAATCCAATTACAACATAAGTACGTCTATAGATAAGCCTAACATAATGAAATAATGAATTTATTCAGCACTTAGGTATTTACAAACACTTGCATATATTAATAGGTTATTATTCTAATTCTATGAAATGAAATGATACATGATACACCTGTTGTTTCAAGTATAAAAAAATAAAATAAAAAAATTTTGCGAACAATGATACATGACATGATACACCTGGTGTTGCAAGTATAAAAAAAATAAAAAAAATATTGCGAACATGAAAAATTGTTAGTGGCAATCTCGCGATACATCGATATTCTGTGGTTAAAAAAAAAACATTGATGATGTCTCTGTGGTTTTAAGAATGTTTTCTTTTATGAATACCTACTTGCTATGTTTTTTTCGTTGTTTTAGTGAAGTGTACATACATTCTACTGCCTTAGAGAGTATCAACGGGTATTAACGAAACCGTGGTGTCTTGACCAAAAATTACATTCTATTAAGCCAGCATTATATAAACGAAAATAGGCCATATTTTACGTTTATTAAGACTAAAAAGATCTATTAAGCCCTTACTTACTGACTTAAAATAACCAAGAAATATTGGACAGGTATTTTTATTCGTTCCTCAAATAAAAAATGACAAATATAAAGGGCGTTAAAAAAAAACTTTTGAATTTGGAATCTGTCATTTTATATGATTGTTCATCGTGTTGTCTAATTTTCGCGCGATTACATTGTCAAATAATTTGTGATATCAAAATGAAGTGGGGTGATAAAGAGAACCGAATCGCTGTGATTGCATTACACAAAGAAGGTATGGAGCCAAATACAATTTTTAAAACTATCTACTACTAAACTAGTAATAGTAATAAATGTTACGTACAATGGAAAAAAAAAGTTTTAACAATATTTATGGCAAGACTAAGTATAAATTAAAGAAGGTAGGAGCACGCTCGCCTTCATGCCTGGTACAGTACCTAGCTAAATCCTCGTGGCTAATATCATTATATTGAAAAGAAGTCTAAGAAGGATTGATTTTATTACTGGGTATAAAAAGCTTAAAGGCTACACAAAAAAAGATTTAAAAATCCAAACCCGGGAATAAACCGCGGGACCTCCTACAATCCTGTTTAATGCCACTAAGCCAGTCATTTGTTGACTGTGGTAACACCTTCAAGCAGAATAAAATCTATACATATAATAAAACTGTAGAGGTCGAATGTCTCTACATCGAAAAAAAAACGCTAAAAACCGAGTCAGGGGATATTAGAAGTAAAATAAAACGTATCCAGATTCTTTTTAATATTTTAATTTCTCTGTCTGTTTGTACGGGCTAATCTCTAAAACTGTTGCACCGATTTAAATGAAATATTGCCTGGTGGCTCAGAAAATTATTGTTCCCGTGGGATAGTTAAAAAACCGAAGGAATAACACTATGCAGACAAAGTCGCAGGTATCAGCTAGGCTTCAATAATAGAAGGTAATCAAGCATACTAAATCTTTTTTTTCGGGAGGACATACCTATGTAGCTAGCCAAGAAGCTTTTGCTACTTCACCGGGCATAAATGGTATAAACACTACAAACTAAGCAACCTGCGCAAGAGGGACCTGTGGGACTTGGACCTAGGCTCTGGGCGGACTTAACCTTTGAAATTGTAAAGTTACTCATAAAACAGCTATTGATACAATAATTTTATGATATCACGAAAAACCTCTGTGGTGTAGCGGTATTTGGCTCGAATTAAATCTTTTAAAATTCTAAGATTCCTATGAAGATTGTGTCAAAGCATCGTCATTTATTAAGCTACCTAAAAGCTTGAAACTTATTTTTTAGACCGTAGACTGCTTTTCAAAGTCACTTTTCTAGTTCAAAGTGCTAGATAAAGGCACATACGACGAATGTTTCTGACGTATAATGGCACATCCTACCTTACGCTTCTGAGCTCTAGAAAAACAAAGTTAGTTTACAACAAATTGCAATAACGCCGCCATGCTGTACAAAGACAATATATTAATCTTTTTTTTTTTAAGTAACATTGTAACAACTTGGCGCGAAAGAATTATTAATGTCGTTTTAAAAAAAACAAAATACAACTATGATGGCGGCGGGGAATGGGCTTCTATTTTTAAACTGGGACTATTTTTTCGCGCGCTCTGTTATAATGTTGTTGTGGTCAGTCATTTGATACTAAAATAATGAAACAAAGCTATTATTATTTCGTAATAATTATGTAGGTAGTGATAATTTTATATATTATTTTATGCAAATCATAGTAGGTACACCTTTTTTTTGTTTTACCCAGGAATAATGTTTCACTTAAGCTTAAAAATATTAAAAAACAGAACCAATTTGTGAAAAATGACAGATTATCTTTATTTAATCTAGTACTAATAGATATATAAAGCCAAAAAGGTTGATTAGGTATATCTTTGTTTGCTTGAACTAAATCTTAGGAACTGCTGATTTGACATTTATAGGCTATAAAACATCACTGTCTAACCCATTAAAGCAAAAGCAGTCCTGTTCCCTACCTTACCTATATCCGTAACAATCCAATCCAAACAAACCCATCAAAATACGATTCAACACAAGCACAAAACTGAAAATGTCAAGAAAACTTGAATATGGCAGATGCACAGAAAGTGCGAGCCAAAAGCTCTCAGAAGGGAGCGAGAAGAAAAAAAAAAGCAGTCCTGTAGTATATATGCATTATTAGTATGTAAGATTATAAAGGATTCTAATATACATCGACTAATAGCCGAAATAAAAAATAGAAAATAATTTTTAATTTATTACAATAGTAGAAGTTCGAACAATCAATCAGAATTTCACCTCAAAATAAAATTATAATAAAGTTTAAGTTACAGAATAATTCAATTCAGAGTAACAAGCGTGGGGTGCTTGATAAAGTAAATGTCACAATCATTCTATTGGCAACTATCTATGAGAGGAGAGTTATGAAAAGTGGGAAAATGCCCTTTGAAATTAAAAAATATTTTCTATTTTTTAGTTCGGTTAGCTATAAAAGCGTGTTTTTTTTTAACTATTATTTATTTTTTAGTTCGATTTATCATTTAGTTATTAATCCTGGCGGTCCTAATAAGGATAATGGGAAACTGTTATCAAATTATTGCATTGTCATCGGTCCTTGATACGTATGCAAAGTTTCAAATTAATCAGACTTCTGGAAACTGGTGAAAATTAAGTTCAAAGATTCCGTTACATACATACAACCCAAGCTTATAAAAGCGTGTTAAAAAAAAGAAACACGTCTTTCATTCCATTGAAACTCCAAACAATATATAACGCGAGTTAAACCAATAAAAGGCTTAATAGGCCAATGCAGCCAGAGCTTACAGCCAACATTGCCGTTTAAAAAAGAAAAGAAAAAAAAGTTAATCTCCGGTGTATTCAATCCAATCGTAAACATTGGGTGTTCTCGATATCGATCGCGTTGATAGGTTTATATCAATAATTACTGGTTGTTATCACATTCTCCAAGATTTAATGCAGTTATAGCTGTGGGTAATTCAATATTTTGTATCTTTTATTTTCAATATATCAGGACTCTTGCCATAGACAAAGGTTTAAGCAGACGTAGCCCAATCGCTTGGGGCGTCGGACTTGTGATCGCCAGTTCGATCCCCATTACACTACCGACGTGCACCCACTCGTAACACAAGCATTTTAGCTTAGCACGAGGGGTTAACAAGAATACTGCTACTGATAACTAAGACAAAAAAACTACATTAGGTTTTTTTTTAAGTAACTCCTTGATTATTTAGTCAAAGAAATCTTTGTGTAAGTAATTTTTTTAAAGATTTTTTTCCTGATCTGGTAAATTACGCTAAGCCGTTGGCCCCGATTGTTATAACATCATCTTTAACAAGCTTATACCTACCAGGGAACGGGCAGCGTTTCCTTGTGTGTTACAACATATTACAGCGGTCACCAACTTGCCTGCCAAGGGTGATGACCAGTGCCGGATGACTCAGCGAGCTTTTTTTTAGGTCTATTAAGTCACCTATTGTGAAGCACCATGATTCGGATCCATAGGATTATTTATTGGATCCAATTTCTTGCTTGCGCACGTATCTTGGTATGCGGGGCCCCCAAAATCGCGGGGCCCTTAGCATTTGCTACTCTTGCTATATGGCTAATCCGGCACTGGTGATGACTACGGCCAAACCCTCATTCAGGAGGAGGCACTTGTTTAGCAGTGGACGTTGCGGGCTGATGATGATGATGAAAACCGACCGTCGAGATGTATTTTTTTTTTACTTTACTCTGATAAAGTAAGTAAGTAAAGTATTGAAATACTAGCTGCGCCCCGCGGTTGTACCCGCGTCACTCTGCCCCAGTGGGTCGGAGCGCGATGTTTGTAGCCTACATGTTAATCCATCTTATAAACTATCCACGTGCAAACTTTTAGCCAAATCCATTCAGTAGTTTTGTAGTGAAAGAGTAACAAACATCCATCCATCCACCCATACTTAGAAACTTTCGCGTTTATAATATTAGTAGGTTAGCCTTCCTCGATTTATGGGTTATCTAACAATGAAATATATTTTCCAAATCAGTCTTGAGATTAGCGCGTTCAAGCAAACATATAAATATACTTTTCAACTTTATATCTATATAATATATAAAAATGAATCCCTATTTCCTTTGGTCACGGCATCACGGGTGAACGGTTAGACCGATTTCACTGATCCTTTTTTGTTGTTTTTGTTATTATCGGGAGAATGATTCTAACGAAAGAAAAAAAAAAGAAAATTGCGCGGAAAATTAGAAAATTTAAGAATGCTTAATCACTATATTACATTTTCTATTTATAATCTTAGCTCTTTTTACAGTATAAACTTTTTTAATGTAATCTTATGGCGTTTGACATAACATTGACAGATGCGTGCTGCTCTTAGTGCACATCACAGTTAGTTCAAAATTCACCTAATATTAAAAGTTCAATTTAATATGGAGTTTTAATTCAGACAGGACAGCTTCTGTCGCGTCAGCTAGTTTAGATTTAATCTTCTCCTCGAATGTGTTTCAGTCGGTTGCCAATGCCATGGTTTTTTATTTTTTTAAATAAATCTAGTTAACAAGTTGTACTCTTGTATTTGCACTCCTCGCTCCAGCTCTGAGAATCACACTGCTCAGTGTTGCAAGTTTAAAAGTGATTTTACCTTAAAACTTTAATGCAGCAGGGCTTATATAAAATTTCTGATTATCTTTGTGACAAAAATGCTTGGGATTAAATCGCTCCAATCTCAATGTAAAATAAAGTATTTTGTTATTAGGTTAATAAAATATTGTGATATATTATTATATTTTTAAAGAGGGTTCTCCAGTTTTTTGGCAGTGATTCTCAGTAGTCGCCACGTCACGCATTGCCCGGTAGGAGAAAATATATGAAGATTCCAAACAAATGTAACCATTTTTGCGGGATAAATGAAATTTGTTTTTTTTTGAAATATTACTAGCATAGTTTTGCGTTCTACTAGTATTCTTGTTAATCCCTCGTGATAAGCTAAAATTCTTGTGTTACGAGTGGGTTCACGTCGGTAGTGCAATGGGTGGCCATTGCACTACCGACGTGAACCCACACGGTTCGAACCGGCGACCTCAAGATCACAAGTCCGAAGCCGTAGCCATTGGGCTACGGCCGCTTTTAAAATTAATTATATGATTAATGTATTTTGATATCATATTGTTTTTAAGTAGGTATCGTATTTTATTCGGCGTAAAATAAGGATTTTGTAAACTGTATGACAATGAAAGTTTAAACGCTGAATAGTTGTAATACACGGACCAACAAACAGACAGACAAACGAGATCGACATTCAACATTTTTTAAATTATAATGTTGTTATTAGTACCTGTTATAAAATCTATGCATCTAGTAAAACCTTGTTATTTTTTCATTACAACCAAACACTTTAATTTATTTATATAGATTTATAACTTTATCCTTTACTAACAGCGTAGAAAAAATAGAAAAAATAAATAAAAAATATTTTTTAAACAATTATACTTGTGTTGCATGTAGGTACAATCAAAATTTTAATCACATCACAGGAATTTTACCCGCGATCCCGGGAAAATTTCTCCAAGCAGCAACACTGCATTGTTCGGCCATAATTAAGCAGAGGTATGGCATGCGCAAAATATTCCCTAATGACTTCAAGTAAAAAGTCTTATTTTTAGCCGGCGCGCATAAAAAAAAAGTATTTTTAGTCTCTGATTTAAAGCGGCGCGAATTCTTCGTTTCTTTGTTTATGGTGTAAATGGGTGCAACTATTTTAATAGAGTAGGTATAGAGTTTTTTTTTTTTTTGGACGGTCTTATCTACTTAGCAACTATTCTTTTGGCTCATTCAATTGGCATAAAGATGAGCAGAGCTCCAGCTTTATTTAATAGTTTACAAATTGAATGAATGAAAGGAGACTAACTAGTAAAATTTATAGGGCGAATGTAAACGGAAGTGTTGGAAGGGAATACCAAGGCATGCGTACCCGGCCCTCGCCAACGGTGGATCGAAGGAGTCTCCGGAGGTTTTAGTGGTCCTCTCCTCGTGGTATGAGCTAGCATACCACGCTATGGAGAGGGCGAGTCCCACATATCCACATATCCCACCGCCAGCGCGCGAATACGCTGCAGCGGCGGTGGGAATGCATTCCCCCGGAAAAAAAGTGGAATACCAAGGCGTACGTTCCGCGTTCAAATCGAGGACGTTCTTAAGAAAGGCCGGGTTAAAAGTACCCTAAACCGAAGAACATGCATGAGGAGATTAATGAATGTAGAAGAGGCGAAAGCGGTATGTCTAGATCGTAGCAAGTGGAAGTGGTTCTGCTTACTCCTATAGGAAATAGGCCTGAATGTATGTACTTATGTTATTAACTAAGCAACCTATGTAAGAGAGTGCCCCCTGTAGGACTTGGACCTCGGCTCAGAGCGGTCGCTGGCGATGAGATTGAGGGTAATCCCTTCTATTATTTAAGAGATTTGTGCAACTGTCGCTCTACTTTACAGCTCGCGGGCCTATAGGACTTCGGATCAACGAGGGCATCGGATAAAACTTGTCTGTCGGTTGTACCGGCTTATCTCAGTTACCGTTGAACTGATTTTGATCAGACTTTTTAAATTACTTTTTATGGTTATGGCATAGGTTTTTATAAGGAAAAATAAATAAAGAGTGATAATTAATGAACACAAAATAGGAAGTCAGGCAACATATAAGAATACACATAAGAATTTTATGTGTTTTATACTCGGAGGTAACCACGTAACGATATGTCTATGACTTCGATAAAAATCTCTTCATTACTTTACAACGATTACCGAAGGGTAATCTCTTCATTACCCTGATTACCCTTCGGTAATTGCAACGCATTTCCTATGTTATAATTATTAAAAAAAAGTTTACAAGATCTAATATAAAACTACTTTCATTTCATTTAGCACTAACTTTATTCAATACAACTGTAATTTTAACAATCTGTAAGTCAACTGTAAGTTTTTATCCATAATTATGATTAATCATCATCATCATCAACAGCCCGTTTACGTCCACTGCTGAACATGGGCCTCCTCTTAACAGACCTTGGCAAGCCAGGATCGTTGAGGGATATTGCCATAATCACCACGCTTGGCAGACGGATTGGTGATCGCAGTAAGATGTAAACCTTGAGCTAATAGATGCTGCTGCCCATCCATCAACCATATGTCCCTAAGTCGCCTTTTACGACACACATGGGAGGACATGGGGTGGTCTATTCTGAGGCGGAAACCACACGGCAATATACACAAATAATAATTGATTTAATATTATTTTCAAAAATCAATTAAATTAATTCATAGGTTTATATTTACACTTTTTACCCTATATAATAAATTACTTCATTAATAATTATTTTAAATAATCATGGCCATTAAGATAGTAAGTACTAAGTTATAAATATAGTGCATGATGTGGTCTCCGGTGATTGAGGGAATTCACTACCTCAAATATTGTAAAACGCTAGTTTTAAAGTAGGTACTATGTAATGTGTTGCCCCCCCTCCTCGTTGGGGTCCCGTAATAAATAAATAAATAAAAAATAAATAATTACTGTATTATTGGAGCTACATTAACGTAATAAATTGACATATTATTTAAAATATTTATTGCATGCATAATAAACGATGAGTAGCGAAGATATTTTTATCAAAGTCATAGTAATATTGTTACGTCATTAGCTTCCTACATATACTACAAACCTAATTAAAAAATTTGTAATCTCATTAAAAAGTACCTAGTAGGCCGTACCTACTTTAAAAAGTTGTAATAGTTGAGGTCCAACTATAAACTTTTACGCTCCAACTTTTCGTTAAGGTCCAACTCGTAACAATTACACACTAGCTACAGTGGCGCCACCCTAATTTTATAGCATTTTAAATACATTTTTATACACGCCATCTCATTAATTTAACTGCTTCTTTAACCCTTTATAAATAAAGCAAACGTTTTTTATAGCTTACAAAGGAAATATAAACGCACGGTGAACGTCAATAAAAATGTTGGTACCTAATGGTATAATTTATATAAATATATTGTGCTACTATTAATCAGCTTAGTAAGGTACTTAGCTGAAGTTATAATGGTTGAGTAAGTGCTTTTTGTAATTCAATTTAATATGAAAAAGGGGTATCGTGATTAGAACTGGTACATTAAATTACTTTTATATTAATGTAGCATAGAAAATGGAATAAGGAAAAGGATTGGACAATGCTTGTAGTTTATTTTATTTTTATTACGAGTTAAAGGTTCATTTCCGTGCATTGCTATTAATCGCATGCGAGTGACGCGCGCGGCTGATGCGACATTCAAAGGCCGCGGAAACGCATACGTAGATTCTTATACTCTGTGTGTTGTAGCATCAACCGCACACAATAGTCTACTTGACCCATATGAAAAAACCGGCCAAGTGCGAGTCGGACTCTCGCACGAAGGGTTCCGTACTAGTTGCAATTTTGATCGATGTTAATAATAGTTGATTGAATGAAAGGTAAATTGCCGTTTACGGTTTATGACGTATTTAAAAAAAACTACTTACTTGATCTCGTTCAGACCAATTTTCGGTGGAAGTTTGCATGGTTATGTACATAATATATTTTTTTAAGTTTTATCATTCTCTTATTTTAGAAGTTACAGGGGGGACACACACATTTTACCACTTTGGAAGTGTCTCTCGCGCAAACTATTCAGATAAGAAAAAAATGACATTAGAAACCTCAATATCATTTTTGAAGACCTATCCATAGATATGGATTGGACACGTATGGATTTGATGATTTTTTTTTTGAGTTTCAGGGAACCCCAATTTTTTTTTTCTATTTTTTTGTGAAAATCTTAATGCGGTTCACAACATACATCTACTTGCCAAGTTTCAACATAATAGTTCTTATAGTTTCGGAAAAAAGTGGCTGTGACATACGGACGGACAGACAGACAGACAGACATGACGAATCTATAAGGGTTCCGTTTTTTGCCATTTGGCTACGGAACCCTAAAAAGGATTCCTCTGAATTACAAGAATCCTTTTTTTTACATACATACATACATAAGCTCACGCCTGTTTCCCAGCGGGGTAGGCAGAGACAATGGACCTCCACTTGCTGCGATCCCTACACACATTTTTCGCTTCATTCACTCTCATAACATTCTTCATACAAGCACGTCGCGCGTCGGTTTAGGGTGGATCTTATTTGACCTTTTGCGAGGATGTCTCCGATTTGGTCAGAGAACGTTCGTCGAGGTCTTCCCCTTCCGACTGTGCCACTCACACCTGCCATGTATACCTGTTTTGTCAATCTTTCTTCATATGCCTTTTTTATATGGGAGAACATGATTTAACATATTTTGTTATAGTTTGTCTTCTTGTATATACTTATTTTATCTTTTTTTTTACTGACATAGAGTGAAAATCGTAACAGTGAAAATGCGTACCTAAGAAGATAGTTACGCTATTTCGCTCACTCTTTTCATTCATGTGTGATTGCAGTCTAAAGTATTATAGGTATATGTTCACGCCATATAGGGTGTATTTCTTGTACGGACCTAATTTATGACATTTGATTCATTTCATCATTCATCATCAGCCCGTATAACGTCCACTGCTGAACATGGGCCTCCTCCTGAGGGAGGGTATTGCCATAGTCACCACGCTTGGCAGGCGGGTTGGTGACCGCAGTATTATGTTGAAACACACAAGGAAACGCTGCTGCCCGGTCCTTGATGTACGATTATTATAACAATCGGGACCAACGGCTTAACATGCTTTCCGAGGCACGGAGGGTAGTCCCTCAACCAACCAGACTCGGAAAGGAATCTTAGAATTTACACAAATATTTCTTGTCCGGTGTGGGGATCGAACCTACGACCTCCGAGATTTTAAAGCGAGCCAGTTACCGCTACGCTACGGAGGTTGTTGATTCATTTCGAAACTCTAATTACCGAAACACTAATACAATTATACTGTGGTCTATAGATTCTATTCCACTTACACAACACACCATAATATTATCAAGACGGTAAAAAATGTAATTTAGTATATCGTCATCTGCTGCTACCTTCTAAGGATGGATGGATTGGTTATACAGAAACGACGTAAGGCAAAGACGTGGTACCGACGCAACGACATCATGTCTGCATATATTATTATGAATTTGCTTCAAAACGTTTTTTTTTACTTTACATACAGTCAATTGACGGACACAAAGTACACCCTCAGAACAATTATCTGTGGGTCACACCAATCATCCCGGGTAGAAGTTAGGGTTGCCACCCGTACTATTATATAGTATCGTACTGTATATCAGTCAAATGTACCTACTATATATTATACAAAAATAATATCACTACATAGAATAAAACAAAGTCGCTTTCTCTGTCCCTATATCCCTATGTCTCTATGTATGCTTAAATCTTTAAAACTACGCAACGGATTTTGATGCGGTTTTTTTTAATAGATAGAGGGATTCAAGAGGAAGGTTTATAATGTATAATACATCAGCATTGCACCCGTGCGAATCTTAGAATTTACACAAAGATTTCTTGTCCGGTATGGGGATCAAACCCACGACCTCCGAGATTTAAAGCGAGCCAGTTACCGCTACGCTACGGAGGTTGTCAAAAAAAAAGTACTATACAACGTGTTAATTAAATAACGTAAAACCTCTTGGGTAGTGATTGTGCTCATGAATATGAACAACTTTTTCTAAGAGGCCAACATTGTAACTGGATGTAAAAAATCTGCTGTTCCATACAAATTGTCAATACCTACTCGACCAAAATGTATGAAAAAGTTGTTTAATTTTTTCGATTTACAAAGTTGGTCCCATATTAAAAGTTGTTCATATTCATGAGCACAATCACCACCCAATAGGTTTTACGTTATTTCATTTACACGTTGTATATTTATTTAGCAACTTTCTGTAAAAAGTACTAAGTATATGAAACAAAAAAAAACAAAAAAGGTGGCAACCCTTGTAGGAATCGAATACAGGTATTAGAAGAAACTTCCGTTACCACCACCGGTGCTGTCCAAAAGGTTGCATACAAAATGTTGGTACGTATCATGAATTACACACAAGCGCTTATCCGATGCCCTCGTAGACCCGAAGTCCGAGAGGCCCGCGAACTGTAAAGTAGAGCGACAGTTGCACAAAACTCCCCTAAAATACTAAAAGTTAAAATCTCTTAATCTCATCGCCCTAAGCCGAGGTCCAAGCCCCACAGGGGGCGCACTCTTGCGCAAGTTACTTAGTTTGTAGTTTTTAAACCATTTATTAAGGCTGGAGCTCTGCTCGCCTTAATGCCCGGTGAAGTAGCAAAAGCCTAGTGGCTACCTACGTATGGCAATCCGAAAAAAAAAACACAAGCGTTTACATGCCTTGATCAAAGACAATTAACCAGTTTAAGCGTTTTTATACCGCGCGTTAATTCGTAACAATGTCGCGTGTATATGCGGTCCCTGAAATTATTTTAATTAAAGTTACTTTGTAAATTACAACGATTCAAAAATAATTCAATTTAAAAGAGCATCGCCATTCGACGAAATGCTGCCAGCATTCTGGGAACCTTGCCAAGTAGAATAGATTTAAAATAGTGAGAATAGTAGTATTTAATAAGTTAGTTTTAGTTTAAAATTATCTACTTTTAGTTGTATATATCTTATACAAATATTATCTGTATATGAGAAGCAAAACAATAGTATCCTTTTAATAAAAAACGCACACTTATCTATAGTAATCTATACCTACTATATAATATTATAAAGAGGAAAGATTTGTATTTGTGTGTGTGTGTGTATGTTTGTAATGAATAAACTCGAAAACTACTGTGCCGATTTCAAAAATTCTTTCACCATTGGAAAGCTACATTCACCCTGAGTAAGATAGGCTATATTTAATTATGAATTTCCCATAGGAACGGGAGTTACGCGGGTGAAACCGCGCGCGGGAGGTCGTATTTCGGCTACGGACTACCACTAGTAAAAGTAAAGTTTTAATATTTTGTTCATTTATTTTGTTTGTATTAAATAAACTCAGAAACTGCTAGACCGCGCACCGCAAAATAGCTAAGTTTCTTATACATATTCACATTTGAAAAGTTTTGGCAAAGTAATTCATGCCGCATCGAATTTTGTGAACGCAACCAAATAAGGCGAGTTGCACACCGTCGACCCATACAAGCGACTACTAATGTAGGTCGACGGTATTACGACAGTGTGAACGTGGGTTTATTTTTAGGATTCCGTAGTTTTCTTTTTGCTGTTAAAATTTACTAGTTAGTTAATATTAATTTTTTTCTTTACGAATCCCTTTTTTTTCTCCTCTCCTGAGCGACACTCACTGTGGCCCATTTGCCCAGTTATAGGGACGCCCGAAGTGTAGGTATAGGCGTTCTTCTCCTCATGGGTCGGCCTCGAAGTTAGCGGGGCCCATGTGCCCCACTCCCTGGGTTCGATACCCACCAGGGACAATTGAAGACGTGAGTGGATGAAGGTGATAAGTCACATAATTTAAATTTGAAGTAAATCGAAATTAAAGTTTCACTTTTATTTTTTGAGATAAGTCGCTACAAAACTAATGTTTATATTAAACTATGATGCCAAGTTGTGTAAACAACCTTAAATATTAATGGTATGAAAGTAACCAAACAAATTTATATGTTTTACTAGCTTTCCGCGCGCGGTTTCACCCGCGTAACTCCCGTTCCCGTAGAAACTTTGTAATAAAAAAATAGCTTAAAACCTTCCTCGATAAATGGGCTATCTAACATTGAAAGAATTTTTCAAAACGGACCTGTAGTTGCTGGGATTAGCGCGTTCAAGCAAACAAACTCTTCAGCTTTATCTATTATGGCAAATAAGTCATTATTAGGTACCAATTCTTTGCGTTTTTATACTCGTGATAATTTCTCAACGAAATGTCCGATTGGAATAAAACAAAAAGTATTTTACTTCTACGTAAATACCCTTGATAACATAATGCTTAATTTTGATAAGGGTTAATATAACGATATACATTTAACGTAGTTTCTTTCTTCAGACGATTTAATATTTTTTTTATGAACATAAAAACGGTTATTGTGACTAAACTATGATAGTTAGATATATTATTATGCTCTCGTGGACTTTTTTGTAGATCTTAATAAGACCTACAAACCCGTAGTACATCATTTTGTTCTATTGTCAATAGTTTTTGCAGCGCACGCATAAATAGGTTTTCGCTTTTACACCTTGGCTTAGGTTACAAAATCGCAATTTTCTTACGGATCCCTAATTTTTAGAAAATAAAATATAGCCTATAACATGATTCGATAAATGGATTATTGAATGAATTTTTGAAGAATTTTTGAAATCAGAACAGTAGTTCCTGAGATAAGCGCGTTCAAACAAACAAACAAACAAACTCTGCAGCTTTATAATATTAGTATAGATTATTTAATTTGAAAAAAAAAAATTGACATAACTCCTTTTTTCATAAACAAAAGTAAACTTTTCTGCAAGTTTAGATATTGAACATGAGGTGCTAAGATGAATGTAGTTGTCTCGTAAAGCCTTAAATGGACGGTTTATGATCTGTAGTCGTATTGTATTGACATATCACCTCCATCTATGCAAAAAAACACACAAACGCGAAAATGCGATATATCACCTTCATCCACTCACGTCTTAAATTATTTGTGTGAACCATTTAACTGTTCTGAGTCTGGTTGTGCTTTGTATTTGAGAATTGAGTGTTTGTAGAGTCCACCGGGACTCATGGTTTCATTTCCACAGTGCGGGAATCGTAAAACTGAGCCGAGGTCCAAGCCCCACAGGGGGCGTCCTCTTGCGCAGGTTGCTTAGTTTGTCGTTTTCAAACCATTTATTAAGGCGCGGTGAATAGACGACTTTTACGTATTAGTTTTGTCACTGTTGCTCCGCGTAGAAATGAAAGAGAAGCGAAGAGACGCCGCGATGGCGCAACGTTTCGTTCGAGTTATTTAATACATTAATCCTTGCAAATATCTTATTCCAATCGATAAATAAAAACAACAGTTCCCTTTATTATTATATATTACATCACTGTTATTAATATTATCAAGATTTGTTTATAAATAATACAGTTACAATTGCTACAATTTCAATTTAAATGGTTATTTTATGGTTTTTTTTTATCGAGAAAATTTACCGAAAACGTGTTTTGAACACAATGGTCCCCCCATAAATATGATCAAGATTAACATATATTTTTTTAGCTGCTCTAAAATGTAAACATTTGGCTAAAAAACTGTTTTGTGAAGCCTATTTTGACTAAGTACAGCGCCTTAAGGCTGGAGCTCTTCTCGCCTTTATGCTCGGTGAAGAAGCAAAAGCCTCGTGGCTAACAAAACACCTAGATTCATATCACAATTTGAACATGTTCAAAGTGTTCAAACTAGCGAACCCGGTATGTATGTCACAACCGTTCTATAAAAGGCGGGCCTGATTTGAATGCTCTCTACTAATGACGTGAGGCGTCACACTTTACGTAGGTTCCTTGTGTGTCAACGATATAAGCTAGATTTCTAGGTAAACTAGAAATCTAGGGCTTGGACCTAGTTCTGATGTAAATCACCTACAGGTGTATCGGATCACTAGCTACGGCCCGCGTCATTACCTGCGTTACTCTGCTCCGGTGGGTCGGAGCGTGTAGTTTTGTAGCCTATATGTTAATCCAGCGTATATTACCTATCCCGGTGCAAAATTTCAGCCAATAGGCTAGTTGACACCTATGAAATTATATTACAATGATGATTGTTTCTAAAAGTATTTGTCATATGGAACCTATACAGGGTGTCCCAAAAGATTACGTAGCTGGGAAGGGGGTGATAGGGATGGTCACAAGGGTCACCAGAAAAATATAAAAAATTCCCTCTGGGTGTTTAAAAAAATAAATGACATTTTTTAAAAGACTAAAAATTTTACACCTTGTGCTAACTGTACCTACAAATATGGCTGTATTTAAAAAAAATGCTGTTATGTAATCTTCAATAACAACAAGGTCATCAACATCAACATAAAAAATAACAAGGTGTAAAATTTTAAGTTTAAAAAAAAATGCCATTTTTTTTAAAATACCCAGAGCGGATTTTCTTTTTATTTTTCTAGTAACCATTGTGTCCACCCCTGTCACCCCCTTTCCCAGCTACTTAACCTTCTCAATATGAAAAGAAGGCAGACGGATTGGTGACCGCAGTATTATGTTGTAACACACAAGGAAACGCTGCTGCCCTTGGTCCACGCTTGTTATTGATGCACAATCGGAACCAACGGATTATTGTGCTTTCCGAGGCACGGAGGGTAGTCATACATCCAACCAGACCCGGAAAGAAATCTTGGAATCTAAAAGATTTCTTGTCGGTTTCGGAGTGCGGATCGAACCCACGACCTCCGAGATTTAAACTCAAATACCGATACGCAATTTTTTCGGATGGACTTACGTAGTTACCACGAGGCTTTTGCTACTTCACCGAGCATAAAGGCGAGCAGAGCTCCAGCCTTAATAAATGGTTTAAAAACTACAACCTGCGCAAGAGGGCGCCCCCTGTGGGGCTTGGACCTCGGCTCAGGGCGGTCGCTGGCCGATTGAGGGATCATGACTTTTAGTATTTTAGGGGAGTTTTGTGCAACTGTCGCTCTACTTTACAGTTCGCGGGCCTCTCTATAGTTAGATGCTGCAACAACCAACGGGCTTGGGTGCTGAGCGGCGGATTCAAAGAAGCGTTCCGACGCCTCTTTCATCCTCTGCTTGATGGGGGATCGAACCCACGACCTCCAAGATTTAAAGCGTTGTAAGGAAAATAGTTTTTGATAATTCTTGCAACTAAGAATATTATTACATTAAGTTAATTAATGATTCAATCACAGCTGCTATTTTTTTTATATGACGTCATCAGCGTAGGTGCAAGGTTTCGCGTGGGAACAGTAAAATTACCTCCAAAGTGAAAAACGACTTTATCCCATTGTTTTACAGTTCAAATTTGCTTGTCGAAAAGACTTGGTATATTTATTCAACAAAAGTATTAGATTATAGACTCTATTTTGTAGAATTAAGATCGATATTCAAGTGGCAGGTTTTTGAATTAAGTATCCTTTAAGCTTAATAATAGTTGGCCAAATATTAACCTTATCTCGTTAAGTTAAGGTTGAAATTTCAGTGGTTTATAAATGAATCAAGTTTCCTTTTTCGGAAAGGCAAGTAGGTGGGAAAAATACATCAGTTTCTTTGTGGTTTTGTTGTATAACTTAAAGACATTAACGCGAATTTTGTATGTATTGTGGAGGCCTTACTTATGTTATAATAGCTTATGCCGGATTGCTTATGCGTACCCGGACCCCGCCACCGGCGGATCGAAGGAGTGTCTGGGGGGTTTTAGTGGTGTAGGGTTATCTCCTCGTGGTATTAGTTTAGCATACCACGCTATGGAGAGGGCGAGTCCCACATATCCCACCGCCAGCGCGCGGATACGCTGCAGCGGCGGTGGGAATGCGTTAATGCATTAAAATTTACCCCAAGACAAAAAAATACTAGCTTATGCCCGTGAATTTGTTCGCGTAATGATTGTTATTCCTTCGGTTTTGTAACTATCCCACGGGATCTCATACATTTTCTGTGATTAAAAGTGCTTAAAATGTTGGCGGGGATGTAAGGTACCACCATGCTAAATTTCATTTATATCGGTGCAACAGTTTCGGAGATTAGCCCGTACAAACAGACAGAGAAACAAAAAATAAAATGATGTGGTTATCAGCATTATTTTTCTACTAGCTGCGTCCCGCGGTATACCCGCGTTACTCTGCTCCAGTGGGTCGGACCGTGATGTTTTGTAGCCTATATGTTAATCCAGCGTATAACCTATCCCGGTGCAAAATTTCAGCCGATTCCGTTAAGTAGTTTTGGTGTGAAAGAGTAACAAACATCCATCCATTCATCCATACTTACAAACTTTCGCGTTTATTTTTTTATCATATTATTATCATAAAGTACAATAATAATTCCAAACAATCCATTCTCTTTGCCAAAATAACTCTGTCTCATCATTATTCCGAACATTCATAAAAAGAACAGAATTCAATAATAGAAGCGCTAACATAACATTTGAAAGGCGTTTTTTGTTTCCTTTGTAACGTATTAATTTGAAATTCGAATCTCGCAAAAAAAGATGGCGGTGTCATTGAATTACATCATATTTGGTTTTAGTTAGTTATAGTATTTTTGTTTTGTCTACATTGAGATGGGTTTTAAAATAATATACATACATACATAAGCTCACGCCTGTTTCCCAGCGGGGTAGGCAGAGACAATGAACCTCCACTTGCTACGATCCCCACATATATCGTTCGCTTCATTCACTCTCATAACATTCTTCATACAAGCACGTCGGTTTAGGGTGGATCTTATTTGACCGTTTGCGAGGATGTCTCCGATTTGGTCAGAGAACGTTCGTCGAGGTCTTCGGTCTTCCCCTTAAAATAATATACCTACCTACGTATATTGAGGAACACAGTAAAACTTTATTAAAGATGGCTTCCCACTTGCGTTTTCATTAAATATAGCCTTTGTTACTTCTGGATTTTGTAGCTTTCTTATGGTGAAAGAATTTTTGGAATCGGAATTTGAAATTATTTTTTACCCGCCTGAAGGAGGGTTATGTTTTTCGAGAGTATGTATGTATCATTGTTGGGCACACTCTGCAGCCTTGACGGCTTGATGGATTGAGCTTGAGAGGTGTGAGAGTGACACAGGGTATATCAAAATGGCGGATTTTTGCCGCCAAATTAAAATGGTTGGCTCGCTCTGTAGCTTGTTGGATTTTAGCTTGAAAGATGTCGTTAGATTCATGTTTACTGTGAGTATATCAAACAGTGAATATATCAAAATAAAAACACAAAATGGCGGATTTTGGCGACAAATTAAAATGTAAGTTACACATAAACGCAGTCGAGATTTTTAGATTTTTAACTTACCGTTTTTTTTAATACATCAACATTGCACTTGTGCGAAGCCGGGGCTGCTCATCATCAGCCCGTATAACGTCCACAGCTGAACATGGGCCTCCTACCAAGGGAAATAGTCACCACGCTTGGCAGGCGGGTTGGTGACCGCAGTATTATGTTGTAACACACAAGGAAACGCTGCTGCCCGTTCCTTTATATACGATTATTATAGATGATGTTATTACATTCGGGACCAACGGCTTAACGTGCATTCCGAGGCTCGCTAGTTTGATAATATAATTACATTGCAATGGTGTCATTGTCATATAAAATTAACTATTTTTATTACAGATGCATGAATGTATGAATACATTATTAAAATTAATTTATTTGTATTATAGCATCCGTGTGTAACATGTAGAGGCGAGCTGCGAAGTTTTTTTGTCGGACTGACCTTATGTATTTAGCCACGAGGCTTTTGCTACTTACTCGGGCATAAAAGCGAGCAGAGCTCAAGCCTTAATAAATGGTATAAAAGCTACAAACTAAGCAACCTGCGCAAGAGGGCGTCCCCTGTTGGACTTCGACCTCGGGTCAAGGCGGTCGCTGGCGGGGGGATTGAGGGATGACTTTTAGTTGGGTTAGGGGAATATTGTGCAAAATTTGCTCTACTTTAAAGTTCGTCGGTTCGTCGGCCTCCCGGACTTCGGGTCGATAAAATTAAGAGTAGGTATACATAAACATGTCACACTTGATGTCTTGAATATTTGACATAAAGCATTAAAAAAATGGGTCAGTGTCTCGGTCCAATACTTATTGTGTTAAGTATTTTGATGCTCAAAACAGTATTTTGCATCCGTATTTTTGTTCAACAGTAAAAATTACAATGTAGTGAAAAACAGTATAATACTGTTTCAAACAGTATAGTGGGCAACCCTAGGCATAGGCAATTTAATAATGAGAATCCTACGGAAACCACTGACATAGCTCAACGGATTAGCAAGCTGAAGTGGCAATGGGCAGGACATATAGCTCGAAGAACTGACGGCCGATGGAGCAGAAAGGTTCTCTAATGGACACCACGAACTGGCAAGCGCAGCGTAGGACGACCGCCTGCACGATGGACCGACGACCTCATGAAGGTCGCGGGCAGTCAGTGGATGCAGGCCGCTAGCGATCGTTCCCGCTGGAAATCGATGGGGGAGGCCTATGTTCAGCAGTGGACAACAACAGGCTGATGATGATGATGATAAATATTACGCAAATGAAACCGTACGCGGCATTGTAGTATAGAAACTATATTTAAAAAATATTTAGATTGATTTTTTTTATAACACAAACTCCTAAAAAATATTGAACTGTTCTGTTATTTATTAGCGCAAAAAATGGCGTACCGTTTATCACGTCGTTGTGCGAAACAAGTTAGTAAGTGATTGGACAAAAAATGGCGGCATTCTATTTGATTAGAGCAATAACCTCGGATACTGTATTGATCCAGCTAATGATATAAACAAATTAATACACGGTATAAGTACAGAATAAGGAATAGCGTGCTATGAGAACGGTGTGGAGTGAAAGAGGACGTGATTACGAAGATAGAGAAGGGAATGTTGAGATGGTTTGGCCACGTGGAAAGAATGGATGAAGAAATATTGACAAAACAGGTATACATGGCAAGTGTGAGTGGCACAGTCGGAAAGGGAAGACCTCGACGAAAGTTCTCTGACCAAATCGGAGACATCCTCGCAAAAGGTCAAATAAGATCCACCCTAAACCGACGTGGCGTTTTTCCATTCTGTACAAGGCCAGAACGCAAGGGTGTGAAACTAATCACGTACGGATTGGAAATAACTTTTTTACTAAATTCTTCCAATATATACAAGAGCAGTACGCAAATACTCGCGTATACTTTGTAGTGATGTAAGTAAGTACAGCGCTCCAAAACGTACAGCGCCAGTACGCATGCGGACCAATAGTGTAGAAAAGAAACGTTGTAAACGTTATGTTTGTTGTCAGTGCAACCCGACTCGGATAAGTTAGGTTAGAAGACTAAGGCGGTTTAGTCTTCGTGGTTTTTTTTTTTAAACCACTTAAAAGTAGGAGCCCCGCGAGTCGGGGCGCCGTCGAGCTTAGTTAGCAGACACAGATTTTTTATTCACAATTAAACCTAAAATAAACCTCATATGGCGTCTACTAACTAAGCTCGACGGAGCCCCGCTTCGCGAATCGTAAGTAAGTTGTGTAGTATAGTCTGGAACGAAGACGCAAGCGTCCACGGTACAAACTATAAGTACACGATTAGTACGCAAAATTCGTGTATATATTGTAATCACAGACTTCAAAACAGCATTACAATATATACACGAGCAGTTTCCTATGGTTGCGTTCTGGCCTTGTATAGAATGGAAAGACGCACCGACGTGCTTGTATGAAGAATGTTATGAGAGTGAATGAAGCGTAAGATGTGTGTAGGGATCGTAGCAAGTGGAGGTCCATTGTCTCTGCAAACCCCGCTGGGAGGGGTTTTGCAAAGCCCTGAACATAACGGCATATATTTGGAAATCTTATACAAAAGGGATTTATGTTTACTTATCTCGACAAAATGTATGGAACAGCTGATTTTTTCTTCGTGATTTCAGGGTTGGTCCCTAAGTAAAAGTTGTTTATAATCATCAGTTGTTAATGTTTTTAAAATAACCCAGTATAATAAAAGGAAGGCAATTTATACAGAACCATCTTTACACTGTTGTGTATCGCGCTCGTCCAGTTCTTTTAATAGGAACAGGTATATTAGTCAACCAATAAATTATTTCCATTATGGAATTGGCCATACATTTGTGACTCCGTTATTTTTTAATGTTAAACCTGACTTGAATAGTATTAAAATAGTATGATGAATTAATTAAATAAAAAGTGACGAAGATTTTAGCAAAACTTAGTTTTATTGTTTAACAGCTGTGTCTGCGATTTCGTTAGCGTGAAATAGTAACTTGTAGTAGCAGTTTTAATAGGTTAGTTGACACTTTTTTTAAATTATTTTTATATGGTTAAGAATGGTTTTACTAGATCAAGAAAAAATTGGCTTGACATTTAGAGATGAAAACGATGTCAGCCATGTTGATCTATTATACATTATCTGTGTTCGAGATCGATGACGTCATGACTCAGAAAGTGTAATAGTAAAGTATCGCGTAACGAGATGTATGACGTCACAAAATGGCTGGTGGCATTTTCGGAAATTAAAGACAGACAAAATAAATAATTTTCATATTGAGCTTATACAAACATATTCAAGTTTTTTTTAACAGAAATGATTATATTTAGGTTCCATATTATTATGACAAATATTTTTAGAAATTAATATCATTGTAACATAATTTTATAACACAAGCTTATTGTTTTAATAAGACGCTTTTTCGCTATAAAAAACCTATGTCATTTCTCAGGTTTGTATTATTTAAATTTCATTTAAATCGGTTCTGTACTTTTGGTGTGAAAGGCCGACAGACAGACAGAGTTACTTTTGCATTTATAATATTAGAAGGGATGAGAAATATCCACACTCTATACATAGAGAGAATAAGTGACCATAAACTATAAACTATTGTGTTGTGCTTATAACAAATAATAGTGATGTGCTTGAGTGATGATATTAAGTTATTTTTTACACTTTTTTTTATATTTCTAGCCGATTTTCCTGTCTACTAGTATTCTTGTTAACCCCTCGTGCTAAGCTAGAATGTATTACGAGTGTAGCCCAATGTCTAGAGCGTCAGACTTGCGATCATGTGGTCGTCCGATCGATCTCCATCTTGCTAAGCTAAAATGCGTAACACAAGCATTTTAGCTTAGCAAGAGGAGTTAACAGGAATACTAGTAGTGTGCAAATCTCTGCCAAAATTCAATTTTCTTAACAATCCGCCCACTTGTTTTACGTGACTTTTTCTAACGCCCACGTACACGTTTTTAGCACACAGTCCACCTTGTATGGATATACCAATTTATTTTTTAATTTAGCATCTTATTTTTTTATTAATTGGTAAGTTGATTGACTCCAAGTACTTTGACATTAGCGGTCGGACATCCTACACTGTAATGTCAATTAGTCATCAGTGAAAAAACTACGATATCAGCTCATTTACGTACACTGCTGAACATGACCTCCTCTTAACAGATCTTGGAAAGCCAGGGTTGTTGAGGAAGGGGGCTGGATTGCTTATTCGTACTCGGCCCCCAAAGGAGTGTCCGGGGGGAGGGGGGGGGGGTTAGTGGTGTAGGGTCCTCTATGAGTTTAGCATACCACGCTATGGAGAGGGCGAGTCCCACACATCCCGCCGCCAGCGCGCGAATACGCTGCAGCGGCGGTGGGAATGCGTACCTAAATGCATTAACCCCGAGATAAAAAAATAAAAAAGCGGTTGAGGAATATTGCCCTAATCACAACGCTTGGCCTGTGATTCCCAATCTGCCCAGACTGGGAATGGCAATAAGATGGTAAAAAAATAAGTTTTTTTTTTTTTGATTTTATACAAAGATTTTTTGTCCGCCTCCATCGAACCCACATTCTCCGAAACTTAAAGCGAGACTTAAATCACTACGCCACGGAGGTAATACCACTCAAAATCACATAAAATGAAATCATTCGAAACGTAAAGAAAAAAAACCGAGAATCGAACCTCACGACTGCCCAATAAAGGCAACACAACACAATTAAATGATTACAATGACTATTAACCACTGAGTCATATAACGGTAGGTGCCGGGTCGAGGTTGGTTCGGTCATTAAGAATACTATATACGGTGATGGGAAGTAAGGTGGCGAGTTTTTGTTTAGTATTTTTTATTCTGTTAATTGATTTTTATTTGTTTTTAAAACTTTTCATCATCAGCCCGTATAACGTCCACTGCTGAACATGGGCCTCCTCCCGAGGGAGGGTATTTGCCATAGTCACCACGCTGGGCAGACGTGTTGGTGACCGCAGTATTATGTTGTAATACACAGGGAAACGCTGCTGCCCGTTCCCTGGTAAACGCTTGTTATAGATGATGTTATAACAATCGGAACGGCTTAACGTGCTTTCCGAGGCACGGAGGGTAGTCCCTCAACCAACCGGAACCGGAAAGAAATCTTAGAATTTACACAAAAATTCTCCGAGATTTAAAGCGAGCCAAATACCGCTACGCTATATATAGTGAACTGATCCCCAAAAAAAATAACAAGTCAATTTCTATAACTGAACGGCGTTTAATCGTCTAATGATAGTTGGAAAAAAATATAAAAACGGTTAAGTGTGAGTCAGAACCGTGTACGACGGGTTCCGTACCTTACAGTATAATTAACAGGACACTTTTGGAATAGTCTATGCAAATAAATTAAATTGATGTGTATGTTTGTAAATATGAATGTATATAGCGTAATGACAAAAACACTATTAAAAAATGTTTGTCAGTCCGTGTGTCTGTTTGTTCCGGCTAATCTCAGTAATGGCTGAAACAATTTTGATGGAACTTTCACTGTTAGATATCTGTTTTTACAAGGTATAATATAGGTCACTTTTATAGTGTCTGTCTTTCCGTGTATTCCGCCGAATCCTCATAAAAGTAGTACCGAATTTTATTGTTAGTTAAATATTTCAAAATTTTTTATTTATTGTGGACGATATCGCATTCAGCAGCTAGTCTTTGTTAAACTATACTAATATTATAAAGAGGAAAGATTTGTATTTTTGTGTGTATGTTTGTAATGAATAAACTCAAAAACTACTGTGCCGATTACAAAAATTCTTTTACCATTAGAAAGCTACATTCATCCTGAATGACATAGGCTATATTTTATTATAAAGTTCCCACGGGAACGGGAGCTACGCGGGTGAAACCGCGCGCGGGAAGGGCTTTTGCTACTTCACCGGCCATAAAGGCGAGCAGAGCTCCAGCTTAGATAAATGGTTTAAACACTACAAACTAAGCAACCTGCGCTAGAGGGCGTCCCCTGTGGGACTTGGACCTCGGCTCAGGGCGGTCGCTGACGGGGAGATTGAGGGATTATGGCTTTTTAGTTTCTTTAGGGGAGTTTTGTGCAACTGTCGCTCTACTTTACAGTCCGCGGGCCTCTCGGACTTCGGGTTTACGAGGGCTTCGGAAGGTTCTTAGCAAACTAAGGGCCTTTTAGTAACGAACCCTAATAACAATACTAAAATACAGCACAATCATCCATGCTGACGAGCATTATTTGGTAACGGTAATATTTCTACGGACACCGGTCATTAATTATAATTATTGTTATGATTAATATTCGGATATAACATTATTAACGTCCAATTAATAGTTTATAGGGTTCCGTACCCAATGCTAAACCCAGGACCTGGTCCCCGGAAAGCAGAAACTAAGTAAATAGTATAGTTAGACTGTGCGTCTGTCTGTCACCAGGCTGTATCTCATGAACCGTTATAGCCTAGACAGCTGAAATTTTCAAAAATGATGTATTTCTGTTGCAACAAATATATTATACTTTCTGTCTTTAAATTCTCAAAACAAACGTGATTTTTTGCCGTACTTAGGGTTCCGCACCCGAAGGGTAAAAACGGGACCTTATTACTAAGATTTCGCTGTCTGTCTATTTGTCTGTCTGCCTGTGTCACCAGGCTGTATCTCAAGAACCGTGATAGCTAAACTATTTTTTTACTTTTGCTCTTTTTTGCTCGATTTCAATAACGGCCATAGGTAGACGCTTGAAAATGGTACAGAACCCTTCGTGCGCGAGTCCGACTCGCACTTGACCAGTTTTTTGTCTATTTTTCGTTCCATAAACAAAAAATGTCGACGATTCAGCGCGTTAAAATTTCATGGGTCGTCACTTCTAGGTACGATTTCACTTAGGAGTGACATCACAAGGCCTCCTCTCCTGAACTCAGTAGCTCCGTAGGTATATTTGGCAATATTTATCGATTTGATAAATTAAAAAATACATTTTTTTTAAGCGTTCGCTATTTGTACACATCATTAAAAAGTATACGCGGGTCTCAATATATAGATAGACTGACCATGACTGGTGTTACACCAGTAGTGGTCAGTCTATCCGTGACCGCGACTGGTAAACAGTGATGTACAAGTACAAGTCTCGAGGCATCCGAGTCCCTTTGCCTAGAGCTCGGTGTCGTTTACAGGGCTCGCCTCGTATATATGGCGCCCGACGACTCGGGAGTCTTTTTCAGAGCTCGAGCTTTTTTGAAGTCTTGAGTCCTTTTTGAAGGCTCGAACCCTTTTCGAAGGCTCGAGCTCTTTTGAAGGTTCGAGTTCTTTTGAAGACTCGAGCCCTTTTTGAAGGCACGAGCCCTTTTGAGCGCTCGATCGATCTCGAAGCATTTCTCTTTAGCGCACTAGTCTTTTTCTGCCCTCTAGTTTTAATGGATGCTGATGAATGAAAAAGCCACAATAGATTAAGCGTTTACGGTGCACTTTATTCTAATTTTGAAGACTCGAGTTCTTTTGAAGGCTCGAGCTTTTTTGAAGGCTCAAATTCCTTTGAAGGCTCGAACTCATTTGAAGCCTCGAGGCTTGGCTCAAGAAAAGCCGGCTCAGTTAGGCTCGGGACTCCGAGCTTACCGAGCTCACTGAGTCTTGCCATTCCGCCTCGAGGCTTCAGAAATAACACTCGACGGCTCAAGGCTTGTACATCACTACTGGTAAACCGATGTCGAAACGTCGTATTGTTAAATTGGTAATGATTTGCCTTAAAATCGCACCGCGATTGGAACCGCGTATACTTTTTAATTATAAAAAATACATGTCCATAATTTTTTGGTAATCTGACGGACCCTATAGCATATTTATTCGTCATCCCTAATGCTAAACCATAGTTATGTTCTATACAATAAATTATTCGATTTAATAATTATCGTTAATCGATTGCTTTAACGATTCCAATAAATCGATCGACTGTATTTTACGCGCAAATCGTTAGTTTTAACGATTTATCTAAATCTTAACGTTAACAACTGAAGTAAATCTTAAGATTCAATGTGTTTTAGACATATATAATATAATAAAATTATGTGTAAACAGGAATGCCAATTAATGGATATTTTTTTAATGAAAGTATGTCCCTTGCTTACCGTACGCTTTAAATCTCGGAGGCCGTGGGTTCGATGTTCGATCCCCACTCCGGACAGAAAATCTTTGTGTAAATTTCTTTCCGGGTCTGGTTGGTTGAGGGACTACCCTCCGTGCCTCGGAAAGCTCGTTAAGCCGTTGGTCCCATTGTTATAACATATCTATAGGTAATGATCGTATATCAAGGAACGGGCAGCAGCGTTTGTCTGGTGTGATACAACATAATATTGCGGTTCCAACCCGCCTGCCAAGTGAGGTGACTATGGCAACTACCCTCTCTCGGGAGGAGGCCCATGTTCAGCAGTGGACGTTATACGTTATGATGATGTATGTCCCGTGGTATTATCTATTCTCTTATTATACTACTCTTTTTTTCGTACGGACATACATCCTTATCCTTACTATCCTTACTAATCCTTACTAATCCTTACTAATCCTTACTAATCCTTACTAATATTATAAATGTGAAAGTAACTCTGTCTGTCTGTCTGTCTGTTACGCAATCACGCCTTAACTACTGAAGCGATTTAAATGAAATTTGGTACAGATATAGTCTAGAGCCTGAGAAAGAACATAGGCTATATTTTATTATGAATTTCCCACGGGAACGGGAGTTACGCGGGTGAAACCGCGCGCGAAAGAATCCCTCCCACACTCCCTCCATTGTAACTCCTGTAAGCTAGGCTCAACAGCGGCACACATGGAGGAGGCTTTAAGCTGTTAGGCTCAGCCTGGTCCCGGGACACCTGAATGTCTTGGATCCCGGAATTAATCAGAAAGTCTATAGGAAGAGTTGGAAAGTAAATTTCACTTTCTTCCAGCGCAAAGCGGGAGACATAAATGATCGAATGAGATAATTAACCTCAGGAAGAGACACTTTGTTTTTCAATATAAAGATTACTTGCAGAGTTTTGCAGTCTACTAGTATTCTTGTTAACCCCTCGTGCTAAGCTAAAATGCTTGTGTTACGAGTGGGTTCACGTCGGTAGTGCAATGGGTGAATCACAAGTCCGACGCCCCATAGCCATTGTGCTTCGGCCGCTTAAATTAACAAATGGATAAGCCAATTGTCGCTCAGCAAGCTATGGAAAGAGCTATGTTCCGAATTACCTGCTGATCGAATAAGAAATGAAGAAATCCGTAGGAGACCGAAGGTCGGTGACATAGCTCAACTATTTAGCAAGCTGAGATGGCAATGGGCAGGCAAAGCTGATGAGTTTGTTTGTTTGCGCTAATCTCAGGAACGCTACTACTGGTCCGATTCGAAGAATTCGTTCAGTGTTAGATAGTCCATTTATTGACGAAGGCCATAGGAGTTACGCGAGTGAAACCGCGCACGGAAAGCTAGTGTTGTATAAGCATAATGGTACGGAACCCATGTTTTTACTCAACGCGGTAATAGAACCTACGATCGCTGTTGTCTCAGTAGATATAATTTACAAAGGAATAACTACATATCATTATTAAGTACTGAGTATTCAATGCGCGTGCGCAATGCTAATTTCTCTGTATTGTAGACTTGTACATGAGTTGATTGCGATCGGTTATTTTACGAGGCAGATAGTTTTATTAGACAGCGGCAAAGCAAGGCAAGCTAGAAGGAAAAGTTATGATTTGAGCAAACGCTTTTTATGACGTCCACTGCTGAACATGGGCCTCCTCCCGAGGGAGGGTATTTGCCATAGTCTCCACGCTTGGCAGCCGGTTGGTGACCGCAGTATTATGTTGTGCCACACAAGGAAACGCTGCTGCCCGTTCCTTGATATACGATTATTATAGATGGTGTTATAATCGGGATCAACGGCTTAACGTGCTTTCTGAGGCACGGAGGGTAGTCCTTTAACCAACCAGACCCGGAAAGAAATCTTACAATTTACGCATAGACTTCCTGTCCGGAGTGGGGATCGAACTCACGACCTCCGAGATTTAAAGCGAGCCAAATACCGCTACGCTACGGAGGTTGTGTACGGACGGTACGGAGGTTTTCTTACCTACGCCGGACAAGAAATCTTTGTGTGTATTCTAGGATACTTACTTCAGCAGTGGACGTAAGCGGTCTCACCCTTAACGTCCACTGCTGAACATAGGTCTCCTCTTTAATAGACCTTGTCAAGCCAGGAAATAGAAGAGAATGACATATTGCGCCGACCCCAATGGGAGCAGGGCATGAAGATGATGATCATCTAGTCAAATCAGCTATTCAATGGAACTGGCCCGTTAATCAAACGCGGACATTTTATTGAATGCCTAGGCCAATCGTTGTTTGAACTAACATCACTTAAAACGTTGGCTTATAGTCAGCTAGCCCTTTGAGTTTGGCTGACGTAAAATCAGGCAGATTATTTAAATTTATTCCACCGTAGCCGAATGCAGGTTCGAGTCCTGCCGGTGGTCTAAATTTATTAATTTCAATTTTGAAATTTGCTAAACGAAGTAAGTAATTTATTAAACTTTTCCGTAAAGTATTAAAAAAATTGTTCATATTTAGTTTTTTTTTCAATAACCCAAAATCCACTATTTGACTGAAATGGCTAAAAGACAACTGTCTTTTAGCCATTTCATTGAATGGCCGATCCTCAAATAGTCCTCATTGACTCTTAAAGTGAACAGCTTTTTCAACATTTTTAAAAACTCCGTTAAAAGCAAATCAGAACAGCATCACTAACATAAAGCCATCAATTTCACACTTCGTTAACGTTAAAATATTAATGTTTTCACACAAAATGTATGTAAATCGTACGTTACGGCGCTTGGGTGTACGCTTCTGAGTAATAAAATGACATGGTCCAATCTTTTTCGTATCATTCAAGTCCATTTATTGACACACTGCCCGAATAATACGACCTAGTTTTTCTACGTCAGCAATAATCAGACCTTTTGAATTGGCCCACTTAGGATTATAATAATTATACGTGTCTTTTGTTTATTGAATATTTTAAGCTTTTATGTAGAATTTAAGTTTTCCTTTTTCATCACCCCGTATTTATTTTTTAATTATTTGGCTTCAGTTTCTTGTAAACACCCAGGAGATCCCGCGGTGCCATATTGGCCGCGGGTGCCGTCGCGTCGGGGGGCCGGATTGCTCACGCGTACCTGGCCCTCGCCAACGGCGAATCGAAGGAGTGTCCGGAGAGTTTAAGTGGTGTAGGGTCCTCTCCTCGTGGTATGAGTTTAGCTCTCTATGGAGAGGGCGAGTCCCACATATCCCACCGCCAGCACGCGATTACGTTGCAGTGGCGTTCGGAATGCGTAAAAGCCACGGAAAAAAAAGACAAAGCAGACCCGGAACGATATCTTATAATCTACACAAAGATTTTCTTGTCCGGCGTGGGGATAGAACTCACGACCTCCGAGATTTAAAGCTAGCCCAATACCGCTACGCCACGTAGGTGGTCTGCTTAAAATTATCATGTTGTACAAAATTGGTACTTTAACTTAAGAATTTACAGTTATAAATTGTTTTAGTACTAATATTACAGTTCTAAGTCGTATAACATCAAATTACCGTAACGGGTCAATGAGTAAAGACAATAAAATTTCATGGTTTCAATTTTCTAACGAGAGCATTCTCTTACAACAACCTACTTGTTATGATTGAAAGAGGCATACGAACATACACATAATATCTATCATCATTATCATCAGCCTGTATAATGTTCACTGCTGAACATGGGCCTCCTCCCGAGGGAGGGTCTTTGCCATAGTCACCACGCTTGGCAGGCGGGTTGATGACCGCAGTATTATGTTGTATCACACAAGGAAACACTGCTGCCCATTCCTTGATATACGATTATTATAGATGATGTTATAATAATCGGGACCAACGGCTTAACGTGATTTCCGAGGCACAGAGTAGTCCCTCAACCAACCAGACCCAGGAAATAAATCTTAGAATTAACAAAGATTTCTTGTCCGGCTTGGAGATCGAACCCATGACCTCCGAGATTTAAAGCGAGCCAAATACCGCTACGCTACGGAGGTTGTCGAATATATTTAGTTAGTTGGTTATACGTATATACATATAGGTATGTAGATATATATTAATACTAATATCATAAAGTTTGTGAGGTTGTAGTGGTTAAATTCTGTCCCAGAAAGCCAAGGGTTCCTGGGCCCCTCCACGGAGGAGTACCCGGCGGGTTTTAGTGCTTAAGGTCTTCTCCTTGTGGTATGATCAGCAAAACACCGCTATGGAGGAGACGAGTGCCACATACCCCTTCGCCGGCGCTCGAACGAGGATGCATTAAGGCTTTTACCCCCCGACGAAAAAAGTACTTTTTTAATTGTTAATTACATATAGGCTTACGTTTGACCATAATCTCTCTTGATGGAAGGCGAAGATAAGGCCTACAAGTTGATACACGCTTGCCAAGAAAGTGCCTGTTCACTTTGTCTATATTATAGCATTCCGAAAAAACTGACCCCGGCAGAGAATTCCACTCCTTAGCCGTCCGCATTATGAAAAACAGAGAAAATCGCTTCGTGCGTATTGAAGGTATGTTTACAACAAAAGAGTGAAACCGCTCTCCGCGCCTAGCCGTCCGGTGAAGGGGGTATCAGGTTATGCAGAACCTCCGCACACTCCCCGAAATGTGACCTATAGGCAGGCTACCCGTCTACGGTGTTCGAGGCTCTAAAGACTTGCGTCCACAAGTGAGTTATTGCCTATGACTCTCTTCTCTCGGCGCTCCAATGAGTCCAGAGCATCCAGCTGATATCTAGCAGACCCATCCCAAAGATGAGTACATCAGCATTGCACCCGTGCACCCATTCCGAATAAATAGCGCATGACTAGTGACTACCCGGTGTCTTTGCGTACTAACTGTTCACTAATTTTCCGCTCTATTCAATAATACTACTCTATATGTCATATATACCACTATGCATATCTAGGTTTAGAAGTTGGAGTTTTGAACACAAGAAACAGGTTCAAACTTGTATCACGTAACTCCCCCCTCTAAATTTCCCCCCTAATTCCCGTACCCGTAGGAACTTTAAATTAAATATAGTCTTTAGCCTTTCTCGGAAAATGATAGATACTGCTGCCCATACATCAGCTGTATGGGCAGCAGTATCTATCTGACATCCTCCGTAGCGTTGCAGTATTTGGCTCGCTTTAAATCTTGGAGGTAGTGGGTTCGATCCCCACGCCGGACAGGAAATCTTTGTGTAAATTCTAAGATTTCTTTCTGGGTCTGGTTGGTTAAGGGAATACCCTCCTCGGAAAGCACGTTAAGCCGTTGGTCCCGATTGTTATAACATCATCTACAATAATCGTATATCAAGGAACGGGCAGCAGCGTTTCCCTGTGTATTACAACATCATACTGCGGTCACCAATCCGCCTGCCAAGCGTGGTGCCTATGGCAAAACTCTCCCTCGGGAGCCCATGTTCAGTAGTGGACATTGTACGTGCTGATGATGATAACTCATATAGTATAACCGGATATCTTAGATAAATATAATTGTAGTAAGATTAAATTCAATGTAAAATCACAAGCATTTTTAATTTAAAAATTAATTGAATTATACATTGTTTGAGTACATAATTATGTTATTTAATTACCTTTGCCGTAAGCCGTGTGTACGAAGAATAAACACAGGAACAAATTAATGATCGCCATCTTGAATTTTAAGTCAAGGTTTTTTGTTGACACTAGACACTCAACACTGTACCTGGAAAATAAAAATAAAATACAATAAAATATCTATACTAATATACAAAGCTAATGAATTTGTTTGAACGCGCTATTCTCAGAAACTATTGGTCCGATTTTAAAAGTGTTTTCAGTGATTTTTTATTCCAATATTTTTTTGTAATCTAACTGACGGACTAAATAGTTTTTTTTATTCTTCATGCCTATTTTCAAACTACAAACTATTAATATTTTTAAAACTACAAACTAAGCAACCTGCGCAAGAGTGCCTCTTTAGGGCTTGGATGTTATAATAATAATCATTTATTTGCAGGAATATACAAGTTTTAAAATACATTTGCAGGTGGTTTAGCATACAAAGTGACATATATTCCGCCTGCTAGACAAGGCATGCAAATTTAGGTAGACTAGAAGTAAAATATTAAGTTATATAGTCCATTCCCCAACAGAAATACTCTTTGAGTGTGTAAAATGCTTTTTCCAATAGCCATTTCTTTAATTGTTTTTATAACAGCATTTAAAAAAAATCTTCCTGATTGTAATAACGTGTTAAATTTACAACTTCCATTTAAAAAATATTTAATTTAATCCTGTTTAAAACTAAGTTCATTCGTTCCAGGCCGCTTACACTGAACAATGGTTTCATCTATGTTATAAATTATCCGACCTAATGATTATTTTAATTATCAATCAGAGCTACAAGGGAATCGAACCTGCTACGGTCTGGTGGGGGCCAACGATGCGTTTGAAATCTGTTTTACGGTATTAACTGTATATATTTAAATGCACTTACTACGAGTAGTAACAAGTTATAGATGTATGCTTTTTAATCTGTACGAATATTATAAAGGGGTAAGATTTGATTTGATGCTGCGGTCAACCCGCCTGCCAAGCGTGGTGACTATGGCAAACACCCTACCCCGGGGCGTCTTTCCATTCTATACAAGGCCAGAACGCAACCATAGGAAACTGCTCGTGTATATATTGTAATGCTGTTTTGAAGTCTGTGATTACAATATATACACGAATTTTGCGTACTAATCGTGTATAGTTTGTACCGTGGATGCTTGCGTCTTCGTTCCAGACTATACTACACAACTTACTTACGATTCGCGAAGCGGGGCTCCGTCGAGCTTAGTTAGTAGACGCCATATGAGGTTTATTTTAGGTTTAATTGTGAATAAAAAATCGGTGTCTGCTAACTAAGCTCGACGAAGCTCCTACATCTGAGTGGTTTAAAAAAAAGTTGTTGCACTGGCAACAAACACAACGTTTCTTTTCTACACTATTGGTTCGCATGCGTACTGGCGCTGTACGTTTTGGAGCGCTGTACTTACTTACATCACTACAAAGTATACGCGAGTATTTGCGTACTGCTCTTGTATATATTGGACGAATTTAGTAAAAAAGTTATTTCCAATCTGTACGTGATTAGTTTCACACCCTTGCGTTCTGGCCTTGTATAGAATGGAAAAACGCTATCCCGGGAGGAGGCCCATGTTCAGCAGATGACATTATACTGGCTGATGCAACTCTTTTATGAAATGAAATGAAATTTATTTATTTGCTAGAATATAGGTACTTAATAAAATGGTAAAACAATTTTTGGATTTAAAATTATTAAAAAAAATATTAGACAACTCGAAAGCGTGATAAACAGTAGTAACACTAGACGGACCTTGTAGGTACTACTCGAATCGCACGCGCTGCTGACAAAGTAAAGAACGATCCATAAACGTTTAAAGCAAAATAAGAGCTCAACGCTTTCGAGGTGTCTAATATTTTTTTTATAATTTCAAAACCAAAATATGTCTAAAAAAAAAAAAAATATGTTTCGATAGTACTACCGACGGCAAGTTGTTCTGCTTCGGGAAAACAACCATTAAAATTTCACGGTGTATAAAGAAAGAAAGAAAAAATATTTATTTATAATGCACTGATTGTCGATAAAAAAAACAATTAATTAGTCGATAGAATCTATTTTGAGCATAAATATTATGTACCTCCGTAGCGTAGCGGTATTTGGCTCGCTTTAAGTCGCAGAGGTCGTGGGTTCGATCCCCACACCGGACAAGAAATCTGTGTACATTCTAAGATTTCTATCCGGGTCTGGTTGCTTGAGGGACTACCCTCCGTTACTCGGAAAGCGCGTTAAGCCGCTGGTCCCGATTGGTATAACATCAGCTATAACAAGCGTATATCAGGGAGCGGGCAGCAGCGTTTCCCTGCGTGTTACAACATAATAATGCGGCCACCAATCCGCCTGCCAAGCGTGGTGACTATGGCAAATACCCTCCTTCGGGAGGAGGCCTATGTTCAGTAGTGGACGTTATACGGGCAATGATGATGTTGAAATAGTTACCAATTAACTATCTTTCGAATTAAGTCGAAAGTTCTGTGGTAACAAACATGAAAAAATCAACAATCGAATTGAGAACCTCCTTCTGTTGAAGTCAGTTAATAAAAAAACTGGCAACACCATAAATATTTACGATGAAAATAAAATGGACACCATACTCGGGCGCTATTTATAAAGCATCGTAACGGTATATTATTAAGTTTTTGTTGTTTTTCTGTGTGTTTGTACGTCTGGAATGTAAGTATTACTTGTTACAATGTGAATATAGGTTTATATTTTTATACTAGCTGCTGAACGCGACTTCGTCCGCGCAAAATAAGGATTAAACTCAAACTCAAACTCTATTTTAATGCATTCCACGTGTAAGTATTACATTAGGTATTACAGATAATGTCATATTAATGTTAGAATTAGCCATCTAAAAAATTAACTCGTGTCGAATGCGTTACAAACGTTTTGGAGATAAGGCGGAATACCCGATCAATAAACAGACAGTAAAAATAGAAAAGTGGCCTGTTATGTGCCTATAATCTTTACTTTACCTTTATAATATTATAAAGTGGAAAAGTTTGTATTTTTGTTTCGAATAAACTCAAAAACTATTGAACGGATATCGATAATTCGCTAGTCATTATAAAATTAGCTGTCCACCAGTCAATATGGGTCCCGCTGTTATATCCGATGCTCTCGTAGACCCGAAGGTAGAGCGACAATTGCACAAAACCTCCTAAATACTAAAATTCATAATCCCTCAGTCTCATTGCCAGCGACCGCCCTGAGGCGAGGTCCAAGCCCCACAGGAGGCGCCCTCTTGCGCAGGTTGCTTAGTTTGTAGTTTTAAACCATTTATTAAGGCTGGAGCTCCGTTCGCCTCTATGCCCGATGAAGTAGCAAAAGCCTCTTGGATTAACAACGGAAGTCCATCCAAAACAAATAAGAATACTATCTTCAGTATGACAACCTCCGTAGCGTAGCGGTATTTGGCTTGCCTTGAATCTCGGAGGTCGTAGGTTCGATCCCCACACCGGACATGAAATCTTTGTGTAATTTCTAAGATTTCTTTCCGGGTCTGGTTGGTTGAGGGACTACCCTCCGTGCCTCGGCATAATCTATGATAATCGTATATCAAGGAACGGGCAGCAGCGTTTCCTTCTGTGGTACAACATAATACTGCGGTCACCAACCCGCCTGCCAAGCGTGGTGACTATGGCAAATACAGTGGACGTTATACGGGCTGATGATGATGATGCTGATCTTCAGTATTCAATGTTAATACAACCTTGGACGTAGATACCTAATTTGTAGAGACGTATAAAAATTACTTTATTATTATGTTACATCTCATCTTACATTGTGATTAAGTATCGGAGGTCAAGGTTTGATTCCTATGCTAAGAAATTATGCCCGGTGAAGTAAGTCCATCCGAAAAAAAAATCAGACACGAATATAATCAAATAAGTTAATCAATCTTTTAGAAACGAATGTTATACTTAACCAGAGATTTGATAGCTGATACTTAATCTTAATGTTGATTATCCGTTAAGAAACAGTGTCATCAATCACATTAATCCATGTACACCTCATATAATATACGCATTTATGATTTCAGTTGAACTATTTATTATTATAACCATAAAATTTAATAACTCCGTTTTATTGCAATACTTAATGAAAATCACTATAATCTATGGGTAATTTGACATTGGTTTTATAGCTCTTTTGAGTTGAATACTGTAGCTTAACCAGGAGTTAGTCTCATGTCGTTGGTTAGTGGTGACGGCTAATTACTTCAAAATAAGAGCGTTATTATGTTAATCAATACTAATACTAAATATGAAAGATTAGTCGTTTGTTTGTATGCAATAAATAAACTCCGAAATATATTTTGAAATCAGTCCAGTAGTAACTGGACCTATTTTAAAAATGATTTCACTTTTAGAAAGCTACGTTGTCCCAGAGTTATATGGGCTATATTTTATTCATCAGTCCATATAACGTCTAAATAACATGGGCCTCCTCCCAAGGGAGGGTATTTTCCATAGTTACCATGCTTGGCAGGCGGGTTGGTGACCGCAGTATTACCTTGTACCACACAAGGAAACGCTGCTGCCCGTTCCTTGCTATGCGATTATTATAGATGATTTTATAATAATCGGGACCAACGACTTAACGTGCTTTCCGAGGCACGGAGGGTAGTCCCTTAACCAACCAGACCCGGAAAGAAACCTTAGAATTTACACAAAGATTTCCTGTCCGGCGTAGGGATCGAACCCACGACCTCCAAGATATAAAGCGAGCCAAATACCGCTACGCTACGGAGGTTGTCCTACGCTACGAAGGTGGTATAATTATATAATTTCGAAAATATATTTGAAAGACAAGGTTATGAACTTCTGAAGACCGAGTTTATTGGCAGTATTTTTCAGTAGTCGCACCTCATGCGCTGACACACATCGACACCATAATTATGTTTAAAGGTGGTGACGAGGGCAGGGCTCTCCTCACTAAAACCATAGCCTTTTTATTCGGCCGGACATATTTAGCCATGAGGCTTGACTCAGACTTGACACTTGAGGGGACCAGCTCGGAGAACATCGGCGCGCATTTTTCTTTTCACACAGACCGGATCGTATACGCTTGGAGTTGGTCGGAGCGGAGCTGCGTGAACGAGAAAAAGTACGCAATCGTAGCCGGTCAGCTCCTTTTTTTTTTTTTTTTTTTTTTTTTTTTTTTTTTTTTTTCGGACGGACATATGTAGTTAGCCCTGAGGCTTTTGCTACTTCACCGGGCACAAAGGCGAGCAGAGCTCCAGCCTAGATAAATGGTTTAAACACTACAAACTAAGCAACCTGCGCAAGAGGGCGTCCCCTGTGGGACTTGGACCTCGGCTCAGGGCGGTCGCTGACGGGGAGATTGAGGGATTATGGCTTTTAGTTTAGGGGAGTTTTGTGCAACTGTCGCTCTACTTTACAGTTCGCGGGCCTCTCGGACTTCGGGTCTACGAGGGCATCGGAAGGTTCTTAGCAAACTAAGGGTCGGGAGGGCGAGGGGGGACGCGTCGCGTTCGCGGGCGCACTCTTCTCCGGCGGGTCGGATAGAGTGGTCTCTGTGTAGTGGTGCTAGTTTCTTGCAGTCTCTGTACTGCTAGTTGGTAAGTTGTGATTTCGTCGTCCGGGTCGTCAAGGACGCCCCGAGGCCGACGGTGTTTACGACGCTTTGTGGGCAAAGGCCTATAGTCAGATGCTGCAACAACCAACGGGTTTGGGTGCTGAGCCGCGGATTCAAAGAAGCGCTCCGACGCCTCTTTCATCCACTGCTTGATGGAGGGCAGTTGGAAATCAGAATGCAAGTTGCGATTTCGAATGAACCACGGTGCCCCGGTGGCACGTCGAGTGAATCTACTTTGAACAGTTTGTAAGCGGTACAAACTGCTAGACGCTGTATGAGCAAATACGGTGCTCGCGTACGTCATAATCGGCCTTATACACGTGGTATAAATCCTAACCTTGTTATCAAGTGATAGTTTACTGCGTGAATTTAAAAGACAGTGTAGTCGACTAAGCGTAAGTAAAGCCCGTGCACGAACGGTTTCTACATGCGCTCTGAAGTTTAGCTTTCGGTCAAGGATTACGCCTAAATATTTGGCTTGCCGTTCCCAAGGGATTGGTTCGCCGAACATTTTGACCGGTGGAATGACCGGTGGACTGTTGAATCGCGAGAAGAGTACAGCGGCACTCTTTGTCGGATTGACCGGTCAGCTCCTCTTATTATTTCACACTAAGCGCGTTCAAGCATTCTTAATGACAAAAGCATTCAATTTTCAATTCATTCATGCAAAAATAAACCTTACTACAAATACTAAAAACTCTGTTTTCAACGTGATAAGAATCTGCTCTCCTCTTCGAGCCGGTATGTGTGAACGGACCCTTAGACGACCGATTCTTATTAATAGTTTAAAAACTACAAAATAAGCAACCTGAGCAAGAGGGCGCCCTCTGTGGACGCTAACGGAGTATAAAGGAATTATCACTTTTAATTTTTAGGGGAGTTTCGAGCCCGTGACAGACTGTTCCCGACTCATGGTTGGTATACAGGATTACTTTAAATCGCAAATACTTTTTATTCCCAATATAATTGATTGGATAGACGATAACATTTCTGAAGCTCAGAAGCATACGGTCGGATGTGCCATTATACGTCAGAAACATTCAGGGCCGGATTAAGAAGTCCGGAGGCCCCGGGGCAACAAAGGAGAAGAGGCCCCCTGGCCACAAATAAGTCTCCCCCTAAATGTGTGGAAAATTTGAAGCCTACTACCTACTAGTACTAACCTACTTTTCAGGACGATTAGAAGTTTGATATTTTACTAATTGTCTTATTTAAGTGAACAAGTTTAAATGAATAACGATTACTACAATATTAAAGAACTATTATATAAAGATAATACATAGTACTGTATGTAAAGGTACAACACCGAAAATAATAATAAAACAAAATTTGTAGAGTTTACTCGTCAGAATTTGATAGATTTAAAATCTCTATTGTGGGGGCCCCTCTATTGTGGAGGCCCCGGGGCAGTTGTCCTGGATGCCCTCCCTTAAATCCGGCCTTGGAAACATTCGTCGTATGTGCCTTTATCGTAAACTGGCACTTACGACCAAATGCTTTTGAAGTGTAATAGACATCTGTCCGTATTTTAAATATTATAAGAATAGTGATGCTGTAATCATCATTATCATCAGCCCGTACAACGTCCACTGTTGAACATGGGCCTCCTCCCGAGGGAGGGTATTTGCCATAATCACCACGCTTGGCAGGCGTTGTGTTGGTACTAAAAGTCATAACCCATAAATCTCATCGCCAGCGACCGCCCTGAGCCGAGGTCCAAGCCCCACAGAGAGCGCCCTCTTGCGCAGGTTGCTTAGTTTGTAGTTTTTAAACCATTTATTAAGGCTGGAGCCCTGCTCGCCTTTATGCCCGGTGAAGTAGCAAAAGCCTCATGGCTACATAAGTAACATAAACAGAAAAAAAAAAAACGTCTTTGTGTTGGTGGCCGCAGTATTGTGTTGTACCACACAAGGAAACGTTGCTGCCCGTTCCTTGATAGACAATTATTATAGATGATATTATAAAAATCGGAAACAACGGCTTAACGTGCTTTCCGAGGCAAGGAGGGTAGTCCCTCAACCAACCAGACCCGGTAAGAAATCTTAGAATTGACACAAAGATATCTTGTCCGGAGTGGGGATCGAACCCACGACCTCCGAGATACGCTACGGAGGTTCGGGTCTGGTTGGTTGAGGGACTACCCTCCGTGCCTCTTTTTTTATTTAGAGCAGATCTACCCCGGATACCGACCAATGGCACTGGTAATGTATGTCCTTGTGCATTTTGACCCCCCTGCCATTTGCCTGTATGGTCAAACATAAAAAAAAACACAAATCATCCAACTACCTAATATATTAATACATAAGTAGGTACGTAAGGAAGAGCTACATTCCCCTACTTTCATGTTCCTAAAATAGTTATATGTGTAAATCCGTCAGTATCAACGTTGCTCGCGAACGGATGGACTCATTTAAGTGGAGTAATTTGTAATCGACATACGTACGAATGGCCTTCCAACTTATTATGTGTTCGGGTCAAAAAGGATAACTCTTAAAGAAATAGTTAAGTGCGAGTTTAACTCATGGTGAGGGTTCTGTATAATAAAGATCCTAGGATAGAAATAAGACAAGATACTGATATATTTCCGTTGATTTGGCATTTTTTTAGGTTATCAAATTTGGAGATAGGAAGCCCGAGAAGCCCGCGAACAGTAAAGGTGCAAGTTGGAAGCGGGCGACGTGAGGCGGCGGCGGACGACGTGTCGCGGCGACACTACTGGTTTGTATGTATTTCTATGAAATTCCCTTCGCAGTTAGCGACACGAAGCTCGACGTAATTTCATAGAAATACATGGAAACCACGTGTCGCTGCGACACGTCGTCCGCCGCCGCCTCACGTCGCCCGCTTCCAACTTGCACCTTTACGGACTAATCTCACTTATTCAGCTCAATTCAGCTAATGTCTATAGAAAACGCCAGTTTTGTAGGGGACGCGTACGCACGCGTTCAGCTGAACAGACGCGTACGCATCCCGTACAAAACTGGCGTTTTCTATGGACGTAAGCTGAATTGAGCTGAATAAGTGTAATTAGTCCCTTAAGCGGCAGTTCCACAAAACTTTCCAAAAAACTAAAAGTCATAATCCCTCAAACAGCGACCGCCCTGAGCTGAGGTCCAAGTCTCACAGGGGTTGCCCTCGTTCGCAGGTTGTTTAGTTTGTAATTTATAAACCATTTAATAAGCTGTGGTCCCTCAACCAAACAGAACGGAAAAACGTCGATTTACACAAATACAATTTTAATGTCCGCAGCAGCGGGAATAATTGAAATGACAATGAGATTAAAATTGACTATGTACTCTTTTACTAAGTACCTGTGCCAACGAACATATTATATAATTGTTTATATTTAAGTTCTCATGTAAGTGACGTATGTCTTAATGAGAATAAATGCCTTTAAACCTAAACCTAACCTATGATGCAGAGGAACAAAGTTCAGGGCATGTGACGTCACTCCTAGGTAAAATTGTACCTAGAATTGACGTCGTATGATTTCAACGAGCTGTATCTTCCGTCATTATTTGTTTTCGGACCGAATATAAATACGTGTCCAACTTTTTTTTTTCTTATCTATCTAAGGGACTAATGAATAAGCTGAATAAGTGTATTATTCAGCTCAATTCAGCTTATGTCCATAGAAAACGCCAGTTTTGTAGGGGACGCGTACGCACCCGTTCAGCTGAACAGATGCGTACGCATCCCGTACAAAACTGGCGTTTTCTAGGTTAGTCCCTAACGGTTCAAATAGAATATTTAAGTCGTCATGTCTACTAAGGAGGATTTAACTACGTTAAACAAACTGAAAACCAAAGGGTCCTATTTTCAATTTGTACGTTCGAACCCTAAAAAGTGAAGAAAATAAAAAAGCATGAATGGCGTCTACAAGTTGTTTAAAACATCGATAAAATAAAACTATTTTGATGAGATGAGAACCTGTATATCTGTCTGTACATTAAGACCTCATAAACATTAAATTGTTTTATTTAGGTTCACATTTAGCCACGAAGCTCTCGTTGCCGTGGGAATGTATAAAAATAAATAAATGATAAAATTCAAATCGTTTTTAATGAATGTTGGGCCTCCAACCGAGGGAGGGTTTTTGCCATAGTCGCCACACTTGGCAGGTGGATTGGTGACCGCAGTGTTATGTTGTAATACACAGGGAAACGCTGCTGCCGTTCCTTGATATACGATTATTATAGATGATGTTATAACAATCGGGACCAACGGCTTAACGTGCTTTCCGAGGCGGGTAATCCCTCAACCAACCAGACCCGGTGAGAAATCTTAGAATTTACACAAAGATTTCTTGTCCGGTGTGGGGATCGAACCCACGACCTCCGAAACTTAAAGCGAGCCAAATAACTCTACGCTACGGAGGTTGTTAATCTTTTGTATCTATTTGTAAATAGTTAGTATCTATTTGATTCCTGTTCCCGTAGGAACATCAAAATTAAATATAGCTTATCCTTACTAATATTATAAACGCGAAAGTTTGTAAGTATGGATGGATGGATGTTTGTTACTCTTTCACGCAAAAACTACTGAATGGATTCGGCTGAAACTTTGCACGGGGATAGTTAATAAGCTCGATTAATATACAGCGTTATTTTTAAAACACCAACAACCTTTTGGGGAATAGAAGTACTCATGATTATGAACAACTTTTACTATGGTAACAACCCTGAAATCGCGAAAAAAAAATCAGCTGTTCCATACATTTATATTTACTTACCTCGACAAAATGTATGGAACAGCTGATTTTATTTTCGCGATTTCAGGGTTGGTCCCATAGTAAAAGTTGTTTACAATCATCAGTACTTTCACCCTCTAAAAGGTTATTGGTGTTTTAAAAATAACCCTGTATAGGCTACAAAAAATCACGCTCCGACCCACTGGAGCAGAGTAACGCGGGTCAAACCGCGGGGCGCAGCTAGTTTCTCAATAAATGGGCTATCTAACACTGAATTAATATATTTACAAATCGGACCAGTAGTTTCTGATATAAGCGCGATCAAGCAAACAAACTCTTCAGTTTTATATTTTAGTATTGATAAACATAGTATAACATAAACATGAAATAATACAAGTATTAGGTTTTTTTGTTTGTTTTTAATAGTCATTTCTCAAAGTTATGCATATCTAGATTGAGAAATGACTACTTTGTATTATGTATTTTTAATTAAAATATATGGCCTGCCCATTGCCACTTCAACGAACTAATCCGTTGGGCTATATGGGTAACCCGCGTTCTTCTACGTGTCTCCTCATTTTCTGATTCGATCTCGAAAATAAACCCCGAGCATAGCCCTCTCCATAGCTCGTTGAGCGACTCTGAGCACGTTTCAGATCCATAGGTCATCACTGGCAACACACACTGGTTAAAGACTTTGAGGTATTTTGAAGGAAAAGACGTTGCGAAGTTTCCCGAACGCTGCCCATCCGAGTTGGATTCGGCGATTGACCTCCTTCTCGAAGTTGGACCTACCTAATTGGACTGTCTGTCCTAGGTATACATACGCGTCAACAACTTCAAGAACCGTATTCTCAACCATTATAGGGGTAGGCACAACATGGACATTAGACATGATTTTCGTCTTGTCCATGTTCATTTTAAGACCTTCCGTTGGGAGACTCGGTTGAGGTCTTCGAGCATTGTACTGAGTTCTTCCATCAACTTTGCCATGACCACGATATCATCAGAGAATCGAAGGTGAGTGATGTATTCGCCGTTGATGTTGATGCCTAGTCCTTTCCAATTCAGAAGTTTCAAGATGTCTTCCAAAGTGTTCGTAAACAGTTTCGGAGAAATAACGTCTCCCTGTCTTACGCCTCTTTTTTGTGGAATCGCTTTCGTATTCTGTTCTTTTACTCGGACCGACATTCACAACGTAGGTAGATAGAGAAAGACTCGTATTTCCCTATCTACCTACGTTGTGACATATAGAACGCGTCGCTCACCTCGCCTTGCGAGGACGACTGGACCCTATCTTAGCTTCCTACGAGTCTTTCTCTAGCTACCTACGGTGTGACACTCGAAGAAGAAATACTATAAGAAACTCCGAGATCAAACTTTGTGTCATTTTTTAAAGTTTTTCATTAATCATTTTGTACATTTTTTAAACATTTTTAGTATCTAGGTTAGTGATCCCCATACATCGAGTAATATAAGTATAATGTTAGTAAAAACTTTTGTTTATAAAGAAAAATACTAATATTATTTTATGAGATAGCACATATTTTAAAATTAATTGATTTGTAGAAGGAGGGCGTTTGAATTTTCCTTATAAGAGCGGAAGTGCACTAAAGACTGGTAACATCTGATCTAGATTCATATAAAGTCAGACAGACTGATTCATATATCTATATGAAGATATTTTATATAACATAACTTTCTAATGGTGAAAGAATTTTTAACTCTAACTTATATGTTTTTTTTATTTATTTATTATTAAACTAAAAATACATCTTATAGAAATAATTATTTTAAATATGTAAATGTGTTCGTTAATGGTGGTTGGCTTCGATGAATTTGCGGTAAGATGTTTGGCCGTTACTAGAGAGGTATGTTGTTCGAGTCCCGGTTCAGGAAAAAATAACAAATTAAATTAGAAAATACTTTTAAAAACTCCATCTAAAAGAAGATGAAACCACTCCGCACATATTATTATAGGCTGTATTTCATTATGAAGTTCCTACGTCAACAAGAGTTAAGCGGGTGAAACCGCGCGGTTTTACCCGCTTAACTCTTCGCGGGAGGCTAGTAATCAAAATCAATACAACCTTGGATTTTAAGTATGTAGGCAACTACGCCACGTACGTAGATACTAGGGTTGCCACCTTTTTTTTAGTTTTATATAGTACTTTTTACGAAAAGTAGCTAAATATATAGTAAAATTAAATAATTTTTCCACGTGTATGATCCAAACAGTTCCGGATTAAGATTCTGACTCTGACCTGACCCTGACTCTGACTAAACCGCTAAAGAGCTTTTTTTTAGGCTTCCATCTATTGTGAAGTAGCATTTTTCATTGTTTTTATATGCCGCGCTGAGGGTGCGGTCTACATTTTTAAATGGGGTGAATTTTAGTTTAGCAAAATAATATAGTACTTTATGTACTATATTATTTTTGTATAATATATAGTACCTACATTTAACTGAAATATAGTACGATACTATATGATATAGTACGAGTGGCAACCCTAGTAAATACCTAATTTGTAGAGACGTATAAAAATTACTTTATTATTATGTTACATCCTATCTTACAGTATGATTAAGGAGGTCATGGATGCTGAGAAATTGTTTGATGAAAACAATATATTTTATTTTAGCTTATCGTGGCAGATTTGTAGCCACGAGGCTTTTGCTACGTCACCGGGCATAAAGACGAGCAAGCTTAATAATTGCTTAATTACTAAAAACTAAGCAACTTTAAGAGAGTGTCATTGTGGGACTTGGACCTCAGCTCACGGTATAAAAAAGTAGGGCATGAATGAAGACTAAAAAATAATATTTTTTGCTTGAGAGACTGAAGACTAAAAAATAATATTTTTTGTAATGTAACTGACGGACTCGTCATATTTTTTTATTTATCAAATCAATAAAAATTGACAAGGATACAGAGCAACAACAAACTATAAAGTTCTGTAGAGGGGGGCTTGTAATGTCACTACTTGGTAAAATTGTACCTAGAAGTGGCGTCACGCGAAATTTCAACGTCATCTTCGTGAACGTGTATCTTCGTAATTTTTTGTTTAAAATACGTGTCCAATAGTTTTTGGTAATCTAACTGACGGACTAAATAGATTTTTTTAGTGGGCATGCCTATTGCTGGCGCGGGAAATTTGCTGCACAGGTCAATGGAAACAGTAGACTAAGACCGAAGGACCTGGCTCACGGCGGTCACTAGCGAGGGGAAATTGACTGAGCTGGTGTCTCAATGGAAACGGAAGACTGAGGCTAGAGAGCCTAGACTATTAATTTCTTGGATGTTTTTGATCCTGGTCACTGCCCTCCGTGACTCGGAAAGCACGATAAGCCGTTGGTACCGATTGTAATAACATCTATAATAATTGTATATCAATGAACGGGCAGCAGCGTTTCCTTGTGTGGTACAACATAATACTGCGGTCACCAATCCACCTGCCAGGCGTGGTGACTATGGCAAATACCCTCCCCGATAGGAGGCCCATGTTCAGCAGTGGACGTTATACGGGCTGATGATGATGATGAAAACATCTAAGATAAAACTAATTTAAAGAATGATAACAATTTTCAAAGCTTTTCTGAGTTGTTCAATTCGAAATTCAAAAGTTGCTTTTGTAAGTCTTTCAACAGCTGTCAACGGCAATACACTCAAGACTTGGCCGTACTTATCAACTTTGTAAATTATACGAAAGCTACAAGAAAGTACGAATTAACACAAATCTTCATAACAAATCAAAAACACGGACTAACTTTTGTTTTAAATAAGTTTAAGGATTTATCTAACTTTTCTATTTACTGTTTGAAGATTAGATACGACTTTAAACAATATAAAACAATACTATTGTCATCCCTTTCACTCATTAACCTTAACAAGTAGCTTTCTCTTTCTGTCGTCAATGTTTGAAATTCAAGTCCCAGTTCCTGGAACTAATCTTTGACAGTTTTACTTTTTAATTATAGGATTGTTTAGGTTATGTTAAGATGCGACATTGAGCTTTTGAGCCTTTTATTATAAAAGTGTATACCCTTGCATATTCTCATCGTTATAGTAACAGATATTTCTCACAAATTACTTAAAATTAACTTAGCTAAGTATTAAGATACTTAGCTTAAGTTACTTTAAAGTAATCTGTAAGTAAAATTTAATGTCACCTCATCAAAAGACACTCAAAAGGATCCAACATGAAACTTCAAAAATACTTATACGATTACGTAATACCTACTTAATAAAGCACAACTTAACGTATAATACTTACAAGTAGCAAGAGAAAAACTCACATCACCTCACAAAACAACGCAAAAAATACTAAATTATAACCTCAAAATTAAACCAACAGTTCTAAGCCAACAACTGTAACGATATTTCCTTTACTAGGACTACAATAACATATTAGAGTCTTATTAGTATGCTTCCGGGCGTGATTTTAACGTTTATTTGTGGAGCGCACACGTCCGCTCCGCACGGTGGCTACGGGCCGACTGGTTTTTACCTTGGCTTCAATGGTAGATTGTTAGGTTGCGTTTACGCAGGTGCTAGTGTCGATATTGTATGTATTTAGGAATGCGCTAAATAGGATGCTGCTTATATGGGGAATGAACGGTGTAAGGTCCCTTTAAAAATATTTTCAAGTTGTTTTTGACGGTTTTGTTTATTGAATTGCTGCTTTAATGCTGTATATTTTAAGTCCTTTTTGCTTTTTATATTTGGTAATGTTATAAAGTGTCATCAGTGTACCAAATTTCATCTAAATCGGTTAGCTAGTATTCATAGGCAAGGAAAAATAAAGAGACAGAGTTCAATACTTGGAATGAGCTTCTGGATTAGTTCATAGTTCTATTTTACAATTTACCGTAGCCAAATAACATTATTGATTAATGTTGTGTTCTTGTTTTCCTGTCAGTAGCACTGGCTATTGAGCTAGTATGTACTTCACGGCAAGGCCGGATTTAAGCAAGGGCATCCAGGGCAACTATCCTTGGGCCTCTACAATGGAGGGGCCCCCACAATAGAGATTTAAAATCATTCAAATTCTGACGAGTAAACTTTACAACTTTTCTTTTATTTATTTTATCGGTGTAGTACCTTTGCATACAGTACTTTGTAGAATCATGATTAATGTAATAGTTCTTAAATATTGTAACAACGGTTATTCATCTATACTTGTTAACTTAAATTAGACAATCAGTTAAATATAAAAATTCAAATCGTCCTGAAAAGTAGGCACATACTTCTACCCACTAAGAGGGAAATGAATTTGTGGCCAGGGGACCTCTTCTCCTTTGCTGCCCCGGGGCCTCCAGACTTCTAAATCCGGCCCTGCTTCACGGGCACGTTCGAATCCTAGGCCATTTAATTACAAGGACATAAATACATGGGGCATTTTTCTATGTGACCAGAACTCGATAAAAAACTATATTAATATAAAATAAAATAAAAAAAACAACAAAACCTATTTATTATTCTTGTTAAAAACATGCGTAAAATAAATATCTTAGTTGATTTCATGGAAAAGTGATAACTTTAGAGTATTATAACGAAGAGACAAACCATTTTTAATTTAATAAATCTCAAAATGACCCTGTGTGATTGAAATAACTGCAATGTTATTGTGTTCTTGTTTCACCGAATGTGCGATATTTAGATTGCCTACGACACCCAAGGTGTTTCAAAATACAAAAACTAAAAAACGACTAATGCTAGATTTAAAAAGTATAAACCATAGACTAGCGGTGCAGCAGAGGCACCATAGAGCAAATATTACAGCGCGAAATTAAGAAAGAAAAGAAAAAATGAATGAATTATCTGCCACGAGCGCTTTTTATAGTTATTTAGACGATTACTACAAGCAATGGACGTAACTAAGGTGCTTTAAAATATATTCCGTGCCTTTAACGTTATTGAATAAATATTTATACATAATGTTGAAAGCTGTTGAAAGAGGAAGGACGAAAAGAAGATGAATCGACTATATGAAAGATGCCATGTATAATTATAGTATTATTATTATTATGTTGGTACATTTTATTTTAACGGGCCCATGGGGACCCGGTCATTTGAAAGGCATTCATGGGGCCGAAGCCAACATTGAAGAGGCCTTTGGTACCTTTTAATATAAAAGTGAAATGGCCGCATCTATGAAGGTCTATCCATTGATATTTGATATACCATTGAGATATACCAATGAACAATCCTCCACAGATACAAAACTATTGCCGGAAAAGGAGAAACTTGGTTTGGGCTATACGGATGGGATGGTAAATGTACTGGAATACTGGGCTATGGAGTGAGATCGGACATCTGCCTTGAAAACTCTCACATATTTTATATTGGCAGACGGTGACTCGCTGTCTGACGCTAACCAACGAGTTAGCTTCGGTGTATCAAAAGCCACAACATGGCGGCCAGGGAGCAACACTATGTAAACAGCTAAGGTTGTCGAGACGTGATACTGCGGGGCGCAAGATCCTTGTACAGTCAAGTGCCCCCGGCGTTATGACATTTTATACTTCCAACCTGGAGCATAGGTTCCGCTCTTGCAACTTCACTCTGGCCGGCCAGTTAAGTGCATGTCTGTATGTGTCCCCCGGAGATAGGGTCCGTAGTGTCGCCACTCACCAACAGCTCGCCACAAGCTGCCCTGCGGTGACTGCTTGCACTGGATAAAACAGTGGGCGATGGGGTTTTAGTAAAAAAAAAAAAATTTTACTGAAAAGTTAATTAACATTAAATATTATTAATTTTTCCACAGAAATTTCTATACTAACATATTAATCAGTACACATGATATAATCTCCTGTTATATGGATGGCATATACCTGGAAGCATCGTACTTAAGGTGAACCTAAGATAATGGCCATTCCTTTAATGGAAGATGGCGTCACACAATTGTAGTGACCAGTGGTCGGCCAATGGTCGAAATTCGAAAATAATTTTTAAAAAAAATTAGCTTCCCGCGCGCGGTTTTACCCACGTAACTCCTGTACCTGTGGGAACTCCATCATTAAATATAGCCTAAGTCATCCGGGGATAGTGTAGCTTTCCAACGGTGAAAGAATTTTTCAAATCGGTCGAGGAGTTTAGGAGCCTATTCAATACAAACAAACAATCAAATCTTTCCTCTTTTTAATCTAATATATAAAATTCTCGTGTCACAGTTTTCGTTGCCATACTCCTCCGAAACGGCTTAACCGATTTTGATGAAATTTTTTGTGCTTATCCGGTATCTATGAAAATCGGCCAACATCTATTTTTCATCCCCCTAAATGTTAGGGGTAGTCCACCCCTAAATTTTTAATTTTATTTTTCAGACAAAGTTAGTGGTAGATTAGAGGTAGGTGTAGGGTAGGGGTAGGGTAGAGGTAGGGTAGGGGTAGTGTAGGGTAGGGGTAGTGTAGGGTAGGGGTAGTGTAGGGTAGGGGTAGTGTAGGGTAGGGGTAGTGTAGGGTAGGGGTAGTGTAGGGTAGGGGTAGTGTAGGGTAGGGGTAGTGTAGGGTAGGGGTAGTGTAGGGTAGGGGTAGTGTAGGGTAGGGGTAGTGTAAGGTAGGGGTAGTGTAGGGTAGGGGTAGTGTAGCGTAGGGGTAGTGTAGCGTAGGGGTAGTGTAGGGTGGGGGTAGTGTAGGGTAGGGGTAGTGTAGGGTATGTATCGATTGAGGCAGTACGAAGTCTGCCGGGTCAGCTAGTATTAGTATAGATGTAGATAAAGTATTTGCTGAACCGAAGGACATGCATGAGGAGATTGATGAATGTAGAAGAGGCGAAAGTGATATGTCTAGATCGTAGCAACTTAGCAAGTGGAAGGAAGTGGTGTTTGCCTACCCCTATGGGAAAGATGCGTGAACGTATATAAAAAAAAACGATATTAGATAACGTTAATGTAGAAACTTCTGTAAAAAAATCAATAAATAAACTAATGTTTCAAGATGGCCGTGGCCACAAAATGGCGAAATACCAATATGTTTATTAACAACTCCCTCAATTGGATATCAAATGAAAGGTCATGAATCACTACATAGTATAAAACAAAGTAGCTTTCTCTGTCCCTATATCCCTATGTCCCTATGTATGCTTAAATCTTTAAAACTATGCAACGGATTTTGATGCGGTTTTTTTAATAGATAGAGGGATTCAAGAGGAACGTTTATATGTATTGTATCCGTGCGGAGCCGGGGCGGAGCCGGGGCGGGTCACTAGTAGAAGAATAATGAAATAAAACCTAAAAACTCGAAAAATATTTTTCAAGAAGTTTTTTGATAAGCTAAGGGTTTTAGTTCGGGGGTTTTTTAATTTTTTTGCCACATTTGTCAAGTTTGTACGACGGCGGTATCTAGTATAGCGGAAACCAATCATTTATTTCAGATCAAAACTATTAATATTCAAAATTGATTACGTTTTCTTCCAATTATTGTTAAAAGTTTTATTGCCTTTTAAAAGGCTTTTAGGCAAAATTGCTTTTGAAGTAAAATGATAAGTAATTTTACGACCACAGCTTGTGGCTTCACAAAGTCCCGCTGTCTGTCTGTCCCTATGTATGCTTAGATCTTTAAAACTACGCAACGGATTTTGATGCGGTTATTTTTATTAGATATAATGATTCAAGAGGAAGGTTTATTAAATACTAGCGACCCGCCCCGGCTTCGCACGGGTACAATACTGATAATTATACTACATAATGTCTTTAAACCTCTAACAAACGGGCGAAATTTGGTCAAAACAAACAGAAACAAATTAATATAGGTACCTACTAAAACTCAGTGAAATAAGTAGGTGGGTATACTTTTATCGTATGAAATACCTACCTATACTCTTCAGGACTAACAATACAACAAACACTAAATAAATAGGTATTCAAGTATCTATCCATCATAGTTATAACGAACACAAAACAAAAAATGTGCCCTATAATTCTTAAGGATCGAGCGCGCATAATCGCATTCGGCCTACCTCCGTAGCGTAGCGGTAATTGGCTCGCTTTAAATCTCGGAGGTCGTGGGTTTGATCCCCTCACCGGACATTAAATCTTTGTGTAAATTCTAAGATTTCTTTGCGGGTCTGGTTGGTTGAGGGACTACCCTCCGTGCCTCGGAAAGCACGTTAAGCCGTTGGTCCCGATTGTTATAACATCATCTATAATAATCGTATATCAAGGAAGGGGCAGCAGCGTTTCCTTGTGTGTTACAACATAATTCTGCGGTCACCAACCCGCCTGCCAAACGTGGTGACTATGGCAATACCCTCCCTCGGGAGGAGGCCCATGTTCAGCAGTGGACGATATACGTGCTGATGATGATGATGACCTACTAAAACTCAGTGAAATAAGTAGGTGGGTATACTTTTATCGTATGAAATACCTATACTCTTCAGGACTAACAATACAACAAACACTAAATAAATAGGTATTCAAGTATCTATCCATCATACACTTGGGAGCAAATAAATCGAGCCACTTCCTTTTTCACGCATTATGGTTATTATTTTTGGTATTATGGAACGCATCGATTCGAAACATATATCGCCTAAAAGGGTATTTAATAACCTTTACAATGAGGGTAGTAAGTTGTCAAAATTTCATTTTTATTAAAGTTTAAAGGGTAGAATAAAATTATCGCATTTAATTTGCTTATGACATTTTTATTGTACTCTGTTAAGAAAAGATTAAATTTGAGGTTTTTGTTAATCATACCAATATTACTTGTTATTGTTGTCTTTATCTGTGTCTGTGTAATCAAAATAACCTGATAAAATGGATACTACACCGACGGAAGCTGCCCAAGTTGTAGCTTTACTTGAGGTTGGACACGGACAACGTGAAGTGGCACGCAGACTTCATTTGAGTCGTTCAAAGGTACAGCGGGTATACCGCAGGTATCTGGAGACTGGTGCTTTTGTTCGGCGACCTGGAACTGGCCGACCACGGGCAACAACAGAACGTGACGACCGCTTTATTGCAACCAATTCGTTGCGCGACCGTGGACTTAATGCTGTTCAGCTACAGCAAGCGTTACGTGACGTTCGAGGTGTCGCAATCAGTAGGTGGACAGTGAGACGAAGACTAAAGGAACGAAATTTAACATCACACAAACCAGCAACTGGCCCAAAATTGACTGTAGCTCATCGCCGATGTCGCTTGGAGTTTGCTCGAGAACACATTAATTGGACGTTAGAAGACTGGAGGTCAGTTTTGTTTTCTGACGAGTCAAGAATCTGTCTTTTTAGCAATGACGGGAGAAACCGAGTGTATAGACGTCCTGGTGAAAGATTTGCCCAATGTTGCATTCGAGAAACTGTGAGTTTTGGTGGTGGTTCTTGTATGGTGTGGGGAGGAATTTCTCTAGACGGAAAAACGGAACTTGTCTTCGTCGACCCCGCCAACGATGGCAGTGGTAGACGTGGATTAACAGCTGACCGATACATAACTGACATTCTTGAAGACCACGTAATGCCGTATGCTGGTTTTGTTGGAGAAAATTTCTTGTTTATGCATGACAATGCGAGACCTCATACCGCGCAGATCGTTACGGAATACTTGTCTGCGATCGGGATTCAACAAATGGTATGGCCAACACGAAGTCCCGATTTGAACCCGATCGAACACCTATGGGACGAGCTAAAACGGAGAGTCCGAGCCAGGGTTCCCGCTGTTTCATCCATTCCCGAGCTTAAAGTCGCTGTGCTTGAAGAGTGGGAGAACATACCACAATATGTCATCGTAACGCTGATCAGATCGATGACTAATAGGCTACAAGAATGCATCAGGGCACGGGGGGGTAATACCAGTTATTAAGAATATTTTTTTTGCAATAATTTTGTTTTTTATTGTTTTTATGGACTGTTTTAGCCCTACTAAATTTTCTATCAAAATTACCATTTTCTTGCAGAGCCAATAATTTATCATTCAATAAGGTTATTATTCAATAATTTACCCTCATTGTAAAGGTTATTAACTAAACTTTTAGGCGATATATAGTTCGAATTGATACGTTCCATATTACCAAAAATATTTACCATTTTACGTGAAAAAAGGTAGTGGCTCGATTTATTTGCTCCCAAGTGTAGTTACAACGAACACAAAACAAAAAATTTGCCCTATAATTCTTAAGGATCGAGCGCGCATAATCGCATTAGGCCTACCTAAAACACGCGCTGTTATTTTGCGATAACTTTATTTATTAAAAGTATATAGTGTAGGGGTAAAATAATCTGCATGAAATGCTTAAGAATATTAACTCATTTAAAATGATAAGGATAAATACTGAATCCGTCTGATTAGCTTTACAATTACCGCATTAGAAATTATCATTTTTCTAAGATATAATGGATATAGCAAGTTAACCTTGAAAGATAGACATAATATATGCTATCGCAGACTTTTTTGTAGATCTAAAAGAGAAGAATATTTGCCACCATACATTGTTTTTGTTATATCTCATAGGGTTTAGGCAGCGTTTTCGTTGAAAGCTCCCAAATGGCTTAATTTTTTCCGACACCTCTGACAAATATCTATATTAGTCAAATGTACACATAAACTAAACAAATCATATACGTAAACCTTCCGGAAGAATCGTTCTATCGATTGGTAACATCCGCATGAAAATCGATGTAGTAGTTTTTGAGTTTATCGCGAACAGACAGACAGACGCGGCAGGGGACTTTGTTTATAATATGTAGTGATGTAGTGATAGCGGTCGCCCGCGGCTCCGTGCGGATGTCGGTTACCGCTGCAAAAAGCCTACCCAGGAAAGACACGGTCAGCAAAATGATTCCCAGGTCAATTCACAGACACCGACATAAACATCGACAACGCAGTCATTATCCGCAGGCTGCACAGATTGTCTTTCTGTGGATGTTAAAGTTGTTAATGATGAAAATATAATTAATGATGTAATTAATAGGCATTTTAGGGTTTAGGCATTTTAGGCATTTTCAAAGCTCTGAAAAGAACTGTTGTTTAGCTCTGAGAAGAACTGTTGTTTAGCTCTGAGAAGAACTGTTGATTAGCTCTGAAAAGAACTGTTGTTTAGCTCTGAGAAGAACTGTTGTTTAGCTCTGAGAAGAACTGTTGATTAGCTCTGAGAAGAACTTTTGCGTAGGTGTAGTTTTAAGAACGAAATCTAAAAAAAATCGTACGAAAATTATTAGACTTCGCAACGGGCCGTGCAGCAGAAATCGTAATATTTTAATTTCGCCATAACTTCAAAACCAAACGTCCAATTTTAATCATTCACAGACCAAATATTATCTACATAAACTGTACTTAGTGATGAAATAATTTATTTTGATAAGGATTAATAGCATGAGTAAAATAAACGCGTTTAAATGTAGTCCAAAAAAAAATCAAGATTTCTAAATAAAAAAATGGTCGTTGTGCCTCACTCGACATAGATAGGTATAGTGTGTCGCGGACTTTTTTGTAGATATTTATAAGATCTATAATTAATTAGAACATTTTATGGTTCTATCTTTTATAGTTTAGGCAGCGTACGCAAAATAAGTAACTTTTCTGGTTGATTTTTTACACCTTGTGTCAGAAAAACCCAAATATCTTACGGAACCCTATTTTTTTCCAAAATAAAAAAATTTAGCCTATGTTACTCGTGGATAATGTAGCTTTCGAATGGTGAAAGAATTTTTTAAATCGGCCCAATACTTTTTGAGCCTATTCATTACAAACATACAAACATACAAAAATAGGTACAAATCTTTCCTCTTTATAATATTAGTGTAGATGTATAATACATCAGTATTGCTCCCGTGCGAGGCCGAGGCTGGTCGCTAGTGCTAGTGCTAGTATCATAATTTACGATTCGATTAATGTCAATTGATTTTGCAAACTGCTTTTTGCCATAAGAATATGTAATTAGCCACGAGGATTTTGCTACTTTACCGGACATAAAGAAGCGCTGGTTTATATATAAGCTGGAGCCTTCTTGCGCACTCTTGCGCAGGTTGCTTAGTTTGTAGTTTTTAAACCATTTATTTAGGCTTGAGTTCTCCTCGCCTTTATGCTCGGCGAAATAGCAAAAAGCTAAACTATGAATGTCCGTCCGAAAAAAAAAAATCACACTTCACCTTCATTGAGCTTGGTACCTATCAATGGACGAAATCTGTCAATAAGATCCGAAGGTTTATTACGACCTATATGCACTAAGCCCATTATGTATTACGACACCGAGTAGACACAGATGTTCCGCCAGTGAAACGAAACCTAACTAGTCAAATATACGACGAATCGTTGTGTAATCGCCTTTACACTTCATTGCGAAGTGAGTTTTCGAAGGCTGCAAAAAGTTATCAATACCAAAAGGTCTCAACTGCTTTTTGTTTCAATCGAATAGTGACTGTATTTGTATGAGCAATAAATTGTTATTCGCATGATTGGAGGTGAGAACAAACGGAAATTCTGATTTTAAAAGGTGTTGATTGCAATTTGTTGTTATGAAAATTGAACTGTATATTTGGCAAATTATGGTTGATATTTGCTTGAATGTAGCTGTAAAAATAAAACACGACTAAATGCATTGTATGACAAAAAATTAAGATTGCGTTTTGTTTGCTAGAAGTTCAGCTACATTTTATATTGGTAGGATAGCGTTACATTGCGGTAGAGTAAAACAAACTGTAGTATGATGATTTTAAGGTATAATTTCTTTACTCATTTTAGTTTGATTTGATTGCTTTTAAGTTCTGCTATTGTACCGATTGCGCGCAGAAGGATAATGAGTATAGCACGTTTTATGTGTGCAGTTATAAAGTCATTTGAAATATAATAATTGGAGTAATTACAATTTTTTACATTCGTTTCCACTTTCTTTTAAAAACTGAATTTGTCATATTTTTATAATTTCGATGTATAAAATACAAACAGAAAGACACCTTTATTGTGTGTTTTACAGCTTGATAAATATAACCTGAAGAATCTGTCAAGTCGATCAAAATAGCGGCACGGCCGTAGGGACCATCTTTTTCTTGAAGCAATTCACGCCATTTTCGACCCATTATAACTTCGTTGTGGATAAAACCTGCAGCCTGAATTTTTAGTTACGAAGCAGGCATTACATTAATACAATATATATTTAAAATTTTGTTCAATTTAAAGCAGTAGTTTAAGTATTATAAATCATAAATAGTCAAAATAATACTTTTTACGGTAGTAGAACTGTGTTGCAAAAGATTGGTAAGTAAATAAGCTGAGAGCCCCCCGAAGGTGAGCAATGCGGGATTTCCACGAATACAAGGCTACCCCAGGAGTGGTCCCGACTAACCTTCCGATACTCTAGTAGACCCCAGAGTCCGAGAGGCTCGCGAACTACATATAAAGTAGAGCGACAGTTGCAGAAAACTCCCCTAAAAAATAAAACGTTATCATCCCTCAATCCCCCTACCAGCCACCGCCCTGAGCCGATGACGATCTCTTGCGTTGCTTAGTTTGTAGTTTTTAAACCATTTATTTAGGCTGGAGCTCTGCTCGCCTTAATGCCCGCATCACACTTAAAACGAGCCTCATCATCATCATCATCATCAGCCCGTACAACGTCCACTGCTGAAGATGAGCCTCCTCCCGAGGAAGGGTTTTGCCATAGTCACCACACATGGCAGGCGGATTGGTGACCGCAGTATAATGTTGTAATACACAGGGAAACGCTGCTGCCCGTTCCCTGGTGTATGCTTGTTATAGATGATGTTATAACAATCGGGACCAACGGCTTAACGTGCTTTCCGAGGCACGGCGTGTAGTCCCTCAACCAACTAGACCCGGAAAGAAATCTTAGAATTTACACAAAGATTTTTTGTCCAGCGTGGGGATCGAACCCACGTCCTCCGAGACTTAAAGCGAGCCAAATACCGCTACGCTACGGAGGTTGTCAAAAAACGAGCCTAGGTGAACCTAATTTGCCGTGTGGTTTCCGGCTTAGAATATACCACTTTCTATAGAAGCGACCAATATAACCAATATAAATCTGATGGATGAGCACCTATCAGCTCAAAGATACTCCCTTCTTGATGTGATACGACAATATCTTGAACGACCTTTTTTTTCCCCGAAATTAGCCACGAGGCTATTGCCCACTCTTCAACGACCCTGACTTGTGGACGTTAACGGACTGATAAACTATACCTACACATACACATATGTGTATATGTGTATGACGCTATCCCAAAAACCTGTTAGTGCGTTGACCTCTGAATTTGTCCGGAGGATAAATAGTAGGTGGCCGATACCGTGTGGGCGCGGCATATAATGAGTAATACCTTCGTGGTAAAAGTTGATTGCATCAAAATTTTGTGTGGGTATATATAGTGTTTATGTTGTTAAGAAGATTGAGAGGTTTCGGATTCGAGCCCCAAGTCGGGTAAAAAATTGTGCTAGGTACTTGTAGGTAACCTACGTACCTAATGTCAGCATGTCGTTTTTTGGGTTTGTTTTTAGGGTTACGTAGCCAAATGGCAAAAAACGGAACCCTTATGGAATCGTCATGTCTGTCACCCCGCCCCGCGGTTTTATCCGCGTCACTCTGCTCCAGTGAGTCGGAGCGTGATATTTTGAACATCCATCCATCCATACATACAAATTTTCACCTACATACCTCTAATATTAGGTCCTTACCTATGAAATTGCCGTTCTGCAGTACTGGCCATTTCAAATCAAAATATTTTTTGTTTGGCTAAGAATTCTAATTTCAAATTAATTTTATTTTAAAAACATGGTTTTTTTTTTCCAAAAGTAGTCATTTGTTTATTGATTAGTGTTACATTTTCATCGCATTTCAATCTTTTTCGTCATCATGGATACGTTAAAAATTCGGGTTGGTCCTATCTGATCGCGCGATCCGTTGCCTGTGGAAACGGATCGCAAGTTTTTTTACCTTGCCAATTTGACGCAAATGGACCAATATTGTTTTGACGCTAACGTCGAAAGCTGCTGCTAATTCAGCCGTAGATAGTGTATCACTCATATTCCATAATTACTCGCGAGTAATTATGGAATATGAGTACCGTCGTGGCAGCAACGCGGCACAAGCGGCTCGCAACATCAACGACGTTTACGGAGCTAACACTACAAACCAACGCAAAAAATACATGAAAAAAAATCGTTTAAATTTTTTCATACAAAACGGCAATATCATAGGTAAAGACCTATTATTAGTAAGAACAATCAATAAGTGAAATAAATATTTCTTCTCGTACCTAATCACTACACATGATACTGTTTACGGTTTAATAGACGGCTTATACTTTTGAAGCACCTTATAAAAAAGGATGCACGCGAAATAAACATTAGCTTTATGGCTCACGACGGAGTGTGCTTCGTTTAATGATGATTGTCATTGTCATTTCGAAGTCACGTGACTTTTATGAGAAAGTGTTAAACTATACATATCTATAAAAATGAATCCCTATTTTCCTTGGTCACGGCATCACGCGTGAACGGCTGAACCGATTTTGATAATTATTTTTTTGTTGTGTTTTTTATTGTCCGGAGAAAGTTCTTATGAGAGAAAAAAATTAGTAAATTGCGCGGAGAATTAGAAAATTTAAGAACAGATACTTAACCACTGAGTATATAAAATTTTCTAATATAACCTTAAGCCCGTAGTACACATTGAGCCAAGGTATTGGCCAGCCTATTGGACCAACATGTAGAGGGCTACTTGGCGGTATGTTGTTAGCGGTGTTCGGTTGGCGCCAATATTGGCGAGCAAACCGAATGTTGTCGGTTTTTTGTCCACACATCAAAGGATCTTGGTGCGCTTCGTGAACAGTGGTCACACGTTGGCCTCGTATTTAGTTCCTTGGGCCAATACCTTGGCCCTATGTGTACTGCTGGCTTTAGGCCGAGACGAAGATGGCGGGACGAGCTTAACTCCTACCGTAGGGACTGGCCGGCTCTCGCAAAAGATAGAGTTTTGTGGAAAAGGGAGAGGGAGGCCTTTGCCCTACAGTGGGACAACACAGGCTAGGTGGTTAGATTAGATTAGATGAAGATTTGAGATAGATTTTTATTGTAATCTTATGGCGATTGACATAAAATTGTCAGAATGCGTGCTGCTCTTAGTGCACATGACGGTTAGTTCAGAGCTATCACGTCCAATATTTAAAGTTCAATTTAATTTACACCATATAGATAAAAATCTTAGACTTTTAGGTAAGGAGATCCAAGACATGAAGGTGCCCGGGTAGCGTGATTCTAGCAGACATAGTGACTGCTGACTGACTCGCTGTAATGTGATAATTCATATCTTGAGGTCGGTCTGTGTTTATTACGCTATGACCCAAGAGAGTTCTTTTTATCATTTTTTTTCGTTTGGACATGCGTACTAAGCTACGTCGCTTTTGCCACCGGACATAAAGGCGAGCAGCGCGCCAGCCTTAATAAATGGTTTAAAAACTACAAACTAAGCAACCTGCGCAAGAGGGCGTCCCCAGTGGGATTTGGACCTCGGCTTAGAGCGGTCGCTGGCAATGAGATTGAATTAGAGTTTTAGTTGAGATAGGACGGTGTCTGTCGGGTCAGCTAGTAAGTAAATAATAATAAGCTAACATAGGTTTTAAGTCATTTTAAGCTGTAACTTTTTAATGCATTAGAATAAGTATACCTATATATTATGTTGCAGTCAAAACTCTTAGCCAGTCAAAAGTTCTTTTGACTAACAAAATTAGTCAAAAGTAGTTTAAAGTTAGGTTAGGTTATGTTTAGTTAGTTTTGACTGATTTTGCTGGTTAATAGTACTTTTGACTGGTTAAGAGTTTTGACTGCAACATATACACAGATCGATATTATCTACTACCCCCAATAAATAGGTTCTTTTGCTGAGAATACGCAACAAATAAAAATAAAGGTGTAAGTTTATATTACTAGCTGCCCCCGCGGTTTTACCCGCGTTACTCTGTTTGCCAAGCCTATATGTTAATCAAGCGTATAACCTATCCCTGTGCAAAATTTCAGCCAATTCCGTTCAGTAGTTTTTGCGTGAAAGAGTAACAAATATCCATCGATCCATACTTACAAACTTTCGCGTTTATAATAGATACTAGTAGGATTAGGACTAGCTTCCCGCACGCGATTTCATTCCCTTAACTAACTCCTGTTCCCGTACGAACTTAATTAAATAAAGCCTTCCTTAATATGGCTATGTAACACTCAAAGAATCATTCTAATCGAAACATTGGCTCTCGAAGTAAGCAAACTCTTCAGCAGACGAAAATAAACAAAATGATCGGTGTGCACCTTATAAAAACATTCGTTAGTTTTTTTATTTCTCAGTATATCCATACACAGTTTGTACGATCATACATATTCAATGGAAAACAGAAATTTGCATTTATTCCATTTCCCAACACAAAGCAACTACTCTTTGTTTGTTAATCAAACGCTTGTATTCCTGCGTCCATTGTAATAGCAGTTTGTGGTTGAAACTTGTTTTGCTACAAAATTTTGTGCAGGCGCTCAATAATATTTGTGTTTGTAAAACAAACGGCCCGCGGCGGTCGTTGGTCACAGAATTGGACTGAGGAGATGATAAATTTCGTTAGGTATTACTTTATTATAATGCAAATGTTTCGTAGGAATTATTAATTTAGTAACTATAATTATAGAATAGAAATATTTTATTGTTTTATAGTGTCGTTCAAAATATGTTCTCATTAAATTACCTATATTATTCAATACACTTGGTCGTAATCATGACATGACATACAGCAGTTAGTTAAATTATATAACATTGTCTTATCGTTATTATTATCATTACTTATGAAAAAATATATTAACATTTATTTATTGATCACTATAATATTATTTAATTTTACTTATTTAAAAGTTCATCAACTGAATATTATCTATATTTTATTTAAAAGCCATTTCCGTAATTCAAGAATAAATCTTAAAATGGACCATTGTTTAATATAATTCGGAATTCTGCTGTCAATTTTACTTTGTTGTAGCTCTGTGTATTTGTCAATTCTGATTGATTTGGTAAATAAAAAATACGTGTCCAATAGTTTTTAGTACCTAATCTAAGTAAGCTAGCCCAATGGCTAGGGCGTCGGACTTGTAATCTTGAGGTCGCCGGTTCAAACCACACCCATTGCACTACCGACGTGAACCCACTCGTAACACAAGCATTTTAGCTTACCACGAGGGGTTAACAAGAATACTATTAGACTGCAAAACTCTGCTAATAATCTTAAAAAAAAAAACGAATGACTAACGGACTATAATTTTGCCTATTATCTTCTACTGTAACGTGTGAGTAAACTCATTCAAATGTAAAATACAGTGTGATCTTGTAAGAATAATACCTACTTACAGGATCACACTAAGTATATACCTATGTATATCTTTTCTTTTTTTAAATAAAACTGACAAACGTGTTGGCTGCACGTAGTTAGTACGGATCTGGCGATGCATATAAAATCAGAGTAAAGATTATTTCAGATAAGCGAACAATTTATTAAAGCTGGAGCATTGCTCACCTTTCTGCCCGGTGAAGTAGCAAAAGCCTAACTACATAAGTCCAGATCAGAAATGCGACTTTCGCTACGGAGGTTGTCAATATTATACTTTGTGATATATTTCTTTCATCAAACATTACGTACATTTGCTGACCTGTATAATTAATTTTCTTCTCATTGGGTGGCTTGACATTTAAAAGACTTTTGCTACTTCACTCGTAGCAAGTGGAGGTCCATTGTCTCTGCCTACCCTGCTGGGAAACAGGCGTGAGCTTATGTATGTATGTATGCTACTTCACCGAACATAAGAATGAAAAGCAGCAATTTTCCGCTTCAAAAAAATATTACTCAAATACATTGAAAAATATCGTTCAGTATATTTCGCTACCCGCAGGAGCGGCAAATATCATTTGCATCTGAATAGTCCTTATTACAGTAAAAACTTTTACCTCTCGAGAATAAAGTTGTCGTTCAAACTTAAATTAGAACAAATTGCGTTGGAATCTAGAAAGTTCTACAGGAGTTCTTACGGAAGGTTTAATTTTGTTCTTTGTAAGTTATTTGTTCTTCTTTTCTTTTTGTGCAGCAATCTAGCAATGATAACTTTTAATATTATTCCTTTTATTGAAATGAGAAATTAAAATAAAACTTTTTTTTTTTTTTTGTTTTTTTAAAAAGACGACTCCCGCACTAGTGAAATAAATCCCTGTGTCGCGGGGGACTTTACAAACATACATTTCACGGACACAAAGTACACCCAGACTCAGAACAATTATTTGTGGTTCACACATAATAATTGTCCCGGGTGGGAATCGAACCCAGAACACCAGGTCCCAGAAGCAAGTACCGTAACCACTGAGCCACCGTTCCTAGTGTGTAACGTCGTTGTCGGAAAGTGTTGTTACCTATATGAGGCTATTTGTTAACCCAGTTTATAAACTATGCCCTAAAGTCCTTCATTAGTTTCCATCCATCTACACATGCTCACAAACTTAAGCATATATAAAATTAATAAGGATAAAAATATTTGTACAACCGACTTATAAATATTCCTAGATACAGCTTACATAAAGATAATGTCATCCCCCATCCCTTAGTACCAACCCTGGCGCTCGTGGCTGCGTGGGTGTCCTCGTGTTCAATACTTATTAAAATTTAAAGGTCAAATCCTGTACGGGTTCTGTAGGGTATAAATTTGACAACCTCCGTAGCTTAGCGGTATTTCGCTCGCTTTAAATCTCGGAGGTCGTGGGCTCGATCCACACGCCGGACAAGAAATCTTTGTGTAAATTCTAAGATATTTCCGGGTCTTGTTGTTTGAGGGACTACCCGTGCCTCGGAAAGCACGTTAAGCCGTTGGTCCCGATTGTTATAACATCATCTGTAATAATCGTATATCAAGGAACGGGCAGCAGCGTTTCCTTGTGTGGTACAACATTATACTGCGGTCACTAACCCGCCTGCCAAGCGTGGTGACTATGGCAAATACCCTCCCTGGAGGAGGCCCACATTCAGCAGTGGACGTTATACGGGCTGATAATGATGTAAACTGAACAGTTTGTTTGTTTGCTTGAGCTAAGGCACTGCCTATTCGATTTAGTTTTCTGCTGACGTAGAAGAACGCGGGTTACCGACATAGCCCAACAGATTAGTTCGTTGAAGTGGCAATGGTAACATTCCGATGCCCTCGTAGACCCGAAGTCCGAGAGGCCCGCGAACTGTAAAGTAGAGCGACAGTTGCACAAAACTCCCCTAAAGAAACTAAAAGCCATAATCCCTCAATCTCCCCGTCAGTGACTGCCCTGAGCCGAGGTCCAAGTCCCACAGGGGACGCCCTCTTGCGCAGGTTGCATAGTTTGTAGTGTTTTAACCATTTATCTAGGCTGGAGCTCTGCTCGCCTTTATACCCGGTGAATTAGCAAAAGCTTCCTGGCTAACTACATATGTCCATCCGAAAAAAATAAAAAAAATAAGTGGCAATGGGCAGGCCGCATAGCACGGAGAACAGATGGCCGTAGAGGCCGAAAAGTTTTCGAATGGAGACCGCGGATCCGCGGACCGCGTTAAAATATATATCTGCACAATTATAAGTCTCTCTCTGAAAACACTCTTTTTCAAATATAATCGTGATACTACGCTTAAAATATTCATCGAAATCTAGGTAACTACGTATTGCGTAATAACCCTCCCCCCTCTCTCCCCCTACCCTCGTATCCAGCTCCAGGCGGTCAGGGCTGGTCCCGGGTATTGCATTGATTGCAACAAGCGCACTGCAGATGCGCTGTAGCCGCCTTAGAGATGGGCTTTAACGATATTAATATATCGATAGTTTGTTGAAATTGTATAAAATACATAGAATATGCTTACACAATGATCTTTTAGCCGTTGTTATTAATGATGACGCCTACACACTTATATTTGGTCCGTCAGTTAATTACCAAAAAATATTGGACACTAGCTGCGCCCCGCGGTTTTACCCACGTTTCTCTGCTTCAGTGGCTCGGAGCGAAATGTTTTGTAGCCTATATGTTAATCCAGCGTATAACCTATTCCGGTGCAAAATTGCAGCCAATTCTGGTCAGTAGTTTTTATGTGAAAGAGAAACAAACATCCATCCATCGATACTTACAAACTTTCGCGTTTATAATATTAGTAGGATTAGTAGAAAGTATTATTTTATTTATCATATCAATAAAAGATGGAGAGAGACGTTCAGGAGTGGTTGTGACGTCACTCCTAGGTTAAATTATACCCAGAAATGACGTGAAATGAAATTTCAACGCGCTGTATCTTCGACATATTTAAAACATAATAAACATAGAGCATAACTAAATATATATAGAAAATATAAATAATAAATATCTAAAAATATAAAATACTAAATATATTTAAAAAACTAGTTTCTAAGTTAATGTTAATAAAGATAAATAAAATAGAAATAAAAAAAAATGTTTAAAATGGCTGGCCCTACTTCCTCTCTTCCATTTTTGCTGTGCCCGTCCATGTTGGATCTAAAAAATTGATATTATCTGTAACACCTTATGTAATACCTACACGTGGAATGCATTAAAATATTTGAGTTTGACATATTTTGTTTACAAAATGATAAATATAAATGTGTTAAATATAATCTAACTTATGGATCAAATATAAGTTTTTTATCTTCATCCCTATTGGCAGGATGATTAAAATTTGTAAATAGATTTTGGCATCGATATGGCAGAAATAATTGTTTCGATAGGAGACGCTTACGATAAATGTACAGGGTTTATTCCACTTTGAACTCCCAGGTGATATCACCTAGGTGTTCAAAGTGGAATGAACCAGTGTCCTCTGATCACCTACGAATCAAATCATCCGGCAAGTATCACCCAGGTGATTCAAGGAGACTAAATTGGTGATGGTCGGCTCTGATCACCTGGGAAACAAATCACCTAGGTGATCAGAGGAGACCGTTTTTATTATGTGCTGAACCTTGATCACCCACATAAATCCTGCTCAAGAGGGCGTCCCCTGTGGGACTTGGACCTCGGCTGAGGGCGGTCGCTGACGGGGAGATTGAGGGATTATGGCTTTTAGTTTTTTAGGGGAGTTTTGTGCAACTGTCACTCTACTTTACAATTCGCGGGCCTCTCGGACCTCGGATCTACGAGGGCTTCGGTGCTGTTGCCACCGCTTTTAATTAATGTAGGGGTGGAATTTTTGAAAAACCCTTCTTATCGGAATTTAGGTTAGACGTCGATTAGTCAGTCGGGAGAAAGCACTATATTAATTTACGGGATAGCGGCAATTGTATACATCCGAAGAGCGGTGAATCTCGGTTAAATGTGCTTAAGACAGCCTCCGTAGCGTAGCGGTATTTGGCTCGCTTTAAATCGCGGAGGTAGTGGGTTCGATCCCCACGCCGGACACGAAATCTTTGTGTAAATTCTTAAATTTCTTTCCGGGTCTGGTTGGTTGAGGGTCTACTCTCCGCGCCTCGGAAAGCACGTTACGCCGTTGGTCCCGATTGTTATAACATCATCTATAATAATTGTATATCAAGGAACGGGCAGCAGCGTTTCCTTGTGTGGTACAACATAGTACTGTGGTCACCATCCCGCCTGCCAAGCGTGGTGACTATGGCAAATACCCTCCCTCGGGAGAAGGACCATGTTCAGCAGTGGACGTTATACGGGCTGATGATGATGTGCTTAAGATACTTCGATGATTCCCCAGTAAGTGAATCTATCGACAACATTCACATCCCATCACTATTGGTCCTATTTACGTCATTGGCGTACTTGACCCCGTGACATCTGTAGAGTATCTAATCCCCATTCATTCGAACACTGCAATATTCAACCTTACCCAATTTACAATATGGATCAAATTCGATAAAGCAAATAGTTTCAGTAAATAACGTGCGAATATCAATCGATGGAATTTAAACCTCTTTAGAACGATTTAAGGTTCATTTTAGTTTGGTAATTCTAGATGTAGTTTTAGATGTTACTAGGTTACATAAACTAGGTGCTTGTAATAGAAGCTTTTGTCTCAGAATTAAATTTATTCTTCATTTAAGTAGAAAAATGCCGTGTGATTTCCGGCTTAGAATAGACCACCCCATGTCTTCCCATGGGTGTCGTAAAAGGCGACTAAGGGACATATGGCTGATGGATAGGCAGCAGCATCTATTAGCTCAAGGTTTACATCTTACTGCGATCACCAATCCGTCTGCTAAGCGTGGTGATTATGGCAATATCCCTCTACGATCCTGGCTTGCCAAGGTCTGTTAAGAGGAGGCCCATGTTCAGCACTGGACGTAAACGGACTGTTGATGATGATGATGAAGTAGAAAAATATAAATTTGAATAGCTTTACTTTCCATTATGGAATCGCTCGAAGGATTTTGGCCATATTTCAAAATTGAGATTAATAAAATTCGACCACCACCGACAAGATTCGGACCGTTACGGGGACGCTAGTGCCATTTACCGGTAATCATTATTACCGATAGATGGCACTAACGTCCCCCTTAGAGACGTGTTACAAAGTGATTAATAAATTTTGAATCCTGTCGGTATTCGAATTTTATGAATCTCTATTTTGAAATATAGGATAAGGTAAACTTTTCCATGACAACCTCTGTAGCGTAGCGGTATTTGGCTCGCCTTGAATCTCGGAGGTCGTGGGTTCGATCCCCACACCGGACAGAAAATCTTTGTGTAATTAATAAGATTTCTTTCCGGGTCTGGTTGGTTGAGGGACTACTCTCCGTGCCTCGGAAAGCACGGTAAGCCGTTGGTCCCGATTGTTATAACATCATCTATAATGATCGTATGTCAAGGAACGGGCAGCAGCGTTTCCTTGTGTGGTACAACATAATACTGCGGTCACCAACCCGCTTGCTAAACGTGGTGACTATGGCAAATACCCTCCCTCTCGGGAGGAGGCCCATGTTCAGCAGTGGACGTTATACGGGCTGATGATGATGATGATGATGATGAAACTTTTCCATAAAGTGTTCAAAACATTTAAAAAAATGATTTTGGCTATGTAGAATATTATATACTAGCTTCCCGCGCGCGGTGTCACCCGCGTAACTCCCGTTCCCGTGGGAAATTCATAATATTCAAATATAGCTGTTATGTTCTTTCTCAGGCTCTAGACTATATCTGTACCAAATTTAATTTAAATCGCTTCAGTAGTTAAGGCGTGATTGCGTAACAGACAGACAGACAAACAGAGTTACTTTCACATTTATAATATTAGTAAGGATGTTCTTTCTCAGGCTCTAGACTATATCTGTACCAAATTTCATTTAAATCGCTTCAGTAGTTAAGGCGTGATTGCGTAACAGACAGACAGACAGACAGACAGAGTTACTTTCACATTTATAATATTAGTAAGGATAACTGAGAGCTGGGTATCGCAGAAGAAGCACGAAAGCAGAATACTTTCTGAGGCAAAAATTGACTGACAGAATTAAGAACAGAGTGATTGGAGAACGTTGTAGTATGAAAGTAATAATTAGTTCGGACAAGAGAGAACGAATGAAAGGAGAATAACAAGAAGAATTTTAGGGCGAATGTAAACGGAAATGTTGGAAGGGGAAGACCAAGGCTGAAGTTCCAGGTTCAAATACGTTCTTAAGAAAGACCAGGTTAGGAGTACGTACCGTAGACCGAATGTCATGCATGAGGAGATTAATTAATGTGGGGGAGGTGTAAGTGGTATGATCGTAGCAAGTGAAAGGAATTGGTCTCTGCTTACCCATGTGGGGCAGATACGAATACATGTACTAGCTGCGCCCCGCGGTTTTACCCGCCTTAATCTGCTCCAGTGGGTCGGAGGGTGATGTTTTGAAGCCTATATGTCAATCCAGCGTATAACCTATCCCGGTGCAGAATTTCAGCAAATTCCGTTCAGTAGTTTTGGCGTGAAAGAGTAACAAACATCCATCCATTCATACTTACAAACTTTCGCGTTTATAATATTATTATAGTAGGATAAAGCGAGTCAGGTCTCTGAGATCAGCGGATTAAGCTGTGCTGTGATCCGACAGTCAGTCGGACATTCAGGACAAACCATTTTAATATATGTATATAGGTACCTACATAATGTCCATTCAAAATAAAAAGTGCGAGTCGGACTCGCGCGCCGATTGTTCCGTACAAACATATCAGTATAAAAAAATGGATAAATTTAAAATTATTAACAATATTTTGATTAGGTATATGATGTAAGTGCCTATCATAAGAATGCTCAAAGTCGCTTTGCGAGCTATGGAAAGAGCTATGCTCGGCGTTTCCCTGCGTGATCGAATCACAAATGAAGAGATCCGCAGGAGAACGAAGTTCACTGACATAGCTCAACGGATTAGCATGCTGAAGTGGCAATGGGCAGGACACATAGCTCGAAGAACTGACGGCCGATGGAGCAAAAAGGTTCTCGAATGGAGACCACGAACTGGCAAGCGCAGCGTAGGACGACCGCCTGCACGATGGACCGACGACCTCATAAAGGTCGCGGGGAGTCGGTGGATGCAGGCCGCTAGCGATCTGGAGATCCCGCGGTACCATATTGGCCGCGGGTGCCGTCGGGGGGCCGGATTGCTCATGCGTACCCGACCCCCGCCAACGGCGGATCGAAGGAGTGTCCGGGAGGTTTTAGTGGTGTAGGGTCCTCTCCTCGTGGTATGCCTTTGGCATACCACGCTATGGAGAGGGCGAGTCCCACATATCCCACCGCCAGCGCGCAAATACGCTGCAACGGTGGTGGGAATGCGTCAATGCATTTCCCCCCGGACAACAAAAAAAAAAAAAAAAGGCCGCTAGCGATCGTTCCCGCTGGAAATCGATGGGGGAGGCCTATGTTCAGCAGTGGACTACAACAGGCTGTTGATGATGATTATATGATGTAACTATAAAATTGTGGTTTTCGCAATTTTTTCTTAAACTGTGCTATAAGACATTGCTTTGTACCTAATTTCAAGATTCTACCTCTATGTTCACGGGAAGTACATTGCATTGACATAAACGGCTGTATCTTTTAATAGCGTTGGCTAAGAAGTTTGATTTTTACACAGCTTAAAGGGACAGTACACTTGAGTATTTGATATGAATTTCAGCTTAATACCTCGTGTTTCTGAGAAAAAGCGTCTTGACAGACGGATGACAAATTGATTTTATAAGGGTTCTGTTTTTCCTTTTGAGGTCATCATCAGCCCATATAACGTCCACTGCTGAACATGGACCTCCCCCCGAGGGAGCGTTTTTGCCATAGTCACCACGCTTGGTAGGCGGATTGGTGACCGCAGTGTTATATTGTAATACACACTACACAGGGAAGGGCTGCCCATTTCTTGGTTCGCTTGTTAAAGATGATGTTATAACAATCGGGACCAACGGCTTAACGTGCTTTCCGAGGCACGGAGGTAGCTAAGCCCTCAACCAACCAGACCCGAAAAGAAATCTTTTGTCCGGTGTGGGGATCAAACCCACGACCTCCGAGATTTAAAGCGAGCCAATTACCGCTACGTTACGGAGGTTGTCTTTCATTTCCTTTTGAGGTGCTGAACCCTAAAATAACTAATCTACAGGAGCAAAACCATAGACAACTGCTTGTATCATAATAATGTCATTACAAAACAGCGGGAGGTAAATAAAGAGGTATTTGAGCCTTTACTAAGAAGGAAAATGTATCTTCCTTCAAGTTATCACATAATTTTATTACCTTATGATATGCTGAGGGAATTGAGCTCTTGTTAATAAAGAAATAGAGTCTAATTTTGTGAAGCGTTAGTATTAAACTGTACAATGTTAATATTAGGATTTAATTTTTAGGTATTTTCTTTTGAGTGCTAATTATATCACTACCTCCGTAGCGTAACGGTATTTGGCTCGCTTTAAATCTCGGAGGTCGTGGGTTCGATCCCCACACCGGACAAGATATCTTTGTGTGAATTCTAAGATTTCTTTCCGGGTCTGGTTGGTTATTGGACTACCTCCGTGCCTCGGAAAGCAGGTTAAACCGTTGGTCCCGATTGTTATATATAACATCATCTATAATTATCGTATATCAAGGAACGGACAGCATCGTTTCCTTGTATGGTACAAAATAATACTGCAATGCATTTACGCCTTCCCAAAGCCTTTGTGGTGGGATATCTGGGACTCGCCCTCTCCAAAGCGTGATATGTTGCTCATACGACTATTAGAGGACCCTACACCACTAAAACACCCCGGATACTCCTTCTTCCGCCATGAGTGTGGAAGCCACCAGGTATCGCTGTTCGCGCTTTCAATTCCAGTGAAACCCCCACTGGTTTGATGGTTCAGCACAAAACCCCCCTTAAATACTAAAAGTCATAATCCTCAATCTCATCGCCAACGACCACCCTGAGCCGAGGTCCAAACCCCACAGGGGGCGCCCTCTTGTGCTTAGTTTGTAGTTTATAAGCCTGAAGTACTGCTCGCTTGTATGGCTGGTAGTCCATCAATTAACCAGACCCGAAAATAATTATCTGATTTTACTCGTAAGATTTTTTTGCCCAGCGAGGGAATCGTACCTACCATCTCCAAAATTTAACCATTTAAAATCTAAAATCCCAATAATTTTACGGTACGTTCCGTTATAATAGTTTGAGAGCTAGCAACAATTTTTGGGTAGGTATTTGAGGCAAGCTGAAAACTTTTTGTTACATTCCTCTCCTACTGTAACCCAACACGGAACTGCAGACCTGGCTGGTGAGTAGTATTCTAATGTTTATTTTTCATTTTTCCAAAAATATATTTGAGGCAAAGGCATTTTCTTTTCAAACATCTTATGTTTTAGTTATAAAATTGTTAATTGCCTTAATACATTTTTAATTTATGTATATTTGCAAAATTTGTTCAAATCGTCTGGCTTATTATATTTTAAATTCTTTAAACATTAAACTACAACATTTAAAAAAGTTATACTGCCTCAAATATATTTTTAATATTTTTGAACATTTAAAAAAATAGAGGTCTTAGCCCCGCTTCTCATCAGCCAGGTCTGCATGTTGGGGTAAAACAGGAGAGCTATGTGACAAGTTTTCAACTTGCCTCAAATACCTACCCAAAAATTGGTACCAGCTCTCCTACTATGACTAGACCGAACCGAAATCGATATCGGCCGTTCCTGCAGTTTGCCGTCAAGTCAAAGGATGTGATCTTGTGTGAATTCATGTTAATTTTTTTCCAGGCACCCTCAGTTTTAGAATATATTTTAAATTAAGAAAGCGATATACAAATATAATCCTAATAGGTTTGCCAGATAAAATAACCATATTCTCGGGAGAAAATAACAAATTTTCGGAATTTTGGGACTTTGGTTGGTGGAGATACAAAAATAAAATCAAATTAAATACATATATTGAAAACAGCAACATTAATAAAGTCATTTATTTTTTAGCTTTCCTTATGTATTTTGTGTTACTTGTGACCGTTTACTTTAAACCATTTTTTGTCCATTTTAACTACTATTTGGACTAGGTACCTATATAAGAAGACTTGAAATTCAAACAATTTTCGTCAAAATTGAGTCGAATTTTCACATTGCTTTTGTGTAAAGATTGTTCAGTAAAATTATTAATTCAGTAAAATATCCCGTTGGTCCCGATTGTTATAACATCATCTATAATAATCGTATATCATGGAACGGGCGGCAGCGTTTTCTTGTGTGGTACAACATATGACTGCGGTCACCAACCAGTCCGCTGCGGAATCTCCTAAAATAAAAAAAATATTTATTTACGTAAACCAATGCACGCACTTGTAAATAGTCAAACATTAATTAGAAAAATCATATTATTATAACATAAGTTTTAAAATAAATTTCTTATTTATTTATTTGAAATTAATTGTAATTATTTATTTATATTGTTGTTAGCGACACAAAATGCTTGTTCTGTCTATATTATGCCAAAACAATTGTCATTATTTGGGTAGACCATGAGCATATACACACACACGCTTTGTTGCTACCACTGCACTGGATCCAATGCGCCACAACTAAGAAGATCCGGCGAAACAACATCAGTCAGTTACTCTTCCACCGCTTCCCAGGTGGTATGGTGATCGCAATAAGAGGAGTATATTTGAGCTAATAGATTATTATCATCATCATCAGCTGATCTTTCATCGCTTAAAGGTTGGGACGCCACGCCATGTGTCAACACCTGTGCATCAGTACGCGCGTGGCGTCGTGTCGGGTGTTCATAGTGTGTTTCTGGTCTATAGAAAACAATACATTTGATTCGACTCAACACGCGTGGCGTGTCGTTGAGTGGCGAGAGTCTGTTTTAGGGTTAAAAATAAAAAAATGCTTTGCTGATATAATTTATATAATTCATAACACATTAAGTACACAAAGTTCATATGAAGTAGTGTTTACATCTATTAACATTCAGAAAAAGTCATAACACTGCATTTTAGGCCTCCAAACAAATCGAGAAGATATTATATATCTTTAACAAATTTCTTTTGGCGAAAAAATATCTTTTTTTTTTCATTATATAGTTCAGAAAATAGGTTGACATCACAATTCTTAGGCTAAAGTTTTTTTTTTTTTTTAATTTCACCGGATTCGAAATGCTGTGAGTAAATTTTAAAATGTGATTTTACAGCTAAATTTTTTTTGATTGAAAAAAAAAAAACTTTTTTTTATGTTAATTTAATTTTAAATTGATATGTATTTACCTAGGCACCTAGTTAGTAGTTCGAGAGTTTCACTAAAATATAAGCAAAAAATTAAATATTTTATTACTCTTAAATTTATTAATTTATAATTCTTATCTTACAACTAGCTAAAAGTACTTGATATGTTTTAATAATAATGATAGTATTTTTTTTTTCATAAATTTAACATCGATATTTTAAATTCTAATATAAATGCCTCAGCCAGTTGGATATGTACTTGTTTCATTGAAGACTTATTTTTTATAAGTATTTTAATCTATTCATAATGATAATGTTAAGAGATTAAACACATTCAAATTGTTATATTATAATAAGACACGACTTTCACGTCGTAAACGCTAATTTTAAATAACATTCATAAGTTAAGTATTAATATTGAAACATTAATTTATTAACCCTAAAACTACACAATAAATTAAACAAAAAAATTGATATGTCTCCGCGTTTCCTATTCATATTTTTTGTAATTTTTTTTAAAACCTTCTTTTTTTAAATAAAAAATCAGCGAATCGTTTGACCGTTTTTCGAAGCGAATTTTTCATTTTTTTAACGCCTTTTTTATTTTGTGATTGAATACATTTTATTTAAAAAATCTTACTTATTTATAACCGTAAAAATCATATCTTATCAAAATGAGTTGCTTAATAAAATGTAACTGAGTAAAATATAAATTTAAACATTTATTTTTTAAATTTATAACATATCAATGTTAACAATCACAAAATAATTTATTTGCTTGTTATAAATTATGAGTTTTAGTTGTTAATTTGTTGTAATATTAAATCATTTTTACTAATGAAATAAGGATGTTTTTAAGGCGCTGACTTTATTTCTGAAAATCAGTTGTTTAACAATATTTTATTAGTAAAAATGATTTTACATAATTTATAACTACGTTACGTAAAATGATAAAATTATTATTTTTGAAGCAGCATTTTTCTAGATTTGAATACATATTTATTGTTGATTTAATAATATACAACCAGCCTTTGTTGACAAACATGTATTTCTGCTTCAATTTAATATAAATTAATTTAAAAAATATAAATTAAATTAAATTACAAAAAAAAAAATATACGTAGCAATTGCAAAAACCCGTCACAATTTTAGCAATGACAATTAAATTAATAATTTTTTAACAAAATTTATCATTTAACGCAACGTTTTTTTTAAATAATTTAATTTAATGAAGTCTGTAAACGCCAATGCGTTTTTCCCCAGCGGTGTGCTGGACGAACTCGCGGATCTGGTCGGTGGCCACTGGTCCAATGCAGACTAGGGGTTCCTTGAAGTAGCCGCAGCTCTGAAGACAAAGAGTTTTGAACATTAATCAGATCAAGTTAAGGATGCTAATTGCTTGGTTCCTGCAACATGGTGGTATGATGCAGGAGTAGCTAGTCAGCCACGAGGCTTTTGCTACTTCATCGGACATAAAGGCGAGCGGAGCTCCTCCCTTAATAAATAGTTTATACATACACTCAAATAAAGCAATGGCGTCCCCTGTGAGACTTGGACCTCGGCCCAGGGCGTTCGCTGGTGATAGGGGATTTTTCAACTTTATAATATATTACATACCTATATTCATTTAAAAAATGTTCTACCAAATTTGATTGTTTGTTTGCATTGAATAGGCTCTGGAATGACTGGTCCGATTTCAAAAATTCTTTAGCCATTAGTAAGCTGCGTTATTCAAGAGTAACTTAAGCTATACTAATACACAGTGGCGTAGCTAGGGGGGCAAGGGCCCCGGTGCATAGCTTCAAGAGCTGGCGAGTTGGCTGACCCGCTCTTTTCAAAGCTTAGGTTAGACGGCCCCCTGAGGTCCGGGGCCCTGGTGCACTGCACCACCTGGTCCTACGATAGCTACGCCACTGCTAATACATATACTTAATGATGAAATTCACACGGGAACGGGAGTTACTAAAGTTTGTTTTTTTTCACATCGGTAGTGCAATGAGGATCGAACCGGCGACCACATGATCGCAGACCCTAGTCCGACGCCATAGCCATTGGACTACAGCCGCTATTCATCTGGTGATGAATATCTCTTACCTTCCTAGCCTTCTGTCGGTGGCGTCGTTGCATGATGCAGCACAGTCCTCGGGTGACATCGCATTCGGCTGAAGAGTTGCAGTCGTCATTGTATTGCTTGCGGCCAGGTGATGGTGGACGGCATACGTGCATTTCGCCTAGGAGAAGATCATCATCATAATCAGACCGTAGATCGTTCATTGCTGAACATGGACTTCCTTCCGAGGTAATCTTTTGCCATAGTCATCACGCTTGGCACGGTTAGTGACCGCCGCTAGAAGGTTCCCACTCATGGCGGAAAGAGGAGGACCCGACTACCCGCGGGATTTTAGTGCGTAGGGTCCTCTCCTCGTTATGGAGGACCGCCGCTATGGAGAGGACGAGTTCAACATACCCCTTTGCCGGTCATTTAGGAATTCCCCCAGAAAAGAAAGGGTTAGTGACCGCAGTATTATGTTGTAGCACAAAGGGGATGCTAATATGATGGAAAAGGGAGTCAGTGATAGCGTGACAGCTAAAAGGGCAGAATGGAAGACAAACGTGTGACGACCAAAAGTTAATTAGGATAATGGCAGAAGGATGATAGAGGGAACGCCGCTTGTCCGATCCCTAGTATAATTATGCTTGTTATATGTAGATGATGTTAAAACAACTGCTTAACGTGGTTTTGAGGCACGGATGTCCCTCAAACAACCAGATACGGATAAAAATCTTATTATTATCATTAGCCCGTATAACGTCCACTACTGAACATGGGCCTCCTCCCGAGGGAGGGTATTCATAGTCACCACTGGTGACCGCAGTATTATGTTTTACCACACAAGGAAACGGTACTGCCCGTTCCTTGATAAACGATTACTAGATTATGTTATAACATCACGAAGCACGGATGGTAGTCCGTTAACCAACCAGACCCGGAAAGAAATCTTAGAATTTACACAAAGATTTCCTGTCCTGCGTGGGGATCGAACCCACGACCTCAGAGTTTTAAAGCGAGCCAAATACCGCGACGCTACGGAGGTTGTGATAGAAATCTTAGAGCCTTAACAAAAATTTCTTGACCGGCCTGGGGATATGCTATCTCCAAGGTTGATGAAACCGAAATTCAGACGATCGAATCGCTCATTTCAAAGAAGAATCAAACAATGAATGCCTGTTATTTTTTCCCTCGCCCGCTTAATCACGTGACAGATGTCAAATACCATACATTGGCGTAAGCGATTTTATAAGAGTGATCGCTTCCCTGTAGTGGCATTTTGTCTAGGCCAGAGGTCTTCAAACTCCGGCCCGCGGGCCAAATCCGGCCTGCCAGTGCCAAAAATCCGGCAAGCGACAGCTTAAAACTAGTGGCATCTATCTGGTCCGCGTCACCCAATGTCTTTTTGTTGTTACTATTGCTGTGTTAAGTTGAAAAAGACAACACAAAATGATAATTACTCGGTCGCACACTTTGCGACTAGACTAGAAATAAGAGTATAGTTAATTAAAACGGATAGAAAAATTAAAACTGGCTGGTTTTGGTGCTTCGAACATATTGAAATAATCGTTATGGCCCCAAGGCGCCAAAGTTTGGAGTCCCCTGGTCTAGGCCCTCTGTTGTAAATATTGACAGACAGATGGACGGACGGTCATGTAGCTATTTACTTATGTAAAAGGAAACTCACCAGGCACGACTTCCTCGCAGACAAGTCCAGTATCACATTGGTTCTCCCTGTTGCATATCTCGCCGAGTTTTCTGCCAGAAAATGCCGGGAGACAGCGTCCCCCGTCCTCTGTAACAAGGATACGATGATTAGAAAAACATACCGGTCAAGGGCGAGTTTGGATCGTACACGAAGGGGTCCGTACTATTACCTAAAGAATATTTAACACTATATTAATAACGCTGAAAATAACGATTGTAATGGGTTGTAAGTTATTCATAACCTACCTCCTGATTGTTTTAGTGTCTATCACGGCTAGTTCAGAGCTGTTGCGCCTAATATTAATTAAATTTAATATAGACTTTAGGTTAAAACAGGACAACGTCTGGGAAACGCTGCTGGCCGTTATTTGGTGTACGATGAAGTTATAAAAATCGGGACCAACCGCTTAACTTGCTTCCTGAGGTACAGGAAGGGGACGGAGGACGGGGGACATTTTCTTGGGTAAGGTTAGAAATACTTTATCTCGCTTAAACTAATCTTAAGAATACGAAAATAGCCCTGAGATTCAAACAACATTCACTGAATATTAGAAGAATAAAAATCCTGAACCAGGCGGCTCAAAGAAAACGCCCTCAAAAAAACAACTTACTTAACACAGTATTACTACGGCAACCGTTTACAGAAAATCAACCTTATTCTTTAAAATATAAGGTTCAAAATTCAACGGATGGATATAAGTGGTTTAAGAGTCAGCGAACATTCAGAGATCCTGAAACCTTTTCATTTTGCGCGAAAATAAATTGTGCAAAGAATCGTAAATGAAAGAGATCGGAGGAGCTCGAGAAAAATAGCTTCTTTATGATAAATCTGTGATATTTTTTTTTGATATTTTTATTAATGTATTCTCTTTTACAATTGGGAATGTTTACTGAAATTATAATGACGATATTTAAGATTTTTCTTTAACAATTTGTACGTTTAGGATAAGAATAATATTTTTTAGGAGTACGAGTCTAGCTTTATGTTTAGAGAGTCGTGGCTTCGATTACTACGCCGCGCCGAGCATAAATCATTACATGTAATCTTGGTCTGAGAAGTAAAGAAAATTAATATGGGGACCTACAACATATGTAATTTTTTGTCGTTTCATCATCGGCGCATACAACGTTCACTGCTGAACATGGGCTTCCTCCCGAGGGAGGGCTTTTTGCCATAGTTGCAACGCTTGGCAGGCGGGATGGTAACCGCAGCATTATGTAGTAGCACACAAGGAAACGCTGCTGCCCGTTCCCTGGTATACGATTGTTAAACATCGGGACGAACGGCTTTACGGGCTTTCCGAGGCATGAGATTTCTGAGCGGCGTGGGGATTGAACCCACGTCCTCCGAGATTTAAAGCGAACCGAATACCGCTACGCTACGGAGTTTGTCGGAGGTTGTAGCGACATAAAATAATGTTGAAAATATAATATATATATACTGCTATGAAGTGCTTACTTTGAGAAAAATAATATTCAATGAGAATTGTTTTCGTTTAATTAAACAAGAAGAGAATAAGAACATGGATAATTTTAATAAAAAAAGGGAATTAATTATTACGATTAATATTACCCTAAGGCTTTGTTACATAATTGTTCGCTGCCTCTTTTTCTATGTTTTATTTTTAATTGGCAATTATTTGTCCATGTAAATTAAAAAGACAAAATATCTATAGAGGTAATTTCGCTTAAAAATGTGTCCATCTATATGCTGTAATGATATTTTTGCACCGCTCTCTCGTCCGCAAAACCTATGCCCGAAATCATCATCATCAACAGCCCGTTTACGTCCACTGCTGAACATGGGCCTCCTCTAAACAGACCTTGGCAAGCCAGGCTCGTACAGGGATATTGCCATAATCACCACGCTTGGCAGACGGATTGGTGATCGCAGTTACATGTTGAGCTACTAGATGCTGCTGCCCATCCATCAGCCATATGACATGGGGTGGTCTATTCATAAGTCATAAGACATGGGGTGGTCTATTCTAAGCCGAAAACCACACGGCAATGCCCGAAATGCAGAAGAGATAGTAACAACATGCAAAAATACAATCACCAGCCGAAGACCCGACACGTGGGTCGCTCCTCCACGGAGCATCATCAGGGTGATGTTGATAACTCGAACGCTACTGCGCGATCAGACCTTTTTGTATGGTTTTTTTTTCGGATGGATATACTTTGGTAGCCACGAGGCTTTCGCTACTTAAAGGCGAGCAGAGTATGCCTTAATAAATGGTTTAAAAACTACAAACTAAGCAACATGCGCAAGAGGGCGCCCCCTGTGGTGCTTGGACCTCGGTTCAGGGCGGTCGCTGGCGATGAGATTAAGGGATTATGACTTTTAGTATTTTAGGGGAGTTTTGTGCAACTGTCGCTCTTCTTTACAGTCCGCGGGCCTCTCGGAGTTCGGGTCTACGAGGGCATCGGATAGTTCTTTGCAAACTAAGGGTCAGGAGGACGAGGGCGCACTCTTCTCCGACGGGTCTGATAGAGTGGTCTCTATGTAGTGATGCTAGTTTCTTGCAGTCTTTTTACTGCTAGTTGTTAAAAAGATCAGATCGTTTGGCGAGCGCTATTTATATGTAAGACCCGGCGCTGGACCTTTGTTTACCGGTCACTCGTCCAGGTGCCGGGTGCCAGGAGAAATGAGCACTAGATATTTTTTGTCTTATTAATTTATATTTATATGAATTTCCGCAAAGTAACGCCTTATTTTTTTAATTAAATTATTTGTCCTTTTTAATTTCATCATCATCAGCTCGTATAACGTCCACCGCTAAACATGGGCCTCCTCCCGAGGGAGGGTTTTGCCATACTCACCACGCTCGGCAGGCGGGTTGGTGACTGCAGTGTTATGTTGTAACATACAAGGAAACGCTGCTGCCCGTTGCCTGGTATACAATTGTTATAGATGATGTTATAACAATCGGGACCAACGGCTTTCCGAGGCACGGAGGGTAGTCCCTCAGCCTATCAGACCCGGAAAGAAATCTTAGAATCTACACAAAGATTTCCTGTCTGGCATGGGAATCGAACCCCCGACCACCGAGATTTAAAGCGAGCCAAATACCGCTACGCTATGGAGGTTGTCTTAATTTAGATAATTAATTAAAATCTATACTAATATATAAAGCTGAAGAGTTTGTCTCTTTGTTTGCTTGAACGCGCCCATCTCAGGAATTCCTGGTCCATCGCTATGCTATCGGTTTAAGTATGCAAATGAAAACCGAAAAATCGAATCGCTTGTTTCAAAGAATAATCAACCAATGAATGTCTATGTACACGCCAAGGCAGAGTTTTACCAGAGTCAGTCTTTACTTTTTATTCGAAACGACCTTCAAGACCCTGACACATATTCCAAAGTAAATATTTGATTATCCTGGTCCCCTATGACCCATATATGGAATTATTTCTTCCTTGTTAAGGGCGGTCGGACTAGCGCACGAAGGGTTCCGTACAACCACAGTATAACTGTCTAGCAATCGCGGTTTTTGAGATGCAGATGATAGAAGGACAGACAGACAGAAAACGAAGTCTTGTTAAGTGTAGATATAGGCTACTTTTTATAGAGAAAATAGCGTTTAATTGAAATGATTAAAACTGATACTCAAAGTTGCAAAGAACCATCCGATGCCCTCGTAGACCCGAAGCCCGAGAGGCCCGCGGACTGTAAAGTAGAACGACAGTTGCACAAAACTCCCCTAAAACAAACTTAAAGCCATAATCCCTAAATCTCCCCGTCAGCCACCGCCCTGAGCCGAGGTCCAAGTCCCACAGAGTACGCCGTCTTGCGCAGGTTGCTTAGTTTGTAGTGTTTAAACCATTCATCTGGGCTGGAGCTCTGCTCGCCTTTATTCCCGGTGAAGTAGCAAAGCCTAGGGGCTAACTACATTTATATTTTTTTTATTAAATGGCTTACGTTTGACCATAATCTCGCTTGATGGAAGGCGAAGATAAGGCCTAAGATGATACACGCGTGCCTAGAAAGTGTCTGTTCACTTTAGCTTTAAAGATGTCCAGATTATAGCGTTCCGGAAAAACTGACCCCGGCAGAGAATTCCAATCCTTAGCCGTCCGCATTATGAAAGAAGAAGCAAATCGCTTCGTGCGTATTGAAGGAATGTCTACAACATATGTCCATACATATGTCCGTCCGTAAAAAGAACTACTTAAAGTCACTTTTCCACGTGGACGAAGTCGCGAGCTCAGCTATTAGTCTAGGTATACTTAATATTATAAAGAGGAAAGACTTGTAATTTTGTGGGTATGTTTGTAATGAATAAACTCAAAAACTACTGTGCCGATTTCAAAAATTCTAACACCAGGGATAAGCTACTTTCACCCTGAGTGACATAGGCGATATTTAATTATGAGGTTCCCACGGGAACGGGAGTAACGCGGGTGAAACCGCGCGTGGGAAGCTAGTATAAAATATTAGTAAGTATTAAAAATTGTTTTAACCTACAAAAACGATCCCTAACAACATAGGTAGGTACAGTATAAATTAATTAAACCAGAAATTTCAATTACTAAAGCGTAGTTTAATTAATTTACCTACTGCTAAGTAGGTAAATTAATTAAACTACGCTTTCCTCTACTGTGTCCATTAATAAAATTGCCGGTATACTACCGGCAATTTTATAGGAGGTTTATTCACGATTATCATACTAATTGAATGAGTTTGCGAGAACGAATGAAATTGAATGATATTAATTGGTTTTTTTTTTCTGGAATTATCCACGGATCTCTTGGACTTATCAACGTTCTCTGCTGAACATGGGCCTCCTCCCTAGGGATGGTTTTGTCATAGTCACCACGTTTGGTAGATGGGTTGGTGACCGTAGTATTATGTTGTAACACACATAAAAATCCTGCTGCCCGTTCCCTGGTATACAATTGTTATAAGTAGATGATGTTATCACAGTCGGGACCAACGGCTTAACGTGCTTGCCGAGGCACGGAGGGTAGTCAAACAAACAGGCCCGGTAGTATTGTCTTATCTTATAGAGATATAACTATAAAGCTGATTATGTTTGTTTGCTTGAACGCGATAATCCCAGGACCGATTTAAATATTTTTTTCAGTGTTACATAGCTCATTTATCTAGAAAGGTTATAGCGGCTAAAGCCTTTCTATAGTCCTCGGGTAGACATAAAAGGCCAAGACTAAAGGCCTAAAAGCCTATTTAGGCTTTTATCCCGCTGTCGCCCCTTAATTAGCCTTAAAAAAAGCCTTAAAGCCTATAGGCCTCCGAAGCACTACTATAGCCTTTCTTGATTATGCCGTTCCTACGGTAACTGGAGTTACGCGTGAAAAACTACGCGCAAAATCTAGTTCTAAAATAAAATATCTTAAGAAAACTCCATTATACCTTTCTATTTTTTCTTAAAGGAAAAACCCTTAAGTAGCGCATTAAAATGTCGTTTAAAAGTAATAAAACCACCCTAGTAGTTTATATAAACGTAATGGGTTTACTTAGTAGGTATTTTCATCCCCCATTAGCCTAAGGGTAGGTAGGGTAAGTGTATTTTTATAGCAACAACATTAAGGCTTGAACTAGGTTAAATAAATATAGCTATTTACTACTTATAAAGATTTACTTTAACAAGATGCAAAGAAACATTCGATGCCCTCGTAGACACGAAGTCCGAGAGGCCCGTGAATTGTAAAGTAGAGCGACAGTTGCACAAAACTCCCCTTAAATACTAAAAGTCATAATCCATCTCATCGCCAGCAACCGCCCTGAGCCGAGGTCCAAGCCCCATAGCTTAAGCTCTAGCGCAGGTTGCTTATTTTGTAGTTTTTAAACCATTTATTTAGGCTGGAGCGCTGCTCGCCTTTATGACCGGTGAAGTAGCAAATCCTCGTGGCTACCTACGTATGTCCATCCGAAAAATATAAATAACTAGCGACCCGCCCCGGCTTCACACGGGTGCAATGCTGATGTATTATACATATAAAACTTCCTCTTGAATCCCTCTATCTATTTAAAAAACCACATAAAAATCCGTTGCGTTGTTTTAAAGCATACATAGGGACATAGGGATATAGGGACAGAGAAAGCGACTTTGTTTTATACTATGTAGTGATGGCAAATAACTCATTATTAGGTACCAATTCTTTGCGTTTTTTATAATCGTGATAATTTCTCAACGAAATGTCCGATTGGAATAAACAAAAAGTATTTTACTTCTACATAAATACCCTTGATAAGAATTAATATTACGATACAGATTTAACGTTGTTTCTTTGTTCAGACGATTTAATAATTTTCATGAACATAAAAGCGGTTTTTGTGTCTAAACTATAATAGTTAGATATATGCTCTCGCGGTCTTTTTTGTAGATCTTAGACTTAATAAGATCAACAAACTCGTAGAACATCATTTTGTTCTTTTGTCAATAGTTTTTGCAGCGCACGCATAAATAGGGTTTCGATACAAAATCGCAACATTTTTTACGGAACCCAAATTTTTTCAAAATAAAATATAGCCACCTTCCTCGATAAATGGACTATCTAACACTGAAAGATTTTTGAAATCGGACCAGTAGTTCCTGAGATTAGTGCGTTCAAACAAACAAACAAACAAACTGCAGTTTTAAAATATTAGTATAGATAAGAGAAATCACATTTTCTAACATTAAATAAGGGCCTATTTATCACCACAAAATAAATAAAATGTATAAAATAAATTCGCGTTCCGCTGTCTGTCTGTACATATCTATGCTTCGATCTTTAAAACTGCGCAACGGATATTGAAGCGGACTTTTCAATAGATGAAGTGATTCAAGAGGAAGGTTTATATCCTTTCTAATAATATAACGGCGAAAGTTTGTATGCAAGGAAGGATGGATGGATGTATGTATGTTATTATCGCTTTGCTTGAACGCGCTAATCTCAAGAACTACTGGAGTGATTTGAAAAACTCTTTCATTGTTAGATAGCTCATTCAATTGCCGTGTGGTTTCCGGCTTAGAATAGACCACCCCATGTCCTCCCATGGGTGTCGTAAAAGGCGACTAAGGGACATGTTACTGATGGATGGGCAGCAGCATCTATTAGCTCAAGGTTTACTTCTTACTGCGATCACCAATTCGTCTGCCAAGCGTGGTGATTATGGCAATATCCCTCAACGATCCTGGCTTGCCAAGGTCTGTTAAGAGGAGGCCCATGTTCAGCAGTGGACGTAAACGGGCTGTTGATGTTAGATAGCTCATTTATCGAGGTAGGCTATAGGGCTATAGACTATATTTAATTATGAAGTTCCTACGGTAACGGGTGTGACCGCGCGCGGAAAGCTAGTATCTATATTCAAATAATATAAATGAAGCTGAAGAGTTTGTTTGTTTGTTTGAACGCGCTAATCTCATAAACTTCTGGCTCGATTTGAAAAATTCTTTCATTGTTAGATAGCCCATTTATCGAGGAAGGCTATAGGCTATATTTAATTATGTAGTTCCAACGGAAACGAGAGTTACGCGGGTGAAACCGCGCGCGGAAAGTTAGCAAATAATAATATGAAAGCAACTTTTGTAAGCAAAATCTCAGATTCATTTTACTTTTATAAATAAGAGAAGCGAAATGAAAATAATTTTTCTATTTTGAACGAAAATATTCGAGAACTGTAGCTGCTTTGTGCAAAATATAAAACCCGTACTAAGAAAACTCGAAAGTCATTTTAGTTTTATTTTCTTTTCGCACGTAAAAATGTGTTTTATAAAAATAATAATACAATTTTAAGCTAGATCAGACTACTATTTTGTTCAATTTATTTTTCTTTGTAAAAATAACTCGTTCGTTGTATGAGAGCTTCACTTAAATATTTACATTATTCTGTTTTTAGTATTTGTTTGTTACAGTCGCAACAAAAATACATCATCTGTGAAAATGTCAACTATCTAGCTATCACGGTTCATGAGATACAGAAAGACATTCCAACAGATAGAGTCTTGCAAATATGGTCCCGCTTTTAAACTTTTGGTACAGAATTCTAATAAAAAAAAATATCCCTTTGGCGTGGTTGTTGACATATTACATCTATACTTACTTATATTAAAACAGGTATACATGGCAAGTGTGAGTGGCACAGTCGGAAGGGGAAGACCTCGACGAACGTTTTCTGAACAAATCGGAGACATCCTCGCAAAAGGTCAAATAAGATCAACCCTTAACCGACGTGCTTGTATGAAGAATGTAATGAGAGTGAATGAAGCGAAAGATGTGTGTAGGGATCGTAGCAAGTGGAGGTCCATTGTCTCTGCCTACCCCTCTGGGAAACAGGCGTGAGCTTATGTATGTATGTATTAAAAAGCTGAAAAGTTTATTTGTTTGTTTGCGTGCACGTACGAAACTCAGGAACTACTGGTCCGACTTGAAAAATCTTTCAGTGTTAGAAGACTATGCATCTAAGAAGTAACTGCGTCTATGTAATCTGTGTAATGCGTTAATGTGAGACCAATAGGAGTGGGGCACCATTGAAGAAAGTTTCAAAATAGGTGTTAAGCCAAAGTTACTATTTCACGCAAACAAAGTTGCGGGCAAACGCTAGTAATTTATATACACAAGCTATAAAACAACAACATGCCTAATCAAATATTAAATATCTCATGTATAACCATTGATCTCACAGGCAAACTGTGCATGTACAGTTTTGTGAGACATAATCTTTACATCATAAGCCTTCTTTTTACTTTTTATGAAACAATAAATAAAAAAATAAATACCCAGACTCAGAAGGTCACATTACCATTCACCCCTGGATCTTGGCCATTCGAGTAAAATGCTGAACATTTTCTATTTCATTATAAAGCTGGGATTTACGACTAAGCTTCTATTACTAATCCTTGTAAAATACCGAGTTATTATTTTAGTTGTGTCTATGTTTCATACATTGATTAATTTAATACTCTCAAAATTGATTAAGAACAATATCTGATCATCTCAATCAGAGGTTTGCTGGCTAACTACATTATGTCCGTCCGAAGTCTCTTTTCAGACGTTCTCTTTTCATTTCAAAATCAATTTAATATTTATCTTTATTTACATTTACTTCTTCACGAGTTTACAATTTTGAGAACAATAGATTCGTGAACTTCGGGGAATGACCCTTTAAAAATAACTACGAATACCTATCTTCTTTTCGTAATAGCTTAAAATTATTAGATGCGAAAATATTTCGAGTTTGGAGTCCCAAGCGAATTCAAAGTGAGTTTCCATAGTAGGTGTTAATGTGAAAATCCACTTTAGCACAAATATGAGTTTTGACGAGCGAGTGTGTTGTGTTGTATACTTCAATATTTCAATTTACCTTATGAAAGTGTAATGAAAAAAAAAAATCTTTTATTAAAAAAACATGGTTTATTTATATAGGTAATGGATCAATGGTTTCTATGAATGAAGTTTAATTTTTTTTTCACACGAACATAATATATACTTAGCCCATACGCTTTTGCTACTTCACAGGGCATAAAGGCGAGCAGAAATCCAGCCTAGATAAATGGTTTAAACACTACAAACTCAGCAATCTGCGCAATAGGGCGTCCCCTGTGGGACTTGGACCTCGGCTCAGGGCGGTCGCTGACGGGGAGATTGAGGGATTATGGCTTTTAGTTTCTTTAGGGGAGTTTTGTGCAACTGTCGCTCTACAGTTCGCGGGCCTCTCGGACTTCGGGTCTACGAGGGCATCGGAAAAATGAAGTTTTCGGCGAGGAGTGTTATCTATGAACAGAGATTTCTGTCCACAGTGCTTCCTATAGATTCAGTTATCTATGAACAAAGTTATTAAAAAAAAAAGCTGCCGTAGCCCAATGGCTTTAGCTTCGGACTTGTGATCTTGTGGTCGCCGGATCGATCTCCACCCATTGCACTACCGACGTGAACCCACGCGTAACACAAGCATTTTAGCTTAGTACGAGGGGTTCACAAGAATACTAGTAGACTGCAAAACTCTGCTAGCAATCTTTAAACAAAAAAAACTTTTTTGCGAAACGTGGCGTCTAACAATAAAGATTTCTATTAACTTTGCTTACTGTATAAAGTGGTATCGTAAAAGCATACGTCTTAAGTTCATCATCATCATAATCATCAGCCCGTATAATGTCCACAGCTGAACATGGGCCTCCTCCCGAGGGAGGGTATTTGCCATAGTCACCACGCTTGGCAGGCGGATTGGTGACCGCAGTATTATGTCGTTACATACAAGTAAAAACTACTGTGCCGATTCCAAAAATTCTTTCACCATTGAAAAGCTACATTCACCTTGAGTGCCATTGGCTTTATTTAATTATGAAGTTCCCACGGGAACGGGAGTTGCGCGGGTGAAACCGCGGGCGAAGCTAGTCATTCATAAGGTGATTATTCCGCCACCTTGTACATAGTCCGTATACATTTCCTTTGTACTTTAAGCTTGTGTGAAAAATCAATTCTAATTACCATATACACACGTAATAAGTTCACGGACATTACAAAGAAAAACTCACATTTGCATTGCAAATTAAGTTAATTTATTACCTGTTAATGCGAGCAAAGTTTTAATTATATAAGTTAACGAGCGACCCGCCCCGGATTTGCGCGGGTGCAATGCTGATGTATCATACATATAAACCTTCCTCTTGAATCACTCTATATATTTTAAAAAACCGCATCGAGTTTTAACCCTTTAATGGGCAGTGGCAATATAGTTGCCACCATATTTTGAACTTTATGTACTTGTAATAAAGATCAAAACCAATTAATTGTCAACATACATACGACCCGTTAAAGGGTTAAAGATCTAAGCATACATAGGGACGGGCAGACAGCGGGAAGGGACTTTGTTTTATACTATGTAGTAATACGTTTCTTTTAATAGACAACTCCCGCTTTTGTGAAATTAATCCCTGTGTCTTTGGTCCTGGGGACTTTCCAATCATTCATTTCTAGGACACAAAGTACACCTAGACTCAGAATAACTATTTGTGGTTCACACAAATAATTGTCCCGGGTGGGAATCGTGCAATGGAGCGTAGTATTCTAGGCGTCAAATTGACAGACCATATTCGCAACACCATGGATGGAGAGGGAGAGGAAGGCCAAAGAAAAGATGGATGGATTGTGTGAAGAGTGATATGAAAGAAAAAGGAGTTAGTGATAGTGTGACGGGTGACAGGACAGAATGGAATAAACAAACGTGTTGCGCCGACCCCATGTAATATGGGATAAAGGCAGGAAGAGGAAGAAGATTCGCAACACCACACTGCGCTCCAAAACACAGATTACTGACGTTGCTCAAGAAGCCGCTAAACATGTGGGAATGGGCTTCGTCTGCCGTATGTCCAATAAGCTGTGGGCCAAAATAACCACCATGTGGAGCCCTGAAACAGTAAGAAGGCGTCGCGGCAGACCCCGTAGAAGATGGCAGGACGAGCTGTATAAAAAAAACGACCAGTGGCCTACTTTAGCCCTGGATCCAAAGAGCTGGAAGTAATGGGGAGAGGCCTTTGCCCAGCAGTGGGATGATTCAGGCTAGCAGTATCAGTGGGAATCGAACCCAGAACACCAGGTCTTAGAAGCAACTACCGTAACCACTGAGCCACTGGGGCAGTCGTATTAACGTAAAAACCTTCTTCTTGAATCATTCTATCTTTTAAAAACCGCGTCTAAATCCGTTGCGTAGTTTTTAAGATCTAAACATACATAGGGACAGACACACAGACTTTGTTTTATACTAGTTATGTAGTGTCTAGCTTTCCGCACGCGATTTTATTCGCGGAACTGTCGGTCCCGTATACAATTTATAATTTTCCCCCGCTTTTTCACTCCATTAAGGGTTGAATTTTACAAAATCCTTTTTTAGTGGACCAAAAGGAAGCCACGGTCCCAATATCAATATGCCAGGTGAAGTAGCAAAAACCACGGGGCTAACTACATATGTCCGTCCGAAAAAAAAAGGTCCAAATATCACGTTTTGCCTCGGCGGTTGATGAATCAGTCAGTCAGTCAAGACAAAGATGCTACTTTATATATAAAGGAAAAAAAATAGGCCGACGGTGTACTCTGATTTCATGATGACGCAGTTCCGAGTACACTCCCAAAAGTTATTTTTAAATGCATGGTGCATTTTTCCTTTGCTCCAAGAATGTTTTAAGACGCCCAGAAGATAGCCAATGAGAATATCAAACTTTTTCGAATAGAAGAAAAAGACTTCCACCTGTTCTGTTGGCGTCATATTTTTTTTGATCTCGGATCTTGGAAATGAACTTGGGATTTCTTATGGTCTTTCTCCTCCGAGTGTCACACCGTAGGTAGATAGAGAAAGACTCGTAGGAAGCTAGGATAGGGTCCGCTGGTCCTCGCAATTCGAGGCTCGCGACGCGTTCTATGCTTCAGACCCGATCCCAGCCCGCGCTGGTTGATCTTTATTATATTTATAACTAGCGGCCCGCCCCGGCTTCGCACGGGTGGACTTTTATACCCTACCCCTGCCCTACCCTACCCCTACCCTAACCCTACCCTACTCCTACCCTACCCCTACCCTACCCCTACCCCTACCCTACCCTACCCCTACCCCTACCCCTACCCTACACCTACCCTACCCCTACCCTACCCTACCCCTACCATACCCCTACCCTACCCCTACCCTACCCCTACCCTACCCCTACCCTACCCCTACCCTACCCTACCCCTACCCTACCCCTACCCTACCCTACCCTACCCTACCCTACCCCTACCCAAAAGTATCCTATGTCCTTCTCCCAGTTCTTTGCTACCTCCCTACCAATTTTCAGCCAAATCGGTTCAGCCGTTCTTGAGTTATAAATAGTGTAACTAACACGACTTTCTTTTGTTTTTAAAATGTATTCTGCTATTCGGGACGGAAACAAATCCAACAAATCAAAAACCATGGCAATCGGTCTAGCCGTTCTCGAGTTATAAGTGTTGTAACAAACACGACTTTCTTTTATATATACTATAGATATAGATAAGCGATTATCACATGCCATAACAACATTGGTAAATTTTATTTAATAACATTATTGTTGAAATGTAAACTGATTTATTAGTCAAGATTGTTTTTTTTTGTTTGTTTTCATTATCATTCTATTTGATTCATAATAAGTACGATAAATTCGTCTACATTATTAATAAACACTTTCATTTTCATTTGATTTCACTGAATTTTTGATGATTTTATAAGACTTGGTACTTGGTACCGGCCTTGGTAACGTACCAAGGCCGGTACCAAGTACCAAACTCAGGCCCGAGGGCCAAGAAATGGCCCGCCAAAGCATTTGAGCTTGCAACGCGTTGATTGACCACTCTTTTTTTTATTGTCCATTCTATTTTCGTGTTTAACTTTAGAGCCTTAGTTACCTCTTAAAGAAGTGGCCCGGTGCTAACACAAGATTGCCCACCTAGAAAATATATTGGCCCGCCTTGACACTCGTCATAATAATAATTTTTATTTTTTACAAACAAAAAACACAAATGTTACAAATTTTAGAAACAAGCTACCTGCGCCATAACTTAACACCCTGACTTATATACTAGGAATAACCTGTATCTTAGATATCAGTGTACCTTCGAATTAAAGTGCGCATAAGTCCGAAAATTTGATAAGGCCCCTCGTCCACGGCGACTTTTTGCAGCGATGCAGTCGTGCGTTGCGTAAATGCGCGACAGTATCGCGACTGAATCGTGGTTTTGTGGGCGGTAGCACACCGCTAATGACCGCATCGCGACTGTATCGATGCAAACGCGCGACATCATCGCTACTGCATCGCTGCGAAAAGTCGCCGTGGGCGATAACACATGCATAGGGCGCAATGTTAAACAAACAACAAAAGTAAAGAGTAATATCCAACGCGTCCTCCTAAACGCGTTATTATATTGGATCTGCGTGTCCAAGATAATAACGCGTTTAGGAGACTGTTGGGGCTGTCGTGGCGTTGTAGTGCGTCCACTATGTTTGCGGAGGCGCGCACAGATGATTTTTACACGATCATTAGAAAAAGGACCGCCTCCATGACCGGATGTCTACGCACCGCCACCAACGGTCTCCTGAGGGTGTTCTCAGATCGGTTGGACTCCCCTCTGCTGCGCCATTGGGTAAGGATCCATACAATCTGATATTTTAAATATTTTTTCTTAATACTAACCTTAGTCAGTAAGTTATTTTGTTGATACTAACACTGTGGACATATGTCTTAAATAAAGAATTTGAATTGAAATTGAATTGAATATAATAGGTATATAACAATTTTGGCTGGTCCAGGGCGAAAGATTATTGATTGATAGACAGTCAGGCTTTAAGGCAGGCCGTCAATTTAGGAGACGAAGAAGGCTTTCACCTGTTATCTCTCTCTCTTTATCTATTTAATCTTACCTGTATCCAGACACAGCAAACCACGGCAACAGTCGCCATTCACAGTGCACGGGGCACTGTAGCAGTGGCCCGCTTCATCGACCACGTCGTCGATGCGGTTGCCTTCGAGAGCTTCGGCGTAGATCTCTTCCGGATCCTGGGGGGAAGAGATTGAGGTTAGATTTGTGGTTCCTAAAAAAAATCAGCTTTTCCATAACATTTTGTCGAGGTAAATGAATATAAATGTAAAAGCGAAGTAAGAAAAAATATCAGCTGTTTTTTTTTTCGCGATAACAGGGCTGAGCCGATATTAAAAGTTTCTTATAATCATCAGTACTTTCACCCCCTGAAAGGTTGTTAATGTTTTAAAAAAAACCCCGTAGAAGTTATAGTCGCATCGTTACGTGATTAACCTCCAGGGCTCCATATGTTACTCCTGGATTAAGCAGCTTTCTAATGGAGAAAGAATTTTTAAAATCGCTTCCGTAGAACCGGAGAAACTATGAACCCCTATTTAACTACAATTTTTTTTTGTTTTATTTCCGTTGGGAACTGCATTTACGCATTTCCACCGCTGCAGCGTATTCGCGCGCTGGCGGTGGGATATGTGGGACTCGCCCTCTCCATAGCGTGGTAAGCTAAACTCATACCTACCACGAGGAGAGGACCCTACACCACTAAAACCCCCTGGACTCTCCTTCGATCCGCCGTTGGCGGGGGCCGGGTGCGCATTAGCAATCCGGCCCTATTTCAATACACCTGGGGATGTTTTAAAAAAAAACCGGAAAGTACTTGGTTATTTATATATTTAGAAGCCCGGATAATAAATTTCATAGAAATTGGAGCAGAAGTTTTTAAATTTAAATATTTTCTAGGGTGAAAGGCAGGACCCACGATGATGGCGTGTGAACGATGATATGGTTAGAAAAGGGGTGACTGTCGAGATGGCAGCTAATAGAGGAGTATGGAAGAAAAATACATGTTGCGCCGACCCCAAATAAATTGGGATCATCATCATCAGCCCGTATAACGTTCACTGCTGAACATGGGCCTCCTCTCAATGGAGGATTTTTGCCATAGTCACCACGCTTGGCAGGCGGGTTGATGACCGCAGTATTATATTGTAACACACAAGGAAACGCTGTTGCCCGTTCACTAGTATACGATTATTATAGATGATGTTATAACAATCGGGATCAACGGCTTAACGTGCTTTCCGAGGCACGGAGGGTAGTCCCTCAACCATCCAGACCCGGCAAGAAATCTTATAATTCACATAAAGATTTTTTGTCCGGCGTGGGGATCGAACCCACGACCTCCGAGATTTAAAGCGAGCTAAATACCGCTACGCTACTGAGGTATGTCGATATTTAAATTAGGATAAGAGAAGGAGAATGATGATTTTCATTGTCACATGCGGAAGACGGCTGGGGGGTGACAAGAGGCGAGCATGACGCTTGCGTCGTTCACACGCTCGAGTAACTCAGACACCTGTATGTGGGGTAACTCTAACATCTAAAAATACCTATAAACAGACTCCTAAATTAAGATTAAAAGGACATGTCTGTCCAAAAAGCTATAAAAACATGGGCTATTTCAGTTTAATTTCGTGTCGCAACCGTTCATAAATATTAATTTAAAAGATCACAGGAAGGGCGTGACCTTTAGGGCTTTTTGCCCAATGACCTGTTAATGTTATAAATTTTGCCATTTAAGGCTGCGTTTATAGGGTGACTGAGATGGTAGCGGAGCGTGGAGCGAAGCGTGGAGCGAAGCGTAGAGCAAACCGTAGAGCGGAATGGATTTGGTGATATTTTGATGTAGGTGTATTGAGGGTGTTTTTCGGACGGTTCATTGCAAAAGTAGAGCTAGGGGAGATGCTTCGCATTTGTGGGTGAACACGTCTCCGCCAGGTCGGATAATGGTCTTTTAAGTGTGATACCTGACAAGAAGTGGATTTTGATAGGATTAGGATTCTCTTTCTTAAATAATAATGAAATAGCGCCACCATTGGAGCATTTTGCCCAATCGTCTTGAGTTTATATGATAACGTAGATAGAAGCGGAGCGTGGAGCGGAATGAATCGGGTGATATTAAAATAGTAGTAAGGCCGTTTGGTTTCCGGCTTAAAATAGACCACTTCCCATGAAGAAATGACAACACACCCATCTTCCCATGGCTGTCGTAAAAGACGACTAAGCGCCATACACCTTAAAATTATTAATCATTTACATAAAGTTTCCGCTATGTTACCCGCTGTATCTCTCACTAAACCCTCACCCATTTAAATTCGACAATTAAGTAAAGGTTTACATTCAAATTAGTTTATTTGTATTGATGCCGATAAAATGGCCCGCCATTTATACAAATTAGGTTACAGATATTTATGTTGGCTGTTCAGATTACAGGGGATTTTAAGGGGTTGGGGGATGTTTGTCGGCTCGTTTGTGTAAATTGTTATAAATTTGGATGTAATCAAATTCTGTCTGTCAGCTTAAAGTTCAAATCCTCCTAATATTATAAACGCGAAAGTTTGTAAGTATGGATGGATGGATGTATGGATGTTTGTTACTTTTTCACGCCAAAACTTCTGAACGGAATTGGCTGAAATTTTGCACCGGGATAGGTTATATGCTGGATTAACATAAAGGCTACAAAAAATCACGCACCGACCCACTGGAGCAGAGTAACGCGGGTAAAACCGCGGGGCGCAGTTAACACCAGCCAGGTCTGCGGTTCCATGTTGGGTTATAGCAGAAGAGTTATGTGTCATGTTTTCAGCTTGCCTCAAATACCTACCTAAAAATTGGTGCCAGCTCTCGGACTATTACTGTTCCAGCGAGTATTCCGCCCCTCACCCCTTTGTACCTTCACGCCCCTAGGGCCTAGTTTGCCTTAAGGATAATCCGCCTCTGGATGGATGGGCATCAGCATCTATCAGCTTAAGGATACAAGACTTGCCAAGCGCGGTGATTATGGCAATATTCATAACGACCCTGGCTTACCAATGTCTGTTAAAGGGAGTATAATAAAAAAAAAGTTAAAGTAGCGTGCACCCTATGATATGCCTTCCATTTTATGCACATAAATAATTCATGAAAAATTATCTACTACCGTAATTACTATATTGGTAAAAGGTAGGCATATACTTTAGCAGCACCCTATATGATAAATATCTTACCTGGCCATAAGCGTAATGCTTGTACGGGGTACGTCCATAGCCCAGGTTGGCTAACATGTCCGAGCTAAAGCGGTTGAACAAACCGCCCCACGCGTGGGCACTCGCCGCGCACAGCACCAGCGCCGCCGCTACCGAGATCGTGTTACTGTGGACCAAATAGTGGGGTTAGCCATGCTGTTTAATAAGGTCAGCCATGTTGTTAAATTGAAGAAGTTGGCTTAGCCATCTCGGCTAAAATAGATAATTGACGTTCGGTTAAAAAAACTTTTTAAAAAGGCTTTATATATTAGTTTAAGTCTTAAACTAATATATAAAGCTGAAGAGTTTGTTTGTTTGTTTGCTTGAACGCGCTATATTCAGGAAATATTGGTTCGATGCAATAAAAAGTGTCAGTGTGAAAAAAATATTTTTTCTTAGACGGGCATTAATGTAGTTAGCCACGAGGCTTTTGGTCCTTCACCAAGCATATGTCGATAGCCCATTCACCGAGGAAGGCAATTGACTATATCTCATTATGAAGTTTCCACGGGAACGGGAGTAACGTGGGTAAAGCCGCGCGCGGGAAGCTAATATTAGGTGTATAACTATATATTAAACGGAGTGCATGATCGCCTCCGCGACTACATGCATATTCATGTCAACTGCTAACTTGACATTTAAAATTTACCTATGACCTTTGAACGTTGCATCTATGTTAAATATGTAGGTATATACTACCTACTACTAGTTATATTTAGCAAATGAAATGGCTACTAAAGAAAAATATAAATAAATATTAAAATAAAAGACAAAACTCCGCAAATATTTATCAAAATTTATTTAAAAAAAATTGAATATTATTTCATTGATAAATTCTATTTTTATTTTCTTTTTTTCTAACCGAATTATATAATAAAATGTAAAATAGATTTGTTTTCACGAACCCTAGTAAGTATTTAAAAAAATAATTTACTACTTCATTAATAAATTCAATTTTACTTTGTCTATCCGAATATCTATCTATATTAATACGTAAAGCAAAAACTTTGTATCTATCTACCCCTTTTTACGAAAATAGCGCGGACAGAGGAGTATGAAATTTCACACACCTATAGTTAGTTTATGCAGACTAGGAAAGCAGAATGATTTTTTTTAACGTTGGGTCGAATGTCGACCACTAAACTGGTTGGGACTATCAGTACAAAATCAAAATCTACAATGGATTTTTGCGCAAGTTTCCAAATAATTATACCAAAATACAATTGTAAGTAATTCACTTTATAAAAATATAATATCACAAGAACAAATTTGAATTTAAATTATCAAAACTCATGCCATTAAAACAACAAGAATAAAAAATCAAATACAATTTGCATAAAATAAAAGCGTGTCAATTGAACTCCTACTCACATAGAACACAATTGAAAAAGTTACTTTTCATTCAAACTTAGAGAACAAAATCATAAATCTTTTGAAATCTTTCGTAATTCCATAGGAACAAAAACTCCGTCTTCTACGAAATCTAATTCGATTTTCAAACTTTATCGTGTCACAAACATAAGTGCGAAATTCGCGTTCTATTTTCAAATAAATTAGATGACAATAAAAAAAAATGTGATAGACTTTTTTATAAACTGCATGGAGAATATAAAAACAATGGACTAACTGTCATATTTTTGCACGAGACATTTTGAAAAATCAGATAAAATGTGTTTTTCATGAGATATTTTAGACTTACCGATGCATGTCTTTTCTCTTCGGTGCCCGGAGTAGAACTGGCGATCTATACAGGGTACTCCAGTGCGCATGATAGGAGAACAAGCGTTCACAAGGGGTTTATTGGTGGCGCGACTGATAAACATATTCGGGGATGGAATGCGTTTTTTTGTCGCAATATTCAGTATTTATGTTGTAGAAAAGTAGTTTGAATGTATTACTTTTAATGAATGTATTACTATTAAGTTGTAATGAATTAAACGTTAAGGGATCAGCTTATTCTCTTTTTAAAATATTAGTGTTGCTAACACGCAACAGATGTTTTTTATTTTGTGATTGCAAATTATTAGTTCGTTAGTTTCCTTTATTTATAGGTTACTAGCTGTATGTGCCCGTCGTAACCCTTTTTTTTTGTCAACTATTCAGACACTTTGATTGATTCGTGATTTTTTCCAATATTTTCTGTTATCAAATCTTGTCTTCAAAATTATCATCGTGATAAAAACAAATCAGTCAAATGGGTCAAGTTAAGTATGCGTTTCTTAAGTCGTATAAAAATATTATACGAAATATGCGCGGAAATAGTCGCCGGCTAAAGCTAGTTAGCCGGCGACTATTTCTGCACATAGTAAAACTTAGACCGATGTCGCTAATTTTTTTTGTTTTGTTTATTATTGTCAGGAGAAAGTTCTTATGAAAAAATAAGAAAATTGCACACAAAATTTAAAAAAAAAGAAGATTTAACCACCATATTAATTTTTCTAATGTAATCTAAGCGCTTTTCACAATATAAACTTTTTTAATGTAATCTTATTTGACGTTTGACATAACATTGACAGAATGAGTGCTACTCTTAGTACGCATCACGGTTAGTTCAGAGCTATCACGTCTAATATTAAAAGTTCAATTTAATATTGAGTTTTACTTAAGACAGAAGAACAGCGTCTGTCGGGACAGCTAGTAATTGATAATAATTATTGAATCGAGTTGCTTATTAGCCTACGAGTATTTTGTGTAGTTTTGTTGTGTTTTTATTTTACTTATTAACGGGGTTTTGTAGAATTTATAAATTGTTAGCATTCCCACGCGACGCATTACCCATTAAAACTTTAGGGAACAAAGTTTTGTTCTCTATTCCTCTTCTTAGGGGTAGAATTTCGGAGAATCCTTATATAAGTAGGCATATTGACATACCCAATGTGAGTTTAGTCTTAAAACAACTGTGTGCCCAATTTATTGAAAATTTCAAGCCGCTCCCTTCGAATCGAACCTTCAGTCGTGATCGTCGTGCTATCACCAATCTAAAATCGTTACTACCGAACCCTACCTTTAGTCGCAATAATTCCTTTTCCAATATACCCCGCCATTAGCCCTCATAGGTTTTAATGGACGTACCAAGATATTGTGACGTCATTGCATTGAAGAACGACACACCATTCACTGGTAGAATATACATTGGTCTATATCAACCCGTGTGGTTTCCGGCATAAAATAGGTCTCTCCCCATATCTTCCCATGGGTGTCGTGAGAGTAACTATGGGATATACAGCTGATGATGGCAGCAGCATCTATCAGCTCAAAGTTAGTTACCATATTAATGCGATCACCAATCCATTTGCCAAGCGTGGTGATTATGGCAATACCAAAGTTTTTTTTTGTGTCCGTCGGGAAATGCATTTACTTATTGCCACCGGCGCTGCAGCGTATCCGGGCACAGGCGGCGGGATATGTGAGACTCGCCTACGAGGAGAGGACCCTACAACCACTTCATTCCACTAAAATCCCCTGGACATTCCTTCGATCCGTTGTTGGCGGGGGCCGGGTACGCACGAAGCAATCCGGCCCCCCGACGGCACCCAAGGCCAATATGGCGCCGCGGGATCTCCTGGGCCACACTGACTGTGGCCCATTTGCCCAGTTATAGGGACGCCCTGAGTGTGGAGGCGCCCCTACTCCTCATGGGTCGGCCTCGAAGGGAGCGGGGCCCATGTGTCCCACTCTTCGAGGCCGAGCCTAGGGCGGCAGGCGGCGGGAATATCAACGGCCCTGGCTTGCCAGAGTCTGTTAATAGGAGGCTCATGTTCAGCAGTGGACGTCCACTTACGTAAATGGACTGTTGACATAACTATGTTATGCATTACTATTTCCCAGTGCTCCCATTATTAGCGTTTGGAGGGGCACATGGGGGTTTGAGTGGTTAACTTATTCCTCGTGGTATAATTGGCATATCATCGCTATGGAGAGGATATTAATTAATGTGGAGGAGGCGAAAGTGGTATGATCACTTCCTCTTATATCCATAAATCTGACTTTGATATCAGTGGCACCTCTGGGTTGTGGTCTTAACCCCGTAAGGGTGCCCCTAGGTGTGTGTCAATTAAATGTACGCTTTTATACATTTTTAATATATACCTATAATAATTAATGTAAATATGAACTTATTATGAGTAGAGGAATTAATGACACACGGACAGACGGAGTACATTGTCTGTAATGTCCTACAATTAGCAGCACTCACAGGATGCACTTGCTAGATATAGTTACCTAAGTAGTTTTATTTATAGAAAAAGAATAATAACCATAAGAGGAATAATAAATTAATTACAGTTCTTTTTCAATGTTATTTTGACATTATGCTGAATAAATTTATTATTTCATTATCGTAGCAAATGTAGTGAAGTGTTCTCTGCCTTCCTCAGGGAAAAGAGGTGTGAATGTATGTATTTATAAACATTAGGTACAATCTCCCTAACCATCTCCCCTGCTACTTCTGTTGACGGCCTTTTTCTGCGCTAGCAACACCGACTGCCATTCCAGCGCCGACACCATAGTGAGATTAGTAGATTACCGTTTTTGGCATAATGATATCATGATTGCACTACGGTGGCACAATACTTAAAAAAGTAGCAGACTCGGCCCCCTAGGGAGATGTTTAGGGAGATTGTAATGTTTATTTAGGCGATTTCAAAACTTATAAATGTATCATTTGTTATTATATTCAACTACACTAATATCATCGTGGCGGCATAGTGACACCATTATGACGTCATTAGGATTAGTAGATTACCAAATGGGAAAAATCCGACCATTGAACTGTCATTGACAGTTCACGGACACGCCATTACGATAGTAGACTCGGGGCCCTGATATGCACCGTGCACATTACCAACAAGCGACGCCACGACATACTAGCAATTTCTGAATACAGTTAGCTAACAGGAGTGGAAGTGTATGGTTATGTACTATGTATTTAATAAATAACGAGTCAGATGAAGACTTTTGTAATATACAAGACTATCTGCGCCCCGGGTTTTACCCGCGTTACTCTGCTTCACTCGAGCGTGATATTTATAGCCTACATCTTAATCGAGCTTATTTACTATCTCCCTGCAAAGTTTGAGCCAAATTCATTCAATAGTTTTTGCGTGAAAGATGAAAAAAAAAAACAGAGACACACATACACTTTCCTATTTATAATATTAGTAAGTATGGATGTATGGATGTGTTCATTGGCTGGACAATTTCTTGCCATGCATTAACAAAATGCACAAAATGATCCCTGAATATAGCTAAATGTATGTCATATAGAACAGGATGCGTATTTCCCTTTCCGTGTCTAACTGGCTACCGGTCTCGCGAAATCTACTCGCTTTTGTACTAGTACGGAATTTTACTAGCCCGTGTTTAATTCGCGTCAACTGAGAACGCCTTTGTGATCAAGTGGCGTTGGAGGAGGTTTGACTAAATAGTGTGCAGTTGAACTGAGCACTTATTTGACTTGACTTGACTTGACTGTTTAAGTCTTCGAAAGCGTGTTGAAGCAGCGACGGTATTAGTCTATAGTAGTAGGTAGTAATCAAATAGTGAATTGTGGCATTTGAAATTGATTGATTTGATTGTGTATTATATAAATACCATCATTTTAGTTATAGTAATTCATCATCATCATCATTTCAGCCGTAGGACGTCCACTGCTGGACATAGGCCTCCCTCATAGATCTCCAGTTTTTACGGTTTGAAGCGGCCTGCATCCACCGTGATCCCGCGGTCTTAATCAAATCATCCGTCCATCTAGTAGGTGGACGTCCTACGCTACGCTTGCCGATCCGCGGTCTCCATTCGAGAACTTTTCGGCCCCAACGGCCATCCGTTCTCCGTGCTATATGGCCTGCCATTGCCACTTCAACGAACTAATCCGTTGGGCTATGTCGGTAACCCGCGTTCTTCTACGTATCTCCTCATTTCTGATTCGATCTCGTAGAGAAACCCCGAGCATAGCCCTCTCCATAGCTCGTTAAGCGACTCTGAGCCTGTTCATAAGGCCTATAGTAAAGGACCACGTTTCATAGGTCATCACTGGCAACACACACTGGTTAAAGTTGTATAGTAATTAATAGAAACATATAGTAGGTATAGGTACCTAATCAAAAGAAAGCTAAAGCTAAGGCGGGAGCTTCGCTCCGCTTCGCTCTCGCCTTAGCTTTCTAAAGCGTTGCTTGATTGCAAAAACGTGCTCAGTTGACGCGAGTTGAGCACGGGTTGGTTGAATTGTGTAGTGAACCCAATCGCGATGACAACCTCCGTAGCGTAGCGGTAATTGGCTCGCTTTAAATCTCGGAGGTCGTGGGTTCGATCCCCACACCGGACAAGAAATCTTTGTGTAAATTCTAAGATTTCTTTCCGGGTCTGGTTGGTTGAGGGACTACCCCCCGTGCCTCGGAAAGCACGTTAAGCCGTTGGTCCCGATTGTTATAACATCATCTATAATAATCGTATATCAAGGAACGGGCAGCAGCGTTCCCTAGTGTGTTACAACATAATACTGCGGTCTCCAACCCGCATACCAAGCGTGGTGACTATGGCAATACCCTCCCTCGGGAGGAGGCCCATGTTCAGCAGTGGACGTTAGACGGGCTGATGATGATGATGACACAAGCGCGTAGATTTCGCGAGACCGGTGTCGCCAGTTGGACACGGAAAGGAAAATATGGCAGGATATCGTTTTACCAACTCAGTTAATCGTTTGTCGGACATTTCGCTAAATAAATGCAAAAATAATATAAAATTGGCGTACATTCCGTTTGACAGTTTGAAGAATAGGGATGGGGTAAAAATCCGTATATTAATTATGCTCTGTGACAGTTCTCGAACGACTGACGCGTGGCGTTGGGTGTTGTCTAGAACAGGGTTTCTCAAAGTGGGGTACGCGAACCCCTAGGGGTTCGCCGTTCGATGGCAGGGGGTTCGCGACAAGATTTACGTAATGGTGGCTTGATAACCGGCAGGCGTTTTCTTCAACAGTCAATTTTATTATTTTCTCTGGGGAAGGGGGGGGGATTAATTAAATAGTTAGGGGTTCGCTATCATCTGGAAATTTTAATAGGGGTTCGTGGAACCGAAAGTTTGACGAACCCTGGTCTAGAAACATACCGCGCACGCCGCGTCGGATGGCGTGTTTACCCCTCCCATGGGTAACACACCGACCTGGCCCGTCTGGATCGGGTGGCGTATGCGCGCGTGGCGTCGCGTCGGCTATTCATAGTGTGATTCTGGTCTATAGAAAACAATACATTGGATTCGACTAAACAATATGTTCGTTTTAACAATATATTTCCGCCATAATTGTATAAGAATTATCGAAATCCGTTCAGTAGTTTTTGAGTTTATTCGCAACAAACATAAAAAAATATAAACTTTTCATTTTTATAATAATATAAGTAGGTATAGGTTAGGAATTCGAGATAGACTAATATCAGTTACCTATCAATAACATTAAAGGGGCGTATGTTGTGACAAATATTGCAAAAAACCGCATTTATCATTAATTTCCCCTTGACCGTGATTTAACTAACTGACATAGATTAATCATAAAAGAGATTATTTTTTTCTTTTTGTCGGACTGACTTATGTTATTAGGCCTGAGGCTTTTGCAACTTCACCGGGCATAAAGGCGAGCATAGCTCCAGCCTAGATAAATGGTTTAAACACTACAAACTAAGCAACCGGTGCAAGAGGGCGTGCCCTGTGGGACTTGGACCTCGGCTCAGGGCGGTCGCTGACGGGGAGATTGAGGGATTATGACTTTTAGTTTTTAGGGGAGTTTTGTGCAACTGTCGCTCTACTTTACAGTTCGCGGGCCTCGCGGACTTCGGGTCTAGGAGGGCGTCGGAAGGAAAAAAGGTTTAAAGTATTTGTACGCTTAAAGAGCTGTTCTGCTTGGAAAGAATCTCCAGTGTACATAATATCATCATCAGCCCGAGTAAAGTCCACTGCTGACCGTGGAGAGTTTTGCCATAGTCACCACGGTTGGCAGGCGGGTTGGAGACCGCAATATTATGTTGTAATACACAGGCAGAAGTATAAGCCATCATAAATATAGTATCACCTTTTAGTATAGTATTTATCTATACTAATATTATAAAGCTGCAGAGTTCGTTTGTTTGTTTGTTTGTTTGCTTGAACGCGCTAATCTCAGCAACTACTGGTCCGATTTGCAAAATTCTTTCAGTGTTAGATAGCCCATTTATCGAGGAAGGCTATAAGCTATATTCTATTATAAAGTTTTTACGGGAACGGGAGTTACGCGGGTGAAACCGCGCGCGGGAAGCTAGTATTATATATGTATTATTAGAATGATGAGAACTATGTGGTCTTAGTTATTACGTAATTTTTTTTTCCTACCAGTAGGTACGGTAGTAAATTAATTATTTACTACTTCTGTGCACCTATTACTTTTTCTCTGCACCACCCTATGGGTGACTGGTAGAAAATGCCTGTGGCATGAAGTCCGCCATGTACTATCATTGTGCAAAAGGGAGCGTTCAAGTATTACGTGACGCAATTTTTGAAGATTTTTGACCCCTCCTCCCCCCCTTATAACGCACCGTAACGTTTTTCTGGACCTCCCCTCCCTCCTCTCTAAACGTTACGTAACGTAACGGATTTGGCTGAAAGTTTGCATACAGATAGTTTATAAGCTGGATTAACATATAGGTTACAAAATATTACGCTACGACCCACTGGAGCAGAGTGATATTACAAAACTGCGGGGCGTAGCTAGTAATTAATAATTTATTAATTCCACTAACTTCCGGCTCGCGGTTTCTCCCGCGTATTTCTGTTCGCGTAGGAATATGATAGGAGCTAGTTGATAATATAAATATATAATTATATATAACTTATAATAAGTAGGTACGATAGATCCGTCTAAATCGATCGTACTTAATATAAGTCAAATACAAAGATAATGACAAAAAAATCTTGACTAATGAATTAGTTTACATTTCAACGATAATATTATTAAATAAAATTGTCAATAGGCCGTGCTTTGTGGTGCAACCGATTCGCACGGTTCTATGAAGCTGGGTCTCTGTTCTATTCCCTACTCCGTGCCCCATCCTAGTTTCCTACGAGTCTTTCTTTATCTACCTACTTTGTGACACCCGGAGAAGAAAGACTATAAGAAACTCTGAGGTCATTCTCTTTGTCATTTTTTACAAGCTTTTATTTAACTTGCAATATATGTATGTATGTTTGTATGTACGTAATTTGTTCGGGTGGAATCTTGCAACTCAATTATGAAGCAGATATCCTCAACCGATTGAGCTAAAAATTTTTAAGACTTTGATTGATCGTTTTGTATTTTTTTAAAAGATTAAAACATGTTATATTATTAAGTCCGTTAGTCAGTCCTGGGACACTACAATAGACTAAAGCCCACTTTGAGATAGCTCATAATCTTTCTTTGTAAAGTCTAAGTTCAGATAGACTACTTTTGACTGTTTGTTTGTTTACTTGAACACGATAATCATCGAAATTACTGGTACGATTTGAAAAAATATTTCAGGATGAGATAGGATTTATCGAGGAAGGCTATAGGCTATATTTAAGTATATATATTAGTATATATTACTTCATGTTTCTCCATCTTAATTTCCTAAACCTACACACTATTCTTGTTCCCTTTTGTTGTTTCCTATCGCGGGTCTGCTGGAAGAAATTTCTTTAGAAATAAGCAGTACCTTTGTGCCTTTCTTTTATTTTTATTAATTACTTTTTAATGTTATGTGTGTACATAAATTAAATAAATAAATCAAAATAAATATTTAATTATGAAGTACCTACGTGAAAGTCATCATTCAGCCGAGATCATTCTTTTCGTCATCTTTTAAAGTCTGATCATTTTGTATATGTGAAGTAACAGACCTTTTGGATCCTACTAATATTATAAACGCGAAAGTTTGTAAGTATGGATGGATGGATGTTTGTTACTCTTTCACGTAAAAACTACTAAATGGATTTGGCTGAAACTGTGCGCGGGTATAGTTAATAAGCTCGATTAACATATAAGCTACAAAACATCACGCTCTGACCCACTGGAACAGAGTAACGCGGGAAAAACCGCGGGGTGCACCTAGTTACTACATAAATATTCGCCCGGAAAATAAGTTGATCCTCTAGTACAATTTGTTGATCTGTGTCATTGTTATTCGCGATATGTTTATCTACGTATGTTAGTGGGGAAATCCGTAACACAACATAGTTAACTCATTGTATTCCAGTGACAGATCAGTGCACTAGTTGTTTCTAAAATGGAAATAACACATGTTTTCTCGTTTTGTTTTGTGTTTGTCTTACTTTCATATGGCTGTTGTAAGTAATCTTTTATATTTTAAACTTACTGTGCACCACGGTTTTACGCTCTTATTTATGACCAGACCATGACCATGACCCTCTGGTCCAGTGGGTCGGATCGTGATATTTCGTAGCCTAAATGTTAATCCAGGTTATAAACTATCTCCGTGCAAACTTTCAGCTAAATTCGATCGGTAGTCTTTGCGTGAAAGAGTTACAAACATCCATCCATCCATACATTAAAACTATCGCCTTTATAATATAAGGTAAGGATTGCCGGACTGCGCCATAAGGAGGGTTATGTTTTTCGAGAGTATGTATGTATAATTGCTTGGCACGCTCTGCAGCCTGAACTGCTTGATGGAATTTGGCTTGAGAGGTGTCGTCAGATTCGTGTTTACAGTGAGAGTGACACTGGGAATATTTAAATTAAAAAAATCAAAATGGCGGATTTTTGCCGCAAAATTAAAATATTTGGCTCGCTCTGTAGACTATACGGATTGATGGATTTTAGCTTGAAAGGTTTCGTTAGATTCGTGTTTACTGTGAGAGTGATACACAGTTTTTTTCCGGACGGACCACCATAAAGGCGAGCAGAGCTCCAGCCTAGATAAATAAATAGTTTAAAAACCACAAACTAAGCAACCTGCGCAAGAGGGCGCCTGTCGGGCTTGGACCTCGGCTAGGGGCGGTCGCTGGCGATGAGATTGAGGGATTATGACTTTAAGTATTTAAGGGGAGTTTTGTGCGACTGTCGCTCTACCTTACAGTTCGCAGGACTCTCGGACTTCGGGTCTACGAGGGCATTAGACGGTTCTTTGCAAACTAAGGGTCGGGAGGAATCCACCTGCCAAACGTGGTGATTATGGCAACCATCCTCATCGACCTATCTTGCCAAGGTTTGCTAAAGGGGAGGCCCATGTTCAGCAGTAAACGGGCTGGTGAAGTGAAGAAGTGATTATTTGCCTAGGTGCATCGTTCGCACCTCAGGTATTTGACGGAGAAATTGTCGGAAACTGGCATTTCTTGTCTGATATATTTAAAGATTATTTATTTTTCGAAAGTAAGTGGCAATAATAGACCTATGTTAAGTAATCATTACGTCAAAACATAGAAAAAGCTTTGTGAATATCTGTAATATAAATTTTATCACTGTATTGAAATTCCTTGGTTTACTAACTGATGTTAATAACTTTTAAGGCTTATTAACAATAGACCCGTTGTTGATTTTTATAGTCGCAAAATAAACAATTATTTTACTATAACAGTTAATAATTCTGACATCACATCATCATCATCATCAGCCCGTATAACGTCCCCTACTAAACATAGGCCTCCTCTCGAGGGAGGGTATTTGCCATAGTTGCCACGCTCTGCAGGCGGGTTGGTGACTCCAGAATTATGTTGTAACACACAAGGAAACGCTGCTGCCCGTTCCTTAATATACGATTATTATAGATGATGTTATAACCATCGGGACTAAGCTTTCCGAGGTACGGAGGGTAGTCCCTCAATCGACCAGACCCAGAAAGAAATCTTAGAATTTACACAAAGATTTCTTGTCCGGCGTGGGGATCGAACCCATGAGCTCCAAGATTTTAAGCGAGCCAAATACGCTACGGAGGTTGTCATATTCATCGATAAATACTTAAAGTGGGTGGCGCCTTAAAACGTGTTTTTTTCACAGGTGACCAAACAGAATCCTGGAAAGACTACACTTTTATAGACTTCACACAAAGCTTCTACAAACTCTGCAAGACCAACTCTTCGTGGTCTGAAGCGAATCGAACTTGTGCAGAAGAGGAAGCCTTTCTCTTCTACCCAGACAGTGCTTACGAACTCCGACTCATAAAGAAGTGGTGGAAAGATTGCAAGACTGGACCCTGCTTAGACAATGAGTTAATACTTGTGGGGTATACGGATGCAGAAAAGAGAGGAGACTTCAAGACAATTGATGGTGTGGCTACAATATTTTAACTATTTTACTCCCTAAGTGCAGTCCACACTGGCAGCGGGCGGGCGAGCGAGCTAGGGCGGGCGGGCGAAGCGAGAGAAGGAAACCATACAAACTATGCGGAATATTAACGACCTACTATGGGGGTCCTAATCTAACCTAACGAGGTGAACGAGTAGCTTCGCTGGAATCGTTGGATATTTCGTTAGCTTCACTCGCTGACGTAGGTTAGTCGGTAGCTCGCGGTGTGAACCGAAGTAGTTCGACCAAACAAACAAACTGTACAGCTTTATATATTGGTACTAGCTTTTCGCGTGTGGTTTCACCCGCGTAGCACCCGTTCCTGGGATCTTCATAATAAAATATAGCCTATAGCAGGGGTGGCTAACCGGTCGATCGCAATCGACTGGTCGATCCCGGCAGCTATTACAGTCGATCAACTTCTATAGTAAAAAGTGACATTTCAGTCCATGTTAGTCTACAAATACGTGCCATAGACGCACAAAGTTAGTGTTTATCGTATATCAATATTCAGAAAAAATTGCTGTTCATCCTTCGATTGACTTATACGATACGAGATTCAACGTTACCTATATGTGCCATATAGTCAATCGCACACAGTAAAAAGTCGATCTTAGGTCTTATTAAGTTGGCCACCCTTGGCCTATAGGCTATAGGCTTTTATTTTTTTTCTCGATACATGGGTTAAACACACACATACAGGTAGGGTTGCCAACTAATAAAAACATTATTATACGGTTTTTTCATTACATTATACTTTTTAATGTTGAACAAAAATAAAGTATGCAAAATACTTTTTTGAGCGTCAAAATGCTTAACACTATAAATATTTAATTTAGACGCTGACCCATTTTGTTTAAATATTTTATGTCTAATATTTAAGCGCCCGTAGCCCAACGGCTAGGGCGTCGGACTTGTGAACTTGACTTGGTCGACGGTTTGAGCCCCACACATTGCACTACCGACGTTAACCCACTCTTAACACAAGCAATAGGCATGAGGCAAGATTTTGAAATCCTCTTGCGCAACGTTGGTAGTCATTTTCTAAGTACGAAAAACACAATATTTTGGTAATAAATTTAAATTTAACGAAGTTTAAGCCATATTTCTATTAAATTTTAAAAAGCGCGCGAAAAAAGGCTATGACGTCGGCTTGTCATGGCGTCGGCTATGACGTCACGCTATTGTAAAAAATGTCATTGAGTCCGCCAAACCTAACGTAGTGGTTAAATTCTCTTTGATGGTTACAATATCGTGACGTCATGCGCCGTGATTGGTGTTTCAGTCAAAATGGCCGATTGCAGTATTTTAATCTTTTATTTTATTAAAAATCACATTAATCTCAAGGTTATATAAAAATAAATAAGTGTAATAATTTCTTTTTATATGTACTTTCCCCTAAAAACATTAAATTTTCAATTTTTTGATACTGTCGTCACGCCTATTACACGTCCTAAGCACGAGGGGTTAACAAGAATACTAGTGGACAGCAAAAACTCGGCTTGTAATCTTAAAAAAAAAAACAAATGTAACACGTACTTCCTCAATTTTCTTATATTCTGTTCAATATTCTTCGCAGACCTAAATATGCTTTTATCTTAAAAAAACAAGTCGGCAACCCTACATACTACCGTTTGGTTTCTGGCTTAGAATATACCACCCCATGTCCTCCCATGGGTGTCGTAAAAGGCGACTAAGGGATATAGGGCTGATGGATGAGCAGCAGCGTCTATTAGCCCAAGGTTAACATCTTACTGCGATCACCAATCCGTCTGCCAAGCGTGGTGATTATGGCAATATACCTCAACGATCCTGGCTTGCCAAGGTCTGTTAAGAGGAGGCCCATGTTCAGCAGTGGACGTGAATGGGCTGTTGATGATGATGATGATGAACCCTACATACAGGTGTGTGTGTGGTTATAGAGAGGTATATTCTTAGATTAAATATAATTTTTATTTACCAGGAATTCCCGTAAATGAAGTGTACAATATATGGTATCCCGGAGAGCCAAATAATAGAGATTTCGACGGTAAAATTGCTGAAGACTGCATGGAACTATACACAAATCCCCTTGAACTGAATGATATAGTGTGCGACAGCAATAGCGACCGGACTAGACATCCGTTTGTATGTAAGAAGAAATTATCAACTATAAGTAAGTAAAACTCCGGGTAATTTTGAGTTAAGGTCAAGATGACCTTGATCTTTAAACAAGGTCACCGCGACCTTGAAGTTGACCTTGTAGTTGTTTCTACCAAACATCATGTTCAATATATGGCTGCTTAAAATGAAAACTCCACAAATAATAAAGTATGAAAACCTTTTAAATGCACAAATCGCACCAAATATGCTGCTGAATTGATCCAAATTTTGCATTTAGTTCTTCTTTTTCTTCATTCGTGGTTGAGTTATGGTTACGAATCGATATGATATCGTGAAGACCCTAATAATGTAACCCTATGACAGTAAAATGGCTGAAGACTGCATGGAACTGTACACTAATACCATTGAACTGAATGATATAGTGTGTGACAGCAATAGCGATCGGACTATACATCCGTTTGTTTGCAAGAAGAAATAAACAGCTCCGTGTAATTCTGAATTTAGGTCAAGAATTTAAATTTCTTCCCGGGTCTGGGTGGTTGAGGGCGTTGGTTCCGAATTTTATAACATAATCTGTAATAATCGTATATGGAGGAACGGGCAGCAACGTTTCCTTGTGTGGTATCACATAATACTGCGTTCACCAACTCTCCTGTCAAGCGTGGTGACTATGGCAAATACCGTCCTAGCCCATGTTCAGCAGTGGACGTTATACGGGCTGATGATGATGATGACTGTTTTATTATTAACAGATGGACAACGAGACAAATCTTGGAAAGATTATACCTATATAGATTATTCTCAAAGCTTCTACAAGTTTTACAAGAAACAGGTATCGTGGATAACCGCCAATAAAACATGCACATCCGATGGTGCTATCCTTTTCTATCCCGAAAGCTGGCACGAAATCAACCTAGTCAAGGAATGGTGGGAGAAATGCACGTTGGGTCCTAAATGTTTAAACAATGATTATGTTCATATGGGATATTCGGATTTGAAATTGAAGGGAAGCTTTGTCTCTATAGATGGTGAGTATTGTAATCAGCTTTTTTCGATAGTTGATGACAACCACCGTAGCGTAGCGGTATTTGGCTCGCATTAAATCTCGTAGGTCGTGAGTTCGATCCCCACGACAGGAAATCTTTGTGTAAATTCTAAGATTTCTTTCCGGGCCTGGATGGTTGAGGGACTCCGTGCCTCGGAAAGCTCGTCAAGCCGTTGGGCCCGATTGTTATAGCATCATGTGTAATAATCGTATATCAAGGAAAGGGCAGCAGCGTTTCCTTGTGTGGGACAATACATATCATGCTGCGGCCACAAACTCGCCTGCCAAGCGTGGTGACTTTGGTAAATATCCTCCCTCGGGCAGGCTCATGTTCATCAGTGGACTTTATAAGGGCTGATGATGATATGTTGTTGGCCATGCTTTTATAAAATATTAATAATAATCGTAATCGTAATTTATCCAACGAGTGCGACTAACGCCCACGCGATTGTCCGCCGCGCCGGTACCAGCGCTATGATCATCATTTTTCTTTATGTCATTACGTAATAAGACCCCAAAAGAACCGCCATACTGGTACAAATGACCCAGTATTTTGTGCCAGTATCTTCAGAAGAATTTGGTCGTAGGTGTCAGTTTACGATTAAGGTACATACGACGAATGTTTGCCAACGTATAATAGCACATGCGACCTTATGCTTCTGAGATTTAGATATAATAATCGCTGTGCTATCTACAAGGTTTATGAAACCGATATCCGATCGATCGAAACGCTCGTTTTCAAAGAAGAATCAATCTATGAATTCCCGTAATTTTTTCCAACCATACATTTGCGTTAGCGATTTCTTGCTTGCGATCGCTCCGCTGTTGTGGTATTTTGTCTAGGTCCTCAGGCTTGCCAAGGTCTGTTAAATTGGAGGCCCATGAAGAAGAAATTAGTTCAAAAGCAACAAACTTTTACTTATTGCAATCTTGCAGGAATCAAAATAGAAGAAGTTTTCCATAACTGGCAGGAGAATGAGCCTAACCTCCAGGATGGAGAAGACTGCGTGGAACTATCAGGTAGGTTCATTGATTTATAAATTTTTAAACTTTATTGTACTGTTTTGATTTTATTTCCTAAATTAGAATCGATGACTGATGATAACGATCTATCCGACCGATTTCGGTCATGGCGACCACTTCGACTCTTAGTCGGTTTGGCGCGCATGCGCTCGAAGATGGCTTATGTAGCCAATCTTGGCAGCAAAACTCCTCGCGCAATGAGGGCATTTCTGTACGCCACCCTCGTAGTTGTATAGAATGGTAGCAGGTGGACGGGCTTTTAGCTGGTCGCGTTTGGTATCAAGGTCAGCTCTACGCTGATCCTCGAACTCGCGCACTTGCCTTTGGTATGAATCGATGACTATGGTAGTAGCGTTAAACCTTTGTAATATTGGACTGATTTTAAATGGAAATTCGGGCAAAATTCTAATTTACTGTAATAAATTTTGTCTGAGAATAAGGATGACATTCTATTTGGTCTGACAATTAGATTATAAAAAAATTGGAGCTGTATGTTTTATTTATCAAATTAATAAAAAATGACATACACTCGGTTCCAAAAATAACGGGTCAGTCACATAAACCCGAATATCTCCCGAACTACGTATGCCATCCTAATGAAACGAAGACTGTTCAATTGATAATTTAATTATGCAGATAAAAAATAAAATAAAACTTAGTTGCACCCACAATATTAATCTCTAAATTATAAAAAAACTAAAGTAGTCATATTTTTCTTAAGATTACATTTTTTTATGATTGTTTTTTTGCTGTATTTCTATTCTGTCACAAAAAAAATATCGTGAACGTCTTCCACGTGCATAATTATTATGTAACGTAGACCCCACTATCACGTTGGGCCACTGTAACGTAGTACGTGTTGGTGTAGCCAACCACGTGTTACATAAATGAAAAAGAGATGAGTTTTATATAAAGAGAGGAAATAAACACAGATTACTCAGTACACTATAGTTTATTTAAATTATAATTAAAGATTAACAATATTTAGATCAGGGGGCAGGTTCTAAGATTCGGTTTGAGTAGGTGACCAGTAAGCAGTCTCAATAAACACTTAGCTTGTTAGGAAGCTGGATGGTAGAAGTCTCGCTGACGCCTTATGTAGATAGTAGCGGCAGCGAGGGAAGCAGGGCTCGTCTCCACGTCTCGTCCAGTCTGGATGGTAGCAGCCGGCTGGTGTAGGGTGTCGACCGCAGCGTAAGTTGTAGTGAGGTAAAAGAGATCGCGGCATCAGTCCGCGCCCTTTTATAGTCACAGCCACCGGTTTCGTTAGTTTTAGAATTTCTCCAATCCTTGTTTATTAGATTTATTGAAATTATTTTATTATTATTAATCTGACAGTTAGGACAATCAGAAAAGCGAACACCTTTTAACCCGCATTTGAGGCATATTAGGTAGCGAGGCTGCTTACAAACATTTAAAGAATGCGAATTAGTTCGGCATCTCGGACAGTATTTATTATTATTAGAAGTGTTTACAATAGCATTAATTTTTGGTTCCGAATCTTTTTTTTGATAAGTATTCGTATAAGTTGGTTTTAAATGCTTATTAGAATTAGAATTATAATAATTATTCGCATATTTATAAGTGAATTCAGGTGCCAATGTGGCGGCAGTAACCATAGGTGGTTCAGAAAACTCCTTATTGCGACTATAATATTTCTCGAAGTTTCGACAAACATTAATTAAAGTAGAAATATCTTTAATTTCCGATATAAGAAGAGCATTTGTGTAACAAGGCCTGATATTATTTAGTAATATTTCAAGCTTCACACACTCACTGACAGACACGTCAAGACGAGAAAACAATCCTTGCATTTTAGATACATATAATGTTATGTTCTCGTTTGCACCTTGAGAACGACGTCTTATCTCCGACATTAACTTATAGTCGTAGTTATGCGGACTAAAATCGCGTTTAAGTGATTGACACAGTTCACTCCAAGACTTAATATTTTGTTTATTAGAACGATACCAATGTAATGCATCGTCCGAAAATATTTCAAAAGCGAAAGAAATTATTTTATCTTCAGATATACCCCTACCAGACATAAATTCCTCAACCGTCTGTATAAAGGCACGGACACATGTTTTTCCGTTGTATTTGAATTTAGATAATAATAATAATAATAATAATATTTATTTCTCATTAAAGTTACAAAATTTGGTTGGAGTTCCTAGACCTCACACTAGGATTCCCTGTGTCGTGAGGTCCAGGCTCTTAATATATAATTCGGAAAATAATTTACGATCGTATAGGCATTCAGCGGACAACGATTCGCGACTGGCGTTGGCATCTGTTTGTTTATCGGCCGAGCTCGGTAGCATAAGGGACTTAAGTGTTGCATAAAGCGAATGGAATTTATTCCAAGAAGTTTCTACTAAATTAAAATCGGCAAGTGCAGTAATATCTATGCGATTTAATCTGTGAAATATATGATGTAGCACTGATTCGGTTCTATTAAAAAGATTTTTATCAAATTTGGTCTTAAGGACCGATTAATTATTAGAAGCACGAAATAAAGAAACATTAATAGCGGATATATCCTCATTCGGCGATAGATAAGAGGTTAAGATCTCTTCCGAAGGATATCCAGGCGAAAGCTTAGTAATTTGCTTGCGCAATTCCTCCACTGTATCGGACTTATCACCGCCTCTAAGGCAAACCTCGTATTCGAGTTCGGCTTTGTGCAAGCATGAGAATTTAATTTGGTATGACATAGTTAGAAGCGAATAGCGAAAGATATTCTTAAAATAAAGAAATAAGCCAACACAGCAGAGCAATAAGCAATTATAGCTAGAAATGAAATAATTCCGTTCAAAAGGTATACAGAAATAGGCCTATATAGGTAGGTATATAGGTTAGCTACGTGGTTAGTGGCCACGTCGCGCGCGCGGTTTGTAGTAAACAACATGCGCTTTGCACGTGAGCGTAGGTAGGTACACTTATGGAATGCAGCGTAGTAAGGTGAATAGAATGACAATTAATATTTTAGCACTTAAGTAACAAAAACACTGTACGTACCTTTTGAACGAATTTTCACACAAAAATACACCAAAAATAAAGAAAAATTAGCGGTATCCCTACTCAAACCTTGTCCTGCCTTAGAAAATTGGGCGCCACTGTAACGTAGACCCCACTATCACGTTGGGCCACTGTAACGTAGTACGTGTTGGTGTAGCCAACCACGTGTTACATAAATGAAAAAGAGATGAGTTTTATATAAAGAGAGGAAATAAACACAGATCACTCAGTACACTATAGTTTATTTAAATTATAATTAAAGATTAACAATATTTAGATCAGGGGGCAGGTTCTAAGACTCGGTTTGAGTAGGTGACCAGTAGGCAGTCTCAATAAACACTTAGCTTGTTAGGAAGCTGGATGGTAGAAGTCTCGCTGACGCCTTATGTAGATAGTAGCGGCAGCGAGGGAAGCAGGGCTCGTCTCCACGTCTCGTCCAGTCCGGATGGTAGCAGCCGGCTGGTGTAGGGTGTCGACCGCAGCGTAAGTTGTGAGGTAAAAGAGATCGCGGCATCAGTGCGCGCCCTTTTATAGTCCCAGCCACCGGTCGGCGGCAGGGCTACGGGGTAAGGGGTACGGCGACGAAGACGCATCGTCACAATTATTCTGTGAGGTGAAGCATGGCAGTCACGCTAGAGGAATGTGCCAGAATCCTAACTTTTTTGGAACTTGGGCGGAGCCAGCGTGAAACAGCCAGAAACATTGGTGTATTCTTTGTCGACTGTTCAGCGGGTAGTCCAGTGGTACCAAGAGACCGGACCACACCTTAGAAGACCAGGAAATGGCAGACCAAGATGCACAACGGCCAGGGAAGACAGACAACTGGTGGCTACAATGCTCCGAAATCGTTTTCAAACTGCTGTTGGTCTAAAAACTCACTTTATTCGCTTTGGAGGTGGCAATTTAAGCGCTCAAACAGAAAGAAGACGTCTTGCTGAAGCAAATTTGAAACCATTGAGGCCCGCAAATGGCCCCAAACTGGAACAGGGACATCGAATTGCAAGACAGAGATACTTGCGCGAGCACCTAAACTGGACACTAGACGATTGGTCTAGGGTAATGTTCACGGACGAGTCTAAATTCATGCTTTATAAGCATGATGGTAGGCAGTTGGTGTACAGAAGACCAGGGGAGCGCTTCCATCAAGCGTATGTGGAGGAAAAAGTGGCGTACGGTGGAGGCTCCGTACAAGTTTGGGCTGGGATTTCTGCTGAGGCCCGCACCGAGCTGGTACTCATTCAAAATGGAACTCTAAATGCAGAGAGGTACGTGGAAGAGATCCTCAATGAACATGTAGGTACTTTCATGGCCAGGATGGACCGGCATGGCATATTAATGCATGATAATGCGCGTCCCCATACCGCCAGAATTGTACATGACTACCTTGAAGAGGTCGGTATCGAACTCATGCAGTGGCCAGCGCGAAGCCTGGACTTAAACCCCATCGAGCACGCCTGGGACGAGCTTCAGAGATGCGTGAAAGGTCGAAACCCCCCACCAATCACGCTTCCCGAGCTCAAACAAGCACTGGTGGAGGAATGGGAAGGTATTCCTCAGCACCGGCTCCGAAATTTGGTGTACAGCATGCCTAATCGCCTGGAAGCTGTCAGAAGAGCTCGTGGAGGCTATACAAAGTATTAAATGAAGAAAGTGATGAAAAACAGCAAAAAAAACAATCATAAAAAAAATGTAATCTTAAGAAAAATATGACTACTTTAGTTTTTTTTAAATTTAGGGATTAATATTGTGGGTGCAACTAAGTTTTATTTTATTTTTTATCTGTATAATTAAATTCTCAATTGAACAGTCTTCGTTTCATTAGGATGGCATACGTAGTTCGGGAGATATTCGGGTTTTTGTGACTGACCCGTTATTTTTGGAACCGAGTGTAGGTACAGTTCAACAAAGTTTAAGAGAGGGGGCTGGTGACGTCATTCCAAGGAAAAATAATTTTACCTAGAGTGACGTCGTGTGATATATCATCGCGCTTTAACTTTGTTATTTTTAGTTTATGGAACGATAAATAAAAACATGTTCAATATTTTTTGGAAATCTAACTGACGGACTGAATGAAATAGTTTAGTTGTCGTCCCTATTCTCAGACAATAATTATCACAGGAATAAATTACAATTTTAACATATTTTCTAATAATAACATACCTAATATCACTTTCGCTTCCTGCACATTTACAGACAAGCTCCGTAGTGTAGCGGTATTCGGCTCGCTTTAAATCTCGGAGGTCGTGGGTACGATCCCTACACCGGAACAGAAAATCTTTGTGTAAATTCTAAGATTTCTTTCCGGGTCTGGTTGGTAGAGGGATTACCCGCCGTGCTTCGGAAAGCATGTTAAGTCCTAAGTCCCGATTGTTAATAATCTATATCAAGGAACTGGCAGCAGCGTTTCCTTGTTTGGTACAACATAATACTGCGGTCACCAACCCGCCTGCCAAGCGTGGTGACTATGGCAAATACCCTCCCTCGGGAGGAGGCCCATGTTCAGCAGTGGACGTTATACGGGCTGATGATGATATAGTGACATTTAACTTACATTTAAGATTTTGAGTTTTTAAGATTTTGCATGTCATATCTTGTGACCAAACATGTGGAACATCATATGTTACATCAACACCTGTTATTATGTTTTATGAGCAAAATAAAATTATTATTTTCTATTCTATTATAATCTATTCCAAAACTTCAATGTTCGCATTGGCCCTATCATTTTTTTTAAAGACTATCCTCCCGCACTTTTGCTATTGATCCCTTTGTCTTGGACTTTACAAACTCTTAACACAAGGACACAAAGCACCCATCCTTGGAACTACTATCTGTGGTTCACGCAAATAATTGTCACAGGTGGGAATCGAACCCAGAACTACCGTAATCACTGAGTCACCGGTGCAGTCACTTCTACTCTAGTCAATTCTACTTGTTGGTCTCCTTTCATTCATTATCTCTACATTTATTTATGTTTTGTTTATTAGTTATACATTTCCAAAAAATAATTCTTGATCCATGATCTTCCATTGTCAGGTCAAAACCTAAACTTGAACGATATACCTTGTGAGGGAGACATCGATCGAGTCAAACACTCATTTATTTGCAAAAAGAAATTATCAACAGTCCATTGGAACCCAGAAAATAACAAGATTAATAAACGTAAGTAAATAATTAAACTTTTTTATTTTTGTTTTGTCCGGGGGGAAATGTATTGACGCATTCCCACCGCCGCTGCAGCGTATTCGCGCGCTGGTGTTGGGATATGTGGGGCTCGCCCTCTCCATTGCGTGGTATGCTAAACTCATACCACGAGGAGAGGACCCTACACCACTAAAACCCCCCGGACACTCCTTCGATCCGCCGTTGGCGGGGGCCGGGTACGCATAAGCAATCCGGCCCAAGTAAATAATTATCCTAATATTATAAAAAAATACGTGAACCTATTGTCAAAACAATAATTTAGTATTAATCTATCTATAATGATAACATTTCTAGACCTCAGAAGCATAAAGATGGATGTACTATCTTCAAAAGCATTTATTACTAAGTATTACGATCCATTCGTCGTTCGTTTCTTGCCTAGTACGCTTCTTCGTTAGTTCACTCCGCATTATTTACCTAAAAGTGTAGTTTAAAGTTCACATCTCATTAGAGCCACCCGGCACCCACTCCACAACGCCTCGCCTCCAGCAGCTAATATTCTTATATGGATATGTATGGGTATGCGCTCACTATATCAACTCTGTAGCGTCACCAGATCACCTCGGTCGTAAGACCTCCACGCACGGACGGCGGGTGGACCTCTCGGTGACAACTAGCTGCATGTCTTGCATTGACTGCGTATTGCCAACGTGCGGGTCCCGAGTGGAACGCGCGCTGCCCGCAAAGTTATAACACATAATAATACCTCAAATCTCAAAACAGACTCTTACTGCAACTAGTGTCAAAAACTTGCAAAGATTAAAAACATTAAAAAAATAATCTAACAACACCTCGTGCGGCGCCCGTGGTAGCACGCCCACCGTCCCTTCGGCGCTTCGGGTCTCGTTCTTCGGGTTTCGGCGCGGCTCAACGACGGTGGGAGGTGCGTCATCGAGGGCCGAGCATCGCCCCGCCACATGCTACACGACAACGGCGTCGGCACCCACGAGTGTGTCACCTACTCTGACAGTTGCAGTCGTAATAATACAAGATGCCGTCAATTTGTGAAGCTTGCGGTAAGGGCGTTAAATCTATTAATTTTAGTATTTATTCGAAATGTAAAGGATACTATGATTTGGAGGGCAAAAATATAAGGACAGAAGGTTTTCAAAAACTCACTGCAAATTATGAACAATCATGGATATGCCCGTCATGTGTTTGCTCAATAAATAAATAAATAAAATAAAATAAAAAAAGTTTTTATTCACGTAAACCTATTACAGGCATTTGTAAATAGTCAAAACATATTTGGCTTATTTTCGATTTAATTAATCAATTTTATTTGTTTATTGCTACGTATAATAATAGTTTATATAACTTTAGCCTTAAAGCTGTCAGGTATGAAAGTACAATATTATTTTATTATTTTATATCTATGATTAAATCTAAGTTCTGTCCTTTGAGTATGTTATTATTTAGACGGACCATAAGTATCTCGACGAACGCGCTTTAGTGCTACCACCGGATCCAATACGCCCCAACTGAGAAGATCCGGCGAAACAAACTCAGTGGGGTTATCCTACTGCCGGTTTCAGCGCGGCCTCATCGAGACGATCCGGCGAAACATACTCAGATGGGCATGTCCAAGAAGTTTAGGTCCAGTTACTTTTATTATTTAGTTGGCATTCACAATTTACCAATCGGTTGTCTTTATACGAATTTTATTTATATTTTCATTAAAAAACAGATTAAATAATTTATTTAAAGACAGAACTGAATAAATATATTTGGTAGTATTATTTTTATTATTACAGATAGTACACAGAATAGCTTTATACAGAATACATTATCTTGGTCTTTCAATGCTTCAACAGCTATAGGGTTACGATCTAGTGCAAGGAGGTATAACTTCCCATACATCTTTATCATCTACATACTCTTTAATACTATAGTAGCCTCTAGTCATTAGGATTCATTTGACGTGCGTCTTAAATAATGAATCAGGCATGTCAGTAATATAAGAAGGAAGCTTGTTGTAAAATCGAATGCAATTTCCCATGAATGACTTACTAACTTTGCTAACCCTAAAGCACGGCATAGCTAGTTTGTTCTTATTTCTAGTATTTATATTGTGAAAGTCACTTTTCTTACTAAAGTATCTATATTTTTTCGAACAAATAAAATATTCTGGTAGAAAAACTCAGATGGCACAGTTAATATATTTATATCTTTAAATAAGGTTCGCAGAGAATCGCGGCTACCTAGTCCATAAATAGCCCTGACCGCTCTCTTTTGTTGAATGAAGATAGTATTAATATCAGCAGCTGACCCCCAGAGCAGGATGCCATAAGACATGATGCTATGGAAGTAAGCAAAGTATACTAACCTAGCCGTGGCTTCATCCGACAATTGTTTTATTTTCCATACGGCATAAGAAGCAGAACTTAATTTACCCGATAATTTCTCAATGTGAGGACCCCACTGTAATTTAGAATCTAATGTTACACCCAAAAATACCGTGGAAGGAACAAGATCCAACGTTTCATTATTGAGTGAAATGGTAGGTGTGACATTATTTACATTTGGAAGTGCAAATTTAACACACTTCGTTTTCCCAGCATTTGCTTTATCTTTTCTATTTACTTTAAATATCAAGGATGTGTCATCAGCAAAAAGAACTATATTTGAAGCAAAAAGAACTATATTTGATTTAATACCAAATAAAGATAATACTAATACTCCTGTGCATAAACCTGCAGTGATCAATGATGATGTTTGTGATAATGTTAACTCAGTCGTAGTCGTCATTTTCCGTAACTTTTCCGACCTAATGCATGAAATCTATAAACTAAGACAAGCAGTGCAGGAATTAAAGCAGGGTTATAACGATGCTTATAATTTTAAGACTTGACATGAAGGATCTAGAAGAACGGATTTTCAGAAGAAAATAGATGACAAGGAGAAAGCGACTAATAATAATTTGAAGTTATCGGTTTCACAACTACAATCAACTGTCAGCGTTCTAAGCGTCAGCGTGAAGATGCGGTAAATCTACTATCCGATGAAATCGTTACTCATCTAGATAATGATTGCGCATTGCAGTCTTTCCAGACATAGCAAAAGCCTTCGATACTGTGTCCATTCCAATTTTATTGAGAAAGCTCGAATTCGTCGCTATACGAGGTATTGCATTAGAATGGTTTGGGAGTTCCTTAACAGGGGGAATACAGCGAGTTAGGATAGATTCCTGGTTCAGCAGCCTACAGGAACCCGAATTTGGAATTCCTCAAGGTAGTGTTCTCGGCCCGACGCTTTTCTTATAGTATTTAAATGATTTTGTCTATTATTTAAATATCTGATCCAGTTGCTCCCATTCATACACTTACACTCACGCACACATATATGTGTCTTATACACACACATATACACTATCAAACTGACTTATACACTTAACTATGTATGCATGTAACTTTGTTTAATTCAATCTGCAAAATACTAGGCTTAAGATAATCGTTTAGTTGATAGCCACAACAAAGGCTGTGCCTTGTGTGGCTTTCACCGTAAAATGTATCAAAAGTTTTCGACAACAAATGTTTCTGACGTATATGGCACATCCAACCTTATGCTTCTGAACTCTAGATTAATAAATTTGCAAATTATGTAGGTATTTGAGTTATTATTATTTTTAATAATATTTTAGTCTATTATACAGGGTTACTTCGGAGACAATGCGCATATTTTTTCCATGTAATCAGTATCGTTAATAGAACACATTTCACGAAAAAAAATCATATGTAATTTTTTTGCTAACTATTTATTAGTTATCGTTTATCCACCGAAATTTTCAAATACCACGCTCACCCTATGCATGGGGGAGAGAGAGCGCGGGCGCAAGGACGCGCACGCGTGTATCAGTCAGCTCAGCGCTACCGTTCGCCGTGGGTGTGCGCATTTTAATTATTTTGTTAGAAGCATGGTAAAACAAAAAAACACGGGTATTTTTATTTTTTTAAACCTTTCTGTAGGTAAAATTTGCGCACTGTCTCCGAGGTAACCCTGTATAGACAACTTAAAATCTCGGAGGTTGTGCGTTCGATCCCTACGTCGGATAAGAAATCTTTTCGTGTCTGTCTTCCGATGGCTGAGGAAGTACCCTCCGTGTGTCTGAAAGCACGTTAAGCCGATGATCTCGATTGTTAGAACATCATCTATAACAATCGTATTTCAGGAAGTGGCTAGCAGCATTTAATTGAATGTTACAACATAATACTGCGGTCAAACCAACCCGCATGTCAAGCGTGGTAACAATGGCAATACCCTCCCTCGGGAAGAGGCCCATGTTCAGCAGTGAACGTTATATGTGCTGATGATGATGAATATTACAAAGAGGAAATATTTTTTTTGTTAATTCGCATTGTCTAAGCTCCGGAACGATACTGGAGTGATTTCAAAAAATCTTTCAATAGAAAGTTACTTTGTCTAGGAGTAAAAATTATAATTATATTACAATATTATATTACTTTTACAGGTTTTGATTCCGGGGTAATAATAAGCTTGCCAGGTAAGCCTTTAGTTTTAAATATACCAATAAGTTTAAATCTCAAAGGTTGTGAGTTCGATCCCCACTCCGGACTGGAAATTTTTGTGTAAATTCTAAGATTTCTTTCCGGGTCTGGTTGGTTGACTACACTCAGTGTCACAGAAAGCACGTTGAGCCGTTGGTCCCGATTGTTGTTACATCATTTATTTTATAATTATCGTATAACAAGGAACGGGCAGCGGCGTTTCCTTGTGTGGCACTACATAATGCTGCGGTCACCAACCCGCCTGCGTGGTGAGTATGGCAAAGACCGTCCCTCTGGAGGAGGCCCTTATTCAGCAGTGGACGTTATACGAGCTGACAATGATACTAAATCGATATGGTGTTCTTCAGTCGTGGTCATGGATAGAATAATGATTTGCCGTAAATTGTATTGCGATTGAGAACAGTCTTCTATATATAAAAATATTACTAGCAGAGTTTTCCAGTCTAGTAGTATTCTTGTTAACCCCTCGGGCTAATCTGAAATGCTTGTGCTACGAGTGGGTTCACGTCGGTAGTGCAATGGGTGGGGATCGAACCGGCGACCACAAGATCACAAGTCCAACGCCCTAGCCATTGGGCTACAGCCGCTTAAATTCTATAAATTATGTTTATTTTTTACAGAAAACATCAATCAACCTGGCGAAATAACGGACACCTCCCCTCCAGAAGAAAACAGAGCATCTCAACTTAGCTATAGCATTTTGTTACTTGTATTCATATCGATTATACTTTAGTTAATATTCAAAATATCATTTTAATGGGTTTTTCCAAAGTAATTAGTCGGTAAAACCGCGCGGGATGGTTAATTATAAAACTACTACCTACACCCGCGGTATTACCCGCGTTACTCTGCTCCAGTGGGTCGGAGCGTGATGTTTTGTAGCCTATATGTTAATCCAGCGTATAACCTATCCGGGTGCAAAATTTTAGTCAATTCCGTTCAGTAGTCTTGGCGTGAAAAAGTAACAAACATCCATCCATCCATACTTATAAACTTTCGCGTTTATGATATTAGTAGGAAGTAGCATTTACTTAATTATCATGACACTTGACCTAACTAAAATAAAACTTCAACTTCAATAAGTCGTGTTGAACTTAATTGGTTTAGGTTTAGGTTTTTTTTAACCACCCGAAAACTCGTTACTTTATCAACTAACTAGAAAATGTGTGCATCTGGATTGAGGGCCCATTTTTTGAACTTTCGCGAAACGATATAAGACTTAAAGGGATATTAGTTAAAAATAGTAAAAACTTTAAGCTACGGTCATACATTTCTTAAACGTGAATTAAAACTGTTATGATTAAATAACTTGGGCCCTCAATCCGGACGCCTGCATAAAGTGGCATAGCCTAAATCTCAGTAAGTTCTATCTGTGGGTCAATCATTTTAATTTAAGAGTGTTAAGAATGTCTTAAATATATTAAGAAATTCCTATATTTGTAGAATATGACATTACAAAACAAGATATTTAACTATTTCCTAATTAAATTTTAAAACATCGTTCATCGTCTACATTTTTTTTTCAAGTTTACTATTTTTAACTAATTGCCCTATAAGTCTTATTTCGTTTGGCAAGGGTTAAAAAAAATGGGCCCTCAATCCAGTTGCACATAGATCTAGAAAGTAGATCAACGATTCTCATTATTTTCCAGTTACATATAAATAGATTAGCAGCTGTCGCTTACGCCATAGATATCACGCTATATAAGACTATATCGATACTGATGACGTCCAGTCGAATCTATAAACACGCGAAAATAGGACGTAGGTTACTTTGAAGGGCAAACATAATTATGGCAAAAAGTCTTATCTGTACCTCACGTGTCAAGGTGAATTGAGTTCTATACTGTGGCTATAGAGTAGCATTTAGGATGACAGAGCATGTTTACGTGACATTTTAGTGCGAGGGGAGTAAATGTATTTTTAAGTTGCTTACGTCATAACTAACAATTTGTGAATGAGCCTTCGATACTTGAATAGGTCGAGAATAAAATATATGTTACGTTGCAAAATCGCGTGACTTTTACTTTACCATCAGTCTTCTCTTTTGGAAGGGTTTTGCCATAGTCACCACGCTTGGCAAGTGGGTTGCAGACCGCAGTATTACGTTGTATTACAGGAAACCCCGCTGCTGCTTGTTCCCTAATATATACTCTTAACAGACCTTGGCAGGCGGATTATTGATCGCAGAATGAATGTATGTAGATAACTTTGAACTGATCATCATCATCATCATCATAAGCCCGTATAACGTCCACTGCTGAACATGGGCCTCCTCCCAAGGGAGGGTATTTGCCAGAGTCACCACGCTTGGCAGGCGGATTGGTGACCGCAATATTATGTTGTACCATACAAGGAACCGCTGCTGCCCGTTCCATGATATACGATTATTATAGGTGATGTTATAAAAATCGGGCCCGGCTTAACGTGCTTTCCGAGGCACGGAGGGTCGTCCCTCAACCAACCAGACCCGGAACGAAATCTTAGAATTTACACAAAGATTTCCTGTCTGGCGTGGGGATCGAACCCATGACCCATGTTCTTTAACTGATAGATGCTGCTAAACTTGGGAGTCATTCAGAAAAAAAAAAAACACCTTATATCAACTAAACAAATTTATTTACACACACCACCAATACATGTCTTAATATCTACAACAACAAACTCAGCAACGCCTGTACCACCATTACGACCAGCTGCAACAACCCAGGCAGAAGTCCACCCCCAATCCCCACCAGCACTTCATCAGTTATATCCGTCACAGCCGATATCAAAGTAGTCAGCAACCCTTGGAGATTCACCACTCCAGTAGGCGGAGTATTAGGATTTGCTCCTATAGCATATTCTGGCAAAGACCTCAAGAAATTCACTATAGCTAAAGCTTGGGAGTATAACTTCAGGAGTGAAGTCTCCAAAGCTCCTAGGTCTACGGGAATGAGACAGCTGATGTTGGAAGGAAGTGTGTCGAAGATGGATAAGAGAGAGAGGAGAAGATTGTACACGTTGTTTAGAAGAGGAAGGAGTATGTTGACTAGGGGGTAGACTGCTGGTAGCTGGACTCCGGAGACTGCAGTTACTGGTGTCTGGAATTAACAAAACACATCGTCATTATTCTAAAATAAAATCACAAAATATCTAGTGTTAAGCAAATGCGTCATTTCTTGACGCTTTGCGATGAATGTGCTAAATTCTTGCTGTCGTATTTTTTACGTAATTTGCTTTCCAGTTAGGGGCCAGCATGGCTTTATGGTCAAAGCATTCGCCTAAGAGTAGGTACACGTTTAAATTCTTCCCGTGGACAAAAATTAAGATTAACTAATAAGTAGCAAAATAAAAAGATAACATTGACATGATCATTTGACATCAAAGTCAAGGTTAAAAGTCAAAAATTCTTTATTCATATAGACACATTTAAAATATTTTAAATCATGTTCTTATGATGCGACCCATTCTTTTACTACCACCAGTTCTGGACGTGGCAACTCTGAGAAGAACTGGCAAGAAACTCAGAGGAATCCTTTTTGAAATAAATTTGATGTTACAATTGTTAATAAAGCAGTATTGTTTCAGAGCAACTCACTCCCAACCTGTTTTGCCATTGACATAATCAGAAATTTTATAATAAGCTTTTATACATAATTTATCTTTCACATATCATTTAAACTTGTTTGTAGACAGATCTCTAACATTATCCCGTCCCCCTGCGACACAGAGTTTTTTCCTCTATTTGACTTCTCAGGGTTCCGTACCCAAAGGGTAAAGAATAAGAAGAAGAAGGTAAAGGGTAAAGAATAAAAAAATGAGACTACGATTCCGCTGTCAGTCCATCTATCTGTCCGTCTGTCTGTCACCAGGTTATATCTCAAGAGCCGTGATAGCTATTTCTGTTGCCGCTATAACAACAAATACTAAAAACAGAATAAAGTAAATATTTAAAGGGGGCTCCAATACAACAAATGTGATGTTTTGTTCGATATTAATAATAGTAACAGGAATACACTTAAAATAGTTCCTTATTTTAAAATCTTAAGATAATATATGGCCACTGTTTTATAAATAATGGTACGGAACCCTGTGTGCCCAAGTCCGACTCGTACACTATATAGAGGCTATATTATTTACTAGCTTCCCGCGCGGTTCCACTCGCATAATGCCCATTCCTGTAGGAACATCACCTATACTAATATTATAAAGAGGAAAAGTTTGTATTTTTGTATCGAATAAACTCAAAAACTAGTAAACGAATTTGATAATTCTTTCACCAGTAGAATGCTGCGGTTTCCCTAAGTAATATAGGCTATAAAAGTCCACCCTTGCAAAGCCGGGGGGGGGGGACAGAAATTAAATATAACATTTAATTTTTTTAATGGGCTATCTAACAATAAAAATATATAACTCTTCAAATCACACTAGTAGTACCTGAGATTATAGCGTCCATTCAAACAAACTCTTCAGCTTTATTAGTAGGTATGAATTATTTTACTTACCGCTACAAAAACGACAGCCACACACAAAAATACTAAACTCAACTTCGACATTTTTGCTAACAATATTTTCAATCGTATGTTTATCCTTACTTAAAATTATATTTACAATATTTATTAAAGTTAATCAAACAGTTTTATATATGTGTTTAATTACATAATGTTGCACTTGTTACTGGTTTACGATAGTATTGTTATCTATGTATATCTTTTATTACATTGTAATTTTATTACTTCACGATTTTCTCAACTTGTTACTTCTATGTTTTCGTCACATGTTAGCTAAAACAACTTTTATCTTCATCATCATCATCATCAGCCCGTATAACATCCACTGCTGAACACGGGCATCAAAAGAGAAGGACTTTGCTATAGTCACCATGCTTGGTGAACGTAGTACTATGTTGTAATACACAGGAAACGCTACTGCCCGTTCCCGAGTATACCCCAGTTATAGATGATGTTATAGCAATCCGTGCTTTCTGAAGCACGGAGAGGCCCTCAACCAACCAGACCCGGAAATAAATCTTAGAATTTACACAAAGATTTCTTGTCAGGTGTAGGGATCGAGCCCACGACCACCTATACGCAAAGCGAGAATAATTCCGCTAGGCCACGGAGATTGTCATGTTATGTAGGTTGGCAGAAGGCTTTTGCTAATTCATCGGATATTAAGGCGAGCAGAGCTCCAGCCTCAATAAATGGTTTAAATACTACAAACTAAGCAACCTGCGCAAGGCGCCCCCTGTGGGATTTGTACCTTGGCTCAGGGCGGTCGCTGGAGGGCGAACTACTAATATTACTTTGTAAATGTACTAACTGTATATTAAAAATCATGATCATTATCAGCCCGTATAACGACCACTGCTGAATATGAACCACCTCCAAAAGAAAGGTTTTTGCCATAGTCACCACGCTTGGCAAGCGGGTTGGAAACGCTGCTGCCCGTCACCGGGTATACGCTTGTTATAGATGATGTTATAACAATAATAGGGACCAACGGATTAACGTGCTTTCTCTCTCTCTTTCATTCTCCCTCAACCAACCAGAAAGCACAACCTCCGAGATTTAAAGCGAGCCAAATACCGCTATGCTACGGAGGTTGTCTCATATTTCATTGATGGGGAAGTCCCATTGAATAGCCGATCCAACTAGATCACTGCGACATGCGTATACTTTTTATATTACACTAACACAACGCGTGATCATCGTGCCCATATTTTCTAATTAGCTTTAGTTTAGTCATTTTTTTAAGTCTTGGGCTCTTTCTCAATTGAATACTTACTGGGACTAAGAGTTCAATTGTTACAAAGCAATATCAGCTGATGGAAACACAAATATCTTTATACCTTGGACTTGGAAATCAAAGCTTGGTACACACTCCAACCTAGAACAGTAACAAGTAGGCCCCGTAATTTATTACCCGTCCGTGTTGCTTTACAACTGGCTTCTATAGTTGTAAATAACCCTTTAAGTCTACTTATGTCTTATTTTCTATTTTACTTCCTCCGCTTTGTAACGGAGGGAAGTGAAAACTTAATTCTTTCTTACTCCTCCTATTCTCTTTCTGATTAAATTCGTTGCGGGTCCCAAGCAAGCAACTTTTTCCCGGGAATTAGTGAGCCTCGGTGCACATTGCCATTACCAGTGTGTGCCACTGTTGATCCTGGCTTACAGGAGTTGCAGTGGTGGGAGTGTGGGTGGGATTGTTCTCACTAAAAAATATACCTTCCTAGATACATTTCCTTAGATGACGATGAAACATATTATTGTACATAATTGCTATTATAAAACCCAAGTCAAAGCCAACCCAATATACGGTTTGAAATGATATACAAATAACTCATACGTTCTACTGAAGACTTTCTGTATATAATAAATCTAGCGACCCGCCCCGGCTTCGCATCGGTGCAATGCTGATGTATCATACATATAAACCTTCCTCTTGAATCACTCTATCCATTAAAAAAAACCGCATCAAAATCTGTTGCGTAGTTTTAAAGATCTAAGCATACATAGGGACGCACAGACAGCGGCAAGCGACTTTGTTTTATACTATGTAGTGATATGAAATATTGTTTTTCTTAATTTAGGTAAATAATAAAAATAATATTCTTAAATGTGTTAATGCATTGTAAATGACGTAGAACAAGCGCGAATAATTCGTTTACGATTCTAATAAACTATTTCATTTAATATCATTTCTAGATTGAATTTCCCATGGGAAATTTCTAATCCGCATTACAAAGAAAATGAGTAATTCTATTATCTATGAAACTCCGATAACACATATTACAATATGTTTAGGTAATTTGGTTATGACATTTAGTTGCATGTTATTATTACAAGTTAAAGATGATAAGTATTTATATACATTTATGTATATATATAAAGCAAGTTAATTTTATACATAAACATTGATTGATAAGTAGTGGTTAAGTTAATTAATTTTAACGTTTTTTTTAAAGATGCGTTCGTGCTTTTTCGTTTTCTTATCTGTGGTTTTCCTGGTTAGTATTTGAGTTTGTTTTTTTTAAGTTTATTTATTTTAACAACAATTAGTTGATACATTACATATTTTACAAAAAATAAAACCTGTATATGTACAAAGTTTTTTTTTTATTTTGTTTATGGAATCAGTCATTAAATATAAGCGGTCCAAGATGTACCCGATTTTTGGTTCAGGGGAAGCGACAAAATGGATCTTTGATATGTGATTTCAGTCGAATTTGTTGACTCTTATAGTAAGTTCTAGGTGGGTGCTCCGTGTAGGCCAGCCTCCCTTTCGGTTCCTAGTCATCAGTCTAAACGTGGTTCAATGTATACTAATATAAAAAACTTGTTTGTTGACTTGATCGCGCTAATCACAAGAACTACTGATCCGTATTGAAAAAATATTTCAGTATTAGATAGTCCATTTATCGAGGAAGGCTATAGGTTTAATTATAAAGTTTTTATGGCAACGGGAATTACGCGGGTGAAACTATGCTTACACTATAAAAAACTGTCTATGTTACTCCGGGATATTTGTTTACGACTGGTAAAGAGTTAGTGCATAGATTAACAGTTTTTCGTCTTCTTTCAGATCAACCAAAGCGAAGCCATGATACCTGCTTACTCCGTAACGGCCCTCCGTCTGGCTTTCGACGAGATATCAACAGTCCTCCCGATCGCCAACCAGCTCGCCTGTCTCCTCATTCCTTTCCTGATTAACTTGATCAACAACTTAAACAACTTGTCAAACATAGTGCAGAATCTGACGCCTGCTTTACTTCCATACTTTGGCTGCACTCTGCCACTCCTATACGCTACTTTAACAGACTTAGCTTCAGTTCTTTTCCTGTATATTAGCGTCCTTATATCCCTGTTCAGGTCTAATGTTTTGGCAGCTCCAGGGTTGCTTTTAGGCCTTGTGTCTCAGGTTTTGAACTTAGTGCTTAACTTGTTGAGTTCTTTAACAGATGGCTCTGGATTATTAAGTTCGTTGATCAAGTTGATCACTAGTATCGTTGTGGAGTTGGAGAAGCTATTGTAAATGGATTGGTTGAAGAAGAAAGTAAGGATCATTGAAGTGAAGATGTAAAGTCGACCTTAATGATTTGGGTTTAAGTTGCAGAACAATATGATTGTTGTGTGATATTTCTACCTTTCAATTTTAGTGAATGCTGTAAATATACTTATTTTATGTTAAGTAGTGATTTATTTTTATATCCTTTACTAGATTCCGCGCGCGGTTTCCCAAAAGAACTTCATATTTAAAGCATTCCTTGATAAATGGGCTATATCATCATCATCGTCATCATCAGCCCGTACAACGTCCACTGCTGAACATGGGCCTCCTCCCGCGGGAGGGTTTTGCCAACCACGCTTGGCAGGCGGATTGGTGACCGCAGTATTATGTCGTAATACACAGAGCAACGCTGTTTGGAACGGGTCCCTGGTATACGCTTGTTATAGATGATGTTATAACAATCGGGACCAACGGCTTAACGTGCTTTCCGAGACACAGAGGGTAGACCCTTAACCAACCCGGAAAGAAATCTTAGAATTTACACAAAGATTTCCTGTCCGGCGTGGGGATCGAACCCACTACCTCCGAGATTTAAAGCGAGCCAAATACCGCTACGCTACGGAGGTTGTCTTATTGTGTTGGTGAATTGAGTGTTTGTCAAAAGTCCCCTGCGACAAAGGGTTTAATTTCCTTGGTGCGGGAGTTGTCTTTTTAATGAAAGTTTTTATGTCCGGCGCGGAAATGATTAAATGGTATGATAACAGAATTGCCATTCTGTTACCATACCAACCTAAGATATCCGAGGCTTAAGGCGATGCTTATACCGCAAATTTAAGGTAAGTAGTTAACCAGATATTACCGAACGTGATTTTTCTTCGTTAATTCAACGCCACCTGTTTTATATTTGTGAAGAATTGACTGCGTTTAAAATGAGTTAATGTTCGAAAGTCACGTTTGTCAATCATTTATGTAATCTTAATTAAACTATTTTAAAAGAGAATTAATAGAATTAACGGAAATCCATTTTTATGTAAATTAAAAAGACAAAAATATCTAGTGTTAATACCGCAAAAAATGTGTATATGCTGTAATGCTATTTTTGCACCGCCCTCCCGCCCGCAAAAATTATACCTACACAATATGTAGGAGAGATTTTTTTTTGTCTTGGTGAAACTGCTAGGTATACCTACTCGTTCCCACCGCCGCTGCAGCGTATTTGCGCGCTGGCGGTGGGATATGTGGGACTCGCCCTCTCCATAGCGTGGTAACTCATACCACGAGGAGAGGACCCTACACAACTAAAAGCCCCCGGACACTAGTGTTGCCTATCGATATACTATCGATAGTCTATCGATAGTTGACGTCATATCAATAGTATCGATAGTATCGATAGTCTATCGATAGTATCGATATTAGTGATAGTATCGATAGTTTTACAAACTATGGATAGTATTGATAGTTTTAATAATTTAATACAACGATACTATCGATAGTTGACGTCATATCAATAGTATCGATAGTCTATCGATAGTATCGTTAGTCTATCGATAGTATCGATATTAGTGATAGTATCGATAGTTTTACAAACTATCGATAGTATTGATAGTTTTAATAATTTAATACAACGATACTATCGATAATATCGACAGTATGTCGATACTATCGATATTATCTATTATTATAGATAATATCGATAGTATCGACATTATCGATAGTATCGATAATATCAATATTATTATAAGTATATCAATAATATATATATATATATATATATTATTGATATAATTATAATCATATATTATATAATGCTATTTATACCCACTTAACAACTGGACCGAAATTGCAAAATGTTGGAATTTTCCCATGACTTTTACACTAAACTCTACTAGTACTCAAATTTGGAAGCTTCTACGTCTGCTTGAAGTGCCTAAACATTTTGATGATCGATCAGTCAGTGAGTGAGTGACAAAATTACCGAAATTACCAAACTTTGACTAGTCATAATTCTGAAAGTACTGGTTCAAATTGAATGAAATTTGAAGTTTTACAAAGCCAGCTTAGGTTCTGAAAATTCAGGCTCCTATCTTTATCCACAACAAAGTTATAGGGGGTCGAAAATGGCCTGAGTTGCTTCGAGAAAAGATAGGTACGGCCGAGAAACTTTTTTTTTTCTTACTTGACTTGGGGGGCACTGCTGTGCCCCCAGATAAAAATGAGCCCTATTTAATTTGGTCACGGCATCACGCCTGAAAGGCGGGGTTGATTTCTGTATTTCTTTTTGTTGTGTTTGTTATTGTCAGGCGGAGGTTATTATGAAAGAAAAATTTAGAATACTTTATCACCTTATAAAGTTAGCGTTTCATATAATTTTTTTTTTTTTATATTTGGCAATCTGCCGACTTATTCAGCAATTTCTGCCAGTTTCAACTGTCATGTTATGATAAACTTTTTATTATAATCTTATGGCGTTTGACATAACATTGACAGAATGCGTGCTTAGTGACATCACGAGTAGTTCAGTGCTATCACGCCTAATATTATAAGTTCAATTTAATTAAGAGTTTTAATTATTAGGACTGGACAGCGTCTGTCGGGTCAGCTAGTATATAAGTAATATAATATATTATTATACTTTTATTTATTAAAGATTATTAGCAGAGTTTTTGCACGATCCTTGTAATCTTGTTAACCTCTCGTAATAATTAATATTCTTTATGAGAAACAAATGTCTTAAGCCATAACACTATCGATAAAACTTCAGTCGTGCTTAATCGAGATGCAATATCGATTATAACGCTTATCGATATAAATAGATACCGATCGATTGCGTATTAATATAACTTATATTAGATACTCCCCACGTATTTTATCTTGAAACGTCTCTCAGAGATGTTAGAATAGAAGATTGTTTTATTTTTAATTGAATATTTTTTTAAATCTTGATCTGAAAGAAGACATTTTGTTTTTGGTATTATGTGAGAATATAGTGACGAAATATGTTTATCAATATTTTGATATATTTGTGTTGTGTTTGTTATTTGGTAAGTTTAAGTTAATATTTAATTTTTAATGGGCAAAGTATATACCAGCACTCTGGGCACACGTCACATTGTTAGACCCGCTGCGAGTTCTTTACAGGCATATTAATTTTGCACCAGGACGGCCCCAACGTAAGCATAAGCATTGCACTTCAGCGTGGCAATGCTGCCAGCATTCTGGGAACGCTTCCCAGTGACGCCATTTTAGAGCAGTTTTTAGTTATACGTTAGTTTTTACCTTTGGTAGTTTTTAATTCTTATTTAGTTTATTATAGGTTATTTTTATTTGTTAAGTTTTGGTTTTAGAATTATTTAGTTTCATTAATTTATTTAGTACACTTAGTATATTATAATCTATATCTAGTTTTAATTAGATTACTTGTAGGTTTCTGGAGAAGTCTTAGAGGTCGTGGGTTCGATCCCCACGCCGGACTAGTAATTTTCTAAGATACCTATCCGGGTCTGGTTGGTTGAAAGACTTCCCTTCGTGCCTCGGAGATCACGTTAATCTGTAGGTCTCGCTTGTTGTAACATCGTCTATAACATGAAATGGTCTAGGCATTAGGGACCTACCTAAGATGCAGGTTCGAATCCTGTCCGTGGTCTAAATTTATTTATCTCAATTTTTGATAAATTATAAGTTAATTATAGGCAATGTAATGGAAGGCGTGTGTCGCTTCAGTTTGAAAACAATTTGGCTGAGGACGTCTGATCTCGCCATTTGACTAGTCAATATATCGTCGCTTATCTTTCTAACAGACGTATTTGTATTTTCGTCAAAAATTACGCTTTTTATACAAATATGATTTCTGCTAACCGACGTCGGTTAGCAGAAATCATATTTGTATAAAAAGCCACTTACGTCTACCTACCTGCCAAAATGTGTTTTCTCGGTAACGCTTGAAGATAATACGTTTATTAGACCGATCGTTTCGTCTCCAAAATTGTTTTAACTGGTATAACTAATTTTTGACGAAAATACAGATACGTCTGTTAGAAAGATAAGCGACGATATGTAGCTACTGTATTCTATTAATTTGTTTTAAATTTCTAATATTACTATCTAATCTACTACAACTCCCGCACTAGGGAAATAAATCCCTGTGTCGCGGGGGACTTTACAAACATTCATTTCACGGACACAAAGAACACCCAGACTCAGAACAACTATTTGTGGTTCACACAAATAATTGTCCCGGGTGGGAATCGAACCCAGAACACCAGGTCTCAGAGGCTAGGTCTATAGCAATAATATTAAAAACTTATTTATTGACACAATTGATAGACTTCTAGCACACCTGAAATATATCCTACTAATAATAATAAAAAGCGAAAGTTTGTCAGTATGAATAGATGGATGGATGGATGTTTGTTACTCTTTCACGCCAAAACCACTGAACGGAATTGGCTGAAATTTTGCACCGGGATAGTTTATACGCTGGAATAACATATAGGCTACAAAACATCACGCTCCGACCCACTGGAGCAGAGTAACGTGGGTAAAACCGCGGGGCGCAGCTAGTTTAGACATATTTGAATAGTAAATTTGCCTATTTCATGATTATTAATATTAAATACATTGAAAATTTTTTTACAGGTATCTGCATGTGTTTGTAAATGCCTACCGTGCTGAATAAATATTGTTTACTAGCTTTCCGTTTCACCCGCGTAACTTCCGTTCCCGTGGGAACTACATAATTATACATAGCCTATATTATCCGGGGATAGTGCAGCTTTCCAACGGTGAAAGATTTTTTCAAATCGGTCCAGTAGTTTCGGAGCCTATTCAATTCTACTAACAAACAAATCTTTCCTCTTTATAATATTAGTATAGATTTCTTTAGTTAGAAAGTTTAAAAAATTACAGATTTTTTTCAATAATTGACGCCTTGCAAATATATGATAGATCTTCTCGAGAGATCTTCTCGTCCAAAATACCTCAGTGCCTGAAGACCAAAGTCTTTAATCAATGTGTGTTACCAGTGATGACATATGGATCTGAGACGTGGTCTCTTACTGTGTGCCTCATAAGAAAGCTCAAAGTCGCTCAGCGAGCTATGGAAAGAGCTATGCTCGGCGTTTCCCTGCGTGATCGAATCAGAAATGAAGAGATCCGCAGGAGAACGAAGGTCACTGACATAGCTCAACGGATAAGCAAGCTGAAGTGGCAATGGGCAGGACACATAGCTCGAAGAACTGACGGCCGATGGAGCAAAAAGGTTCTCGAGTGGAGACCACGTACTGGCAAGCGCAGCGTAGGACGACCGCCTGCACGATGGACCGACGACCTCATAAAGGTCGCAGGAAGTCGGTGGATGCAGGCCGCTAGCGATCGTTCCCGCTGGAAATCGATGGGGGAGGCCTATGTTCAGCAGTGGACTACAACAGGCTGGTGATGATGAAATATATTTTGTTATCATTATAATATAAAAAAGTTTTATGACTGTAAATAACTATTATATAAGTGTATTGTTTTCTTTTATCAAAACTTATATAATAAAAGGAAAAACGGGGTCGCCGGTTTGAACCCCACCCATTGCACTACCGACGTGAACCCACTCGTAACACAATCATTTTAGCTTAGCACGACGGGTTAACAAGAATTCTAGTAGACTGCAAAATCATGCTAGGAATACCATTAAAAAAAAACATAGGCTCCGGGACTGCCGAACCGATTTCAAATTTCTTTTACCACACATTAGAAATTTACATCAAATCCAGTAGTTAAATAAATTATATGTAATTATGTAGTCCCACGGTCGAAAGGAACAAAGCGGCTGTAAGCGCGTAGTTCCCCTTTTAAGATATCCTTAGAAAAAATTAACAATTCACCAATAGGCTAGTTAAAATTAACAACCTCCGTAGCGTAGCGGTATTTGGCTCGCCTTGAATCTCGGAGGTCGTGGGTTCGATCCCCACACCGGACAGAAAATCTTTGTGTAAATTCTAAGATTTCTTTCCGGGTCTGGTTGGTTGAGGGACTACCCTCCGTGCCTCGGAAAGCACGTTAAGCCGTTGGTCCCGATTGTTATAACATCATCTATAATATTCGTATGTCAAGGAACGGGCAGCAGCGTTTCCTTGTGTGGTACAACATAATACTGCGGTCACCAACCCGCCTGCCAAGCGTGGTGACTATGGCAAATACCCTCCCTCTCGGGAGGAGGCCCATGTTCAGCAGTGGACGTTATACGGGCTGATGATGATGATGATGATGAATAGGCTAGTTGACACATATGAAATGTTATTTCTATAAGTATTTGTCATGTGGACCCTAAATATAATAATTTCTGTTCATAAAACTTGAATATGTTTGTATAAACTCAATATTAAAAATTATTTCTTTGGTCTATGTCTGTAACTTCCGAAAACGCTATCAGCCATTTTGTGACGTCATACATCTTGTTAAAAACCACGAACGCGATCCTTTAGGACCTTTACTATTACACTTTCTGAGTCATGACGTCATCGATCGTGAACACAAATAAAGTATATAGATTAACATGGCTGACATCGTTTTCATCTCTAAATGTCAAGCAAATTTTAAAATATTTATTTTAGTGCTTTCTAGATCTCAAATTAATGCCATATTTTTTTCTTGATCTAATAAAACAATTCTTAACCATATAAAAATAATTGCAAAAAAGTGTCAACTAGCCTATTGAACTTGTTGAATACAAATAACTTACAAATAACCTTTTACAGACTTTGATTGAAATAGTATCTAAAGAAATTAATAACTCTTAACAAATGAACTAACTTATTCTCCAAGCTATGTAAAAAATCACATATAAAATCGCAGAACAACAATTTCCAATTCAAAGAAAAAAGCTAAATTCTATCTCACATATCTCTCATGTCCGATTTATTATTAAAATAATACAAATCATTCTTTCATTTCAGGTACCCAACGTCAAATCCCAAGTAATACCTCCGCAAACATATTCTATTTACCAACAAAATGGCTACCCGAATCCCTCTGCTAGCCAACCAAGCGATTACTCGCCCTATTTCCAAGATACTACAGTACAAAATCAATTACAAGCCCCCAACTTATCACCTTCTTCGATACAACAAGCAATATTGAACAGGATTTTATCGAATCTTTCAGCGCAAAAGATTTTAGAACCTATTGCAAACACTTACGGTAGAAATTTGCCTGGTAGTGCGAGTAATCAGATTTCGCCGAATCTCGTAAACAACTACTTTGCAGCTCCGATCGAGAATTGGGCAAATAATACTAAAGTTAATAAAGAGATTAAAGATTCAGTCGTGAAGGAGAAAATCACGTCCAAAGGGAGTAAGAAAAGAAAGTCAAATCGAAGAAAGAACCAGCATAGTGAAGAGGCCTCAGTTACAAAGAGTAATGACAATGAAACCATAGGAACTGCTAAAAATAAAGAAAAATCTACTAAAACACCAAACAAGCGATCTAGTAAAAATGGCAACAGTTCAATTCTTACAGAAAATAATGATCAACCTGATAAAACCCAGAAGACTAAAAAGCGCAAAAATAAAGACGAAACCAATCAATCTACAACGACATCTCCTGCTGAAAACAAAACCGAGAACCTAAGACCAAGAAAACAACGTAAGGAACAAATCAAGCAATCTACAACACCGCGTCCTGTTGATAACAACAATGAAAATCTTACAACAAGAAAACGACGTAAAAAACCGAAACCAGAAAATAATACGACTGAAGTGCCAAATGCAGTAAAGAATACTAAATTAAACAAAGTCTCAACAAAAGAGGTTTCAGAAGTAAATAATAAACCAAAAAATACAACATCTGAAACAAATAACTTAACAAAACTGCTTCCTAATCTTCCTGAACAGTATACTGTAAATCTTTTCTCTGGAATGCCAAATCAGTATAATAATCCAGTGATAAACGATTATTTTGCTAATTATTATCAATCAATTCTTAACAATAGACAGACAGTGAATAATCAAAATGTGCAAAGAATGAAACCAAAGAAAAATCGTTCAAATTCAAAAAGAATAAGTAATGCAAATACCAAAACCTCAACGAACATAAACATTGTTGTAACAAATAAAGATACAACAGACAACATAAAAGATGAAGTACCCACAGAAAGAACTGTCTTTAGAAAAGAAAATCTCTCCAATTTCGATCCAATTATTAAGGAAAACAGTACAAAATCAATTGAAATTAAAGGAATTGACATAAATAGCTTAGAAACAGCAACAGAGGTTAATCTCAATAATCAACTCGATGATTTTGAAAAATATGATTCTGACATAAACAACTATGGTTATATAGAAGATTACTATCCTAATTTCATGGACAGTGCTGCTTTTGCTAATAATAATAAACAATTTTATGTAAAAAAATTAAATGATGACAAATTTTTCTATACTACTGATAGAGTTGACACAGAAACTATAATTGCGGGTGAATTAGAAAATTACAAACATCTGAGACAAAAATTCAAAGACTTTGAAAGGGAGAAACTGGTCCATAAAGATCAAGAACAGGAAAGTATAAGAAACATTCACAAAAATGTAGAGCAAGATATAGATAATGAAGTCATCACTTTCAAAACTCCTCCATTTCTTGAAACACCAGATTTCTTAACAAGACAAATTGACAAAACTGAATTAAGACCCGAAGTTTACTACATTCCTGAACCCTATGAACTTGCTAACAGATTCGTCGGTGATAAAACTCCTGTTTATTCAAAATTCCAGCAGCAAACATCTAAATCAAATATGATAGATCCTAAAAGTCGATCACCTTATATTGAGACTGTATATGCTAGATCTAAAGTAGCGAACTATGGTCCAGTTTACAATAAAGAACAAACTTATTATAATGGTCTTCAACATGGTGGAACTATGTATGTGTTAGCTGAAACTCATGGTGATAAAATCTCTCAAGAATCAGAGGAGTCTTAATGGAAGACAGTATAAATAGAATCAGGCGTTACTTAGCGGAACTCCATTTAAAGCTTAATTTAAAAAAAATCCGAATCTAGTGTTCATTCCGCTCAATATTTTAACTGAGCGGAATGAACACTAGATATGGTTTTTTTTTATTTGGAAAACATAGTTTGACGCACATTTTGAAGCATATTATTATGACTTTCTTTTGTTAACGATGTTAGGATGACTCTGACAACTAGCTACGTTAAAATTGAAATAAGTAAAAACTGATTTAAAGTGAAAGGCTTTCTTCTCGCCCTTATATCATAAGTAGCTGTATAACTCAGTTTGATTATCTTAAATGTCTGTTTACAATTTTGCGTCCATATTATTGCAATGTATACCAATATTAGCTTTACCAACTTTGATTACTTGCTCATAAGGTATAAGTAAACCTTGATCTATTTGACTTGGTAATTTATATATATATATTTCATAAATGTAATGTAAATTTATTATAAATTAAATGATCTAAATTATAAACCATAAACACAGCTGTTTTAAATTTAGGTGAAACGTATAATTGTATAAAATTGTAAATATTAATTTATTAATAATTTATTCAATTTGATTCAATATTGTGTTTTTTATTTACAACTTCCACCCCAAAGAATTAATCCCTGTGTCATAGGAGAATTTACAATTAATGCACACCTCGATTCATAAAAACTATTTGTGGATCGCACAAATATTTGACCGGGTGGGAATCGAACCTAGAACACAAGGTATCAGAAGCGGCTACCTAAAAAAATGCCGTCGATGGCATGATAGTATAACAAATAACATCACCATGATCAGCTCGTATAACGTCCACAGCTGAACATGGGCCACCCCTCGTAGGAGGGTTTTACCATAGTCACCACACTTGGTGTACTGATTGGTTACCGCAGTATTACTGGGAATTTCTACTCCGGGATACGTCAATCGAGACTTATACTGCTACGACACGGAGGTTGTCAAGTCAAACCTAGTTAAGTTAAGTGCGCCTCCTACCTTACAGGTAATTTTTTATCCTTAGATATAAACTTGGTATTCTTGGTATTACGATGAGCTGACCAACTTTTTTACTGTTAAATAAATAGGCAAGTAAGTTATATTTTAAATTAGTTACTTTTAGTTGTATATTATGTATTTAATTCATGTAATAAATGTTTTGAAAATGAAAAGGTTATTTATTTTACAAATATACGGTCTATGATTGGTCATGACTAGGTCTAAAGCATGAAATAGGTTCATTACAATTAACTTTTAAGAATGAATAATTATAGAATCATTTTCGCTGTTTATGTTAGCAAATAAAAATCTAGACCGTAGAAGCATAATAACGGATGTATTTTATACTTCAGAAGCATTTGGTCGTAAGTGCCAGTTTACGATAAAAGCACATACGACGAATTAAGGCGAAAACATATTATTAAAACGCCACGCCACCCGACGACACGCCACGCGTGTTGAGTCGAATCAAATGTATTGTTTTCTATAGACCAGAAACATACTATGAACACCCGACACGACGCCACGCGCGTACTGATGCACAGGTGTTGACAGGTGGCGTGGCGTGGCGTTTTAATAATGTGTTTTCGCCTTTATGTTTCTGACGTATAATGGCACATCCGACCTTATGCTTCTAAGTACTAGAAATATAATCTATTTCACTATAGTTAAAGTCATATTCACCTTAATCACTTCACTATAGTTAAAGTCATATTCACCTTAATAAATATTAAAATATTCACTCATTCATTAATGTATTGCTTTTTTCATAGGTTTTTAATAGGTGAAACCTGTTAGAGAGTGAATGAAGCGAACGATGTGTGTAGGGATCGTAGCAAGTGGGTCCATTGTCTCTGCCTACCCCGCTGGGAAACAGGCGTGAGCTTATGTATGAAACCTGTCATGATAGAGCATTTAAGAATAAAACAACTAATCAATTTAAAAAGATGTATATATAATTTTAAAACAAATAATTATTATAACAATTCAAATTATAATTCGACACCCAATATGAATAGCATTGTAACACTTTAATACAAATTTATGACATAGGATTCAGCAGAAGATACAAATTTGTATTAAAGTGTAATTAAAGTAACAATGTTATTCATATTGGGTATCGAATTTATCTAATATGTTAATTCGAGAAACGATAACAAACTTTCCAGTGCATCATAATTAACTTCATCTATATTATTTAACATTTCGGACAAAAAAGCTAACCGTAACAATCTTTGTATTTCTTTATTATCTTTAAAAATGTCAAAAATTGACGATTCAATTAAACATGGCGGTGGCATAAAAGAATCCAATGGAATGGACGGTGATGGTAGATACGATGGACAAATTTGTGGAGAGGTATAATCTATAAAAGATGTTGATGGCAAAACTGTTACTTCTATCGATGACGGCGTTGAAACAGAGGAATATAAGACATCAGGAGAAACGCCATACACGGTAGAAGGTAACGTATTAATGGTTGATGAAAATGGCAAAGTTGGTGATGGTAAAACAATCGGTAATGATGGTAAAGTATCTAAGTTATTACATACAGGAGATATAATAATTGGCGAAGAAATTAAGGAATTAGAGCAAGAGGTCTTTTCAGGTATGCTTATTATTGGCTGATTTAAAATGTTGTAGATTGTTGAATCCAAATAAGATTTAACTTGCTTAAACGAGTCTAAGCTTAAATTTGATACAAAGTCGTTGATAGCAGCAGTGATTTCGGATGATGATTTTGATAGGGGAGATTCATTAGAAGCTATATGAGGAATAGTAATGACATTAGTTGGATAAGTTGTAGATAATATTCTAGGGGGATTTGATGGAACATCAAAAACATTTGTCATAGAAATCTCAGGTATACCGAAATTATAATTTTCATGTAGAAGTGGTATATTATGTGTATCAAAATCAGGTATATGTACATTAAAGTCATCGTGTAACTGTGGTATGTTATGTGAATCAAATTCAGGTATATTTAAATTCAAATCTTTGTGTGATTGTGGTATATAAAGTGAATCAAATTCAGGTATATTCAAATTAAAATCTTTGTGTAATTGTGGTATGTAATGTGAATCGAATTCAGGAATATTCAAATCAAAATCTTTGTGTAACTGTGGTATATTATGTGAATCACATTCACGTATATTCAAATTAAAATCTTTGTGTAATTGTGGTAGATAATTTGAATCAAATTCAGGTATATTCAAATTATAATCTTTGTGCAATTGTGGTATATAATGTGAATCAAATTCAGGTATATTCAAATTAAAATCTTTGTGTAACTGTGGTATATTATGTAAATCAAATTTAGGTATATTCAAATTAAAATCTTTGTGTAACTGTGGTATATTATGTAAATCAAATTCAGGTATATTCAAATTAAAATTTTCATGTTTTGGTAGTATATTATTAGGGTCAAAATCAAAAGTACGGGAATTGCTAACAACTTCAGGAACATCAATCAGTTCATTTCTAAGATAGTTTTTAGATAAGAACATAGGTGAATTCCTATTATTATTATGTTTTTTAGCTTCTAAGTTCTCAGGTGGATATATAGATGCAATAGGATTAGTGGCAAATGAATCCTGAGCCACTAGCTTATTCATTTCAGTATTTTCTAAACTAGGTTTTATCAAATTTAATAACTTGACTGATTCGGCACTTTTAACAGTTGAAGACTGTTTTAAATTTAATAAGGCACGGGCTCTATTCAAAGTGTTTGTAATCCCTGAGGTAGACAAAGACGCTAATGTTTTGGTTGCAGCTGGAGTTATGGATTGCAGCTCCATTTGTGGTTTAATTGGACTTATTTTAGGTACTGTATTTTTGTTCATTACTGATAATATCGGATCAAAATAAGGTGTACTAGAGCTAACTGGAATACTATTAGACACTCTTTGTTTTATTAAAGGAACATTCATTGATTTTTTCATTGAGTCAATGGGATTTAACAAATTTTGTCTATTCAGTTCTAATGATGAAGTTATGAAGTCATTTGGTAGATGAAATTTTTTGGCAAACGAAAGTGGCCTCGAATTTGAAACACTGAAATCGTTAGGTGTTATTACTTGAGGTAGCGATATAGAATTGTAAGATAAAGGGTATGGTGTTGAATGAATTGGAGTAGACGGGCAAGAAAGACTATGATATAGAATATTATTAGGTGGTGGTTTAAGTGATATTGGTTCTATATTATCTGAAAATGTATTGAAGGTAAAACTAGGTAAATTGGATCCTGCTTGTAAATTGGATGTATGAGTGTGAATATGTCTTTGTAATGGTTCTATTGGAACTAAAGGCAATGATGTTACAGGAGGTAGTTGAGGTAATGAGTTTGACGGAGTCAGATCCTTTGACGAGAAGTCGTTTAAAAATGGTGTACATTTATGTGGAACAGTTATATATGGAGACGATACAATATCTGGCCGTAATGGCACCAAATCAGGTGTGAAGAAATATTTTTGTATCAATTTGGGAACTGGCAAGGAAAATGTTGAAATTGCATCTTTATTCACCAAAGGTTTGATAGATTCTAATACAGCATCACTTATTTTGGGCACAGGTAAAGAAGCTGATGTCGATTTTAGATTTAAAGGTGATGAAAATTCATTCAATAAAGGTATTCTTTGATTATCATTAGAGTATATAGCGGAATTAATAAAATCAACTTTTGGTGTCACACTTGTTAACCTTGATGATGCAGCATTTGAACCAAAATTTGATTCTAATGATGTCAAAGGTTTGATTGATGTCACTTGGGCCTTAAAATTCGTAAAAGGTAGTTTCAATTCAGCCAAGCATGATGTCTGTAAATGAAATTAAACAACATTAAGTTAAATAAAATAATAAAACGTACGTTAGAGCAGAGTAATAGATGTGTGAAAGGGTCTTCATCAGCAATCAATAGGTACAATGTCCACAGCTGAACATGGACCCTCTCGAAGGGGCTGTTGATATATACAGCAGGGCTGGTGACCGCCAGGAGATCCCGCGGTGCCACATTGGCCGCGGGTGTTTTCAGGGGGTCGGATTGCCTATGCGAACCCGGCCCTCACCAACGGCGGATCGAAGGAGTGTCCAGGGGGTTTTAGTGGTGAAGGGTCCTCTCCTTGTGGTATGAGTTTATCATACAACGGTGTGGAGAGGGCGAGTCCCACATATCCCGCCATCAGCGCGCAAATACGCTGCAGCGGCGGTGGGAATGCGTAAATGCATTTCCCCCCGGTCGGGTGACCAGAATTACATTTATACCTATATTATTATGGCGCAGGCATATGATTGCAATGCGGTATGATTCTACATTTCACGAACGGTATCAACCGACCAAAAATGCTCGCTGTTTTGAAAAATGACCAAGGCAAAATGTAAATTGCCTTGCCTTTGAGTAAAATGCCACAACATTCGATAATTCAATCATCGCTAAGAAAATGACGCAGAAAACGGAAGTATTTAGTAAAAGCCCAATGGCTAGGGCGTCGGACTTGCGATCATTGGTCGCCGGTTCGATCCCCATCCATTGCAATACCGACGTATCATTCGTAATACAACCATTTTCTGTTAGCACGAGGGGTTAACAAGAATACTATTAGTAAGCAAAATACTCTGCTAGTAATCTTAAAAAAAAAAGTCCAATGTAAGTAATTGTAATAAAATACCTGATACATAAGACAGACGAACAACTTTACAATTCCCATAATGCTACTAGAACTGATATCAATATAATTTTCTATGGAACTGGCGCAAACCACAGTGACCCTATTTTATAACCTACGCTATTAGTTAATGGTTTAGTTAATATAATAGGAATTGTTATTATGAAAAAATAAGTAGTAATATTTATTCTATGAATTCAATATAGTAATATTGAGTTACTTAATATTAATGATATCGTTTTTGAAGTGTACGTTTACAGGGCTAAAGCTCAGACCATCCGATGCCCTCGTAGACCCGTAGTCCGAGAGGCCCGCGAACTGTAAAGTAGAACGACAGTTGCAGAAAACAACTCTAAAATACTAAAAGTCATAATCCCTCAATTTCATCGCCAGCGACCGCCCTGAGCAGGGCTCCAAGCCCCATAGGAGGCGCCCTCTTGCGCAGATTGTTTGTAGTTTTTAAACCATTTATTAAGGCTGGAGCTCTGCTCGCCATGCTCGGTGAAGTAGCAAAAGCCTTGTGGCTACCTACGTATGTCCTTCCGAGAAAAAAACCACCAGCTCAGACCATATAAAAGCTTAAGGCGGTACCAGAGGCGGATTATCCATTAGGCAAACTAGGCACGTGCCTAGGGGCGCGAAGGTACAAAGAGGCGGGAGGGTAGAATAGACGCTGGAACAGCAGCTGTAGTTGAGGCTAGTACAAGTCAGAATAAAGATATGCCAGCTCCAAATTGGAGTAACCTCTACCACACATATAGTAACGACAACTGTAGTGATCAAATTTTTACTAGTTAGGTATATGTATATAAAAATGGGGCGCCGATGCGATACTTGCCTACTTTTTTATTTTATTTTTTCGAAATGGCTTACGTATTTAGCCACGAGGCTTTGCTACTTTACCGGGCATAAAGGCGAAAAACTACAAACTAAGCAACCTGCGAAAGAGGGCGCCCCCTGTGGGGCTTTACCTGCGTTACTCCGCTCCAGTGGGTCGGAGCGTGATGTTTTGTAGCCTATATGTTAATCCAGCGTATAACCTGTCCTGGTGCAAAATTTCAGCCAATTCCGTCCAGTAGTTATGGCGTGAAAGAGTAACAAACATCCATCGTTCCATCTATACTTACAAACATTCGCGTTTATAATACCTTCTAGTAAGATTATAAAGAGGAAAAGTTTGTATTTTTGTACGTTTCTTTCGAATAAACTCAAAAACTACTGAACGGATTTAGATAATTCTTTCACTATTAGAATGCTAGATTATTCCTGATTAACACAGGATATAAAATTCCACCCGTGCGAAGCTGGGGCGGGCCGCTAGTTGTAAAAAAGTACACAAACTTACTAATAAAATCAGTTAGTTTGTCTTTGAAAGAGGCCTTTACCTGAGAGGGGTTCCTTAATCATACTTAAATCCTTACTAATATTATAAATGTGAAAGTAACTCTGTCTGTCTGTCTGTCTGTTACGCAATCACGCCTTAACTACTGAAGCGATTTAAATGAAATTTGGTACAGATATAGTCTAGAGCCTGAGAAAGAACATAGGCTATATTTTATTATGAATTTCCCACGGGAACGGGAGTTACGCGGGTGAAACCGCGCGCGGGAAGCTAGTTATGTATAATATATAAACAGTCAACTAATAATTATTGTAAATTAGTAACTTAAAGAAATGTTGATAGTCTAACAATTAGGTATAAGGAAAATTAAAAGTTATATGTAATTAGTAATAAGTGTCGTATGTAATTAGTATTATGGTAATAAAAGGCTTTTTATTTTTTATTTAATTTTATTATATTTATTATTTATTACAAACTTTTTTTTTTTTTTAAATATGATGCTTTAAGACCCAGGTCGGTCATTTTGGAATAACTTAAGGGTTACACTGATTCACCTAGGGGGACGGGACTTATTGAAAACTGAATGCAATCAAATAAAATCGGTCGAGTAGTTCCGGAGCATATTAAATGGAAACAGACATACAAACGTCCACTGCTGAACATGGGCCTCCTCCCGGGGGAGGGTATTTGCCATCGGCTTGGCAAGCGGGTTGGTGACTGCAGATTATGTTGTACCACACAAGCAAACGCCCGTACATTGTTCAACAATGGACGTCATACGGGCTGATGATGATGTTACTTAATTTAGTAATATGTGTAATGCCATCGATAAAAAGTTAGATAGTAGAATTAGACAACATTATTAATTATGTAAAACAATATATTAATAATTAACACGTTCGTATAAGAAGCACGTAAGTATTATTAGAAATATTGATAACATTATGTAGTAAATCCTTACTAATATTATAAACGCGAAAGTTTGTTACTCTTTCACGTAAAAACTACTGAATGGATTTGGCCGAAAGTTTGCACGCGGATAGTTTATAAGCTGGATTAACATCTAGGCTACAAAATATCACGCTCCCAGTGGCGTAACTAGGTGGGCAAGGGCCCCGGTGCATAGCTTCAAGTGCGGGCGAGTTGGCAGACTCGTTCTTTTCAAAGATTTACGTTAGAGGCCCCCCTGAGGTCCGGGGCCCTGGTGCACTGCACCACCTGGCCCTACGATAGCTACGCCAATGCACGCTCCCACCCACTGGGGCGGAGAAACGCAGGTAAAAACGCGGGGCGCAGCTAGTCTATCATATTTCTCTCCCACACCAGGGAAATTAATGCCCGTATCGATAGTACTTTACAAACACCTGTGGTTCAAACAAATTATTCTACCGGGTGGGAATCGAACCCAGGACCCCAGTTCTTTTTTTTTTAGATTACTATCAGAGTTCTTGCACAGTACTGGAATACTTGATAAACACTCCTGCTAAGATAAAATGCTTGTGTTACGAGTGGGTTCACTTCGTCGGTATTGCATAGGTTGGGGATCGAACCGGCGACCACAAGATCGCTATACCGCTATAGGCTACCGTTCCGGTGGAGTCTTTATGCACTGGTGGCGCAATGGTGGCAATAATGCTTATAACTTGGAGCATTATTGTTTTATCTTTATGCAAGGTGTAATCACAATGCAAAATTTTTGAATAAAGATATTTGGAATATATAGAAAAAAAGAATAGAAAGAAAAAATATTTCCCAAAAAATAGGTACCATATCAAATTAAAAAAAATAGACACGATTCCACGTGCACCATAATAGGCACCAACTTCAGTTTTATGCTACATCCACACATTTGTGTATGAATGTAGCGCTGGTATTCTAGTTGGCCCCATTGATGACGCCACGTTTATAAACAAACAAAAATAAATAGGTAAATTAATTAATTAGGTATAGGTAATATTTGATTTTTTTATTTTATTATGTATCCGCCAATGATATTCTTTATTTATTTCATAATAATTTAGAACCAGTAAGGTATGTGCCTATTACTCTTCTTTTGTGAACAAATGTCGTTTTAAATAAAAATTGGCTAGATCTTAGCAGTATGTAGGTAAACTACTCTATTTTTACAATGTCCGCTTAGGTAATTTAACCTAAGAAGTAAGTCATACTGAATACGTTAGTGTGTACCTAGGTACCTTGTTTATGAAACTAAATATGTTAGTTAAGTGTTATATAGATACATGCGTATCAAATTTGAATGGCATATGACGCGAATAAGATAGTCCAGGAGCTAACACCTAAAATTAATTTATGTTTCTCTATTTTTAAGGCGCTGTACCTAGTCAAAATAGGCTTCACAAAACAGTTTTTTAGCCAAATGTTTACATTTTAGAGCAGTTAAAAAAATATATGTTAATCTTGATCATATTTATGGGGGGACCATTGTGTTCAAAACACGTTTTCGGTAAATTTTCTCGATTAAAAAAAACATAAAATAACCATTTAAATTGAAATTGTAGCAATTGTAACTGTATTATTTGTAAACAAATCTTGATAATATTAATAACAGTGATGTAATATATAATAATAAAGGGAACTGTTGTTTTTATTTATCGATTGGAATAAGATATTTGCAAGGATTAATGTATTAAATAACTCGAACGAGTCGAACGAAACGTTGCGCCATCGCGGCGTCTCTTCGCTTCTCTTTCATTTCTACGCGGAGCAACAGTGACAAAACTAATACGTAAAAGTCGTCTATTCACCGCGCCTTAACAAACAGTCAGATCGGTCGAGTAGGTCATGAACTTCGTGCGGCGTGCGAAGAGTTGCCAAAAATTCTGTTGAAAACAGTAGGTATTATTCTCGTAGTTGGTTCTGATGCCTGTTGTGGGGTCTCATTCTGGTCAACCATTTGTGTGGACCTCAAATATTTGTTCTGAGTCTGAATGTGTTATGAATTAACTAGATTCTTGCGCTTGGTAACACCCGCGTAGCTCCCGTTTCCATGGGAACTACATAATAAAATATAGCCTCGATAAATGGGCCATCTAACACTGAAAGGAATTTTCAAATTGGACCAGTAGTTCCTGAGATAATCGCGTTCAAGCAAACTCTTTGGCTTTTTGTTTATACTGGATGTCATTTTTTACCGTCTTGAAAAAAATAGGGCATGATATGTATATCAAATAGATGTCTAAGGGACATCATTTTTTTTTACTGGATTACTGTGAAGATTGTAACCGTAAGAATGCGTACCTATGTAGGTAGTTACGCTATTTCGCTCACTCTATTCATTCATATTTGATTGGCCTAGCCTATAATATATAACCTATATTAACGAATGTAACTACCTAATTAGTTACGTATTTTTATCGTTGTGATTTTCACTCTATGTCAGTAAAAAAAAAAAAAACTATGTCTTATATATCTATTTCATATCAGATCACGCCCTATTATTTTCAAGACGGTAAAAAAAGTTATCCAGTATATCGCTGCTTTAATGTGATAATGACACAAAATTAGGTTATGATTCAATACAAATTGATCTATAATATCATGTGAGTAAAACACATTATCGTAAAGTTGCACATTTGCCTTTGTCTCACTATCACACTAAAGCAGCGAATTATGTTATAGGTACGCTTAGAAGGTCCTCAGTGATACAGGGATTCTATTTCCGGAATGATGGTGTTCATCTTATGTAAATAAATAAAAATTACAGTTTCAAAACAGATTTTTCATATAATTCCACTAATAATACAATTTAATATAAATTATCTAATAAATATAGTATTCCAACGTTAATAAATGTAATTGTAACCGCCAAGCCCACAAGGATTTATAGCAGACGAGATGAGGCCAGGTGACATGATTCCAGGAGACACGACACCAGGGGACATAACTCCGTAGTCTAGTTGAGGAGCGTAGTTCGGGATGACGAAATCGTTAGCTGATGGCAAGGTGTTGCTCAATAAGTTGCTTACGACCAGCAATTGCAATGCATTGGCCAGATTGTTGGCGACGGTGCTGTCTTGAATGATGGTGGTGGCAGGAAGTATCTGTCAAATATAAATGAAATAATGAGCTTGATCATTGTTCAGTTTTGTTTATTGGAAATGTTTTAGTATACACTACTATGTTATTATTCGATGTGAAAGGCTTAATGTACTCTCAAAGGCATGGGGAGTACTCCTTCAATATACTAGAGGTGGTTTTACTTTTCATCAAGATTTTTTGTCTGCCTCGGGCATCTAATTTTATAATTTTATAAAATCTTAGCGGATGGCTAGATTAAAATAACGCTTTTTGTTCAGCCTTTTTTTAAAAAAAAAAGATTACTTGCAAATCTTTGCTGTCTACTAGTATTCTTGTTAACCCCTCGTGCTAAGCTAAAATGCTTGTGTTACGAGTGGGTTTACGTCGGTAGTGCAATGGGTGGGGTTTGAACCGGCGACCTCAAGATCACAAGTCCGGTTTGAACCGAGAAGTGTGTGTTTTTTTTATATAAACCGTTTACACTAACCTGGTTAGGAATAACATCCAATCCATAAGGCTGATACGGCATGTCAATCACAGGAGCTCCTGGGTATCCAGAATTATAGATAACCTGGTTCGGCACTATTGTTTCAGCTACTGGCAGGATGTTCTGGGATAAACCTTGTAACCCAGCAGGCAGAACTCTATTCAGGCATTGGGCATTGATGACCTGCAATAGAAGAAAAAAGTCTGCTGAGATTCTCTACGTTGTTTCTTCCAGAAGGTTGAAGGTTGGTATGATAGTTACGCACCATTAAACGTATAAGAGCTATATAAAGAAATTCAGCTTCAAGGTCTTGTTAAAAATACTTTTGCGACTATGGGACTAAACTTGGACGTGATGGGCAAGCACACGGAATTAAATCGTTTGCACTTCAACAGCCCGATTACGTCCACTGCTGTGGGAGCTCCTCTTAACCGATCTTGGCATACCAGGGTCATTGAGGGATATTGCGATAATCACCACGCTTGGCAGATGGATTAGTGATCGCAGTAAGATAGTTATAAAAGCTGATAGATTCTGATGCCTATTCATCAGCTGCATGTCCCCTAGACGCCTTTTACGAAACTCATGGGAAGATATGACTTGGTGTATGCTAAGCCAAAATCTCTGAAATCGTTAAGTACGTTAACAATTGTTAAGTTATTTAAATAAAATAGATGGACAATTATATTTACTATAACTATGAGTTATATAAAGCAGAGATAAACTGATGATGATATAGATATTCATTTTAAAGTAACTACTAACTAGCTTCGCACCCCGGCTTCGGTTAGTAAAGCTTAAACATCACAAAACCTTCACAAATTATTCACTTCAATCTTCTTCAAGAAACACAATATCTATCAAAGAAAAAAGGAAGAAAATCCATGCAGTCGTTTTTGAATTTATCGCAAATAGACCGACATACGCAGCAGAGAGCTTTTTTATAATATGAAGTTGCTTATCTTGTCTCTATCTATCTTAGCTTTCCGGCTTAGAATAAACACCACATGGGTTTCATATGAGGAGACTGAGGGTTTGCAGCTGGTAGATGACTAACAGCATCTATCAGTTTAAGGTTAGTTACCATCTTATTGGGATCACCAATCTGCCTGAGCGTTGTGGTTATGGCAATATTCCTGAACGAAACTGGCTTGTCAATCTCTGTTAAGAGGAGGCCTTATTTCAGCAGGGGACATAAATGAGCTGTTGTAAGTAAGATAAAAATGATAAAATTAGCAAAATTTTGGGCAAATATTAAAAGAGATTTTAAGAGGAATGAGAGTCTTAAAGTTTATTGTAATTCTTTCTAAACATTTTTCTCAGGATATCTTTACTTACATTGAAAAGTGCCATCTGAATGCAAACAGCGGCAAGAATTTTGGTCGCCATTTTGGTTTTTTACAATATTTTTGATGACTTCAACTTTCAGAACACTTCGTTATAATATTGAATTAATTTTAAACAATTCGTTTATATAGCAATTTATTATCTTTTTCTCAGATTTTTATCTTCGTTTCTTAATAATTCTGTGAAATTACTTGTAACTATATGTAAACTGTTGGTTATTTCGTGATAAGGTTTCAACATCTGCTTTATTGATGACCGTAATTATCTACTCATTATTGTAGTGCATTCCGCAATGTCTACATCTGTAATATTTATTTAAAATAGATAAATCTTACTTACGTCAACAGCTCATTAACGTCCACTACTGAACATGGGCCTCCTCTTAACACACCTTGGCGAGTCATGGTCGTTAAGGTTTGAAGTTTTAGACTCAAAGCGTAGCGAATCTTGGAGGTCGTGGGTTCAATCCCCACGCCGCACAGGAAATCTTTGTATAAATTCTATGATTTCTTTCCTGGTCTGGTTGGTTGAGGGACTACCCTCCGTGCCTCGGGAAGCACGTTAAGTCGTTGGTCCCGATTGTAATAACATCATCTATGATTATAGTATATTAAGACACGGGCAGCAGCGTTTCCTTGTGTGGTACAACATAATACTGCGGTCACTAACCCGCCTGCTAAGCGTGGTGACTATGGCAAATACCCTCCCTCAGGAGGAGGTCCATGTTCAGCAGTGGACGTAATACGGGCTAATGATTATGGTGATCTTTGTATTCAAATATACAGATTAAAATGACTTCGAACCTGTGTAAGGCGCCCGTTCGTACCTTCAAACTAAATTATCTTGTATTACAAGACACTAAATCATTTCGCCATGTACATTTATCATTGCCGTCTTCTTGGGGGAAACTTTTTTGTAAAAAGCATATTTTATGTCTATAATAAAATTTGGCTTATGTTTAACTTACCATCAGATATAGTAAAAATGATCACCAAAATTAAACCCGCATTTTAATGTAAAATTGTAACCAAAGTTTTAACATTTCGCTATCGTATTTAAGCAAAATGACTCCAAATAAATCATTGTTAACCCAAAAGTAGTAAATGATCACCAAAAGTACCTAAATGTTTTACTAATTTACTATTCGGTTCTGGCACTCGCCGGCCGCTGCCGCGGCACCGCTCGCTTCGCTCGCTCGGCTCGTGCGTTGTATGGCCGCAGCTCTAACCTAACCTAACCGATTGTCATTTTTCATTGATTTTATTAAGGTAGAAATAGCGCAATAATTTGCTCGCTAAGATTTGGTGATCATTTACTACATTTGGTGTTCGAATACAATTTGAAGTGCAGTCGTGACTAAAATAGCTAGTACTATTATAATTTTAGACTTTATTTTTCTGGTGTCAAGTATATATTTTTGGTGGTCATTATATTTTATCCCATAAAATTTTAATGTTACATTTCGATAGCTTTGTAATTATTTTTCTTTTTTTTAAAGATTACTAGCATAGTTTTGTAGTCTACTAGTATTCTTGTTAACCCCTCGTGCTAAGCTAAATCTGCTTGCGTTACGAGTGGGTTCACGTCGGTAGTGGGGTTCGAACTGGAGACCTCAAGATCACAAGTCCGACGCATTTGGGCCACGGCCGCTTGAATTATCAGAAATGATTACAATATTACGCAATATAGTTGGAGAGATGGCAGAGATCTATTCAATGTGGACCCTGTCGGGCACAGCAAAGTGAAAGTAGGAGCGAGGGAGATATTTAATTAAGTAACATTAAATGAGTATAGAGACAACCTCCGTAGCGTAGCGGTATTTGGCTCGCCTTGAATCTCGGAGGTCGTGGGTTCGATCCCCACACCGGACATGAAATCTTTGTGTAATTTCTAAGATTTCTTTCCGGGTCTGGTTGGTTGAGGGACTACCATCCGTGCCTCGGAAAGCACGATAAGCCGTTGGTCCCGATTGTTATTACATCATCTATAACAATCGTATATCAAGGAACGGGCAGCAGCGTTTCCTTGTTTGGTACAACATAATACTGCGGTCACCAACCCGTCTGCCAAGCGTGGTGACTATGGCAAATACCCTCCCTCGGGAGGAGGCCCATGTTCAGCAGTGGACGTTATACGGGCTGATGATGATGATGAAATGAGTACGACATTAAATCAATTGAAATTAATTTCTTAAATACTGTGATGCTTTACTGTTAGCAAATATCGGGACACCATCACCAATAGTGTCTTTCTTATAGGGTCCTCCTGACCGATTTTCAGCCACGGTGGCCGATCTCTAAGGAGTTTAGCTATCTGCGTAGGACATTTTATAGTGTACAAGTCTGTGCACCCTGTTTTGCTTTACATTCAAAATCCAGTATACGACCGGTGAAATATCAGACGCAAGATCGACAGCTGTACGTGCTCTTCGATGAACGTGAAACAATACCAACTTACAAACATCGGGCTCGGACTTAGATTATTCTAAATAGAAAATTTCTAATAACAATTTTGGCAGACTTACACATTTGCTGCCAGCAGGCTATTCAAGTTTTGCTATTGAAAATTTTAGACATTAAGTTGATATTTTCTTTAAGAAAAAAGGACTTGCCGCCTCCTAAATTCCGCCGCCCTAAACTCCAGCCTACTCAGCCTGCTGGTGAATCCGCCACTGCAGATCTGGTGATCGAACCCGGGGCCTTGCTCGTTACGGTCGAAAACATTACCGCTAGACCAATGAGGCAATTAATATTGATAATAATTGGTCGATATATTCTGCTTCATCTTCTAATTTAATCCAGGATTTTGTTATTATGACCGAATACATAACTAATTTGAAAGATTTTCCAACGCATTTGTGATATTCTTGATGAAGATGTGGTATACCTACCACCCTAAGCCGAAGTCTAAGTCCTTCTTAGTTTTTAAACCAATATTAAGACTGGAGCACTGCTCGCCTTAATACCCGCTGAAGTGGCAAAAGTCTCATGGATAACTAGTTAAATACAATAACTACATTATGTCCGTCCGAAAAACAAACAAAAAATTACAGTTTTAAGACCCCTTAGAATTAGGTGACTTATTTAACGTTACATTAAGTATAATAAAAAAAAAACTATTATTAAAATATTGGTTCCAGGAAACGTACGTAATGCCCATTACATATGATTTGGGACCATTAAACTGTTTTTTTTTTCGGACGGGCATACGTTTTTAGCCACCAGGCTTTTGCTACTTCACAAGGCATAACCAATTAACTGACAAGTGACAGTTGTACGTAGTTCAATGTTCAACTTCGTATACTCAATTTTATTAGGAATACAAAAAACTCATGTGTCGCGGTGCGCAGATGTCAATCGCTAAGCAGCCGTAATCACTACGCCGCCTGGATTTTCTATTTTGTAGAAAATTAAAACACCTTACTTAATCTTTTTATATAATAACTTTATTTCAATAAATTAACAACGAACTAACTAGAAATAAATTAACAGAAAAAATCAAAAATACACCAAATAAATCTTAATCAAACAAAGCATATGGCGATTTAAAATCCTGTCTTGTATTATATCCAAAACTCGGACTTGTGTCCGGATACGATGATGTCGATCCCAAAGCTTCATACGGTGACATTAGTGCCATATTATTTCTTTTAGGCGTATAACTTTGTACTGAATTCTGTTCTGCAAAACCCGGTACAAAAGGCTGTACCATACTCGGTTCTACATAATTTGACGTACCAATATAATTCATGTTTGGTGGCACCATTTCCTGCTGAACTGGGTATTGAAACTGGTTCTGAGCCATTTCAGGGACAGCCCGAGTTTCTGCCGTTGATTTCTTGTTCTGGTTCATACAATCTGGTGGCGGCATATTTAAGATGTTGCTTACGATCAGCAATTGGAGAGCAATCGCTAAATTATTGAGCAACGCGCCATCTATTGATGACCCTGTATTTGCTGCATTAATTTTAGGTGCTTGATTAGTTGTCTGCGGTAAATTTGATATCAGATTTGGTAACGACAGTGCTGATAGTGATGGTAATCCAGTTATTGGTGGAGATGGTCTCGTTGCTTGTACATTTTGATTGGTCACACATGAAGAGGAAGTTCCTGCTGCAGGCGATAAAGTTGGTACTGTATTCGATCTTACAATTTGTGCTGCATTTGATGCAGGTGCTGGTACACCCGGTACTGCTGTCACTGTAGAACCTGCTATTATCCTAGATATGAGTTCTGGAGATAATGAGGTCGTTAAAGCTCCTGGTGAGATTCTTTCTTTAGTCCAGACCACGTTGCTTTGGTCTATACTAGGAAGCGTGGTGGGTACTGTTACGTGATGAGGCATTCCAGTTAAATGGAGGTATTGCTGAACCGTAGGTTGCATGTATGAAATACCCTGTAAAGGAAAGAATTGCTGTTATCACTTGAGTTAATTAGAAAGAAATGAAAAAGTAGCTAGTTTAAGTTAAAAGTAACTTTTTAAATTTTACTACTTGGAAACGTTCCCAGAATGCTGGCAGAATTGCTCCGTTGTATGGCAATGTTTATTGTGCAAAGTAAATACTAGATAGTTAAGTAATAACTTGACAGTACTTTAATAACATTGGCAAGGTATCAATATTATTGCTTATCTTATAAATTACTCTCGAAACGAACTATAAACAAACTCAGTTGGAACTTTACAAGCACAAGCGAGTTTTCCACGGACCTAAATAACATTGACTCTGATAGCTGAATTATAACTTAATATACAGTACTAGATGATATGATCGAATCAGAAATGAAGAGATCCGCACGAGAATGAAGGTCACTGATATAGCGCAACGGATTAGCAAGTTGAAGTGGCAATGGGCAGGACACATAGCAGAAAGGTTCTCGAGTGGAGACCACGAACTGGCAAGCAGCGTAGGACGACCGCCTGCGCGATGGATCGACAACCTCATAAAGGTTGCAGGGAGCCAGTGGTTGCAGGCCGCTAGCGATCGTTCCCACTGAAAATCGATGGGGGAGGGGAGGGGGACTATTACTAAAACTATTAGTATAGTTGTTGCCCAACAACTATTTATGTGAACCACGAATAGTTGTTGTAAGTCTGGGTGTGTCCGGGAATATTGTGTTTGTAAAGATACAAGGGTTAAATGCCTAGAGTGGGAGTTATCTTCAAAAATATATTTATATTGTGTCAAAATTGATTACCTGCGCCATCACCATATAAAAAAATAAATTTTGTACAACTAAACTATACAATAAACACGCCTTCATCTTGTTACTGATTGAAAATCTTATAAAATAAATGCATAACGAACTTGTTTCATTGATATATAAGTAATTATCTTCTTATCTTATGATTTTATCAATGGAATCTATAAGAGAAAGTAATATGTGATTTATCGTAAAACTAAGATTTATCTGATTCAAATGAATTTTACTTTTGATTTCGCAAGAGTTGTGTGGTGTCCGACTTAGAACAGATCACCTTGTCTTCCCAAGAGTGTCGTTAGAGACGACAGACGGATAGATGGGCAGCAGCATCTATTAGCTCAAGAATACTCAGCATCTTATTGCGATCACGAATCCAGTATTCTTGATAATCCCTCGTGCTAAGCTAAAATGCTTGTGTTACGAGTGGATTTACGTCGGTAGTGGAATGAAGGATCGAACCGGTGACCACAAGACCACAATTCCTACATTGCGCTATGGCCGCGTATAATTTCATTAATAATCGTGATTTGGGAGAGCAACTAGATTTAGTGCAATTTTTGTGTAACACTCTACAGAGAGAAGATTTTTCTTTCGATGCCCCTCGCCCCGAGATCCGCAAAGTCAACGAACTGTAGGCTCAAGAAATCTACTGTTCTTTACAATCTAAGGGCCGGCGGGACGAGCGTGGAACTTAAGACAGAAACACGCTTGTGCGGTACCAGAGTTAATAGAAATCTCTATTCCTAGATAGTATACATTGTTGGTAGATATCTTGGTCCATACGAAGCACTGTGAACAGAAATCTCTGTTCATAACACTACTCGCCGTAAACTTTATTCATAGAAACCAATGATCCCAGATATCTTGGTTCACAGAAAGAGATTTATGGAAAAGAAACTGCTAATGCTCTCCTCCTACGTAATTCCTCTGAGTTTCTTGCCAGTTCTTCTCAGAGTTGCCACGTCCAGAACTGGTGGTAGAAAAAAAGGGACGCAAACTAAGAACATGTTATTTTTTTTTTAATTATACTGTATATATTTTGACTTTTATACTTTCTATCCAATGGCGAAAGTATCCGCCATGGGCGAGAAACTATCCGAACGTATTCCGTTCACCTAAGAGACGTGTTATAAAGACAAATTGTTAAATTTCGGCAACCAATTAAGATCCAGCATGTCCGAATGGTCTTTACCTACTAAGGATGCAGGTTCGAATCCTGCAGAAAATTATTAATATCAATTTTGTAATCCGTTGCGTTGTTTGAATACGTAGGCATTTTGTCATATACATACCTACTTACTGACTTATTATTATTAGTAATCATTACATATTATAAATTTTACGAAATTGTATTATTGTTACAAATTAACTGTTGCAATCATAGTTAGTGAAGCTATAAAAACAAGGTGATTGTACCATTATTAAAAAAAAATCGAAATCAAAATGGCGGCATTGGTGTTCCTCTTGCTAGCTGTGCTTTCTTGTAAGGTAAAGAATTTTCTTTTCATTTTTAAATAAGAATTAAAATATTAAAGTTTCCTTGTTGAATCTTATATTACATGAATAAATACGTAATCTAACTTATACGTGTAATGGTGAGAATAGCTTAAATTAACTAACTGGTGAATTTATTGAACTTAAATTGTTGATTTAGGGTTCTTACACTGGGACAACCTTCGTAGCGTACCGGTATTTGGTTCGCTTTAAATCTCGGGGGTAGTTAGTTCGATCCCCAAGTCGGACAGGAAATCTTTGTGTAAATTTTAAGATTTCTTTCCGGGTCTGGTTGGTTGAGGGAGTACCCTCCGTGCCTCGGAAAGCACGTTAAGCCGTTGGTCCCGATTATTATAACATCATCTATAATAATCGTAAATCAAGGAACGGGCAGCAGCGTTTCCTTGTGTAATACATCATAATACTGCGGTCGCCAACCCGCCTGCCAAGCGTGGTGACTATGGCAAATACCCTCCCTCGGAAGGATATATTCAGCAATTGACGTTATACAAGCTGATGACGAGGGTTCTTACAAAAATTAAAAATCGGAACTCTTTTAGGATCACTCGTGCGTCTGTCTGCCTGTCCGTCTGTCACGGCGTATTCGCTACGAATCTACTGGACCAAATCAGTTGAAATTTGATAGAATGGTGTTATCCTATGACACAAAATAGACGTGCAAAGTATTTGTTTTTTAAATAAGGGTCATTTTCGGAATACAAATTAGGAAATAATAATTTAAGTTTTGTAACCGTTACTGTGCCATATATTATTATAAAATGATGATTTTTTTATTACTGGAAAATAAATAATTTTCATGATTCCACTTTTCGAGGCACGGAGGGTAGTCCCTCAACCAACCAGACCCGGAAAGAAATCTTAGAATTCACGCAAAGATTTCTCGTCCGGTGTGGGGATCGAAGCCATGCCCTCCTAGACTTAAAGCGAGAGTTTGTCAGTTATTAATATATCTTTATAAAAATCTGTACTGACTTTTATACTCTTCACAGGCCCATGCGCAGTTTTTGCCTCTACAGCAACAACAGCAGATCATCACTCCACTGCAACAGCAGCAGCAGATCATCACACCATGTGAACCCTCCTCCCCGGTGACGTCACAAGTCGTCACCACAGTGGTCGACAACTCCGTAGCAAACGCTTTAGCCAACGCTATCCAACTCCTTATAGTATCCAACCTCATCGAAAATACAATGGGTAACCCAGTTGCTAATGCATTGACGGCTGCTGTACCTAATATTGTTGATGCTATCCCTGTGCAAGCCACAGTGTATAATCCTATCGACTATCTCAATCCTTATTCACCTTATGAACCTATAAACAACTATCCCATCGCACCATGCGATGTAATAGAACCTGTAATTGAAGTTTTGCCAGCTGTGTGTCCTGATGCGATTGGCCCTGTTGGCCCCATTGGACCGAATGGCTGTGGTTGTGGAGCCGAAGTACCTGCCAATTTCGGTTATCCCAATATTGGTGTTGGTTTGCCAAATGTTGGTTACGGAGGAGCTGTTGAAGTTCTACCTAATATTTATGGGCCTAATCCAGGTTATTCGTATGAAGCACCGATAGTTGCAAGTCCTTATGTACCTATCAATGCAGGATATCCGTGTGATGGGCCTATCGTTGCTAATCCTTATGGACCTATCAGTCCTTGTGAGGGACCCATGGTTACAAATCCCTATGGACCTATCAGTCCTTGTGAGGGACCCATCGGTACAAATCCCTATGGGCCTATCAGTCCTTGTAATGGGCCAGCTGAAGTTATATACCCTGGAGTTCCTCCACAAGCTGGCTTTAATTACGGTGGACCTAACTTCGGTTTTCCAAACATTCCTGGAGCTGGTCCTTTAGGTGCTTTGGGTCCGAATTTAAATCCTATGAGCTTGCTTGCTAGCAAACTGCTGGGTGGTGGAGGCTTCTTTTAAAATAAGTGAAAACAAATATATTTACAAAATAAAATAAAAATATTTATTAAAAAATGTAATAAACTATAATTCCTCTATGTTTTGTTTTTCTTAATAGAATATCCTCAGACAATCAACATACCTATTATAAATTTTCTCAAAACATATCGAAACATGTTAACATAAAATTTTGAAAGAATTCTGCAACTATTGTGTGGCCGATCGCTTTAAGTCTCGGAGGTCGTGGGTTCGATGTCCACACCGAACAAGAAATTTTTGTGTAAATTCTAAGATTTATTTCCGGGTCTGGATGGAGCACGTTAAGCCGTTGATCCCGATTGTTATAACATCATCTATAACAAGCGTAGACCAGAGAACGGGCAGCAGCGTTTCCCTGTGTATTACAACATAATACTGCGGTCAAAAATCCGCCTGCCAAACGTGGTGACTATGGCAAAAACCCTCCCTCGGGAGGAGGCCCATGTTCAGCAGTGGATGTTGTACGGGCTGATGATGATGATGATGATGTTGTATGGCCAACAAATACCTATATTTTCTATTCATGCTTATCATTTCGTATTATTTTATTTCGCCGTTACCATAACTGTTAATGATAAAAAAATTAAACAAAATAGGTATATTTTTATAATAATTTATTGAATAACTTAATATTAAAATAGCATTAAAACAAACACACGATTACAATTCGTTACCAGTAGGCAACAAGGGTTGGTATCTAAATACATATAAATAAGCTTAAAATTAAGAAGCTTGTAGATTAGATAATATGCCTAGTAAAGAATTCATTATATTGTTACCACCAGACATGGGGAAATTTGACAACACCGGATTGACTGTTCCAGGACACACTTCTGCTGGAAAAGAAACTCTTGGTGCTAAACCTAAATCAGGATTTATCACACCAGCATTCAGAGAAGACACCATATTAGGGTTCATGAAAGTTGATGGTCCTATATTAGGGGAAATGAAATTTGGCCTTATTACATTGGGACAGTTAGATGAAATAGTATTAGGTGAAATAACGTTAGGCGAAATACCGTACGGCGAAACTACGTTAGGCGAAACAACGTTAGGCGAAAAAAAGTTAGGTGAAACAAAGTTTGACGAAACAAAGTTAGACGAAATAACGTTAGGTGAAACAAAGTTAGGCGAAACAACGTTAGGCGAAACAACGTTAGGCGTAACTACGTTACCACATCCACAAGAACCCGGATTTGATGATACAATTTTATTTAAAATAGGTACTGCGTATTGCATAGCAACATCTGAATTACCTCTATTGTTTTGCAATAAATTGCAAACAATCATCAATTGTATTGTATCAGCAAGATTATTGCAAATTGTAGGGGAACAATCTGTGATTATTGTAGTTCGAGGCTGTGGGGCAACGTTTGGAATAGGCACTACATTATTGCATGGTGGTTCAGAAATCACTGTAGGCGTAGGCGGTTGTTGTATGATGTTGGTAGCATCTTCTACTACTGTTTCTGGTTGGTAGTTGGTAGGCCTAAAGAAGTTGTATTGTGGTGGCCGTAGGACTTGTGATGTGCTCATCTGAAAAAAACGATAAAATATTTATGTGTGAGTTCAAGAAAATGTCAATACTTGAAATGTGTGTAGACATTATTGAAATAATGAATTTATTCAGCGCTTAGTTATTTACATACACTTGTACTTATTATTGATTATTATAGGTATATATTGAACATTTATAAGAGCATACAATTAAGTGACACACACCTGGGGGCACCCTAATGGGGATAAGACCACAACCCAGAGGTGCCACTGATATCAAAGTCAGATTTATGGATATAAGAGTGATCGCTGGCACGGCCTACAGGCGCTGGACTGCAGGGCAGGGGTAGGGTCAAAACGCGGTCCTCGCCAGCGAGTATACTATACCCTAGCTAACCTGCAACCTTTCACTAGCTACCTAGGTGGACGACTCGGAGAAGAAAGGGAGAAAGAAACTCCAGGCTATTTTTTTTTCATAGTTGCGCATGCACAGGTTATTTCAACTATATCAGCCTGATTACATCTACTGCTGAACATAGACCTCCTATTAACAGACTATAGTAAGCCAGGGATACTGCCATAATCACCACGTTTTGGAGGCGTACGATGGTAAGTATTGTTAAGCTGATAGATGGTGCTGCCAATCCATAAGGTGTATGTCTCCTAGTTGCCTCTTACGACGCCCACAGGAATCCGGAATACACAAGGCGTATGTATGCTGATAACGATTCGATAAAGTAAGTTGCTTTAATGGTTATTAGAATATGATTACCTACTGCAGTAAATACAGCCGTATACTGTAGAATAGAATAGCATTTATTTGCCAGAAACACGATAGGTACATGGTTACATGTCAACTTCGATACTTCAGTTTTGATACAAGACCAAGACTAAAAAACTTACATGGATATTTGGTGAAAAATTCATTAAGTGAGTAAAAACATTCCTGCAACAACCACTTACGCAATTCGATACAAAACTTTTTAAACGGTTGGTCAGTGATCGATTTAGGCAACGCATTGTATATCAACGGATGTATAATTGTAGTATACATTCTTCTCTTCTTCTTCTTCTTCCTGCCCTTGTCCCATGTTACTTGGGGTCGGCGCAACACGTTTTTTTCTTCCATTCTCCTCTGTCAGCCGTCACGCTATCATTTACTTCTTTATCTTTCATATCATTCCTCACACAGTCCATCCATCGTTTCTTTGGTCTTCCTCTCCCTCTCCATCCATCAACGTTTATATTCATCACTCTTTTAGTCACATGCGATTCGTCCCTCCTCATGACATGTAGTATACATTCTTCTAATATTATTATTTTTATACTAGCTTTCCGCGCGCGGTTGCACCCGCGTACCTAGCTCCCGTTCCCGTAGAAACTTTTATAATAAAATATAGCCTATAAACTTCCTCGATAAATGGACTATCCAACACTGAAAGATTTTTTGAAATCGGACCTGTAGTTCCTGAGATTAGCGCGTTTATACAAACAAACAAACTCTGCAGCTTTATAATATTAGTATAGATATCGGTCTACCTCCGTACAACCTCGTAGCGTAGCAGTAATTAGCTCAATTAGTTCGCTTTAAATCTCGGAGGTCGTGGGTGCGATCCACACACCGGACATCTTTGTGTAAATTCTAAGATTTCTTTCCGGGTCTGGTTGGTTGAGGGACTATACCCTCCGTGCCTCGGAAAGCACGTTAAGCCCCGATTGTTATAACATCATCTATAATAATCGTATATCAAGGAACGGGCAGCAGTGTTTCCTTGTGTGGTACAACATAATACTGCGGTCAGGTACTGAACATGGGCCTCGGGAGGAGGCCTATGTTCAGTAGTGGACGTTACACGGGCTCATGTTTTTTTTTTATAGTTTATTCAGAACACAAAATCAAAATTACAATTAAATTGTTTCTCGCCAAGCGACAGAGCTTGTTGGCGAGACGCGCTCATTTACATAATATTAAAGGTATATCACAATTATTATCGTACTTACTTAAATATTTTAAATTCTTAAATCTATGTTAAAACTAAAAAAAAATAAAAAAATAACCAAAACACAACAAAGAGAAAACATAATTACAACAAAACAGCCAATCCTAAACTAGCGGATCCACTACATCGCGGGAATGTAACTCACTGATAACGTGATAACAGTGTCACATTCGCCGAGCAGTATGTTCTTAAGCTTACGTTTTATTAAATATCTACTTATTTTAGGTTCTAATCTTAGTAAGTCTATTTCGTTAAATATTTTAGGGACTAGATATTCAGTCATTCTCTCTCCATAGTAATTTTTAATTGTTGGTTTGATGATTACGGTCTATGATACTACAGTATTTTACTGGTACGTAAATGAAGGTATCTATACAAATACCTAAATAAAATTGGAGTGTTGGTTTGTACGGTAATGTCAAGATAACCCTACATGCATAGGCATGTATATACGGTAAACGTATACCCTTTTTGTCTGTTTGTTCCGGCTAATCTCTGAAACGGCTGTATTGATTTTGACAAGATTTTCACTGGCAGATAGCTAAAGTTATAAGGAGTAACTTAAATAAACTTTTTGTTAAATTGCACGCGGAAGTCGCGGGCTAGTAAGAAATAAACAAACACGAAACAAGTAAAAACCTTACCTGATTTTTTAATATTAATAAACAAACGATGAACAACCACTTCATTTTTTTAATTTCTACGAACCAACAAGTTTTACTACCTACTCTGCAGAATGTATACAAAATAAAATAATTATTTAACATATAAGTACTCAAATATTTATCTTAAAATTATCGTTACTTCGTGACTTATCTTTAATCTTATTTTAATCAATATTTATATCATAAGAATATTAAGAAGTAACGGTAAAATAAAAGATTTTGACGATAAATTACATAAAGTTTATTTTGCAACTTGAGATAAGCAGGTACATATTACCTGTCAGATATTCTTAGATCTTTAAAGCTACGCAACGAATTTCAAAGCGGTTTTTTTTTTGGACGGACTTACTTTGTTATCTACGAGGATTTTGCTACTTCACTGGGCATAAAGGCGAGCAGAGCTCCAGCCTTAATAAATGGTTTCAAAACTACAAATTAAGCAACCTGTGCTTGGACCTCGGCCGCTAGCGATGAGATTGAGGGATTATGACTGTTAGTATTTTAGGGCGTTTTGTGCAACTCTCGCTCTACTTTACAGTTCGTGGGCCTCTCGGACTTCGGGTCTATGAGGGCATCGGATAGTGATTCAAGAGGAAGCTGGAAGGTTTAAAAGTTAACTTTGGCAATGCTGTGCATTATCTAGCTCATTTCGCAGAGTTCGTATACTTAATACTAACCTATGTTAGCTGACTCAGAACTTTCAACTTGGTGAACGATTTAAATGAATATTATTTCATTTGAAAGTTAGAGTTTTCCATGTGGCATTGCAATTTGGTCTAGTTCTGACAATCGCATCCATGATGGCGCAGCCACACATGCCGCTGGTTTTGCCGCCGGCTTTTAGGCTGCCTATGCGCGTTCCTAAAGATGCGCGTGCCGGAGGCCGTCGGCTTGGCTGCCTGGTTGGCCGCCTGGTTGGTCGCCGGCCGTGCCGCTCGGAATGTGTGGATGCGCCATGAGAAAACCATATAAGCCTTATTAAGCATGTACACGACAAATGAACGAAAACCTAACTCAAAATCACGCAAACCGATATCGATGATTCTTTTTTTATTGCAAAGGATGTAGTTAGGTACTTCAAGTGTAGTTTGATGATAGTTTGGTTAGGTTCTGAATATGGCCGGATTGCTTCGTGCGTACCCGGCCCCCGCCAACGACGGATCGAAGGAGTGTCCGGGATCGACGGAGTGACCCGACGGATCGACGGAGTGTCCGGGGGGTTTTAGTGGTGTAGGGTCCTCTGCTCGTGGTATGAGTAAGCATACCACCGCTATGCAGAGGGCGAGTCCCACATTTCCGCCGCCAGCGCGCGAATACGCTGCAGTGGCGGTGGGAATGCGGAAATGCATGTGCCACGGACAAAAAAAAAATAGGTTCTCACTATGGTTTTTTTTAGTACATATTAATTTGTTTTTTCTTTGAAGTCTGTTTTCTTTGCAAGTAGATACATAGGTGACCAAACGTTCAATAAACTCATAATATTTGTTTTTAATAGACAAATACATTAAAACAACGAACAATAGTTTAACACATTTATTCAAATCACAAAATAACTGGTTTGACTAACGGTGCTATCTCCGGAGACACTGGTGCTGCTATTGTCAAACAGTCACAGCCGGTAGCTATCGGTATAAAAGCCCCCGTAGGTAAAAAGTCCAATGCAGGGTCATAGAACTGTGCCACTATAGGTAACGCCGAAGGCATGTAACCTAACCCACTCGGCAACTCCACTACAGAAGGCGGGAGAATTAGTTGATCGCAACATGGTTCGGTGACATTTGGGATGTAGTCCATGGTTTGGTAGGCGGGACATGGGGCTGCCAGTTTAGGAATGCAAGCTGGTTGCGGGGAGATTGCTATGCGTTGGGGACATGCTCTCCTTGGGCGTGCTAGTGTGTTCTGAAATTTAAAAAAGGTAATTAATAATATTAGTTAATAAGTTATTATGACACTTTTATTACATAAACCTTAATGTTATCTAAAAAAATACAAAATATATGAAATACAGACAATTTAGGGGATGATGAAGATCTGGAAAGGCGAAGACGCTGTGTTGCACGTAGGGCCAATATGTTGGCCAAACGATTTGGTCACTGCTCAGATGAAGTGAAAGTCTCTATGTTCAAGGCTTACGATTATTATTATTACAATAAATGGAAAACTAAAACCAAATTTAGTGCGTTTTGGTTTATTTTTCGTCATTAATTAAACGGAATTAATATCCGAATAGAAAGACCGGTAGATACCTAAATATTATATAGAAATATAATGATAGTCTTACAACCCAAGAACCCGCGAATGCAAACCCTTTTTTATTACGACACAACCTGACAGGTTTCAATGCTCATTATCCCAATTCAAATAAGACATCGTGTATTTAAAAATACATAATACAAGGTGAGGCAACGTCAAATGCGGGATTGAACGGGGACTTTGCGCCTTTTTCCTGTTAAACAGGTAGGTAGGTTAAAAACCAACATTCAGATGTCACAATCATCATTATCATCATAAGCCCGTAAAACTTCCGGGGAGGAAGCCCATGTTCAGCAGTTCAGCAGGCGTGTTGGTGACCTCAGCATTATATTGTAACACAAGGAAACGCTGCAGCGTTAATCGTCTATTATAGATGATGTTATAACAATCGGGATCAACGGCTTAACGTTTTTTCTGAGGCAAGGAGGGTAGTCCCAACCAAACACGCAAAGAAAACTTTGAATTTACACAAAGCTTACCTGCCCGGATCCGGACCCACGACCTCCGAGATTTAAAGCGAGCCAAATACCGCTACGCTAAGAAGGTTGTCTATGCTACGGAGGTTCGTCAGAATACGTACAAAAAATAGTTTATGCTATTATTATACTTACATTAATTATAACGGCCAAAAACAATATCACGAAATGCCACTCCATTTTCTTTTATTTACATTGGAAAACAAGCGATTTCAGCTTCACACCCATTTATATAAAAAATATTGTAAACAAATTGATTAACTAACATTTTTCATATACTTAATGTAATAAAAATATGTGTAATAGCCTACTGTAATACTTGTTTTAACACATTAAAATTTGTATATTTATTTCATAGAAGTTTAAGTAAGATGTTGGGAAATAACCCCTTTTATGATTATTTAAGATAAGATAAGATAGGTTCCTTCTGTTCTTTTTATGGTATTGTTTTAAAATATTTGCCTTCCGATAATAATAAAAAAACGTATTAGTTATATTTGATATCAGAATCTGGACCTCCGTGACTTCGCGGTATAAGTCTGGCCTTGTGTCTCGGAGGTGGTAGATACCAACCCAACGTCGGACGAGGAATCTTTATTATATTGCTAAAATTAAGATTTCTTTCTGGGTCTGGTTGGTTGAGAGCCTGCCCTCCGTGCCTCGGAAAGCACGCTAAGCAGTTGTTCCCGATTGTCGTAAAATCATATAAAACAAAACAGCCAGTGAACGGGCAGTAGCATTTTGCCGTGTGCACGAACCTGCCTGCCAAGTGGTGACTATGGCAAAAACCCTCCTTTGTTAGGAGGACGATGTCAGCATTGAACGTTTTACGGGCTGATGATGATTTGAACACTTGATTCATGCTTACTCAATCGATAATCTGCCCTTGCAGTCGATTGTTGATTGAGTGAGCATCGGCAGTGAGCCCGAAACTATGTTATAGAGAGCCTAACAATCCTTGATATTGGGCCGTTAAGGGCTCATTGCACCCCCATGGTAAAGATTTGCTCTAAAATTATACTGCGAGAACTCTGTAACTAATCATCAACATATCAGCATGTTGTCATCTTCTGCTGAACATATAATAATAATATAGGTTTATTTCCTCCTCACAAAAAACAGACTTCAATTACATAATATACTTAGGTTACACGTATACAATTTAACACAATATAATCTTAGTCTATAATTCGTGAGGGGCTGGTTAAATTAAGTTAAGATAAATAGGAGGGTAATTATAAATATTACATATTACAAATATTTTAATACTAAAAGCTAACTTAAGGTGCCTTGTATGTGTGTGTGCCTCTGAATGTGATTGTGTGTGTTTGACTGTCTGTGCGTGGGTGTATGTCGTGTGTACGCGTATGGGTGAGTATTTGAGTGTGTGTGTTTGTTAAGTTTATTAAATGGGTTAATATGAGTGTTTAATGACATAGGCGTCTCCCATTGTTTTCTAACGATAAAGATTGCTAGCGGCGTGCATTCACTGGCTCCTAGCTACCTTTATGAGGTCGATGGTCCATCGTGCAGGCAGTCCCACACTGTAGTTCTTCGAGCTATGTGTCCTGCCCAATGCTATTTCAGTTGACCTTTGCCAGCGACCTTCGTTCTCTTGCGGATCTCTTTATTTCTGTTTCAATCACGCAGGGAAATGCCTAGCATAGCTCTTTCCATAGCTCACTGAGTGACTTTGAGCTTTAAGTAGAAAAAGCATCCGTCAAAAAGACGAACTCATGATCATGCTGAAATTAATTTAGTTTTTTCGCCAACATACTATTTTATTAGTTTCTCAAATTGTTTGTTACTTAATAAGTAATTTTATCAATGTATTATTGCGATTTTGTAGCAATTGTTCTATTTCAGAAATTAATTATTTAACACAAGAACTATGCGATGTGGAAGTAATGGTCTATGCAATATTATTACAAACAATATTACTTAAAACACGAGGATTAATTTCGTCCTTCGATTGCAATGTATACCTAGATAAAAATATTCACTTACTATAAATAGCGTTACTCTTTTTGCTATAGTTTTTATTTTCTTATTAATCAATATGTTGCGGGCTGTTCTGTTATTTTGTGTTAATTATTTTTTGCTGATTAAGGTACGTTAAAAATAAAAATGTATATATCGCACCCCTAGATGAAGACTCCGGCAACTCAAAAAACCTCATTTTTCAGAAATGACGAAAAACTGTTTCTAGAGTATATAACAAATATATCAAAGCTACTAACTCAAAACACGTACTTTTTTGAGTTAGCGGAGTCTTCATCTAGGTGTGCGATATATCTATATATTTTTAATACTAACAGGCTGCACCCCACGTTACTTTATACCTATACGTCGGGGCGTGATGTTTTGTAGCCTGTATGTTTCTTTTTGTATCATGCTTATTATAAACCATGGAAGCATATAGATTAGCCAAACTAGATCTGTGAAAAACAAGCAAGCATCCATCCACACATACTCGATAATAAAAGATGATCTTTGATACATTTCAGGTGTCTCACGCCCAATATCCAAGAAGCCTATCCAACGTACCACCAACACCAACAGCAAGTGTAGCTACACCAACATTGGTGTCAAACCAACCAACACAGAGTGCTACACCAAAATGCTACCCAGAAACAGCAACAGCATATTTTCTTCCTGCCTCTCCAATACCGCCAAAAATTACCGTTCTTAATTTAAATGAAGGTCCAAATCGAGAAACCTATTCCAATTTTAAAGAAATAAATCCAATAGCATCAACAAATTCGAAAAAACCGACCAGAGATTTACCGCCACCGCCGCCATCTTTCTCAGTGCTGCCAGAGCTTATGGATGAATTTCCCGCTGTTTTACAAGATAGACTTAGTAGATTAAGTGAAACGTGTCCGACGTGTTGTGGTTGTGAAAGCTGTGCTAATTTAATGAAGAATTTACCTATATTTAATTTTAGTGAAGATCTTTTAGATGGTTTTTTGTCAAGTGTTGGTATTAAAGAAAAATCTTAGGTAAATAACAATGGACTTATTATATTTTTTCTAAATTACCAGACAACTTTTGTGGCCTATCTGTATTCCAAGGATAGGTCGTGATTTGGATGCCCGCAATGGTCAGAAAATCTTTCAGTAAAGTTATGCCGGGACTCCACCAAGCGGAGACGAGACGAGCGGAGAGGAGATGTTTTTTAAACAACCAATAGAAATGCGTTATATTGACATCTCCTCTCCGCTCAGCTTCAGTGGAGATCGCTGTGCGGAGATATGAAATATTTGTATGGTGCGATAAAGTGTAGTCATTGAAGCGAAAAATAGGGTGTAACCTCCGAATTAATTTTTTAACTGTGAACCGATTTGCAAGAAATTTTGGAATTAGGCTCATCTTACCCTTAACTTCAAAAGTGAAAATAATCTGAACTCCGCACCCACCCTGGGGGAGGTTGCCACCCCTTCTCGTTGGTGTATTTTTTTTTCAAAATAACCTCGGATATCGATAGAAGGCCTAATTGCAAGAAAAAAATGTTCTATTTTTTCAAAAAACCCAATACTTGTCAAGTTATTGGCAATTGAAAACTCGGAATTGTTCACGTTTTTCATCAGTTTTTTGCAAATATCTCCAAAAATATTAATTTTAACGAACATTTTATGATGAACAAATTGTTGCAGGTAAAAAACTGGACAAATCAGTTTTTTATAGTGTCTAAAAATATTTTTTTCTTAAAATTGGGATTTTTTTGAAAAATATGTTTCTTATGCAGCCAAACTGCTAGAATCCATCAAACTCTTTATATAAAAGTTAATCTAGACGGAATACGATTAGTTTTAATTTTGGTGAAAATGGCACTTATGAAACCCATTTATTTAAAAAAAAAACCATTAGATGTTCCTCTTATTTGCATTACAGCTCACTCATTTTACGTGCAAAAGACTTTTAACAGTGCTCATTTTAAAGCTTATTTCAAGCACTACAAAACTCTATTTCATTAGAATGCATAAAACTAACATTTACTTATATAATTTTTAAAATCAGTCCAGAAGTAACTGAGATTTGAAGAGGAGAAGTTTGCTTTTTTGCTTGAACACGCTAGTTCAAGCAAACAAACAAACTCTTCTGCTTTATATATTTGTTAATATCGATGTTATTATTACGAATAAAAAACGTAAGTATCTGTCTTTTTTAATAAAATTTGGAAATAAAGATAAACCAACGGAAAAGTATATAAAAAGTAAAGACAAAGCGCTGCGAGTATCGCAATGAGCCATGTAAAACTCCGCCTTGACGTGTATATACACAGTTCTACGTACATATACGCACCAAACTATGTCTTACCTTGTCATTCCATCGGTCGTAGCGTCAGATGCTTGATGACGTAACAAACTTCATTATTTGTTAACAAAAATACCAATTTGTTTCAATACATAGTGTACCAATCAAAGCTCAACATTATTTTTATAAAAAAGGGGTACTATGAAAGATCGTAGCACCAATTTTTCACCGGCTTCGGTACATTGTTCGACAGCGACCCGTCTTTAAATTTTATAATATAAAAAAATATGCCACTTTGTTTTAATAATCATGCTCAAAATACCAAAGAGTCTTAAGTATATAAAATTATGTCAATGTCAAAAAATGTCACTGATTGTCACTGTCTTAACAGTCAATCAGTTATCACATAGGTTATGTTCCGGGAGGTCTAATCCAAAATATATTTAAAATAATTAAATTTCTAACAAAAACTCAACAAGATGGTTGAAGCTCAAAAATTTAGGATTGAACAGGAGATGACCAACCTTGTCAATGAGTTGGATAAGAGCTATTTACGTAAAATGCAAGTAAGTAAGGTTATCGTAGCGTGTAGCTTACGCAATGAATATTAAATGTCCTTTAATATCTGTAATAAAGGCTTCATTTACATAATCTTACTTATGTCAACTTCCAAGGCTTAGTGGTGGAGTCCTTGCTTAAGTCGAAGGTCGTGGGTTCGATCCCTGCACTAGAACAAACATCTTTTGGGTAAAGTAGTTTTCATTTACGAACGTATGTTAAGACGATGATTTCGATAGTTATATATATATATATCCTATGGTCATTGTATACCAGTTACTTGTCACTAATGTGTATGGGTGTTTAGGCATATATGATGGTCAGTGGATAGCGTTTGTTTTATAGAAAGACTAGTTTACGCGTGGTTTCATCGGCGTAACTCCTGTTCCCATAGTTAGGGCTAACAAATACTAAAAGAATTTTCCAAATTGGACCAGTAGTTCCTGAGATTACAATCTCAGGAACTAGCATGTACAATCTTTAGCTTTATATCATCATCAGCCTGTATAATGTCTCTGCTGAACATAGGCCTCCTCCAGAGGAAGAGTATTTGCCATAGTCACCACACTTGGCAGGCGGGTTGGTGACCGCAGTATTATGTTGTACCACACAAGGAAACGCTGCTGCCCATTCCTTGATAAAAATCGGGACCAACGTCTCAACATGCTTTCTGAGGCACGGAGGGTAGTCCCTCAACCAACCAGACCCAGAAAGAAATCTAAGAATTTACACAAAGATTTCCTGTCTGGCGTGGGTATCGAACCCACTACCTCCGAGATTTAAAGCGAGCCAAATACTGCTATGCTACGTAGGTTGTTAGTGCTTTATATACAACATGTTAATTAAATAACCCAAAACCTCTTAGGTGGTGATTGTGCTCATGGATATGAACAATTTTTCTAAGAAGCCAACATTGTATCTCGAAGAAAAAAAACTGCTGTTCCATACAAATTGTCAATACCTACTCAACCAAAATGTATGAAAAAGTTGTTTTTATTTTTGAGTTGCAAAGTTGGTCCCATATTAAAAGTTGTTCATATCCATGAGCACAATCACCACCTAAGGGGTTTTAGGTTATTTAATTAACATGTTGTATTAGTGTAAGATTATGCTGAATAGCAACAAAGAAATAATTATCTTTCAGTAGCATGCTTATTCCTTTAAAGAAAATGTTTATTCATTATTTGTGCATACTTCATGCATACTTCTATAAGTAGTGAGACACAAACCTGCCTGCCAAGTGTGGTGTCTACAGCACCACTGTCTATTGAAAAGAGGCCCATGTTCCACAGTGGACAGTTCAGGGGTTTCCAAACTTTGAACCCTTAGGGCCATAATGATATTTTCAGTATCCTTCATGGGCCAAAACAGATTATTTTTTTCTGTCCTTATCTATAGTCATATTTCTAGCAATAGTAACAACAATAAAACATTGGTTCTCGCGGGCCAGTTTGATGAAACTGGCAGGCCAGATATGGCCCGCGGGCAGTTGTTTGGAGACCCCTGACATAGTTCATAGTCTTTCTCAGCTATGATTTAATATCTTTATTACAGGGTGACATGCACAGATGTGCGGCCAAATGCTGTGATGATCCACAAACATCTTTGGAGAGAGTTCACGGATGTATTGATACGTGTAGCACTCCGTTGAACCAGGCTAACAATTATGTGCAGGTAAACATATTAAGATTTTTTTTTTTTAACAAAGCCTATGTTAGTCCTGGATAATGTAGTTTTCTAATGATGCAAGAATTTTTCAAATTGGACCAGCTGTTCCTGAGATTATTGTGTTCAAACTCTTCAGTTTTATTATATTAGTAAATTATTATATAAATATTGTCATTAACAATAGCCAAATAAAATATACTGTGATTATTTACTTAGTTTGTTTGCCTTAAAAACAACTCCTGCACTTGGCAAATTAATCCATGTGTTGCACAACTATATAAACACTCAATTCATGGACATAAAATACACTCAGACTCAGAACAACTTTCTGCAGTTCACATAAATAATTGTTCCAGGTGGGAATCAAACCCAAAACACCAGGTAGAGCAACTCAGAAGCAACTTCTGTAACTTCTGAGCCATAATTATTCTAAAAAACTTCTAATTTCTCATTTCCAGGGAGAGATCAATCATTTCCAGAACAGGCTACAGAGATGTGTGATGGACTGCAATGATTATGCCAGAGACAGACTTGGAGCTGATCCTAGTCAAGAGACGGTTAGTTACTTTCCAATGCCTTCTAAGATATAAAGTCAGAGGGCCCCTAAATTACTGAAACTTATTATTCCTAAATCCCTGCCTGGAACCACTCTGAACCGATGTCCAAGTCCCACAGGCCAGTCTTTACCTGTTTGTAATATTAGCTTTATACTAGTGATTTTTAATTTTCGGACGGACATACTTAGCCACGAGGCTTTTGCTACTTCACCAGGCATAAAGGCGAGTAGAGCTCCAGCCTTAATAAATGGTTTAAAAACTACAAACTAAGTACACTGCGCACGAGGGCGGGCCCCGCAGGGGGCTGTGGGGCTTGGTCTTCGGGTCAGGGCGGTCACTGGCGAGTTTATACCATTTAATTTGGAGAATGGACAGTGGAGAATGGGGAATTTGGATTTTTTTTTATTATTTATGTTTCGGTTTGTAATTTTTTAGAATTAGAATACCTGATGTTGGTGCACAGTATGTTTATCACATAAGGTTACGACTCTGATTTCGATAAAAAAAAATATTCATATTTTTTTTATATAACCTTTTATTCTGAATTTCGAACATTGTTACACAAATACAACATATTATATAGTATCTCGCAATTGGGTGTGCCTTTTGGCACAGGCCTCCTCCAAATCTTTCTACTGAACTTGCACACTTACACTGCAACCCTTGTCCAATATGGTCCCAAGGTCAGGCGAATGTCAACCTCCCAACAAAAAAAAAATCGACAGCAACAAAAGGACATCGAACCGATGCCCTCGTTGACCCAAAGCCCGAAAGCCTCGCGAACTGTAGAGTGACAGTTGCAAAAAAATCCCCCAAAAATGTTAAGTCATCATTTCTCAATTCCTTCGCCAGCGACCGTCCTGAGCCGAGGTCCAGGCCCCTAAGGAAGCGTCCTCTTGCGCTGTTACCTTCATCATCATCAGCACGTATAAAGATTACTGCTGAACATGGACCTCCTCCCGAGGGAGGGTATTCAACATAGTCACCACGCTTGGCAGGCGGGTTTGTGTCGGCAGTATTATGTTGTACCGCACAAGGAAACGCTGCTGCCTGTTCCCTTGTAAACGATTGATATAGATGGTGTTATAACGATCGGGACTTACGGCTTTTCGTGCTTTCCGAGGCACGGAGGGTAGTCCCTCAGCCAACCAGACCCGGAAAGAAAATCATAGAATTTAAACAAATATTTCTTGTCCGGTGTGGGGATCGAACCCACGACCGCTACGCTGAGGAGGTTGTCAGGGCAGAGGTGGCAGTTTGCTTAGTTTGTAGTTTTTAAACCATTTAATAAGGCTGGAGCTCTGTTCGCCTTTATGCCCGGTTAAGTGATAAAAGCCTCCTGGATAACCTCATAGTTAATTTTCCATTTTGTTTTATTTTACAGGTAGACAAATGTACAATTGAATTTGAGAAGTGTGCTGTGAAATGCGTTGATAAACATATAGGCCTCATTCCCAGTATGTTGAAGACCATGAAGAAGGTGTTAGCCAGTGGCAAACCCCCTCCACCCAAGAGCGAATGAGATGGGACTATGTTAAGAAAGATATAACAAGTTGATTAGCCATTGTGTAATATTGCGATGAGGTGGGGGTCTCTGGTCCTTTTTTATTTCAAGAGAAACAAAGATAATTAAAGTGAAGAGTAATTGATTATATTCGGTCCGTATGAAGTCACTTGTCTAGGACACTGTTGTTTTCTGGGCACGTTTCTAGACATATTTATAGATTATTGCATCCGACTTCCTACGTATGGATAGATGTTTGTTACTCTTTCACGGCAAATCTACTGAACGAAATTGGCTGAAATTTTGCACCGGGATAAGTTATACGCTGAATTAACATATAGGCTACAAAACATCACGCTCCGACCCACTGGAGCAGAGTAACACCGCGGGACGCAGCTAATTTTAAATAAGTTTTTAGATCAGCGGTCGGCAACCTTTTGTCACAAGGTGGCAAAATAAATTAAAGTCACTTGTGATATTTACCGTAAATACTAACTGATACTTACGTATTTATATTTAGTTTCATTTGTTCGATTGCGGACAGAGCGAAGCGTGTTTTAACGCTGGATCTTATACGGTCGATCGTAATTCCTTCATGCATTTATTTTGATATTTCTAACTTTACAATTTACAAAACATTCACGGGACGCAAGTAAGATGTCCGCGGGCCAGGGGCCGCGTGTTACCGACCGTTGTTCTAGACACGTTTCTAGACAAGTGGCTTCTAAGCAACTTTCTAGACAAATCGTCGGTGATATTGTATTACCGCGTAAGTCACAGTTGCTAATAAGGTGTAATTTCATCTGTTAAGAAATATTTTAGTTATATTATTATATATTTTAAAGGGCAAAAAATCAATTTGGTGCATTTGATTTTCAACCTTACCTACCAGATATTGTCACTTACACGGTATTATCATTACCGACCGAATAGGTTCTATTTCCCTAGAGTTTAATTTTGTTTCTGCTCGTGATTTCGTCTGAGTATAATAGTTATTTTGGACTTATCCTGATTTTGAAACATTCTTAATTGCCACTCCGCTCCTATTGGTCTTAGCGTGATGTCTAAGTCATAGTTTCCCTCGATAAATGGGCGATCTAACACTGAATTATTTTGTCTAATCATGAAATTAGCGCTTTCAAGCATACAAACTACTAACTTTGTTAATGGTGCAATCAATTTCAAAGGATTTTGTGCAAAAAGTGGTTAACATTATCATTGTTTAGAGTTTCACTATGAAGACGTAACCAAACCAAATGTCAAGTTAGTCGCATTAAAGTTCAAGCAGACACGCATTTTATTTTACAAAAATCCAGTTAAGCAATTTTGAATCTAAACACCTATACCATATGGTCCTTCGAGCCGGATCATATGGTGTAGGTGTTAAACTCTCAACAATCATCATGGCACATCTAGATATTCAAGCATTTACTATATATATAATTTGTTGACGTCATTGTCCATATTCTATATGGTGCTGGAAATTTTAATGAAAAATAGTTCTTATTGATATGCAGTAATGTTGTTATTACATTGACCAAATTATATCTACCTCTTACACTACCTGTTCAGCAGTACTGATGATTGGTGTTAATGTATTAACACCAATGTATTAACACCAACACCTGATATTAATCAGGTGTCGGAATTGTTAGAGTAATTACGTAGATAGGTACGTTGATATATACAGGTTATTCTCAGGGGGTGAATGTACTGATGATAATAAGCAACTTTTATTATGGGACCAACTATGATAGCGCGAAAATAAAAATCAGCTGTTCCATACAATTTGTCGAGGTAAGTGACCATAAATGTATGATACAGCTGATTTTTTTTTCTCGCGATATCAGTGGTGGTCCCATCATAAAAGTTGCTTATAATCATCAGTACTTTCTCCCCCTAAAAGGTTGTTAATGTTTTAAAAATATCCATGTATATGTCACCTGAAAATAATAAGATTCGTAAGTTGATGAACTTACTAGTTAGTTGATCAATTTTCTAGGTAGTTGATAAACTAACTAGGTTTCGGGTGGTTAAAAAAATAACCTTAACCAATGGAGTTCAACAGGACTTATTTAAGTTGAAGTTTTTTTGTTTTGTTACAACAGTAGCATAGTCTCGTTTGGTTAGGTTAGGTCAAGTGTCATAATAAATAATGCAGAAACTGGCAACAATTTATTTTATATTACTAATTAGATTTAGTCTTACACATTGTAATTATGAAATGTAAATTCATGAATAATAAAATTCACTATTACAATATATCACAAATAACAATAACAGTTCTACCTATTCCAAACACTTATTATATTATGCATTGAATAATTCCTGGCACTGTATATACAGTAAAAAAAAAAACTGTAACTTGTAATAATATAATAAAGGATATGGACCGCCATTTTTACCAGTTGCTAATGTATTGGATGTTACGTAGATTTTAATGTACAGTTTAGAAATTAAATGTTATGTATTATAAATACAATTTGTTTTCTTTTTTTACCCGCGTAATGAAATATAGCCTTCCTATTCCTTCCTAACGCCCTTTGTATAATTTTAAACCTTGTTTTGGACCTCTGCTCAGGGCGGTCGCTGACGGGGAGGTAGAGAGGCACAACAAGTTATTAATAAATAAAGTTAATGTAAGTATGGACTTGATACCTATCAGCTTAAGTACTTTACCACTGTTGAACATGTAGATACGTGTTGAGCCGAGAGCAAGTAGCGCATCTCCCGTGATTCGGTCTATACAACCAAGATGGTTGGAGGGACCATGGGAAGGTGATAGAAAGTGTCGAACATGTACCTCCTCTAAACAGTCCTCGGCAAGCCAGTGTCGTTCAGGGATATTGCTATCATCACCACGCTTGGCATGCGGATTGTTAATCGCAGTAAGATGGTGAGTATCCTTGAGCTGATAGATGCTGCTGCCCATTCATCTAGTGAATGTTCATTAGTCGCCGCTTACGACACCCATGGGAAGACATGGGTTCGTCTATTCTAAGAGGGACACAAAATGACAGAGAAGATAGTAGTAGAGGAACGGTGGGTGGTGGGTTCCTCTTTAGAAAATTAACAACTTTTCCGGGCGAGGTGGTATTTATGCAGATTACCTACTATATTTTTGTTAACATTTCGTGCTAATCTAAAAATATAGTAGAGGAGAGTCGGTTAGCCTCGGCCGCATAAATAAAACTGTTGTTATACTCTTACTTCAACTGAACATATATCTTATAATATTAATTAAGTTACAAGCTGATAATTTTATTATCTTAGGTTAAATCACGTCTCAAAAGCAGCCTTCAATATTAGTAATAATATTTTTTTTTGGAGGGTAGCTCCGGACATAGCATTACTGATGACCAAATCGTTCTTTAGCCTTCCTTAGGTCACAATAATAGTAAGCCAACGATGGGTCAATATCCACACACGCTTCGTGCGCTCAGTCTTTGCACCGAAGACTTGGTTTTATTGGTCGTAACCTTCTTCTCTACTAACGCATTTTTAAAGGGCGAAAATGTCAGGATCTCACTTTTTTGTGTTTTTCGTGAACGCGCTGCAAGACGTCTCTTGGATGCATCAGGGAGAGGGGACAACTGTTTGAGCAACTATCACGGTTCTTAATTTCACAATGTAATCCAAGAAACAAGACATTTCGTCATAAAACAAATGTCCGGGGGTACGCGACAAAAAAGTGTCCGATTGTACCCGACTGCCTCGATCCTATGTTTTTATTTATATGGGCAATATCAATAAAAACAACGCCAATTTGTTAACTATAATGACTACCTTACAGAATTAGTAATATATAATGGTGAGGTACCTACAGTGTATAAACAATAACCGCACTCAAAAAGTAAACGGCGCACACAAAAGCATAGGTGCTGTTAAACAAACGAATGTCACGTATTGTTCGCACAGCAGTCGCAGTTCGTTTGATATTAATATACGGCTAAATGGCACTGCGGTTGTGTTGATGTGACACTTGTGCACTTATGTGTGCGAATTTTCCTGTAACTAAGACTGGCCGAGGGTACCCGCCGGCCGGGGCTACCCGACTCTCCCCTATTATGAGTGGGTTCACGATGCACGATGCACGTGCAACGACTAAAAAGTAGGCACAGCTTTTTGAAATCGACATGGTCGCTGTCAGGAAGCCCGGCCGACGCCCGTTGCAAACTATGGCAGGATACTCTTCCCCCTCCTACTTACTATCTACCACCAAAGGAGCATCTCCCTGCAGGGTGTAACCTGCCGTGGTCTACTTGGAAGTCCCTGAACCGGCTCCGGACACAAGTGGGAAGATGTAAGTCCAACCTAGTTAAGTGGGGCTACCTTGACGGTACGGCAGTAGGGTGTGACTGTGGAGCTATGTCGCAAACCATGCTCCTATCCTGCCCTCTGTGTCCCATGCAGTCAAAGTGACCTCTGCGCTGCCACTGATGACGCCGTGGAAGTTGCTAAGTTTTGGGCCAACAGGATTTAAAATTCAGTCGTGCCAGCGACACGAAGAAGAAGAAGTGGGTTCACGTCGGTAGTGCAATGGGTGGTGACCGAATCGGCCTCAAGATCACAAGTCCGACGCCCTAGGCATTGGGCCCTTATCAAATCCTTATGTTGCGCAAACGAAGTCGCGTAATAATTAGTAAACCAGTAAAAATAATATGTAATTATTACATTTAGTAATTTTATTAACGTTAAATGTGTTATGAAAAGTATTGATAATACGCTTTAGTAATTACTATTTTATGCAATTATGCTTGTAACTAATTTAATAAAAATATAAAATGGTAAACCATCTTCTTTAATCATTATTCAGCCTTAGTATTACTAACTAATTAAAACCTTATATTTAAAATACATAAAAATGTATTTGAAAAATATTTTGGTCATTTCACTCATCATCGGTTCCATTGCAATGGTAAGCTTTTATTATAATTTAAACTGGATATAATTTTAACCCGTTGCTTCGTCATCTACTTCAGTACCGTAAACCGGGCCCGAATGTCATGAATGGGCATGGGCGGCTGGGAACATACGATGGATTTTGCCAGGTTTCATTACACCCCATAATCAGAGGTGTCTTTGCTAGAGTGTGCTAGGTGTGCGTTGCACATTGCACACGGGCGCGGCGGTTTATGGGCGAACCAAGCTACACTATTTGGAGGGGTTGGAAGGGTAATGTTGGCACATGGGTACTCCATAGGGTAGAGACACCTCTGCCCATAATGACAGAATACCAAATTCTTAAACCTATCCAAGAATCTAAAAGTTCGTTAAGTATCTTACAGAATTTCGCATCGACATGTTTCAGATTGATGCAGCAAAACGACGCTCAAAACTCAGCAGAAGAAAACCTGGTCCCAAACTAGCAAATGTAGCGGGACCCTCACCATGTGGTTGCAAGAACAGCATTATTGAATTCCTCAACTATGGAAGTCCTAGGACAGTAATCGAACCTGCATATGGAGGGGTAGCCACTATTGATATTCCTAGCTCTTGTCCTTTGACAGTGGTTGATGTGCCGAACTACCGGTACGCTGATCCCGTAGAGTTGAATCCTTACGCTTGCCTCTTCCCTGGACTGGAATACCCAAGCTTCGGCGTCCTTGCTTCCAATATTGAATACATCGCTCCTGTAGATCTGCCCTGTGGATGCCCTGGAAACCAATGTTCTTGCCGCGTACCAGCTGTGAAACTGCCAACCTGCCCTTATGGGGGTTTATCGACTATTGAAGTTCCTCAATGCGGGTGCCGAACTCTTAACGTTCCAGCGATTTCTGCTATAGATGTCAGCCCTTGTGGATGTGCCTTAGACCCTCCATCACCCTGCAATTGTCAAGGCATCACATATTCTGCTATCGAAGTACCAACTTGTGGATGTCAAGGATTGAATGTTGCTCCATTATCTCCATACTCGTTGGTGGAAATTCCAGCTTACGGTTCTCCCGCTCCTTTAATTGGATTGCCTTCTGGAGTAATTCCAAGCTGTGGATGCCAGGGTCCTTGTGGATGTCAGGGTTCTTGTGGATGTCAGGGTGCTCGTGGGTGCCAGGGTTCGTGTGCATGCCAGGGTTCTTGTGCATGCCAGGGTTCTTGTGGGTGCCAGGGTGCTTGTGGGTGCCCTATTCAGTCGCCTTATGCTGTGCCAGTTGAAGTTCCTGTCTGTGGCTGCGGATGCGAGAAGCCTGGATGTAATTGCGGGTTGACAGGAACTCCTTGCGGAATGCCGGGTTGCGGGTGCGGATGCGGATGCGGATGCGGATGCAATGGAAAATACTTGCGTCAGGTGACTTTGCAGCCGCCTTTCTTGTAAATCAAGAACTTTTTTATTTTGTTTTTGGTAATTATATGGGTAAAATATTTATGAACAATTTCGACATGGATAATTTGTGTAGTTTATTATTTATTAGAGCGAAATAAATTATTTTTACATATTATATTTCGTTGTTTTCTTTTATTTTTATTTTATTGCAATTGTTAAGTTGCATTCATCATCCATAAAGTAATGCACACAAAATTCATACGACTAATATTTCTGACGTATAATGACACATCCGACCTTATGGTTCTGAGCTCTAGATATGTTATCAATCAAATACAATGAGATTGCAGTGAAACCTGTCAAACCACGATAGTGTGTTCGGAATCAGAATATCGTTGCTTAAAAACAAAAAGTCCACAATTAAAAAATTAAGGTGTATTTTTAAGGCGCGGTGAATAGACGACTTTTACGTATTAGTTTTGTCACTGTTGCTCCGCGTAGAAATGAAAGAGAAGCGAAGAGACGCCGCGATGGCGCAACGTTTCGTTCGAGTTATTTAATACATTAATCCTTGCAAATATCTTATTCCAATCGATAAATAAAAACAACAGTTCCCTTTATTATTATATATTACATCACTGCTATTAATATTAACAAGATTTGTTTATAAATAATACAGTTACAATTGCTACAATTTCAATTTCAATGGTTATTTTATGGTTTTTTTTTATCGAGAAAATTTACCGAAAACGTGTTTTGAACACAATAGTCCCCCTATAAATATGATCAAGATTAACATATATATTTTTAGCTGCTCTAAAATGTAAACATTTGGCTAAAAAACTGTTTTGTGAAGCCTATTTTGACTAGGTACAGCGCCTTAACGCAAAAATCGTACTGATTTTGCTTTTGCAATTACAAAAGGATTTAGTTTTTTTTTATTTGTGGCTCTTTTATTTTTAAGCAGCAGCGATAGGTTAGGCAGAGTTATGTATTGAAATCAGCAGTATTTATAAGTATATTATATTATTTAAGATGTTTTAACAGATTCATACTGCTTAAACAGCTGACACAGTAAAATCTATAGGTATCAATAGATATACAACGTGTTAATTAAATAACCCAAAACCTCTTGGGTGGTGATTGTGCTCATGAATATGAACAACTTTTTCTAAGAGGCCAACATTGTATCTCGAAGTAAAAAATCACCTGTTCCATACAAATTGTCAATACCTACTCGACCAAAATGTATGAAATTGTTGTTTTTCTTTTCGAGTTACAAAGTTGGTCCCATATTAAATGTTGTTCATATCTATGAGCACAATCACCACCTAAGAGGGTTTCGTTATTTAATTAACAAGTAGTATAAAGCATTGTTCGATTTGAAAAATAAATTCAGTGTTAGTTATCGAGGAATATAATATAATAATATATCTTCGATAAATGGGCTACCTAACACTGAAGCTAGACGTGATATTTAGAACGATTTTGAAAAATGTAACCCCTAAGACGGTGAAAACGTTACGCAGGTTAAACCGCGCGCGGGAAGCCATTAATCTATATAAATAAAAATGAATCGCCTAAATGTATGTACGGACATAACTCGAGAACGATAGGACTAATTTAGCTGATTGTATTTTTATTAAGTTCTTTAATATGAGGAGAAGGTTTTATAAAAGAAAAAAATTAGTAGCTAATCCACGGGAAATGTCACTATTTAACGGCAGGTGACGCCGGGATACATCATCTAGTATTGAATAAAGATTGGGCAAGAAGAGTAAAAATATCTATTTAGTCCGTCAGATAGATTAGGTACTAAAAAATATTGGACACGTAGTGTGCAAGACCGCACAACCTTTTTATATTTACTTTGTCTATGTTTTTATACCTTTTATTTTACCTGTCATTTTGATATATATTATTAATATACCTACTTTTGTTTACAACTGAACCAACGGCTCTTTACTATTACAGTCTTAAACACGTAGGTATTTTTTTATTTATCAAATCATTAAAAATTTATAAAGTACAACGCAAAAACAAACTATTAAGTACAGGAGAGGGGGGGCTTATGACGTTACTATTAGGTAAAATCGTACCTAGAAGTGACGTCACACAAAATTTCAACGCGCTGTATTTTCGTCATTTTTTGTTTGAGGCACGAAAAAAACGTTTCCAATATTTTTGGAAATCTAACCGACGAATTTTTAAGTCTTCATGACCATTGGGTTCGTAGGCCCAAGTAAATACTGATATATCGTCGGTAGGCGTTACAAGTACCATATGTGATATTCGCAAGGTTTTGAGAAACATAAAAAAACGTATTATTTAATTTAAAAAAATAGTAACTTAATATATAAAATTGTTAAAATTTAACGCCATGCTATAGCCAGTTATTTAAGTATTTATAGAAATAAAAAAAAGCTACACATTGTTATTTGAGAAAGAAGTTTATCTTTTTAAGGTAAAATGGCATTCAGGGTTGGTGCCATAGTAAAAGTTGTTTGTTATCATGAGCACAATCATGTGTTTAGGTATCGGTCACTAATTACCAGTCACCCTATATATATTAATATATAATATTTTTTATAAGAGTATGTATCATTATGTTTATATAATTAAATATGTAATAGTATATATATAATAGTATAATTTTATTATTTTACTCCTTGCTACTATTTTCCCATCACCTATTGCGTACTACTACCCTTCATGCCTCTTCTTATTCATCTTCATTCCATCCAAAGGTTGTCTGGAAGAGATCGCTGTCTGCGATAAGACCGCCGATTGTACATAAACTAACCATTACTTTTTGCCATTTGTATTTGTGTTGTTATGTTGGTGTGCAATAAAGAGTATCTTATCTTATCTTATATTTTCTATGTGTCTACAAGATGATATGAGATTGTACATTCAATAAGGGCAAGTAACATTTTAAGAGTCTCGACTCAGGGGGCAGACAAACCAAAAATAACCGTATAGCCATCGCTTAGGTACTTGTCAAAACCATCAATTTTGACAAGCCAATTATGTCTTAAACTTGTAGAAGAATAATTGTCGGTAGTTTTCCTCCTCAGAAAATGAAGATCTTCTTTAAAAACCAATTAATAAGTGTAAATTCTACTCAAAAATGTGTCTAAATGCTGGGATAACTTTTGCAACGCCCTCCCGCCTGCAATATTTATGAACAATTGATTTTTTTGTTAATATGCAAGAAGGAATATAAGAACATGCACACATACAATCACCAGCCAAAGAACTGACACGCGTTGACATATTGTGCAAAAGGTATCCCAGCATTTAGGTCAGCCATATTTTTTATTAAAGATTACTAGATACTACTAGCTAATTTTGCAGTTTAGGTACTAGTATTCTTGTTAACTCCTATGTGCTAAGCTAAAATGCTTGTGTTACGAGTGGGTTCACGTCGGTAGTGCTATAGGTGGGAATCGAGCCGGCGACTACAAGATCAGAAATCCGAGGCGTCCGACCACGTCCGATTTTTTCATTAAATTTGGTATAAACTTACCATAATATTTATGACCCTATCACTTACCGACCTCAGATCGCCCGTAAATTATTTTTACTTTCATTTTAGTGATATTCTCCTCCTTTTTCAATGGGTTTCATTCTATTAATTTTTTTTTTCATATTGACCATTTTCTAAGGCTTTGACTCTGGTCTACGAGTGGTATTTACTATGCGCAACAGATAAGCATTGCCAATCAATGCTGCCAGCATTCTGGGTATTTCATGTTAGTTTTATTTTTAATTAGCTCATGTTAGTTAAAAATAAAATATGTATTTTATTAATTTAAAATGTCGTGAGTAAATAATACAGTAGATTCTACTTAATTCAATTCTAAAATGTCATCATTCTTAGTAATTTCTTCAATAATGTGAAAATCGACAAGTCTTGCATAAGTGCCATCTAACTTAGTTTGTGTCTTGACAAGATCTTTGAGATAACACACGGCTTATTGATTACTTCTGGTAATTAATTGAGTAATTATACAGTTTATATCGATGCTAGATTTATCGTTCATCTGAGTATTGCAAAAGTAATGATTATTATTCTATATAAAAACTATTGATATCGTTTAGATTTTATTTTGGTTTAAGAATCTTATTGAACAAGTAAGTTGAATTGAATGTATTTTTAATAAAATATTTAATTATTTAACTTTATGTTAGGTGCTTACTTATGGGGCAAATTTTTCGACCATCGAATATAAATTTTCCCACTGATCATTTTTATCCGAGGTGTGAAAAATTAAGGCGTTGTCCAGTGTTTATTTATTTTAATATTTTTTCGTGTTACTACAAAAAAATATAGTAATTAGTCAAAAATAGCAATCATAAAAGATATTGCTGATTTGAAAATAGACAAACTATAAAAATACGGAATTGTAACGTCTCGATTTTAAAGTAGATTACTTAATTTTTGTACTGAATTGGCAAAAGCTTACCAAATGATTTAATTATAATAACGTTTGAATTGGATTATCTGCAGATCTATTTTTGTATTCAAGTCTTAATTGACACGTATTTTATTTTCTCTAATCTAGCAAAACAGGCAATTTTGTTCTTATTGTATAATACTTAATTTATTTTAACAAAACCTCATATTTTCAGGTCCACAATGAAGCCGTTACACGTTACTATTCTTTTAATACTATCGTTTTCATCCGCATCAGCTCAAAGGACCGTGAAAGTAAATCCTAGATCAATTCTCCAAAGAATACTCTCACCGACGACCTCTGAAAAAACTGGACAAGTCATAAATATACCAGTTGATAGAAGACCAAATTACAATGGAAGAAGAATAATTTTAGCTGAAAGTAGAACACCAAGTGTTGTTAGAAATAACGAAGCAACAGCAAAAGTTTTAGTACAAAATCCAAATGAAATACGCCATAAAAATGTTATATTGAAAAACCAGAATCCGGTAGCTATACCAAGGAATGTTATACTCCAAAGGTCTAACAACGCCCCCAAAAACGTAATAGTGAAAAATGCCAACGAAGTGTATGGCAATAACAAAGTTTTCGTTCAAAATTCTAACGCTAATATAGATCCAAGAAATGCAATTGTACAAAAAGGGACCATAATACCTAATAATGGTGTAATTGGTAATATGAATGTACAGAAACCAATTAAAACGGTGATTGAGCAGCCAGCACCAGTTAACCGCAGGGTTCAAGAAGTTGTCTCGCAGATTCCGAGACCTGTGAACCCGTTTTTGCCTGCGGCTTCACCTATATCTGGTATGGCTCTGTTAAATGTTAATAATCCGTCGAATATGGCAATGCCTCAATCGAGAGGACAATATTTAAAGAAAATTCCTATACCTCCCCCAACAATATGAGGAACAGCATTGTTTTAACAATGTTTTAGATTTTTATTAATTTATTTTGTAACTTTAAGTTATGTTTAATTATTTATTTATTGGATGGAATTTAAATAAATTATATGAGAAATAATATATTAAGTACTTACATGTTTTATTTTTTAAATAGTCCTTGAATTTAGAAAACATTTATTTAGTTATCAGTGTAACACGCTGCCAAAACGTGTGACCGGTCCCCGGTCTCTTACTAGTTGAGTGTGTATGAAAAAGCGTAGTATCCAAGAATAACAGATTGTTGCCAGAGGACCCCGGTCTCTTAGGTACTAGTTGAGTGTGTTTGAAAAAGCATAGTATCCAAGAGTAACAGATTGTGGTGGCGTGTCTCAAGCCACCACAACGCGCGGGAGGTCACCGGTCTCTTACTAGTTGAGTGTGTATGAAAAAGCGTAGTATCCAAGAGTAACAGATTGTGGTGGCGTGTCTCAAGCCACCACAACGCGCGAGAGGTCCCCGGTCTCTTACTAGTTGAGTGGGTATGAAAAAGTTAATGTATCCAAGAATAACAGGGGCTATATTTAATGATTAAGTTCTGACAGGAACTGGAGCTAAGCGGGTGCAACCCCGTGGGGAACGCTAGTGGATGACTCCACTTGCGTAACTCCGATTCCAGAAAAAACTGCATAATTAAATATAACATCTGTTATTCCATTCGATTTTTTTTAATCGGTCTACTCCATACAAACAATCTATCTATAATATAAAATAACGAACAATATATTTCAAAATTTATTGAAAGATTTTTTTTAATCGGACCGATACTTCCTGAGATTTTCGAAAACAAACAAACGAACTCTTCAACTTTTTATATAAAACCAGCGCTAAGTTTCGCCTAGGCTATGCTGAGGTGGCGACCTTTTTCGGCAGAACACGCAAACTGTCTTATTGTTTTGTGCTCTTAACTAAATGTTTATCGTCTAATATCTTGTGTTGTGCTGAATTAAATTTATTTTCTTTATATATTGGTATAGATTAGCTACAATTTATAAAAGAAATCAAAGAGGTCATTGATGAGAAGAATCATGGGGGGCGTAGCTCAGATGGTAGAGCGCTCGCTTAGCATGCGAGAGGTACCGGGATCGATACCCGGCGCCTCCAAATAATACATTTTTACGTTAGTAAATAAACTTGTCTTTTGTTATAGCATTAATGACTTATTCAGTTACTCACTTACCGGTTGGGTGAAAGGCTTTTTTTGAAAACATACCTAATTATTATTGAAACTTGTTCCATTTAAAACGACTTTAAAAGGGTTTTTTTTTCGGAACGACTTACACTGTTAGCCACGAGGCTTTTTCTACTTCACCGGGCATAAAGGCGAGCTGAGCTTCAGCCTAGATAAATGGTTTAAACACTACATACTAAGCAACCTGCGCAATAGGGCGCCCACTGTGGGGCTTGGACCTCGGCTCAGGGCGGTCGCTGGTGATGACATTGAGGGATTATGTTTTTTAATAACTTTAAAACTCTTTTTTTATTTGAAAGCTAGCTTATTTGCTTCCCGTGTGGTCCCATTTCAATTGGTCTAGTTCCAGGGCCGGATTTAGAAGTCTGCAGGCCCCTGGGCAACAAATTAGTTTCCCTCTAAATGTGTAAAATATTCGAAGTATGTACCTAATTTTCAGGACGATTTTAACTGATATTTTATAGCCGTTATTACAATATTTAAGAACTGTTAAATTAATCATAATTAAACAAAGTACCTACTGTAAGTAAAGGTACAACACTGAAAAATTAAATAAAAGAATAGTTGTAGAGTTTACTGTCAGAATCGGAAATATTTTAAATCTCTTTTGTGGCCCCTCTATATCATCATCATCATCATCAACAGCCCGTTTACGTCCACTGCTGAACATGGGCCTCCTCTTAACAGACCTTGGCAAGCCAGGATCGTAGAGGGATATTGCCATAATCACCACGCTTGGCAGACGGATTGGTGATCGCAGTAAGATTTAAATCTTGAGCTAATGGATGCTGCTGCCCGTTCATCAGCCATATGTCCCTTAGTCGCCTTTTACGACACCCATGGGAAGTCATGGGGTGGTCTATTCTAAGCCGGAAACCACACGGCATGGATAATGGCTTCCATGAGAAAATCGTATAAGTGTTAAAGAACAATGGCAAAAGCTTAGCTGACTTTAATTTGAGCGTCTAAAAGTGATTTTATACGAATGCCTTCGTATAAAACATAAAACAACATTGCAGTGTATAAATAAATGAATTACCTACACAACATATCCCACACACACTCTGGGATTGGCTAGGGCGTCGGACTTGTGATCTTGAGGTCGCCGGTTCGAACTCCGCTAGTAAGAGTAAACCGGTTCCTTCTAGGTAAGCGTGCTCCATCCTAGGCTATTCCGATGCTTAACATCAGGCAGGGTGTAGTCAAACGCTAACCTATTTCCAAGTAATAAAAAAAAAAAAGATAGGTACTTATTTATTTGAAATTAAGCAAGTATTTATAAAATCCCAAAATACTATTATAATCCTATTGTTTCAATACCTAAAACAATGCTGACGGTGACTGGCAGCCTCAGACCTGTGTTGTACATACCAATTCTATACCTAAGGTAAGGCCTACCAAAGAGTATTTATTACCACTGGGGCTACCTATCTTTTACAAGACATTACATTCTGACAACCTCCGTAGCGTAGTGGTATTTGGCTCGCTTTACATCTCGGAGGTCGTGGGTTCGATCCATACACCGGACAAGAAATCTTTGTATAATTTCTAAGATTTCTTTCCGGGTCTGGTTGGCTTCCATGCCTAGGAAAGCACGTTAAGCCATTGGTCCCGATTGTTATAACATCATCTACATCAATTGTATACAAAAGAACGGGCAGCAGCGTTTCCTTCTGTGGTACAACATAATACTGCGGTCACCAACCCGCCTGCCAAGCGTGGTTGACTATGGCATATCACGCCAATCAATTTCGATGATTCTTATTTGAATTGTAAAGAATGGGGTGCGCCAAAGTTCACCTACATTTGAAATTGGAAATCCGAAAATGTTCTTCCTAAAATTTTACATCCTAACAATCACAATTCCTTACTACTCTGTCTCTAATGTTCATAATTCCGAAGCATTCAACTTCATAATGTCAGTAGCAATACATCTGTTATACTTTTATTTGTTTTCCTATATTTTCTCAACATTACCATTTTTTACACTATTATTCGAAATCATATCTTTTTTGTTTAGGTCCTATTCATAATTATTGGTTTAGGTTAGGTTAAAACTGTGACCACAACGAATCAGTCCTATAGCTATTGGTTTAGGTACGGTTAAAACTGCGGTATAAACTCCCAGGCCATAAACATAACCGTAAATGAGTCGTGTTTTATGAATTTCATTCATTTAAGACAAAAATCAGTGAAACGACCTTTAATCATCTGAGTATGAGTAAAAATATCATGGTAATTATGTTTAGGGATAAAAGCGTTATGATAAAAAACAGTAGGAGTTTAAATATATCGAAGGTTAAAAGGTAATAGAGTGTAAGCGAAAAAAATCAAATTGTTCAGGAGAGCAGTTTAAAGTTTTAAAAAGTTGAAAAATCGACATAACTTTTTTATTTATTGACAAATCGTGAATATCGAAACAGTTTTAGAATCAATAAAAATAAGAGCATTTATTGGCATTCTTATTTACTTGGTTTGGCGTTGTTTAATGTAGTTTTATGTCGCTTAGATCATTTGATCCTAAATTTCTTATGAAGTAATACGGCATAAGTCGCATCTACACAGAACAAAACTAAGAGTAAAGAAGACTTAGCTACGGTTAATATTCTCATATCAATAGGTAATAGGGCATAAATGCCATGACTCTAGAATAACTCAAATGAGTAAAAAAGGATAAATGACGATTTAAATCATTATGACGCAAGGTAAAGGAGTATAAAAAACAATGCTTAGCAAAAATATCGTGAGGATGTCCGACATTAGCGACAGTGTAAGTGGGTTGATAAGAGGGAAATGTGGTACTTCTACACTTTAAGATTTCTATACCAAGAGGAAAACTAGAAAATCCGACATACGGCATTTTGTTGGTATGTGGTAACGTGGATTAAACGTTGCATCCTAAATAGTAGATTGTTTAGCTAGGGAGCAAACAACTATTTACAGGCGAGAGTGTTTTTTTTAATCCAGAGCGGAGCGAAGGATTCTAGAGTGGAATCCCCAGCGGAGCGAGGGATTCTTAACTCGAATCTTGAGCGCAGCGAGGGATTCTTAACTCGAATCTTGAGCGCAGCGAGGGATTAAAAGTATGTCACTCGAGCTTAAAATAGTGTTGCTCCCGAGGTGGACACTCTACTTTTTATTACCCTCTATGAGAAAATAAGTAAGTGCAACTTATGAACAAGAATTTATTTACGTACAATGAAGAACCATAAGACATAAAATATAATTTTCATCAACTTTTTTTAAATTTGGCGCGCTCGCAGTCTTTCAGCCAGTCACATATTTAATACATTGTTCCCGCATGGTTTGTGATTCACCTCTTTGCTGATTGAAAAATTATTAACAATATCCACACTCCAAATTCAAATCAATTTTGGTCCCTAAGGGATTAATGAGCTATTTTGGTCCCTGTTTACGAGGAATAAACTAGCTCTTTTTGAATAGATGTGATAAAAAATTATTATTATTATCACAATCAACATGCTTCTCCTTTAATATAAGACTGTAACTTTATTATTTGAAGGATGTTGCCAATCATCATGTTAGGTTAGGTTATAAAAATATCAAGTCGACTGATTTCACAACTAATTTGATAATATTACTAGCTCATTTGGTATATAAAAAGTGAGGTAGACGAATGGACCTCACTTTTTTTGTCAAAGTCAAAGTCAAAATTTCTTTATTCATATAGACACAATTCAAAAAATTAAATCATGTTCTTATGATGCGTCCATTTTTTTTTCCTACCACCAGTTCAAAACGTGGCAACTCTGAGCAGAACTGGCAAGAAACTCAGAGGAATCCTTTTAAAAAAAAAAAACAATTTATCGTTACTTTTACAATATTGTTTAGCAGCAGTGTCATTCCAGACCAAGTTACTCCCATGCCATTCTGTTTGTTAGTGAGATATAATTTTGTAAATTAAGTTGGCTATGTTCCAAGGATTAGGTTCTTTTTAGACGAAATGTTTTAAGAGAAGGTTGTAGACAGTCGGTAGGTAAGCTTTGATAATGTAAGTTATTGATGTTATATACAAACCTACACTTATTGATAACATTGCTGAGGTTGGTTGTCAGATAAAATAAGAAAGAAAGGCTAAATTATTAGTATATCTACTTACTTCATTACTAATATATTATTCTCACAGTCACATCAAGAAGGAATAAATGAATACAAAAATACGTTATTTATAATTTATTGTAAAATAAAACAGGCAAGTTGTAACAAGTATCTAGATACTTAAAACAAATAAAAAAGTAACTTAATGAAATAAAAAAAAATGTGGTGGGTAATCATATCAAAATAAAGCTTTGGAAGTATAAAGCAGGGTTTCTTAAACTTTTAGCAGCCACGGACCACTTTCACAATTTAAAAAAATCCATGGACCCCTGAAAATTGCTACTTAGTTAATGAGAAGGGTGCTGCTGTTTGGCCTCAATGAAAACGAATAAATTGTGGGATTGTCTTCAACAAGACTGACCCACTGCGGACCCCCAAGGGGTCCGTGGACCCCACTTTAAGAAACCCTGGTTTATAGGAACTAATAATACTTAATGGTCTTTCAGACCTTATCTCAGCACTAAGGGGCCTAGACATAAAACCTTTTATGACCATCCAATTTCTATCTTACTTAGTCTTTTTGTATTACAAAATTTTAGAAGTAAGATTGAAACAGGAATGGTTTAAGAGGTTGCTTTCTTAATCTATAAGCTTATAGAGATCAACTTTATTAAAATCAAATGATGACTTAATCAGTCTTAAATCGTGTCTTTAGAATATCCGGACGCAAACAAAATACTGACTATATGATGTTTGAAATCCGACCAGCGGTTGACATCGAAGATAAATTATTGACAATTGGTCAACCTTATCTTTGATGTCAGTATCTACCAAAGTATCTTTCTTCGTTTTGTTAACAGCTAAAGCTAAATACTCTGCCTGAAATTGTTGAGGTATAACTTGGTCTAAGCAAAGCTTCAAATATTTTTTGTGTTTGTTCTCACTAATCGGCATGGCTGTAGGATAGCAGTCCGGCAAATCAAGGAACTTTGTTTTGGACGCGATTTCTATACGGGATACAGGTGTCTCCGGATCCATTGAAAATTTTACCGTCGCCGATGTCCGGTTCTTTTTAAAAGTGGCAATTCTTATTTTACTGATTTTACCTGTAGGATTACCGACGAAATATTTGTCCGCAAGTAGGTCCCATTTCTTAAAATCTTTGTTGGTTAACTTTTCCACATCAAAGGGCTTTGGATTTTGTCTTGCCGTTTGGAATACTGTATACCAGGGTTTCTCAAACTTTCGGCTCCACGAACCCCTGTTAAAATTTTTAGGTGAAAGTGAACCCCTTATTAACTAATTAAATCCCCTCTCCCCCCCAAGAAAATAATAAAATTGACTGTTGAAGAAAATAAGGTTTTTATTTGAATAAAACGTAACAAATAAAGTGCCAAAAGAAATATCTTTTTAATATTAATGTGATGGGTGTGCTTTTTTCTTGTCGCAAATGGATTCAATTTTAGGAGTAATTTTGGACCGCGAATTTTCTAGCCGCCATTACGTAAATCTTGTCGCGAACCCCCTGCCGTCGAATGGCGAACCCCTAGGGGTTCGCGTACCCCACTTTGAGAAGCCCTGCTGTATACCATTGGGAAGGAGCCCAGATGGTAGTATTTTTAACCCGGTTTTTAATGGTCGCATGTGCCGAATCGACTGTTATGTAGCTGTGACCGGTAAGTAAAAAAAATATTTGAATACATTCAATAGTTCGGTATCGTTGCAGAGTCTCGTTCAGCATAGCAAGAACAATTTTGTTCCGATTTTGACCAGGACAGCAATCACAATAAAGAAGAAGTCGTCTTACATTACCGCGTTCGTCAGCTTTCATAATATATTTGTTTAAAATTGTAGCTATCTCATTAGCACCTCGGTTACCCTGACTTTCGTCCCAATAATAGCAATATACATTGCGCGTACCATTTTCATAGATAACGGCATTGTAAACAGCTAGTTTGCGTGTATAAAATACTAACATACTGTCACCATATGGAGTGTACAATACTTTTTGCAAGTCGAAACTTATGCAAAGGGATCCTGATTTGCGTGAATGTATACTTTTGTGCATTTTGTAACGATTATATGTGTGGTATTTTTCAATGGGTTTCGTGAGCTCTTCGTTCTTCTTTTGTATTTACAGCTTTCAATGATACGGGTTTCATGAGCTCTTCGTTCTTCTGGTGTATTTTCAGTTTTATTTTCGTACTTGCAACATTTCAGGCATTTGTCTTTTTCGGGGATATGGAACGCAATATTAAATTTATCATTAAAAACTTTTCGGAAAATGCTTTCCGAAACAAACATCAGGCCTTGAGAGCTACGAAGTTCCTTATACTTTCTATATATATTAGAGAGATTTCTGTATTCTACTGGAAGGTATGTTCGAGTACTATCCTTTCTACAATAATGGGAAGGTACCGCCGGTAAGCATTTTATGTAGTTTTCAACTGCTATGATTTCATCTTTGCTGGTTTTGTTGGGAGGTAGACTTTTACCCCTTTCAGATTCTTTGCCATTACCAAACTCATTGGCAGCCGAAACTGTATAATAAATGTAGGTATTTGTAGGATACATCAATAGTTTTGCACAAAAATTGCAGACATATTTGTCGATGAGCTTCACCATCTGTAATATTGTACTTGTACGTTGTGGTGCGTTTTTCTGAGTCCTTAGACCTCTTTCTTTGGACAATAGTTTTTTACGTTAGGCTCATGATCCAATCTTTTCTTCTCGGTTCGGAGAGGCTCCAAAAATGCTTGAAAATGCTGAACCTTCTTTCTTCGGTTATATCACCGCAATTGTTTCCACATTTCTTACCCGCGCACGGGTTTGGTTGGACTTTCTTTCGTTGAGCAACTTCTCCGTTTGTTTTAATATAACTCTCACCAGACAACCGTTTCTGAGCCGCTTCTTTTCTCTTCCTTTATTGGAATCTTGTTTGCTGCTTTGTTATCTACACACTCTTCTAAACCGCCAAAGACATTTAAAATTGGTATTTCGTCGTCTGACATATAATCCAAATAAGATTGTTTCTTACTTGGACGGATGCTTCTAAATGTTGAAGATTGATAGTAACATGGAAGAACTTCCACCGTTGTTGGGAAATATGAGATTGAATGACAATGGGCTGAGAGTTTGGAATACTTGATATTTTGTTAGACAATTCCATAGTATGTAATTCGTTACTGCTGAATTCAGTAACAAATGATGTGCTGGGAATGTCTTGAATCGATATTCCTAAGAGATTTGACTCTGAGACTGGCGGCGTTGAGCTCCAAGAGGAAGTAGCTTCTGCATTGAATGTGGCACACGCAGCATCTGGCGCGATTTTGGAATAACCGACTCGCGAAAATGCCTACCTACAACAAAGTGTTACCGATTGGCATAAATACCAATTGTAAAGTATAAGTGACTGAGTTGTATTAAAATAGTAAATGGTAGCATGATATAACCGATGTACGAATATCAAATTTGGTTTTAGTAATGGGGTATAACCAACAATTGTGTCGTAAACTTGTAAAAGGTAGTAGGGTATAACCGACAGTTTAATATCATATTACATTTTAGTAATTGGGCATAAGCGACAACTATATTGAAAACATGTTAATGGTAGTATGGTATAATTGACATTGAACATTTTTTAAGACAAAGGTAAAGGCTCATTAGTGCCAGCTTTCAAGCTAGGTGCTAAAGGTAAAAAGCATTTAGCGCCCGGTAGTCTTACACCAATTAGAAGTAAAAATGCATTACCGACTATAAACAAAAATTAATACCATATTTACAGAGGTAAAAATTTTATAAAAAGGTCCTAAAATTCGGACGGTTACAACAAAATGACACTTAGAAAAATCAGTTTTTTACTTGGGCATAAGTGACAAAAAAGTCGTCGTAGAGCCATGGGAGTTAGCGCTTTCGAAAGAGCGGGAAATTTTAAGTAAGATGGCATTCATAATTCATTTTGAAAAAAATGTCGCTTACCTTTTAACCGTCGATATGTACATTAATGATTATTATTAAATACAATTTTCGGAAACATAAGTGTTATGGACATCGCCGGTAGCACTACAAATAGTATGAATGAAAAATTTAGGATGAAAAATTTTAGGAAGAGTGATCATTCGGATTACAAATCATTAGGAAGAACAATTTCGGGCAAAGATCTTTAGGTGAGCCAATATGGACCCGTTAGTTTGATTAGGTTCAGACAATGGGATTTTTTTATTTTGTAGTGCATATTAATTTGTTTGTTTAAATTTTATTTAGGTTTTGGTTTAGGTACTATCAGTTTCTGTTTTACGTGTGCGCTTGGCTACCTAATGGTGATGGTTAAATTATAAAATATATTCATTTCACTGCGCATTTTAGATACAGTTCATTCGCTCGCCCCCACTTACAGATTTGAATAATTATTAAAAACTATAAAAACAACAGATAAGTTTATTGTTTATTCCAAAAATGTATTATTTGGAGGCGCCGGGTATCGATCCCGGTACCTCTCGCATGCTAAGCGAGCGCTCTACCATCTGAGCTACGCCCCCCATTAACGCTTAGTTCAAATTAACGTACCACTTTACACTAAATGTTTCCTTCAAGATAATGGCAATGATACATGTTTTTGCAAATAGAGCTCTAGTGTTTTGTAATAATTTAGGACCTAGACTATTACAAAGATCTAGAGTTCATTTGCAGCCGTTCAAACAACCTAGATTCTAGCTTATATAATTTATACAAACGGCCGCACCCAACACAGGTTCGATGTAATTTTAATCTGTGAATTATACTAAAATAAAAAAATATATACAAAGTTTGATTGTACCTACTACTAAAAATAAATCATTTTGTTTAATGTTGTAACGACTATAGCCTAGATTATCTTGTATTACAAGGCATTAAAGATCAATTTGCCTTGTATCATTGTCGTCTCGTTCAAATTTGAGTCTAATAAGGCTACAGAACTATTTAACCGATTTCAAAAATTCTTCCACTATGGAGGGGGCCTCCCTAATAGAGGGGCCCCCACATAGACATTTAAAATCTTTCAAATGCCGAGTAAAGTACAGCTTTTCATTTATTAATTTTTTCGGTGTTGTACCTTTACATACTACTACTTTGTAGAATCATGATTAGTGTAATAGTTAATAAATATTGTAATAACGGTTTACCTAAATTAGAATTCAAATCGTCCTCAAAAGTAGGTATATACTTCAAACTTTTTACACATGTAGAGGGAAACTAATTGGTGGCCTCCTTTGTTGCCCCGGGGCCTCCGGACTTCTAAATCTGGCCCTGATAATGAAGTTCATAAGGGAACTAGAGCTACGCCGGTGAAACCACGCGCGAAAAGCTAATGTATAATAAAATACCAAATATACATTGTTATGATATATTTTACAATATTAATTATAATTACATACACTTTTTTTAATAATTAAATGCATGGTGGCGGAATTGGGATCTTCTTCAAATACTGGCATCTACTGCAAGAATTAGCACTTGGCAATGATGGCAAAAATGGCATCATTGCTGATACTGGCGACGCTGCTGGCAGGAATGGGTTTGCCGCTGGCGAATATGGTGATATTGGCGAAACTGGCATAGCTGACACCGTTGCTACTGGCACTTCAGTAATAGTGCCATAGTTAGTGACGGCAGCTTCTAAGCATCCTATAAAGAAAGAAACTATTTATTTGCATATAAATCATCAAATAAGGAGCATTCAAAAGAGATTTTGGAAATGGGGGGGGGGGTTTCCAGGCGTGTGGGGCATCGTTGGATAGGTAAAAATAAGCACTATAAACTGATACTATAAAAACTATATGCGCCCATACACTATTTAAAAGATTTTGGGCAAAAAGTGATTTTAAAAATTTGCTTAATGTCTCTTTGTACCTACAAAGAAACATTTATTTGATTATTTTTAATAATTTAACGGCTGCATTGGGTATTTAAATGTCGAACAAGCCCCGATGGGTCGTGACAGGCCGGGTATCACAGAATTACCTCACAATTTGAAAGTATTTGTAGGTTTTATGTTTTATTTATGTGGAACTGAGAAAAAGGAATTTTGGAAGTTACCTATGTTATGTCATGTTTATATATGAAGGTTTAAAGCTTCTATTACTTGGAAAAAAATACTGTATTAGCCTGTTTAAGTCCGCAGCTGTACATGGGCCTCAACCATGGGTTAACTGACCAAGGCAAGCCAGAGTTGTGGAGAATATTGCCATAATCATCACGCTTGGCTGGCGGATTGGCGAATGCATATTTTTCCGACAGACATATGTACCAGCCACGATGTTTTTGCTTCACCAGGTATAAAAGCGAGCATAGCTCCAGCCTAGACGCAGAGCTCCAGCTTAGAGGCGAATGCAATAAGATGGTGAGTGTCTTTGAGCTGATAGATGCTGCTGCCCGTTTACCGTCTATATGCCCCTTAGTTGCCTCTTCATCACCCATTGGAAGACATGGAGTGGTCTATACCAGAAACCACCCGGCAGTTAAAAATACTAAGTATATTTATTTTTCTAATCTTAAGTGTATCAGCATTCGATTATAAATTGTGGGTTATGGCAGTGGCTTCTGAGCCCTGGTGTATAGGCTTCGATTCCAACACGAGACAATGATCTGTGCGAACTACAAAGAGTTGTTCTGAGTCTGGTTGTACTTTGTATCCTTAAATTAATCGGTGTTTGTAAAGGGTAATGCGAAGCGATCGTCTTAAAAAAATTAAATCGGTTTAATATATTACTTCAATTAATATTACCTATTGGCATGTTGGCAATTGGCAAAGCTGCAGGCAATGGTGCTGGACAGGGGCAAGGTGGTGGCCTATTGCAGGGGCAAGGTGGTGGTGGCCTATTGCAGGAGCAAGGTGAAGATGGCACGACTGCTGGACGAGGATATGGCACTTGTACTAATTGGCCTTGAACCTGGAAAAACATATGGAAATAGAACATAAGTATGACATTAGTAAATAAAGTACTGTAGACCGGGGTTAATTTGACATTCTGGGTAACTTTGACCGTGATGGTGAAACGAAATCTGAAGGGAAACAAAACACCAAAATGATATGAGGAAATGTTCTCCAGAAACTAAAGCCGGTGAATTTAGTAAAGAGATCCTCCTACCATCAAATACAAGTACATTTACACAGTCAATGTTACCCTGAATATCAAAGAAACCCCAGTTGACCGGTACAGACAAGATGAATGTTAATAAATCTGCATGACAAAAAAGGCATCGTAGCTCAATCGAATTGCTGTTGAAATTGGCATGCAGACTGTTCACACGCTAAGTATAAGTTTTCGAAAAATCGTCTCCTAAAGGGAAGAAACGGAGGTTCATAGTTAAACAATATGTTCTTTTTTTTTTTAAGATTACTAGGAGAGTTTTGCCATCTACTAGTATTCTTATTAACCCCTCGTGCTAAGCTAAAATACTTGTGTTACGAGAGGGTTCACGTCAGTAGTGCAATAGGTGGAGTTCGAACCGGCGACCTCAAGATCACAAGTCAAATCTTAAAACCTTTGCTTTTTTTTATCAGCTTTTTTCCGGTTACTTTTCAACATGTACCTGCTCTTCAACAGACCTTGGCACGCGAGGGTCGTTGAAGGATATTGTCGTACTCCATGATTGGCAATAGGATTAATAATCGCAGTAAGGTGAGAGTATCTTTGAACTGGTAGATGCTGCTAACCATCGATCAGTATATGTCTCTTAGTCGCGTTTTACGACTACTACCAAGATATAGAGTAGTCTGTACCGGAAACCACACGGAAACCTACTTCTCATCATGTCTTACTCATCATCATCATCATCAGCTCGTATTACATCCACTGCTGAACATGGGCCTCCTTCCGAGGGAGGGTTTTTGCCATAGTCACCACGCTTGGCTCGGATTTGTGACCGCAGTATTATGTTATAACCACACAAGGAAACGCTGCTGCCCGTTCCTTGATATACGTTTATTATAGATGATGTTATAACAATCGGGCCCAACGGCTTAAAGTGCTTTCCGAGGCAAGGGCAGTAGTCCCTTAATCAACCAGACCCATAAAGAAATCTTAGAATTTACACAAAGATTTTCTGTCTGGCCACAACCTCCGAGATTTAAAGCGAGCCAAATACCACTACGCTACGCTTCGAAGGTTGTCAAGAAAATTGCATATTTTAATTTACAGAAATGTCACTTACGGCTATTGTAATGGCGAATAAAAAGATCAACGTGGAAAACATTTTAAATATAATATTTCAAAGTCTTGACTTATCAATAATTAATTACACTATGACTAGTACAACAAATAGTGTTCATTTAAATACATTACAATTATCTATTGTAAATATTGATCAATCGATTTGCATAATATTTTCAAATGAATTATTTCAAAATTCATTTCATGCGAAACAGAGTAGGTAAATTGCACTGCCGACGTGAACCCACTCGTAACACAAGCGTTTTAGCTTAGCACGAGGGGTTTACAAGAATACTAAGAAGACCTCCGTAGCGTAGCGGTATTTGGCTCGCTTTAAATCTTGGAGGTCGTGGGTTCGATCCCCACTCCGGACAAGAAATCTTTGTGTAAATTCTAAGATTTCTTTCCGGGTCCGGATGGTTGAGGGACTACCCTCTGTGGCTCACGAAGCACGATAAGCCGTTGGTCCCTATTGTTATAACATCATCTATATATATAACAATTGTTTACCAGGGAACGGGCAGTAGTTTCCTTGAATGTTACAACATAATACTGCGGTCACCAACCCACCTGCCAAGCGTGGTGACTATGGCAAAAACCCTCCCTCGGGAGAATGCCATTGTTCAGCAGTGGACGTTGTACGGGCTGATGATACTAATAGTTATCTTAACACAATAAATAATTTTATTGAATAAGTATACAGGGTGTCCGGTAATTAATGGATAACCTTAAAATGGGTAATGGTAAAACTAATGACCATTCAGAAAAAAAATACAAATAAAAAAAAATACAGTTGGTACCAAAGATATGATTTTTTTAATAATAATCGGTGTTTTTTGTTACCTTATTTCACATTTTTATACACCACGGCCACAAATTAAGGAATTCTATCGGTTTTTTTTTTGTTATAGTAATTTACGTTAACTGAGCTGATAGATAGGTAATAAATAGTATGACTACTATTACACGGTTTTTTTTTTAAACAACTTGAATGTTTGTTCTGGGGAAAATTTGTGAAAAATATTCAATTTGACAAAGTTTGAGCAACCTTAACTTAAAAAAAAAGTATCCAGACACAAGTGACCAATTATTTTAAAATATTATGTGCTTCAAGCCAATTTCAAAATGGTATCATTCATTATTGTATCTAATGTAAATTCTGAATTATGGCTATTTGTGTAGAAAAGGTGTGAATTTTGGATAAACATCAAAATTTGCAATATTGGAATATTTATTTACATTGAATGTACCTGACCATTGGAGTTTAATAAAAAACAACATTTGACATTAGTAAAACTGTATTCGTTATTAATTACAATAAATGTTCAAATTGTCTGCCACCCACTCTGATACAGGCTCTACATCTACGAATGAATGCTCTCCTGAGCAGTCGCGTATAGCGTCGATCGCTTATTTTCGATGCGGCTGCCCGGACACGGCTACGTAAATCTTCCAAGGAACGGATCGGCTTTGCGTAAACTTCTTCCTTAAGACAGCCCCAGTAAAAAAAATCAAGTGGATTTAGATCTGGTGAACGTGGGGGCCACAAAATTGGCCAATCCATCTGTTTGGGTATGTTCTATTTAAGTATGCACGAACAGATACAGCATAATGCGCAGGACAGCCGTCATTTTGCAACCAATATGATTCTCTCTCCACCTCGGGCACCTCTTGCAATAAGTTTGGAAGATCATTTTCAAGGAATTCTAAATAACTTTGGCCAGTTAGGTTCCCCGGTAATTCAAATGGGCCTATTATTTTTCCGTTAAATATTCCAGTCCAATAATTTATTTTAAATTGGTACTGTGACCTGTCTTCACGCATAGCACGAGGGTTCGTTAGTTGCCAGCTATGGAGATTGTGTAAATTCATGTAGCCATCTCTTTTCAATGTTGATTCATCACTCCATAGAATTTTATTAAAAAACTGCGGGTCTGCTTCCATCTTCCCCAGCATTTTTCGGCAGAAACGCAATCTTGCATTATAATCTCTTGGTTGAAGGGTCTGCACGCGCGTAACGTGGAACGGGTGAAATTTGTTCTTTTTTAAGATATCATGCACCGTCGATTTCCCTATACCCGTGCGTCGAGCTATTGATCGCGTAGAAATTGAAGGATCTTGCGCAATTTCCTCAAGTACCACGTCTTCTACATCAGCACGAGCGCTTCTTCCACCACTAGTACCACCAACACCAGTACCAGGGATTCTTCCTTCTGAGTAACAACCGTGGACTCTTATAAATACGCGGTAATCTGGATGACGCGCATTAGGGTATCTTTCCCTATAAAGAGCTGCGGCTGCGTTTCCATTGCCTCTGCATTCCCCATAAATAAAATGCATGTTTGCATATTCTTGTGGCGTATACTCAACACGTGGCATGTTGATTCACAAAATAAACAATCCAGTTACAAGCCAAGTCGTCGCAAATATCACCACACAAAACAAGTCCAAATCGGTAAACAAAACGAATAGTCCAGTAAAATAGCCAGGTCGTCGTTTTAACACTGATTCACAGTAACTAGCAACAATTGCAACCGGAAACGAAATAAACACATGCGAAGTCGAGCAAGTCGAGTGACGCACTAAGTCTAAGTCCCTGTTCCTGTAAGTTCTGTTAGTCCCCTACCGGTTTTTTTACATTTACTATCTCGCTCGCACTCATCCAACTCATATCCTCTTTGTCTAACATGAACAAAAGACGGGTGGTGCAGGGTGCGCGCAGGTAGCTAGTATGGCGGTCACACGACTTACACACACGACATTTATTGCAAAGCCAATTTGTATTTGTTAAAATATTTCTGGTTTTAAAGAGACTTTATTTAATTATTACTATTCATTACTTACGTCTATTAATGTTTTTATTAACCCCGAATGGTCAGGTACATTCAATGTAAATAAATATTCCAATATTGCAAATTTTGTTGTTTATCCAAAATTCACACATTTTCTACACTAATAGCAATAATTCAGAATTTACATTAGATACAATAATGAATGATACCATTTTGAAATTGGCTTGAAGCACATAATATTTTAAAATAATTGGTCACTTGTGTCTGGATACTTTTTTTTAAAGTTACGGTTGCTCAAACTTTGTCAAATTGAATATTTTTCACAAATTTTCCCCAGAACAAACATTCAAATTGTTTAAAAAAAAAACCGTGTAATAATAGTCATACTATTTATTGCCTATCTATCAGCTTAGTTAACGTAAATTACTATAACAAAAAAAAACCGATAGAATTCCTTAATTTGTGGCCGTGGTGTATAAAAATGTGAAATATGGTAACAAAAAACACCGATTATTATTAAAAAAATAATATCTTTGGTACCAACTGTATTTTTTTTTATTTGTATTTTTTTTCTGAATGGCCATTAGTTTTACCATGACCCATTTTAAGGTTATCCATTAATTACCGGACACCCTGTATATATTTCTAGTTTCCCACGCGCGGTTTTAACTGCATAACTCCTGTTTCCCTACAAACTTTATCATTATCTATAGCCTATGTCACTCCTGAATAATGTAACTTTCTAATGGTGAGAGAATTTTTCAAATCGGATCAGTAGTTTCTGAGATTATTGCGTTCAAATAAAAAACTCTTCAACTTTATAATATTATTGTAGATTGCACTGTGTGCATTCTGGCTTAAAAAATACCATCCCATCTTCCCATCGGTGTCGAAAGAGGCAACTAAGGGACATATACCTGATTGATGGGCATCTGTCAGTTTCAGGTTTCTTACCAACTTACTGCGATTATGTTGCTTAGTTTGTAGTTTATAGGCCATTTAATGAGGCTGGAGCCCTGCTCGCTTTTATGCTCGGTTAAGTAGCAAAAGCCTTGTGGCTGAATACTTTAATTTTTGTCCGAAAAAAAAGTCATTTCACATCGGATGGATAGGAGTCATTAGCCTGGAGGCAAATCACGTAACGATATAACTTAGTGTTCTAAAATACTTTCTTCATTACTGTAGGGTTATTGTAACATATTTCCTATGTTATTATTACTGTATTATTGAAGCTACATTAACATAATAAATAAACATATTTAAAATAATGTTTTTTTTTCCAAAATTTCTCTCTGGGTCTGGTCGGTTGAGGGAATACATTCCCTGCCTCGGAAAGCAAGTTAAGCCGTTGGTCCCTACAGTTATAACATTATCTATAATAATCGTGTATCAAGGAACGGGCAGCAGCGTTTCTTTGTGTGGTACAACATATTACTGCGGTCACCAACCCACCTGCAAAGCGTGGTGACTATGGCAAATACACTGCCTCGGGAAGAGGTCCACGTTCAGCAGTAGACGTTATACGGGCTGAATATGATCATGATCAAAATATTGTTTTGCATTCATAGTAAACGTTAAGTAGCGATGAGATTTTTATCAAAGTCAAAGTATTATCGTAGGTAACGTGTTTAGCATCCTGATCAGGAATAAAAATATGTACGAAATATGCAAAAATTAAAAATGTAGCCATTCATAAATGTTAATATAAGAAATATGGCTGATTTCAAAACAAAAATGACAATCATCATCATCATCATCATCATCAGCCCGTATAACGTCCACTACTGATCATGGGCCTCCCGAGGGAGGGTTTTTGCCATAGTCACCACGCTTGGCAGGTGAGTTGGTGACCGCAGTAATATGTTGTACCACACAAAGAAACGCTGCTGCCCGTTCCTTGATATACTATTATTATAGATGATGTTATAACAATCGGGACCAACGGCTTAACGAGCTTTCCGAGGCACGGAGGGTTGTCCCTCAACCAACCAGACCCGGAAAGAAATCATAGAATTTACACAAACATTTTCTGTCCGGCGTGGGGATCGAACCCACGACCTCCGATATTTAAAGCGAGCCAAATACCGCTACGCTACGGAGGTTGAAAAATGACAATATTATGATTCAAAATCAGATTGCAATTACTGCATAACCTAATGTTGTAATAAATATCAAACATATCTATAATTATGTAACAGCTATATCTTTTATCGATAATATAAAACAAATACTCAATATATATGATTTATTATGAGACAATACTGATTTAAATAGATAAGGAACGTATGGAGTTGCGACAGATGATTATATTTAAAGAGAAGATGCTTTAAATGTCTTCATAACAGATAGATATACAGAAATAAATGTACTTATTGTTAATAATATTAATAAAGATAAGAGAATATTTTGTAAATTAGAATTGAATAAAATAAGCTAGTTTTCAAAAATGTTTGCTGTAAAATTGGTTTGCATTGTAATCTTGCAAGTTTTATATTTTAACGTAAGTATTTTTAACTTAAACTTTTCACTTGCGTAAGTCCAGTTCCCATGGGAACTGTATAAAATATAGCCCATGTGTTATTCAGGTTTATGTGCTATAATATCATCAAATAGTATTAAATATTCATACGAATTTTGCGTTCATAATATTATGTAATTGTTTATTGCACATCTTGTATTACTTTTTACTGTCATTAATTTACATTTGTTTATTATCGTATTTATTCAAATAAAGTAATTTATTTGTGTTTTCCTTTCTCCTATCTATGAGATTTAGTTTTACACTTTCCGATATTCAAGTATTCTTGACATTTTGAATCGTATAAACTTGCGTTAATTCTGATATTAATTAGATTATTGTGGGTAGGTAACCTAGGGATTTTAGAATTTATAAACCACTGATATATTTCGTTTTTTTTATTCCAGATTATAAACGCACAAGTTCAAATGCCGCAGAACATGCCTGTGCCCCAACCACGAAACAATTTATGCCCTCAACAGTGTTTAATTAACTCGTTACGTAGTCCAATATCATTTAATGAAAAAATCAACGCCATTGCTGCAGTTCTACAGAAAATGCCGCCAAAATCTGGAGGACCGAATCAAAGACAATATATGGCGGATTCTTTAAAGAATTCTGCATTAGAAAATTTGATTATAGCAGCGAATACTTGTAAATGCCGCGGGGCTGAATCTAGAACACCTTTGCCTAAAAACCAAGTGTCGGTTGCCGGTGATAGAATCGGGAATAGAATGCCATATGTCAATTATGTTTGAAAGTGGAATCTAATAGAGAATAGAGATAGAGTATAAGATTAATTTATTGATTAAATTATTTGAGTGTCAATTATATTTCTTTTATTTCTTAAAAATATTTTAACAAGCGTTTTTTTTAGAAAGATTACTAATAAAAATTTTCAGTCTATTGGTATTCTTGTTAACCACTCGTGCTAAGCTAAAATGCTTGTGTTACGAGTGGGTTCACGTCGGTAGTGCAATGCGTGGGGATCGAACCGGTGACCACATTGCAAGATCACAAGTCCGACGCCCCTAACCATTGGGCTACGGCCGATTTTACCCATTTTTACTTGTCAAGATATTTTTAATTCATTGTTAAGTCTGTAATTATTATTATTTGGTACCTTCCTCTGTAACTTTACCGTATCGCTGTTAGTCTCGATTTAGTCTAGATGGCCTTTATGAGCATCAGCAGACCGTATATCGTCCACTGCTGAACATGGGTCTCCTCCCGAGGAAGAGTTTTGCCATACTTGGCAGGTGGATTGGTGACCGCAGCTTTATGTTATTTGAAGAACAGAAGTTGTTAAGGAGTATACCTAAACTGACAATGTATTTTTTAACTCAAAACGGGCTATAGACATATTTATAAGTAACAGTTAGCTTATACAACGAATTTCTGTAAAAACTTAAATTATTCCTCCCCATTTCTTATTTGTCTTTGGAAGCTTATAATTATGTACCTGGATTTCATTTTCATCAAATACATATAATAACATTATTTTTATTACAATCAATATGTTTGTTTTTTAACGTAGGTACCTATATCCAAATAAAATTTCTCATGGTACCGGAAAATGGGACTATTTTGCGTCCTGAAGCTTTGGTTGTAGAGAAACGGACTGATGACTGCGAAAACGGACCGTTCCTTTCAAAACGGGACGTATGCTCAGTTTAACCTGCCTCCAAGTGATCCAAGTTGGTAGTAATATTTTTATTTTCACTGAAACAAAAATGAAATTAAAATACATGTTTATTTTATCCTCCTGCGCTAGGGAAATAAATCCCTGTGTTATTACAGACAAAGCACACCCAGACTCAGAACAACTGTCCTCGGCTCTTACTAATTATTGTCATGGGTGGGAATCGAACTCAGAACACCAGATCTTAGAAGCAACTACTGAACCAAGTGCTGTCAAATATTTGTAATAATTTTCAATTATTTCTTTACTATGTGTGACACTATCATCTCTGAAATTGATGGCTTATTTTACATGTGTTTTTACCTATTTTACTTTGGAAGCACCTGATATCTTAAGGCAGTTTTTTTTTGATAACCCGTAAACTTCCACTGCTAAACATGATCCTTCTCTTTATATGCGTTGGAGTGCCAAGGTTATTGAGGGCTTTGGCTATAATCACCACGCTTGGCATGCGACGTGGTATATCTGTATCCATCAGCTAACCGTCTTACTGCGATCACAAATCCGGCAACCGTGGCGATTATGACAATATGTCTCAAAGATCCTGACTTGTTCTGATCTGAAAAGGAGGCCCATGTTCAGCAGTGGACGGGCTGATACAGAGCTGACTTTGCCAAACCTATCTATTTTGTCGACTGTACATTTGTCAACGATTTTATATTTATTTTAAAATGCGAATGTTACCTATTCTTTGATAGGAATATGGATGTAATATCGTGCTGTTATTTTGTAATTATTATCTTTTTTATGTAGTTAAATAAATAATATTAAATAAAAAGCTTTATTGACACAAAAATAGTTTACAAGTTGATTTTGGTAAACAGTAGGTACAATTCTGCAATTGAACACAATTCGAATGACCACTAACACCTAAACTAGGCCGAGCCTGTACCTAAGGCGTTAGATACTTCCCAGGTAACTATCTACAGACGTGTACATTACGATCTAAAAGTATATTTTAAACCAATACAATAAAATAATACCTCCTAACTAATATAATAAAGTACTGGTTAACTGCGGGTACTCTTACTGTGGGTAGAATGTAATAGAAATATTATAGCTAATTTGTTGACATATATTGTACAATTTTTCCAAATACCGTCATCTCAAGAAAAAAACAAATAGTTTGACCACTAAATGCGACTTTTTACATTTTTATGTAGCCACGAGGCTTTTGCTACTTCACCGCATATAACGGCCGAACAGAGCTCCAGCCTTAATAAATGGTTTAAAAACTACTCACTAAGCAACTTGAGCATAAGGGCGCCCCCTGTGAAACTTGGACCTCGGCTCAGGGCGGTCGCTGGCGGGGTATTGAGTAATTATAACTTTACATTTTTAGAGGAATTTTTGAGCAACTGTCGATCTACGTTTCAGTTTGCGGGCCTCTCTGACTTCGGGTCTACGAGGGCATCGGAAGGTTCTTTGCAAACTAAGGGGTGTTGGGGCTATAAGATTACCAACGACTTACCAAATCACGGCGTACCTAAATGTAGGCAATTTTTGTCTTTTTTGTCCAGTCGGTTTAAGAAACACGTTTTCTTCTCTGATAAGACGTTTAAGATAAAAATATTACTTATTTAAGTTAACATCACCAAGATAAAGAGTGTCTACAAAATGATTTTGTTATTGATAAGATAAAGAAATACAATTATAAACTTAATAAATTATTAGTAGTTGAACGTAATTATGCATTGAGAAGGCAGTCGTGATGAAAGTGGTTACTGCAAGATGATTTTACAAATTATTGTGTTGTTGCAAGCTATTTTTGTACAGGTAATAATTTTCAGAATATTTATCATTTATACTTATTAGTTAAGACTAACTAACTAACTACTTAACTTTGCCGTGTGGTCTCCGGCTTAGAATAGACCACCCCATGTCTTCCCATGGGTGTCGTAAAAACATCTATTAGCTCAAGGTTTACATCTTACAGTGATCACCAATCCGTCTGCCAAGCGTGGTAATTATGGCAATATCCCTCTACAATCCAGACTTGCCAAGGTCTGTTAAGAGGAGGCCCATGTTCAGCAGTGGACGTAAACGGGCTGTGTATGTGATACTTATTGGTTAAGAACACTTTTGATGTTGAACGTTTTATTTTCTTTTCATTATAAATGAACGGACTCAAGTGTTATTCGCCTATATAATTTTTCCTTAGTATATATGATAGTGTTGGATTATAAATTTTAGCAAAAATACCAAGTGCTATGTTCGCGTAAAATCGAAAAAGTCTTTAATATTAAATAAGCCAAAATTAACAAATATTTTTCAACTCCATTGATTTCTTTTCAATTTTGTCTCATATGGATAATGTTTAACCTTTTAATTTACAGGACATTCTTGCAAAAATACAGCAGCCAAGCCGCAGCATCCAAAATGTACCAAATAACATAGCCATTGGACCTCACGATATTGTATCTGAAGGAGCCAATAAAATAGTAATGAAAAGAAATATCCCATTTGATTTTGGTGGTATCACCAATAACGGTATAGTTGGTAACCAAGGAATTTATAATAACTTGGCATTGAAGAATGGATTTCCAAATGGCTATCCAGGAAATGGGGTACATTTAAATGGAATAAACAATGGGATTAGATACAACATTAACAATAATATGGCAGTTGGAAGAGTTCATCCAATACCTATTGGTAGTAGACTAAATAATGTTAATAGTAACAACGGGGTATCATCAAATTTCAATAATATCCCTTTTGATAGTAGAGGGACGGGGTTCAGCAATAATCCTTTTGGTGCCATCAATAATAATGTACCAAATGGATTGAATGGTAACAATTTTGCTTTCGGCAACTTAAATTCTTCGCCAAACTTTAATCCTATTCCAGTTAATAATTCGCCATTTGTGAATGGCATTCCGAATGTTAATAATTTTCCTACTTCAAGTAATTTTCCTATAAGCAGACCTGACTTCAATAATCTTCCAGCAGTTAATCGAAATTTTAATAATTTTCCAGGCATAAATACTTTACCTAATTTTAATAATGTGCCGTTTCCTGCCGCCCCTAATAGTTTTCCTAGTATAAATAACAATGTACCTATGGCATCCATTAGTAACAATTTTGCCAATGCTGGACACAATTTAAATAATTTTGCTGCTGATAGAATCTCTAACTTCAATAGCCTAGTTGGTGGTAACACTAACACCATACCTTTTTATAATCGTATGGGGCTTGGCAATAATCAGCCAGGAAATAATTTAATGGCTCCAGGATTCCAAGGTTTTAATAATAGATGCAATATTCAGAATGAAAATAGCAATTTTAGACAAAATGCCATGAACGAAGGCTTTCTACAGTTACGCCAAAATAAAGAAATACAATATGGCATTAATTCTATGCAAAACAATGAAATGAGTGCTACATTACAATCAAATATACCAAATCAATGTCAAAGTGGATTGACCGCTAATCAACTAAATTTAATGAATAATATAGGTAATAATGAGTCCATAGATGGGTATGGCAATTTCCCTATATTAAACGGCTCACCAATGGTGGAAACAGTGTCTGTAATTAATAATGCGTGCGCTTAATTTAATTTACTTTAGTTTTAATTGAAAATATTTCGTTGTAAGTAATTTATTTGTTAAAATAAAGTGACGGCGGAGCTCGGTGCGATATCAAAGGCTCTTACATACTTGCAAAATGCGGAGATTGATAATAATAGGATTGTCATTTTTATGGACAGCAGAAGTGCTCTGCAGCATATAGTTCGATGCGCCTCTGGCCACAGAGGTGTCTCGATAACTAATTATGCTATATTAAGCCAAATATGGTATTTCACGTCCAATAATGTTAATGATAATGATATTGCAATGGGTTCTGTCGCATGTTGATTTACGGGGGAACGAGGAGGTCGACCAATTAGCAAAGATTTCTGTGCTGGACGGTATTGAGGTGAACATTACTCCGAGCTACTTTGAACTTCTGTCAAAATACAAAATTGAATGTTCTAAAAATTGGAAAGAATATTTCAATAAAATATCTTTTGAAGAGGGAATTTGGTACAAGACATTGCAATGTGAACCTCCTCGTATCCCTTGGTTTGTCGATACTAAGCTTAATAGATTCGGTCTGGACACGTTACCCTCAACAAGTTTCGACACTTAGTGGAGAGAAGTGACAGTCCACATTGTACGAAATGTCATACGATGGAGGATGTCCATCACTTGTTCGTGGAGTGCGTCAGGACCCGAGCTGCTAGAGAGGCGCTGATAAATACAAGCAAAATTAATTTGATAGATGTTGGCTTTATTCAGAGTATATTATCGGAGCGTCTCTCTAATGCAGCCATCTTACTTTATAAAATAGTACATAAGGTTTTAAAGTCTGAATAGAGTAAAGCTTTTATTGTATAAGGTAATGATGGGGCTGGCATGGTCTTTTTGTGACCAAAAAGCCTTTAAATTTGTAAAATATAATAAAAAAAGTGATTATTTTGCCAGTGTTTCTTTTCCTATTTTAAAGAGTAAACACTTTATATCGTTATATTATATTATATATCGTCAAAAACTTAGTAACGGATTAATGCCGTTTGACAGTATACGTGAGTGATGAGTGCCCAGGTAGCAACAACACCTTTGCGAGCGGGGACTTCCTAAGGTGGCGATGACGGTGGGTCGGATTGCTTATGCGTACCCAGCCCTCACCAACGGCGGATCGAAGAGTATCCGGGGGGTTTTAGCGGTGTAGGGTCCTCTCTTCATGGTATGAGTTAGTATACCACGCTATGGAGAGGGCGAGTACCACATATCCCACCGCCAGCCCGTGAATACGCTGCAGCGGCGGTGGGAATGAGTAAATGAATTTCAAAAAAAAAAAAAAAAGTTACGTCGTTTTTTGTTGTCTGGCGGTGTATGAACGCGGGATGAGTTCGTGTTTAAGTATAGTCATTACTTAACTTACTAGCTTTTTGTAATAAGCTTTGAAACTCCGCCACATTTCAAAAGAACTGAACTGAACTGAGTGTTAGGTACATTCATGGGTAAAAATTTCAATTGTTACTACTGGATCGCTTGGGAGTTCTAACTTCTACAGGATGTTTTTTACCCATGCTGCCGTGATATATCTATAATGCCGTTATCCACCAAGCCCGTAGTGGTAGATAACGGCATTATAGATATATCACGGCAGCATGGTACTACTGGTAGAACCTAGCACGGGAAACAAACGGAAATATCTACAATTACAAGTAACTAATACAGAAAGTACTTTATGTTTATTTCTGATGCTAAAACCTGCATGAAAATATAAAAAAAAGCATTAAGCAGGTAAAAATGCACAGGTAAGATGGAGGAGTATATAATAAGAACTATACCTAATAATCCTACTAATGTTAGGTTTAAACGCGAAAGTTTGTAAGTATGGATGGATGGATGTTTGTTACTCTTTCACGTAAAAACTACTGAATGGATTTAGCTGAAAGTTGGCACGCCGTTAGTTTATAAGCTGGATTAACATATGGGCTATAAAATATCACGCTCCGACCCACTGGCGCAAAGTGACGCGGGTAAAACCACGGGGTGCAGCTAGTTAGTAGTAATAACATGGTTATTATTTAACACCTAGCCGCCGGTTCGATCCCCACCTATTGCACTACCGACGTGAACCCACTCGGAACACAAGTATTTAAGCTAAAAAGAAGAGGTTAACAAGAATACTAGAAGAAAGCAAAACTCTGCTAGTAACCATTAAAAAAAACTACAAATAGGTATCATAACAAAGAAAAATTATTATACATATATGAAGTCAATTATCTAATGTAATATTTCGACACAAACGTGATACAGGATTCAGTTCCGAATCACGTACGGAGTTTAACAAGCTAATTTATATGGATTTGTTCATAATGAATATATTTTTAAAGATGAAAAATGAAAAAAAAACTTATAATTATTAATGTCATTACATGCTGTGTAATTTCCGACTTTGAATAGACCCCCTCATGTCTTGCCATTGGTAAGAGGCGACTGAAGGACATACAACTGGATGGATGGGCAGCAGCATCTACCAGCTCAAGGTTGCGTAGTATATTCCTGCAATCACCAATTTCTCTGGTGGGGATTAAGGCAATACCCCTCAACGTTCCTGGCTTTCCAAGGTTTGTTAAGAGGAGGCCCATGTTTAGCAGTAGACGTAAACGGCCTGTGGTAGTGAAATCGTTGCATTAGTCGTTTTTGGCGGTTATTACATTTTCATACTGTAAGTTAGATAGGAAGAGAAGGAACCAACGACTTAACGTACTGTTCGAGGCTCGGAAAGTAGTATCTCAACCAACCAGAAAGAAGTCTCAGCTTTTACACAAAAGAAAATATTTAAATTTACAAAAGAAATCTTCTTTGCTGGCGTAGAGATCTAGTATTTAACTATACTAATAGACATACTTTTCATTTTAAATATTTTTGTCTTCATCGAAAACCACGTCACCTGAAACCTAAATATGAGCGGTGAAGACGAAATGTTTTTAAATCAACGTATAGGGAAAATCAATATGTTAAAAATATGTCCAGTTCATCAACAATTTCATTTGTTGCGGCTTTTCTAATAATATAACGGTCGACAAGCTATGTGTCTTTTAGTGACAACAAGACAAAGGCAAAAGCCACAAAGCTTTTACTTCATTAGGCAAGAAAGCTAGAACTACACTCTTCTAAAAAAAGCGTTTAATCATGATAGTTATTTTTAACATTTTGAACATACATAATGGAAGTTCATTGATAATATAAATACACCTTTCTTTCTTTCAAATCTTCAAGAAAAGTAGGTATAGTATGTTACCGGAGAAAAATCTACACTAATATATTAGCATATAAGCTGCAGAGTTCATTTGTATTCTCGAACGCGCTTGAAATTCTTTCTGGGTCAGATAGCCCATTTATCGAGGAACGATATAGGCTTTCATCATCATCATCATCAGCCTGTACAATGTCCACTGCTGAACATGAGCCTCCTCCCAAGGGAGGGTTTTGCCATCGTCACCATGCTTAGCAAGCGGATTGGTGACCGCAGAATAATGTTACAATACACAGGGAAACGCTGCTACCCGTTTCCTGATATACGCTTGTTATAACAATCGGCTACGGCCAACGCGGCTTAACGTGCTTTCCGAGGCACGTTAAGCCGTTGGCCGGTAGTCCCTCAACCAACCAGACCCGGAAATAAATCTTAGAATTTACACAATGATTTCTTGCCAAATACCGCTACGCTACGGAGGTTGTCCGTTGTGCGGAGTTGTATATAGGCTTTAGTATAAGTTTCTACGGGGATTCAAGTTACGCGGGTGGAGCCTAGAGTTTGATATTACATAGAATTTAGACCATGACCTCCGAGACTCAAGGCAAGGCTTAAGGCGGAAACATATTGTTAAAACGCGACGCGACCTGATGAAACGCGACGCGTGTTATATACCAGACAGATATAGACCAGAATCACACCATGAACACGTCGCGTCGGGTGTTCATAGTGTGATTCTGGTCTATAGAAAACAAAACATTGATTCGACTCAACACGCATCGCGTTTCAGCGGGTCGCGTCGCGTTTTAACAATAGGTTTCCGCGTTTATACTGTTACGCCAGTTAGTAGCCAATCTTGACTAAAACTAACTTATAAAATACCAAATTTTATTAATCTATGTTACATGGCGACGTTTCCAGAATGCTGAAAAAATATAAGTACTGAAATGAAAATCAAAATGTCTTTACTAGTTTATTAAATTATTTTCTACAGACAAACAGACGCGGTAAAAGAGTTTTTTTTATAATATACTAGCTTTTACTCGTGGCGTCACTCGCTTATTCCTATGTTACTACTACCTCCAAGATTATGCGTTCACAGTTTTATGATCAAAGTCAAAGTCATCGGTTAAGTAGTTTTGGCGTTAACGTAACAAACAAACTTACATTCGCATTAATAATATTAGTAGGGATTTGTATAGGTACTGATACTGGGTACATATCATGCACACAAACACCTGCATTCATTGATGATAGAATGAGGTCGTAACTACTTATATAAATGGGTCAATTGTTATCATCTAAGTATTCAGTTCATGTTAAACAGGAAACGGAAATGACGTGTCTTGCTTTGACTTTAATAGTTTCTACGTTGTTTATTATACAGGTAAGTTATTATTTTAATTTTACAAATTAATTAAACATATAAACGCAGCGTTTTAATAAAATATAGGTGGGCGACGAGTCGCAAAGTACCTACCACCACACAAGGGGTGGCTTGCCGCAAGCGTGGTTCAGGCATCCGTGGCTTATCCATCTCGCGTCTGGGCCACGTCTTTGCCTTACTTTACCTCTGTATAAGTCATTCCGTAGTAAGTTTATAGTGTATAGTGTAATTACTAGTTTTTGATATTAATTGTGTCATCTATTCATCATCATTATCAAGCCATACCCTCGCTACTGAATTCAACAGCCCGTTTACGTCAACTGCGGAACAAGTGCCTCCTCTTAACAGACCCACCACGCTTGACTTGTGGTTTCGTGATCGCAGTAAGATGGTAACTAACCTTGAGCTGATAGATGCTACTGTCCATCCATAGCTGTATATCCCTTAGTGGCCTATTACGACACCCATAGGAATACATGGGGTGGTCTATTCTAAGCCGAAAGCCACACGGCGAGTAATAACTGCTCGGTAACCTTGCCTAATATAACCATAAGTGACGTTATGTCAAACGGGATTAACGGCTTTTACCTAACAACATTGTAAAGATGGATAACGCTGCTTTCTAATGATGAAAGATTTTTTGAAATTGGTTAACAGGTTCCGGAGATTATTCAATGCAAACAAACAATTAAATCTCTTTATAATATCATAATTTTGTTTTCTTAGCCGTATATGTCCCACTGCTGGGAAAAGGCCTCCCTTATATCTTTCCAAGTGCTCTTTTCAAGTACCACTTCGGACCAGCCATCAAAGTACGCGTCTAGATCGTCCTGCCACCTCTTTTTGGGCCGGCCTCGGTGGCGTAGTCCATTCTCAGGCATCCATTGAGTGCATTGAGCTCAACGACTATTGTGCATGCGAATAACGTAATATGATAAAATATAAAAATATATTCCCCCGGCGCCCCTTCAACTTGTCATTCGGCTAAACATTACACCCTAGTACGAAAATATGCATTTTTTATTGCAGGATGCTTCGAGCTATCCACAGGGAGACTATATGCTGGCCTTCATACCAGTTGAAGACTATAACTACATCGCTTCTATGGTGAGATCTTCTGTCTTCTAGCTGTTTTAGTGATAGAGTAATGCTACTAATATGGTCAAATATACACCGTAGTAGCAAATATATTTTTATAAAGTTGTTACGTGATTAGCAGCCTCCAGGGTAGGAATCGCACCTTGACCATGTCTCAAAAGAAATTACTGTATCCAATGAGCCACCGGTGCAGTCTTACAAAACATATTATTCTTTTCTTTTCATCGTCATAATTTCAGCTTTAGAACATCCACTGTTGGGCATAAGCCTCCCTCATTGATCTCCATTTATTGCAGTTGGAAGCGGCCTGTATCTACCGTGATCCCGCGGCCTTAACCAGTTTAATATAAATTATTTTTTATGCCTTACAGAATGCCCCTCAATCCCCAGTCACATATGCTCTAGAGATAGAAGGAGTGTATATGGAACCTTTGTCTTACGGAGCTGCGACTTCTACAGGATCTTTGTCAGTAGTCACTGCCTCTTCGACTCGTAAGTATTATTCATTATGCTTTTTATAGCTGTATAATATTGTTTTTTGTTTTGTTTGGGAATACCAGTTTAGTGGCTTTTGGTACTTGAAAAAGGCTTCTGCCTTATTAAATTTATACTTCTGTACTACTATTGTAAAGAAGAAAGATTTGATTGATTGCTTGCATAGAGTTTCGGAACTTAACTAGAGGACCGATAAAAAAAAAATTGAACATTTAGAAAAATAAGTTATCCAGAAGTTGCAAAGGCTATATTTAATTATGAAGTTCGCACTGCAATTTGTTTGGTCGCTGGTTTATATCCGGCTCAAAGGACCAACGCTATGGAGTCAAAGTCACTAAAAGCCAGAGGTGCTAGTGAAATGAAACACGTTTCCTCAGAGTAAGTAGGATTAAATAAAAATGTTACCGCTGACCTATATCATCAGAAAACACCAAACGCTTGCGACTTATAACTCGACTATAGCTCAATCTATTGACGGCCACCGTAAACATTACATTTGAAATTTGAATGTATTCGAAACATTTATAAACTACAAACTCAGTAACCTGCGCAGTCGCAGGCAGTCAGCTGGATTGCGGAATGATAACTATTTTTATGCCTTATTTTTTCCAGCTTACACATATGGCCAGCCAACCGTCACTATTCTTCCTTACGATTCAGTTCCCGCACCACCAGTGACACCCATCGTTGCAGGATATATAACACCAGAGTATGCTACTCCTATTACTGCACCAGCCGCAGAATATATAACTCCTCAACCAGCAGTACTGCCAGAAATAGCAGAACCAGAAGCCCCAGAGATTGAAATCGAAATCGAAGAAGTAGTTAATGCAGCTATTACTCAAAACATTGATGTCACAGCTATAAACTCAAATCCTGTTATTTCGGAATCTATATCTAATTCTGCACTGGAATTTGCTTCCAGTCCTGTAATAACATCAAATGTGGTTAATACTGGACCAGTTGGTATTTCGCCTGGTCCGGAATCAAGTTCGCTGGCTTTTGGTGGTACGGTCCCAGCTTCTGGTTGTGTCAGGATTTTTGCTTCATATTGTTAGCCACTTAACTTAAAAATGTATGTTATTGATGGTATAAATGCAACAATTGATCAGAATGAATGTATGGATAAACACGCAAAAACGGATTCAACTAAAATGTATTATGTTGTGCATAATCTACTGGAAACAAATATGGAAATCATTAAAATATATTTAAATTGAGTGTTTTGTTTCAATTAAATAACATAATTATTATGTCTACTTATTATCTTACTTCTCTTAACTTTTGATAAAATATGACCATCTCACTTTTCAACAACGATAGCCTGTGCCAACACTGCTGCTTCATCAGCTGACGCCGCTCAAGTATACAAATATCGAAAGATATTAAGTATTTCCGTTTTTAGACGGGACGCTAGGCCATGGGTTTCAAGAGCACGTGCTTTATGCCCCCAAATTTATCAAGCTTGACTATGCCAAAGCCCTTCCACGGGAGGGTTCTCCCATGTTGCAATGGACGTTATTTGGGCTGATTATGATGGTAAAGAGTATGATAATCACGAATGGTCAGACAAGTGGCTTCTAAAACAAAAGTAATAATTCCTGAATCCCTCCACCAACGACCGCCCTGGTCTGAGCTCCAAGGTCCGCATTGGGTGCTTTCTTGCGCAGGTTGCTTAGATTGCAGTTTTCAAACTACTAGATTCCCGCGCGCGGTTTCACCCGCGTAACTCTCGTTCCCGTGGGAACTTCATAAATAAATAGCATATGTCATCCGGGGATAGTGTAGCTTTCCAACGGTGAAAGATTTTTTCAAATCGGTCCAGTAGTTTCGGAGCCTATTCAATACAAACAAACTATCAAATATTTCCTCTTTCTAATATTAGTATACATTTAATTAGGCTGGAGCTTTTCTTGCTACTCTGCCCGGTGAAGTAGCAAAAGCTAGTAGCTTACTACGTAAAGATCCGTAAAAAAACAGTACTGTTTTGTCAGGCCCTTAGAACTAACAATCGATACATTTTATGAAGAGATTGCCACGGGAATGTTAGTAACGTTACGTCACGAATAAAGCGGTTGAAAGGTTAGTTAACAAAGTGCGTGTGATATCACATTATGTTTTAACTTACAAAATTATCATACATGCTCTATCTACTAAAGCTAACATACAATAAATACTTTTGTTTGTACATGCACTATTTTTCTTTGAAAAGCTGATTACAATTTCTATGTGCGATAATATTAAAAAACAATATATTAGGGTATTACGAAATGAATTTTCTTAGAATACGTTTGTTTGAAATAAAAGATAGTTGAGTATAAAATGATATGATAACGTTTTAAGTTATTAGATTATTTTTTGTGGGGACCATGGGTGCTTGTGTCGTTTTGGTTGTGATAGCAGGACTATTACAGGTAAATACTTCTAGGCCTCCTTCCCAGGTTTTTGCCATAGCCACCACGATTGGCAGGGTGGTGATTGCAGCACGCACATAGAGGAAACGCTGCTGCCAATTCCCTGGTATATGGATACAACGGCTTAGTGTGCTTTCTGAGACACGAAGGGTAGTCTCTCAATCGAACAGAGCCGAAATAAATCTTAGAATTTGAACTAAGATTTATTGTCCGTATACAAGAGTCCACGATTCATAGTGAGACCCCTATCGGTACACCACGAAGGTTACCTAATACTTGAAATTTATGGTGACTTTATGGAACATACCTGTTATTTCCCATTTAATTTTTCTTATTTTTTAAAGAAAATGAAGCATGCTAGAATGTTTTTAGGCTGTTAAGTTTAATAACAATATTTTAAATGATTTCAGATCACAACAGGAGAACCAATGTTAGGAATCAACAGAGGAACTATCAACAACCTACCAATTGGCAATTTAAGAAAGACACCTTACAGTAATAATTACGGAAACCCAAATCTGGCTCGTCCCATAAGACCTAATATTAACTACAAGTTACCCAGTGCTAACAATGCTGGTAACAATTTGATAAATAATTTAGCGTACGCCAAAATGCTGAACCCTAATATAGATATTAGTACTGTAGCGAGCCTAAATAGAGGCGTTTTGGGCAATAAAGGAATCCGTGATTCAAATGCCAATAAAATATTAAATAATATTCATATACCTGATGCAATGATAGTTAATGAAGTATCGGTGAATAATTTAATTCCGTCAATTGCACAATCAAATCAAGCTATTGTAAGAAATGGTCCACGGAGTCCCTTCTTGGGTACTGGCAATTATGCTAACATAGAATGTTCTAGACTAGAAAATGGGATGAACTCAAATTTGGCCACGTTCTCTTACGCTGATGATCAAAAACGCTTTATAATAAGATCAGGGTCTCCTGGCATTGAAGAATTGGGCATCAACCTTTTGAGTGACAATTTGGAAGTGGGTGGCAATGTTGCAGTTTCTGGCACAATGCCAATTTATGGAGCTGTGACATTGAATGGTAATGTGCCAGTTGATGGCATGGCTGCGGTTAATTACAATTGTGGTTAAACTTAAGTTTATAATTTATTTAATGAGTTATATAAAATGGTTGAAATGGTTAACTAGACAGCATGTTTGGATAGTTGCAAATAATATTAAAATCAACATTTTCTCAATAGTAAAAATACTGACCATATAATATTTGCTATGACTATCTAGGTATGTTCTCTTAATATTTCTACATCAGAGCGTCAGTAAACAATAGAAGAATTAAAAAAAACGAACTTAATTAAAAAATCACATAAAACTCTTATTTACAATAAAATAAAATAAACCATGAATCGATCGTTTCTAAAACAGAGCTTAGATAGGCTTAAATTAAATTACATTTCAACTGAAGATATTATCTGCAATACATTTTAATTGTTTGTAATTTATAATAAATAATTTATTGATTAAAATTAAGTATTATTAATAATAATGTATTTTTAACCGTTTGAAATTAAATAAAACCTTACTTTAATGAACCTGTTATTTTTTATGCTCTTCTGTTCTTTCTATATCAATTTATTTTAAAATGTATAGTATAAAGGAAGGACTTATGATAAATAACACAAAAAATGTGAAAATTAAGCTATTCGCAAAAATATGTATGTACTATACTTGGGTCTATACACATTTATTTTATAAAGAGAATGTGGCAAATAATAATTGATTTTATGAAGCAATATCTTAAAGAAAAACCTCTGAAAAATACATAAACTGAACATGGAAAAAAAATGTATTTTTAGTAAATTCCTCTAAATTCATAATTTTAGATTTTGATTAAAATAAACATAATATTAGAATATAATAGAATAGATCATTTATTTGCAATCAATGTAGGTACTTAAAAATGAAAATCGAAGTAACATTACGGACTCCAAGATATTAGGTGTTAAATATTGAATAGGTTCCAGGATAGTCTACCTTAACATGGCATGCAAATATTTACAATTATTAAAACTAGGTAAGTATTATAACTAAGAGCTAAAAACTCCTACACAGAGTAGCATTTATTTAACAATAGTTCTGTAACATATTTTTTAAACATTGGTAATGGCTTTTCTTTAATGGTGTCAGGCAGTTTTTAATCACATACATAAAGAATTCTGATTCTATTTATACTATTGTATTATAAAACTGAAGAGTTTATTTGTCTTTTTGCTTAAACGCGCTAATCTCAGAAACTACTGGTCTAATCTGAAAAAATATTTTATCATCAGAAAGCTATCCAACATAGGCCATATATAATTATGAAATTCCGAACGCGATTTGAGCGGGTGATACACGTAGTGGCTGTGCCTGAAGGGTGAAACGCAGAAGAATCTATCGCCTATTGAAATGGACAAGCTGGCAAATTTTCTCTCGGCATATTAGTAGCAGATGCTGTTTAGAGCTTATCCAGAAGAGACAAATTCCCCACGATTCTCTCGGGCGTGTTACACGCAACCGTTTCGTTTTGAACCGTGATTCCTAAAGTGGTCCAGGGGGTGGCCCTCGAGTTCCACGGGAGACTTGATAGGGGTCAGCGGAATTTGGCGAAAAAGTCGGGGTCACAAGTTGTATGTGTGTGATATGATAAAAATGGAGCAACATGTCCCGCGAGAAAAAAATTTTGGGAGTTTCTGGACCAGAGGGAGATCACGTCTATTTGGAATTCGCGCAATGCTTGTGGACATGATGTATTGGCGTGTAGTATCTCACTAGCACAACCTAAGGCCTAAGGCTTTAAGCCTCGAAGATCGTGGGTTCGATCCCCACACCGGTCAAGAAATCAAGAAATCGTGAGTTAACCCTCACCTCGTTGTATGAATAGTATACCACTACGATGGAGAGAAGGAAAATTCCACGTTCCATACCACTGCGGCTTACTTCCAGAAGGAAAATAAAAAGGCGTAGGTTTTAATAAAATATATTTTTTTGTAGGCATTAACTGTGTCGGTTGTTCGGCTGGTGATAGTATTTTTGCATGTTTTATTGTCCTCCATGCCACTTGTGGGCAAAAAGTGCATTAAGATAAATTTTTGAACGGAATTCACACTAGACATTTTATTTTTAATCTAGATTAATATGAATTTCCGCAAAGTAATGCCTGATTCTATTAATTAAATGTGTATTTATAATTTGATCTATATTTGTTCTATCTAAATATGCATAATACGAAATTTGTTCCGTTTTAGTGTTTTATAAAAAATGAGTTCTTCTATAACAGTTAGCTAGCGTTGTACTTTTAAATTACGCACTTTAAAAAAACAAAATCTAGATAGGCGATTAGTTCTATATTAACTCTAATTACTTATCTACTTTTTCATTATAAAATTCATTACTTTAAGTTAAAAAAGACAATACAAAGAAGTAAACCTAGCGATGTATTTCTAAGTAAATGAATTTATTTTGCTTATAATGTGACAGTTTTGTCGCCATTACAATTTAAATTAGATTTTATTATAAAATTTCTCAAAACAAAATCTTCTTTCTTTGCGTAGGTAGTTTCTACGGTCAGGTGAGGTTCTTTTAAAAATGTGTGCTTATAAATAAAATAAGGGCGTACGTAATAATTTGAGGGCAGTACTGAATATTTTTATTTTAACTATATGTATATTATAATTATATAGTCACATTATAAGCGAAAGAAATTCAAATACCTAGTCAGGTCATAAGTATTGTCACACAGTAATAACTTTTCTTTTAGAATGCTGGCCACAAAAAAGTTTATAGAATTCGAATTTCGAATTGTTCATGAAAATAAAAATGTATACTTTTTAGAATTTACTCATTTTTAAATATGGAGTGGACGCTTAAAGAAGACCGTGTTGCAGTTATTGCGTTGCATCGTTGCGGTTACGCGCCAATTAAAATTTTTGACATACTGAAAAATTTGAATATAACCAAAAGATTCGTTTATCGCACCATCAAACGATACAATGAAGACTCTTGTGTAGATGACAGGTCAAGAAGTGGTCGCCCTCGGTCTGTTAGGACTCCAGCAGTGATAAAAGCTGTGAAGGCGCGAATTCAAAGAAATCCCAAACGTAGACAGAAACTGTTGGCCCTTCAGATGGGGTTAAGCAGAACCACGGTGAAAAGGGTGTTAAATGAAGACTTAGGGCTTCGGGCATATCGAAGAAAAACAGAACATCGTTTGAATGCTCGTCTAATGGACCTGAGACTGAAGAGATGCTGCGCTTTGTTGAAGCGGTACGCGAGAAAAAAATATCGGGAAATTCTTTTTTCGGATGAAAACATTTTTACCGTAGATGAGAGCTACAACAAACAAAATGATAAGGTGTACGCACACAGTAGTGAAGAAGCGAGCAACCGTATTCCGCGTGTCCAACGAGGTCATTTTCCATCCTCGCTCATGGTATGGTTGGGAGTTTCTTATTGGGGCTTAACACAGGTATATTTTTGTGAGAAAGTTGTAAAAACGAATGCAATGCAACAATAAAAACGAACCTTGTGGAACCTGTTTCTCATACCATGTTCAATAACAGGAACTGGGTATTCCAACAAGATTCGGCGCCAGCTCATAGAGCGATGAGCACACAAGACTGGCTGGCGGCGCGTGAAATCAACTTCATCCGGCACGAAGACTGGCCCTCCTCCAGTCCAGATTTGAATCCGTTAGATTACAAGATATGGCAACACTTGGAGGAAAAGGCGTGCTCAAAGCCTCATCGCAATTTGGAGTCACTCAAGACATCCTTGATTAAGGCAGCCGCCGATATTGACATGGACCTCGTTCGTGCTGCGATAGACGACTGGCCGCGCAGATTGAAGGCCTGTATTCAAAATCACGGAGGTCATTTTGAATAAACTTTATTGTCATAAGAATCTATGTTTTGTTAAGTTCATTTTGGTATATAAATGGTTACATAATGAATAAACTTGTTTCAATAATTTTATATTAAACATGTGACAGAATTTATGACCTGACTAGGTATATCATAAAACATTGGAATTGTGTCTACTGATCACTAATCCACCTGCCACGCGTGGTGTTTATGGTCATTGAATTTTATATAAATTATCACATCAACCCTATGCTATGCTTTGGTAGAGGTATATTATATGAATAAAAAAAAACACCAATTCATAAATAATACAAGAGTAATTTCTTTATTATATAAAAGTCACGGTTAACGGTAAAACAAAAAAAAAACAAACAGTTCAAATTACTATACAATCAAGTAATATCGTTCACTATGCTACTTGGTTGCACGCACAGTTGTTAGTCACACTTACTAATCCACCAGCTGGCACAATCCCTTCAAAGGTTACATAACCAATAACTGGCACATTGCCAGAAACAGCAGTGTTGCCAGCCACTGGCAACTCACCAACTAATTGAATATCGCCATACGACACTGACGTCATGCCAGCAAGATTGGCAACGTTGGCATTGGCAGCTATATTATTAAGCCCTATATTGGGACTGGCAGCAATATTATTTAGGCCATTAAGTGCCAAATTATTAGCAACATTAGGGATGTTGACTCGGTTTCCACAATTGGCTGCCCGGTTATTTGCTGCCAAGTTATTGGCTGCTAAATTGGACAAGCCGTTACCAATTAAGCCATTAGGTGCCAGGCCGTTGCTAATTAAGCCATTAGGTGCCAGGCCATTGCCAATTAATCCATTTCCTGCCACACCAAGACCAACAGCTTGACTGACTGAATTCTGAAAAAGAGTTACAACGGTTAGATTAATAATTAACTGCGCCCTGCGGTTTTATCCGCGTCACTCGGCTCCAGTGGGTCGGAGCGTGATATTTTGCAGCCTATATGTTAATCAAGCTTATAAACTACCTGCGTACCTGAAAATAATGCAATTCGTAAGTTGATCAACCTTTGTTCCAATCATATTGTTAAATTTAGTTGCTAGTTTCAGTGAAAGCGCATAATTATTATATTATTTACTTAATTATTATGACACTTGACCTAACCTAACTAAACGAGACTAGGATACTGTTGTCACAAAACAAAAAAACTTCAGCTTCAATGAGTCCTGTTGAACTCCATTGGTTTAAGTTTTTTTTCTATCCACCCAAAATCTCGTTATTTTATAAACTAACTAGTAAGTTAAAATAAATAAAAAATAAAATAAAAATCATTTTTATTTACGTAAACCTATTACAGGCACTTGCAAATAGTCAAAACAATAATTTAGTATTAAGTATTATTTAGATAATATCATATTTTATAATATTATTATTATTAATTATCATATTTTATAAATTTTCAAATTAAACAAGTATTTAAGTTATTATTTTAATAATATTTTAGTCTTAACGTCTTAGTTTATTATTTAACTATATTGTGTCAAATAGCTTGTTCTGTCTATAGTAGGTTAGAACAATTGTCATTATTTAGGTGGACCATGAGTATATAACGACGGACGCGCTTTAATGCTACCACCGGATCCAATACGCCGAAACTGAGAAGATCCGGCGAAACAAACTCAGTGGGTTATTCTACTGCCGGTTTTAACACGAGTTGATCAACTTACTATTATTATTATTTACCGGTGACATTATACTTAAACTTAGCTTACATACCTGAACCGAACAACCAATAATTGTTAAAAGCACCAATAACTTATACATTTTGATATGAATGACTGATCAACAATAAATTAAATTAATCAATTCTAATGATTTATACTTAAAACTTACTTCATTTTATTAAGTAATTATGATAATATTTTTGTTTGATAAATTATTGTTGCAATCCTTGTAATTTATTTATATCATTTGACATGTGACACGATAAATGTTAAGTAATAAATCTATATAAACAACCTCCGTAGCTTAGCGGTATTAGGCTCGCTTTACATCTCTAGGTCATGGGTTCGATCCACACATGAAATCTTTGTGTGCCGGACTCTTCAGTAAATGCTAAGATTTCTTTCCGGAATCCTATAACAAGGAACGGGCAGAAGCGTTTCCTTGTGTGGTACAACATAATACTGCGGTCAGCAACCTGCCCGCCAAGCGTGGTGACTATGGCAAAAGCCCTCCCTTGTATGGTGATCCATCATTATCATCATTGTATCCACCTATAGATGTCCACCGCTGAACACTGGCCTCCTTCATATATCCGGGAAAGTTTGCGTCCATTAGTTCCCTGCGACCTTTATCAAACCTTTATTAAACCATTCGACGCCCTGGTAGATCCGAAGTCGGAGAGAAACTGTAAAGTAGAGCGACAGTTGCACAAAGCCCCCTAAAATACTAAAAGTCATAATCCCTCAATCTCATCGCTAGCGACCGTCCTGAACCGAGGTCCAAGCCCCACAGGGGGCGCCCTATTCCGCAGGATGCTTAGTTTATTGTTTTTAAACCATTTATTAAGGCTGGAGCTCTGCTCGCCTTTATGCCCGATGAAGTAGCAAAAGCCTCGAAGCTAACTAAGTAAGTCTTTCCGAAAAAATAAAAAAAAAACTTCTCTGTGGGCTATCCTCCTATTGTCAATCTGTGTAAGGTTTACTTACTCGTTGATATAGGCTTTTGCTAATCAGGTTTCGTTAAGGTCATCACAGCGGGCTTGTGACTGCAGTATCACGTTTTCGTACGCAGTTATATACTGCTGCTAGTTTCCTACTATAAGAACCATAGGGTAATGTGTTTTACAAGGTACTGTTAAACTCATTGGTGGATAAGAAACTCATAAAAATCTCGAAATTATTAGAAAATATACACTGTTGTTATGTTCACTAATATCGTCATGTTATCATAGTACCCTTTCCTTTTTTGATAGCTTTGAAGGTATAATTAATAGAATCAGGCGCTACTTTGCGAAAACCCACATTAATCTAAATTAAAAAGACAAAAGATAATGTTAATTCCAATAAAAAAGCTTTGAAGGCGCACACGTTTTACAGTCTTAATTTCTGTCAAACAAGCTGGTTCCCGACAACGCTTAACTATCATTAGACCAGAAAGAATAGAAAAGACAGAGTAGTATAATCAGTGACTATGCTTGGCGTTAATGAACCATGGTATATCTCCCATTTTTTACTGTTGCTCTTGATGAGTTTGAAGGTGAGATCCTGGAATGGCATCAATGTAAAATGGATACATTGCTGGAGGGGCTGGCTCCATGAAGTTTCTCAACAATTGGGCTTAAAATGAACATGGACGAGACGGAAATGCGAGCAATTTCTATGCATAAGCAAATTAGAAATGAAAAAAAATTCTGAAGATTGTGAATCTGCTAAACGAAGTTCAGCGGATTAACAATCTAAAGCGGGGATGGGTGGGCAGCAAAGCTTAAAGAACTGACGGCCGATGGGGCATGACGGTTCTCGTGTAGAGAATACCGGCTGGCAGATGGAGCGTGGGACAACCGCTTGCGATATTAATAGCACAAGAAACGAATGGACGCAGGATGCTAGCAATCGTTTTTGCTGGTGTGAGAATGCGATAGGTTCCGGTAGTATTTTCAAGATAGATTTCGGATAGTCTACGAGATGTTCAATTTCTTAAAATCTAACAGCAGATATTGAGGAATCAGTCAATGAGTACGCATATATAAATTATAACTTATAAAATTGTAACCTTAATTCTAAATACGCTTTCTATCTAATCCTAAGTCTGCTACATGCTCATTTCTTCAGAAATGTATATCAGATATAGCGTATTTGAGCTAAAGAGATCTCATAGATAAAGACCAAGAAGGATGATAACCACAGCCACAAACCATAATAATTTCGCTGCTATATATTTACCTAATGCAACATTTATCCTTTGTCGTGAGTAATTTGAGGAAGTATCAGTTTTGGAAAAATGAATTTTTCATGTTACAGGGTCAAAAATACCAAAATCAACTTTAGCGCCCTTCCTTGCCGCTAAATAGTGCCAGGTTTGTATTCACCACGTGAATTCTCGATTGCTAATAATTATTTCTTCTCCTTCAGTAATTTTCCCAATGTAAGAGTAATTAAATTGTTAAAATATGAAACCATCTTGAAACACATACTTTTTGTTCTGCGACAACCATAACATAAATGACAAAGTATTATAAAACGATAGTCCAGTTTTTGAGTCTTAGATTGTAATTTTTATTGTTATTTTAGTAATACCTACCTATGAGAATATCTATTAATAAAATGGCGTATAATAATTGTTTATGAGAGGCAAATAAGATACATTTTAAACTTAGTTTGTAATGCTTAAATTAAACGTAAAGCAGGGTTAAAATTCATTAAAAAGAACGTATTCTTTTAAATGAAAACCCTGCTTTGCAATTTAATTCATAGCAAGGTTTAATCGAGAAGCATCTTTTAAAAAATGAAACAGATACATCATCAATAATTTCTTTTAATTACATTTATAAATAAATCACAAATAATATATCAACATGATAACAAAAACATAACTTTTACTTAAAGTGCCGCTCTACACCCCAAACCTGGAGCAGCTGCAATACCTCGTCTACCAGCAGCTAAACCAGCTGGAGCGATTCCATATCCAGAAGCTACTGGAGCAATACCCGCTGGAGCAAATCCATATCCTGGCCCTACAGGGGCAATATTCTCACTAGCAATCCCCACTACTCCGCTTCCACATCCATAGTTAATAGCACCTGCTCCAGCTGAAGGCAAAGCGCTTTCAAAAGCCACAGCACCCAAGAATGGTAAATCACCAATTACATTTATAGGGCCTTCAATAGCGTTCTCAGAAATGATAGATATTCCTATTGGAGAAATTGGCGAGACACTGGTGACAGCAAAACTGGAAGCTCCGCTAGAAGGGACGAAGTTATACGAATTGATGGCAGGTGATGCGTAGTTCACTAATGGAGCGCCAATTACAGGGCCTCCGTAGGCATTACCAATGAAGGCAATTTCTTCTACTGCAGGAGCGATTGAGCCAATGCATTGAGCTTTGATGGTCTGTAAAAGAAGTGGTTAGCATTAGTTGATTGTATGCTTTGAATTCTATGTTTAAGCTTTAAACTCATCTTACTATTAATATCTATACAAAAATAAGACAACATTTCGGGTATTAACGCGATTACCTTAATTATTTCGCCTATGTTTCGATCCATTGATCGTCCTTGATTTTAATGGAAGTGAAGCCACGGGAAATTGTAGTTTTGTGTAGTAATCTGTTTTAATATTATACAAAAAAGAATTTGTTTCTTCAAAAGTTTTATATCTAAATCAGATTTTGAACAATATTTTGGATTTCATAGGCCTTGAGTAAGGCTACCGGTTACAACGCTAAACTTAAACTTTGACCCATACGGTCCGATAAATGCGGGGCCCATCCAGTTATTTATTAATCGGAAGTGTAAATTTGCAGCGTCTATCAGCTCAAAGTTCTACCATCTTACTGGGATCACCAATCCGCCTGCCAGGCGCCGTGATTTAACAATAACCTTCAACGACCCTTACCCGCTAAGGTCTGTTAAAAAGAGGCCCATGTTTGAACGGGCTGTTGAAGAATTACAAGAAGAAATTAAATTAAACTTTACCTGTGCAAAAAGTGCGGTAGCGCAGAATACAACAAAAAGTTTGGCGGCCATTTCGTGCGTTTCTTTGTATCTGGAATAAACGACCAGTGAATGATATTAGTTACAAGGAAACATCAGTTTTTATATACAAATTATTTGTCAATAATGGGCTTGATTTTATAATGACGGCAACGCTGTTGCTGATGCCGTCATTATAGAATCAGGCCCTGGTACTTGGCCATACGTAATTATCTATTATAAATATATTATTACCTTTTATCAAGACATATTGTAATTTTATTACACAAAATTACTATTTCAATTCTTACATATCGTTATAAATATGCCGTAATATTATTTGTCAATAAATGTAATGCCGTACATTTATTGACAAATAATTAATATATAAAAACTGATGTTTCCTTGTCACTAATATCATTCACTGGTCGTTTATTCCAGAAACAAAGAAACGAACAAAATGGCCGCCAAACTTTTTGTTGTATTCTGCGCTACCGCACTTTTTGCACAGGTAAAGTTTAATTTAATTTCTTCTGGTTATTCTTCAACAGCCCGTTAAAACATGGGCCTCTTTTTAACAGGCTTTAGAAGGCTAGGGTCGTTGAAGGTTATTGTTAAATCACGACGCCTGGCAGGTGGATTGGTGATCCTAGATGGTAGAACTTTGAGCTGATAGACTCTGCAAATTTACACGTTCGATTCATAACTGGATGGGCCTCGCATGTACCGGACCGTATGAGTCATAGTTTAAGTTTAGTCTTGCAACCGGTAGCCTTACTTAAAGCCTTTGAAATCCAAACATTTTTTTGAAATATGATTTAATATAGTTCTAGATATAAAATTTTTGAATAGATAAATTCTTCTGGTGTATTATATTAGTACAGATTAACTACACAAAATTAAAATTTCCTGTGGTTTTACTTCCATTTAAAATCAAGGACGATCAATGGATCGTAAGGTAGGCGAAATAATTAAGGTAATCACGTTAATACCCGAGATTTAGTCTTATTTTTGTATAGATATTAATAGTAAGATGAGTTTAAAGCTAAAACATAGAATTCAAAGCATGCAATCAACTAATTCGCGCCGTCTCATCTGTCCAGGACTCAGAGTAGGGTTGGCATGGCGGTTGAATCCGCGGAGAATCTCAAGAGGTGCAAATACCTTGATAGTGGTTTTGTATTTGTACCTTTAGGTGTCGAAACATTTGGGCCGAGGGGACCGGGAGCCAAATTAATTTATAAATACCTCGCAGCGGCCCTCTTTAGTGCGGCACGTTCTCCGAGTGCTGGTTTTTACTTTGCACAGCTGGTAAGCATTGCCATTCAACGGGGTAATGCTGCCAGCATTCTGGGAACCTAGCCAAGTAGAATAGATTTAGAATAGTAGTATTTTATAAGTTATTTTTATTTTAAATTAGCTACTTTTAGTTGTATATTTGTATTTTATTCATGTTATTAAAATAAAAATAACTAATTCTGATCACTTCTTTTACAGACCATCAGAGCCCAATGCATCGGCTCAATCGGTCCTGCAGTAGAAGAAATCGCCATCGTTGGTAATGCCTACGGAGGCCCTGTAATTGGGGCCCCGTTTGTAAACTACGCATCACCTGCCATCAATTCTTACGGCTTCGTCCCCTCTAGCGGAGCTTCCAGTTTTGCTGTCACCAGTGTCTCACCAATTTCTCCAGTAGGAATATCGATCATTTCTGAAAACGCCATTGAAGGCCCCATAAATGTAATTGGTGATTTACCGTTCTTGGGTGCTGTAGCTTTTGAAAGCGCTTTGCCTTCAGCTGGAGCAGGTGCTATTAACTATGGATGTGGAAGCGGAGTAGTGGGGATTGCTAGTGAGAATATTGCATCTGTAGCGCCAGGATATGGAATTGCTCCAGCGGGTATTGCTCCAGTAGCTTCTGGATATGGAATCGCTCCAGCTGGTTTAGCTGCTGGTAGACGTGGTATTGCAGCTGCTCCAGGTTTGGGGTGTAGAGCGGCACTTTAAGTGAAGGTTATTTTATTATTATCATGTTGATATTTTATTTGTGATTTATTTATAAATGTAATTAAAAGAAATTATTGATGATGTATCTGTTTCATTTTTAAACGATGTCTCTATATTAAGCCTTGTTTTGAATTATGGTGAAAAGCAGGATAATAATTTATATTAAAAAAAATACATAATGCATTAAAAACCAAGTCTGAAGAATATCGTATGAACATGCCAGAGAGAGGTAAGACACTAAAATGATATATCTCCCATTTTTTACTGGTGCTCTTGTTGACTTTGAAGGCGAGATGATGGAATAGCATCAATATAAATGGTACATAAGTACATCCCTTTACTTTCATTATTGATTATGGAAAAATTGCTGGAGGGGCTGGCTCAATGAAGTTTCTCAACAATTGGGTTTAGAATGAACATGGCCGAGACGAAAATGCGAGCAATTTCTATGCATAAGCAAATTAGAAATGAAAAGACTCTCTGAAGATCGAAGATCGGTGACTGAATGGGCAGCAAACCTCAAAGAACTGACAGCCGATGGGCATGACAGTTCTCGTGAAGAGAATACGGGCTGACAGATGGAGCGTGGCAACCATTCGCACAATAGACAATTTTTTTTTTTTTTTTTTTTTTTGTCCGGGTGGAAATGCATTGACGCATTCCCACCATCGTTGCAGCGTATTTGCGCGCTGGCGGTGGGATATGTGGGACTCGCCCTCTCCATAGCGTGGTATGCTAAAGTCATACCACGAGGAGAGGACCCTACACCACTAAAACCTCCCGGACACTCCTTCGATCCGCCGTTGGCGGGGGTCGGGTACGCATGAGCAATCCGGCCCCCCGACGGCACCCGCGGCCAATATGGTACCGCGGGATCTCCAGGGCCACACTTACAGTGGCCCATTTGCCCAATTATAGGGACGCCCGGAGTGTAGAGGCGTCCCTACTCCTCATGGGTCAGCCTCGAAGGGAGCGGGGCCCATGTTCCCCACTCCCCAAGGCCGAGCCTAGGGCGGTAGGCGGCGGGTCGCACAATAGACCTACGAACTTATAAATACCACAAGGAACGAGTGGACGCAGGCTGCAATCAACTTACTTACCATTAGGTGAGATTCTGGAATAAACGACCATTGATATTAGTGACAAGGAAACATCAATTTTATACATAAATAACTAGCGGCCCGCCCCGGCTTCGCACGGGTGGACTTTTATACCCTACCCCTGCCCTATATATAGATTTGTCAATAAATGTAACTTTACGGCATGTTTATAATTATTTGTAAGAATTGAAATAGTAATTGTGTGAAATAAAATTACTATGTGTCTTGATAAAAGGTAATAAAATAAGGTATTTAAAATAGATAATTACGTATGGCCAAGTCCCAGGCCTGATTTTATAATGACGGCATCAGCAACAGCTTTGCCCGATGTACAAAGAGAAAATATATATGATTTCGAAAAAAGTTTACGGCGGATACTGCCCTGTAAATGCCTTTGTATGAGTTCGTCGGTCCATCGTGCAGTCGTCGTCCTACTCTTGCCATCGCCATGCCATATTGTGGTCTCCATATAGGGTTACCAAGTTTTTTTACAAGAAAAAAGTATATTTAGGTCTGAGAAGAACAGTATTAAAAAAAAATTAAGAGTAGGTACAAGTCACACTTGATGTCTTGAATCATCATCATCAGCCCGCTATAGTCCAGTAATGAACATAGGCCTCCCCCATCGATTTCCAGCGGGAACGATCGCTAGCGGCCTGCATCCACTGACACACTGCAACCTTTATAAGGTCGTCGGTCCATCGTGCAGGCGGTCGTCCTACGCTGCGATTGCCAGTTCGTTGTCTCCACTCGAGAACCTTTCTGCTCCATCGGCCGTCAGTTCTTCGAGTATCTGTCCTGCCCATTGCTATTCAGCTTGCTAATCCGTTGAGCTATGACAGCGACCTTCGACCTGCCACACGCGGCTTCACCCGCGTGCGGAAGCTAGTTACTAATATATAAAGTTGAAGAGTTTGTTTGTTTGTTTCAACGCACTAATCGAAGGAGCTACAGATCTGATTTGGAAACTTCTTTCAGTGTTAGATAGCCCATATTATATCGAGGAAGGCTATAGGCTATACAATGTCGCCCATGGGCATGTGACCGCCCGTATATTTCTGAATAATTATTAAAAATTATGGAATATTGTCTTATTGACTCTATCTATAATATTTTTCATGTTATTAAATTTTTTATTTTTTGAGTAGAGCTTGTGACCTCCCTATACGTTTTTTGCCATATCTCCTATGATATTGGCTCGATTTGGATTCTGTTTATTATTTCTAAAAGCTTATAAGTTATTATATCGGATTAACTAACATTTTTTAATTAAAATTAGTCGGAGATAAAAAAAAGGAAGAAAAGAAATTTTTTTCAAAAAAAAATCTGTATTTATTTAAAAAAATCAAGTGTAAGTCCATAAAATCCCCCCATAGGGGCACTTTTTTATCATTATTAATAATTTACTACATAACTGACTCATTTTAATAAAAATGTGAATTAATCTAATACAATTACTCAGCTTTTAGAAATAATAAACAGAATCCAAATCGAGCCAATAACATCGGAGATATGGCAAAAAATGTAAAGCGAGGTCACAAGCTCTACTTAAAAAATAAAATATTGAATATCATGAAAAATATTACAGATAGACCCCCCTTTCAAAGTCAATTTTCCATAATTGTTCATGAATATTCAGAAAATTACGGGCGGTCACATGCCCATGGGCGACATTGTATTTTATTATGTAGTCCTAACGGGAACGGCAGTTACGAGGCTAAAACCACGCATGAGAACATTCATAATACGCTGATAATAAACTTAGTTAATGAAGTATTGTTATGTTGATTATAATAAGTCAGCATAATGTTGTTCGTTGACCTACCTGTCAGTTGCTGATACGACAAGGTTGTCAATGTTATTGCGAATAATGCTTGCGCCGGCGCATTCCTGATCGTATTACATTTATTATTGTACTTATATCTATACTAATATATAAAGCTGAATAGTTTGTTTGTTTATACGCGCTATTGTCAGAAACTAGTGCTCCGATTTGAAAAAATGTTTCAGTGTTAGATAGTCAGTTTATCGAAGAAGGCTATAGGATATATTTAATTATGAAGTTCCCACGGGAACGGGAACAAAAACGGGACAGTTCAATGCTCGGTTTTTCCCATTTGGTAATCTACTAATCCAAATGACGTCATAATGGTGTCAATATGACGCCATGATGACATTATAGCGTAGTTGAATATAATAATAAATGACACATTTATAAGTTTTGATATCGCCTAAATAAACATTACAATCTCCCTAACCATCTCCCATGCTACTTCTGTTGACGGCCTTTTTCTGCGGTAACAACACCGACTGCCATTCCAGCGCCGACACCATAGTGAGGTTAGGAGATTACCGTTTTTGGCATAATGATATCATGATGGCACTACGGTGGCACAATATACTTAAAAAAATAGCAGACTCGGCCCCCAGTAGTGTCGCTGCGACACGTCGTCCGCTACCAACTTGTACCTTAATAATGCGAAGATACTAAATGATCAGTCAGCATAATGTTGTTCATTGACCTACCTGTATGTTGCTGACATGACAAGGTTGTCAATGTTATTGCAATTTATGCTTGCGCCGGCGCATTCTATGATCGTATACTTATTATTGTTTTGATATTCAGTGATTTTATTGACACAGATAATAAATTGACTGCAACGGTTGCTCAGTGACTATGGTAAAGCAACTTATGTTTGCTTTTTTTTATTTATTTTTATGAGAAATAGGTTAGCGTTTGACTACACCCTGGATGGAGCACGCTTACCTAGAAGGAACCGGCTTACTCTTGATTTGAAGAGACCCACATTGTACTTATCGGGAAATATAGACTCCGGCAGGGAGTTCCACATCTTCGCAATACGTACAAAAAACGTGGACTCGAAGCGCTTCGTACGTATTTTGGGAATATCGACCATGTACTGATGGTGCCTCTCTGATGAATGACAATGTTTTTTTTGGACGGACATATATGTAGTTAGCTACAGCCTTAATAAATGTTCTAAAAACTAGAAACTAAGCGACCTGAAGCAAGAGGGCGCCCTGTGGGACTTGGACTTCGGTTCAGGGCGGTCACTAGTGATGAGATTGAGTTATTATGACTTTTAGTTTTTAAGGGGAAGTTTTGTGCAACTTTCGCTTTAATTTACAGTTCCCAGGCCTCTTGGACTTCGGGTCTACTAGGACATCGGAGGGTTCTTTCCAAACTAAATGTCGGGAGGACTGATGATGATGCTTATTCAGTGTATGTTTAGAAAGCTTAAAATTTTATTAAAATATCAAGGTAATTTATAGCACCTACGGGTTTAAGTATGCCACTCAACAAATATTTGAAAGTTTATGCTCAAGTAAGAGGATATAAATTCTTAATGAGAAATCTTCAACATCATCAGCCTGTATAGCGTTTATGGGCCTTCCTTGAAGGGGGTGTTTGCTTTATTCACCACGCTTAGCACGTGGGCTGGTGACCGTAGTACTACAGCACATAACCGGATTAACGGATTAAGCCAGCGCGGGGCCTGAAGCAAACTCTGTCCGGAGTCGCTCAACGAGCTTTTTTTTTTATAGGCCCCCACCAATTGTGAAGCACCCTGATTCCGATCTATAGGATTATTTATTGGATCAATTTCTTGCTTGCACACGTATCATGGTGTGTGGGCCCCCACAAAACATCGCGGGCCCCCCCAGACCATCTCGGGGCCCCCAAATCAAATCATCGCGGTGCCCCCCAAATCAACAGGGGGCCCGTAGCATTTGCTATTCTTGCTATATGGCTAATCCGGCACGGCTACAGCATATACACTGGTAAATGCTGCTACCCGTTATCTGGAATACGATTGCCATAGATGATAATATGACAATCGAGACCGACGGCTTATAGTGCTTTCCGAAGGCACGGAACGGATCAGTGGTAACGGCAGTGGCTTCTGAGACGTGGTGTTCTGGGTCCGATTCCCACCCGGGACAATTATTTGTGATAACCACGAATAATTGTTCTGAGAGTAGGTGTGCTTTGTATAATGTGTTTGTATAGTCCCTCGCGACACAGTGATTGATTTGCCTAGTGCGGGAGTTCTAAAAAAAAGGCATCTTTGATTTTACACAACAGCTTTTTGTACGGCGCGGGAAATGTACCCACGACCTCAGAGATTGGTTCATCATCTTCCTACCCTTATCCCAATTTATTTGGGTGGGATCGACGACTCACGTTTTGTTTCTTCTATTCTGTCATGTGAGCCGTCACGCTATCACTAACTCCCTTTCTCCTTCATATCACTTCTCATGCAATCTATCCGTCTTTTCTTTGGCTCCTCTCTAGTTCTCCATCCTTTTTTATATTCATTACTCCTTACGTCATTTACCACGGAGGTTGTAATAGAAAATGGAGTAGGTATATACGTGATATCTTGTAGGCTTGAAACACAAATAGGTAACAAGTATTTTACTATCATTAATTAATCTAAAAGAGGTTAATCAATGTGTAGTTACGCATTATCGTGTCACGTTTTAAAATTGATGTAATGATTACAAGAAATATTGTAATTTTTATGTATATAAACCTCAATTTATCAAAATGAAGGATCATTATCGTATTGACTTTCTTATTTGTATAAGCTTTTTCTTTTATATAAATATTAAGATGGCATTCAAATCTGTTGTATTCTTCTGTGCTTCAGTGGCTTATATTCAGGTAAATATAGTTCTATTTTTCAAAATAATATTATTATAACTAAGAACTGTATTGTTCACCCAAACAATCTTAAAAGAAAACAATATTTAGCCACGAAGCTTTTGCTACTTCACCGTGAATAAATAAATAATAGAATAAAATAATTCTGCGAGCAGAGCTCCAGCCTTAATGAATGTTTTAAAAACTACAAACTAAGCAACCTGCGCAGGAGGGCGCCCTCTGTAGGGTTTGGACAGTTTTATTGTTGTCGGAAAAAAACTGCAATAAAAACATTACAAAGACAAAAACTCAAGCATTCAATGAGACTGTAGAAGTATACAAAAATAAATGTATGAAACTAATTGCACTCTGCTTTGCAATTTCGTGTTTGACGCAGTGGCGTGATCTTGTCTAGTCTACTAGCTTCCCTCGCGCGGTTTCACCTCTTTCATGATTAGACTAGCTGATAGCTTAGACTAGTCCTGAATAAAGTAGCTACCTAACTAGTGGTAAAAAAAAACAAATCGGTGCAGTAGTTCCGTAGCAAACAAACAAACAATCAATTCTTACCTCTTATTATATCCCTATTAGTATATCAAAATAATATTATAGATAAAATGGAAAATGAGTTTTCCGAATCCAATCGGAATTTTCGTATACTTAAATAAACTTTGTTATATTATCCTTTGTTATAGTGTTGTGTATGTAGAATGATCATCATCAATAGCTTCTAGAAATTAGGTCTCAGCAAAATACTATTCTATTTGTGAACGTATAAGACTTTTAATAAACAAGTTGAGGGACGGAGAAAGCTGGAACAAGTCCGGATGACCAAGTCAATTTACACTCAAATTTTTATTTACAGGTAACATCAGCTCAATGTATCGGCAACATCGCCGGTGCTGCATTAGGAGCTGAAGAAATCGCTTTATCTGGAGGAGTTTTGGCTTACGGATCTGGTGCCCCTTACTTATCTTCAAATATAGCTGGGTACTCAGCTCCCACTTTAGCCAACTACGGCCTAAACTTCGCTCCTACCGGCAGTGGTGGTAGCTTCGCTGTCACCAGCTCCTCACCAATATCTCCCACTGGTATCAGAGTCATATCTGAAAATGCTATTGAAGGAGCATTATCAGTAATTGGAGAGTTGCCGTTTTTGAGTGCTGTATCTTTCGAAAGTGCTTTGCCTTCAGCAGGAGCTGGTGCCATCAATTATGGTTGCGGAAGTGGAGCCGTGGGTATCGTTAGTGAGAATATTGCCACCGCACCAGCGTATGGACCTGCTGGGCCAGCGTATGGTGCTGTTAATTCTGGTTATTCTGGTGGTAGATTTGGTCTGCAATCTGGTTTAGCTGCCCCTGGATTTAGTCTTGCTAACTCAGGTCTTGCAGCATCCGGTTACACTAATGCGGGTTATGCAGCCCCTGGATTGACCGCTGCTGGTATGGCTGCATCAGGCATAGCTGCTAATAATTTAGCTGCTGGTTTTGGCGGACAAGTTTTAGGAGCAGCAGGATTAGCTGGTCCAGGCTTTGGTTATGGCCAAATCTAAACTTTAACTCATTATTATTTAATCGTTGATTTTTCATTCTATTGTAATATTTATGTAAATATTATTAATATGTTATACTAATGGTATTATTAATAAATAAATTAATGAGTTATTTTAATACTTTGTTTGTTCTTTATCCTCTTCTTCTACCTTTCTGTAAATTCCATCTAAGAAGCAGCCATTCAACAGAGCACTGCTGCCAGCAGTCTGGGAAATTTGTCAGTAGATTTAAGATTTAGTTCATCATTATCATGCTGAACATGGGCCTCCTCTCGAGGGAGGGTATTTGCTATAGTCACCACGCTTGGCAGGTGGGTTGGTGACCGCAGTATTATGTTGTACCACACAGAAACGCTGACTGCCCGTTCCTTGATATACGATTACTATATAATAATATGATGTTATAACAATCGGGACCAACGGCTTAACTTGCTTTCCGAGGCACGAAGGGTAGTCCCGCAACCAACCAGACCTCCGGAAACCGGAAAGAAAATCTTTGAATATACGATGGGGGATCGAACCCACTGCCTCCGAGTTTTAAAGCGAGCAAAATACCGCTTCGCAGCGGAGGTTGTCTAAGATTTAGTTAGGATTTTATAATTTTATAAGCACCGATAAAGTAAAATATATGAAAGTTCTTAAGTAAGGGCTTCAGAATGCCAAGTTGAAAGCTTTATCTGCAAGGTCTTGTCCGAAGTACCCCGATGCCCCCGTAGTGGAGACGATTTTTTCCCACCGATGGAAGAGGGGATGCGTAATGCATGCATGCAGGTGCCCCACGAACTCAATGATCGCCATCGCGAAGTACGCGTCGAGACGTGCCTTGCACTGCTCAACAGACACACAAATGAAGGAATTTTGAACCGCATTGTTACCTGCGATGAAAAATGGATTCTTTTTGATAACCGCAAGCGCTCAGCAAGCTGGTTGGATCCTGGTTCAGCACCTAAACAATGCCCTAAACAAAAACTTACCCCTAGAAAAGTGATGGTCACTGTTTGGTGGTCTCGCGCCGGTGTCATGCAGATGTGTACTGTGAAGAACTGAACACAATGATGGAGAAGCTGGCACATCTCCAACCAGCATTGGTCAATCGCCCGTCTCCGTTGCTCCTGCACGACAACGCGCGACCTCATACTGCACAGCAGATGGTCTCCAAGTTGCAAGAACTGGGGTTGGAAGCTCTCCGTCATCCGCCCTACTCACCAGACCTTGCGCCTACAGACTACTACTTTTTCCAGAATTTGGATAACTTATTGGCGGGAAAAAAAAACAATACCCGAGAGGCAGTACACACTGCGTTGGCAAAGATGCATTGATTGCATGGGTGATTACTTCGATTAATACAAATAAAAAATACATAAAAAAAATTCGTTTATATTTTTTCATACAAAACGGCAATTTCATAGGTGCCAATCCTCACGATTCTGCATGTGTTAAGGATAGCAACTTTTTGAAGAATTGTGTAAAGAAATGGTCTCAGATCTAATAACTTATATTATTATTATATCAGCCCATGGTGTCCCACTGCTGGACAAAGGCCTCCCTCCACTCTTTCCGCTTCTCACGGCTTTTTGCGACCGTGGCCCAGTCTTTCAAGAAGCGGTCCAAGTCAACTCCCCATCTTTGCTTGGGCCTGCCACGACGTTGAGTTCTCCATTTTGGCACCTAAACTGATAACTTTGATAAATATATTTAAACTAGCTGCGCCCCGCGGTTTTACCCGCGTTACTCGGCTCTAGTGGGTCGGAGCGTGATATTTTGGAGCCTATATGTTAATCCAGCGTATAACCTATCCCGGTGCAAAATTTCAGCCAATTCCGTTCAGTAGTTTTGGCGTGAAAGAGTACCAAACATACATCCATCAATACATACTTACAAACTTTCGCGTTTATAATATTAGTAGGATATGTCAATTATGTTTACGTAGCTTCACAAACAGTAACAATTACATAGGATATGCGTTATAATGAAATCCTGCCTGGCGTTAAATCTCGGAGGTCATGGGTACGTTTCCCACGCCGGACAAGAAAATCTTTGTGTAGATTTTAAGATTTATTTCCGTGTCTGGTTGGCTGAGGAACTATCCCCCGTGTCTCGGAAAGCAAGCCGTTGGTACCAATTGTTATAATAACATCTATAACAATACTATACCAGGGAACGGGCAGCAGCGTTTCCTTGTGTGTTACAACACAATACTACCGTCACCAACACACCAGCCAAGCTTGGTGGCTATGGCAAAAACCATCCCATGGAATTAGGTCCTTGTTCAGCAGTGAACGTCATACGGGCTTATGATGATGATGATGATGATGCGTAACAGTAATTTAGAATTTTTATCGAAGTCATAGTTAAACATGATTCATGATTAGACTCCTGTTTACCTTATGGCCAGTAAAGTTGCAAAAGCCTTGTAGCAAGAGATATTATAAATGGCCGTCCAAAAAAAAAAACAAATGACTACTCTCTTATACACTGGCATACAGCGCCTCAAATGGATACACTAATAAATTTTAAAGTTATCGTCGGTACAGAAAGGCAGTGCCATCTATTAACAACAGCCAGTATTACGCTTGTTAAGATTGTTTCTAACTGCAGACCCAGAACATAGATGGCGGTACTGGTATGATTTCAACGCAGTCATATGATCTATACTTCTATACTAATATGAAAGTGCTGAAGTGTGTTTGATAGCACATTTATGTAGGCTAAAGGCTATATTTAATTACGTTCCTACGGAAACGGGAGTTACGCGGGTTAAACCGCTACCGCTAGTCATATATAGTAAACGTGCAACACCAATTACCTTGTGAATATGTCGTTGCTACACCGCAGATTTGCTGACAAATATTTTTTGAATTGGACCAGTAATCGCTGATGTTATCGCGTTCAAACTCTTCAGCTTTTTATATAAATATAGATTGTAATACATAATGTTTTGATAATTGGGACCATCAGAACTTCAACTAACCAGAGCTGGGTAAACGTTTTTGATTGGAGGTAAACAAAAATCCCGGCGCATGAACCAAACGCAACTTACAACCTCCGATACTTCAGGCAAGACTTAAAATCCATTTATTTTAGCTTCCTTCTGTGGACGTGTCATGTCCCAGAAGTGAGCTGCGGAAAGGGCTAGGGAGGATAACTGCTTCCCGCTCCTTAGAAGGTTTACATGCCACAGGTGACAGAGGCCGTGCAGTCTCGCCAGCTGCTACCATTAACTTGGCTACAGGGAGTAAGAAGCAGTAGTACTACTGCAGATCCCGTTGTGCCCAACACTTGAGAAAGGGGTATGATCCTATATGTCTTGCAAGAATGGCCCCATCATTAAATATTCAATTTTTTGCTAGTTTTAGAGGTGATATGAAGGAGCGAAGGATTGATAAAAGGTAAGCACGTGGCATTTCATACCGGGCATTAAGGTTCTAGCCTCAGAATGAATCTAAATGTTTTTATACATTTTTCAGGAAAGGTGTAATCGAAATATTATGAATTCACATAACAAAATGAACTATAATTTAACTGTTATCTTACAAAACTTTGATAAGCTTCATTCTAAATTATGTTGTAAGAAAAGTCAAAACAATTTCTGTTTTAAATGCTTTATTTATTGCAATAGATTCCTGACAGTGTTCTGGAAATCAGAACGATCTGAAGATCCTTAAATGAGGTAGGGACCAGCAGCGTAGTCAGCGCAGCCACATGAACAGCTGCCAGCGATGGACACGGAGCCAGCAGCCGGTACAGCGCCGCCGAAGCTCACAGCACCCATGATCGGCACCTGACCGGCGACGGCGGTGTTTCCAGCCACGGGCAGCTCTCCAGCGACCGCCACGTTACCTTCACCGGCGCCGCCGTACGGGGCGTATGCAGCAGGGTATGCGCCAGCTAAACCAGCGTAACCGAACGGAGCAGCAATATTAGCACCACAGGGTGCCGGAGACAGGGCACCTAAACCGTAAGCTCCAACAAAACCAGGGGCAGCTGCAACGCCATACGGGGCAGCTATTCCTGAAGTCGCAACTGCGGCAGGGCTTGTGCACTGACCAAATACGGACTGAAACCATAAAAAGTGGGGATAGTTTATTTAGATTTCTTTGCTAAAAAGAAAGACTTCAAGATAGTAGACCTTCTCATGGTTTGATTAGCATTCAATCCTATATATTTCAGTAGCAGTGAATATCGCCTTATGAACATGAAACCCGGAAAAATGTGAAGTAACAACCAAATTTAAATTCATTGTTGGTTCTTTAAGCAAATAATAAAATAATAATACATATATTACTCACCGACACCAAGCACGCTTGGATGCAGAACAGCAGAAAAGTGAAAGAGGACATTTTGGGTTGGTTTTCTTTGACGATCAGCTGAAGACTGAATGATGAACCGACATTATTCCGTCTTTTTATAGTTGTACTTTAACGTGATATCACATTTCTTAATTTTTAAAACATGTGAATTACTTGTTTTAGTAACTCTTTATTGGTATTAGTTCGTAGTCTTATCACAATTACACAACAAAATGTTGCCTATATTATTTTTAATAATTCAGAGAAAGTGTTACTAAAATAAAATAAAAAAAATTTATTGGCTATAAATACAGCTGGCATGGTGTACAACATCATTCTAGTGTCTGTATCTACGACGACCACCATGTCTGCTAAAGTCTTCTTCGTACTGTGCGCTCAGGTGCTCCTGATTCAGGTAAGTATTTTTATTTAAGCCCAGCTCGGCTGTCAAGCCAACAACAAATCAAACCACATGTGTCTTATTCACTTATAAGCACGGGTTCGTGTTTATGTTGAACATACTTATACTTATGTAAATATGAAGGTAATTAATGATAATTTACGAAAAATATTTAATTTTTACATTTCAGTCAGCATTGAGTCAGTGCACTAGCCGCGCCGCAGTAGCTGCTGCTCCTGGCATCGCTGTCCCCGCTCTGGCGTCTCCTTACGGACTCGCAGGAGCTGGTTTAGCCTATGGAGGAATAGTTGCCCCGGCCTGTGCCTTGGCTGCCCCGGCCCTGGGCTTCGTAGGCCCAGCAGCTATAGAGTACAGTCCTACCAGTGGTGGCGCACTCCCCGTCAGTAGCGCTTCCGCCATCGCTCCCGTCGGTATTTCCGTGGTATCTGATAATATTTACGAGGGTGCTCTGTCCGTGGCTGGTGAGCTGCCGTTCGTGGGAACTGTGGCCTTCGAAAACGTGTTGCCTACTGCTGGTTCTGGAGCAGTCAACCACGCCTGCGGCAATGGTGTAAACGCTATGATCAGTGACGCAGCTGCCTACGCTCCTGCTGTAGCTGGTTTTGCTCCTGCTGTAGCTGGTTTTGCTCCTACTGCAGCTTACTGTGGTTGTGGTGGAAGCTATGGCTTTATTTAAACAAACAAATAAATCCCAAATTACCTATTCTACCCTTCAAAAATAATATTTTGATAAATTAAACGCAATATAAAAACGTAGATGTGGTTTATTTTTTTTTCCAGAATAAGTTTAGAGTAAAGTAGAGTTCACTTTTTTCTATTAAACGTTACCTAACGAATACAATGTGAAAACTATAAGATGTGTGATCAGCTTGATGTATTCCACGGCCCGGTCAAAGCCTCCTTTATTTCCTTCCATTTTCCTGCATCACAAATCTGTCTACCAAAACACTTTTCAATGTATCTCTTTATACTTCTACAAAGAGAAATGTTCTCACTGACATATAGACGCTCGCACAGCGGCAACCGCTAATGGTAGAAAGGAAGATGAAATTTGGACAGTAGCTTGCTCTGGAGTGATACTGCTGCTTAGCAAAATTGTAAAAGTAATTATTAAAAAAAGGGATCCCGTTCTTCTCAGAGCTGCCACGCCTGCCACGTCTTGAACTGGTGGTAGGAAAAGAAATGGACGCATTATAAGAACATGTCTTTTTTTTGTCCATATGATTAAAGAAATTAAAAATTGAATGACTTTGCATTAATTCTAAATACGGACGCAAACTAAGAAGGGATTTTAAAAAATGTCAACCCTTAACTGATGAAAAAGGGTTTAAAAATTTGTGCAGTTAAGTCTTTAGGTACATTTGCAACGATTTTAATAAAATATTAGATACTTAAAAAACATTTGATTGAATAAGAGTATTATAGTTTATTGGCCCTAAGGGTGCTAAATAGGGGTTAAAACTTTTCTATAGAAAATATTTTAAATCTGCTCCAATTTCTATGAAATTTATTATCCGAGCTCCTACATGATATGTTATACACAATATATTATAAATAGTACAACAAGTGTTTTACAGTTCTCTGAATGATATCCCCAAGGATAGCAAAATAGGGGTGCTTAGTTTGTATGGATTATATTAAAAATATTGATTAATTGTTTGCACTGAATAGACTACAGTCCAACTGAAGCGATTAAAAAAAATCTTTCACCAATAAAATGTTACATTATCCAGGAGTAACATAGGCTATATTTAATTATGAAGATCCCACAGGAACGGGATACACGCATTCGAAACTGCGCGCGGGAAGCTAGTTAATTATAAATAGCAACATATTGCGCTTTGAGACGAACACAAAAACGAATTTGAGTATTAATATTGATCGATAAATTGTTAAACATAGAAATTAAAAAAAATATGTTATTTATAGAAGACTTGTCTTGATCACGGTAAAATTTAAAAGCCAATCATTATCAGTAATGCTGATGCACCGAATGGTGGTAAATCTGTTGCTGATTGCTCCTATTATGCTTAAATTGTAGTCCAACTTTGGGCGGGTTGTTAAAACTTTCAATTTATAAGAAAACCTGGCTTATAAATTTAATCAAGAGTAAGTGGCTACACCTTGTTGAAACCGGCTAAAATAAGTTATAGCCGCATTTCGGGTTTCAGGCGTGACATTGAATTATAACAGATAATACGATGGTGACTTCCGAAATTTAAAGCGAGACTTAATACCGCTAGGTCACGAGGTTGTCTCGAAAAAGATAAGACAGAGACCATCCATTTATTTTAGATTTCCTCTGTAGAGATGTCATGGGAAAAGGAAGATAACTCCTGCGGCCGTCCGCCTCCCCAGAAGGTTTACAGGCTACAGATGACAGGAGGCGTTCAGTCTCGCTACCTGCCAACCTTAACTCGGCTACCGGGAGTGAGGAGCAGTAGTGCTTCCGCAGTTGGCAAATACTTCAGCTCATTCCCATTTTTCCATAGGGGTAGATAGAGACCACTTCCTTCCACTTGCTACGATCTTGACATACCACTTTCGCCTCTTCTACATTCATTTATCTCATCATGCATGTCCTTCGGTTTACGGTACTTTTAACCAAACTTTTCTTAAGAATGTCGTCGATTTGAACGTGGCACTTCCACCTTGGTTACCGAACCTTCTGTTGCTGCTTCTTCCAAAACTTCTGTTCACATAAGCCCTATAAATTCCACATGTTAGTCTTCTTTTATTCATTCTCTCTATGTGTTCGTTGTACCCAACACTTAATAAACGGGCCTATAAGTTACGCTAGATTGGACCCAGCAATATACATTATATTCTTTTTTCATTTTTTTGAGCTCGAGTGCCGTATTTGAAGACGGGAAAGAATGCTTAAAGCTTATAACTGGCCAACCATGCAGTAAATTAAGGGTTTATAGCCTCAGAATTAATTTATATTTTTTTATCAATATTTCGACGTTGCCATAACGTTAGACGAATTAAAATAATATGAATTCGACGAATTAAAATGTTATGACATATACATATGTTACAAAACTTTTTAAGTACCTACTTCTAATTTGTGTGGAAAGGAAAGTCTAAACATAAGATATTAAATTGCTTTATTAATAGTTATTCATTTCTGTTATCGTTAAGGAAATGAGAACAAACTTTCCTTAAATGAGGTAGGAACCAGCAGCGTAGTCAGCGCATCCGCATGAGCAGCTACCAGCGATGGACACAGAGCCAGCAGCCGGCACAGCGCCGCCAAAGCTCACAGCGCCCATGATCGGCACCTGACCGGCGACGGCGGTGTTTCCAGCAACGGGCAGTTCTCCAGCGACCGCCACGTTACCCTCACCGGCACCGCCGTACGGGGCGTATGCAGCAGGGTATGCGCCAGCTAAACCAGCGTAACCGAACGGAGAAGCAACATTAGCTCCACAAGGGGCAATGGCAGCAGCCGGAGCCATAGCACCTAAACCGTAAGCTCCAATCAAGCCTGGCGTAGCTAAGCCAGGAGCTGCAAGGCCAAACGGTGAAGCGAATCCGGAAGCCGCAACAGCGGCAGGGCTTGTGCACTGACCAAATACGGACTGAAACCATAAAAAAGTGTTCAAATACCTCAGAAAATAGTACAAACACGTAACTATTGAAAGACAGAAAAAAAATTCAACAAGCACAGATTACCGCGATTATTGCGATAATGTATTAAGATTTCTTTGCCAAGTAAAGGATTACAAGTGAGTAGATTTTCTCCTCATGGTTTGATTAGCATACAGTCCCATATGTATATGTATCGGTGGAGATACCTACTACATGATCTAACAACCAAGTTTAAAATCGATGTTGATTTTGTAAGCAAAAGTTAAGCAAGAAATAAAATAATAATGTATCACTCACCGACAACAAGCACGCTTGGATGCAGACCAGCAAAAAAGTGAAGGTGGACATTTTTGATTTGTTTTTCTTTAACGATCAGCCGAAGACTGAATGATGAATCGACATTTTTCCGTCTTTTTATAGTCGTACTTTAACGTGATATCACATTTCTTTATTTTAAAACATGTAAATTAATCGTTTTAATTACTCTTTGTTGGTATTAGTTCGTAGGCTTATCACGGTTGCACAACAAGAAAAACTTATTGAAACAATTGCCTATATTATTTCTAAGAAAGTGTTACTAAAAATATGTTTATGTATTGGCTATAAATACAGTTCTCGTGGTCTACAACATCATTCTTGTGTCTGTATCTACAACGACCACCATGTCTTCTAAAGTCTTCTTCGTACTGTGCGCTCAGGCGGTCCTTATTCAGGTAGCTATTTTAATAAATACTTCAAAATATTTTTTCAGTTTGGCTGTCATGCGACCGATCTTGGTCGCTAGTCAAACCCCATGTCTGTTTTGCAACCGGGAGCCGGTCGCACGTTGCCGGGTCGTATGAGCACTTATTATACGTATTTTTGTTTATGTTTAACACATTTATACATAATATGTCAATATAGGTAATACTTTACACATAAATATTTTTACATTGCAGTCAGCACTGAGTCAGTGCACTAGCCGCGCCGCAGTAGCTGCTGCTCCTGGCATCGTTGTCCCCGCTCTGGCGTCTCCTTACGGACTAGCAGGAGCTGGTTTGGCTTATGGAGGAATAGCTGCCCCGGCCTGTGGCTTGGCTGCCCCAGCCATGGGCTTCGTAGGCCCAGCAGCTATAGAGTACAGTCCTACCAGTGGTGGCGCACTCCCCGTCAGCAGCGCTTCCGCCATCGCTCCCGTCGGTATCTCCGTTGTATCAGATAATATTTACGAGGGTGCTCTGTCCGTGGCTGGTGAGCTGCCGTTCGTGGGAACTGTGGCCTTCGAAAACGTGTTGCCTACTGCTGGTTCTGGAGCAGTCAACCACGCCTGCGGCAATGGTGTAAACGCTATGATCAGTGACGCAGCTGCCTACGCTCCTGCTGTAGCTGGTTTTACTCCTGCTGTAGCTGGTTTTGCTCCTGCTGTAGCTGGTTTTGGTCCTGCTGTAGCTGGTTTTGGTCCTGCTGTAGCTGGTTATGCTCCTGCTGCAGCTTACTCTGGTTGTGCTGGAAGCTATGGCTTTATTTAAACAAACAAAAAATGCCATACATAGATGTAGTTATGTCATATTTCTACCCTCAAAAATATTTTTTTCATAAATTAAACTGAATTTAAAAACGTAAATGTGGTTTTTTTTTCAAATTAAGCTTAGAGTAGAAAAGAGTTCACTTTTACCACTAAACTTAACCTTACGTATACAATGTAAAAACTATTAGATGTGTAATCAGCTTAATGTAGGTATTCCACGGCTAAATGAAGGCCTCCTTTATTTCCTTTTATTTTCCTCTATCACAAGTTAGTCTGCTAAAACACACTTCAATGTAGCTATTTATTTTATACAAAAAGAGTTCCCACTGGGATACACTACATACATACGGAAAACTAACAAATCGCATTTGGGTCATACACAAAAAGTGAACATTACGAAATATTAATAATAAAACTCCACGAATTGTCTTGAAACATTATATTCATTTAAAGTTAGATATTAATATTCTTGCAAAAATATTACTAGAGATCAGTCTTGGATATTTTAGGTAAAAATCACATTTTTAGTTTTTTTACATCTACTGAAGAGATCGTGTTGTCTACAGAAGATAACAATAATGGGCCTTATATAATCAAATCGATAACATGAAGAATAGAAACAATGAAAATAAACGTAAAATGAAGTTCTCCTTAACCCCTAAAGAAATTATATTCAAAAATCTTTACCAATTGAGTACAAAAAAATAATCAAAATTTGTCCACAGAACAGACATTATACTTCTGTGGGCATATAAATGAACAGAATATTAAAATATAATATCCTCGTCAGAATCGTTCCACATGAAATTTTTCGGGCGTTTTTTCTGTGGTGAATTTTCAGAAGCTTCAGAGTCGTCTGAATAGATTCTTATCTTCTGGGGTCTATGCCTTTTGCTGAATATTTCAATGAAAAGATCTGGAGTCAGTCTATCTGACAGTCCTGATGAATTTGACTCAGTCGGAGTAGTCGGAGTCACTTCAGGACTAGCTGGAGCAATAGGAGAATCTCGTACAGGCAAATACTCAGATGAGGAGACTGGTGATGCGGATCTTTCAGGGCAATCAGGTGACAAATTGTACAAAGATGAATCAGGAGTGGCTATGGTTCTAGATGTTCTACGCATAACGAATCCCTGATGTGGTTTATTCGACCCGAGCACGGCGTATACATAGAGTAAATACAGAAATAAACTCTTTTTACAAAACCTTCTTTAATTATCTAGAAAACCCATCAGATCTCTACCAAATTAATATGGAACCGCACTTAAGTATGCCCATTAAAAAAAAACAATTTGGTTAAAAAAGGAATAAAAACAAATACTTACCTACATTATAATTAAGAACCTCCCTTTTTTTTTAATCGGATAAAAAGTGAGTAATACGACTGTTCTTTTTTTTAAATACAGTGAAATTGCATTACTTCTGTTGACATAGCCCCCTTCTGTAGACACTAAGTCTACAGTGAAGATGTCTACTCGAGAGACAAATTTTGGTAAATCAAAGATGGCATCCTGCATTATGAAGTGAGAATTTAAGCAATATGATATTTGCATATCGCGCCCAAACGCATATGCTGTCTTGATCTTTTTATGTATTTGAAAAGGCTACTTACTCAAGTATCCTTTGCACAGGAAAGAAACACTGATCTCGACCGGAAACTTGTGTAATTGAATAAAATTGCGATTTTCCACGTCACACGCTCTTTACCTTAATTCATAACCGGGCAAATGACAGAGAATATAGTGCTACCGACGCAAGAAACAAAATATTAACGATGCGTTAATCATTGGTAAATTTTGGTTCATTTTATGCGTCTACAGAAGTAGACCTAAAATCTGTGAACAACATGTTTATACGTTATATTTCAAAATTAACAATTATCTGTTTTTTAAAACGTTGTGTTATGTATATTTGATAATATAACTGATGTAATGAAACAAAATAAAAGTATCTAAAGTATGTGTATATATTTTTAACCATCACTTAAACTCAAATACTTGTCATCCGAACAGTCTACAGAAGGAGATTTTTTCAGATTCAAATGGAAAAAATATCATGTAAATTTTAGTAGAGCGCTATTTTTTTATGAAAGATGATAAGTTTTAAAGACAAAAGAACTATTAAATGTATTCAATGTTGATATAATAATAAAATAACGGTTTTAAGTTACATGAACACATTTTTTTCGATTTTTGTGTTTGACCCATTTACGACTTTCGGAAAATAAATTTCGTCATTATAATAAAAGGCATTATAGGTAATTCTTAGGTATTATGAAATTCGGACTTTGAAACTTGGAACGTCGAAATTCGGAATATAATGTTTTGGAGAATTTTGGTGTTCCCGTTCCCACTGACATACAGACTCCGCACAGCCGTAACCGCTAATAGTAGAAACGTGAAATTTGGACAGTTGCTAGCTCTGTAATGACAATGCTGCTTAATAATATTGTAAAAGTAATGAAAAATATATTATTTAAAAAAGGATTCCTCTGAGTTTCTTGCCAGTTCTTTTCATAGCTGCTCGTCTTGAACTGGTGGTAGAAAAAGAAATGAACGCATCATAAGAACATGAATTGTTTTTTTTTTTCTATATGAGTAAAGAAATTATATATTGATTGACTTTGCTTTAATTCAAAATGTCGACGAAAACTAAGAAGGGATTTAAAAAATTTCAACCCTAAAGGGATGAAATAGGGGTTGAGAATTTGTATGGTTAAGTCTATAGGTACATTTGCAAAGATTTTAATAAAACTTTAGAGTCTTAAAAAAACATTTATTTAATAAGTGTATCATGGTTTATTTGGATTCAGACCCTAACGGTGCTAAATAGGGGTTGAAAATTTGTATAGAAAATATTTTAAATCTGCTCCAATTTCTATAAAATTTATTATCTGAGCTCCTACATATAAATAATACAACAAGTGTTTTACTTGTTTGTGTGATTCTTTGAATAATATCCCCAAGGATAGTAAAATAGGGGTGCATAGTTTGTATGGATGATTTTAAAAATATTGATTGTTTCTTTTTTTTTTTTTTAAAGACAACTCCCGCACTAGAGAAATAAATCCCTGTGTCGCGGGGGACTTTACAAACATTCATTTCACGGACACAAGAACACCCAGACTCAGAACAACTATTTGTGGTTCACACAAATAATTGTCCCGGGTGGGAATCGAACCCAGAACACCAGGTCTCAGAGGCAACTATCGTAACCACTGAGCCACCGGTGCAGTCTTCAGTCCGGTGTTTGTTTGTATTGAATAGACTACAGTCCAACGGAAGCGATAAAAAAAAATCTTTCACCAATAGAATGTTACTTTATCGAGGAGTAACATAGGCTATATTTAATTACATAGTGCTTACATCTAAAAAGTATTTTTGCTTCTAGATTGTTGGCAACGTAACAGGGTACATAATAATATATGTTTTTTAAGTCTTGCTTTAAATAGGTTTATATTATTACACTTCTTTAAATCTTTGGGTAAATCATTAGTTTTGCTCCCTCAGCCAATATTGTTTTCTTACCGTAGTTAGTCCGTGCACGTGTGGTCATTAGTTGAAACTTGTTTTTACTTCTTGTGTTGTATGTAGGTGTATTTTTATGTAGTTTTATGTTTGATTGTACCAAATTCGTAGTGATTTGTTTATTAGAATGCAGGTGTAATATGTGTACAGTTGTGTCAGATTTAGAAAATTAGTTTTTTCGTATAATTTTTTTGTTGGATATTGAAAGTGATAATGATTTACTAAAATGAATGAATTCATTTGAATTTCATTTTCATTTCATTTCATTTTCATTTCATTTCATTTCATTTCATTTTCATTTCATTTCATTTTCATTTCATTTCATTTAGCGGCCGATCCCCACAGTTCAATTAGGTATTCTAGGTTTGATTTTACTAGCGAGTTATATATAATTAGACGTATCTTTTTCGGAATACATTTTGTGATCTTTCGTAACGTACCTAACAGTGAAATTAATTTTGTTTTGATATGATTTATATGTAGCTTCCAAGTAAGTTTGTCATCTACCCACAGTCCGAGATACGTTACTCTTTATATTATTACCAGTGGCCCGCCCTGGTTTTGCACGGGTGGACTTTTATTTTAAACATGTTGGTATAAAAATATATGGATCGGCTCAAACTGATCATAGTCTTGAAAGTTTTGCCACGATTCAACCCGTAATCGAAAATATTACTAACAGGAATGTTTTATGTTGCAATGTCATGGCTTATATTCATATTTTAATAAGATAGACATTTCTAAACTCGTTATAACTTTTAAATACAATGACATATTTTAATAATTCACAAAGTTATCTACAGATACTGAATAAGCCTGAAATAAGAATTAATTTATTGGGATAAAGAAAGCTACGACCACATGAATAGCGTGGTCTTTTAGCCATAATTTTGTTAAAATTTCCTTAACTTTTTTATTTATTTATTTTTCTGTTGTATCCGACTTGGACTAGATGCAAGAAAATAAAGAAAAAGTATACGTGGTACATTTCATTGAGAAGTTGGTCGAAGGAGTACTAAGTAAAAAATTTTTATAGTTAAAATGTAAAACTGCATGGGGAATCCATGCCATGGGGAAGGATGTCAGATTAGCATTCTCGCCCGCACAACTAGTTGTGCATGCTAGTCGGTCGGTGGAGAAGAAGTGGTATCTATGAATAAAAAAAAAAATAAGAAAATGTAGTAGACGGGTCTCGGTCGCGGTACAATTTTAAGGACCTTTTTATCAAGCTGACGCTTCGATAAAGGTTACACGATTGACCCCGACTGGTGTAATAAAATTAACAAGAACATTGCTGATTGGTCTAATTATGTTAAAGTTGTAGTAGTGTGTGTACTATATTGGGTAGGTAAAGGTTTAAATACACAAGAAAAACTGGCTATAGGTTTAACCAAGAGTAAGTGGCTATACTTTGTTCTCTCTTCTTTTCTATATTATGGTGACCTGGACTTCATGCAAGACTTAATACCGATAGGTTTAGAATTGTTAGATTGTCTGGAAAAAGAGAATTAAGAGATCATCCATTTATTTTAGCTTGCTTCTGTAGACATGTCATATACAATAAAAAGGCCACGCAACAGGAAAATAAGGATACCTCCTGTTACAGGCCATAAATGACAGGAGGCGTTCAGAGTTCGCTATCTGCCACACTAAACTGGGCTACCAAGAGTGAGGAGTGCAGTTCGCGTTATGCCCATACATACATACATATATTCACACTTTCCCATAAGGGTAGGCAGAGACCACTTCCTTGCACTTGCTACGATCATGAAATACCACTTTCGCCTCTTCTACATCATTAATCTCCTGATGCATGTTCTTCGGTTTAGCTTACTTTTAACTTGGCCTTTCTTAAGAATATCGTCGATTTGAACGTGGAGCGTTCGCTTGTCTTTCCCTTCCAACAGTTTCATTGACATTTGCCCTATTAATTCTACTTTTTAGTATTATTTAATTAAATCTCTCTTTATACCCATTTATAAAGCCTCAGTTTTTTTTTTAAAAACTTCATGATCGACGTTGGGTCAAAGTGAATCAAATTGAATCATTGCTTTATTAAATTGCTTTATTAATTGTTATTCATTTCTGTTATCGTTAAGGAAATGAGAACAAACTTTCCTTAAATGAGGTAGGAACCAGCAGCGTAGTCAGCGCATCCGCATGAGCAGCTGCCAGCGATGGACACAGAGCCAGCAGCTGGCACAGCGCCGCCGAAGCTCACAGCGCCCATAATCGGCACCTGACCGGCGACGGCGGTGTTTCCAGCCACAGGCAGCTCTCCAGCGACCGCCACGTTACCTTCACCAACGCCACCGTACGGGGCGTATGCAGCAGGGTATGCGCCAGCTAAACCAGCGTAACCGAACGGAGCAGCAACATTAGCTCCACAAGGGGCGATGGCAGCAGCCGGAGCCAGAGCACCTAAACCGTAAGCTCCAACCAAGCCAGGGGCAGCTAAGCCTGAAACTGCAAGGCCATACGGGGCTGCTATTCCTGAAGTCGCAACTGCGGCAGGGCTTGTGCACTGACCAAATACTGACTGAAACCATAAAAAGTGGGGATAATTTATTAAGATTTCTTAACTTAAGTGAAGGACTGCAAAGTAAGTAGACCTTCTCATGGTTTGATTAGCATACAATGTCGGTAGCGGTGGGGATCTCTAATACATGACTCCCGGAAAATATGTGAAATAACAACCAAGTTTAAAATCAATGCTGGTTTTGTTAGCAAAAGTTAAGCAAGAAATAAAATAATAATGTATCACTCACCGACACCAAGCACGCTTGGATGCAGACCAGCAGAAAAGTGAAGGTGGACATTTTGGATTTGTTATCCATTAATGATCAGCTGAAGACTGAATGATGAATCGACATTTTCCCGTCTTTTTATAGTCGTACTTTAACGTGATAATACATTTCTTAATTTTAAAACATGTAAATTAATCGTTTTAATTACTCTTTGTTGGTATTAGTTCGTAGGCTTATCACGGTTGCACAACAAGAAAAACTTATTGAAACAATTGCCTATATTATTTCTAAGAAAGTATTACTAAAAATATGTTAATTTATTGGCTATAAATACAGTTCTCGTGGTCTATAACATCATTCTCGTGTCTGTATCTACGACGACCACCATGTCTGCTAAAGTGTTCTTCGTACTGTGCGCTCAGGCGCTCCTTATTCAGGTAGCTATTTTAATAAATACTTCAAAATATTTTTTCAGTTTGGCTGTCATGCGACCGATCTAGGTCGCTAGTCAAACCCCATGTCTGTTCTGCAACCGGGAGCCGGTCGCACGTTGCCGGGTCGTATGAGCACTTATTATACTTATTTTTGTTTATGTTTAACACATTTATACATAATATGTCAATATAGGTAATACTTTACACATAAATATTTTTACATTGCAGTCAGCACTGAGTCAGTGCACTAGCCGCGCCGCAGTAGCTGCTGCTCCTGGCATCGTTGTCCCCGCTCTGGCGTCTCCTTACGGACTAGCAGGAGCTGGTTTGGCTTATGGAGGAATAGCTGCCCCGGCCTGTGGCTTGGCTGCCCCAGCCATGGGCTTCGTAGGCCCAGCAGCTATAGAGTACAGTCCTACCAGTGGTGGCGCACTCCCCGTCAGCAGCGCTTCCGCCATCGCTCCCGTCGGTATCTCCGTTGTATCAGATAATATTTACGAGGGTGCTCTGTCCGTGGCTGGTGAGCTGCCGTTCGTGGGAACTGTGGCCTTCGAAAACGTGTTGCCTACTGCTGGTTCTGGAGCAGTCAACCACGCCTGCGGCAATGGTGTAAACGCTATGATCAGTGACGCAGCTGCCTACGCTCCTGCTGTAGCTGGTTTTACTCCTGCTGTAGCTGGTTTTGCTCCTGCTGTAGCTGGTTTTGGTCCTGCTGTAGCTGGTTTTGGTCCTGCTGTAGCTGGTTATGCTCCTGCTGCAGCTTACTCTGGTTGTGCTGGAAGCTATGGCTTTATTTAAACAAACAAAAAATGCCATACATAGATGTAGTTATGTCATATTTCTACCCTCAAAAATATTTTTTTCATAAATTAAACTGAATTTAAAAACGTAAATGTGGTTTTTTTTTCAAAATAAGCTTAGAGTAGAAAAGAGTTCACTTTTACCACTAAACTTAACCTTACGTATACAATGTAAAAACTATTAGATGTGTAATCAGCTTAATGTAGGTATTCCACGGCTAAATGAAGGCCTCCTTTATTTCCTTTTATTTTCCTCTATCACAAGTTAGTCTGCTAAAACACACTTCAATGTAGCTATTTATTTTATACAAAAAGAGTTCCCACTGGGATACACTACATACATACGGAAAACTAACAAATCGCATTTACGACTTTCGGAAAATAAATTTCGTCATTATAATAAAAGGCATTATAGGTAATTCTTAGGTATTATGAAATTCGGACTTTGAAACTTGGAACGTCGAAATTCGGAATATAATGTTTCGGAGAATTTTGGTGTTCCCGTTCAGATTTATATGTAGCTTCCAAGTAAGTTTGTCATCTACCCACAGTCCGAGATACGTTACTCTTTATATTATTACCAGTGGCCCGCCCTGGTTTTGCACGGGTGGACTTTTATTTTAAACATGTTGGTATAAAAATATATGGATCGGCTCAAACTGATCATAGTCTTGAAAGTTTTGTAGCCACGATCCAACCCGAAATCGAAAATATTACTAAAAGGAATGTTTTATGCTGCAATGTCGTGGCTTATATTCATATTTTAGTAAGATAGACATTTGTAAACTCGTTATAACTTTTAAATACAATGACAGATTTTAATAATTCAAAAAGTTATCTACAGATACTGAATAAGCCTGAAATAAGAATTAATTTATTGGGATAAAGAAAGCTACGACCACATGAATAGCGTGGTCTTTTAGCCATAATTTTGTTAAAATTTCCTTCAAACAAAATTGTTATAGTAGAATAACTTTTTCATTTATTTATTTTTCTGTTGTATCCGACTTGGACTAGATGCAAGAAAATAAAGGAAAAGTATACGTGGTACATTTCATTGAGAAGTTGGTCGAAGGAGTACTAAGTAAAAATTTTTTATAGTTAAAATGTAAAACTGCATGGGGAATCCATTCCATGGGGAAGGATGTCAGATTAGCATTCTCGCCCGCACAACTAGTTGTGCATGCTAGTTGGTCGGTGGAGTAGAAGTGGTTTTATAAATAAAAAAATAAAAAAAATAATTTAGCAGACGGGTCTCGGTCGGGGTACAATTTTAAGGACCTTTTTATCAAGCTGACGCTTCGATAAAGGTTACACGATTGAACCCGAGTGGTGTAATAAAATTAACAAGAACAATGCTGATTGCTCCAATTATGTTAAAGTTGTAGTAGTGTGTGTACTATATTGGGTAGGTAAAGGTTTAAATACACAAGAAAAACTGGCTATAGGTTTAACCAAGAGTAAGTGGCTATACTTTGTCCTCTCTCTTTCTTTCTTCTTTTCAATATTATGGTGACCTCCGGGACTTCAAGCGGGACTTAATACCGATAGGTTTAGAATTGTTAGATTGTCTAGAAAAAGAGAATTAAGATATCATCCATTTATTTTAGCTTCCTTCTGTAGACATGTTATATACAAGAAAAATGCCGCGCAACAGGAAAAGAAGGATAGCTCCTGCCGCCGTCCGCCTCCCCATAAGGTTTACAGGCCATAAGTGACAGGAGGCGTTCAGAGTTCGCTATGTGCTACACTAAACTGGGCTACCAAGAGTGAGGAGCAGTATTGCTGCTGCAGTTCGCGTTATGCCCATACATACATACATATATTCACACTTTCCCATAAGGGTAGGCAGAGACCACTTCCTTCCACTTGCTACGATCATGAAATACCACTTTCGCCTCTTCTACATCATTAATCTCCTCATGCATGTTCTTCGGTTTAGCTTACTTTTAACCTTTTTTTTTTTTTTTGTTTACCGGGGTAAAAATGCGCAACCGCACTTCCTCTCTGGCGCAGGGGTCACTTTATATGTGATCCCTGCGCCAGTGAGGGGCATGTGGGGCTCACCCTCTATAGAACGTGGTGCGCTGTCGCACCACAGAGAGGATGTACCCACTAAAAAAGCCCCCGGGTGTTCCTCCTTCTGTCGTTTGTAGTGAGAGACCCAAGTACCGGTATAGGCCTTTGGTTATCTCTCCGACAGAGTACATCTATAAACTCTCGCCCCGGTGAAAGGACTAGAGTTTCCTCCCCAATGGCTCAATCGCGAGTGTTAAGCACCCGCGATGGATACCTTCCTACTCCTACAGGGATTGCCAGAACACAGTGGCATCCCCGACCTACTACATGAATGTGACCCTAGGGAGCAGATTCATGTTATCTGCTCCCCAGGGTCACCCCTTATGGCGGGAGACGGAAGATTTAGCTTACTTTTAACCTGGCCTAACTTAAGAATGTCGTCGATTTGAACGTGGACCGTTCGCTTGTCTTCCCATTCCAACAATTCCGTTCACATTTGCTCTATCAATTCTACTTTTTAGTATTAATTCATTAAATATCTCTTTATACCCAATTATAAAGCCTCAGTTTTTTTTATCAATACTTCATGATCGACGTTGGCACAAAGTGAATCAAATTGAAAATATTCACACATTCACGAATTCACATAGCAAATTGAACTATAATTTTAAATTGTCATTTTACAAAACTTTTTAAGTGCTAACTTCTAATTTGTGAGGTAAAGAAAGTCTAAACATAAGAAAGTCTAAACATAAGAAAGTCTAAACATAAGAAAGTTCATTGCTTTATTAATTAATATTCATTTCTGTTATTGTTAAGGAAATGAAAACGATCTGGGGTTATTTAAATGAGGTAGGGACCAGCAGCGTAGTCAGCGCAGCCGCATGAGCAGCTGCCAGCGATGGACACAGAGCCAGCAGCCGGCACAGCGCCGCCGAAGCTCACAGCGCCCATGATCGGCACCTGACCGGCGACGGCGGTGTTTCCAGCCACGGGAAGCTCTCCAGCGACCGCCACGTTACCTTCACCAGCACCGCCGTACGGGGCGTATGCAGCAGGGTATGCGCCAGCTAAACCACCGTAACCGAACGGAGCAGCAACATTAGCTCCACAAGGAGCGATGGCAGCAGCCGGAGCCAGAGCACCTAAACCGTAAGCTCCAATCAAGCCAGGGGTAGCTAAGCCTGGAGCTGCAAGGCCATACGGGGCTGCTATTCCTGAAGTCGTAACTGCAGGGCTTGTGCACTGACCAAATACGGACTGAAACCATAAAAATTGGGAATAATTTATTAAGATTTATTTGCTAAAGTGAAGATCTTCAAGTGAGTAGACCTTGTCATCATTTGATTCGCATTCAATCCTTTATATTTTAGTAGCAGTGAGGATCCCTAATAAATGACCCCTGGAAAAAATTTGAAGTAACAACGAAGTTTAAAATCAATGTTGGTTTTGTAAGTAAAGGATAAACAAGAAATAAAATAATAAGTAATATATTACTCACCGACAACAAGCAAGCTTGAATGCAGAGCAGCAGAAAAGTGAAAGAGGACATTTTGGATTGGTTTTCTTTGACGATCAGCTGAAGACTGAATGATGAATCGACATTATTCCGTCTTTTTATAGTTGTACATAAACGTGATATCTCATTTCTTTATTTTAAAACATGTGTATTAACTGTTTTAATTATTCTTTGTTGATATAAGTCCATAGGCTTATCAGTATGACACAACAAAATGAACTTAATGAAACAGTTGCCTATATTATTTATACTAATTCTAAGAAAGTTTTACTAAAAATATGTTATACATTATATTGACTATAAATATAACTGTCGTTGTTCACAACATCATTCTCGTGTCTGTATCTACGACGACGACCATGTCTGCTACAATCTTCTTCGTACTGTGCGCTCAGGCGCTCCTGATTCAGGTAACTATTTATAGAAATATTTCAAAATATTAATTAATTCATTAAACCAAGCTGACACGCGACCGGACCCGGTCGCAATTCAAACCCCATATCTGTTCTGCAACTCGGGGCCGGTGGCGCTTTGCTTTGTCGTATTCACTTTAAGCACGAGGTTTTGTTTATGTTTAACACACTTATAATTTTGTCAACATGTAGATAATACTTTGATAATTTCTTAATTAACATTTTTACATTTCAGTCAGCACTAAGCCAGTGCACTAGCCGCGCTGCAGTAGCTGCTTCTCCTGGCATCGCTTTTCCCGCTCTGGCGGCTCCTTACGGACTAGCAGGAGCTAGTTTGGCTTACGGAGGAATAGCTACCCCAGCCTGTAGCTTGGTTGCCCCTGCAGCTATAGAGTTTAGTCCTACCAGTGGTGGCGCACTCCCCGTCAGTAGCGCTTCGGCCATCGCTCCCGTCGGTATCTCCGTGGTATCTGATAATGTTTACGAGGGTGCTCTGTCTGTGGCTGGAGAGCTGCCGTTCGTGGGAACTGTGGCCTTCGAAAACGTGTTGCCTACTGCTGGTTCTGGAGCAGTCAACCACGCCTGCGGCAATGGTGTCAACGATATGATCAGTGACGCGGCTGCCTACGCTCCTGCTGTATCTGGTTTTGCTCCTGCTGTAGCTGGTTATGCTCCTGCTGTAGCTGGTTTTGCTCCTGCTGCAGCTTACACTGGTTGTGCTGGAAGCTATGGCTTCATTTAAATAAACAAAATAGTGCCAAAGGACCGTTTCTACCCTTCAAAAATAATATTTTCATAAATTAAACTCAATATTAAAACGTACATGTGGTTTATTTTTTATTTCCAGAATGAGGTACAGTAGAACAGAGTTCACTTTTAACACTATACTTAAAGTAACGTATACAATGTGAAAACGATAGGATGTGTGGGTTGACATGTAAAAATACACCATTATTATTTTGCGCCCGATGTGTTTTAAAGCAGGGCAAAGGCCTCACTTCTTTCCTTCCATTTTTCTATTTCACAAGCTAGCCTATCCTAGCACACTCATATTCATAATTATTTATAGCATACCATATGTATAATAAGTTGTTACAAAGACAAAACCAGTACAAAGTATGGACCCTGTCGGACACGGCAAGTTAGAAGAGAGCAGGGGGCGGTAGATTTATTTTTATTATTCACTTTCATATTTAAGAACACTAACTTCAAAAATGGACCGAAATTAAAGGAATAAATAATACACTAAGTCACGAACACAGATAACTAAGCCGATTATTGACTGATAATTAATTTTACAATAACATTTGAAAAAGCCTTATTTAAACTGAACTCCAGATTTACTATTTCAATCAATAAAGCGTGACAATTTCTAAAGTTTTGACTTACTCTGCAACATAAATTGGAATTAAACACTTCTAAAGTTTTGTAAGTTAAAATTATAGTTCATTTTGTTGAGTTACTATATGTAATTTCGATTGGATTTAATTGACGGCAACACCGATCCTAAAATATTTATAAAAAATATAAATACATTCTCAGGCTATGAACCTCAAAGCCCTGCAAGATTGGCTCTATATAATATTTTAGCACTTCCTCGCTCTTTCAAGTGGAGCGTTTGAGCTCTAAAGACTAAACAGGTACCTTATATATTTATTGATGGGGTCAACATTGCGTGACGTATAGGTTCATACCCCTTTTTCAAAGGTTGGACACAACGGGAACTGCGGTAGCACTACTGCTCCTCACTCCCTGTAGCCGAGTAAAGGGTGGCAGGCAGCGAGACTCTGAAATTCTCTAGTTATCTATAGTCCGTGTAAGTTATCTTTTGGGGAGCGGATAGGAGTAACAGTTATCCTACTAAGTCCGTTGCGACCTACTTCTAAACAAGACCACAGAAGGAAGCTTAACTAAATAGATATTATTTGGTCTATTATTTTAAGACAACATCGTGGCCTACCGGTATTATTGCTCGGAGGTAGTAAGTTGCGTTAAGTCTCACCTTAAGTCGCGTCTGGTTCTCTCATTGAATTTTTTGTGTACCATCAAAAATGTATGTCTGACTCTGATTGATTGAGGGCACGTTAAGCCGTTGGTCCATCATCAAAACATTATCTATGACAATCATTTATGCCCGGAAATGGGCCATACCGTTTACCCAATGAATATACCTTATACCCTTGTCATCAACACACATGCCAAACGTAGTGACTTTGTCAAAACTACCTCTACTGCCTACGTGTGACAGTGTATATGTGCTGATGGTTAACAGCGATATCTTAGTCTTGAAAAGCAGTCAGCTTAGATAAGTACATTTTGCAGTCGGCAAGTTGCTTTAGGAAGCTAGTAAGCTTTCTAATTTTCCACCCATAACAACTGTTACGGACATCGGGAAGCTTACTAAATCTTTGAAGAATGATGTAAAGTATATATCACTTCAATTATTGAACGATTTAAAATCTCCTAGAGCAAACAATAAAGTATTATTAAGTCTGCGATTATATTCTGGTCCATCCAACACTTTTACGATTGATCCTAAATTGATTTTGATAGTTTTGGTGTCATGAATCCCTTGTGTCACAAGATTTTCGCTGCGGCCTACTTCATATATTTTAAAACTTTTTTCAAATTTTAATGTAAAATTAATTATTAGGCGATATTAAGATTAGTTATCTGTGATCGTGACTTAGTGCATTATATATCCCTTCAATTTTTAAAATAGGTGTTCATAAATATGAAATTGAATAATAAGAAAAAATCTACCGCCCCCTGCTCTCTTCTAACTTACCGGGTCCGAGAGGGTCGGTAACGACTTATTATACATATGGTGTGCAATAAATAATTATGAATATGAGTGTGCTTGGATAGGCTAGCTTGTGAAATAGAAAAATGGAAGGAAAGAAGTGAGGCCTTTGCCTAGTTTGAAACACATCGGGCTCGAAACAATAATAGTGTTTTTTTACATGTCAACCCACACATCCTACAATTTTCACATTGTATACGTTACTTTAAGTATAGTGTTAAAAGTGGACTCTGTTCTACTGTACCTCATTCTGGAAATAAAAAATAAACCACATGTACGTTTAATATTGAGTTTAATTTATGAAAATATTATTTTTGAAGGGTAGAAAAGGTCCTTTGGCACTTTTTCGTTTGTTTAAATGAAGCCATAGCTTCCAGTACAACCAGTGTAAGCTGCAGCAGGAGCAAAACCAGCTACAGCTGGAGCAAAACCAGCTACAGCAGGAGCAAAACCAGCTACAGCAGGAGCGTAGGCAGCCGCGTCACTGATCATAGCGTTTACACCATTGCCGCAGGCATGGTTGACTGCTCCAGAACCAACAGTAGGTAACACGTTTTCGAAGGCCACAGTTCCCACGAACGGCAGCTCACCAGCCACGGACAAAGCACCCTCGTAAACATTATCAGATACCACGGAGATACCGACGGGAGCGATGGCGGAAGCGCTACTGACGGGGAGTGCGCCACCACTGGTAGGACTGTACTCTATAGCTGCTGGGCCTACGAAACCCAGGGCCGGGGCAGCCAAGCCACAGGCCGGGGTTCCTCCGTAAGCCAAACCAGCTCCTGCTAGCCCGTAAGGAGCCGCCAGAGCGGGGACAGCGAAGCCAGGAGCAGCAGCTACTGCAGCGCGGCTAGTGCATTGACTCAGTGCTGACTGAAATGTTAAAATGTTTATTAAGATATTATCAAAGTATTATATACATGTTGACCTAAGTATTAAACATAAACAAAACCTCGTGCTTAAAAGTGAATTTGACACCGCAAAGCGCCACCGGCCCCGGGTTGCAGGACAGATATGGGGTCCGGTCGCGTGTCAGCTTGGTTTAATGAATTAATTTATATCTTGAAATATTTCTATAAATAGTTACCTGAATCAGGAGCGCCTGAGCGCACAGTACGAAGAAGAATTTAGCAGACATGGTGGTCGTCGTAGATACAGACATGAGAATGATGTTGTGAACCACGACAGTTATATTTATAGTAAATGTATTAACATATTTTTAGTAATACTTTCTTAGAATTAGTATAAATAATATAGGCAACTGTTTCATTAAGTTCATTTTGTTGTGTCATACTGATAAGCCTTTGGACTTATATCAACAAAGAGTAATTAAAACAATTAATTGACATGTTTTAAAATTAAGAAATGTGATATCACGTTAAAGTACAACTATAAAAAGACGGAATAATGTCGGTTCATCATTCAGTCTTCAGCTGATCGTTAAAGAAAACCAATCGAAAATGTCCGCTTTCACTTTTCTGCTGGTCTGCATCCAAGCTTGCTTGGTGTCGGTGAGTAATATATTATTATTTATTTCTTGTGATAAACAAACTTTGCTTACAAAACCAACATTGATTTTAACTTCGTTGTTTCTTCACTTTTTTTCCAAGGTCATGTATTAGAGATCCTCACTGCTAATGAAATATAAAGGATTGAATGCGAATTAAATGATGAGAAGTTCGACTAACTTGAAGATCTTCACTTTAGCAAATAAATCTTAATAAATTATTCCCACTTTTTATGGTTTCAGTCAGTATTTGGTCAGTGTACAAGCCCTGCTGCAGTTACGACTTCAGGAATAGCAGCACCGTATGGCATTGCAGCTCCAGGCTTAGCTGTCCCTGGCTTGGTTGGAGCTTACGGTTTAGGCGCTCTGGCTCCGGCTGCTGCCATCGCCCCTTGTGGAACTAGTCCCGCTGCTCCGTTCGGTTACGGTGGTTTTGCTGGCGCATACCCTGCTGCATACGCCCCGTACGGCGGCGTCGGTGAAGGTAACGTGGCGGTCGCTGGAGAGCTTCCCGTCGCCGGCAGCACAGCCGTCGCCGGTCAGGTGCCGATCATGGGCGCTGTGAGCTTCGGCGGCGCTGTGCCAGCTGCTGGCTCTGTGTCCATCGCTGGCAGCTGCTCATGCGGCTGCGCTGACTACGCTGCTGGTCCCTACCTTATTTAAGGACCAGCTCATTCTAATTACCTGAACAATATCAGGAACCAATTACATTAAATAAACCATTTAAATTGTATAATATTTTGACTTTGTTTTCAATACAAACTAGACTCAAAAACTGTCGAGATCTAATATGATATCAAGTTAAATTAAAATTGGTTATATGAATTTAGATTGGATTCACTGAATGGCAATACCGATCCTGAAAAGTGGTAAAAAAAGTTTATTCATGGCTACCGGGACCATACGCCCTATAAGATTGACCTTTTGGGCGCAGAGATCATCCTCCCTTGTCCATTTTTCAGCCTGCTTCGGGACAGGACAGGACAGCAAAAGAAAGCTAAAGTAATTGAATCGTGATCGCGGCTCTTAATCTAGCGGTACACAACGTAATCTCGCCTTAAGTCTATGAGTTTGATTCTCGAACAGAGCTTTTTGTGTATAATCAAAATGTTAAAACCCTTTTATTTATTTGTAATCTGCCCTTTTTTTGCGTTCCCCTAAATTCGCCCAGCAGTGTATTCTGTTTTGAGGAGGTATCTGTTGTTATAGCGGGATTCTTCAAAAATCCTTATTTGTATGAAGACATCGAAAAATCTACACTGACGAAGTTGCGGGTTCTATTAATACACAGTAGCAAAGGGAACGCTGCCCAGTGGCGCCATTTTAGAATAGTTTTAGTTAGTTTTAATTGTTGGTAGTTTTAACTCTTAGTCAGTTTTAGTTATAGACTGTGTCTATTCCGTAGGTATGTTTAGTTTTTAAAATATTATAATTTCTGTATGAAGACATCGAAAGCTACGCAGACGATGTCGCGGTTATCACCTAGTTTGTTCATATTAATCATAAATCAATGTCATGGTCACTTTTGATTGTCGTAATAAATGTGATATCAATAACATATTATAATGTCAGTTCAGTATTATAAACAGTATATTGCGTTTTAGTCACGTAAACTGGTGACGCTGCTATTTCTACGATAAATGCTTGATGTAGTTTATTAATAGAAATAACAAGACAATCACCCTTAATATATTCAAAGGATGTTAATTTTTTATTTATCTGTTGATCTATACCGGGGGTCGCCAACTTAATAAGACCTAAGATCGACTGTATACTACGTGCGATCGACCAATGACGAAAGTTAAATCACATTCCGTATAATTAGACACTGTTAAAAACTGAATGCAATAAATATTTAAGCGGGGCTACAACAAACTTAAATTTTTCCACTAATTCTTCGATAATAATCTCGGCAACAGGTAGACGTTTGAAATATTTACAGAATATTTCACTGTATATCCACTTTAACCATACAATAAACTTAATATTTTGACAAAGAGATGTGAAGAAGCTGCAGACACCGATGCAGGTGAGACTAAAATTAGGCTTATGTTTAACTTACCATCAGATATAGTAAAAATGATCACCAAAATTAAACCCGCATTTTAATGTAAAATTGTAACCAAAGTTTTAACATTTCGCTATCGTATTTAAGCAAAATGACTCCAAATAAATCATTGTTAACCCAAAAGTAGTAAATGATCACCAAAAGTACCTAAATGTTTTACTAATTTACTATTCGGTTCTGGCCGCATTCGTTGTATGGCCGCAGCTCTAACCTAACCTAACCGATTGTCATTTTTCATTGTTTTTATTAAGGTAGAAATAGCGCAATAATTTGCTCGCTAAGATTTGGTGATCATTAACTACATTTGGTGTTCGAATACAATTTGAAGTGCAGTCGTGACTAAAATAGCTAGTACTATTATAATTTTAGACTTTATTTTTCTGGTGTCAAGTATATATTTTTGGTGGTCATTATATTTTATCCCCTAAAATTATATACCATACATATCATTGTGTATTTTTTTTCAATATCGATAATTGACTGTCCTTCAATCAAAAATACAAAATATTTTCAAAAGTGGATCAAAGAAATATCTTTCCACCTTCTTTCTGTATATTTATCAGCCCTTTTGTGACCTGGCTAAAGAGGTGGTCTATATTCATGGGCCTCCTCTATAACTGACTTTGGCAAGCGATAGACGATGAAGAAAATGCAGTAATTACCACGATTGGCAGGCAGATTGGTGATCGAAGTAAGATGGGAGTGTCTTTGAGCTGATAGATGCTGATACTCCATCTATCAGATATACCTAGTTTTGCAAGATATGAAGTGGTGTATTCTTAGTCTGAAACCACATTTTGTATCAATAAATGTTAATTAATTTATTTATCGTGATCGAATCAGAAATGGAGAGATCCGCAGGAGAACGAAGATCGCTGACATAGCTCAACGGATAAGTACGCTGAAGTAGCAATGGGCAGGACACATAGCTCGAAGAACTGGCAGAAAGGTTCTCGAGTGGAGACCACGAACTGGCAAGCGTAGCGTGAGACGATCGTCTGCACGATGGACCGACGAGCTCGTAAAGGCCACAGGGAGTCAGTGGATGTAGGCCACTAGCAATTGCCCCCGCTGGAAATCGATGGGGTAGACACGAACACGAACATATAAATTTAAAATGTGTTTTACAATGTCTAAACCAATCTCCATGGTAGACTGTACAAATTTGATCACTACCAGTTATATCGTCCGTTGTGATGATGGCAATAACTCTCAACGACCCTGGTAAGCCAAGATCTGAACATGTTCAGCAGTGAATGTAAACAGGCCGTTGAAAAGGTTAAAAAAAAGAAAATTTGATTTACATATCAGTATTATATTTGAATATAATAATTGGCTTATAGTTTGTTATACATAATAAAACAAAGAATTGTTCTAAAGAACCATGTTATCGATAGCATGAAAATTGCATACAATTTAAAACAAACTTGAACTCACAATAAAAATCAGAGATCGTAATTTCGAACATCTTAATTAAATTAAGAATAATAATATGAAATACGATATTCTAGATATAGAATTTTACAGTAACATTGACAGCTTAGGACCTACACAATCGATATCCAAATACAAATAATTTAAGTTTTATTTTTCAAAAAGGCTCCCCAACTCAGTTCCTTCAAGTTTTTTTTATCTATGTATGCAAATTTTCTAGTCTCTAAAATATATGACATAGTTGCTAAGAACTGGTCTCTGTACGTCTTATAGTAACATACTTGCCTTTAAGACCGTACAAAATGTACCATCCACACATCCAAAAAATAGGTGAATACATTCACCTATATTTTCGCTTATATAATAAATCAAGTAAAGCAAATATATAGGAATATATATAGCATATATATAGGAAATATAATGCTTTTTCCTTTACTTGATTTATTATAGCCAATATCAGCGATGAGGCCAATAAAAGTAAAACCACATCTTCATTGTAATATTGCGTTTATTTTATGAAAATATTATTTCTGAAGGGTAAATAGGTCATTTGGAACTTTTTTGTTTGTTTAGAAAAAGCCATAGCTTCCAGCACAGCCAGTGTAAGCTGCAGCAGGAGCAAAACCAGCTACAGCAGGAGCAAAACCAGTTACAGCAGGAGCAAAACCAGCTACAGCAGGAGCGTAGGCAGCCGCGTCACTGATCATAGCGTTGACACCATTGCCGCAGGCGTGGTTAACTGCTCCAGAACCAGCGGTAGGCAACACGTTTTCGAAGGCCACCGTTCCCACGAACGGCAGCTCACCAGCCACGGACAGAGCACCTTCGTAAACATTATCAGATACCACGGAAATACCGACGGGAGCGATGGCGGAAGCGCTGCTGACGGGGAGAGACCCACCACTGGTAGGACTGTACTCTATAGCTGCAAGGCCAACCAAGCCTTGGGTTGGGGCAGCAAAGCCACAGGTCGGGGCAGCTATTCCTCCGTAAGCCAAACCAGCTCCTGTTAGTCCGTAGGGACCACCCATAGCGGGGATAGCGATGCCAGGAGTAGCAGCTACTGCAGCACGGCTTGTGCACTGACTTAATCCTGACTGAAATGTAAAACTCTTTATTTAGAAATGAGCAATGTATTATTTATATGTTCCTATAAGTATAAGTGTGTTAAATATGAACGAAAACCCGTGCTATAAGTGAAAACGACACTGGAAGGCGCCCCCCGGATGCAGGACAGACATGCGGTTTTACTAGCGACCGGGTCCAGTCACGTGATTGCCAAGCTAAGTCTAATGAATTAATAACAGTATTTGTTAAAATAGTTACCTGAATCAGGACCGCCTGAGCGCACAGTACAAGAAAGACTTTAGCAGACATGGTGGTCGTCGTAGATACAGATACGAGAATGAAATTGTAGACCGCGACAGTTGTATTTATAGTCAAAACAATTACATATTGTTAGTAAAGCTTTCTTAGAAATAATATAGGCAATTGTTACTTTAAGTTATAATTGTTGTGAAATCGTGATAAGCTTACGAACTAATACCATTAAATAAAAATTAAACCGATTAATGCACATGTTTTCAAATGATGAAATCTGTTATAACATTAAAGTACAACTATAAAAAGACCGAATAATGTCGGTTCATCATTCAGTCTTCAGGTGATCGTCAAAGAAAACCAATCGAAAATGTCCTCTTTCACTTTTCTGCTGGTCTGCATCCAAGCGTGCTTGGTGTCGGTGAGTAATATATTATTATTTTATTTCTTGTTTATCCTTTACTTACAAAACCAACATTGATTTTAAACTTCGTTATTCCTTCAGATTTTTTCCAGGGGTCATGTATTAGGGATCCTCACTTCTACTGAAATATAAAGGATTGAATGCGAATCAAATGATGAGAAGGTCTACTCACTTGAAGACCTTCACTTTAGCAAATAAATCTTAATAAATTATTCCCACTTTTTATGGTTTCAGTCCGTATTTGGTCAGTGCACAAGCCCTGCCGCAGTTACGACTTCAGGGATAGCAGCCCCGTATGGCCTTGCAGCTCCAGGTTTCGCTGCCCCTGGCTTGGTTGGAGCTTACGGTTTAGGTGCTCTGGCTCCGGCTGCTGCCATCGCCCCTTGTGGAGCTAATCTTGCTGCTCCGTTCGGCTACGCTGGCTTAGCTGGCGCATATCCCGCTGCATATGCCCCATACGGCGGCGTCGGTGAGGGCAACGTGGCGGTCGCTGGAGAGCTGCCTGTGGCTGGAAACACCGCCGTCGCCGGTCAGGTGCCGATTATGGGCGCTGTGAGCTTCGGCGGCGCTGTGCCAGCTGCTGGATCTGTGTCCATTGCTGGCAGCTGCTCATGCGGCTGCGCTGATGCTATTGGACCCTACGGATATGCTGCTGGTCCTTATATTATTTAAAAAAGGATATAATGTAAAAACTGATGATCTGACAATTAAAAAGTTAAGCAATAATTTGACATTTTATTTATTACATCTTGTAATCATTGTATTTGTATTTGAAGATGTCTAATATGTATCAGACAAAACCTAAAATTTACACCAAACACGGTTGAACGTAAAACCGCTAGTTTGCCTCGTCGGTTTAGGGGTAAGCGATAATTTTTCCAACATGTTTAAGATCAACTTTAAACAATATGGAAAAGTTATCCAGTTGAGAAATAAGTCACCACACGGTGCCAATTTACGCTTTCCCACCACCGCTGCAGCATATCCGCGAGCTGGCGGCAGGACATGTGGGACTCGCCTTCTCCATAGCGTGGTATGCCAAACTCATACCACGAGGAGAGGACCCTACACCACTTAAGCCCCCCGGACACTCTTTAGATCCATCGTTTGCGGGCTATCAAACATAATGTAAATTATTTAACTTAGTCTGTTAAACTAAAGTTGAGTTTATAAGGTTTTAGTTGTCAATATTTGTCCGTCTTTTTAGTGATTTTTACCTACTGATTTTTAGCAGTCGGGTTTTTTTTAATTATTAATGAATGAATGAAGTACACTTTATTGCAAAATAAAATAGTTACACAAACATTAATAATTATAACAGTAATACATATTTTGCAATTGGCGGCCTTATCGCTAAAAGCAATCTCTTCCAGGCAACCGTTTGCCGTGGATAGACTAAAGAGTAGAAGAAGCAGGGAAGCAAAAGGTGTACGTTAGGATAATATATATATATATATATATATATATATATATATATATATATATATATACAGGGTGTCCCAAAAGGTTAAGTAGCTGGGAAAGGGGGTGACAGGGTTGGACACAATGGTCACTAGAAAAATAAAAAATAAATACGCTCTGGGTATTTAAAAAAAAAATGGCATTTTTTTAAAAACTTAAAATTTTACACCTTGTTATTTTTGATGTTGATGTTGATGACCTTGTTGTTATTGAAGATTACATAACAGCATTTTTTTTTAATACAGCCATATTTGTAGGTACAGTTAGCACATGGTGTAAAATTTTTAGTCTTTTAAAAAATGCCATTTATTTTTTTAAACACCCAGAGGGAATTTTTTATATTTTTCTGGTGACCCTTGTGACCATCCCTATCACCCCCCTTCCCAGCTACGTAATCTTTTGGGACACCCTGTATATATATATGTGTGCAGACTTACTCCGCGTACAATATTTATTTTATTTTAGACTTTTTAGTGTTCCAGTTGGCAGGCCCCTTAGAAGGAAGTGATTAGTTTTATGACCTTTGTAAATCCAGCAGAAATATGCCTGATAAGTTCCTACTCTTAATAGTGTGTCATACAAAACACAAATCCTACTAGTCAGCTACTAATATTATAAACGAGGATGTTTGTATGAATGTATGGATGTATGTTTGTTTCTCTTTCACGCAAAAACTACTCAATATATATTTGGCTGTAAGTTTGCACGCGCAGTTTATAAGCTGGATTAATATAAAGACTACAAAATATCACGCTCTGAACCACTGGAGTTGAGTGAATCGGGTAAAAGCGCGGGGCGCAGCTAGTGAAAATTATAATCGACCTAATCGGTTCAATTCTTCCAGCGAGTTTTGGTCGTGTAGTTGATACAATAACTTTTTACATAAACATATGTATATTTTGGAATGTCCGTTAAATTTACTTTGTTTTGAAATCCTCTTTAGAGCCGTTAATACGAAACGCGTCTTCCATACATTCTGTTAAAGAATCTTTTTGCTAAATTTGAAGTGGATTAGACCAACCACAATGTCCTATACAAACTTTGTCCCCCGTTTTTACTCTTTAGGGGTAGAATTTCGGTAAATCCTTTCTTATTGCACACTTACGTTACTTACGGGATATTTGTGCAAAATTTCATGGTTCTAGCCGAAGATATATCTGCAGCGTTGATCGATCAGTCAGTGAGCTTTAAATTTTGCTTACCTAATTAGGTATCTTCAAATGACATACAACATACAATTATTACAAGACAAACTAAAGAAAAGTTCAAATTAGTAAGTAGGTATTCAATTTAATTGTTTTCTAATAGCCAATTGTGACTGAGATATAATATTTTTTAAATAAGATATCCGTAGGATCCAATAGCGTCAGCGCAGCCACATGAGCAGCTGCCAGCGATGGAAACAGAGCCAGCAGCCGGAACAGCGCCGCCGAAGCTCACAGCGCCCATGATCGGCACCTGACCGGCGACGGCGGTGTTTCCAGCCACGGGCAGCTCTCCAGCGACTGCTACGTTACCTTCACCGGCACCGCCGTATGGGGCGTATGCAGCAGGGTATGCACCAGCTAAACCAGCGTAACCGAACGGAGCTGCAACATTAGCTCCAAAAGGAGCAATGGCAGCAGCCGGAGCCAGAGCACCTAAACCGCAACCTCCAATCAAGCCAGGGGCAGCGATGCTATACGGCGCCGCCGCAAATGCCGCAGGACTCACGCACTGGCCAAATACGGACTGTAACCAAAAGAAGGTCAAATAATCTTTTAGGAAAAGTACTCAAGAAATTAGAACAATTTTATAATATTTTAAGAACGGTTTGATAGTCATGGCTGATAAAGTAAAGCATTATGAAGTTAATAGTAAGTCAGATAGAATATATTTTAGACACCTCCGTCACTTCAAATGGCGGTTTTGACATTTTGTGCCATTTGCTAGAGAATGGGAGTACACGATGTTTCGCTAATTAGAAATATTATCCAATAGAAACTCGTGCCATAAAGTAAATTATAAACTGGTATTGATCAGAGTCAATGAGATATTCTGTAGTTATTTTACGACTAAAAAGTTACTATTTGTCACGTACGGGGTTCTCTTAAACGAAGAAATGTATCATTTCATATAACTCACCTGTACCAAGCAAGCTTGGATGCAGAGCGACAGAATAGCGAGGGTGGACATTATTGAATTGATTGTGTTCAACGACGGGCTGAATACTAACTGACGAACTGAACATTTTTCAACTTTATATACTTCTACTGAATTATTAAGAAGCACGTGACCACTGCATATGCGTATGTTCTGCACGTATTCAGTTTATTATTTTTTAAGCTCAGAATTTTAATTTAATTATTAATTATTTTCTTTATTGAGATTCTTTGAAGCTTATCAGGGTTACACAAGAGAGATACACTTCATGAAACACTTACCTATATTGTTTCTTAGAATGTCTTACTAAACAAAAGCACACTGTTTTCTATAAATACGGCTAGCATGGTGTACAACATCATTCTTGTGTCTGTATCTACTACGACCACCATGTCAGCTAAAGTCATCTTTGTACTGTGCGCTCAGGCGCTCCTGATTCAGGTATGGATAGTTACAAATATCTCTAAAATAAATTTATAATTTTTCTATGAATGACGTAACAAATATTTTAACATTTCAGTCCGCACTGAGTCAATGCACTAGCCGCGCTGCAGTAGCTGCTGCTCCTGGCATCGCTGTCCCCACTCTGGCAGCTCCTTGTGGACTATCAGGAGCTGGTTTGACTTACGGAGGAATAGCTGCCCCAGCTTTAGCCTATGCTGCCCCTGCAGCTATACAGTTCAGTCCAACCAGTGGTGGAGCTCTCCCCGTCACCAGCGCTTCCGCCGTCGCTCCTATCGGTATCTCCGTGGCGTCTGATAATGTTTACGAGGGTGCTCTCTCCGTGGCTGGTGAGCTGCCGTTCGTAGGAACTGTGGCCTTCGAAAACGTGTTGCCTACTGCTGGTTCTGGAGCAGTCAACCACGCCTGCGGCAATGGTGTCAACGCTATGATCAGTGACGCAGCTGCCTACGCTCCTGCTGCTACTATTGCCCCTGCTTACGGCATCCGTGCTGGTTGTGGTTGTATCTAAAACTACATAATATATCGTCAAATTACTTTACTCTTCTCAACAAATTCAAATTATAGTGGAATAAATGCAATTTAGAATATATTAGTTTTATTTAATACTAGCAACCCGCCCCGGCTTCGCACGGGTACAATACTTATACTTATACTACAGAATGTCTTTAAACCTCTAACAAACGGGTGAAATTTGGTCAAAACAAACAGAAACAAATTAATATAGGTACCTACTAAAACTCAGTGAACTAAGTAGGTGGGTATACTTTTATCGTATGAAATACCTATACTCTTCAGGACTAACAATACAACAAACACTAAATAAATAGGTATTCAAGTATCTATCCATCATAGTTACAACGAACACAAAACAAAAAATTTGCCCTATAATTCTTAAGGCGCGGTGCATAGACGACTTTTACGTATTAGTTTTGTCACTGTTGCTCCGCGTAGAAATGAAAGAGAAGCGAAGAGACGCCGCGATGGCGCAACGTTTCGTTCGACTCGTTCGAGTTATTAAATACATTAATCCTTGCAAATATCTTATTCCAATCGATAAATAAAAACAACAGTTCCCTTTATTATTATATATTACATCACTGTTATTAATATTATCAAGATTTGTTTATAAATAATACAGTTACAATTGCTACAATTTCAATTTAAATGGTTATTTTATGGTTTTTTTTTATCGAGAAAATTTACCGAAAACGTGTTTTGAACACAATGGTCCCCCCATAAATATGATCAAGATTAACATATATTTTTTTAGCTGCTCTAAAATGTAAACATTTGGCTAAAAAACTGTTTTGTGAAGCCTATTTTGACTAGGTACAGCGCCTTAAGGATCGAGCGCGCATAATCGCATTCGGCCTACCTCCGTAGCGTAGCGGTAATTGGCTCACTTTAAATCTCGGAGGTCGTAGATTCTAAGATTTCTTTCCGGGTCTGGTTGGTTGAGGGACTACCCTCCGTGCCTCGGAAAGCACGTTAAGCCGTTGGTCCCGATTGTTATAACATCATCTATAATAACCGTATATCAGGGAACGGACAGCAGCGTTTCCTTGTGTATTACAACATAATTCTGCGGTCACCAACCCGCCTGCCAAGCGTGGTGACTATGGCAATACCCTCCCTCGGGAGGAGGCCCATGTTCAGCAGTGGACGATATCTGGGCTGATGATGATGATGACCTACTAAAACTCAGTGAAAAAAGTAGGTGGGTATACTTTTATCATATGAAATACCTATACTCTTTAGGACTAACAATACAACAAACACTAAATAAATAGGAATTCAAGTATCTATCCATCATAGTTACAACGAACGCAAAACAAAAAAATTGCCCTATAATTCTTAAGGATCGAGCGCGCATAATCGCATTTGGCCTACCTAAAACACGCGCTGTTATTTTGCGATAACTTCTAAGTTATTCATTTAAAGTATATAGTGTAGGGGTAAAATAATCTGCATGAGATGCTTAAGAATATTGACTCATTTAAAATTATAAGGATAAATACTGAATCCGTCTGATTAGCTTTACAATTACCGCATTAGAAATGATCATTTTTCTAAAGGATATAATGGATATAGCAAGTTAACCTTGAAAGATAGACATATGCTATCACAGACTTTTTTGTAGATCTAAAAGAGAAGAATATTTCCGCCATACATTGTTTTGTTATATCTCATAGGGTTTAGGCAGCGTTTTCGTTGAAAGCTCCCAAATGGCTTAATTTTTTCCGACACCTCTGACAAATATCAATATATATATTAGTCAAATGTACACATAAACTAAACAAATCATATACGTAAACCTTCCGGAAGAATCGTTCTATCGATTGGTAACAACCGCATTAAAATCCATGTAGTAGTGTTTGAGTTTATCGCGAACAGACAGACAGACAGACGCGGCCGGGGACTTTGTTTTATAAAATGTAATGATGTAGTGATAGCGGTCGCCTGTGGCTCCGTGCGGATGTCGGTTACCGCTGCAAAAAGCCTACCCAGGAAAGACACGGTCAGCAACATGATTCCCAGGTCAATTCACAGACACCGACATAAACATCGACGACGCAGGCATTATGCAGGCTGCACAGATTGTTTTTCTGTGGATGTTAAAGTTGTAAATGATGAAAATATTTAAATGTAATTAATAGGCATTTTAGGCATTTTCAAATGTTCAAGAAAATATTAATAGCGTGTAATATTCTAGCTCTGAAAAGAACTATTGTTTAGGCCTGAAAAGAACTGTTGGTTAGCTCTAAGAAGAACTGTTGGTTAGCCCTGAAAAGAACTGTTGTTTAGCTCTGAGAAGAACTGTTGATTTGCTCTGAGAAGAACTTTTGCGTAGGTGTAGTTTTAAGAACGAAATCTAAAAAAAATCGTACGAAAATTATTAGACTTCGCAACGGGCCGTGCAGTAGAAATCGTAATATTTTAATTTCGCCGTAACTTCAAAACCAAACGTCCAATTTTAATCATTCATAGACCAAATCTAGACACGCGGCAGCGTGTCAAAGCCAAGTTCAAGCAAAGAACTGGCTAGCCAGCGCCAAGTGTAATATTACACGAACCACTTGGTGCCACTTTTGACCCTTCTATAACTCAAAACCTCTTTAACGTAAACAAATAAAACTACGTGTGTTTAATTATATCCATAAAGACATGTAGAAGCCCAAATTTCATGAAGCTAGCTCAAATTGTTATAAAGATATGAAGGTCAAAAAGTCGTAAATTTTAGCACTGACTGACTGACTGACATATAGTACCTAATTCTAACCTACTTCCAGATGACCTAGAAGGATGAAATTTGGAATCCAGCTCAGTAATTGTGTGTAAGCCCAGGAAAAAATCAAAAAGACAAAAAAAAAAGTTTCCTCCCCATAGAAAAAAACTTTTAATACGCTCTAAAAAACCGACCAACGGTGTGTCGTTGGCGAAGCGCGGCACCACATAATTATACATAGAACAGAAGTAAATCTACATAAAAGTGCTCCCGAGCAACACATAAACATAGGCATCGCTTACGAATACCAATTTAGTTATTTATTGATTTATTACATTTATGTTCATCCTGCTTCTTTCTCAACGGTGAATGAAATGATTGTCATACTATAACCACAAACGTTCTTCGTGCCTAAACCAATAACAGTATAAAAGAGTACATAGATGAGATTCAATGAATAAATAAATACTTTATTTACACCTACAACCCGTTCGCTATAAGTTTGCCGCTGTCAACTGTCACGCGTTTAGCGTTGTCTCACTCACTCAGTTCTAGTTCCAGTGAGAAAACGCTATACTGACGTCATAATAATATTTAATACAAAATATTTTTTAATATTTAATAAATAATATTTTAAGGTATAAATTTGTTAGTTCGAACTCTTTGTAACTTAAAAGAAAGTCCAATGTGTATGTATACCAAGGTTAAGGCAATAGCGATGTCTTATTGTTACCGATATAGGTATGTATGTATTGACTAATTTAAGAATGCTAGTTGAACTCGCTCGCGCCTTGCACTTGTACGCGCGCCCGATGACCGCGAGGCTCACAAGCGCTATACGACTTAAAATGCGAACGAACCAAAGTATGCTGTTAGCGGCGGCGGCGCTCATTCGCGCCAGCGTTATCGTTATGCCATGTTGTTTAGCGGAAACCCACCTATTAGATTGCGTTTTATGCTGCGTCGTTCGACTAAATTTATTTGACTAACACATTAAATCTCAATACCTGCCTTGTTTTCTTTACAAAAAGTAATGATATCCCACCAAAAACATAAATGTAAAAAAGGAAAGCCAAGTTCAATACAAAAATTAAGCTTGGCTGTGGGCTTCGCCGCAAAAAGAATGGAGATCTGAATGAGTGCCAAGTTCTATGCAAAATCGAAATAATGTATTTATAGGAACAAAATAACATTATGGTAACATAATGTTAACATATGTAAGCATTGCCATTCAACGTGGTAATGCTGCCAGCATTCTGGGAACCTTGCCAAATAGAATAGATTAAGAATAGTAGTATATAAGTTAGTTTTATTTTTAATTAGTCACTTTTAGTTTGTATTTTATTCATATTAAATGTAATTAATTCACTTAAGTTTAATGTACAAGAATCTGTATACTTAGCATGTTCCGTTTATGTTGTTTACAAACATCATTTTCAAGATTTTAATATATTAACCAAATTGATTCCACTTTCAGGACCAAATCATTTCGTTGCTGAATAAGACTAATTAAATTTTCAGCGTTTTATACATTTTTTTTACTGAAAAGGAAGTAAAATAAAAAGTATTACTGTTTTATTAAGATTTTTTATTTTGTTAAAAAGTTACAAAATTTATGGGACTTCTCAAATGAGATAGGGACCAGCAGCGTAATCAGCGCAACCGCAGGAGCAGCTGCCAGCGATAGACACAGAGCCAGCAGCCGGCACAGCGCCGCCGAAGCTCACAGCGCCCATGATAGGCACCTGACCGGCGACGGCGGTGTTTCCAACCACGGGCAGCTCTCCAGCGACCGCCACGTTACCTTCACCGGCACCGCCGTATGGGGCGTATGCAGCAGGGTATGCGCCAGCTAAACCAGCGTAACCGAATGGAGCTGCAACATTAGCTCCACAAGGAGCGATGGCAGCAGCCGGAGCCATAGCACCTAAACCGTAAGCTCCAACCAAGCCAGGGGTAGCGATGCTATACGGTGCAGCCGCAAATGCCGCAGGACTCACGCACTGGCCAAATACTGACTGTAACCAAAAGAAGAATCTTTTAGGAATAATACACAAAAAAATTAGAACGATTAAGTAATATTTTTAGAATTGTTTGATAATCATATCGATATCGATGGGAATACACGATGTTTCGCTAATTAGAAATATTATCCAATAGAAACTCGTGCCATAAAGTAAATAGTAAACTGGCATTGTTCTGAGTCAATGAGATATTCTATAGTTATTTTACTCCTAAAAAGTTACTATTTGTCACGTACGTGGTGCAAGCGAAGAAATGTATAATATCATATAACTCACCTGTACCAAGCAAGCTTGGACGCAGAGCAACAGAATAGCGAAGGTCGACATTATTGAATTGTTTGTGTTCAACGACGAGCTGAATACTGAATGATGGACTGAAAAATTGACAACTTTATATAATTCTACTGAATTATTTACAAACACGTGACCACTGCATATGCGTATGTTCTGCACGTATTCAGTTTCTTAATTTTTAAGCTCAGAATTTTAATTTAATTATTTATTATTTTCTTTACTGAGATTCTTTGAAGCTTATCAGTGTTACACAAGAGAGATACACTTCATGAAACACTTACCTATATTGTTTCTTAGAATGTCTTACTAAACAAAAGCACAGTGTTTACTATAAATACAGCTAGCATGGACCATGCTAGCTGTATTTATAGTATGCCATTCGTCCCGATATATCGGGACTGTCACCGTCATTAGGCCTTCTGTCCCGACGTCCCGACAAAACACTATTACGTCCCGTTTTATCGCGCGGTCAAAGCAATTCAAATACGCGCGCCAAATAACTAGGAGCGCGGTTGCGACGCTCGTGAGTACCGCGCTGGGGAAGGGAGAAGGGTGCACCCCGCACCCCCGCCACGTGCTATCGCAGCAACAGCGAGCGAGTCAGTGGGTAAACAAACACCAATACAGTGAGTGAGAAGCTTGTAATTTCGCATTGTTGATTGTTTTAGTGTTTAGCTAAGGCTAAGTAGCATATTTTTGTCGTTTTTAACTTGTCATCACGAAAATGTCTACAACAAGAAAGAGAAAATGCCATTTTTCGGATGAATATACAAAAGAATGGAGTTTTATAAAGAAAGGACGTACGAATGAAGAAGCGTTATGTGATATTTGTCACTGTTTCATATCAGTAAGTCACGGAGGTAAGGCTGACGTTAAGCATCACATTTCTACGGCTAACCACAAAAAGAAACTTGCCATCGTATCGACATCAAAGTCTATATCTGGTTTTATGATTAAAGAAGATACCAAAGAAGATTTACTTATAAGTGCAGCGGAACTAACGCCAGCTTATAAAGTGGTAAAACATCATCAATCCTTTAGCTCTCTTGACTGTATTGTAAAATTGAATGCAACAATGTATCCCGACTCGAAAATCGCCGCAAAGCAGTCTACTGCTAGGACAAAGGCTACAGCTATTATTAAAAATATTCTTGCTCCACACTCTGTTACCGAAACAGTGGAAAAATTGCAAGAAGTGCCATTTTACGGCATAGGCACCGACGCGTCAAATCACAAAGCTGAAAAAATGTTACCTTTACTCGTTCAGTACTTTACTGAAGCTGATGGGATCCAACAGAAGCTGTTAAAATTTGAGTCTCTTAAAAATGAAACATCAGAAACTATTTCAAATTATTGTATCTATACTTTAAGACAACTACAGGTTTCATTAGATAAGCTAATCGCTTTTTGTGGAGACAATACTAATACAAACTTTGGAGGGCTTGAACGACGAGGCCAATGCAATGTTTTTCACAAAATAAATGAAGAACTCGGAAAAAATTTAGAAGGAATTGGGAGCCCAGCCCGTATTCTGCACAATACTGTATCAAGTGCAGCTGGAATCTTGTCTGTGGATGTCGAAGTCATCGTCCTGAAAATATTTAATTATTTTTCCATATATACTGTCAGGACTGAGAAGCTAAAGGAATTTTGCGCTTATGTTGATATAAATCATCAAAATATACTGTCGCACTCAAGAACAAGATGGCTTTCGCTGATGCCTGCGGTTGAACGGATCCTCAAACTTTGGATTCCACTAAAAAACTATTTTAACGCCGAAGAGAGACCACCTAAAATTATTTCTGATTTTTTTTAAAGTCCGATCAGTGAAATTTATTTCCTATTTATACAGTCCAATCTCAATTTATTTCAAAAAAATATAAAAAGCGTCGAGAAGAAAAATGTGTCAATAATTGAAGTAAAGCAGATATTACAGGAAACACAAAATTCACTGACAGAGAGGAAGTCTGCCAATTTTATAGGCATGCAAACTAAAATACAATTAAGCAAATTAAAACATGAGAATCCTTCACTTGAAACAATAACATTGATCACGAAGTTTGAGGAGGAGACAATGGCTTTTTATAATACAGCTTTTGAGTATCTGCAAAAGTGGTCCGTATCATTTGATAAATATAAAGTGTTTGATTGGATGATGCTATCTGAAATCCCAGAATGGACAGCAGTTGAAAACACTATTTTATACCTAAATGAAAATGGTGTGGAGATTTTGGGCGACAGTTGCTTTCAACAATATAATTATCTGAAAAACTTTTTGGAGGCTACAGTTGACACGGAAGAGTGGAAGGCAAAAAATTCTGTAGAAGAGAAGTGGATTTACTTTTTCAATCTTACAGAAAATCCTGAAAGAAAATGCCAAATGCTCAAATTATGCCAATATTTGTTTGCGATACCTGGCCACAACGCTACAGTAGAAAGAGCATTTTCATTAATGTCGAGCCAGTGGACCGATGAAAGAAATCGCCTGCTGCCGGAGACTATGGAGTCGATATTACAGTGTCAGGTTAACTTCAATATGACTTGCACGGAGTTTTATAAATATGTAAAAGGACAGAAAGAATTACTTAAAAAAGTAAAGTCTTCAGCAAAATATGACCAAGCTACGTCTAGCACTGCTTCCATACAGTAGAATTTGTATTTTTTTTTTAATAAAAAATATTCTTAATTATTAATTATTTTTTTCTCTTTGCGTCCCGACACGGGCCTTTCCAAATATGGCAACCCTAAGCATGGTGTACAACATCATTCTTGTGTCTGTATCTACTACGACCACCATGTCTGCTAAAGTCATCTTTGTACTGTGCGCTCAGGCGCTCCTGATTCAGGTATGGTTAGTTACAAATATCTCTAAAATAAATTTATAATTTTTCTATGAATGACGTAACAAATATTTTAACATTTCAGTCCGCACTGAGTCAGTGTATTAGCCGCGCTGCAGTAGCTGCTGCTCCTGGCATCGCTGTCCCCACTCTGGCAGCTCCTTGTGGACTATCAGGAGCTGGTTTGACTTACGGAGGAATAGCTGCCCCAGCTTTAGCCTATGCTGCCCCTGCAGCTATACAGTTCAGTCCAACCAGTGGTGGAGCTCTCCCCGTCACCAGCACTTCCGCCATCGCTCCTATCGGTATCTCCGTGGTATCTGATAATGTTTACCAGGGTGCTCTGTCCGTGGCTGGTGAGCTGCCGTTCGTAGGAACTGTGGCCTTCGAAAACGTGTTGCCTACTGCTGGTTCTGGAGCAGTCAACCACGCCTGCGGCAATGGTGTCAACGCTATGATCAGTGACGCAGCTGCCTACGCTCCTGCTGCTACTATTGCCCCTGCTTACGGCATCCGTGCTGGTTGTGGTTGTATCTAAAACTACATAATATATCGACAAACTACTTTACTCTACTTAACAAATTCAAATTATGGTGAAATAAATGTAATATTTTAGAAAATATAAGTTTTATTTAATACTAAACCAAACTGGCGATCGCTTTAGGTTGATAATAAGGTAATTCAATATATTCTTTACTTAGGGCTTGAGTTCCTGAGCATATTTTTTAACCCAATAAATGAATACACTGTAGTAGAGACTACTCAAATTATATTATTTCTAAGGTTCTAGATTCTTTTATATGTAAATTATTTTATTATAAAGCTGAAGTTGGCTTGGTCGTTTGTATACTTGAATGCGCAATTCTCAAGAACAACTCGTCCGATTTAAAAAACTGTTTTAGTGTTAGATAGCCCATTTCCCGAGGCTATAATAAAATTTAATTATGAAGTTCCTACGGCAATGGTAGGTACGCATGTGGAACGCGTAATTAATATCAGGATCTGTATTAAAAACTCGGCTCAGTAGCATCCTTACTTATATAATTATAAATGTGAAAGTAACTCTGTCTGTCTGTCTGTCCGTCTGTCTGTTACGCAATCACGCCTTAACTACTGAAGCGATTTAAATGAAATTTGGTACATATATAGTCTAGAGCTTGAGAAAGAACATAGGCTATATTTATTATGAATTTCCCACGGGAACTGGAGTTACGCGGGTGAAACCGCGCGCGGGAAGCTAGTTATAGATATTTTTTGCTTTAATTTCATAGTGCCACAAATCCAATATATCACTCTTTAAGTCTTGGGCCACTAGTATTATAGAAGAATTTGCTTTGAATTCAAACTTTTTTACGCCACTAGCAAATTAGAGTAACGATATTTTCTTTGCTACTTAATGTTAAGTCAGTTGGATCACTGAATCTGACTACGGCCATCTTTTTGTATAAAAGTAGTTAAGAGAATTTTGTTACGAGCAGCTGGACGATCTTAAATGGACCACTTTTCTTCCAGAATGTAGGTAAATCTGGATAGCGGATGGTTAGTTAATTTAAAGCAGTGCGGTGATATCACCGGCATTCCTTAGTGTCGTTTCCTTAGTAATAAAAGTAGCAAATCATGCTACTTGGCAACGTTTCCAGAATGCTGGTAGCATTGCGCGGTTTTATGGCAATAAAAGCCTTGCAACTGATCTCATTAGTGCGGCACATTTAAAAACGGGTGCTAGGTTATATGTTTCCTACACGAGCATCGAAACCTCTATCTTTAAGAATTAAAGCAAGACTTATAATGCTTTGATACAAAAGTTGTTTTTGTAAAATATCAACACACTGTTTTTTCGTCATTGATTAAGTCAACATTTTAATGTATACATTATAATTTAAATTTTATTCTTATCAGCCAATTGTTGAGTCGGGCTCCGATCAGTATGCTGATATATACGTTATACAAACATTTGGTATCAGTCAACAATTAACATAAATAGAAGGACCATTTCATTTAAGGCATTCTTTCAGCTAAATATCAGCTATATATTTAATTAGTACAGACACCGATCTGTGGGTTGATGAACTTGAAAATCAAAATGGATCCTAAATTTTCTTCTCAGCAGAACAATATGTTGTTAATATTGCTTTCACAAATAAATAATATTTTGAAATAATGAAAAAAATATTATAACTCGAAAAAACTATTAGTTGTGCCTTTTCGTAACGAGCACATAAAAGTAGGTAAAATACAATTTTTACTAAACAATAGGTACATTTTATAATATTATACAATAACTGTGGTAAACATATGAAATGTAATTAATTCACTAAAGTTAAATGTACAAGAATCTGTATACTTAGCATGTTCCGTATTTGTTGTTTACAAACGTCATTTTCAAGATTTTAATATATTAACCAAATTGATTCCACTTTCAGGACCAAATCATTTCGTTGCTGAATAAGACTAATTAAATTTTCAGCGTTTTATACATTTTTTTTACTGAAAAGGAAGTAAAATAAAAAGTATTACTGTTTTATTAAGATTTTTTTATTTTGTTAAGAAGTTACAACATTTATGGGACTTCTCAAATGAGATAGGGACCAGCAGCGTAATCAGCGCAACCGCAGGAGCAGCTGCCAGCGATAGACACAGAGCCAGCAGCCGGCACAGCGCCGCCGAAGCTCACAGCGCCCATGATAGGGACCTGACCGGCGACGGCGGTGTTTCCAACCACGGGCAGCTCTCCAGCGACCGCCACGTTACCTTCACCGGCACCGCCGTATGGGGCGTATGCAGCAGGGTATGCGCCAGCTAAACCAGCGTAACCGAACGGAGCTGCAACATTAGCTCCACAAGGAGCGATGGCAGCAGCCGGAGCCATAGCACCTAAACCGTAAGCTCCAACCAAGCCAGGGGCAGCGATGCTATACGGTGCAGCCGCAAATGCCGCAGGACTCACGCACTGGCCAAATATAGACTGTAACCAAAATAAGAATCTTTTATGATAATACACAAAAAAATTAGAACGATTAAGTAATATTTTTAGAATTGTTTGATAATCATATCGATATCGATGGGAATACACGATGTTTCGCTAATTAGAAATATTATCCCATAGAAACTCGTGCCATAAAGTAAATAGTAAACTGGCATTGTTCTGAGTCAATGAGATATTCTATAGTTATTTTACTCCTAAAAAGTTACTATTTGTCACGTACGTGGTGCAAGCGAAGAAATGTATAATATCATAAATATAACTCACCTGTACCAAGCAAGCTTGGATGCAGAGCAACAGAATAGCGAGGGTGGACATTATTGAATTGATTGTGTTCAACAACGAGCTGAATACTAACTGACGAACTAAAAAATCTTCAACTTTATATACTTCTACTGAATTATTAACAAATACGTGACCACTGCATCAGTTTCTTAATTTTTAAGGTCAGAATTTTAATTTAATTATTTATTATTTTCTTTATTGAGATTCTTTGAAGCTTATCAGGGTTACACAAGAAAAATACACTTAATGAAAGGATTACCTATATTGTTTCTTAGTATGTCTTACTAAACAAAAGCACACTGTTTTCTATAAATACAGCTAACATGGTGTACAACATCATTCTTGTGTCTGTATCTACTACGACCACCATGTCAGCTAAAGTCATCTTTGTACTGTGCGCTCAGGCGCTCCTGATTCAGGTATGGATAGTTACAAATATCTCTAAAATAAATTTATAATTTTTCTATGAATGACGTAACAAATATTTTAACATTTCAGTCCGCACTGAGTCAGTGTATTAGTCGCGCTGCAGTAGCTGCTGCTCCTGGCATCGCTGTCCCCACTCTGGCAGCTCCTTGTGGACTATCAGGAGCTGGTTTGACTTACGGAGGAATAGCTGCCCCAGCTTTAGCCTATGCTGCCCCTCCAGCTATACAGTTCAGTCCAACCAGTGGTGGAACTCTCCCCGTCAGCAGCACTTCCGCCATCGCTCCTATCGGTATCTCCGTGGTATCTGATAATGTTTACGAGGGTGCTCTGTCCGTGGCTGGTGAGCTGCCTTTCGTAGGAACTGTGGCCTTCGAAAACGTGTTGCCTACTGCTGGTGCTGGAGCAGTCAACCACGCCTGCGGCAATGGTGTCAACGCTATGATCAGTGACGCAGCTGCCTACGCCCCCTTTGCTACTATTGCCCCTGCTTACGGCATCCGTGCTGGTTGTGGTTGTATCTAAAACTACATAATATATCGACAAACTACTTTACTCTACTTAACAAATTCAAATTATGGTGAAATAAATGCAATATTTTAGAAAATATAAGTTTTATTTAATACTAAACCAAACTTGCGATCGCTTTAGGTTGATAATAAGGTAGTTCAATATATTCTTACTTAGGGCTTGAGTTCCTCCCCTCCGTGGGACCTGGAGGCGGAGGTTTTGGCCGCCGCGTACCGGCGGAGGTGTGAGGGGGCGCGTTCTGGCCGCGACCCCTTCCCGGAGGGTGTTGCACGGTGGCGGACTGAGATCCGTCGCCAAACCCTCCGGAAATGGCAGGAGCGGCTAGAGGGCGCGCCGCGGAGCGGATTGCGTACGGTGGAGGCGATTCCGCCCCATTTAAAAAAGTGGGCCGGTCGCCGTCACGGCGACGTCACCTACCACGTTGCACAGGTAGTAACAGGCCATGGCTGCTTCGGCCACTACCTGTGCAACGTGGCGCAGAGAGAGCCGGACACTCGCTGTCACCACTGTGACTGTGCCGACGATACGGCGCAGCACACGGTGGTGGAGTGTCCGGCGTGGGCCAACGAGCGGGAGGAGCTCGTTGGCGTGGTGGGAGACGACCTCTCGCTGCCGACCATCATTTCGAAGATGGTTCAAAGCGAGAGGTCGTGGGAGGCGGTTGCCTCCTTCTGTAGACAAGTTATGTCACAGAAGGAGGCCGCGGAGCGGGAGAGGGAAGTAGATCCCTCTGCCCACCCGCTTCGCAGACGGCGTGTTGGCCGTCGGCGGCGGGCCGAAACCCGCCGCCTACCGCCCTAGGCTCGGCCTTGGGGAGTGGGGAACATGGGCCCCGCTCCCTTCGAGGCTGACCCATGAGGAGTAGGGACGCCTCTACACTCCAGGCGTCCCTATAATTGGGCAAATGGGCCACTGTAAGTGTGGCCCTGGAGATCCCGCGGTACCATATTGGCCGCGGGTGCCGTCGGGAGGCCGGATTGCTCATGCGTACCCGACCCCCGCCAACGGCGGAACCAAGGAGTGTCCGGGAGGTTTTAGTGGTGTAGGGTCCTCTCCTCGTGGTATGACTTTAGCATACCACGCTATGGAGAGGGCGAGTCCCACATATCCCACCGCCAGCGCGCAAATACGCTGCAACGGTGGTGGGAATGCGTCAACGCATTTCCCCCCGGACAAAAACAAAAAAAAAAAAAAAAAGGGCATTCCTGAGCATATTTTTTAACCCAATAAAGGAATTCACTATAGTAGAGACTACTCAAATTATATTATTCCTAAGGTTCTAGATTTTTTTATATCTATATTATTTTATTATAAAGCTGAAGTTTGTTTGGTCGTTTGTATGCTTGAATGCGCAATTCTCAAGAACAACTGGTCCGATTTAAAAATCTGTTTTAGTGTTATATAGCCCATTTCCCGAGGAAGGCTATAGGCTATAATAAAATTTAATTATGAAGTTCCTACGGCAATGGTAGGTACGCATGTGGAACGCGTAATTAATATCAGGATCTGTATTAAAAACTCGGCTCAGTAGCATTATAGATATTTTTTGCTTTAATTTCATAGTGCCACAAATCCAATATATCACTCTTTAAAAATGAGTCTTGGGCCCCTAGTATAATAGATCAAATTGCTTTGAATTTAAACTTTTTTACGGCACTAGCAAATTAAAGTAACGATATTTTCTTTGCTACTAACAATTAAGGAACCTCCATTCAGTTGGATCACTGAATCTCATCACGGCTATCTTTTTGTATAACAGTAGTTAAGAAAGTTGTGAAGTATTGCGCCGTTTTATGGCAATAAAAGTCTCGAGGCAGATCACATTAGTGCGGCACATTATAAAAAAGTTGCAAGATTTTATGTCTCCGACGCGAGCATCGAAACCTCTATCTTTAAGAATTGAAGCAAGACTTAAAATGCTTTGATGCGGAATTTGTTTATAAAATATCAGCACACTTTTTTTCGTCATCGATTAAATCAAAAAGTTAATGTTTATTTTATAATGGCACCTGACCGGCGATGGCGGTGTTTCCAGCCACAGGCAGCTCTCCAGCGACCGCCGGGTTACCATCACCGGCACCACCGTATGGGGCGTATGCACCAGCGTAACCGAACGGAGCAGCAAGATTAGCTCCCCAAGGGGCGATGGCAACTACTGGTCCGATTTGAAAAACTGTTCCAGTGTTAGATAGTCCATTTCCCGAGGAAGGCTATAGGCTATATTTTATTATGAAGTTCCTAAGGGAATGGTAGTTACGCATGTGAAACGCGTAATTAATAATAGGATCTGTTTTAAAAACTCGGTCCAATAGCATTATAGATATTTTTACTGCTTTCATTTCATAGTGCCACAAATCCAATAATCTCTTTAATAATGAGTCTTGGGCCACTAGTATTATAGAAGAATTTGCTTTGAATTCAAACTTTTTTACGCCACTAGCAAATTAGAGTAACGATATTTTCTTTGCTACTTAATGTTAACTCAGTTGGATCACTGAATCTGACTACGGCCATCTTTTTGTATAAAAGTAGTAAAGAGAATTTTGTTTCGAGCAGCTGGACGATCTTAAATGGACCACTTTTCTTCCAGAATGTAGGTAAATCTGGACAGCGGATGGTTAATTAATTTAAAGCAGTGCGGTGATATCACCGCCAGTCCTTAGTGTCGTTTCCTTAGTAATAAAAGTAGCAAATTATGCTACTTGGCAACGTTTCCAGAATGCTGGTAGCATTGCGCGGTTTTATGGCAATAAAAGTCTGGCAACTGATCTCATTAGTGCGGCACATTAAAAAAAGGTTGCTAGGTTATATGTTTCCTACACGAGCAGCGAAACCTCTATCTTTAAGAATTAAAGCAAGACTTAAAATGCTTTGATACAAAAGTTGTTTTTGTAAAATATCAGCACACTGTTTTTTCGTCATCGATTAAGTCAAAATTTTAATGTATACATTATAATTTAAATTTGATTCTTATCAGCCAGTTGTTGAGTCGGGCTCCGATCAGTAAGCTGATATATACGTTATACAAACATTTGGTATTAGTCAACAATTAACTTAAATAGAAGGACCATTTCATTTAAGGCATTATTTCAGCTAAATATCAGCTATATATTTAATTAGTACGGACACCGATCTGTGGGTTGATGAACTTGAAAATCAAAATGTATCCCAAATTTTCTTCGCATCAGAACAATATGTTGTTAATATTGCTTTCACAAATAAAAGGCCACAAATAAATAATATTATCAAAATATGAAAAAAGTATTAAACTCGAAAAAACTATTTGTTGTGCCTTTTCATAACGAGCACATAAAAGTAGGTAAAATACAATTTTTACTAAACAATACATTTTAAAATATTATATGACGAGGAAGGACGAGCATCGTTGTTTTTAATAAGGTGTGACGTCATCATTGCTGACGTCACATTCATCAGGATGGTTCTCTATCGAGGGTTGTTGATCCATAGTAACAGCAAAACTTCATAATATGGTTTTCAAGTTTTATTCCAGTAAATTGAGGAGCTCCGTACAGTCCGGCAGCTCGAGCGAGACTGAATTGCAATCGGTCCGCCGGCCGTATTTATACTAAACGAGCGGCTCACAAACAGTAAACAATTTAGTTTGATAATTTTCAAACTATGTGAACAAATAATTATTTCTACAAATATTTCAACGATTTACAAATCATAATTTGATCCTGAATACTTATTTATTAGTCTAGTATTTTATGAACATATTTGTGTTTCTATCAAATCATACATTGATTCACAATTTATTTATTTTGATGAGACGAGTAATTGTATTTATGTGTTTATCATTAATGAAGTGTTGTTGCTATGCTTATTTTATGTGGTTGCGCCGATACGGCCATTCTGACAGGCGGTGTGCGCTCTGCACCAGCCTCGTTGATTCTCGTCGCGTAATTGTACAATTTTATTTATTTTATTTTATTATTTTGCATCTATGATTAAATCTAAGTTCTGTCCTTTGAGTATGTTATTATTTAGACGGACCATAAGTATCTCAACGAACGCGCTTTAGTGCTACCACCGGATCCAATACGCCCCAACTGAGAAGATCCGGCGAAACAAACTCAGTGGAGTTATTCTACTGCCGGTTTCAACGCGGCCTCATCGAGACGATCCGGCGAAACATACTCAGATAGGCATGTCCAAGAAGTTTTGGTCCAGTTACTTTTATTATTTAGTTGGCATTCACAATTTACCAATCGGTTGTCTTTATACGAATTTTATTTACGTTTTCATTAAAAAACAGATTAAATAATTTATTTAAAGACAGAACTGAATAAATATTTGGGAGTATTATTTTTATTATTACAGATAGTAATTTCTGTGTAAGTCTAGGAATATCAATGCTAATAAGGTGTTGGAAGTTCTCGACGAGTTCTCGGAGGTTCTCGTAGAGTTCTCGGAGGTTCTCGTAGGGTTCTCGTAGGGTTCTTCGCGAAATCTGCAATAATAGAAATAACTTTCTCTGAGTTGGGTATCTGTGAGCAACTTGCGTTGCTTTATATTTAGTTGTTATGCAAAAACATGCATTTCTATGTTAGTCTAGGAATATCAATGCTAATAAGGTGTGTAAGATGTTGGAAGTTCTCGACGAGTTCTCGGAGGTTCTCGTAGAGTTCTCGGAGGTTCTCGTAGGGTTCTCGGAGGTTCTCGTAGGGTTCTCGGAGGTTCTCGTAGGGTTCTCGGAGATTCTCGTAGGGGATGTAATGATGCTGTGCTCTGGGCGGTCCTGTTCGCCGTGGTACACAGAGGCTCTACTGGGAGTATGGAACTAGGTTGAAGGTGTTTATACACAGGTTCTAAAAGAGTTAAATTCAAGGTAATATTTTGTAAATATGTTCAACTCACAGTTTATTGTGGCAATGAATCGTCTTCACTTTGATCTCGTAGTTTTTGCTGAGGCAACCCGTCACTTGATGTGCTTGGTACGGGGCTCTATTTCTATTTCAGGTGATGGTAGTGGCTCATCTTCTGCCGATACGGTTACCTGATCACCAGGTTGTGGTGCACGACGAAGTTTAAATTTAGGCTTACCTCCAGAACATAGCGCTCCGGAAAAACTGACCCCGGCAGGAGAACTCAACTCCTCAGCCGTCCGCACCACGAAAGAGGAAGCAAATCGCCTCGTGCGTATCGAAGGAATGTCAACAACAAAAGGGTGAAACCGCTCGCCGCACCCAGTCGTCCGGTGATGGAAGGGTGAAGGGGGCATCAGGTTATGTAGAACCTCCGCACACTCCCTGAAATGTAACCGATAAAAAACCGATAGGCAAGCCACTCGAGGCTCCGAAGACTTGCCTCCACAAGTGAGCCATTGCCTATGACTCTTCGCTCGACGCCCCAATGCATCCAGAGCATCCAGCTAATATCTGAAGATAGATAGAAAGATTTGAAGTACCGCCCCACCCTGGAGAGGAATGCCGTCAGGACCACCAGCCTTATTCACATCCAGAGTGCAAAGAATGTTTAAGTACCACTTTTTGCCGAATGTAGAAGTCCAATGAGGTAACCTGGGTGGACTTTTACCAGCAGCATCTAGTTGTGAATTCTTAGTAAATAGAGATGCAAATAGGTCTGCTTTCTCCTTGGCGGTGTGAGCTAATGAACCGTTCGGCTCCTGCAGTGGCGGAAAAGAGGACCGACAGAAATAGGCTTCGACCGATTTGGCAAGAAACCAAAAAGCTTTACTCCCAGATGGGTAAGATGCTAGTGTGGCTCCAATGCGTCCAATATGGTCAAAGCGGGCCCTGCGTAGCGCACGTTTGCAAGACTTGGCAGCACCATTGAAGGCTCTCTTCAGCCCCCGAACATTTCGCGCTTTGCGGGCTCGAGCATCCGCCCACGCTCGGCAAGCAGAGTGCTTATGTGCTTCAGTACTATCACACTCAGCGCCGAACCATGAACGGGCCTTGTCTCGGAGTGAGACATCAGAAAATGGAACGAAATATTCCATAGTCTGGCATATCACCCCAGAAACAGCCTCCGCGCAGCAAGTTGGGTTGTCTGAAGAGAAGCATAAGCGCAGCCAAGGGTAAGACGCGAAGAAATACCGCATCCCATCCCAATCTGCTGACTTGTATCGCCATACTCGCCTAGTACCCTTGAGATCGGGATCGGGTGGCGAGCAGACAGACACAGATTTCACCAGACAGTGGTCGGAGCCACCCAACGGCGAGGAAACCGCGACTTGACATGGGTCTGGATCAGTTGTCAGCAGAAGGTCCAAGCAACCGGCCGCATGGCCATCAATGTCGGGCACCCGTGTCAGTCCAGTCACCAGTTGGGAGGGACCAAGCGTCAGTGCGAATGCACACGCCAATCCCCCAGCATGGCCGGTGCTCCGGCATGGGCACAGCCACTCCTGGTGGTGGGCATTGAAGTCCCCCAGAACAACAAGCTGCGCCGATGGGCACCTGAGCTGAGCCAGTTCAGCCGAGTCCGAAAGATAGTGAAACAACCTGGTTGTCCCCATGTTGTCGGTGTGCGACTGATAGACACCAGCATAGTATCTGCTCCAAGCCAGTGTCCACCAGAACCCACAATACAGAGAAACTGGAATCCTCAATGTTACGGAGACGCCGACAGCAGATGTCATCGCGAGCACACACGCAGGCGCCAGCGCGTGGCTTAAAACTGTGCTCCAGGGTGTACCCCAGGCGGCGCAAGCATGCTGCGTCAGCCGGACATCTGATTTGCGTCTCCATGAGGAACAGCAGATGTGGTTTTTCGGTCTCATGGTGGTGATGGACCGGTATGAGATCGGAGTGCAGACCTCGGATGTTAGAGAGGTGCATTTTTTTTTTGATCATGAGCGACTTTTCGTGTTCGCCCTCTTCCCACAACTCTTGCATAAACGCTCGAACATTTGCTGATTCATTTGCATCATGTGCATGAAGAATTAAGGTGGCACCCCACCCATGGACGTATTCGACATAGGTACATTGATCATCAGCTGTTGCCCCTGTTGCGTAGACCCCATTGCTTGAAGCCAAGGTTGAGTCGCAACAGGTCGTGATGAAGCAGTTCCAAGGATCACTTCGAGTCCCACTTCTGATGACGAGGAAGGACGAGCATCGTTGTTTTTAATAAGGTGTGACGTCATCATTGCTGACGTCACATTCATCAGGATGGTTCTCTATCGAGGGTTGTTGATCCATAGTAACAGCAAAACTCCATAATATGGTTTTCAAGTTTTATTCCAGTAAATTGAGGAGCTCCGTACAGTCCGGCAGCTCGAGCGAGACTGAATTGCAATCGGTCCGCCGGCCGTATTTATACTAAACGAGCGGCTCACAAACAGTAAACAATTTAGTTTGATAATTTTCAAACTATGTGAACAAATAATTATTTCTACAAATATTTCAACGATTTACAAATCATAATTTGATCCTGAATACTTATTTATTAGTCTAGTATTTTATGAACATATTTGTGTTTCTATCAAATCATACATTGATTCACAATTTATTTATTTTGATGAGACGAGTAATTGTATTTATGTGTTTATCATTAATGAAGTGTTGTTGCTATGCTTATTTTATGTGGTTGCGCCGATATATATAATAACTGTGGTAAGCATATGAAATGTAATTAATTCACTAAAGTTAAATGTACAAGAATCTGTATACTTAGCATGTTCCATTTTTGTTGTTTACTAACGTCATTTTCAAGATTTTAATATATTAACCAAATTGATTCCACTTTCAGGACCAAATCATTTCGTTGCTGAATAAGACTAATTAAATTTTCAGCGTTTTATACATTTTTTTTACTAAAAAGGGAGTAAAATAAAAAGTATTACTGTTTTATTAAGATTTTTTTATTTTGTTAAGAAGTTACAACATTTATCGGACTTCTCAAATGAGATAGGGACCAGCAGCGTAATCAGCGCAACCGCAGGAGCAGCTGCCAGCGATAGACACAGAGCCAGCAGCCGGCACAGCGCCGCCGAAGCTCACAGCACCCATGATAGGCACCTGACCGGCGACGGCGGTGTTTCCAACCACGGGCAGCTCTCCAGCGACCGCCACGTTACCTTCACCGGCACCGCCGTATGGGGCGTATGCAGCAGGGTATGCGCCAACTAAACCAGCGTAACCGAACGGAGCTGCAACATTAGCTCCACAAGGAGCGATGGCAGCAGCCGGAGCCATAGCACCTAAACCGTAAGCTCCAACCAAGCCAGGGGTAGCGATGCTATACGGTGCAGCCGCAAATGCCGCAGGACTCACGCACTGGCCAAATACAGACTGTAACCAAAAGAAGAATCTTTTAGGAATAATACACAAAAAAATTAGAACGATTAAGTAATATTTTTAGAATTGTTTGATAATCATATCGATATCGATGGGAATACACGATGTTTCGCTAATAAGAAATATTATCCAATAGAAACTCGTGCCATAAAGTAAATAGTAAACTGGTATTTTTCTGAGTCAATGAGATATTCTATAGTTATTTTAGTCCTAAAAAGTTACTATTTGTCACGTACGTGGTGCAAGCGAAGAAATGTATAATATCATATAACTCACCTGTACCAAGCAAGCTTGGATGCAGAGCAACAGAATAGCGAAGGTCGACATTATTGAATTGTTTGTGTTCAACGAGGAGCTGAATACTGAATGATGGACTGAAAAATTGACAACTTTATATAACTTCAACTGAATTATTTACAAACACGTGACCACTGGCATGCGTTTGTTCGGCACGTATTAGGTTTCATAATATTTAAGCTCACAATTATATTTTAATTTAATTATTAATTATTTTCTTTATTGAGATTCTTTGACGCTTATCAGGGTTACACAAGAAAGATGCACTGAATGAAACAATTACCTATATTATTTCTTAGAATGTATTACTAAACAAAAGCACAGTGTTTACTATAAATACAGCTAGCATGGTGTACAACATCATTCTTGCGTCTGTATCTACGACGACCACCATGTCAGCTAAAGTCATCTTTGTACTGTGCGCTCAGGCGCTCCTGATGCAGGTATGGATGGCTATAAATATTTTTTAAATTTATTTATATTTGTCTTGATAAATCACGTAACAAATATTTTTACATTTTAGTCAGCACTGAGTCAGTGTATTAGCCGCGCTGCAGTAGCTGCTGCTCCTGGCATCACTGTCCCCACTCTAGCAGCTCCTTGTGGACTATCAGGAGCAGGTTTGACTTACGGGGGAATAGCTGCCCCAGCTTTAGCCTATGCTGCCCATGCTGCTATACAGTTCAGTCCTACCAGTGGTGGAGCTCTACCCGTCAGCAGCGCTTCCGCCATCGCTCCCATCGGTATCTCCGTGGTATCTGATAATGTTTACGAGGGTGCTCTGTCCGTGGCTGGTGAGCTGCCATTCGTGGGAACCGTGGCCTTCGAAAATGTTTTGCCTACTGCTGGTTCTGGAGCGGTCAACCACGCCTGCGGCAATGGTGTCAACGCTATGATCAGTGACGCAGCTGCCTACGCTCCTGCTGCTACTATTGTCCCCGCTTACGGCATCCGTGCTGGTTGTGGTTGTATCTAAAACTACATAATATATTGACCAACAGCTTTAACAAATTCCAATTATGATGAAATAAATGCATTTTTCAAATATACCTACTCAGTTTAAGTTTTATTGAATTGAAAACCAAAATTGCGATTGCTTTAGGTTGACAATACGGTAATTTAATATATTTTTGATTTTTTTCTTGAACGTTTTAGTATGTACTCAATAAATGAATACACTACAAAAATCATATTCCTAAAAGTTCTTGGCATTGATATAATTGTCGATGGTAAATATAAATAATTGGATTAATTAAACATTATTTGCATTAAAGTCTGTACATACACAATATGACTTATCTTAAAGTGGGCTTAAGGCAAAGGCATTTTAATTTTGAAAATATTATTTCTTAGTTATAAATAATACCCTATTCAAATTTCAAGTTGCCGTAAATACTTTTTTATATTTCGTTGCAAAATATTTTTGCACGTCTCTGGATAAAATCGTCTATTAACCTCAAATCGTCTGATTTATATTTTTGTTACTCCAAAGCATCGAACATCGAACCATATAAAAAAAAATCGTATTGTCTCAAATATTTTTAAATGTTTAATAAATGAGGGGATAGCCCCGCTACTTACCAGCCACGTCTGCAGTTCCGTGTTGGGTTATAATAGTAGAGGTATGTGACAAGTTTTGAGCTTGCCTCAAATATCTGCCAAAAAAATGGTACCAGCTCTCCTACTATAATTATATATTATCAATCTTTAAAAAACGATTTGTAAAAAGCCTTGAGGCTATTTTGCAGAACATGCATTCGTATCAAATTAAAATTAACTTCAAAAATATGATCAAGTAGGCTTAACATCAGAACTAAGCGAAATAACATCAACGCAAACTTTGATGTAAAAATCGACATTTCAAACAATGGTATACCGCTCTAGAGCTCAGGAAAAGTATTATTCAACAATGTGATAGGTAACAATAAGAAAGAATGCAAAACTTGATCATGAACATGCGCAGGAGAATCTCTGCACGTATTCGAGTCAGGAGAGGAGAAATATTGTATTTAACTCAGACCAAATAAGACAAAGTAAAGACGAAACGCTGCGAGACCTGCAAGTAACACACTGAAGCCTGTAAAAACTCGGCCTAGGCGTGTACAATCCAAAGTGCATACCGTAACTTGTCAGTAGATATGTCATTTTATCGCAGCGTTGGATTGCTTCCGCCAACGACGGAGGAGGAGTGTCCGGTGGGTTTTAGTGGTGTAGGGTCCTCAGCTCGTGGTATGAGTAAAGTTTACCACCGTAATGGAGAGGGTGAGTCCCACATATCCCGCCACCAGCGCGCGGATACGCGGCAGCAACGGTGGGAATGCGTAAAGGTATTTCACCCCGGACAACAAAAAATAATTGGTGCTTGATATCATAGCAAACTTCATTATTTGTTAACAAAAATTCCCAATATTGTCATGGAATGGTTTAAACAAAGCTCAATGTTATTTTATAACATTGAGGTACTGTGAGAAATCATAGCAACCATTTTACCCTCACTACCTACTGCATATAAAGATGGTTTCAGTGCATTGATTGACAGCGGTCCTTCTTAACTTTTTATTTGGTTTGAGTTATTTAATAAAACCCTTATAATCATAAATATTTCTACGGAAATTATATTTCTGAAGGTTTCAGAATTTTTAATTATCTATACTTATTTAGAAAGTTTATTTGTTTGCTTGAACACGCTTATCTCAGGAACTACTAGTCCGATTTGGAAAATTATTTCTGTGACATATAGCCCATTTATCGAGGAATGCTATAGGCTATAATATTTAATTATGAAGTTCCTACGGAATGGTAGTAACGCATGTGAAACGCGTAATTAATATTAGGATCTGCATTAAAAACTCGATCCAGTAGCATTATAATATGTATATAATTTATAGGCTAAATTTAATTATGAAGTTATTATGTGGATGGTAGTTACGCGTGCAACCGCGAAACCGCAAGCGGAATTAAGTATTAAAATAAAACTGATATTTTCTTATTTTGCATTTATTTCACCATCATTTGAATGAATTGAATGTGTTAAGTAGAGTTAAGTTATTTGTCTAGATATCATGTAGGTTTAAATACAACCACAACCAGCACGGATGCCGTAAGCGGGGACAATAGTAGCAGCAGGAGCGTAGGCAGCTGCGTCACTGATCATAGCGTTGACACCATTGCCGCAGGCGTGGTTGACCGCTCCAGAACCAGCAGTAGGCAAAACATTTTCGAAGGCCACGGTTCCCACGAATGGCAGCTCACCAGCCACGGACAGAGCACCCTCGTAAACATTATCAGATACCACGGAGATACCGACGGGAGCGATGGCGGAAGCGCTGCTGACGGGTAGAGCTCCACCACTGGTAGGACTGAACTGTATAGCAGCAGGGGCAGCATAGGCTAAAGCTGGGGCAGCTATTCCCCCGTAAGTCAAACCTGCTCCTGATAGTCCACAAGGAGCTGCTAGAGTGGGAACAGCGATGCCAGGAGCAGCAGCTACTGCAGCGCGGCTAATACACTGACTCAGTGCTGACTGAAATGTTAAAATATTTGTTACGTGATTTATCAAGACTAATATTAATAAATTTTAAAAATATTTATATCCATCCATACCTGCATCAGGAGCGCCTGAGCGCACAGTACAAATATGACTTTAGCAGACATGGTGGTGGTCGTAGTAGATACAGACACAAGAATAATGTTGTACACCGTGCTAGCTGTATTTATATAAGTAAACAGTGTGCTTTTGTTTAGTAAGACTTTCTTAGAAACAATGTAGGTAATTGTTTCAATAAGTGTAGGTATATCTCTTGTGTAACTCTGATAAGCTTCAAAGAATCTCAATAATAATAATAATAAATCATTAAATTAAAATTGTGAGCTTCAAAATTAAGAAACTGAATACGTGCAGAACATACGTGTGTAAGTGGTCACGTGTTTGTAAATAATTTAGTAGAAGTACATAAAGTTGTCAATTTTTCAGTTCGTCAGTCAGTATTCAGCTCGTCGTTGAACACAAACAATTCAATAATGTCCACCCTCGCTATTCTGTTGCTCTGCGTCCAAGCGTGCTTGGTACAGGTGAGTTGTATGAAATTATACATTTTTTCGTTTAAGTGCACTTTTTTGGAGTAAAATAACTATAAAATATTAGTTTGACGCCAGAACAATGCTAGTTTTCTTTTTACTTTATTTTACGAGTTTCTATCGGACGATGTTTCTAATTAGCGAAACGACGTGTATTCTTATTCTTTTGCAAATGGGGCAAAATGTCAAAAACGCGAAAATATTACGTAATGTTAAAACTTAAACGTCGATATGCATGTGTATTCGTAAGTTGTGAGTTTCCTAACTGCGCATTTCAAATGACGGAGTTATTAAAAAAATATTCTATCTGACTTACTATACTTCATCAGCCATATGTAATAAACAGTTCTAAAATATTATTAAATCGTTCTAAATTCTTGCGTACTTTTCCTAAAAAATAATTTAAGCTTCTTTTGGTTACAGTCCGTATTTGGACAATGCGTGAGTCCTGCGGCATTTGCGGCTGCACCGTATAGCATCGCTGCCCCTGGCTTGGTTGGAGCTTACGGATTAGGTGCTCTGGCTCCGGCTGCTGCCATCGCCCCTTGTGGAGCTAATGTTGCTGCTCCGTTCGGTTACGCTGGTTTAGCTGGCGCATACCCTGCTGCATACGCCCCATACGGCGGCGCCGGTGAAGGTAACGTGGCGGTCGCTGGAGAGCTGCCCGTGGCTGGAAACACCGCCGTTGCCGGTCAGGTGCCGATCATGGGCGCTGTGAGCTTCGGCGGCGCTGTGCCGGCTGCTGGCTCTGTGTCCATCGCTGGTAGCTGCTCCTGTGGCTGCGCTGACTACGCTGCTGGTCCCTATCTCATATGAGAAGTCCTAAAATTGTTTACAAAATAAACAATTCTCATTAAAACAGTAATACTTTTTAATTCACTTCCTTTTCTATAAATGGTAAAAATTTAGTTATTTTTTCCAGCAACGTGGAATCAATTTGGCTTATTTAATAAAATCTCGATATGACGTACATAAAGAGCAAAAAAGTACGCGAGACAGATTCTTGTACATTAAACTTTAATATTTATTTCACTTGATATGCTTGTTGGCGACAAAACGACCGGAGGGTGACAGCGGATTGCGGGGAGCGGGGGACGAGCCGCGAGCCGCCGCGCGCCGCCACCGGCCAACACCACGACTATACACTCATACAACACGGACCAGAGGCGCGCGTTATTATAATCTAATATACGAAGCTACCTATATTTACAGTCCGCTATTTTATTTCTACCACCTCTGAGTATCACCAACATGCTTACTTTTTCATTTTAGTGGTACTTTTATGTACTCGTTATAGGCACAACTAACAGTTTGTTCGAGTTATATTTATTTTTCACAATTTTAAAAATAATATTTTGGTGTGCCCTTCTTCCTTATGCAGGCAATATTATGAACAAATTTTAACTTTTATGCAGAAAAGAAAATTTGGGAGATACCGAGTTACAGTCTAGATCAAACATTTTGTTTTTCAAGTTTATCAACCGACAGATCGGTGTCCGTACTGATTAAATAGATAGCTAATATTTAGCTGAAAGAATGCCTTAAAATGGTCCTTCCATTTATGTTAATTGTTGACCAATGCTTAACTTATGTATCAGATATCAGCCAAATGTTGAGTCGGGCTCCGATCCGAATCAAATTTAAATTATAAAGAAAACATTAATTTGTTGACTTAATCGATGACGAAAAAAAAGGTTGCTGATATTTATAAACAACTTCCGAATCAAAGCATTTTAAGTCTTGCTTTAGAACTTAGATATAGAGGTTAAGATGCTCGCGTTGGAAACATAAGATCTGGCTACTTTTTTTTAATGTGCTGCACTAATGATATCTGTTATGAGGCTTTTATTGCCATGAAACGGCGCAATGCTACCAGAATTCAGGAAACGTTGCCAAGCAACATGGAATGGTTAAGATTAATTTGTATTTTTAAGTTAGTCCTAAATTTATTTTAGATTTGCTACTTTTATATAACGACACTTAGGGCTGGCGGTGATATCACCGCAGTTCTTAAAATTGACTAACCACCCGCTGTCTAGATATACCTACGTTCTGGAAGAAAAGTGGTCCATTTAAGATCGTCCAGCTGCTCGGAACAACATTTTCTTAACTACTATTATACAAAAAGATGGCCGTGATCACATTCAGGAACCCAACTGAATAAAGGTTACTTAACTTATAGGAGCAAAGAAAATATCGTTACTTTAATTTACTAGTGGCGTAAAAAAGTTTAAATTCAAAGCAAAGTGATCTTTAATTCTAGGTACCCGAGATTCTTTATAAAACAGTTTGGATTTGTGGCACTATGGAATGAAAGCAGTAACAATATATATAATACTACTGGAGCCGAGATTTTAATATACTTAGTCTGGCCATAAAAACGGTTACAATAAAAAATAAACAAAATATATTATTACATTTGAATTTGGAATCTGTCATTTTTTTATGATTTTTCATTGTGTTTTCTCATTTTCGCACCATTACATTGTCTCGGGAGACAAAGATAGCATCTAAAACCATGTCGCGTATTTCAAAAGATGACTAAGGACATGCAGCCTTTAAGAGACGCACTGGTAATTTAACTCATAATTTTAAAAAGGAATATAGCGGTGAAATCGAATCAACTATTTATGCGGTACGCAAAAGCAGGTCACAGAAAATTGTTGTTTACGGATTAGTTTTTTTTTACAATCGAGCAGTAATTTAACATGCAAAATGACCGTGTTTTTTTCCCAATGCTCTAAAGTAGCATCCCAATTAGTCAACAGAGTACAACGTGGGCATTATCCGACTTCAGTGATGGTTTGGTAGGGTGCTAGCTATGAACGAGTGACTAAGCTATTTTTGTAAAAAAATTATCAAAAAATCGGCACAAATATGTCAAGATACCGTTCTTGAAAGAGTAGTTAAGCCCCTTAACAACACCATGTTCAATAACCAAGAATGGCCCTTTCAGCAAGACTTAGCGCCGGGTCATAAAGCTCGATCCACTCAATCTTGGATAGAAACGGACGTTCCGGACTTAATCAGAGCTGAAGATTGGCCGTCATCTAGTCCCGATCTTAATCCGCTGGATTTTGATTTACGCCATGATAATTTGGAGTCCCTAAAACAATCCATACGATTGACGGTGAAGAATTTTCCCATGAAAAGAGTGCGTGCTTCTATTGAAAATTGTATTGTAGCCAATGGAGCGCACTTTGAATAACTTTTATATATTTTTAATGATTTATATATTAATGTATTAAACTAACACACAGTAATAGTAATAAATGTTACGTACAATAGAAAAAATAAGTTATTCTTTGTAACAATATTTATGGCAACACTAAGTAAACTTTTTAGTAAGTTAAACGCATTTCACACGTTTAACTACCGCTCCCGTAGGTTTCATAATTAAATGTAGCCTAAAGCTTTCCTCGAGAAAAGGGCTATCTAACACTGGAACAGTTTTTCAAATCAGACCAGTAATATCAGTAGTTCCTGAGAATAACGCGTATTCTTTGTGAATAATTTGGAACAGAAATTCTCTACTATAGTGAATTCATACATTGGGTTCCAAAAATATGCTCGAGAACTCCAATTACCTTCGTATCAACCTAAAGCAATCCCAAGTTTGGTTCAGTATTAAAATAAAACTTATGTTTACTAAATTGCATTTATTCCACCATAATTAGAATTTGATAAGTAAAGTAGTTTGTCGATATATTATGTAGTTTTAGATACAACCACAACCAGCACGGATGCCATAAGCAGGGGCAACAGTAGCAGCAGGAGCGTAGGCAGCTACAGCAGGAGCGTAGGCAGCTACAGCAGGAGCGTAGGCAGCTACAGCAGGAGCATAGGCAGCTGCGTCACTGATCATAGCGTTGACACCATTGCCGCAGGCGTGGTTGACTGCTCCAGAACCAGCAGTAGGCAACACGTTTTCGAAGGCCACAGTTCCCACGAACGGCAACTCACCAGCCACGGACAGAGCACCCTCGTAAACATTATCAGATGCCACGGAGATACCGACGGGAGCGATGGCGGAAGCGCTGCTGACGGGAAGAGCTCCACCACTGGTTGGGCTGAACTGTATAGCTGCAGGGGCAGCATAGGCTACAGCTGGGGCAGCTATTCCTCCGTAAGTCAAACCAGTTCCTGAAAGTCCACAAGGAGCTGCCAGGGCGGGGACAGCGATGCCAGGAGCAGCAGCTATTGCAGCGCGGCTAATACACTGACTCAGTGCTGACTGAAATGTAAAAATATTTGTTACGTGATTTATCAAGACTAATATAAATACATTTAAAAAATATTTATAGCTATCCATACCTGAATCAGGAGCGCCTGAGCGCACAGAACAAAGATGACTTTAGCTGACATGGTGGTTGTAGTAGATACAGACACAAGAATGATGTTGTACATCATGCTAGCTGTATTTATAGTAAACAGTGTGCTTTTGTTTAGTAAGACATTCTAAGAAACAATATAGGTAATTGTTTCATGAAGTGTATCTCTCTTGTGTAACCCTGATAAGCTTCAAAGAAAATAATAAATAATAAAATTAATATTGTGAACTTCAAAATTAAGAAACTGAATACCTACGTGCAGAACATACGCATGTCAGTGGTCACGTGTTTGTAAATAATTCAGTAGAAGTATATAAAGTTGTCAATTTTTCAGTTCGTCAGTCAGTATTCAGCTCGTCGTTGAACACAAACAATTCAATAATGTCCACCCTCGCTATTCTGTTGCTCTGCGTCCAAGCTTGCTTAGTACAGGTGAGTTATATGAAATTATACATTTCTTCGTTTAAGAGTACCACGACGTACGTGACAAATTGTAACTTTTAAGGAGTAAAATAACTCCAGAATATCTCATTGACTCAGAACAACACCAGTTTACTTTTCACTTTATTGTACGAGTTTATATTGGATAATATTCCTAATTAGCGAAACATCGTGTATTCTCATTCTCTAGCAAATTGCATAAAACGTCAAAACCGCCAAATGTTGTAAGTTTGCTAACTTCGCATTTGAAGTGACGGAGGTGTCAAAAATATATTTAATCTGCCTTAATATTTATTAACAAAAGGTTATATCTTTATCAGCCATGACTATTAAACAGTTTTAAAAATATTTTTAAATCGTTCTAATTTCTTTTTCTTTTGGTTGCAGTCCGTATTTGGACAGTGCGTGAGTCCTGCGGCATTTGCGGCTGCACCGTATAGCATCGCTGCCCCTGGCTTGGTTGGAGCTTACGGTTTAGGTGCTCTGGCTCCGGCTGCTGCCATCGCCCCTTGCGGAGCTAATCTTGCTGCTCCGTTCGGTTACGCTGGTTTAGCTGGCGCGTACCCTGCTGCATACGCCCCGTACGGCGGTGCCGGTGAAGGTAACGTGGCGGTCGCTGGAGAGTTGCCCGTGGTTGGAAACACCGCCGTCGCCGGTCAGGTGCCGATCATGGGCGCTGTGAGCTTCGGCGGCGCTGTGCCGGCTGCTGGCTCTGTGTCCATCGCTGGCAGTTGCTCCTGCGGCTGCGCTGACTACGCTGCTGGTCCCTATCTCATTTGAGAAGTCTCAGAGCCTTTCTTAATTCTTAGCAAAATAAATGATTCTCAAGAAAGCAGTAATACTTTTTATTTTTCTTCCATTTCAGTGCAAAACATTGTTGAGAAAGCCTAACACTTTAATTATAATTTTGCCACAACGAAATAGAATGGTCTTCGAAGTGGAATCAATTTATTTAATTTATTAAAATCTCTAAAATGACGTATACACGAAGAGCTATAACGGCATATTTAAAGTAAGCGAGACTGATTCTTGTACATTAAACTTTCGTGAATTGATCTCACTTTCAATGTTTACTGTTATATTTTAAAATGTATTGTTAGTAACAATTATCTTTTGCATTTTACTTGTACTTTTATGTGCTCGTTATGAAATGGCACAACTAACAGTTTGTTCGAGTTTTATACATTTTGGAATCAGAATAAAAAGGCATATCCATTTTTCCTTCATAATTTCGAAAAAAAATTTACTTGTGCTTTTCTTCCTTATGAATGCAATATTAAGAATAATTTGTTCTGCTGAAAAGAAAATTTGGGAGATACAAAGCTACAGTCTAAATCAATCATTTAGATTTTCAAGTAAGTACATCTTTATATCGGTGTCCGTACTGATTAAATAGATAACTGAAATGTTGCCAAAAGAATACCTTAAATGAAATGAAAGGAAATGATTTCTGTTATTTATTGATGAACGCTGAATGATTGTATATTTTCTATTGCATACTGATTGGGAGCCCGATCCAACAATTGGCGGATAAGAATTAAATTAAATTATGAATTAAACACTGAGTTTTTAATCTTTTTTCTTTGGCGTAAAAAGTGTGCTTACATTTTTTAAACAACTTCCGTATGAAAGCATTTCAAGTCTTGTTTTTATTTTCAGAGATCGTGGTTTAAATGCTTGCGACGGAAAAATAAAAACTTTGTTTTTTTTTTTATTTGCCGCATTCACGAGATCTGCTTCGAAATGTTTATTATCATTGCTTTTTAACGGCAAAATGTTTCTGCATTTCTGCTACTAAGTAAATTCATCCATAATATTAGGCGCCTAAGACTCATTATTAAAAACTTATATTTTTGGATTTGCGGCATGAAATGAATGCAGGAACAATATCTATAATGGTACTGGACTGAGTTTGTAATATAGTAATTATTCTTTTTTGAAATTTTACATTTATAAATAAAAACAACCTAAAGTAGCAAATTTAAATAAAACTAACTTATAAAATACTACTATTTCAAATCTATTCTACTTAGTAAGGTTCCCAAAATGCTTGCAGCATTACGCCATTGAATGGCAATGCTTGCCTGCTGTGCAAAGTACAGATCTTATCTTAGGAGTGTAGTATAGATCCTGATAATAAAAAAATAAAAGTAAAAGCAAGTTTTTGCCCCAATATTACATGTACAGACAAATTCACAAATAATGGAGCAAAAAAGCATCAGAAGGCATCGAGAAATCTATCCTCTTGTCTCCGAAAAAATATTTTCTACAGTTTGTTGATCGACGATTTGGTCACCGTTGACGAAATTGGAGTTCAACTACTGAAATAAAATGAAATAAGAGACTTAAGTCCACCGGTATTGAAGTAAAAGCCGGTCGTAAGGCGGGGAGATTAACTTATGCTGTTATTCATTGTTTCGGACAGTATAATACTTAGACCACATAATAAAAAGTGGTATTTAGTGGAGTTTGAAAAACCAACCAAAGGTGACCTCTAAAACCAACAGATGCAAAGTGCGGTAAGAAACTTACTGCCGCTTAAAATAGCAACAGAATACATAGAGCACTTACTACATTTAACTTGCCTCGGTAGTGCCATGTGGTTTCCGGCTTAGAATAGACCACCCCAAGTCCTCCCATGGGTGTCGTAAAAGGCGACATATGGCTGATAGATGGGCAGCAGCATCTATTGGCTCAAGGTTTACATCTTACTGCGATCACCAATCCGTCTGCCAAGCGTGGTGATTATGGCATTATACCTCAACGATCCTGGCTTACCAAGGTCTGTTAGGAGGAGGCCCATGTTCAGCAGTGGACGTAAACGGGCTGTTGATGATGATGATGATGGTAGTGCCATGTAAAATTGTGGTGAATTATAAGAGGACATAACTAAAGTAAGAAATGATCAAAGGACCGTCGCGCATCTTTGACTTATATGTATGACTTGGTGTTACTTAAAATATTTCATTCCAATGTGAAGATCTTACTCTAGTCATCTTATTATTCTATAACTAAGTTGTTTACGTAGTAGTTCCAAGTCTGTTCAACTGTTTTCTACGATAGTTTCTTGAAAATTTCTTGTTCGAAAAAATTCTATGAGTGGGAAATTTTATCGTTTATAATATTTTCTGCAACAATATAAATCAATTTGTCCTAATAGTAAGGCAATGTGACCTATTCCTTCCGAAGTACATTAAGTGTAATACGAATATCGGTATATGAATGAACAATATAATAAAAAAGCAAAATTATAATTAATGGCTTTATTTAACTTTATAAATTCATGATCTTTATTTGAAACTGTCATTTCTTAAATAATGTAAGGACTGGCAGCATATCCATAGGGACCAGCGTAGTCAGCGCAACCGCATGAGCAACTGCCAGCGATGGACACAGAGCCAGCAGCCAGCACAGCGCCGCCGAAGCTCACAGCGCCCATGATCGGTACCTGACCGGCGACGGCGGTGTTTCCAGCCACGGGCAGCTCTCCAGCGACCGCCACGTTACCTTTACCGGCGCCGCCATACGGGGCGTATGCTGCAGGGTATGCGCCAGCTAAACCAGCGTAACCGAACGGAGCAGCAACATTAGCTCCACAAGGGGCGATGGCAGCAGCCGGAGACAGAGCACCCAAGCCGTAAGCTCCAGCGAAGCCAGGACCTGCCAAGGCAGGTGCGGCAAAGCCTGAAGCCGCTACTGCAGCAGGGCTAGTGCATTGTCCAAAAATAGACTGTAAACAAATATTTAAAAAATAAAAACAAATTATAAGAAAAATCACAATTATATTCAGGAAAATAAAAATATTAAATCAAAGAATAATAAATAACACTCATTTTAACATTATAGCGGAGACACTGAGACACGTAAACAATCTATTAAACCACGGAATTATTTAAAATGTAAGACAAAACACTGTTACATGTTATACAGCTCTGCGCTGAGTGTCACGCGTATGTTGACATACTCTTGACGAGTGAGTTAGGACGCCACCGACCTCATTGGACTGGCATCTCATTAAAAGGAGATCGTTACCACTTACAAGAAGAAAATAGTTATCCCATAGAAGATAATATGTTAATAATTCATATTTACCTGTACCAAGCAAGCTTGGACGCAGAGCAACAGAACAGCGAAGGTGGACATTTCGAAAGAGTTCGACTAAAGACTGAATGATGAATCAAGTCAGTTCACATTCTTATATATATCATTTATTTTGAAATATGTTTTTTTTTTTTTTTTTTATTTTTTTTATTTAAATACAACTCCCGCACTAGGGAAATAAATCCCTGTGTCGCGGGGGACTTTACAAACATTCATTTCACGGACACACAGAACATCCAGACTCAGAACAACTATTTGTGGTTCACACAAATAATTGTCCCGGGTGGGAATCGAACCCAGAACACCAGGTCTCAGAGGCAACTATCGTAACCACTGAGCCAATGGTTATTACATATGTTGAAACTTTATATCAATTTTCATAACTTTTCAACGTCACCTTATACATTTAATTATTTTTATTATTTTAATAGGCTTATCAAAGTTTCACAAGAGAGATAAACTCAATAAAACAATTAACTTTGTTCTTCCAAAGAAAGTCTTACTAATGTTCAGAGTACTGTTAACTATAAATACTGCTGTTGTGGTTCTCAACATCATTCTCGTGTCATCCACGACGACCACCATGTCTGCTAAAGTCTTCTTCGTACTGTGCGCTCAGGCACTCCTGATCCAGGTATTCATTGTCAATATATATCGACGGGTTTGATCACGGGTTTGACAGCGGTCAACAAATATTTGTGTAAATTCTAAGATTTCTTTCCGGGTCTTGTTGCTTGAGGGATTACCCGCCGTGCTTTGGAAAGTCCGGATTGTTATTACATAATTTGTAATAACAAGCGTACACCAAGAAAAGGGCAGCAGCGTTTCCTTGTTTTACAACATAATACTGCTGTCACGAACCGGCCTGTCAAGCATGGTTACTTTGAAAAAACACCATAATAAATTGTACTTATATACTATTCTGTTATGTTATGACACTTTCTTTTAAAATTTCAGTCAGCACTGAGTCAGTGCACTAGCCCCGCTGCCGTAGCTGCTGCCCCTGGCATCGCTGTACCCGCTCTGGCTAGTCCATATGGATTAGCAGGAGCTGGTTTGGCTTACGGAGGACTAGCTGCTCCATGTGTAGGCTTGGCTGCCCCAGCAGCTATACAGTTCAGTCCTACCAGTGGTGGAGCTCTCCCCGTCAGCAGCGCTTCCGCCATTGCTCCCATCGGTATCTCCGTGGCATCTGATAATGTTTACGAGGGTGCTCTGTCCGTGGCTGGTGAGCTGCCGTTCGTGGGAACTGTGGCCTTCGAAAACGTGTTGCCTACTGCTGGTTCTGGAGCAGTCAACCACGCCTGCGGCAATGGTGTGAACGCTATGATCAGTGATGCTGCTGCCTACGCTCCTGCTGTAGCTGCTATCGCCCCTGCTGCATCTATTGCCCCTGCTGCTTTTGCTGCACCTACTTTTGGACTCCGTACGGGTTGTGCCGTACAGTAATACAGTTGGTACCAAAGATATTATTTTTTTAATAATAATCGGTGTTTTTTGTTACCATATTTCACATTTTTATACACCACGGCCACAAATTAAGGAATTCTATCGGTTTTTTTTTGTTATAGTAATTTACGTTAACTAAGCTGATAGATAGGCAATAAATAGTATGACTATTATTACACGGTTTTTTTTTTTAACAATTTGAATGTTTGTTCTGGGGAAATTTTGTGAAAAATATTCAATTTGACAAAGTTTGAGCAACCGTAACTTTAAAAAAAAGTATCCAGACACAAGTGACCAATTATTTTAAAATATTATGTGCTTCAAGCCAATTTCAAAATGGTATCATTCATTATTGTATCTAATGTAAATTCTGAATTATTGCTATTAGTGTAGAAAATGTGTGAATTTTGGATAAACAACAAAATTTGCAATATTGGAATATTTATTTACATTGAATGTACCTGACCATTCGGGGTTAATAAAAACATTAATAGACGTAAGTAATGAATAGTAATAATTAAATAAAGTCTCTTTAAAACCAGAAATATTTTAACAAATACAAATTGGCTTTGCAATAAATGTCGTGTGTGTAAGTCGTGTGACCGCCATACTAGCTACCTGCGCGCACCCTGCACCACCCGTCTTTTGTTCATGTTAGACAAAGAGGATATGAGTTGGATGAGTGCGAGCGAGATAGTAAATGTAAAAAAACCGGTAGGGGACTAACAGAACTTACAGGAACAGGGACTTAGACTTAGTGCGTCACTCGACTTGCTCGACTTCGCATGTGTTTATTTCGTTTCCGGTTGCAATTGTTGCTAGTTACTGTGAATCAGTGTTAAAACGACGACCTGGCTATTTTACTGGACTATTCGTTTTGTTTACCGATTTGGACTTGTTTTGTGTGGTGATATTTGCGACGACTTGGCTTGTAACTGGATTGTTTATTTTGTGAATCAACATGCCACGTGTTGAGTATACGCCACAAGAATATGCAAACATGCATTTTATTTATGGGGAATGCAGAGGCAATGGAAACGCAGCCGCAGCTCTTTATAGGGAAAGATACCCTAATGCGCGTCATCCAGATTACCGCGTATTTATAAGAGTCCACGGTTGTTACTCAGAAGGAAGAATCCCTGGTACTGGTGTTGGTGGTACTAGTGGTGGAAGAAGCGCTCGTGCTGATGTAGAAGACGTGGTACTTGAGGAAATTGCGCAAGATCCTTCAATTTCTACGCGATCAATAGCTCGACGCACGGGTATAGGGAAATCGACTGTGCATGATATCTTAAAAAAGAACAAATTTCACCCGTTCCACGTTACGCGCGTGCAGACCCTTCAACCAAGAGATTATAATGCAAGATTGCGTTTCTGCCGAAAAATGCTGGGGAAGATGGAAGCAGACCCGCAGTTTTTTAATAAAATTCTATGGAGTGATGAATCAACATTGAAAAGAGATGGCTACATGAATTTACACAATCTCCATAGCTGGCAACTAACGAACCCTCGTGCTATGCGTGAAGACAGGTCACAGTACCAATTTAAAATAAATTATTGGACTGGAATATTAAACGGAAAAATAATAGGCCCATTTGAATTACCGGGGAACCTAACTGGCCAAAGTTATTTAGAATTCCTTGAAAATGATCTTCCAAACTTATTGCAAGAGGTGCCCGAGGTGGAGAGAGAATCATATTGGTTGCAAAATGACGGCTGTCCTGCGCATTATGCTGTATCTGTTCGTGCATACTTAAATAGAACATACCCAAACAGATGGATTGGCCGCCTGGGGCCAATTTTGTGGCCCCCACGTTCACCAGATCTAAATCCACTTGATTTTTTTTACTGGGGCTGTCTTAAGGAAGAAGTTTACGCAAAGCCGATCCGTTCCTTGGAAGATTTACGTAGCCGTGTCCGGGCAGCCGCATCGAAAATAAGCGATCGACGCTATACGCGACTGCTCAGGAGAGCATTCATTCGTAGATGTAGAGCCTGTATCAGAGTGGGTGGCAGACAATTTGAACATTTATTGTAATTAATAACGAATACAGTTTTACTAATGTCAAATGTTGTTTTTTTATTAAACTCCAATGGTCAGGTACATTTCAATTTCATTTTACATTCAATGTAAATAAATATTCCAATATTGCAAATTTTGATGTTTATCCAAAATTCACACCTTTTCTACACAAATAGCCATAATTCAGAATTTACATTAGATACAATAATGAATGATACCATTTTGAAATTGGCTTGAAGCACATAATATTTTAAAATAATTGGTCACTTGTGTCTGGATATTTTTTTTTAAGTTACGGTTGCTCAAACTTTGTCAAATTGAATATTTTTCACAAATTTTCCCCAGAACAAACATTCAAGTTGTTTAAAAAAAAAACCGTGTAATAGTAGTCATACTATTTATTACCTATCTATCAGCTCAGTTAACGTAAATTACTATAACAAAAAAAAAACCGATAGAATTCCTTAATTTGTGGCCGTGGTGTATAAAAATGTGAAATAAGGTAACAAAAAACACCGATTATTACTAAAAAAATCATATCTTTGGTACCAACTGTATTTTTTTTTATTTGTATTTTTTTTCTGAATGGTCATTAGTTTTACCATTACCCATTTTAAGGTTATCCATTAATTACCGGACACCCTGTATATATAATATATTGTTTAAATTTTATTTTAAAACTGAATCATATTTGTCATTGCCATGTTTTAGATAGCATGATGTTTTTGGTTTAGTACATTAGTATTTAATATTCATTTATATTTTTTACTAGCGGCCCGCCCCGTCGAGGCACGGGTGGACTTTTATACCCTACCCCTGCCCTATCCTACCCCTACCCTAACCCTACCCTACTCCTACCCTACCCCTACCCTACCCCTACCCTACCCCTACCCTACCCCTACCCTACCCCTACCCTACCCCTACCCTACCCCTACCCTACCCCTACCCTACCCCTACCCCTACCCTACACCTACCCTACCCTACCCCTACCCTACCCTACCCCTACCATACCCCTACCCTACCCCTACCCTATTCTACCCCTACCCTACCCTACCCCTACCCAAAAGTATCCTATGTCCTTCTCCCAGTTCTTAGCTAGCAATTTTCAGCCAAATCGGTTCAGCCGTTCTTGAGTTTTAAGTAGTGTAACTAACACGACTTTCTTTTGTTTTTAAAATGTATTCTGCTATTCGGGACGGAAACAAATCCAACAAATCAAAAACCATGGAAATCGGTCCAGCCGTTCTCGAGTTATAAGTGTTGTAACAAACACGACTTTCTTTTATATATATAGATAAATAAGGCTAAAACATCTGCTTTAGCAATAGCTTGAAAATGGTACGGAACCCTTCGTGCGCGAGTCCGACTCGCACTTGACCAGTTTTTTTTAATTTTCAGTAACATTGTCACGAATTTAAAAACAACTAAAATGCCTGCTAAGCTATATGACTATAGTAAAAATCCCCTTGACAAGATTCAAGGTGACCCATAATCATTTTCATTAACTTCATAATCTATACTAAAGTTTTAATTAAGCGGCTGTAGCCCAATGGCTAGGGCGATCATATGGAGGGCAGGATTGCTCATGCGTACCCGGCCCCCGCCAACGGCGGATCGAAGGAGTGTCCGGGAGGTTTTAGTGGTGGTAGGGTCTTCTCCTCGTGGTATGAGTTTAGCATACCACGCTATGGAGAGGGCGAGTCCCACATATCCCACCGCCAGCGCGCGAATACGTTGCAGCGGCGGTGGGAATGCGTAAATGCATTACCCCCGGGCAAAAAACAAAAAAAAGGCGGTCATGTGGACGCCGGTTCGAGCCCCACCCAATGCACTACCGACGTGGACCCACTCGTAACACAATAAATTTAGCTTCGCACGAAAGGTTAACAAGAATACTAGAAGTTTGCCAAAACTCTGCTAGTAATGTTTAAAAAAAAAGATGAAGAGTTTGTTTACTTAAACGCACTAATTTCGGGAACTACTGGTCCTATTAAAAAAAAACTCTTTCACGATTTCCTATATATATTTTATTATATATACAGGGTGTTAGTTTAAACACCGTTATCCTTGAAACCAGTGGTTTGGTTTCACTTACAGAACGCAAATTCAATGAAAAAAAAAACTTTTCTTTTAAATTAAAAAAAAAACTTTCCAACACCGTCCGTAAATTCATGGATACTATGCGCCCGAGCTACGTAATCACTGCAAAGGGCGCTGACCTGCTGCACTGGCCGTCCGTTTTAACTACCTACATTTCAATAAAAACACAATATTACAAATAACCTGTGATGTAACTTTCCCTTCATAGCCACTTTTTATGGCTTATGACAGGCAAAAATACCTACCTTGTGTTGCGTGACGAGTCCAAATGTAAGTTAGATTTAACAACAAAGAAAATGAAAAAAAAAAAAAACAACTGGATAACTTTTAACTACGCCTTTTAGGCGTATTTAAAATCACATTTTTGCCGGCACGGTGAACTGACCTGAACTGGTGTAAGTACGTAACCTTGGAGTAGCCGCCACCATTGTTTCTCGGTTTGGCACAGGTTGACCAGGGAATAACTCTGCGTACATTCATCGAGCCTCGTTCAGGTTATCACCAGCCGCGGCGTAAGCCCGAACCATATCGGTCCACTGCGTTTACGTTTGTGTACGACATAATCACTACACACTACTGAGCACGTGGGTGGCGGCGCGGGCGCTGCGCTGCACTGCGAGCACGAGACTGAGGGCGTCTGAGTGGTGTGGAAGGGGTTGGCGCGCGCGGCTTGCGTTCGCGCGCTCCGTCCTCTTTGCCCATGCGAATAGGGCGAGATAATTTTGAGAAAAAAATGAAAATTTACATTAACAAAAATGTTTTTTTTTTCATTGAATTTGCGTTCTATAATTGAAACCAAACCACTGGTGTATATATTTTATTAGTTCGTAGTTCAGATTTTATTGTCTACTGTTATGTGATAGATATAAGCTAGTAAGACTATAATAAATTAATATATTAATGGCTAAACTAGTCATGCACATCCAAAAAAAAAAAAACTTTGAAATCATTAAATTGTCTGCCTGTAGGTGAAATGCGCAATTATGGTAAGCCATTTTCAGTTTTAAATAATAATAATATATTTCCAAATATCTAAATGACAGAGGTAGTCAAATGAATATCCATTAAAACATAACCTGTAAAAACGAAGTCTGCCAGACTTCGTTTTTACAGGTTATGTTTACAGTATACAGTTTTTCTACCGTAAAAAGTCCATGTAAGTACTTGTTCGGGTCACGGGCGCGGAGACGTGGTGAGTTCGTGTTTACATTGGCCGCCAGGTGTTTTCACGAGTGTGACGTGCAGTCAAACCAGCCTGAACAGGACTAATAAACTCTTCTGTACTGAAGGCGACAATGTCGTTTCTAGCGACAAGTTCATACTGGTTGATCTTACCTAAAGGCGCGAGAGAATCCCGCGTTCCGCCGCTAGTTCGACGCAAAACATACAAACATCGCCCGCGTTTGAAATTGAACGCGCTAATCTCAGGAATTGCTGGTCCGATTTCAAAAAAAAAATTCAGTGATAGATAGTCCATTTATCGAGGAAGGTTATAAGTAATATTTTATTTTCAAAAAAATAATGAATCCGTAAGAAAATTGCGATTTTGTAACCCAAGGTGTAAAATTGAAAACCTATTTATGTGTGCGCTGCAAAAACTATTGACAATAGAACAAAATGATGTACTACGAGTTTGTAGGTCTTATTAATATCTACAAAAAAATGCAGACATTTAACTATCATAGCTTAGTCACCGCTTTTATGTTCATAAAAAATATTAAATTGTCTGAAGAAAGAAACTACGTTAAATGTGTATCGTAATATTAATCCTTATCCAAATTAAGCATTATGTTATCAAGGGTATTTATGTAGAAGTAAAATACTTTTTGTTTTATTCCAATCGGACATTTCGTTGAGAAATTATCACGAGTTAAAAACGCAAAGAATTGGTACCTAATAATGAGTTATTTTCCAAAGAGTTTTATCGACATAATAATATTAATCTTTATTGAAATAAATGCAGAGTGACGCGTGTAAAACCGCGGGGCACAGCTAGTGTATGTGTCGTGACCACGCCTGCCGCCGCGTCCGCGAGTCCACGTGAATGAGTACTAAGTCGGTTGATTTATTCAATGCCTGCTTAAGGGATCTTCTGTCTTAAGTTATTACATAATTTGCTAACCTAACAACATATCATAGTGACCTTTTTAATATTAACAAGGCCGTGTGATTTTAGGCTTAGAATAGACCACCCCATTTCTTCCCGTGGGTGTCATAGCAGATGACTAAGGGGTACAGCTGATGGAGGGGCAGCAGGATCTATCAGCTAAAGGTCACTTACCATCTTACTGCGATCACCAATCCGCCGGCCAAACGTGTTGATTATGGCAATATCCCTCAACAACCCTGGCTTGCCAACGTCTGGAAAAGGAGGCTCATGATCAGCAGTGGACGTAAACGGGCTGTTGAAGATGAATCTTTTATGTTTTAAATAAACAGAATGACCTGGCCCTTTTAAATTTGCACATTTAATAAACCTCATAGGTCTTAAAAATATGCTCTTTCCGCAGCAGCTACTCCAGGTAAAGACCTCATGTATGAAAGGTGTAAAGGTTTCACGGTGCAAAATAACAAGTCTCTTCATATACATGCTGGTATCCTGTAACTTGCTCTATAGCCATAAAGATAATGCTTTGTTATAGATATTTTTCAACCCAAGTAATTAGGAAACCATTCACAAAGGGTTAATAAATGAAATACTTAAATTTGAAACAAACACAAATATTTATTAACAAATTATTAGGTAAATTTATACATAATTATTGGAAACAACATTTACAATATCAATCCTCGTCCGCAACCGCTGTAGGGTGCGTTAGGGAAAGTAGCTATGGTTGGATTTATAGCAGCAACAGGAGCAAATCCTGCACTAGGAGCAATAGCACCAGCTGCAAGACCAATACCATCGCTCACCATAGCATTCACACCATTACCACAACCATGATTAACAACTCCAGTACCAGCGCTGGGTACAACACCTTCCATTCCAGAACTTCCCACAAATGGTACTTCTCCTACTACTGACAGTATTCCTTCAAAAGCGTTCTCAGATACCACTGTTATTCCAGTAGGAGGAATAGCTGAAGCGCTGGTAACGGTCAAACCACCACCATTCGTGCTTGTAAATTCAATTGCAGGAGTTAATGCTCCACCAGCAACTAGGCCCGGGGCAGCTAATCCGGGAGCAGTCAATCCTGCAAATCCTGGGGCACATCCGGGGGCAGCAAATGCAGGAGCAGCTCTGCCGTTGAATGGCAAACTAGCACCAGCTACGCCATAAGGTCCTGCCAGACCAGAAGCCCGTGCAGCTGGGCTAAGACATTGACTTAGTGCAGACTGAAAACAAAAGGAAAGTTATAAACCGTGATTTTTTTGCCATTATCATCAGCCTGGTCTGGCTATAAGGTCATAACATGGGCTTCCTCCTGAGTGAGGGTTTTACCATAGCCACGGCACTCGACAGGAGGGTCGGTGACCGTAGTATTATGTTGTAACATACAGAAACGTTGCTGCCCGTTTCCCGTTATTCGATTGTCATAACGATCGGTACCAAACGGCTTAAAGTGCTTCAAGGCACGGAAGGCAGCCCCTAAACCAACCGGACCCAGAAAGAAATCTTAGAAATCTTCGTAAGTGTAATCGTGTTGGCGCATTTTTGGCACTTCCTGGGGTGCTTACTAAATCAGCGGCATTGGGAGAATACGCGGGGAGTTTTATTGGGCCCTCTCCTCGTGGTTTGAATAGCTTACTATCACTACAGGAGAGGGCTATTCCTACGTATCCCTCTGCAGGATGCAGGACGTAGCGCATTTTAAAAGGGCACGCATGCCCTTATTGAATTTGGCGGATATTGGCGATAAATTTATATTTTATATAAATAAAATAAAACTTTAAATATTCTTACCTGGATCAGGAGCACTTGGGTAAGCACAAATACAAGCTGAGCAAACATGTTTTAAGTTTAGTTAATGACTGTTGCGTTTCAATTCTAAGTCGATATTAAAGTTCGACTTCAAAACTTCAGTATTTAAACGAACTTATTATCAACACTTGCTTAAATATTACATCAATTATCAACTGTATGACATAAATATTGATGTATATGTTATCTTTTTAACATAATTATGTGATGTAGGACATTACAATATTAACACGTACGTTTCGAAAAATGTTGCAGTGAATCATGTATCGTAACAATTACATATTGATAAATACTTATGAGAATTAGTTAATAGGCAACGATTACTGCACGGTGGCTCAGTGGTTACGTAAGTTATTTCTGAAGCCTGGTGTTCGGGGTTCGATTCCCTTCCGGCACAATTATTTGTTCACACACACACCACTGCGTAATCGAATCAGAAATGAAGAGATCCGCCGGAGAACGAAGGTCGCTGACATAGCTAAACGGATTAGCAAGCAGAAGTGGCAATGGGCAGGATACATAGCTCGAAGAACTGACGGCCAATGGAGCAGAAAGGTTATCTAGTGGAGAACACGAGCTGGCAAGCGCAGCATAGGACGACCGCCTGCACGATGGACCGATGACCTCATAAAGGTTGCAGGGAGTCAGTGGTTGCTGGCCGCTAGCGATTGTTCCTGCTGGAAATTGATGGGAGAGGCCTATGTTCGGCAGTGGACTTCAACAGGCTGATGATGATGATGATGACACACACCACAGATAGTAACTATCTGTTGTTCTAAATCTGGGTGTGATTTGTGTCAGTAGATTGTGTGTTTGTAAAGTCCCTTGCGATACAGGGATTCATTTCCCTAGTGAGGGAGTTGTCTTAAAAAAATAGATTATTTCCTTTATCACAACATTTTACATTAAAACATAAAACCGTATTAAACAACTAATAGTAGTTAATTTAACTTATAAAACACTACTATTCTAGTTGAATGCTACTTAGCAAGGTTCCCAGAATGATGGCAGCATCGCCCCGTTGTATGGCAATGCTTACCTGCTGTGGAAAGTAAATACCAGCACTTGGGGAATGTGCCATACTAAAGAGGAACGCTGCGAGGTTTTTATAAATTAGTTTGGCTCCCGGTCACAATATTTCGACACCAAAAGGCACAAATACATAGGCACCCTATACTGGATGACTTTTTTTACCGTCTTGAAAATAATAGGGAGATATGTATATGAAATCGATGTCTACGGCATAGTTATTTTATAATTTCATTTTTTTTACTCATTTAGAGTAAAAATTGTAACGGTAAAAATGCATACCTAAGTAGGTGGTTACGCTATTTCACTCACTCATTTCATTCATTTGTGATTGCGGCCTAGGTTATTGTGTTTTTCTTTTAAGTAATCTATGAGATTTTTGAAACTCTAATTACCGAAATAATAGTAAAAATATACCGTGGTCTATAGATTCTATTCCACTTACACAAAACACCATAACATTATCAAGACGGTAAAAAAGTCACCCATATACCTAGACTTCTAGGCATAGGCTAGTTTAGACTTATATGTTTTCTTTTTGTAGATAACAAGGGTTTAACTTACTTACTTTTAATTAATCAGCCTGTTAAAGTCCACTCCTAAATATCCTCTTTAACAGAGCCTGGAAAGCCAGGGTCGTTGAGGGATATTGTCATAATCTCCAGGAATGGCAGGCGGCAACATTAAATAATTTTAGAGGAGTTTTGTGAATCTGTCGCTGTACCATACGATCAAGTAACGCGCACGCTAGAGGAATACGAACGCCCTTTGTGGGTTAGAATTCGAGGCCTCGGCCACTTCGGGTATATGACTACACCAAAGGTTGATTGCAAGCTGATGGTTGGGAGGGCGTCATGTGGTTGACTCCCGATTAATATTTGCAATGATTCCTTTGAATCCCACTGGAAGGACCACCCAGGAGTTTTGAGTGGGTAGATCCTGTCAGTGACGCGTCTTGGAGAGAGGATTCCGTTATCCACTTCCATGTTTCAGAGAGAGACTAGAGATGTCTAAGGCGGTCAAGATCCCCCGCCCGTTCATGCTTTTACCGTTATCTTGATAAAACTATTGTCATAAGATTTATGATGTCATACTAAAATCCTGGATCTGAAACTGTGAGCTTCTGAAGCATGGTCGGGGGTCCCAGTGCACATAAACTTTTTAAAGAAATATCGAAACGTTTTGTCAACGCCACAAAGAATGACCAGAAGGTATTGCATTTCAACGTGGCTCTGCTGCCAGCCTTTTGGACACTCTTCCGAAGGATATCGATGCGAAGCGATTTTTTGACGCCCTCTAATATTGTTTTTTTTATAAGTTTTAATTACGTTTATTAGTATTAATAATTTATCTTTTAGGATTCCTTTCTTTCCTTTCACCTGGAAAAAATCTTCCTTCCCATGAAATACCTACAGATTTTTGTTGAGAATGGATATGTTATAAATTCGACTTTTCTTTTTTTCGGATGGACATAATTATGACAAAGGCGATCAGGGCTCTACTTTTATTAAATGGTTGATTAACTATCAACAAAGCAAACTACGAAAGAGGGTGCTTTTCGGATATGGGCGGTCACTTTTGCGCGTTCAGGGATTTTGTGCATCTTTCGCTCTACTTTACAGATCGCGGGCCTCTCGGACTTCGGGACTACGAGGGCATTGGAAGGTTCTTTGAAAAACTAAGGGGGGGGGGGGGGGGTGAGAATATAAATTCGACATTCGTCTTTTATTAATGAGTTAAATGGACTTAATAAGTGTTCCTTGAGAATTTATATACCCAATTTTGTGTCGTTTATCCATTTGAGTAATTTTCATTTTATATATTTAATTTTCAGAATTCAGTTTGAAATTTTTGTTCTTAGAAGTTAAGTTTGCTGCTCTGCTAGTTTCAGGTCTGTATCATCGGCGGTTACACAGTCCTACTTATATTATTAACGCGAAAGTTTGTAAGTATGGATGGATGGATAGATGTTTGTTACTCTTTCACGCCAAAACGAAATATGCTAAAATTTTGCACCGGGATAGGTTTAAACGCTGGATTCACATATAGGCTACAAAACATCACGCTCCGACCCACTGGAGCAGAGTAGCGCGGGTAAAACCGCGAAGCGCAGCTAGTATAAAATACAATCTGCATAGGAGTTTACTTTTATATGTTAACATCTAGTTATTACAATTATTTAATAACGAGGTAATGTATTTAAGGTCGAAAAGGGTAATCTTTGCATGACAGGACCGATTTTGAAAGTTTTGATACAAATAGGAAGCTGCAGTATTTGTAAGTTACTAGGCTAAGGCTAGGGCTTAAAACAAGGTTCCTGCATCTAATTATAAATATGCAAACATCGAAATATTTACCAACGGACTTGAGGCCAGAAATCTTTTTTCGAATGCTCAGCTAAATATTCAGTTAGCCACTAAGATGTTGCTACTTCACCGGGCATATAATATAAATATGTACTAATTAGGTGGTTATTTAGTACATTATGATTTTAGTTTACAACATTATTTCAGGGCACGAAACATTTAAAACAAAACAAAATTTCAATCAAATGCTTTATTTATATTTCGGTTTCTTTCATCCCTTAAATCCAAAAGTTCGAATTTAGATGAAGTAGGGACCAGCAGCGTAGTCAGCGCAGCCGCATGAGCAGCTGCCAGCGATGGACACAGAACCAGCAGCCGGCACAGCGCCGCCGAAGCTCACAGCGCCCATGATCGGCACCTGACCGACGACGGCGGTGCTGCCGGCGACGGGCAGCTCTCCAGCGACCGCCACGTTACCTTCACCGGCGCCGCCATACGGGGCGTATGCAGCAGGGTATGCGCCAGCTAAACCAGCGTAACCGAACGGAGCAGCAACATTAGCTCCACAAGGGGTGATGGCAGCAATAGGAGCTAATCCTCCAGCGCAAATCTGTCCGAAGACGTTCTGAAAATAAACAGAAATAGTTCTACGGCTACTACGGACCATATTTTCACGGGTTCGGATCGGATTCGGATCCGACATAGTGCGAAATCGCTCTTACGCGGGTAAAACCACGGGGTGCAGCTAGTATAAAATACAACCTGCATAGGAGTTTACTTCTATTTACCAGTGAATTGATGGTACACAATTCGATTGCTGCAACGACGGTTGATACGTATTGAGTTCTCTTTCGGTGCGCTCTTTTACATATGAAATCTTTGCATACACTTAACTTAATTTAATCTCATATTATATACCCGTGCTGTCATCAATTGGGCCAGCTTTCTAGCGCTATATTATTATAAACTACATATATAATAAAAAAATCTCATATTATATACCCGTGCTGTCATCAATTGGGCCAGCTTTCCAGCGCTATATTATTATAAACTACATATATAATATGAGCAGAGCCTATAGCAAAATCTGTTATTTACATTATCTGTCTTTGCCTTTTTACTTCGGTGAGAAAGAGATGACGATGACATATAGTTTTATATGTCATCGTCATCTCTTTTTTCGTTAAGTCGTAATTATAAAAGCGGATGACGATGTTCTCACCTGGACCAAGCAAGCTTGGATGCAGAGTAAAAGAACAGCGAAGGTAGACATGTCTAAGATTGTTTGTATTCAACGACGGGACGACTGAATGATGAACCCAAAGAGTTCCCGTTTTATATACCAGACACAACACACGATAACAAAGTATGGAGCAATATTATTGAAGAATTTTAAATTACTTTTGTTTACTGTATTCTTTAACTTTGGCTTATCAATTCAGTTATTAGTTGCATATGCTTTATAATTAGTTTTATTAGCATCTTTTTCGTGGAATTTGATAATTGCTACTTATATAAACAGCATTATAATTACTTTGACCATCATTCCTGTTTGTACTCTAATACAACAACTATCATGTCTGCCAGAACTGTCCTTGTCCTCTGCACTCAAGCTGTACTCATCCAGGTAAGAAATTGTATTATAATATTATTTAACGCCAGCGGCCCGCCCCGGCTTCGCACAAGTGGACTTTTATAGCCTATGTTACTCAAAATCCGTTCAATACTTTTTGTGTTTATTCGAAACAAATATACAGAAATCCAAAAACACGAACTTTTCCGAACGAACGAACTTTCACGAATATTAGTATAGATACATTTTGGTTAGCAACAAATATTATATATTAAATTCTTAGATAAATTATAAGTATCTAAATCAAACATCTAAGATTAGAGGATAGCTTAAGAGCGCGCCCTGCATATTATGAACTGGTGCTACGGGTATGAAAAACACCGCGAAGACTTGACCAAAACAAAAATCGTTACATTTAGTCTGTCTGACATGTCTATTTCATGTGTTTTCTTATCATTATGATAACATACATACAGTACTAAGTCGCAAAAATGATCTGCGGTTATATTTTTAATATATATATTAAAAGCGCCAAGCGCCAGCGCCACATTACACTTGCTCACAATTAGTAGTGATGATATCCGCTTTCTATAGTTTTATTTATACTCAAGGGGTTTAATTTTAATTTAAATAATTTTAAATTGCTTTCAATATGGTTTTGAAAATAATTTCAATACGTTTTTTAAAAAACAATAGAATTCCAACTTAAGCGTTCAGGGGCTATTTCTATCCTCAGATAATAGTTATCACAAGAGAAGAAAAATACAGAATATCCATAAAAATCGGTCACATATAACATTTTTATGATTCGATAATATTCATCAGTGAGTATTATCAAATCATTAAAGAAGTGAATAAGAGTGTGTTCAGATTCATCGTAAATGAAAATGTATGGTTCTATTTGTGGAAGAAAAGTATGAATTTTATGTTTTCTTATTGATTGCAGTTAGCACTGGGTCAGTGCACCAGCCGCGCTGCTGTAGCCGCTTCTCCCGGGATATCTGCTCCATATGGACTAGCTGGAGCTGGTCTGGCTTGTGGTATAGCAGCACCCGCAGCTATACAGTTCAGTCCTACCAATGGTGGAGCTCTCCCCGTCAGCAGCGTTTCCGCCATCGCTCCCGTCGGTATATCCGTGGCGTCTGATTATGTTTACGAGGGTGCGCTGTCCGTAGCTGGAGAGCTGCCGTTCGTGGGAACTGTGGCCTTCGAAAACTTGTTGCCTACTGCTGGTTCTGGATCAGTCAACCACGCCTGCGGCAATGGTGTAAACGCTATGATCAGTGACGCAGCTGCTTATGCTCCTGTTGCTTCTATCGCTCCTGCTGCCAATGCTGCTCCATGCTTCGGTTACCTTCCTAGTTATGCCGGTGGTCTTGGATATATTTTTTAAACATTTTTATAAATATCATGATTTTTCCCACAATATTGAAAAAACATTAAATGTTTTCTTAAAATAATTTCTATTTATTTATTGTAGTATTCGTACCTGTATTTAGTATTGGGTTTGAGCTGCCGATATGTTAACGAGAGTATGTCGTCAATAGCCTGTTTACGTCCACTGGTGAACATGGATCTCCTCTTAACAGATCTTGGCTACCTAGGGTGGTTTAGAAATATTGCCATAATCATCTTGCTTGGAACGTGGATTGGTGATCCCAATACGATGGTTGATAATCTTGAGTAGATAGATGCTGCTGCCCATCCGTCAGCTACATATCCTGTATTCGCCTCTGACGACATAAATAGGAATATATGGGATGTTCTATTCTTAGCGAGAAACCACATTGCTAGGTGTACTAAAATAAACATTTTATTTCATATTATGAATGATACTCACCCTTAATACATCTTCAACTGTAAAATTTAGCAAGTCGCGAAAATGCTATTTTACTTTTTTATACAGGTAATTCCCGAACTAGGAAATTTAATCCCTGAGTCGTGGGGACCACATTTTTTTTTGGAAAGAAGGCATACTCCGAATTAGAACTACTATCTGAGAAACTGAACGATGAACCCAAAGAGAGTTCCAGGGTTTTGTACAAGAAACAATACTTCATAACGAAGAATGGAGAAATACAAATACAGTAATTTGAATGATTCTTTTTTTAATGTTCTGTTTAACATTGTCTTATCAATTTATTTACAAGTTGCACACGTTTTTTCGTCAATTAGGTGGTATTTTCCTTGGAAGTTACATATTGCTCCCTCAGAACTACTTAGTTGACACACATTAAATTATTTAACAATGATCTTCATTATCTACTGAATTTTTCACAAGAAACTTAATTATTTGAGTTCATAAAACTGGATGATGGTTATATAAATTGCATTTGGAAATTATTATTTCAGTCTGTCTTTTATCGCTGAAAATGCTATAAGCCATTTCGTGACGTCATCAAATTTAAAAAAATCGTTCTCTGTTTTCGATTCTGGCTTTGATATTCTTTTAACAAATTTGAGAGTCAAAAGTGTTACAGTAATATTTCTTATAGCATTAGCGATGCCCTAAGCAGTGTTCCTAGCCCATTAAAGGTGCCATCAGGCGTGTGTCGCTTATACGTAAAAATATTGTTTAAAGACCTGCCTCTTTCTATAGAGCTAAATTATATTAAGATTTTAATTATAGAAATAATTATTGTTATTACTATTACTTATGACGTGACACTAGACTGACCGATAGGTCATTATCTAATCCGCAATAGATTTCAGTTGCGGTATTTTGTATTTAATTATATGAATCATATTTAATTGTGTATAACTGACAAGTGCAAGTGTATGTAAATACCTAAGTGCCAAATAAATATCGTTTAATGTATCTTGTTATGCTATTAAGGCGCGGTGAATAGACGACTTTTACGTATTAGTTTTGTCACTGTTGCTCCGCGTAGAAATGAAAGAGAAGCGAAGAGACGCCGCGATGGCGCAACGTTTCGTTCGACTCGTTCAAATTATTTAATACATTAATCCTTGCAAATATCTTATTCCAATCGATAAATAAAAACATCCCTTTATTATTATATATTACATCATTGTTATTAATATTATCAAGATTTGTTTATAAATAATACAGTTACAATTGCTACAATTTAAATTTAAATGGTTATTTTATGGGTTTTTTTTTATCGAGAAAATTTACCGAAAACGTGTTTTGAACACAATGGTCCCCCCATATATATGATCAAGATTAACATATATTTTTTTAGCTGCTCTTAAATGTAAACATTTGGCTAAAAAACTGTTTTGTGAAGCCTATTTTGACTAAGTACAGCGCCTTAATACTTAATGCTATAGAATGAGTAGGGAATTAAAAAAGGCAATTCGTTTTATACAGAACTAGTGCATAATTCTATTAACTTCCATTGGGAAAAAGAATGATTTATCAAACTGTTTGCAAGGTAATAATAACCTCTTAACGCATAGTTAAATTAAATATGCAATTTTGAAAAGGGCTCAACTCGTATATTGTTTGTCTTATTAAGTTTTAATGATACAATTTCATTCGTTTATTTTTTTCTGGTAAAAAAGGTATTCCTTAGTACGTAAATTGTACAATGTCTTTCTTAATGTAGTTTAAAATCGATGTGTCAGCTTCATGTTGCGATGAAGATTTGGACGCCGATGTTTTTGTAACATAGGCTAATGGCTAAGACAGGATTCTTCATAAAGAAAAAAGATTCCCTCTAAAGATATAAAACTAGGTTTCTAAGTTTATATGAAACTAGTTTCACCCGCGTAACTCCCGTTCCCGTGGGAAATTCATAATAAAATATAGCCTATGTTCTTTCTTAGTCTCTAGACTATATCTGTACCAAATTTCATTTAAACCGCTTCAGTAGTTAAGGCGTGATTGCGTAACAGACAGACAGAGTTACTTTGACATTTATAATATTAGTAAGGATAAGGATATTAGTAAGGATAGTAAGGATTCACACGGAAAATAATAAAATACTGAATATTTTGCAAATGCATTTTAATGTATTCATCAATATAGCGCCAAAAAATCTATATATTATAGGAATAATCCTTAAATAATATATCCAAGTCCACCAAAACATGGAGCAGCAAAGGCAGCAGGAGCAATAGCAGCAGCAGGAGCGTAGGCAGCAGTGTTACTGATCATAGCGTTGACACCATTGCCACAGGCGTGGTTGACTGCTCCAGAACCAACAGTAGGCAACACGTTTTCGAAGGCCACAGTTCCCACGAACGGCAGCTCACCAGCCACGGACAGAGCGCCCTCGTAAACATTATCAGATGCCACGGAGATACCGACGGGAGCGATGGCGGAAGCGCTGCTGACGGGGAGAGCTCCACCACTGGTAGGGCTAAACTGTATGGCTGCTGGTGCTGCTATAGCACCACACGATAAGGCAGGCGTAGTCAATCCTATAGCTGGTACAGCGTATCCACCGTATGCCAAACCAGCTCCAGCTAGTCCACATGGAGCAGCTATGTACTGACCCAGTGCTAACTGTAGTTAATAAAATAAACATCTATACTAATATATAAAGCTGAAGAGTTTGTTTGGGACCTCAGGCACTACTGGTCCAATTTGAAAAATCCTTTTAGTGTCTGATAGCTCAATTATCGGGACTATATACAAAATATTATGTCAAAATGTAATGTAAATTTATGTCAATTGATTCTAACTCCGTGGCAAAGCGATAAAAATTGCCTTTTTAGTTTCGTGGGTCAAGGAATCTTTGGGTAAAATCTAAAATTTCTGTCCTGGGTCTGGTTGGTTGAGGGACTTTCCTGCATGCCTCGGACACACGTGAAGCCATTGGTCCCAATTATTATAACATCACCTTTAGTAATTTTATACCAGGGAACGGACAGCAGTGTTTCCTTGTGTTAGTACATAATACCGCGATCTTGCCAAACCTGGTGACTTTGGTAAAACCACGTCCTTGAGAGGTGGCCCATGTTCAGCCGTAGATGTTATGCGGGCTGATGATGATGATGAAATTTTAAGTGTTATAATAACCATTTCATACCTGGATGAGTACAGCTAGAGCGCAGAAGACGAGGGCTGTTTTGGTAGACATGATAGTTACTGTATCAATGTACAAACAGGAATGATGGTTAAGCAAATTGAAATTGCGTTTTTATAACAAACAATTATAAAATTCAAAGAAAAATATGCAAATAAAATTAATTAAAAAGCTTGTGCAAGTAATAACTAAATTGATAAGAGAATATTAAAGAATAAAATTAACAAAAGTAATTTAAAATTCTTCAATAATATTGCTCCATATTTTGTTATCGTGTGTTGTGTCTGGTATATAAACCGGGAACTCTTTGGGTTCATCATTCAGTTGTTACGTCGTTGAATAGTACAATCTTAGACATGTCTACCTTCGCTGTTCTGTTACTCTGCATCCAAGCATGCTTGGTCCAGGTGAGGCCACTTTATCTTAGTAGGGTTCCGTACCCGAAGGGTTAGGGACTTCGCTGTCTGTCTGTCACCAGGCTGTATCTAAAGAACCGCGATAGCTAGACAGTTGAAAATTTCATAATTTATGTATGTCTGTTGCCACTATTACAATGAATACTAACTAATGAAACTAAAATTAAAAAATAAATAAAATAAATATTTAAAGCAAAAAAGGTTAAAAAAAAAGATTGTTGTATGGGATACAACAATCTTTTTTTTAACCTTTTTTGCTCGGGTGTGTAATATAATAATATGCCATAATAACAGATAATATATTATTATCACTTGAAATAACGTTCACCCTTTTTGCTCGGTATCAATAACGGCGAAAGCACTTGAAAATGGTACGAAACCCTTCATGCGCGAGTCCGACTCGCATTTGGCCGGTTTTCCTACGACTTAACGAAGAAAAAAGAAACACTTAAATACTGCACTTAAATAAGGAAAGGTGCCTCGTGGGTTCAAATCAATTATTTTATTGCTTTTTACATGAATTTACAATAGGTACCATCTCCACGCCGGACACGAAATATTTGTGTGAAATCTTAGATTTCTTTCCAGGACTTGGTGGTGGCTACCCTCTAAAGCACGTTTAGCCGTTGGTTCTGATTTTTAGCAACGTAAACTTTAACGATCGTTTATCGAGGAAAGGAGCGTTTCCTTGTCCCATAATACAAATACATCTGCGGTCATCAACCAGTCTGTTAAATTTGGAATAAATCAATTCCTCTACTACTCTTTTGGCGCGTTTTTTAACGATATTATTGAAAAATGTACAAAAAATAACTCTATTTTCTTACGCGTGGTGTTATGACTGCCGGTTGTTGCATCAATCGAATTGTATAATATCAATTAATTTTAAACCAATTATTTTCAGAATGTCTTCGGACAGATTTGCGCTGGATGCTTAGCTCCTGTTGCTGCAATCGCCCCTTGTGGAGCTAATCTTGCTTCTCCGTTCGGTTACGCTGGTTTAGCTGGCGCATACCCTGCTGCATACGCCCCGTATGGCGGCGCCGGTGAGGGTAACGTGGCGGTCGCTGGAGAGCTGCCCGTGGCTGGAACCACCGCCGTCGCCGGTCAGGTGCCGATCATGGGCGCTGTGAGCTTCGGCGGCGCTGTGCCGGCTGCTGGCTCTGTGTCCATCGCTGGCAGCTGTTCATGCGGCTGCGCTGACTACGCTGCTGGTCCCTACTTCATTTAAAAGATGCTCAATATAAAAGCTTTGCACGATGTAAAGAAATAAAAAAAATTAAGCACATTATGAATCTTTTCTTTAATTTTCTCTTTGTAATTCTAAGCTGCATTATGAATATCCCGTGCTCGTGCGTCCGTGCTCGGTTTAACGTGCATATCTCGAGCTCCCGTAGGAACTTATTTATTATTAAATATAGCTTATGTTACTCTTGGATAACGTAGCTCTCTAATAATGAAGGATTTTGTAAGTTTAGTATTTTCGGAGTATTTTCAATGCAAACAAACAATTAATTCTTGGTTCTTAAATTAGTAAAGACTACTTAAATATATCTATTAGCTCAACGTTTAAATCTTACTGCGATCACCAATCCGTCTTGCCAAGCGTGGTGATTATGGCAATATCTCTCTACGATCCTGGCTTGCCAAGGTCTGTTAAGAGGAGGACCATGTTCAGCAGTGGACGTAAATGGGCTGTTGATGATGACTTAAAGATAATACTGCGTTCACCAACCGGCCTGCCAAGCGTGGTGACTATAGCAAAACATTCCTTCGGGAGGAGGCCTAAGTTTAGGAGGGGGTGTTATACGGGCTCATGATGAATAACCGGTATCCTGTACAATAAGATTTTGAGTAATAACAGAAGAGAGGGACCATCTTTGTACTTTTGACTCGTTTTGACTGAGTCTACCATCACACTTATATATTATTCTAGCTAACCCGACAGACGTTGTCCTATCTAAACTAAAATTCTTCATAAAATTGAACTTTTAATATTAAGCGTGATAGCTCTTACCTAACCGTGATGTGCACTAAGAGCACTCATTCTGTCAATGTCATATCAAACGCATTATAACCATTAAAAACGTTTATATTCTCAAAAGCACTATGTAACATTAGTCAATCATTTGTGAATTTAATATGATGCTCTAGTACTTTAATATTTACTAATTTTCCGTGCAATTTTCTTATTTATTTCTGACATAAGAACCTTTTTCTGATGCAAATTCGGTCCAGACGTCCACGCGTGATGCCGTGACCAAGGAAAATACGGATTCATTTTTATATATATCATCATCATCATCAGCCCGTATAACGTCCACTGCTGAACATGGGCCTCCTCCTGAGGGAGTATTATGTTGTACCACACAAGGAAACGCTGCTGCCCGTTCCTTGATATACGATTATTATAGATGATGTTATAACAATCGGGACCAACGGCTTAACGTGCTTTCCAAGGCACGGAGGGTAATCCCTCAACCAACCAGACCCGGAAAGAAATCTTAGAATTTACACAAAGATTTCATGTCCGGTGTGGGAATCGAACCCACGACCTCCGAAGTTCAAGGCGAGCCAAATACCGCTACGCTACGGAGGTTATATATATAGATTATACATTTTATCGCTAAATAATAAAAGATCACTTAATTCCAAATAAACAGGAATTGGAGTTTCATGACAAAGAATCAAGTGTCATAACATTGGCATGTGCCACGAGTTATCGTATTACGTACCTACTCGATCAAAATGCTGACTTTTGAATAATAATTATACAGTCTTGTCTTGTTAATAATTTGCTTTATCTAATTTTTTTTTTTTTTGGACGGACCTATATAGTTAGCCCCGAGGCTTTTGCTACTTCACCGGGCATAAAGGCGAGCAGAGCTCCAGCCTAGACAAATGGTTAAAAAACTACAAACTAAGCCACCTGCACAAGAGGGCGTCTCAGACGGCTCAGGGCGGTCGCTGATGGGGAGATTGAGGAATTATGGCTTTTAGTTTTTTTTAGGGGAGTTTTGTGCAACTGTCGCTCTACTTTACAGTTCGCGGGCGTCTCGGACTTCGGGTCGGGGTTTGACCTAAACTAGGAGATGGATCTGATTTAGAGATCTGTGGGTCTTTGGGCAACAAAATAGTGCATATCCCTTATCCACAAATTAGTTTCCACATAAAATTTGTTTATTTTTTTCAGTCGAGATTTAAATGCGAAACCAAGTAGATTCTTTTAATATTAAATACAATTTTAGATGTAAATATCGCGGGCTTTAAAACAGAAGGGTCGTGTGCAAAAAAGTATTTATAGCAAAAAAAAGTATTGAGTTTGTTTGTCTCCTGAAAGGTAGGGTTAGCATTAGCTAACGATTTTATGACGGACTGAAGCCCGTGATAAAAACAAAATCATGTTTATACAAAGTCCTACAGGTAAAGGTCAAATTGCGAAAAACAACTTAAATACTTTACTGAATACTTTACGGAAAACTTTACCACTTTTTAGGGTTCCGTAGCCAAATGGCAAAAAACGGAACCCTTATAGATTCGTCATGTCTGTCTGTCTGTCCGTCCGTATGTCACAGCCAGTTTTTTCAGAAACTATAAAAACTATAATGTTGAAACTTGGCAATTAGATGTATATTGTGCACCGCATTAAGATTTTCATACAAAAATAGAAAAAAAAAAACAATAAATTTTGGGGTTCCCCATACATAGAAATGAAACTCAAAAAAAAAATTTCATCTAACCCATCTATGAATAGGTCTTCAAAAATGATGTTGAGGTTTCTAATGTCATTTTTTTCTAAACTGAACAGTTTGCGCGAAAGACACTTACAAAGTGGTAAAATGTGTGTCCCCCCCCCCTGTAACTTCTAAAATAAGAGAATGATGAAACTAAAAAAATATATGATGTACATAACCATGCAAACTTTCACCGAAAACTGGTTTGAACGAGATCAAGTTAGTAGTTTTTTTTAATACGTCATAAACCGTAAACCACTATTTACCTTTCATTCAATCAACTATTATTAACATCGATCAAAGTTTCAACAAACTGCAAGAACTTTTATACTATGTTACTTGTTGTATTCTTGATATCAAAAATAGGTAGGCACTTGCAACTAGTACGGAACCCATCGTGCGAGAGTCCGACTCGCACTTGGCCGGGTTTTTTATTCTTGTTATCAAAAATAAGTACGCACTTGTAACTGATACGGAACTCTTGTGCGCGAGTCCGACTCGCACTTGGACGGTTTTTTTGCATTTATTCATCTCAATTTCAAAATTGAGATTAATAAATTTAGACCACCGGCAGGATTCAAACTTGCATCATAGATTCAGCCCCTAACGCCTTATCCATTCGGCCACGGTGGAACCCCAACCAGTACCGATTGTTAGAGCATCATTTATACCAAGGAACAGGCCCCACCCGCCAGGCGCCAAGCGTGGTGATTGTGCCAAAACAGCGAATCCGGGAAGCCCAAATTTTAACAGATCTCGACCCTTATCACGTAACGGTATTTCTATGACTTTGAAAAACTCCTACTCATCGTTTACTATTTCTGCAGAAAATATTTTAAATATGTCAATTTATTAAGTTTATGTAACTTCAATAATATAGTAACAATAATGTTGTGTATGTTACTGGCCGCAAATGTTACTGGCTGTAAACCATGGTTACATGTTTTTGAAAATAGAACACCAATGGAATGACAGATATTCATTGTGAAATAATAAAAGAGTGTGCTATTAACCTTTGACTGTTTCATTTGATTCCTAAAGGCGACAACATATTGTCAAAACGCGACACGACCTGACGAAACGCGACGCGTGGTTATTCTGCTCTATAGAAAACAATACTTTTGCTTCGACTCAACACGCGTCGCGTTTTAACAATATGTTTCCACCTTTAACCTTTGACTGTTTTATTTGTTTCCTAATACATAGGAAATGAATAACATAGGAAACTTGAAGCGGCCGTAGCTCAATGGCTAGAGGCTTCGGACTTCGTGATCTTCTGGTCGCCGGTTAGATCCCAACCCATTGCACTACCAACGCGAGCCCACTTGTAACATAAGCATTTTAGCTTAGCACGAGGAGTTAACAAGAATAATAGTAGACTGCAAACTCTGCTCATTATCTTTATATAAAAAATGCGTTAGAATAGCCCTATAGCATATAGTAATGAAGTCATTTTTAACGAAGTCATAGTAATATAACTATATTACTATGACTTCGTTAAAAATGACTTCATTACGTAATTAGACTCCTGACCTGACTAGTGAGAGATCAGTTGCAGGTACAATTTGAATTCTATAACCATGCAATAAGGTTCAAAATTTATTATTTCTTTAAAGAATAATAAATGAAAACAACAATGAAATAAATACGAATGATTTTAATTACACAAGAATATTGTGTTTCATAACAATGGCTCGTGCCATCGCCTATCATATTACCTTCTCAGTCAATTACTTACTCAGTATTATGAACAGGTGTCGACTTTATATGTATAAAGAGCGGTTTCACCCGCATAACTCCCGTTCCCGTAGAAACTTCATAAATAAATACAGCCTATAGTCTATAGCCTTCCTCGATAAATGGGCTTTTAAAGAGAAACGATTTAAAAAGTATTTAACCCTTGTAAATTCACTCAGCGAACATGAGAATACATCGAGTTGTATCTTATAACCAAGTCTTAAAACAATGTGATCTTATATTTGTGCAGCTTTTGTACACACATAACGCCAAATTTTTGAGGGACAAAAGTAATACGAAAATTATACGAAAATAATACATGCTGCCTGCACCGGTGGCTCAGTGGTTACGGTAGTTGCTTCTGAGACCTGGTGTTCTGGGTTCGATTCCCACCCGGGACAATTATTTGTGTGAACCACAAATAGTTGTTCTGAGTCTGGGTGTACTTTGTGTCCGTGAAATGAGTGTTTGTAAAGTCCCCCGCGACACAGGGATTTATATCCCTAGTGCGGGAGTTGTCTTTTAAAAGTAAAAGTAAAAATAAGTAAATTTATAGGAAATCACTGCTTTTAGTTACACGATGATGTACTGTCACTGTTAATATATTAAAACGTTCGTAAAAACTGCGTCGTCTTGAATTGCACTATTAGATTAAAAGAGCTTATTTTATCTGCATTAAGCACAAGTATTATAATGGCATGTAGGGTAATTTAACCAAAATAATAATCCGAACTCAATTTGATCAAGTTTTAATTTTTCTTTTAACTCGTCATGATATAAACCAATCCCAGAAGAAATGAGAAGATCTCTCTGTTTAGATAATAAGACCGTTTCCTAAGCCGAAGGCTCCATATCCAATTCCAGCACCGTACGCAGCGGGAGCTAAAGCAGCAGCACAAGGAGAAATGGTGGCTGTAGCAGGGGCATAGGCCGCTAGACCAGCAGCAGGGCCATACGCAACAGCAGCTGGTGCAATGGCGGCGGCGGCAGGTCCGTACCCGGTTACACCAGCAATAGCAGGAGCTGAAGCCAAACTGTCGCTAACTATGGCTGTCACTCCGTTACCACACGCATGGTTGACCACACCAGAACCTATAGTAGGGTATACTCCTTCCAAAGCCACAGTACCTACAAATGGCAGTTCACCGGCTACGGACAGAGCACCTTCGTACACATTCTCTGAGTCTACGGAGATTCCGGTAGGAGCTACAGCTGAGGCGCTGCTAACGGGGAAAGCTCCACCGCTCGTGGCGGTATATTCAATAGCCGGAGCAGCCAAACCGATGCCATAAGCAGCTGAACCCAAACCAGTAGCTCCAAGGGCAGGTGCAGCTGAGCCTATTCCACAACTAGGTGCTGCTAAAGAAAGTGGGCTCAGTCCTATTGCGGGTGTTGCCACAGCTGCGCCGATACGTCCAGCGCACTGACTGAGTGCACACTGAAAATCATTTTTTTAATAAGTTTTTGTTAAAGGTTACCAAAGGTTACCAAGGTAAGGTTATATTTAATAAAAGTTTTTTTTTCTTAATGCATGACTAGTTAGCAAATTTTTTTATGAGCGACCAAGTAAACTGAAAATGATTTAAAAACAAAAATCACCTCATGATGTCTTATAGGACACATTTATTTGATTTGAATATTATAAATTGTTTTATGAACTATTTTCAAAAATAACAATTTATTTACCTTAATAAGAAGCACCTGAGCGCAGATGACAAAGATGATTTTGGCCGACATGTTGACTTGTGTGGGAGTAAACTCGACTATGATGTTACTAGGAATTGTTGTACTATTTATACCTGTTCAAAAGTTGTTATCACACGCATTGCGTACTTTGATATGTTGTTAAAACCTCACCTATCTATGCATAGTTACTAATAGAAAAATAGAATGTGCGTGTTTTTATGTTGAAATAGATGTTAGCACAGACGAATGACAAAGAAAATAGGACACGAAAGTGTGCCTTTAGGAGCTGTGATAACAGGACGGTATAAAGAGTGTAGCAGAACTGTTGGCGGTATTCAGTCTTCAGTTCGTCGTTGAACACTAACACTCATCAAACATGTCTACTTTTGCAGTTCTGTTGCTCTGCGTCCAAGCTTGCTTAGTACAGGTAAGTGATATTATTTGTTTATTTTCTGTATTATAATATTGTGTGTAAATTTTCCATATTGCTTTTTTACATATCCTATGCATAAGTTGAAATACATGTCCAATCGAACGTTGTTGAATAAATCGTTCCAATCATTAAGCTGTATAAAGCATACTTTAGTCCCACATGTCCGTCAGAACCGCTGGGCTAGATTTGCGTACTTGGCCTCCAAAGTGGGACTTTGTACGTCAAAATTATGATAATATGTAACTATGGCAATGGAGTAGACTTTACAAGAATGCAAGTAATAATAAATAAAGTAGGGATTTACAAAGTTAAATGGTGTTAAAAAAGAAATTCGTTTCGTAACAAAATATGAAACAATAACTTTGATGACAATGATTCAATTTTTTTGTGTAAGAGAATTGAATACATATTCCTGGTCTTCGTGGACATTCATCATATACAGGGTGTCCCAAAAGATTACGTAGCTGGGAAGGGGGGTGATAGGGATGGTCACAAGGGTCACCAGAAAAATATAAAAAATTCCCTCTGGGTGTTTAAAAAAATAAATGGCATTTTTTAAAAGACTAAAAATTTTACACCTTGTGCTAACTGTACCTACAAATATGGCTGTATTTAAAAAAAATTCTGTTATGTAATCTTCAATAACAACAAGGTCATCAACATCAACATCAAAAATAACAAGGTGTAAAATTTTAAGTTTTTAAAAAAATGCCATTTTTTTTTAATACCCAGAGCGGATTTATTTTTTATTTTTCTAGTGACCATTGTGTCCACCCCTGTCACCCCCTTTCCCAGCTTCTTAACCTTTTGGGATACCCTGTATAACAGTTCAGCTTGTCGATGTCAATTCTTTTAGCAAAGTTTGCGTTGATTTACGTTGGTTTCATTCTGCTGTTGAGTGGCCAGCTCAATCAAGTGATTCAATACTGCTGGATTATTTTTTTGAGTTAGTATAATGACAGTATACACGGAGCCAATCAAGCGATTGCAATCCTAAAGCTAAAAATTCGTGAAGTTCCTAAAGTAAAACTGACCAAATTTGATTGGTGGACATTTATCAGATATAATTATTTAATAATAATTCATCATCATCATCATCATCATCATCATCATCAGCCCGTATAACGTCCACTGCTGAACATGTGGCACCTCCCGAGAGAGAGTATTTGCCGTAGTCACCACGCTTGGCAGGCGGGTTGGTGACCGCAGTTTTATGTTGTACCAAACAAGGAAACGCTGCTGCCCGTTCCTTGATATACGATTGTTATAGATGATGTTATAACAATCGGAACCAACAGCTTAGCGTGCTTACCGAGGCACGGAGGGTAGTCCCTCAACCAACCAGACCCGGAAAGAAATCTTAGAAATTACACAAAGATTTCATGTCCGGTGTGGGGATCGAACCCACGACCTGCGAGATTCAAGGCGAGCCAAATACTGCTACGCTACGGAGGTTGTCAAAACTTATTTTCTTTTATTTACAAAAGTCCTTGCTTAAAAACCTTTTACACTGTCCGTATATTTCACATAAATTTATAATATTTGCATTTTATTCAGACGGTGTTCGGACAATATCTTGGAGGATGTGGTTGTGGCCCCGCTGCCGCCATATCTCCCGCTATTGCTGAAGGCCCTGCTGCTTCTTTGGGTTATGGCGTGGGCTTGGGTAACGCTTATGGGGCTGGACTTGCCCCATATGGCGCTGGCGTGGTGGGAGGATATGGTGCCCCATACGGCGGTGTTGGTGAAGGTAACGTGGCCGTCATCGGAGAACTGCCTGTCGCCGGTAACACCGCCGTCGCTGGTCAGGTGCCGATCATGGGCGCTGTGAGCTTCGGAGGACCTGCGGCAGCGGCTGGATCTGTGTCCATCGTAGGCAACTGCGCTTGTGGTTGCATTTAATTTTAAACAATCTCTGAATTGAAATCTTTTCCGAAATAAACAATCTGTATCCTACAAATATTTATGGTGTTTTAATTTTACCTTGACGTTGAGTTACAAACATTTCAAATCAAACACATATGCATAATTAAACAACCATTTCTTTATAAGACAATCCCCTTATGTTTTGAACTTCTAGGTATACCAATTGGTGCTGAGACATTTGTAGCAATTACTGCACAAATTAAAGCGGCCGAAGCTTAGGCAGTAGCATCACTTGATATCGCGTTTCTTCAATTACCGCAAGCATGATTAACTCCTGATCCAGCAAGAGGCTGCACAGTACCAAAAGCTACGGTACCCACAAATGGAATCCACATAGGTCCATGGTTCATGGACACATAGCTCGAAGAACTGACGGCCGATGGAGCAGACAGGTTCTCGAGTGGAGACCACGTACTGGCAAGCGCAGCGTAGGACGACCGCCTGCACGATGCTCCGACGACCTCATAAAGGTTGCAGGGCAGGGAGTCAGTGGTAGTAGGCCGCTAGCGATCGTTCCGGCTGGAAATCGATGGGGGAGGCCTATGTTCAGCAGTGGACTACAACAGGCTGATGATGATGATGGCTATTTGTCAATATATAATACTAGCGACCCGCCCCGGCTTCGCACGGGTACAATACTGATAATTATACTACATAATGTCTTTAAACCTCTAACAAACGGGCGAAATTTGGTCAAAACAAACAGAAACAAATAAATATAGGTACCTACTAAAACTCAGTGAAATAAGTAGGTGGGTATACTTTTATCGTATGAAATACCTATCCTCTTCAGGACTAACAATACAACAAACACTAAATAAATAGGTATTCAAGTATCTATCCATCATAGTTATAACGAACACAAAACAAAAAATTTGCCCTATAATTCTTAAGGATCGAGCGCGCATAATCGCATTCGGCCTACCTCCGTAGCGTAGCGGTAATTGGCTCGCTTTAAATCTCGGAGGTCGTGGGCTTGATCCCCACACCGGACATGAAATCTTTGTGTAAATTCTAAGATTTCTTTCCGGGTCTGGTTGGTTGAGGGACTACCCTCCGTGCCTCGGAAAGCACGTTAAGCCGTTGGTCCCGATTGTTATAACATCATCTATAATAATCGTATATCAAGGAAGGGGCAGCAGCGTTTCCTTGTGTGTTACAACATAATTCTGCGGTCACCAACCCGCCTGCCAAACGTGGTGACTATGGCAATACCCTCCCTCGGGAGGAGGCCCATGTTCAGCAGTGGACGATATACGTGCTGATGATGATGATGACCTACTAAAACTCAGTGAAATAAGTAGGTGGGTATACTTTTATCGTATGAAATACCTATACTCTTCAGGACTAACAATACAACAAACACTAAATAAATAGGTATTCAAGTATCTATCCATCATAGTTACAACGAACACAAAACAAAAAATTTGCCCTATAATTCTTAAGGATCGAGCGCGCATAATCGCATTCGGCCTACCTAAAACACGCGCTGTTATTTTGCGATAACTTCTAAGTTATTCATTAAAAGTATATAGTGTAGGGGTAAAATAATCTGCATGAAATGCTTAAGAATATTAACTCATTTAAAATGATAAGGATAAATACTGAATCCGTCTGATTAGCTTTACAATTACCGCATTAGAAATTATCATTTTTCTAAGATATAATGGATATAGCAAGTTAACCTTGAAAGATAGACATATGCTATCGCAGACTTTTTTGTAGATCTAAAAGAGAAGAATATTTGCCACCATACATTGTTTTGTTATATCTCATAGGGTTTAGGCAGCGTTTTCGTTGAAAGCTCCCAAATGGCTTAATTTTTTCCGACACCTCTGACAAATATCTATATTAGTCAAATGTACACATAAACTAAACAAATCATATACGTAAACCTTCCGGAAGAATCGTTCTATCGATTGGTAACATCCGCATGAAAATCGATGTAGTAGTTTTTGAGTTTATCGCGAACAGACAGACAGACGCGGCAGGGGACTTTGTTTATAATATGTAGTGATGTAGTGATAGCGGTCGCCCGCGGCTCCGTGCGGATGTCGGTTACCGCTGCAAAAAGCCTACCCAGGAAAGACACGGTCAGCAAAATGATTCCCAGGTCAATTCACAGACACCGACATAAACATCGACAACGCAGTCATTATCCGCAGGCTGCACAGATTGTCTTTCTGTGGATGTTAAAGTTGTTAATGATGAAAATATAATTAATGATGTAATTAATAGGCATTTTAGGGATTAGGCATTTTAGGCATTTTCAAAGCTCTGAAAAGAACTGTTGTTTAGCTCTGAGAAGAACTGTTGATTAGCTCTGAGAAGAACTTTTGCGTAGGTGTAGTTTTAAGAACGAAATCTAAAAAAAATCGCACGAAAATTATTAGACTTCGCAACGGGCCGTGCAGCAGAAATCGTAATATTTTAATTTCGCCATAACTTCAAAACCAAACGTCCAATTTTAATCATTCAAAGACCAAATATTATCTACATAAACTGTACTTAGTGATGAAATAATTTATTTTGATAAGGATTAATAGCATGAGTAAAATAAACGCGTTTAAATGTAGTCCAAAAAAAATTCAAGATTTCTGAATAAAAAAATGGTCGTTGTGCCTCACTCGACATAGATAGGTATAGTGTGTCGCGGACTTTTTTGTAGATATTTATAAGATCTATAATTAATTAGAACATTTTATGATTCTATCTTTTATGGTTTAGGCAGCGTACGCAAAATAAGTAACTTTTCTGGTTGATTTTTTACACCTTGTGTCAGAAAAACCCAAATATCTTACGGAACCCTATTTTTTTCCAAAATAAAATTTAGCCTATGTTACTCGTGGATAATGTAGCTTTCGAATGGTGAAAGAATTTTTTAAATCGGCCCAATACTTTTTGAGCCTATTCATTACAAACATACAAACATACAAAAATAGGTACAAATCTTTCCTCTTTATAATATTAGTGTAGATTAAATAAATATTTACAAAATCGTTGTCTTAACGAAATGGTTTGGTGTCTTTAAATAGTCACTTCACCCATTGGTTTAAAATAAAAAATCATCAGATGTTGTTCTTATTTGCATTACAACTCACTCACTTTACGTGCAAAAGACTTTTAGCAGTGCTCATTTTAAAGCTTATTTTCAAGCACTACAAAACCCTATTTCATTAGAATGCATAAAATGTATCTGCTCACCGCTAGATGGCATTGAATACATCGATTAAATTTCAGACAAAATAAAAAACTGCTTTGATCTTTAACATCTAGCTTAATATTGCTCTTAGAACACTTTATAAAACATCCATTTGTTCAATTTTTTACCTGCTACACTTTTGTACATCATAAAATTTTCGTGAAAATGCATATTTTTGGAGATATTTGCAAAAAACCGATGAAAAACGTGAAAAAATTCCGAATTTCAATTGCCAATAACTTAAAAAGTATTGGGTTATTTGAAAAACTTTATAGAACATTTTTGTCTTGAAATTAGACTTTCTATCGATATCCGAGATTATTTTGAAAAAAAAATTACACCACCGAGAAGGGATGGCAACCACGGTGGGTGCGGAGTTCAGATCATTTTCACTTTTGAAGTTAAGGGTAAGATGAAATTCCAAAATTTCATGCTAATCGGTTCACAGTCAAACAATTCGGACCAATAACGCTTCAATGACTGCACTAATTGTGATAGTAGATTTTAGTTCACAAAGAGTGAAGATAGATATTATCTTAGAATATCATGCTTAAAATTTCTTTATGTGTATGTAAATTTTTTTTTGTTTAATTCCGAGATAAATCTTTTTTTATGTCATATTCTTACACTAAAATGACTTTTAACTGCATTGCAGCATTTAAGCGGCTATCCATCTTTAGATACAGATTCATCTATAAAATTGGTTCATATTCAAAGACTATAAGTAACTATTTTTTTCCACTGGGGCATAGCTACGTTGTGGACAGATAGATTTTATTATTTAATTACAAAATTTTCTTATAAGTGACAATAATACGGAAGTTACAAAAACGTAATTTTTATATTACATAATGCTATCAGTAGTTATTCCACTGCAGCACCGGTTGCAGCTGTGCCTGCTGCACTGACCTTAGCTGCTCCAGTAGTAGCTGCTTTAGCCATGGCGAACTGCTGTGTCACCGATTCCATAGTGTTCGACTCACACAATCCAGTAGCTTACGACATCATTAACTCTGCTAATGGCCTTGAATACATACCTGTTAGTGGTAAAGCTCTGTCAGAGTCGAGTACCAACTTTGTTTGGCATTGCAGTATTTTCGAATTACGTAGGTGACCTAAGTGAGGCAGCTGAAATTTTATTTGTAGGTAAATCGCTAGAAATGTCTTAGCACCATGTTGTAGACCTTGAAGTTCACCATGGGGGACTTGTCTTTTAAAGTTATGTGTATTTACTTAAGTATATGTATCTTGTTGGAATAGTTTCTCACTCTTTAATTCTATTTAAAGGTAAAACTAAAACAACATCAATATTTGTAGCACACAGATTGTATATTTCGGCAAAAAATAATTGCAGTGGAGATTATTCAAAATTAAATACAACCGCAAGCGCAGTTGCCTACAATGGACACTGATCCAGCAGCTGCTGCAGGACCTCCGAAGCTCACAGCGCCCATGATCGGCACCTGACCAGCGACGGCGGTGTTACCGGCGACAGGCAACTCTCCGATGACGGCCACGTTACCTTCGCCTACACCACCGTATGGGGCAATTGCAGCGCCTGCCAAGCCAGAACCGTAGGCACCCGCCAAGCCAGCACCATTTAGGGCAACTCCAGCTCCATAAGCGTTAGCCAAGCCCGCGCCATAACCCAAAGAAGCAGCAGGACCAACAGCAATAGCGGGAGCAATAGCAGCAGCGGGGCCACAACCACAGCCTCCAAGATATTGTCCGAAGACAGTCTGATAAAAGTGAATAAATAGTCTCGTTAATTATTATCAAATATTAAGAGTTTAATAATACACGGACTAAGTAAAAGGTTTTTTCAACGATTACTTAATTAAGAACTTTTGTAAATAATAAAAATAATAAGGGATGACGATTGTTAATGAATAATTATACCGATCTGATTAATGTTCACCACAAACAAAGTTATAGACGTTGATTTTATTATCAGAATTTTCAAAATAATTGTTTACGAAATGGTGTGGTGAAATTGAGTAGTCACTTCACTAACTTTAAGCTTTAAGGTTGAAATCGATTTGATTGGCCCCCTATTTACTATCTACTGTCTGTTATATAAACTAAAATATCCAGCAGTGTTAAATCACATGACTGAACGGGCTACGGGAAGATCAGAAATATAAAAAAGTCTGAATGGAAAATATACATCCATAATATTATAATACACGAAATAGAAATGATATCACTTACCTGTACCAAGCAAGCTTGAATGCAAAGCAACAGAACCGCAAAAGTATTCATGATTGATGAGTGTTAGTGTTCAACGACGAACTGAAGACTGAGTATCTTCAACAGTTCTGCTACACTCTTTATACCGTCCTGAGCTCTGTTATCACAGCTGCAGTAAACCTTCTTGTTCTATTTTCTTTGTCATTCGTTTGTGCTTACATATATTTCAACATAAAAACACGCACATTCTCTTTTTCTATTTGTAACTATGCATAGATAGGTGATGTTTTCAGCATATTAAACTACGCAATGCGTGTGATAACAACCTTTGAACAGGTATAAATAGTACAACAATTCCTAGTAATCTTATAGTCGAGTTTCCTCTCACACAAGTCAACATGTCCGCCAAGATCATCTTCGTCATCTGCGCCCAGGTGCTTCTTATTAAGGTAAATAAATTGTTATTTTCTAAAAACGTTCATTAAGCAATTTAATATAATACAATAAATTAAATATGTCCTATTAGACATCATCAGGTGATTCATCAGGTGATTTTTGATTTGTGTTTATATATATTTTGTCATTTTTAGTTTACTTTGTCGTTCATAATTAATTTGCACATTTGTTATACGAAAAGAAAAATATAGCCGCATTTGGAAATTAAAACATTACTAAAATAGTTTGTTATGGTAACCTTTAACAAACCCTTATGTTCAAATTATTTTCAGTGTGTAATCAGCCAGTGCGCTGGACGTATCGGCACCTCTGTGGCAGCACCCGCAGTAGGACTAGGCCCACTTGCTGTAGCAGCACCTGGTTGTGGAATAGCTGGTTCAGCTGCTTCTGCTCTCGGAGCAGCTGGTTCGGGTTATGCTGGGTATGGCGCTGCTGGATTAGGTTCATCTGCTTATGGCATCGGTTTGGCTGCTCCAGCTATTGAATATACCGCCACTAGCGGTGGAGCTTTCCCCGTTAGCAGCGCCTCAGCCATAGCTCCAACTGGAATCTCGGTGGAATCAGAAAATGTATACGAAGGGGCTCTTTCCGTAGCCGGTGAACTGCCGTTTGTAGGCACTGTTGCTTTGGAAGGAGTCTACGCAAGTGCAGGTTCTGGTGTGGTCAACCATGCGTGTGGTAACGGAGTGACAGCCATAGCTAGCGACAGTTTGGCTTCAGCTCCTGCTATTGCTGGTGTAGCCACGTACGTCCCTGCCACCGCTGCCATTGCACCAGCTGTAGCTGCGTATGGCCCTGCCTCTGGTCTAGCAGTTTCTCCTTGTGCTGCTTATGGCGCTGGATTAGGATATGGAAGCATCGGCCTAGGCAATGGTCTTCTCTACTAAGCAATTTCGGAATGGGTATTATAACATGACGAGTTAAAAGAAAAATAAACAATATAACAAATCAAGGTTCTTTATTATTTTAGTTTATTCCTCCTCATATCACTAAACGCGAAAGTTTGTAAGTTGTATGTTGGTTAGTCTTACACGCCGGTCTGCTCAATAAATCCATTGAGCTGAAAGTTTGTACAGGGATAGGTAAGCCTTTAACGGGCAGAGGGAATATTAAATATATCATATATTGAACTCTGGTAGATTGTAAATTAAGTACAAAACCAATGATTTTGAAACATTACTACTGACAAGGGGTTAATAAGCTCGATTAACATATAGGCTAAATCACGCTCTGACCCACTGGAGCTGAGTAAAGTGGTATTAATTAGTATAATACTCGTCCAAAATGCATATAATGTTGCACCCAATTAAACGCACGCAGCTTTTACGAACTGTTTAATAAGGTAACAGTCAGACTTTTCACATACTTATATTACTCAGTACATATCATCGTTTGACTGAAAGCAGTAATATTTGTGAAGTCATAATTTTTTTTTGTATTACTGTTCCCTCAAAAACTTAGCGTTATTTGTGTACAACGGCATCATCATCATAAGCCCGTATAACGTCCACCGCTGAACATGGGTCTCCTCCCGAGGGTTTTGACATAGTCACCACGCTTGGCAGGCCGATTGGTTACGCGGACTGAGGTCCGTCGCCAAACCCTCCGGAAATGGCAAGAATGGCTAGCTAACGCCGCAGAGAGTATTGCGTACGGAGGAGGCGATTCGGCCCCTATTTAAAAAACTGGGCCGGTCGCCGTCACGGTGTCGTCACCAACCACGTTGCACAGATAGTAACAGGCCATGGCTGCTTCGGCCACTACCTGTGCAACGTAGCGCAGAGGGAGGATACTCACTGTCACCACTGTGACTGTGCCGATGATATGGCACAGCACACGGTGGAGGAGTGTCCGGCGTGGGCGAGCGGGAAGAGCTGGTTAGCGTGGTGGGAAACTTCCTCTCGCTGCCGACCAGCATCTCAAAGATGGTGTAAAGCGAGAAGTTGTGGGAAGCGCTTGCCGCCTTCTGTAGACAAATAATGACAAAGAAGGAGGCCGCGGAGCGGGTGAGGGAAGAAGATCCCTCCACCCACCCGCTCCGCATACGGCGTGTTGGCCGTCGGCGGCGGGCCGACACCCGCCGCGTCGCGGGGAGTGGGGCTCATGGGCCCCGCTCCCTTTGAGGCCGACCCATGTGGAGTAGGGATGTAGAGTAGGGGCCGGATTGCTTCTTACGTACCCGGCCACCGTCAACATCGGATCGAAGGAGTGTCCGCGGGGTTTTAGTGGTCTAGGGGCCTCTACTCGCGGTATGAGTAAACCACGCTATGGAGAGGGCGAGTCCAATATATCCCGCCGCCAGCGCGCGGAAACGTTGCAGCGGCGCGGTGGGAATGCGTAAATGAATTTCCTCCCGGACAACAAACAAAAAACGATTGTTTACCGGTTTTCTTGTCCGGTTTGGGGATCGAACCCACGACCTCCAAGACTCAAAGCGAGAATTATACCGCTACGCCACGGAGTCACAACTGCAACGGTTACACAAATATAAGTTTTTATGGTAATAATAGGTATAAAGAATTAAAACGATTTCAATTTGTTATAAGATGGTAGGTAATTATGTCATTTATAAACTATACTCGCTTTTTGCTAATAATGGAATCATCACGTCCAACCAAACTCTCCAGACCCATTTGTGATTGGTAGCAGGTCATGCTGCCGTAAATATCTGCCTTGCCAATCATGGAATTTATCCCGTAGAAGCCGACCTATACGAAGGCTACACTAGAAGACAAACACATTTTACCTGTCATCCAGTGCGCCTGTTTAAAGTACCCGGTAAAGCCATGCAAGGTAACGCAGCTTCTGGTGCCATTAAATTTGCTTAATAAATTGCAGTCCCCTAAAGAAAACACTTTCATACAAGTTAAATTTAAAACAACATTTAAAGAAATGCAATTTTTCCCTAAATACTATCAGCATTTCGTCGGAAACTTCACGGGTTCAATATGGACATTAGACATGATCTTAGTCTAAGCCCAGCTTCCATCAAAAAAGGTCACCAGCGTTTCTGCTTTGATCACTATATCGTCGACAAATTGAAGGTGATTGATGTATTTCTCATTATATTGATGCCGTGTTCTTACCATTCCAAGATATTCAAGACATTCTCCAGAGAAGCAAGAGAGCAAGTTTGGGAGACATCTCCCTGACTAATTTCTTTCCATAATGGGAATGCCTTCGTTGTTATTATAATTTACGCAAAACAAATAAATATTTACTAGAACTTTAGACTTCGAATTTAAAAAACAGAGACGTTATTAAATGAATCCGCAAAACATCTTAAACTAATAATGAAACGCATACATGTATATAGGCATGTCAGTAGTGTATTTGTTATTAGATTATATATATTATATACAGTTACGGTTGGCTTAATTCAATCACAATATCTATATAATATAGTCGCCGCAACCACACGCGCAGCTGCCTACGATGGACACAGAGCCAGCAGCTGGAACCGCTCCTCCAAAGCTCACAGCGCCCATGATCGGCACCTGTCCAGCGACGGCGGTGTTACCGGCGACAGGCAGCTCTCCGATGACGGCCACGTTACCTTCTCCTACACCGCCGTATGGCGCAATTGCAGCTCCTGACAAACCAGCACCGTAGGCACCCGCCACTCCAGCGCCATATGGGGCAAGTCCAGCTCCGTAGGCGTTAGCTAAGCCAACGCCATAACCTAAAGAAGCAGCTGGACCGACAGCTACAGCGGGAGCAATGGCGGCAGCGGGGCAACCACAGCCTCCAAGATATTGTCCGAACACAGTCTGATAAAAGTGAACAAAAGAAATATTGTTTATTAAGGACTAAAAACTTCCTGTTACTTAAACTAATGTTAAATTTCAAACATTTATGTTCAACAGCTTGAACTCACTCAAATGTTTCAACTCAATGTTTATTAAGCACATATTCAGTGCTAGCCAGGAAAGTAGCTTTTGCTGTTATACGACAGAACAACATGGAATAGAAAGACCACAAAAATCACAATTGATGTAAAAAAATAAAAAGGTGAATATGAACGTGCAAATAATATAAACACTTACCTGTACCAAGCAAGCTTGGACGCAGAGCAACAGAACTGCAAAAGTAGACATGTTGATGAGTAGTTGAGTTCAACGATGAAAAAGACTGAATGCTTCCAACAGTTCTGCTACACTTTTTATATCGTCCTGAGTTCTGTTATCGAAGCCTCTGAGGCACACTTTCGTGTTCTATTTTCTTTGTCATTATTTTGTACCTATTTCACCATCAAAACACGCACATTCTATTTCTCTATGTGTTTTCAAAATATTAAACTATGCAATGCGTGTGATAACAACTATGAACAGGTATAAATACTACAACAATTTCTAGTAACATTATAGTCGAGTTTGCTCCCGCACAAGTTAACATGTCGGCCAAAATCATCTTCGTTATCTGCGCTCAGGTACTTCTTATTAAGGTAAATACAAATATGTTTTCGTTAAATAATTTACAGCTAACATAGAATTAAGTTGGACATCAATTGGAAATCGAGGTGCAACAATTATTTGAATAGTATGAATTTGTAACCTTTAACAAACACCTTTGAAAATAATGTTTTTCAGTGTGCACTCAGTCAGTGCGCTGGACGTATCGGCACCGCTGTGGCAGCACCTGGTTATGGAATAGCTGGCTCAGTTGCACCTGCCGTCGGAGCAGCTGGTTTTGGTTTGGCTGGATGTGGTGCAGCTGGATTAGGTTCAGCTGCTTATGGCATCGGTTTGGCTGCTCCAGCTATTGAATATACCGCCACGAGCGGTGGAGCTTTCCCCGTTAGCAGCGCCTCAGCCATAGCCCCTAACGGAATCACTGTGGACTCAGAGAATGTGTACGAAGGTGCTCTTTCCGTAGCCGGTGAACTGCCGTTTGTAGGTACTGTTGCTTTGGAAGGAGTATACCCTACTGCAGGTTCTGGTGTGGTCAACCATGCGTGTGGTAACGGAGTGACAGCCATAGCTAGCGACAGTTTGGCTTCAGCTCCTGCTATTGCTGGTGTAGCTGCGTACGCCCCTGCCGCCGCTGCCTTTGCACCAGCTGTAGCTGCGTATGGCCCTGCCTCTGGTCTTGCAGCCTATGCCCCAGCTGCGGCCGCCATTTCTCCCTGTTCTGCTTACGGCACTGGATTAGGATATGGAGCCTTCGGCGTAGGCAACGGTATTCTTATCTAAACTCTTCTGGAATGAGTTATTTTTAGCATGACGAGTAAAAAGACAAATAAATACTAAAGCAAATTGAGTTCGGTTTATTATTTTGGTTCAAATACCCTACATTTTATTATGACACTTGTACAAAATGCAGATAAAACATGCACTTTCAATCGTATAGCGCTATTAAATGAATAACGATTAGTCCCCACCCATTCAGAGCGACGATTCAAAATTTTTAAGAAATTGTCAGTGATGTTAACATTGTTACATTACTCAGTTTTTTTTTGTTTTTTATGAGGTCAACCAACAACTGTTTACACCAATACATTTTACAAATACATAAAATTAAACCAAACAGTGACCAGTGCAACAGTTACTTAAAGGTTAACACCATATGCATAAGCGATTGAGAGCAAAAAACAATAATTTAATTAGGTCAAATTAATAACAATATAAATTAGAAAAATTATGACATTATAAGTATGAAAAATTAAATTGAGTAATAAAATTGTATAAAAATAAAAACTGAGTAAAAAGATTGTAAAAATAAAATTGAATACTTAATAGAATTGAATTATCATAACCAGGGACCGGATTATATGCATTTGCATATTTGCATATGTATTGGCATATTTAAGCCATTCTCAACGGTACTTGCATATTTTACCTTATATCGAGTTATAATGCATATTATCCGTTTATTTACAATATTTTTTCCAGTGCAGTGCAGTCATCCTGCGTTCCGATATTCGATAAAAGTGATAATATCGCAAATTAAACCAAATTATAGTCACAAAATAAATATATACATTAATGATAATAATTCTGATATACATTTATATTAAAATATGCATATTCTGACAATTTTCGTGCAAATATGCATAAACAATGCTTGAAGCATTGTTCATGCATATTTGCATGCATATAACAAGCTTTTTATGTTGCATTTAATCAGTACATACCATTGTGTGACTAAAACTGCTTTGATTTAATTTATATTTCCGAACATTTGACGGTTTTAGTGTCCAATGGTTGCAGAAATATAAACATCCCTACATGGTATTAATATGTAGATTTAAACAATTTTGCTCTTTGTTTTAAAATATTAGATAACTTTGTTTGAAATAACAATATTTATAGAGTATATGGTCGCGAGAGGTTGTAGTGGGAGGGTCACGTCCCAAAAAACTCCTCAGACCCTAGTTTGAGATGGTCTTGGGGGTTGGTGGTTAAAATCGGAACAAACAAACAAACTTTTTTTGTTTTTATGGGATCCTTATGCTTCTTGATTATGGATCTAACTATGTGCTCGCGATACTCTTCGATATCTTCTTCAACATCAATCCTTACTACTTTGCAAAGTAATTTAAACTTGTGAGTTGTATTAAGACCTTGTTTTATTAATTATCTTCTTTCCTCCAGTAGTTCTTTGGTTTTATATTTTAATTTAGGACGGTTTTTTTTTGCCCTTAGGAGTTATTTCTGTTGATACTTCACGCAGGGTATTTTGAAGATGTTGGGTTAGATTGTCGCAGCTGTGCCCGCTGCACTGACCTTAGCTGCTCCAGTAGTAGCTGCTTTAGCCATGGCGAACTGCTGTGTCACCGATAGCTTACGACAAAATTAACTCTGCTAATGGCTTTGAATACATACCTGTTAGTGGTAAAGCTCTGTCAGAGTCGAGTACCAACGTTGTTTGGCATTGCAGTATTTTCGAATTGCGAAGGTGACCTAAGTGAGGCTGCTGAAATTCCATTTGTAGGTAAATCGCTAGAAATGTCTTAGCACCATGTTGTAGACCTTGAAGTTCACCATGGGGGACTTGTCTTTTAAAGTTATGTATATTTACTTAAGTATATGGTTTTTTTTTTTTTTTTTCATTTTTCTTAAAACGACAACTCCCACACTAGGTAAATAAATCCCTGTGTCGCGGGGGACTTTACAAACATTCATTTCACGGACACAAAGAACACCCAGACTCAGAACAACTATTTGTGGTTCACACAAATAATTGTCCCGGGTGGGAATCGAACCCAGAACACCAGGACTCAGAGGCAACTATCATAACTACTGAGCCACCGGCGCAGTCTTATCAGTATGTATCTTGTTGGAAACGTTTCTCACTCTTTAATTCAATTTCAAGGTAAAACTAAAACAACATTAATATTTGTGGCACATAGATTGTTTATTTCGGAAGAAAATAATTGCAGTGGAGATAATGCAAAATTAAATACAACCACAAGCGCAGTTGCCTACAATGGACACAGATCCAGCAGCTGCCGCAGGCCCTCCGAAGCTCACAGCGCCCATGATCGGCACCTGACCAGCGACGGCGGTGTTACCGGCGACAGGCAGCTCTCCGATGACGGCCACGTTACCTTCACCTACACCACCGTATGGGGCAAGTGCAGCGCCTGCCAAACCAGCACCGTAGGCACCCGCCAAGCCAGCGCCATTTAGGGCAACTCCAGCTCCATAAGCGTTAGCAAAGCCCGCGCCATAACCCAAAGAAGCAGCAGGACCAACAGCAATAGCGGGAGCAATAGCAGCAGCGGAGCCACAACCACAGCCTCCAAGATATTGTCCAAAGACAGTCTGATAAAAGGGAATAAAAAGTTTACTTTATTTGAAATACGCTGACTAAGTAAAAATATTTTTCTACAAGTACTTAATTAAGAACTTTTGTAAATAATAAAAAATAAGGGTTGGCAATTGTTAATAATGCCAACGATGTATTCAACGACGTTCGGTTGCACATGCCCAACGTTTCCAACGTATGTATAAGACATGAAAAAATGCAATATGGAACGTCTCATAATAAATTATTACACTAATAAAAAATAATATCACTTACCTGTACCAAGCAAGCTTGGACGCATAGCAACAGAACTGCAAAAGTAGACATGTTTAATGAGTGTTAGTGTTCAACGACGAACTGAAGACTGAATACCGCCAACAGTTCTGCTACACTCTTTATACCGTCCTAAGCTCTGTTATCACAGCTCCTGAGGTATACTTTCGTGTTCTATTTTCTTTGTTGTCATTCGTTTGTGCTTACATCTATTTCAACATAAAAACACGCACATTCTATTTTTATATTTGTAACTATGCTTAGATAGGTGATGTTTTCAGCATATTAAACTACGCAATGCGTGTGATAACAACCTTTGAACAGGTATAAATATTACAACTATTCCTAGTAATCTCATAGTCGAGTTTCCTCTCACACAAGTCAACATGTCGGCCAAAATCATCTTCTTCATCTGCGCCCAGGTGCTTCTTATTAAGGTAAATAAATTGTTATTTTCTAAAAACGTTCATTTAGCATTTTAATATAATATAATAAATTTAATATGTCCTGTAAGACATCATCAGGTGATTTTTGATTTGTGTTTATATATATTTTGTCATTTTTAGTTTACTTTGTCGTTCATAAAGTAATTTGCACATTTGTTATGCATAAACAAAAATAAACATTTGGAAATTCGAACATTACTAAAATAGTTTGTTATGGTAACCTTTAACAAACACTTATGTTCAAATTATTTTCAGTGTGTACTCAGCCAGTGCGCTGGACGTATTGGCACCGCTGTGGCAGCACCCGCAGTAGGACTGGGCCCACTTGCTGTAGCAGCACCTGGTTGTGGAATAGCTGGTTCAGCTGCATCTGCTCTCGGAGCAGCTGGTTCGGGTTATGCTGGGTATGGCGCTGCTGGATTAGGTTCATCTGCTTATGGAATTGGTTTGGCTGCTCCAGCTATTGAATATACCGCCACTAGCGGTGGAGCTTTCCCCGTTAGCAGCGCCTCAGCCATAGCTCCAACTGGAATCTCTGTGGAATCAGAAAATGTATACGAAGGTGCTCTTTCCGTAGCCGGTGAACTGCCGTTTGTAGGCACTGTTGCTTTGGAAGGAGTATACCCTACTGCAGGTTCTGGTGTGGTCAACCATGCGTGTGGTAACGGAGTGACAGCCATAGCTAGCGACAGTTTGGCTTCAGCTCCTGCTATTGCTGGTGTAGCTGCGTACGCCCCTGCCGCCGCTGCCATTGCACCAGCTGTAGCTGCGTATGGCCCTGCCTCTGGTCTTGCAGCCTATGCCCCAGCTGCGGCCGCCATTTCTCCCTGTTCTGCTTACGGCACTGGATTAGGATATGGAGCCTTTGGCGTAGGCAACGGTATTCTTATCTAAACTCTTCTGGAATGAGTTATTTTTAGCATGACGAGTAAAAAGACAAATAAATACTAAAGCAAATTGAGTTCGGTTTATTATTTTGGTTCAAATACCCTACATTTTATTATGACACTTGTACAAAATGCAGATAAAACATGCACTTTCAATCGTATAGCGCTATTAAATGAAAAACGATTAGTCCCCACCCATTCAGAGCGACGATTCAAAATTTTTAAGAAATTGGCAGTGATTTTAACATTGTTACATTACTCAGTTTTTTTTTTGTTTTTTATGAGGTCAACCAACAACTGTTTACACCAATACATTTTACAAATACATAAAATTAAACCAAACAGTGACCAGTGCAACAGTTACTTAAAGGTTAACACCATATGCATAAGCGATTGAGAGCAAAAAACAATAATTTAATTAGGTCAAATTAATAACAATATAAATTAGAAAAATTATGACATTATAAGTATGAAAAATTAAATTGAGTAATAAAATTGTATAAAAATAAAAACTGAGTAAAAAGATTGTAAAAATAAAATTGAATACTTAATAGAATTGAATTATCATAACCAGGGACCGGATTATATGCATTTGCATATTTGCATATGTATTGGCATATTTAAGCCATTCTCAACGGTACTTGCATATTTTACCTTATATCGAGTTATAATGCATATTATCCGTTTATTTACAATATTTTACGTGTATTTACGATATTCGATAAAAGTGATAATATCGCAAATTAAACCAAATTATAGTCACAAAATAAATATATACATTAATAATAATAATTCTGATATACATTTATATTAAAATATGCATATTCTGACAATATTCGTGCAAATATGCATGAACAATGCTTGAAGCATTGTTCATGCATATTTGCATGCATATAACAAGCTTTTTATGTTGCATTTAATCAGTACATACCATTGTGTGACTAAAACTGCTTTGATTTAATTTATATTTCCGAACATTTGACGGTTTTAGTGTCCAATGGTTGCAGAAATATAAACATCCCTACATGGTATTAATATGTAGAATTAAACAATTTTGCTCTTTGTTTTAAAATATTAGATAACTTTGTTTGAAATAACAATATTTATAGAGTATATGGTCGCGAGAGGTTGTAGTGGGAGGGTCACGTCCCAAAAAACTCCTCAGACCCTAGTTTGAGATGGTCTTGGGGGTTGGTGGTTAAAATCGGAACAAACAAACAAACTTTTTTTTGTTTTTATGGGATCCTTATGCTTCTTGATTATGGATCTAACTATGTGCTCGCGATACTCTTCGATATCTTCTTCAACATCAATCCTTACTACTTTGCAAAGTAATTTAAACTTGTGAGTTGTAAGGTGCATGCTCCGATCGACCGTCCATACAATGTTTGTAGGGGCTTTATGCTAAAAATAGACACTCTTTGTTTGAAACGAATCATTTTATCACTTTTCTACAATCAAATGTGCTCGCCTTCGACGTTTCAGGAAATAACTTACACTAATTACTGAGAAAAACAATCGTGAAATTCAGGCAAAATTTGACACTTCTTTACATGTGTGGGTTCGTTTTGACAAGCAAACTAAGCGCCATGTTTGTTATAGTTTAAGCTAGATGGCGTGCAAGTGATATTATAATTCTTATAAAACAATATACAATAATATCTATCTACGTGTCGATGTTGTTATTATGTAGATACATTTTTGGTCAACCATGATCTAAATTATTACAAATCGATAAGTCACCAAAGTAGCACAGAATTAAATTTCGTGAAAAAAGGAATCGTGGGATATGTTTTTACTAGGTAAAGAATACTTTCTATGCATTTTACAAACAGACAAACAATACATTAGTTTGATATGTCGCGTCGGTCGCGTGTCTCGCAGAACGGTGTGATGCGTTCAGAAACGAACAAATATTTACATCAAATGGACGTCATTTATTGTTTATAAATAAATAACTTATTCTAATAAGATTTTGATTTTCTTATTCGTCGACCAATACCAGGAATATAAAGATAAGTAATTTTTTTCTGTACATTTTATTGTTCTATTATTTCAGTGTTGAGTGGATGTGTTCAGTGTTCTGAACGCATAATGAATAATCTGCATGAGTTGAAACTTCCCGCGTGAAACTGTTGACTAGTTTGCTACTATATCTGTGCCCTTGACAACATGATGACCAGAGTAGCCAACCCTACAGTTTTAACTGTAGATCTACCGTTTTTTGGAAATGCTCTCAGTTTTTAGTTTAGACCTCGAAATCTACAGTTTTCTATTGAAGACGATGGCGTCATGTATTTTATTTTCTAATGTGTTGAATTTACTAGTTTTTACGTAATATCATATTTGATACTAGCTTCCCGCGCGCGGTTTTACCCACGTAACGTGGAAACTTCGTAATAAAATATAGCCTTTTACCTTCCTCGATAACTGGTGTTGTCTTTCTTTCTCTATCTTCTTTTTGAATGTGTACATAAATAAATAAATAAAAATATAGATTAACTATTTTCTTAATTATTATTTGATATTTACAGTTTTCTACAGTTTTTTTTCAAGCATATCTACAGTTTTATACTAAGATAGGGTTGGCAACACTGATGATGACAATTTCTCGACTAACTGACCTGTGAACTGACCGCTGTCTAATGGTTGTGAAAAACGATACTATTCGATTTTATTCAAATACTGTGTGTAAAAGTAACATATTCTTTTGTTTTTTATTTGCTTTTCTATATTTCAGATTTAGATTACGTCTACAATGTATCCAACAAGCAAGAAGGCGTACAGTCGACATGTATATTCGGGGCCGCGCAAATCTTTGAAACGAGTTCGAGGTGGACTCAGACAATTTTACGATGAAGAGAGGTAAACATGCCTAATAAAACTAATTCTGTGTCAATTTCCCGATCTTATTTATAAGTACCGTTTTCTGTTGACAAATATTTATTCATAAATCGTTTTACAGCCGTAAGAAAGTTTGGCGTTCTGAAAATAAGAAAAACCCAGTGAATGAAGAAATCGTCGTAGATAATTATTTAGCGTATGTATCAAATAAGCGTGATATATTCTACTTGTTGCTCGTAAAAGTAACTGTACATTTAGTTGTCATACCTACATATATAATCTAAGATCATTACATTTTTATTTGTTTCTTTCAGTACCCAGAATACACAACCAAGAACATACGGGCGTGGAAAACCAAAAATCCGCTTAGAGGCCACCTATAGTGCACCTAGTACTAGCACAGTGACAGCTGAACCTGCGATTGAACCTTTAGATATTTGGCCACAAGCTGACCCTGAAACGGATTCATTTCAATTGACTGTGGAAGCTGTTTCCAATAAATGTTTATCTGCAATATCTGGGTATCGCATTGTGGACCTGAAACATGTAATTGAGTGGGCATTCCTTTTGGAAAGACACCGAAGTATGTGTGAATCTTCACAAATTGATTTTGTTAGTGAGAGACTTGATGGATTTCGAAGTGAATTAATTTTCAAGTGTAGTATGTGTGGTAAGGCATGGAAGCACTGTACGGAGAGCAGTGACAAAATAAACACTGCATTTGTAATAAGCCCAAAGTGATGAAGCTTACACTAGTAGCACGGAAAATTATAATGTGTAGCAGTGAGAAAGATGCTGATGGCTGCAGATTTGAGAAATGGACCACTGCATGTATTTGGAGTACATGAAAACTGCAAGGATTATTACTGTAATGTCAATAAAACATCTGCACATGGAAGTGAAAAGAAGGAAGAAAATGTTGTAGAAAATCTGAAAAAGACTGCTCCAGAGGTGTGGGCTCTGATTTATGCAGCCAATGAAAAAATTGCTTTGAAGGCAGGCCGTTTGTCAAATGAGACGACAAATGTGGCAGAAAACTTTATGAGTGTAATAAATAAATACAACTGTGGAAAACGAATTAGTTTTGGAAGAGGGGGTTCTTACCAGCGACATGTTCATGTGGCAGGTAAATATAATCAGTCAGATATTGTCAGTAACAGTAAGATATGCATACTTCACAAATATTGATACTAATTCTTTGGAATATAACATAGTGCACTCATTCCCCATCAGATCAGGTATTGAACTACAGATGTGCCCACTCCAATTGTTTTCATGTTCACATTGTTTTATATGTATAAGTATAATCATCTATTTATACTTTTTTGATATTTTCTAGTAAAAATATTGTGTTTTCAGGATTATCACTTGCTACTGGACACAAATGGCACGAAACTGCATGGAAAAAACAGACAACACAGAGTCCAGGGACATATTTTAAAAAATACCTCAGGCGGAAAGAACAAAGCAGAATACGACAGCAATCGTCGACACGCAAACGATTGTATGCGCCAAGAGAGAAAACCCAAGCAGACAAGCACTATGGACCTGAAGCTTGTGATCCACTTGATATTGACGAAGCACAATTGAGAATACGATGTGAAGAACGGTTAGCAGAATTCCAAAAGTCACCAGAAGACATAGCTTTGATTGAAATGTCTACAGTAGGGCAGCATGAAAATGATTTATATACTACTCATAGGTGTGACCGATTGACTGCCAGTCAATTTGGAATGGTTAGTTGTGTGGTATAATTATGTTAGCAGAAATGAATATACAAATATGCATTTCTTGCGGTACTTGATTGAATATCTATGTAGACAATGTTGAATTTAAAAATTATCCATAACATACATTTATTTTATCTGAACTTTTATGTTTACAGATTTGCAAACGCCGTATTACCACGGCATCCATGCCACAATCATGTAAAGGATATCCTATATAAAAATAATTTTTGTACAAAAGACATGTTATATGGGCAGCAAAATGAGAATGTGGCAAAAAGTATGTTCATGCAACAATATAATAAATTTGTGAGGCCTTCAGGTCTTTATATTGATGACGAATTTGGATGTTTAGCTGGCAGTCCAGATGGTAAGTTTTTCTTTATCAAGCTTCAATTTTATTAATGTATTAGGCAAATGTGGAAATTTATAATACTAGTTATAATGGTAAGAGACCAAAGATTATGAGCATGATAGGCGATTGAATTTCTTGTATCAAATTTCATGAAGTGCTCCATTGCATTGATACATATTTTGTGTCAATTTGTTACAGGTATAATAGAAAATGAGAGAGCTGTTATTGAGGTCAAGTGCTTTCCATCATTGGCGAGGAAAAATCAAAGCCTAGAGGCAGCTGCACTAGAAAAGAAAAACTTTGCTCTAAAATTGGATAATAATGTTTTAGTCATGAATAAAAAACACGATTATTACTATCAAGTAAATTGATAATTCTATTGCATGATTACTTTATAATTTATTTCAATATCTTATTTTTTCTTATTATAATTAAAATATATTTCAGGTTCAAGGACAAATGCGTGTCAGCAAAATGGATAAGTGCTACTTCATATGTTTTATTTCAGTCACTGAACCTTTGACTGTAATAGAAGTTGCTCGAGATAATAAATTTATCAGCAATATGATACCAAAGCTATTAGACTTTTTCAAAAACTGTATTCTGCCAGAAATCATTTTAAGACGTGTTCAGAAAAATGCGAAATGTATAGATTTGAATGGTATGTAACCTGCCAGTATGTACACCAGGCTATTTTATTGACTTCTTCATAAGTTTTATCAATTAATAAGTTATTATTTTATTCTAGTGAAAAATCGTCCTTCAACATCAATATCACATGGAAATTCGAGCATGGAATAAAGTTTCATTTTGGAGCAGCTTTGGAGATTGATGGTAAATAACAGATTGAAATGAATGAGAAACAATATCCATCAAAAAGTAACAAATATACTAAGTAAAGTTATTTTTCTTTGCAGAACCTGTGAAGCAGTGGTTTCAAGACAAGAAGAAATGAGTTTTGTTCAATTGCATTTTTTTTGCAGTAGTTTGTTTAGAATCTACATTTTCATTGTATTTATATTTATTTACTTCATAAGTTTTATCAATTAATAAGTTATTATTTTATTCTAGTGAAAAATCGTCCTTCAACATCAATATCACATGGAAATTCGAGCATGGAATAAAGTTTCATTATGGAGCAGCTTTGGAGATTGATGGTAAATAACAGATTGAAATGAATGAGAAACACTATCCATCAAAAAGTAACAAATATACTAAGTAAAGTTATTTTTCTTTGCAGAACCTGTGAAGCAGTGGTTTCAAGACAAGAAGAAATGAGTTTTGTTCAATTGCATTTTTTTAGTAGTAATTTGTTTAGAATCTACATTTTCATTGTATATAACTTTTTATTTGTATTTACTATAAAGGGTGAAATAAAACTTTATTGAACTCAATAAGCTGCTCTTTAGAGAATTGGTTTACTAAAAACTTAGGTAATCAAATAAAACTATATTTTACTTTATATATTATTGACATTATTTATTTCCTTTTTTATTAATCAATTAAATGGTTTACGCCATAAAATATAACTTTTATTTTCCTTAAATAGTACTAGTTTTAATTTATCGTAATAGGTGGCGTTCTGCCTACCCCTATGGATATGTAGAGTATTTCTACAAAATATTTTAGCCCCTTTTTAAATACACGCCATCTAGTGTCTACTTTGTAAACGTAGGGAATACGTCTTATGTGTGTGTAAAAGACTATACATTCAATGACAGATGTTATTTTCGGGTTTTTTGTCGAATTGGGTGGATTTTGAGGCATTGTTATAATCTAGTTAAATAAAGGGTCATGACCGAGTCTCGCAAACACAATCCTACGACTTAGTAATGCTCCGATTTCACATAAAACGAAATAAACTAAGAATAAGAATATTAGCGCCATCTAGCGGGAAAAGTGCCGGGAACAGACCGTATCTTTCACCTTAAGACCTTGTTTTATTAATTATCTTCTTTCCTCCAGTAGTTCTTTGGTTTTATATTTTAATTTAGGACGGTTTTTTTTTGCCCTTAGGAGTTATTTCTGTTGATACTTCACGCAGGGTATTTTGAAGATGTTGGGTTAGATTGTCGCAGCTGTACCTGCTGCACTGACCTTAGCTGCTCCAGTAGTAGCTGCTTTAGCCATGGCGAACTGCTGTGTCACCGATAGCTTACGACAACATTAACTCTGCTAATGGCTTTGAATACATACCTGTTATTGGTAAAGCTCTGTCAGAGTCGAGTACCAACGTTGTTTGGCATTGCAGTCTTTTCGAATTGCGAAGGTGACCTAAGTGAGGCTGCTGAAATTCCATTTGTAGGTAAATCGCTAGAAATGTCTTAGCACCATGTTGTAGACCTTGAAGTTCACCATGGGGGACTTGTCTTTTAAAGTTATGTGTATTTACTTAAGTATATGGTTTTTTTTTTTTTTTTTTCATTTTTCTTAAAAAGACAACTCCCTCACTAGGTAAATAAATCCCTGTGTCGCGGGGGACTTTACAAACATTCATTTCACGGACACAAAGAACACCCAGACTCAGAACAACTATTTGTGGTTCACACAAATAATTGTCCCGGGTGGGAATCGAACCCAGAACACCAGGACTCAGAGGCAACTATCATAACCACTGAGCCACCGGCGCAGTCTTATCAGTATGTATCTTGTTGGAAACGTTTCTCACTCTTTAATTCAATTTCAAGGTAAAACTAAAACAACATTAATATTTGTGGCACATAGATTGTTTATTTCGGAAGAAAATAATTGCAGTGGAGATAATGCAAAATTAAATAAAACAAGCGCAGTTGCCTACAATGGACACAGATCCAGTAGCTGCCGCAGGCCCTCCGAAGCTCACAGCGCCCATGATCGGCACCTGACCAGCGACGGCGGTGTTACCAGCGACAGGCAGCTCTCCGATGACGGCCACGTTACCTTCACCTACACCGCCGTATGGGGCAAGTGCAGCGCCTGCCAAACCAGCACCGTAGGCACCCGCCAAGCCAGCGCCATTTAGGGCAACTCCAGCTCCATAAGCGTTAGCAAAGCCCGCGCCATAACCCAAAGAAGCAGCAGGACCAACAGCAATAGCGGGAGCAATAGCGGAAGCGGAGCCACAACCACAGCCTCCAAGATATTGTCCAAAGACAGTCTGATAAAAGGGAATAAAAAGTTTAGTTTATTATTATCAAATATTTAGAAATCATTTGAAATACGCTGACTAAGTAAAAATATTTTTCTACAAGTACTTAATTAAGAACTTTTGTAAATAATAAAAAATAAGGGTTGGCAATTGTTAATAATGCCAACGATGTATTCAACGACGTTCGGTTGCACATGCCCAACGTTTCCAACGTATGTATAAGACATGAGAAAATGCAATATGGAACGTCTCATAATAAATTATTACACTAATAAAAAATAATATCACTTACCTGTACCAAGCAAGCTTGGACGCATAGCAACAGAACTGCAAATTTAGACATGTTTAATGAGTGTAAGTGTTCAACGACGAACTGAAGACTAAATACCTCTAACAGTTCTAGTACACTCTTTATACCGTCCTAAGCTCTGTTATCACAGCTCCTGAGTTATACTTTCGTGTTCTATTTTCTTTGTTGTCATTCGTTTGTGCTTACATATATTTCAACATAAAAACACGCACATTCTATTTTTGTAATTGTAATTATGCATAGATAGGTGATTTTTTCAGCATATTAAACCACGCAATGCGTGTGATAACAACTTTTGAGCAGGTATAAATAGTACAATAATTCCTAGTAACATCATAGTTGAGTTTCCTCTCACACAAGTCAACATGTCGGCCAAAATCATCTTCGTCATCTGCGCCCAGGTGCTTCTTATTAAGGTAAATAAATTGTTATTTTCTAAAAACGTTCATAAAGCAATTTAATATAATGAAATAAATTAAATATGTCCTATAAGACATCATCAGGTGATTTTTGATTTTTGTTTATATGTATTTTTAGTTTACTTAGTCGTTCATAAAGTAATTTGCACATTTGTTATGCATTAAGAAAAATAAAGCCGCATTTGGAAATTAAAACGTTAGTAAAAGTAAATAGTTTGTTATGGTAACCTTTAACAAACACTCATATACAAATTATTTTCAGTGTGCACTCAGTCAGTGCGCTGGACGTATTGGTACCGCTGTGGCAGCACCCGCAGTAGGACTGGGCCCACTTGCTGTAGCAGTCCCTGGTTGTGGAATAGCTGGTTCAGCTGCATCTGCTCTCGGAGCAGCTGGTTCGGGTTATGCTGGGTATGGCGCTGCTGGATTAGGTTCATCTGCTTATGGCATCGGTTTGGCTGCTCCAGCTATTGAATATACCGCCACGAGTGGTGGAGCTTTCCCCGTTAGCAGCGCCTCAGCCATAGCTCCAACTGGAATCTCTGTGGAATCAGAAAATGTATACGAAGGTGCTCTTTCCGTAGCCGGTGAACTACCGTTTGTAGGCACTGTGGCTTTGGAAGGAGTATACGCTTCTGCAGGGTCTGGTGTGGTCAACCATGCGTGTGGTAACGGAGTGACAGCCATAGCTAGCGACAGTTTGGCTTCAGCTCCTGCTATTGCTGGTGTAGCCACGTACGTCCCTGCCGCCGCTGCCATTGCACCAGCTGTAGCTGCGTATGGCCCTGCCTCTGGTCTAGCAGTTTCTCCTTGTGCTGCTTATGGCGCTGGATTAGGATATGGAAGCATCGGCCTAGGCAATGGTCTTCTCTACTAAGCAATTTCGGAATGGGTATTATAACATGACGAGTTAAAAGAAAAATAAACAATATAACAAATCAAGGTTCTTTATTATTTTAGTTTATTCCTCCTCATATCACTAAACGCGAAAGTTTGTAAGTTGTATGTTGGTTAGTCTTACACGCCGGTCTGCTCAATAAATCTATTGGGCAGAAAGTTTGTACGGGGATAGGTAAGCCTTTAACGGGCAGAGGGAATATAAAATATATCATATATTGAACTCTGATAGATTGTAATTAAGTCCAAAACCAATGATTTTGAAACATTACTACTGAGCTCGATTAACATATAGGCTAAATCACGCTCTGACCCACTGGAGCTGAGTAACGCGGTATTAATTAGTATAATACTCGTACAAAATGCATATAATGTTGCACCCAATTAAACGCACGCAGCTTTTACGAACTGTTTAATAAGGTAACAGTGACTTTTCACATTGTTATATTACTCAGTACATATCATCGTTTGACTGAAAGCAGTAATATTTGTGAAGTCATACATTTTTTTGTATTACTGTTCCCTCAAAAACTTAGCGCTATTTGTGTACAACGGCATCATCATCATAAGCCCGTATAACGTCCACCGCTGAACATGGGTCTCCTCCCGAGGGTTTTGACATAGTCACCACGCTTGGCAGGCCGATTGGTTACGCGGACTGAGGTCCGTCGCCAAACCCTCCGGACATAGCAAGAATGGCTAGCTAACGCCGCAGAGAGTATTGTGTACGGAGGAGGCGATTCGGCCCCATTTAAAAAACTGGGCCGGTCGCCGTCACGGTGTCGTCACCAACCACGTTGCACAGATAGTAACAGGCCATGGCTGCTTCGGCCACTACCTGTGCAACGTAGCGCAGAGGGAGGATACTCACTGTCACCACTGTGACTGTGCCGATGATATGGCACAGCACACGGTGGAGGAGTGTCCGGCGTGGGCGAGCGGGAAGAGCTGGTTAGCGTAGTGGGAAACTACCTCTCGCTGCCGACTATCATCTCAAAGATGGTGCAAAGCGAGAAGTCGTGGGAAGCGCTTGCCTCCTTCTGTAGACAAATAATGACAAAGAAGGAGGCCGCGGAGCGGGTGAGGGAAGAAGATCCCTCCACCCACCCGCTCCGCATACGGCGTGTTGGCCGTCGGCGACGGGCCGACACCCGCCGCGTCGCGGGGAGTGGGGCTCATGGGCCCCGCTCCCTTTAAAGCCGACCCATGTGGAGTAGGGATGTAGAGTAGGGGCCGGATTGCTTCTTACTGTTATATCCTACTCATGCTAGTAGAACTGCTGACAACCATCCAGACTTGCTGATCAGCATTTTGGACAGTTAAGCTAAGAAGCAGGCTCGGGAGTCAGTCTGGTCTTAGACGCGGTACGGGTCGGAAGTCTCCAAAATCATTATATTTCTATATCTACTACTAATTCTATACTTACCAATTCCTTAATTAATTAAAGTTATTTTTAGTATTTAAAATTAGTTTTTTTTAAAACTTGAATTCCGGTTTCTCGTATAATATTTGGTGGCAGCGGTGGGATACGAAAATCCCCTTACCCGAATACGTCTCTGGAAGAGAAACTTACCAAATCCTGGAAGTGCTAAAATCAATAAGTGTAAAAGTGCTGAAAATAAAATCGTGCCAAAATAACACAGTGTCGTAAATAAGTGCAACAAATTAGAGTGCCTGTCGACACCCTGTCCTGGGTGCCACACCTTGCAGCTGATCCTGGCTCTCATCCTCTGCCTCTGCCTGTAGAGGTCCACTGCATCTGCTGTCTGCTGCTGGTAAAGCGGTCATGAAGATCCTAAATGTCCTCATACCGACGGTGTTCCTGTGAGTGACTTAAAACTACTTCTACAATCTAGGACGAATACCAGAACTAATTCAGAGCCGCTATTTTTAGCTATACTGTTGAACATATCTAATTTCTATGAATTACTATATCATTGTTTATTCTGTTACATTGTAATTGTTACTGTATAATTTGTTTAGACTAGGCCGGATACGTGGCGATAACGACAAGTTACAAGAGCTCGCTTAAGGTGGAGAGGGCTTCTTTTAAGTTTACGTTTTATTTGTAAAGTTTCATAATGACTTCCAAACCTGATTCAAAGGAAGAAAATTCCGGTAGCTCTAAGGGCTTAAAGGTCGAAGTAGAAGAAAGAATAGAACTCGGTATTTTATTCAAATTCATTAAACCATTTGATGGCTCTAGAGAAAAATTAAACTCCTTCATCGCCAACTGTCAGAGTGCTTTTAATACAGCCACAAGAAACCAGAAACCTATCTTATTTAAATATATTCTAAGTCAACTAGTCGATAAGGCTGAAACTACATGCAGTGTCAAAGAGTTCGAATCCTTTGAGCAATTTATCGATTTTCTAAAACAACAATTCGGCGAGAGAAAACACTACGCTCACCTGCTTACCGAACTGCAGGACTGTAGACAGGGCTCTACCGAAACAGTCAACCAGTTTGCCTTAAATATCGAAACATGCTTAGCGAAATTACTTACAGAAATAAATATTTCCATTCCCACAAAAAGGAAAATGGAATTAGCTGGACGCGTAGCTGCAATGCAAGATCTCGCGCTTCATACTTTTATAATAGGACTCCATCCGCGTATATCACAGGTCGTTAGATGCCGTAATCCAGACTCCTTAAACTCTGCCGTAAGTTGGGCAGTAGAGGAGGAGAAAATCATTTCCAGTATTAATAAGAAGTCATACATCAATAACGACAAGTTCAAAAATACAAACTCTCGTCGTGAGTTCCAACAACCCCGTTTTCCAGCCCCGCGTAGTTACCGTCCTGATCAACCTAAAGCTGTAAATACCAACGATATGGTATGCCGCTACTGCAAAAACATTGGGCATACTATCGAAAATTGTCGTAAAAGGCAATACAATAATAGTAGAAATCAGTCTACTGCTTCTACTTCATTTGGTCGTCAAACTACCCCCTTACAAAACTCTAATCCTAATCCAATCCGTAAAGTTTTTAATATAAACCAAGACAATGAAGAGGGAATTGACGAAGTTGATCATAATAATATAAACGAATAAAATTTCCCGATCGGCGTCGCCCGGGAAATTGTACCTACTATATCAAAGCCGATGCCTCTCTCCTCACTATATCCACCGAATCAAATGCTAAATCTACTAAATCCACTGAATCAAATACTAAATCTACTAAATCCACTGAATCAATTACTAAATCTACTAAACCTTCTAAATCCACTGAATCATATACTAAATCTACTAAATCCACCGAATCAATTACTAAATCTACTAAATCTCCTAAATCCACTGAATCAAATACTAAATCTACTAAGTCCACCGAATCAATTACTAAATCTCCTAAATCTACTGAATCAAATACTAAAACTACTAAATCCTATACCAAATCTACTAAATCCACTGAATCTATGCCTAATGCAAACCCATATGTTCCATCTTCAGACGGTTCAAAAAACCTGAAACACAAAAATAATAATATTAGAATATATGAAATAAATAAAAATACAGAAAAAAGGTACTTACCTTATATAATAATTCAAACCTCAGTCGCTGAAAGACCGTTATCCTTCCTGGTTGACACTGGTTCCTGCGTGAGCCTCTTAAAATTAGATTCTATGTCCAAAATGCCAGAATTAAGTAATAACATCATAACCCTTAAAGGGATTGATCCGGGAAGTGATACAACTTCAACTCTAGGTAGCTTCAAGTTGCAAATATTTCAAAAATCAAATAAACCTTATAACCACGAATTCCATGTTGTCAAGGATATTAGTCTTAATTACGACGGTATAATTGGTAACGATCTTTTAAAAAATCTAAGCTGTCAAATCAACTACAATCAGGAAGCCTTGCAAATAGATGAGGAACATATTAAATTAAAATTCGCAGAACCATTATATAACATTCCACCTCGCACTGAAGCCGTGATCGAATGTACTATTAGTAACCCTGATATACAAGAAGGCCTATTACTAGATCAACATATCTCTGATTCATTATTAATAGCAAATTGCATCGTTAACGTGAAAGAAAATAATCGTGTAAACATTACAGTTATTAACATCTCTGAAGAATCTGTTGTAGTCCGAGCTGACCTCAATCTCACATTAGAACCCTTAGATAATCAAGCCTCACTCAACCTTCATACCACTGCCTCATTAACCCCTTTTAATATATCTAACAGGACTAATGAAGTCCTCAAACAGCTCAGAATTTCTCACCTCAATGAAGAAGAAGCTAATGCTTTATTACAAGTCTGTACCGACTTTTCCGACATTTTCCATCTCCCAAATGATCAACTTACTCATACTACAGCCGCGGAACATAATATCAGAACAAATACAGATATCCCTATTCAAACTAAGTCTTATAGATTTCCCGAATGCCATAAAAAGGAAGTCGAAAATCAAATTAATAAAATGTTACAACAAAACATAATTGCACCCTCAAACTCACCCTGGTCTTCACCTATTTGGGTTGTGCCCAAAAAGCTGGACGCTTCGGGACAACGGAAATGGCGAGTCGTGATTGATTACAGGAAACTCAATGATATCACTATTGGGGAAACGTTCCCTATTCCACAAATAACTGAAATTCTAGATCAACTAGGGAAAAGCCAATATTTCACAACACTAGACCTAGCCTCAGGATTCCATCAAATTCCAGTATCAGAGCAGGACGCTCCCAAAACCGCATTTTCTATACCCCAGGGTCATTTCCAATTTACCAGAATGCCATTTGGGCTAAAAAACGCCCCTTCTACCTTTCAAAAACTCATGAACACATGTTTATGTGGACTTCAAGGCTTGCGCTGTTTCGTATATTTAGACGACATAGTAGTATACTCTCCAGACTTATCAAGCCATATTCAAGATTTATCTTCAGTTTTCGGAAGACTCAGGAATTATAACCTGAAACTCCAACCAGATAAGTGCGAGTTTTTTTGCAAAGAAGTAGCTTATCTCGGTCATGTTATTAACAAGGATGGTGTACAACCGGATCCGAAAAAAATTAAATCAATTACTGAATTCCCTATACCAAAATGCCCAAAGGATGTGAAATCCTTCCTTGGCCTTACGTCTTATTACAGGCGTTTCATACCCGACTTTTCTAAACTCGCAAAACCACTTACCTCTCTCCTTAAAAAGGATACACTATTCAGTTGGAAAAATGAACAACAACTTGCCTTCGAAAACTTACAAAGAAAATTAATAACGACACCAGTTTTAGCATATCCGGATTTCTCCAAACCCTTCGTCCTTACATGTGACGCTTCTAATTTCGCTGTTTCTGCTATATTGTCACAAGGGCCGATAGGTAAAGATCGCCCAATCGCTTACGGGTCTCGTACACTCAATAAGGCAGAGTGTAACTACAGTGTTACGGAAAAAGAATGCTTAGCCATCGTTTTCGGTACAAAGGCTTTCCGTCCCTATCTCTATGGAAACCGATTCACGATAGTCACCGATCACAAACCCTTACAGTGGCTATTCAATTGCAAGGACCCTGGATCTAGATTAATCCGCTGGCGACTCAAGTTAGAGGAATTTGACTATGATATCGTATACAAGAAAGGGAAAATTAATACAAACGCCGACGCACTATCTCGATTTCCGGTAAACCCTATTCAGGGTGAACCTTCACCCACTGACCCTCTTTTACAAAATCTTGACACCGATATCGATAGTCCCTTAGTGGATCCTCTATTAGACTTACCTTCTCCTATTCCGTTTTCCTTTGAAAACGACAATCTACTAAATCAAAACATCAACCCCGACTTTAACATACCAAATACTTTACCAACCCCTGTACAACCGACACCACAAGTCGAACCTACACAATCTCCAGATCTCGTAGACCTAGGACCGGACTTACCCTTCCTCGACATTAGCCCCAACAGTGCAGATCTCAACCTTGACTTTGACTCATTACAACTCCCATCACCAGACACTCAACTAAACCTAAATAATGACAACTATTCCCAATTCTTGAAAACAATTACAAACAAGGAAAATGTATGCAACACCAGCCTAAAAGAACATAATGAAAATCTCTTGAAAACAACTTGTAAAATAATACTAGTTCCTACATCCCTAGATCTAGATGAATCAAATCCGTATGTCGCTGAAATCTTACTAAATTCTGAAAGTCAAGACGAAATCCTTAACTCTGAAAAAGAATTGTACCACTTCCTGAAAACCAAATACGACGAAAAAATTATCTATTTCATTTTTACTAAAGTTCATCACTTTGACGAATCCTCTTATCCCGCTATATTCGACACTCTAAAGCAAGTAAGAAACGAAATCCTAAAATCCGAACAAACAGTGGATATTGCTATTTCCGATTTTAGAAATCCGTTTGATCATCATTCCTATACCAAAATCTACAATATTTTAACTCATATTTTTAATAACACCAAAATTCAAATCCACGTTTACCTAAACAAAATAATATACCCTACTCTGAGCGAGAGATCTAAAATTATGCGTGAAAACCATGACATTCCTATAGCTGGACACTTAGGTTCAACACGTATGTATAACAGGATCAGAGAGCAATTTTACTGGAAGGGAATGAGGAGTGACATAGAAGACTATGTCAGAAAATGTAAACCATGCCAAGAAAATAAAGCTCTAAGAAAACTAAATAAAGCCCCCATGGAAATTACTACCACATCCACAACCCCTTTCCAAAGAGTAGCATTAGATATAGTAGGTCCATTACCCGAATCCGGTTCCGCTAAACTAAAATACATCCTTACCCTACAAGATGACCTAACAAAGTATTCCATTGCCTATCCCATACGAAGTACAACTGCTGAAGAAACCAGCGACTGTCTTATCCACTTCATATCCCTCTTTGGGATTCCCAAATCCATTCTCACCGACCAAGGCACTAATTTCACTGCTGATCTCTTCAAGACTACTTGCCAATTCTTAAAAATCAAGCAATTATGGTCGTCTCCCTATCACCCTCAGACTCAAGGAGCATTGGAACGAAGTCATTCCACACTCAAGGAATACTTAAAATCATTCGTAAACAATAATCAAGATAACTGGCCGATCTACGTATACACAGCTATGCTAACCTACAACACGACGATACATTCCACGACTAAATTCACCCCTTACGAGCTAATCTTTGGTCACAAGCCCTTTATCCCGAATTCTATATACGACTGTGGACTTAGTACAACATATTCCGATTATATTAAAATGTTGCAGCATAAATTCAAACATACTAGAGACAAGGCTCTAGAAAACATACTCAAGTCCAAAGAATCTTCCAAATCTTATTATGACTCTAATACTAAATCACCACCACAATACAAAGCCGGTGACTTCGTTTACCTCAAAGCCCATTTAAGGTTGAAAAAGGCGTTATCGCCTATCTGGAAAGGGCCCTACAGGATTATTAAGGTCCATCAAAACAATACCGCCACACTCGTGATCAATAGGCGTCACGTGGCCCACCATTTCGACGAAATGAAACCTGCCGAGATTCAGGACCCCGTATCGTAATTATACATATTATTAATAGGTTTTAACGTAGTTTAATTAACTTTAACCATTCTATTTCAGCACCACAATCAATGCACATCCGGACTTTATCAAGCCGCTTCCTTCTAGTTCCGGCATATACTTCGATAGCCTAGGAAAACTTAAAGTAGTAAAAGGACAGTTAAATATCATTAGTCATGTAAACATTTCTTTTGTAAATCCCCATCTTACTAATCTTAATAACATCCTAAATATAGTTAGGAATACATGTCAAAAATCAAGCAACCTTCAATGCGAAAGTATATTATCTCCACTCACAGTTCGGTATAACGATATCAAACGTGAGTTCGATTCAATTTCACATTTAATTTCAAAACGTGGTAAACGCTCAGCATGGTTCGGTGGCATTGGCACTGTTTTCAAGCACGTCTTCGGTACACTAGACGAAGATGACGCATTAAAATACGATTCCGCAATCGAATCTATCCAAAATCACGAGAAAAAGCTCGCAGAATTAATGAAAGAAAATATCTTAATTACTACATCTACCCTGGAGTCTTATAAACAAATAATTAATAAATTAAAAATTAACGAGGAGTCTCTTAATCAAGTAGTAAGTCAGCTTGTATTACAAATTAATAATATCACAGAAACTTCTAAAATCTTAATATCTGAAACAAAAGTCCATTCCATACTTGCTAGCCTCGAAAGCTCTTTGCTTACATTGTCATTTCAACTTGAAGACTTAACAAATGCTATTATGCTAAGTAGCCAAAACATTCTACACCCGAGTATACTAAGTCCAGCCCAATTATATAAAGAGCTCGTTGATAATGACAGATACTTACCTAGAGATACTGGAATTCCAATAACATTAAGCCTAGATAATATCCACTTAATATTAAGTATATCCGATGTTGCATGTTATTATTATAAAAACAAACTTGTGTTCGTTTTACAAATTCCTTTAGTTACTAATGATGAATTTAATTTGTATCATAATTTAGCTTTACCTATTTCTCACGGATTGAGTAATCCAAACACTTTTAGCCTTATTTTACCTTCTAGTTCGTATATTGCTATTTCTAAGGATAAGTTAAACTTCTGTAATTTAGATAACTTAGATAAATGTAAGACGATAAGCTCTGAATTCTTTCTGTGTGAGGTACCTATGGTACTGTTGACGAGTGGCAACCCTACGTGTGAAAGTGAACTATTAACTAAAACATTTAACGCCATCCCCGCACAATGTGAAACAAAGACGATTATCGGCGAATTAGATATCTGGAAACCACTCTTAAATAATCAATGGATTTTCGTGCAATCTCAGTCAAACAAAGTGTCAATCGACTGTAACACTTCTGAGTTGCGTGAGATTATAGTGTCCGGTTCCGGTATATTACAAGTTCCTAATCAGTGTACAGTATACACCAGAAGTGCTAGACTTATATCGTCTAACGACGAAATCAATGTAGACATACCTATTCCTAGCCTAGATTTTAGTATTATTAATGATTCGTGTTGTAAAATAGATAATAAGACAATTAATTACATGTCCCCTATTTTACTACAAAACATCGATTTAGATGATCTAACTGTAAGCAAACAAAATGATAAGATATTCTCGGACTTAAACAAAGTTATAGATGAAAAACCCATCCTAGTAAAATACGGGACACATTATTCTATACTGACCTTGTTTATTCTAGTAATTGTAATATCCTTTATAGTGTTTAAATTATGTAAAATTATCATTAAATATAAGTCTAAATTCTATGTTACTTGTGTCAGACCGCCGACCCATACCAGTGATGACGTCAATAATGACGACGAAGATGTCGCATCCGAAGGTCACTCAATTCCATTACCAAGGTTGCGTAATATTGTGTAAACTCCCGAAATTCGGCCTTCTATCCCCGAATTTCAGTCTTCTGGGGGGGGCTGTTATATCCTACTCATGCTAGTAGAACTGCTGACAACCATCCAGACTTGCTGATCAGCATTTTGGACAGTTAAGCTAAGAAGCAGGCTCGGGAGTCAGTCTGGTCTTAGACGCGGTACGGGTCGGAAGTCTCCAAAATCATTATATTTCTATATCTACTACTAATTCTATACTTACCAATTCCTTAATTAATTAAAGTTATTTTTAGTATTTAAAATTAGTTTTTTTAAAACTTGAATTCCGGTTTCTCGTATAATAGTACGTACCCGACCACCGTCAACAACAACAGGTTTTAGTGGTGTAGGGTCCCCTACTCGTGGTATGAGTAAACCACGCTATGGAGAGGGCGAGTCCAATATATCCCGCCGCCAGCGCGCGGATACGCTGCAGCGGCGCGGTGGGAATGCGTAAATGAATTTCCTCCCGGACAACAAACAAAAAACGATTGTTTACCGCAGTTTATTATGTTGTAATACACAGGGAAACGCTGCTGCCCATTACCTGGTATACGCTTGTTAAAGATGATGTCATAACCAATGGCTTAATGTGCTTTCCGAGTTAAGACCCGGAAAGAAATCTTAGAATTTACACAAATATTTCTTGTCCGGTTTGGGGATCGAACCCACGACCTCCTAGACTCGAATCGAGAATTATACCGCTACGCCACGGAGTCACAACTGCAACGGTTACACAAATATAAGTTTTCATGGTAATAATAGGTATAAAGAATTAAAACGATTTCAATTTGTTATAAGATGTTAGGTAATTATGTAATTTATAAACTATACTCGCTTTTTGCTAATAATGGAATCATCACGTCCAACCAAACTCTCCAGACCCATTTGTGATTGGTAGCAGGTCATGCTGCCGTAAATATCTGCCTTGCCAATCATGGAATTTATCTCGTAGAAGCCGACCTATACGAAGGCACTAGAAGACAATCACGTTTTAACTGTCATCCAGTGCGCCTGTTTAAAGTACCCGGTAAAGCCATGCAAGGTAACGCAGCTTCTGGTGCCATTAAATTTGCCTAATAAATTGCAGTCCCCAAAAGAAAACACTTTCATACTAGTTAAATTTAAAACAGCATTTAAAGAAATGCAATTTCACTGGTTCAATATGGGCATTAGACATGATCTTAGTCTAAGCCCAGCTTCCATCAAAAAAGGTCACCAGCGTTTCTGCTGTGATCACTATATCGTCGACAAATTGAAGGAGATTGTTGTATTTGTCATTATATTGATGCCGTGTTCTTACCATTCCAAGATATTCAAGACATCCTCCAGAGAAGCAAGAGAGCAAGTTTGGGAGACATCTCCCTGACTAATTTATTTCCATAATGGGAATGCCTTCGTTGTTATTATAATTTACGCAAAACATCTTAAACTAATAATGAAACGCATACATGTATATAGCATGTCGGTAGTGTATTTGTTATTAGATTATCTATATTACAAACAGTTACGGTTGGCTTAATTCAATCACAATATCTATATAATATAGTCGCCGCAACCACACGCGCAGCTGCCTACGATGGACACAGAGCCAGCAGCTGGAACCGCTCCTCCAAAGCTCACAGCGCCCATGATCGGCACCTGTCCAGCGACGGCGGTGTTACCGGCGACAGGCAGCTCTCCGATGACGGCCACGTTACCTTCTCCTACACCGCCGTATGGCGCAATTGCAGCTCCTGACAAACCAGCACCGTAGGCACTCGCCAATCCAGCGCCATATGGGGCAAGTCCAGCTCCGTAGGCGTTAGCTAAGCCAACGCCGTAACCTAAAGAAGCAACTGGACCGACAGCAACAGCGGGAGCAATGGCGGCAGCAGGGCAACCACAGCCTCCAAGATATTGTCCGAACACAGTCTGATAATAGTGAACAAAATAAATATTGTTTATTATCGTAAAAAATATTTGAAACACAAGGACTAAAAACTTCCTGTTACTTAAACTAATGTTAAATTTCAAACATTTATGATCATCAATCAATCACTTACCTGTACCAAGCAAGCTTGGATGCAGAGCAACAGAACTGCAAAAGTAGACATGTTGATGAGTAGTTGAGTTCAACGATGAAAAAGACTGAATGCTTCTAACAGTTCTGCTACTCTTTTTATATCGTCCTGAGTTCTGTTATCGAAGCCTCTGAGGCACACTTTCGTGTTCTATTTTCTTTGTCATTATTTTGTACCTATTTCACCATCAAAACACGCACATTCTATTTCTCTATGTGTTTTCAAAATATTAAACTATGCAATGCGTGTGATAACAACTATGAACAGGTATAAATACTACAACAATTTCTAGTAACATTATAGTCGAGTTTGCTCCCGCACAAGTTAACATGTCGGCCAAAATCATCTTCGTTATCTGCGCTCAGGTACTTCTTATTAAGGTAAATACAAATATGTTTTCGTTAAATAATTTACAGCTAACATAGAATTAAGTTGGACATCAATTGGAAATCGAGGTGCAACAATTATTTGAATAGTATGAATTTGTAACCTTTAACAAACACCTTTGAAAATAATGTTTTTCAGTGTGCACTCAGTCAGTGCGCTGGACGTATCGGCACCGCTGTGGCAGCACCTGGTTATGGAATAGCTGGCTCAGTTGCACCTGCCGTCGGAGCAGCTGGTTTTGGTTTGGCTGGATGTGGTGCAGCTGGATTAGGTTCAGCTGCTTATGGCATCGGTTTGGCTGCTCCAGCTATTGAATATACCGCCACGAGCGGTGGAGCTTTCCCCGTTAGCAGCGCCTCAGCCATAGCCCCTAACGGAATCTCTGTGGACTCAGAGAATGTGTACGAAGGTGCTCTTTCCGTAGCCGGTGAACTGCCGTTTGTAGGTACTGTTGCTTTGGAAGGAGTATACCCTACTGCAGGTTCTGGTGTGGTCAACCATGCGTGTGGTAACGGAGTGACAGCCATAGCTAGCGACAGTTTGGCTTCAGCTCCTGCTATTGCTGGTGTAGCTGCGTACGCCCCTGCCGCCGCTGCCTTTGCACCAGCTGTAGCTGCGTATGGCCCTGCCTCTGGTCTTGCAGCCTATGCCCCAGCTGCGGCCGCCATTTCTCCCTGTTCTGCTTACGGCACTGGATTAGGATATGGAGCCTTCGGCGTAGGCAACGGTATTCTTATCTAAACTCTTCTGGAATGAGTTATTTTTAGCATGACGAGTAAAAAGACAAATAAATACTAAAGCAAATTGAGTTCGGTTTATTATTTTGGTTCAAATACCCTACATTTTATTATGACACTTGTACAAAATGCAGATAAAACATGCACTTTCAATCGTATAGCGCTATTAAATGAATAACGATTAGTCCCCACCCATTCAGAGCGACGATTCAAAATTTTTAAGAAATTGGCAGTGATGTTAACATTGTTACATTACTCAGTTTTTTTTTGTTTTTTATGAGGTCAACCAACAACTGTTTACACCAATACATTTTACAAATACATAAAATTAAACCAAACAGTGACCAGTGCAACAGTTACTTAAAGGTTAACACCATATGCATAAGCGATTGAGAGCAAAAAACAATAATTTAATTAGGTCAAATTAATAACAATATAAATTAGAAAAATTATGACATTATAAGTATGAAAAATTAAATTGAGTAATAAAATTGTATAAAAATAAAAACTGAGTAAAAAGATTGTAAAAATAAAATTGAATACTTAATAGAATTGAATTATCATAACCAGGGACCGGATTATATGCATTTGCATATGTATTGGAATATTTAAGCCATTCTCAACGGTACTTGCATATTTTACCTTATATCGAGTTATAATGCATATTATCCGTTTATTTACAATATTTTTTCCAGTGCAGTGCAGTCATCCTGCGTTCCGATATTCGATAAAAGTGATAATATCGCAAATTAAACCAAATTATAGTCACAAAATAAATATATACATTAATGATAATAATTCTGATATACATTTATATTAAAATATGCATATTCTGACAATTTTCGTGCAAATATGCATAAACAATGCTTGAAGCATTGTTCATGCATATTTGCATGCATATAACAAGCTTTTTATGTTGCATTTAATCAGTACATACCATTGTGTGACTAAAACTGCTTTGATTTAATTTATATTTCCGAACATTTGACGGTTTTAGTGTCCAATGGTTGCAGAAATATAAACATCCCTACATGGTATTAATATGTAGATTTAAACAATTTTGCTCTTTGTTTTAAAATATTAGATAACTTTGTTTGAAATAACAATATTTATAGAGTATATGGTCGCGAGAGGTTGTAGTGGGAGGGTCACGTCCCAAAAAACTCCTCAGACCCTAGTTTGAGATGGTCTTGGGGGTTGGTGGTTAAAATCGGAACAAACAAACAAACTTTTTTTTGTTTTTATGGGATCCTTATGCTTCTTGATTATGGATCTAACTATGTGCTCGCGATACTCTTCGATATCTTCTTCAACATCAATCCTTACTACTTTGCAAAGTAATTTAAACTTGTGAGTTGTATTAAGACCTTGTTTTATTAATTATCTTCTTTCCTCCAGTAGTTCTTTGGTTTTATATTTTAATTTAGGACGGTTTTTTTTTGCCCTTAGGAGTTATTTCTGTTGATACTTCACGCAGGGTATTTTGAAGATGTTGGGTTAGATTGTCGCAGCTGTGCCTGCTGCACTGACCTTAGCTGCTCCAGTAGTAGCTGCTTTAGCCATGGCGAACTGCTGTGTCACCGATAGCTTACGACAACATTAACTCTGCTAATGGCTTTGAATACATACCTGTTAGTGGTAAAGCTCTGTCAGAGTCGAGTACCAACGTTGTTTGGCATTGCAGTATTTTCGAATTGCGAAGGTGACCTAAGTGAGGCTGCTGAAATTCCATTTGTAGGTAAATCGCTAGAAATGTCTTAGCACCATGTTGTAGACCTTGAAGTTCACCATGGGGGACTTGTCTTTTAAAGTTATGTGACTTTACAAACATTCATTTCACGGACACAAAGAACACCCAGACTCAGAACAACTATTTGTGGTTCACACAAATAATTGTCCCGTGTGGGAATCGAACCCAGAACACCAGGACTCAGAGGCAACTATCATAACCACTGAGCCACCGGCGCAGTCTTATCAGTATGTATCTTGTTGGAAACGTTTCTCACTCTTTAATTCAATTTCAAGGTAAAATAAAACAACATTAATATTTGTGGCACATAGATTGTTTATTTCGGAAGAAAATAATTGCAGTGGAGATAATGCAAAATTAAATACAACCACAAGCGCAGTTGCCTACAATGGACACAGATCCAGCAGCTGCCGCAGGCCCTCCGAAGCTCACAGCGCCCATGATCGGCACCTGACCAGCGACGGCGGTGTTACCGGCGACAGGCAGCTCTCCGATGACGGCCACGTTACCTTCACCTACACCGCCGTATGGGGCAAGTGCAGCGCCTGCCAAACCAGCACCGTAGGCACCCGCCAAGCCAGCGCCATTTAGGGCAACTCCAGCTCCATAAGCGTTAGCAAAGCCCGCGCCATAACCCAAAGAAGCAGCAGGACCAACAGCAATAGCGGGAGCAATAGCAGCAGCGGAGCCACAACCACAGCCTCCAAGATATTGTCCAAAGACAGTCTGATAAAAGGGAATAAAAAGTTTAGTTTATTATTATCAAATATTTAGAAATCATTTGAAATACGCTGACTAAGTAAAAATATTTTTCTACAAGTACTTAATTAAGAACTTTTATAAAAAATAAGGGTTGGCAATTGTTAATAATGCTAACGATATATTCAACGACGTTCGTTTGCACATGCCCAACGTTTCCAACGTATGTATAAGACATGAAAAAATGCAATATGGAACGTCTCATAATAAATTATTACACAATTTAAAAATAATATCACTTACCTGTACCAAGCAAGCTTGGACGCATAGCAACAGAACTGCAAAAGTAGACATGTTTAATGAGTGTTAGTATTCAACGACGAACTGAAGACTGAATACCGCCAACAGTTCTAGTACACTCTTTATACCGTCCTAAGCTCTGTTATCACAGCTTCTGAGGTATACTTTCGTGTTCTATTTTCTTTGTTGTCATTCGTTTGTGCTTACATCTATTTCAACATAAAAACACGCACATTCTTTTTTTTCTATTTGTAACTATGCATAGATAGGTGATGTTTTCAGCATATTAAACTATGCAATGCGTGTGATAACAACTTTTGAGCAGGTATAAATAGTACAATAATTCCTAGTAACATCATAGTTGAGTTTCCTCACACAAGTCAACATGTTGGCCAAAATCATCTTCGTCATCTGCGCCCAGGTGCTTCTTATTAAGGTAAATCAATTGTTATTTTCTAAAAACGTTCATAAAGCAATTTAATATAATAATCTATGTCCTATAAGACATCATCAGATGATTTTTGATTTTTGTTTATATGTATTTTTAGTTTACTTAGTCGTTCATAAATTTATTTGCACATTTGTTATGCATTAAGAAAAATAAAGCCGCATTTTGAAATTAAAACGTTAGCTAAATAGTTTGTTATGGTAACCTTATATACAAATTATTTTCAGTGTGCACTCAGCCAGTGCGCTGGACGTATCGGCACCGCTGTGGCAGCACCCGTAGTAGGACTAGGCTCACTTGCTGTTGCAGCACCTGGTTGTGGAATAGCTGGTTCAGCTGCATCTGCCCTCGGAGCAGCTGGTTTGGGTTATCCTGGGTATGGCGCTGCTGGATTAGGTTCAGCTGCTTATGGCATCGGTTTGGCTGCTCCAGCTATTGAATATACCGCCACTAGCGGTGGAGCTTTCCCCGTTAGCAGCGCCTCAGCCATAGCTCCAACTGGAATCTCTGTGGAATCAGAAAATGTATACGAAGGTGCTCTTTCCGTAGCCGGTGAACTGCCGTTTGTAGGCACTGTGGCTTTGGAAGGAGTATACGCTTCTACTGGTTCTGGTGTGGTCAACCATGCGTGTGGTAACGGAGTGACAGCCATAGCTAGCGACAGTTTGGCTTCAGCTCCTGCTATTGCTGGTGTAGCCACGTACGTCCCTGCCGCCGCTGCCATTGCACCAGCTGTAGCTGCGTATGGCCCTGCCTCTGGTCTAGCAGCCTATGCTCCCGCTGCGGCCGCCATTTCTCCTTGTGCTGCTTACGGCGCTGGATTAGGATATGGAAGCATTGGCTTAGGCAATGGTCTTCTCTACTAAGCAATTTCGGAATGGGTATTATAACATGACGAGTTAAAAGAAAAATAAACAATATAACAAATCAAGGTTCTTTATTATTTTAGTTTATTCCTCTTCATATCACTAAACGCGAAAGTTTGTAAGTTGTATGTTGGTTAGTCTTACACGCCGGTTTGCTCAATAAATCCATTGATCTGAAAGTTTGCACGGGGATGGTTAAACCTTTAACGGGCAGAGGGAATATAAAATATATCATATATTGAACTCTGGTAGATTGTAATTAGGTCCAAAACCAATAATTTTGAAACATTACTACTGACAAGGGGTTAATAAGCTCGATTAACATATAGGCTAAATCACGCTCTGACCCACTGGAGCTGAGTAAAGCGGTATTAATTAGTATAATACTCGTCCAAAATGCATATAATGTTGCACCCAATGAAACGCACGCAGCTTTTACGAACTGTTTAATAAGGTAACAGTGACTTTTCACATTGTTATATTCAGTGCATATCATCGTTTGACTGAAAGCAGTAATATTTGTGAAGTCATACATTTTTTTGTATTACTGTTCCCTCAAAAACTTAGCGTTATTTGTGTACAACGGCATCATCATCATAAGCCCGTATAACGTCCACCGCTGAACATGGGTCTCCTCCCGAGGGTTTTGACATAGTCACCACGCTTGGCAGGCCGATTGATTACGCGGACTGAGGTCCGTCGCCAAACCCTCCGGAAATGGCAAGAATGGCTAGAGGCCGCGCCGCAGAGAGTATTGCGTACGGAGGAGGCGATTCGGCCCCATTTAAAAAACTGGGCCGGTCGCCGTCACGGTGTCGTCACCAACCACGTTGCACAGATAGTAACAGGCCACGGCTGCTTCGGCCACTACCTGTGCAACGTAGCGCAGAGGGAGGATACTCACTGTCACCACTGTGACTGTGCCGATGATATGGCACAGCACACGGTGGAGGAGTGTCCGGCATGGGCGAGCGGGAAGAGCTGGTTAGCGTGGTGGGAAACTACCTCTCGCTCGCTGCCGACCATCATCTCAAAGACGGTGCAAAGTGAGTAGTCGTGGGAAGCGCTTGCCTCCTTCTGTAGACAAATAATGACAAAGAAGGAGGCCGCGGAGCGGGTGAGGAAGGAAGATCCCTCCACCCACCCGCTCCGCATACGGCGTGTTGGCCGTCGGCGGCGGGCCGACACTCGCCGCGTCGCGGGGAGTGGGGCTCATGGGCCCCGCTCCCTTTGAGGCCGACCCATGGGGAGTAGGGATGTAGAGTAGGGGCCGGATTGCTTCTTACGTACCCGGCAACCGTCAACATCGGATCGAAGGAGTGTCCGCGGGGTTTTAGTGGTGTAGGGTCCTCTACTCGCGGTATGAGTAAACCACGCTATGGAGAGGGCGAGTCCAATATATCCCGCCGCCAGCGCGCGGATACGCTGCAGCGGCGCGGTGGGAATGCGTAAATGAATTTCCTCCCGGACAACAAACAAAAAACGATTGTTTACCGCAGTATTATGTTGTAATACACAGGGAAACGCTGCTGCCCATTACCTGGTATACGCTTGTTATAGATGATGTCATAACCAATGGCTTAATGTGCTTTCCGAGTTAAGACCCGGAAAGAAATCTTAGAATTTACACAAATATTTCTTGTCCGGTTTGGGGATCGAACCCACGACCTCCAAGACTCAAAGCGAGAATTATACCGCTACGCCACGGTGTCACAACTGCAACGGTTACACAAATATAAGTTTTCATGGTAATAATAGGTATAAAGAATTAAAACGATTTCAATTTGTTATAAGATGGTAGGTAATTATGTCATTTATAAACTATACTCGCTTTTTGCTAATAATGGAATCATCACGTCCAACCAAACTCTCCAGACCCATTTGTGATTGGTAGCAGGTCATGCTGCCGTAAATATCTGCCTTGCCAATCATAGAATTTATCCCGTAGAAGCCGACCTATACGAAGGCTACACTAGAAGACAAGCACATTTTACCTGTCATCCAGTGCGCCTGTTTAAAGTACCCGGTAAAGCCATGCAAGGTAACGCAGCTTCTGGTGCCATTAAATGTGCCTAATAAACTGCAGTCCCCAAAAGAAAACACTTTCATACAAGTTAAATTAAAAACAACATTTAAAGAAATGCAATTTTTCCCTAAATACTACCAGCATTTCGTCGGAAACTTCACGGGTTCAATATGGTCATTAGACATGATCTTAGTCTAAGCCCAGCTTCCATCAAAAAAGGTCACCAGCGTTTCTGCTGTGATCACTATATCGTCGACAAATTGAAGGTGATTGATGTATTTGTCATTATATTGATGCCGTGTTCTTACCATTCCAAGATATTCAAGACATCCTCCAGAGAAGCAAGAGAGCAAGTTTGGGAGACATCTCCCTGACTAATTTCTTTCCATAATGGGAATGCCTTCGTTGTTATTATAATTTACGCAAAACAAATAAATATTTACTAGAACTTTAGACTTCGAATTTTAAAAACAGAGACGTTATTAAATGAATCCGCAAAACATCTTAAACTAATAATGAAACGCATACATGTATATAGCATGTCGGTAGTGTATTTGTTATTAGATTATGTATATTATATACAGTTACGGTTGGCCTAATTCAATCACAATATCTATATTATATAGTCGCCGCAACCACACGCGCAGCTGCCTACGATGGACACAGAGCCAGCAGCTGGCACCGCTCCTCCGAAGCTCACAGCTCCCATGATCGGTACCTGGCCGGCGACGGCGGTGTTACCGGCGACAGGCAGCTCTCCGATGACGGCCACGTTACCTTCTCCTACACCGCCGTATGGCGCAATTGCAGCTCCTGACAAACCAGCACCGTAGGCACCCGCCACTCCAGCGCCATATGGGGCAAGTCCAGCTCCGTAGGCGTTAGCTAAGCCAACGCCGTAACCTAAAGAAGCATCTGGACCAACAGCAACAGCGGGAGCAATGGCGGCAGCGGGGCAACCACAGCCTCCAAGATATTGTCCGAACACAGTCTGATAAAAGTGAACAAAAGAAATATTGTTTATTATCGTAAAAAAATATTTGAAACACAAAGACTAAAAACTTCCTGTTACTTAAACTAATGTTAAATTTCAAACATTTATGATCATCAATCAATCACTTACCTGTACCAAGCAAGCTTGGACGCAGAGCAACAGAACTGCAAAAGTAGACATGTTGATGAGTAGTTGAGTTCAACGATGAAAAAGACTGAATGCTTCCAACAGTTCTGCTACACTTTTTATATCGTCCTGAGTTCTGTTATCGAAGCCTCTGAGGCACACTTTCGTGTTCTATTTTCTTTGTCATTATTTTGTACCTATTTCACCATCAAAACACGCACATTCTATTTCTCTATGTGTTTTCAAAATATTAAACTATGCAATGCGTGTGATAACAACTATGAACAGGTATAAATACTACAACAATTCCTAGTAACATTATTAGTCGAGTTTGCTCCCGCACAAGTTAACATGTCGGCCAAAATCATCGTCGTTATCTGCGCTCAGGTGCTTCTTATTAAGGTAAATACAAATATGTTTTCGTTAAATAATTTACAGCTAACATAGAATTAAGTTGGACATCAATTGGAAATCGAGGCGCAACAATTATTTGAATAGTATGAATTTGTAACCTTTAACAAACACTTATGAAAATAATGTTTTTCAGTGTGCACTCAGTCAGTGCGCTGGACGTATCGGCACCGCTGTGGCAGCACCTGGTTATGGAATAGCTGGCTCAGTTGCACCTGCCGTCGGAGCAGCTGGTTTTGGTTTGGCTGGATGTGGTGCAGCTGGATTAGGTTCAGCTGCTTATGGCATCGGTTTGGCTGCTCCAGCTATTGAATATACCGCCACGAGCGGTGGAGCTTTCCCCGTTAGCAGCGCCTCAGCCATAGCTCCTAACGGAATCTCTGTGGACTCAGAGAATGTGTACGAAGGTGCTCTTTCCGTAGCCGGTGAACTGCCGTTTGTAGGTACTGTGGCTTTGGAAGGAGTATACGCTTCTGCAGGTTCCGGTGTGGTCAACCATGCATGTGGTAACGGAGTGACTGCCATAGCTAGCGACAGTTTGGCTTCAGCACCTGCTATTGCTGGAGTAGCCGCGTACGCCCCTGCCATCGCTGCCATTGCACCAGCTGTAGCTGCGTATGGCCCTGCCTCTGGTCTAGCAGCCTATGCCCCAGCTTCGGCTGCCATTTCTCCTTGTGCTGCATATGGCGCTGGATTAGGATATGGAAGCCTTGGCTTAGGCAATGGTTATCTTATCTAAACTCTTCTGGAATTGGATTATTAATCATGAAGTATGAAAAAGAATAAACGGTTTAGCAAATTGAGTTTTGTTTATTATTTTACTTTCATTATTCAACAATACATCAAAATATTTGTGAAATATTTTGATCTCGACCTTTATTTGACCTCACAAAATATTTGTAAATTTAATACTATCTATAATATAAAAATGAATCGCAAAATGTGTTGGTAAGCGCATAACTCTACAAAGCCTGGACCAATTTGGCCAATTCTTTTTTTTTATGTTCGTGGAAGCTCAAGGATGGTTTTTACGGCGAGAAAAATTCGAATAATTGCCTGAAAACCCCTTAAAACAGCCTTTTTCTTTTTTTAACTAGCCGTTTTCTAACTAAAATTTAGAGTCAATTTGAGCTTTATTTTGTTAATTAAAAACTTGAATTTTTTTGCCAAGATTTTTTAGGGTAGGGGTAGTGTAGGGTAGGGGTAGTGTAGGGTAGGGGTAGTGTAGGGTAGGGGTAGTGTAGGGTAGGGGTAGTGTAGGGTAGGGGTAGTGTAGGGTAGGGGTAGTGTAGGGTAGGGGTAGTGTAGGGTAGGGGTAGTTTAGGGTAGGGGTAGTGTAGGGGTAGGAGTACCGCATAAACGAAGTCTCTACGGCCCAGTTTATTTTATACAAATGTTTAGGTCTTTTATGTATCGATTAAGGCAGTACGAAGTCTGCCGGGTCAGCTAGTTGGTAAATTGTAAGTAAATTCGCCGTTGATATGAATGCCCCGTGCAGTTAAAGACAAGCACACCACTTTTTTCATTTCTTTTTCGTCTGGGGTAACGCGAAGGGTAAGTAGGACTTTGACGGGATTTTGCGAAATTCTACCCCTAAGGGGTGTCAATGTTTGTATGAAATTTCTATAGTTGTTATAGTTGGGTTTTCAAATAAGTATGAAATAAATTTTAAGAAATTAAAATGTAGTTAATTATTTTTATGAATAATTCATCTGAATGAAATCATAAATTTATGCCAAATCCTTTAAAAAAATATCAAAAATGCCGCAGGCAATCCTGAACACTCACCCTCGTAAGAGCTCACCCTTTCCCACGCCTCCTTGGCTACTGCCAGATGCAGTTGCAAGGAAGCACATTCCTCCTACAAGGATTCCCGAGCACTCATGAGTGTGCCCTTAGGGAGCAGCTAGTTAGTCCCCTAGCACCTTATTGTTTAAAGTTGCTCGAGAACTGTCCTGACCTCACCCTGGTTGACATCCGAAATGTTATCGGTGTTCTAGTTCCAGAATGGGGCTCTGTGGTCATTGCAGCTAGGTCTAGTAGGCTTTGTCATTCATGATGCTTACAAGCGTCCATAGAAGCTTTCGATTTCACGGAGTATCTTGAATTTAGGAGATAACGGTTCTGCCATTCTCAGTAATTAGCTTCGTCATGCAAGATGCTGAGCAAATAACTTAGACCATCTATGGCGCTCGAATGGGTGCGGCTTGGTATAAACCAACCTATTACTTCCCAAAGGTGTCGTAAGATACTGCTGCTTATCCATCAACTGTATGTTCTTGAATACAGAAATTGATGGCCACCTGCTAAGCGTGGTGATTACGGAAATTAAATATCCCTCAACGGCCCTGGCTTATCATGGTTTGTTTAGAGGAGACCCATATTCAGCAGTGGACGTTAACGAGCTGATATAAACCAATTTTTGTATGTTAAAAAGTGATTACCAATAAATCACGATGTTTTAGAAATCGGAGGGCACGGCATTTCCCCCGCCAAGTCGAGCGCGAAGCAAACACTGCCGTACCATCCTTTACTGGAACCATTTCGCCGCATTTTCAGGCCACTATTTGAGAACCTCTGGATAAGACCAGAACGCAGAAATTTTTGTCATCCAGTAAGCTATAATCCCACCAAAAACATTCTGTAAAAAACTAGCCAAGTCTCGATGGAGCTGCTTGTTTATCTCTTAAAAGTAATGCAATCTAGACAAAGTCGTGCCAAGTCTAAGATTCCTTACTGCGATTCCTTTATTATTATAGTTAATGTTGTGTCACTTGGCCGTTGAAGGGTACACAAGGGTACAAAACCAGGTGCTCCATGACACCATTGCACCAATCTGTCGCCAGAACCGCTACCCATTAACGATGGAAAATTGCAACTTGGGAAACGTTGATTCAATAACAAGTCAATTGTTGGCTTGATAAAGCTGCGTATTTCAGTAATACTTATGTATAGGCGAGCCTGAAACAAACAGTATAAAAACATATTTCCAGTGCAGACGGACTTCTAATCATTAATAGAAATTCGTCTGTACGTGTATTTTATGTTAGATCGGTGGTCGATTTGACGCAATTGGCAAACAAAATTGACTTTTACCCACTAACGTATGAAGAATGTTCAACGGCCAAGTCACACAACATTAACTATAATAATAAAGAAATCGCAGTAAGGAACCTTAGACTTGACACGACTTTGTCTAGATTGCATTACTTTTAAGAGATAAACAAGCAGCTCCATCGAGACTTGGCTGGTTTTTTACTGAATGATTTTGGTGGGATTACATTAACATCTACCATTGCAGGGGTAATGTCTAAAGCTGAAAACGAGTCTTGCCTTTCGAGGACCACTGAACCTATCCTATCATCCTGCCCGGTGAAGTAGCAAAAGCCTCGTGGCATACTACCAAATATTTGGGAAACATACTATACGAAAATCGATATGAAATCGCTTGCATCGCTTCTAATCCCGGGACCTACGTATTATTCATTTCAAATCGCGATTGTATTGAAAGTGCACGGGCTAGATTATTTATTCATATCAATTATAATACTTAAGCAAAATACAGATAAATTTGCACAATTATTATAATAAAATGTAGGGTAATTTTACCAAAATAATAAACCGATTTTAATTTGCTGTATTGTTTATTTTTCTTTTTACTCCATATGATAAAAATTCATCCAGAACTTAAATAAGAAGACCGTTGCCTAAACCGAGGGCACCACATCCTATTCCAGCACCGTAAGCAGCGGGAGCGAAAGCAGCACGAGAAGAAATGGCGGTCGCAGCTGGGGCAAAGGTCGCTAGACCAGCAGCAGGGCCATACGCTACCGCAGCTGGTGCAATAGCAGCGGCAGCAGGAGCGTACGCAGCTACACCAGCAATTGCAGGAGCTGAAGTCACACTGTCGCTAGTTATGGCGGTTACTCCGTTACCACACGCATGGTTGACCACACCGGAACCTGCAGTAGCGTATACTCCTTCCAAAGCCACAGTACCTACAAACGGCAGTTCGCCGGCTACGGAAAGAGCACCTTCGTACACATTCTCTGATTCCACAGATATTCCGGTAGGAGCTACAGCTGAGGCGCTGCTAACGGGGAAAGCTCCACCGCTTGTGGCGGTATATTCAATAGCTGGAGCAGCCGAACCGATGCCATAAGCAGCTGAACCCAATCCAGCAGCGCCATACCCAGCATAACCCAAACCAGCTGCTCCAAGGGCAGGTGCAGCTGAGCCTGCAATTCCACAACCAGGTGCTGCTACAGAAAGTGGACCCAGTCCAACTGTGGGTACTGCCACAGCGCCGCCGATACGCCCAGCGCACTGACTGAGTGCACACTGAAAAACATTTTTTTTCATAAGTGTTTGTTAAAGTTTACAATTTTATACCATTAAAATAATTGTAGCGTCTCTATTTCCTACATACTTTTACAACACACACTTTTACAACTTTTACATCGACATAAAAACCAAAATCGTTCGTGAACTTTAAAGACGTATTTATTTAGAAAACGTTTAATTAGAAATTATAAGTCGTTTTACGAAAACATATTTGTATATTACCTTAATAAGAAGCACCTGAGCGCAGACGACAAAGATGATTTTGGCCGACATGTTGACTTGTGTGGGAGCAAACTCGAATATGATATTACTAGGAATTGTTGTACTATTTATATCTGTTCAAAAGTTGTTATCGCATGCATTGCATTGTTTAATATTTTGAAAACCACACCAATCTATGCATTGTAACAACTAGAGAAATAGAATGTGCGTGTTTTGATGTTGAAATTATTGTTAGTACAAAATAATGACAAGGAAAATAGTACACGAAAGTGGCTCAGAGGCTTCGATAACAGAACTCAGGACGATATAAAAAGTGTAGCGGAACTGTTCAAAGCATTCAGTCTTCCACGTCGTTTAACTCAACCACTCATCAACATGTCTACTTTTGCAGTTCTGTTACTCTGCGTCCAAGCTTGCTTGGTTCAGGTAAGTGATTATGGTGATATACGAAATTATTTGAAGTTCCATATTCTATTTTTTTATTTTTGTAACATAAATGCCGTAAAAGTGATTTTAGTTGTCCATTTTGTTGTGTCCTAGTAACGGTGACGTAGCAAAAGCCCCTTTTCTGGCTAGCATTGTATAGTGTGCAGCTGAGCAATAAAATTTGAACGTATATTTACGTAAAAAAAAAAAAAAAAATCCCGTCTGTCAGCTAGATATTTAAATTCGATCGATTAACTAGGAATATGTAATAGAAAGATCTTTGTGTAAGTTCTTAATTTTTAACTCTAATAAAAAAAAACTGTTGTTCACTTTTATCAGACTGTGTTCGGACAATATCTTGGAGGCTGTGGTTGCCCCGCTGCCGCCATTGCTCCCGCTGTTGCTGTTGGCCCTGCTGCATCTTTAGGTTATGGCGTTGGCTTGGCTAACGCCTATGGAGCTGGAATTTCCCCATATGGCGCTGGCGTGGCGGGTGGATATGGTGCCCCATACGGCGGTGTAGGTGAAGGTAACGTGGCCGTCATCGGAGAACTGCCTGTCGCCGGTAATACCGCCGTCGCTGGTCAGGTGCCGATCATGGGAGCTGTGAGCTTCGGGGGACCGGTGGCAGCTGCTGGCTCTGTGTCTATCGTAGGCAGCTGCGCCTGTGGTTGTGGCGACTATATTATATAAATATTGTGATTGGATCAGGACACCTGTGACTGTTTGTAATTCTGCATCCAAAAATAAATACTTTACCGACTTGCAATATACATGTATGTGTTTCATTATTAATTTGAGATGGTACTTCCATTAATTTTGTTTGGCTATTAATTATGCGTGTCATATTTAGTTATTTATGGCCCATATCATTTTATTTCGTAATTTATTGAAGTTTTTCATTAAGATCCGAATTCCTTATATGGATTAACTGGGTAGAAAGTCAAGCCAACAAAATTGCATAATAAATGGGTGTAAACCCGGGTGTTTCGCCGAACACCGATACCTGAGGGCGCTGGGAACTGCGTTGCATTTTGAGTATATACGGTGCTAGCCAAAATTTTCTGCGACCAAAATTGACACCTTTTTTGTTTTTTGCCTGAAAACCCCTTAAAACAGCCTTTTTCTTTTTTTAACTAGCCGTTTTCTAACTAAAATTTAGAGTCAATTTGAGCTTTATTTTGTTAATTAAAAACTTGAATTTTTTTGCCAAGATTTTTTAGGGTAGGGGTAGTGTAGGGTAGGGGTAGTGTAGGGTAGGGGTAGTGTAGGGTAGGGGTAGTGTAGGGTAGGGGTAGTGTAGGGTAGGGGTAGTGTAGGGTAGGGGTAGTGTAGGGTAGGGGTAGTGTAGGGTAGGGGTAGTTTAGGGTAGGGGTAGTGTAGGGGTAGGAGTACCGCATAAACGAAGTCTCTACGGCCCAGTTTATTTTATACAAATGTTTAGGTCTTTTATGTATCGATTAAGGCAGTACGAAGTCTGCCGGGTCAGCTAGTTGGTAAATTGTAAGTAAATTCGCCGTTGATATGAATGCCCCGTGCAGTTAAAGACAAGCACACCACTTTTTTCATTTCTTTTTCGTCTGGGGTAACGCGAAGGGTAAGTAGGACTTTGACGGGATTTTGCGAAATTCTACCCCTAAGGGGTGTCAATGTTTGTATGAAATTTCTATAGTTGTTATAGTTGGGTTTTCAAATAAGTATGAAATAAATTTTAAGAAATTAAAATGTAGTTAATTATTTTTATGAATAATTCATCTGAATGAAATCATAAATTTATGCCAAATCCTTTAAAAAAATATCAAAAATGCCGCAGGCAATCCTGAACACTCACCCTCGTAAGAGCTCACCCTTTCCCACGCCTCCTTGGCTACTGCCAGATGCAGTTGCAAGGAAGCACATTCCTCCTACAAGGATTCCCGAGCACTCATGAGTGTGCCCTTAGGGAGCAGCTAGTTAGTCCCCTAGCACCTTATTGTTTAAAGTTGCTCGAGAACTGTCCTGACCTCACCCTGGTTGACATCCGAAATGTTATCGGTGTTCTAGTTCCAGAATGGGGCTCTGTGGTCATTGCAGCTAGGTCTAGTAGGCTTTGTCATTCATGATGCTTACAAGCGTCCATAGAAGCTTTCGATTTCACGGAGTATCTTGAATTTAGGAGATAACGGTTCTGCCATTCTCAGTAATTAGCTTCGTCATGCAAGATGCTGAGCAAATAACTTAGACCATCTATGGCGCTCGAATGGGTGCGGCTTGGTATAAACCAACCTATTACTTCCCAAAGGTGTCGTAAGATACTGCTGCTTATCCATCAACTGTATGTTCTTGAATACAGAAATTGATGGCCACCTGCTAAGCGTGGTGATTACGGAAATTAAATATCCCTCAACGGCCCTGGCTTATCATGGTTTGTTTAGAGGAGACCCATATTCAGCAGTGGACGTTAACGAGCTGATATAAACCAATTTTTGTATGTTAAAAAGTGATTACCAATAAATCACGATGTTTTAGAAATCGGAGGGCACGGCATTTCCCCCGCCAAGTCGAGCGCGAAGCAAACACTGCCGTACCATCCTTTACTGGAACCATTTCGCCGCATTTTCAGGCCACTATTTGAGAACCTCTGGATAAGACCAGAACGCAGAAATTTTTGTCATCCAGTAAGCTATAATCCCACCAAAAACATTCTGTAAAAAACTAGCCAAGTCTCGATGGAGCTGCTTGTTTATCTCTTAAAAGTAATGCAATCTAGACAAAGTCGTGCCAAGTCTAAGATTCCTTACTGCGATTCCTTTATTATTATAGTTAATGTTGTGTCACTTGGCCGTTGAAGGGTACACAAGGGTACAAAACCAGGTGCTCCATGACACCATTGCACCAATCTGTCGCCAGAACCGCTACCCATTAACGATGGAAAATTGCAACTTGGGAAACGTTGATTCAATAACAAGTCAATTGTTGGCTTGATAAAGCTGCGTATTTCAGTAATACTTATGTATAGGCGAGCCTGAAACAAACAGTATAAAAACATATTTCCAGTGCAGACGGACTTCTAATCATTAATAGAAATTCGTCTGTACGTGTATTTTATGTTAGATCGGTGGTCGATTTGACGCAATTGGCAAACAAAATTGACTTTTACCCACTAACGTATGAAGAATGTTCAACGGCCAAGTCACACAACATTAACTATAATAATAAAGAAATCGCAGTAAGGAACCTTAGACTTGACACGACTTTGTCTAGATTGCATTACTTTTAAGAGATAAACAAGCAGCTCCATCGAGACTTGGCTGGTTTTTTACTGAATGATTTTGGTGGGATTACATTAACATCTACCATTGCAGGGGTAATGTCTAAAGCTGAAAACGAGTCTTGCCTTTCGAGGACCACTGAACCTATCCTATCATCCTGCCCGGTGAAGTAGCAAAAGCCTCGTGGCATACTACCAAATATTTGGGAAACATACTATACGAAAATCGATATGAAATCGCTTGCATCGCTTCTAATCCCGGGACCTACGTATTATTCATTTCAAATCGCGATTGTATTGAAAGTGCACGGGCTAGATTATTTATTCATATCAATTATAATACTTAAGCAAAATACAGATAAATTTGCACAATTATTATAATAAAATGTAGGGTAATTTTACCAAAATAATAAACCGATTTTAATTTGCTGTATTGTTTATTTTTCTTTTTACTCCATATGATAAAAATTCATCCAGAACTTAAATAAGAAGACCGTTGCCTAAACCGAGGGCACCACATCCTATTCCAGCACCGTAAGCAGCGGGAGCGAAAGCAGCACGAGAAGAAATGGCGGTCGCAGCTGGGGCAAAGGTCGCTAGACCAGCAGCAGGGCCATACGCTACCGCAGCTGGTGCAATAGCAGCGGCAGCAGGAGCGTACGCAGCTACACCAGCAATTGCAGGAGCTGAAGTCACACTGTCGCTAGTTATGGCGGTTACTCCGTTACCACACGCATGGTTGACCACACCGGAACCTGCAGTAGCGTATACTCCTTCCAAAGCCACAGTACCTACAAACGGCAGTTCGCCGGCTACGGAAAGAGCACCTTCGTACACATTCTCTGATTCCACAGATATTCCGGTAGGAGCTACAGCTGAGGCGCTGCTAACGGGGAAAGCTCCACCGCTTGTGGCGGTATATTCAATAGCTGGAGCAGCCGAACCGATGCCATAAGCAGCTGAACCCAATCCAGCAGCGCCATACCCAGCATAACCCAAACCAGCTGCTCCAAGGGCAGGTGCAGCTGAGCCTGCAATTCCACAACCAGGTGCTGCTACAGAAAGTGGACCCAGTCCAACTGTGGGTACTGCCACAGCGCCGCCGATACGCCCAGCGCACTGACTGAGTGCACACTGAAAAACATTTTTTTTCATAAGTGTTTGTTAAAGTTTACAATTTTATACCATTAAAATAATTGTAGCGTCTCTATTTCCTACATACTTTTACAACACACACTTTTACAACTTTTACATCGACATAAAAACCAAAATCGTTCGTGAACTTTAAAGACGTATTTATTTAGAAAACGTTTAATTAGAAATTATAAGTCGTTTTACGAAAACATATTTGTATATTACCTTAATAAGAAGCACCTGAGCGCAGACGACAAAGATGATTTTGGCCGACATGTTGACTTGTGTGGGAGCAAACTCGAATATGATATTACTAGGAATTGTTGTACTATTTATATCTGTTCAAAAGTTGTTATCGCATGCATTGCATTGTTTAATATTTTGAAAACCACACCAATCTATGCATTGTAACAACTAGAGAAATAGAATGTGCGTGTTTTGATGTTGAAATTATTGTTAGTACAAAATAATGACAAGGAAAATAGTACACGAAAGTGGCTCAGAGGCTTCGATAACAGAACTCAGGACGATATAAAAAGTGTAGCGGAACTGTTCAAAGCATTCAGTCTTCCACGTCGTTTAACTCAACCACTCATCAACATGTCTACTTTTGCAGTTCTGTTACTCTGCGTCCAAGCTTGCTTGGTTCAGGTAAGTGATTATGGTGATATACGAAATTATTTGAAGTTCCATATTCTATTTTTTTATTTTTGTAACATAAATGCCGTAAAAGTGATTTTAGTTGTCCATTTTGTTGTGTCCTAGTAACGGTGACGTAGCAAAAGCCCCTTTTCTGGCTAGCATTGTATAGTGTGCAGCTGAGCAATAAAATTTGAACGTATATTTACGTAAAAAAAAAAAAAAAAATCCCGTCTGTCAGCTAGATATTTAAATTCGATCGATTAACTAGGAATATGTAATAGAAAGATCTTTGTGTAAGTTCTTAATTTTTAACTCTAATAAAAAAAAACTGTTGTTCACTTTTATCAGACTGTGTTCGGACAATATCTTGGAGGCTGTGGTTGCCCCGCTGCCGCCATTGCTCCCGCTGTTGCTGTTGGCCCTGCTGCATCTTTAGGTTATGGCGTTGGCTTGGCTAACGCCTATGGAGCTGGAATTTCCCCATATGGCGCTGGCGTGGCGGGTGGATATGGTGCCCCATACGGCGGTGTAGGTGAAGGTAACGTGGCCGTCATCGGAGAACTGCCTGTCGCCGGTAATACCGCCGTCGCTGGTCAGGTGCCGATCATGGGAGCTGTGAGCTTCGGGGGACCGGTGGCAGCTGCTGGCTCTGTGTCTATCGTAGGCAGCTGCGCCTGTGGTTGTGGCGACTATATTATATAAATATTGTGATTGGATCAGGACACCTGTGACTGTTTGTAATTCTGCATCCAAAAATAAATACTTTACCGACTTGCAATATACATGTATGTGTTTCATTATTAATTTGAGATGGTACTTCCATTAATTTTGTTTGGCTATTAATTATGCGTGTCATATTTAGTTATTTATGGCCCATATCATTTTATTTCGTAATTTATTGAAGTTTTTCATTAAGATCCGAATTCCTTATATGGATTAACTGGGTAGAAAGTCAAGCCAACAAAATTGCATAATAAATGGGTGTAAACCCGGGTGTTTCGCCGAACACCGATACCTGAGGGCGCTGGGAACTGCGTTGCATTTTGAGTATATACGGTGCTAGCCAAAATTTTCTGCGACCAAAATTGACACGGCTTCACCAGGCACTTTTAAAAGGTACACTGGATGAACTTATTTATCCTTCATCATCATCAGCCTGTTGTAGTCCACTGCTGAAGATAGGTCTCCCCCATCGATATCCAGCGGGAACGATCGCTAGCGGCCTTTATGAGGTCGTGGGGCCATCGTGCAGGCGGTCGTCCTACGGTTCGCTTGCCAGTTCGTGGTCTCCACTCGAGAACCTTTGTTCTTTTGTTGTGTCCTGCCCATTGCCACTTCAGCTTGCTAATTCGATGAGCTATGTCAGCGACCGTCGTTCTCCTGTGGATCTCTTTATTTCTGATTCGATTACGCAGGGAAACGCCGAGCATAGTTCTTTCCATATCCGTTTATCCTGCACAAAGGTCGGTCTCTAAGGGGGCGGAGTCCATGATTGCCAAGGTAAACGCTATGGCAGCATGAGCTGCTACCTGCTGCTGGACATGATTATGTACCTTTATCAATCACCGTGAAGATGACACTCAACAAGTGTGTATAGAGCCGTATCGTTGATCGTAACCGTGTCGAGTTCACCCACTGCTGTTACAAAGGAAGTGGTCAAAGAGATAATAGGTTTTAAGTACTTGTGACAGCTTCATGGCTACAGCTGGCCACCTATGAATTTACAATAGTTATGCACATTGAGTGGTACTAATGCCGCAGTGGAATTCGAAAATAAATCCCCTTAGATTCCCGGAGGGTACGGTGGCAAACTGCGGTTCGCCGCCAGATCCTCCGGAAATGGCAGGAGCGGCTAGAGACGGCGCCATGGAGCGGATACCGAGCATTGGAAGCGATTCGGCCCCATCTCTAAAAGTGGGCTGGCCGCACAACTGTACTGAAAGAAATTATGTAGTTTCCCAAAATATCAGCATAAAAAAATCACATTACTTAATACATTTAGGCCACCAGGCCACGGCAGTATTTGACCCATAAAAATAATTTAAAAAAACCATGTTTATTTACGTAAACCTATTGCAGGAACTTGCAAATAGTCAAAACAATAATTTAGTATAGTATGTATTATTAATCTATACTGATAACATTTTATAAATTTCCAAATTAAGCTGGTAGTTATATAAGTTTTATTTTTAATTATTTTAGTCTTAACGTCTTAGCTTATTATTTAACTATATTGTGTCCAATAGCTTGTTCTGTATATATTAGTTTAGAACAATTGTCATTATTTAGGTGGACCATGAGTATATAACGACGGACGCACTTTAATGCTACCACGGGACGCAATACGCCCCAACTAAGAATACCCGGCGAAACAAACATAGTAGGTTAGTCTACTGCCAGTTTTAACATGACCCACATGAGACGGTCCGGCGAAACATACTCAAATGGGCAGAACGTAGGGTTTGGTCCAGTTACTTTTATTATTTATTTGGCATACACATTATTTTCGCAAACGGTTGTCTTTGTATTATTTTATTATTAATGTTTTTATACTAATATAAAATAAGCTAATTTGAGACAGAACTAGCGGTCTTTGAATGTAACTCATGTAATTAAGCCGATTACAGATAGTTCACAAACCATCACACTATTATGCTTACAGGAAGTGTAATGCAAGGAGGTTCAAATTCAGGTAGCAAATTGTAGGATATTACAGACAAAGTAATCCGTCCGTCAGCTTGTCATTAATTAAAGTTAACATTAATTATTATAGGTTTTAGTGGATCAATAAAGAAAAGTTTGGTAAAAACTTACAATAAAGTGACACACACCTCGAAGCACCCTTAAGGGGTTAGGACCACGGCCCAGTGGCACCACTGATATACAAGTCAGATTTATAGATATAAGGGGAAGAGATCGCTATTTAGAATGAAATATGATTAATATAATTAAATACAAAATAGGGCAACTAAAATCTATTACGGATTAGCTAGTAATCTGTCTATCAGTCTAGCATATAACAATTAATTATATAATTAAAATCTTAATATAATGGCCTTGAAGGGAGCCGGGCCCTTGTTCCCCAATCCCCAAGGCCAAAGGGCTATTGAATTAATACTCCTTGTTGTATCTGCATTTACACTATAATATATTATTAATCGTAAAATAATAAACCAAACTTAATTTTCCAATGTGTTTTATTTTTAAAATTTAGGAAATACCATTCCGAAATTGCTTAGTACAGAAGACCATTGCCTAAGCCAATGCTTCCATATCCTAATCCAGCGCCATAAGCAGCACAAGGAGAAATGGCGGCCGCAGCTGGGGCGTAGGCTGCAAGACCAGAAGCAGGGCCATACGCAGCTACTGCTGGTGCAATGGCAGTGGCGGCAGGGGCGTACGCGGCTACACCAGCAATAGCAGGAGCTGAAGCCAAACTGTCGCTAACTATGGCTGTCACTCCGTTACCACACGCATGGTTCACCACACCAGAACCTGCACTAGCGTAGACTCCTTCCAAAGCAACAGTACCTAAAAATGGCAGTTCACCGGCTACGGAAAGAGCACCTTCGTATACATTCTCTGATTCCACGGAGATTCCGGTAGGAGCTACGGCTGAGGCGCTGCTAACGGGGAAAGCTCCACCGCTCGTGGCGGTATATTCAATAGCTGGAGCAGCCGAACCGATGCCATAAGCAGCTGAACCCAATCCAGCAGTGCCATACCCAGCCAAACCCAAACCAGCTGCTCCAATGGCAGGTGCAGCTGAGCCTGCAATTCCACAACCAGGTCCTGCTACAGCAAGTGGGCCCAGTCCTACTGCGGGTGCTGCCACAGCGCCGATACGTCCAGCGCATTGACTGAGTACACACTGAAAAAAATATTTTCACAAGTGTTTGTTAAACGTTATAATTTACATAACTGTCGCGCTCAATTAATTTCGAACAGGTCAATTTCGAACAGGTTTACTACATACACAACATCCCAGGGGGATGTTAGAAGTAAACTCGGTTTTTAGGTAAAAATCCTATTTACAGACATTTGACCTTTACAGTTGTATTATATGTAAACTTATAGATATAGAAATAAGTATAAATTTCTAGACATCTTACGAAAACATATTTTATTTACCTTAATAAGAAGCACCTGAGCGCAGACGACGAAGATGACTTTGGCCGACATGTTGAGTTGTATGGGAGCAAACTCGAATATGATGTTATTATGAATTTTTGTACTATTTATACCTATTCAAAAGTTGTTATCGCATGAAATAATAATGAAATAATGAAATTTATTCAGCACTTAGGTATTTACATACACTTGTACTTGTCAAAGGGCATGCATTGCATAGTTTAATATTTTGAAAACTTCACCTATCTATGCATTGTTACAAATGGAGAAATAGAATGTGCGTGTTTTGATGTTGAAATTATTGTTAGTACAAAATAATGACAAAGAAAATAGTACACGAAAGTGAACCTCAGAGGCTTCGATAATAGAACTCAGGACGATATAAAAAGTGTAGCAGAACTGTTAGAAGCATTCAGTCTTCTACATCGTTGAACTCAACCACTCGTCAACATGTCTACTTTTGCAGTTCTGTTGCTCTGCGTCCAAGCTTGCTTGGTACAGGTAAGTGATTAATATATTTTTGGTTATCTACGATATTATTTGAAGTTCCATATTCTACTTTAATTTTTTTAACATTTTGATGGGTCCTATAGTTTCTGGCTAGAATTGTATATGTGCAGCTGAACAATAAAATTTAAATGTATAATTACGATAAATTTATTTTATATTCCCATCCATCAGCTAGATATTTCAATTCAATCGATTAACTAGGAATATGTAATAGAAACTTAGTCTTCGTGTATTAAATAATTTCTTAACTTTTGACTATAATAAACAAATATTTCTTTTGTTCACTTTTATCAGACTGTGTTTGGACAATACTTTGGAGGCTGTGGTTGTGGCCCCGCTGCTGCCATTGCTCCCGCTGTTGCTGTTGGCCCTGCTGTTTCTATAGGTTATGGCACCGGTTTGGCTAACGCCTATGGAGCTGGAATTTCCCCATATGGCGCTGGCGTGGTGGGAGGATATGGTGCCCCATACGGCGGTGTAGGTGAAGGTAACGTGGCCGTCATCGGAGAACTGCCGGTCGCCGGTAACACCGCCGTCGCTGGTCAGGTGCCGATCATGGGCGCTGTGAGCTTCGGAGGACCGGTGCCAGCTGCTGGCTCCGTGTCCATCGTAGGCAGCTGCGCGTGTGGTTGCGGCGACTATATTATATAAATATAGTGATTGAATCAGGACAAACACAAAATAAATATATTACGGGCTTTCAATATACATATAAATGTGTTTCATTACTTATTTACGATGGTACTTTCATTAATTTTGGCTGGAGGATATTCGTGTCATTAATTCCATATTTCCCCTATCATGTTATTATTATGCCTCGGAAAGCACGTTAAGACGTTGGTCCAGATAGCTTTAACATGATCAATTACAATCGTATACCAGGGAACGCGCAACCGCGTTACCTTGTGTCTTCATAATTACGATTGCGGTCCCCAATCCTCCTGCCAAGCGATGAGTATGGCAAAGACCTTCCGAAAAGCCCCTATTCAGCAGTGGATTTTTCGGGCTGATTATGATAATGATATTTTTTTAACATAACAATGAAAACTTCGATGTATCGCTGCCTCGTGTTACTAGAAGCTCCAAAGTGAACAGAAATTTGAGGTTAGGTTAAATTAGAACTGTGACCACACCTATTTCAATCTTAACTTATATAATAAAGCTGACGAGTTGGTTTGTTTGCTTCAACGAACTAATATCAGGAACTTTAAAAAATCTTTCAGTATTCTGTAGCCTATTCTGTCTTTCAGTATTCTATATTTTTGTCTCCTATTCTATTAGCCTAGGAAAGGGAGTTACAAGGGTGAAAACGAACGCAGAAAGCTATTCGACTCGACTTTTTACTCCTTTTTACTCTCTTGTACTTGAAACAGTCACGCTCTGTGCGAGGAATACGTGATGAAAGTTTTATTTTGGTTAAAATCGAAGTAATATGCCAGTTTGCATAGTTTAAAAAGCAATGTAAAACTACGAGTACAATAAATAAGAAGGACTCGGGATCACATACCATCCATATATTGTCATAAACACACCACAATATTGAGTTGCCGCATTTATGGAGCTATGGTTTTGAGCTATGTCTTTGAGTGCGCAAGATCACTCATAAATTTATAGCATCAGTATTTAAAGAAGCGGAAAATCTCGATCTCAATAAATGGTCCGCCTTCTCTTTTTAAAGAAGGTGTCTTTCAATTATTGGCGTGATAAATGCTTGGTTCCAGATATCAGGAAACGAGGAACGCTCGTTTCCTGATATCTGGAACCAAGCATTGGTATTAGCTAAAATTTATTGAAAAACAATATGACTAGGAATGTAAATATGGGCTATTTACCAATGAATGCTCTTTTCCTGATATCTGGAAACAAGCAGTTATCAGTTTATGTATTAGCTCCTCATTAGCATCCAAATGGCAGGCATCAGCGTGATCTATAATGGGCAGAATAAGAGTTTGGGCAAGAGTTATTTTCGTTGCTATGGGCAAGAAATACTGGAGACATTTCAAAGAATTTTATTGTGTTCAGTAAGGTCTTTTCTATTGGCTTTAAATATTAATGAGGTATCGTTAGAAAAGAGAACTATATCTGACAGTTTATTTATAATGTATAATAAAGCAATTATGTAAACTAAGAACAGAAAAGGACCCAGAATAGATCCTTGGGGCATGCCCATTTTGATATTATGCTCTTTTGAAGCTACTCCATCTACATATTCTATTTGTTTCCTATCAGATAAATAGGATAAAACAAGATCAAGCGATATTTTTAGTGATTCCATAATATTTTAATTAAGTACGAGCGTCTCATGATTTACACAGTCGAATGCCTTCGAAAGGTCACAGAAGACTCCAAGAGCATCCTGCGACCCCTCCTAAGCCTCCATACTGGAGGCTTAGGAGGGGTCGCAGGATGCTAAAGGATTTGATGCCTAAACATAGAAATTTTGAGGATGTCTTCATGATGTAATCCATGATTAAAAAGTTTTTGTGCTCTCGACGAACTGGATACTAATCATGAAATAATGAATTTCGTTAGTTTACATATACTTGTAGGTTCTTTTCAGAATCACAATGTTCCACAATTATTTTTATTCTATGAACTGAACTAGATACTTATCTAACAGTTAGCAAATTTTTGGATATTACAGACAAAGTAATCCGTCTGTCAGCTTGTCATTAATTCCTCTACTCATAATAAGTTTAGGTTCAAATTAATTATTATAGGTTTTAGTGGATTGCACCCTTCTGTGAGACAGTAGTTTCACAGAACGAGGCCGCGGAGCGGGTGAGAGAAAATGACTCCAGCTGTCATCCGCTTCGTAAGCGTCGCATTGGCCGGAGGCCAGAGTGAGCCTTAATGGGCTAGGACCACGGCTCAGGGCATCGCTAATGTCATGAGAAATATTTTTGTAACAATATTTGTATGAAAAAAAGAGGGAGTGATCACTGGCACGGACTACAGGCACTGGATCATCGGATTGGCACAGGGGGCCAACAGGGGGTATATCCGGCGAGGACCCTAGCCTAGCTAACCTGCAGGCCTGCAATTGAATGTCTGAAATTATTCTAATAAACTTTTCACACAGTCTCTAAATTATTGTAATCCATGCGGATTTCCGTTATGGCGCCCATTAACCTTTTCTGGTTAGTTAATACACGTCTCTAAGGGGAACCAAAATATATGTGTTGCGCCTCTCCTCCGCCGCTGCAGCGTTCTCGCGCCAGTGAAGAGTTATGTGAGACTCGTCCTCTCCATAGCGGTGTTATGCTAATCGTACCATGAGGAGAAGACGCTACCCACTAAACCCCCCCCCGGATACTCTTCCATCCCCCATTGGTAGAGGGGCATAGTAACTATGTGTATCAGGGGCAGTACCCACAGCCAGATTGGCGCCGCGGGCTCTCCTAGGCCACACTCGTGGCCCATTAAACCAGTTACAGGGACGCCTGGAGTACCAAGGTGTACCCACTTCTTATGGGTTGGCCATGAAGGGAGCGGGGCCCATGTTCCCCAATCCCCGATGCCAAAGCGCAGTAGTATAATAATTAATCGTAAAATAATAAATCAAAGTTAATTTTCCAATGTGTTTTATTTTCAAAATTTAGGAAATACCTTTTCAAAATTGATTAGTAGAGAAGACCATTGCCAAAGCCGATGCTTCCATATCCTAATCCAGCGCCATAAGCAGCACAAGGAGAAATGGCGGCCGCAGCTGGGGCATAGGCTGCTAGACCAGAGGCAGGACCATACGCAGCTACAGCTGGTGCAATGGCAGCGGCGGCAGGGGCGTACGCGGCTACACCAGCAATAGCAGGAGCTGAAGCCAAACTGTCGCTAGCTATGGCTGTCACTCCGTTACCACACGCATGGTTCACCACACCAGAACCTGCACTAGCGTAGACTCCTTCCAAAGCCACAGTACCTACAAATGGCAGTTCACCGGCTACGGAAAGAGCACCTTCGTATACATTCTCTGATTCCACAGAGATTCCGGTAGGAGCTACGGCTGAGGCGCTGCTAACGGGGAAAGCTCCACCGTTCGTGGCGGTATATTCAATAGCTGGAGCAGCCGAACCGATGCCATAAGCAGCTGAACCCAATCCAGCAGTGCCATACCCAGCCAAACCCAAACCAGCTACTCCAATGGCAGGTACAGCTGAGCCTGCAATTCCACAACCAGGTGCTGCTACAGCAAGTGGGCCCAGTCCTACTGCGGGTGCTGCCACAGCGCCGCCGATACGTCCAGCGCATTGACTGAGTGCACACTGTAAAGTATATTTTCACAAGTGTTTGTTAAACGTTATAATTTACATAATTGTCGCGGCTCAATATCCAAGAGGTTTACCACATACTTTTTGAGCGGATCCGTATAAAAACTTAAAACTAATAAAGTAAGCATTTTTGGATTTTAGTGTTTTTGGAATAAACTCAAAAACTTCTGAACGGATTTTGATAATTCTGTCACCATTAGAATGCTACATTATCCTTGAGTAACATAGGCTATAAAAGTCCATCGTGCGTAGCCGGGGCGGGCCGCTAGTCAATTATAAATTGACTAGCTGATATTTGCGACTATGTCCGCATGATGTTTGTTATTCCTTCGGTTTTTCAATTATCTTCCGAGAACTCATTAATTTTCTGTGATTAAAATATTTTGACCGGGGATGTAAAGTACATTTAAATCGGTTCGACTGTTTTGGAGATTAGCCCGTACAAACAGACAGAGAAACAAAACATTAAAAAAAATCAGGGTGTGTTCTAGTTCACTTCTAACATCCCAGGGGGATGTTAGAAGTAAACTCGGTTTTTAGGTAAAAATTCTATTTACAGACATTTGACCTTTACAGTTGTATTATATGTAAACTTATAGATATAGAAATAAGTATAAATTTCTAGACATCTTACGAAAACTTATTTTATTTACCTTAATAAGAAGCACCTGAGCGCAGACGACGAAGATGACTTTGGCCGACATGTTGAGTTGTATGGGAGCAAACTCGAATATGATGTTACTGAAATTGTTGTACTATTTATACCTATTCAAAAGTGGTTATCGCATGCATTGCATAGTTTAATATTTTGAAAACTTCACCTATCAATGCATTGTTACATATAGAGAAATAGAATGTGCGTGTTTTGATGTTGAAATTATTGTAAGTACAAAATAATGACAACGAAAATAGCACACGAAAGTGGACCTCAGAGGCTTCGATAACAGAACTCAGGACGATATAAAAAGTGTAGCAGAACTGTTAGAAGCATTCAGTCTTCTACATCGTTGAACTCAACCACTCGTCAACATGTCTACTTTTGCAGTTCTGTTGCTCTGCGTCCAAGCTTGCTTGGTACAGGTAAGTGATTAATATTTTGGTGATCTACGATATTATTTGAAGTTGCATATTCTACTTAATTTTTTTTAACATTTTGATGGGTCCTAGTAACGTTCCTTGTGACATAGCAAAAGCTCCTTTTCTGGCTAGCATTGTATATGTGCAACTGAACAATAAAATTTGAATGTATAATTACGATAAATTTATTTTATATTCCCATCTGTTAGCTAGATATTTCAATTCAATTGATTAACTAGGAATATGTAATAGAAACTTAGTCTTCGTGTATTAAATAATTTCTTAACTTTTGACTATAATAAACAAATATTTCTTTTGTTCACTGTTATCAGACTGTGTTTGGACTATATCTTGGAGGCTGCGGTTGTGGCCCCGCTGCTGCCATTGCTCCCGCTGTTGCTGTTGGCGCTGCTGCTTCTATAGGTTATGGCACCGGTTTGGCTAACGCCTATGGAGCTGGAATTTCCCCATATGGCGCTGGCGTGGCGGGTGGATATGGTGCCCCATACGGCGGTGTAGGTGAAGGTAACATGGCCGTCATCGGAGAACTGCCTGTCGCCGGTAACACCGCCGTCGCTGGTCAGGTGCCGATCATGGGCGCTGTGAGCTTCGGAGGACCGGTGCCAGCTGCTGGCTCCGTGTCCATCGTAGGCAGCTGCGCGTGTGGTTGCGGCGACTATATTATATAAATATAGTGATTGAATCAGGACAAACACAAAATAAATATATAACGGGCTTTCAATATACATATGAATATGTTTCATTTCTTATTTACGATGGTACTTTCATAATTTTGGCTGGAGGATATTCGTGTCATTAATTCCATATTTCCCCTATCATGTTATTATTATTTATTTATTTATTTATTTTATTTTAACATAAAAACGGCCCATGGCCAATTACATTAGTTAAAGATAAAGAATTTACAATAATAATATACTATAATAAAAACAGTCGTATAACATAAATTACTAACAATAAATTAAATACTATTATGAAATGAAATGAAATGAAATGAAAATGAAATGAAAAAGTTTATTGATAATGTAGACGAATTTATCGTACTTATTATAAGTCAAATACAAATAATAATCTTGACTAATTAATTAGTATACATTTCAACAGCAATGTTATTAAATAGAATTTAAATCTACCAATGTGGCATGTGATAGTCGCGTATTATAAACAACCAGCATCAACCAGCGCGGGCTGGGATTAGGTCAGAAGCATAGAACACGACGCGAGCCTCGCCTTGCAAGGACGACCGGACCCTATGCTAGCTTCCTACGAGTCTTTCTCTATCTACCTACGATTATGCCTCGGAAAGCACGTTAAAACGTTGGTCCAGATCGCTATAACATCATCAATTACAATCGTATACCAGGGAACGTTCATAATTACGATTGCGATCCCAAATCCTCCTGCCAAGCGATGACTATGGCAAAAACCTTCCGAAAAGCCCCTATTCAGCAGTGGATTTTTCGGGCTGATGATGATAAGATATTTTTTTAACATAACAATGAAAACTTCGATGTAACGCTGCCTCGTGTAACTAAAAGCTCCAAAGTGAACAAAAATTTGAGGTTAGGTTAAGTTAGAACTGTGACCACACCTGTTTCAATCTTAACTTATATATAAAGCTGACGAGTTGGTTTGTTTGCTTCAACGCACTAATATCAGGAACTAAAAAAATCTGTCAGTATTCTGTAGCCTATTCTGTCTTTCAGTATTCTGTATTTCTGTCTCCTATTCTATTAGCCTAGGAAAGGGAGTTACACGGGTGAAAACGCATGCAAAAAGCTATTCGACTCGACTTTTTACTCCTTTTTACTCTCTTGTACTTGAACCAGTCACGCTCTGTGCGAGGAATACGTGTCGAAAGTTTTATTTTTGTTATAATCGAAGTAATATGCCAGTTTGCATAGTTTAAAAAACAATGTAAAACTACGAGTACAAGAAATAAGAAGGATTCGGGATCACATACCATCCGTATATTGTCATAAACTACAATATTGAGTTGCCGCATTTATGGAGCTAGGGTTTTGAGCTGTCTTTGATTGCGCAATATCACTCATTAATTTATAGCAGCAGTATTTAAAGTAGTGGAAAATCTCGACCTCAATAAATTGTCCGCCTTCTCTTTTTAAAGAAGGTGTCTTTCAATTATTGGCGTGATAAATGCTTGGTTCCAGATATCAGGAAACGAGCGTTCATTAGTATTAGCTAAACATTATTGAAAAACAATATGACTAGGAATGTAAATATGGGCTATTTACCAATGAACGCTCTTTTCCTGATATCTGCAAAACAAGCAGTTATCAGTTTCATCAGCGTAATCTATAATGGGCAGAATAAGAGTTTAGGCAAGAGTTATTTTCGTTGCTAAGGGCGAAATACGGGATACATTTCAAAGAATTTTATTGTGTTCAGTAAGGTTAGTATCATTTCTATTGGCTTTAAATATTGTGACGATGCGTCTTCCTCACCGTACCCCGTACCCCGTAGCCCTGCCGCCGACCGGCGGCTGTGACTATAAAAGGGGCGCGCACTGATGCCGCGACCTTTTTAACCTCTCTACAACCTCACGCTGCGGTCGCCACCCTACACCAGCCTGCTACTACCATCCGGACTGGACACGTGGAGACGAGCCCTGCTTCCCTCGCTACCGCTACCATCTCCCTAAGGCGTCAGCGACTACACTGCCATCCAGCTTCCTAAAAAGCTAAGTGTATTGTGACTAGCTACCTGGTCACCTACTCAAACCGAGTCCTAGGACCTGCCCCCCAATTCTAAATATTGTAAATCTTTATTTCTAATTTTCAAAAAACTATACTGTACTGAGTGATCTGTGTTTATTTCGTCTCTTTATATAAATTATTCATCTCTTTTTATATCCGTAACACGTGGTTGGCTACACCAACACATACTACGTTACAGTAGGCCCAACGTGACAGTGGGGCCTACGTTACAATATTAATGAGGTCTCGTTAGCAAAGAGGACTATATCTGACAGTTCATTTATAATGTACTAGCTTCCGCCCGCGACTTTGTACGCGGATCCTGTTGCTTATGCCAGCGACAACGGGGTCGTCAAAATTGAAGATCTGAAACGTCTGATGTTGAATTCAAAGGCCCGGGACAGTTATTCAGAGAATGTCGAAGTCGATCAGAATTCAAACGTTCGTTGCGCTCTTCTTCTGTCTCTTCATGCCGTACTCCAGAAATTCTTTCTCTCTCACTTTCTAACGGATTATGAATATTTTGTTTTGTGCGTGGTCGGGACAATGTATGATGTTCACAATCAGCAGTCAGTCGCCCATCACATTCTTCACTGGACTCTAGATAGAGTAGATAGAGTCCTAGAGACGCAGACGTGCTTCGCGATCCGAAGAGGTTTCCACGGAGCGAGTTGCAGCCTAATGTTCTCGAACAGCATCAAGTCTCTCCTGACGCTCTTCAGTAGATTCTTGGGATTTTATGATCCTCAATCTTTTAGCTCCTTTGGAACATTGGGAACGATTTGACCTCTTTCTAGGCATGGTTATAGTTTTATTGTGAAGATACCTGATCAATTAAAAACTAAGTGACTGCTCCCCTGCGTTGCCGGGTAGGCTACGGTGTCATGAAGATAAATGGAAAAGGAAATTGAACACTCGAATAACATAAGCCCGAAGGCATATTTATTCGATAAAATAAAAAAATAAATGGGTGTTTTGGCCAGTAGAATCAAATTTTCAATGATTCATCGAAAATCAATCGTGAACTGTTACCGCCTTCACCGCGTCGAGATACTCTCAGCTTATGTTATTTTATAATTATACAGTTAAATTAGTGATAGGTTTGATTTCCTGATGTGGAAATCGTGTTTCTGATCTTCGATTTTTATAAGTCAACAGGAAATGCCCAACAGACCGAACAACTTTTGCTAAGACGTCATTCCTATATGTGTTATGGTGTAGCTGGGCGCTTGGAATTCCACAACAGGTGTTCCAGATCTTCAATTTGTATACGTCTACAGAGAGTTCTCATCAGACTGAACAACTCTTGCCAAGACGTCATTCCTATATACGTAATACAGTAGCTGGGCGCTTGGAATTCCACAACAGGTGTTCCAGATCTTCAATTTGTATACGTCTATAGAGAGTGCTCATCAGACTGAACAACTCTTGCTAAGACGTCATTCCTATATATGTTATAGTGTAGCTGGGCGCTTGGAATTCCACAGCAGGTGTTCCAGATCTTAATTTTTTATAAGTCTACAGAGATTGCTCATCAGACTGAACAACTCTTGCTAAGACGTCATTCTTATATATGATATAGGTAGTATAGCTGGGCTCTTGGAGTTTAACATCAGGTGATCCAGATCTTCAAATTTAATCTCTCAGCAGACAATGCTCATCACATAGAACAATTTTTTTATCCCTTATAGTTTAGCTGGTCTGTTGCGGTTCTGCATCAGGTGTTCAAGTTTCCAAGATAAATTATAGCCTATGTGTTGCCCACACTTAATACCTATACAACAAAAAAATCATTAAAATCCGTCCAGTAGTTCCGAAGATTAGCGTGTACAAACAAACGGACAAACAGACAAACAGATAAACAGACAAACAGACAGACTTTTGTTTTTGGATTCGTGGTCTATTACTGTTTGTTTTTACTAAGCTCCCCTCAATTATTATTTTTTGAATATATTCAATGTACAGACACGGTTTTTTTACTGTTTTATTATATGCATATAGATGATACAGCAGTTTATGTAAACTAAGAGCAAAAAAGGACCCAGAATAGATCTTTGGGCGCGCCCATTTTTATATTATGCTCTTTTTGTTTCCTATCAGATAAATAGGATAGAACAAGATCAAGCGATATTTTTAATAAATCCATTCCATTCCAATTAAGTACGAGCATCTCATGATTTACACAGTCGAATGCCTTGGAAAGGTCACAGAAAACTCCAAGAGCATCCTGCGACCCCTCCAAAGCCTCCAGTATGGATTTGATCTTTTATTAATTGTATTGCCCCTAATGCCTTAACATCGAAATTTAAGGATGTCTTAATGATGTAATCCATGATAAAGAAGTTTTTGTGCTCTCGACGAACTGGAGACTAATAATGAAAAAATAAATTTCGTTAGTTTACATACACTTGTAGGTTCTTTTCAGAATCACAATGTTACATAATTTTTTTTATTCTATTAATTGAACTAGATACTTAACTAACAGTTAGCAAATTTTTGGATATTACAGACAAAGTAATCCGTCTGTCAGCTTGTCATTAATTCCTCTACTCATAATAAGTTTATGTTCACATTACTTATTATAGGTTTTAGTGGATTGCATCCTTCTGTGAGACAGTAGTTTTACAGAACGAGGCCGCGGAGCGGGTGAGAGAAAATGACTCCAGCTGTCATCCGCTTCATAAGCGTCGTATTGGCCGGAGGCCAGAGGTGCCTGAGGGCACCCTTAATGGGCTAGGACCACGGCTCAGTGCATCGCTAATGTCATGAGAAATATTTTTGTAACAATATTTGTATGAAAAAAAGAGGGAGTGATCACTGGCACGGACTACAGGCACTGGATCATCGGATTGGCACAGGGGGCCAACGCGGTCTTCGGTATGTCCGGCGAGGACCCTAGACTAGCTAACCTGCAGGCCTGCAATTGAATGTCTGAAATTATTCTAATAAACTTTTCACACAGTCTCTAAATTATTGTAATACATGCGGATTTCCGTTATGGCGCCCATTAACCTTTTCTGGTTAGTTAATACACGTCTCTAAGGGGAACCAAAATATATGTGTTTCGCCTCTCCTCCGCCGCTGCAGCGTTCTCGCGCCAGTGAAGAGTTATGTGAGACTCGTCCTCTCCATAGCGGTGTTATGCTAATCGTACCATGAGGAGAAGACGCTACCCACTAAACCCCCCCCCGGATACTCTTCCATCCCCCATTGGTAGAGGGGCATAGTAACTATGTGTATCAGGGGCAGTACCCACAGCCAGATTGGCGCCGCGGGCTCTCCTAGGCCACACTCGTGGCCCATTAAACCAGTTACAGGGACGCCTGGAGTACCAAGGTGTACCCACTTCTTATGGGTTGGCCATGAAGGGAGCGGGGCCCATGTTCCCCAATCCCCGATGCCAAAGCGCAGTAGTATAATAATTAATCGTAAAATAATAAATCAAAGTTAATTTTCCAATGTGTTTTATTTTCAAAATTTAGGAAATACCTTTTCAAAATTGATTAGTAGAGAAGACCATTGCCAAAGCCGATGCTATCATATCCTAATCCAGCGCCATAAGCAGCACAAGGAGAAATGGCGGCCGCAGCTGGGGCATAGGCTGCTAGACCAGAGGCAGGACCATACGCAGCTACAGCTGGTGCAATGGCAGCGGCGGCAGGGGCGTACGCGGCTACACCAGCAATAGCAGGAGCTGAAGCCAAACTGTCGCTAGCTATGGCTGTCACTCCGTTACCACACGCATGGTTCACCACACCAGAACCTGCACTAGCGTAGACTCCTTCCAAAGCCACAGTACCTACAAATGGCAGTTCACCGGCTACGGAAAGAGCATCTTCGTATACATTCTCTGATTCCACAGAGATTCCGGTAGGAGCTACGGCTGAGGCGCTGCTAACGGGGAAAGCTCCACCGTTCGTGGCGGTATATTCAATAGCTGGAGCAGCCGAACCGATGCCATAAGCAGCTGAACCCAATCCAGCAGTGCCATACCCAGCCAAACCCAAACCAGCTACTCCAATGGCAGGTACAGCTGAGCCTGCAATTCCACAACCAGGTGCTGCTACAGCAAGTGGGCCCAGTCCTACTGCGGGTGCTGCCACAGCGCCGCCGATACGTCCAGCGCATTGACTGAGTGCACACTGTAAAGTATATTTTCACAAGTGTTTGTTAAACGTTATAATTTACATAATTGTCGCGGCTCAATTTCCAAGAGGTTTACCACATACTTTTTGAGCGGATCCGTATAAAAACTTAAATCTAATAAAGTTAGCATTTTTGGATTTTAGTGTTTTTGGAATAAACTCAAAAACTTCGGAACGGATTTTGATAATTCTGTCACCATTAGAATGCTACATTATCCTTGAGTAACATAGGCTATAAAAGTCCACCGTGCGTAGCCGGGGCGGGCCGCTAGTCAATTATAAATTGACTAGCTGATATTTGCGACTATGTCCGCATGATGTTTGTTATTCCTTCGGTTTTTCAATTATCTTCCGAGAACTCATTAATTTTCTGTGATTAAACTAAAATTAAAAAAAATTAAAATTAAATCGGTGCGACTGTTTTGGAGATTAGCCCGTACAAACAGACAGAGAAACAAAACATTAAAAAAAATCAGGGTGTGTTCTAGTTCACTTCTAACATCCCAGGGGGATGTTAGAAGTAAACTCGGTTTTTAGGTAAACATTCTATTTTCAGACATTTGACCTTTACAGTTGTATTATATGTAAACTTATAGATATAGAAATAAGTATAAATTCCTAGACATCCTACGAAAACATATTTGTATATTACCTTAATAAGAAGCACCTGAGCGCAGACGAAGAAGATGACTTTGGCCGACATGTTGAGTTGTATGGGAGCAAACTCGAATATGATGTTACTAGGAATTGTTGTACTATTTATATCTGTTCAAAAGTTGTTATCGCATGCATTGCATAGTTTAATATTTTGAAAACTTCACCTATCAATGCATTGTAACAACTAGAGAAATAGAATGTGCGTGTTTTGATGTTGAAATTATTGTTAGTACAAAATAATGACAAAGAAAATAGTACACCAAAGTGGCTCATGGGCTTCGATAACAGAACTCAGGACGATATAAAAAGTGTAGCAGAACTGTTAGAAGCATTCAGTCTTCTACATCGTTGAACTCAACCACTCGTCAACATGTCTACTTTTGCAGTTCTGTTGCTCTGCGTCCAAGCTTGCTTGGTACAGGTAAGTGATTAATATTTTGGTGATCTACGATATTATTTGAAGTTCCATATTCTACTTAAATTTTTTTAACATTTTGATGGGTCCTAGTAACGTTCCTTGTGACGTAGCAAAAGCCCCTTTTCTGGCTAGCATTGTATATGTGCAGCTGAACAAAAAAATTTAAATGTATGATTACGATAAATTTATTTTATATTCCCATCTGCAGCTAGATATTTCAATTCAATCGATTAACTAGGAATATGTAATAGAAACTTAGTCTTCGTGTATTAAATAATTTCTTAACTTTTGACTATAATAAACAAATATTTCTTTTGTTCACTTTTATCAGACTGTGTTTGGACAATATCTTGGAGGCTGTGGTTGTGGCCCCGCTGCTGCCATTGCTCCGGCTGTTGCTGTTGGCCCTGCTGCTTCTATTGGTTATGGCACCGGTTTGGCTAACGCCTATGGAGCTGGAATTTCCCCATATGGCGCTGGCGTGGCGAGTGGATATGGTGCCCCATACGGCGGTGAAGGTGAAGGTAACGTGGCCGTCATCGGAGAACTGCCTGTCGCCGGTAACACCGCCGTCGCTGGTCAGGTGCCGATCATGGGCGCTGTGAGCTTCGGAGGACCGGTGCCAGCTGCTGGCTCCGTGTCCATCGTAGGCAGCTGCGCGTGTGGTTGCGGCGACTATATTATATAAATATAGTGATTGAATCAGGACAAACACAAATAAATATATAACGGGCTTTCAATATACATATAAATGTGTTTCATTACTTATTTACGATGGTACTTTCATTAATTTTGGCTGGAGGATATTCGTGTCATTAATTCCATATTTTCCCTATCATGTTATTACTATGCCTCGGAAAGCACGTTAAGACGTTGGTCCAGATCGCTTTAACATCATCAATTACAATCGTATACCAGGGAACGCGCAACCGCGTTACCTTGTGTCTTCATAATTACGATTGCGGTCCCCAATCCTCCTTCCAAGCGATGACTATGGCAAAAACATTACTACACTACTACACACTATTCAGCAGTGAATTTTTCGGGCTGATGATGATAATGATATTTTTTTAACATAACAATGAAAACTTCGATGTAATCCTGCTTCGTGTTTACTAAAAGCTCCAAAGTGAACAGAAATTTGAGGCAAGAATAAGTTAGAACTATGACCACACATGTTACAATCTTAACCTATACACCGTGAAATTTTAATGGTTGTTTTCCCGAAGCAGAACAACTTACCGTCGGTAGTACTATCGAAACATTTTTTTTTTTTTTATACATGTTTTGGTTTTAAAATTATTAAAAAATATATTAGACAACTCGAAAGCGTGATAAACAGTAGTAGTAACACTAGACGGAGTGAACGGACCTTGTAGGTACTACTCGAATCGCACGCGCTGCTGACAAAGTAAAGAACGATCCATAAACGTTTCTAAGCAAAATAAGAGCTCAATGGTAGTAATACGGCATAAAATAGCCTGCACGCAAGAATTACAAAGGCGCCGCCGCGGCTCCCTTTGATATTCGCCGCCTTTTGTTTTAGCGCGGCGCCGAGCGAGGCAGGAACGCCACGCGGTCTCCTAGTCTAGTCACCTACCTTAGTTCCTTAGTTGACCCGTGAACGTCGGAAGCGCAGCTCGCGTTATCTAATTACCTACCTTATTAGTATTATGGATCGACATTACAGTTTTAGTAATTTAGAGTACGTCGCTATGGTGCAACTGTACGCTAGGGCTAATTATGATTCCCACGCTGCCCAGCGACTTTACGCCGAGCCGCAACACTTGGCGTCTCTCCGTCTTCGCGGGGTTCTGAACCCCCAAGTCCCACAGGGCCGGACGATCGTAGCGGCGACTCAACGGCTACTCCATAATGGGCAGTTCGAGGTGCCAGCACATGCACAGGGCAGAGGTCGATCGGCCGTTCTTTCACCAGAGCTCGACGAGGAGATCATAGAGTACTTCGAACGGGATCCTCGTCGAAGTACGCGAATGGCGGCAGATAGATTTGACGTAAGTCGTTTGGAAGCTGCTCAACTCAGAAGGACTGCATCCATACCATTTCCGCGCAGTTCATGCCCTCCACGAAAACGACGCGCCAAACAGAATGGAATTTTGTCAGTGGTTTATCGAAAACCACAATCTGAACATTTTGTGGACTGATGAAGCAACATTCACGCGAGTTGGAATATTCAACCAGCGTAACGAACATTTTTGGGCAATGAATAACCCACATGTTATCCGCGAGTGTGCACATCAAGTGCGTTTTAGTGTTAATGTGTGGGCCGGCATTATAAATGGTCACCTCATTGGACCGCATTTCGTGGCAGGACACTTGACGGGTGGAACATACCTCGAAATGTTACGTAGTGTTATCCCAGACTTATTAGACGACGTTCCGCTAGCGGTGCCTATGGATAACCTGCACTACCAGCATGACGGGTGCCCGGCTCATTATCAGCGCGCCGTGCGAGAGCACCTGAACTCGGTGTTTCCCCGCGCTGGATCGGACGCGGTGGGCCAGTGCCTTGGCCAGCAAGAAGCCCGGACCTGACTCCGTTGGACTTTTACTTGTGGTCATAGCTCAAGCGCTTAGTGTATCGTGAGGAACACGAAACTCGCGACGCTTTAATATCTGCGATAGTGGACGCTTTTAATATCGTTAGACGTGACAGGGACACCTTATTAAAATTAAGAGACAATCAATTAAAACGTGCTCGATTGTGTATACAACGAAGTGGCTTGCACTTCGAACAATTACTCCGTTATCGGGAAGTGTAAGTACTTTTGTAAATAGCGAACATTTGAAAGTAGGTTAGGTAATTAAAATCATTGTAAATAAGTTGATTCAATTTTTTTAAATACGCCTTTAATACTTTATTATCTAATTCAGAAAATGATTTTTATTAGATAATAAGCTTATTTTTGTTACGTTTTCTGTAAGTTGTAGCTAAAAAGGTATTTATGACGGTCCTAAGCCCGTGAAAGTATGAAGGGAAAATTTGAATCACTTGTTGGATAAAGCTTATTATTATGATTGGGTACAGTGTTACATTACCTAAGGTGTAGGTATCAGCTGATTGACTAACACGCGGGTTAACGAACGCGCGGTCGTTCGACGCGGGCGCAGGAATCGCGAGGTATTACTATCGGTTCGATGTCGCTTTCGAGTTTAGTTTTTCACTATTGTTAATCAGCCATTTTTGGTTTATAAGATTTAGTTTTTTTATAAATTGAATGTTTAACTAAGACTAAATCTTTTCGCTGCGGGAAAACAACCATTTAAATTTCACGGTGTATATAAAGCTGACGAGTTGGTTTGTTTGCTTCAACGCACTTACATCAGGAACTAAAAAAATCTGTCAGTATTCTGTAGCCTATTCTGTCTTTCAGTATTAACGAGCGTTCATTGGTTTTAGCTAAAATTTATTGAAAAACAATATGACTAATAATGTTAATATGGGCTATTTACCAATGAACGATCTTTTCCTGATATCTGGAAACAAGCAGTTATCAGTGTATGTAACAGCTCCTCATTAGCATCCAAATGGCAGGCATCAGCGTAATCTATAATGAGCAGAATAAGAGTTTGGGCAAGAGTTATTTTCGTTGTTAAGGGCAAGAAATACTGGAGACATTTCAAAGAATTTTATTGTGTTCAGTAAGGTCTTTTCTATTGGCTTTAAATATTAATGAGGTATCGTTAGCAAAGAGGACTATATCTGACAGTTCATTTATGATGTATGATAAAGCAGTTATGTAAACTAAGAACAGAAAAGGACCCAGAATAGATCCTTGGGCGCGCCCATTTTTATATAATGCTCTTTTGAAGCTACTCCATCAGACTCCATCTACATATACTATTTGTTTCCTATCAGATAAATAGGATAAAACAAGATCAAGCGATATTTTTAATAAATCCATTCCATTCCAATTAAGTACGAGCATCTCCTGATTTACACAGTCGAATGCCTTGGAAAGGTCACAAAAAACTCCAAAAGCATCCTGCGACCCCTCCTAAGCCTCCAGTATGGATTTGATCGTTTATTTAAAGTATTGCCCCTAATGCCTAAACATCGAAATTTAAGGATGTCTTTATGATGTAATCCATGATTAAGAAGTTTTTGTGCTCTCGACGAACTGGAGACTAATAATGAAATAATGAATTTCGTTAGTTTACATACACTTGTAGGTTCTTTTCGGAATCACAATGTTCCATAATTATTTTTATTCTATGAATTGAACTAGATACTTAACTAACAGTTAGCAAATTTTTGGATATTACAAACAAAGTAATCCGTCTGTCAGCTTGTCATTAATTCCTCTACTCATGATAAAGTAAGGTTCACATTAACTATTATAGGTTTTAGTGGATTGCATCCTTCTGTGAGACAGTAGTTTCACAGAAGGAGGCCGCGGAGCGGGTGAGAGAAAATGATTACAGCTCTCATCCGCTTCGTAAGCGTCGCGTTGGCCGGAGGCCAGAGGTGCCTGAGGTCACCCTTAATGGGCTAGGACCACGGCTCAGGGTATCGCTAATGTCATGAGAAATATTTTTGTAACAATATTTGTAAGAAAAAACGAGGGAGTGATCACTGGCACGGACTACAGGCACTGGATCAACCGATTGGCACAGGGAGCCAACGCGGTCCTCGGTATGTCCGGCGAGGACTCAAGACTAGCTTTTTTTTTTTTGTCTTGAATATAGGCTTACGTTTGACCATAATCTCGCTTGATGGAAGGCGAAGATAAGGCTTATGATGATTCACGCGTGCCTAGAAAGTGTCTGTTCACTTTAGCTTTAAGTTCCGGAAAAACTGACCCATTTATTTTTGATGACGAACAGACAAGTCGAAAAGGGACAGTTGGGCGAGGAGGACGGGAGACTGATCTGGAGCGCGCGGGGACGCCCTAACCCCCCCAGAGATGTTCACCGGGCCCTCGCATCCGGTCGCCAATCGGCACGGTGACGCATCCTGGGATTTTTCGCTAGTTGGCGGGGCAGCCTTTCATAGGTGGCTTTCCTACTAATTGGGCCCCCTACTACCTGCAGTCGGCCAGCGGAAGACCGTGCTTAGGATCCCGCTACCCTCCACGAACAGTCACCCAGCACTGACACCACGCAGCACCGGAACCGGTTCGCAAAGCCACACAACTGCCCAGACTCCCCTTCCACGATGGCTACTCAAGGCAACATGCCGGAACGCAACGAAAGTCACTTGGCAGCATGGCTTTGCCTTGAGGGTGGTGACAAACCGCGGTCGAAACCTACCACCAGATGTGCTGTTCATTTGGCGCTACCCAGGGGACACGTGTGGGTGACTAGAGCTAAAGCCCACGGACGCGAACAGCATTATCCCCCAAAACAGCATTATCCCCCTAGCTAACCTGCAGGACTGCAACTAAATGTCTGAAATGAATCTAATAAACTTTTCATACAGTCTCTGAGCTATGTGTATGTTCTTGCCCGTGTATCAAAAATCTCACTCTGAATATGGTTTGCTGGAAGAAAACTCATAAATGAGTTAAGCTCGCCATTGTACATCATCTTTAATTGTTGAACTTTCATAACTTGTTTTCATGTGTACAATAAAGAATAAATAAATAAATAAATAAATGAAATACATGCGGATTTCGGTTATGGCGCCCATTAACCTTTTCTGGTTAGTTAATACACGTCTCTAATGGGAACCACAATATATGTGTTACGCCTCTCCTCCGCCGCTGCAGCGTTCTCGCGCCGATGAAGAGGTATGTGAGACTCGTCCTCTCCATAGCGGTGGTATGCTAATCGTACCATGAGGAGAAGACCCTACCCACTAAAACCCCCCGGATACTCTTCCATCCCCCATTGGTAGAGGGGCATAGTAACTTTGCGTATCAAGGGCAGTACCCACAGCCAGATTGGCGCTGCGTGCTCTCCTGGGCCACACTCGTGGCCCATTTAACCAGTTACAGGGACGCCAGGAGTACCAAGGTCTCCCCACTTCTTATGCGTTGGCCATGAAGGGAGCGGGGCCCGAGTAGCATACTAATTAATCGTAAAATAATAAACCAAACTTAATTTTCCATTGTGTTTTATTTCAAAACCATTCCAAAATTGCTTAGTAGAGAAGACCATTGCCAAAGCCGATGCTTCCATATCCTAATCCAGCGCCATAAGCAGCACAAGGAGAAATGGCGGCCGCAGCTGGGGCATAGGCTGCTAGACCAGAGGCAGGACCATACGCAGCTACAGCTGGTGCAATGGCAGCGGCGGCAGGGGCGTACGCGGCTACACCAGCAATAGCAGGAGCTGAAGCCAAACTGTCGCTAGCTATGGCTGTCACTCCGTTACCACACGCATGGTTCACCACACCAGAACCTGCACTAGCGTAAACTCCTTCCAAAGCCACAGTACCTAAAAATGGCAGTTCACCGGCTACGGAAAGAACACCTTCGTATACATTCTCTGATTCCACAGAGATTCCGGTAGGAGCTACGGCTGAGGCGCTGCTAACGGGGAAAGCTCCACCGCTCGTGGCGGTATATTCAATAGCTGGAGCAGCCGAACCGATGCCATAAGCAGCTGAACCCAATCCAGCAGTGCCATACCCAGCCAAACCCAAACCAGCTGCTCCAATGGCAGGTCCAGCTGAGCCTGCAATTCCACAACCAGGTGCTGCTACAGCAAGTAGGCCCAGTCCTACTGCGGGTGCTGCCACAGCACCGCCGATACGTCCAGCGCATTGACTGAGTGCACACTGAAAAGTATATTTTCACAAGTATTTGTTAAACGTTAGAATTTACATAACTGTCGCGGCTCAATTTCCAAGAGGTTTACCACATACTTCGACCCATCCGAAGAACAATGTTACATTTGAAATTTACTAGGTTTTCAGGAGAGCCATTCAAAGTTCACCCCATACTTAAATGCTAATAACTTTTTTAATTATTGAAATAAAGTGATGAAAATTCACATATACTTTAATTACTTGTTTAGACAACATTTTAATAGAAAATTATTGTATTTATGCTATTATTTTCTAAAATAAGGGGTATTATAATCACATGTTACTTTGTTCCACGTGAAGTCAATGTAACTAAGTTAACATAAAACAGTGTTTTAGGGATTTGGGTGTAGATTTTGTGATATATCTGCACTCATTGTATATAATAATGATGATATTTCCGAAGTATGACGTTACATGTTCACTTGAAATACAAAAATTCATAAAAATACTAATTTATATAAAATTAAATGAAATTACTTTTACCATGACAACAACTATTACTTTTCATATTAAAACATAACATTTTAAAACATTGTATAGTTTTCAAAGTAAACTGTTTCATGTGCATATGTATCTATTTTGTTCGGAGGACACAACATTTTGCGGTTTAACCTTCTTTACGGATATTTTTATTAACAAACAGTAAACAATCATAATTTCATTACATAAATTAATAAAAATAAACAGTTACCATTATCTTTTTGGATAAAGTTTCGTTGTAGCTGTTGACGAGAACTTGTATTATCTATACTTTCATCGGGCAAAATTAAAGACAATATTTTCTTCTAACGTTTCATATTGAATAATAAACTCAAATATCAAAGGAATATGTAAATGCAATTAGAAAAACAAATAAACAACACGTAATTTAAGCTTCACCCATGCACAAGCAAACACATACACACCTCCCGCGGACACGACCGCGAATGACGAAGTAACCAGCGCGCGGACAGCGGTAGCGCGGGGTGGGGCCCGTGTACACCGATCTATCTATTAATGAATTGCTATTCTTCGAAATACTACTAAGAATTACGTTCTTGGCACATTATAAATTCGAAAATAGGCTTCATAAAAAGAAAATAAATACACCATTAGATAGCTCTTGTTATTCTAAATTAAATACGATAAACAAAAAAAAATGATACATTTTTACAAGTAACTATGTTCTTAGGATGGGTCGACTTTTTGAGCGGATCCGTATAAAAACTTAAATCTATTAAAGTTAGCATTTTTGGATTTTAGTATTTTTGGAATAAACTCAAAAACTTCTGAACGGATTTTGATAATTCTGTCACCATTAGAATGCTACATTATCCTTGAGTAACATAGGCTATAAAAGTCCACCGCGTCCACCAGCCGCTAGTCAATTGTAAATTGACTAGCTGATATTCGCGACTATGTCCGCATGATGTTTGTTATTCCTTCGGTTTTTCAATTATCTCTCGGGAACTCATTAATTTTCTGTGATTAAAATATTTTGACCGGGGATGTAAAGTACCACCATGCAAAATTTCATTTAAATCGGTGCGACTGTTTTGGAGAATAGCTCGTACAAACAGACAGAGAAACAAAACGTTTAAAAAATCTGGGTGTGTTCTAGTAAACTCGGTTTTTAGGTAAAAATTCTACAAACAGACATTTGACCTTTACAGTTGTATTATATGTAAACTTATAGATATAGAAATAAGTATAAATTCCTAGACATCTTACGAAAACATATTTTATTTACCTTAATAAGAAGCACCTGGGCGCAGACGACGAAGATGACTTTGGCCGACATGTTGAGTTGTATGGGAGCAAACTCGAATATGATGTTACTAGGAATTGTTGTACTATTTATACCTATTCAAAAGTTGTTATCGCATGCATTGCATAGTTTAATATTTTGAAAACTTCACCTATCAATGCATTGTTACATATAGAGAAATAGAATGTGCGTGTTTTGATGTTGAAATTATTTTAAGTACAAAATAATGACAAAGAAAATAGTACACGAAAGTTAACCTCAGAGGCTTCGATAACAGAACTTAGGACGATATAAAAAGTGTAGCAGAACTGTTAGAAGCATTCAGTCTTCTACATCGTTGAACTCAACCACTCGTCAACATGTCTACTTTTGCAGTTCTGTTGCTCTGCGTCCAAGCTTGCTTGGTACAGGTAAGTGATTAATATTTTGGTGATCTACGATATTATTTGAAGTTCCATATTCTACTTAAATTTTTTAAACCTAGAGGTCCTAGAAACGTTCCTTGTGACGTAGCAAAAGCTTTTCTGCCAAGAATTTTATATGTGCAGCTGAACAATAACATTTGAATGTATAATTACGATAAATTTATTATACCTCTAGATTCCCATCCGTCAGCTAGATATTTCAATTCAATCGATTAACTAGGAATATGAAATAGAAACTTAGTCTTCGTGTATTAAATAATTTCTTAACTTTTGACTATAATAAAAAAATATTTCTTGTGTTCACTGTTATCAGACTGTGTTTGGACAATATCTTGGAGGCTGTGGTTGTGGCCCCGCTGCTGCCGTTACTCCCGCTGTTGCTGTTGGCCCTGCTGCTTCTATAGGTTATGGCACCGGTTTGGCTAACGCCTATGGAGCTGGAATTTCCCCATATGGCGCTGGCGTGGCGGGTGGATATGGTGCCCCATACGGCGGTGTAGGTGAAGGTAACGTGGCCGTCATCGGAGAACTGCCTGTCGCCGGTAACACCGCCGTCGCTGGTCAGGTGCCGATCATGGGCGCTGTGAGCTTCGGAGGACCGGTGCCAGCTGCTGGCTCCGTGTCCATCGTGGGCAGCTGCGCGTGTGGTTGCGGCGACTATATTATATAAATATAGTGATTGAATCAGGACAAACACAAAATAAATATATAACGGGCTTTCAATATACATATAAATGTGTTTCATTACTTATTAACGATGGTACTTTCATTAATTTTGGCTCGAGGATCTTCGTGTCATTAATTCCATATTTCCCCTATCATGTTATTATTATGCCTCGGAAAGCACGTGAAGACGTTGGTCCAGATCGCTATTACATCATCAATTACAATCGCATACCAGGGAACGCGCAACCGCGTTACCTTGTGTCTTCATAATTACGATTGCGGTCCCCAATCCTCCTCCCAAGTGATGACTATGGCAAAGACCTTCCGAAAAGCCCCTATTCAGCAGTGGATTTTTCGGGCTGATGATGATAATGATATTTTTTTAACATAACAATGAAAACTTCGATGTAACCCTGCCTCGTGTTACTAAAAGCTCCAAAGCGAACATAAATTTGAAGTAAGGTTAAGTTAGAACTGTGACCACACCTGTTTCAATCTTAACTTATATATAAAGCTGACGAGTTGGTTTGTTTGCTTCAACGCACTAAAATCAGGACCAATAAAAATCTATCAGTATTCTGTAACCTATTCTGTCTTTCAGTATTCTGTATTTCTGTCTCCTATTCTATTAGCCTAGGAAAGGGAGTAACAAGGGTGAAAACGCACGCAGAAAGCTATTCGACTCGACTTTTTACTCCTTTTTACTCTCTTGTACTTGAACCAGTCACGCTCTGTGCGAGGAATACGTGTCGAAAGTTTTATTTTGGTTATAATCGAAGTAATATGCCAGCTTGCATAGTTTAAAAAACAATGTAAAACTACGAGTACAAGAAATAAGAAGGATTCGGGATCACATACCATCCGTATATTGTCATAAACACACTACAATATTGAGTTGCTGCATTTATGAAGCTATGGTTTTGAGCTGTCTTTGATTGCGCAAGATCACTCATTAATTTAAAGCAGCAGTATTTAAAGTAGTGGAAAATCTCGACCTCAATAAATTGTCCGCCTTGTCTTTTTAAAGAAGGTGTCTTTCAATTATTGGCGTGATCAATGCTTGGTTCCAGATCCTCTCGACGAACTGGAGACTAATAATGAAATAATGAATTTCGTTAGTTTACATACACTTGTAGGTTCTTTTCAGAATCACAATCAGAATCAGAATCAGAATCATTTATTTGCCAATAATGTAGGTATACAGTACAGATATGATGGTAATAATATTTTGTTAACAGTCCCGATACATTTTGCTTTACGGCATGCAAAATTATTTAAGGTACAATAAAATTAAAACACACAAAATTGCTCGTTTAAAAATAAAAAATAAATTACATGGCACAATGTCAATAAATTAAACAACTAATGTCAATTACTTACATGGAGGAAATTGTATAATAATTGTAATTTATAAATTAAAAAAAGAAAACAATTAATTAAACTACAAATTTCAACAAATTAAATCAATTCATTCCAATACAAATGTCAACAAATTATCTTTAGAATGACTATAAATTCAATCACATAATTATGTCAATAAATTCAACTACAAAAAAATAAACAGAATAAAATTAAAGAATACGATATAACATTAGGTAGAATTATTAGTAAATTAAATCACAGAGAAGCGCCATACAGCCCATTAGCAGAAAGCTTTGTCACTAAAAAAATCCTTAATTGAGTAGTAACACTTATCCAATAGTAATTTTGTTAACATTTTCTTAAATACTTTGATGGGTAATTCTTTTAAATGTAAAGGTAGTTTATTGTATACAAGAGGGCCCATGGTTAAAATATTATTTTTTAGTAAAGACGTTTGGTAACCACCTGTGTGTAGTTGATTTTTATATTGAGACCTAATCGGTCCTGAACGTTGTCTTTTATCCACTACTGATGGGAACAGGCGCTTGTTCGTCCTTACAAAAAGGGCAACTTCTAGTAGATATAACGATGGCAATGTGAGTATCCTAAGTGATTTAAAAACAGGTTGACAGCTTTCTGTAGATTTAAGGCCTGTCATTGATCGAAGGCAGCGTTTTTGGGCTCTAAATATTCTTTCTCTCTCACTACAGTTTCCCCAAAATATAACACCGAACCTAAGTGAGGAAGCTACTAAGCCATGATATGCTGTCACCAATGTGTTAATATTAACTTTTTTTGAAAGGCTATAGAGTACATATGCCGTTTTACTTAATTTATTGCATACCATTACAGCATGATGTTTCCATGTCAGTTTATTGTCTATGTGAACTCCTAGGAATTTTGCTACTGTAGTTGAATCTACACATTGTTCATTGTATTCAATTGTTATTTTAACTAGCTCGAGTCTTTGGTAGAAATGCATGACTTGTGTCTTATTTAAATTTATCTCAAGATTATTTTTATTAAGCCAGTCTATTATAGTTTTAAGCGTGTTGTTTATATCTTTTCTGTATTCCGTTTTATTTAAGCATTCAATTATAACAGTGCTATCATCCGCAAATAATGTCATTGGGTGATGAATTTGCCGAGGTAGATCGTTAATATAGAGCAGGAATAATAATGGCCCGAGTACACTACCCTGCGGAACCCCAATTTTAGGTATTCTACTGGAAGATAAATATTTGTATTCACGCTTAGTTTTAGTACATACGCTTGAAATTTCTGTGTATTGTTTTCGATCAGTGAGGTAAGACTTGATTAGGTTTAGTACGTTACCTCTTATCCCATAGTTTTCCAGTTTATTTAACAGGATATCATGTTTTACACGATCGAAAGCTTTGGTCATATCTGTGAAAATTGTACACACAGGGTTTTTCTTGTCTACATTTTCCATGATGACTTTTAATAGATCAAATATCGCCATGTTAATATTTTTATTTTTCCTAAAGCCCTTTTGTTCTTCGCATAATATATTGTTTTTACTTAAAAATGTGTAAATAGTTTCATAAATTATTTTCTCAATTATCTTAGAAAATACTGATATTAGAGCTATGGGTCTATAGTTTGACATGTCTTCCTTGGTATTTTTCTTATGCAGTGGTTTTATGACTACAGTTTTCAATTGATCTGGAAATATACCTGAGATTATACTAACATTTATTATATGGGTCAACGGTTTGGCTATGTTTTCCGAAACAAGTTTCACAGCCGCCGTAGAAACTTCATCGTGTCCAGAACTTTTTTTATTTTTTAATTTTTTTATCACTCTTGTGATATCTTGCGGCACTACTGGCGGCATGAATATCGAATGACTGATGTAAGTATTGCCATTTGCCTTACCCAGATGTTACCCTCTTTCATTCTGTACCTGATCAACAAAGAAATCATTAAATGACTCAGCAATTTGCTGTGGGTTAGTTACAAGTTTATTACCTTTATTTATTTGTAGTATAGGCTCTTGTAACCGATTGTTATCATTTATTAACTGCCATGACACCTTTGATATATTTTGAGAACAGTTAATAAGGTAATTATTCTGTGCTTTTTGAGTGAGATTTATTATTTTCTTTAGAGTCCGCGAATAATTTTTGAATGTACTTTTATTTTCACTTGAAGGCGCTTTCCTATATTTCCAAAGTAGGTACCTTTGTTTCTTGCTACAAATCCTTATTCCACGTGAAATCCATTTAATTTTTTTACTAATTATTTTTTTTAACTTATTGTTTAGGGAAACATAAATCATAAAATAAACGAAATAATTCTATAAACTTATTGTATGCCTCATTAGGGTTGTCGGTTTCAAATACTTCTGAGAACGACAGACACTGAAGGTGTTTTTTAAATAATATTATATTATCTTTGGATAAGTTACGTTTATAAATGTGCCAAGAATTAAGTATGCATGTTTTTTTAACCTGTATATTTAAAATCTGTGCCGTGTGATCGGATAATGCAAAATCGATTACTTCACTCACACATTTTTGTCTGGAATTATGAGCAAAGTTATCTATGCATGTGCCGCTTTTTGGTCTAGTCGGTCGCTTTAATTCTAATTTTAAATTATATGCAAGTAGCAAGTTTTCAAAGTCTAGTGTTATGTTATTTCACTTTAGTGTATTAATGTTAAAGTCCCCACACAATACATTTTTTTTACTTGACTTAGTACACAATTGCTTCAGTAAGTTATTTAAATTATCCATAAAAGAGTTCATACATGACATATTCGGAGGTCTATAAATACATACAACAATTAATCCCTGTTGAGATAATTCTATAACACAATATTCAAATACACCCGCGATAGACGTGTTAGGAAGTTCTTTATATTCGAGCTTATTTCTGATAAGGATACACGCTCCTCCACGCTTCTGATGGCTTCTTGAATAACACGATGCAAGCTTGAAATTAGGTACTTTAATTAATGATTCCTGTCCTGAAGTAACGAAATGTTCTGTTATGCATAATACATCGATGTCAATGTTTTTTTCAGTGCGCAGCTCTTGGATATACAGTGTCAACATATCAGATTTATTCAGAAGTCCTGCGATGTTTTGGTGCAAAATATTTATATGGTTATAATAGAAAAACTGATCGCTCGTTGTTTTAGGATTTTCTTGCTCATTTGGAATCTCAGTAGTACTTGTTGACGCAGAGTTGTTATGAGTCTCAATCTTTGCGGTTGGCAAGACCTCTTGAGAACCGAATATTTTGTAGTCAAACTTTATCCTGGACATGATCTGGTCAAATATGTTTCTCCATCCGTTTTTATTTATTTTCCCGGAATTGTAGGAAAACATTTCATGCGAAAGGGTAGCATTGCAATCGAAGAAATATGCGTATTCGTTATTTTTTATGTCTGTAAGCAGTAGGTTATTGAAAAACTCCACTTTATAATTATGTATTAATGCACCTTTTACATATATCGGGGTGCAAATAACAATATTTGTGTGGGTTATATTTTTCATTGAGCAGTTTAGGTTGTGAAGTATATTTGTGTAGTCACCGTTTTGCATATCTTTGTCTCCAATGAAGATCAGGCAGTAGTCATTCATTGAGAAGTCTTTTAATTTGTATTGAATGGTCCTTAAGAAGTCTTTTGATGTGACGTTAGGTACTATATAATTGCAATACTCAAACTGATTGGAGAATACTTCTTCGATTAAGGGGAGAGTCCCCCTTGTGCAATTGCTGCTGATAATATAAATTCTATTTTTATGTTTCTCACCTGCGACATTTTTGCAAGCAAAATAACTCGTTTGTGCCGCAGTTTCATAGTTATGCAGTTCCACTATTTCACAGGAGTTAATGCGTTCTGTCAGTAATGCAATCTCCTGTTCTGCGAACTGTAATTTCTTTTGAAGTTTAATTATTTCCTGTTCCAGTCGAAGTACATATTCACTGATTTCAACTTTCAATGAAGATGACAATGGAGATGACGGTAAAGGACTAAGGTTGTGTTGCTGTAAAGGGGTTTGCTTCTTTTTCTTTGTAGTTGAACCTGGATTTCGAAAGATGGAAGATTGGCACAAGGATTTTAAGGTGTTGATTTCCGTGGACAATTTGTTTATATGTTTATGTAAATCAGTATTTTCTAACAAAAAATTTTCTAATTCATTTTCCAATTCATTTTTTTCTAATCAATGTTCCATAATTATTTTTATTCTATAAATTGAACTAGATACTTAACTAACAGTTAGCAAATTTTTGGATATAACATACAAAGTATCCGTCTGTCAGCTTGTAATTAATTCCTCTACTCATAATAAGTTTAGGTTCACATTAATTATTATAGGTCTTAGTGGATTGCATCCTACTGTGAGACAGTAGTTTCACAGAAGGAGGCCGCGGACCGGGTGAGAGAAAATGATTCCAGCTCTCATCCGCTTCGTAAGCGTCGCGTTAGCTGGAGGCCAGAGGTGCCTGAGGGCACCCTTAATGGGCTAGGACCACGGCTCAGGGCATCGCTAATGTCATGAGAAATATTTTTGTAGCAATATTGGTATGAAAAAAAGAGTGAGTGATCAGTGGCACGGACTACAGGCACTGGATCATCGGATTGGCACAGGGGGCCAACGCGGTCTTCGGTATGTCCGGCGAAGACCCTAGCCTAGCTAACCTGCAGGCCTGCAACTGAATGTCTAAAATAATTCTAATAAACTTTTACACAGTCTCTGATTTCGGTTACGGCGCCCATTAACCTTTTCTAGTTGGTTAATACACGTATCTCAGGGGAACCTTTTTTATGTGTGTTATGCCTCTCCTCCGCCACTGCAGCGTTTCCGCACCGGTGAAGAGATTTGTGAATCTCGTCCTCTCCATAGCGGTGGTATGCTAATCGTACCATGAGGAGAGGACCCTACCCACTAAACCCCACCGGATACCCCTCCATCCGCCATTGGTAGAGGGGCATAGGAACTTTGTGCATCCGGGGTGCTCCGGATGCAGATCCAGTATTACCCACAGCCAGATTGGCGCCGCGGGCTCTCCTGGGCCACTCTCGTGGCCCATTTAACCAGTTACAGGGACACCTGGAGTACCAAGGTGTCCCTACTCCTCATGGGTCGGCCTTGAAGGGCGCGGGGCCCATGTTCCCCAATCCCTGAGGCCAAAGCGCCATTGAATTAATACTCCTTGTTTTATCTGCATACACACTATTATAATAATTAATCGTATAAAATAAATAATAAACCAAACTTAATATTCCAATGTGTTTTATTTTAGAAATATAGGATATTACCATTCCGAAATGGATTAGTAGACAAGACCATTGCCTAAGCCGATGGTTCTATATCCTAATCCAGTGCCATAAGCTGCACAAGGAGAAATGGCGGCCGCAGCTGGGGCATAGGCTGCTAGACCAGAGGCAGGGCCATACGCAGCTACAGCTGGTGCAATGGCAGCGGCGGCAGGGGCGTACGCGGCTACTCCAGCAATAGCAGGAGCTGAAGCCAAACTGTCGCTAGCTATGGCTGTCACTCCGTTACCACACGCATGGTTCACCACACCAGAACCTGCACTAGCGTAGACTCCTTCCAAAGCCACAGTACCTACAAATGGCAGTTCACCGGCTACGGAAAGAGCACCTTCGTATACATTCTCTGATTCCACAGAGATTCCGGTAGGAGCTACTGCTGAGACGCTGCTAACGGGGAAAGCTCCACCGCTCGTGGCGGTATATTCAATAGCTGGAGTAGCCGAACCGATGCCATAAGCAGCTGAACCTAATCCAGCAGTGCCATACCCAGCCAAACCCAAACCAGCTGCTCCAAGGGCTTGAGCAGCAGATCCTGAAATTCCACAACCAGGTGCTGCTACTGCAATTGGGCCCATTCCTACTGCGGGAGCTGCCACAGCAGCGCCGATACGTCCAGCGCACTGACTGAGTGCACACTGGAAAAAATATTTTCATAAGTGTTTGTTAAACGTTATAATTTACATAATTGTCGCGGCTCAATTTTAAACAGGTTTACCACATACTTTTTGAGCTGACCGGTATAAAAACTTAAATCTAACAAAGAGGACAAGTTTGCATTATCAGATTTTTGGAATAAACTTAAAAACATCTGAACGGATTTTGATAATTCTCAGTCTCAGTCACCGTTAGAATGCTACGTTATCTCTGAGTAACATAGGCTATAAAAGTCCACAGTGGTCATTCCTTCGGTTTTTTAACTATCCCACGGGAACTTATAAATTTTCTGTGATTAAAATTGTGCCGTGTGGTTTCCGGCTTAGAATAGACCACCCCATGTCCTCCCATGGGTGTCGTAAAAGGCGACTGAGGGACATATGGCTGATGGATGGGCAGAAGCATCTACTAGCTCAAGGTTTACATCTTACTGCGATCACCAATCCGTCTGCCAAGCGTGGTGATTATGGCAATATCCCTCTACGATCCTGGCTTGCCAAGGTCTGTTAAGAGGAGCCCCATGTTCAGCAGTGGACGTAAACGGGCTGTTGATGATGATGATGATTAAATATGTTGACCGGGGATGTAAGGTATCACCATGCAAAATTTCATTTAAATCGGTGCAACTGTTTTGGAGATTAGCCCGTACAAACAGACAAACAGACAGAGAAACAAACAATTTACAAAATCAGGATGTGTTCTAGTTTACTTCTAACATCCCTCCGGGATGATAGAAATAAACTCGGTTTTTAGGAAAAAATATATATTTACAGACATTTGACCTCTACAGTTTTATTATATATACACTTATAGATATACATATAAATATATATAACTTAACCTTTTACTTAAACATATTTGTATTTACCTTAATAAGAAGCACCTGGGCGCAGACGACGAAGATGATTTTGGCCGACATGTTGACTTGTGTGAGAGGAAACTCAACTATGATGTTACTAGGAATTGTTGTACTATTTATATCTGTTCAAAAGTTGTTATCGCATGCATTGCATAGTTTAATATTTTGAAAACTTCACCTATCTATTCATTGTTACAAATAGAGAAATAGAATGTGCGTGTTTTGATGTTGAAATTATTGTTAGTACAAAATAATGACAAAGAAAATAGTACACGAAAGTGGACCTCAGAGGCTTTGATAACAGAACTTAGGACGATATAAAAAGTGTAGCAGAACTGTTAGAAGCATTCAGTCTTCTACATCGTTGAACTCAACCACTCGTCAACATGTCTACTTTTGCAGTTCTGTTGCTCTGCGTCCAAGCTTGCTTGGTACAGGTAAGTCATTAATATTTTGGTGATCTACGATATTATTTGAACTTCCATATTCTATTTTATTTTTTTAACATTTTGATGGGTCCTAGTAAGGTTTCTTGTGACATAGCAAAAGCTCTTTTTCTGGCTAGCATTGTATATGTGCAGCTGAACAATCAAATTTGAATGTATTATTACGATAAATTTATTATAGATTCCCATCCGTCAGCTAAATATTTCAATTCAATGGATTAACTAGGAATATGTAATAGAAACTTAGTCTTCGTGTATTAAATAATTTCTAAACTTTTGACTATAATAAACAAATATTTCTTTTGTTCACTTTTATCAGACTGTGTTTGGACAATATCTTGGAGGCTGTGGTTGTGGCTCCGCTGCTGCCATTGCTCCCGCTGTTGCTGTTGGCCCTGCTGTTTCTATAGGTTATGGCACCGGTTTGGCTAACGCATATGGAGCTGGAATTTCCCCATATGGCGCTGGTGTGGCGGGTGGATATGGTGCCCCATACGGCGGTGTAGGTGAAGGTAACGTGGTCGTCATCGGAGAACTGCCTGTCGCCGGTAACACCGCCGTCGCTGGTCAGGTGCCGATCATGGGCGCTGTGAGCTTCGGAGGACCGGTGCCAGCTGCTGGATATATCGTAAACGCGCTCACCCAGGCTACACCCATTAATAGTTGTCCCAGTATTTACTTTAAATTAATATTTGTAAAACAGTTATCCAGTGTTAAAAAGTGTTATAAAGTATTTGAAAACTCTAACGCAATCTTAAAGTGATCTAAATACATTCAAAATCTGTTTATAATCACAAAAACACTAAAACGATCCGAATCAAGTGCAAGTCATTACGAATTTTTAAACCAACGGCAAGCGCAAATAGCGCACGGAATTGTCACGGTTGCGCGGACCACATTAGTGCGAGATTGGCGCGCGACCGCTTGTCGCTATTGTATCGTTGAGTCCAGTGGTCGAGCCACGCACTGCACCGGATCGTCGCGGTTACGCAGACGTAACAAGTGCTATAACGGCGTGGACAACACATTAGCGACGCATTGAGAACCGGTACGCGACGTACAGTGTTTGCGAAGCTTGCTTTGCTGTGTGACTTTGACGCTAATCAGTGTTATCTCAACAAAAACTTGAGTGTAAAGTGACAATATAAATAATATTTTGAATTCTTTAACTCATGAAAATTTAGTAGTAGGTATATACATCTAGTAAGAAATAGCAGTACGGCATACACAAACTATGAGCGAAATCAATAACGTCACCGTAAGGCGCGCACGGGCGCTCTCAAACTCGGACTACAACTTAGACGAAAGTGTCGAAAATCACACCCTAGATGGCACTTTATGCAGTATGCCTGATATATCAGATGATGATGACATTGATTTAATAACTCAATTAAAGAAAAATATTGATGATCTCACCAATAAACTATGTAGTGCAAATGGAGAAATTGACTCATTAAGCCTTGAAATTGAAAAGCTTAAGAAGGAAAATGAAAATTTGCTTCGTAAAAACTCACTCTACAAACAAATAGTGACTAGTCCGACACAATCTCCTACCAATACACCTAAAAAAAGGGGTTCCAAATATTCAAAACAAGCATTATGTATAAATAAACAAACACAAACTGATTCTGAAATAACAGTAAAAGAAAAAGTTACCAAAAACTATGACCAACAAAAAACTATTACTACACATTCCAGTCCACAGATGGCGCCACTACCTTCGAATGAGCAAGGGACAACCCAAAAATACATACATGTAAACAAAAACAAATTGAAAAATAAACTATGTATATTAAGTACGAATAAAACTAATAATATATTATCTTTGTCGAATGAATATTTTACGGACATCTATCAAATATGTCACTACCTTACACCAAAGGTGAATATTATGCACCTTTTACGGGATTTACAAACAAAACTTCAACACTACACAAAGAATGATTTTTGTATAATAGTGATCGGCGAGGAAGACTTTAAAACGACTAAATGTTACTTTGACATAATAACATACATAAGAAACGCATTACAGAACATAAAGAACACAAATATAATTATTACTTTGCCAACATATAAATATAATAATGACTTTAATATTTTATATAACTCAAGAGTGGAAATGTTCAACAACATGCTATGTATGGACAATATTTCACATCATTATTCGTATGTTCTGGACTCAAATTTGAACTTGAGCTATCACCATTCTACGTACATAAGGTCAGGAACCATCAAAGACTGCGCCATGAGAGTCATTTTTAAGGACCTTTTCAAACTTCAATTAGAAATCTTAGAAGAAAATGCTCTCGTCGAAGAAAGTGAATCAAAAGACCAGTTTTTTCTCCAGTAAATACATTAACATCTTACACCAAAACATTGCAGGTTTACTAAATAAATCAAATGCTCTTACAGTATGCTTGAATGAACTATCTGAAACAAACTTAATTGTAGATGTTATATGTATTACCGAACATTTCATGATGAAAGGTCACGAAAAACATCTGTGCATACCAAATTACAGTTTAGCTGCATGTTACAGTAGACCGGAAAAGAAGAGAGGAGGAACATGTATAATTGTAAGTACTTGTCACAAATGGAGGGAAATTCCTCAAATATCAAGGCTGTCAACACCAGGGGTTTTTGAATGTTGTGCTGTCGAGCTTATTAATTATAAATTAATAGTTGTATGTATTTACAGAGTACCAAATGCCAGGAATTTAAATTACTGTTTTGATAAACTTGAAACTTTGCTTAAAGATATATCTAACAGGCATTCAAAGAATGTTGTAATTGCAGGCGATTTTAATATTGATATCTTAAAACCGAGTAATAATTCAGTTGCACTTGAGTATCTACTACTAGGTCACAATTTGAAACTTGCTCTTAAACAGCCAACTCGAATGGCTAGTGGGACATGTATAGATAATTTTGCGCATAATTTTAAGAAGGGCTGTGAGACAGATGTACTTGAGTTTGCTTTATCGGACCATACAGCACAGATACTGCAATGTCCAGTTCCCAATGTATATAATATCAAATCCTGGTATATAACTAGAAGAGATTACAGTAACGATAATATAGAGAAATTTAAAAATAGCATAAGCAGTCTCAAATTTTCGGAGATATATTTAACTGACGATCCCAACGTAGCTTATAATGAATTTATCGACATATTCAAGCTATTTTACGAGTTATGTTTTCCGTATAAAGAAATAAAAATAAACCTAATCAACAAACCAAAATGGCTTTCACGTGGCGTTAAATTATGCAGTAGAAAAAAAAGAGAACTTTTGTGGCGATCCAGGTTGAAACCCAACCATGAAAACAAAAATAAATTCACTACCTATTCTAGAATATATAATAAAATAATTAACTTGACACAACGAGCTCAAAATAACCACAAAATACAGCAATCAAAAAATAAATCAAAGACTACATGGCAGGTAATTAATCAGACAAAATACAATATCCCTAAACAACGAATTGAGAAAATTAAAGTTGGTAATCAAATCTTATTCAAACCTTATGATATCGCTAGTGCTTTTAATGACTTTTTTATTGACAAAATACGTCCGAAACTAGATGTTGACTGTAAGCCGAAAACATGCATCTCGTCCATGAAACATAACTCAATGTTTATGGCACCCAGCACACCACACGATTTGAATAAAATAATAATGTCGCTAAAAAATACTAACAGTGTTGGTTTTGATGGAATCGCCACAAAGATACTGAAGTCTGTCTCAACCGTGATAAGCGAACATTTAAGCCACATACTGAACCTTATTATTTGTACGGGTAAATATCCAGATGCTTTAAAAACATCTATAATAAAACCCTTATTTAAGAAGGAAGATAAGGAGTTGATGGAATATTATAGACCTATTTCGCTCATACCGGTTATTTCGAAGATCTTTGAAAAATATATTTGCAGGGAATTATATAATTATATGGAAAAATATAATATACTTTGTGAAGAACAAAAAGGATTCAGACAGCACAGAACCATCAATATGGCAATTTATGACTTTTTGAATCCTATTATGAGTAGCATGGATAAACGATCCCCCATATGCGCTATATTTTGCGATATGACCCAAGCTTTTGATTATGTGCATTATAATACATTACTTAATAAATTAGAAGTCTATGGCATTCGGGGTAACGTGCTCGAACTTATAAAATCTTATCTGGAAAACAGAACACAAATTACTGAAGTTAGCAACATTAACATAGTTACCAAACACGAAGACATTATTAGGTCTCGAGAACGTAAAATTTCATACGGTGTACCACAAGGAACCGTGATAGGCCCGTTTTTATTTATAACTTATGTTAATGATATGCCCATGTCCCTTGAATATCCTATTACTATATTTGCAGATGATAGCACTATAACAATCCCATGTAAAAGTACAAATACATATGAAAATGACATAAATAATTCTCTTGACGCACTAATTAAATGGCTAGACGAAAATAATTTAAATATTAATTTAAGTAAGACAAAAATAATTCACTTCAGACAACGTACTCCCGGCGGAACTAATCTCAACATCCATTACAAAAATGACAAAATTGAGGAAGCAGGGGATACCAAATTTTTAGGGTTGCAAATAGATTGCAACTTAAATTGGAAAGCACATATAGACAGATTGTGTAAAAAATTGAGTTCATCCGCATATGTGTTATATAGATTATCCTCCATAGTCGATGTCAAAACACTTCTTACGGCTTACTACGGAATAGTTGAATCGCACTTGCGCTACGGTATCATTTTCTGGGGGAACTCAACTGATCGCGATATAGCTTTTAAGGCCCAAAAAAGATGTCTCCGATCATTGTTAAAACTTAAATCGACAGACAGTTGCGCGCCTTATTTTAAGTTACATAAAATCTTGACACTTCCCTGTATTTATATTTTCGAAGTAGCTATGTTTGTCAAGCAAAATCCATCTCGTTTTGAGCGCCTGGCTGATGTATTCCCAAGGAATAGGCGTGACAACAGCAAATTAGGTCAAGTATCATGTCGAACCACCTTAATGCGTAAGAGCGTTTCTTACATGGCCCCCATTATTTACAATAAATTACCGAGTAGTTGGAAAGCTTTAAATACAGCACAATTTAAGAGTAGATTGCGTAAATTTTTGGTAGATAAAACGTACTACAGTGTAACTGAGTTCTTATCGGAGAAAATATTTGTTAATTAGTGACATCCTGATTTTTTTTTTTTTTTAAACTTTGATGTATTACATTTTTTATTTTTGACATTTTGATCTTTGACATTTTGATTTCTGACATTTTGATTTTGTAATTGTAATAATAATGATATTTGTAATAGTAATAGAATGTTAAATGATGTAATGATAATGGTATGATATTCGTAATAGTAATAACATGATATAATATAATCTAATGCTCCTAATTTATATTTTAAATTAAGTTGATTATTTAAGAATTTTATAATAGTAAAATTTGTCTAAATAAGTGTAACAATAATGATATAAATAATTTCAAGTGTTTGCATGCCGATTGGTAAAATATGGCTGAGCTAAATGTAATTTTAAGAACTATTATGTATTACCCATATTTGCAAAATAAAAATCTAATCTAATCTAATCTAATCTAATCTGGCTCCGTGTCCATCGTAGGCAGCTGCGCGTGTGGTTGCGGCGACTATATTATATAAATAAAGTGATTGAATCAGGGCAAACACAATATAAATATATTACGGTCTTTCAATATACATATAAATATGTTTCATTTCTTACTTACGGTGGTACTTTCATTAATTTTGGCTGGAGGATATTCGTGTCATTAATTCCATATTTCCCCTATCATGTTATTATTATTTATTTATTTTACTTTAACATAAAAACGGCCCATGGCCAATTACATTAGTTAAAGATAAAGAATTTACTATAATAATATAATATAATTAAAACAGACGTATAACATAAATTACTAACAATAAATTTAATACTATTATGCCTCGGAAAGCACGTTAAAACGTTGGTCCAGATCGCTGTAACATCATCAATTACAATCGTATACCAGGGAACGTTCATAATTACGATTGCGATCCCAAATCCTCCTGCCAAGCGATGACTATGGCAAAAACCTTCCGAAAAGCCCATATTCAGCAGTGGATTTTTCGGGCTGATGATGATAATGATATTTTTTTAACATAACAATGAAAACTTCGATGTAACCCTGCTTCGTGTTACTAAAAGCTCCAGTGAACAGAAATTTGAGGTTAGGTTAAGTTAGAACTGTGACCACACCTGTTTCAATCTTAACTTATATATAAAGCTGACGAGTTGGTTTGTTTGCTTCAACGCACTAATATCAGGAACTAAAAAAATCTTTCAGTATTCTGTAGCCTATTCTGTCTTTCAGTATTCTGTCTCCTATTCTATTAGCCTAGGAAAGGGAGTTACAAGGGTGAAAACGCACGCAGAAAGCTATTCGACTCGACTTTTTACTCCTTTCTACTCTCTTGTACTTGAACCAGTCACGCTCTGTGCGAGGAATACGTGTCGAAAGTTTTATTTTGGTCATAATCGAAGTAATATGCCAGCTTGCATAGTTTAAAAAACAATGTAAAACTACGAGTACAAGAAATAAGAAGGATTCGGGATCACATACCATCCGCATATTGTCATAAACCCACTACAATATTGAGTTGCCGTCTTTATGGAGCTATGGTTTTGAGCTGTCTTTGATTGCGCAAGATCACTCATTAATTTAAAGCAGCAGTATTTAAAGTAGTGGAAAATCTCGACCTCAATAAATTGTCCGCCTTCTCTTTTTAAAGAAGGTGTCTTTAAATTATTGTCGTGATAAATGCTTGGTTCCAGATATCAGGAAACGAGCGTTCATTGGTATTAGCTTAAATTTATTGAAAACAATGTGACTAATAATGTTAATATGGGCTATTTACCAACGAATGATCTTATCCTGATATCTGGAAACAAGCAGTTATCAGTTTATGTAACAGCTCCTCATTAGCATCCAAATGGCAGGCATCAGCGTAATCTATAATGAGCAAAATAAGAGTTTGGGCAAGAGTTATTTTCGTTGCTAAGGGCAAGAAATACTGGAGACATTTCAAAGAATTGTATTGTGTTCAGTAAGGTCTTTTCTATTGGCTTTAAATATTAATGAGGTATCGTTAGCAAAGAGGACTATATCTGACAGTTCATTTATGATGTATGATAAAGCAGTTATGTAAACTAAGAACAGAAAAGGACCCAGAATAGATCCTTGGGCGCGCCCATTTTTATATAATGCTCTTTTGAAGCTACTCCATCAGACTCCATCTACATATAGTATTTGTTTCCTATCAGATAAATAGGATAAAACAAGATCAAGCGATATTTTTAATAATTCCATTCCATTCCAATTAAGTACGAGCATCTCCTGATTTACACAGTCGAATGCCTTGGAAAGGTCACAGAAAACTCCAAGAGCATCCTGCGACCCCTCCTAAGCCTCCAGTATGGATTTGATCGTTTATTAAAAGTATTGCCCCTAATGCCTAAACATCGAAATTTAAAGATGTCTTTATGATGTAATCCATGATTAAGAAGTTTTTGTGCTCTCGACGAACTGGAGACTAATAATGAAATAATGAATTTCGTTAGTTTACATACACTTGTAGGTTCTTTTCAGAATCACAATGTTCCATAATTATTTTTATTCTATGAATTGAACTAGATACTTAACTAACAGTTAGCAAATTTTTGGATATTATAGACAAAGTAATCCGTCTGTCAGCTTGTCATTAATTCCTCTACTCATAATAAGTTTAGGTTCACATTAATTATTATAGGTCTTAGTGGATTGCATCCTACTGTGAGACAGTAGTTTCACAGAAGGAGGCCGCGGAGCGGGTGAGAGAAAGTGATTCCAGCTCTCATCCGCTTCGTAAGCGTCGCGTTAGCTGGAGGCCAGAGGTGCCTGAGGGCACCCTTAATGGGCTAGGACCACGGCTCAGGGCATCGCTAATGTCATGAGAAATATTTTTGTAGCAATATTGGTATGAAAAAAAGAGTGAGTGATCAGTGGCACGGACTACAGGCACTGGATCATCGGATTGGCACAGGGGGCCAACGCGGTCTTCGGTATGTCCGGCGAAGACCCTAGCCTAGCTAACCTGCAGGCCTGCAACTGAATGTCTGAAATAATTCTAATAAACTTTTACACAGTCTCTAAGTTATTGTAATACATGCGGATTTCGGTTACGGTGCCCATTAACCTTTTCTAGTTGGTTAATACACGTCTCTAAGGGGAACCTTATTTATGTGTGTTTCGCCTCTCCTTCGCCACTGCAGCGTTTCCGCACCGGTGAAGAGATTTGTGAGTCTCGTCCTCTCCAAAGCGGTGGTATGCTAATCGTACCATGAGGAGAGGACCCTACCCACTAAACCCCACCGGATACCCCTCCATCCGCCATTGGTAGAGGGGCATAGGAACTTTGTGCATCCGGGGCACCCTCCAGTAGTACTAACAGCCAGATTGGCACCGCGGGCTCTCCTGGGCCACTCTCGTGGCCCATTTAACCAGTTACAGGGACACCTGGAGTACCAAGGTGTCCCTACTCCTCATGGGTCGGCCTTGAAGGGCGCGGGGCCCATGTTCCCCAATCCCTGAGGCCAAAGCGCCATTGAATTGATACTCCTTGTTTTATCTGCATATACACTATTATAATAATTAATCGTAAAAATTAAATAATAAACCAAACTTAATTTTCCAATGTGTTTTATTTTAGAAATATAGGAATTACCATTCCGAAATTGATTAGTAGACAAGACCATTGCCTAAGCCAATGGTTCCATATCCTAATCCAGTGCCATAAGCTGCACAAGGAGAAATGGCGGCCGCAGCTGGGGCATAGGCTGCTAGACCAGAGGCAGGGCCATACGCAGATACAGCTGGTGCAATGGCAGCGGCGACAGGGGCGTACGCGGCTACACCAGCAATAGCAGGAGCTGAAGCCAAACTGTCGCTAGCTATGGCTGTCACTCCGTTACCACACGCATGGTTCACCACACCAGAACCTGCACTAGCGTAGACTCCTTCCAAAGCCACAGTACCTACAAATGGCAGTTCACCGGCTACGGAAAGAGCACCTTCGTATACATTCTCTGATTCCACAGAGATTCCGGTAGGAGCTACTGCTGAGACGCTGCTAACGGGGAAAGCTCCACCGCTTGTGGCGATATATTCAATAGCTGAAGTAGCCGAACCGATGCCATAAGCAGTTGAACCTAATCCAGCAGTGCCATACCCAGCCAAACCCAAACCAGCTGCTCCAAGAGCTTGAGCAGCAGATCCTGCAATTCCACAACCAGGTGCTGCTACTGCAATTGGGCCCAGTCCTACTGCGGGAGCTGCCACAGCAGCGCCGATACGTCCAGCGCACTGACTGAGTGCACACTGGAAAAAATATTTTCATAAGTGTTTGTTAAACGTTATAATTTACATAATTGTCGCGGCTCAATTTTAAACAGGTTTACCACATACTTTTTGAGCTGACCGGTATAAAAACTTAATTCTAATAAAGAGGACAAGTTTGCATTATCAGATTTTTGGAATAAACTTAAAAACATCTGAACGGATTTTTAAAAATTCTCAGTCTTAGTCACCGTTAGAATGCTACGTTATCCCTGAGTAACATAGGCTATAAAAGTCTACAGTTGTCATTCCTTCGGTTTTTAACCATCCCACGGGAACTTATAAATTTTCTGTGATTAAAATTGTGTATTAAATATGTTGACCGGGGATGTAAGGTATCACCATGCAAAATTTCATTTAAATCGGTGCAACTGTTATGGAGATTAGCCCGTACAAACAGACAGAGAAACAAACAATTTAAAACATCAGCATGTTCCTCGGTTTTTAGGAAAAAAAATATATTTACAGACATTTGACCTCTACAGTTTTATTATATTATTATATAAACTTATAGATATACATATAAGTATAAATATACATAACTTAACCTTTCACTAAAACATATTTGTATTTACCTTAATAAGAAGCACCTGGGCGCAGACGACGAAGATGATTTTAGCCGACATATTGACTTGTGTGAGAAGAAACTCAACTATGATGTTACTAGGAATTGTTGTACTATTTATACCTGTTCAATTGTTGCTATCGCATGCATTGCATAGTTTAATATTTTGAAAACTTCACCTATCTATGCATTGTTACAAATAGAGAAATAGAATGTGCGTGTTTTGATGTTGAAATTATTGTTAGTACTTACGAAATAATGACAAAGAAAATAGTACACGAAAGCGGACCTCAGAGGCTTTGATAACAGAACTCAGGACGATATAAAAAGTGTAGCAGAACTGTAAGAAGCATTCAGTCTTCTACATCGTTGAACTCAACCACTCATCAACATGTCTACTTTTGCAGTTCTGTTGCTCTGCGTCCAAGCTTGCTTGGTACAGGTAAGTGATTAATATTTTGGTGATATACAAAATTATTTGAAGTTCCATATTCTACTTTTTCATTTTTTTAAGCATAAGTTGTGATTTTAGTTGTCCATTTTGTAGTGTCCTAGTAACGTTCGTAGCTGAACAATAAAATTTGAATGTTGAATTACGTTAAATTAATTTTATATTCCTATCCGTCAGCTAGATATTTCAATTCAATCGATTAACTAGGAAATAGGAATATGTAATAGAAACTTAGTCTTAGTGTATTAAATAATTTCTTAACTTTTGACTATAATAAATCAATATTTCTTTTGTTTACTTTTATCAGACTGTGTTTGGACAATATATTGGAGGCTGCGGTTGTGGCAACGCTGCCGCCATTGCTCCCGCTGTTGCTGTTGGGCCTGCTGCTTCTATAGGTTATGGCAATGGTTTGGCTAACGCCTATGGAGCCGGAATTGCCCCATATGGCGCTGGCGTGGTGGGAGGATATGGTGCCCCATACGGCGGTGTAGGTGAAGGTAACGTGGCTGTCATCGGAGAGCTGCCTGTCGCCGGTAACACCGCCGTCGCCGGTCAGGTGCCGATCATGGGCGCTGTGAGCTTCGGAGGAGCGGTGCCAGCTGCTGGCTCCGTGTCCATCGTGGGCAGCTGCGCGTGTGGTTGCGGCGACTATATTATATAAATATAGTGATTGAATCAGGACAAACACATAATAAATATATTACGGGCTTTCAATATACATATAAATGTGTTTCATTACTTATTTACGATGGTACTTTCATTAATTTTGGCTGGAGGATCTTCGTGTCATTAATTCCATATTTCCCCTATCATGTTATTATTATGCCTCGGAAAGCACGTGAAGATATTGGTCCAGAGCGCTATAACATCATCAATTACAATCGTATACCAGGGAACGCGCAACTGCGTTACCTTGTGTCTTCATAATTACGATTGCGGTCCCCAATCCTCCTGCCAAGCAATGACTATGGCAAAAACCTTCCGAAAAGCCCCTATTCAGCAGTGGATTTTTTGGGCTGATGATGATAATGATATTTTTTGAACATAACAATGAAAACTTCGATCTTCTGCCTCGTGTTACTAAAAAGTCCAAAGTTAACAGAAATTTGAGGTTAGGTTAAGTTAGAACTGTGACCACACCTGTTCCAATCTTAACTTATCTATAAAGCTGACGAGTTGGTTTGTTTGCTTCAACGCACTAATATCAGGAACTAAAAAAAATCTTTCAGTATTCTGTAGCCTATTCTGTCTTTCAGTATTCTGTATTTCTGTCTCCAATTCTATTAGCCTAGGAAAGGGAGTAACAAGGGTGAAAACGCACGTAGAAAGCTATTCGACTCGACTTTTTACTCCTTTTTACTCTCTTGTACTTGAACCAGTCACGCTCTGTGCGAGGAATACGTGTCGAAAGTTTTATTTTGGTTATAATCGAAGTAATATGCCAGTCTGCAAAGTCTAAAAAACTATGTAAAACTACGAGTACAAGAAATAAGAAGGACTCGGGATCACATAACATCCGTATATTGTCATAAACACATTACAATATTAAGTTGCCGTATTTATGGAGCTATGGTTTTGAGCTGTCTTTGAGTGCGCAAGATCACTCATTAATTTATAGCATCAATATTTAAAGTAGTGGAAAATCTCTACCTTAATAAATGGTCCGCCTTCTCTTTTTAAAGAAGGTGTCTTTCAATTATTGGCGTGATAAATGCTTGGTTCCAGATATCAGGAAACGAGCGTTCATTGGTATTAGCTAAAATTTATTGAAAAACAATATGACTAGGAATGTTAATATGGGCTATTTACCAATGAACGATCTTTTCCTGATATCTGGAAACAAGCAGTTATCAGTTTATGTAACAGCTCCTCATTAGCATCCAAATGGCAGGCATCAGCATAATCTATAATGAGCAGAATAAGAGTTTGGGCAAGAGTTATTTTCGTTGCTAAGGGCAAGAAATACTGGAGACATTTCAAAGAATTTTATTGTGTTTAGTAAGATCTTTTCTATTGGCTTTAAATATTAATGAGGTATCGTTAGAAAAAGGACTATATCTGACAGTTCATTTATGATGTATGATAAAGCAGTTATGTAAACTAAGAACAGAAAAGGACCCAGAATAGATCCTTGGGGTACGCCCATTTTTATATTATGCTCTTTTGAAGCTACTCCATCAGACTCCATCTACATATAGTATTAGTTTCCTATCAGATAAATAGGATAAAACAAGATCAAGCGATATTTTTAATAATTCCATTCCATTCCAATTAAGTACGAGCATCTCATGATTTATACAGTCGAATGCCTTGGAAAGGTCACAGAAAACTCTAAGAGCATCCTGCGACCCCTCCTAAGCCTCCAGTATGGATTTGATCGTTTATTAAAAGTATTGCCCCTAATGCCTAAACATCGAAATTTAAGTCTTTATGATGTAATCCATGATTAAGAAGTTTTTGTGCTCTCGACGAACTGGAGACTAATAATGAAATAATGAATTTCGTTAGTTTACATACACTTCTAGGTTCTTTTCAGAATCACAATGTTCCATAATTATTTTTATTCTATGAATTGAACTAGATACTTAACTAACAGTTAGCAAATTTTTGGATATTACAGACAAAGTATCCGTCTGTCAGCTTTTAATTAATTCCTCTACTCATAATAAGTTTAGGTTCACATTAATTATTATAGGTCTCAGTGGATTGCATGCTTCTGTGAGACAGTAGTTTCACAGAAGGAGGCCGCGGAGCGGGTGAGAGAAAATGATTCCAGCTCTCATCCGCTTCGTAAGCGTCGCGTTAGCTGGAGGCCAGAGGTGCCTGAGGGCACCCTTAATGGGCTAGGACCACGGCTCAGGGCATCGCTAATGTCATGAGAAATATTTTTGTAGCAATATTGGTATGAAAAAAAGAGTGAGTGATCAGTGGCACGGACTACAGGCACTGGATCATCGGATTGGCACAGGGGGCCAACGCGGTCTTCGGTATGTCCGGCGAAGACCCTAGCCTAGCTAACCTGCAGGCCTGCAACTGAATGTCTTAAATAATTCCAATAAACTTTTACACAGTCTCTGATTTCGGTTACGGCGCCCTTTTCTAGTTGGTTAATACACGTATCTCAGGGGAACCTTTTTTATGTGTGTTATGCCTCTCCTCCGCCACTGCAGCGTTTCCGCACCGGTGTAGAGATTTGTGAATCTCGTCCTCTCCATAGCGGTGGTATGCTAATCGTACCATGAGGAGAGGACCCTACCCACTAAACCCCACCGGATACCCCTCCATCCGCCATTGGTAGAGGGGCATAGGAACTTTGTGCATCCGGGGTGCCCCGGATGCAGATCCAGTAGTACCCACAGCCAGATTGGCGCCGCGGGCTCTCCTGGGCCACTCTCGTGGCCCATTTAACCAGTTACAGGGACACCTGGAGTACCAAGGTGTCCCTACTCCTCATGGGTCGGCCTTGAAGGGCGCGGGGCCCATGTTCCCCAATCCCTGAGACCAAAGCGCCATTGAATTAATACTCCTTGTTTTATCTGCATACACACTATTATAATAATTAATCGTATAAAATAAATAATAAACCAAACTTAATTTTCCAATGTGTTTTATTTAAGAAATATAGGAATTACCATTCCGAAATTAATTAGTAGACAAGACCATTGCCTAAGCTGATGGTTCCATATCCTAATCCAGTGCCATAAGCTGCACAAGGAGAAATGGCGGCCGCAGCTGGGGCATAGGCTGCTAGACCAGAGGCAGGGCCATACGCAGCTACAGCTGGTGCAATGGCAGCGGCGGCAGGGGCGTACGCGGCTACTCCAGCAATAGCAGGAGCTGAAGCCAAACTGTCGCTAGCTATGGCTGTCACTCCGTTACCACACGCATGGTTCACCACACCAGAACCTGCACTAGCGTAGACTCCTTCCAAAGCCACAGTACCTACAAATGGCAGTTCACCGGCTACGGAAAGAGCACCTTCGTATACATTCTCTGATTCCACAGAGATTCCGGTAGGAGCTACTGCTGAGACGCTGCTAACGGGGAAAGCTCCGCCGCTCGTGGCGGTATATTCAATAGCTGGAGTAGCCGAACCGATGCCATAAGCAGCTGAACCTAATCCAGCAGTGCCATACCCAGCCAAACCCAAACCAGCTGCTCCAAGGGCTTGAGCAGCAGATCCTGAAATTCCACAACCAGGTGCTGCTACTGCAATTGGGCCCATTCCTACTGCGGGAGCTGCCACAGCAGCGCCGATACGTCCAGCGCACTGACTGAGTGCACACTGGAAAAAATATTTTCATAAGTGTTTGTTAAACGTTATAATTTACATAATTGTCGCGGCTCAATTTTAAACAGCTTTACCACATACATTTTGAGCTGACCGGTATAAAAACTTAAATCTAATAAAGAGGACAAGTTTGCATTATCAGATTTTTGGAATAAACTTAAAAACATCTGAACGGATTTTGATAATTCTCAGTCTCAGTCACCGTTAGAATGCTACGTTATCTCTGAGTAACATAGGCTATAAAAGTCCACAGTTGTCATACCTTCGGTTTTTTAACTATCTCGCGGGAACTTATAAATTTTCTGTGATGAAAATTGTGCCGTGTGGTTTCCGGCTTAGAATAGACCACCCCATGTCCTCCCATGGGTGTCGTAAAAGGCGACTGAGGGACATATGGCTGATGGATGGGCAGAAGCATCTACTAGCTCAAGGTTTACATCTTACTGCGATCACCAATCCGTCTGCCAAGCGTGGTGATTATGGCAATATCCCTCTACGATCCTGGCTTGCCAAGGTCTGTTAAGAGGAGCCCCATGTTCAGCAGTGGACGTAAACGGGCTGTTGATGATGATGATGATGATTAAATATGTTGACCGGGGATGTAAGGTATCACCATGCAAAATTTCATTTAAATCGGTGCAACTGTTTTGGAGATTAGCCCGTACAAACAGACAAACAGACAGAGAAACAAACAATTTAAAAAATCAGGATGTGGTTCTAGTTTACTTCTAACATCCCTCCGGTTTTTAGGAAAAAATATATATTTACAGACATTTGACCTCTACAGTTTTATTATATATAAACTTATATATATACATATAAATATATATAACTTAACCTTTTACTAAATCATATTTGTATTTACCTTAATAAGAAGCACCTGGGCGCAGACGACGAAGATGATTTTGGCCGACATGTTGACTTGTGTGAGAGGAAACTCAACTATGATGTTTCTAGGAATTGTTGTACTATTTATACCTATTCAAAAGTTGTTATCGCATGCATTGCATAGTTTAATATTTTGAAAACTTCACCTATCTATGCATTGTTACATATAAAGAAATAGAATGTGCGTGTTTTGATGTTGAAATTAGTGTTAGTACAAAATAATGACAAAGAAAATAGTACACGAAAGTGGACCTCAGAGGCTTTGATAACAGAACTCAGGACGATATAAAAAGTGTAGCAGAACTGTAAGAAGCATTCAGTCTTCTACATCGTTGAACTCAACCACTCATCAACATGTCTACTTTTGCAGTTCTGTTGCTCTGCGTCCAAGCTTGCTTGGTACAGGTAAGTGATTAATATTTTGGTGATATACAAAATTATTTGAAGTTCCATATTCTACTTTTTCATTTTTTTAAGCATAAGTTGTGATTTTAGTTGTCCATTTTGTAGTGTCCTAGTAACGTTCGTAGCTGAACAATAAAATTTGAATGTTTAATTACGTTAAATTAATTTTATATTCCTATCCGTCAGCTAGATATTTCAATTCAATCGATTAACTAGGAAATAGGAATATGTAATAGAAACTTAGTCTTAGTGTATTAAATAATTTCTTAACTTTTGACTATAATAAATCAATATTTCTTTTGTTTACTTTTATCAGACTGTGTTTGGACAATATATTGGAGGCTGCGGTTGTGGCAACGCTGCCGCCATTGCTCCCGCTGTTGCTGTTGGCCCTGCTGCTTCTATAGGTTATGGCAACGGTTTGGCTAACGCCTATGGAGCCGGAATTGCCCCATATGGCGCTGGCGTGGTGGGAGGATATGGTGCCCCATACGGCGGTGTAGGTGAAGGTAACGTGGCTGTCATCGGAGAGCTGCCTGTCGCCGGTAACACCGCCGTCGCCGGTCAGGTGCCGATCATGGGCGCTGTGAGCTTCGGAGGAGCGGTGCCAGCTGCTGGCTCCGTGTCCATCGTGGGTAGCTGCGCGTGTGGTTGCGGCGACTATATTATATAAATATAGTGATTGAATCAGGACAAACACATAATAAATATATTACGGGCTTTCAATATACATATAAATGTGTTTCATTACTTATTTACGATGGTACTTTCATTAATTTTGGCTGGAGGATCTTCGTGTCATTAATTTCATATTTCCCCTATCATGTTATTATTATGCCTCGGAAAGCACGTGAAGATATTGGTCCAGAGCGCTATAACATCATCAATTACAATCGTATACCAGGGAACGCGCAACTGCGTTACCTTGTGTCTTCATAATTACGATTGCGGTCCCCAATCCTCCTGCCAAGCAATGACTATGGCAAAAACCTTCCGAAAAGCCCCTATTCAGCAGTGGATTTTTTGGGCTGATGATGATAATGATATTTTTTGAACATAACAATGAAAACTTCGATCTTCTGCCTCGTGTTACTAAAAAGTCCAAAGTTAACAGAAATTTGAGGTTAGGTTAAGTTAGAACTGTGACCACACCTGTTCCAATCTTAACTTATCTATAAAGCTGACGAGTTGGTTTGTTTGCTTCAACGCACTAATATCAGGAACTAAAAAAAATCTTTCAGTATTCTGTAGCCTATTCTGTCTTTCAGTATTCTGTATTTCTGTCTCCAATTCTATTAGCCTAGGAAAGGGAGTAACAAGGGTGAAAACGCACGTAGAAAGCTATTCGACTCGACTTTTTACTCCTTTTTACTCTCTTGTACTTGAACCAGTCACGCTCTGTGCGAGGAATACGTGTCGAAAGTTTTATTTTGGTTATAATCGAAGTAATATGCCAGTCTGCAAAGTCTAAAAAACTATGTAAAACTACGAGTACAAGAAATAAGAAGGACTCGGGATCACATAACATCCGTATATTGTCATAAACACATTACAATATTAAGTTGCCGTATTTATGGAGCTATGGTTTTGAGCTGTCTTTGAGTGCGCAAGATCACTCATTAATTTATAGCATCAATATTTAAAGTAGTGGAAAATCTCTACCTTAATAAATGGTCCGCCTTCTCTTTTTAAAGAAGGTGTCTTTCAATTATTGGCGTGATAAATGCTTGGTTCCAGATATCAGGAAACGAGCGTTCATTGGTATTAGCTAAAATTTATTGAAAAACAATATGACTAGGAATGTTAATATGGGCTATTTACCAATGAACGATCTTTTCCTGATATCTGGAAACAAGCAGTTATCAGTTTATGTAACAGCTCCTCATTAGCATCCAAATGGCAGGCATCAGCGTAATCTATAATGAGCAGAATAAGAGTTTGGGCAAGAGTTATTTTCGTTGCTAAGGGCAAGAAATACTGGAGACATTTCAAAGAATTTTATTGTGTTTTTAGTAAGATCTTTTCTATTGGCTTTAAATATTAATGAGGTATCGTTAGAAAAAGGACTATATCTGACAGTTCATTTATGATGTATGATAAAGCAGTTATGTAAACTAAGAACAGAAAAGGACCCAGAATAGATCCTTGGGGTACGCCCATTTTTATATTATGCTCTTTTGAAGCTACTCCATCAGACTCCATCTACATATAGTATTAGTTTCCTATCAGATAAATAGGATAAAACAAGATCAAGCGATATTTTTAATAATTCCATTCCATTCCAATTAAGTACGAGCATCTCATGATTTATACAGTCGAATGCCTTGGAAAGGTCACAGAAAACTCTAAGAGCATCCTGCGACCCCTCCTAAGCCTCCAGTATGGATTTGATCGTTTATTAAAAGTATTGCCCCTAATGCCTAAACATCGAAATTTAAGTCTTTATGATGTAATCCATGATTAAGAAGTTTTTGTGCTCTCGACGAAATGGAGACTAATAATGAAATAATGAATTTCGTTAGTTTACATACACTTCTAGGTTCTTTTCAGAATCACAATGTTCCATAATTATTTTTATTCTATGAATTGAACTAGATACTTAACTAACAGTTAGCAAATTTTTGGATATTACAGACAAAGTATCCGTCTGTCAGCTTTTAATTAATTCCTCTACTCATAATAAGTTTAGGTTCACATTAATTATTATAGGTCTCAGTGGATTGCATGCTTCTGTGAGACAGTAGTTTCACAGAAGGAGGCCGCGGAGCGGGTGAGAGAAAATGATTCCAGCTCTCATCCGCTTCGTAAGCGTCGCGTTAGCTGGAGGCCAGAGGTGCCTGAGGGCACCCTTAATGGGCTAGGACCACGGCTCAGGGCATCGCTAATGTCATGAGAAATATTTTTGTAGCAATATTGGTATGAAAAAAAGAGTGAGTGATCAGTGGCACGGACTACAGGCACTGGATCATCGGATTGGCACAGGGGGCCAACGCGGTCTTCGGTATGTCCGGCGAAGACCCTAGCCTAGCTAACCTGCAGGCCTGCAACTGAATGTCTTAAATAATTCTAATAAACTTTTACACAGTCTCTGATTTCGGTTACGGCGCCCTTTTCTAGTTGGTTAATACACGTATCTCAGGGGAACCTTTTTTATGTGTGTTATGCCTCTCCTCCGCCACTGCAGCGTTTCCGCACCGGTGTAGAGATTTGTGAATCTCGTCCTCTCCATAGCGGTGGTATGCTAATCGTACCATGAGGAGAGGACCCTACCCACTAAACCCCACCGGATACCCCTCCATCCGCCATTGGTAGAGGGGCATAGGAACTTTGTGCATCCGGGGTGCCCCGGATGCAGATCCAGTAGTACCCACAGCCAGATTGGCGCCGCGGGCTCTCCTGGGCCACTCTCGTGGCCCATTTAACCAGTTACAGGGACACCTGGAGTACCAAGGTGTCCCTACTCCTCATGGGTCGGCCTTGAAGGGCGCGGGGCCCATGTTCCCCAATCCCTGAGACCAAAGCGCCATTGAATTAATACTCCTTGTTTTATCTGCATACACACTATTATAATAATTAATCGTATAAAATAAATAATAAACCAAACTTAATTTTCCAATGTGTTTTATTTAAGAAATATAGGAATTACCATTCCGAAATTAATTAGTAGACAAGACCATTGCCTAAGCTGATGGTTCCATATCCTAATCCAGTGCCATAAGCTGCACAAGGAGAAATGGCGGCCGCAGCTGGGGCATAGGCTGCTAGACCAGAGGCAGGGCCATACGCAGCTACAGCTGGTGCAATGGCAGCGGCGGCAGGGGCGTACGCGGCTACTCCAGCAATAGCAGGAGCTGAAGCCAAACTGTCGCTAGCTATGACTGTCACTCCGTTACCACACGCATGGTTCACCACACCAGAACCTGCACTAGCGTAGACTCCTTCCAAAGCCACAGTACCTACAAATGGCAGTTCACCGGCTACGGAAAGAGCACCTTCGTATACATTCTCTGATTCCACAGAGATTCCGGTAGGAGCTACTGCTGAGACGCTGCTAACGGGGAAAGCTCCGCCGCTCGTGGCGGTATATTCAATAGCTGGAGTAGCCGAACCGATGCCATAAGCAGCTGAACCTAATCCAGCAGTGCCATACCCAGCCAAACCCAAACCAGCTGCTCCAAGGGCTTGAGCAGCAGATCCTGAAATTCCACAACCAGGTGCTGCTACTGCAATTGGGCCCATTCCTACTGCGGGAGCTGCCACAGCAGCGCCGATACGTCCAGCGCACTGACTGAGTGCACACTGGAAAAAATATTTTCATAAGTGTTTGTTAAACGTTATAATTTACATAATTGTCGCGGCTCAATTTTAAACAGCTTTACCACATACATTTTGAGCTGACCGGTATAAAAACTTAAATCTAATAAAGAGGACAAGTTTGCATTATCAGATTTTTGGAATAAACTTAAAAACATCTGAACGGATTTTGATAATTCTCAGTCTCAGTCACCGTTAGAATGCTACGTTATCTCTGAGTAACATAGGCTATAAAAGTCCACAGTTGTCATTCCTTCGGTTTTTTAACTATCTCGCGGGAACTTATAAATTTTCTGTGATGAAAATTGTGCCGTGTGGTTTCCGGCTTAGAATAGACCACCCCATGTCCTCCCATGGGTGTCGTAAAAGGCGACTGAGGGACATATGGCTGATGGATGGGCAGAAGCATCTACTAGCTCAAGGTTTACATCTTACTGCGATCACCAATCCGTCTGCCAAGCGTGGTGATTATGGCAATATCCCTCTACGATCCTGGCTTGCCAAGGTCTGTTAAGAGGAGCCCCATGTTCAGCAGTGGACGTAAACGGGCTGTTGATGATGATGATGATGATTAAATATGTTGACCGGGGATGTAAGGTATCACCATGCAAAATTTCATTTAAATCGGTGCAACTGTTTTGGAGATTAGCCCGTACAAACAGACAAACAGACAGAGAAACAAACAATTTAAAAAATCAGGATGTGGTTCTAGTTTACTTCTAACATCCCTCCGGTTTTTAGGAAAAAATATATATTTACAGACATTTGACCTCTACAGTTTTATTATATATAAACTTATATATATACATATAAATATATATAACTTAACCTTTTACTAAATCATATTTGTATTTACCTTAATAAGAAGCACCTGGGCGCAGACGACGAAGATGATTTTGGCCGACATGTTGACTTGTGTGAGAGGAAACTCAACTATGATGTTTCTAGGAATTGTTGTACTATTTATACCTATTCAAAAGTTGTTATCGCATGCATTGCATAGTTTAATATTTTGAAAACTTCACCTATCTATGCATTGTTACATATAAAGAAATAGAATGTGCGTGTTTTGATGTTGAAATTAGTGTTAGTACAAAATAATGACAAAGAAAATAGTACACGAAAGTGGACCTCAGAGGCTTTGATAACAGAACTCAGGACGATATAAAAAGTGTAGCAGAACTGTAAGAAGCATTCAGTCTTCTACATCGTTGAACTCAACCACTCATCAACATGTCTACTTTTGCAGTTCTGTTGCTCTGCGTCCAAGCTTGCTTGGTACAGGTAAGTGATTAATATTTTGGTGATATACAAAATTATTTGAAGTTCCATATTCTACTTTTTCATTTTTTTAAGCATAAGTTGTGATTTTAGTTGTCCATTTTGTAGTGTCCTAGTAACGTTCGTAGCTGAACAATAAAATTTGAATGTTTAATTACGTTAAATTAATTTTATATTCCTATCCGTCAGCTAGATATTTCAATTCAATCGATTAACTAGGAAATAGGAATATGTAATAGAAACTTAGTCTTAGTGTATTAAATAATTTCTTAACTTTTGACTATAATAAATCAATATTTCTTTTGTTTACTTTTATCAGACTGTGTTTGGACAATATATTGGAGGCTGCGGTTGTGGCAACGCTGCCGCCATTGCTCCCGCTGTTGCTGTTGGGCCTGCTGCTTCTATAGGTTATGGCAATGGTTTGGCTAACGCCTATGGAGCCGGAATTGCCCCATATGGCGCTGGCGTGGTGGGAGGATATGGTGCCCCATACGGCGGTGTAGGTGAAGGTAACGTGGCTGTCATCGGAGAGCTGCCTGTCGCCGGTAACACCGCCGTCGCCGGTCAGGTGCCGATCATGGGCGCTGTGAGCTTCGGAGGAGCGGTGCCAGCTGCTGGCTCCGTGTCCATCGTGGGTAGCTGCGCGTGTGGTTGCGGCGACTATATTATATAAATATAGTGATTGAATCAGGACAAACACATAATAAATATATTACGGGCTTTCAATATACATATAAATGTGTTTCATTACTTATTTACGATGGTACTTTCATTAATTTTGGCTGGAGGATCTTCGTGTCATTAATTTCATATTTCCCCTATCATGTTATTATTATGCCTCGGAAAGCACGTGAAGATATTGGTCCAGAGCGCTATAACATCATCAATTACAATCGTATACCAGGGAACGCGCAACTGCGTTACCTTGTGTCTTCATAATTACGATTGCGGTCCCCAATCCTCCTGCCAAGCAATGACTATGGCAAAAACCTTCCGAAAAGCCCCTATTCAGCAGTGGATTTTTTGGGCTGATGATGATAATGATATTTTTTGAACATAACAATGAAAACTTCGATCTTCTGCCTCGTGTTACTAAAAAGTCCAAAGTTAACAGAAATTTGAGGTTAGGTTAAGTTAGAACTGTGACCACACCTGTTCCAATCTTAACTTATCTATAAAGCTGACGAGTTGGTTTGTTTGCTTCAACGCACTAATATCAGGAACTAAAAAAAATCTTTCAGTATTCTGTAGCCTATTCTGTCTTTCAGTATTCTGTATTTCTGTCTCCAATTCTATTAGCCTAGGAAAGGGAGTAACAAGGGTGAAAACGCACGTAGAAAGCTATTCGACTCGACTTTTTACTCCTTTTTACTCTCTTGTACTTGAACCAGTCACGCTCTGTGCGAGGAATACGTGTCGAAAGTTTTATTTTGGTTATAATCGAAGTAATATGCCAGTCTGCAAAGTCTAAAAAACTATGTAAAACTACGAGTACAAGAAATAAGAAGGACTCGGGATCACATAACATCCGTATATTGTCATAAACACATTACAATATTAAGTTGCCGTATTTATGGAGCTATGGTTTTGAGCTGTCTTTGAGTGCGCAAGATCACTCATTAATTTATAGCATCAATATTTAAAGTAGTGGAAAATCTCTACCTTAATAAATGGTCCGCCTTCTCTTTTTAAAGAAGGTGTCTTTCAATTATTGGCGTGATAAATGCTTGGTTCCAGATATCAGGAAACGAGCGTTCATTGGTATTAGCTAAAATTTATTGAAAAACAATATGACTAGGAATGTTAATATGGGCTATTTACCAATGAACGATCTTTTCCTGATATCTGGAAACAAGCAGTTATCAGTTTATGTAACAGCTCCTCATTAGCATCCAAATGGCAGGCATCAGCGTAATCTATAATGAGCAGAATAAGAGTTTGGGCAAGAGTTATTTTCGTTGCTAAGGGCAAGAAATACTGGAGACATTTCAAAGAATTTTATTGTGTTTTTAGTAAGATCTTTTCTATTGGCTTTAAATATTAATGAGGTATCGTTAGAAAAAGGACTATATCTGACAGTTCATTTATGATGTATGATAAAGCAGTTATGTAAACTAAGAACAGAAAAGGACCCAGAATAGATCCTTGGGGTACGCCCATTTTTATATTATGCTCTTTTGAAGCTACTCCATCAGACTCCATCTACATATAGTATTAGTTTCCTATCAGATAAATAGGATAAAACAAGATCAAGCGATATTTTTAATAATTCCATTCCATTCCAATTAAGTACGAGCATCTCATGATTTATACAGTCGAATGCCTTGGAAAGGTCACAGAAAACTCTAAGAGCATCCTGCGACCCCTCCTAAGCCTCCAGTATGGATTTGATCGTTTATTAAAAGTATTGCCCCTAATGCCTAAACATCGAAATTTAAGTCTTTATGATGTAATCCATGATTAAGAAGTTTTTGTGCTCTCGACGAAATGGAGACTAATAATGAAATAATGAATTTCGTTAGTTTACATACACTTCTAGGTTCTTTTCAGAATCACAATGTTCCATAATTATTTTTATTCTATGAATTGAACTAGATACTTAACTAACAGTTAGCAAATTTTTGGATATTACAGACAAAGTATCCGTCTGTCAGCTTTTAATTAATTCCTCTACTCATAATAAGTTTAGGTTCACATTAATTATTATAGGTCTCAGTGGATTGCATGCTTCTGTGAGACAGTAGTTTCACAGAAGGAGGCCGCGGAGCGGGTGAGAGAAAATGATTCCAGCTCTCATCCGCTTCGTAAGCGTCGCGTTAGCTGGAGGCCAGAGGTGCCTGAGGGCACCCTTAATGGGCTAGGACCACGGCTCAGGGCATCGCTAATGTCATGAGAAATATTTTTGTAGCAATATTGGTATGAAAAAAAGAGTGAGTGATCAGTGGCACGGACTACAGGCACTGGATCATCGGATTGGCACAGGGGGCCAACGCGGTCTTCGGTATGTCCGGCGAAGACCCTAGCCTAGCTAACCTGCAGGCCTGCAACTGAATGTCTTAAATAATTCTAATAAACTTTTACACAGTCTCTGATTTCGGTTACGGCGCCCTTTTCTAGTTGGTTAATACACGTATCTCAGGGGAACCTTTTTTATGTGTGTTATGCCTCTCCTCCGCCACTGCAGCGTTTCCGCACCGGTGTAGAGATTTGTGAATCTCGTCCTCTCCATAGCGGTGGTATGCTAATCGTACCATGAGGAGAGGACCCTACCCACTAAACCCCACCGGATACCCCTCCATCCGCCATTGGTAGAGGGGCATAGGAACTTTGTGCATCCGGGGTGCCCCGGATGCAGATCCAGTAGTACCCACAGCCAGATTGGCGCCGCGGGCTCTCCTGGGCCACTCTCGTGGCCCATTTAACCAGTTACAGGGACACCTGGAGTACCAAGGTGTCCCTACTCCTCATGGGTCGGCCTTGAAGGGCGCGGGGCCCATGTTCCCCAATCCCTGAGACCAAAGCGCCATTGAATTAATACTCCTTGTTTTATCTGCATACACACTATTATAATAATTAATCGTATAAAATAAATAATAAACCAAACTTAATTTTCCAATGTGTTTTATTTAAGAAATATAGGAATTACCATTCCGAAATTAATTAGTAGACAAGACCATTGCCTAAGCTGATGGTTCCATATCCTAATCCAGTGCCATAAGCTGCACAAGGAGAAATGGCGGCCGCAGCTGGGGCATAGGCTGCTAGACCAGAGGCAGGGCCATACGCAGCTACAGCTGGTGCAATGGCAGCGGCGGCAGGGGCGTACGCGGCTACTCCAGCAATAGCAGGAGCTGAAGCCAAACTGTCGCTAGCTATGGCTGTCACTCCGTTACCACACGCATGGTTCACCACACCAGAACCTGCACTAGCGTAGACTCCTTCCAAAGCCACAGTACCTACAAATGGCAGTTCACCGGCTACGGAAAGAGCACCTTCGTATACATTCTCTGATTCCACAGAGATTCCGGTAGGAGCTACTGCTGAGACGCTGCTAACGGGGAAAGCTCCACCGCTCGTGGCGGTATATTCAATAGCTGGAGTAGCCGAACCGATGCCATAAGCAGCTGAACCTAATCCAGCAGTGCCATACCCAGCCAAACCCAAACCAGCTGCTCCAAGGGCTTGAGCAGCAGATCCTGAAATTCCACAACCAGGTGCTGCTACTGCAATTGGGCCCATTCCTACTGCGGGAGCTGCCACAGCAGCGCCGATACGTCCAGCGCACTGACTGAGTGCACACTGGAAAAAATATTTTCATAAGTGTTTGTTAAACGTTATAATTTACATAATTGTCGCGGCTCAATTTTAAACAGCTTTACCACATACATTTTGAGCTGACCGGTATAAAAACTTAAATCTAATAAAGAGGACAAGTTTGCATTATCAGATTTTTGGAATAAACTTAAAAACATCTGAACGGATTTTGATAATTCTCAGTCTCAGTCACCGTTAGAATGCTACGTTATCTCTGAGTAACATAGGCTATAAAAGTCCACAGTTGTCATTCCTTCGGTTTTTTAACTATCTCGCGGGAACTTATAAATTTTCTGTGATGAAAATTGTGCCGTGTGGTTTCCGGCTTAGAATAGACCACCCCATGTCCTCCCATGGGTGTCGTTAAAGGCGACTGAGGGACATATGGCTGATGGATGGGCAGAAGCATCTACTAGCTCAAGGTTTACATCTTACTGCGATCACCAATCTGTCTGCCAAGCGTGGTGATTATGGCAATATCCCTCTACGATCCTGGCTTGCCAAGGTCTGTTAAGAGGAGCCCCATGTTCAGCAGTGGAAGTAAACGGGCTGTTGATGATGATGATGATGATTAAATATGTTGACCGGGGATGTAAGGTATCACCATGCAAAATTTCATTTAAATCGGTGCAACTGTTTTGGAGATTAGCCCGTACAAACAGACAAACAGACAGAGAAACAAACAATTTAAAAAATCAGGATGTGTTCTAGTTTACTTCTAACATCCCTCCGGGATGATAGAAGTAAACTCGGTTTTTAGGAAAAAATATATATTTACAGACATTTGACCTCTACAGTTTTATTATATATAAACTTATATATATACATATAAATATATATAACTTAACCTTTTACTAAAACATATTTAATTTTGTATTTACCTTAATAAGAAGCACCTGGGCGCAGACGACGAAGATGATTTTGGCCGACATGTTGACTCGTGTGAGAGGAAACTCAACTATGATGTTTCTAGGAATTGTTGTACTATTTATACCTATTCAAAAGTTGTTATCGCATGCATTGCATAGTTTCATATTTTGAAAACTTCACCTATCTATTCATTGTTACAAATAGAGAAATAGAATGTGCGTGTTTTGATGTTGAAATTAGTGTTAGTACAAAATAATGACAAAGAAAATAGTACACGAAAGTGGACCTCAGAGGCTTTGATAACAGAAATCAGGACGATATAAAAAGTGTAGTAGAACTGTAAGAAGCATTCAGTCTTCTACATCGTTGAACTCAACCACTCATCAACATGTCTACTTTTGCAGTTCTGTTGCTCTGCGTCCAAGCTTGCTTGGTACAGGTAAGTGATTAATATTTTGGTGATTTACGATATTATTTGAAGTTCCATATTCTACGTTTTCATTTTTTTAAGCATAAATTGTGATTTTAGTTGTCCATTTTGTAGTATATTTGTAACGTTCGTAGCTGAACAAAAAAATTTGAATGTGTTATTACATTAAAGTTATTTTATATTGCTATCCGTCAGCTAGATATTTCAATTCAATCGATTAACTAGGAAATAGGAATATGTAATAGAAACTTAGTCTTAGTGTATTAAATAATTTCTAAATTTTTGACTATAATAAACAAATATTTCTTTTGTTCACTTTTATCAGACTGTGTTTGGACAATATCTTGGAGGCTGCGGTTGTGGCAACGCTGCCGCCATTGCTCCCGCTGTTGCTGTTGGCCCTGCTGCTTCTTTAGGTTATGGCACCGGTTTGGCTAACGCCTATGGAGCTGGAATTGCCCCATATGGCGCTGGCGTGGTGGGAGGATATGGTGCCCCATACGGCGGTGTAGGTGAAGGTAACGTGGCCGTCATCGGAGAACTGCCTGTCGCCGGTAACACCGCCGTCGCTGGTCAGGTGCCGATCATGGGCGCTGTGAGCTTCGGAGGAGCGGTGCCAGCTGCTGGCTCCGTGTCCATCGTAGGCAACTGCGCTTGTGGTTGCGGCGACTATATTATATAAATATTGTGATTGAATCAGGACAACCACCAAATAAATATATAAGCGGCTTTCAATATACTCATTTCTAATTTAAGATGGTACTTTCATTATTAATTCGTGTCATTGATTCCAAATTTCCCCTGTCACGATATCATTATGCCTCGGAAAGCACGTTAAGTCGTTGGTCCAGATCACTAAAATACGCGCAACCGCGTTAAATACCTTGTGTTGCCTTACGGGCTGATGAATATGAACAATGGAAATTTCGATGTAACCCTGCCTCGTTTTACTAAAAGCTCCAAAGTGTACAGAATTTTTAGGTTAGGTTAAGTTAGAACTGTGACCGCACCTGTTTCAATCTTTACTTATATATGAAGTTGAAGAGTTGGTTTATTGGATAGCCTATTCATAGATGAAGGCTATATTCTATATTTAATTATGATTTCCCATGGGAACGGGAGTTACAAGGGTGAAACCACGCGCTGAAAGCTATTCCACTCGAATATTTACTGCTGTTGTACTTTAGCCAGGCACGCTCTGTGCGAGGAATACGTGTCGTTTTTGTTTTATATTTTTGTTATAATCGAAGTAATATGCCAGTTTGCATAGATTAACAATGTATAACTTCAAGAAATAAGAAGGACTCGGGATTACATACCATCCGCACATTGTCATTAACACACTGCAATATTGAGTTGCCGCATTTATGGAGCTATGGTTTTGAGCTATTTCTTCAAGAGCGCAAGATCACTTAATTTAAAGCATCAGTTTTTAAAGTAGTGGAAAATCTTGACAATACATTTCACCCCGGACAAAACAAAAGGTTGAGTTAGAACTAACCACAACGCAGTCGTAATACACCCGTGCTCGCCTAAATCAATCACGCTTTAACGCAGAACAGTATAATAGCGAAGGCAGGCATGTTTTGTGTTTATCTGTCTTCAACAACAATTTCTAGTTTTGCAAAACGTTCATCAACATATCTTCTTTTATCATTATTTTTTTGTAATATCGTTAGTTAATTATATTTCCTTTGAAATTGTTTGCATTTAACACTTGTTTCAACATCAAATCACGTAGCTATGCAAACTATTTTTGCACGACAAAAATATTAAAATATTGCAATAATTTTGTTAATTAGTCCGATAAAAAGTTTAGACTTCGTTTCAATGTTTAGTCTGGCCATAAATACTATTACAATTAAAAATAAACAAAATATTACATTTGAATTTGGAATCTGTCATTTTTATATGATTGTTTATTGTGTTTTCTCATTTTAGCGCCATTACATTGTCAAATAATTTGTAATATTAAAATGGAGTGGGGTGATAAAGAGAACCGAATCGCTGTGATTGCATTACACAAAGTAGGTATGGAGCCAAATACAATTTTTAAAACTCTCCATACGCTTAGTATTAGTCAGTAGTGTTTGTGTACCGGGCTTTTGCTAGGTACAATCAAACCTCATCTGTTTGTGACAGAAAAAGATCTGGCTGTCCACGTAGTGTTCGTACAAAAAGGCGATCAAAGCAGTAAGGGAAATAATTGGACGAAATCCTGTTCGAAAGCAAAAGATTTTATCTCTGGAGATGAAGATAGCATCTAGAACCCTGTCGCCTATTTTAAAAGATGACTTAGGACTTGCCACCTATATGAGACGCACTACTTAACTGATAATTTAAAAAAGAACAGGGTGGTTATTTCGAAAAATCTACTTAAGCGGTACGGAACAGGAGGTCACAGAAAATTTTTGGTTACGGATGAGATTTTTTTTACAATCGAGCAGTATTTTAACAAACAAAATGACCGTGTTTATGCGTTAATCTCTAAAGAAGCTTCACAATTAGTCAACAAAGTACAACGTGGGCTTTTTTTAACCACCAAACCACCACTGAAGTCGGTTAATCCGACTTCAGTGGTGGTTTGGTGGTTAAAAAAAGATCTTTCTCAGGTTGTGTCGGTTGAACGGTCCCAGCGTATGTTGAGAGTAAAAGAATAGAAATACTGTTCGGAAGGAGTCGACTACTCTTTAGAATGGACCTTGGGATGGTCTCGAAACTAGTCGGACGTATCCGGTGATGACAAATCGTGAATACAATCGGATAGTTATTATAAATAGGTATTATTATTTCTTATCATTAATATTTCTTTTTGTCTATTTACACGATATTACCTGTAATTAGTACTACATAAGTAAAAAATATTTTTATGTTATTCCTAAAGACAAACAAATAGGACCAACGGCTTAACATGCTTTCCGAGTCAGCCAACCTACCTGACAGAGAAAGTTATCACAGTTTTTATTTGTCTTAGAATGCAGCCCGTTGGCTGTGTATGGCTCAGTTAAATGGCAGGGATATCCTGAGGGCTAAGGCAAAACGACATTACTATGGAGAGATCGTTTTCTTGTCGCAAACACTTTAGCGGTCGAATCTCTTTTGGGATAGCCAAAATGACTTACATGCCGCATTTTCGCTGCGGTCAAAAACAAAAAATTACGATAATGCTATCCTACTAATTTTAGAAATGTGAAAGTTTGTAAAGATGTTTGAGTGTTTGCATGTTTGTTACACAATCACGCAGTGACGCCTGAATAGCCGTCAATTCAATCAATGATCAATGTGAAACTTGGTTAACAAATAGACAATAATTAGGATTGAGACGTGCTAGATGAAATGAGAGAAATGCGTTTCCGTGGGATAATATTTTTAGTTTAAATAAGAATCGGCGCAGAAGTTTCGGAGCCTACTCAATGCAAACAAAAAAAACAATCAAATCTTTATAGGTAATATTGGTACAGATTTTCATTTCAGCAGCTTGGATGAAAAGAAACTATTTTTTAAAAGGCAATAGTAATATTTAATAAATATTTCCACAATAACAATATACATAGAATATTCTAGGCCATCCCATATAGTAGTAAATAATATGTGAAAATTGTGCCGAATTCATAAATAACAAATTATAGATAAACCACTTCCCCATAGGTGGGTGCAGCTCAAGGACTGTTCGTTCTTCAGCTCCTACAACGAAAGCTAACCCTCCACCTTATGCTGAATCACCAAGCAGAAAATAAGACAACCTCAGAAGTCATCTGAAACTCTTAAACCCAAAAACTGAATGTGGTCCATAGAACAATTCAAATATTGACGTATGTTTCTAAAAAAAGTAATGTAAGGGTAGTATAATTTATTAAATATTTCCACAACCACAAGGTCCATAGCCTATTCCAGCGCCATAAGCAGCTCCTCCAGAAATTGAACCGATAGCAGCAGTAGGGCCTATCACAGCAGCAGCAGCAGGAGCAATAGCAGCTGCAGGGGCTATTATAGCTGCAACAGGAAAGATGGCAGCAGCTGGACTGTAAGCAGCTAATCCAGCAGGAGCAGAAGAGAGGCTCTCGCTTGTAATAGCAGTAACTCCGTTACCGCATGCATGATTGACAGCACCAGCTCCACCACTGGGGAATGCTCCTTCCAAAGTTGCAGCACCCAAGAATGGCAGCTCACCAACCACGGTCACAGCACCCTCGAACGCATTCTCTGACTCCACATATAAGCCTGTAGGCGCTATTGCTGATGAGCTACTAACTGAGAACGCTCCGCCGCTGGTAGCAGGGTATTCAGTGGCTGGAGCAGCCCATCCAGTTCCATAGCTGGCCACTCCCAGGCCAGCTGCTCCACAAGCGGGTCCAACTAAACTAGCTATTTCATAACCCGATGTTGTTAAAGCCGCAGGAGCCAATTCCAGCCCACAAACGGGAGTTGTCACAGGGGGACGTCCTATGCACTGACTGATTACACACTGAAACAAAATTTACTTATTACTAAGGTAAAATATTAATTATTTAAATACCAATAATATATCTAACTGGCTAACCCGACATACGTTGTCCTGTCTTAGCTAAAACTCTATATTCAATTGAACTTTTAATATAAGGCGTGACAGCTCTAAACTTACCGTGATGTGCACTAAGAGCGGCACGAATTCAGTCAGTGTTATGTCAAACGCCATAAGATTACATTAAAAATGTTTATATTGTCAAAAGCGCTGAGGTTACATTCGAAGATTGAATATGATGGTTAAATATTCTTAACATATTTAATTTTCCGAAAGTTTTCTTTTTTTTTTCTTTTATAAGAACCTTCTCCTGAGAGTAACAAACTCAACAACAAAAGAATTAGCGAAATCGGTGCAGCGTGATGCCGTGACCAAGGGAAATGGGGATTCATTTCGATACGAGTATATATAGATAATAATCGATAATTTTATAAAAATAATAATAATTTTAATTTATATTAATATATTATAGAGGAAAAATTTGATTGTGTGTTTGCATTGAATAGGCTCCAGAACTTATGAATCGATTTCATAAGGAGCAAAGGCTATATTTAATTATAAATTTCGTACGGGAACGTGAGTTACTCGGGCGAAACCGCGTGCGGGAAGCTAGTGTAACAATATAACTTTGAAAACATATCCATTTTACAAAAAAAATAGCGTTAAATTTACCTGGAAGAAGTATGCCTGAGCGCAAACGATGATAAAGGATTTTGGAGTCATGTTGCTTGTTCTTTGAATTCACTGAATGACTTTTCAACGAAAAAGTTAGCAATTTATAATTAAATTGCACTTCTTATCAAAGCGATTGCTATATAAGAATTAGGAAATTTTCATAGCAACTTACAATGTAACTATATTTTGCACTCTCTATGAAATAGATGTACGTGATTAGATTTTGAAACATAAATTGTAGAAACTTGCAAAGGATGTTTTAGTTGCTATACGCTTCATATTTCAACAATCAATCACGAATCCTTTACGCTGAGTAACTCTCCGCATGTGGAAACCGTTCGTGCACGGGCTTCACATATGCTCAGTCGACTACACTGTCTTTTAAATTCAAGCAGCTAAATATAACTTTATTACAAGGTTAGGATTTACACCACGTGTATACAACCGATTATCACGTACGCAAGTAACGTATTTGCTCATACCACGTCTAGCAGTTTGTACCGCTGACAAACTATTCAAAATACATTCACTCGACTTGCCACCGGGGTACCGTGGTTTATTCGTAATTGTAGCTTACATGGTGATCTCCAACTGCTTTCCATCAAGCAGTGGATGAAAGTGGCAACAGAACGCTTCTTTGAATCCGCGGTTTAACACCTATGGTTGTTGCAACATCCGACTTTGACATTTGACTTTGCCGACAAAGCATCGTAAGCACCTTCTGCCTCGGAGCCAGACGACGACATAACAACTTACCAATAAGCAGTACAGAGGCTGCAAGAAACTACATCATGTTTTCATTGTATTGGCCCTGATATCGTTGTTCTAACGCCACATCTTGGTAAAAGCGCTCCCCTAGCTCCTATGAAGATGCTCCTAAGTTATTTTTAAATTGATCTAGATAAGCATTTAACATGCATGTTCAAAGACTGAATATGTTTGAAATAAGCTAATTTACATGAGAATTGTGATGCCCATTCTTTATCTTGACTTCTAATAGGAAGCTTACAATATATCTCATAGGTTTCACAAAGTTTTTTACTAGCCACAAATAAACAAAAACTGTCCATGTAATTTTTAGAAGACATTTTGACGCTCCAAACACATAAAACACGTCGTTTCTCGAAAAAGTGCGTACGCACACTGAGTGACTGATTTCGCTTTGCGCTTCACGTTCAACCCCCGCTATCCCCCACCTCTTGCTTAGTAAAAATCGCATATTTTAATATAGAAAAGCAAACTTTCTTTTATATTAAAGTTTTATTTGTTGACTTGTGATAATAAAAGATATATATATATATAAGAACTCTGTAAAACATGGAGTCAGGAAGTTGTTGGTATTTCACCGGTGCCTTGATAGACCACGTTAAGCTGTCTGTCTTACGTCTGATCTTTCACCGGTCATGTCAGTAGTACCGTCCACCGGATTTTAAGAATAAAGGAATAGAGAGTTGGTCTGGGATTCCGCACACATTTGTGTTCGACCAATTTGTAAGAGATTAGCCATTTACGCAGTTCATATTAAAGTGCTCTTCGTACTGGTACTTAGAATTTACTCGAGAAAAAGATTCTAGTAACACAATTTTTTACCCAAACCGGGGACCGGACCAACCTCAGTTGTAATATATTTTTTTGTATTTTTGAACCCCCCACGCAAAAAAAAGGGTTTAAAGTTTTACCGCTATGTGTGTTTTTCTGTGATACGCGTGGACCAAGTACACTTAAAAATAATATCAGAGTATTATTTTTTTTGTAATTCACAAAACCAATTTTCGATCACTTACTTTCAAGTAAAATTACATAATAAACACATTACGATTAACATCTATTTAATGTGAATACAGCATAATAATAATAATAAAACCTATAAATCTTTGTCATATTTCTGTTCAGGTTTGATTAGTTAACCAAAAGTGTGCCTCGAAAATCACATTAAACCGATTGTCCCAATTGTTATAACAATTTTATACAAAGAAAAGAGGAGCAGGGCTTCCATGTATGTTACGACATAATAATGCGGACTCAAACCCTTGGCCATAGTCACCACGATTAGTGCTCCCATAGGAGGAGGCTCATTCTGAGGAGTGAACGTTTGACGGGCTGATAAAAAAGAAGAAGGTTTAAAATAAAATAAAATTTACTAAACTCTCCATATATTTCAAATAAAACATTTCAGATTGATATCAGTTACCAAAATAACAATTTGACGAAGCTAGGTCTAGTAACTACATTCACAAGCACAGTTACCGATGATGGACACGGCCCCGGCAGCCGGCGCAGCGCCGTTGAAGCTCACAACGCCCATGATCGGCACCTGACCGGCGACCGCGGTGTTACCGGCGACTGGCAGCTCACCAATGACTGCAACGTTACCTTCACCAGCACCACCGTATTGGGCAAGTCCGGCCCCATATGCGCCCCCTGAACCAGCACCGTATACACCTGCCAAACCAGCACCATATGCACCCGCTAAGCCAGCAACACTACCATATGCAGAACCTCCGCATGGAGCGCCGATAGTTACAGCAGGACCTACAGCAGCGATAGGACTGATAGCAGGAGCACTACCACAGCCGCAACCACCGAGATATTGACCGAAGACAGTCTGTAAGGTGATGAAAAAAATAAAATGATTTCTTATTAAACACATTGAAAAAAAGCATTAGCATTTTGCACTTCATCTCTATATAAACAATAAGTATGCGAGATTTCATACTCCACCGTCCGCGCTATCTTCGGAAAAAGGAGTACAAAGTTCTTGCTTCAGGTATTATTAAATAGATTTGTTTAAATTTTAATAAAATAATACATTTTTGAGAAAAACATAAAGCTAAACTATAAAGCTCACCTGCACCAAGAACGCTTGGACGCAGAGCAACAGAATGGCGAAGGCAGACATGTTTTGTGTTTGTTTGTGTTCAACAACTGACTGCCTTCCCTAGTTTAGCAAACCATTTTATATTACCCTGACCCTTGTTATCAGTAGTCTTGTAACATACTTTAATTTGTTCCCTATGCAATTGTTTGTATTAACTATGTCAACATGAAAACACGTACGTCGTCTATTTCTCTAGGACATAAACATGATCGTGATAATCGTGAATGCGAATTTCATAATTCAATATTGTCATTTTGATAAGAACCTTTTTGTATAAAATGCCAATATTTTTAATGGACTGCATACTTCATAGTTTTGTGTACAGGAAGCAACATGTCTGCTAAAACTTTATTCGTAATTTGCGCTCAGGCGATCCTTGTGCAGGTAATATTCTACTGTATTATTTATCAATAGTAAAATTCAGCGTTCAATTTGCAACTTACAATCAAGCTACCAATAAATCACTATTGACATTGTACAGCTGCTCGATACTAATCTAATTTCTATATTATGTTTCAGTCATCGCTAAGCCAGTGCATTGGACAAGCGGCTCCTACTTGGGAAATAGGAGTACCTGCTATAGCGACTACTGGTTATGGCGCAGCTGGTTTAGGCTTGGCCAGTTGTGGAGGTGGTTCAGGTTTGGTCGGCTATGGTGCTGGTTCAGGCTTGGCAGGCTATGGTACTGGTTTAAATTCAGCCAGCTATGGTGCTGGCTGGGCCACTCCATCCATTGCTACTAGTGGTGGAGCTCTCCCCGTAAGCAGCTCTTCAGCAATAGCTCCAACTGGTTTATCTGTGGAATCGCAGAACGTGTTCGAAGGTACTCTGTCCGTGATTGGTGAGCTGCCATTCTTGGGTACTGTGGCTGTGGAAGGAGCGTACCCGTCTGCTGGTGCTGGTGTCGTCAATCACTCGTGCGGTAATGGAGTGACTGCTATAACAAGCGAGAGCAATGCTTACGCTACTGGTTCTGCAAATGGTGTTGGATTAGCTGCCTATGCTCCCGCCGCTGCTGCCATTAGCCCTGCTTCTATTGGCTCAGCTGCTGGTTGTGGCGCAGCCATTGCTCCTGTTCTTATTGAATCAAGTAACGGTGGAAGATACGGTGGTTGTGGTTGTGGTATTTACTGAACCTGAAATATTCGCGGCCTCGAGATTACGTCATATATTAAAAAAATATTTTAATGTGTAACAATAAAATTGTTTAACAAATTACCGAATTGTTTTTATAATAAGGGGTCGATGTTATTGATGTAACACTTAAAGGGACAGCAAACGGGGTGCATAAGTGAGGCATTGTATGATCAATAGAGGGAGAAGTCCGTGAATGTTTTGACGACACATTCTAAAATTATTGTATGTAAGTTATTAAATAACGGATGGCTTCACTTCGCTATGTGACACTTGAAAATTTCGGTTCACATCTCAATTCTAGTAATGGAACTGCTGACTTAGATTTGAAAACCGCTTACTTTACAATTCTCATTCCATTTCTTTACGTAAATTGCTAAAAGTTTTAACCAATCCGCCTGCCAAGCGTGGTGATTGTGGCTATATCAATCAACGATCCTGGCTTGAAAAAGTTCTGTTAATAGGCCCAAGTTAAGCAGTAGACGAAAACGGGATGTTGACGATACGCTCATTACTTTGATTTTGATTACATAGCATTAATGCTTTACGTCTTTTTACACACATCAAAAAGAGTAACACGCTTCATTTACATGTTTTATTCATTAGTATTCTTTTTGTTGTGACATAAATTTAGATTGTATGCAATTTATTCACTATACAATCTTGATATAGGAAATGATAGCTGAATAAAAAAAATAGAAAATTTATGATCGTATTCTGTTTTTTAAAAAATAAACCTCAATTACTTTTAGTCACTTTTCACAACCGGGGATTGGACTGACCTCAACATTAGCCTCCTCCCGAGAGAGGGTGTTTGCCATAGTCACCACGCTTGGCAGACGGGTTGCTGACCGCAGTATTATGTTGTAACACACAAGGAAACGCTGCTGCCCGTTCCCTCGTATATAATTGTTATAGATGATGTAATAACAATGGGACCAACGGCTTAACGTGCTTTCCGAGGCACGAAGGGTAGTCCCTCAAAAATCCAGACCCGGGAAAAATCTTAGAATTTACACAAAGATTTCTTGTCCAGCGTGGAACTCGAATCCACGACCTCCAAGATTTAAAGCGAGCCAAATACCGCTACGCTAAGCAGGTTGTCCGACCTCAGTTGTATCATAATATCAATTATTGCCTTTCGGCCTTTGTTTTAATGAAGTGATTTAGGAAGTTGGTGGTATTTCATGGGTGAAATAGCTCGGAGAGTAGATAAGCTGTCGGTCCTGTGCCTGATCTTTCACCGGTTGTGTCGTATGTGTAGAACCGTCCTACCGGCATTTTGAGAGTAAAGGAATAGAGAGTTCACCATGTGTTCTAGACCTCAGTAGCATAAGAATGGATGTACAATTATATTTCAGGTACATTTGGTCGTAAGTGCCAGCTACGGTATAGGCGTATACGACAAAAGCTTTTGATGTATAGTGGTAAATCCGACCTTATGCTTCTGTGCTCTAGATTCGTGTGCGGAATTATTGTAGTGCCCTTCGGGCCGGTATCTAGAATCTACTCAGAAGATTTTTTTTTTTAATCATAAATATTTGCCTGTATCTATCGCTAAACCTCAGTTGTTACGGTCGAACATTTCAGTGTTACTAAACTTTCGCAATTTGTACACATGATTTACAGAAGACACGGTCGCGATACACGAAACGAAACGTCAGCCAAAAAAAAAGGTAACGATTGAGACCTGTGTCTCCTATAAATTATGCCGAATTCAGTCTTGATGTAATAAAGTGATTTTGTATTTCGACATTCCATGACTGAAGGTTATGGTACAGCTTACCACTAAAAATGCACGTCGTCAAGACGATCATTATTGAGTTGTCGAGGTAAATGCGTCTAACGAGCATGGTGTCATCGGGAAGGGATATGAAGAATTTGGTCTAGATAGAAGAGGTATACTTCTCTTGCCCTCTTTACACGACCAACAATTTTTTTTTTTAATTGTCTAAATCATCGTGCCACAAAGAAATCAAAAAAATACTTGGTTCATATTAAGTAAGGAATTTTGAGATAAATGAAATTAAATAATTTATTAGTAACGTAGACAAATAATTCGCTCTTCCTGTTTGCTCCCCATTGTTATGTCATAAACTATAACTACTTCATATACAGGAAAACGGACAGCAACGTTACGCAGTGTATTACGACATAATACTGCGGTCACCAATCGGCCTGCCAAGCGTGGTCATTATAGCAAAACCTTCCCTCTGAGGAGGCCCATGTTTTTGGTTTATTTGAAAATAAATTATTGGTCGTAATACGGGCTGATAATGAAGAACTGTGTATTAAATAAAATAAAATTTACTGAATTTATAATATATTTCCAATAAAATATTTCAGATTGGTATCTGTTAACACGGTAATAATTTGACAAATCTACGTCTAGTAACTACACTCACAAGCACAGTTGCCGATGATGGACACGGCCCCGGCAGCCGGCGCAGCGCCGTTGAAGCTCACAACGCCCACGATCGGCACCTGACCGGCGACCGCGGTGTTACCGGCGACTGGCAGCTCACCAATGACTGCCACGTTACCTTCACCAGCACCACCGTATGGGGCAATCCCAGCCCCATATGCGCCCCCCGAACCAGCACCATATGCACCTGCCAATCCAGCACCGTATCCACCAGCTAAGCCAGCAGCACTACCATATGCAGAACCTCCGCATGGAGCGCCGATAGTTACAGCAGGACCTACAGCAGCGTTAGGACTGATAGCAGGAGCACTACCACAGCCGCAACCACCGATATATTGTCCGATGACAGTCTGTGATGAAAAAAATAAAATGATTTCTTATTAAACACATTAAAAAAAAGCATTAGCATTCTGCACTTCATCTCTATATAAACAATAAGTGTGCGAGATTTCATACTCCACCGTCCGCGCTATCTTCGGAAAAAGGAGTACAAAGTTCTTGCTTCAGGTATTATTAAATAGATTTATTTAAATTTAAATAACATAATACATTTTGAGAAAAACATAAAGCTAAACTATAAAGCTCACCTGCACCAAGAACGCTTGGACGCAGAGCAACAGAATGGCGAAGGCAGACATGTTTTGTGTTTGTTTGTGTTCAACAACTGACTGCCTTCCCTAGTTTAGCGAACCGTTTTATATTACCCTGACCTTTGTTATCAGTACTCTTGTAACATACTTTGATTTGTTCCCTATGCAATTGTTTGCATTAAATATTTCAACATGAAAACACGTACGTTGTCTATTTCTCTAGGACATAAACATGATCGTGTTAATCGTGAATGCGAATTTCATAATTCAATGTTGTCATTTTGATAAGAACCTTTTTGTATAAATAGCCAATATTTTTAATGGACTGCATACTTCATAGTTTTGTGTGGTTATACAGGAAGCAACATGTCTGCTAAGACTTTATTCGTAATTTGCGCTCAGGCGATCCTTGTACAGGTAATATTCTACTGTATTATTTATCAATAGTAAAATTCAGCGTTAAATTTGCAACTTACAAACAAGTTACCAATAATTGCACTATTGACATTGTGCAAAAATACACATTTAATGTCTGTTTTTACAGCTGTTCAATACTAATCTAATTTCTATATTATGTTTCAGTCATCGCTAAGCCAGTGCATTGGACAAGCGGCTCCTACTTGGGAAATAGGAGTACCTGCTATAGCGACTTCTGGTTATGGTGCAGCTGGCTTAGCCAGTTGTGGAGGTGGTTCTGGCTTGGCAGGCTATGGTAATGGTTTAAGTTCAGCCAGCTATGGTGCTGGCTGGGCCACTCCATCCATTGTATCATCCATTGCTACTAGTGGTGGAGCTCTCCCCGTAAGCAGCGCTTCAGCATTAGCTCCTACTGGTTTATCTGTAGAATCACAGAATGTGTACGAGGGTGCTCTATCCGTGATTGGTGAGCTACCATTCTTGAGTGCTGTGTCTGTGGAAGGTGTATACCCGTCTGTAGGTGCTGGCGTCGTCAACCACTCATGCGGTAATGGAGTGACTGCTATAACAAGCGGGAGTAATGCTTACGCTTCTGGTTCTGCAAATGGTGTTGGATTAGCTGCCTATGCTCCCGCTGCTGCTGCTATTACCCCTGCTGCTATTAGCTCAGCTGCTGGTTGTGGCGCAGCCATTGCTCCTGTTCTTATTGAATCAAGTAATGGTGGAAGATACGGTGGTTGTGGTTGTGGTATTTACTGAACCTGAAATATTCGCGGCCTCGAGATTGTGTCATATATTAAAAAAATATTTTAATGTGTAACAATAAATTTTTTTAACAAATTACCAAATTGTTTTTATGATAAGGGGTCAATGTTATTGACGTCACACTTAAAGGGACAGCAAACGGGGTGCATAAGTGTGGCATTGTATGATCAATATAAGGAAAAGTCCGTGAATTTTTTAACGACACATTCTAAAATTACTGTATGTAAGTTATTAAATAACGGATGGTTTCATTTCGTTGTGTGAAACATGACAATTTCGGTTCACATCTCGGTTCTAGTAATGGAACTGCTGACTTGGAGTTAAAAACCACTCACTTTACACATCTCATCCAATTAATGTAAGAACATTGTTCAAAAAAATTTTTACTCATTTAACAAAAATAAAAGTTTTAATATATGGTATATATACGATTTCCCCGGGAAACTGTTATGTTAAATGGCAGGAGGTGCTCATCCATCTTACTGCTATTACCAATCCGCGTGCCAAGCGTGGTGATTATGGCAATATCAGTCAACGATCCTTGCTTGAAAAAGGTCTGTTAAGAGGCCCAAGTTCAGCAGCAGACAAAAACTAGCTGTTGATGATGCGCTCACTTCTTTGATTTTATAGCAATAATGCATTGCTGACAACTTCCGTAGCGTAGCGGTATTTGGCTCGCATTAAATAACGGAGATCGGGTGTTCGATCCCCACGCTGGACAAGAAATCTTTGTGTGAATTCTAAGATTTCTTTCGGGGTCTGGTAGGTTGAGGGACTAGCCTCGGAAAGCACGTTAAGCCGTTGGTCCCGATTATTAAAACATCACCTATAATAACCGTATATCAATGAACGGGCAGCAGCGTTTCCTTGTGTGGTACAACATAATACTGCGGTCACCAACCCGCTTGCCAAGCGTGGCAAATATATTCCTTGGGTGAAGGCCCATGTTTAGGAGTGGACGTTATACGGGCTGATAATGATGATGATAATTATAGTATTTTTTTATATCATGGAGAAACGCCATTACACTGCAGCTGGAAAGAAATCAATCCAATGTATCTCGGCATTATGTCAATGCGAGCATTGTTTGTCATCTTTGGCGTTATAATAATAGGGATATTCTATATCATTGACTGCACCGGTGGCTCAGTGGTTACGATAGTTGCCTCTGAGACCTGGTGTTCTGGGTTCGATTCCCACCCGGGACAATTATTTGTGTGAACCACAAATAGTTGTTCTGAGTCTGAGTGTTCAGTGTGTCCGTAAAATTAATGTTTGTAAAGCCCCCCGCGACACAGGGATTAATTTCCCCAGTGCGGGAGTTGTCTTTTTTAAAAAAGAAGAAAAAAAAAAGAAAAAAAACTGTGCAGCACACAGTTTGTGGAAGGAGTACAACTGCTTTGCTGGACCCGCCGGGCCAACTACCAAATATTAGACTTAAGTATATGATGATGCCATCTAGCCGATTTCGGCCACAGCGACTGCAATTAATGGCTTTTAGAGTGGTTGAGAGCTTTGGTGTGCCCTTTCATGTGCTCTCCAGTGACTCGCATATCCAACTTTTGCCGTAAAACACCGAGCACAAAGCGGACATGTTAGAACACCTTGATGACATTATAAGTTATATTTGCGGGTGGTCTAGCTTTGAGGTCTTCACGCTTCTTGTCCAATTGTAACCTCCTTGTCTCTTCAAAGGTGTAAACCTGCCTCTGTACATAGCGTCTGGACTCGGGCCGATTTTGTGCCTGTTTCTCCCATGTTGAAGGGTCAATTTTGCACTTCTTGAAGTGTCTATTCAGAACATCCTTGAAACGTAGGAACTGACCACCGCGTTTCCGTTTCCCTTCCTAGAGTTCCGAATAGAAGATACGCTTCGCAAGTCTATCTTCCTGCACTTATGTCTATATGTTGTTCTTGTATTTTTGCTTACGGTTCATTCAAACCGTCTCCGCAAAATATTAGTAAATTATTTAATATGATAATGTGAAAGGTTCTGCTGTGTTATTGGCAGTTTTTCTCAGTAGTCACAACTACAATCAACTGACACGACAGTGGAAAAATGACAACTCCAAATAAAAGTAACAATTTTTTAAGCAGGTCTTTGTTCCACATTTTAACAGAGCTTGGTAAGCCAAGATAGTTAAGGAATATTGTCATAATCAACACGTTTGATGGGCGAATTGGTAGGTAACCTTGATATAATAATTGCTGCTGCCCATCCATCAGCTGTATGTCTCTTAATCGCTTCTTACGACATCTATGGGATAAGGGGTGATTAGACCACCCCTTATCCCATAGATGTCGTTGGGCCGGAAACCAGACAGCCAGAAACTCCTTATGTATGGCTTTTATTTAGATTTTAAGAGAACTCTGCAAAACATGGAGTCAAGTAGTTGGAGGTATCCCACCCGTGCCTTGGAAAGCTCTGTTCTTAAGATGAGAACGCGCTTAAACTCTTACCGGTCGTGTCTGTAGAATCGTTCCACCGGATTTTGAGAGTAAATTAATAAAGATTGCACCAGCAGGCTGTGTTTGCGCAAAAATATCCTTGTTGGACGGGTAAAGAGAGCAATATAAGTATACATACTAGGTACGTAGGCGTAGGACGAAGAACATCACTAGGGATGTACCTTCGTCCTACCCCCACCTGATGTCAGCATGCTTGTTAGATGCAATTACTTCTAGAGAGAGATGGGCCAATCTCTATAGAGATTAGCCATCTGCGCAGTGCTCTTCGGACTAGTATTTAGAGAGCCTACTGGAGAGAACATTTTTGTTCACACAAATTTTCAAGATAGACGTAATTTTGTGTTTCGACATTCCATGACTGAAGGTTATGGTACAGTTTACCACAAAAAATACACGACGTCTAGACGATCATAATAAAGTTCTCGAGGTAAATGCGTCTAACGAGCATGGTGTCATCGGGTAGGGAAATAATTTGGTCCAGAGAGATATAATTCTCTTGCCTTCTTTACACGACCAACAAATCTTTTTTATTTTTTTTATTGTCCTCGCCGTAACATCAGTGGGATGCCAAAATAAAAACAAACATAATTGGGTAAGAATTTTGAGATAAAATGAAATGAAATAATTTACTAGTAACGTAGACAAATAATTTGCTCTTCCTAGTTGGTCCCGATTGTTAGGTATGACATCATCTATAAATACTTCATATACAGGAAAACGGACAGCAGCTGCAGCCAGTGTGTTACGACATTATACAGCGGTCAATAACCCGCTTGTTAAGCGTGGTGATTATGGCAAAACCTTTTCTCAGAGAAGATGTTTTTGGTTTATAAAAAAAATAATGATTGTTCGGTATACGAGCTGATTATGAACAACAGTGTATAAAATAAAATAAAATTTACTGAATTTATAATATATTTCAAATAAAACATTTCAGATTGGTATCTGTTTCCTCAGTAACAATTTGACGAACCTACGTCTAGTAACTACATTCACAAGCACAGTTGCCGATGATGGACACGGTCCCGGCAGCCGGCGCAGCACCGTTGAAGCTCACAACGCCCACGATCGGCACCTGACCGGCGACCGCGGTGTTACCGGCGACTGGCAGCTCACCAATGACTGCAACGTTACCTTCACCAGCACCTCCGTATGGGGCAAGCCCAGCCCCATATGTGGCCCCTGAACCAGCACCATATGCACCTACCAAACCAGCACCGTATGCACCCGATAAGCCAGCAACACTACCATATGCAGAACCTCCGCATGGAGCGCCGATAGTTACAGCAGGACCTACAGCAGCGATAGGACTGATAGCAGGAGCACTACCACAGCCGCAACCACCGAGATATTGTCCAAAGACAGTCTGTAAGGTGATAAAAAAATAAAATGATTTCTCATTAAACACATTGAAAAAACGCATAAGCATTCTGCACTTCATCTCTATATAAACAATAAGTGTGCGAGATTTCACTCTCCACCGTCCGCGCTATTTTCGGAAAAAAGAGTACAAAGTTCTTGCTTCAGGTATTATTAAATAGATTTATTTAAATTTTAATAAAATAATACATTTTTGAGAAAAACATAAAGCTAAACTATAAAGCTCACCTGCACAAAGAACGCTTGGACGCAGAGCAACAGAATGGCGAAGGCAGACATGTTTTGTGTTTGTTTGTGTTCAACAACTGACTGCCTTCCCTAGTTTAGCAAACCATTTTATATTACCCTGACCCTTGTTATCAGTACTCTTGTAACATACTTTGATTTGTTCCCTATGCAATTGTTTGCATTAAATATTTCAACATGAAAACACGTACGTTGTCTATTTCTCTAGGACATAAACATGATCGTAATAATCGTGAATGCCAATTTCATAATTCAATGTTGTCATTTTGATAAGAACCTTTTTGTATAAATAGCCAATATTTACATGGAAAGCATACTTCATAGTTTTGTGTAGTCATACAGAAAGCAACATGTCTGCTAAGACTTTATTCGTAATTTGCGCTCAGGCGATCCTTGTACATGTAATATTCTACTGTATTAGTTATGAATTGTAAAATTATTGTCATTTTTTTATCCATGTTAAATTTGCAACTTACAAACAAGCCATCAATAGATCCACTATTGTAAAAAATACACCCACTTAAATTTTGTTACAGTTGTTCTATACTAATTTAATTTCTATATTATGTTTCAGTCATCGCTAAGCCAGTGCATTGGACAAGCGGCTCCTACTTGGGAAATAGGAGTACCTGCTATAGCGACTTCTGGTTATGGCGCAGCTGGTTTAGGCTTGGCCAGTTGTGGAGGTGGTTCAGGTTTGGTCGGCTATGGTGCTGGTTCAGGCTTGGCAGGCTATGGTGCTGGTTTAAGTTCAGCCAACTATGGTGCTGGCTGGGCCACTCCATCCATTGCTACTAGTGGTGGAGCTCTCCCCGTAAGCAGCGCTTCAGCAATAGCTCCTACTGGTTTATCTGTAGAATCACAAAATGTGTTCGAGGGTGCTCTATCCGTGATTGGTGAGCTACCCTTCTTGGGTGCTGTGTCTGTGGAAGGTGTGTACCCGTCTGTAGGTGCTGGTGTCGTCAACCACTCGTGCGGTAATGGAGTGACTGCTATAACAAGCGAGAGTAATGCTTACGCTTCTGGTTCTGCAAATGGTGTTAGATTAGCTGCATATGCTCCCGCTACTGCTGCCATTGCCCCTGCGGCTATTAGCTCAGCTGCTGGTTGTGGCGCAGCCATTGCTCCTGTTCTCATTGAATCAGGTTATGGTGCAAGATATGGAGGTTGTGGTTGTGGCATTTACTGAAACCGAAATATTTTATGTTTTGGCCTGGAAAATATCTCATATTTTCTAACATGTGCTTAATAATAAATATATTGAAAAATACTTTGAAATTTTATTTTCCAACAGCTCAATCAATTTTAATTATGTATCATATAATTATCTCTTGTGAAGGGAGCAAACAATGAAGAGACATCCTATGATTAAAAATAGAGCCATCATTGATGTTAAATCAGTTAAAACTCGGTCTTTACATATATTAATAAATTTTAAGAACAATATAGCTTATTAAGTTTAGATCTAGCTTATTGTGTAAATCAATTTATTAAAATTAAGAGTCACATATCATATTATACAATTGTGAAATTCAATGAATCACAAATAAAATCCTTTTAATTTACAAAAATCTATTTGACATCGACCCTTCGAATCGCAAGCTATAAAAATGAAATTATAAGACTACAAGACACATCACAGCCCATGATCTGAGCTCTCTTAATACCGCTAATTTAACAAAAAAAACTGATTTCTGATGAAAAAAATGAAATTTTGAATCACTGGAATGTTAAATCGTCGATAGGTTAGGTCCTGTTTCTGCGGGTGGTTGAGTGGACCATCATAATTACGTGTACAATGTACTAAGGTGCGGTGGCTATACACTTACTGCCAACGTTGGAGGTCGAGAGATGATACCCGCGAGGAGGGAGTCTAGCCATATGCAGAAATAACTAGGCCAAGTGACAGATGATGGCCGGGTGAGTAAGCTGGAGACCATCAACAGAGATCTATGGGCGACGCCCTACAAAGAGGTGCATCGTAGGGACAAATTCTTCGGGTCCCATTTTAGTCAACTGACCCCGAAATCGGTGGCGGAGCCGGCTTCGACATTCGATTTGACAGGCTTCTGCCGAATCTTGACAGAACCGAAAGCATCGGCCAAGATTTGACAGAAGATACATGACCCGAGAAGGGAAAGCTTTCATCAATTTTAGAGATGATCATCTTGTGGCAAGTAGGCCACAAGAGGCTACGTTTTCGAGCTTCCGCGACCGTGTGCTGTGCCATGTAGGACCGATTGGTCGGCTTTCTCTGCGCCACGTTGCACAGGTGGAGTCCAAATCAAGCAAAGACATAATTTCCACCGGCCTATTTATGTAATTACTAGCGGCCCGCCCCGGCTTCGCACGGGTGGACTTTTATACCCTACCCCTGCCCTACCCTACCTCTGCCCTACCCTACCCCTACCCTAACCCTACCCTACTCCTAGCCTACTCCTAGCCTACTCCTACCCTACCCCTACCCAACCCCTACCCCTACCCAACCCTACCCCATAAAGTCTTAGCAGACATGTTGGTTCCTGTATAACCACACAAAACTATGAAGTATGCAGTCCATTAAAAATATTGGCTATTTATACAAAAAGGATCTTATCAAAATGACAATATTGAATTATGAAATTCGCATTCACGATTATCACGATCATGTTTATGTCCTAGAGAAATAGACAACGTACGTGTTTTCATATTGAAATATTTAATGCAAACCATTGCATATGGAACTAATCAAAGTATGTTACAAGAGTACTGATAACAAGGGTCAGGGTAGTATAAAACGGTTTGCTAAACTAGGGAAGGCAGTCAGTTGTTGAACACAAACAAACACAAAACATGTCTGCCTTCGCCATTCTGTTGCTCTGCGTCCAAGCGTTCTTGGTGCAGGTGAGCTTTATGTTTTTCTCAAAAATGTATAATTTTATTAAAATTTAAATAAATCTATTTAATAATACCTGAAGCAACAATTTTGTACTCCTTTTTCCGAAAATAGCGCGGACGGTGGAGTATGAAATCTTATTGTTTATATAGAGATGAAGTGCGGAATGCTAATGCTGTTTAATGTAATAAATAATAATAAATAAATGTGTTTAATAAGAAATCATTTTACTTTTTTCATCATCTTACAGACTGTCTTCGGACAATATCTCGGTGGTTGCGGCTGTGGTAGTGCTTCTGCTATAAGTCCCATCGCCGCTATCGGTCCTGCTGTTGCTATCGGCGCTCCATGCGGAGGTTCTGCATATGGTAGTGGTGCTGGCTTAGTGGGTGCTTACGGTGCTGGTATGGCAGGTGCATACGGTGCTGGTTCAGGGGGCGCATACGGGGCTGGAGTTGCTCCATACGGTGGTGCTGGTGAAGGTAACGTGGCAGTTATTGGTGAGCTGCCAGTCGCTGGTAACACCGCGGTCGCAGGTCAGGTGCCGATTGTGGGCGTTGTGAGCTTCAACGGCGCTGCGCCGGCTGCCGGGGCCGTGTCCATCATCGGCAATTGTGCTTGTGAATGTAGTTACTAGACACAAGTTCGTCAAATTGTTATTGTGGTAACAGATAGCCTGATGTTTTATTTGAAATATATTAAAAAATTTGGTAAATTTTATTTTATTTTATACACTGTTCTTCATCATCAGCCAGTATAACGTTGCTGATCATGGTGATGGGACTACCGGTCAAGATGTTTGGCGAACCAATCCCTTGGGAACGGCAAGCCAAGTACTTAGGCGTAATCCTTGACCGAAAGCTAAACTTTAGAGCGCATGTAGAAACCGTTCGTGCACGCGCTTTACTTACACTTAGTCGACTACACTGTCTTCTAAATTCACGCAGCAAACTATCACTAGATAATAAGGTTAGGATTTACACCACGTGTATACGACCGATTATGACGTACGCGAGCACCGTATTTGCTCATACCGCGTCTAGCAGTTGGTACCGCTTACAGACTGTTCAAAGTAGATTCACTCGACGAGCCACCGGGGCACCGTGGTTCATTCGTAATCGCAATTTACATTCTGATCTCCAACTGCCTTCCATCAAGCAGTGGATGAAAGAGGCGTCGGAACGCTTCTTCGAATCCGCGGCGCAACACCCAAACCCGTTAGTTGTTGCAGCATCTGACTATAGGCCTTTGCCCACAAAGCGTCGTAAACACCGTCGGCCTCGGGGCGTCCTAGATGACCCAGACGACGAGATAACAATCTACCAACTAGCATTAAAAAGACTGCAAGAAACTAGCACCACTACACAGAGACCACTCTATCCGACCCGCCGGAGAAGAGTGCACCCGCGAACGCGACGCGTCCCCCCTCGTCCTCCTGACCCTTAGCTTGCAAAGAACCATCCGATGCCCTCGTAGACCCGAAGTCCGAGAGGCCCACGAACTGTAAAGTAGAGCGACAGTTGCACAAAACTCCCCTAAAATACTAAATGTCATAACCCCGCAATCTCATCGCCAGCGACCGCCCTGAGCCGAGGTCCAAGCCCCACAGGGGGCGCCCTCTTGCGCAGGTTGCTTAGTTTGTAGTTTTTAAACCATTTATTAAGGCTGGAGCTCAGCTCGCTTTAAAGCCAGGGGAAAAAAAAAAAAAAAAAAAATGTGATGGGTCTCCTCCCGGATTTTGCGGAGGGTTTCCGGAGGGTTCTTCCATAGTCACCAGGCTTGATAGGCGGGTTTGTAACGGTAGCATTATGTCGCAATACATTGGGAAATGTTCATGTCCGTTTTCTTGTATACGATAAAGTTAAAGATGATGTGTTATAACGATTGGGACGAAACAGCAAGAGCGAATTATTCATCTAGGCTACATATAAATTATGTCATTTAATTTAATTCAAAATTCCAACGCTGCTAAAATGTTTTAGACAATTTCCAAAAAAAAACTTTCTTGGTCTCTTAAAGGGGGCAAAAGAAGTATACCTAGACCAAATTCTTCAGACCCTCACCCGTTAGCATTGTGCTTATTAGACACATTTACTCTGAGAACTTTATAATCGTCTCGATCAAATCGATCGTCTTGACATCGTATTACTTTGGTAGTCATAACCTTCAGTCATGAAATGTTGAATTACAAAACACATTGTTAAAACTAAGGCTGAAATTGATATACTTTATGTAGACACTAGTTTCAATCAAGAATCAAGAATTATAATTTATAGTATAGTATAACTTATGATTATAATGATAGTTTTTAAACTTTCTAATTTTTTACACATAATCATGTGCAAAAACCCTGAAATCGATATGTTTGACCGTTACAACCGAAGTCTAGGTCTCAATCCCCGGTTCGAACAAAAACTTTCCCAAAATTTTTTCTCTAGTAGATTCTTAAAACCAGTCTTAAGGCGCTGGTGGTGGTATGTCCTCGGCGGATGACTTAACTCTTTAAAGATTGACCTATCTCTCTGTGGAAGTAATTGCGTCTAAAAAGCATGATGCCATTGGGTTGAGGTAGGACAACTTTAGTCTAGGTATGTTTACTTCTCTTGCCCTCTTTATACGTCCAACGAGCATATTTTTGCGCAAACTCAAATGCACTCTCTATTAATTTACTCTTATCCGATGGGATGGTTTTACCGAAACGACCGGTGAGAGATCTTGCGCAGGACCGACAGTTTATTGTGTTGTCCAAGGCATGGGTGAACCTCTCTTATAATCTGAATAAAAGCCATACCCATGGAGTTGCTGGCCGTGTGGTTTCCGACTTAGAATAGACCACCCCAAATATTCGTCTATAGGCGTCGTATAAGGCAATTAAGAGACATACACTAAAAGAAGGCCAGCAGCATCTATAAGCTCAAGGTTACCCACTAATCCGCCTGCCAAGCGTGGTGATTATGGCAATATCCCTTAACTATCTTGGCTTATTGAGTTGAACTAAAAGAAGGAGCAAGGAGTTGCTTTAAAAATTGTAAATTTTATTTGGATTCGCCATTTTTTCCCCTGCCGTGCCAGTGGTGTGACGTTGCGATTACTGAGCAACACTACTAAAACACCGTAAAACCATATAAAAAAATGGCAATTTCACAAAAACTAAATTAATATAATAAAGTCAAGAATATTTAATTGGGTTTTATTTTTAGGAAAACATAAAGACCATTATGTTGCCGAGCATCAATAAGATTGTATACCATTTTACTTTGTTATAAAATAATAAAACATCATAATCATAATCAATTAATAAAACATGCATTTTTAGTAAATGAAGCGTGTTGCTTTTATATCAAAGTAATGAGCGAGTGTCTTCTTATACGTAACGGTTATGCGGGAAGATGATGTATTTTATCATCAGCAGATATCATCACTGCAGTAAATTGGCCTTCTCCCGAGAGAGGATTTTTGCCATACCTACCAAGCTAGCAGATGGGTTGGTGACCACAGTATTATGTTGTAACACACAAAGAAACGCTGCTGCCCATTCCCTGGTAAACGCTTGTTATAGCTGATGTTATAACTGTCATGTAATTACATAACGAAGAGAAGTCATTTGTAATTCAAAAACTTGCTTAATTTTTAATTTTGGAATGTGTCCTACTTGTACCTACTTGTACTTGACTACCTTCCCTTGATCAAACTATGCCAAACTTATTCACCCTGTTCCCTCTCCATTGAAGTAAATAAGTCGGTATTAAAATAAAAAACATATTTCTACACATTTAATTATTTATTTAATTTAAAATAATACAATGTGAACAATGTTCTTTAGACAGAAAATATTTTAGATTCAGTAAATACCACAACCACAACCACCGTATCTTCCACCGTTACTTGATTCAATAAGAACAGGGGCAATGGCTGCGCCACAGCCAGCAGCTGAACTAATAGCAACAGGGGCAATGGCAGCAGTAGCGGGAGCATAGGTAGCCAATTCAACACCGTTTGCAGAACCAGTAGCGTAAGCATTGCTCTCGCTTGTTATAGCAGTCACCCCATTACCCCACGAGTGATTGACGACACCAGTTCCAGCAGACGGGTACGCTCCTTCCACAGCCACAGAACCCAAGAATGGCAGCTCACCTATCACGGACAAAGCTCCTTCGAACACATTCTGTGACTCCACAGATAAACCAGTAGGAGCTATTGCTGAAGCGCTGCTTACGGGGAGAGCTCCACCACTAGTGGCAATGGATAACTCAATGGATGGAGTGGCCCAGCTAGCACCATAGCCGGCCATACCTGAACCAGCTCCATTGCCGGCCAAGCCTGAACCAGCACCATAGCTGGCTAAGCCTGAACCAGCACAAGAGCCAGCTAAAGATGAACCAGTGCCATAGGTCAAACCTGAACCACCACCACAGCTGGACAAACCTAAACCAGCTCCGTAACCAGTAGTCGCTATAGAAGGTAGAGTTATTCCCAAAGAAGGAGCCGCTTGTCTTACGCACTGGCTTAGCGCTGACTGAAACATAACAGAAAAAAATAAATTAGTATCGCAAAGTTTTACCAAAATCTAAGTGTTTTTTTTTATGCACTGGCAATAGTGCATCAATCGTTGGCTTATTTGTAGGTTGCATATTGACAGGGAATAAGAAAAAATTTGAATCATTTTACCGTTCATTACTGATATAGCAGAATATTACCTGTACAAGGATCGCCTGAGCGCAAATAAGGAATAAAGTCTTAGCAGACATGTTGCTTCCTGTTTAAACACACAAAACTATGAAGTATGCAGTCCATTAAAAAATATATGCTATTTATACAAAAAGGTTCTTATCAAAATGTCATTATTTCATTATGAAATTCGCATTCACGATTATTGCGCTCATGTTTATGTCGTAGAGAAATAGACAACGTACGTGTTTTCATGTGAAATATTCAATGCATACAAATTAATTGCATAGGGAACAAATCAAAGTATGTTACAAGAGTACTGATAACAAAGGTCAGGGTAATATAAAATGGTTTGCTAAACCAGGGAAGGCAGTCAGTTGTTGAACAAAAAACAAACACAAAACATGTCTGCCTTCGCCATTCTGTTGCTATGCGTCCAAGCGTGCTTGTTGCAGGTGAGCTTTATAATTTAGCTTTTTGATTTAATCAAAAATGTATTATTCTTTTAAAATAAAAATAAATGTACATATTAATTATATTACATATTAATAATAAGCAAAAAATTTTGAATATGAAACTTTGCACTCCTGTAGTTTAATTTTGTAAAATGGGATACAAAATCTTTATAAGATGGCTCAGTTGTTTTTTTATAGTGTTTATTTAGTTTTTTTTTTTCATCACCTTACAGACTGTTTTCGGACAATATCTCGGTGGTTGCGGCTGTGGTAGTGCTCCTGCTATCAGTCCTATCGCTGCTGTAGGTCCTGCTGTAACTATCGGCGCTCCATGCGGAGGTTCTGCATATGGTAGTGTTGCTGGCTTAGCGGGTGGATACGGTGCTGGTTTGGCTAGTGCATACGGTGCTGGTTCAGGGGGCGCATATGGGGCTGGGCTTGCTCCATACGGTGGTGCTGGTGAAGGGAACGTGGCAGTCATTGGTGAACTGCCAGTCGCCGGTAACACCGCGGTCGCCGGTCAGGTGCCGATCGTGGGCGTTGTGAGCTTCAACGGCGCTGTGCCGGCTGCCGGGGCCGTGTCCATCACCGGCAACTGTGCCTGTGGATGTAGTTACTAGATGTTTGTCAAATTTTTATTGTGGTAACATATTATATCCATCTGAAATGTTTTATTTTAAATATATTGATAGTTTGATAAATTTTATTTTATTGCATACTCTGTGCCATCATTAGCCAGTATAAGGTCCACTGATTAACATAAGCGTTCTCCTGAGTATCGCAGTATTATGGCGTAATACAAGAGGGTAACGCTGCCATCCAATTTCTTTCAAGAGCGAAATATTCGTCTTCGTTACTAATAAATTACTTCACTTCATCGTAAAATACTTTTGTAAATGTCTCAAAAAAAATGAGTGTTCTTGGCACGTTGCTAGGATGACTTAAAAAATGAATTGTTGTTCATGTAAATTAGGTAAGAGAAGTTCACCTACGTAGACCAAATTCTTCCTACCCCACCCTATGACACCATGATTGATAGATGCATTTACATCGAGAACTTCATAAGAATCGTCTCTAGCTAAATAATTTCAAGGAACAAAGAGTTGTTTAAAAAATAGTTTATTTCATTTGGAGTTGACATTTTACCCTTGTAATGCCAGTAGTATGACGTTGTAACTACTGAGAAAGACTCCCAAAACACAGCATAACCTTTCATTTAAAAAAACATTTCACATTATCATATTAAATAATTTACTGATACCGCTTACCGCAAACAAGAAATACTAGAATAAAATATAGACTTCAGTATAATCTTACTTAAGTCTAGTATTTTTTGCTTATGCTATTGTAGCGACATCTACAGTAACCGCACAAAAAAAAACTACAAGAAGACAAGCAGCGCCATCTACCACCTAACATCCCAACTAACCTGTATCACGCAATACAAGTTCGCAAGCCAATTCGAACATATACAAGTTCCGAACAGTAACAAAGGGCCGTCGGCCACCGGGCTCACCACCTCGCCCGGCAAAGAAGATCTTCATTTTCTGTGGAGGAACACAACTAACCGTTCCTCTACAATTGGTGACCCCGAAGACAGCACGCAACAGGCTACGTCAGCAACGTACTCCTTATCCAGATCCACAACCAACAACAACAAGCAACTAGCTTCCGCAACACGGCTCCATCGACTCCGGCTACAGCACCACGGCACTGCGTACACGACCTCGCACATCGGTCTGCGCAGCACTGCCAGCTTCGCCGCACGCAGTCTCAGCCACAACGGTCCCGACTCACTGGGACCCAGCATCGATTCCGACTCACTGGAACTCCAACAAAGAAAGAACGACTTTCAGTCTCGGAGGGGAGTACTGTAGCGACATCTACAGTAACCGCACAAAAAAAACTACAAGAAGACAAGCAGTGCCATCTACCACCTATCATCACAACTAACCTGTATCACGCAATACAAGTTCGCAAGCCAATTCGAACATATACAAGTTCCGAACAGTAACAAAGGGCCGTCGGCCACCGGGCTCACCACCTCGCCCGGCAAAGAAGATCTTCATTTTCTGTGGAGGAACACAACCAACCGTTCCTCTACACTATCTTCGGACGGTTGATCTGGCGGGTCCTGCAAAGCAGTTGGCACTCCTTCCACATCCTGGAATATAACAAATCATGCTCCTATTGTCACGAAAATGCCGAGATACATAGGAAAGATATCTTCCCTGCTGCAGTCAAATGGCGTTACTCCATGATACAAAAAAATATTAACGACCAATTTTTTTTTTATTGACTTAATTGAGATCATCACCAAAGAAAGTGACAAAAAGGTTATGAAATGAGGAAATGGGTTTTATTTTTAAGGAAACAATACACGTCCTTATCTTTTTTTTTTTACATCAGCCATCATGTTTCATATCACCTAAATAGATTGTACAGGTACCAGAGAGTAAATTGGTGCAGATCCAAGGCTTAGGCGTCAACTCGGGCAACAAAAAACTCGGTATTGGCCGAGATTACTATTTTTTATTATTAATTTGATGTCGTCTTTTCGGCCAATAGATATTTGTTCCAATCTTTATTTTTGTATTCTCTAAGTATTGTTACACAACCTCCGTAGCGTAGCGGTAATTGGCTCACTTTAAATCTCGGAGCTCGTGGGTTCGATCCCCACACCGGACAAGAAATCTTTGTGTAAATTCTAAGATTTCTTTCCGGGTCTGGTTGGTTGAGGGACTACCGGGTTAAGCCGTTGGTCCCGATTGTTATAACATCATCTATAACAAACGAACCAGGGAACGGGAACTTGTATATGTTCGAATTGGCTTGCAAACTCGTATTGCGCGATACAGGTTAGTTGGGATGCTTGGTGGTAGATGGCACCGCTCGTTCACTTGTAGTTTTGTACGGCTACTATAGATGTCGCTACAAGCGCATCGTCAACAGCCCGTTTATGTCCCTGCTGAATATGGGCCTCCTCTTAATACTTGACAAGCCAGGATCGTTGACTGATATTGCCCTAATCACCACGCTTGGCAGACAGATTGGAAATTATAGTAAGATGAATGAGCGCGTATCCTGCCATAACGTTTTCCGTAAGATTATATAATTCTAGATCTCAGAAGCGGATGTACTTCAGAAGGTCGTAAGTGCCGGTTTCCGATAAAGGTACATACGACGATACGTTTCTGTCGTATAATAGCACATCCGACCTTATGGTTCTGAGCTCTAGATGATGTAGTACCTAGTATTTTTTTTTAATATAAGCCTAATATTTGTTGAGCTATTTGTGAACAATTCACATCAACGTGAGTAGATTTTAACTCCAAGTCAGCAGTTCGATTATTAAAACTGGACATTCGTCATTAAATAACTAACATACAATTTTAGATGAGTCGTCAAAAATTCATGGACTTCTGCCACTCTCGATCATACAATGCCACACTTATGCAACCAGTTTGCTTTCCCTTTAAATGTGGTGTAAATTATATTTGCCCCTTATCATAAAAACAAGTCAGTATTTAGCTAAATAATTTTATTACAATACATTACAATATTTTTGATATATGTATATGACACAATCTTCTTCAAACGGAAAATATTTCAGATTCAGTAAATACCACAACCACAACCACCGTATCTTCCACCGTTACTTGATTCAATACGAACAGGGGCAATAGCTGCGCCACAACCAGCAGCTGAGCCAATAGCAGCAGGGGCAATGGCAGCAGCCGCGGGAGCATAGGCAGCTAATCCAACACCATTAGCAGGACCAGAAGCGTAAGCATTGCTCTCGCTCGTTATAGCAGTCACTCCATTACCACAAGAGTGATTGACGACACCAGCACCAATAGACGGGTATACTCCTTCCACAGCCACAGTACCCAAGAATGGCAGCTCACCAATCACGGACAGAGCTCCTTCGAACACATTCTGTGATTCTACGGATAAACCAGTTGGAGCTATTGCTGAAGCGCTGCTTACGGGGAAAGCTCCACCATTAGTAGCGCCGTATTCAATAGATTGAGGAGTCGAGCCAGCACCATAGCCGGCTAAAGTTGAACCAACACCATAACCGGCCAAAGCTGAACCAGCGCCATAGCCAGCTAAGCCTGAAGAAGCACCACAGCCGGCTAAACCTGAACCTGTGCCATAGCCGATCAAGCCTATGCCACCAGCTTCACACGTGGGTGGCGCTAAACCAGCTAAGGCGATAGCTGGAACTGCTTGTCTTATGCACTGACTTAGCGCCATCTTAAACATAATATACATCCATTAATATGAAAAGGCGCAATATTCAAATACTTTAATCGCTCACGAAGAGATTAATTAATAAATACAATAAAATATAATTTTAATTAGTCAAAATAAAATTACGTGATTGCCAGCTTAGAATGTAGAGACCACCCTATGTCTTCCTATGGTTGTTGTAAGCGGCAACTAAGGGTGTCTTAATACACCTGATGGATGGGCAGCAGTATCTATCAGCTCAAGGATACTCACCATCTTACTGCCATCAAAAAACCGCCTGCCAAGCGAGGCGATTAAGGCAATATCCCTCAACGATTTTGGTAATCCAAGATAAGTTAAGATGCAGCCCACGTTCAGCAGTGGACTTAAACAGGCTGATAAAGCACAAAACATAAAAGAATATTACCTGTACAAAGAGTGCCTGAGCACAGATAACGATGAAAGTCTTAGCAGACATGTTGTTTCTTGTATAGCAACACAAGACTATGTTTTCCTTGAAAATGTTAATTATTTATACAGAAATTAAACTTCTTATCAAAATGACAACATTGATACGGCCATGCTTATGTCCTAGAGAAATAGACATCGTACGTGTTTTTTATGGTGAAATATTTAATGCGAAGAATTGCAAAGGAAATGAATCAAAGTAACTATGTTACAAGACTACTGATAACAAAGGTCAGGGTAATATAAAATGGTTTGCTAAACTAGGGAAGGCAGTCAGTTGTTGAACACAAACAAACACAAAACATGTCTGCCTTCGCTATTTTGTTGCTCTGCGTCCAAGCATTCTTGGTTCAGGTGAGTTTTATTGATTTTTCGTTGTTATTTTTTATTTTTTTAGTATGTATGAATTGGATGTTGTTCTTTTAATGTTTGATATATTTTAATTTTGCACATGTTTATACATTCTTCATCACTTTATAGACTGTCTTTGGACAAATCGGTGGCTGCGGCTGCGGTAGTGGTACTATTGCTTCTATCGGTCCTGCTGTTGCTATCGCTGCTCCTCCAGCTGCATACGGCTGTGGTGCCGGCTTAGCGGGTGCATACGGTGCTGGTTCGGCAGGTGCATACGGTGTTGGTTTGGCTGGTGCATACGGTTCTGGTTCAGGGGGCGCATATGGGCTTGCTCCATACGGTGGTGCTGGTGAAGGTAACGTGGCAGTCATTGGTGAGCTGCCAGTCTCCGGTAATACCGCGGTCGCCGGTCAAGTGCCGATCGTGGGCGTTGTGAGCTTCAGCGGTGCTGCGCCAGCTTCCGGGGCTGTGTCCATCGTTGGTAACTGTGCCTGTGGATGCTCTTATTAGAAGAATGTTTGTCTCTTAAAAGCAATAAATATAACACGTCTTATTTTTTTGTTTTCTCTAAATTCCATTGACCTTTCGTTTTTTTTTCACTTAAAGTTACATAAATGGTGTTTTCACATGTAGGACAACCTACTATTTTCAAACATTCATTGCTGCTAATTATATAAGCCATGTGAAGACAAAACCCGGCTTCACGCGAGTCGGACTCTCGCAAACTGTTGCATTCCCGTTATCCCCTAACCCGGCTGGCGCGGACGACCACAGCGACTGGTCCCACCTCGCTACCTGTTTGGGAATATCTCCACAGGTCCCGTACCATAATCTATACAACATTAGAAACAATCTAATTTAACTATTTATTTTTAAAGTGAATACACAACTAAATACATATTATGTAAATATTTCAAAAGTCAACCTGATGCCGTAAAAATTTAAAATTAAAGACCTTCTAACACAATACACCCGTTTCTCCAACAATTTCTATAATCTATATGATACGTATAAGTGTTAATCAATCCAATTTGATAGCTCAATTACTTTTAAATCTTACCTTTTTGAAGTAATTTTTCTAACCAATGGGACTAACTAGAGAAATTCTCAAAGTCCTAGGAAGCAGAAATTTAATTTGCAGGCTTTATATATATTATATATGTAGGGGTAGGGTAGGGGTAGGGTAGGGGTAGGGTAGGGGTAGGGTAGGGGTAGGGTAGGGGTAGGGTAGGGGTAGGGTAGGGGTAGGGTAGGGGTAGGGTAGGGGTAGGGTAGGGGTAGGGTAGGGGTAGGGTAGGGGTAGGGTAGGGGTAGGGTAGGAGTAGGGTAGGGGTGTCCAATTTGATAGCTCAATTACTTTTAAATCTTACCTTTTTGAAGTAATTTTTCTAACCAATGGGACTAACTAGAGAAATTCTCAAAGTCCTAGGAAGCAGAAATTTAATTTGCAGGCTTTATATATGAACATCAATAAAAAGAAACTTAAACTAAAATAACCTTTACCCCCAATCCAAAAAGGGTGGTGCAGGGTTATGTAAAAGATTAGGGAAATACTTTGCAGTAATACATTACCTTCATTATTTATAGCCAGAAAACATATTTAAAATAAGAACTAAGTTTAATAATTTCAAAATTAATATAAACCCCAAAGTTATATTAATTTTGAAATTATTAAGAACTAGCGGCCCGGCCCGGTTTCGCACGGGTGGACCTCCCTACCCTACCCCTACCCTACCCCTACCCTACCCCTACCCTACCCCTACCCTACCCCTACCCTACCCCTACCCTACCCCTACCCTACCCCTACCCTACCCCTACCCTACCCCTACCCTACCCCTACCCTACCCCTACCCTACCCCTACCCTACCCCTACCCTACCCCTACCCTACCCCTACCCTACCCCTACCCTACCCCTACCCTACCCCTACCCTACCCCTACCCTACCCCTACCCTACCCCTACCCTACCCCTACCCTACCCCTACCCTACCCCTACCCTACCCCTACCCTACCCCTACCCTACCCCTACCCTACCCCTACCCTACCCCTACCCTACCCCTACCCTACCCCTACCCTACCCCTACCCTACCCCTACCCTACCCCTACCCTACCCCTACCCTACCCCTACCCTACCCCTACCCTACCCCTACCCTACCCCTACCCTACCCCTACCCTACCCCTACCCTACCCCTACCCTACCCCTACCCTACCCCTACCCTACCCCTACCCTACCCCTACCCTACCCCTACCCTACCCCTACCCTACCCCTACCCTACCCCTACCCTACCCCTACCCTACCCCTACCCTACCCCTACCCTACCCCTACCCTACCCCTACCCTACCCCTACCCTACCCCTACCCTACCCCTACCCTACCCCTACCCTACCCCTACCCTACCCCTACCCTACCCCTACCCTACCCCTACCCTACCCCTACCCTACCCCTACCCTACCCCTACCCTACCCCTACCCTACCCCTACCCTACCCCTACCCTACCCCTACCCTACCCCTACCCTACCCCTACCCTACCCCTACCCTACCCCTACCCTACCCCTACCCTACCCCTACCCTACCCCTACCCTACCCCTACCCTACCCCTACCCTACCCCTACCCTACCCCTACCCTACCCCTACCCTACCCCTACCCTACCCCTACCCTACCCCTACCCTACCCCTACCCTACCCCTACCCTACCCCTACCCTACCCCTTACCCTACCCCTACCCTACCCCTACCCTACCCCTACCCTACCCCTACCCTACCCCTACCCTACCCCTACCCTACCCCTACCCTACCCCTACCCTACCCCTACCCTACCCCTACCCTACCCCTACCCTACCCCTACCCTACCCCTACCCTACCCTACCCTACACCTACCCTACCCTACTCTACCCTACCCCTACCCTACCCTACTCTACCCCTACCCTACCCCTACTCTACCCCTCTACACCTACCCTTACACCTACCCTACACCTACCCTTACACCTACCCTAGAGTTCGACAACACGGTTTTAGTTGCTTGGCTGACTGACCCCCTATGCCATAGGTAACCCATGCATAACATACACAAACGCGACCACGTAAATGTATTAGACATAGCGTATGATGTAGCGTAGATATATTGAGTTTACGATTACTCCCTGTGTACGAATCCTACCTGACCTTCCCTACATAGACCTGCACCCCTCTTATGTTAGGGGGTGTTACCAGTGTATTTTTTTATATCGTATTTGTGTATTAACTTCGTTTAAAATTTTACGTCACACATACAATTATAAAAAATATACAATTGGTATAGGCAATTTAAAACGATAAAACATTTTCATAAAGCATCGCTAGAAAAGCTGCTTTAAAATAAAAAGAAACCGCATCTAAATCTGTTTGCCCATTTCAGAGATAACTCATAGACACACAGAGAGGTCAAACTTATAACACTCCTATCTACTCCTACTTCGAAGGTTAATAACGCAAAAAAAATACACCGACCACTTTTTTTTGTTTCCTTTCTTTTATTAAATATTGGCTTACGTATGACCATAATCTCGCTTGATGGAAGGCGAAGATAAGGCCTAAGATGATACACGCGTGCCTAGAAAGTGTCTGTTCACTTTACTTATTAATATTTATTTAATTCGGCAACAAAAAATACATGATTTAAAAAATGTTAACTGTTTTTTTATTTATTTTTTACGGACTTTATGTAGTTAGCCAGGAATCTTTTGCTACTTCACCGGACTTCGGTGAGCAGAGCTTCAGCCTCAATAAATGGTTAAAATACTCATAACTAAGCTACCTGCGCAAGTCCTCTGTGGTACTTGGACCTCGGCTCACTGGCGGCGGATTTGACGAATGATGACTTTAAATTTTAAGGGGAATTTTGGGCAACTGTCACTCTATTTTACAATGTCAACTGTCTCGCTATCACGGTTCATACGGTTCAGCCTAGTGACAGACAGAAAGATAGTGGAGTTTTAGCTGTGGGTAACGACTTTATTTTTAGGGTACCTAAAAATAAAGACGTTACCTACAGGAACTATAAAACCTGGAACTATAAAAGTCGCCATGGCAAAACGATTTGGCAATCATTATCATCAATTTTTGATTATAGCTGAATGCTCAATTTTTCATTTATGTTTCAACAATCTATCGAAAATATTTTTCGTATGTTTGATTTGTTGTTGGTGATTTTGGCAAAGACAGTATCTACTTAAGATAAAAATAATATGAAGTAAATTGAAGTTTCTTTTTTGCTCATCATCAGCCCATATAACGTTGCGACGTCCCAAACTCTTGAAATACTATCAGTTTCATCAGCGCATCCACTCCGCGTTGAACAATTACAGCAAGAGCCCTTACTGCTGCTGGCTATTTCATATTTGAATGACCAATTTCTAAAAGAGCATAACTCAAATACTTAGACAAGCCATACAAGTGGTTCCCTTTTCGAAATTAATTTGGATTATTGAATACTAGGAACATAATAATTGAATAAAGCCTTCCTTAAAAAATGGGCTATCTAGCACTGAAAGGATTTTTCAGATAGGTCCAGAAGCTGCTGAGAATAGCGCATTCCAGTAAACAAACTCTTCAGCTTTATATATTAGTGTAGAAACATAGACAATATAAAAAATAACACCTTTTCGTGGTCAAATGGAATCACAAATTATTTGCTGGGTTGATGTCGTACCATTACCGTCACTTTATAATGTGCGATGACCTTCACTCTTATTTTTGTATAGTACTGGTAAGTATGAATCGTTCTACCGAGGGATGACAACCATAAAAATTTCGCAATGTAGACTTATAAACATTAAAGAATCATGGTAATCAATCATCACCTTTTCTGTAACCTTTTATGTCAATAATGTATTATTATTATTATCTTTCCGGCTTAAAAAAGATCACTATGTCTTCCTAAGGGTGTCGTTGGAGGCAACTAAGAGACATACGGCTGATGGATAGAAAGCAGCATTTATCAGCTCAAGGTTAGTAACCACCTAACATGGTGCCAAGCGTGGCGATAGTGGCAATATCCCATCGACCATTGCTTGCCAAGGTCTGTTAAGCGGAGCCCACGTTTAATAACTCACGGAAAGTGTTCCTATTCCACCAAGAGGTCACTTAGGCACGTTACTACTCATTATTTTAGCTATTCCTAAAATAAAATAAAACTTCGGTAATATCCAATTTATTATTGATTTTAATCATTAGCTGATCATGAAATGTTGAGACAGTAAGACGTTAATTAACAGAATTTTAGTATGCGCATTCACAGGCACTGTTGCCGACGATGGACACAGCCCCAGTAGCTCTCGCAGCGCCGTTGAAACTCACAACGCCCACGATCGGAACCTTACCGGCGACCGCGGTGTTACCAGCGACTGGCAGCTCACCAATAACTGCCACGTTACCTTCACCAGCACCGCCGTATGGAGCAATTCCAGCCCTGTATGCGCCCCCTGGACCTGCACCATATGCACCTGCCGAACCAGCACCGTATGCACCCCCTATTCCAGCACCACTACCGTATGCAGCAATACCACATGGTGCGCCGATGGAGATAGCAGGAGAGATAGTAGCAGGACCTACAGCAGCGCGACCGCAGCCACAACCACCGAGTTGTCCAAAGACAGTCTGTAAGGTAATGGAATAATTAATACGACATGCTAATGCGTCTGAGATGTAAGGAAGTTCACTTTTCTTTTAAATCCAAGAAGATTACAATAAATTCCAATATCAACATACGATCCACTGGCAAAGTAGCAGTCCGTACGAATACGATGATGGTAGGGGAAAGGATCAGCAGGTTGAGAGTGGTTAAAGCAACTGCACATGCTGTAGCTCTCCTTGGATTGGGATCCCATTGCTACTTATCTAATTTTTGCCTTATCGGTTGCTGGTTAGCCGTATAGTTTCCGGCTTAGAATATAGATAGATAGAAGACCACCCCGTATCTTCTTATGGGTACGACTAAGGATATACACCTGCCGGATAGGCAGCAGCATCTATCAGGTTAAATATACTCCCATACGGCGAGAATCAATCCGGCTGCCGGTTATAGCAATATCTCTCAACGACACTGACTTGCCAAGGTCTGTTAAAAAGGAGGCCCATGTTCAGCAGTGGACATATACGAGATGAAAAAGCTAAGTAAAAGTAGGTTACAAAACTCACCTGAACTAAGCACGCTTGGACGCAGAGCAACAGAATAGCGAAGGCAGACATGTTTTGTGTTTGTTTGTGTTCAACAACAGTAACTGACAGCCTTCTCTAGTTTTGCAAAACGTTTTATATTATCCTGACCTTTGTTATCAGTACTCTTGTAACATAGTTATTTTGATTTGTTTCCTTCGAAATTATTTGCATTAAATATTTCAACATCAAAACACGTACGTTGTCTATTTCTCTAGGACATAAACATGACCGTATAAAAACTCGTGAATGCGAATTTCATAATCGCGTGTTGATAAGTAATTTTATTTTAGTATAAAAAGGCAAAGTTTTGCTGGAAAAGCATAGTTGTGTGCGGTTACAGGAAACAATATGTCTGCTTAAACTTTCATCGTAATTTGTGCTCAGGCATTCCTAGTACAGGTGATATTCTTTTGAAATGTTACTTAGGTATTCTTGGTGATATGCATTTGTTTTTTGATTTGAAGTTATTTTTATATTTTGTATAAGTCTCTCATAAAACCTTAGCCTGGAATAATTTACAAAACAAGCTAGCAATAAATGCACTTCTACCATTTTACAATAAAATCACACACTTATATTTTGTTACAGCTTTTCGATTCTAATATAATATCTATATTTGTTTCAGTCAGCGCTAAGCCAGTGCATTGGACAAGCGGCTCCTCCTTTGGGAATAACTGGTTTAAGCTTGGCCAACTGCGGTGGTGGTTCAGGTTTGGCCGGCTATGGTGCTAGTTCTGGTTCAGGCTTAGCTGGCTATGGTGCTGGTTCAGGTTGGGCCAGCTGTGGTGCTGGTTCTGGTTTTGCCGGCTATGGTGCTGGTTTAGGTTCAACCAGCTATGGTGCTAGCTGGGCCACTCCATCCATTGAGTTATCTATTGCTACTAGTGGTGGAGCTCTCCCCGTAAGCAGCGCTTCAGCAATAGCTCCTACTGGTTTATCTGTGGAATCACAGAATGTGTACGAGGGTGCTCTGTCCGTGATTGGTGAGCTGCCATTCTTGGGTGCTGTAGCTGTGGAAGGAGTGTACCCGTCTGCTGGTGCTGGTGTCGTCAACCACTCTTGGGGTAATGGAGTGACTGCTATCACAAGCGAAAGCAATTCTTACGCTTCTGCCGCTGCTAATGGTGCTTCACTAGCTGCCTATGCCCCCGCTGCGATTGCTCCTGCTGCAGCTGCTATTGCCCCTGTGGCCGCAATTGGATCTATTGGTAGTTATGGCGCAGGATACGGATCATGTGGTTGCAGCCATTACTGAAGCTAATTTATTTTCTAAACTGAGAAAACTGTAACTCTTAACTCATTCTTATTTTCGTTTTTCTTTTAAACGAAATTATATTACATTTTTGAAAACTTAGACTTAAAAGTATTCGATGTTTACTCATTCTTTTGCATTATAAAATTATTAATGAAAAAAGTTGTGTGTTTTTCTTTTAAACAATATTATATGATATGTTTGAAACTTTACATTTAAATAATAACAGATAATTCCTACTTCCTAAAAACTCTTAAAATTTTCGTGAATTTTTAATAATAGGTCTTTACCTATGAAATTGCCGTTTTGTATGAAAAAATTAAAACGATTTTTTTTCATGTATTTTTTATTTGTATTAATCGAAGTAATCACCCATGCAATCAATGCATCTTTGCCAACGCAGTGGCAGTTTATTGATGCCCTTCGTAAAGAAATCAGCTGGACGGGAGGCAACAAATTCTTCAAAGGCATTTTGTACTGCCTCTCGGGTACTGAATTTTTTTCCCGCCAAGAAGTTATCCAAATTCTGGAAAAAGTAGTAGTCTGTAGGCGCAAGGTCTGGTGAGTAGGGCGGATGACGGAGAGCTTCCAACCCCAGTTCTTGCAACTTAGAGACAGTCTGCTGTGCAGTATGAAGTCGCGCGTTGTCGTGCAGGAGCAGCGGAGACGAGCGATTGACCAATGCTGGTTGGAGATGTGCCAGCTTCTCCATCATTGTGTTCAGTTCTTCACAGTACACATCTGCAGTAATGCTCACCCCGTTTGGTAAGAAGCTGTGATGTATCACACCGGCGCTAGACCACCAAACAGTGACCATCACTTTTCTAGGGGTAAGTTTTCGTTTAGGGCATTGTTTAGGTGCTGAACCAGGATCCAACCAACTTGCTGAGCGCTTGCGGTTATCAAACAGAATCCATTTTTCATCGCAGTTAACAATACGGTTCAAAATTCCTTCATTTGTGTGTCTGTTGAGCAGTGCAAGGACGTCTCGACGCGTACTTCGCGCTGGCGATCATTGACTTCGTGGGACACCCATTTGTCAAGCTTTTTTACCTTGCCAATTTGACGCAAATGGATCAATATTGTTTTGACGCTAACGTCGAAAGCTGCTGCTAATTCAGCCGTCCGTAGATTGTGTATCATCAGCTTCCACAATCGCCTTTAACTCGTCATTGTCGACCAAAGTCTTCGGACGACCGCGAGGTTCATTTTTCAGGTAGAAATTTCCAGAACGGAAGCGAGCAAACCGATAACAGGTGGTGCGTTGGTTTGTAGTGCTAGCTCCGTAAACGTCGTTGATGTTGCGTTCCGCTTGTGCCGCGCTGCTGCCACGACGGTACTCATATTCCATAATTACTCGAACTTTTAACGTATCCATGATGACGAAAAAGATTGAAATGCGATGAAATGACTACTTTTGGAAAAAAAAATCCATGTTTTTAAAACAAAATAAATTTGAAATTAGAATTCTTAGCCAAACGAAAATTATTTTGATTTGAAATGGCCAGTACTGCAGAACGGCAATTTCATAGGTAAAGACGTAATAATAATAATAATTTGCCAACATCAAGTTGGGTGTGGTGATTATGGCAATATCCCTCAACGATCCTGGCTTGCCAAGGTCTGTTAAGAGGAGGCCATCTTCAGCAGATGACGTAAAGGGGCTGTTTAAATAAAGTAAATTAAAAAATCTTTTTAAAAATTAAGAGCCTTTAAAAAATCTTATTTACGATAAATTTATTTATAATTTCACGATATTGCTATTAAATAATTTGGAGGCGTCTGACAACAAATTTAGATCTTGTACTATATTTTTTCCGATGAGATATGCATTAGGCACCCCCACCAGTGAAGCCTGCCTGCATTTATATTTAACTAGCGGTTTCTCCCGCGTAACTCCCGTTCCCATGGGACCTTCATAATTAAATACAGCCTATATCATCCGGGGATACAGCAGCTTTCCAACGGTGAAAGAATTTTTCAAATTGGTCCAGTTGTTTCGGAGCCTATTCAATACAAACAAACAATCAAATAATTCCTCTTTATAAAATTAGAATAGACGAAAACGTGCACAATATATTACCAATGCCGGCGCTTACACCTGACGATCAGCAGAAACAAGCGCGCGCAGGTATGTCACCCGATTCGGCCATGAAATCCGACTAATCGTGCGATTTGCAGCATAAGCAGTAACTGCAAGCAATTAGTTAATTGTTTATAATTAATTGTCTCTAAGCTTGAATGTTTTTTTTCTTTTTTTTCAAGATTACTAGCACATTTTTGCAGTAGTACCTCGCTAGCACACTGACCAGCGATAGACACAACACCAGCAGCTGGAACAGCACCGTTGGAGCTTACAGCACCCATGATCGGCACCTAACCAACGACTGGCAACTCTCCAGCTACTGCCACATTTCCTCATCCAGCACCCCCATAAGGAGCATAACTAGGGTATTCGGCAATAGCTCCAAGTCCACCCCGAATACCTAAAGGAGCTGCAGATGAAAGTGCTCTAGCAGAACTGATAGGAGAGGATAATATAGCATTACCTGGAGCTAAGATGGATGAAGCATATATAAATCGGAGCTTTTGGAAACGTGTTGTTTCGTTATCGTCTTTTTGGCTTTCACGGATCCTTTTTTAAATCACACGTATTTATATAATATTTTTGGTGGATTTTTAGATCTTGTTTTGCATTCCAGAGTAATTTCTTATTGAGTTGCGACATAGTCTCTCTAACGTGTACTACGTTTTTGAGGTTTTTGCGGGAATAGATGGACGTCTGCTATACATAGCTTTACACTCTTGGTTTCAGTAATCCATTTCTCCTGGGTGTCTTCATCACGTAGGTCCACAAATATTCTAGATGGTAGGTCCTTACGGTCTGGTATCCTCTTCGGGGTTTAGATCCCATTCTTTAATTGATTAAGTATAACCGCTAGATTTTCAACAACTTCTTTGGCCTCATCATTTGCATCGGTAGGAGCATCTCTTGCTCCAGCTCTTGTATGCGTTGTTCCATAGCTCCGACACATAATTCTAGGTTATTATTTTGTTATTGGGGCCATATTTTTTTTGTTCTTAATCCTTAATGGCTTTTTGAAACATTCTATGCATTCTATGCATTCTAGCACTTCATCCATCTTAGAGCTGTGAAACTGCAGAGATTCATTCAGCTCCTTCATCTTCTTCCTCATCGCCTTTTCGACTTGTTTAGATAAATATATTAGCTAGTAACTTTTTTGAGTTTATCGCCACAAGAGTATCATCTGCGACATCATCCTCATCAATGGGTGTACCAAGTTTCAAAAGAAGAAACTTTTCCATAGTTGTAACTATTCAAGAGTTTATTTTAGGCATTTCACTCTGACACTGTAGGCATGTCCACTCCATGCTTGCTGCGGCTTTTAGTGATATGATTTGCTTGTTGGTCAAACTTGTACACTTTGCATTTAGGGGCGAACTACACACTCACATTTACTGCATTCAAGACCTGGTACAGTCCGTGTCACATTTTTTTTTTTTGGATGTTGATCGGACGACGTTTATCGATCAACTAATAAAATTAAATACACAAGCCATAGCCATCAGTGGTACCACTGGGTTGTGGTCCTAACCCCTTAAAGGTGCCCCAGGTGAGTGCCACTTAATTGTAGGTATGTTTTTACAATTTTTCTATATTTATTTACTTAAACCTAGTGATAATTAATGTGAATTTAAATTTATTATGAGTAGAGTGATTGTGATTCTGACAAGTACAAGTGTATGTAAATACCTAAGTGCTGAATAAATTCATAATTTAATTATACCATATAAGTATTGCCCTTTTTTAAATTTCATATTAATTTGAATTATAACATACTAGCTTTCCGCGCGCGGCTTCAGTCGCGTATCTGCTGTTCCCGTAAGAACTTAATAATTAAATAAAGCCTTAATAAATTGGTTATATAACAGGGTCAGGGTATGATGTGATGCCCTTAACTCTTACTTTTTAATAATACTGCAAAGGATGAATCTTTTGTATAGGTCGGGGAAAGTATTTCTATTGCACCAAGAGGTCACTTAGGTACTTAATTATTAAGTAACTTGATCTTATCTACTTTAGCTATTCTTAAAATAAAATGAAACTTCCAAACTTTTAAATTTATTACTCGTTTAATAATTTCGAGACAATAAAACGTCAAAGAACAGAAGCTTTAGTATGCGCATTCACAGGCACAGTTGCCGACGATGGACACTGCTCCGGCAGCCGACGCAGCGCCGTTGAAGCTCACAGCGCCCATGATGGGCACCTGACCAGCAACCGCGGTGTTACCGGCGACTGGCAGCTCACCAATAACTGCCACGTTACCTTCACCAGTACCACCGTATGGAGCAATTCCAGCCCCATATGCGCCTCCTGAACCAACACCATATGCTCCTGTCAAACCAGTACCGTATGCGCCCGCAACACCAGCACCACTACCGTATGTAGCAATACCACATGGTGCGCCGATGGAGATACCAGGAGAGATAGCAGCAGGGCCTGCAGCAGCACGACCGCAGCCACAACCACCGAGTTGTCCAAAGACAGTCTGTAAGGTGATAGAATAATTAATACGACACGAGAGTCTAAAAGATGGTTGTAAGTTCACTTCTCTTTTAAATTCAAAAAGATTACACTAAATGCTAATATCAAAATACGATCCACTGGCAAAGTAGCAGCCCGTACAGAATACCACTAGAGCTTACGGGGGGGAGGGGAAAGGACCAGCAGGTTGAGGGTGGTTAAAGCAACTGCACATGCTGTAGCTTTCCTTGAATTGGGATCCCATTGCCACTTATCTCATTTTTGCCTTATCGGTTGCTGGTTAGCCGTATGGTTTGCAGCTTAGAATAGACCACTCCATATCTTCTTATGGGTACGACTAAGGATATACACCTGCCGGATAGGCAGCAGCATCTACCAGCTTAAAGATACGCTCATATTACGAGAATCAATCCGGCTGCCGATTATGGCAATATCCCTCAACGACCCTGACATGCCACGGTACGTTAAAGAGGAGGCCCATGTTCAGCAGTGGACATAAACGAGATGAAAAAGCTAAGTAAAAGTAGGTTACAAAACTCACCTGAACCAAGCACGCTTGGACGCAGAGCAACAGAATAGCGAAGGCAGACATGTTTTGTGTTTGTTTGTGTTCAGCAACTGACTGCCTTCCCTAGTTTTGCAAAACGTTTTATATTATCCTGACCTTTGTTATCAGTACTCTTGTAACATAGTTATTTTGATTTGTTTCCTTCGCAATTATTTGCATTAAATATTTCAACATCAAAACACGTACGTCGTCTATTTCTCTAGGACATAAATGAATGCAAATTTCATAATCGAATGTTGATAAGTAATTTTATTTTAGTATAAAAAGGCAAAGTTTTGCTGGAAAAGCACAGTTGTGTGTGGTTACAGAAAACAATATGTCTGCTAAAACTTTCATCGTAATTTGTGCTCAAGCATTCCTAGTACAGGTGATATTCTTTTGAAATTTAACTTATTCTTGGTGATATTCATTTGTTTTTGATTTGAAGTTATTTTTACATTTTGTATAAGTCTCTCATAAAACCTTAGCCTGGAATTATTAACAAATAAACTAGCAATAAATGCACTTTTACTATTTTACAATAAAATCACACACTTATATTTTGTTACAGCTTTTCGATACTAATTTAATATCTATATATGTTTCAGTCAGCGCTAAGCCAGTGCGTAAGACAAGCGGCTCCTCCTTTGGCAATAACTGGTTCAAGCTTGGCTAACTGTGGTGGTGGTTCTGGTTTGGCCGGCTATGGTGCTAGTTCTGGTTTGGCCGGTACTTGTTCTGGCACAGGCGTGGCTGGCTATGGTGCTGGTTCAGGTTGGGCCAGCTGTGGTGCTGGTTCAGGTTTGGCCGGCTATGGTGCTGGTGTAGGTTCAGCCAGCTATGGTGCTGGCTGGGCCACTCCATCCATTGAATTATCTATTGCTACTAGTGGTGGAGCTCTCCCCGTAAGCAGCGCTTCAGCAATAGCTCCTACTGGTTTATCTGTGGAATCACAGAATGTGTACGAAGGTGCTCTGTCCGTGATTGGCGAGCTGCCATTCTTGGGTGCTGTAGCTGTGGAAGGAGTGTACCCGTCTTCTGGTACTGGTGTCGTCAACCACTCTTGTGGTAATGGAGTGACTGCTATCACAAGCGAAAGCAATTCTTACGCTACTGCCGCTGCTAATGGTGCTTCACTAGCTGCTTATGCTCCCGCTGCGATTGCCCCTACTGCAGCTGCTATTGTCCCTGTGGCCGCAATTAGATCAATTGGGGGTTACGGCGCCGGATCCCGATCATGTGGTTGCAGCCATTACTAAAGCTAATTTTTTGTCTAAACATAGAAAACTGTGTCCATTTCTAACTCATACTTACGCATTATTAAATAATTAAAAAAAAAACGTCGTGTGTTTTTCTTGCAAACAAAATTATACAATTTTTTTAACTTTATACTTTAGAACTAATTGGAAATATTATTTTAAATATTTCGAATCATTAATAATAATTTATCCTTATATTTTTTCGCCAACAACATGGTTGGTGTGATGCTTATGGCAAATATCTCTCAACAAACCTTTTTTTTTTTTTTTTGTTGTCCGGGGGGAAATGCTTTGACGCATTCCCACCACCGTTGCAGCGTATTTGCGCGCTGGCGGTGGGATATGAAAGAAAGAAAGAAAGAAAAACATTTAATGAACACACAAAACGAATATGAAATAGTAATTACAGTCATTAAAATAAAAATAAAAAGAAGTTCATAGGTGACGCTCGGACGCCGTACAAATAAAACACAAAAACATGGAATAAGGGAGAAAAAAAAAAAAAATACAATAATACATACACAATAAACAAAAACAACAGTAGGCAGCGAGGTGCGGGGCGGGGCGCGAACGAGACTTATTATAACAAACGCTGATGACTACAATATCGCATCAGAACGCAGACCGCTCGCGCGCCGTAGGTTCGCCAGACGTGCTATTTACCTACCTTCAGCGACGAGAAAAAGAATGCGCGATCTACCCGTCAAGTCAGCAGTCGTCAGCTATAATAGGTTTCGTGCGTAGATGTTGTTACGGCAAGATGTTATGGTGTCAAGTGTGGTCAAGATGGTATGTACCTAGTTAATGTACCGTAAGTTGTAAGGTGAAAATAATATGAAGGTAGGTAAAATGCAGCGTAATGTTATCACAATTAATTGTTGCAGTGCGGAGTTTCTACAGATCACACTGTACTAACTGTAACTTGTCGAACGAGCAGTTCCAGCGGTAGGAGGCCGCACAACCTCTGGTTACGCCATACCGCCGACTGCGATTGACTCACAAGTCCTCTTAAGGGAGCCAAACCAAGTTTGTAATGGGTAGCCATCCCTTGCATGGAAGCTAGGTTTCTTATAACAGTATTTACCCTTTAAGGCTCGAGGGATGGGTGCAACGCGGTGAAGTCGCAACAGCGGCGTCGCGGCCCAGGGTCGACACACATCATCCCACCTAACATCAAAGGATCGACGGGCGTCCGAGGTTCGATCAAAAATATACATGTATTTATAACTTATTTGTAACGAACATAATTACAGACGGCGATGTGAACATGTAGTGTGTTCATATGGCTAGCAGCTCAGCATATTGTTACAGTCGCGAGGCGAACGTAACGCTGATTTTCAGCTGCCTGCCAAAGTGAGTCACAGATAGGTAAATATAAGCACAGTTAAGCTTATCTAGAGAAATAACAATTAAGATTTTTTTATAATACGTATTCATTTTTTACAAAGATAAAATACTATTAACTTAAGTACTCAAAACATTTATATACACAATTTAATATAACCTGACATCATGACCACTGTTGCAACCAGCGCACGTATAGGATTAGCAAGATATTTCACTGTTTCTCGACTATCGTCACCGCTCAGAGACAATGAAAATAAATTATTGTTTATTGTACGATAAAGTCGTAGTAAAAACAAAATAAATAAAGCGTTGATAAATAATAATAATAATTAAGTTTAATTTATTGTAATTTAATGCAAATATAAAAATCAAATGTAGGTAATAAAATAATCATAAAATTGAAATATTGTAAATATTATAATTAGGAAGTTTCTGTTGTTCAATGGTAAGGAAATTTCGTAAGCGCTTCTTGAATGTTTCAACTGTGCGAGCTTCTTTAAGAGGAGGTGGTATATTATTCCAAACCTTGCTAGCCGCATAGCGAAAACTGCCTCTGAATGCCGCGGTTTTATGTATTTGGGAGGACAGTTGTCGTGCACATTTTCTGCCAGTGTGTTCTCTGCCCCCAGATACCCAGGCCAGTTTATCATATAAATAAATAGGTTGTTTATAATTAATTAAACCAAATAAAAGGCAAGCCAAATGAAGTTTCCTACGTGACTTCATTGTGAGCATTAGTTTACGATTTAGGTAGGGTGTCACATGAGTTCTTGGTGGAATGGAGAAACAAAAACGGGCGCACGCATTCTGGACTCTCTGAATTAGTCTTTCAGTTCTTGCTAATAACCGTGGACCATATATAGTATCTCCATAATTTAACTTGGACAAAACCAAGGACTCAACCAGTTGTACACGTAATTCCTCAGATAGGAACGGCCTTATACGATACAACACTCTCAACCGGAACAAGCTGTTCTTCACTGCTTCAGCTATGTGGGACTCAAACCTGAGGTCGGAGTCAATGTTTAGTCCAAGGTTACGAGCTTCATGGACTCTTTCAAGTGGGGTCCCCATTAGTGTGACATTTAGTGAAGGCGAGATTATCTCCGTGAATCGTTTGGGACCAAAGACCATGTATTTAGTTTTAGTAGGATTCAATACCAAGCAATTTTTGTCCGACCAGTCAACTATCCTATCCAAATCTTTAGTTAAGTGTTCCATTGCTTCTTTATATTCGTTTGGCCGAAAAGAAATATATACTTGCACATCGTCTGCATATATGTGATATTGACAATAATTGAAGCAGTTTACGATGTCTGTGCAATACAAAGAAAACAAACTAGGTCCCAGAATTGAACCTTGTGGAACGCCTCTATTTAAAGAGGTAATTGTCGAGGTCCGCGTAGTACCATCCTCGAGACGTAGTTCTACAAACTGTTTACGGTTCGTAAGGTAACTGTGGAACCAATTAATTGTATCACGATGAAATCCGTAATAGTTTAGTTTACATAGAAGCAATGGAACATTTATAGCATCAAATGCACGTGAAAAATCTAGGAGGACCAGGACTGTACACATTCCCTTATCCGTTGCAGACAAAATATTATCCGTAACGTCCATTAGGGCAGTGGCTGTACTGAGAGACCTCCTGAAACCAGATTGCAGTGTCGGTAATATGTCATTTTTCTCAAGGAAGTCACACAACTGTTTGTTAACCACTTTCTCCATTACTTTTGATAAGCATGGCAAGATACTAATAGGACGTAGGTCTTTGACGTCAATAGGGTTTAGTTTTTTGGGAATGGGTCTGACTACAGCGACCTTCCATATGTCAGGAAAAGAACTAGTCTGAATAGACCTATTTAGTATACTGCTTATAGACGTAAGTGTATAGGGTAGTGTTAACTTAATCATATCCAGACTAATTCCATCAAAACCCTCCGCATTCGATTTAAGTTTATGAATAATGTTAAGTACAGTGTCTTGTGTCACCGGTTGCAGGTTAAAACATTCATGCTCATTACGGAAAAAATGAAAATAAGTTAGGTGCGATATGTTTGTAAGTGTATTACCAGGAACATTTAAAAAATTATTATTAATTGTATCGGGGTCATTAAGATGCGCAGGCAAAGTGTCATTTTGTTTGTTAGGTAGAACGTTCTTTTTTATATTTTTCCATAAAACACTTGGATTTTTAATCTTCTCATTGATATTGTATTTAAAGAAGGCAACCTTTTCATTAAATAATGATACATTGACAAGTGATTTAAAATCTTTGTAATATACTTTCTTTGAATCGAGCTTGGTCTTTCTATATGAAGCAAGAGCATTATCCCTCATTTGCATCATCATTTGAATGTTATCAGTTATCCAGGGATAGGTTTGTTCACGTATAATAATACGTTTAGCTGGGGCATGCAAATCAAATAAAGTAATGGTATACTGGTTAAAAGTTAGTACCATATTATTGACATCGTACATTTCTGATATACTTACCCACGATATGTCAACCAAGTCGCTTAGGAAGTCATCTATGCAAATTTTCTTTAGAGGGCGATACAATATAGTTCGAGCTTGATATTTAGTTTTTTTAAATGAAAATTGACTGATAATTAGAGAGTGACTATTTATAGACCTATAAGGCTCAATTTTAATATATTTGGCGGTTAAATCAGTACAAACCAAGTCAATAAGAGTCTCAGTGTTATCTGTGAAGTGAGTAGGAGAGGACACGAGTTGTTGAAGACTAAAACACCTTAAAAACTCAAATAGCTTTTTGGATTTCGTGTCGTTTTGTTTTAAGACATTAACATTAAAATCGCCTATGAGAATAATATGGTCAACGTGTCCTAACGTACTCATAGTTTCGCTAACTGCGTCGAGAAAAAGATCAGTGTCAAGCCAGGGAGGGCGGTACGCTGTACCGATGGCAAGTTTTTTCCCATTAACTGTGTAAGTAAGCCACATTTGCTCAACGGCGGTAAATCTATGTATTATTAACGGCGCACGTCCAGATGTGAGTACCAATTCCGCGCTTGACATAAAAGCCGACCCCTCCACCCCTTCGCTTACCTGAACTTAGGGATCTTGGTGTATGTATGAAACGGTAGTTAGGGAGGACAGGAGCTCGAGAATCTTCCCCTTCTTTTAACCAGGTCTCGTTTATTGCTAAAATGTCAATACTGTGTCGCGATACTAAAGAAATAAAGTCCTCATGATTAGTACACAGAGACCCGGGGTTCAACAAACCAATCGTTAGGCATTTGTTAACAACCATGGTATAGATTTAATGTTTTACGTAATTTAGACGTATACAAAGCTAGCTCAACGCAGTAGTGTAAGGGCCAAAGCGTAGGTATATATGCACTTAAAACATTCATAATATAATTGCCATTAAAGAGAACTAAAGGCATTTTATCAGTCACAATAAGAAGAAACAGTAAGTCGCTATTAATAATAAATGTTATGTCATTGTTATATTTATATGAATATGTACGTATAATTGTTATAACTATATGATTTTGATTTAAGTTATATATAAACAAACCGGGACAGTGTTGTGATAAAGTACTCGAGTATATAAATATATAAACAAAGATGTTGTGCATGTCAAATATTAAAACATTATCAAATACGGTGCGTGATTTCCATATCGAAAAACAGTGATGATTTATTGCAATGGTAAATTGATGTGATAATAACCAAATAAACAAACGCTTCGATGGATGCAACAGGCGACAGTCATATATTATTATCAATACAGGGCAGTATATAAAAAGCATAATGAGAAAACATACTATTACCAAACACATTCTTATAATTATAATGTCCGAGTGAAGTTCTATGGTATCGAGGAGTATATTTGCTAAACTGACCCTGAACCAAAAATTTTCGCCAGATCCGACTCCACGCGAATACGATGGGATACCGACCCATCTTCCTTTTTCGCAAATATACGACCCTCCTTAGTCCAAACATATTTAAAATGCCGCTGGCGTCCCAATTCACGAGCATTATAAAATAGTGTACCGTTGGAGCGCGTTAAATGTTCATTAATATATACCGGAGTAGTAGGTCCCTGTAAGCCGATATCAGAAGTAGTTAGCCCGCGTCGTACCCGGGCTGCGCCTAATAGTCTATTGCGCGTGTCGCGGCGTGCGAGGCGGACGACCACTTTGCTGGTCATGGATATGTGGGACTCGCCCTCTCCATAGCGTGGTATGCTAAAGTCATACCACGAGGAGAGGACCCTACACCACTAAAACCTCCCGGACACTCCTTCGATCCGCCGTTGGCGGGGGTCGGGTACGCATGAGCAATCCGGCCCCCCGACGGCACCAGGGCCACACTTACAGTGGCCCATTTGCCCAATTATAGGGACGCCCGGAGTGTAGAGGCGTCCCTACTCCTCATGGGTCAGCCTCGAAGGGAGCGGGGCCCATGTTCCCCACTCCCCAAGGCCGAGCCTAGGGCGGTAGGCGGCGGGTTTCGGCCCGCCGCCGACGGCCAACACGCCGTCTGCGAAGCGGGTGGGCAGAGGGATCTACTTCCCTCTGCCGCTCCGCGGCCTCCTTCTGTGACATAACTTGTCTACAGAAGGAGGCAACCGCCTCCCACGACCTCTCGCTTTGAACCATCTTCGAAATGATGGTCGGCAGCGAGAGGTCGTCTCCCACCACGCCAACGAGCTCCTCCCGCTCGTTGGCCCACGCCGGACACTCCACCACCGTGTGCTGCGCCGTATCGTCGGCACAGTCACAGTGGTGACAGCGAGTGTCCGGCTCTCTCTGCGCCACGTTGCACAGGTAGTGGCCGAAGCAGCCATGGCCTGTTACTACCTGTGCAACGTGGTAGGTGACGTCGCCGTGACGGCGACCGGCCCACTTTTTTAGATGGGGCCGAATCGCCTCCACCGTATGCAATCCGCTCCGCGGCGCGGCCTCTAGCCGCTCCTGCCATTTCCGGAGGGTTTGGCGACGGATCTCAGTCCGCCACCGTGCAACACCCTCCGGGAAGGGGTCGCGGCCAGAACGCGCCCCCTCACACCTCCGCCGGTACGCGGCGGCCAAAACCTCCGCCTCCAGGTCCCACGGAGGGGACCCCGCAAGGAGGCAGGCCGCGTCAAACGCGACCGTGCGGTAGGCGCGGGACGCCCTGATGGCCATCACCCGCTGCGGACGTCGCAGCAGGGCTATGTTTCGCCTCTTCAGGGCGTCGACCCAAATGGGGGCGCCGTAGAGCGCCATGGAGCGGATCACACCGGCGTACAGTTTGCGGCAGGTGCTCCCGGGTCTGCCGAGATTCGGCAAAAGCCGGCCAAGAGCACCCGCCGCCGCCACCAGCTTTGGGGCCAGCCGCTGGAAGTGGGCCCCATCTCTCAACAAACCTGCCTTGCCAATGTCTGTTTAGTGCAAAGGACGTAACAGGACTGTTAAAATAAAGTAGAGTTATACTGGCAGCTCACCAAGTTATTGGCACAGCTTCGTAAAATTACAAAAAAAAAAGAATTCACAACCATCAAATTAATCTACAAAATATATAGATTTTTCTAGGGTTTTTTCTTCACATGGCAACAATTAAAATTACATTAAAATTGAAATGGTGGCAAGAAGTTATTTAAAGTTGTCTGCAACAAAGCTATTTATCATTTTTGGGCACGATAATTCACACCCTTTATCGCAATCGTCTTCGCTGATTAGTTGTAAGACATTTATATTGTGAATGCACGTTTTATAAATTGGAGCAACCTGTATCGGGGCACCTACACTGGCGAGTGCAACTGCACGGTGGTCGGCCAGTGTTGGCTGAACGCCGATTGTAATAGGTATTTTGTGCCGGATCGCGCATACATGTACGAGTTTACTTAGTAAGTGTTTACGAAATTCTATTCCGGTATATCCTGATATCACACACAACAGGCCTAGATTGTGCATCGTGTTTTTTTATGTATGTGTGGCGACGCAGCCGCCACACGTCACAACGACCGAGTCGAGCTCGCGCATCTTCGGTTGTCTTCGGCGCGATCGGGCGTTGTTCGGTTTTACTACAGGCTCGTGCGCCAGACCTTTGTTCGCCACCGCGCAAGGCACTCCCGCGCATGCCGCATCGCCCGCTTAATTATAGTTGCTATACGGCTATCATTTTACGTAATATTAAATTTCATTTCGTGCTATCTAAATGTATCAGCTTACCTTTCTTCAGTCTTCTACTCTGTACTTCCGCTTTATTAACTATCATCTATTGTGTATTGTGCTTCCTACCCTTCTGTGATTGTTATTAAGTTAAAAACTCTAAAATACAACGGTGAACAAGTTTATAGACTTTTTATTCTTGGACAAATACCTACATATGTTTAATAGAATTACTGTGTTTTAAGTCTTTAACTTTCTCCCTATATTTGTCTTTATCTCCTAACATATACCTATATATATCGGAGCTATTGGAAACTTGGCGCTGTGTACCAACACAGCGCACAGGCTTGCGGTATAATTCGATTAGGTAGTGATGGTAAATAATATGCTTTCAAAACATTGAGTATTATTTGGTTTTACGATAGTTTTATGAATACTTCTAACATAAATTATGATACCACCCTTTCGTCCACTCCGGAATATTGTAAAGACAGCTAGCTAATGGAATCAGATATATTTGCTTCAGTTAATATGATAACTTCTACTTCTTTTTTAGAGGAGTTAATACATTGTTCGAGAACTGAAAAGTTTGTAATAATGGACGTTATATTTATATGCATGGACAATAAGCTGACACGGGAGTTTATGCAATTGTTATGTTCAATAATTTCGTTTGTGGGTGGAATATCTCCCATATCTACCAGTATGAATATTGGATAGATATGATGATTTATGGTGGGTCAATAGAGCTTAAATATCTTCCATGTTCTTGATGTCATGGATCTTCTCATTGTCGTCTTTTTTGCTTTCACGGATCCTTTTTTAAACCGCACGTATTTATAATTTTGGTTGATTTTTAGGCCTTGTTTTACATTCCAGTGTAATTTCTTATTTAATTGCGTCATAGCCTCTTTTTTGCGGGAAGGATGGACGTCTACTATACATGGCTTTACACTCTTGGTTTCAGTCATCCATTTCTCCTCGGTGTGGTCATCACGTAGCTCCACAAGTATTTTAAATGGTAGGTCCTTACAGCCTAGTAGCCTCTTCGGGGTTTACATCCCATCCATAGATTGATTTAGTATAACCGCTAGATTTTCAAGAACTTCTTTGGCCTCATAATTTGTATCGGCAGGAGCGTTAACGATTTCTAGGAATATACAGAGTTTCTCTTGCTTCAGCGTTGTTCCATAGCTCCGACACATATTTCTAGGTTAATATTTTTCTTTTTAGGCCCATATTTTTTTGTTCCAAATCCTTATAGACTTTTTGAAACATTCTATGCATTCCAGCACTTAATCCATCTTAGAGCTGTGAAACTGCAGAGATTCATTCAGCTCCTTCATCTTCTTCCTCATCGCCTTTTCTACTTGTTTAGATAAATATATTAGCTAGTAACTTTTTTGAGTTTATCGCCACAAGAGTATCATCTGCGACATCATCCTCATCAATGGGTGTACCAAGTTTCAAAAGAAGAAACTTTTCCATAGTTGTAACTATTCAAGAGTTTATTTTAGGCATTTCACTCTGACACTGTAGGCATGTCCACTCCATGCTTGGTGCGGCTTTTAGTGATCTGATTTGCTTGTTGGTCAAACTTGTGCACTTTGCATTTAGGGGCGAACTACACGCTCACATTTACTGCATTCAAGACCTGACAGTACAGTCCTCACATTTTTTTTTTGGATGTTGATCGGACGACGTTTATCGTTCAACTAATAAAACTAAACACACAAGCCATAGTTATCAGTGGTACCACTGGGTTGTGGTCCTAACAACTTAAAGGTGCCCCAGGTGAGTGCCACTTAATTGTAGGTATGTTTTTACCATTTTTTTCTATATTTATCCACTTAAACCTAGTGATAATTAATGTGAATTTAAATTTATTATGAGTAGAGTGATTGTGATTCTGACAAGTACAAGTGTATGTTAATACCTAAGTGCTGAATAAATTCATTATTTAATTATGGCTTATGTTTAACTTACCATCAGATATAGTAAAAATGATCACCAAAATTAAACCCGCATTTTAATGTAAAATTGTAACCAAAGTTTTAACATTTCGCTATCGTATTTAAGCAAAATGACTCCAAATAAATCATTGTTAACCCAAAAGTAGTAAATGATCACCAAAAGTACCTAAATGTTTTACTAATTTACTATTCGGTTCTGGCGTTGTTTGGCCGCAGCTCTAACCTAACCTAACCGATTGTCATTTTTCATTGATTTTATTAAGGTAGAAATAGCGCAATAGTTTGCTCGCTAAGATTTGGTGATCATTAACTACATTTGGTGTTCGAATACAATTTGAAGTGCAGTCGTGACTAAAATAGCTAGTACTATTATAATTTTAGACTTTATTTTTCTGGTGTCAAGTATATATTTTTGGTGGTCATTATATTTTATCCCTTTAATTATACCATATAAGTAGTGCCCTTTTTTAAATAGCATATTAATTTGAATTATAACATATTAGCTTTCCGCGCGCGGCCTCAGTCGCGTAACTGCTGTTCCCGTAAGAACTTAATAATTAAATATAGCCTATAGCCTTCCTTAATAAATTGGCTATATAACAGGGTCAAGGTATGATGTGATGCCCTTGACTCTTACTTTTTCATAAACGGATGAATCTTTTGTATAGCTCGGGGAAAGTATTTCTATTGCACCAAGAGGTCACTTAGGTACGTAATTATTAAGTAACTTGATCTTATTCACTTAAGCAATTCTTAAAATAAAATGAAACTTCAGAACTTTTGAATTTATTACTAGTTTAATAATTTCGAAACAATAAAACGTCAAAGAACAGAAGCTTTAGTATGCGCATTCACAGGCACAGTTGCCGACGATGGACACTGCTCCGGCAGCCGACGCAGCGCCGTTGAAGCTCACAGCGCCAATGATGGGCACCTGACCAGCGACCGCGGTGTTACCAGCGACTGGCAGCTCACCAATAACTGCCACGTTACCTTCACCAGTACCACCGTATGGAGCAATTCCAGCCCCATATGCGCCTCCTGAACCAACACCATATGCTCCTGTCAAACCAGTACCGTATGCGCCCGCAACACCAGCACCACTAACGTATGTAGCAATACCACATGGTGCGCCGATGGAGATACCAGGAGAGATAGCAGCAGGGCCTGCAGCAGCACGACCGCAGCCACAACCACCGAGTTGTCCAAAGACTGTCTGTAAGGTGATAGAATAATTAATACGACACGAGAGTCTAAAAGATGGTTGTAAGTTCACTTCTCTTTTAAATTCAAAAAGATTACACTAAATGCTAATATCAAAATACGATCCACTGGCAAAGTAGCAGCCCGTACAGAATACCACTAGAGCTTACGGGGGGTAGGGGAAAGGACCAGCAGGTTGAGGGTGGTTAAACTGCACATGCTGTAACTTTCCTTGAATTGGGATCCCATTGCCACTTATCTCATTTTTGCCTTATCGGTTGCTGGTTAGCCGTATGGTTTGCAGCTTAGAATAGACCACTCCATATCTTCTTATGGGTACGGGTATGGGTAAGGATATACACCTGCCGGATAGGCAGCAGCATCTACCAGCTTAAAGATACGCTCATATTACGAGAATCAATCCGGCTGCCGATTATGGCAATATCCCTCAACGACCCTGACATGCCACGGTACGTTAAAGAGGAGGCCTATGTTCAGCAGTGGACATAACGGGATGATAAAGCTAAATAAAAGTGGGTTATAAAGCTCACCTGAATCAAGCACGCTTGGACGCAGAGCAACAGAATAGCGAAGGCAGACATGTTTTGTGTTTGTTTGTGTTCAACAACTGACTGCCTTCCCTAGTTTTGCAAAACGTTTTATATTATCCTGACCTTTGTTATCAGTACTCTTGTAACATAGTTACTTTGATTTGTTTCCTTTGCAAATATTTGCATTTAATATTTCAATATCAAAACACGTACGTTGTCTATTTCTTTAGGACATAAATGAATGCGAATTTCGTAATCGAGTGTTGATAAGTAATTTTATTTTAGTATAAAAAGGCAAAGTTTTGCTGGAAAAGCACAGTTGGGTGTGGTTACAAGAAACAATATGTCTGCTAAAACTTTCATCGTAATTTGTGCTCAGGCATTCCTAGTACAGGTGATATTCTTTTGAAATTTAACTTATTCTTCTAACTTATTCATTTGTTTTTTGATTTGAAGTTATTTTTATATTTTGTATAAGTCACTCATAAAACCTTAGTCTGGAATAATTAACAAACAAGCTAGCAATAAATGCACTTCTACCATTTTACAATAAAATCACACACTTATATTTTGTTACAGCTTTTCGATACTAATTTAATATCTATATATGTTTCAGTTAGCGCTTAGCCAGTGCATTGGACAAGCGGCTCCTCCTTTGGGAATAACTGGTTTAAGTTTGGCCAACTGCGGTGGTGGTTCAGGTTTGGCCGGCTATGGTGCTAGTTCTGGTTCAGGCTTAGCTGGGTATGGTGCTGGTTCAGGTTGGGCTAGCTGTGGTGCTGGTTCAGGTTTGGCCGGCTATGGTGCTGGTTTAGGTTCAGCCGGCTATGGTGCTAGCTGGGCCACTCCATCCATTGAATTATCTATTGCTACTAGTGGTGGAGCTCTCCCCGTAAGCAGCGCTTCAGCAATAGCTCCTACTGGTTTATCTGTGGAATCACAGAATGTGTACGAAGGTGCTCTGTCCGTGATTGGTGAGCTGCCATTCTTGGGTGCTGTAGCTGTGGAAGGAGTGTACCCGTCTACTGGTGCTGGTGTCGTCAACCACTCTTGGGGTAATGGAGTGACTGCTATCACAAGCGAAAGCAATTCTTACGCTTCTGCCGCTGCTAATGGTGCTTCACTAGCTGCCTATGCCCCCGCTGCGATTGCCCCTGCTGCAGCTGCTATTGCCCCTGTGGCCGCAATTGGATCTATTGGTAGTTACGGCGCAGGATACGGATCATGTGGTTGTTACTACTAATTAACTAATTTTTTGTTAAACATAGAAAACTGTATCCATTTCTAACACATACTTACGCATTATATAATGATTAATAAAAAAACGTCGTGTATTTTTCTTCAAACAACATTATAGTACATTTTTGAAACATTAAACTGAAAATTTTCTATCAAAATTTTCGTGAATCAGTTCATAGTATAAAACCAAGTCACTCCCCAAAATCTTTAAAACTACACAACGGAGTTTGATGCGGTTTTTTTAATCGATAGAGGCTGACTCAAGGGAAAGGTTTATATGTATAATACATCAGCATTGCACCCGTGCGAAGCCGGAGCGGGTCGCTAGTTATTAATCTACACTAATATTATAAAGAGGAAAGATTTGTACCTATTTTTGTATGTTTGTATGTTTGTAATGAATAGGCTCAAAAAGTATTGGGCCGATTTAAAAAATTCTTTCACCATTCGAAAGCTACATTATCCACGAGTAACATAGGCTACATTTTATTTTGGAAAAAAATAGGGTTCCGTAAGATATTTGGGTTTTTCTGACACAAGGTGTAAAAAATCAACCAGAAAAGTTACTTATTTTGCGTACGCTGCCTAAACTATAAAAGATAGAACCATAAAATGTTGTAATTAATTATAGATCTTATAAATATCTACAAAAAAGTCCGCGACACACTATACCTATCTATGTCGAGTGAGGCACAACGACCATTTTTTTATTTAGAAATCTTGAATTTTTTTTGGACTACATTTAAACGCGTTTATTTTACTCATGCTATTAATCCTTATCAAAATAAATTATTTCATCACTAAGTACAGTTTATGTAGATAATATTTGGTCTTTGAATGATTAAAATTGGACGTTTGGTTTTGAAGTTATGGCGAAATTAAAATATTACGATTTCTGCTGCACGGCCCGTTGCGAAGTCTAATAATTTTCGTGCGATTTTTTTTAGATTTCGTTCTTAAAACTACACCTACGCAAAAGTTCTTCTCAGAGCTAATCAACAGTTCTTCTCAGAGCTAAACAACAGTTCTTTTCAGAGCTTTGAAAATGCCTAAAATGCCTAATCCCTAAAATGCCTATTAATTACATCATTAATTATATTTTCATCATTAACAACTTTAACATCCGCAGAAAGACAATCTGTGCAGCCTGCGGATAATGACTGCGTTGTCGATGTTTATGTCGGTGTCTGTGAATTGACCTGGGAATCATTTTGCTGACCGTGTCTTTCCTGGGTAGGCTTTTTGCAGCGGTAACCGACATCCGCACGGAGCCGCGGGCGACCGCTATCACTACATCACTACATATTATAAACAAAGTCCCCTGCCGCGTCTGTCTGTCTGTTCGCGATAAACTCAAAAACTACTACATCGATTTTCATGCGGATGTTACCAATCGATAGAACGATTCTTCCGGAAGGTTTACGTATATGATTTGTTTAGTTTATATGTACATTTGACTAATATAGATATTTGTCAGAGGTGTCGGAAAAAATTAAGCCATTTGGGAGCTTTCAACGAAAACGCTGCCTAAACCCTATGAGATATAACAAAAACAATGTATGGTGGCAAATATTCTTCTCTTTTAGATCTACAAAAAAGTCTGCGATAGCATATGTCTATCTTTCAAGGTTAACTTGCTATATCCATTATATCTTAGAAAAATTATAATTTCTAATGCGGTAATTGTAAAGCTAATCAGACGGATTCAGTATTTATCCTTATCATTTTAAATGAGTTAATATTCTTAAGCATTTCATGCAGATTATTTTACCCCTACACTATATACTTTTAATGAATAACTTAGAAGTTATCGCAAAATAACAGCGCGTGTTTTAGGTAGGCCTAATGCGATTATGCGCGCTCGATCCTTAAGAATTATAGGGCAAATTTTTTGTTTTGTGTTCGTTGTAACTATGATGGATAGATACTTGAATACCTATTTATTTAGTGTTTGTTGTATTGTTAGTCCTGAAGAGTATAGGTATTTCATACGATAAAAGTATACCCACCTACTTATTTCACTGAGTTTTAGTAGGTCATCATCATCATCAGCACGTATATCGTCCACTGCTGAACATGGGCCTCCTCCCGAGGGAGGGTATTGCCATAGTCACCACGTTTGGCAGGCGGGTTGGTGACCGCAGAATTATGTTGTAACACACAAGGAAACGCTGCTGCCCCTTCCTTGATATACGATTATTATAGATGATGTTATAACAATCGGGACCAACGGCTTAACGTGCTTTCCGAGGCACGGAGGGTAGTCCCTCAACCAACCAGACCCGCAAAGAAATCTTAGAATTTACACAAAGATTTCATGTCCGGTGAGGGGATCAAACCCACGACCTCCGAGATTTAAAGCGAGCCAATTACCGCTACGCTACGGAGGTAGGCCGAATGCGATTATGCGCGCTCGATCCTTAAGAATTATAGGGCAAATTTTTTGTTTTGTGTTCGTTATAACTATGATGGATAGATACTTGAATACCTATTTATTTAGTGTTTGTTGTATTGTTAGTCCTGAAGAGTATAGGTATTTCATACGATAAAAGTATACCCACCTACTTATTTCACTGAGTTTTAGTAGGTACCTATATTAATTTGTTTCTGTTTGTTTTGACCAAATTTCGCCCGTTTGTTAGAGGTTTAAAGATATTATGTAGTATAATTATCAGTATTGTACCCGTGCGAAGCCGGGGCGGGTCGCTAGTAATATATATACTTATATTATTTTTTTTTGTCATCGGCATTGTTGGTATGGTGATTATGGAAATATCCCTCAACTATGCCGGCTTGCCAAGGTCTGTTAAGAGGAGGCCATATTCAGCAGATAACGTAAAGGGGCTGTTAAAATAAAGTAAATAAAAAAATCTGTATAAAAATTAAGCGCCTTTAATAATTCCTAATTACAATAAATTATTTGTAATTTCACAAAATTGCTATTGAATCATTTGGAGGCGTCTTACAACAAATTTTCATCTTGTAGAACTAGGCGTTTTGAGATATTTTTTTTGTATAAAACTAGGGCAATATAAATAAGCAAGTTACAGTGCGCGCCTCATCACCATCATCATCATCATCAGCCCGTATAATGTCCACTGCTGAATATGTGCCTGCACTCGAGTTAGGGTATTTGCCATCGTCACCACGCTCGGCAGGCGGCTTGATGACCGCAGTATATGGTGTCTCGGGATGAGGCCCATGTTCAGCAGTGGACGTTATACGGGCCGATGATGATGATGATACTTTAAGGCTACTATGTATACTTTATGGCCCCTCAGTTATAACATTCTTAAAGTGGTGTTTACGTCTAATTAAACATTGTATGACCTTTAATATGCTGAATACCTCTTTACGTACCTATTTATATTTAACTAGCTTCCCGCACGCGGTTTCACCCGCGTAACTCCCGTTCCCGTGGAAACTTCATAATTAAATCATCCGGGGATAGCGGAGCTTTCCAACCGTGAAATATTTTTTCAAATCGGTCCAGTGGTTTCGGAGCCTATTCAGAACAAACAAACAATTAAATAATTCCTCTTTATAAAATTAGAATAGACTAAATCGAGACCGGAAACGTGCACAATATATTGCCAATGCCGGCGCTTAAACCTGACAATCACCGTGCATCAGCAGAAACAAGCGCGCGCCGGTATGTCACCCGATTCGGCCATGAAATCCGACCAATCGTGCGATTTGCAGCATAAGCACAAACTGCAAGCAATTAGTTAATTGTTTATAATTTATAGTCCCTTTAAAATGTAATGTTTTGTTTTCTTTTATTTTTAAAGATTACTAACAGCGTTTTGCAGGCTACTAGTATTTTTGTTAACCCCTCGTGCTAAGCTAAAATGCTTGTGTTATGAGTGGGTTCACGTCATATATAGAAGCGGCCGTAGCCCAATGGCTAGAGCGTCGGACTTTCGTTCTTGTGCTCGCCGGTTCGATCCCCACTCATTGCACTACCGACGTGAACCCACTCGTAACACAAGCATTTTAGCTTAGCACGAGGGGTTAACAAAAATACTAGTAGACCCTAAAACTATAATTTTTGTACAATTGAACTAGGTATGTAGATGTTAACAAAAGGTAAAATAAATTAAATCATAGGTTAACATATAGAAAAAATCATTTATTATTAGAATTAAACAATACGTTTAAACATAAACAAGAACATCCTCGCAAGCACACTTGCCAGCGATGGACACAGCACCAGCCGCAGGGGCAGCACCGTTGAAGCTTACAGCACCCATGATCGGCACCTGACCGATGACTGCAGTATTACCAACGACTGGCAACTCTCCAGCTACTGCTACATTGCCTTCTCCAGTACCCCCATAAGGAGCATAACCAGGGTATTCGGCAATAGCTCCAAGTCCACCCCGAATACCTAAAGGAGCTGCAGGTGAAAGTGCTCTAGCAGAATTGAAAGGAGAGGATAATATAGTATTACCTGGAGCTAAGATAGATGAAGCACGGGGTGCTAATTGGGGAAAAGCTGCAGATGGAGCTAAGGAAGCCAAGCGAGGAATAGTAGCCGAAGGAGCTAATGCAGATGCAGGAGTTATTGAAGCGAACGGAGCAGACGCAATGCTTACAGGTGAAACAGTTGCAAGACCACTCCCAGCATTATAACCAATGCCATTACTCGCCATAGCAGTTACTCCATTACCGCAAGCATGGTTCACTGCACCAGAACCAGCTGATGGTGTTACACCGTCGAAACTTACAGTTCCCACAAAAGGCAGTTCACCACCTACAGAGAGGATTCCTTCATAAACATTTTCAGATGCTACTGTAATGCTGTTGACAGGAATTGGGGATCCGCTTGTAACTGGTAATCCTCCACCAGTAGTTGGTGTTATATCAATAGCAGAGACATATGGGGCTGCTGCTATGCCAGCTCCGAGGTTATAACCGGAATATGCTGGTGTGGGTAACAATGCGGCACCAAAACCAGGAGCAAGTAACCCTGGAGCATTGACACGGTTTATGCACTGGCCAACCGCTGTCTGAAAAAGAAAAAAGATGATGCCAATTCTTATGGAAATTAAACTGCAAGCTGTGCTATCTATCTCCACTAATATATAAAGCTGAAGCGTTTGTTTGTTGGTTGAACTCACTCATCTCAAGAACTACTGGTCCAATTTAAAAACATGTTTTAGTGTTAGATAGAAAATTTATCGAGGAAGGCTATAGACAAAATTTTATAATGAAGGGACTTCTGACACGGGGACGGCAATGACGCTGGTGAAACCGTGTGCAGGTAGCTAGAACTAATATATTAAGCTAAAGAATTTGTTTGCTTAAACGCACTCATCTCAGGACCTGCTGGACCGATTTGAACAATACTTTCAGTGTTGAATAGCCCAATTGTTAAGGAAGGCTATAAGTTATATTTAATTATGAAGTTCTTATGGAAATAGAAGTTACGCGGGTGGAACCGAGCGCAGAATCTAGTATTTCAATAAAAGAAGAATGATTAACCATTGTTAAAGATAGTATGTAAATAACTTACCTTCGTCAAAAGGGCTTGAGCCAGAACGACCAAGAATGCTGAGTAAGACATTATGCTTTGGTATAAAGCCTACGATATGCTATTCCTATATTCAACTGTCTATTTATATTAAAATATTACGTTAACGCGTATCATATTGCTCCATATAGGCCAATGAATAGATATATTTCATAAACTATTTATAGAAATAATAATAATTATTGAGTTGCAATGAGAGAGTTGAGAAATAGTTACTTATTACTATTTAATTTTATTGTAGTTTTAGGATTCCGTATCCAAAGGGTAAAAATGGGACCCTATTAGTAAAACTGCTGTCCGTCCATCCGTCCGCCAGGCTGTAATCGTAAAATGACGTGTTTATTTTTATATCATTCACAAAACTGATGTTCAATCAAAGTAAACTTACATAATAAACAATTTACGATTGACATCTACTCGATGAGAATACAGCATGCATAGTTACAAAGTGATAAAGATAGTATACAGATTAATATTAACTAAATTAAATAAGTACTAAAAATTCAAATTTAAATTACAAATTAAGAGTATTGTTAGAATTAAAAAAAAATAACAAGTTTGCTCCTTAAAGAGGCTAACGACCTAGCGAATATGTCCACATCTTTGTGGATAAAGTTGACCAATGTTGGATGCGATATATAGGCGAATTTTGACCTATATTCGTTATAATATGAAATACTAAAAACTAAATATTTAAGGGCCCCCTTAAATATCATCATGGCGCTTGAAATATCTGCGGGAACACAGTTTTCGTGATCCGCGCTAGAGCGAAGGGATGCGTAAAACAATTTCGCAATCAACCTCGGTCAAAATAAAAAGAAACGCGCTTTTACTTTTTAAAAACACATTAGGTACAGTTACATTAGGTAGTTTGCCGTTTTTTGATCAATATTAATAACCGCAACAGAAAGACACTTGAAATCTTTATTTCCAAATCACAAAATAATAAAGTGTCTACTGTTGTACATATGGCACGGAACCCGGAATGGAAATGCGCGAGTCCGACTCGCGCTTTGCCGGATTTTTTGTATTGGTAAATATTACTAATAGGCTAGTTGACACGTTTTTGAAATTGTTGCAATATGGTGAAGGATATTTTTACTAGAACAAGAAAAAAAGATGATACTTTTTTGACGTATTAAATTTATAAAATTTACGTCAAATGTAGTGACGAAAACGATATCAGCCATCTTGGTCTATAGATTATCTCTATCGTGATGTAATTCCTGCAGCAATAAATAAAAATAAAATCTAGTGGTAAAGAATCGCGTACAAATTTTATTTTTATATCCATAGATTTATTATAAATATGATTTTTATAAATTAAACAAGGGATCACTATACTGCCAGAGTATTACACCGATAAAGATATCTATAAAGTAGGAATGGACGGGCTCAAAAGGCTATTGAAACCAGAGCATGATGTTTTTCTTAGAACTAATACGTCTTGAAACATCTGATCGCGTTATACGTGCGAAACACTTTGCAAGTTTATGTTCTGTAGAGATTATCAGAAATGTGTAAGTATATTTAAGAATATAATATGAGGGTTTCAAATACTAATGTTAATGTTCTAAATTCAAATTAAATTTTCATAGGATTCGTATTATGTCTAACAGGTATTTTTTACCCTGTAGGGAGTATGAAGGAATTTGATAAAACAACACACGTAAATTAAAAAAAAGCTCAGAAATGTTTATTTAATAAGTTGTATTCCCTCCCCGAGCTTTTATTACTGCTTCCATACGATTCTTCATCAATCAGATGAGAGTCACGAGCAAATGTTGTGGCATTCCATTCCAGTCCTCTTAGATTGCATTTTGCAGCTGGAAAAGTGTTACTGCGGGGCAGGATCTCTTGCACGAATTCGTCTCTTTAATTCATCCCATAGATGTTCAATCGGCTTCATGTCTAAGCTTCTTGCTGGCCATTCCATATTGGAGATACCCGCTTCGGTAACATAATCTCGTTCGACGCTCGCGGTGTGAGCCCTAGCACTGTCGTGCATGAATATGAAACCGTTGCCAATAAAATGTTCTTCTAACTATAGAGTCACTTACAGCCCCCCTACGTACAACATGAAGCTGTTGATGCAGTTAAACATTACTTTGTAAAGAAGTTATTACAATAAATCGATCATCCCGTTCAGAAGTGACCCAATTCCTGCCAGATCCTGAACGGCGCGTGAACAAACCAGTCTCCCGATAGCGTTTGTAGACTCTATGAACAGATGACAGATCTTTAAGCCACTACACGCTGACTAAGTCCTGAATCCGCAATTCGCTTATCACTGTAATGGCCAAACTGTCAGCTATAGAACCTTGTGATTTTTTCATGGAATGAAAACTCTTTTATGTTAAATTAGGACAGAAAGCATAAAAACGAAAGTGTTTCAATTTTTCTGATGAATACTGTACTTTCAGAAATAAACATTATTATATCATCTGTACTTTAATAGATAAAGCTAAAGAGTTTGTTTGCTTGGACACACTAATCTCAGGAACTACTGAATCGGAAAAAATCTTGCAATGTTACAAAGCCCATTTATCAAGGAAGGCTAAAGGCTATATTTGGAAATACGCGGGTAAAACTGCGCACAAGAAGTAGACTATTCGATAAGTTTCACCATACCTATTATACAGGGTGGACAAAAGATCTTCTTATATCCAAACGATGATAAAAAAACTAGTCATACGAAATGAAAACCGTTTATGTATAATATAATAAAGTACACAAGCAATTTTCCTTACAAAATAACATCATACATAATGTGATTCCTGATTATGTCGACACTGCTCTCATATGTAGTGGAAATTTTCATCACTATCATACCATGTTTTTAAAAAATAATTTCCCTTTTTATGTACTTTTAGCTTTGTGGTTCCCTCCTCAGAATTGACCACTCATATCTTCCTAAAGGTAAGAGGCGACTCAGGGACATACCTACAGCAATTTTATAATATATACACCATTCCTGCTATAAGCCACAGCCAACGAAATATCAGACATCATCAAATCGGGAGAACGTGAAAACATGGGGTTGTTAATTCTCAACCGCAAAATACACGGCATTAGACCGAATTGAAATCAAGCCCCTCTTTTCCACTGGGCAAACTGGGCACGTGTCCAGGGCCCCGCGATGGTTTAGGGCGCCCTAGTCCCTACTGAGTTTTTATTTCCGTGAGCTACTTTTTCAAAATGTTGGATTCGTTATAATTATCATATATAAAATATAGGATTTTTATTTCGTCCAGACAGCAACGTTGTAATTCAAACTTGTGCTTACGGTGCTTACTCCGTAAGGCACGCTCTATATTTTATAAACTCTAATCTCTAGTCTTCAATGATTTGGTGGTTTTGTTTACATCCTAATTAATCTCCTCATCATACAAAAGCATTGCGGTGCTTAACACATAGGTATGTAGTTATTAAAAATTAAATAAAAATTCATTTATTTCGGGTAACATGACCAGTATAGTACATTATTCAATTTTGACAATTTTATAAATCATTGGGACAACACACACAGAACGAAAAAGAGACAAAATAATAATTAATTACATTGCAAACGTTATATAAGGATAATTTAGACACATAAAAATAACACATATAATAACAATAGTAAATAAAATTAAGCCTTGTTCATTACATGTCTACTACAACAATGCCTAATGAAGGGGCAATCAATCCGGCTGGCAATCATATTTAGGACAGCATTGGAGCTGCCCCGTACCCTGCGCACCAAGGACGCGCACCGCTTGCGCATCGTTATCCTCGACGTTTTTGCTACTTCACCGGGCATAACAATCATCGTAGTTAACAATATATTATTATATTTTACTAGCTGACCCGGCAGACTTCGTACTGCCTCAATCGATACATAAAAGACCTAAACATTTGTATAAAATAAACTGGGCCGTAGAGACTTCGTTTATGCGGTACTCCTACCCCTACACTACCCCTACCCTACACTACCCCCACCCTACACTACCCCTACCCTACACTACCCCTACCCTTCACTACCCCTACCCTACACTACCCCTACCCTACACTACCCCTACCCTACACTACCCCTACCCTACCTCTACCCTACCCCTACACTACCCCTACCCCTACACTACCCCTACCCTACCTCTACCCTACCCCTACCCTACACCTACCCCTAATCTACCCCTACCCTACCCTACACCTACCCTAAAAAATCTTGGCAAAAAAATTCAAGTTTTTAATTAACAAAATAAAGCTCAAATTGACTCTACATTTTAGTTAGAAAACGTTTGTATGGGAAAAAGAAAAAGGCTGTTTTAAGGGGTTTTCAGGCAATTATTCGAATTTTTCTCGCCGTAAAAACCATCCTTGAACTTCCACGAACATAAAAAAAAAAGAATTGGCCAAATTGGTCCAGGCTTTGTAGAGTTATGCGCTTACCAACACATTTTGCGATTCATTTTTATATTATAGATATATAAAATAGAATGGGTACGCTTTATTGTACACACATAAGTAAACAAGATAAAGAGAACATAATAGGCATAGTACAATGGGCGGCTATCGCATAAAGCTATTTCTTCCAGACGTTCTTTGAATGGATAATGGAATTCATTAGGTGAATGATGTAGGTATCTACCTAGTGTGTGATTCAAAAATTGCTTATTTTACACAAAATCCATAATTAATATATTCTATAACATACAATAAACAACATCAACATATGATAGATATACATAAGTCATAAACATTGAATTAAATATTATGTAAAAGTATACAACAAAGGGACATTTGATAAATGCAAATAGTGTTATTTTATAAGCTTATTAATTGAGCGTGGTATTCTTTCACTTTATATAGACCGAAATCTGTCAATTCGGACCGCACTGCCAAGTGATTTGACGTCAATTTTACTGGAAACTACGCAAACTAAGCAAAAAAAAATCATAAAAAAAATGTAATCTTAAGAAAAATATGACTACTTTAGTTTTTTTTTTAATTTAGAGATTAATATTGTGGGTGCAACTAAGTTTTATTTTATTTTTTATCTGCATAATTAAATTCTCAATTGAACAGTCTTCGTTTCATTAGGATGGCATACGTAGTTCGGGAGATATTCGAGTTTATGTGACTGACCCGTTATTTTTGGAACCGAGTGTATAAAAACTACGAATATCACAAATTATTATATTTATGAAGCAAGCCAAAATGAAAATTTATCAATTTTACATTATTGGAATAGTAGCGGTTTCGACTCTACTCCAGTGCTGTGATATATGGGTATATATCACAGCACTGGAGTAGAGTCTTTTCGTTTGTTACATTATTGTCCAAAGATTAAAATTGATTTTATTTTTCTTGGTCAAAGGTTTGTTTCTAACCATTTATATTTCGAACCATTCAAAGTCAAAGTCAAAGTCAAAAATTCTTTATTCATATAGACACATTTAAAATATTTTAAATCATGTTCTTATGATGCGTCCCATTCTTTTACTACCACCAGTTCTGGACGTGGCAACTCTGAGAAGAACTGGCAAGAAACTCAGAGGAATCCTTTTTTTTTAATAAATTATATTTTACAATGATTAATAAAGCAGTATTGTTTCAGAGCAACTCACTCCCAAGCAGTTTTGTCATTAACATAATCAGAAATTTTATAATAAGCCTTTTTACATAATTTATCTTTGACATATCGTTTAAACTTGTTTGTTGAAAGATCTCTAACATTATAAGGAAGTTTGTTGTAGAAGCGTATACATTGCCCCATAAAAGAATTGCTAATTTTGTGGAGACGTGTAGCATGTAAAACGAGATTATGCTTAGATCTAGTATTAACATTATGAGTGTCGCTTTTTTTCTTAAAACTATCTATATTCTTATGAACATATAAAAGGTTTTCATAGACATATTGTGATGCGACTGTAAGAATATTAGTCTCTTTGAATTTCTCCCGTAGGGAAACCCGCGGACCAAGTTTATATATAGACCTTACAGCTCGTTTCTGTAGTACAAAAATGGTGTCAATGTCCGCACAGTTTCCCCACAAAAGAATTCCATAAGACATTACGCTATGAAAATAACTAAAGTAAACCATTCTAGCAGTATCCAAATCAGTGAGTCGTCTCATAGTTTTAACAGCATAGGCCGCAGAGCTAAGTTTTCCTGATAGTTTCGAAATATGTGGGCCCCATTGCAATTTGGAGTCAATAGTTATTCCCAAAAAGACAGTTGACTCCACTGGCTCCAACCGAATACCATTTATTTGCACATTCGTATCAATTTGTTTCACATTAGGCGTAGAAAATTTAATAACTTTGGTTTTGTTTTCATTTAAAAGTAGATTATTAACATTAAACCAATGGACTACCTTCGAGATTGCATTGTTTACTTCGTCATAGCTGCTTAGCTGTCTACTTATTTTAAATGTCAAGGATGTATCGTCAGCAAACAATACTATCTCATGATTATTTCCTACATAGCAAGGTAAGTCGTTTATATACACCAAAAACAAAAACGGTCCCAGGATTGAGCCTTGCGGGACGCCCATGGATACAACAGAGCCTGGTGATATTTTGCCGTTTATATCAACCTTCTGAATTCTATTGCCCATGTAAGAAATCAGAAGATTGAGAGCCTGGTTCCTAATGCCATACCGGTGTAATTTCCTGACAAGAGTGTCATGGTGAACGCAATCAAATGCCTTAGACAGATCACAGAAAATACCTAAGGATTCCTGCGAATCTTCCCAGGCCGCGAATATAGTTTTTAACAATTCAGTTCCCGCATCTATGGTTGAGCAACCCCTCGTAAACCCAAACTGTTTTTTGTGTAATAAGTTAAATTTATTAAAATGTCTGAGCAACTGGCTAAGAATTAATTTTTCAAAAATTTTGCTCAGAGTGGGCAATATAGAAACAGGTCGGAAATTCGAGGGATCAGTGCTATCACCGGATTTAAATAATGGTATAACTTTACTATGCTTCATCAAGTCAGGAAATACACCACAATCAACACAACTATTAAATATGTATGCTAGGTAAGGCGCTATTATTTCAATAATATTAGATACAAATTTAACAGAATGACCCCATAGGTCTTTAGTTTTTTTCTTCTCTATGGTATTGAAAGCATTAACTGCATCTTTATAGTCTATTAAATTAAAACTAAAATCGGTAACGCATGCAGAAACACTTTCTTTTAATAGCGCCTCAGCAGATATTGAAGATGAATTTAGAGTTTTAGTTGTTATTAGAGGTATGTTAGTGAAGAAATTCTCAAACTCAGTTGCAACTTCCATATCTGCCGAAATATTATCATTTTTTATTTTTAAATTAAAATCTCTATTACAATTTATAGCTCTACCTGTTTCATTATTAATAATATTCCATATTTCTTTTATTTTATTAGATGAGTTTTTAATTTTATTATTTATATACATTGATTTGGCAGTAGAACAGGCTTCTTTAAATACTTTGGAATATCTAGTTACCTTATTCTTAAAAATCGTACTCTTATTAAAAGTCTTCTCATAATACAGTTCATATAATTTATTACGACTTTTGTAAATACCAGGTGTTGCCCATTCACTGAAACTTAACTTACCCTTACAGATTAACTTAGTTTTGGGTGTAAATATTGTATTATATTCAGCTATAACCATGTTAAAAAATAAATTAGACAGCTGATTTGGGTTATTGTGAATTGGCAAACCTGATAATTTATATGACAAGTTAAAATGAAATGCCTCTAGACGGCTTTCACTAATGGGTACAAAACTTATTTTTTTACTTTGGATTTTATTGGTTTTCTTGGGAAAAGATACTAACTGTCCACAATGGTCCGACTGTAACATATTAATTACAAATTTATGTATAGATTTTAAGTTAGTGAATATATTATCTATACAAGTAGCACTAGAGGCAGTAATCCTCGTAGGCTCAATAAATAAATTAATCAAATTAAAAGATTTAAACAAATTTAAGAAGTTACAGGTTAATGTATTCTTTTCCAAAATATTTATATTAAAGTCTCCACAAACAACAATTGTTTTATGACTATTCGCTAATTTGAACAGGGCATCCTCCATTATTTTAATAGAAGCTTCATAAGGCGCAGATGGAGGTCTGTACACACTCAAAACATGCAGTTGCTCCAATTCATTATATATCGATTTTTAAAACCATTAACAGATTTTGCAGACTAAACTTAGCATTTTCAGGGGGCTTGTTCCACATATCAATAACACGATTGTTCAGAGTGTGATAGGCCACTCGGGTAAATTGTATCTAGAGCTTAATATTTTGTAGGTCTCAATAAGGCCAAAATTATTTGAGTTTGAGAGACAATGTAACCAATTAGTCACATTGAGAATTAAAATTGTTTTTTCTTTACGCCATTTAATAGTCTTTATAAAAATCAACATTTTCGGTGAAAATGTTAGTAAGCAGATTTTAGGAGCTGATCGCCGAGTGCTGCATTTAAATCAATATTTATTAATGAAGATTAAAGGGGATACGTGGGTATGGGAAGGTAAATATATTAAAAATAGAATACTTGTTACATTATATACAACTTTAATTCATATTAACAGACATGCACGGTTTTACCCGCGAAGATCTTGTCTTAAAATCTACCCTATCACATTCACAAGTAATATGGCTATTTATTGGCAAAATAAATTCCTTAAACCTCACTAACTCACCAACTCCACCCTCTTTACAATATTATTAGTATAGATTATAAATAACAGTATAATTATTATTATAACACTTATACATTATAACGACAGGGGTGCCATAACTACCCGCTTTTACATGATTTAGTTCTATCATTTTTTTAAAGATAAGTTTAAACATATATACAACCTTCCTGCTACTAACCGCAGATATTATCAAATCGGGAGAACGTGAAAACATGGGATTGTTATTCTCAACCGGAAACCACATGGCATTAGACCGAATTGAAATTCCATACATTTTACCAAGAATTTCAGTTCGATTTAATACCGTGTGGTTTTTGGTTTAGAATAAACCATCCCATTTACTCCCATGGGTGTCGTAACAGGCAACTAAAGACAGCAGCATCTATCAGCTTAATGCTACTTATCATCTTACGGAGATCACCAATTCGCCTTCCAAGCGTGGTTATTATGGCAGTACCCCTCAACTAAGGTATACTGAGAGGAAGCCCATGTTTAGATGTGGACGTAAAAGGGCTGTTAGAAGGAAGTAAAAGAAACTTCGATCTTGCCAATGTTAAAGAAAAGACTTGATTTTTTTGTGCTATACTTAATTTTCTTCAGGAATTCTTGACCTCAGAAGCATAGCGACGGATGTACTTCAGAAGCATTTGATCGAAGTGTGTACGATAAAGGCGCATACAATGTTTCAGGCATATAATGTCACATTCGACCTGTAGAGGAACGGTTGGTAGTGTTCTTTCTCAGAAAATGAAGATCTTCTTTGCCGGGCGAGGTGGTATGCCCGCCGACGGCCATTTGTTACTGTTCGGAACTTGTATATGTTCGAATTGGCTTGCGAACTTTTATTGCGCGATACAGGTTAGTTGGGATGTTAGGTGGTAGATGGCGCTGCTTGTCTTCTTGTAGTTTTGTGCGGCTACTGTAGATGTCGCCACAGACCTTATGCTTCTGAGCTCTAGAACTCTAGAACTCTATTTTTATGTCTTTAAACAATGTATGAGCCCGCTGAATATCCATAAGGACTACCAGCAGCATAATCAGCACAACCGCAAGCACAGTTGCCAGAAATCGACACAGCACCAGCAGCGGGGACTGCTCCACTGAAGCTTACAGCGCCCATGATCGGCACCTGACCAGCGACTGCAGTGCTACCCGCAACTGGCAACTCTCCTACAGCTGCTACATTTCCTTCACCAGCGCCTCCGTATGGGCTGTAACCAGCTGCTGAATAACCCCCGCCATAACCGAAAGCAGCTTGGGATAAACCAGCGGGAGAGATGGCAGCGGGTGCAATACCTCCCAAGCCGAAAGCACCGATACCGTTGGCTGCTAAGCCAGGGTTTTGGATGCCATATGGTGAGGTAAAGCCTATGGTTTCAACTGCAGCTCTGCCAGCGCACTGACTGAATACAGACTGTAAAAGAAATAAAAAATTGATTGTATTCTATCATAAACATAAATTGCCACCTTAGCCAAATCTGGCAGGAGAACTATAAGTAACCAGTAGTTCTGCACTCCTTCTCTATTTGAACTATTAGCTATGCCGCGCGGTTTCCCCCGATGAGATCCATTTTCCATGGGCCCTTCCATGAAAACTTGAATTAGGATATAGCCTTTGACACCCACAAATAATGTGGCTTTCTATTGGTTTGCGAAATCGGTTCAGTGGATCCAGAGATGAACCCCTACAACCTCACAGACATTAGCATTTTATAATATTGGTATGGAGTATGCTAATTTTCATACTCCTCCAGCCGCACTATTTTCATAAAAAGGAGTACCTACAACGTTTTTGCTACACGTATTAATTAAAGCCAATGGTTTTTAATGACAAGAGTATCGAATATCATAACATGAACGCTTGTCATACCCGATATTATATAGTATGTATTTAAACATCATAAGCAATTTTATACTGAGTAATATTTTTATATTACTCATTTCGCTTACTAAGCTCAATACAGCTCAAGTTGGTATTTTTAGAAAATCGAGAAAACCTCCGAAATCGATAAAAGGCTTACTTTAAATCTCGGCGGTCATGGTTTCGTTACCGTGTCGAACAAGAAATCTTTGTTGAAAATCTAAGGGATGCTGCCCAAATGTCAAATAGCGATAGAATCGCAGGTTGCTATGCAAACGTAATCCCGGAGATATTTAAAAAAACACAAAATATGCTTACCTGTACCAAGAATGCTTGGACGCAGATCAGAAGGATAGCAAAGGTAGACATGTTTAATTAAAATGTTATTTCAATTGTGCTATCATTATCATATGCTTCACATTTTATACCGATAATATTACGATATATTTGTCCGTATGTTACATTAATTGAGTAATAAATACGTGATTTATTGTCAGAAATTACTGATGTATTGACAGCATAATCGAGATTAGTCATTATGTGATGTGACGCCATTTTTAGATAAGGAACCCTGAATTTGATTCAACGAATGGCTCGCCTTTAAGTCTCGGAGGTTATGGGTTAGATCCCCACACCGGACAAAAAATCTTTGTGTATATTATAAGATTTCTTTCCGGGTCTGGTTGGTTGAGAGACTGCCCTCCGTGCCTTGGAAAGCATGCGCTGATGATGATGATGATGAAATTTGATTCATGTGAATTTGAGTACATTGGAAACAACTTTAACTACTAAAACACTAAATATAAGTCTGGCTTTAAGTCTCGGAAGTTGTGGGTTCAATCCCCACGCTAGAGAAGAAGCCTAGTTTTTAATGGACAAAACTCCGTGCCTTAAAAAGCACTTTAACCACCTAAATTTGATTCATGTCAATTTGAATCGTAAATTTCAGACCTTTTTTTCTTAGATTTCTAGCACTTTGCAGTCTAATAGTATTATTGTTAACCCCTCATGCTAAGGTAAAATGCTTGTGCTGCGGTAGTGCAATGGGTGAGGTTCGAACCGGCGACCTCAAGGACCATAGGGCTACGGCTGCGTCAATTTATACTGTTATACCACTAAATATAAGTCTCGCTTTAAGTTTCGGAGGTCGGGGGCTGGATCATCACGTTGGACAAGAAATCTTTGTGTAATATCTAAGATTTCTTTCCGGGTCTAGGTGGTTGATAGATTAACGTGACGTTAAGCTAGGCTGGTCTGAGAGAACTTACTGGAAAAGTGTCGTGGTTCTATTTGGGTCGTATAGATGAAGTCATAAGGAACAGATTTTATAGTGTTACAGTGTCGAGGGATGACATCAACATTTTTTTAAGAACTGGCTTTTTTTCCTCTCCCGTCGCCTGCCAACGACGGATCGATGGAGTGTGCAGGGGGTTTTAGTGGTGTAGGGTCCTGTCCTCGTGGTATGAATAAAGCATACCACCGCTATGGAAAGGGCAAGTGCAGCGTGCATGTGCAACATGACTGCACCGGTGGCTCAGTGGTTACGGTAGTTGCTTCTGGGACCTGGTGTTCTGGGTTCGATTCCCACCCGGGACAATTATTTGTGTGAACCACAAATAATTGTTCTGAGTCTGGGTGTACTTTGTGTCCGTGAAATGTATGTTTGTAAAGTCCCCCGCGACACAGGGATTTATTTCCCTAGTGCGGGAGATGTTTTAAAAAAAAAAAAAAACATTTAACACCGGAAAACAAAAAAAAAATGCTCTCCGTCCTCCTTTGAAAAAATATCGAAGCGGATACTCGTGAAAATGGCCACAATTATTTTTTTTAAAGTCCTTTATCATTTCGATCAATGATTGCCTCATAAAATAGTAACGTTAATATTGTTTACATCATTGATTACATACCTACTCGTTACAATTAGATAACATATTCAAATTGCACAAAACATAGTATATAAGACTTCTAAGTAATATCTGCAATCATTCACTTCTATTTGTTCTATCGAACATTGTTTAGTTATTGAATTTAATCGAACTATCGACAATATGGCCGCTAAAGCTGTTCTACTACTTTGTGCTCAAGTTTTCTTAATTCAGGTACCTATTTATATCAACTCATCATCAACATCAGCCCGTATAACGTCCACTACTAAACACGGTTGTCCTCCCGAGGGAAGATTTTGCCATAGTCATCACGCTTGGCAGGCGGGTTGGTGAGAGCAGTATTGTATTGTAACACAGGAAAAGGCAGCTGCACGTTCCGTGGTAAACATTTGTTAAAGATGAAGTTTTAACAATCGGGATCGGGCTTCAAGTGCTTTCCGAGACGCGTATTGCAGTCTCTCAAGCAATCATACCCAAAAAGAAGGTCTACTCTAAGGTTTAGGTTATTCGTTGATTTCCACTACTACGGTTGGAAGCGGCCTTTACCAGGTCTTCCATTCATCTAGCCGGTGGACGTCCTACGCTAAGCTTTCCGATCCGCGGTCTCCATTCGAGAACTTAACGGCCATCTGTTCTCCGTGTTATATGGCCTACCCATTACCACTTCAACGAACTAATAGGCTATGTAACCCGCGTTCCTCTACGCATCCTCTTATTTCTGTTTCGATCTCGTCGAGAAACCCCGAGCATAGCTCTCTCCATAGCTCGTTGAGTGACTCTGAGTCTATTCCTGCAGTAAAGTTTAATTAATGTAGACTTCCAAAATGTTATGTAAATTATTCTTTTTACAATTTACCATGTCATATCAAGTTTTTCTTATTATTATAAGTAATATTGATTTTTATTTACAGGGCATATACAGTCAATGCGCCAGCATATCAGGAGCAGCATTGGCAGCTGAGGAATTAGGATTAGCAGGCAACATTTTAGCTGGCAACGCTTTAGCAGGCAATATTTTAGCCGGCAACGCTTTAGCAGGCAACGGTGTTGTAGGCAACGCGTTGGCTGGTAATGGTTTAGCGGGCAACGCTTTGGCAGGTAATATTCTAGCTGGCAATGCTATATCAGCCAATGGAGCCTACGGAGCAGGGCCTGTAGCATCACCAGTCTTTGCCAATTCTTACGGTTTCGCCCCCTCAAGTGGAGGATCTTTTGCCGTTCAGAGCTTTTCACCAATAACCCCGTCTGGTATAAGGGTAGCATCAGAAAATTATATTGAAGGCGCTATCACCGTCTCAGGAGGACTACCCTTCCTCGGAGCCGTGGCTTTAGATGGTGTCTTGCCCACTTCAGGAGCTGGTGGTATTAACTATGGCTGTGGGAATGGTGCTGTGGGGATTGTCAGTGAGAATGTAAACGTGGCGCCTGCATCTTCAGGGTCTGCATACTCTGGTCTAATGTACAATGGCCTAGGTTCGGGTTATGGAGGCGTGGCTGGAGTACCAGTTGGACGTGGTCTGCCATATGGAGTTGGTGCGTGTGGAGCTATTTAATTTATATCGTTTTTATGTTAATAAAGTTATGTTTGGTTATTAATTTAAATGTTGTTGTTTGAATTTAATGATTTGTGAATATTTTGTCCAGTGTGTATCCTAGTGAAATATAAAATATTTTTTGAAATTATAAAAAATGGGTGGAATATCTTGTCTATGTCGTAGCTCCCATTCCCGTGGGAATCTCACAACAAAAAGTAGCCTTAATATATAACACTATATCATAAAACGGGGTAACAAATAATTGACTCTAAAACAGGACCAGGGATTACAAAACTGTTAGGCAAACTATGCTCTACTGCATATGTACTAAAAACCGATAGGCGTCTAATTGATAATACGGCTAAATTAATTCATTTCAGTTAATTTCATAGCGTCATACGGAATTCGTCTTAACATGATGTTTGGACGATCCACTAAAATACAGAGAAAAATAGGCCTAAGAGCCTAAAAGCTTAGGTACAAGTGTTTGTTTTTACTGTTGCATTCTGCCGTCATAATAAAACACCGGCCAAGTTCGAGTCGGACTCGCGCACGAAGGGTTCCGTACCATTTTCAAGTCCTGTTGCCATTATTGATATCGAACAAAAGAGGGCAAAAAAATTTGTTGAATGGTAGCCCCTCTTAGATATTCATTTTATTTTTAGTGTTTGTTGATAACAACAAATACTAAAAATAAAATGAATATTAGCGGCAACATAAATACATCATATTATGTGAAAATTTCAACTGTCTAGCTATCGCAGTTCTTGAGATAGATCCTGGTGACAGACAGGCAGACAGTCTTAGTACCTAAAGGGTTTTACCCTTCGGGCACGGAACCCTAGAAAGGGTAAAACTGACATTTTTTTATCAAATTTTACAAAAAAATACAGACTTGATTTTTACCTGAATCCAATTAATCTCATATAATTAGAAAAAAATGTAAGGTGTGCAATTATAAATTATAATGGCAGTATTGATAAATATGAAAGTTTGTATTTGGCTGAAAGTTTGCACGCGGATAGTTTATAAGGTGCATTAATATATAAAGTACAACATATCACGCTCCGACCCACTGGAGCTGAGTGACGCGGGAAAAACCGCGGGGCGTGGCTAATAAAAAATCGAAATCGATTTTGCTATCAAAGAGATTTAGTAGCGGGAAATACACCCTTAAAAATATCAAAGTGCATGGGTATTTCCACTTTCTCTGTGTTTGTCTCTCCCAGTTTTTTTCATAAATAATGAATGCGATCAGATCTCTAAAAACCTACAAAATAAGTAACGTGCACAAAGGAGCTCGGCTCGTGGCGGTCGCTGGCAGAAAAACTTCCCACTACCTACCTGGCAGAAGAACCTACCGTGGCTAAGAACACATGTTGGCCGCAGGCTCAATCAGCACAAGTGGGGCATGATTGACGACAACGACAAACAATGTCACTGTGGCACCCAACCACAGTCTATCCTAGCTTCCTACGAGTCTTTCTCTATGTACCGACCGTGCGACACTCGGAGAGGAAACACTATAAGAAACTCCGAAATCATTCTTTTTGTCATCTTTTAAAGTCTTTGATTAGTAATTTTGTACATGACACGAAAAAAGAAGAAGAGGGCATTGAAGATTGATAACTTTTTGATATTTATAGGAGTTTTGCGCAACTGTCGCTTTATTTAACACTTAGCTCCATATTTTAGGACTTTTTTCTACGGCTTCTATATCAGTCCGTTTACTTCCACTGCTAAATAGGGCCTCCTCTTAACAGACTTTGACAAGCTAAGGTCGTTGAGGGTTATTGCCATGATTGCCACAGCAGGCGGATTGATGATCCCAGTATGATGGGAGTACCTATCCTTGAGCTGTTAGATGCTGCTGCCCATTGATCAGCTGTTTGTCCCTTAGTCGCCTCTTACGATACTCATAGGAAGATATGACGTGGTCTTTTTATAAGCCGGAAATCAACATGGCATTTTATGCCCGGTGAAGCAGCAAAAGCCTCGAAGCTAACTACATATGTCCGTCCGACAAAAAATATATGGCATTAAATTTTAGTTATAGATTCAGTCTTATTTGTACAACTGAAAAATAAGTGGTCAAACCGAAACATAGCAATATTTTGTTTTTTTGTTATATCTTGCAATCTGTAAACGCCTATGAAGGAATAATTCTTACAGTTTTAAACCAATCTTCATACAAGCTATTTTCTAATATATAATGCTGAAGGGTTTGTTTGTTTGCTTGATCGCGTAAATTTAGGGCAAACTGTTTCAATTTGAAAAAATATTTAAGGTTAATTAGTCTATTTATCGAGGAAGACTATATTTAATTATGAAGTTCCCACGGAACAGGAGCTACGCGGGTGAAACCGCATGTGGAAAGCTAGTCAGATAATAAAACAATAAAATACACATAAGTCAACAACTTTATTGATCTAAAATATCTAACAACTATTTAAATTAGAAAATTATTTTCATCCAATAGCCCATTCCCACAAAACAGGATGCACCAGCAAAACCTCACAGCTTTACCTTCGGATATAGTTGCTGCAGGCTGCATTCTCACTAATAATCCCCACAGCACCACCACAACCATAATTAATACCACCAGCACCAGCAGTAGGCAAGATCCCATCCAAAGCAATAGCACTAAGGAAGGGTAAATCTCCAGAAACAATTACATTACCTTCAATAGCATTTTCTGACACAACTCTTAGACCAGATGGTGATATAGGAGAAAAACTATTGATCAAGAAAGATCCTCCACTTGCAGGAACAAAGCCATAAGGGTTTGTTAATACAGCAGGATATGCAGCTACGGGTGCTATAGAAGCCACTTCTAATGGAGCTGATCCATAAATATTGACTGCATAATTATCAGCTACTATAGGACCAGGTGCATCATATGCTATTGTGTTGACTGCATAACCACAGTCTCTTCCAACTATTTCTAAAGGCGCTGCATACGCATCTGATGCTGCAACATAAGGATTGTAAATGTTGCTGGCATAACCATAGTCTGCGCTTACAATTTCTAAAGGTGCTGATCCATAGGGAGCGTAAGATGGTCCAATTACTCCAATACTCTGGCTGTAGATTCCCTGAAAAAGAATAGTTGCTGAATAAAAACAAAAATAGCTCTTGACGAGTCCTGATCCCACATCATCGTTAGCTTGTATGTGACGATTTCGTGACTGCAGTATTCTGATACGTATAGGTAACTTGTTAGAGAAATACCTCCACCTTGCAAAATACCACAGCCAAAAAAAGATCGATGTTGTGTTTCTGAACGTAAGTAAGGTTGCCAGAACTCACGGGAAAAAGAGCAATCAGCCAGCAGGATGCGGATGGCTAATGCTGTATATCTACTGTATTGACACTAGTTCTGTTCTCATGTTCAGTAGTGGACGCAATACGGGCTGACGATGATTTATTATTTACTGAGCATAAGAGCTGTGTGGTGTCCAGCTAATAATAGACCACCCCATGTGTTCCCATAGGCAGACATGGGGTAGTCTACACCCATGGGTGTCGTAAGAAGCGACTAAGGGACACACAGCTGATGGGTGGATAGCAGCATCTATCAACTCAAGGATACCTCACCATCTTCCTGCGATCACCAATCCACCTGCCATGATGATTATGGCAATATCCCTCAACGACTCTTTTTTTTTGTTGTTGTTCGGAGGCAAATGCATATGCATTTATGCATACGCATGCAGGGGAACGCATTTACGCATTCCTACCGCCGCGCCGCTATCGCGCCGTATCCGCGCGATGGCGGCGGCATATGTGGGACTCGTCCTCCCCATAGCGGTGTTATGCTTACTCATACCAAGAGGAGAGGACCCTACACCACTAAAACCCCCGAACACTCCTTTGATCCGTCGATGGCGGGGGCCGGGTGCGCACGAAGCAATCCGCACCCCCGTCGGCACCCGCGGCCAATATGGCGCCGCGAGATCTCCTGGGCCACACTGACTGTGGCCCATTTGCCCAGTTATAGGGACGCCTGGAGTGTGTAGGCGTCCCTACTCCTAATGGGTTGGCCTCGAAGGGAGCGGGGCCCATGTGCCCCACTCCCCGAGGCCGAGCCTAAGGCGGCAGGCGGCGGATCCCTCACCTACCCTGGTTAGCCAAGGTTTGTTAAGAGTGCCAGTGCCAGTGGACATAAACGGGCTAATATCGCTATAATACAAATAATGTATATAAGTATGTATTTAAAATATACGAGTAAATAAATATACCTGTATGAGAAGCACTTGGGAGAATACAAAGAAAACTGCGTTGGGAGTCATTTTGATTGAAACAAAACGAACAATGTTCGACAATGATTCAGGACTCAAGTATTAATACTTTTATACTGTGTAAATTATGTAAAATCAATTTATAATGTAATCGTAAAGAATTTTTTATTTATATTTTAACATTTCGTTAGGCCTATATGTGTCAATAAGTTCTGATAACTTATTTTTTTGTTAGTAATAGTTGTTGATTAATATTTCAAAAATTTAGTTCAAAGAAATTACTGCCTTATCTATGGATTGAATAATACTATGAAGTTGATAGTGAAATTTTGTCGCCTGCCAAGGATCGCCCTGAGCCGAAGTCCAAGTCCCACGGTCACCCTCTTGCGCAGGGTGCTGTGTTTGTAGTTTTTAAACCATTTATTTAGGCTGGAGCTCTGCTCGCCTTTTTTCCCGGTGAAGTAGCAAAGTCCTTGTGGCTCCCTTCATTTCCGGAAAAAAGGGGAATGGGTTTTTCATAAGTTGTGCTATTTCTATAGAGAATATATTTTATAGCACGGAGAACAGTTGGCCGTTGGGGCCGAAAAGTTTTCGAATGGAGACCGCGGATTGGCAAGCGTAGCGTAGGACGTCGAACGACCTATTAGATGGACGAATGATCTGGTTAGGGCGCGGGATCACGGTGGATGCAGACTACTTCTAACCGCAACAACTGGAGATCTATGAGGGAGGCCTATATCCAGTAGTGGACGTCCTACGGCTGAAATGATGATGATGATGATTTAAAAGTGCCTGTAATTGGTTTACGTAAATAAAAACAATTATGAGCGGTAAACTCCTATTTCACGCGGACAAAGTACTTATGTAATAAAATCCTAATAATATTATAGACGCGAAAGTTTGTTAGTAGGAATAGATGGATGGATGGATGTTTGCCCGTCACCCGATCCAAGCAGGAGTGCCACAAAGCTCAGTACTTTCGCCACTTCTGTTCTCGCTATACACAAGTGACATCCCGAAACCCAAGAAAGCCCATCTGGCTCTCTTCGCGGACCGCTTACCTACCGCTTTATACTACTCGGGCCGCAGTCCTGCCGCCATTCACGACGATCTACAATCCACATCAAATCCCTTGGGCAAACGGTTCAGAAAGTGGAGAATCGAAGTAAATCCGACAAAGAGTGCTGCGGTCCAGCGGACATTCCACCGGTCAAGATGTTTGGCGAACCAATCTCTTGCGAACGGCGAGCCAAATACTTAGGCGTAATCCTTGATCGAAAGCTAAACTTTAGAGCGCATGTAGAAACCGTTCGTGCACGCGCTTTACTTACGCTCAGTCGACTACACTGTCTTCTAAATTCACGCAGCAAATTATCACTTGATAATAAGGTTAGGATTTACACCACGTGTATACGACCGATTATGACGTACGCGAGCACAGTGTTTGCTCATACCGCGTCTAGCAGTTCGTACCGCTTACAAACTGTTCAAAGTAGATTCACTCGACGGGCCACCGGGGCACCGTGGTTCATTCGTAACCGCAATTTGCATTCTGATCTCCAACTGCCTTCCATCAAGCAGTGGATGAAAGAGGCATCGGAACGCTTCTTCGAATCCGCGGCGCAACACCCAAACCCGTTGGTTGTTGCAGCATCCGACTATAAGCCTTTGCCCACAAAGCGTCAAAACACCGTCTGCCTCGGGGCGTCCTAGGTGACCCGGACGACGAGATAACGACTTATCAACTAGCAGTAAAAAGACTGCAAAAAACTAGCACCACTACACAGAGACCACTCTATCCGACTCGGCGGACAAGAGTGCGCCCGCGAACGCGACGCGTCCCCCCTCGTCCTCCTGATCCATACTTTGCGAAGAACCATCCGATGCCCTCGTTGACCTGAAGTCCGAAAGGCCTGCGAACTGTAAAGTAGAGCGACAGTTGCACAATACTCCCCTAAAATACTAAGAGTCATAATCCCTCAATCTCATCGCCAGCGACCGCCCTGAGCCGAGGTCCAAGCCCCACAGGGGGCGCCCTCTTGCGCAGGCTGCTTAGTTTGTAGTTTTTAAACCATTTATTAAGGCTGGAGCTCTGCTCGCCTTTATGCCCGGTGAAGTAGCAAAAGCCTCGAAGCTACCTACGTAAGTTCAACCGAAAAAAGAAAAGATTGATGTTTGTTACTCTTTCACGCCTAAACTACTGAACGGAATTGGCTACAAAAACCGCGGGGCGCAACTTGTGAGATAATACATTACACACTTGTTAGTTCACTTAGTATTAAAGTAATGATAATGTGTTTTACATATTTCGTCGGCAATAAATCACACAGCTAATAAGGTGTAATTTCATCTGTCAAGAAATATTTTCGTTATACATATTTTTAAGAGAAAAAACCAATTTGTTACATTTGATTTTCAACCTTATTAACAATTGTCACTTACTTATTGCAACGCCAACGATTTATTATGACAGCTTCGGAACATTTTTTATCTATATTAACATCTTTATACATGATCGATAAGTTATTTATCGATTATGATATACTTTTAAATCGATTGTGAAAAAAATCGATATAAAAAAGAAATCTGTTCGTTTTGTCATCATTGTATAATAAGTTTTTGAACAAGATGTATCGTAAAAGTGCTCTGTTTGTCTGCTTGGTTGTTGTGTTATTGCAAGTAAGATAACAATTTAATTTAGTATTGTTAATAAATGATGACAACCTCCGTAGCTTAGCGATATTTGGCTCTCTTTATCTCAGAGATCGTGGGTTCGATCCCCACGCGGGACAGGAAATCTTTGTGTACATTCTAAGATTTCTTTCCGGGTCTGGTTGGTTCTTCCCGATTATTATAAATCATCTACAATAATCGTATAGCAAGGAACAGGCAGCATCGTTTCCTTGTGTGGTGCAACATAATACTGCGGTCACCAATCCGCCTGCCAAGCGTGGTGACTATGGCAAATACCCTCCCTCGGGAGGGGGCCCATGTTCAGCAGTGGACGTTATACGGGCTGATGATTGCGGTGAGATAGCGGCTAATAGGGGAGTATGGTAGAAAAAGACATGTTGAATGATAATGATGATGATGATGTCGCTCTACGTTACAGTTCGCGGGCGTCTCGGACTTCGTGTCAGAATCTAACATTCCTGACTGAAACCATAATTTTAAATATCACTTTTTTATTTTCAGCATACCTCTTGCCTTCCCATTGGCAATCCTCTCAATAACGTGTACAATCAAGCGCTAGTTCCAGCTGGGTTGCCAGAAGCATTCCCGGGGAGTCCAATTATCACGGAAATAATCCCGTCCCTCCAACTGGGAGACATAAACGTCGCGGGAGATTTACCCGTGGCGGGGAGTATAAAGGTGAAGGGAATATTCCCCGTTTATGGAACTGTAGCTGTGGATGGGGGTCTTCCGTCAGCGGGTACCGCGGTGGTGAATACGGGCAGTTCGGTGGCAACACAAGTTGTTTAGTTTATTAATAAATTATAAGTTATTTTAGTATTTAATGTATGTTTTTTTTATTTTTTTATTTATTAACAACTAGTTGACCACCCGCACTCTAACCCTCTTAGCTCTTGTCCCTATGTATGCTACTCTTGGGGCCTGAGTCTACTATCATAATGGTGTGTCGTGGAGCTGTCACTGACGTCTCGGTGACGGTAATTTGCACATTTCGTCGCTTATCTTTCTAACAGACTATACAAATATGATTTCTGCTAACCGACGTCGGTTAGCAGAAATCATATTTGTATAAAAAGCGTAATTTTTGACGAAAATACAGATATGTTTGTTAGAAAGATAAGCGACGGTTTGGTAATCGACTAATCCAAATGACAAAGTAAACCGACCATCAAGACGTCAGTGACAGTTCCACGACGCACCATTATGATAGTAGACTCACGGCCCCTGGACGCTATGCTAGCATTTTTTCATTCGTTTTGCTTAAGCAAAACGATCAACGACACGCGATCCACGTCAATTCCATACGATTCTTGTTTTTTTGAAAATTCAGAAAGCAACTTATCTAGGCTCCCTGGATAACGTACAAGAAAAGAAGTAGAGAGATCAGTTGTACAAGCAGGAGCTATTCCAATAGATTTAGGACAACAAGGTCAGGAAACAGAAGGAGAATGATGAAGAGGAGTGACGGAAACACCAGGTGTGGGAGTGGGACAGCCAATAGAAAGCTGAAGTGACAAATGAACTCTAGAATATATTACAAGAGCACGTTCCTCAATTATAAGGTTTTTCTTGCAAACCTAAAATTTCTACTTACAACTTGTCTAGGCCCCCTGGATAACGTATGTTTCCAATGGTGTATGGTTAAAAAAGCTTTGAAATAGGTCTGGTCGTTCCGGAGCCTGTTTTTTTGCAAACAAAAAATAAAATCTATCCTCTTTATTATATTAGTATAACAACATTCTACCTATGGTTACAAGATAACTTTACTTGCTTACGTGTAAGTCCACGGCTGAACATAGACTCCTCTAGACATAATGCCACTACAGAAGAGCGATCGCCAGTATAAAATCGCTTACGCAAATGTATGGTACTTGACAATTTTTCAAGCGATCAAGCAATTCTGTAAAAAAAACTGACGGGCATTTATTGCATGATTCTTCTGTAAAACCAGCGATTCGATGGTTCGTATTTCGCTTACATAAGCCTTGTAATAGCACGGCGTAAAAAATCCCTAACAATTTATTATCAACTCTTTTCGTAATTGAAATTGCATACATTTTCAATATCATTTACTCTTATGTAATAGCATGTCGCATGATCGTGCGACATGCTATTACATAATACATAATACATAATACATCTTTTATTATAAGAATATTACAAACTGTACCGCAACCACACGCACTGCGAGGGGAGGCACGATAAGCCTCGGAGGTAGTTGGTTAGATCTCCGCATCGGACAAGAAAAGCTTTTCTTCCGTGTCTGGTTGGTTGAGGGACTACCCACCATCCTTGCCTCAGAAACACGATAAACCATTGGTCCTGATTGATAGAACATCATCCAAATGTATCGTATAACAGGGAAGGAGCAGCGTTTCCCTGTGTCGTCATAATGCTGCAGTACTCCTCCTCACTCACCCCCCAACTCCTCCTACAGTTGGGGGAGGGGTTCTACCGTTTCTAAATCTTTAGTACCAGCTTATGTAATATAACTTTATAGAACAACTAAAAGAACGAGAGTACTTAGAGAATAATGCCCAAAAGCATACAGCGGAGAGAGAGAAGATAGCAAGAGATAAAAATAGTTTGAGGAAAGCTCTGTTGGAACAGATAACAACCAAAAAGATAATATAGAGGAGAGAGACATGTAAACTAATGTTTACGTAGGAGATACGAATTCGACGCAGAAAGAGAGCTTCGCGAACAACAAGAAAAGAAGTAGAGAGATCAGTTGTTCAAACAGGAGCTATTGCAGCAGATTTAGGACAACAAGATCAGGGACAGAAGGAGAATGATGAAGAGGAGCGACGGGAACACCAGGTGTGGGAGTGGAACATCCAATGGAAAGCTGAAGTGACAAATGAACGCAAGAAATAAGAGCACGTTCCTCAATACGTTTTCCTTCAAGCCGAAGTTGCAAACCAGGAATACTTGCTAACTGTCAGAGTAAGAGGAGGAGTTGAATTCTCTTGATGTAGAAGGCATGGGGATATCCGATAGACCCTATAGATATGACAATATTATAAAAGTATATTATATAATTGTCAATTATCGCAACATAGTCAAGAATGTTTAGGACGCAGCGCTGAGGCGGTCGTCGATGGTGCCGCGTAATGGTGGAATACCAATGTTTTTTAGGACTACCGCCGATATTTTGTCAATGCATTAGTGCATAAGCAATCCAGTTTTAAAAAAAACCAACTCTGGTTTATGCAGCATTAATTTTAACTGTAGAGAGGTCAATTCTGTACATTGAATATATATTCAAAATTAATATTGGAGTATGATTGGTGATCGATACTAGTGCCAAAAATGCAGCCAGTAATTTTTTTGTCTGACTGTCGTGCGTCTGTATGTGCGCGCATAATTCAAAAACTACTTAAGGGATTTTAACCAAAATTGGTACGATTGCAGTCCATACTCCTGGGCAGCTTATAGGCTATATAACATAACGCTAAGAAACATAGGAGCCGAGCAGTGACGATACATTTGAAGCAAGTCGGATGAAAATGTGCTTCCGAGCTCCTACCTCGCATACGTTGATCATACACAAAAAGTATGTATTGTAAAGATGATGGTCTTGGTCTCCAAAAGATCTAAAAAAAAGTCCTCAGTAGTATCTATCTCTTATAAATTAGCCACAAATGTTAATTTTGATTTTCTTAATTCTTATTATATACTATAATAGATGTATTATTATCTTCAGAAGCAAATGCTACTGAAGATAATAGTACATCTATTTACATTGTAAACTGGCACTAATACTAAGGGCCGATTTTTCAATCGTCAGATAAAGGTTATCTGAGGAGTAAATTTAAAATTTGACAGATTTCGTATGGAAATTATGTCAAAATTCAAATTTATTCCACTGATAATTTTTATCTGTGGATTGAAAAATCGGCCCTAAATAGTCTTAGTGCCAGATTACAATAATTATAAAGGCACATACGACGAATGTTTCCGGCGTATAATGGCACATCCGACCTTATGCTTCTGAGCTCTAGATTTGTACTCCAATTTCTGATGGTTTTTATTTTACTTTTTGAGTAACAACCTCCGTAGCGTAGCGGTATTTGGCTCGCTTTAAATCTCGGAGGTAGTGGGTTCGATCCCCACACCGGACAAGAAATCTTTGTGTAAATTCTAAGATTTGTTTTCGGGTCTGGTTGGTTGAAAGACTACCCTCCGTGCCTCGGAAAGCACGTTAAGCCGTTGGTCCCGATTGTTATGACATCATCTATAATAATCGTATATCAAGGAACGGGCAGCAGCGTTTCCTTGTTGTATATTCAACATAATACTGCGGTCTGCCAAGCGTGGTGACAAGGAGGCCCATGTTCAGCAGTGGACGTTATACGGGCTGATGATGATGATTATGATGAGTACCTAACACTTAATGAGAGTAACAATTTTGTTATACAAGTAGATTTTTTTTCTCGTAGTACAGAGGGCTTGTAGATCTTGTCGTGATCTTTTTGTCACGCATCCTGCAATTCGTTTGTATTTTTCACTTTATTTTAGGTAAAAATAAATTGTATGAAGTTTACATTTCCAGTTATTTAAATTTAATGAAGCCTATTTTTCAATCCTCAGATGGTGGTTATCAAAGTAATAAATTAGACAGATGTTATGGAGGTCAAAATTAGTCAAAATTAAAAAAAAAAAGTATTGTTCTGACATTTTTTAGTCGAGAATTGTAAAATTGGTCGTAAGTCGTTATTCCCTATAGTATACTTATCAATAAATAAGATTAATATAGTAATATTAAACTTATTTATTTATAATTATTGAAGCGATTTATTAAAGCCAAGTTGTGTACTTAGCAGTTTTTGTCTCTAAGATAATCAAACTTTTCGATTATCTTAGTGACAAAAAAGCATGGGATTTATTCAACCCAATTTCAGTGTAAATTACAAAATATAGTTTTGGCAGTGTTTCTCGCTAATCGCCACGTCACGCACTGCACTGTAGGTGAAATAATATGACGATTCCAAACACATGTAACCAATTCTAAAGAATAAAAGCTTTTGAACATTAAGGCTTTGGCCTTAGAGTCGTAACTGAAATCATTCGGGACGACTAAGTATACTCTTATTAGTAGATATATTACAGAAAAAATACACCAAACATTTATTTCAATAACATATTTTTATTATTCAAACAATCATAGATATCGTCAATTTGTTCATTTTAATATTAATAAATGTTATCATTAATAAATTGCAACAAATTATATTTCATTATTGAATGTAATAAACAATGTCTCAACATATTGTTACTATTATAAAATACTGTTCAATCTATGATAATAATAATAATGTTAATGTAGCGCCATCTACAATAGCCGTATGAAAACAACAACAAGACTAGTAACGCCATCTAGGAATTTGATGGAATAACATCTGACGTATAGCGCGCAGTACAAATTCGCAAGCTAATCCAAACTAATACAAGTTCTAAACAATAAGAAACAGTCGTCTTTCTATATTATTATTCTATCCTATATTGAACAATATTTAAAAACAAATACATAATAAACTGATTAGTTAGCATTAAGTCAAATTTGTATGTATTAATTTCAACCAAAGTAAATAATATAGATACATGACAACAAATATATAAAAATATTTAACAGAATACGTAAATACATAAATATACAATATACATACATATAAACATATATCTCAGACTTCAGAAGCTTAAGAATTTATGAGCTAGTTATAAGACAGAATCATTTAGTCGTAGGTGCCTTTATCATAAAGTAGCACATTCGACATTCGAAAATACGTTGAGAAAGAATACGTACCAGAATAGCAAACTGAAGAATGTTTTGAAATAATTATGTTTCTTTTTTCGAATTGTAAGTAATTCGACTCATATGTAGAATTAAATCAGAACTGCCGAACTGTCTATTCTACAATGAACTCTATTCAACGAGTATATAAAGTCCATTCTGTAGGATTAAAAGTTATGCACATCGGACTTTGCTCTTCGAATGAGTCGAATTTTTCAGTGTTATGAAAAGTCATAAAGCTCAACCACATATCAATGAGTTAACCAAATATGCACCCAATTAATTGTCCTAATAAGGGTGAAAATATTTCTATTTAGTGACCAATCCACGTCCATGGTTATTGTTTAAAACAAAATACTAGCAGAGTTTTGCGTGTCGCATGTCGGTAGTGATATGGGTGGGGTTCCGATGCCTTAGGTATTGGGCGGCAACGGCCGAAATTATTAGTTGAATACTCATTATTGATTGAGTGAAGTTTAATTTTGTCAGGACACAATATATTTTTTAAGATTACCAAAACTGTTAAAAACTTGAGTTTTACCATTGATCTAATAATTTAACCACTATTATTACACAAATGAACCAAAAGATTAGTCTCTGAATGAAAATATCCTATCCCGTTATTGGTACGAGAAAATTTCGTTTCAAAAACAAAATGTAAGTTACGGTCAGGCACCCAAAAAAAAAAGCGTCACTTTTTTTAAGTTATTGTTTATGGGCTTCTTTTTTATTGTGACAGAACACCATCTTTAAAGTCGATTTTGGTACCGAAAGAGAACATCTTGTAAAGAAAATTAATTCGTAAATTAGAAAACTAGCTTTGATATTAATGGTTTCGTTAAGAATCTGATATTACTTATTTTGATGCAGATGCATCAAAATAAGTAATATCAGATTCTTAATATCAGAATATGTAGATACATATTATAACTTCCAATAATAATTTGACCGAATTGAAATGTATACGTGTTCTTTCCCTCCTTTGGCACAAACATACAAATAATCAAAAAATAAAATTACATGAGTTATACAGTATTACCAAAAAAATATCCAAATTATCATTTATCAAATTAAATGCCGTGTACGCACGAACAAAATATGCTGAACAAATTGTATCGTCACAAAAAATGTTGTCCACACTGTTAGATATTCGTTGCTCGCACGAGCAAATAAAGGGTTCGTGTACACCACGCTTTATATGAACATAATATGGCTTCGATTTTGTTTCGAAATAAATTTAAATAAAAAAAGCAACTTACATAAAATAAAAATCCTATTTACACAAAGCTTTACAACTATCAATTTCCCAAATATTATAAAACTCATGTAATTTTCCTTTAAAATTAAAAATAAAAACAAACTTTTCAATAAATGTAGCTGTATCCATAACCAAGTCCTCCTAAACCGCAGCCGCAGCCGCAGCCATCATAGGCGATAGCGGGGGCGTAAGCGGCACCGCAAGCTGGGGCGTAAGAGGGAGCGACAGCGATCACGTTAGGATTCAATGGCAGACTTTCAGCCAAAAGGCTGCTGACGGTCAGAAGGGATAGGGTATCAGCTAAGCTCGCGGCTACGCTTGGCTGAGCAATGGCCACACTTGGCTGAGCTATGGCCATGGTTGGCTGAGCGATGGTTATAGGACCAGGTAGGCCACAACCGCAAGAACCGGCTCTAATGACCTGACTGTAGGCATTCTGGAAAATAAAGAGAATATTATTGTTAAAAATATGAAAAATGGTGACAATGATATGCACATGGCTCTGTGGCTACGGTAGGTGCTTCTAAAACCTGGTGTTATGGGTAATAGGCCTGTTCTCTTTATGTCCGGTGACATATCAAAAGCCTCGTGGCTGACTATCGTTTTGTCACGTGTCGTGTCCGTCCGAAAAAAAGCAAGATCCGAATAATATCGGATTGACTAAAAGTCAAAACAATCAATAAAAAAATGATTTAACAATAAAAAAAAAAGCTATCATAGACAAAATTGACATTCAAAAAGTTATGTTAACAACTTACAGTATAATGTTTTAATTGAAATTAAATGTAAAATAATAAAATAAACTTACGTTCAAAAGAACAGCCTGTACGATGACGAGAACAAAAGCAAAGGTGTTCATTGTTTATGATTTTCTTTGAGTCTTCACCACAAAGTGTACTCTCTCCATATTTTCCCGCCATTTTATACTAATATATGACACAATTTGATGTGTTCACCCTTATCTGTTCATGTGAAATTATAGAGCATTGCGACAGTAAAAGTTTCACATTCTTTTCAATATTAAGAAATTATAAACAATATCTAAACGTGTATAGAAATTATTGGTAAACATTTTTTTATATGACTCAAGTGTTTTTGGAATTTGACAAAGCATTGTTCTATTGTTTGTGGTAAGCCATGGAAGAGTTGTAAGAAGTAAAACTAGGTATTTTATATCAGCATTTTTTTAATAATAACTAGCGGCCCGCCCCGGCTTCGCACGGGTGGACTTTTATACCCTACCCCTGCCCTACCCTACCCCTACCCTAACCCTACCCTACCCCTACCATACCCCTACCCTACCCTACCCCTACCCCTACCCTACCCTACCCCTACCCTACCCTACCCTACCCTACCCCAACCCAAAAGTCCTATGACCTTCCTATGTCCTTCTCCCAGTTCTTAGCTACCTCCCTACCAATTTTCAGCCAAATCGGTTCAGCCGTTCTTGAGTTATAAATAGTGTAACTAACACGACTTTCTTTTGTTTTTAAAATGTATTCTGCTTTTCAGGGCGGAGACAAATCCAACGAAACAAAAACCATGAAAATTGATCCAGCCGATCTCGAGTTATAAGTGTTGTAACAAACCCGTCTTTGTTTTATATATCGCACACCTAGATGAAGACTCCGCTAACTCAAAAAGTACGAGTTTTGAGTTAGTAGCTTTTATATATTTCTTATATACTCTAAAAACAGTTTTTCGTCATTTCTGAAAAATTTGGTTTTTTGAGTTGCCGGAGTCTTCATCTAGGGGTGCGATATATAGATTAGGTATATTGTTTTTTATAATACATGCTTAATATTTAAAAAAAACACAGATATTTTTTGCGCTTAGATTGCAAACGCTGGCTGAAACCTACGAGATAGATCAAAGATCAATATAACAGTATTGTATACCTTAAAAAGGTCTGCAATGGCATATGTCTATCTCTTAGGGACACACACAACAACCATATTTACTTTTTACTACAAATGAGCCATTAAGCCAAGGATACACTAGGAGACAAATGTGCCACGACATGTATCGGCGACATGTCAAGCGAGGCCAGCCGATTTCGCTTGACATATCTGGCGACATCGCGCGACTTATGTCCGTAGCGACGTCAGGCGAAGTCGTGCAACTTCGCGAAGCTTCGCCGGACATATCTGGCGACATCACGAAGTTTTGTTTCACAAGGCAATCGATACCATTACACCCACCGAGGTAGTGTTGTTGGCTGCGGTGCGATGTTGCCAGACATGTCGAGCGAAGTCCGGCAACGTCGCGCTACTTCATTCGATGTAGTTGGCGACACGTGTCGTGCGATGTTGCCAGACATGTCGACCAAAGTCCGACAATGTCGTGTTACTTCACCCAACGTCGCTGGCGACACGTGTCGCACGACATTTGTCCCCTAGTGTATCCTCGGCTTTATTTGTCGTAAAAACTAAATCAACTAATATCTAGATTACTATTTAACTAACATCTACAATAATAATATGAATTTGAGTACTTTTCTTATATGTATACTAGCTTCCTGCGCGCGGTTTCAACTGCGTAGCTCCCGTGCCCGTGGGAACTTCGTAATAAAATATAGCCTATAACCTACCTTGATAAACGGACTATCCAACACTGAAAGATTTTGAAATCGGACCAGTAGTTCCTGAGATTAGCGCGTTCAAACAAACAAACAAACTCTGCAGCTTTATAATATTATAGTAGGTATAGATTAAAAAATACGATAGTTACTCAGCCAAATGTGTGACGGGGGTGATGGCTCCCACAGAAAAAAATCCAGCTGGAGCTTGTGTATATAATGGATCTTGGATCGTAAAATTATTCGAAATATGTTAACTGTGTACTAACAGCCAGCTGTATAATATACCTGGACTTATGACTATATGTCACAGAATACCATAACAGTACAGATGATAAACATCTGCAAAGTACTTCGAAACCTACCTACCAATGCTATTTACCGATGCGAGCGTAAAAAACCGGCCAAGTGCGAGTCGGACTCTCGCACGAAGGGTTCCGTACTAGTTGCAAGTGCCTACCTATTGAATGAAAGGTAAATTGCGATTTACGGTTTATGACGTATTAAAAAAAAACTATTTACTTAATCTCGTTCAAACCAATTTTCGGTGGAAGTTTGCATGGTTATGTACATCATATATATTTTTTAGTTTTATCATTCTCTTATTTTAGAAGTTACAGGGGGGGGACACACATTTTACCACTTTGGAAGGGTCTCTCGCGCAAACTATTCAGTTTAGAAAAAAATGACATTAGAAACCTCAATATCATTTTTGAAGACCTATCCATAGATAGAAAAAATATTTTTTGAGTTTCAGTTCTAGGTATGGGGAACCCCATTTTTTTTTGTTTTTATTCCATTTTTGTATGAAAATCTTAATGCGGTTCACAACATACATCTATTTGCCAAGTTTCAACATTATAGTTCTTATAGTTTCGGAAAAAAGTGGCTGTGACATACGGACGGACAGACAGACAGACAGACAGACATGACGAATCTATAAGGGTTCCATTTTTTGCCATTTGGCTACGGAACCCTAAAAAGGTATCCGCGAATATTTGTGGTATCAGATTATGATAGAGGATCGACTCACGGCGCGGCGTCCCTCTTTACTTTCCACGGCGTACCAGGGCGCTGCGGCGCACACTTTGGGAACCCCAGGTATAGGTTACTATTTGGCTGCCATTGCCGACGAAAAATAGCTAAATACCTACTACTTTATATTTTGTCGATCTGTTTGTTTTTCCGCCAAATCTCGAAAATTTTCATTGTATTTTTTTTTTGAATACCTTATGGAAAGATTGACCACCTACTAAATTTCAAAATTGAGATTAATAAATGTAAACTACTGGCAGGATTTGAACCTGCATCTCAGGTTTAGCCCCTAATGCCTTAGCCATTCGGCCACGGTGGCACCCCCAACCGGTCGTACGAAATTTATCATTCTTTTTTATAACACGTCTCTAAAGGGGACGTTAGTGCCATCTATCGGTAATAATACACATTACTTGACAGTGTTAGATAGCTTTTAAATACTTATTTTACGCAGACGAAGTTGGATTCATCATCATCATCAGCCCGCATACCGTCCACTGCAGAACATGAGCCTCCTCCCGAGGGAGGGTTTTGCCATAGCCAAGCTTGGCAGGTGGGTTGGTGACCGCAGTATTATGTTGTAAGTTGTAACACAGAAGGAAACGCTGCTGCCCGTTCCCTGGTATACAATTGCTATAGATGATAGTACTCCCTCAGCCAACCAGACCCGGAAAGATATCATCGAATGTACACAAAGATTTCTTGTCCGGCGTGGGGATCAAACCAACGACCTCTGAGATTGAAAGCCAGCCAAATACCGCTTCGCCACGGAGGTTATCGCAGACAGCAGCAAGCATATTTCCTTGCATAGCGATTTCCTACATTTGCTAAGCATAGTTACTTATGTAATAAATAATGATAATCCGATTATGTAAACGATAAATATTACATACAAAAACATGCAATTGTAATCGATTTGTTTTATTGATAAGTAAACATTGTTTGAAGTTTGTCGTGTGATTGGTTTAAAGAAAAAAATGAAAATATATTTGTTAAATTTAATTATCTGTGGGATTCTTTGCGTAAGTAAATACTAAGATTAATTATTTAATATAAGCTTTTATTTACTTCATCGTTCCGTGCATATCTACTGATGAACATTTGGCGTCCTTTTAACAGACATTGCCTAGCTAGCGTGGTTGAGGGATATTATTATATTATGATAGGATCAGGAACGCCTCCACACTCCGGGCGTCCATATAACTGGGCAAATGGGCCACAGTCAGTTTGGCCCAGGAGGTGCCGCGGTCACATTGGCCGCGGGTACCCGGCCCTCGCCAACGACGGATCGAAGGAGTGTCCAGGGGGTTTTAGTTGTGTAGGGTCCTCTCCTCGTGGTACGAGTAAAGCATACCACCGCTATTATGAGGGTGAGTCCCACATATCCCGCCGCCAGCGCGCGGATACGCTGCAGCGGCGGCGGGAAGGCGTAAATGCATTTCGCCCCGGACAACAAAAAAAAAGGTGGTGGATTAATGATCGTAGTAAGATGGTGAGTATCCTTGGTCTAATAGATGCTGCTGCCTATTCATCATCTGAATATCCCTTAGTCGCTTCTTAAGACACCCATGGAAAGACATGGGGTGGTACATTCTAATCCGGAAACTACATAGCATAATGTTAGTACCTATTAAAAAATAAATGTCACAGAACGGCTGGACACACTTTGTTAGTTACCTAGTCAAATATATTTAGTCCGTCAGTTACATTACTAAATAATATTGGACACGTATTTTTTTATTTATCATATCAATAAAAATTGACAAAGGTACAGAGCAATTACAAACTGTAAAGTTCAGGAGAGGCTTGTGACGTCACTATTAGGTAAAATTGTACCTGAAAGTGACGTCATACGAGATTTCAACGCGCTGTTTCTTCGTAATTTTTGTTTAAGGAATGAAAAAATAAAATAAGTAGCCAATATTTTTGGTAATCTAACTGACGGACTAAATAGATTTTTTATTCTTCATGCCCATTATCAGTTCAGTAGTTGTATATTTTTGTGAATTTATCTTATTAAATTGTAATTCTGGCATTTATAAATGTGTATTAATACCTAAGTGCTGAATAACATTCATTTATTTCACTAACTATAAGCGCCGTATAATTATTTTGATATGTATTTTTATCTTTTTTACAGAATGCTTCCAGCCAGACGCCAGATTCAACATCGCAGTTACAAAATATAAAGTCCAAAATTGTTGTAAAAACGCCATGTAATACAAACTGGGAAGATATATTACCAGCATTAAAAACGATAAAATACAACCCCAAAGTTAAAAAAGAAAGACTGTATAACGTCGTGAAAATACTCAAATACCTTTTAGCTGACGATGCAAAGGATAACGGATGTGAAGTGAACGAAATATTATCAGCATTCGAAGATTCAGAGGAAGAACAGTCCATTCCTGATATAGAGAAGACTTTACAAGAAAGATTCAAATCAGTTGACAAAGCAACTGGTCCTAAAGCAAGTGTTATTAAAGAAATTGAAGTTAAAAATGACAATAAAACAGCTGATTTAAACCGTATACTGTCCAAAATAAATATAGCACTTGATAATTATAAATACCAAAACGCAGATAAAGGAAAGCCAAATCCAACGCAAACTGTTCCAATATTTAGATCCAATGATGATTTTAATACTCCTAGTTTCGATTATCCATCAAAATTCGAGGATTCACGCCCGAATCAATTAGGAAAAGGTGTTTCTAGTGCGTCCATCTTCAACATTCCTTGTCAAAAAGCATCTGATATTTTAGCTGAAACAGCCAGCTACTCTGTACCTAAAGATGCTTTTTGCGACGTATCGCCTAAACCAATAAATTTGGACTCTCTTGGTTTAAGCCCAAGGTTGAATTTGGAAAGTCTGGGTATCAATCCTAGCCAAGTAGTTCCAAATTCTGTAAGCTGTGCGGACTCTAATGACACTATTGGTGTAATTTTCAAGCCAAAAATTGTATCTATGATGCAAGTTTATGGGAATATGTTGAAAAAGATCACTTTATCCGTTTTGGTTCCTTATTATGCAGCAAAAATAGGTTCATAGTAGTTTGGTCGTATTAGCCCTTTGCGCCCACCCGACCCTTAGTTTGTCATAGACTCGAAGTTCGAGAGACCCGCAAAGTAGAGTGACAATTTCGTAAAACTCCCCTAAAAATTTATAAGTCATCATTCCTCAATTCTCCTCGGCCAGACCGTCATGTGCGACAGGAATGACACTCTTGGGCACTTGTTCATTTTGCAGTTTTTAAACAATTTAATGCTGGAGTCCTGCTTGCTGTTATGCCCGGAAAAAAGCAAACACCTTGTGACTTGTGCAATAACACAAGTGTAAAAACAATACAAGTACATGTTATAATCTCATGGAAATATCTTATTGCAAACAAAGTTATCTATATAGACTATTTAGCAAGTATGTGCAATCATTTAATATGTCGTACTAACTTGTCGAATGACTCTCCTTTGTAACTTGGCACACCGGCAGTGCTCCATGATGGTGCCTTTGCCGCTTGGCAGCCAGATTATTGCAGGCTCTCCTAGGAGCCCGTGATCGGGTCATGAAGTCGCCCATTACTTTAGGTAGCAACACCAGTGCGTGCCTACTCCTCAAAGGTAACCGAACTTTTTTTAGGGGTGAGTGGGCTATGTTCCCCATTAATTGAAGCAAAGCCCAGCCGAGCCGAACCACTGAGCCTAAGGAGGCAGGAGGTAGGATTCTGGCTGCTGCCGCGCCATGTTTGGCCTTTGGTGGATCGGGTGAGAGGAACCATCATTCTCCCAAACCCACTTCGGGGTACTGAAAGAGACTATCACCTCCCACGACCACTCTCTTTCTACTATGTTAGACCTCCTTAAAATCTACAAGTCATCATTCCCCATTTCTCCGATACCTACCCGCACTGAGCTGAGATTCAAGCAATACAAACACTCTTGCGCAGTTTGTTTTATTTTATAGTTTTTAAACCATTTAAGGCGCTAGCGCTGGTCAGCTTTGTGCCATGTACGTTTTCTCTTTCGACCATCGTAGAGAGGATGGTAGATTGCGGGATGTCAACTCCTCACTTTCTGCTACCCATGTCCAGGTTACTCTTCAGCTCCAATATACAGCATCACCCTTAGAAAGGTGTTAAGGATACAAGAGATTGATACATTTCGACGACCTTTGGGGTTCCACCGTGACCGTTAAGGTCACAGTTAAGGCTTTTGCGGCTAAACCTAAGAAGCAGGTTAGGTTGGTCTTAAATTTATTAATCTCACTTTTGAAGTTTAAAACCAATGTGTTTAAAATTTGAACTTCAGTAATTATATTTGTAGGTCTAGTAACTATTTATAATTTTATTTATTAATTTATTTATGTAATAATATTAAGGAAATAAATTATTAAAAAAATATTATTCACAGTTTTCTTTCTAATATTTTACTTGCTGTGCCTATTCAAAACTATATTAAATTACGTATATTAGTTATATTCATTTCCCTTCACATTATAACAGTTTGCGATCACAAGCAAAAGCTGATATGTTTTTAAAATTTAACTAAATAAATATAAGGGACAGCTAGTGTCCCGAGTGTTTTCATCCGCATAGAACCCGCCTTAAGATATAGTACAATAATAGACCTAGGTATGTAGTCATAATTAGGTCAAAAGCTTGAAAAACCCCTTGTGACCAGCAGTCAACAACTACATGGAAAATTCTTACTTTTCATAATTAGCTCTTCACATGAAATAACTGACAACCTCCGTAGCGTGGCGGTATTTGGCTCGCTTTAAATCTCGGAGGTCGTGGGTTCGATCCTCACGCCAGGCAAGAAATCTTTGTGTACATTCTAAGATTTCTTTCCAGGTCTGGTTGTTTGAGGAACTACCCTCCGTGCCTAGGAAAGCACGTTAAGACGTTGGTCCCCATTGTTATAACATCATTTATAATAATGGTATATCAAGGAACGGGCAGCAGCGTTTCCTTGTGTGGTACAACATAATACTGCGGTCACCAATCCACCTGCCAAGCGTGGTGACTATGGCAAATACCCTCCTCGGGAGGAGGCCCATGTTCAGCTGTGGACGTTATAAGAGCTGATGATGATGATGATGATTACATTACTTACTAGCTTCCCGCGCGCGGTTTTACCGCGTACTTTTTCGTTCCCGTAGGCACTTCATCATCAAATACGTTCGTAATAGTCTAACGCATTCCTTGATAAATTGGCTATCTAACACAGAAATATGTTTTCAAATCGGCCCAGTAGATCCTGAGATTAGCGAGTTCAAGCAAACAAACAAACTCTTCTGTTTTATATATTAGTATGCCGTGTGGTGTCCGGCTTAGAATAGACCACACCATGTCTTCCCATGGGTGTCGTAAAAGGCGACTAAGGGACATTATGGCTGATGGATGGGCAGCAGCATCTATTAGCTCAAGGTTTACATCTTACTGCGATCACCAATCCGTCTGCAATATCCCTCTACGATCCTGGCTTACCAAGGTCTGTTAAGAGGAGGCCCATGTTCAGCAGTGGACGTAAACGGGCTGTTGTTGATGATGATAGATTATGATGATGATGATGATGAATTCCTTAGTATATGCGTTGTAAACAAAAACACACTACCCTTAAACTTATGTTCACTTAATGTGTTCTAGTTATTCCTGCAAAAATATTTATGCATCGAACGATGAATCTACATTAGTCGGCGCCACAGAGACTGACTCACCCCCGTGACCTGTTTCACTCCGCCAACTCCATACTCTCTGGAAATTAAAAATAAAACTGCTGCATTATGACTATATTGCATTATGATTATCAATTGTAAACAAAAGACAATCGTTCATAACGATTATCTATTGTTTATAATAAAAATAGAGTATCGATCGAATAGCAATTAAAACTTTAGGTATATTTCACTTACCAAACTTACAAAATTTACTTCTTGTAAAAGTATAGATTTTTAAACGAATTCGAAGATTTTTTTTTTAACGGACATAATGTATGTGATAGGCCACGAGAATTTTGTTACTTCACCAAGCACAATGGCGAGTAATAACTTTATTAGATGATGTTAAAAATATAATGTATGTTAAATTTGGCGATGATGGTGTAATGATATTTCTAAAGAATATGATCTGCAGTCAGCATCAAATAGATAGTGTCAGTGATGATCTGATCGTTGAGGTGGTCAAATAGTTGAGAGGATCCTCCGTGTTCAAATATAACGGAGCACCCACAATGCCTTATACTTCGTTACAACCAAGCTACTGAAATCACGTAACAGCTAACACGCCATCGGTATCTAAGCATCCAAAGTATCTAAAATTACGGGACACACTAGACAAATCTACTTAATTTTTAATGCCATAAACTACAAGATCTCATGATGAGTAATTTTTGTATCTTTTTTTTTGACTGTATTACTATTTCTATGAACTAGAACAGTTAAATTAAATACACCGGCTGTTCACTAAATTACGTTCAAATAATTCAAACCAAACATTGATGAATTTTCTTCCAACAAACAATATTCAAAGTACGTCTATGTACGTACAATAAAGAATTACCTGTAGATATAATCTTTTTTTTTTTCAAGAAAAACATAAAAATAATCCAATCTTTTTTAATTGATGGATGTTTTTTCTATACGCAAAAATAGATAAGTACCTTACTTCTGTAACCTACTGTACGTTTCCGAATTTAAAAAATATCGTCGCGAGGTCTCAAGTCAGATTTTGTTTATGAAATCCCAGGAAAATGGATTTTATAGATACTGTACTTGGAATACTATGGATTTTACAAGAAAAAAGTTTCCGCCAAGGAGTCGGCAATGAGAAATGTAGATGGCGAAATTAGCTATACCTATCAATGGATCTTGTAATAGTACAAGATCTCTAGCTTGTTGTTGTTTTTTTTTTTCGGACAGAAATATGTAGTTAGCCCTGAGGCTTTTGCTACTTCACCGGGCATAAAGGCGAACAGAGCTCCAGCCTAGATAAATTCTCTAGGTTGTACGAACGCACGGGTTCAAGACATTGTAATGTGTTTTGCTATGTTAGTAAAAAGTCATCATACGTAGCGGTATTTGACTCGCTTTAAGTCTCGGAGGTCGTGGGTTCGATCCCCACACCGGACTAGAAATCTTTGTGTAAATTCTAAGATTTCTTCCCGGGTCTGGTTGGTTGAGGGACTACCCTCCGTGCCTCGGAAAGCACGTTAAGCCGTTGGTCCCGATTGTTATAACATAGTATACCAGGGAACGGGCAGCAGCGTTTCCCTGTGTATTACAACATAATACTGCGGTCCAATCGGCCTGCCAAGCGTGGTGACTACGGCAAAACTCTTCCTCGGGAGGAGGCCCATGTTTAGCAGTGGACGTTGTACGGGCTGATGATGATGATGATGACGTACATTGATCGATTGTAACTACTACCAAGACAAATCATTATACTGAGTAGGTACCTACCTACTTATTAATAAAGACTAAGAGCCTATGCACACTACGTCTTTTTTACGCGCCGTCGACGCGCGTCTGTAGCGATACAGACGCGATACGCACGCGAGTCAGACGCAGCCAGCAGACCTTTGCACACCTGCACGCTTATGAATCGATACAAACGCGCGTGTGTATCAATACAGACGCGATGCAAAAGCCACCAAATTGCTAACGCGCGTGTGTATCGATACAAACGACAACAAACTGCTCTGTAGGATAAAAGCGCGCCGTCGACGCGCGTTTTAGAAACGAAGTACTGACTTGCGTGCGTTTCGCGCCTGTATGGGCACAAACGCGCTTCAACGGCGCGTTTAAAAAACGTGGGGTGCTTAGGCCCTTAGTCGTTGCCCTAATAATCGAATTTAAAAAGACAAAATATCTAATGTTAATTCCGCTAAAAATGTGTCTATATGCTGTTATGCTATTTTTGTACCGCCCTCCCGCCCGCAAAAATTATGCACATGCAGGAAGGAAAAATAAAACGTGCAAAAATAAAATCACCAGCCGAAGACCCACGTGTTTCGCTCCTCCACGGAGCATCATCAGGGCGATGTTGACTATTCGAACTTCGAACGCTACTGCGCAAAAGCGTTCGAATCATGATGATTTTTTTTTTTTGGTGTTACTTAACTAGAAATATCATGTAGGTACTTTCTAAAAGTATTGCTATTTTTTATTCGTCCGTTTAGTCCTTTAATCGACTTAAGAATGTTGGGTTGTTGTGGGTGTAAACAAAGTGACGTCATGCGGGTAGGCTGTTGCGCATGTGCGGGGCAGGGTCTGGAACACACGGGATGATTTCAGTCACTAAGCTGAATTATAGTTTTTTTTTTGGAACTAAGTTCCTTACGGCAGGCTTGGAGGAGATAGGGATTATGCTGCGCGATCGAACTGAAAAAAATGTGATAGTAAAACCGTAAGAAAAAGTCCGTGGAATAAAACCGTTAAACGCCTGAATAGGAAATTGACCCGTTTGTTTGTTTGTTTGAAAGCGCTAATCTCAGCAACTACTGGTACGATTTGAAATTTTTTTCAATGTTAGATAGCCCATTTATCGAGGAAGGTTATAAGCTATATTTTATTATAAAGTTTCAACGGGAACGAGAGTTACGCGGGTGAAACCGCGCGCGGAAAGCTAGTAAATAATAAGGGGCACAATCGTGTTTACAAACAAATACTTTCATGCGAAATTGTATCGTAGCGAGACGCGCGACGGCGAGCGAGACTCGGGACGGCGAGCGAGACTCGGTCGAGTGTCGAGCCCCGACGGAGCGCGTGCGAGTAGCCGTATAAAATACTTTGAAGACATTTTTTTTGTAATTTGTAATTATTTCTATTTCTGTGTAATTCTTTTTTTTTATAGTCCGGGGGGATATGCTTTGACGCATTCCCACCAACGCTGCAGCGTATTCGCGCGCTGGCGGTGGGATATGTGGGACTCGCCCTCTCTATAGCGTGGTATGCTAAACTTATACCACGAGGAGAGGACCCCTACACCACTAAAACCTCCCGGACACTCCTCTGACGTCGGCGGGGGCCGGGTACGCATGAGCAATCCGGCCCCCCGAAGCTGAATTATGGAGATATCTAGTATTTTTTTAAGGAAATTCCCGATCTATTCTGAATCTATTTACCTATCGTAGAGATCATTCATAGACTCATAGTAGGTAGATACTCAGACATAAAACAATTCTCCGTGTGGCACGGATGGTGCAAATTTCCCGAGTGGGACTCGAACTCTTAACACTAGATCTCGGAAACAACTAAGTATTATACCACAGAGCTACCGGTACAGCATCTAATATTAAATACATAAAAAAGCACATAAAGTAGTAACATATATAAAAGGTTATTTATGTCTATCTTAACTCCTTATATTAATAGGTAAGATAGATTATTATGTAATATAGGTACCAATAACATCCCAGGAGATCCCGCGGCGCCATATTGGCCGCGGGTGCCGTCGGGGGACCGGATTTCTTCGTGCGTACCCGGCCTCCGCTAACGACGGATTGAAGGAGTACGGGGGTTTTTAGTGGTGTAGGGAGGTCCCTACCTCCTCGTAGTATGAGTAAAGCATACCACCGTTATGGAGAGGGCGAGACATATCCCGCCACCAGCGCTCGGATACGCTGCAGCGGCGCGCGGCGGTGGGAATGCGTACATATATGATATATGCCATTACCCGCCGGACAATAAAAAAAGTACCAGTAGGTACCTAATAAAATAAGTTACCTACACAGTTTGAAAAATATAACTTATACCTTTCTAGATTTTGGGTTGTTATTTGTATCATAAGGTCATCATTTCATCATCATCAGCTTTTACCGCGTCCTTAGCTGAACAGGGTTAGGAACCTCCGAGGGTTTTGCCCTAGTCACCCCGCTTGGCAGGCGGATTGGCGATCGCAGTAAATTACCCTTGAACTGATAGATGCTGCTGCCCACCCATCAACTGTAGGTATATCCCTTAGTCGCCTCTTAAGACACCCATGGGAAGTTATGGAGTGGTCTATTCTAAGCCCGTAACCCACAAGGCCAAAAACCGCCTTCATCATAAAAAATATCGATCAGCTGCCGTTCTTATATAAACACTACAATTTCCTCCCGTGTGAACCACCCCGAACACCCTAAAAATAGAGGGAGGGAGACCGTCTATGTTCCTATAGAAATATATAGTAGGTACCGTCAATGCGGCGACTGGCAGAGGCCTAGTCTCTACCAAACCTTTGAGCCTGAATGTCGTTGCCCAGTCGTGATCGAGAAAAAACACAAGTGAAATTCATGTCAAAGCAAGTAAGAAAACCAAACATCCCATAAGTGGAAGTGCTTGTCAAGTGAAGTGTTATTTAAAGTGAAGTTATGACGTTATATGCTTTACCGGCATCAAGTTATATGATACAGGAACAAGTTTTTAAAAACATTGAATCCCCAACGAGTAGTATGCCTTCGTTAATATTTCGTAATCGGTGAGTTTTTAGCTATTTTGTTATTGATTGTCATTGATTTTTTTTGTTTTGTACGCAATACGGCGGGGCTCGGATCGATAGTAATGCAGCTAACTTCACGTCGGTCGATGTTGACGTTTTGTTTTGAAGGAACGGAACGTTACCCTTGGCAACACGCAAGGTTGGAGAATGTATTGATTTTATTTTTACCTAACGTCTTAGTACTATACAAATTATGTAAGAAGTTGAACTGTATAAGTTTTAAGCTTGAGTTCTGTAAAGACCCGTTTAAAACTAAAAATGTTTTTATTTCATGACATAATTAGTTGGAAAACGCCTTTATCTTAAATTTTTATATAATGAAAACACAATTAATTTAATGAATTTAAAGAAATGAATGTGTCATAAGTATCCTATTCATTAATTAAGTAAATATTGATCGTGAATCGATTTATCCATTAATCGAATTTGTCAAGTCATATCATACCGATCGTTTTTTTCCGTGAAATGGAACGTCATTACTTAGAATAAAACGTCACATTTCCGGTAGCCATTACGGAAAAATTGTATTATGCGACCAAGTTCAGACGGTTGGACACCACGTGTGTTTTGTATGTAAATAATCGCCTATACACTTCTACAATATAACACGTTTTGATCACACTTCATGTTGATTATTCATCAAAGAATCAAGTCAATTTATCATCACTTGTGTTTCGAGTTTTCGTGTTACTACGCAATTTCGTTGCGATCTTACGGTAATAGCCGTGTTTTCTTCCCCAAGTAATTTCAAGGCTTAACTACGATTTGCCAAGATGACGAAGTTAATACAACAGTTAAATTTTAGTAGTAGTATTAATAACTACTACGATGTTACGGAGATTATACCAGCCTCCGTTGAAGAGAAGAATTACTAGTGAGTATCTTTATTTCATTATATTAGAATGACTGTTGACCCTAATTTCAATACAATGAGTTCAATAGGCATAGCTTCGAAACCATAGTTGTTCAAATTCAATTATGGAACGTTTCGAATTACGTATATAATTTTCTTTCCATTGTCCTTCTTTCTGCGTCATCGTAGTAATTGGCTGATTACCTTCATGTTGCAATCTCTTTATATTTTTATCTAACCTTTTTTTATTCACGTGGAGGTTACTATTAGTAGATCTGTTAAAAGTAAAAGTAGAGCGTTTTGTTTATGGATTCAATATGGATGCTTATTACTTAATTAGTTTCATACCTATATTTTTGTATGAAATATTTTTACCAATAAGACTAAATCTTATTCAATATAGGAATAGTTTTATTCTTTCTGAAGAACTATAGTGTTACTTTAAGATCTGAGTTTAAAATTGAATCTAAAAATTTCCCTGTAAACTCCTTTGTTCAGTTACCTACTTGTTAATGTTGCAATACCTACCTACATTTTTTTTTATTTGTAGGTAGGTTTAAAACTGACATGGGGTTCAAATTTAAATCATAGCTTTGTTTTACCCCTTATTTTTTCATAGGACCACCCTTTATTATGGAATCTTAGATTATCTGAACTTAACAGTATGCAGGAACAAAACTTGACTTAAATAGATGCTTGAGTAAGAAGTGTCTTACTGTCGTGGTCTGTATTTCTATAACTCATAGTCATAAATAGTGTTGTACTTGCATATGGGAGTAAGTATAACATTTGTGATACAGAAAGTTCGAAGCCGACCGTGTAAGTGTACAACTGAACACGGTCGGCTTCGAACTTTGCCCTATATGCTGTTTGTTCATTGTTTGAATTGCATAACACCGGTATGCATAATAGAGAAAAATCTAGTTAAACTTTTTAACTTTTTTTATACCTGTTCTGGCATTATAATGCCCATAGGAGAAATACCTACTATTGCTCATTTGAACTGAAAGTTCTAAAATTTTTAATAGTTTCTGGAATAATAAATGATCTATGGCTACCATACCAAGAACAGTAATGAGACTACATGCATTTCTACCCTCTTTACCATTTAAACAAATCTACCATGCACCTCTATGTCAAATATTCAGACCTAAACTATCATATTAGTCATGATAACATAACACCAATTACATTGTTTGTAAATCCTAGATCTACATAAGAACTAGGTTCTTTATATTTACACACATTATCTATGAGATAAACTTTATGTGCTTTTATGTCTTATATGCTTATAACAGCCTTATTTACCTGTTCAGCGAGAAAGACGGAGCATAGCATTAGAATGCTCTACCAGTCACTTGATAGTAGGACCTCCAACTGACTGAATATCACAGTCTTCATCATCATCAAACCATATAACAACAACCTCTGTAGCGTAGCAGTATTTTGCCCGCTTTAAATGTCGGAGGTAGTGGCTTAAATCCCCACGCCAGACAGGAAATTTTTGTGTAAATTCTAAGATTTCTTTTCGGGTCTGGTTGGTTGAGGGACTACCCTCCGTGCCTCGGAAAACACGTTAAGCCGTTGGTCCCGATTGTTATAACATCATCTATAATAATCGTATATCAAGGAACAGGCAGCAGTGTTTCCTTATGTGGTACACCATAATACTGCGGTCACCAACCCGCCTACCAAGCGTGGTGACTATTGCAAATACCCTCCCTCGGGAGGAGGCCCATGTTCAGCAGTGGATGTTATCCGGGCTGATGATGATGAAACCATATAATGCACACTGCCAAACATGGTCCTTCTCTCGAGGGAGGGTTTTACATAGTTGCCATGCAACTGCAGTATTATGTTATAATACACAAGGAAATGCTGCTTCCCATTTCTTAATATATGTTTGTTATAGATTGTGTTACAACAATCAGGACCAACAACTTAACATGCTTTCTGCAGCACACAGGGCAGTCTCTCAACTAACAAGACCCAGGAGGAAATCTTATAATTTTCACAAAGATTTCTTGTCTATGAAACTTATACTACTAAGCCACGGGGGTTGTCAGATGAGAAATAACATTGTTTTTCTTTTTTACAAAGTAAAATACGACTACGGTATGGTAGAAGCAACAAATAATCACAATGGTTTGAACCTGTGCTACCTTGAGACTGTCTTTAGCATTATATAAACAACTAGCCCCAGCTTCGCACGGGTGCAATGCTGTCATACATATGAACCTTCGTCTTGAATCACTCTATCTATAAAATAAAACCACATCAAAATCTTTAAGATCTAAGCATACATAGGGACGGACAGACAGCATCAAACGATTTTGTTTTATACTATTTAGTGAAGTGATACAACAATCTCTTACAATAATTAAATGTTATCCAATTAAGTCCAATAAATTTAAATGCATTCAATAAGATATTCTCTTACTCGTAAGTGCGTCATTCACTGATTTTATAAGATACTGGCTTCCCGCGCGCGGTTTCACCTGCGTACCTCCCGTTCCCGTGGGAACTTAGACTTTATTTCAGATAATACATTTATTACATCACAGTAATTTCTGATCGCACTATTATACATAGTTCTTTAATATTATTGACATTAAATTTATATGCATTAATTTTTAAATCGATTAGTGACAATACAATAATACTTCATTCTACAGGTTAATTACAAATAGCATTAATACTAATAATAGTTCTATTCCTCGACATCGGTAACATTATCCGCTTGCCCTCTGGCATAGGCCTCCCCTAGGGCTTAACAAGATTTTCTGTTTCTGGCGTGTCTTGGCCATGATGCTCCAGCTACTTTCTTTCAGCTGAACAGACGCGTACTCATCCCGTACAAAACTGGCGTTTTCTATGGACATAAGCTGAATTGAGTTGAATAAGTGTAATTAGTCCCTAACTCCCGTTCCCTTTGAAAGTATATCATTAAATATAGTCTATGTTACTCCTGGTTAACATAGCTTCATAATGGTGAAATAATTTTATAAATCAGATCAGTTGTTTCTGAGATAAGTGTGTTCAAGTAAATAGACAAACTCTTTAACTTTTTATTTTTGAGATGTTTTATTTGTTGTTCTATATTAACAGCTGTAATTTAGGAAGGTCAATGACTCTTAATAAATAATAATTAACAAACTAGACCGTCAGAAATACAAGGTATTCTCACATATTTTACTGATTACCTCTTGGGCAAAGTGGAGGTCGTGGGTTCGATCCCCACACCAGACAAGCAAATTTTTGTGTAAATTCTGAGACTTTCCTTCCGGGTCTGGTTAGTTGAAAAACTATCTCTGAGTGACATAATATGTAGTAAGCCACGAGGCTTTTGCTACCAAACCGGGCATAAAGGCGAGCAGAGCTCCAGCCTTAATAAATGGTTTAAAAACTACAAACTAAACAACCTGCGCAAAAGGGCGCCCCCTGTGAGGCTTGGAACTCGACTCAAGGCGGTCGCTGGCGATGAGATAGAAGGATTATGACTTTTAGCGTTTAAGGGGGGGATTTGTGCAACTGTCGATATACCTACTTTACAGATCGAGGGCATCGGATGTAATAAATAGTTAAATCCTTATAGGGATAAAAAAAAGGTTTGAAGAAAAAGCGGCCGTAGCCCAATGGCAAGGGCGTCGGACTTGTGATCTTGAGGTCGCTGGTTTAAACCCCACCCATTGCACTACCGACGTGAACCCACTCGTAACACAAGCATTTGGCTTAGTACGAGGGGTTAACGAGAATACTAGTAGACTGCAGAAGTCTGATAGTAATCTTTAAAAAAAAAAACTTTTCCGCGAAGTTACGAACACAAATGAATGCACGACTAGATACCTATACCACGATACTCATTTAGTTTGTAACAGCTTTGCCATCAAGGTCAAATGAAACACAGGCACAGAAACGTGACAAAAACAAATTAACATCCATTGTTTTTATTATTATTGTACATGAACTTTATACCGTTACACAGAAATAAAATGTTTTATTAGAACAGCTGTGTACTATCTGACTTAAAACCACCCCATATTTTGCCATGGGTGACGTAATAGGCGAATCTATACTAATATTATAAAACTGCAGAGTTTGTTTGTTTGTTTGAACGCGCAAATCTCAGGAACTACTGGTCCGATATCAAAAAATCCTTCAGTATTTGATAGCCCATTTAACGAGGAAGGCTATAGGCTATATGCGATCATGAAGTTCCCACGGGAGCAGGAGTTACGCGGGTGAAACTGCGCGTGGCAAGCAAGTAGGGGATATACGGCTGGGGATGCCAACTTTATTTTACAAGAAAAAAAAGTATATTTAGGTCTGAGAAGAATATTCAACAGTATTTAAAAAAAAGTAAGAGTACATGTCATACTTGATGTTTTGAATATTCGACAAAAAACATGAAAAAATTGGATCATCGTAATTAACTGAAAGACTTTTTTCAGTTTTAGCAAGCCTACCGGGCTTGAAAACTGGCACCACGAAACTAAGCTAATTGGCACAACTCGAACGTATGTCCTGTCTCGTTTTTGCACACTCTAATTTTCATGCTGTCCTGTTTACTCTAACGTTTAGTTTCGTATAGTACAAATCTATTTACAAATTTTGTCCTAACAAAACACGAGCATGACGTATCTATCTCTTTTTTATAATAACACTAGCGGCCCGTCCCGGCTTCGCACGTGTGCATTACTGATGTATCATACATATAAACCTTCCTTAAATCACTATATATATATAAAAAATATCAAAATCCGTTGCTTAGTTATAAAGATCTAAGCATATTTTAATAAATAAGCCGCCGTGACCCTTTGGCTACGGGCGTCGGACTTGCGATCTTGTGGTCGCCAGTACGATCCCCACCCATTGCACTACCGACGTGAACCCACTTGTAACACAAGCATTTTAGCTTAGCACGAGGGAGGGGTTAAGGCGCGGTGAATAGACGACTTTTACGTATTAGTTTTGTGACTGTTGCTCCGCGTAGAAATGAAAGAGAAGCGAAGAGACGCCGCGATGGCGCAACGTTTCGTTCGACTCGTTTGAGTTATTAAATACATTAATCCTTGCAAATATCTTATTTCAATCGATAAATAAAAACAACAGTTCCCTTTATTATTATATATTACATCACTGTTATTAATATTATCAAGATTTGTTTATAAATAATACAGTTACGTTTGCTACAATTTCAATTTAAATGGTTATTTTATGGTTATTTTTTATCGAGAAAATTTATCGAAAACGTGTTTTGAACACAATGGTCCCCCCATAAATATGATCAAGATTAACATATATTTTTTTAGCTGCTCTAAAATGTAAACATTTGGCTAAAAATCTGTTTTGTGAAGCCTATTTTGACTAAGTACAGCGCCTTAACAAGAATACTAGTAGTATCACTTCGCCTTTTATATACAGTCAACTCGCTCGCTCACCACCAATCGCTCAAACCATCAACCACTTAATTGAAAAATATGTACATATTATATGTTTGTGTATCATATAATTTAGACGCGCGTCGATTGAGAAACGTTTCAAGGACTTGAACCGATAATTGAAATAGATAGGCATGTCAATTGTGAATCTATGTACGGTCAAACGAAGCATAGCGATATTCGGCTCGCTTTAAAACTCGGAGGTCATAGGTTCGATCACCACGACCGACAAAAAAATCTATGTGCACATTCTAAGGTTTATTTCCGGGTCTGGTTGGCTGAAGGACTACTCTCCGTGCCTCAGAAAGCACGTTAAGTTGGACCCGATTGTTATAACATCTATAACAATCTTATACCAGGGAACGGACAGCAGCGATTCCTTGAGTGTTACAACATAATACTACGGTCACCAACCCGCCTGCCAAGCGTAGTGACTTTGGCAAAAACCGTCTCTCAGGGGGAGGCCCATGTTCAGCAGTGGACAATATACGGGTTGATGATGATGTACTGTCAAACTTAGAAATCTTACTCTTAGTATGACTGTACGTCATCAGGCCTAAAAAAAACCTATCTAGGTTTACTGTTACTTCAACAACCCGATTACGTCCACTGCTGAACGTGGGCATCCTCTTAGCCAAACTTGACAAACCATCGAGGGATATTGCCATAATCACCACTCTTGGCAATCGGAATGGTGATCGCAAGATGGAAGGCAAACTTAGCTGATAGATGCTGGTGCCCATTCATCAGCTGTATGTCCCTTAGTCGGCTTTTACGACACCCATGGGAAGATCGTGGCACCCTAAAAATTATTTTATAGGAAAATTACTCTTAATTAGCATAAAATTTAAACACTTTATGATACAATTTAATACTATAATAGACGCAAACATTGCAGTACCATAACCTACGTATACACTTGGCAAATATCTTGTATTTATTTATAGATTACTTTTACTTGGCGCTGTTTGATAAGAGAGGAAAACAAACTATAAATGTATCTAATATATTACGAAGATTAGTCATATGTAATTAACTTTGTATGATAACATTAAAGTAGCGACCCGTCCCACCACGGGTGTAATGCTGATGTATTATGCATAAAAACCTTCCTCTTGAATCACTTTATATAATAAAACTGGTCGAGTCGGACTCGCGCACGCGTCTACCCGTATTGATACGAGCGAAAAGGGCAAAAAAAAAAAGTTTGTTGTGTCGGAGCCCACCTTAAATATTTTTCTTTTTTTGTATCTGTTGTTATGACGGCAATAGGAATACATCATCTGTTAAAATTTCAACTGTCTAGCTATCGCGGTTCTTGAGATCTGTATCTCAAGAACCGCCTCAAGAACCTGGTGATAGATAGACAGCGAAGTCTTGGTAATAGAGTCCCGTTTTTATCCCTCGGGTACGGGCACGGTGACGAGGCGAGTTCGTGTTTACATTGGCCGCTTAGCTAGGCGTTTACGCGATAGAGGTTGAAATTAAGGAGTTCTAGCCTGAACAGCACTAATAAACTCTTTTGTATTGAAAGTCATGATGAAAATGTTCTACTGTTTATTCGCAAATATCTCTCGCGTTTGATATTTGAGTGTGTCGCAACCTTCTGATGCCCTCGTAGACCCGAAGTCCGAGAGGTCCGCGAACTGTAAAGTAGAGCGACAGTTGCACAAAACTCCCCTAAAGCAACTAAAAGCCATAATCCCTCAATCTCCCCGTCAGCGACCGCCCTGAGCCGAGGTCCAAGTCCCACAGGGTACGCCCTCTTGCGCAGGTTGCTCAATTTGTAGTGTTTAAACCATTTATCTAGGCTGGAGCTCTGCTCGCCTTTACGCCCGGTGAAGTAGCAAAAGCCGCAGTGCTAACTACATATTATGTCCGTCCGAAAAAAAAATACGAGTGTGTCGCGCACGCTAGTCGCTAGCTTACCCGCAACTTAGACCGCACGTGCGTTTCAAACGTGAACACTTGGATATTACGCCATATGTGTGATATGACCGCGCCCGCGAGTCAACGTGAATGAGTACGTAGTTTTATAGATCTAAGCGTACGTAGGACAGCGGTATTCTTTTGAAGTAGTTATTTGTGATTCCAATTACAAGTCTTTTACGTTTATGCTCATTTAAAAAAAATCTAAATATTCTTTATTCTTATAGACATGTTAAAAATATTCTCATTTCTCATTCTCAAGCAGTTTTTCTTTGACATAATCTGAAGAAGCGGCCCGCCCCGGCTTCGCACGTGTTGACTTTTATAGCCTGTGTTACTCAGGGATAACGTAGAATTCTAGTGGTGGAAGAATGATCAAAATCCGTTCAGTAGTTTTTGAGATTATTCAAAACAAACTTACAAAAATACAAACTTTTCCTATTTATTATATTAGTATAGACAATACCCATATTCTTTTCATTAGTATGAATTTTATACGATACATCTACAAATAATGCATCAAGAGTGTTTTTAGTAATGGTTTTTTTTATATTTCCCTTAACCGATGTTCATTCATTTACATTCAAGTTAACTTACATAAAACTTATATAGCTATGACATAACAAATAATCTATATGTATAATTATCTGTATGTACTTTGTACATATAAGTCATGTTGTAAATAGCACATCGCAATGACCCGTGAACTGTGTTATCGTATGAATATAGTTTACGTCAAGTACCTACATCATTTAAACTCTATTCCAGAGGCTCAGACTAAATAAAAAGTAAAGACTGAACCCTGCGAGTAACACACTGAACATACGTAACTTAACATTACCGAGGTCTCAAAAAGAATACATATTTTTTTCTTGATCAACGTCAACAAGTGTCAACTTGCCAATTAAAATATTCAGTTGATATGCTTTTGAATGTTGATAATATAAGATGCACTACATACTCTAGGTATCACAAATACTTCGTAGAATTTCATTATCTTAGTATTATGTCTACCTACGATTTGTACCTACCAGTAGAATTCTATACACGAGAATTGGTATTATGCTTGCTTGAAATATTTCTCGAGCTCAGAAGCGTAAGGTCGGATGTGTCATTCTACGTCAGAAACATGCGACGTATATGCCTTTACCGCAAACTGACACTCACGATCCAATGCTTCTATAACAGACATCCGTCTCTATGATTCTGAGTTCCAGATTTATAATCCCACGCAATTGTTTGTTATTCTACGTATTAAAGAATAGAATGATATCAAAATTAAATAGAAATGTTTGTCTGTGATGTGATGTAGGTACACGGTATGAAGACTAAAAAATTCTATTTAGTCCGTCAGTTAGATTGCTAAAAAATATTGGACACGTATTATTTTATTTCCAAGATACATAGCAACAACAAACTGTAAAGTTCAAGAGAGGGGGCTTGTGACGTCACTACTACGTAAAATTGTACCTAGGAGTGACGTCACATGAAACTTAAAAAAAAAATACGTCTCCAATATTTTTAGGTAATTTCTCTGACGGAATTCGCGCCTATTGTCTATGAGTATTTTTGTTAAAAAATGAAATAAAGTTGTCTTTGGTATAGGTACTGCCAACATAAGAGGTTTTGTTTTGACACGGTAATACCGTGGTTTTTATAACAACGGTTACGGATTATTATTAGTACCTATGTATAGGTATTACAGCAAATCTATACCTACTTATATTATACAGCTAAAGAGTTTCTTTTGTTTGCGTAAACGGGCTAATCTCAGGAACTACTAGTGTTATGTTAAAAACTCTTTCAGTGTTGTGTAGCGCAGTTATAGAGGAAAATTCCCGCGCCGTCGTCCAACCGTTGTTAAACTCTCAACCTGTGTTAGTAACTTTCCATTCATTCTACAGAAAGGGAAATTTATTGTTCTGGACATTGAATAGAAATGGATTGAATAGCCTGAAGGAGAACTGGGGTGGCCAACTTAATAAGACCTAAGGGCCTATGCAGACCACGTTTTTTAACCGCGCCGTTGAACCGCGATTGTTGCGATACAGACGCGACACGCACGAACTACAAACTGCTCTGTAGGATAAAAGCGCGCCACGGCGCGTTTAAAAGTCGTGGTGTGCATAGGCCCTAAGGGCCTTCTAAGCACACCGCGTTTTTTAAAGACGCCGTCGACGCGCGTTTTAGAAACGAAGTACTGACTTGCGTGCGTATCGCGCCTTTATGGGTACAAAAGTCAGTACTTTGTTTCAAAATCGCGCGTCGACGGCGCTTTAAAAAAACGTGGTGTACTTAGGCCCTAAGATTAACTGTTTACTGTGTACGATCCACCATATGGCAATCTGACTTATAAATAAAGCTGAAGAGTTTGTTTGTTTATTCGCACAAATATTAGGAACTATTCGTCCGATTTGAAGAATTACTTCAGTTTTTTTTTGAAGAACTTACTTAGTTACCCACTAGGCTTATTCAACATTATGACAAGACGGATTATTTTCGAATTTATAATATTGGTAAGGATTTAAAGAAAATATATCTTGACAAATGAAATTACACCTGACCTCTTCGAGGCAGCAGTAGGCTTATAGCTTCAGGCAGTATAGCAGTTAATGTTATACTGCCTGATGATCATGATGATGATGAACGTGTACATACAGTTATTTTGAAGACAGTAAATAGGTTCGTTACAGATCTAATTATTTCCAAGGCTATCTCTGCGTTGGCGATCAAAAGAAAACACGATACCTATAATTAGCGTTACTACTGCGCATTTGTTCTTATTGAAAATTGGCAAGAAATTGCTAGTAGATATTATTGTTTTTATGAGGTTATATACTTGTTATATACATAAAACTATAGGGCGCGGTCCGTTGCGTTGATATAGCAGGTGAAATGTTTGGTATGGCGATTTATATTATGTTTTTTTTTTTTAATTCCGACTTATTACTTTAGGCGTCATCATGATTATCAATAAATATAAGACACTAGTTTGCCGCGGCTAACTTAACTTTCATAATTAAATATAGCATATGTAAAAAATAATTAATAATAAAAAACGTGGATATTGCCCCATTGCGTTGATTGTTAGCAGGTGAAGTGACGATTTTATAGTGACAATAAATATTTATATTTTTTATTATTATTATCAATTTTGCTTCTTGGTACTGTTGATTTCATCATAATTAATTATCACAAAAAATATAAGATTCGGCGTGTGGTTGTCGGCTTAGAATAGACCACCCCATGTATTCCCATGGGTGTCGTAGTTGGCGACTAAGGGACATAGAGCTGATGGAAGGGCAGCAGCATTTATCAGCTCTAGCTTACTCACCATCTAACTGCAATCACCAATCCGCCAAGCGTAGAGATTATGGCAATGTCCCTCAACGACCCTGGTTTGCCTACGTCTGTTAAGAGGAGGCCCATGTTCTGCAGTGGACATTAATAACTCCCCTAAAGAAACTAAAAGCCGTAATCCCTCAACCTCCCCCACAGCGACCGCCCTGAGCCGAGATCCAAGTCCCACAGGAGACGCCCTCTTGCGCATGTTGCTTAGTTTGTAGTGTTTAAATCATTTATCTAGGCTGGAGCTCTGCTCGCCTTTATGCCCGGTGAAGTAGCAAAAGCCTCCTAGATAACAATATATGTCCGAAAGAAAAAAAAAAAGGACATTAATAGGCATTTTAGAACTGACTTACATACAGACAAGTAACCCACTCAATAAGGAAAGATACGTAAATACAAAAAAAAAAAACCAAATTCATATTTAGAAGCGTCACTTTTTTTTCCATTACAATATTATTCGGCATTTTAAACCACGTTGAGTGCGTGATCAAAACAAAACATTGACGCATTTGCCAATGTCAATGCGAAGAAAACAACGCTCCTATACTATATATAGCTATTTAAAAACAAACAAATATATAATACTGTTTTCATCTGGACCGCGCCCAAACTCGAACGCCGCGACCGCATTTTATTTTAAAAAGAAAACATTTTGCGCGCCAACGTTTTGTTTTTAATGTATTTTTTTTAATTTGAGGAAATTTTTGACATTAAGTCTCGTGTTCATAGTGATCTAGATAGATTATAGAATAATGGGTATATTGAACCATTGAGCAATTTATTACATAAAAATAATATTTCTGTAAAAATAAAATCTGAATATTGAAGCGTCATCTTCATAAATGGAATGTTGATTGATAAAATAGATTAATATTTTAATAAACAAAAACAAAAGAATTAAGAGGTCTTTAAAAAAACAGTGGTCTTTGTGGTTTTTATCAGAGAACTCCCAATATTGTATGGAAATATTATTTTTGGCATAATTTATTTCATCACATAGACTCGAAACAACAGTAACTATCCGTGGTTTAGAACTCGTGTGTATCGAACCAAGAAATGTCTCAAAAATAACTGCCGTAACCACGGCCACCGGATTTCAAAAACGCCACAAAGTTGCAGATAAAATCGTCCAAATAATATACAAAAGCCCATTAGAGATTGGCACCTATCCAATATGCAGCTTTAAATTAAATATAATAGTCCAACCATTAAGTACATATTGAAATAGTGCCTTCCATAAATTATGTATTATTTTCGTCTCTTCTTCAGTTGAGTATATTGAAAATAAACAGCCCGCGGTTTTATCTTTGCTAAAAGTAGCTTTGTTTCCGAAGTCCTATGTAAGTAATTGAAGTGCTTCTTCTTAAAGCACGTTAAACTATTGGTCCCGATTGTTATAACATCATTTATAACAATCGTGTACCAGATAACAAGCAGCAGCGTTTCCTTGTCAGTTACAATCATACTGCGGCCACCAACCTGCCTGCCACGTGACTATGGCAAAACATTCCCTCTGGAGGAGGTATATGTTCAGCAGTGGACGTTATACGGGCTGATGATGATGATGATCACTTCATTTGTAGTAGACGAGGGTCTCGCCGTACAATTTTAAAGGCAAATCATTACCTTTTAACACTAGTCGTGGTCATGGACAGACTGACGAGTATTAGCAACGGCCTCTTCTAACAGCGCGGGTTTCGGCAACTACCCCCACTTAGGGTTACCATAACTCAGGATTTGTCCTGAGATTTCAGGATTTTTGGACTCTTCTCAGGATTGCGGCCGGATTTCGCAAATCTCATGAAATCTCAGGATTGCGGCCGGATTTCGCAAATCTCATGAAATCTCAGGATTTTTAGAATTTTCAATATTTTAAACACATTACATTTTAAAGATCTCTTTAATAAAAAGATAAACAAACTAAAACTTGATTGCGATGTGCAACGCGTGAGTGAGATCCGCTGTGTATAAAAACGATAATATTACGACTTTTTTAAATTGTTAAGTAGGTACGTTTGAGAGAAAATTGTCAAACTGTAAAACCTCTCAAGATTTTTCACTGGAAATCAGGCCTTTTCTCCGGACTTTTGATTTTTTCATCTGGTAACCCTACCCCCACTTGGTAGTGTCTTTTTTTTTTCTACCTACCTATGGATCTGTCTGCAGTTCGGCAAAACACTTCCTCAGACATGATAATATAACTTTTTCCCAGGACTTGGTGAGCCTCGATGCTCATTGCCATACCAGTGTGTGCCACTGTTGATCCTGGCTTACAGGAGTTGCAGTGGAGGGAATGTGGGTGGGTTTAGTCCCATATAAGAAACACATAATAATATGAAATACTTGAGTTGTAATATGGCAAAGATTCAAGAGATTTTCTGACGCGCAAATCTAAAAAAAGATTTTTAATACTTAACATTATAAATGGAGAAATTTTATTGTAATGTGAATTCTTGGCGTCGTTACTCGTGTACTGATTTATAAATATATCTTAGACTTTTTATACAAATAGATTTAGATGGTTTTTATTCAATCTTAGGAATCCTTTATCGCCTTTGACGGGCTAGAATACATAAATTCTACTATAGTATAGATGAATGCTTCAAAGGTAACTCTGTAAATAATTTATAGCATACCAGATTTTATACGCGGCTTCGTTTGCATTTTTTTTTAATAAAAAGTATCGTCACCACTACTTCTGATACCTCCAAGAATGTGTGTACAAAGTTTCATGATGATCGGTCGAGGAGTTTTCGCGTGAAAGCGTAACAAACAAACGGACATTCACATTTATAATATAACTAGCGACCCGCCCTGGCTTCGCACGGGTGCAATGCTAATGCACGTATTATACATATAAATCTTGAATAATTCTATCTATTGAAAAAAACCGCATCATAGGGACGGACAGACAGGAAAACGACTTTGTTTTAAACTATGTAGTTATCACTACTAGTAGGGATGTTATCAATTAATAATAAAAAGAATGAATGTCTTCCTTTCTCATAAATTGCTGTGCCCGGCAGGGACCACTATGATATATTGTACCTAAATTACCACCTTAGTCCACATTGTGGAATGCAATAAATTGAATTGAATGTATTTTAGAAAATCCTTTGGTAGCGGATGCCTTACATTATAATAAAAAATAATAGTTAGTACCCTCGATTTCGTCTGCGTCGAATAGTTACTTTGAGCTAACCACGATTTTATAACATTCTTCATTGGTGCTCGCCTATTGATCTTAGCGTGATGATGATATAAAAAATGTCAAGCCAGACCAGAAGTTCCTGAGATTTGAGCCTTTAAGAAAACAAATAAACAATTATTTTATTTTTTTCGATTTCGATTGACATAGTACGTAGTTAGCTACGAGGCTTTTGCTACTTCACTGGGCATAAAGGCGAGCAGAGCTTCAGTCTTAATAAATTGTTTAAAAACTACAAACTAAGCAACCTGCGCAAGAGGGCGCCCCCTGTGGGGCTTGGGACCTCGGCTCAGGGCGGTCGCTGTATGGCTTTAAGTATTTTAGGGGAGTTTTGTGCAACTGTCGCTCTACCAAATAAACAAACTCTTCAGCTTTATGTGGGTGAAACATTTAGTCCAATATATTCTTCTTCATAAATATTAAGAAGTCAAATCGTTTGGCACGATTATTTTAATTGTGTCACGAAATTGTTGTTTAGATTTTTATCGTTCTGTTCATAGCTATTCGTTAATGGAGTATTTAGATTCTAGAACAGTTGTTTTAAATTAAAAAAAAACCATACTTATATTTAAAACTGCTTGACCGATTTGAAAAAATATTTCAAAGTTTCAACATTCACATTCAGATTAATAAATTTCGACCACCGGCAGGATTCGAGGGGTCTCCAAATTCAGTCTCCAAAGCCAGTAGGGCTTTTTTTTTAGGGTCATAATGATATTTTCAGTGTGCTTCAAGGGCCAAAACAAATTATATTTTTCTGCCCTTATCTATAGTTGTATTTATAGCAATAGTAACAACAATAAAACATAGGCTGTGGCGGGCCAGTTTGATGACACTGGCGGGCCGGATTTGGCCCGCGGGCCGTAGTTTGAGAGACCCCTGCCTTAACCAATTAGGCTACGGTAGAACCCGACCGGTCATCAAAATTTATAACACGTCTCTATGGGGACGGTATTGAGGTAAAGTATTAAAGTATCTTTATAAAGCTCTTACGGACAGTTCCCGTGCGCAGTTTCACACGCGTGGAACTCCAGTAGATTACGCGGGTGTATCTGCGTGCGGGAGGCTAGTAATAATATAAAATTACAATGATTTTCAAAACTTCACTAAGCACTTATTTCGATAAAATTTACCATATTGATTTACGAACTACGAACGACGACTTGGAATATGAATGTGTATGGATTTAGAGGAAGATGGAGGCTAAAGAAAAGATGGATGGATTGTGTGATATGGAAGAATAAGGAATTAGTGATATCGTGACGGCTGACAGGACAGAATGGAAGAGAAAAAGGGGTTATGCTGACCCTAAACAAATTGAGATAAGGGCAGGGAGATGATATATTGACGAACTCAAATGCTTTGGTTGAGTTTTTTTTTTATAAATATCACTAGTAGAAATTTGTGCATTAATAGTACTCTTGTTTACCCGCCGTGCTAGGCTAAAATGCTTGTGTTACGAGTGGGTTCATGTCGGTAGTGCAATGGTCGAATTAAAAGTCAAAAATCTGTTCGCCATCTGCTCATATACTGCAATCTCATCCATAACAAACGTGAAAGTATGACGTCATATCGGAAGAGTCGACACTTAATTATTTATCATTTTCAGTTTCACAACATTCTATTTTTGAATTTTGGCAAGGCTCTCCTGAGCTCGCGAACTGTTAACGAATTTCCTTCAGTAGCGGCTAGGCTTTCATACTGAACGCACGTGTTGATCTATAATAAAAATTCCTCTGATATTTGCGAAGAAACGTAATATGCTGTATAACGCATACAGCATCAAAATTTTCTTTAGGAAAGTGCCTTTGAAACCTCGCCTTACTATATTTCTGTAGTGTTTTTTTAATTGTTAGTTTCTTTATTTATTTTTCAAAACATTCCATTTTTGGTGATATAATTCGTCTTAATAAGTTTGTATGAAGCTTATTTTATAGTAATACAAATAGGCTAACACTATTTAGAAAAATAAAGCCTAATACCCGGAGTGGAGGATAATTCAAACTTGTAATAAAAATGGTTAAGCTGTACTGGTAAGTTTATTAAATACATACCTATTTAAAGATTAAATAAATATATTTGAAAATATTTTGTTTATTTACATACATACATTCTTGTCTTATTCTAATATGTAAAGCCTTTTTGTTTGCTTGAACGCTTTAATCTCGAAAACTACTGGACTGATATGAAAAATTCTTTCGGTGATACATAGCCCGTTTATCGAGCAAGGCTTTAGCCTATATTTAATTATGAAGTTCCCACGGGAACATGAGTTTTTTAATAATAAAATAAAAAGCTGGAAGCCGGTCACATAAAAAAGTTTCTGTGTTGTACTTAACATAGATTTTTTTTTTTGGACGGACTTATATGTTATTATCCCCGAGAATTTTTCTACTTCACCGGGCATTAACGCGAGCAGAGCTCCAGCCTAGATAAATGGTTTAAACACTACAAACTAAGCAACCTGCGCAAGAGGGCGTCCCTTTGGACTTGGACCTCGGCTCAGGGCGGTCGCTGACGGGGAGATTAAGGGATTATGGTATTTAGTTTTTTTAGGGGAGTTTTGTGCAACTGTCGACTAAACATAGACTTTTCAATTATATAGTAAGGAAAGCAGTCACCCGCTTCACATCGTTATCATGTATTGTGTATTCAATTGTTGAGTAAACCGAGTGTTTACACAAATTAAAATAACATACATAACGGACTACAAAACACCTTATCCAAGTACAATAAATCAATGGACCAAGTATTTTGCTGTAGTATAGTAGATCTATGAGCATATTAATCAAAAATATGTGATACCTAGCATTAGCGTTTCCCCAACCCCACTATAAAATCAAATTACAAATAAACCCACTGTAAAATCAAATTACATTACAAAATAAGTCTGCGTAATTCATAATACGTACCTACCTAACTACCTACTTTGCACATCATGCGGTCATTGCTCGACTTATATTTTTGTTGATTAGTTGCGGAGGAGGTATTCGTAAATACCTACATAAATAAACACCTATAGCTGTGTACGAATGAACAAAATATGGTGATAAAGAACTAAAGTAGAATTCGGTTATAACGACAGCCAAGGGACCGGTGATATCACGTCGTTCAAACCGGAAGTCGTACTAAAAGAACTGCTGTCCACTGCTGAACATGGGCCTCCTCCCGAGATAAGGTTTTTGCCATAGACACTACGCCTAGCAGGCGGGTTTGTGACCGCAGTATTATAACACACAAGGAAACGCTTCTGCCCGTTTCCTGGTATACAATTGTTATGGATAATGTTATTTATAACAATCGGGACCAACGGCTTGACATCCTTTCCGGGACACGGATGGTAGTCCCTCAACCATCCAGACTCTGAAAGAAATCTTAGAATTTGCTTAAAGATTTCTTGTCCGGCGTGGGGATCGAACCCACGATCTCCAAGATTTAAAGCGAGCCAAATACCTACGCTACGGAGGTTGTCATGGATGTTGTTAGACACGAGTATTTACTACTTAACCGGACATTAGGACGAGGTGACATATCCTTTGGCTGAGAGATGCTGCTGTCCATCCATCATCTATCCCTGCTGTAGGTCCCTTAGTCGCCTCTTGCGACATCTATGGGAAGGTATGTGGTGGTATATTCTGTGGAAACCAACTACAAAAATGATACTATGTACCATAATAGCTGGGCCTCGCAGTTTTACCCGCGTTATTCTGCTCCAGTGAGTCGGAGCCTGATGTTTTGCAGCCTATATGTTAATCCAGCGTATAACCTATCCCGGTGCAAAATTTCAGCCAATTCCATTCAGTAGTTTTGGCGTGAAAGAGTAACAAACATCCATCTATCCATACTTACAAACTTTCGCGTTTATAATATTAGTAGGGTTCTTCGTGTCACGAATTTGCAATACAATATAACATTAAGAATTTTATACGTCACGTCATGCATTTAATGATATTCATCATGATTTAGTACGGTTTTATTCGTCGTTCGTCCTCGAGTTGATATCGCTTGAGTTTATGATAAAAGAAATACTTGTGTATTACCTACCTGACGTCCCACGGTATAAACACTTCAACGATTCCTCGAGCGTAGGAATGACGCGAAGAACACGAGCGCTGAGCTCCCATTCCCGTCACCCGCTCCCCCGCCGTCGTATGAATGTGACATACTCGAGGAACGTGGAATCCAAATGTGGGGGCCAGGCCTTTATCCCCGCTGACGTAGCACAAACCTCGTGCAATAAAATCTTCCAAAATAAATGCTATTCCTTCTTACATTACTAAATAAAGTATCATGTTATATATTATAAACTCGTTGAACGCCAGACTAAAAATGACTGTTCCCAGGGGCTGGACATTTTTTTTTCGTACGGACATTTATGTAATTTGCCACGAGGCCTTTGCTACTTCATCGGGCATAAAGGCGAGCAGTACTCCAACCTTATTAAATGGTTTACAAACTACAAAGGGGCTGGACCGGACACTGATGAGGTGTGCATGCCCTCGATTACTTGAATGTCTATAGGTGATGAACAGACAAGAGTTTTCATTATTTTACCATAGCAAGCGAGGGTGTCTTGCTATTGTAAAATAATCAAAACTCTCTTCTCTTCTCTTCTTTTCTCTAACTCTTCAACAAGTTGTGACTGTGACAATTTTGAAACGCCTATCAATTCTTAGACATTTCTTTGTTAGAGGATAGTAGTATGCTGAAGAGGTGGATGAAGGAGGAGGTTAATTAAAATTTGGTCTGACAATGACATCCATGAGAAAACTATAAGTCTTAAAACATTAAGTATGATTTCGATGATTCTTTTATCAATTGGAAAGGAGTCAAGAGTAGTTTGGTGAGAGTTTGGTTAGGTTCTGATTACGGGTTTTTTTTCTGTAAATTGTTTTTTTTTTTGTTAATATTTTATAATTATATTGTTACAGTGGTGATGGCGCGTCGTTGAGCGCGGCGGGTAGCAAGCGGTCGGCTTTGTCGGCTTCCGACGCCGAGTGTTTCTCGCTGTGCCTGGGCGCCGGGCCTCTGTGGTAAGACAATTGTTTCTATAGGTAAAGCAAGCACCAATAAATGACCACCATTGCCTCGTAGTGTGGCGATGCTTATCGCCAAAAAGCACGAAAAATAGGCCAACTCTCTGTTCTTAACACCAATGATTTTTATTATCAAGTAAAAGTGTTTTCAATACTCAGTGCCAATTTTGCTTAACTGTTAGTGCCAATGACGTTTAAGTTAGCAGTGTCAATATTGCAGGTGGGCCTGATGTCCCTGCTCACGTCTCGGCACAGCCCAAGCCTATTACTTAGTGCCAATGTTGCTTAACTGTTAGTGCCAATGACGCTTAATTTAAAGGTGCCACTATTGCAGGTGGTCCTGATGTCCCTGCTCACGGCTCAGCACCACCCAAGCCTATTACTTAGTGCTAATGTTGCTTAACTGTTATTGCCAATGACGCTTAATTTAATGGTGCCACTATAGCAGGTGGTCCTTATGTTCCTGCGCACGGCTCGGCACAGCCCAAGCCTATTACTTAGTGCCAATGTTGCTTAACTGTTATTGCCAAAGACGTTTAATTAATTGGTGCCACTACTGCAGGTGGTCCTGATGTCCCTGCTCACGGCTCGGCACCGCCCGGAGGGGTGAATGGCGGGGCTTCGAGCCCCGCTACACCATCCACACCCACCCACGACGACAACCGTGAGTGTTTACTTGATATGTTAAAATGATGTCCCGGGTTCGAACCTCGGGTCGAGCAAAAATTTGTGCTGCTAGGAATTTTATGGGGCAATGATTAAACAAGTTTAAACGATATGCCAAAAAAACGATGTAAATAAGTTTATTATAAAATTTCTGATTATATGAATGACAAAACGGCTTTGGAGTGAGTCGCTCTGAAACAATACTGCTTAATTATCATAAATGTAACAAAACCATATATTTAAAAAAAAGATTCCTCTGAGTTTCTTGCCAGTTCTTCTCATAGATGCCACGTCCAGAACAGGAGTATAAAACGGGACGAATTATAAGAAGTTCAAATATTTTATATGTGTCTATATCAGGGGTCTCCAAACTACGGCCCGCGGGCCAAATTTGGCCCGCCTGTGTAATCAAACTGGCCCGCGACAGCCAATGTCTTATTGTTGTTACTATTGCTTGAAATACGACTATAGATAAGGGCAGAAAAATTTAATCTGTTTTGGCCCTTGAAGCATACTGAAAATATCATTATGGCCTTAAGGCTTCAAAGTTTGAGGGTGTCAAAAGTTTGAGGGGAGGGTGTCTATATGAATAAAGAATAAATGAATTTTGATTTTGATCAACAAAAGCAATTATCTATTTTCTAACAACAATAATTTCTTTCAGGTGACTTGTTGAGCGCCCTACTATGGGCAAGCGCAAGTTCCTTAGCAAGCAGCGCCGAGAGTCTGATCTCCGAGCCAGGCTCGCCTACCCATCCGGCGCTACACCCGCAGCGACGTGAGGCGGTGAGTCTTACAGTAGCTTAACCTCAAGTAGCCGGGACTTATTGTAGCCGAGTGTTATAGTAGCTAAGACTTATAGTGGCCAAGCCTTAAGTTGCAAAGTATTATTGTAGCTAAGTCTTATAGTGGCCAAGTTTTATAGTAGCAAAGTCTTATAGTGGCGACGTTTTATAGTAGCTTAGACTTAAAGTAGCCAAGTCTTATAGTAGCAGAGTCTTATAGTAGCTAAGTCTTATAGCGGCCAAATCATATAGTAGCCAAGTCTTATAGTGGCCAAGTCTTATAATAGCCTAAGTCTTACAGTGGCGACGTTTTATAGTAGCTTAGACTTAAAGTAGCCAAGTCTTATAGTAGCAGAGTCTTATAGTAGCTAAGTCTTATAGCGGCCAAATCATATAGTAGCCAAGTATTATAGTGGCCAAGTCTTATAATAGCCTAAGTCATACAGTGGCGACGTTTTATAGTAGCTTAGACTTAAAGTAGCCAAGTCTTATAGTAGCAGAGTCTTATAGGAGCAATGTCTTATAGTAGCTAAGTCTTATAGCGGCCAAGCCTTAAGTAGCAAAGTATTATAGTAGCCAAGTCTTATAGTAGCAGAGTCTTATAGGAGCAATGTCTTATAGTAGCTAAGTCTTATAGCGGCCAAGTCTTATAGTAGCCAAATCATATAGTAGCTAAGTCTTATAGTAGCAGAGTCTTATAGGAGCAATGTCTTATAGTAGCTAAGTCTTATAGCGGCCAAGCCTTAAGTAGCAAAGTATTATAGTAGCCAAGTCTTATAGTAGCAGAGTCTTATAGGAGCAATGTCTTATAGTAGCTAAGTCTTATAGCGGCCAAGTCTTATAGTAGCCAAATCATATAGTAGCTAAGTCTTATAGTAGCAGAGTCTTATAGTAGCCAAGTCTTATAGTTACCAAGCCTCAACTTGCAGTCTTATAGTGCCCAAGTCTTCTAGTAGCTAAGCCTTATAGTGGCCAAGTTTACCAAGCCTCAACTTGCAGTCTTATAGTGGCCAAGTCTTCTAGTAGCTAAGCCTTATAGTGGCCAAGTTTACCAAGCCTCAACTTGCAGTCTTATAGTGGCCAAGTCTTCTAGTAGCTAAGCCTTATAGTGGCCAAGTCTTATAGTTGCTAAGTTTTATAGTGGCCAAGTTTAGTTGCTAGTTTCAGTGAACGATTATTATAAAATAGTATAATAATTATGCGCTGAACGCGCAAACTGGCAACTAAATTTACCTATATAAGTTAATTGTTATGACACTTGACCCAACTTAACCTATCGAGACTGTGCTACTGTTGTAACCAAAACAAATAAACTTCAACTTAATAAGTCTTGTTAAACTCCATTGGTTTAGGTTTAGGTTTTTTTTAACCACCCGAAACATCGTTTGTTTATTAACTAACTAGGTAGTTTACCAACTAACTATCCTTATTAGATTCCGGTGACATAATAATATATAACTATTAATAACTATGTTTTTTTAATAATTCCAGGTGATTGCAAAGATCTTGGAGCGTAAGGATGCACGACCAGTGAAGGTGGAGTTCAAAATCTTCCTCACTGAGAACACCGTCACACGTTGGGAAGCCGTAAGTATTATTTATAATAATTTAATACTAACTAGCCCATGCCCATGGTCATGGGTTAGACTGATGACCATGGGTGTGGGCATAGGCAGGCCCATTTTTCGGTTTCATGTACCCAATCAAAATGATCAAATCCTTACCGCGCAGTTTCATCTTGTGAACGTAGCTAGTAGAACCTTCTACTGGCAATAATAAACGCAACTAAGAAAGAATAAGTAAAATTGGTCCATCCATTCACGCGTAATGCGATAACTTAGGGAAATAGATATTCACATACGACTCAGAACAAAATTTCTCAGAGTTGCCACGTCTTTGAACTGGTGGTAGGAAAAGAAATGGACGCATCATAAGAACATCATTTAATAGTTTTTGAATTGTGTCTTTATGAATAAAGATATTATTGACTTTGACTTTGACATTATTCTTGAACACCTAGTTAATTTATTTTTCAATTTTAGAATATAGTTTTTTATTCTTTAACTGAGTACAGCCAGTACGTTATAACAGCCAATGTGTTGGATTCAAACCTTAACCTCACTACATAATCATAAAAGTTGAGTCTTAGAGTTAATTTTTTATTGATATTTTGAATAATTTGCAGGTTGTTCACGGCAATACGATCTACCTGCGTGTGCCTGGAGTGCTGCAATCCGGTAGCAAGGAGAGCTTCATGCTTCTCCTGGACTTCGCTGAGGAGAAACTGGGCAGCACCAAGTAAGTATAATCAGCTTTGGATCCTCGACTGTTTTCGGTCTAATACACGACTTTTCCCTCCCGACCCTTAGTTTGCATGGAACCTTCCCATACCTTCGTCCGAGAGGAACCCGCGAACTGTAAAGTAGAGCGACAGTTGCATAAAACTCCCCTCAAAATAACTAAAAGTCATAATCTCCCAATTCCCTCGCCAGGGACCACCCTGAGTCGAGGTCCAAGTCCCACAGGGGACGCCCTCCAGCGCAGGTAGCTTAGATTTTAACCATTTAGTAAGGCTGGAAAACTGCTTGCCTTTTTGACCGGTGCAGTAGCAAAAGCCTCGTGGCTAATAACCAAAACACGACTTTTCCCGTGAAATAATAATTTGCAGGTTTTGCCATCAGTAATATTATCGAAACGTAGCATCAATGTTAAATTTAATTCAGATGTTTCTACGGGAACGACAGTTACGGGGGTGAAATCGCGCGCGGGAGCTAGTTTATACTAATATTATAAAGAGGAAAGATTTGTATTTTGGTGTGTATTTTTGTAATGAATAAACTCATAAACAACTGTGCCTACTTCAAAAATTCTTTCACCATTGGAAAGCTACATTCACCCTGAGTGACATAGGCTATATTCAATTATGAAGTTCCCACGGGAAAGGTAGTTACGCGGGTGAAACCGCGCGCGGAAGCTAGTATTATATAAAATAACTATCCCGCCCCGGCTTCGCACGGGTTCAATATACAATAAATACACCCCCACTTGAATTCTTCTATTTATTAAAAAACCGCATTAAAATCCGTTTCGTAGTTATAAAGATCTTAGTATACATAGGGACAGATAGACAGCGGGAAGCGACTTTGTTTTATACTATGCCATCAGCCCATATAACGTCCACTGCTGAACATGGGCCTCCTTGCGATGGAGGGTTTTTGCCATAGTCACCAAGCCCGGCAGCCGGGTTGGTGACCGCAGTACTATATTGTAACACACAAGGAAACGCTGCTGCTCGTTCCCTGGTATACGATTTTTATAGAGATGATGTTATAATAACAATATGCAGGGTAGTCATTGAATCTATGTATTTTTTTTTTCAGCTGTATCATCTGTGTGCTGAAATCCAGACCGGATCGCGCCACCCTTCTGCGTACCTTCATGTTCATGGGATTCCAAATACTATCCCCCAACTCGCCCATAATGCCGCCAGAAATAAACAACCCGGAATACATATTCCTGCACTACAACATGCAATAACTCGAAAATTTCGAGTTGTAAAGTCGGAAATTTAAATTAAAGTTTACATTCATTCTTAGATTAAATTAGGCACACGTAACTTACGAAACATCTGGTTTAGTGATGTGGAGGCGCTTGATATTTTCGAGTTGAATTCGACTCGTATAAAAGTATTATGTAGGTGACATTTTTGGGAATTGATCTCTAATTAGAATGACAAGTTTCCGTTGATACAACTCGAAAATTTCGAGATATTTTTAAACATCCTGTAGTATCGTTTATTCTAGAAACAGTATTTTGAGCATTGCACGTATTTTCATTATATCACCATGGCTTGCTTAGAGTTTGACGCGTCAACAAGTCTTTAGTATTTAGATGTTAAGTGTATCATTGTAAATTAATCCGAATTTCTTTTAAATCTCGTGGCACATAAATTTTTACTCGCATCTGACAAATTGGGAGTTTTCGACTTAAAATTTTCGAGTGGTACTTGTATTTTTCAAGTCAAACTGTCCCATGTTTTTAATTGCTACTTGGAATAAAGGAGTAAACAATTTTTGGATTTTTAAAGGAATTCGAATTAACAAATACTTTTGTTTCTACATTTTCAGCTTTGAAAATAACGCTGTTTTTAAAAATAATTTAGTTTACATTCAAAACTGATTTGTGTAGGAATATTTTTTTTTCTTAATATAACTTAAATAATTTCTTAACATGTTATTATTATTATTATCTTTATAATTATTAAATAAATTATGTATTGTCGTCGTGTATTGTCATAATTCGCCCACTCCGGGGTAGAGCATACAAAAAAAATAAAAAAAAATATATACAAAAAATGTAAAAAAAAAACTTTAAAATAAAATAAATATTTGTAAAAATATTTCGAATTTCCACGTTTCTTGACACTTTAAATTTTTAATTTTCAACACCTTTTTTCACAAAGAAACTTGATTTAATTTCATTACTTTTTAAGTCTACAGATTAAATTAAATAAAAAGAAAAGTTCGAAATGTTTTTTTTTCTTTTCTATCAAACTACGTTATATAGTTTCCTTCGTGGCAGGTTGGAATCTTCATTACGTATTCTAGTATTAAATAGTTATTAGCTTTTAAGTGGTTTTATGTTAATTATTTAGTATTAATTAAATAATCATATACTATTATTCTTGTCGTATTATAATTGTTCACTTCCTGTCAAGTATATGTAATAAAAGTATTTCTTTTCATATATTATCGTGTTTGATGTTAAACGTAGCTTGTAGCTATTAAAACCTCGTTATATTCTTATAAGAAATACATTATATACCTCATTGTCTACAAACTTATACATAACACGCTATCAGGAGAGAAAGTAGTTGATAACTTTTATTTTTCACGGCACTTACATTCGTTTATAAGAACAAAGTGCTTTTAAGAATATCTTTGTCTTATTATTGGTATTTGATGTCAAAATATATCTGATTTTACATAACAAACTTATTCATTTCGATATTTTTGTGTGGTATATGGTAGTAGTTTAGATTATATGGCTGATTTCCATGCTTAATATCTAAGCTATTTATAATTTTAACCGTTTTCACAACCAATTCGGAAGCACGTTAAAATACGTCCTTAATTCTAAAACGTTCACTACTTAATGAATATGAAAAATGTTGCTTTATTCAAGACTTTTTCGTATAGGCCCTTAATTGTAGTATTAAATTGTGGTATCCACAAATCCAGAAGACGAATAACTGAACTGAACCACTGAGTATAGTGTCTTAAAACCCTATTCTTTCAAAGGGACAAATAATATAGATAAATACAAAATTGGTTTCTTGACCAAAAACTGCTGTGTTATTCTCTAAATTAAAATCCGTGGAATCACCGATATTATATACATACCTGTGATAAATCGATATTCGATAAGATATGCGCTTTTTAATGCCAACATCACACACCATTTTAAAAGGAAATCGGTATTCAGCAATATAAAAGTCGTCTCAAATTCGATCTCTGAGTTACCTGTCATGCCGTTCGGGTTATGCAATGCAACTGCCGTAGTTCCTAACGCATTTGTCATTAAATTTAGTGAATAACATAGCTTTAAACACAACGTTATTTATCATAGTACTTAGTATCACTTACCTAGAGAATAGATGCCTTTCATGCATAGTACACAAATATATACACATTATATAAAAATCCTAGTGTAAAATATATTCTAAAGCAAAGCAATATTGACTTTATCATCTATACTAGAAAGTTCAAATTACTTTGTGGCCTATTATCGAAAATTGATATATATTGTAACTTTATAGAAAGTGAATGATTATATTATTACTTTTAGGATAATTTTGCGGCGTGGGTGCCCTGTTTCAGTATTTAAATGTTGCCACCCCATTACGTTAGGGCACGCTGCGTAGTTTTTAATTGTAAGTCTATAATTGATAAACGAATAAATTTAATTATAATCATTGAGTGTTTTATTTACATCGTGTTCCTGTATAAAATTTTTGGATAGATTTTTAAGAATTATTGATTTGTATATAACATGGTGTATACAAATATCTTACATTAAATTTGTTGCGATTGGAACTAGGGTTATTTTTTTACTCTTCTCAAGATTGCGGCCGGATTTTGCAAATCTCAGGATTTTTAGAATTTTCAATAAAATATTTAGTTTACATTTTAAAGATCTCTATAATAAAAAGTTATACGAACTAAAACTTGATTGCGATGTACACCGCGTTAGCGAGAACCATAGTGTATAAAAATGATAATATTACGACGTTTAAAATTCATAAGTAGGTACGTTTAAGAGAAAATTTTCAAACTAAAAAATATCAGGATTTTTCAATGGAAATCAGGCCTTTTCTCCGGACTTTGATTTTTTCATCTGATAACCCTTATTAGAAAACTCTTTTAAAAAAAAAGTTTTCTCTGGTGGCGCTGACTGGCGGCACGGCATACTACTTCTTACCAACTTTTAGCAATTAATGAATTATACCGAAATTCAGTTCCCCACATTCACGGTCACAATAGGAGATAAAACGCAAAGCGTATCGTAAACGGCGCCAACAGCTCAGTCCAGAAAAAGCAATGTCATTTTTGAAGATAGTTTTGATATCAGCATGATTTGCATTTTTCTAGCACCAGAATTAATGCAATATTGTATCATCATCATCATTCTTCATTTCAGCCATAGGACGTCCACTGCTGGACATAGGCCTCCCTTCTAGATTTCCAGTTGCTACGGTTGGAGGCGGCCTGCTTTCACCGTGATCCCGCGGCCTTTACCAGGTCATCCGTCCATCTAGTTGGTGGATGTCCTACGCTACCCTTGCCGATCCGCGGTCTCCAAAGGCATTCGAGAACTTTAGGGCCCCAACTGCCATCTGTTCTCCGTGCTATATGGGCTGCCCATTGCCACTTCAACGAACTAATCCGTTGGGCTATGTCGGCAACTCACGTTCTTCCACGTATCTCCTCATTTCTGATTCGATCTCGTAGAGAAACCCCGAACATAGCCCTCTGTATTGTAGGCGTAATAAAAAAATGAATTTAAAACTGAACCCGAAGTTTCGCCCCATTATTTGAAAAATAAGTCGCAAGTATTTATCAGGATTACATAAAATTGGGCTATTGGCGCATTTACTCCTTTTATTTGGACGGACATAATTATGTAGTTAGCCACGAAGCTTTTGCTGCTTCACCTGGCATAAAGGCGAGCAGGTCTCCAGCCTTATTAAATAGTTAATTAACATTATATATTATTCTTGCATAACTAAGCTTCTCGTGGAGAAAGGATGTTTTAAATCGGTCAAATAGTTCTGGAGCGTACTCAAAACACTAAAATCTTACCTTTTTATAATATTAATACTTATAGATTTAAATGAAAAACAATTCTAAATGCAAAAAATTTAATAATAATTTCAACTTACAAAGCTTTAAGCTTGTTACAACCAATACAACAATTAATTTACTCTCATAGACCTTAAAGGTACAAGTTGGTAGCGGGCGACATGAGGCAGCAGCGGACGACGTGTCGCAGCGACACAACTGGTTTCTATGTATATCTATGAAATTACCTCCGCAGTTATATATAATTTCATAGAAGTACATAGAAACCAGTAGTGTCGCTGCGACACGTCGTCCGCTGCGGCTTCATGTCGCCCGCTACCAACTTGTACCATAAGGGTGCCCGACCACGTCCGACAATCAGTGACAGACTTTTTGTAGGAGGAAAATAGAACGTACTGATTGCAATAGCATATAACGCACACGTCCTACTAAAATTCGGTCAGAAATCAAATCGGCGCATTCCGACCGATCCGATTGTCACAAAATCGGTCATAAGAATCGGAGGAAAAATCTGCCCGATTATCGGACCTACAAAAAGAATGACGTGTGCACGCTAAATCTTACAAAATAAGTATGTATTTCTAGAGCTCAGAAGCATAAGGTCGGATGTGTCATTATACGTCAGAAACATTCGTCGTATCTGGCACTTACGACCAAATGCTTCTGAAGTATAATAGTACATCCGCCCGTATGCTTCTGAGGTCTAGATTTATTAAAAAAAACATTTTACTTTACTTGTAAGTTGTTGCACTGGTATTCTGTACGGTCACTTTCAAAATCACGTGTACAATATTCGCTTATTCACATTTGTTGTATAAAATACTAGCTTTTCTAGTTTCAATCGCGTACATCCCGTTCCTGTGGGAACGTCATAATAATATATAGCCTATATCCTTCCTATAAATGGGCTATTATCACTGAAAGAAAATTTTCAAATCACACCAGTAGTTTCTGAGATTAACGGGTTCAAGCAAACATACTCTTCAGCTTTATAGTTTGTCTATTAAGTGCATTTTGACACGGAAATAGAAAATTGTTGTAAAATAATTTCTCCAATTTAAGTATGTCACTGTTTTTACCACAAATGAATATAATATTATTAGTAATAATTGAACACGTTAGGAACTGTTATTAATAACTAATTAACTTGTCTTTTCGCAATTAACTTTTTTTCATCTATAGATGAAATAATTTATTTATTTATTTATTTATTTATGTACAAACACACAAAAGAAACAAAAAGAAAAAAATTATACATAAGGAAAGAAATTGTACAAAGGTACTGCTTATTTCAAAAGAAATCTCTTCCAGCAGACCCGCAAGAGGAAATGTGAAAAAGAAAAGACGAATAGTGTGCGTAGGTCTCAAATAAACATACATACTAATAATTACACATATACTTAGATACATACATATAAATATAAACCACATAATATGCTACGTTATATATTATATAAACTTAGGATGAGATAGAGAGATAGTACTCCTTGACTCGTTTTTTAAAGGAAACACTTGAGTTACAACTTTTTATTTCGATTGGTAGGTCGTTCCATAGCCTGACCGCTTGAACAGTGAAGGATCGGGAATAGAAAATGGTTTTATGGAGAGGAATGGAGAGGTTGTAGCGGAGATGTGATCTGCAGGAGGAGCCAGGTGGATGAGTGTAGGAAAAGCGCTCTCGCAGATAAGAAGGGTAGGAAGGATTGTTAAGGATATTATAAAGCAAACATACGATGCGAGCATTCCTTCGGAAACGGATAGGGAGCCACTTGAGATCTTTGCGAAACTTTGAAACATGATCATACTTTTTAAGATTATAAACAAATCGAATGCAAACATTTTGCAAACGCTCAAGTTTGTCTAATAGCTCCTCGGTGGCATCCAAATAGCAACTATCGGCGTAATCAAGAATAGGTTGTAGGAGCGTTTGGCAGAGAGAAATTTTCGTATTCAAGGGCAAGAAATATTGCAGGCATTTTAGCGAGTGGAATGTGTAATGAACCTTTTTGCTCACATCAGCAACCTGGGCTACCCAAGACAAGTGTCGGTCCATTGTGATACCAAGGTTTTTGACCTTTTCGGTAAAATTGATGGGTACACCATCAAGGACTAATGGTGGAACATCCAAGTTATCCAAACCACTACACATATATTTACTGCCTAACATTATAGCCTGCGATTTAACCGGATTAACAAGAAGGCCGTAAGCTTTCGCCCAGCGGTTTACTGCGTCAAGATCCCGATTCAAAGCAGTAATCGCGCAAACAGCATCAGATACAGGAAACGATCGATACAATTGCAAGTCGTCTGCGTAGAGATGGAAACTGGAAGTGATAACTCTAGTGACAGAGTTTATGAAGATAGAAAATAGTAATGGAGAGAGAACGCCACCTTGGGGAACGCCCGCTGTTAGACAACACCAATCAGAGTAAGACTCCTCATGATGAATTCGCTGCGAGCGACCCCGAAGATATGAGTCAAACCAAGATAAAGTGGGAAGAGAGAAGTTAAGAGATGAGAGAATACCGAGCAGAATGTCGAAATCCACAGAGTTAAATGCACTGCTAAAGTCAAGAAGGACTAGAGTGGTGAGAAATTTGTGGTCCATGGCCCAGCGTATGTCATCGGAAACTTTAAGGAGAGCTGTTACAGTGCTATGACCAGGACGGAAGCCGGATTGAAAACAGTTTAGCAGGCTGTTGCTGGTAAGATACACTGAAAGTTGGCGATGAACAATATGCTCGATAACCTTTGAAAGGAAAGGTAAGATGGAAATGGGACGGAACTCGGATAGGGATGACGGATTTTGTACTTTGGGTAAAGGAATTATGTGAGCTTGTTTCCATGCCAAAGGAAAGCTTGAAGAAAATAGTGAGAAGTTGAAGATGTGGGTTAAGATAGGTAATAGGAGGTTAAGGATTGGAGTGATCATTCTCGAGCATATCATATCATTACCAGCAGCAGTTGAGGAGATTGACATTAGAGATGTTTTGACATCTGACTCGGATACGGGATTTAAGCTAAAAGGAGAACTTAGTGGTACCGGTAAGAGCGAAAGTTCATGTAATGTGCTGGACTTAGTGTCTGTGTCCATAGATAGACAGATCGAAGAGAAATGTCTATTTAGAGCACCAAGGTCCATGTCCTTACATGTAATGGAGGGAGATTTACCGATACCATTGGATTTAAGGAATTTCCAGACAGCGGAGGAATCACGATTACTGAGAGAAAGAGAAAAGTGACGTTTTTTAGCATCTCTGCACAGACGATTGCAATAGTTGCGCAATTTTTTAAATCGGGCAAAGTTGCTATCCGTAGGATTCCGTTTACACCTTCGCTTAGCCTTATCTCTGCGAGCCATTGCATCTTTAATGGTGTCAGTGATCCATGGTGCAGGATTATTTTTTATTTTTACTCTGCGTTTAGGGGCATGGATGTCATACAATGCAATTATTTTGTCGTTGAACAGGTTCACCTTATCATCGATAGAGCCAGCATCAAACACATCGGTCCAGTTAATACTAGCAGCATCTTGCTGCAATGCCAACAAATTGATGCCCCTGAAATTACGAAGAAGTGCGAATTGAGTCGTGCGCTTTGGGGGACGCAATTTATACGAGAGATAAACCAAGTCATGGTAAGAAAAGGAGGCTGATATTTGGCCATGCGTTGCAATACGATCGAGAGAAGAGACAATCATCAGGTCTAAAAAGGACGGGGTGCAGTTTGGAGCATGGTGGGTAGCAGAAAGCGGAAGAATATATAGATTAATAGAGGAGAGCACTGACAGAAGTTTCGATGATCGCTGATCATTTTTCATTAGGCAGGTGTTAAAGTCACCCATTATTATAACATGGTCATATGCAGGGCACAAATCATTTAATGTGTTGTCAAGAGCTTGGAAATAGTCTACTCGTAGATTGGGGCTGTAAAAACTCCGAGTAGTAATTTTGTATGGTGGAAAATAATCTCGAGGAAAAGATATTCGGCTTGTCCAGCGTATTGCGATGGAGACGTACTGATAATCTTGTAGGGAATAGAGGCACGCAAATAAATTGCCACACCACCGCAACCCTTACCAATACGATCATTACGCACTAAAACAAAGCCAGGAAGAGAGAAATGAGGGGAAAGAAGTGATGGCTTAAGAAAGCTCTCTGAAATTAATATTGCATCGAGGTCTGTGTCACTAAAGGATGCCAGAAGTTCAGAATAGTGACCAGGAATACTTTGTGCATTAATGTGAGCTATATTTAAATTACTACGGAAATTGGTCAGGAGAGAGGATAACCTTTCATGCAAAGTCAAGGCAACGGAACTGTCGCTACTCGCACTTACGAAACTGTCTGAAATCGAGGAGCAGGAGAAAAAACTATCATCAAGATTGCACATTATGTCATCCATAATATAAGCAAATATAATATATATATATAAATATTAATAAATACGGCAAAATGATTTAAATTTAAATAAAATATAATATAAACTTAAAATATATAGCTATAATAACAGCTACACATTGCTAAACTCACCTACTCGCTGGTAAGATAAAAGAGATAACTTTACAAGGGTTAACAAGAGGAAGTAATAACAGGAAAACAGAAAAAGAATAAAAACTAATATTACGACTATAAAACAAAACAATATAAAATAAATTTTAATATGCCGGTGAACCTAGCCTTCACACGCGAGGCAAAAAGACTTAATTTAATTGGCACATTTGTCATAACCTACAAGTGGAAAAAAAAAAATAATGTATGGGTTGACAAGCTGACAGATATAACAATAAGAAAAATACACAACAAGACGATACAATTTTATTCTAAATGTGCCCTCTATTTGGAAACTAATATTAATTGAAAAAGTTAAAATTAAAGGGTAATGTTAAAGCAATCGTGTGAAACTTAAAGACACCGTCACTTCAATACAATCGTTAAGCAATGCACAAAAAAGAAAACTTCATGGTCAAGAGTTAGCGACGAGCTCGGCGTGTCCTAGCTGGACCCTTACTAGTTACAGGCTGCTCAGGAACATTAGAAGCGGGCGCAGTAGGGAATTGTGCGGTCAAGGCTTCTAGATCTTCCATCGTCTCGATCTTGCGACGAGTTTTATCAGGGGTTAAGATAATGATCCGACCCTCATTAGACCACACATTTTTTATTCCGAAGAATTGGCGAGCACTAGTGAAGGCACGGTGCCTAACTTTCGTCAGGAACTCTGACAGAGTGAAACCACTACCTTTAAGGGATGTTTTACTATCCCAAACAAGATGTTTATGTTCCATGTTGTGGAAACGTATTAAGATAGGCCGAGGGGTATTGGAACTAGACCCAAGGCGATGACATGTGTCAATATTTCTGGCTGTAACATACATTAGCTGCATCTTTCCTGCCAAAACCTGAACAACTGCGTCTACCGGCTTTTCATTGGGTTTTTCAGGGACCCCATGGATAAGCAGAATTTTCCTCCTCATAGAAGTTTCATGGCGATCCAGACCAAGTGATAGTAGATGGATTTGTGATTTAAAATGTGAAAAAGCCTCGAGCACAAGTGACTTGAATTCAATGAACTCACGTGATAAGGTGGCTATGTCCGTATGTGAAGGGGAAGGACCTGCCATAGCCCTCTGGAGCTTGTCCTCATGTTCTGCCATACGAGATGTCATCAGTCTTTCGAATGCTGCAAAGCTCTTGTCAAAACGACTGTCCATGGTGATTATGTGGAGACAATGAAGTGAAACCCAGTAGAAAATGTTGTGGGAGCGAGTAAAGGTGGGTTATGCAATAGTTTAGAACATAAATAACTTTGTAAGTTATCAAAAACTATTTTAAATTCTAAAACTAAACAACAGCTGTTATTTTTACGTAGTGATGTATCGCCTACCCACACACGAAAAAAATGTTCGCTCTTAGCGGTTTTTTTTAGTTTAAACAAACTTCTAAAGTCTCTTATTATTATTATTATTATAATAGCTTTTTATTTCCACTTAACAATTTTTCAATAAATTTTTAGTACTATATGTTTAAGTAAAAGTGTCTTGTTATGTGGCCCCTCTATGGGTAAAAGCCTCCTCCATTTCTTTCCATTTCTTCCTGTCTTTGGCTTCATGCATCCATCTAACCCCTGCAATGTTTATAATATCATCAGCCCATCTTTTCTTTGGTCTTCCCACACTTCGTTTGCCTGCCCTAAAGTCTCTTATAAACTCTAAAATAATAATAAATGCCTGTATATATTTCTCTTATTAATTGTTTTGTCTTCATCTATAGATGAAACATTTTAGCACTTTATATTTTTTTTACAACAATATTTAACTTAAAGTTTCTTATACACTCTATAATAATAAATAATGTCTCCTTCAATCTGTCGGTCCCCTGGCACTTCCTCTTCATCTACTAGATGAAACACTTGCTTGTCTATGTTTGGAAAGAAAGTGTCGCAGTCAAATGACTTTTGTATTTCGGTGAGATAAATCTTCCCACAATTCGGATGTTTCATTGTTGCCTGTAAGAAAAAATAGATATAAATCACTACATATTTTAAAACAGACATCTACCAACGCGTTTAAGTCAACATCTGTGGGTTGATGATGATAATTTTGTTTTTGGATGGACGTTCATGTATTTTGCATCTTCACCGGGTATAAAGGCGAGCGGAGCTACAGCCTTATTAATCCTTACTAATATTATAAATGTGAAAGTAACTCTGTCTGTCTGTCTGTCTGTTACGCAATCACGCCTTAACTACTGAAGCGATTTAAATGAGATTTGGTACAGATATAGTCTAGAGCCTGAGAAAGAACATAGGCTATATTTTATTATGAATTTCCCACGGGAACGGTAGTTACGCGGGTGAAACCGCGCGCGGGAAGCTAGTAGTTTATAAACTACAAGCAACCTGCGCGCAGGAGGCAAGCAAGAGGGGAAGACTGTGGGACTAGGACCTCGGCTCAGGGTCGCCTACGGACGGATTATGACTTTTAGTTGTTTAGGGGAGTTGTGCAAGCCGGATTGCTTCGTGCGTACCCAGGCCCCCACCAACGACGGATCGAAGTAGAGTCCGGGGGTTTTTAGTGGTGTAGGGTCCTCTCCTAGTGGTATGAGTTAGCATACCACGCTATGGAGAGGGCGAATCCCACATATCCCACCGCCAGCGCGCGAATACGCTGCAGCGGCGGTGGGAATGCGTAAATGTATTTCCCTCCGGACAAAAAACAAAAGGGGAGTTGTGCAACTGTTATTCATTTTCTTTTTCGTTGTTTTTGTTACAGTTCGCGGGCCTCTCGGACTTCGGGTCTACGAGGGCATCGGAAAGTTCATTGCAAACAAAGGGTCAGGAGAGATTGATTACAGAAGGATTTAATTGGATAATTGAAGACTATACACAACTAGCTTCGCGTCCGCGGATTCACGCGCGTTTTACTTATCTAAAATGTTCTATTCGGTATGATATTAGTATTAATAACTTACAGTGTATATAGCAGAGCCTCCTATAACCCATGTTGTCTCTATTTCTTCTTTGCTTTGAATGTATTCGATCGCTTCATCTAATCCTGGCACGACTATCACACCTTCTGGAACCTGGAATAAACAATACATCTATACTAATCTATATATATAAAAGAAAGTCGTGTTTGTTACAACACTTATAACTCGAGAACGGCTGGACCGATTGCCATGGATTTGATTAGTTGGATTTGTTTCCGTCCCGAATAGCAGAATACATTTTAAAAACAAAAGAAAGTCGTGTTTGTTACACTATTTATAACTCAAGAACGGCTGAACCGATTTGGCTGAAAATTGGTAGGGAGGTAGCTAAGAACTGGGAGAAGGACATAGGATACTTTTGGGTAGGGGTAGGGTAGGGTAGGGTAGGGGTAGGGTAAGGCAGGGGTAGGGTATAAAAGTCCACCCGTGCGAAGCCGGGGCGGGCCGCTAGTATATATAAATAACTAAGTTGGCGAATTGGTACCTAATATAGACAGAACAAGTTAAATAATATACTATTTGACAAAATATAGTTAAATAATAAACTAAAACTTAAAATATAATAAAAATAATAACTTAAATTCTTGTTTTATTTGAAAATTTATAAAATACGACCATTATAGATAATAATAATGAATACAAAATTATTGTTTTGACTATTTGCAAGTGCATGAATAAGTATACGTATTTTTTTTTTCTTTAATTTCATTATTCATTATTAAGACAATTACAGTCCATAGTTCACACACATACACTTAACTTATAAATTACTTGAAATTTACAACAGATAAAATTGTAATTAATTAAAATCATTAAAAATAAATCTCATAATCATAAATTATAATTAAATTGTCAAAGAATAAAAATTAATAATAATTTATAAAATGAACATAAATAATAAAGCTGAAGATTTTGTTTGTTTGCTTGAATGCGCTAATCTCAGAAACTACTGAACCAATTTAAAAAAATATTTCAGTGTTAAACAGCCAATTAATCGAGGAAGGCTATAGGCTATATTTAATTGTGAAGTTCCCACGGGAACGGGAGTTACGTGGATAATAAACATTATCTTATATTGTAAGGCATAAGAACCGATTTTGACATTTATCATTGCACTTGTTCATTGTGAAACGTCTGGCCTTTTATCCAAATATCTATCCAAACTCGCTAGTCTGTTACTATTAAGTTTAGCGACCTGACAACCCTAATCGCAATGGTATGCTAATCATACCACAAGGCGAGGTTTTAAACCTCTAAAATTCCCAAAAACGGTCCACGCGTCCACAATCCAGGCGCTGTTCCTATCGAATGTGGCGGGCGACGGAGGGACTTCACCGCGCAGTACAGTTCCGCAGCGCCAGTCAACGGCACCCTGGAACCTTGGAGGCCCATCAGTCCGAACCATATTAGCCCTAATTCGGTATTATTTTTTATACTGAACTCAGTTGTTTTGCCTCCAATTTGTAATATATAATAAATTAAAGTTAGGTTATTAAACATACAAGGTGAGATTTCAAAGTTAGGTTTATAGGTTACAATTTATTTATGTAAGAGTGGCTCCAAAGAATACAAAAATACTTACTAGCCACTATATTTATTTCAATCGGATGGATTCGATAGAGTATCGGAAAGCCTTTAATCGCAATGTCAGTTGGTAATCGCGATGTACACAAATAAAAACCATGGGTTAAAAAAAAGTGCGAAAAATTGTCTTACCAGCGGCTTAATAGCATCAACTTGTCGTGTCATCACAATATTGACTCTGTTGGACAACGGCCTGTGTTTCAAAGGTATACAGTCCCAGGTCTTGCGGCCCATGATAACTGCATTCACTTTGGATGGCCCCGACACCTTAGTTGTCATCGTTGTGAAGTATGCCATTTCTTTTCTGTGAACAATGTAGATAATTAATACATACATATATTCACGCCTCTTTCCCATAAGGGCAGAGTCCACTTCCTTCCACTCGCTACGATCTTCGCATAGGTAGAAATGGAGTGGTGTTTTCTAAGCCGGAAACCACACGGCGTATATATCGTAGCCATCAAATTAAATCAGCCATTCAATCGAACAGCCAGCCCGCCAATCTAACGCCGACGTTTAATTGAATGCCTAGGCCTAGGCCTAGGCCAATCGTTGACTGAACTAACATCACATAACGTCTTAATGTTTAAGTAGTTGGCTTATAGTAAGCCTAGCTCTTTGAGATTGACTGACGTAAAATCAGGCAGGTGCTTTAATTTAGTTTTATTTTTTAACCGCCCTAAATCAGCTTCTTGGCTAGCTAATTGTCCAAGAGCTGGCGACAATTTTTGAGTAGGTATTTGAAACAAGCTAAAAACTTGTTGGATACCTCTCCTATTCTAGCCCAACACGGAATTGCAGACCTGGCAAGTGAGCAGCGGGGCTAAGACCCCAATATTTTTTTTAATGTGAATATGACACTTTTTTGATTTGTAGTGTAAAGAATAAAAAAATAATAAGCCAGACGAGGTTAAGTCGGGGTTTTTAACATTACCGCTCTGTCTAGAGTGTCCCAATTAAGAAGAAGAGAACCATCCCCAAATTTTGAGAGTAGAGACCACCCACTCTAGCGTCATCGTCGTGCCAGTGTCAGCGCAGTTGCCGATAGCCGGGCTAACGCATCGCTAGCATCTTGTTGCGTTGTGCATTGCACTTGTTCGCAAAAACCATTTAAGCCCAGCGATCGGCAACAGGTCAGCGCCAGCGTGGCGGCGCCGCGGCGCGGCGTCGACGTTGCGCAGACGCTGGCACGACGATGACGCTCGAAAGACGCTAGTGTGGGGGTCTCTAAAGGATTATAATATGTTCTGCACAGATGGCTTAACTCCTTAGAGATTGGCCTCTATGGAAGAAATGGTCAAGAGGACTAAACATTTTTATTATCACAAACTTAAATATTTTTTATTAAATTAATTTAGTTTTGATTAATTTTATGTAATTAGTTTATTTAATTTAAGTTCTTATCAAGAATATTGCAACACAATAATTTATATTGCAAATAAACATATTACATCAATAAATAGAATGATTACAATTAATTTTATTGATAAACTTTGACATTAAGGGCTCGTTGGTTTTTTCCTTCAAAATAAGATAATGTCTTAGTGTTGTGTGCTACCTTGGCAACATGGTCCATTTGGAATCGCAACTTACATTCTAATCTCTATTGCCATATGTATAGAAGGACAATTCCTCAATCAGAATGGTCCTTCGAATCTGCAGCTTTACACCCAACGGCTCTGATTGTTGCGGTTTCCAACTATAGACCTTTGCACACAAAGCGATAAGCACCCTCGGCTGGTGCGTCTTAGACGACCCGGACGACTAGATCACCACTTACCGACTAGCAATACAGAGATTGCAAGAACTAGCACCACTACAGAGAGACCACTCTTACCGACTCGCCAGAGAAGAGTGCAGCCGCGAAAGCTCGCCTTTCCAAACCTCGGTTTGCAAAGAACTTTTAGATTCATAGATCTGAAGGCTGAGGCCCACAAATTGTAAAAAAACAGTTGCACAAGACGCCACCAAAAAACTAAGTCATAATTGCTCAATCTCTACACCAGCAACCACCCTGAGCCGAGGTCCAAGTCTCACGGGGGGCGCCGTCTTGCGCAGCTTGCTTACTTTGTCGTTTATTAAAGCTGGAGCTCTGTTCACCTTTATGCCCAGTGAAGTAGCAAAAGTCTGGTAGCCAACTGCATAAATATACATCCAGAAAAAAAAAATATCTTAATGTTTCATTTATGCCCAATCTCAAACAAATTATGTTTGAGACTTGGCATAAATTAAACATTCAAGTAGTATTAGATGAATTAAAGACATAGAACAGGGAATGCCTAAGGTTTTTTAAATTTCAACAACAAATTACTTTCTTACACCATCTCTTTATTTTTGTAAAGAGTAATATGATTGGGTAATAAACAACTATAGATAAAGGGGGAGGCATTTGCTACTTCATCTACTTTAAGAGTCTAAACGGATGGTGTGAAATCATATTTTTTTGTTTATGGCTAAAACTAAAAAAACCTTATCCAGCTACTTCTGAAACTTTTGAACCTCATTTAAAAGTTTAAAATAATCCTGTTCATATAGAAAAATTAAAATACCATAGATATTAAAGCAGCCAGTAGGTGAAAGTACTACTATCGATTTTTTTACAGAAAGTGTCAAATAAAAATAAAGTTAACATACATTGCTTAAATACAAAAGAGCCACAAATGGATAGGAAATGAAATGCAAAAATAGTATCAATGCAAGCAGAATAGGTACGATTTTAACTTTTCATTTGTGGCTGTTTAGTTTTTCAGCAACAATATTTAACTTTTTTTAAACTCACTTCACTTGCCATAATATATGTTTTGTGGTATAATGCCACAAAACATATAATTATGGCAAGTGGTTACCCAATCAGAGTATTTGTTTCTCTCAAAATCTTATTAGGGCATTCCCTGCTCTACGCCTTTATATGTCAATTCATCTAATACAACTTAAAATGTTGTTTAAAGTTGCATGGGATTTATGTAGTTAGCCATCAGGCATTTGCTACTTCACCAGACATAAAGATGAGCAGACCTCCAGCCTTATTAAATGGTTTGGTCAGTTAGTCTTAGGGGCGTTTATAAACTACAAATCAAGCAACCTGTGAAAGGGCTATGGTACTTGGACCTTAGCTCAAGTGGATCACTAGCTGGGGGTTTGAGGGATTATGACTTATAATCATCATTTCAGCCATAGGACGTCCACTGCTGGGCATAGGCCTCCCTCATTTGATTTATAATATTTTTTGGGGAAATTTTTGTTGCAACTGTTGCTCTGACCTACCGTTTGCGGGCCTTTCAAATTACGAATCTAAGAGGGCATAGAATTGTGCTTTACAAACTCAGGGTCGGGACGGACTTATAAGACTCATGTTGCACGGTGGGTAGCAAAATAAATTGCTACCATTAAAGAGGGTATTAGGTAGGTATTTATTTGTGTTAGAAAGCAGTGTTTTTTTCGCCTAAATTAAAATAAAAGGGTACAAAACTCACTTTAACTTCCATGGTAGGGTCCCATTGGTGCCGATTCCCATGTTTTCACAAGCCGCAGCAATTATATTCAATTTTAAAGAACTCATTTTGATGCACCCACAATATTATTATTTTTAATTTTGCACTGCGGAGAAAGTGTTTCTCTATGATGTACAAGAGTAGGTGCACCAATATATTTATTTCTTAAAGATTTAGTAGTTAAAAACCGACAAAACTATTTGAACTTCTCGCATAGAAATGCCGGGAATAAAATTGCGAAATGACACTAGACATATCAAATGTCACAGTCACGCCGTTATCTTTGACAGATGACAGTAGTAATAGACAGAGGTAAAATATATAACTTTGTTCAAGCTAGAAAGAGATAGATGAGCAGTTATGTTGAAAGTTGCGGTTTTGAAGGACGGAAATAAATAATTAATAGTGATGTTACATATTAATAATTATTCGAAGGAAGTGTAATTATTAAATATTGCATTTAATTATAATTCTTTTATTGGTATTTTGAAGAGACGCTATAGTTAATTATTCAACAAGTAAAAATTAAGTTAATAAATGATATGATTTTTGTAGCAAAAGTGCTGGACGTCTGTCCCGTCATGCCACTATTAATGATATAATCCGTCGGGCCTTCAGCTCGGCAAATATGCCAGCCTTTTTAGAGCCTAATGGCCTTATGCGCGACGATGGTAAAAGGCCCGACGGAATGACTCTGGTGCCTTGGAGGATGGGACGGCCTTTGGTGTGGGACGCTACGTGCGTCGACACCCTCGCGCCGTCTCATCTTTCCGGGACTCAGGGTAGGGCTGGCATGGCGGCTGAATCCGCGGAGAATCTCAAGAGGCGCAAATATAGTACCCTTGATAGTGGTTATGTATTTGTGCCTTTTGGTGTCGAAACATTGGGGCCGTGGGGACCGGGAGCCAAATTAATTTATAAATACCTCGCAGCGGCCCTCTTAAGTGCGGCACGTTCTCCGAGTGCTGGTTTCTACTTTGCACAGCAGGTAAGCATTGCCATTCAACGTGGTAATGCTGCCAGCATTCTGGGAACCTTGCCAAGTAGTATAGATTTAGAATAGTTGTATATAAGTTAGTTTTATTTTTAATTAGTTACTTTTAGTTTGTATTTTATTCATGTTTGTTAATTATAATAAAGTTAATAATAATTTATTACACTTACATAATAACAAAATAGTTCAAAGTTATAGTAAATAGTTAGAAAATAAATAATTTATTTCCAATTTTGGTTTATAAAATATTCTATCCAGTTTAAAATTAATACTTAATTTAAATTTCTTGTGGCTATTGTACTACTGCTAGCCCGGTGCCACGCTGGCAGTGATATATATTAATACTAATAAACAAATCGATCAATCGGGGTTAGTTTGACATTCTAGGTAACGTTGACCGTGATGGTGAAACAAAATCTGAATGGAGACAAAACGCCAAAATGGCATGAGGAAATGTGCTCCAGAAACTAAAGCTGGTGAATTTAGTAAAGAGATCCTCCTACCATCAAATACGAGTACATTTACACGGCCAATGTAACCCTGAATGTCAAAGAAGTTTGACCGAAGTAAAGACGAAAAGTTTGTATTTTTTTTATTATTGAATGTTTGTTTCGTATAAACTTAAAAACGATTGGACGGATTTCGATAAATCTTTTACCATTAGAATGCTGTTATTCCTGAGTAACATAGGCTATTTTTTACTAGAAAAGTGCACCCATGCGAAGCCAGGGGCCGCTAGTGTAAAATATATTGAGGCAACAATGCAATTAATAAATATAAATCCGTATAAAAAAATGACCACCAAACAAAATTAACGAACTAATAATTATAGAAATGTATCTACGCATGTAAAAAGAACAGTTGCCACCTTTTCTCAATAAAACATAAAGCTTAAGGAGTGGTTTTATGTATGCTGACTTCCTAACAACTGTCATAAGAACAGCCATTATCAGGATTTAATGCATCTGCTTTATAGCTCGAGCGTTATCTGAAAAGAAAATATATCAGTTGTGCAAGTGGGAATGTGATGCACATGTTATGGGGTATTTTATTATCTACTTTTATTGCAATATTGAGATTTAAGAATGAATTCCAGCCATGTCAATTTTATTATATATCTATTATAAAAAACACCTTTATAGACACCTACATAGCAATGTTTTTTGTTCACTATTTACTTTAATATATTTAAAGTAGGCTAATAAACTAATAAAATAAGTGACATCATAACTTATGATGAACATTTTAGGATTATACGTACTATTGTGAAAACTTTATGAATAAAAAAAAGTAGGCTATGAAAAACTTCGCGCATTTTCACAGTGGCGACATAAAACGCTGCAAATAGTGCCTAATGTTAGTAGAAATATAAAATTGTGATAAAACTTCCATCACTAGTCCTTATTTAATTATTATGAATACAAAAAACTACTTCATTATTTTCGTTAAAGTAGATACATCACGGAATCTAGTGTCACGGAAGACTTTACAAAAACCATTTAGCACCAAGTATCCCAACTAACCTGGATCGTGAGATACAAGTTAACAAACCAATTCGAAAATTATATAAGTAACAAACAGCCGTCGTCGGCCACCAGCCACCTAGCCTTTCAAAGACAATCTTAAATTTCTGCATAGGGACACCACCAACCGTTTCATTACAGAATCAAACCTACACTAGCCCTTAGAAATGACAATCGTCACCACTCACCAACCGGCACAGGCCATAAGCAATTTCAAAATTTATTTAACAAAATATATAATTTGAAATTATAATTTGCCATCGGCTCCGCACTAGGTACTCAGTAGCCGCAAAAACCACAAAGAGACCAACAGCGTCATCTAAAAGTTTCACAATAATATTATTTGTATCGCGCAATAGAAATTCGATTGCTAATTTTATTGATCCTCGACCATGTGAACGACGTGAAGCGACCACGCTAAGCTCACTCCTAACACCCCCATGGTTCGCATGAGACACATGCTCGAGGGTCGCGCACGAGCGATGTGGGATCAGCCGAACACATTGTTCTCATCACTAAAGATAGGCCACGGCCACCGCCGGGCGTAAAACGTCGCCAGGTAAAGTTCTCCATTTTCACTTCAAACCTGTAGAGTGTTACTCCACATAAAAATAAGAGGTGGGATACCCGGTGGTCGCCCCTCGCCCTCCCGACCCTTAGTTTGCAAAGTATCGCTCTACTTTACAGTTCGCGGGCCTCTTGTTGACTGCCCTAAAATAAAAAAAGTCGAAATCCCTCAATCTCATCGCCAGTGACCGCCCTGAGCCGAGGTCCAAGTCCAACAGGGGACGCCCTCTTGCGCAGGTTGCTTAGTTTGTAGTGTTGAAACCAAATAACTAGGCTGGAGCTCTGCTCGCTTTTATGCCCGGTGTAGTAGCAAAAGCCACGCCATTATATATGTACGTCCGAAAAAGAAAAAAAAACCCGATGGTTGATGGCCAATTGTTATGGTTTAGAACTTGTAATGTCCGAATAGGCTTGCAAACCTGTATATCGTTATACAAGTTAATTGGCATATCGCTACAAACTTAACCTCTTATTCACATCTACTAGTCCTCAAAGATTATTAGTCCAAAATTAATATTTGGATCGACTAAAGCAGGTATGTGCTGGCCGCGTATGAATTATTTATGCCCTAATTATACCTGTAACGAGGGCTTACCAACGTGGATTAAGGATAATGAGATTCTGTGTTTGTGCCATCAAGTAAATAAATATATTATTTATACAATTACACACATATTAACATATGTGAAGAGAAGTCTTTGTACCTCCTTAATTATTATGATCTAGTATAATTTGAACCCACTAATTACGATTAAGCTGTGATCCTTACATAAATTATTGGTCTCGGACATTCTTGACGAATGCGGCAAAAAATAGTACGCCGAAATCGGCATAGCCGAGCCGGTCATACTCTCACGTAAGGAGTACGTGTCAAAAGTTTTATAAAATTTGGTTATAATCGAAGTAATAAGTTTGCCTTGCTTATCGCTTCTCGCGAGCGCATGGATCAATTTCGCTATTTCTTTTTTTGTTTTGATTATTATTGCCAGTATAAGGTTCATAACAAAGAAAAACAAAAGTTGAGCGAAACATTAGAAATTTTAAGTAAACTTAACTACTACATTATTTTTTCTAATCGAATTTACTTATTTGTTTGAAATAACTGTCAAAGATTGACAGAAATACAATCATATTATTTGTAAGTGATATATTTTAAGTCAAGGTTTCCAAGGGAACGGGATCTACGCAGGTGAAACCGTGTGGGACAGCTAGTTTTTCAGTAATTATTAGCTAGGAAAGTAATTATTGCCCATAATTATATTATGCTTTAAATTCCATATGCATTCAGAACTGGAATGCTACATTTCTATTACAAATTCAAACTTGTGAAGCGAAGCGGCCGTTTTCGCTCCAACAATTTAATCTGTAACTGTCAGAATTTTGTAATAGACAAGCCAAGCACCAAGGGACTTGAATAGTGCTTGAATATCTAAGCAAAGAGTCTGGAATGTTCTGGAATGTTTCCAGAACTAAAGGTAGGTTATCTTATAAAATATTTAGGTACCCACCTATATTTCTAATCCAAATGAAAAATTGTTGAAGATACTTAAGTAACTAATAACAATTTTTCTATCAATCGACCGTTTTCTGTCCCATCTTCACTATCAACATTTAGGGCGAAACCCAAATTAAATTTTAGGGACAATTATTTTTAGTTTAGGAGTCGGTGCAAGCTACGCTTTTATGCAGGTTTCTTGAATTTATATTGTTTAAAATCTGTCCAAAAATATTGCCCTCCCAAGTACTGCAAGTACTGTGTGTGTCTTCTCTCTCTTTCTCTCTTATCTTTATGGTTAAGAAGCTGGCATGCCAAGTTATGTAGGTAAAGAGGAGGCCCATGTTCAGAAGTAGACGTAAACGAGTTGATGAACAATACCTACCTATTAGTCATCTTTGCAACTTTATAATACTAATTAGCTTCCCGCGCGCGGTTTCGCCCGCGTAACTCCCGTTCCCGTGGGAACTTCATCATTAAATATACCCTATGTTATCCGGGGATAGTGTAGCTTTCCAACGGTGAAAGAGTTTTTCAAATTGGTCCTGTTGTTTCGGAGCCTATTCAATACAAACAAACAATCAACCTCTTTCTCTTTCATCATTATCGTTACGAAGCTGGCATGCCAAGGTAAGTAAAGAGGAGGCCCATGCCCGTGCCATGTTTAGCAGTAGACGTAAATGAGCTGATGAAAAAACAACGATACCTACAAGTCATCTTTGCAAATTTATAATATTAACTTAGACCTCATTATCAGCCCGTATAACGTCCACTGCTGAACATGGGCCTCCTCCCGAGGGAGGGTATTTGCCATAGTCACCACGCCTGATAGGCGGATTGGTGACCGCAGTATTATGTTGTACCACATAAGGAAACGCTGCTGCCCGTTCCTTGATATTCGATTATTACAGATGATGTTATAACAATCGGTACCAACGGCTTACCGTGCTTTCCGAGGCACAGAGGGTAGTCCCTCAACCAACCAGACCCGGAAAGAAATCTGAGAATTTACACAACAACACGATTTCTTGTCCGGTGTGAGGATCGAACCCACGACCTCCGAGACTTAAAGCGAGCCGGATACCGCTATGCTACGGAGGTTGTACCCACATTTGAGCACAAAAAAAACCGGCTTCAGTACTTTGTTCGGTAGCGTTGTTACTTTTTATTTCGTCTGATAATATTAATAGGTACTGTAAATAAACAATTTAAAAATCTTGGCAGCATCCTACATTGCCGTGTAAGTTCGCGTAATATTCCATACATCTATACTATACCTACTAATATTATAAAGAGAAAAGATTTGTATTTCTGTGTGTGTGTATGTTTGTAATGAATAAACTCAAAAACTACTGAACGGATTACCATTTTTTACCATTAGAATGCCACATTCTCCCTGAGCATCATAGGCTATATTTAGATGAATCTAAAACTTCGATAATGTAAACCACAGTATGAAAAAAAAATCCATAAATTTTAATTGTCTTTCGTCGCATGCGCTGCGGAAACTATGAATGATAGAACAAAAAAGTATTCTACAGTATAGCAGTACCATTTGTCTAACTAATAATATGATGTAGTTCATCATCATCATCAACAGCCCGTTTACGTCCACTGCTGAACATGGGCCTCCTCTTAACAAACCTTGGCAAGCCAGGACCGTTGAGGGATATTGCCATAATCAACACGCTTGGCAGACGGATTGGTGATCGCAGTAAGATGTTAACCTTGGGCTAATAGACGCTGCTGCCCATCCATCAGCCATATGTCCCTTAGTCGCCTTTTACGACACCCATGGGTAGACACGGGGTGGTCTATTCTAAGCCGGAAACCACACGGAGATCATGTAGTTACTCGTACTAGGTACTTTTTTTAAAGAAAACTTAACACAAACCAAACCATGCCTAAAATACCACGATATTAATATTTTTGTATTAATCCTTATCCAAATAAAATATTTTTCATTTAAGACTGTTTCAGTACCTGTAGATTACTTTTTAAATTATTAAAAACGGCCAATGCGTTAAATAGATATTACGGGTTTAAAAATGTGACCCAAAATAAAATACCTATTAATATTTTAGAATTAAAACTTTCTAAAGTGGTACACATATTTATATTATTCAACCGGTTGTACTCACGGTTTTTAATCATCGGATATGTCCGACTAGTTTCGAGACCATCCCGAGGTCCATTCTCAAGGAGTAGTCGACTCGACGACGGCGCGGCGCGGCGCCGGGCGACTAACGAAACTAGTCGGACATATCCGATGATTAAAAGCCGTGAGTACAACCGGTTGAATAATATAAATACCTATTAATATATTTATAAGCCGTAACACTGCAACAGAAGACATTTCTTTCTGTAAGATTTTCAAGACTATAATCAGTTTGAGCCAATCCATATAATAATATGTTTATTCCAAAATATTTAAAATGAAAGTCTACCCGTGCGAAGCCTGGGCGGGCCGCTAGTATATGATAAAAAGGTCAGTGTGTTCAACATACTGTTAGTCCGAGAGCTGGCACCAACTTTTGGGTAGGTTGAGGCAAGCTGAAAACTTTTTACATACCTCTCCTACTATACCTACCCCAACACGAAACAGTCTTGACCCCTAACTTTTTTTTTTCCCCATCACATATTTCATACTCAGGCATTTTCATTTCGAGAATCTTATTTTGTAGTTAAAGTTTGTTAAAAAGTTGACTCAAAAAATTGTCTGGCTTATTATTATTTTTATTCTTTAAATATATAAAAAATCATACTGCCTCCAAAATACATATATTAAACATTGAAAAACAACTAGGGGTCTTAACCTCGCTTCTAACTTTTTATTTGTTTCAGGCCCGGGTTGGTTAGCCCTGGGCTTTTGTTACTTCACCGGGCATAAAGGCGAGCAGAGCTCCAGTCTAGATAGATATTTAAACACTACAAACTATGCAAGCTGCACAAGAGAGGGTCCCCTGTGGGACTTGGATCTCGGCCCAGTGTTTAGTTTTTTAGGGGAGTTTTGAACTTCTCACCAACCAGGTCTGCAGTCGCGTGTTGGGGTATAATAGGAAAGGTGAAAAAGATGGGATGTGTGTGGGCTGAATTTCTGTTTTAATGAAACACTAATTGTCTAAGTAAATATAATAATAGCAGGAATAACAATCTTTACAGTTTGATTTAAAGACGAATAACAATATATTATTATGATAAGACATACGACTTCAAATGTTACGTAAAGAAAATATTATTAAAAAGTCATCATCATCATTTCAGCCGTAGGACGTCCACTGCTGGACATAGGCCTCCCTCATAGATTACCAGTTGCTACGGTTGGAGGCGGCCTGCATCAACCATGATCCCGCGGCCTTTGCCAGGTCATCCGTCCATCTAGTAGGTGGACGTCCTACGCTACGTTTGTCGATCCGCGTTCTCCATTCGAGAACTTTTCGGCCCCAACGGCCATCTGTTCTCCGTGCTATATGGCCTGCCCATTGTCACTTCAACGAACTAATCCGTTGGTCTATGTCGGTAACCCGCGTTCTTCTACGTATCTCCTCATTTCTGATTCGATCTCGTAGAGAAACCCCGAGCATAGCCTTCTCCATAGCTCGTTGAGCGACTCTGAGTCTGTTCATAAGGCCTATAGTGAAGCACCACGTTTAAAAAAGTAAGTATAAATGACTAAAAAAGGTTGCAAGCAGCAAGAGGAATGTGACAAGCTTGACAGCTTGCCTCAATACCTTCTTTTTTTTTTGTTTGGGGGGAAATTCATTTGCGCATTCCCACCGCCGCTGCAGAGTATCAGCGCGCTGGCGGTGGGATATGTGGGACTCGCCCTCTCCATAGCGTGGTCTAACTCATACCACGAGGAGAGGACTCTACACCACTAAAACCCCCCGGACACTCCTTCGATCCGCCCTTGCCTCGAATACCTACCCAAAAATGTGTACCAGCTCTCTTACTATGTTATTTCAGCGTTTTGTATGTTCGCGTGTTATCGTATGCATTGCTTTTATGCATATTATGCAAAACCACTTCGCTGTGCAGATGAAACTACGAACTGAAGCCGAATATGAAAAACCCGAACTAAGTTATTAATATCTTTTAGGCTTCACCTGTGTAGGTTTTCAATTTCAATTATTTATTCAAAAACAAAATTACCTATGGAATAGGCGTGAAGAATAAAAAAAAAATATTTAGTCCGCCAGTTAGATTATCTACTAAAAATATTGGACACGTTTTTTTTATTAATGACATCAATAAAAATTGTCAAAGATACAGAACAACAACAAATAATGAAGTTCAGGAGAGTGGGGCTTGTGACGTCACTACTAGGTAAAATTGCACCTAGAAATGACGTCACATGAAATTTTAACGCGCTGGATTATCGTAAGTCTTCATGCTCATCTATATCTATACTAATATTATAAAGAGGAAAGATTTGTATTTTTGTGTGTATGTTTGTAATGAATAAACTAAAAAACTACAGTGCCCATTTCAAAACTCTTTCACCATTGGAAAGCTACATTCACCCTGAGTGACATAGGCTATATTTAATTATGAAGTTCCCACGGGAACGGGAGTTACGCGGGTGAAACCGCGCGCGGGAAGCTAGTTGTATATGAATTGACAACATTTCAACATTCGTGTAACAAAAATTCAGGTATTTTAATTTTCGAACTCGGATCCCAAAACTATGTTTATGTCAGTAATTTTTTTAAGCTTTTGACATTAGCTAATGTCCGTTTTTTTTTTTCAACTCTGACCAAGAAATTTCGTAAAACAACCGTAATATTGACGTCATCCGGCGCTTACGTCTATTTAGAATGAGCCAAACTAAAATAATTGAAATAGTTTTTGTATAAAAGACTTTGAATTTCGAAAAGAGAAACAATATGGGTTATTTCTCCTTTTTGATCTAGTTTCGTAAAAAAATATTAAAAAGAACATAATAAATAAAATGAAATCCTTTCATTTATCGAGTATTACTATATTTTATGAAGTTCCTACGGGAACAGGAGTAGTAAAGCGGGTGAAACCGCGCGCTTTGTCTCATAAAATTCAAGTCAAAAACACTCAATAGAAATATTTTCAAAGTTGAAATGACAGTGGATTCAGAACAAAGTTGGATTGTCTAAAAATAGCTCATTCATATAATTTATGATCTTTTTTATTTTTCCTGCGTTGTATTATTCGACACAAAGGAACGGGAAATGGCTACGGAAACTATTATTAGGCATGGAATTGCTTTTGGAGTTTTATTTAAAGACTGTATATATGTAGTATATATGTTACGGCTAAAGGTAGGTGTGAATATAAACTTAAGATTAGACGGCTAAACCTAGATCTAGCCGACCACATGCGGTTAAACTTAGGTTAAGGTCTCAATAAGTCCCTGTTCAACTCTAAATTAAACAATACCTATGCACGGCACAAAAAGATGTTGGGGTGGTTAAAAAAAAAAAAAACCTAAACCTAAACCAATGGAGTTGAACAGGGACTTATTCAGGTTGATCTAAGTTTAACCGCTTGTGGTCGGCTAGACCTAGGTTTAGCCGGCTAATCTTAAGTTTATGTTCACACCTACCATTAGCCGTAACATATACACGTACGTATCTGTTTTATGTAGGTACCTACTAGCTGCGCCCCGCGGCTTTACCCGCGTTACTCTGCTCCAGTGGGTCGGAGCGTGATGTTTTGTAGCCTTTATGTTAATCCAGCGTATAAGTTATTGCGGTGCAAAATTTCAGCCAATTCCGTTCAGTAGTTTTGGCGTGAAAGAGTAACAAACATCCATCCATTCATACTTACAAACTTTCGCGTTTATAATATTAGTAGCATATTGAATACCAGCGACCCGCCCCGGCTTCGCATGGTTGACTCTATAGCCTATGTTACTCAGGGATAATATAGCTTTCTAATGGTGAAAAACTTATCGAAATCCGTTCAGTAGTTTTTGAGTTTATTGGAAACTAGTTTTTTTTTCTTTTAAAAAGAGTCTACCAGTATTCTTGTTAACCCCTCGTGCTAAGCTAAAATGCTTGTGTTACGAGTGGGTTCACGTCGGTAGTGCAATGGGTGAGTTCGAACCGGCTACCTCAAGATCATGAGTTTCTTTCTCCTTCTTCTCCGGGTCGTCCACCTAGGTAGCTAGTGAAAGGTTGCAAGTTAGCTAGGGTAGCATTCTCGCCGGCGAGGACCGCGTTGTGCCCCTACCCCTGCCCTGTGATCCAGCGCCTGTAGGCCGTGCCAGCGATCACTTCCTCTTATATTCATAAATCTGACTTTGCTATCAGTGGCACCTCTGGGTTGTGGTCCTAACCCCATAAGGGTGCCCCCAGGTGTGTGTCACTTAATTGTATGCTCTTATAAATTTTCAATTTATACCTTTAATAATTAATGTAAATATGAACTAATTATGAGTAGAGGAATTAATGACACACGGACAGACGGAGTAAATTTGTCTGTAATGTCCTACAATTAGCAGCACTCACAGGTTGCATTTGCTAGTTATAGTTACCTAAGTAGTTTTATTCATAGAATAAGAATAATAACCTATTAATTAAAGTTCTTTTTCATTGTGATTTTGACAAGTACAAGTGTATGTAAATACCTAAGTGCTGAATGAATTCATTATTTTATTATTTCATTATCACAAGTCCGACGCCCTAGCCATTGGGCTGCGGCCGCTTGAAGCTTAAACTAACAAACAAAAATATAAAAATACAAATTTTTCTTCTGTATAATATTAGTATAGATTTGGTTAGATAAGTTCAGAAAAAGGGTTGACAATAAAAATTAAAAAAAATATTCCGTCAGTATCAAAAAAGATTGGACAAGTATTTTTTCCCCCCTCGTCCTCTTGACCCTTAGTTTGTAAAGAACCATCCGATGCCCTCGTAGACCCGAAGTCCGAGAGGCCCGCGAACTGTAAAGTAGAGCGACAGTTGCACAAAACTCCCCTTAATTACTAAATCATAACCCCTAAATCTCATCGCCAGCGACCGTCCTGAGCCGAGGTCCAAGCCCCACAGGTGGCGCCATCTTGCGCAGGTTGCTTAGTTTGTAGTTTTTAAACCATTTATTAAGGCTGGAGCTCTGCTCGCCTTTATGCCCGGTGAAGTAGCAAAAGCCTCATTGCTACGTACGTAAGTCAAACCAAAAAAAAAAGAAATGACCAGTATTTTTCTTTTCGTTCCGTAAACAAAGAATTACGTAGATACAGCGCGTTGAAAGTTAATGTGACGTCACTTCTAGGTTACATTTTTACGTAGGCGTGACGTCACAAGCCCTCTTCTCCTTAACTTTGTTGCTCTGTATCTTTGTCGTTTTTTATTGATTTGATAAATAAAAAAATACGTGTCCAATATTTTTTGGAAATAACTAACTAACTGACGGAACAAATCGTATTTTTTTTGTCGTCATCCATATTGTACCCCTCGCTAAAAAACATATTAAATTACAATATTATACCTACTTATTCGTTTTTTAGCCGTGTGGTCTCCGGCTACCCGTGTGGTCTCCGGCTTAGAATAGACCACCCATGTCTTCCCATGGGTGTCGTAAAAGGCGACTAAGGGACATATGGCTGATGGATGGGCAGCAGCATCTATTAGCTCTAGGTTTACATCTTACTGCGATCACCAATCCGTCTGCCAAGCGTGGTGATTATGGCAATATCCCTCTACGATCCTGGCTTGCCAAGGTCTGTTAAGAGGAGGCCCATGTTCAGCAGTGGACGTGAACGGGCTGTTGATGTTTCGTTTTTTATTTACTTTACTTTTGGGAAATTCAGTTAGAAAAATAGTACACAGTCATTTTTAAGCATTATTTATTTTTCCATATTATGTATTTTTTATTACTCATTGTTTTGGCCATCAAGGTAATTTTACCTTTTTAAAATAAAATAAAAATCATTTTTATTTACGTAAACCTATTACAGCCACTTGCAAATAGTCAAAACAATAATTTATTATTAATCTATGTATAATTTTAACATTTATAAATTAGCATATTAGGTGAGCAGGTATTTTAGTTATTGTTTTAAATGATGTTTAGTCTTAACTTTATTATTCATCTATATTGTGTCCAATAGCTTGTTCTGTCTATATTAAGTTATATTAAGAACAATTGTCATTTTTTAAATTTTTTTTTTAAATAGACAACTCCCGCACTAGCTAATAAATCCCTTTGTCGCGGGGACTTTACAAACATTCATTTCACGGACACAAAGAACACCCAGACTCAGAACAACTATTTGTGGTTCACACAAATAATTGTCCCGGGTGGAAATCGAACCCAGAACACTAGGTCTCAGAGGCAACTATCGTAACCACTGAGCCACCGGTGCAGTTGGGCGGACCATGAGTGGACCATGTTAGATGCATATCAACAACAACAATTCATTTTTTTCATATGCCGCGATGAGAGTGCTTTCAAAATTAAAAAATTGGGTTAAGTTTGGAGTAGCGAAAAATATATTACTTTTTGTACTACATACATACATATTATCATCACACATTTCCCATGGGGGGAGGCAGAAACTACAGAACGCCACCTGCTACGATCCTTACACACTCCCTTTGCCTCGTCCACGTTCATACATCTGGTCATACACGCACGCCGGTCGCGAGTACTACGCACCTGACCTTTCTGAGGAACATCACCTATGAGGTCAGTGTATGTTCTTCTAGGGCGGACCCTCCCGGCGTTTTCACTCATATCTGCCTTGTAAATACCTTTTGTTACTCGTCTTTCATTCATCCTTTCCACATGACCAAACCACCTAAGCGTACTCTTTTCAATTTTTGTCACTACATCTTCATTTAAACCGCAACGTTGTCTAATTATATCATTCCTCAATCTATCATTTAGAGTTACACCACATATACTTCGTAAAGAACGCATCTATACAGCATTTATCCTACTTTCATGTCTCTTTTGCCACACCAATTATCACATCTATACCATAAGCGTAGGCACCAGAACACCATTGTGAACACTTTTTGTACTATATTTAAGACACATGTACTATATATTATAAAAATATAATATATAAGTACATTTGTCTGAAATATAGTACGATACTTTAATAAAATATAATATAGTACAGGTGGCAACCCTTCTCCTGGATGGGGCCATATTCAGATGAATAAAAGAGCAAAGAGTTTACAACGCCTACAATAGCCTGCTCTGTGAAGGCTTACTAAAGGGGATTACGCCTACTAGATAGCATATACTACTAGGTAACAAATCAACATGATGCAAATAGGGGCTATCCATAAATTATTTCACACGAATTTCATTGTTTTTATAGCCCCCCCTCTTCGTGCTACTAATCTACATATTTGACATAATATATTTTAGATTTTTTGGATATTTTCCTAATATTATGACATTTAAATTATTACTTGCGCATCATAAAAAAAATTGTGCATTATTAATTATAACATTTTAAATTGTTTATTATCGTCTTTTTTATGTAACTTATAATACGATTTGCATGCCCATGTGAAGGTAAAACATGAAGCACTATTATAAAAAGAAAACATCTTTGTAATCATTACCCATGTTTGCAAACGAATAAATGATTTACTTACTGATGGTTTATTTATTTATTTAAGGACAACCAGTAGCTGTTACATTTAGTTACAATATATAAAGAAACACACAAATGAGAAGTCTAATGCACAGCATTTTAAGGTGTCACAACATGCACAGTCTTATGACACTCGTGAAAGTATAATAAATAAAAAGGAAAAATATTTAAGTTAACTTAAAGAAAAAATTACTTCTGAATAAATGAAAACATAAGATGAAAACATAAAAATATACTATTGACATAATGAGTAATAAAATAATTAAATTAAATTATTAATTGATTCGTCACACTTCTCTTCAACAGAGCATTAGAGTCCACTGCTGAACGAGGGCCTCTTCTAGCAGACCTTGGCAAGCCATGGTCGCTGAATGAAATTGCCATATTACCATGATTGGCAGGCGGATTGGTGATCGCAGTTAGATGGTAAGTAAACTTGAGCTGATAGATGCTGCTGCTATCCCTTTATAGCCTCTCACGACACCCATGGGAAGACATGGGGTGATCTATGCTAAGCCGTAAACCACACCTCGTCATAGTTGGACACATTTGTGAGATTACCCCCTCCCTAGTGTGATGACTAGGGACCGGATTATATGCATTTGCATATTTGCATATGCATTGGCATATTTAAGCCATTCTCAACGGTACTAGCATATTTTACCTAATATCGAGTTATAATGCATATTATCGGTATATTTACAATATTTTTTTCAGTGCAGTGCAGTTATCCTGCGTTCCGATATTCGATAAAAGTGATAATATCGCGAATTAAACCAAATTATAGTCACAAAATAAATATATACATTAATAATAATAATTGTGATATAGATTTATATAAAAAAAAATAAAAAAATGTCACGTTATAAACTGTAATGTGTAGTGATACCTATGGTCGCCTATTCAAGGATAATTTACAAATTGTATGCTGATTTTGACATAAAATAAAATTAAAACTAACTTTTCTTCTTTTTTTAAGGACTGAATTGATTGATTGAATTAAAACTTATCATTTAATTTTGCATATTCTGCCAATGTTCGTGCATATTTCAAGCATTTTTATGCATATTTGCATGCATATAACAAGCTTTTTATGTTGCATATAATCCGGTCTCTAGTGATGTGATGACATAAGTTTTCCAATTTGATGTTTAAATATTATTAAATTTAAAGAGCAATTCCGAAATTAGTTTTTTACATGTATTACTTTATTTTAATACCAGCTCCCTTCGCACACACGTGACTCCCGCCCCCGTAGGGACTTCATAATCTATTTATATATAAATGAATCCCTATTTTCCTTGGTCACGGCATCACGGGATCACCCGTTGGACCGATTTCACTAATTCTTTTTTGTTGTGTTTGTTATTATCGGGAGAAGGCTCTTACGAAAGAAAAAAATTAGAAAATTGCGCGGCAATTTAGAAAAATCAATAAAAAACATTTAACCACAATATTACATTTTCTATATAATCTTATCGCTTTTGACAATATAAACTTATTAATGTAATCATGTGCCGTGTGGTTTCCGGCTTAGAATAGACCACCCCGTGTCTACCCATGGGTGTCGTGAAAGGCGACTAAGGGACATATGGCTGATGGATGGGCAGCAGAGTCTATTAGCCCAAGGTTAACATCTTACTGCGATCACCTATCCGTCTGCCAAGCGTGGTGATTATGACAATATCAATCAACGGTCCTGGCTTGCCAAGGTCTGTTAAGAGGAGGCCCATGTTCAGCAGTGGACGTAAACGGGCTGTTGATGATGATGATGAATTTAATCATATGGCGTTTGACATAACATTGACAGATGCGTGTTGCTCTTAGTGTACACCACAGTTAGTTCAGAGATCACCTAATATTAAAAGTTCAATGTTATATAGAGTTTAAGTTAAGACAGGACAGCGTCTGTCGGATCAGCTATTAGTTAGTATTAGCTACAAGTTCAAACAAACAAACAAAATCATAAGCTTTATTAGGATAGACTAACTGCGCCCCGCGGTTTTACCCGCGTTACTCTGCTCCAGTGCGATGGAGCGTGATGTTTTGTAGCCTATATGTTAATCCAGCGAATGACCTATCCCTGTGCAAAATTTCAGCCAATTCCGTTTAGTAGTTTTTTGAAAGAGTAACAAACATCCATCAATCCATCCATCCATACTTACAACCTTTGGCGTTTATAATATGTATCAGTAGTAGGTATTTATTCTGAATTGTGATGTCGTAAAATTGAGGAGTGGTCCTAATTTTTCCCACCCTTTGTCACACCATACATACCGACGACCCCTAGGGGTCAGGGGGTGGACCCCTCTACGCGTGACGTACCTTATGGATGAGCCCATATTACAACATATACCTACCATTTAAAATCATATCTCGTTTCGTTTTAATCCACTCAAAGCGATGCACGAACATAAGCTTCGATTTTATACCAATGCAAATGATGGCGCGTTTTCATTTATGGTGCATATAAAATGTGATTTATGTCGGACAGAAAAAAACGTTTAGGTTTCAAAAATTGCTATCATCATCATCAACAGCCCGTTGACGTCCACTGCTGAACATGGGCCTCCTATTAACAGACCTCGGCAAGCCAGGATCGTAGAGGGATATTGCCATAATCACCACGCTTGGCAGACGGATTGGTGATCGCAGTAAGATTTAAACGTTGAGCTTATAGATGCTGCTGCCCATCCATCATCCATATGTCCCTTAGTCGCCTTTTACGACACCCATGGGAAGACATGGGGTGGTCTATTCTAAGCCGGAAACCACACGGTACGGCAAAATTGCTATTAATTAATTAAATTAAAAGTATTGAATTTCACTTCTGGACAGTATCGTGTACCTATATCATCGAGTATTTCAAATAATAATAATAAAAAAATACATTTCACATTGCTTGTCTATGGTCAGCCTGATAGAATAAGCGGCGCGCGTGAATTGTAATGCCAATATTAATAAATAATAGTTTAAAAAAACTAAAAAAACACGCTTTTATAGCTAACCGAACTAAAAAATAGAAAATAATTTTCACCTCAAAATAAAATTATAATAAAGTTTATGTTATTAACAGAATAATTCAATTCAGAGTAAAAAGCGTGGGGTGCATTTTACCACTTTTCATAAATAGTTGCCAATAGAATGATTGTGACATTTGCTTTATCAAGCACCCCACGCTTTTTACTCTGAATTGAATTATTCTGTTAATAACTTAAACTTTATTATAATTTTATTTTGTGGTGAAAATTATTTTCTATTTTTTAGTTCGGTTAGCTATAAAAGCGTGTTTATTTAGTGTTTTTAAACTTTTATTTATTTTTTATTTTTTAAGGATAATGGGAAACTGTTATCAAATTATTGCATTGTCATCGGTCCTTGATACGTATGCAAAGTTTCAAATTAATCAGACTTCTGGAAACTGGTGAAAATTAAGTTCAAAGATTCCGTTACATACATACAACCCAAGCTAATAAAAGCGTGTTAAAAAGGCATTATTCCCGCGCAATTTAATTAAAAGCACGTAAAAGTAATATTATCGAGGAAATTGTTTCAGGATCATCATGTTAAATGCGGTACCTTCGTATAACTGAAGTCCGAAAAGCCCGCGAATATCAAGCGACAGTTATACAGCTCCTGTTAAACTAAAAATCTAAGACTAAACAAAAAAAAAAAATTACGACCAAGTAGGGGTAGTTGCCGAAACCCGCTCTTTTCGAAGACGCCGTTGCTGACACTCATCAGTCTGTCACCTTTAAGGCATCTTACTATAATGTGCATATTTGTCATTTATCGCACGACAGACGGAAAGACTGATAAAACATTCTGTAAGATTAAATAATTTTAACAATGTTTTTAGTTACTTAAGTAATACTTTTGTTAGATTTAGTCTTATACAGTGTAATTTTGACAAGTACAAGTGTATGTAAATACCTAAGTGCTGAATAAATTTCGTTATTTCATTATATAACGATTTGCCTTAAAATATTACCGCGATTGAGACCCGTAGTATAAATTATAAAAAAAATTAGTTCACTCCAAATTGCGCGTGAGCGTTCTACGAGCGTGTAAACAAGGCGAGTGTTAAGCTCACCCCCACTTGCTTGAGTTAAGAATGCTCACCCTATAGTATATGATTGTCAGCCCTAAGTCGATGTAGCAACAAGCTGAAGGGACTGTCAATCTTTACTTTACACGTGTAATTATTGTGCAACCGAATGTTCTAGAACAAATTTAGCTGACATGTTTTATTTTGATATTCGATCCATTGTTTTATGCATAAAGGCGGAAACATATTATTAAAACGCCACGCCACCCGACGACACGCCACGCGTGTTGAGTCGAATCAAATGTATTGTTTTCTATAGACCAGAAACACACTAAGAACACCCGACACGACGCCACGCGCGTACTGATGCACAGGTGTTGACACGTGGCGTGGTGTGGCGTTTTAATAATGTGTTTTCGCCCTTATTCTGTTCTTAATTATCGCTGTATTATTTATGAATAGTATGTAATTATGTATGTAATTATGTATATATGTGTATATTATTTGTAGGTTTATGCCAAATTGTCCATGTCATGAGTAAATGTGCACCAACCCTTCTTTTCTCTGCACCACCCTAAGGTTGACTGGTAGAAAATTAAGTCCGCCTCTGTACGCCTAGTTATAACGTGCATAAAGTTTAAATAAATTGGTAAATAAAAACATTGTTATTTGTTTTTTGACAATAAATATATTTTTTTGGCAAAATCGCATTTCAACACCTTGATTCCTGAAACTTTTTTTTTTTTTTTTTTCTGACCGACTTTATCTAGTTAGCCCCGAGGCTTTTGCTACTTCACCATAAAGGCGAGCAGAGCTCCAGGCTAGATAAATTGTTTAAACACTACAAACTAAGCAACCTGCGCAAGAGGGCGTCCCCTGTGGGACTTGGACCTCGGCTCAGGGCGGTCGCTGTGGGGGAGATTGAGGGATTATGGCTTTTAGTTTCTTTAGGGGAGTTTTGTGCAACTGTCGCTCTACTTTACAGTTCGCGGGCCTCTCAGACTTCGGGTCTACGAGGGCATCGGAAGGTTCTTAGCAAACTAAGGGTCGGGAGGGCGATTCCTGCTACCCCTGGCGTCGCGTCGATGGCATCATGCATGCACTTATGGACCGATTTCACTAATTATTTTTTAGTTGTGTTTGTTATTGTCAGGATAAGGTTCTTATGAAAGAACAAAAATAAGAAAATTTTGCGGAACATTAGAAAATTTTATAATAAATAAATACAACCAGTGCAACACACATTAAATAGGTTATAGGACTCCCTTTCCTAAATTAGGCAGAAAATCTGTCTGTATCTTAGGAAAGAGATACCTTCTTAACCACCGTTTTTTTTTAATTTAACCATAGCGTTTTTGACAATATTTATATACTTTTTAAATGTAAACTTATGGCTTTTGACATAACATTAGTATTATGCGTGCTATGAAATACAAAGCAGAGATTCGCCATCAACGGACACGTCGTGGAGGACATCATCATCATTGTGCGTGCTGCATATATCAACGGACACGTCGTGGAGGACATCATCATCATTGTGCGTGCTGCATATATCAACGGACACGTCGTGGAGGACATCATCATCATTGTGCGTGCTGCATATATCAACGGACACGTCGTGGAGGACATCATCATCATTGTGCGTGCTGCATATATCAACGGACACGTCGTGGAGGACATCATCATCATTGTGCGTGCTGCATATATCAACGGACACGTCGTGGAGGACATCATCATCATTGTGCGTGCTGCATATATCAACGGACACGTCGTGGAGGACATCATCATCATTATGCGTGCTGCATATATCAACGGACACGTCGTGGAGGACATCATCATCATTATGCGTGCTGCATATATCAACGGACACGTCGTGGTGGACATCACCATCATTATACGTGCTGCATATATCAACGGACACGTCGTGGAGGACATCATCATCATTGTGCGTGCTGCATATATCAACGGACACGTCGTGGAGGACATCATCATCATTGTGCGTGCTGCATATATCAACGGACACGTCGTGGAGGACATCATCATCATTATGCGTGCTGCATATATCGTCATAAATTAACTTAGTGCATGGTTATAACATAATTTGTATTGGCCAGAAAATCTTTGTGTAAATTCAAATCTTTATATATATAATATCTTTCCGGGTCTGGTATGTGGAGGGGCTACCCTCCGTGCCTCGGAAAGCTCGTTAAGCCGTTGGTCCCGATTGTTATAACATCATCTATAATAATCGTTTATCAAGGAACGGGCAGCAGCGTTTCCTTGTATGGTACAATATAATACTGCGGTCACCAGACCGCCTGCCAAGCGTGGTGACTATGGCAAATACCCTCACTCTGGAGGAGGCCCATGTTCAGCAGTTGAAGTTATAGGGGCTGATGATGATGATTTATAATTGAATGCCCCCCTTTTTCACACTGTTAGGGGTTGAATTTTACAAAATCCTTTCTAAGTGGACCTATAAGTTACAAAAGGTAGCCAGGGTTCAAATATCACGTGTCTAGTCTAGTAGTTTTGCCTCGGTGTTGATGAGTCAGTAAGTCAGGACATGTTTATTTATAAATATAATTCTTTGAATTATGCCCTCGTTCATACCATCTACTCTTCTACGACACTTCATATAAAAAGGTCAGTTCACTCCACTTTTTGCACCACAGGGGACGTCCTTTTACGCAGGTAGCTTAGTTTGTAATTTTTAAACCATTTCTTTAGGCTGGAGCTCTGCTCGCCTGCATCACCTACGTATGTCCATCCGAAAACTAGGAGCTATCCGGTAAATCTCAAACGCGTAGTAACCCTACTGCGTCATCGCACTGACCAGTACGTGACATTTCATATCGATGGAACGCCCGTGTCCAAAATCCGTTCGAGAGCATTTAGTAATACTGTGGACTTATCATTTTGCATTCGATTTTGTATAAACGAATATGAGTTTGGAGAATGATACAGATGATGTACATATATAGGGTGACTGGTAATTAGTGACCGATACCTAAGCACATGATTGTGCTCATGATAACAAACAACTTTTACTATGGCACCAAACATGAAATCGCGAAAAAAAAATCAGCTGCTCCCTATCATGTTGACGAGTTATGTGAACATGAATGTATGGAACAGCTGATTTTTTTTCGTGATTGCAGGGTTGGTGCGATAGTAAAAGTTGTTTGTTATCATGAGCACAATCATGTGTTTAGGTATCGATCACTAATTACTAGTCACCCTATATATGTCGCAGGGAAATGAGGATATCAGGGATTACATGAAATCCCTAGGTATATCAAGAAATCCCGGTAGATGTCGAATATTCTTGTTTATTACGTCTTCTTACTAAAAGTATCTAGTGATATGACAAAATACTAATATAAAGTCAGGGATATGTCACTAAACTAAATCTAGTAAAATATAGGGGATCCCTTTTTTTCGCCTAATTTTTTTGTCATAATATAGTTTGGCATAAAGTTTTCGCATAACCTTTATTTGCATAATAAAACTGCTGCATAATAATACTTTGGCATAATGAAAAGGTTAGCATAACTATCATTTAGTCTAATATGTTTTGGCTTAAGTTGGATTTGCATAAATTTTAAAGGCATAATATTTATTATTCGTCTAATAATCATAACAAAAGACAATCGACTTTTTGAACCGACAGAACTGTCATTTTACACTAGAATTAGTTTAGTGAAATGACATATCACTGACGATAAATTGGTGTTTTGTCATATCACTAAATACTTTAATACTTTTAGTAAGGAGATTTTATAAACAAGAATATTCGACATCCACCGGGTTTTCGTGAAATTCCTGATATCCTCATTTCTCTATGACATATAGGGTAAACTCACAAGCAACTGGCCACTTAAGCTCACCGGCCAGTTCAAATCAGTGTAAAATCAAGATGTGTAAAGAAATTATTATAATTTACCTTTGCTTAAAGCGTCTATTATTATATTGAAATTGATGTGTGAAAAATCTAATTAAACAGAATTGCGTAGCTATTGTTTAATCGAATGAAAAATATTAATTTTAAGTAGTAACTAGCCATAAAATTTTTAAAAGTAGCCACCAAAATACTAATAATTGGCCATATAAAAATTATCATCAAAATTAAGAAAAAATATCGTAAGTAGATGGCGTACCGTGTGGATAATTCTTAATTTATGTTTTTGAAGTGGATAGTGGCCAGTTAATAAAAGCGGCCAGTTATACCTCGGTTTATAATTATTATAAAATATTATTTACTTAATTGTTATGGCCAGAGGTCGGAGTAGGTAGATTGATTTAAGGTCGTTGACGTCAAACGTAGAAGATAATATGGATATGCCTCCAAAATACCGGAACTTCATATTTATTGTGATATTTGTTCCGGAATTTTGAAATTAGCACGAATTTGTGTTTAAAGTGAAAAACGTATTAATAATATCAATCTACGCTACCAGTGTTAGTTAATAATTTATTTATGTTTTTGTTTAATTAAAAATAATTGTTCATTGAATTCAATTAATCATTCATATAATAAACGATTTTGTTAGCCTATCTGTATGTTTTTTATTTTATTTTATTCCATAATTCCAATTCCGGAACTTTTTCCGGTACTTCCCGCACATTATGGATAAAATGGCATGTCCATATTATAATATCTTGACGCAAGTATATAAAATAAATCTACCTACTCCGACCTCTGGTTATGACACTTGACCTAACCTAACGAAATAAGACTATGCTACTTTTGTAACAATACAAAAAAACTTTAACTTCAATAAGTCCTGTGTAACTCCATTGGTTTAGGTTTAGGTTTTAACCGCCCGAAACCTCTTTAGTTTATCAACTCTAGTTAGTTGATAAACTAAAGAGGAAAATTGATCAACTTAACCTAAGTTGATCAATTTTCCGATGCAATATAGGTAAGTATATAAGCTGATTCAACAGACATTGTCCTGTCTTAACTATAACTCTATTTTTAATTGATCTTTTAATATTGTGACCTTAGCTGATCTCTTAGTCGCCTCCTACTACACATACATCATATAGGAAGAAAAATAGAAAAATATAGAGATAAAAAAAAATCATTCATCAACAGCCCGTTTACGTCCACTGCTGAACATGGGCCTCCTCTTAACAGACCTTGGCAAGCCAGGATCGTAGAGGGATATTGCCATAATCACCACGCTAGGCAGACGGATTGGTGATCGCAGTAAGATGTAAACCTTGAGCTAATAGATGCTGCTGCCCATCCATCAGCCCTGTCCCTTAGTCGCCTTTTACGACACCCATGGGAAGACGTGGGGTGGTCTATTCTAAGCCGGAAACCACACGGCAAAGCATAAAAGAAAATAATCAAGTGTAATTCAATGTATTTATTGAATGCAAAAAAATGTGAAAGTAACTCTGTCTGTGAGTCTGTTGCTCTTTCTTTTTTTTATTTTATGATATGTGGTACCTGCAGACTACGAGAAGATATAGGATATGAAATGGGGAATGAAAGTTCGTTTTTACTTTTCCACGTGGATGAACTCACGGGCAAAAGCTATTAATCTATCATTATAATTCTGTGCCTAAATCCTTTTTTCTATCGAAATTATCTTCAAAAATAATAATATTAATAAAGCTTGATAACCTTTCCCGCCAAAACAAACGTCAACAGATCGTGTCATGGTGGCATTGATTAAAAAAAAACAAAACATGCTAAATTAAACCGCGTTCCAATTTTTGAATAATGAGAGCATAATTCGATATTTTTGTCCAGCGTTTTTCAGTATCAACGTCCAGGATAATAAGTGAGAGGGATAGCTTATACGTTTTCCTATTAGTCAGAAAGAGACGATACTATTGTGTACTTTCCCATATAGATTTGCTGAAAGCTGCGATAGGGCCGTAGTTGTACGCTCAGTTTTCAGCGAGCGTTCGTGCGTGGAGGCCGTGTCGTTCATTTCGTGTATTTTTTTCGCAATTTTCTCCATGTGATTTATAAAAAAACGTTAGTGATGGTTGTAAAGGGTGATTATAGAACTGATATGATCCTAACGAGGGTTCGGTTTCGTTACAGTGGATGAATGTGTGAAAAATTTGCGATTTTGTATCAAAACAAACTCGAGGCGGTTGATTAGTAAGAATATTTTGTGTGTATTAATAATATAGTAAATTATTGGAGTTGCTTTAAGTGAATTGTAAATAAATATTGATACTGGTTTGTGCTTTGTGATGTGTTTGCTTCAAGAAATGAGATTTGAATTTGGAATTTGATAAGGCGGTAAGTTACGTTTACCTATTTTGAATATTTTTTTTAAAGCATTATATTTTAAGTCTTGAGTATTTTTTTTTATCGACACCATTTTCTATATACCTACCTATAAATATAGAAAAATTGATTTGAATTTGGAATTTGATAAGGCGGTAAGTTACGTCGTGTGTATTTTTTATACTTTTTTTATTTAATTTTTAAAGCACAATGTTTTAAGTCCTTTGCAATTTGTTTTTTATCGATTTTTATTCTGTATTTGTTTATGATAGATACCTATTTAATTGGTAGGTACCTAACTATATCGGTATTTATAACAGTCTAAAATAGCAGCCATTAGTTGTAATCAAAAGTAATTAATAAATAGGTAGGTACCTATAGGAACATAAGTCATTTTGCATGGTAAAGTAGGTAAGTAGGTAGGTATTCATCATCATCATCATCAGCCCGTATAACGTCCACTGTTGAACATGGGCCTGCTCCCGAGGGGAGGGCATTGCCATAATCACCACGCTTGGCAGGCGGGTTGGTGACCGCAGTATTATGTTGTAACACACAAGGTAACGCTGCTGCCCGTTCCTTGATATACGATTATTATAGATGATGTTATAACAATCGGGACCAACGGCTTAACGTGCTTTCCGAGGCACGGAGGTTAGTACCCCAACCAACCAGACCCGGAAAGAAATCTAAGAATTTACACAAAGATTGCTTGTCGGGTGTGGGAATCGAACCCACGACCTCCGAGATTTAAAGCAAGCCAATTACCGCTACGCTACGGAGGTTGTACGTAGGTATTAATCTTAATAAACTGGTTTGAGGAAATTGATTACCTACCTACCTAATAAATGACTCAATGAAGGAAAATATGCTAAACGTTAATTATATACCTAACGGTATACCTATTATGTTAGTATTCTATACCTTACCCACCTATAAGGTTCCTGATAAAACATAATATGAACGTACCTTTGGGGAAAATCCGTTAAATTAATAATTAAAGACGTGAGTGAATGAAGGTGATAATATGTCGCATTTTCGAGTTTTTGTGTTTTTTTGCATAGATGAAGGTGATATGTCAATACAATACGACTACAGATCTTAAACCGTCCATTTAAGGCTTTACGAGACAACTACATTCATCTTAGCATCTCATTTTCAATATCTAAACTTGCAGAAAAGTTATGTCAAGATTTTTTTTCAAATTAAATAATAAAAAATATAAATTTGTTTGGTTGCTTTCATACCATTGATATTTCAGGTTATTTAGACAACTTGGCATCATAGTTTAATACAAAAATTAATTTTGTAGCGACTTAACTCAAAAAATACAAGTGAAACTTTAACTTCGATTTACTCCAAATTTAAATTATGTGACTTATCACCTTCATCCACTCACGTCTTCTCATTATCATACGATATACCTATTATATCACATATTATTTTATAATGAACTAGCCTTATTTCTTTTTAGTTTCTGTTTTTATTTATAGCTTTGGAGCTAATGGAGCCATACTCCCATTCCGCACCGATTAATTTCTTCAGCACTTGTTGTTTTTAAATTGTTAGTTGGTATAAAAGTAATTTACGTTAATTATTCGATCATATTTTATGTTATTCTTCTAATTAGAGAGATTAATTAGATGAGATTAATGAATGTAGAAGAGGCGAAGGTGGTATGTCAAGATCGTAAAAAGTGAAAGGAAGTGGTACCTACCCCTATGGGAAATAGGCGTGTATGTATAATATGTATTCTTGTATCCATACCAGCGTATTGAACCGGAGAAACAACCGCAGTGCATTTGTTTCTCATTGTCTCCTCAACTTGTCAATGTCATACTGAAGCATTTTACAAAGAACTATTGTATTTCTATTTATAGTAGGTTCCTTTTTCATTGGCACATCGATTCTGTGCTGCCAGAAGTACCTTCTAATTAAAAAAAAAAACAACCTAAATCCTAGCTTTTCGCGCGCGTTTTCATCCGCCTAGCTCCTTTTTCCGTAAGAACTTCATAATAAAATATAGCCTAAAGCCTTTTTCGATAAATAGGCTATCCAAAACTGAAAGAATTTTTCAAATAGGACCAGTATTTATTGAGATAAGCGCGTTCCAGCAAACAAACAAACACTTCGACTCTCTACTTTAGTATAAACTAGATTCCCGCATGCGGTTTCAGCCGCGTAACTCCCGTTGCCGTAAGAACTTCGTAATTAAATATAGCCTATAGCCTTCCACAATAAATGGGCTATGTAACACTGAAAGATTTTTTTAAATTAGGCCGGCTGTTCCTTAGTTTTGCGCGCTCAAGTAAACAGAACAAACTCTTCATCTTTATAGATTAGTAGGTAGGGTACAGTTCGTCGTTGGCTCCATCTGTTAGCTTACATTGTAATCCTCATCATCATCAGCAAATTTACGTCCACTGATGAACATGGGCCTCCATAACAGACCTTGGCAAGCTAGGGTCGTTGAGGGATGCCGGATTGCTTATGCATGCCCGGCCCCCGCCAACGACGGATCGAAGTAGTGTCTGGGGGGTTTTAGTGGTGTAGGGTCCTTTCCTCGTGGTATGAGTAAGCATACCACGCTATGGAGTGGACGAGTCCCACATATACAGCGGCAGTGGGAATGCGTAAATGCATTTCACCCCAGAAAACAAAAAAAAAGCGCGATTTAGATTGGTGATCGCAGTAGTATGTGAAGATACATGCTGCCCATCCATCAGGTAAATGCTCCACAGCCACATCTTATGACAACCATGGGAAGACATGGGGTTGTCTATTCTAGGCTGGAAACCACTCTGTTTCTTCTAGGTTGTCTATTCTAGGCCAGCAATCACACTCTTTTTTTAACACGCTTTTATTAGCTTGGGTTGTATGTATGTATGTAACGTAATCTTTGAACTTAATTTTCACATTTATTTGAAACTTTGCATACGTATCAAGGACCGATGACAATGCATTAATTTGATTACAGTTTACCATTATCCTTAAAAAATAAAAAATAAATAATAGTTTAAAAGAACTAAAAAAACACGCTTTTATAGCTAACCGAACTAAAAAATAGAAAATAATTTTCCCCTCAAAATAAAATTATAATAAAGTTTAAGTTATTAACAGAATAATTCAATTCAGAGTGAAAAGCGCGGGGTGTTAATACTGGCTTACCCCACTCGTCCTCCTGACCCTTAGTTTGCAAAGAACCATCCGATGCCCTCGTAGACCCGAAGCCCGAGAGGCCCGTGAACTGTAAAGTACCCGTAGTAGGGTTTTGCCCTAGACACCACGCTTAGCGGGCGGATTGGTGACCGCAGTATTATGAAAAATAAATAATATATCGCTAAACTACGAAAGTTGTCCTTATTAATAAAACAATCTAGATACAAATGAATACTAATCTATATTAATATATAAAGCGGAAGAGTTTGTTTGTTTGTTTGCTTTTAAAGCGCTAATCTCATTAACTACTGGTCCGATTTGAACTTGTTAATAATGATAACGTTAAATCATGTTTAACTGTAGGTACCTACAAAGGTTTGTGGGTGGTTACGTCATGTCTGTCATATCAATAGGTACTAGAATGACCACAGACAATAATGATACGTGACTCTTAATGCAATGGCGATCAATTTTATTATTATAAAATTGATCGCCATTTCACAACCTCCGTAGCGTAGCGGTATTTGGCTCGCTTTAAATCTCAGAGGTCGTGGGTTCGATCCCCACGCCGGACAAGAAACCTTTGTGTAATTTCTAAGATTTCTTTCCGGGTCTGGTTGGTTGATGGACTACCCTCCGTGCCTCGGAAAGCACGTTAAGCTGTTGGTCCCGATTGTTATAACATCATCTATAATAATCGTATATCAAGGAACGAGCAGCAGCGTTTCCTTGCGTGGTACAACATATTACTGCGGTCACCAACCCGCCTGCCAAGCGTGGTGACTATGGCAAATACCCTCCCTCGGGAGCAAACCCATGTTTAGCAGTGGATGTAACGGGCTGGTGATGATGATGATTCAAAAAATACTACTTTAATGTACTGTTTCAAGTTATTTATAATATATAAAAATTAATCCCTATTTCCCTTAGTCACGGAATCACGCGTGAACGGGTGGATCGATTTCACTAATTCTTTTTTTGTTGAGTTTGTAATTTTGTTCGTCAGGAGAAGGAAATTGCGTGGAAAAATAGAAAATTTTAGAATACTTAACCACCATATCTCGTCTTTTTTTTTTTTTTTTTTTAAATACCACTCCCGCTCTAGGGAAATAAATCTTTGTGGCGCGGGGGACTTTACAAACATACATTTCACGGACACAAAGCAGACTCAGAACAATTATAATTGTCCCGGGTGGGAATCGAACCCAGAACACCAGGTCCCAGAAGCAACTACCGTAACCACTGAGCCACCGGTGCAGTCTAGGGACATTTAGCGTAGTCAGTTCATATCACGGTACATGTGTACCGGAATATGAGCTGACACAGCCATCGCGAGCCTGCCACAGGACACTCGGCCTGGGCGACACACACGCAGTCGCTATCGGGGTTCTGTAATTCGCGGTTCTTTGTCGTTATTAAATTAGTTATATTATGAAGCAAGGTCTTTCTATTTAATATCCATGCGTTGTCCCCGGTAGTGCCTCAATATTAGTGCCTCAATTATAACCTTAGCGTGTTTGACAAAATAAACTTTTTTATTGTAATCTTATGGCGTTTGACATAACATTGACAGAATGCTGCTTAGTGCACATCACGGTTAGTTCAGAGGCCGACATTACACGCTCAATCTGGATCGAGATCCGTGATCGAGATCAATGATCTCAATCCAGATTGACTGTTTAATGTGTGTGATTGACGGATCGCGACATCGGATCGCAAATTATCAAATATTTTGAAATCCATGATCTCGATCCGTTTATCGCAATCCAGATTGAGCGTCTAATGTGCAACATATAATTCGAAAGATACTATTAAAATTACTAGTAGTAATAAGAGAATAAAAAAAAATATATTAAAATTAATTACTACATATGCTTTTTTTGTTCAGATCCATTTTGCAATTCGTCATCATCGTCCCGTATAACGTCCACTGCTAAACATGGGCCTCCTCCCAGGGAGGGTATTCGCCATAGTCACCACGCTTGGCAGGCGGGTTGATGACCGCAGTATTATGTTGTACCACACAAGGAAAGGCTGCTGCCCGTTCCTTGATATACGATTATTATAGATGATTTTATAACAATCGGCCAATGGCTTAACGTGCTTTCCGAGGCACGGAGGGTAGTCCCTCAATTAACCAGACCCGGAAGGATATCTTAAAATTTACACAAAGATTTACTGCCTGGCGTGGGAATCGAATCCACGACCTCCTAGATTTAAAGTGAGTCAAATACCGCTACGCTACGGAGGCTTTCGCGATTGTGAACACACAATCTTCATATTTTTTTATTTATTGGCAATCAGAATCCCCTGAGCACACGTCTTCATGTGATCATTGCGAACAGTGGACTGACGTGATCTGGATTGACTGTGTAATGTGACAACAATCCATATCAGTTTATATCAATCTACCGCGATCACGGATCTCGATCCAGATTGAGCGTGTAATGTCGGCCAGAGATATCACGGCTTATATTAAAAGTTCAATTTAATATTAAGTTTAAGTTGAGACTAGACGACGTATCGGGTCGCCTATTATATCTATAAATACAACCCTCAAACTAAGCCTCGATATATATATCGACAGATCCTCTGAGACCCTTTTCGTCCTACATTGCTCAATCACGGTTTGGCAAAGCCGATACAAAGCCAAACGGTCCCTCAGGATGTATGTTTCAATATTATTTCCGGTAATATTTCCCGAAATGCGTTCACAGCGTGAAATCGTAGGAAATCGAGTGGATGAATAGAAAAACACATATGAACTTTCTTACACATAACAGCATTCGTATCTTAACTTTTTATATCATACTTGAAGGAGATTTTTACATTAATCATGATTCTACAAAGTACTGTATGTAAAGGTACAACACCGTAAAAAAAATAAAAAAAGGATGTATATAACAGTGTACTCGTCAGAATTTTAAACATTCTAAATGTCCTCCCTTAAATCCGGCCTTGCGAGGTCCAAATCAATCTGCAGGCTGCTTAGTTTGTAGTTTTTGAAACCAGTGCATTCCAGGAGCCTTATTTAATTGGTGAAGTAGCAAATGCCATGTGTCTTCACTACATAGTATAAAACAAAGTCGCTTGCCGCTGTCATCGATGTCTATGTATGCTTAGATCTTTAAAACTACGCAACAAATTTTGATGCGGTTTTTTTATAGATAGAGTGATTCTAGAGGAAGGTTTATATGTATGATACATCAGCATTGCACCCGTGCGAAGCCGGGGCGGGTCGCTAGTACTACATAAAAGTCTGCACATAAAAAAGTTATCTTGTGTTTAAATATTGCTACAGACACCCAAAAATCTTCTAGCTTCTAGCTATCTTTGCTTTTCCATGATTCGAAAGCCAACGAAAAACAGGAAATAAAATGTCTCCAAAACCATTTGAAATGATAAAATCAATACGAACCTTTCCAACGCGTTCGCTTCAATTTGTGGCAGAACGAATGCTAAACTCACCGTGATAAGATGGGCAATAAATATCAAGAGCCCTCCTTTAACAGGAAAAGATGGGCCAATTTCGTGCAAGTGGTATTGTGTTTTGTTTCTGTATTTGCTTAGGGATTGAACAATGTTTTTTTTTGTTCCTTTTTTAAGGTTACTTACAAAAACGAAAAATGGAAGCCTTAAAGGATCACTCGTGCGTCTGTCACAGTCGATTTGCTCCGAATCTATCTGGACCACATCATGTGAAATTTGTTAGGATGGTGTTATCCTATAATCCAAACACAGATGTGCAAAGTAAATAATATATTTTTATAATTTATAGAATCAGGCGTTACTTTGCGGAAAAATTAAAAAGACAAAATATCTAAAGTTAATTCCGCAAAAAAATGTGCCTTTATAATGCTATTTTTGAACTGCCCTCCCGCCCGCAAAAATCATGCCCAAAATGCAAGAGAGATAGTTGCCATATGCAAAAATACAATTACTAGCCGGACACGTGTTTCGCTCCTCCACGGAGGGTCATCAGGGTGATGTTGACGAATCAAACGCTACTGCGCAAAAACTCCAGCTATAAAGACTATGGAGCCACACTTTATATTCATTCTATTTTGACCGCGCTTATTGGGGTAATGTTGGCACACAGGCCTGAAAAACTGGAAACTGTTCGAAAAAATATAAAAGAGAAACTAGAAAAAGTGCACATTGAAGGAAAATCCTATTTCCAAGTTCCTCATTTTAACTGTATACCTACAAAGGTATTGCAACATCTCCATATAAAAGCTGGTTGATGATCAATTGCAATGCAATTAATGTCATTCTCCCTGTCCCAAAACCAAAGATGTTATTCCGTAAAAAATTTGCGATATCTCCAAAACCCTAACTCGAGGGCCTCCTACAGCAACAAATTGAGCTGTTAACAGACCATTAGCAAACAAGAAAAATAAATACACGTCGAAACACACGGCTGTTATCGTAAAACAAATAATTGAAGACGAAAATAATCGTGATGGCTGCGGAGCGATTAAATTGTACGTACGAATGAGCGGGCATGTTCCTTTGGAGTGTTCCAGTGTAATTATGTGTACCAACTGATTTATCTCATTGTTTTTGACAGGAGGAGTTATGTATCTATTTGTGTTTGTGCAGTTGTGAAGTTCTAATCAGCCAGGGTAGAGAAAAAAAAAGAGTAGACGGAGCCGAACGAAGTTAGGCTTTTGTTATTTTAATATTAATTTAACGCACGATCTCAACTCATCATCATCATTATCAACCCGTATAACGTCCAAATGTCGTCATAATGGTGTCACTATGATGCCACGATGACATTAGCGTAGTTGAATATTATAACAAATGATAATGAAATAATGAAATAATGAATTTAATAATAATGAAATAATGAAATAATGAATTTATTCAGCACTTAGGTATTTACATACACTTGTACTTGTCAGAATCACAATGTTACACAATTATTCTTATTCTATGAATTAAACTAGATACTTAATTAACCGGTAGCAAATTGTAGGATATTACAGACAAAGTAGTCCGTCCGTCAGCTGGTCATTAATTTCTCTACTCATAATAAGTTTATGTTCATATTAATTATTTTAGACTTTAATGGTTCAATATAGAAAAATTTGGAAAAAAAACATACAATTAAGTGGCACACACCTGGGGGCACCCTTAATGGGTTAGGACCACGACCCAGTGGTACCACTGATATATAAGTCAGATTTATGAACATAAAAGGAAGTGATCGGCCTACAGGCGCTGGATCACAGGGCAGGGGTAGGGGTGCAACGCGGTCCTCGCCGGCGAGAATCCTACCCTAGCTAACCTGCAACCTTTCACTAGCTACCTATGTGGACGACTTACCTATGTGGATACATTTATAAGTTTTGAAATCGCCTAAATAAACATTACAATCTCCCTAACCATCTCCCCTGCTACTTCTGTTGACGGCCTTTTTCTGCGGTAGCAACACCGACTGCCATTCCAGTGAGATTAGTAGATTACCGTTTTTGGCATAATGATATCAAAATGGCACTACGGTGGCACAATACTTAATAGCAGACTCGGCCCCCTGGACTTCTTTAGGAATCACTAGTCTACGTCAAGGCTGACAGGACCTAACATGTTTCTACGTCCAGCCGAACACGCTGCTGTACGTGTTCCGATTGCATCTCTCCATGAGGGTCAAGGACATCGTGGAATATTTTCGCAAAAAGACCAGAAAGTTGAGAGGTTATAGTCGCGCCACAACACAAACTTCAAGTCTTTCGTGATTCGCGTACTGATACATAATCTCGAGTTGTGCCTCGAGGAAGAGTTTTGGCCGAAACACACTGTATCGGCGTTTTCGTGGTAGGCAGAGAAGACGGCGCGGATGCCGTGATCCTGTACTCGATGTGTATTTATTATGTTATGAATGTTAGTCTATAAGGTATAGTCTTTGCAAACTGGCACTCTTGCCCGGTACGGATATAAAGTATGGACCGTAAGGTCAACGTTTATGGTATCTGCTTCCCTACTTAGCCATCTGCATAGGCTAGGGGTTTACGTGTTTTTTTAGGGAGTGATATGATGATTCAGATTGAAATAATTATGCTATTCGCAACAGTGTATTTCGATACCAAGATTTACAAGTACTAGCGTACCATTCAAACAGTTTTTCGAATCAGCGTGTTCGCGACAACGTCATTCGATATAGCGGTTTTCGACTTAATGTGTTTTCGAACTGGCGTACCACTCTTATTTATTTTTCGAAATAGCGTGCGTCGCAATAACGTCATTCGAATCTTCATATCACTACCGTTTTTTTAGTGGTGTAGGGTCCTCTCCTCCTGGTATGAGTTTAGCATACCACGCTATGGAGAGGGCGAGTCCCACATATCCCACCGCCAGCGCACGAATACGTTGCAGCGGCAGTGGGAATGCGTAAATGTATTTTCCCCCGGGATAAACAAAAAGAAAATGTTCGGCGTTTCGCAAGTGTGTCATCGACGCCAACGTTGAGCTCCTGATACAGTCACACGCAGATGCTCAACATGGGTTCAGTCTAAAATATTACATTATTAAAATTTGTTCTCGTCTTTATCATTATCAGTCTAATTATTTAGTTTCCAAGTAAACTGTCACTGTCATTTTATTCTCTTTCCCAAGCGTAATCTCGCACCACAGCCACCGTTATCTAAGACAAAACAACGCCTTTATTTAAACCTTACTGGAGCTGAACTAACGAAATTTCTCAATTTAAGTAAATAATTTATTCAGGAGATTTGCTCGTGTGAATAATTTATTGGTGGTGAGTTATTTGCGTTGACAGCTGATGTTTCAGCAGTGACGTTAGTAATTAAGGATTAGAAAAGGACAGATGAGTTTAAACTTGTGGGACGTCAGAAGATTAAGGTAGTTGACATTTATTTGAAGTTATTTTTAAATGGTTCATCATAATCAACATGGGACTCCTCCCGAGGGAGGGTATTGCCATAGTCACCACGCTTGGTAGGCGGGTTGGTGACCGCAGTCATATTTTGTACCACACAAGGAAACGCTGCTGCCCGTTCCTTGATATACGATTATTATAGATGATTTTATAACAATCGGGACCAACGGCTTAACGTGCTTTCCGAAGCAGTCCCTCAACCAACCAGGGGGCCGAGTCTGCTATTTTTTTAAGTATTGTGCCACCGTAGTGCCATCATGATATTATAATGCCAAAAACGGAAATCTACTAATCTCACTATGGTGTCGGCGCTGGAATGGCAGTCGGTGTTGCTACCGCAGAAAAAAACCGTCAAAACCGTAATGTTTATTTATGTGATTTCAAAACTTATAAATGTAACATTTGTTATTATATTCAACTACGCTAATGTCATTGTGGCGTCATAGACACACCATTATGACGTCATTTGGATTAGTAGATTACCAAATGGGAACAAAACCGACCATTGTACTGTCATTGACAGTTCATGGACACGCCATTACGATAGTAGACTCGGGAACCAGACCCGGAAAGAAATCTTAGAATTTACATAAAGATTTCTTGTCCTGGTGGGGATCGAACCCACGACCTCCGAGTTTTTAAGCGAGCCAATTACCGCTTCGCTACGGTGAGGTTTTAAATGGTTAAGAAAGGCTTAATTAGATCAATAAAAAATATGGTTATTCATGGGATCTAGGAAGCGCTAAAATAATTATGATAAAATTAAAGTGACATAAAGAGATAAAAACGCTGACAGTCATTTTGGTCTATACATTATCTGTGTCCTGAGTCCTGACCTAAGGTCCTGACGACATTTCTGGATCGATAAATTCATGACACAGAACGCGATTTTTAAACGCGTTCTTGTTTTTAAACCAGGTTTTTGCCGTCTCAAAATAGCTCATCATAAAAGTAATTAAAAATATTTGACTCTATGACAGTCTAATTACACTGCCATAAAACACTTTTAAATCATAATTGACCCACTTTAGTCATAAACACTTTGGGATTCACTGGTTTAAACGGAGTAACGTGGTTGTAATTAGTGAAGAAATTATTGTAATTGTCACTGAATTTGAAGCAGAAGTTTCAAATATTTTTACACCTCGAATGCTCTGTGTCTGGGTCTGCTTTATCTCAGTAAATTATGTGTTTAAATCTCCCGCGACACAGAGATTTATTTCCCAAGTGCAGGAGTTGCTAAAAAAAAAAAAAAACTAGAATATGTTATGTGTGTTGGCGCCCACAACGATCCATAAAGGTTTTACTGCGAGGAGGTTGCAAAACTTCTTTAGTAACCTAATTAATATGAAGAAGAAAAAACGAAATGTCACAGTTATTATTGTCACTTAGAATATAATTTAATATTATATAGGGTGATTGGTAATTAGTGACCGATACCTAAACACATCATTGTGCTCATGATAACAAACAACTTTTACTATGGCGCCAAACATGAAATCGCGAAAAAAAAATCAGCTGCTCCCTACCATGTTGACCATTTATGTATGGAACAGCTGATTTTTTTTCGCGATTTCAGGGTTGGTGCCATAGTAAAAGTTGTTTGTTATCATGAGCACAATCATGTGTTTAGGTATCGGTCACTAATTACCAGTCACCCTTTTGTCACCCTTTTGTAGTCACCGATTGTGCTCATGATAACAAACAACTTTTACTATGGCGCCAAACCTGAAATCGCGAAAAAAAAATCAGCCACTCCCTACCATGTTGACCATTTATGTATGGAACAGCTGATTTTTTTTCGCGATTTCAGGGTTGGTGCCATAGTAAAAGTTGTTTGTTATCATGAGCACAATCATGTGTTTAGGTATCGGTCACTAATTACCAGTCACCCTTTTGTCACCCTTTTGTAGTTACCGATTGTGCTCATGATAACAAACAACTTTTACTATGGCGCCAAACCTGAAATCGCGAAAAAAAAATCAGCCACTCCCTACCATGTTGACCATTTATGTATGGAACAGCTGATTTTTTTTCGCGATTTCAGGGTTGGTGCCATAGTAAAAGTTGTTTGTTATCATGAGTACAATCATGTGTTTAGGTATCGGTCACCAGTCACCCTATATACATTTCGGCCGTATAATCTCCTTCGTTTGACGTTTTATCTAAATCTTTGACATTGGCAAAATCATGGAATTCTCTCCACAAAGTCCACAACAAAAGAACTGAACTGATTATAATTTAACCACTTATCATATTATCGTGTTGAACAACAGAAAGTTACATTGGAAAATTGTTTGTAATTTTTATTGATATTTTGTAAGTGTGAATAAAATGTGGTTAAATATTAAAAATGAAAAATATTACGGTCTTTTATTAAACCGAATTTAGACGACATTGGGACAACCTCCGAAGCGTAGAGGTATTTGGCTCGCTTTAAATCTCGGAGGTCGTGGGTTCAATCCCCACACGGGACACGTTTACCCTCCACCTTCCCATGCTCCCACCAACCTTCCGGTTATATGGAGCGAATCACGGGAGATACGCGCGCTACTTACTCTCGGCTCTTTCACGCGCGCACTTTCTTGACTCCCTACAGTTTATTTTTACGTGTCAGCTTCCCACTCTCCCCATTCTGGGGCTGAATCTATCTACGCGTCCCATCTTGGGATATACGCACACACGACGAACTCGCTGCCAGCCCTGCCGCGTCGACTTCTGCAGCCCAGTCTGCTTCTCCGCAGCGTTCTTCGCGCTCCAACACCCCCCCCACACGGGACAGAAGATCTTTGTGTCAAGTCTAAGATTTCTTTCCGGGTCTGGTTGGCTGAGGGACTACCCTCCGTTCCTCGGAAATCACGTTAAGCCGTTGGTCCCGATTGTTTTAACATCATCTATAATAATCGTATAAAGGAACAGGCAGCAGCGTTTCCTTGTGTGGTACAACATAATCCTGCGGTCACCAAATCGCCTGTCAAGCGTGGTGACTATGGCAACTAACCTCTCTCGGCAGGAGGCCCATGTTCAGCAGTGGATGTTATACGGGCTGACGATGATGATGATGATGATGTTTAAACCGAATTTTGGATATACAAATTTTCTTGTACATCACACACATAAATGGCGTGCGTGTACAATGTGCAGATGGTCAATCTTCATTTCATCATCATCATCATCAACAGCCCGTTAACGTCCACTGCTGAACATGGGCCTCCTCTTAATAGACCTTGGCAAGCCAGGATCGTTGAGGGATATTGCCATAATCACCACGCTTGGCAGACGGATTGGTGATCGCAGTAAGAAGTAAACATTGAGCTAATAGATGCTGCTGCCCATCCATCAGCCATATGTCCCATAGTCGCCTTTTACGACAACCATGGGAAGACATGGGGTGGTCTATTCTACGCCGGAAACCAAACGGCGAAATCTTCATTTAACATGAATTTTTTTCCAACCATTTCTTCCAAGCAACAAGTTTGGCACATTTTATTCACACTTACAAAATATCAATAAAAGTTTCAAATAATTTTCCATCAAATATTGTTTACTATTGTAACGTTCGGTTTTTCAACACTTCTTTTATCTTTCGTTGAAATTAATTTCTATTAGCCATGGTGTGGAGTAAAAATAATGTTAAAATAAGATATTTACCAAAGAATATTATGACATTCAACTCATCATGCTGAACATGAACCTCCTCTTAGCATAACCTGGCAAGATCGTTGAGGGTCTTTGCCGTTATCACCACGCTTGGCACTATGACTCCTTGAGCTGCTAGATGCTGCAGCCCATTCATCAGCTATATTATTATGTCCCTTAGTCTTACGACACCCAAGGAAAGAAATGGAGTGGTCTATTCTAAGCTAACCACCATGCAGCTCTCCTTACAATGTTAAATTTACACCCCTCTTCTTTATACTAAATGCTGGGTACGTCCTTATATATATATGACATCATATCAGCCGTCGGACGTCCACTGCTGGATATAGGCCTCCCTCATAGATCTCCAGTTGTTGCGGTTAGAATCGGCCCGCATCCACCGTGATCCCGCGGCCTTAATCAGATCATCCGTCCAGTTCAGGGGTCTCCAAACTTTGACGCCTTAGGGCCATAACGATTTTTTAAGGGCCAAAACAGTTTTAATTTTTCTATCCTTAACTATACTCTTATTTCTAGACTAGTGTATAGTGTGCGAACGAGTAATTATCATTTTGTGTTGTCTTTTTTAACTTATCACAGCAATAAGACATTGGATGCGCGGACTAGATTGATGACACTGGTCTTAAGCTGTCGCGGGCCAGATTGTTGGCACAAGCGGGCCGGATTTGGCCCGCGGGCCGTAGTTTTGAGACCTATTATCTAGTTGGTGGATGTCCTACGCTACGCTTGCCGTACATTATATGTCACCGGAAAATAAAACGAATCGTAAGTTGATCAACTTTGTTGTGAGTTGATAAACTAACTAGGTTTCGAGTGCTTAAAAAAAACTAAACCTAAACTAATAGACTTCATTAGGACTTTTGTTACAACGATAGCATAGTCTCGTTTGGTTAACTTAAAACTTAGAAATACTATAATAATTATGCGCGTTCACTGAAACTGGCAACTAAATTTAACAATATGAGTGACACGAATGTTGATCAACTTACGATTCGTATTATTTTCCGGTTACGTATTATAAGTTAACTGAACGAAACCCATCTCAAATATAACTCAATGCCACTTAACGCAAGATTGTGTTATCACTATCTCATCATCAGCACGTTTGGAATAGCTTAGCATTATCTTTGAGTGCTCTGCTGAGGCAATTTTTGGTTGCTGATAAATTAAATAATGTGTTTAAATAACAACCTCCGTAACGTAGCGGTATTTGGCTCGCTTTACATCTCGGAGGTCGTGGGTTCGATCCCCACGCCGAAGATTTCTTTCCGGGTTTGGTTGGTTGAGGGACTACCCTCTGTGCCTCGGCAAGCACGTTAAGCCGTTGGTCCCGATTGTTATAACATCATCTGTAATAATGGTATATTAAGGAACAGGCAGCAACGTTTCCTTGTGTGGTACAACATAACACTGCGGTCACCAACCCGCCTGCCAAGCGTGGTGACTATAGCAAATATCCTCCCTCGGGTGGAGGCCCATGTCCAACAGTGGACGTTACCCCATGAGTCGATGGTAATCCAACATAATTCCAAGCTCATCCACCCCTTGCAATTTATATGGGTATAAATATCTTTTTTCCTCCACACAACACTAAACATAGATTCTGGAGCGAACCAAGGTTACAATATTGTTATCAATTTAACCTGTAACATTGTTTTGATGTTATCTGGGGTTACATTCACGACATCTGCTAATGAAATACTTAGGTAAACACACGTAATCTAATACGAAATACGAAATTATGGACTTACGATTTCTTTTTTTTCGGTTTGACTTACGTAGATAGCCATGGGGCTTGTGCTACTTCACCGGGCGTAAAGGCGAGCAAAGCTCCAGCCTTAATAAATGGTTTAAAAACTACAAACTAAGGAACTAAGGAACTAAGGAACGGGCAGCAGCGTTTCCTTGTGTGGTACAACATAATACTGCGGTCACCAACCCGCCTGCCAAGCGTGGTGGCTATGCCAAACACCTTCCCTCGGGAGGAGACCCATGTTCAGCAGTGGACGTTATACGGGCTGATGATGATGATGATGATTTAAGTTGTGGGTTGCTTTGGCGAATTGGCGAAGTAAAAAAATAGCGTTGCTATAACAATGCCCTGTCGTATTTTTATGTAATTGACCATCGGTGCCCTTAATAGACAGTCTTACTGCCTTATTTAATTGGTGGAACCCTACCGGTCATCAAAATGTATCAATCTCTTTTATAACACATCTCTAAGGGGGACGTAAGTGCCATCTGTATTGATAAATTTAGATGACCGACGACGAGGAGCGGACCCTATACCACCAAAACCTCCCGGACACTCCTTCGATCCGCCGTTGGCGAGGGCTGGGTACGCATGAGCAATCCGGCCCGTGCTTCAACCAACCTGGCTTGAAAAGGTATCTTCGGTGTCATTGGTCGAAATTTACGCTCGTCTACCCTTTCTGGTTTTGGCCACATATGATAACGGAGTATAAAATAAAGATAGAGCGACTAACTGAAATATCCATGAGGTACGAGGTCTCCATGCATTTTAGTGGCCCGAGGCACTCACTTTGGGAACCTCTGGGTTAATATTTAATCGTATGTACTCGAATTTCAATCAGAACTTCGGAAGCTTTTGAGCCAATTGGGAGTTTCTGTACTGCCACATATCCACGTGATAGTGGGGTGGGATTTTTTAACCCCCGACGCAAAAGAAGGGTGTTATCTATATCTATACATTATACTAATATTATAAGGAGGAAAAGTTTGTGTTCTTGCTAGCCTAGCCTAAAGCCTATATACAGGGTTATTTGTAAAACACCGGTAACCTCTCAGGACTACGTTACTAACATCATAATAAATAACTTTTGTTCTATGACTTTTAAAAATTCATCATATTTACACACAAAAATAAAAATATTTAAATTCAACGCTCTAAATGTTACGAAGTCGCTTTCTTTTGCTTCGCATAGAAAGCGATAGTATCGACAATAGCGAGGGGAGCGGGGAATACAGAGTTGAAATGTGTTAGATAGGACAACGAAATATTGAAGGTTTGTTTTTGGTAAATGTATTATGTTTTGTAAAAAGTCGTAGAACAAAAGTTGTTGTTTATGATGTTAGTAATATAGTCCTTAGAGGTTAACGGTGTTTTACAAATAACCCTGTATAGGCTATATTAAATTATAAACTTCCTACGGGAACCTAGTTACCTATACAAGCTGCGTATCTAAGTATACATAATATAACTAGTTAACTACCCTGCTTCACTTGCCAAATCAATCCATCAGGAACTGAGGCGAACATAGAATTTACATGACAAGCAATCCTTTGCATATTTATGTGTTCAGGGCGCCTTAATGATGACACGATCGATATATACACGTCTCTCTAACGATTGAAAGTAGTTACTCCAGTTATATACTATATTCCCGCGCGCGGTTTCACCCGCGTAACTCCTGCTCCCGTGGGAACTTCATCTATACTAATATAATAAAGAGGAAAGATTTGTATGTAAGGATGTTTGTAACGAATTTGCTAAAAAATTACTGGACCGATTTTAACAATTCTTTTACAATTTGAATGCTACATTATCACTGATTAATATAGGCTATATTTAATTATGTAGTTCCCACGGGAACGGGAGTTACGCTGGGTAAAACCGCGCGCGGGAAGCTAGTAATTAAATATAGCCTATGTCACTCAGAGTGAATGTAGCTTTTCAATGGTGAAAGAATTTTTGAAATAGGCACATTTGTTTTTGAGTTTATTAATTACAAACATACAAACACAAAAACAAAAGAAAAAAAATACTACCCGGCGAAACAAAGTCTGTTATTCTACGGCCAGTTTCAGCGCGGCCTCATCGAGATTTTCCGGCGAAACATACTCAGATGGGCAAGCCCAATTAGATTAGACTAACAATAGTCTAGAAATAAAATGAAGTTATCAATCGGTGTGTAGGTATGTTGATTCATAGCGAGTGTGAGCAATGAATGGTATTTATATTTGAAAACCTGTTGTATGGTCTAAGATATGAACTGATATTTATATTAATTAACTATCCGTTTGTACTCACAATTTGTCATGGATGCACCTCCCCTGCAAATTTCCAACTACCCTCCGAATACCATCTCGGATCGAGCCCAACGACATGCAGCGAGATTGGCGGCGCCTTATGCGCCTTTTGGCGCGACCTCAGTTAGTTGCCCTGCGCCGCGCCGTCCAGTCGACTACTCCTTGAGAATGGACCTCGGGATGGTCTCGAAACTGAAACCTGTTGTAATATGGTCTAAGATATGAACCGATTTCTTCTATACAAATACCTTAATGCAAATAAGATACATCCAATAATAGGTCGGGCCCAGCATCTCTAACGCCACATTATTGTATCATTATCATAATCAGCCCGTATAACGTCGACTGCTGAACATGGGCCTCCTCCTGAGGGAGGGTATTTGTAATTACGTGCGAAGCCGAGCAGGCCGCTAGTTTATAATATAAGTATAGATTTAATAATGCTATAGCTCTGCTTGCCTTTATGACCGGTGAAGTTGCAAAAGCCTCGTGGCTAACTACGTATATGCTCCCGCTACCTCTCATGCTCCCGCTACCTCTTATCCGTTACACTCCAATTGATTTCAAGTGCTATCAATGGCAGACAGACTTCAGTTCGAGTGTACTAATATATTGTGTTTTATATATTTTATTGTATATTATATACGTGGGAGGAATTCATTAATTTAATTATTGTGAGGTTCAGTCTCGGGTGAGTCATTTGTAACTATGGTGTTTGTAGGGTTTGAACTGTATTCTGCAATATTTATATTTAACTAGCTTCCGGCGCGTGGTTTTACCCGCGTAACTCCCGTTCCCGTGGGAGCGTCATAATAGAATATAGCCTATAGTCTTCCTCGATAAATGGGCTATCTAACACTGAAAGATTTTTTACTTTTTTGACCAGTAGTTCTTGATGTTAGTGCGTTCAGGTAAACAAACAGACTAACTCTTCAGCTTTATTATTAGTAGGTATGTATAGATTTATTATAAAAATACTTAATTTTTTATTTTTGTTCTAATCTAACTATAATTCTAACTAACTCTACTATGATTATTGACAACATTTCATTTTCATTTTTAACATGTATTTCTTTATGCAATTAGTATATCAAAAATTAAGGCACCATATTTTTTTCTTTTTTCAAAGTCATAGCTGTTCATACAAAAAACATATTTTAGTTTGGTTTATTCTAAATTCTAGAGCTGAAAACTAAATTAAAAAAAAACTGACATTAGCGAATGTTAAAAGCTTGTGATTAAGTAGAGTTGCAAACTTAAGAATGTTTTAATAGTTTTTAATTTTAATTAGGCAAAGATCCTAGGTTATGTTTCAGTCCGTAATAGTCTGACCGTAATGATGACGTCATCGTGCATTTTTCAGTTTTAATTTCTTTTTCTCAAAATTTTGCCGGAAAATATAAAGTTTTGGGATCAGAATTCGAAAATAAAGAAACGGTATTATTGTTGTAGAGTGTAACGAATTTTGAAATGTTGTCAATTGTAGATAGGATTCTATTTCTTCCGACTGTAGGTATATTTTTCAATGGTAAATGGTATAATACTATATTTGTACTGACTGCACCGCGTGCTGAAAAATATTGAGAACCCCTGGGTTAGCCTATAGCATAACCTTGTCAAATTAAGCGCTTGTTAGTTCTAATTAATTTTGACCTCAAGCATTTAAGAAAACGGGTAATGAATGGCACTCTAGCGAGGAATAGACCTTTTGGAATGGTTGGAGAGGGACTAGGTACTTAACATATGTTGCTATAGTACTACAGATAAGCGTTAAGGCGAAAACACATTATTAAAACGCCACACCACGCCACGTGTCAACACGCGCGTGGCATCGTGCCGGGTGTTCATAGTGTGTTTCTGGTCTATAGAAAACAATACATTTGATTCGACTCAACACGCGTGGCGTGTCGTCGGGTGGCGTGGCGTTTAAATAATATGTTGCCGCATTTACAGTCGCGAGCCTCGCTTTGCAAGGCTCGCGACAGTGCACGTATGGTTATATATGTAAATAGCGACCCGCCCCGGATACGCACGGGTGCAGTGCTGATGTATCATACGTATAAACGTTTCTCTAGAATCACTCTATTCTATTAAAAAAACCGCATCAAAATCTTTTGCGTAGTTTTAAAGATCTAAGCATACATAGGGACGGACAGACAGCGGCAAGCGACTTTGTTTTATACTATGCAATGATGCTGCATATATACCTTCGATACACGAAAGCACGTAAGGTATAGTGTATGGTATTAACTTGTTATACAGGGTTATTTGTAAAACACCGGTAACCTCTCAGGACTATATTACTAACATCATAAACAACAACTTTTGTTCTACGACTTTTTACAAAACATAATACATTTACCAAAAACAAACCTTCAATATTTCGTTGTCCTATCTAACACATCGCTTCCTTTTGCTTCGCATAGACTTCGTAACATTCAGAGCATCGAATTTAAATATTTTTATTTTTGTGTGTAAATCTGATGAATTTTTAGAAGTCATATAACAAAAGTTGTTGATTATGATGTTAGTAACGTAGTCCTGAGAGGTTACCGGTGTTTTACAAATAACCCTGTATATATTATATTATATACTTATACATTATCTAGACTAGCTGATACCCGCGAGTTTGTCCGCGTAGTGTTTATTATTCCATCGGTTTTTGAACTATCCCCGAGAACTTATTAATTGTCTGTGATCAAAAGTATTTAAAATGTTGGCCGGGTATGTAAGGTACTACAACACTAACAGTTTTGGAGATTTGGACCGTTCAAACAGACAGAGAACCAAATAAAATAAAAATATCTGGATGTGTTCTTTTTACTTCTAACGTCCCCAAGACTCGGTTTTCGACATTCGACCTCTACAGTTTAATTATATGTATAGATACTAGATAGATATATATGTAAGTATTTCACTATTCTTCGGTTATCCATCCGTTTATTAAGCGTGGTGACTATCCAATACTTTTCCTTGTGGAACTTGTATTTTAACTGGAGCTATTTCTAGACCTTGGAAACATAAGGACGATGTGTACTTCAGAAGCATTTAGTCGTAAGTGCCCGTTTACGATAAAGACACATACGACCTTATACTTCTGAGCTTTAGATTTACTAAATATACATCTTAACTAACTACAAAGCAATTATTAAAGTGTTCCCTCGACTGTGTGGGGTAAACTTGTCAAATTAAAGTAATTAGTTTCACTAGTTAGTTAGTTTTGACCTCAAGCGTTTGAGATATCTATCTCGTGAATAATAAAGTTAAGTCTAAAACATTATTAAAAATGATAACTAAAATACCTGCTTAATATGCTAATTTATAAAATGTTAACATTATAGATAGATTAAAATTATTGTTTTGACTATTTGCAAGTGCCTGTAATAGGTTTACGTAAATATTTTTTTATCACATCTATTCAAAAAGAGCTAGTTTATTCCTCGTAAACAGGGACCAAAATAGCTCATTAATCCCTTAGGGACCAAAATTGATTTGAATTTGGAATGTGGATATTGTTAATAATTTTTCAATCAGCAAAGAGGTGAATCACAAACCATGCGGGAACAATGTATTGAATATGTGACAGGCTGAAAAACTGCGAGCGCGCCAAATTTAAAAAAAGTTGATGAAAAATAAACAACGGGCGAAATTAAATGCATTCTGCTTTCGTTCGTAGTTGAATCATATTCAGATTTTAGAATTATAAAAAATGAGTGCGTCTTCCTTAAGTGAAAGTATTATTATGTCTTATGGTTCTTCATTGTACGTAAATAAATTCTTGTTCATAAGTTGCACTTACTTATTTTCTCATAGAGGGTGATAAAAAGTAGAGTGTCCACCTCGGGAGCAACACTATTTTAAGCTCGAGTGACATACTTTTAATCCCTCGCTGCGCTTAGGATTCTAGTTAAGAATCCCTTGCTCCGCTCGGGATTCTACTCTAGAATCCTTCGCTCCGCTCTGGATTAAAAAAAAACACTCTCGCCTTTAAAATAGTTGTTTGCTCCCGAGATAAACAATCTACTTTTATTTACGTAAACCTATTACAGGCACTTGCATTATTTTTCATTTTATTTTAATCGTGCTAGACAGTTGAAAATCGACGAAGTCGCGGACAGCAGTACGTATTGATTAACACTTTTCTTAGATACAAAAATATGCGTTATTAAACTACAAACTAAGCAACCTGCGCAATAGGGCGTCCCTTGTGGAACTTGGACCTCGGCTCAGGGCGGTCGATGGCGGGAAGATTGAGGGATTATGGCATTGAGTTTTTAGGAGAGTTTTGTGCAACTGTCTCTCTACTTTACATTTCGCGGGTTTTTCGGACTTTGGGTCTACGAGGGGCTCGGAAGATTCTATGCAAACTTGAGAAACTTATGGTCCAGAGTAAAGTTGACGGTATGATATGTAAGGTTCACCTAGGTTTTTCATCAGTTCATGAATGCATGAGGAAGGTCACCAACTGGCAGCCACTAACAACTGAAGTGATTACTGGGGACTAATCCCACCCACACTCCCACCACTGCAACTAATGTAAGCCAGGATCAACAGTGGCACACACTGGTAGTGGCAATGAGCACCGAGGCTCGCCCAGTCCCGGGAAAAAGTTAAACTGCCTTGGGACCCGCAACGAATTTAATCAGAAAGACAATAGGAGGAGAAAGTGAAGTGATTACTATGAAAACACTGTCAAGTGTGATACCGACAAAGACGACGAATAAAATGAAATATGGATCTGGGAGGTGGTCTCTCAATATGTGCCTCATAAAAAAGCTCAAAGTAGCTCAGCAAACTATAGCAAGAGCTATACTCGGCATTTTCCTGCGTGATTGAATGAGAAATGAAGAGATCCGCAGGAGAACGAAGGTCGCTGACATAGCTCAACGGATAAGCAAGCAGAAAAGGCAATGGGCAGGACACATAGCTTGAAGAACCGACGGCCGATGGAGCAGAAAGGTTTTCGAGTGAAGACCACGAACTGTCAGAGATGACCGCTTGCACGATGGACCGACGACCTCATGAAGGTCGCAGGGAGTCAGTGGATGCAGGCCGCTAGCAATCGTTCCCGCTGGAAATCGATGGGGGAGGCATATGTTCAGCAGTGGGAACTATGTTAACAAATCCGTGTGTCGCGGGGGACTTTACAAAATAAAATAATTGTTCAGGTGGGAATCAAACCCAGAACACCAGTTTCAGAAGCCACTATCGTAACCGCTGAGCCACCGTTTGACCAATTAATTAATTGCTACTTCGATTGACGTTTCAGAGACCTAGTTATTTATGGAATTAAGCCTATTTTCGTGATTATAGTACGAACCCGGGTCGACCTAATTCGCTAAAGCTAGGTACCTAGACAGAGATAAAACGATTATGTAAACAGATAAGAGGAAGTAGGACAAACAACGGGTTAATAGATCACAAATCTACTATAGATAGTGACGTCAATATTGTAGTAGGTTCAATAATGAATCATACGTCATTGTGATAAAAGATAATTCGATTTAAAACAATAACAGTAGTTCTATCTACATTATCAAACCCGTGAGGCAGGGGCGGATCTATATATATGCTTAGGCCCCCGACGATAAGATGGGCCCCTAGTAACCAAGGGAAAATGCGCAGGATACCCCTCTCTTCATCGCAATGGTATGCTCCTCATCATCATCAGCCGGAATAACGACTACTGCTGAACATGGGACTCCTAGGGAAGGGTCTTGCCAGAGTCACCACGCTTTGCAGACACTGCTACCTGTTCCCTGTTATATAATATGCTTGTTGATGATGTTATAACAATCGGTATGAGCGGCTTTTTTAAAACTCAAACTAAAAAAAATCTTTATTCACATCTAATAGACACATTTAAAATATTTTAAATTATGTTCTTATGATGCGCCCCTTTTTTTACTACCTGTTCTGGGCCCCGAGGCTACTATCGTAATGGCGTGTCCATGAACTGTCAATGACAGTTCAATGGTCAGTTTTTTTCCCATTTGGTAATTTACTAATCCATTTGACGTCATAATGGTGTCACTATGACGATACGATGACATTAGCGTAGTTGAATATAAAAACAAATTATATATTTATAAGTTTTGAAATCGCCTAAATAAACATTACAATCTCCCTAACCATCTCCCCTGCTACTTCTGTTGACGGCCTTTTTCTGCGGTAGCAACACCGACTGCCATTCCAGCGCCGACACCATAGTGAGATTAGTAGATTACCGTTTTTGGCATAATGATATCATGATGGCACTACGGTGGCACAATACTTTAAAAAAATAGCAGACTCAGCCCCCTGGACGTTGCATCTCTGAGAACTGGCAAGAAACTCTGAGGAATCCTTTTAATTTAATAAATGGCTTTGATACAATTATTAATAACCGACCTGCCCCAACTTCGCACGGATGTAATGCTGATGTATTATGCATATATTTATATACCTTCCTCGTGAATCATTCTATCTACTAAAAAAACCGCATCAAAATCCGTTGCGTAGTTTTAAAGATCTAAGCATACATAGGTACACACAGACAGCGTGGAGCGACTTTGCTTTACTATTGTTTCAGAGCAACTCACTCCTAATAATTTTTATAATAAGCTTTTTAACTTAGTTTGTTTTAACTTGTTACTTAACGTGCTTTCCGAGGTCCGAAGCGTAGTCCCCCAACTAATCAAACCCAGATATATTGAAATTTACACAAAGATTTCTTGTCCGGTGGAGATTGAACCCACGATCTCTCAGACCAAAAGCGTGACCTATACAGCTAAACTAATCGATACTATAACTTGTACAAAACGCCATTAACACATTACCAATTTCTAGGAAACTCAATGAAAATGTATGTTCGTACATTTGTGTAGCCTTTTCTACGTAATTAGGCGAATAAAGGACAATTAGTATGTTAATTAGGAATCCAACCCTGAGTTTACGTTTCATTTCGTTCTGAAATAAGGGTAAAAGGGGTGGGTATTGTTTTTACATATGAGTACCTACATTTCAAAGTCGACTGTTAGTGACCTCAATAAGGGTGGAGCCTGCCTATATGCCCGTTGAAGTAGCAAAAGCCTCGTGGCTAAGTACAATATGTCCGTCGGCAAATTGTGTTTAAAACGGATCCGACCTAAAGAATACTTAAAAAATATTTTGAAGCAAAACACGTTAGTCTACCGTGTCCTCTCATGTTTAGGGTTCCGTACTAAGACTTCGCTGCCTGTCTCTGTTTCACCAGGCTGAAATAATGAAATAATGATTTTTATTCAGCACTTAGGTATTAACATACACTTGTACTTGTCAGAATTACAATGTAAGAAGATAATAATATGATAATTAAAAACAAACTATAAAAGATGACAAAAAAAATGGTCTCGGAGTTTCTTATAGTCTTTCTTCTCCGGGTGTCACAACGTAGGTAGATAGAGAAAGACTCGTAGGAAGCTAGGATAGGGTCCGGTCGCCCTCGCAAGGCGAGGCTCGCGACGCGTTCTATGCTTCTGACCTAATCCCAGCCCACGCTGGTTGATTCTAATTATATTTATAATACGCAACTATCACATGCTACATTGGTAGACTTAAATTCTATTTAATAACATTACTGTTGAAATGTATACTTACTAATTAATTAGTCAAGATTTTTTTTCTTTGTATATTTTTATCATTGTACCTATTTGACTTATAATAAGTACGATCGATTCGTCTACATTATCAATAAACGTTTTCATTTTCATTTCATTTCATTTTCATATAACTAACAGATAATTCTTACTCTATAAAATATCCGACTAGGTAATTAACAGTAGTAGGTAGGCAATATCAAATCATACAAAGCTAACAGACTGCATAATAGTCCGTCCGTCTGTCCTGTGACATATTTTGCAATTAAGCAATTATTATTATTATTAGAAGAAATTAAAACCGCATCCAAATTGTAAGTGGTCACACTATATCTAAGTGGCACACACCTGAGGGACGAGGGCACCCTTATGGATGGATAATGTACTTGTTTGTATACACATGGAAACATTATGATTTTGAGTAACCAGGGCTTTTTTTGCTCCAGCCCTTTTTATTTTATTTATGGTTTTGAACTACTGAGTAAGCCACCTGCGCTAGAGGGCAGTGAGGAATGATGACTGAAGATTTTAAGGATAGTTTAGTGCAACTGTCACTCCATTTTACCTTTCGCGGGCTCTCGGACTTCGGGTCTATGAGATTATCGGTTACTTGCAAATGGGTCGAGAGGGCGACGGGGGCCGCGTCGCGTTGTCCGGTATAATACTCGTCTCTCTATAGTAATGAGTAACCTGTGTAAATATATTTTGTATAAACTTTATAGAATTAATTTAGTGTAATGGTAAGGAGCAATCATACACATCTTATAATTAGCATACCAGGGTGCCACTGAAGTAAAAAGGTATAACCTGCGCCATTAAAGAAACGAATCTAAAATGGCAGCGGCGATCATGCGCTCTCACTCTAAACTGTTCATATCTTAGTCACACACGGCGCGTACTGCATGCAAAAAGAAATCCGTAAAGAAAGCTAACGGAAAAAAACGACTTACTTGCGACCGGTTAAGGTAAAAAATGCTAAAGAAAAGTAAGCAAATAAACAGTTCTAATTTTTATGAAAGATTATGTATCTTTTTGTATACGGTACACATTTCAAAACATAAAACTAACAATTGTATTTTACCTACATATACAATAAACAAACTTTCTTTCTATCTTTCTTTTTATTTGCTGACCCTATCATCTGTCAGTGACATTCAGGGACGCCATTTTAGATTCGTTTCTTTATTGGCGCGGCTTATATATATATAAAGCTGTATCTCATGAACCGTGATAGCTAGACAGTTGAAATGATCACTTACTATTGTACTATTAAAGGCGCGCGGTTTCACCCGCGTAGGTCCCGTTCCCGTGAGAATTTGGAGTTTCCGGCTTAGAATAGATCACCCCATGTCCTCCCATGGGTGTCGTAAAAGGCGACTAAGGGACACATGGCTGATGGACGGGCAGCAGCATCTATTAGCTCAAGGTTTACATCCTACTGCGATCACTAATCCGTCTGCCAAGCGTGGTGATTATGGCAATATCCCTCAACGATCCTGGCTTGCCAAAGTATTTTAAGAGGAGGCCCATGTTCAGCAATGGACGTAAACGGGCTGTTGAAGAAGAAGAAGATATTACTCATAGGTAACGTACAGTGCCGAAAGGTCCTATATCTATAACCCTAAATTACCTTAGTATACGTTTTAAGTTTCTGCATAACACCCACATAAAATCGCTGCGATCATTGGAAAACCTAAATTTATGTTTGCCAACGCATTCCACACAGTTTAATGCTAAATCCTTCACCGTCCAAGCTGCACGTCTTTGGAATGCGTTGCCATTATCCATAAGAAGCTCTCACACTCTTTACATTTTTTAAACCCGCGTTAATGATCACTATTTATCACTGTAATTTATATTGAACTTTCACTTGTTATATGTCCTTTTCGATGTTTTCAAGTGTATGTATTAGTATTTATATTGAAACATATATGTATATATATAGGGTGTTAGTGTAAACACCGTTATCCTTGAAACCAGTGGTTAGGTCTCACTTATAGAACGCAATTTTTTTTAAAAATAAAATCACAATTTTTCCTCAAAATTATTTCACAGGTAAAACTGCATGGCGCAGCTAGTATAAACTATAAGTGTACGAAATTTCTGTAAAAAGGGGGTACAAAGTTTGCTTCACGTATTTCCTAATTAGATAGCATACCTAACCTTACTGCATTAAGATTCCCTCTCAGATTACTTTGACATTAAAGTCAAAGGCTATCAGTATTATACACCAGCTGTAACCGATAAATTACTATAAATACAGATTATAATGATGCAACTAGCATCGGCCTGAGGCCTTGCCTTGGCCAAGGTTAATATTCAAGTAACAATAGGCGTGAAGACTAAAAAAAACTATTTAGTTCCCTGGTGGTGGTAGGTTCTGCATAACCTGATACCCCCTTCACCTTTCCATCACCGGACGACTAGGCGCGGCGAGCGGTTTCACCGTTTTGTTGTCGATATTCCTTCTATACACACGAAGCGATTTGCTTCTTCTTTCATCATGCGGACGGCTAATGAGTGGAATTCTCTGGCGGGGTCAGTTTTTCCGGAACGCTATAATCTGGACATCTTTAAAACTAAAGTGAACAGACACTTTCTAGGCAAGCGTGTATCATCTTAGGCCTTATCATCGCCTTCCATCAAGCGAGATTATGGTCAAACGTAAGCCTATATTTAGTAAAAAAAAAAAAGGTAGTTGTTGTGCCCAGCGGCCGACGGCCATTTGTTACTGTTCGGAACTTTTATATGTTCGAATTGGCTTGCGAACTTGTATTGTGCGATACAGGTGAGTTGGGATGCTAGGTGATAGATGGCGCCACTCGTCCTCTTGTAGTTTTTGTGCGGCTTATGTAGATGTAGCTACAATACATTTAAAAAGCAGCTAACTGGTCATATCTGGGAATCCGTAACACTTTTAATTGCTTTATTGGTTAGGCAAAGACTACTTCCTTCCACTTGCTATTGGTATCTTTACATAGTTACTACTTTCGCCTCTTCTACATTCCCCTCGTCCTCCTGACCCTTAGTTTGCAAAGAACCATCCGATGCCCTCTTAGACCCGAAGTCCGAGAGGCCCGCGAACTGTAAAGTAGAGCGACAGTTGCACAAAACTCCACTAAAATACTAAAAGTCATAATTCCTCAATCTCATCGCCAGCGACCGCCCTGAGCCGAGGTCCAAGCCGCACAGGGGGCGCCCTCTTGCGCAGGTTGCTTAGTTTGTAGTTTTGAAACCATTTATTAAGGCTGGAGCTCTGCTGGTGAAGTAGCAAAAGCCTCGTGGCTACCTAGCTGGCCTTTCTTAAGAACGAAATAACTGGCTCAAAAATCAAATAGTAATCGGGACTAATAGCTTAGCGTGCTGTCTGAGGTACGGATGGTAGTTCCTCAGCTGACCAAACCAAAAAAATTCACAAAATTTCTTGTCTAGCGTAGGGATCGAACTATCGACCTCCGAGACTTATTTATTACACAAATAGGTACTTATATTTCTTTAGCGCAATAATCGATATCTTGATTTTCAAAATTGCCACTAGGTTAATGAGATCACCTTTGTAACAACTAAAATAAAAAATCAGACTAGCAATTCATGAGATTGATGAAGCGGCCGTAGCTTAATGGCTAAGGGGCATCGGAATTGTGGACGGAAGGAATATCCTAGTCCTTCAATCAACCATGCCCAGAAAGAAATCTTAGAATTTCATCATCATAATCAACAGCCCGTTCACGTCCACTGCTGAACATGGGCCCCCTTTTAACAGACCTTGGCAAGCCAGGATCGTAGAGGGATATTGCCATAATCACCACGCTTGGCAGACGGATTGGTGATCGCAGTAAGATGCAAATGTTGAGCTAATAGATGCTGCTGCCCATCCATCAGCCATATGTCCCTTAGTCGCCTTTTACGACACCCATGGGAAGACTGGTGGTCTATTCTAAGCCGGAAACCACACGGCAAAGAATTTACACACAGATTTTTTGTCCGGTGTGGGGATCGAACTCAAAACCTCCGAGATTTAAAGCGCATATTAAACTCTAGTATATAGGTTTACTATAGATTAACAAAAACTTAATCTATAAGTAGGTACTACGTTGTAAAAAAATGCTTAAAATCTTCATTCGAAACCCAACTTGTCTAATTCTCGCCTATGTGTATTCCATACACATATAATACATTATTCAACACCCAAAACCCAAGTACCATATCCCCCTTTATCCCTAATCTGGAACGTATAAATAACCAAACCAATTCAAACGAATATAAACCTTAAGCTTACAGCAATACGGTTGAATTTCGTAATAACTTTAAAACTTCCAATAGTCTTTTTTAGGGCGGAACAATTAGACAGAATGGCAAACGTGACAAAAATAAATACTTAATTAAGGACCAAAATAGCGTGGCACCGTCATTATTCTTGTACTAGCTTTGTGGGTAAAGAATATAATTCTTTTATAGGAAAGGCAGCTCTATTGTCAAGAACAAAGGCATATTATCTTTAAGCACATACAAAATGTTCCTACCTTGTTGAGTTAAATAGTTTTATTGAGGAAAATATATCGTACTCTGACGTACAATTGTCACCCATCATCATCATCAGCCCGTATAACGTCCACTGGTGAACATAACCCTACTCTTACCGCGGGAGGGTTTTGGCCATAGTCACCACGCTAGGCAGGCGGGATGGTTGCCTCAGGCACAGAGACCACTCTATCCGACCCGCCGGAGAAGAGTGCGCCAGTGAACGCGACGTCCCTCGTCCTCCCGACTCTTAGTTTGCAAAGAACCAATGCCCTCGTAGACCCATAGTTCGAGAGGCCCGCGAACTGTAAAGTAGAGCGACAGTTGCAGAAAACCCCCTAAAATACTAAAAGTCATATTCCCTTAATATTATCGCCAGCGACCGCCCTGAGCCGAGGTCCAAGGCCCACAGGGGGCGCCCTCCTGCGCAGGTTGCTTAGTTGTCAGTTTTTAAACCATTTATTAAGGCTGGAGCTCTGCTCGCCTTTATGCCCGGTGTAGTAGCAAAAGCCTCGTGGCTAACAAAGTATGTCCGTCCGGAAACGCTGCTGCTGCTAAGTGTTATAATATTTGGGACCGCTACTTAACGTGCTTTCCTAGGCACGGGGTAGTCTCTCAACCAACCAAAACCGAATAGAAAGAATTTTTCAAATTCGGTCCTGCCAGTAGATAGTCAAATAAAATCTTCCCTCTTTATATAGATATCATCAAAATATTATGATGACCCTGAGAGCATCATTTAAGAAGTTAATTTATATGCATCTCATACTCCATATTAGATTATAAAGAAATATTATAAGCAAAAACATTGTGTTCGCGTCTGTTCTTGACATGCTTCTGTCTCGCTCATAAGAATTCTGAACGCGTCTTATCCATAGACAATGTAAGGGACAGCCTACCGATACACACCTTTGACTAGGACTTTTCAATGCCCTCGTAGAGTAGAAGTCCGAGAGGCCCGCGAACTGTTATGAGAGCGACAGATGCACAAAACTCCGGTAAAAAAAAATTAAAGTCATAATCCCTTAATCCCTTCGGCAACGACCGCCCTGAGCCGAGGTACTAGTCTCATATAAAGGCGCCCTCCGGCGCAGGTTTCTTAGTTTGTAGTATCATAATCATTAGCCCATATAACGTCCACTGCTGAACATGGGCCTCGACTCGGGGAAGGTATTTGCCATAGTCACCACGCTTGGCAGGCGGGTTGTTGACCGCAGTATTATGTTGTTTAGGCGTTTCCTTGTGCCACACAAGGAAACGCCGCCGCCCGTTCATTGATATACGATTGTTATAAAAATCTGAACCAACGGCTTAACGTGCTTTCCGAGGCACGGAGGGTAGTCCCTCAACCAACTAGAACCTGAAATAAATCTTAGAATTTACACAAAGATCTCTTGTCTGGCGTGGGGATCGAACCCACGGTCTCCGAGATTTAAAGCGACCCAAATACCGCTACGCTACGAAGGTTGTGTAGTTTATAAACTATTTAATACGGCTGGAGTTCTGCTCGCCTTTATGCCCGGTGAAGTAGCAAAAGCCTCGGGGCTAACTACAAAAATGTCCATCCGAAAATTAAAACATCTTTAAATCGCAGCCGGATTTAAGATGACAGCTAACAATATGTCTTTGTCATCATTTTAAATGTAGACAAAGCTAATATAAAAGCGAAAACACATTATTAACCTGTGCATCAGTACGCGCGTGGTGTCGTGTCGGGTGTTCATAGTGTGATTCTGGTCTATAGAAAACAATACATTTGATTCGACTCAACACGCGTGGCGTGTCGTCGGGTGGCGTGGCGTTTTAATAATATGTTTCCGCCTTAATGCTTATATAATACCGTATAAGCCATATCAAAATCTAGTTTACCGCGCAGTTTCAGCTGCGTAGCGCCCGTTCCCATCGAAACTTCACAGTAAAATATAGCGTATAGCCTGCCTTGATAAATAGGCTATCTATCACTGAAAATTTTTTTCTAATCGGACCAGTAGTTCCTGTGATTAGCGTGTTCCAGCAGACAAACAAACTCTTCAGCTATTAGATTTATAGATTACCTAGCGGCCCGCCCCGGCTTCGCACGGGTGAACTAAAAATGCTCCATTCGCTATCTAGAAGATTTCCTAAAAATTTCGTTGAAATCGGTCCAGCCGTTTCGGAGTCTATACGGAACATACATACATACTTTCTCTTTTATAAGTATAGATATATTAGATTATTGGTATAGATCAGAGAGTCCCAAACGTTTTTTCTCGTAGACCCCTTTAAAACTAAACTGGTTTATGATAGCAATTAAATAACAGGGGGTCCGCTACCCCCTTTTATTTAATTGCTATCATATTACACACTTACAACTTGTGAACTTGATTTATTTTACGCCTACGTAGACCCCAGTCGAGCGTCCCGTGGTCCCCAGTGGAGTCTCCCGTTGCAACCTGGACCACTTTGGGAATCACTGGTATAGATAGATTAAATTTATAATTTCTCACAAATTCCTTATTTACGAAGATAAGTATTCGTGACACTATCTACATGTTTAAAGGATGGCATATATTTTGGATGCACCTTGTTTAAATTTATTTTTTATTTCAGGTCACAAAATCGAGACTCGGTGGAAGGTAAGTCCATTATTGTACTACTATCCTACTAATATTATAAACGCGAAAGTTTGTAAGTATGGATGGATGGATGTTTGTTACTCTTTCACGCAAAAACTACTAAACGAATTTGGCTGAAAGTTTGCACGGGTATAGGTAATAACATATCAATTTTGGATTAACATATCACGCTCCGACCCACTGGAGCAGAGTAACGGGGGTAAAACCGCGGGGCGCAGTTACTCCATAAAGATTTCGTTAGTCTGTCCCTTACGTTACATATAAATTACTCCATCAACAGGCATCCATACAAAATATTATGATCATTAAACGTGTTGATATCAAGCTCATAAAATAGTCTACAATATACACCGAAATAGGTACGATACCTATTTCCTTATTACGTGCTTTGAAAACCATCATAACAGCTATTAACTTCATATTTTGCCGCTCCAAATTTTGCCGATCTTAATTTTGCCGCCCACTTATTTGCAGCCCGCCACATTTTTCGACCTAATCTCTCGGTGTACCCGGTGTCTCGACTAGAGATCTTCGATGAAGAAAGATGAAGCATTCATGGAATTTTAGTGGGTAGACTCTAGCACCATGGCACGACTAGCTTATCAATGTCAAAGGGAGAGGAGTCCTCTATACGCTGACGTTATCTTAATGTGTCTTCGCAACGGTGGAAGTGATGTGTAATGAATCCTATTCATTGTATCCACGATAAATTTAACTTTAATCAACAAACGTGTTGATCTCAAGCTCAAAAAATAGTCTACATTATACACTGAAATAATTTCGATACCTCTTTCCTTATTACGTGCTTTGAAATCCATCATAACAGCTATTAACTGTACATTTGGCCGGCCCAATATTGGCACCCCTGATACCTTTTAGGCTAAAACTATATAATCTATTATAAGAAGCAGCAATAACCTAACAAACTTAATTAATTTAACATAGTAAATTGAAAAGCCAATATATGTTTTGACTATTCACAAATACCTGTAATAGGTTTACGTGAGTAAAATCTTTATTTTATTTCAAGTGCACCAAAATAGGTACAATATCTTTTTCCTTATAACGCGCTTTGAAAACCATCATAACAGCTAATAACTGATTATTTTGCCGCCCTCATATTTGCTGCCCCTATTTTATCCGCTCTGAATTTGCCGATTGTGTTCCGGGTGTGTCCACTACAGATCTTCGGAGCAGCATTCGGGTGACTTTAGTAGGTAGACTCTGGCATCATGGTACGACCAGCTTATCAACGTAGAGCGAAGAGCGTAGCGCTGTATACAGCAACCGACCGTGCCTGAGAATCTTTGAGCGTAATCTCTAAGATTCTCGGCCACGGTGAAGGCGATGTGTACTGTATACCTACTACAATTGTAACCACAATAACCGTGGCCTTTACAGTGGATATAAATAGGCTAGTTGACACTTTTTTAAATTATTTTTATATGGTAAAAGAGGGTTTTACTAGATCAAGAAAAATATGGCATTTATTTGAGATCTAGAATGCACTCCAATAAATATTTTAAAATTGGCTTGACATTTAGAGATAAAAACGAAGTCAGCCATGTTGATCTATATACATTATCTGTATTCAAGATCGATGACGTCAAGACTCAGAAAGTGTAATAGTTAAGGATCGCGTTTATGTTTTTTAACGAGATGTATGACGTCACAAAATGGCTGATAGCGTTTTCGGAAGTTTAAAGACATAGACAAAATAAATAATTTTCATATTGAGTTTATACAAACATATTCAAGTTTTATCAACAGAAATTATTATATTTAGGTTCCATATTATGACAATTACTTTTAGAAATTTAAACATCATTGTAACATAATTTCATATCTTACTTCCCACTAATATTATAAACGCAAAAGTTTGTAAGTATGGATGGATGGATGGATGTTTGTTACTCTTTCATGCCAAAACTACTGAACAGAATTGGCTGAAATTTTGCACCGGGATAGGTAATACGCTATATTATTATATAGGCTACAAAACATCACGCTCCGACCCACTGGAGCAGAGTAACGTGGGTAAACCCGCGGGGCGCAGCTAGTATAAATTATTATTGTAAACAAACGTTTTGATCTCATAACATACGTGATCAGCTCATAAAATTGTCTACATTATACCCCGAAATAGGTACAATACCTATTTTCCTAGCACATGCTTTGAACACAGCAACTACTGTTGTTATGGCTACCGTAACATCATCATCATCATTATTAGCCCGTATAACGTCCACTGCTGAACATGAGACCTCCGTCGGGGGAGGGTATTTTCCAAAGTCAACACGCTTGGCAGCCGGGTTTGTGACCGCAGTATTATGTTGTATCACACAAGGAAACGCTGCTGCTTGTTCCTTGATATACGATTATTATAGGCGATGTTATAGCAATTGGGACTAACGTCTTAACGTGCTCCCGAGGCACGGAGGGTAGTCCCTTAACTAACCAGACCCGGAAAGAAATCGTTAGAATTTAAACAAAGATTTCTTATCCGGTGGGCATCGAAACCACGACCTACGAGATTAAAAGCTATTATAACATCTAAAAATATAATAATATGTTATTGTGCCGCCCTTAAATCTGCCGCCCTTACCTTCTGTAGTTGCTGTCTGGCTTCCGGCTTAGAATACACCACCCCTAGTCTTCCTATAGGTGTCGTAAGACACTCAACTCACTGACATATAGTTGATAGATGGGCAGCAGTATCTATCAGTAGGTACGATGTCTGCCGATGATGATTATGGAAAATTTCCCTCAACGACCCTTTCTTTTTTGTTGTCCGGGGGGTAATGCATTTACGCATCCCCTCCGCCGCTGCAGCCATATTATATAACCATATTCCCGCGCCGGCGAGGGAGTATAATATGGGCCTCGCTCTCTCCATAGCGAGGTATGCTATAGTCATATGGTTGGTGGCCGTTGGTGAGGGTCGGATACGCGAGGCAATCCGGCCCTCCGACGGCACCCGCGGCCAAATTGACGCCGCGACTGCCGCGAGCTCTCCTGGGCCACACTACTGTGGCCCATTTGCCAAATAATAGCGGCGCCCGAAGTCGAGGCGTCCCTACTCCTCATGGGTCGGCCTCGAAAGGAGCGGGGCCCATGTGCCCCACTCCCCGTTTCCTCAACGATCCTGGCTTGCCATGGTCTGTTAAGAGGAGGGCCATGTTAAAAAGTGGAGAAATACTAGATCTCACCAAGCGCTCCCCTTTTTTAGAGCTAAATTATATTAAGATTGATATCATAGAATTAATTATTGTTAATAAAGTATAACGTGATACTAGTACTACCGTATTTTGTATTTAATTGTACTCATATTTAATACAATGACAGAGCGGGCAGCAGCGTTTCCTAGTCGACCCTGTTAGGACAAAACGCTGCAATCTGTAAAACGTCAATTTGAGAAAAACGCGTTTAAAGGTTTAAATCTTTGACTCGTTACCAAATATAACACAGTATAGATAATCAAGTAGTTATTTTTTTAACTAATTTGGCAAAGTATTTACTCATTTTCATTTTAACATCATGTTATCGTATTTTCTATAGATACTTTACAATATTCAAAAAACATGTTTTGTTACAACAACATGTTGCTAGGCAATATGCGTCTTTGTTGTGACATAACAATGTAATCCTTGATTACTGCGCTTTGAAGTAATAGGCTTAATCGTTGGTTTAATGTATTTTGCTCTGACTTAGAACAAAAGTAAAAATAAACGTGTTCAAGACAGTGTCTACTATCTTCAATATCTATTTTTTTTTTATTATTAAATATAGGCTCATACCATAATCTCGCTCGATGGAAGGCGAAGATAAGGCCTAAGATGATACACGCTTGCCTAGAAAGTGTCTGTTCACTTTAGTCTTAAAGATGTCCAGATTATCGCGTTCCTGAAAAACTGACCCCGGCAGAGAATTCCACTCCTTAGCCGTCCGCATTATGAAGAAGTAAATCGCTTCGTGCGTATTGAAGGAATGTCTACAACAAAAGGGTGAAACCGCTCACCGCGCCTCGTCGTCCGCTGATGGAAAGGTAAAGGGGGTATCAGGTTATGCAGAACCTCCGCACATTCCCCGAAATGTAACCGATAAAAAACCGATAGGCAGGCTACTCGTCTACGGTGTTCGAGGCTCTGAAGACTTGCCTCCACAAGTGAGTAATTGCCTATGACTCTCTTCGCTCGGCACTCTAATGAGTCTAGAGCATCCAGCTGATATCTGCTGGATGGTGTTTGACACTACATGAGATCTTGAAATATTTTTATTCTCCAAATTCTGTGGGTACTGAATACACACTTCACAATTGCATTCAGAGCATGAATGGTCTGTAACGCTTTCATCTCTAGGCTGCTTAGGTTTAGGGTGAGCTACATCATAAGCCTCACATTTTGGACATTTATCCTGTATGGGTTGCCGAGTTGAAATGTTTTTGATTTTGATCCTCTTGTGGAATGTAGACCAGCTACATGGCTGTTTGTTTTTACGTTCTAAATGCTGCTTTAAAACAAGAAACATTTGGGAGAGCGTCAGTCCAGTGGGAAAATATCTTCGGTTAGGTGCATGTTCTAATCTGTAATGGGAAGTTGTAGGGCCTAAAAGTTCGATAAAATCATCTATCTCTTTTAAATAGTCGTCTGAAAAAGAATGTATTGGTTTATGTCGACCTCTCAAATCTGGAGCTGCCGACACTGTTGCTGATACAGAGGTTTTGGAAATTTTGAAATTAGCTTCTAATACAGCTAACACCACTTGGTCGTTGGTGTAGCCTAAAGTTCTCAAGAACAGAGTTTTACATACACGATGATTTATATATTTGTATATATACGTGTGGTTCCTTTTATTGGTGTTAGAATAATTATACCGTATGGCAATCTCGTCTTCTTTGTGTGTCCATGTTCGAATAACTATCCCAGATGGTTTGTCTTTGTTCTTCAGTAATATTTGCTGTACATTTTCTTATACATTTTTCTGAACAAGCAACGCCCATCGGATGCTTATCTTTGCTAGCTTTTAGCCAAGCTTCGGAGTCTTTAATACGTTTCTTCTTTGCAGGTAGAGGTACGTTGATTTGAACTTTATTGCCTCATCAGAATGATAGTTTGAGTTTTGAGAAATATTTGCAGCTGGAGATACGTTGATTTGATCTTCATTTTCCCCATCAGATTGAAAGTTTGGGTTTTGAGAAATATTGTTTCAATAAGTAACTGATGAAATTTCCGCGTCACTCCTAAATCTATCTTCATCGAGGTGTAAATTGGAGTGATTGTGTTATTCTACAGAAGGTATCAAAAAGTTCTCCTTTGCATGAGGTAGGTAATCACAACTACATTTGTATTGATAACTGACATTTTCGTTTGATAACCTCGTAGACCTAACATTTCTCATTTCCACAAAATCGGGTGTTAAATCCGGTGGTGGTAAATAAATTTTATGTTTAGTTATTTTAGCATTTTGGTTTTCAAGATTAGGAACTTGAATACTATCCTCCTGCATACTAGAACTATTTCCAAGCACAGCCAAACTGTATATCTTTTTTATTCGTTCATATTTCGCCATTATAATAGGTATCACTATTGCACATCCAACTACTTATACCGATAGATGAACAATAAAGTAATGCCATCAAGTAATACGCGTGATGCGCGCTCGCTCTGTTATTGTTTATTATTATTTTGACAAAACGCAGCAAACTAAGATTGCAATGTTTTACCAAAATACAAAGACATGCACGCCTCGGCCGCGCGCTCCCGCGCGCCCCGTTTCCCGCCTTCGTGCCACCGCAAAACGCTGCAATCTAGAATACCGCGTTTAGTCAAAACATTTCATTCGAATTTAGGTTGCAGTAAAGTGTAAAATTGAGTTTTTTTGTTAGTGGATACGATTATTGAACTGTAATTCAAACTAGTACTAAGCTTACATCGCGTAGATTATTCCACGATATATTACCATAAAACGATGTAACCCGGGTTGCAGCGTTTTGTCATCACAGGGTCGCAGTGTGCTACAACATAATACTGCGGTCACCAATCCGCCTGCCGAGCGTGGTGATTATGGCAATTAGGTACACTCCGTCGGGAGGAGGCCCATATTCAGCAGTCGACGTTATACGGGCTGATGATGATAATGATGAATAAAATACTAATTGTCCTCTATTCGTCTAATTTCATAGAAAAGGCTACACAAATGTACGAATAGGTATATATTTTCATTGAGTTTCCTAGAAATTAGTAATGTGCTAATGGCGTTTCGTACAAGTTATAGTATCGATTAGTTTAGCTGTATAGGTCACGCTTCGGGTTCGATCCCCACAGGAAATAATTATTATTAGATTCGTGTTGTACACTAGCTATGCACTTTTAATCAAATGCATCTTTCATAAAGATTTTCTGGAAGAGAATTCACAATTGAATAAAGCTCGCCTTTGTACATGTTGTTTCCGTTGTATTAATATGTGCAATAAGGACTAAATAAATAACAAAATATATTATTTCATTGTGTTTAATTGACAAGTGTATTTAAATATCTTTTTATTTTTTTGTCCGAGGGGCAATTCTTTTACGCATTCCCACCGCCGCCGCTGCAGCGTATTCGTGCGCTGGCGGTCGGATATGTGGTACTCGCCCTCTCCACAGCGTGGTATGCTAAACTCATACCACGAGGAGCACCCTACACCACTAAAACCTCCCTGACACTCCTTCGATCCACCGTTGGCGGGGGCCGGGTACGCATGAGCAATCCGGCCAAAACCTAAGGTTCCTATGACGGCAGTATGTTCCTTCGAAAAACCTACAAGTACCTAATTTCCGTGTCGTTTCAAAACGAACAAAAAAAAAAAACCTCCAATTTTTATATTTTTTATATTTTTAATTCAAAATTGAAAGTGCTTTTGTCCTCAGTTTCGCCTGATGGAAAGCGACAACGAAGACGAAATGGATTCAATTTCACTTGAAATTCTTTCAAGTGAAATCTCAACCTAAATGTTGTGAGTGAAACGGAACGTGTTTACATTACACCGACATCTAACTGTAACATATATAAAAATAGATTATACATGTAAACAATGTATTTCTGTCTGTCCGTTTATTGGTATAACAATAACATTATTTTTAAAAAAGATTACTAGCAGAGTTTTTGCACACTACTTAATAGTATTCTTGTTAACCCTTGTGCTAAGCTAAAATGCTTGTGTTACGAGTGGGTTCACGTCGGTAGTGCAATGTGTGGGAATCGAATTGGCGACCGTATGATCGCAAGTCCGACGCCCTAGCCATTGGGCTACGGCTGTTTCCGTTATCATAAAAGTAGCCTAGTTTTATTTACACTTAAAAAAGTGTGTGAATCAAGCGAAGGTTTTCCGGGTTAGAATAGACCACCCCACGTCTCGCTATGACAACCTCCGTGGCGTAACAATATAAGTCTCGCTTTATGTGTCGTAGATCGTGAGTTCGATACCCACGCCGGAAAATAAATCTTTGTGTAGATTCTAAGATTACTTTTCGGGTCTGGTTGCCTGAGGTATTACCCTCCGTGTTTCGGAAAAGCAAGTTAAGCCCGATTGTAATAACATCATCTATAACAATCGTATACCAGGGAACGGGCAGCAGCGTTTCCTTGTGTGTTACAACATAATGCTGCGTTCATCAACCCCCCCTGCCAAGCGTGATGAATAAAGGTACAAGTTGGTAGCAGGCGACATGAGGCAGCAGCAGACGACGTGTCGCAGCACCACTGCTGGTTTATATGTATTTCTATGAAATTACCTCCGTAGTTAGCGACACGAAGCTTGACGTAATTTCATAGAAATACATACAAACCAGTACCAGTCGTCTGCTGCTGCCTCATGTCGCCCGCTTCCAACTTGCACCTTAATGGTATTAAAACATTCCCTCGTGGGCAGCTTGACCAGCAGTAAATGTTTTGCGGGTTGATGATGATAAAGGTCTTCCTATGAGGATTAAGGGAAATTCACCAGATGGATGGGCAGCAGCATCTATCAGCTCAAAGATACTCCCATCCCACTGCGATTACCAATCCGTCTGCAAATGATTACGGCAAAATCATTCAACAACCCTGCCTTGATAAGGTCTGTTAAGAGGAGGCCCATGTTCAGCAGTGGACTTTAACGGACTGATAAAAAAAATAATAAAAAGTAAAATATAGGCCGTGAATTGTAATACTTGCAAGTATTTTAGATAGATATTTAAAATATTTTATCATAATTTTTAGAGTTTAACTAAAACTCCTCAGTCTGTGTGTCTGGCTCTGTACGATTTTCTGTACGAATTATTATATTATTTACTTTATTATTATGACATAAGATCATTCGATTGGGGTTCAGTGGGTTCGATTCCCACCCGGGACAATTATTTGTGTGAACCACAAATAGTGTTGTTCTGAGTCTGTGTGTTCTTTGTGAAATGAATGTTTGTGGGGTCCCCCGCGACACAGAGATTTATTTCCCTAGTGCGGGAGTTGTCTTTTTTTAAGAAAGAAAGAAGTAAAAGTATTTTGCAGTAATTTGGTTGTGGTTAGATCCTTTTTTAATTTTATAATGTAAATGGAAAAGTGAACGTACATACGTTAATATTAAGAGTATCGTGGGAGCTACGTCTGCCAACAACCTGCTCTGTAGTTTGGCAGAAGTAAAATGTAATGAATTTGATTTAAGTTCCAAATAAAAACTTTTTTCATTTTTTTTTTTCATCTAACCTAACCCTACTAATACTATGCTACTGTTGTAACAAAACAACAAAAACTTCATTTTCGGGTTAGGTTATTTATTTAACTTCCCAAAATCTCTTTATTTTATCAACTAGGTAACTAGTAAGTTGATCAACTTACGATTGTTATTATTTTCCGGTGACATATAGAACTTAAACACAAAACGATGCAATATCCGATGGTTTGTTTATTATGCTCAAGGATTTCCAAGCTGTACCCCTCACCTCTCTCTCTCTTATCTCTGGTTCACGAGTCACTTGGCAGAGATAATTTTACGCGAATATTCTAATCCCATAACGTAATTACGATCGAAAAGATAAGGGTTATTTTGTAAAGATTTTGAATTTACTTAAAGCCTGTTGAACAGAAATCATACTTAATATAAAGGGGTGAAGTTAAACAACTTCACTCCTTTATGCCCGGTGAAGCAAAAGCCTCGTGGCTTTAAGTCTGCTTGAAAAAATCGCAATCTTAGTCTGTCGTGACTACGATTAAATGATACTTGTATCACAAACTAATAAATTGCTAGTATCCAAATATGAACGGAAGTGCCGGAAAGGGAAGACCAAGGTAGGCATTTGAAGTTCAATTCGAGAATGTTCTTAAAAAAACTGGCCAAGTGCGAGATCGCGCACCAAGGGTTCCGTACCATTTACATGTGTACTACCTGTTGCCGTTACTGATATGGAGCAAAAAAGGCAAAAAAAAAAAATGGTATGGGAGCCCTCCTTCAATATTTATTTTATTTTTAGTATTTGTTGTTATAGCGGCAACAGAAATACATTATTTGGGAAAATTTCAACTGTCTAGCTATCGCGGTTCTTCAGATACAGCCTGGTGACAGTCAGAAAGACATTCAGTGAAGTCTTAGTGATAGGGTACTGTTTTTACCCTTCGGGTACGGAACCGTATAAAAACCACGTTAAAAGTATCCTAAACCGAAGGACATACATGAGGAGATTAATGAATGTAGAAAAGTCGAAAGTGGTACTTATGTCAAGATCGTAGCAAGTGGAAGGAAGTGGTGTCTGCCTTCCCCTACAGGAAACAGGCGTGAATGGGTCTCCTGCCAGAGTAACGTTTTCGCCACAGTGATGACGCTTGGCGGGCGGGTTTCTCAACACCCACCGAAAAACCCTGCTGCCGGTTTCCTGGTATACAAGGAGGATAGTAGAGGGTAGTGGTATGTCAAGATCGTAGCAAGTGGAAGGAAATGGTCTCTGCCTACCACTTTTTTCTTTTTCTGTCCGGGATTAATTATTTTACGCATTCCCACCGCCGCTGCAGCATATCCGCGAGCTGGCGGCGGGATATGTGGGACTCGCCCTCTCCATAGCGGTGGTATGCTTAATCATACCACGAGGAGAGGACCCTACACCACTAAAATCCCCCGGACACTCCTTCGATCCGTCGTTGGCGGGGGCCGGGACGAAGCAATCCGGCCCCCCGACGGCGTCTCTGCCTACCCCTATTGGAAAGAGGCGTGAATGTATGTATTTACAATAGTTTATTTATAGTCTCGCAATAATATTGGAGTAATGAAGGAAGTTTGGTACATTTAATTGTTTCGGCTCATTGAGCAGAAAGATCCATAGTATCGCAAATCATTCTAAAATTGCCGTTGCCAAGTAGCTCAGATTTAGAATATTAGTTCATCATCATCAGCCCGTATAACGTCCACTGCTGAACATGGGCCTCCTCCTGGGAGGGTATTTGCCAAAGTCACCACGCTTGGCAGGCGGGTTGGTGACCGCAGTATTATGTAGTAATACACAGGGAAACGCTGCTGCCCGTTTCTTAGTATATAATTGTTATAACAATCAGGACCAATGGCTTAATGTGCTTTCCGAGGCACGGATGGTAGTCCCTCAACCATTCAGACTTGGAAAAATACTTATCTTAGAAGTTACACAAAGGTTTCTTTGGGGATCGAATCCACGACCTCCGAGATTTAAAGCGAGCCAAATACCGCTGCGCTATGGAGGTTGGTATTTACTTATTTATTAATCATCAATTTCATCGCTTCAGCCGCAGGACATCTACTGCTGCTGGACATAGGCCTCCCTCATAGATATCCAGTTACTACAATAGGCATGCGGACTAAAAAAATCTATTTAGTCCGTCAGTTAGACTACCAAAATATATTGGACACGTATTTTTTTTTTCGTTCCTCAAACAAAAAATGAGGCAGATACAGCGCGTTGAAATTTTGTGTGACGTCACTATTAGGTACAATTTAACCTAATAGTGACGTCACAAGCCTGAACTTTATAGTTTGTTTTTGCTCTGTATCTTTGTCAATTTTTATTGATTTTATAAATAACAAAATACGTGTACAATATTTTTTAGTAATCTAACTGACGGACTAAATGGTTTTTTTTAGTTCTCATGCCCATTGGAGGCGACCTGCATCCACCGTGATCCCGCGACGATTTTATTAGATACATAGTTTTAGTTGAAACTACCGAATATATATATCTATACTAATATATAAAGCTGAAGAGTCTGTTTGTTAGTTTACGCAATTTTTTGTCTTTCCCTTTTCAAAAAAAGAGTGAAAGAACACTATCTGATTCTATCCTCTTCGTAATAATATTATTTCTGCCAACATCAAGGCTTTTGCTACTTCTAAAAATGTAAAGAACGCGCTATTACTCTGCGGTTACGTTATATCCTAGACTAGTCGTTCTAAGATCGTTTTACAATTGTTCGCAGTATTAAACTGTGGCGGGAATCTCTGGGTTGTTTTTATTAAAATTGGTGTGGTACAAGGTTTAGGAAAAAGCGATTTTATAAACAATAAGTGTTTTTTATCGGAATTAGTAGGTATAATTAAACAAAAGCCATAATCCCTCAATCTCCCCTGAGTCGAGGTCCAAGTCCCACAGAGGACGCCCTCTTGCGCAGATTGCTTAGTTGGTAGTGTTTAAACCATTTATCTAGGCTGGAGCTCTGCTCGCCTTTATGCCCGGTATATATGTCCGTCCGAAAAAAAAGTATATATAAATAACATACTCCAGTGGCACCCTGAGCGTTGGTCCTAACCCCTTAAGGGTGCCCTCAGGTGGATGTCGCTTAAACTTGGGCCGGATTCTTGGAATTTTTAGACCTGTTACCTCTAATCTTACTATAATGTGTACATTTGTTGTTATCGTTCAACAGACGGACAGACTGATTAACAATTCTGTAATATCAAATAATTTTAACAATGTTTATAGCTACTTAAGTGATACTTTTGTTTGATATAGTCTTATACAGTGTAATTTTGACAAGTACAAGTGTATGTAAATATGCTGAATAAATTTCATCATTATTTCATACTGACGGGTAAAATACTAATAGGATAGAAACTATTTATGATTTGCTAGCTGTCTCGCACAGTTTTACCCGCGTAGGAACCGTTCCCGTGGAAACCTTTACTTAAAATATGACACAGACAAATAATGCGGCTTACTATTGGTATAAGAATTTGGATTACCCTCTACAACCCCACAAACAATTAACTAACTTTAGTGTAGTTTTTTTATTAATTTATTTTTTGGAAATTGGAATGTACATTTATTGCTTATCAACTAAAATATTAAATACTTAGCTATCATTCTGGACCAAAACAAAACCCCCCTTTGAGTTGCCCCTTTTGAGTATGTTTCGCCGGACCTTCTCATGTGAGTCGTGTTAAAACTGGCAGTAGCATAACCCACTGAGTTTGTTTCACCTTATCTTCTCAGTACGTTTCTTCATACCTTCTAATATTATAAATAGGAAAGATTAATTTATTTGCTTGTTGAATAGGCTCCGACAACCTCCGTATTAGGCTCGCTTTAAATCTCGGAGATCGTGGGTTCGATCCCCACACCGGACAAGAAATCTTTGTGTAGATTCTAAGATTTCTTTCCGGGTCTGGTTAGCTGAGGGTCTACCTTCCGTGCCTCGGAAAGCACGTTAAGCCGTAGGTCCCGATTGTTATAATAATCGTATATCAAGGAACGGGCAGCAGCGTTTCCTTGTGTGGTACAACATAATACTATGGGCACCAACCCGCCTGCCAAGCGTGGTGACTATGGCAATAACCCCCCTCGGGAGGGAGGCCCATGTTCAGCAGTGGACGTCATACGGGCTGATGATGATGATGAACTGATACTGCGGGTAGGAAGCTGATTGATAAATGAAGTTTAACTTAAGATTGTTCAGCCTTAAACCAATCCATCTTTAATGTTACGTAGGTAATATGTTAGGCTAGTGCTTCTGTAATCTATTTACAATTGATCACGATATCAGTTTGTAGCGAAGTTCTATCGTGATTGGTATGGTACAAGTTATAGAAGAGAAGCGAGTTGACTTATAATTAAATAAAAATAAAATAAAATAAATAAAGCTTTTGTTACTAGAAGGTGTCAGCTATTTATAGCAGTTAGCGGTTTAAGAAACCGCTTGCTGCCATAACTTGATGAATATACATTAAAAAAAAAAGTCGTAATCCCTCAATATCATCGCCAACGACCGTCTTGAGCCGAAGTTCAAGCCCCACAGAGGGCGCCATCTTGGCCGGTTGCTTAGTTTGTAGTTTATATACCATTTATTAAGGCTAGAGCTCTAGTCGCCTTTATGCTCGGTGAAGTAGCAAAAGACTCGTGGCTGTAGTATGTCCGTCCGAAAATAATAAAATATCTACGAGCAACCTCCGTAGCGTTGTGTATTTGGCTCGCTTTAAATCTCGGAGATTCTCGGAGATCTTGGGTTCGATCCCCACGCCGGACAAGAAATCTTGGTGTAGATTCAAAAATTTCTTTTCGGGTCTGGTTGGTTGAGGGACTACCCTCCGTGTCTCGGAAAGTACGTTAAGCATATAACAACTGTATACCAGAGAACGGGCAGCAGCGTTTCCGTTTCGTTTCTTATGTTACAACATAATACTGCGGTCACCAACCCGCCTGCCAAGCGTGGTGACTATGGCACAAACCCTCCCTCGGGAGGAGGCCCATGATCAGTAGTGGACGTTCTACGGGCTGATGACGATGATAATGATGATGATGTTTTCTATCAACAAAGTTTCCGACGAATCGTAATGTCTATGAATAGAGATTTCTATTAATTTTGCTTTCTCTTTACAGTGGTATCGTAGAAGCAAGTTTCTGTCTTAAGTTCCACGCTCGCCATCGCTATGATCAGTTCGATTTCTTTCTTTAACTAGCAAAATCTGGAAGCGGCCGTAGCCCAATGGCTAGGGCGTCGGACTTGTGATCATGTGGTCGCTGGTTCGGTCCCCACCCATTGCACTACCGACGTGAACACACTCGTAACACAAGCATTTTTAGCTTAGCACGGGGGGTTAACAAGAATACTAGTAGAACGCAAAACGCTGCTAGTAATCTTTAAAAAAAAAAAAAGGCTCGTGGCTAACTGTCGGTTTGAAAAAAATCTGTATCTAATTAATAACGCACACCGCAGTAGTACGATTTGAGTTTACGATGGTAACTTCCTCGGTTTCACATAGGGTTGCCACCCGTATTATATAGTATCGTACCTATTATATTTCAGTGAAATGTACTATACATACATACATACATATAATCACGCCGTTCTCCCATGGGGGTAGGCAGAAACTACAGAACGCCACCTGCTACGATCCTTACACACTCCCTTTGCCTCGTCCACGTTCATACATCTGGTCATACACGCACGCCGGTTGCGAGTACTACGCACCTGACCTTTCTGAAGAACATCACCTATGAGGTCAGTGTATGTCCTTCTAGGGCGTCCCCTCCCGGCGTTTCCACTCACATCTGCCTTGTAAATATCTTTTGTTACTTGCCTTTCATTCATCCTTTCCACATGTACTAGGTATATATTATACAGAAATAATATAGTACAAAAAGTACTATGTTTGTTTGCTAAATTCATCCCATTAAAAAATTTAAACCGCACGGCATATATAGGGTGACTGGTAATTAGTGACCGATACCTAAACACATCATTGTGCTCATGATAACAAACAACTTTTACTATGGCACCAACCCTGAAATCGCGAAAAAAAAATCAGCTGCTCCCTATCATGTTGACGAGTTATGTGAACATGAATGTATGGAACAGCTAATTTTTCTAAAACAATGAAAAATTATATTTCACAATAGGTGGAGGCTTAAAAAAAACAACTCGTTCAGCGACTCTGAGTCATTAAGAGGGGCCTCCGGACTGAAGAATATTAGGAATCGTTGGGTAAATGAAACAGCGACTTAACTTTATGGTGTATATTCGCAGACTGGCGACTTACAAATGAACAATAAATGAATATACCCCCTATGAGCTAACATACATTACACGGACAAAATGTTGATCCGGCACTGTAATGGATCATCATCATCATCATCATCAACAGCCCGTTTACGTCCACTGCTGAACATGGGCCTCCTCTTAACAGACCTTGGCAAGCCAGGATCGTAGAGAGATATTGCCATAATCACCACGCTTGGCAGACGGATTGGTGATCGCAGTAAGATGTAAACCTTGAGCTAATAGATGCTGCTGCCCATCCATCAGCCATATGTCCCTTAGTCGCCTTTTACGACACCCATGGGAAGACATGGGGAAGTCTATTCTAAGCCGGAGACCACGCGGCAACACGTGTATGATCCACGTGTATGGATCATACACGTAGAAAAATAAATTTGTACAATTTTTTCCTGAATTTCCCAAAAGTGCTATAATTAAGCAACTTTTTGTAAAAAGTACTATATGCTTAAAACAAAATAAAAGGTGATAACCCTAGTTTCACAATATACATTGCGCGGTTAGAGTACACGCTGACGTCCATCCACGTCAGAGATGACGACAGGGATTACGCAATCCGTTTTATGAGACTACATCATTCTTTTATAGTGGTATCTGATAAATTGCTTTGATTAAATTATTCTAATACTGATTTCCCGCGCGCTGATTCATTCGTGTTGCTCCCGTTACTGTGGGAAATTCATGATCCTACTAATATAATAAACGCGAAAGTTTGTAAGTATGGATGGATGGATGGATGTTTGTTACCATATGTTGTGTGGACCATATGTCCTTTCTTTGAGAGGTTTATTGACAACTAAATTACAAACATAGTTTTTTTTTTTTTTCATTTTTCTAGCAATTTTTTTACGCCTACTAGCATTCTTGTTAACCCCTCGTCTAAGCTAAAATGCTTGTGTTACGAGTGGGTTCACGTCGGTAGTGCAATGGGTGGGGTTCGAACCGGCGACCTCAAGATCACAAGTCCGACGCCCTAGCCATTGAGCTACGGCCGCTTTTTAATGAAATATGCGTTTATAATATTATAGATTCAACATAAGTGGTCCTTCGAGCCGGATACTCTTCGGTCGTCGGTTACTCTTTCACGTAAAAATTACTGAACGGAATTGACTGAAATTTTGCACCGGGTTAGGTTATACGCTGGATTAACATATAGGTTACAAAAAATCACGCTCCAACCCACTGGAGCAGAGTAACGCGGGTAATACCGCGGGGCGCAGCTAGAAACTATGTTACTCAGAATGTAGCATTCCAAAGGTGAAAGAATTTTCGAAATCCATCCAGTAGTTTTTGAGGTAGTAAAACAAAAAAATCCAAAAGTGCACGACTATATTATAATACAACAAAATATTTACTAATATATATAGGTATATAAGCACTCGTGTATTATTTGTTAGTTTTAGTTTTTCGTTAAAAACAATTCAACGACGCTAAATAAGATAACCATTTTAATACCAATCTCCGCATAGCAGATTTAAAGCTAATAAAAAAAATGATTAGATTAATTAATTTTTACGCCAGCTATCAATATGTGTTTCAAACGAAAAAAAGTGTTGATTGACGGGATTTTTTTTTCTATTTCGATATTTTTTTCCGGTTCTTTTATCTTATATAAATTTTTACAAGTGACAGAATTATTCTACGTTAATTTATCTATAAAATGGTGCGCAGATTGAGGAGATTACGTGGATTACCAATCGAGAAATTAATTAAATAGTCGCGGAACCGAGGCAAAACTAATTTTTCGGTAGTAGAGCACTCTCTAATGCTTCGCATTATGAGTCGTGCAAAAAATATACAAACTTAGTAACCTGCGCAAGAGGGGGTTCCAAGTGAGACTAGGACCACAATTCATGGGGTCACAGACTTCGTATCTACGAGGTCATATGAAAAATAAGGGTCAAAGTACGCGGTCGCGGCCGCACTCATCTCCAGCGGGTCAAATAGAGTAAAATATACCAAACATCGATATAGCTAAATCACAATATTAAGTAACAATCGATTAATCACCGAGAATCGATTTTAGAATCGAGTGATGAAAATAGCTGCTGATTGAGTGATACCAGACCTGCTGATTGTAACCTAGTGACCGCCTTGTAGCAGGTTCGAATCCTGGCACAGAATCAAAACGGTAAATAAACATAATTTTGTTTTTGAACTGTTACATCTTTGTAGGCTAGAAGTATAGACTGTTGGTCATGCTTCAATGTTATGCAGGTTACAGGTTCATTCCCGTGTCGGATCAAGGAACGGGCAGCAGCGTTTCCTTGTGTGGTACAACATAATACTGCGGTCACCAACCCGCCTGCCAAGCGTGGTGACTATGGCAAATATCCTCCCTCGGGAGAAGGCCCATGTTCAGGAGTGGATGTTAAACGGGCTGATGATGATGATGATAATGATGATGATGATGATGCATTAATATATTATATTATGAAGATTTCAATCACCCAACGATATCGGTAACATATCGGTATTCCAAATAATTCAGCACAAATATATATATATAGACATCTATTTTTGTGCGTCCGTTCAACTCACTCTAATGTAAATAAATGCTACAGTACTGGATTAAAATTTGTGTAATATTGGTAATGAATTAAACAATACTTGAACCATAGTCCCTACTATTATTATTATTGAATGCATTCATAACAAAAGGGAATACCCTCCGTGCCTCGGAAAGCACGTTAAGCCGTTGGTCCCGATTGTTATAACATCATCTTTAATAATCGTATCTCTAGAAACGAGCAGCAGCGTTTCCTTGTGTGCACAAGATAATACTGCGGTCACCAACCCGACTGCCAAGCGTGGTGACTATGGCAAATACCCTCCCGAGCGAGGAGGCCCATTTTCAGCAGTGGACGTTATACGGGCTGATGATGATGATGTTGATGATACATGACAACATAATAATATGTAAAATCATCGCTAAGCGTGACAAGTTCCATAATATCGTCGGTGATATTCCAAAACCGCGTAAGTGACAGTTGCTAATAAGGTTGAAAATCACATGTACCTAATCGATCTTTTTCCCTTTAAAACATGTACAAAGAAAATATTCATTGACAGATAAAATTAGACCTTATTAGCAACTGTCACTTACGCGGTTTTGGAATATCACCGACGATATGTGAGATAATTATGCAAGCACCAACAAAAAAAAACTGGCCAAGTGCGTGGTTGCGTATCATTTTCAACCATTTTCAACCTTTAGTTAGAAAAAAGGGCAAAACAAATAAGTTCGTTGTATGGTAGCGTAATTTATTTTATTTAAAGTTTTTGTTGTTAGATATAATTAGCGGCATTACAAATATACATCATCTGTTAAAATTTCACCTGTCTAGCTATCGCGGTTCTTGAGATACAGCCTGGTGACAGACAGACAGAAAAGTTTTAGTAATAGGGTCCCGTTTTTCCCCTTCGACTACGGAACCCTAAAATAGTACTATCTGTACGTGAATCTCATCGCCAGCGACCGCCCTGAGCCGAGGTCCAAGTCCCACATGGTACGCCCTCTTGCGCAGGTTGCTTAGTTTGTAGCTTTTAAACCATTTATTTAGGCTGGAGCTCTGCTCGCCTTTATGCCCGGTGAAGTAGCAAAAGCCTCGTGGCTAAAGAAAAATGTCCGTCCAAAAAAAAAAAGTTGTTGGAGAGAGCGGGCTCAACCCTCGGTAGGATGTCCATGTTCAGTAGACGTACGCAACAATATTATGTGTACACCATAATCTATCTTTATTGGCACTCGTGGTAATGTTGTTACGCTAAATTTGATTTAGAAGTCAGTTTTATTCAATACAGCTGGCTTTGTAGTTTAACGAGTTTGTAGTATGAACCATTGTGTAGTGTATATTTAGAATTATTAGCTCGTGGAGGTAATTATTCCTCGAAGCTGTTGAGAAACATCTAACTGAACTGTGTAACACCGACAATTTTTTGCAACAAAATTTTTCATTTTTGTTGCGGTTTCACCCGCCTAACTCCCGTTCCCGTGAGAACTTCATAATTAAATAAAGCCTATATTAACCAGTGATAATGTAGCATTCAAATGGTGAAAGAATTGTTAAAATCGGTCCGGTACTTTTTGAGCCAATTCGTTACAAACATACTTACATACAAATCTTTCCTCTTTATAATATAAGTATAGATTTAAGCGGCCATAGCCCTGTGGATATGGCGTTGGACTTGCGATCATGTGGTTGCCGGTGCGATCCCCACCCATTGCACTACCGACGTGAACCCACTCGTAACACAAGGAGTTAACAAGAATACAAGTAGTGTGCAAAAACTCTGCTAGTAAAGCGGCGGCGGTGGGAATGAGTAAATGCAATTCCACCCGGACAACAAAAAAAAAAAACAAGAAAAGGGGTCATGTAGTCAGGATTGTTAGCCGCTGCAGCGAATTCGCGCGCTGGTGGTGGGATATGTGGGACTCACCCTCTCCATAGCGTGGTAGGCTAACACATACCACGAGGTGAGGACGCTACACCACTAAAACCCCCCGGACACTCCTTCGATCCGTCGTTGGCGGGGGCCGGGCACGCATAAGCAATCCGGCCCCCCGACGGCACCCGCGGCCAATATGGCACCGCGGGATCTCATGGGCCACACTTATAGTGGCTCATTTGACCACATGACCCCTATCCACCTAATCCTGATGTTAAATGGCATAGGGGTCAAAAAACAAGGACAGTGAAAGTACAGTAGATATGTATATAAAGCAGTAGCCACCCTTATTCTGCCCGCTCTTTACGCCCCTCCCTTTTCCTGATACTTTTTATTAATAGCTAATCAGGCCGAGTAAATCCGACAAGAAGTGCCTCGATACTCTTCTCGAAATTCACCCACTGGTCATTCTACTGGTCAAGATGTTCGGCTGACCAATCCCTTGGGAACGGCAAGCCAAGTACTTAGGCGTAATCCTTAACCGAAAGCTAAATTTCAGAGTGCAAGTGGAAAACGTTTATGCACGGGCTTCAATTACGCTCAGTTGACTACACTGTCTTATAATCACCTAACAACAAGGTTAGGATTTACACCACGTATATCCTAACTGATTATGATGTACGCGAGCACCGTGTTCGCTCATACCGCGTCTAGCAGTTTGTACCACTTACAAACTATTCAAATTAGATTCACTCGACGTCGACCGAGGCACAGTGGGTCATCCGTAATCGCAACTTACATTCTGATCTCCAACTGCCTTCCTTTAAGCACTAAATGAAAGAGGTGTCGGAACGCTTCTTCGAATCCGCGGCTCAACACCCAAATTCTTTGGTTGTTGCAGCATCCGCAACGACGAGATAACAACTTATCAACTAGTCTATTTCCAAAATTCTTTCCCTATTAGAAAGTTACTAGTAACTTTATCCAGAAGATTTTTCTTATTTCTATTCATATCTCTAGGAGATCCCGCGGTGCCACATTGGCCGCGGGTGCCGTCGGGGGGTCGGATTGCTTATGCGTACTCGGTCCCTGCCAACGGCGGATCGAAGAAGTCGAAATGCGTAAATGCATATCCCCCCCGGACAACAAAAAACAAAACGGGGTGAAAAAGTGGGGTATTTAATTATAAAGCTCCTACGGGAACGGGTATTTCACGGGTGAAACCGCTTGTGGGTACATTTAATGATGAAGTTTCTACAACCATGGGAGATACGCAGGTAAAACTGTGTACGGAAAGCTAGTCTTACAACAAACTTAAAGTTTTCAATTACTTATCTATGTAAGCCAGGGTCATGTGAAGCAGTGACATTTGCTAGCATATCAATATTGTACCATAATTGATCGTTGCACCAACCCAGTGTAAACCTGACCTGATTATGAGCTCACTTCGAACTGCCATATTACGCAAATAGTGGGTGACATATATAAGAAAATAGGAGAAAGAAAGAATATGCATTTTTATATGGCACATATAAAGTAATATAAAAAAACCGGCCAAGTGCGAGTCGGAATTGCGCACGTGGGGTTCGGTACCATTTTCAAGTGCCTACTTGTTGCTGTTATTGATATCGAGCAAAAAAGGGAAAAAAAAACAAGTTTGTTGTATGACAGCCCTCCTTCAATATTTATTTTATTTTATTTTTAGTATTTGTTGTTATAGCGGCAACAAAAATACATCATTTATGAAAATTTCGCGGTTCTTGAGATACAGCCTGGTAATAGACAGACAGAAGCCATTACTAAAATAGGGCCCTGTTTTTACCCTTCGGGTACGAAACCCTGATAAAGGATGATTTCTATTACAACTATATGCTCCATAAATGGGCACTGGCTTCAGCATAAAGCTACATCAATAATCTCTAAAAGATCATGCGGCAGCGCTGGTATTCTAGCCAGCCCTAGTTTTGACGCTACGCATGCCAATCGTCAAATAAAAAATATATAGGTAGATAATGGCAACTGGCAATAATATTCACGATATATATATATTAAAAAAAAAAAAACAAATATGCCATCCGTATTAGAACCTGATGGCTAGTCTGGAGCTCTGCTCACCTTTATGCCCGGTGAAGTAGCAAAAGCCTCGGGGCTAACTACATAGGTCCGTCCGAAAAAAAAGGCTTTAGGCGCGAATATAGTTGCTAGGTTGCCAAACCTAATAGCCGGACAGACCAGACAGTTTGCCGAAAATTTGGGTAAAAAGCTAATTGCGCAGGGGGGCTGGCGGGACTGCGGACTGCGGGAGCGAACAACGGTCAACTCACCTGCGCGCGACCACGTTCGGCGCTAGCTCGCGTGCGAAATATCTAAAATTTAACAAAAGCCGGAAAAGCCCGATACCGTTTATTTTGGGCGGACATGCAATCAAAAAGTCTTACTATGTCTGACTTTATCCGGACGCCAAAATATAAGGTTTTGAGAGAGTTCTGCTATCTTCTATGTTCATTAAGCCCTGCGTTAGACTGACTATCTAGGTACCAAGCCGCGGTGTATTCTTGGCTTCCCGCCAACAGTATTAGCAGATCAGATTATTTTCTATTAATGGCTAGATATTATACCGAATACCTACTTGTTCATAGATTAGTAGTGTGATTATTTTAGATTCATCATGATTATCATCAGCCCGTATGACGTCCACTGCTGAACATGGGCCTCCTCCCAAGGGAGGGTATTTGCCATAGTCACCACGCTTGGCAGGCGGGTTGGTGACACGATTGGACGGTCAGTAGTATGTTAATATATGGTCAGTATTAGCGTTGAACAACGTCATCTGTAACAATATTATATCAAGGAACGGGCAGCAGCGTTCCTTGTGTGGTGCAACATAATACTGCGGTTACCAACCCGCCTGCCAAGCGTGGTGACTATGGCAATAACCCTCCCTGGGAAGAGGCCCATGTTCAGCAGTCTACGTTATACGGGCTGATGATGTGATGTGTGATGTACTGATCATATGTTTTTTTTCAGGTAAGCCCAGACATAAGTCGCGGTCAATATATTCAAACACGGTAAGCTTGAAGAGGAAGTTGTATTCAAATCAACTAAAGCTTTCATTTATTTTCTAAATGTATTAAATAGTATTAATTGACTCATAAACTATTTTGCCCCACGTAGGGATATAAGATGAAAAAATCCAAAGTCCGGAGAAAAAGTATGATTTCCATTGAAAAATCCTGAGATTTTTTAGAGTTTCAAAATTATCTCTCAAACGTTAACAATTTAAAAAAGTCGTAATATTATAGTTTTTTTACACTTAGAAGAAGAAGAAGATTATATTTAGTTTATTTAACTATTTATTGAAGAGATCCTTAAAATGTAAGCTGTAATTTATTAAAAATTCTAAAAATCCTGAGATTTTATGAGATTTGCAAAATCCAACCGCAATCCTGAGAAGAGTGAAAAAATCCTGAAATCTCAGGACAAATCCTAAGATATGGTAACCCTAGTCCCACGACTTTTTCGTCCCATCAGGTGTGTCATGGAATATTAATAGCATTTCCTCGATTCCTCTCTTCTCTAACACATAGGGAAACGCTGCTGCCCATTATCTGTAATCAATCGTGACCAACGCGGCTTAACGTGCTTTCTGAGGCACGGAGTGTTTTCTCAACCAACCAAGGACTCTTTCTTATTCTTTTTTTTTAAAGACAACTTCCGCACCAGAACCCAATTCTTCTTCTTTTTTTTTAAGAAAACTTTCGCACCTGAACTCCTTTCTTCTTTTTTTTTTAAAGGCAACTTTCGCCCGAGAACTCTTTTCTTCTTTTTTTTTTAAAGACAATTTTCTCAATAGAACCCTTTTCTTTTCCTTTTTTTAAAAGACAACTCCTGCTCTATGGAAATTAATTACCGTGTCGCGGGAACTTTACAAACACTCAATTCACGGACATAAAGTACACGCAGACTCAACTATGTGCTTCACTCAAATAATTGTCCCGGGCGGGAATCGAACTCAGAACACCAGGTTTTAGAAGAAACTTCCGTAACCACTGAACCACCGTTGCAGTGCAGACGAAAAAATAAAACATAGATTGATGAGTCTTGGCGGTCGTGGCTTCGATCCCCTTGTGACCAATTTTCAAAGAAGCTTGAAGCGGCCTTAGCCCAATGGCTAGGGCGTCGGACTTGTGATCTTGAGGTCGCCGGTTCGAACCCCACCCATTGCAGTACCGTCGTGAACCTACTCGTAAAAGCTTAGCACGAGGGGTTAACAAGAATACTAGTAGACGCTAAGCACGAGGGGTTAACAAGAATACTAGTAGACGCTAAGCACAAGGGGCTAACAAGAATACTAGTAGACGCTAAGCACGAGGGGCTAACAAGAATACTAGTAGACGCTAAGCACGAGGGGTTAACAAGAATACTAGTAGACGCTAAGCACGAGGGGTTAACAAGAATACTAGTAGACGCTAAGCACGAGGGGTTAACAAGAATACTAGTAGACACTAAAAATATTAACAAAAAAAACGTTCTCATCAAGTAATTTTACTGACAAGTACTAAAGTAAAGTTGAAATATTTTTAAGTGATAATAACGCTTGGTATCTGGCGCCCCAGTGTGAAAGAATTATCTAAGCAATCCAGCTTAATAACTGAGGGGATATGAAATTCCATGGAGAATGGTGTGAGGGATGGACGGAAGCGGGTATTAATATTTGTACGATAATAAAGCCTTTGTTATCTGAGTTTGTTTGTTTGAAAGTTTGTTTCTTTGGGGGTTTGTTGTTAAGGGACCTCCCTTAGTTGCCTCTAACGGCACCCTTTTGAGAAGACAAGGGTGGTCTATATTAATCAGGTAACCACACGATGCGTAGACCTGAAGTCCGAGAGGCCCGCGAACTGTAAAGTCGAGCGACAGTTGCACAAAACCCCTAGAATAATAAAAGTCATCATCCCTAATCTCATCGCCAGCGACCGCCCTGAGCTGAGGTCCAAGTCCCACAGGGGGTGCCCTCTTGCGCAGGTTGCTTAGTTTGTAGTTTTTAACCCATTTATCAAGGCTGGAGCTCTGCTCGTCTTTATGCCCGGTGAAGTAGCAAAAGCCTCGTGGCTAACTAAGTATGTCTGTCCGAAAAAGAAAAACACTTTTCAAAATTTGAAACTGCCTTTGTCTTATCATTTGCACCTCACCCCCCGAAATAAATGGCATTAAGTTTGGCGCTCTCAGTTTTATGGCGCCCAAGGTTTACGAACATCTGTGACGTCATGTCGTCAAATTGCAACGTTCGCGATAATCGAATATTATATTTTCCAGTTTTATGGTTCCGTCTTTGGATTAAAGTTTTTTTTTCATACTTGTTTGATTAAAAACAATACATACAATTCTAAATTGCTGAATTGCCAATGACAACTTCCGTAGCATAGCGGTATTTGGCTCGCTTTAAATCTCGGAGGTCGAGGGTTCGCTTGATCGATTCGATCCACACCGTACAGGAAATCTTTTTGTGTAAATTCTAAGATTTCTATCCGGGTCTGGTTGGTTGATGGACTACCCTCCGTGCCTCGGAAAGCACGTTAAGGAACTAATCTCACTTATTCAGCTCAATTCAGCTTATGTCCATAGAAAACGCCAGTTTTGTACGGGATGCGTACGCGTCTGTTCAGCTGAACGCGTGCGTACGCGTGCCCTACAAAACTGGCGTTTTCTATGGACATAAGCTGAATTGAGCTGAATAAGTGAGATTAGTCCCTAAGCCGTTGGTCCCGATTGTTATAACATCATGTGCGGCAAAACATATTCCTGCGGTCACCAACCTGCCTGCCAAGCGAGGTGGCTGTGGCAAATACCCTCCCTCGTGAAGAGGCCCATGTTCAGCAAAGGACGTTGTACGGGCTGATGATGATGATGAATTACCAATGATTGTGGCATAGCGGTTCAAAACGGAGGGCTTGCGTAAAATCCTCGGACAAGAAATCTTTGTACCAAAATATGTTTGTAAGTTTGTGTGTTGTTTGAGAGTCTAGTAAGTAATATAGTATCGGTGATAGACGTTCATAAGGTATATTTTCATTCTTCAAGAATCATTTTCTTTATTTGTGCTGTAAAGGGCAAAATATCAAATTGCTGCATTCGATCTTTAACCTTATTAGCTACTAGCTTCCCACGCGCAGTTTTACCCGCGTTACTCCTGTTCCTGTGGGAACCTAATTATCGCATATAGCCTATAGCCTTCCTCGTTAAATGGGCTATCAAATACTGAAACATTTTTTGAAATCGGACCAGTAGTTCCTGAGATTAGCGCGTTCAAACAAACAAACTGTGCAGCTTTATAATATTGGTATAGATTATCACTCTCGCGGTATTTCAGAATAATTTACGATAGGCTTTTACTTGATGATGCTCGCGGGACTAGGAGAGTCTGGAGCCAACTTATCTTCCTTTTTTGCCATTAGTTTCACTGGCAAAGGATTTCAATTACAGGGCTGGTACCGGGGCCGTGGGGCCAAGTTTATTTATAACTACTTACCTCTTTAGTGCGGCACGTTCTCCGAGTGCTGGTTGTTACTTTGCACAGCAGGTAAGCATTGCCATTCTACGGGGTAATGCTGACAGCATTCTGGGAACCTTGCCAAGTAGAATAGATTTAGAATAGTAGTATTTTATAACTTAGTTTTATTTTAAATTAGCAACTTTTAGTTGTATTTATAAAGACAACCGATTGGCAAATTGTGAATGCCAACTAAATAATAAAAGTAACTGGACCAAAACTTAATGGACATGCCCATCCGAGTATGTTCCGCCGAATCGTCTCGATGAGGGCGCGCTGAAACCGGCAGTAGAATAATCCCATTGAGTTTGTTTCGCCGGGTCTTCTCAGTTGGGGCGTATAGGATCCGAGGTGGTAGGATATTAGGTGGTAGCACTAAAAAACATACTCAAAGGCCAGAACTTAGTCTCATAGTTATAAAATAATATTGTATTTTTATATTTTATTCATGTAAAAAGGCTGGTATATATGATATTAATACTCAATAGTCATCATCTCCATCAGGCCGTATAACCTACACTGCTGAACGTGGGCCTCCTCCCGAGGAAAGGCTTTCGCTTGGCAGTTGGGTGACCGCAGTATTATATACATAGTAACACATAGAGTAACGCTGCTGCCCGTTCACTGGTATACGATTGTTATAGATAACTAGCTACGCCTTCCGGTTTTATCCGCGTCACTCTGCTCCAGTGGGTCGCAGCGTGATATTTTGTAGCCTATAATTCAGCTCATAAACTATCCGCGTGCCTTCAGCCAAATCTATTCAGTAGTTTTTGCGTGAAAGAGTAACATACAACATACATACAATATAAATACATCCACACATACAAACTTTCGCATTTATAATATTAGTAAGATGCTATAACAAAGTTGATATTATAACAAGATAGACTTTACATTTTACACAAAGATTTCTTGTCTGGCTTCAACATCGAATCTACGACCTACAAGTCTTAATGCGAGACTTATACAACTATACCACTGGGATATTGTACAAAAGGGGGCGGTTGTCCATACAAGGTTCAGATCTAAATACAAAATAAAAGCAAGTACAGTCAACAAAAAATATAGGTTTACACATTTTGAAACGCATTTTAAATGTACATGTCCACGTTTGTGAGAAGAGTTCACTGTTATGTGTGTTTATACTTAGCTAGCAGCGAACTTTTCGCCCATAAATAATTACCGGCTGTTGTGCACACGAAAACATTTTTATTTATATTAATTGATATAGAAGGTGTAAACCTATCTCTTTTGCTGACTGTACCTACTGACGACCCAAGAAATCAACTTCTAGATATATCTTGAAGTTGATTTCTTGGGTCGTTAAGACAAGACTATAGTGTTGCATTCATAAATGTCACCCAAACATAAAACTTTATCACTAAGTCGTTTAATTTTAAGAAACTTAAACGTTAACAGTAAACATGAAAATATAAAAGAAAAACATAAAATCTTTTATCTTTTGAACTGAAGACACAATAGAATAGTGAGAAAATAAAACGATGATGACTTTGAACGTGTAAAGGTTTAATTAAAATAGTACCTACTATACGAGATTTGTTTTCTTTAGACAACTCCCGCACTAGGGAAATAAATCCCTGTGTCGCGGGGGACTTTACAAACATTCATTTCACGGACACAAAGAACACCCAGACTCAGAACAACTATTTGTGGTTCACACAAATAATTGTCCCGGGTGGGAATCGAACCCAGAACACCAGGTCTCAGAGGCAACTATCGTAACCACTGAGCCACCGGTGCAGTCACTCACTTTGAGACTAAGTTCTGGCCTTTGAGTATATTTTTTATGTGCTACCACCTAATATCCTACCACCTCGGATCCTATACGCCCCAACTGAGAAGATCCGGCGAAACAAACTCAATGGGGTTATTCTACTGCCGGTTTCAGCGCGCCCTCATCGAGACGATCCGGCTGAACATACTCGGATGGGCATGTCCAAGAAGTTTTGGTCATGTTACTTTTATTATTTAGTTAGCATTCACAATTTACCAATCGGTTGTCTTTATACCAATTTTATTTACGTTTTCATTAAAAAACAGATTAGTATTGAGGTTGCCTTCCATATTACTTTATATGAATTTCCTTATAAACAACCTTGAGGCGTTGTCATGGCGACGGGAAGAGATTTCTCATTTAGAGGGGTGTTACATTTCAAATATAAGATTCAAGGACAAAATGAAGGTCGAATAGAAAGATTCTTCTTTTTTTTGTCTTTAATGCAAAGGCAGTACTTGCAAAATCGCGATTTCGAGATAAACGCGGTTAACACATTTATGGGCAAATACGGCGCCACCCGTTAAAAGAAAAAAATGTTTCTCAAAAAAAAAAAAAAATTTTAATTGTGTTATGTATAGATATGTCATTTTCGCAAAAAAGTCAAAATCATAAAAATGACCATTACTTTAAGTACAATTAGCAGGGCAGAACAGTACCTACCTACTTTTAAGTTGACCACATTTCATTAACAGCATACGTCATCATCATCATCATCAGCTCGTACAACGTCCACTGCTGAACATGGGCCTCCTCCCGAGGGAGGGTTTTGCCATAGTCACCACGCTTGGCAGGCGTATTGGTGACTGCAGTACGACGTCTTAAATGTTGTAATACACAGGGAAACGCTGCTGCCCGTTCCCTGTTATACGCTTGTTATGTATAGATGATGTTATAACAATCGGGACCAACGGCTTAACGTGCTTTCCGAGGAACGGAGGGTAGTCCCTCAATCAACCAGACCCGGAAAGAAATCTTAGAATTTACACAAAGATTGCTTGTCCGGTGTGGGGATCGAACCACGCCCTCCGAAACTTAAAGCGAGCCAAATACCGCTACTCTACGAAGGAGGTTGAATTTTATATCTGCTTTCAATTATAAAAGCAGATAATTTTACTGAATAGCCAATCAAAACAATAATAGTAATACAATAGATAGCGTCTCTCATTTTCCTTCGATCAGTTTATAAAATTGAAGGTATTTAATTTAAAGTTAATAGAACTTTATATCAACCAGAATTTTATGAATTCCTAAATAGCGAAATCGAGTTGATAGCCCTTAGCCCTTACTATTGATGTGTTTGGTTGTTTTTTTTACATTATTATGTAGTCAGCCACTAGGCTGTCCCTGCCTTCGCCTTCAGCAGGATCATAGGCCACCACGCGTTGTCGAAGGCACCCGATATGTCCAGTAAGACGCACTTCACTACATCGAGTCCATTGCAAACACTGCAGTCAAAAAACTTGGCATTCTCTCCAAGGTGAGGCGGTACTTCACATCGGAGCAGCTCTTAAGTCTTTACAGAGCTCAAGTTCGCTCCTCAATGGAATACTGTTCTCATCTTTTGGATGGGTCTGCTGGATATCAGCTGGATGCTCTGGACTCATTGTAGCGCCGAGCGAAGAGAGTCATAGGCAATAACTCACTGGTGGAGGCAAGTCTTCAGAGCCTCGAACACCGTAGACGAGTGGCCTGCCTATCGGTTTTTTATCGGTTGCATTTCGGGGAGTGTGCGGAGGTTCTACATAACCTGATACCCCCTTCACCCTTCCATCACCGGACGACTAGGCGCAGCGAGCGGTTTCACCCTTTTGTTGTAGACATTCCTTCAATACGCACGAAGCGATTTGCTTCTTCTTACATAATGCGGACGGCTAAGGAGTGGAATTCTCTGCCGGCGTCAGTTTTTCCGGAACGCTATAATCTGGACATCTTTAAGGCTAAAGTGAACAGACACTTTCTAGGCAAGCGTGTATCAATATAATACAAGATAAGGCCTTATCTTCGCCTTCCATCAAGCGAGATTATGGTCAAACGTAAGCCTTATATGTAGTAAAAAAAAAAAAGAAACTTGTCGCGCCTAGCTACTACTGGCTACTGACTCGCTGCATAACCGAGCTCAAAGCTGTTAACGTTGATTGACCTCGAGTGAATCCGTGTGCTAGTTTTCGGAGACGGAGCGCAAGACGGTGGGTACGCATTTGAGCATGACCCGCTTGAGTTTTTGCTACTTCACCGGACACAAAGGTGAGCAGAGCTCCAGCTTCAATAAATGGTTTAAAAGCTACAAAGTAAGCAATCTGCGCTAGAGGGCGTCCCCTGTTGGACTTGGAGCTCGGCTCAGGGCGGTCGCTGACGGGGAGATTGAGGGCTCATTATTGCTTGGCTTCCAGGTTTTTTGGAGAGTTTTGTCCAACTGTCGCTGATATGTTTGGATTTTATGAGAAAACATTTTAATAGAATTATTTTTCAAGAAACCTATTGACAAGACTAAGTAACCAGTAAGTACTTTCTCAATATTCATATCGTTTATTCATTACAAATTGTTGTAATATAGCTTTTAGGCTAAAGCTATATAAAAAATTATATTATATGTCGTGGTTTCGGTCCCCACTCCGGACAGGAAATCTTTGTGTAAATTCTAAGATTTCTTTCCGGGTCTGGTTGGTCGAGGGACTATACCCTCCATGCCTCGGAAAGCACGTAAAGCCGTTGGTTCCGATTGTTATAACACCATCTATAATAATCGTATATCAAGTAACGGGCAGCAGCGTTTCCTTGTGCGGTACAACATAATACTGCGGTCACCAGCCCGCCTGCCTGTAAGCGTGGTGGCTATGGCAAATACCCTCCCTCGGGAGGAGGCCCATGTTCAGCAGTGGACGTTATACGGGCTGATGATAATGATGTTGATGAAGATATGATACCTATTTATTTAGGCACTATTAATTTATCACCGCCATGGGTGAGACAAGAAAGCCAAATTAATATAATTGTTATGGTCAGTATTTAATGAATAAGCTTTTGTCACTGTCATTACTAATTGGCATTGTTTTGCCTTTTTATCTATATTTATACCACTACAAATTTGATTGTTTGTTTATTTAGAACTGGCCGAGTTTCGCAGTCTACTTGTATTCTTGTTAACCCCTCGTGCTAAGCTAAAATGCTTGTATTACTGGGTTCACGTCGGTAGTGCAATGGGTGTGGATCGAACCGGCGACCACATGATCGCAGGTCCGACGCCGTAGCCCTTTGTCGCGGGGAACTTTACAAACATTCAGTTAACGGATATAAAGTACACCCAGACTCAAAACAACTATCTGTGATTCACACAAATAGTTGTCCCGGCTCGAACTCGGGACACCAGGTGTCAGAAGCAACTGCCGTAACCACTGAGTAACATCCATCCGAACCGCCGGAGAAAAGTGCGCCCGCGAACGCAACGCGTCCAACTCGCCCTCCCGACACTTATTTTGCTAAGAATCTTCCGATGCCCTGGTAGACCCGAAGTCCGAGAGGCCCGCGAACTGTAAAGTAGATCGACAGTTGCACAAAACTCCCCTAAAAAAACTAAAAGCCATAATTCCTCAATCTCCCCTTATGTGCGTGAGTGTACCGCAAAAGACCGGTCTCTTGACATATAACTATCTATCTATTACAGAGCCGGATTTAGAAGTCCGGAGGCTCCGGGGCAACTAAGGAAAAGAGGCCCCCTGGCCACAAATTAGTTTCTCTCGAAATGTGTAGAAAATTTGAAGTATGTAGGAACCTACTTTTCAGGACGATTTGAATTCTGAGATTTTATTGATTGTCTAATTTAAGTTAACAAGTATAGATTAATAACCGTTATTACAATATTTAAGAACTATTACATTAATCATGATTCTACAAAGTACTGTATGTAAAGGTATACACCGAAAAAATAATTAAAAGAAAAGTTGTAGAGTTTAGAATTTGAAACATTTTTAATCTCTATTGTGGGGGCCCCTCTATTGTGGAGGCCCCGGGGCCGTTGCCCTGGTTGCCCTCCCTTAAATCCAGCCTTGAACTATTATGATGTTTTCTCACAAAATCACACACAACTGACACAACACATCAGCAACAGTTACAAAACTCTCCAAAAAAACTAAAAGCCAAACAATAATAATCCCTCAATCTCCCCGCCAGCGACCGCCCTGAGCCAAGGTCCAAGTCCCACAGGGGACGCCCTCTTCGCAGGTTGCTTAGTTTATAGTGTTTAATCCATTTATCTAGGCTAGAGCTCTGCTCACCTTTATGCTCGGTGAAGCAGCAAAAGCCTCGGGGCTAAATAAATATGTCCGTTCGAAAAAAAAGCCGAGTCGCAGTGCCGTTAACCACGACATTAAAATTCACTTACCAATAAAAAAAAACAGTTACAATTCTAATAAAATCAGGGAATTGAGCCAAGTCATAAAACAAAAAGTTCGAATAGAAACATTAAGTGAAAAATTAAAATCGAAATCACTTCGAGTTTCTGTAGTAGGGGCCTTTTAACATCGAAACGGCTTTTTGGCACGATTGACTTTAATTTAGAGTCGGGTGTAATTCTTTTGAAGTATAATCTTACGGCTGTACTTAAGTACAGTCAGGCGCATTAATTAAAGGAGAGTTTTGGAGTGGGGTGGTAATTATGTGCGTGAGTGTACCGCACAAGATTAAGTGCCGTTCCGTTTAAGGTAAATAAGGTGTAGCGGTATTAAGCTCGCTTTAAATCTCAGAGGACGTGGATTCGATCCCCACGCCGCACAAGAAATCTTTATGTAAATTCTAAGATTTCTTTCCGGGTCTGGTAGGTTGAGGTACTACCCTTACTGCGGTCACCAACCCGCCTGCCAAGCGTGGTGACTATAGCAAATACTCTCCCTCGGGTGGAGGCCCATTATCAGTAGTGGATGTTATACGGGTTGATGATGATAATCTTAAGACTGTACTTAAGTACAGTCAGGCGCGTTAATTAGAGGAGAGTTTAAAAGTGGAGTGGAAATTATGTGCGTGAGTGTACCGCATAAGTTTAATTAGCGTTCCGTATAAGGTAAATATAACGTAAAAGCATAACCTCTGTAGCCTAGCGGTATTTGGCTCGCTTTAAATCTCGGAGATCGTAGTTTCGATCCCCACGCCGCACAAGAAATCTTTATGTAAATTCTAAGATTTCTTTCCGGGTCTGGTAGGTTGAGGACGTTGAGGTACTACCCTTACTGCGGTCACCAACACGCCTGCCAAGCGTGGTGACTATGGCAAATACCCTTCCTCGAGAGGAGGCCCATGTTCAGCAGTAGCCGTTATACGGGCTGATGATGATGATAATCTTACGACTGTACTTAAGTACAGTCAGGCGCATTGATTAGTGGAGAGTTTTGAAGTGGAATGGTAATTATGTGAGTGAGTGTACCGCATAAGATTACATACCGTTCCGGGTAAGGTTAGGGGTAAATTTGAGTTCAATTATATAAGAGCACAACCTCTGTTTTAAATCTCGGAGGACGTGGATTCGATCCCCACGCCAGACAAGAAATCTTAGTGTAGATTCTTAAATTTCTTTCCGGGTCTGCTTGGTGCAGGGACTACCCTCCGTGCCTCGGAAAGCACGTTAACCCGTTGATCCCGATTGTTATAACATCATCTATAATTATCGTATATCAAGGAACGGGCAGCAGCGTTTCCTCTATGTGGTATAACTAATACTGCGGTCACTAATGCGCCTGCTAAGCGTGGTGACTATGGCTAAAGAAATTAAAAAAATAATTTACACAAAGATTTTCCTGTCCAACGTGGGGATCGACCACCGAGATTTAAAGCGAGCCAAATATCGCTACGCTATGGAGATTGTCATCATGTGTGCTTATATATATTATTATGTTGGGTTTGAATAAACGGAAGCGAATTTTAATGTGTCATAATCATAAAGATGGGTCTGTGCTTTTATTCAAAAGGAACCGCTATAAAAGTTATTATATCATAGAAATTTCTTTACTGATATAATAAATACGTCCTATCTGCTGTTAAAAGGTAGGCATATATTGGCCGGACTGCTTCTTGCGTACCCGGCCCCCGCCAACGGCGGATCGAAGGAGTGTCCGAGGGGTTTTAGTGGTGTAGGGTCCTCTCCTCGTGGTATGAGTGTCGCATACCACGCTATGGAGAGGGCGAGTCCCACATATCCCACCGCCAGCGCTCAAATACGCTGCAGCGGCGGTGGGAATGCGTAAATTCCCTTCCCGTGGGAGCTTTATATTTAAATACGACCTATGTTAATCCTAGGAATGATATTTTAAATCGGACCAAAAATTCCTGAGATAAGTTCGTTCATGCAAGCAAAGAAACAAACTCTTCAGCTTCATATTATTTAGGTATTAGTATTATAGATGTCATAAGCATATCAAATTATAAGGTGTATCAAAAACATTCGCCATCCCTTCAACAATATAGAGTATCACAAGTATAATTAGAAACAACAAAAGCATCTACCAGATGTTACCCCTATAGCAGCGGCAGTAAACCATAGGGTCATTAACCTATTTCCATAAACAAAGAGATTTAACTTTTAATTGCCTACTCGACAGCTGTAATAAACTGTTTATTACAAATTTTATTGGTCTAATGTAGTCCTTTCCTCATAGGTATAGTGGTTATAAAATCCATTGTAACTAGTGAGATCCCGGGTCGGGCAAAAAAATTGTTGATTTTTTGGACATACATAAAATCTATACGTCCTACTAATATTATGAACGCGAAAGTGTGTAAGTATGGAAGGATGGATGGATGTTTGTCACTCTTTCACCTAAAAACTACTGAACGGAATTGGCTGAAATTTTGCACCGGGATAGGTTATATGCTGGATTAACATATAGGCTACAAAACATCACGTTCCGACCCACTGAAGCTGAGAAACGCGGCATGGCGCAGCTATTATACAGGTATATAAAAGTTAAGAGTTTGATTGAACGCGCTAATCTCGGGAACTACTGGTCCGATATAAACAAAAACTGTCAGTGTTAGATTGTTCATTTATCGAGGAAGGCTTTAGGCTATATTTAATTACTAGCTGCGCCCCGCGGTTTTACCTGCGTTTCTCTGCTCCAGTGGGTCGGAGCGTGATGTTTTGTAGCCTATATGTTAATCCAGCGTTTAACCTATCCCGGTGCAATTCCGTTCAGTAGTTTTGGCGTGAAAGAGTAATAATACATTTACCAAATGCAAACCTTCAAAATTTCCTTGTCCTATCTAACACATTTCAACTCTGTATTTTGCTGTACCTACATACATTGCCGCGCACTGTCTACTTTCTTTTGCTTCGCATAGACTTTGTAACATTTAGAGCGTTGAATTTAAATATTTTTATATTTGTGTGTAAATCTGATGAATTAAAATATGATGAATTTTTAAAAGTCATAGAACAAAAGTTGTTGATTATGATGTTAGTAACGTAGTCCTGAGAGGTTACCGGTGTTTTACAAATAACCCTATATATAAGAATTAGATTATATCATATTATGCTCAGTGGATTAATTAATTATTATTGTTAGATTTTTAAAATTATTAATATTAATATTTGCATGTCACTATTATTATGACTAATTGACACCGATTATAATACCTAAAATGTATCAATACTTATAGCAAATAAATAATTTGATTTGATTTGAAAAAGGAGTTAGTGATAGTGTGACGGGTGACAGGACAGAATGGAAGAAACAAACGTGTGGCGCCCACCCCAAGTAATATGGGATAAGGGCAGGAAGAAGAAGGTAAGATTATATTATAACACATCCCTTTATCTGAAGTATCGGTATTAAGTTCAAATCCCATTCTGATTTAATAACCCATAATTTTGAGCGGCTCCCAAGATAACCGAGATGAAATACTCAATATTATAGCGTCGTAACAGCTGTTTATAACGCAGCTGCGATATATAGGGTGCTTTTGGAGTATATGCCTTATCTTAACAGCGGAAATTACCATATGCAGCATATAACCAAAAATGGTTTCAGATTCGCATAGGAAAAAATCTTGAACTCCATAAAAACTTATAAAATAAAAGTGTCTTGTAATCTCCCCTATTATTTTGTTTTTTTGGAAATACGATCTTCAATAATTCCACTTATTTATTTAGTTATTTAATAAAAGGCATGAAGACTAAAAAAAACTATTTAGTCCGTCAGTTAGATTACTTAAAAATATTGGACACGTATTTTTTTTATTTATCATATCAATAAAAAAAATACAAATATACAGAGCAACAACCAACTATAAAGTTCAGGAGACTTGTGACGTCACTACTAGGTAAAATTGTACCTCCTAGAAGTGACGTCACACGAAATTTCAACGCGCTTCACAAGGCTTTTTCTATGTTTTTGACCTAATGATGACTTAACATAGGTCTGTTATTGCCACTTACTTTCGCTTAATAAATGATCTTTAAATATATCAGGTAGATGTGGGTAGGGATCGTAGCACGTTGAGGTCCATTGTCTCTGCCTACCCCGCTGGGAAACAGGCGTGAGCTTATGTATGTATGCATATCAGGTAAGAAATCCCATTATCCGTCAATTTCTCCATTAAATACCTGAAGTGCGAACGTGGCCCCTCAAGGGAAAGGCATATATTTTTGAAGGACCTTGTATTAAACAGGCTATTGAAAGTAAGGTGCTATTCCTAAATTTATGTAGAGTTATATTTTTTTACGGGAAAGTATAAAATAATAATATGTTTGTTTTTCGCATATATACGTGGACTAGCTGCGCCCCGCGGTTTACCCGCGTTACTCTGCTCCAGTGGGTCGGAGCGTGATGTTTTTTAGCCTATATGTTAATCCAGCGTATAACCTATCCCGGTGCAAAATTTCAGCCAATTCCATTTAGAAGTTTTTACGTGAAAGAGTAACAAACATCCATCCATACTTACAAACTTTCGCGTTTATAATATTAAAAGGATTTTAGAGTATGGTAATGAAATTGTTAATGAGATCATATTAATACCGTATATGTAGCGTAGCGGTATTTGGCTCGCTTTAAATCTCGGAAGTCGAAGGTTCAATCCCCACGCCGGACGGGAAATCTTTGTTTTATTTAAGATTTAAGATTTATTTCCGGGTCTGGTTGGTTGAGGGACTACCCACCGTGCTTCGAAAAGCACGTTGGGCCGTTGGTCCCGATTGTTATAACATCATCTATAATAATCGTATACCAAGGAACGGGCAGCAGAGTTTTTTGAATGGTACGACATAATTCTGCGGTCACCAATCTGCCTGCCAAGCGTGGTGACTATGGATAATACCCTCCCTGGAAGAAGACTCATGGTCAGCAGTGGACGTTATACGGGCTGATAATGAATGTCATTAGAAAGCTCAAAGTCACTTAGCGAGCCATGAGAAGAACTATGCTCGCTATTTATATTTATTGTCCGGCTTGGGGATCCAACCCACGACCTCCTACACTTATTACTACACCACAGAGGCTCTAGAGACATCTGGTTATTTGATCTCCGGTTGCATTATTTATCCCCGTTTTATGGACATAGTATAAAAGTAATAGTCGTATCGTAATAACCGTCGTACCTATTTTATCATTGCGTTTGTTTTCCACCTGTATTTTCTGATACAGGGTTTCTTATTCTTTTGGATCTTTTACAGGTATTTCATCAAATATTTGGCCACATCATCATTTGAAGAATGTATTTTGAACCTATACTAATATTTAATGCTGAATAGTTTGATTGTTCGCGCTAATCTCAAGAACTACTGGTTCGATTTTAAAAATCCCACGCGCGGTTTCACCCGCGTAAATCCTGTTCCCGTGGGAACTTCATAATTAAGTATCGCCTATGTCACTCAGGGTGAATGTACCTTTCCAATGGTGAAAGAATTTTTCAAATCGGTACAGTCGTTTTAGAGTTTATTCATTACAAACATATACACACACGCAAAAATACAAAACTTTCCTCTTTGTAATATTAGTATAGACGAGTATGAAACCATCCGATGCCCTCGTAGACCCGAAGTCCGAGAGACCCGCGAACTGTAAAGTAGAGCGACAGTTGCACAAAACTCCTCTAAAATACTAAATATATCATAATCCTTAATTCTCATCACCAGCGACCGCCCTGAGCCGAGGTCCAAGCCCAACAGGGGTCGCCCTCTTGCGCAGGTTGCTTAGTTTGTAGTTTTTAAACCATTTATTAAGGCTGGAAGCTCTGCTCGCCTTTCATCATCAACAGCCCGTTTACGTCCACTGCTGAACATGGGCCTCCTCTTAACAGACCTTGGCAAGCCACGATCGTAGAGGGATATTGCCATAATCACCATGCTTGGCAGACGGATTGGTGATCGCAGTAAGATGCAAATGTTGAGCTAATAGATGCTGCTGTCCATCCATCAGCCATATGTCCCTTAGTCGTCTTTTACGAAAATCATGGGAAGACATGGGGTGGTCTATTCTAAGCCGGAAACCACATGGCATACTGCTCGCCTTTATGCCCGGTGAAGTAGCAAAAGGCTCGTGGCTACCAAAGTATGTCGATCCGAAAAAAAAAAAGTATAAATACCTAACTATTTTAGTCTGTGGCTGGTGGCTTCGAGTTGCACTATCGGTCTCAACGTGCATTAGTAACTGTCGTCCTTATTGACTGTTTATCTGTTACTTTGTAACGTGATATTCTATGAAACTATAGCTCTTACCGCAGGCTTTGACCGCATCGTCAGTTTTGTAGGACTATATCTATACAACACATGACCGGAGAATCTCCGTAGCGTAGCGGTAATTTGATTGCTTTAAATCTCGGAGGTAGTGGGTTCGATCCTCTCGCCGGACATGAAATCTTTGTGGAAATTCTAAGATTTCTTTCCGGGTCATTTAATTTTTTTTTTAGTCATTTAAAAAAGACAACTCCCGCACTAAGGAATATAAATCCCTGTGTCGCGGGGGACTTTAGAAACATACATTTCACGGACACAAAGTACACCCAGACTCAGAACAACTATTTTGTCCCGATTGTTATAACATCATCGATAATAGTCGTATAGCAAGGAACGGGCAGCAGCGTTTCCTTGTGTGGTACAAGTGTGTTGACTATGGCAAATACACTCGGACGTTGTACGGGCTGATGATGGTGATAATGTTATTTTATCGGGGTAAGTTGAATCCTCTACCTCTTATATCTAAATACTGCTTAGTTACAGGGATTACGAGGTATAACATTCAATCTTATCGATTAAAAATAAAATAAATAATAACAAGACAACCGTTTGGGCAATGAATGTGTATGCCTACTAATAATAAATGAAAATAATTGGACCTAAATCCCGCGTACTTGTCCATTTGAGTATGTTTCGCCGGACCGTCTGATGTAGGCCGTGTTGAAACCTGTAGTAAATTAACCCACTGAGTTTGTTTCGCCGGATCTTCTCCGTTGGGGCCGGATACCTCATTGGATCCGGTAGAAGCATTTAAGCGCGTCCGTCGTTATGTGCTCATGGTCCACCCAAATAATGACAATTGTTTTGGCATAGTATAGACAGAACAAGCATTTTGCGTCGCTAAGAACAATATAAATGAATTATAACAATAAATTTTATAGATATAAATAAATAACCAATTTAATTAATAAAATTTCTAATTCATGTTTGACTATTTACAAGTGCCTGTAATTGGTTTACGTAAATAAAAATGATTTTTATTTCATCATCAACAGCCCGTTTACGTCCACTGCTGAACATGGGCCTCCTCTTAACAGACCTTGGCAAGCCAGAATCGTAAAGGGATATTGCCATAATCACCACGCTTGGCAGACGGATTGGTGATCGCAGTAAGATGTAAACCTTGTGCTAATAGATGCTGCTGCCCAACCATCAGCCATATGTCCCTTAGTCGCCTTTAACGACACCCATGGGAAGACATGGGGTGGTCTATTATTAGCCGGAGACCACACGGTAACGGATTTTTTATTAATATAGGTACTATTTACAGAACCTTGATTGAAGTTGCTTATTTAGTCAGTAATTACCCGTCCTGAATAAATAAACTATTTGAAGGAAAATATTAAAGAACGAGATGAAAATTAAATATTTTGCTGTTAAAAAAGTTGTTTATCTAATGCCTTGATATTTTTGATTGTGTATTTAAATATTTTTTAGCCTTATAATATATATTACTAGCGACCGGCCCCGGTTCCGCTCGGGAGCAATGCTGATGTATTATACATACATATAAACCTTCCTCTTGAATCACTCTATCTATAAAAAAAAGCCGCATCTAAATCCGTTGCGTAGTTTTAAAGATCTAAGCATACATAGGGATGGACAGACAGCGGGAAGCGACTTTGTTTTATACTATGTAGTGATGTTAGGTTAAGTTTAAGTAAAACTCGCGTATGAAACTAAAAACATATTTTTTTAAATATACATATATGTACCTACTAGATTCCCGCGCGTGGTTCCCGTAGGAACTTTATAATAAATATGGGCTATCTGCCCTCCCGACCCTTAGTTTGCTAAGAACCTTCCGATGCCCTCGTAGACCCGAAGTCCGAGAGGCCCGCGAACTGTAAAGTAGAGCGACAGTTGCACAAAACTCCCCTAAAGAACTTAAAGCCATAATCCCTTAATCTCCCCGTCGACTGCCCTGAGCCGAGGTCCAAGTCCCACAGATGACGCCCTCTTGCGCAGCTTGCTTAGTTTGTAGTGTTTAAACCATTTATCTAGGCTGGATCTCTGCTCGCCTTTATGCCCGTTGAAGTAGCAAAAGCCAAAGGGGTAACTAAATATGTGCATCCGAAAAAAAAATAAGGGCAATCTCACACTGAAATATTTTTTCAAATTGTTCCTGAGATTAGCAGGTTCAAGCAAACAAACTATTCAGCTTTATATATAAGTACTAGCTTCTCGTGTGCCCGTAAAACTTCATAATTAAATATAGCCTATAGCCTTCCTTGATAAACGGGATTTTTCAAATCGGTCGAGTAGTTCCTGGGATTAGCGCGTTCAAACAAGCAAGAAAACAAACAAAGTCTTCACTTTTAAATATAAGTACTAGCTTTCGCGTGCGGTTCATCATCATCATCAGCCCGGACAACGTCCGCTGCTGAACATGGGCCTCCTCCCGAGAGAGGGTAGTTACCATAGTCACCACGCCCAGCAGGCGGATTGGTGACCGCAGTATTATGTTGTAATACACAGCGAAACGCTGCTGCCCGTTCCCTAGTTTACGCTTGGCATATGATGTTATAACAATCGGGACCACCGGCTTAACGTGCTTTCCGAGGCACGGAGGGTAGTCCCTCAACCAACTAGACCCGGAAAGAAATCTTAGAATTTACACAAAGATTTCTTGTCCGGTGTGGGGATCGAACCCACGACCTCCTACTAGCTTCCCGCGCGCGGTTTCACCCGCGTAGCTCCCGTGCCCGTGGGTACTTGGTAATAAAATATAGCCTATAACCTTCCTCGATAAATATACTATCGAACACTGAAAGATTTTTTGAAATCGGACCAGCAGTTCCTGAGTTAACAAACAAACAAACAAACTCTGCAGCTTTATATTATTAGTATAGTTATATTAATAAGTGTCATACTCCTACTAAAGCATTCCAGAAACTTTAATGTAAATAAATAAGTTAGCAAAACTACGCTCCGCAATTCCCTTCATGAACTGACAGCGGTACTTGTGACAAGTTTCATAGGTATTTTTATTTACGTCACAGTTTTCCTGTCCTTCTGATCCTAATGCTGTGACATTTGATATCATTCTCAATATTCCTGGCCCCCATTCAACACGTCTCAATATGATATGACACCGAGCGATCACAATAGATCAACGATAAATGCTTGGGCGGCCATCTTGGATAAAGCCAGTTGTACATACGGCGGACTGGAAAGAAAAGTAATATGAAATCTTTATATATTATTTCACCGGAAAATAATAAGAATGGTTAGTTGATCAACTTCAAATTATCACTATTATATATTTTCTTGGTAATAGACGTCTCTGTAGTACACATTTTATTGTCAACACACTCAAGCACATTATCAAATGTGATGCAAAGTTAAACATACTCGTGTAACAGTGTATCGAGATTGTAATTACTACTGTTCCCAATAAAGTGAAATATTGTTCCTGGTATCCGAGTGTTTTTTGAAATCAAACCCCAGCTTAGAACCCCTGAGGGTTTTGGGGGTTCTTCGTAGGTATTTTAAAGCAAAAACTGACTCACTGACTGATCGATGAACGCACAACAGAAACCGCTAGGTATGAAATTTCGCTTAAATATTCCTTAATATGACCTCATCTAGGTCATATTAAGGAATATTTAAGCAGAAAGCAGTTTTGAAAAATCAATCCCTAAGAGAATGAAGAGAGATTGTTATATTTGTATGAAGAAATCGAAGACTTCACGAAATACTTATCAAAATGTTACCTTATTTTGACTGGCATGTGTATTTAGCCACGTGGCTTTTGCTACTTTTTGGACATAAAATCAAGCAAGGCTTACTGCGCACTGAGGCGGCCCGTGAAGGACTTGCACCTCGGCTCATGGCAACGAAGAGATTGAGGAATTGTGGTTTTTACCACTCCGTAAGTTCCCACAGGTTTCTAGGGAGTTCTTGTCTAGTAAATTCACTGTACATAACAAAAGAGGGATTGTCTTCAGCGAAAAGGAGTAAACTATAGAACTTCTAGCTATGAGCCAACAACGGTGCCAAGACGTACATAAAACTATACTCGATATTATCTGAAAAGCTTTTGTTGACATGCGGCTGTATTGCTCCAACTAGCTCTTTTGGTCTTGTTTCGATCAACAATTGTAAAATTTTCGCTTTTCTCCCAAAACTCCTCTACTTATTTTATTTTATCGTCATTCAATTGGACCCAGAACTGATGGCAACCGTTAACTGCTGCTCATAGTCTTAAACAGTCTCGTTGAAGAAGGTTTTTTTGCCTTCATAAGCTTCGAGTTATAATCACTTTTACGTAGGCTGCCACAACGCCTTTTATCCTTAAAAAAATACTTATCAGTATCATAAAAAATAACATAGAAAAAACTTAGTCCCTATTGTGAACTAAGCTTAATATTTTCTTTAGATATTAAACCATCGGACAATAGATAATATAATGTCTCTTTGTGTCGTGATAATAATCTTAGCAAAGACTTGGATTTTTTTTTGTGTCATTTTATTAAGCGTTTAGACCAGTGATTCTCAATGTGGTGTAGATGGGGGCCCCCAAGGGGTCCACTAGATGGCCGGATTGCTTATGCGTACCCGGCCCCCGCCAATGGCGGATCGAAGGAGTGTCCGGGGGTTTTAGTGGTGTAGGGTCCTCTCCTCGTGGTATGACTAAGCATACCATGCTATGGAGAGGGCGAAACCCACATATCCCACCGCCAGCGCGCGAATACACTACAGCGGCGGTGGGAATACGTAAAAGCATATCACCCCGGACACAAAAAAAAAAAAAGATTTACGGGAGACTCTGCGACATGGGGTCTATCGAAATCAGCAAAGTTTTTAACACATAATTTTATATCGATTTGTATGAATTGATACACATACAGTTAACTCATACCATTTACTAAAGACCTTCTGTATATAAAACTAGTTGTTCCGCGCGGATTCCCGCATAAATCCCATTTCCGTGCAAACTTTAACTTAAAATATAGCCTATGACACTCACAAATGACGTGGCTTTCTATTGGTAAAAGAATGTTAAAATCGGTTCAGTAGATCCTGATATTACCCCCTACAACGTCACAAACTCACAAACTTTACCTCTTCATAATATAAGTACAGATCAGAAATACTGTTCTGAATTAAATAAGTCAAAATAATGTACTTAAATCTGTTAATGCATTGTATATGACGTATTACAAGCGCAAGCGGCCGTAGCCCAATGGCTAGGGCGTCGGACTTGTGATCTTGAGGTCGCCGGTTCGAGTCCCACTAATTGCACTACCGACGTGAACCCACTCGTAACATAAGCATATAAGCTTAGCACGAGGGGTTAACAAGAATACCAGATTGCGAAACTCTGCTAGTAAACTTAAAAAAAAACTTACATTTAATTTACTTTTACGATGTAAATGACAGAATGGCTTGGGAGTAACTTGCTCTGGAATGAAACTGCTGCTAAACAATATTGTAAAAGTAACGATAAATTGATTTTTAAAAAAAGGGTTCCTCTGAATTTCTTTCCAGTTGTGGTAGGAAAAGAAATGGACGCATCATAAGAACATGATTTAATTCTTTGCATTGTGTCTTATGAATAAAGAAATTTTTGACTTTGACTTTGAATTATTTGTCTACGTTACTATTTAAAACTATTTCATTTCAAAGGGGTCTACGAGAAAATAACTTTGAGAACCTCTGGTCGAGACTAAGTGAAAGAAAACGTTATCAAAGTAATTTTTCTTCGTAAATACTAACAATGAAACTGCTTTTGTATTGAAAATAATGTTACATCTTCTTCAAATTAAATCTTTATCAGCCAGATGCTGCTGCCCGTCCACTGCTGAACATGGGCCTTCTCTTAACAGACCTTGGCAAGACAGAGTCGTTGAGGGATGCCGGATTTCTTATGCGTACCCGGCCCCCGCTAACGGCGGATCGAAGGAGTGTCCGGGAGATTTTAGTGGTGTAGGGTCCTCTCCTCGTAGTATGAGTAAGCATACCACCGCTATGGAGAGGGCGAGTCCCACATATCCCACCGCCTGCGCGCGGATACGCTGCAGCGGCGGTGGGAATGAGTAAACGCATTTCCCCCCGTACTACAAAAAAAAAAGAAAAGAAAAGTGTCGTTGAGGGATATTGCTATAATCATCACGCTTGGTGATCGCAGTAATATGGTGAGTATCCTTGAGCTGATAGATGCTGCTGTCCATCCATCAGCTGTATGTCCCTTAGTCATGATAGTCCCTTAGGATGACACGGGGTGGTCTATTAGTCCGCGTCCGCTTAAAGCCGAATGGCTTCTTCCCGTATCCACGAACAGCACCTATCAATATTGCTGACAGGTGCTCTTCGCGGATTCGAAGTCCACGAAGAGCACCTATGACTCTTCAGCTTAGTGATTGATTTGTTAATAAGATGGTGATTATCTTTGATCTACTAGATTCTGCTGCCCATCCATCAAGTATATGTCCCTTATTCGCCAATTACGACATCCATAGGAAGGTATGGATGGTAAGGTGGTCTATTCAGAGCCGGAAACCACACAGCTACAGAAGCGTATAATAGTGTATATAAGCCTATTATAATATCGACATAACAAAGAGCGCATCTCGATGCGCAAATCGATTCATAGATGAAATGCGAAACGCGTGACATGTTTACCGATCGACTAACGGAGCATCCATCAATTACGTAGACTTATGACCCTCTTGCCTATGGTGAAATGACGAGAGATTTAATTCGATACTATTCACCTTTTTTTTTTTTTGTATACAATCATTCGTAAAGTGGAAACATGGATAAAGTAATATTTTAGTTGAGGTGTTTTACTTATTTCTTAGAGTGATTTTACTCATTGATCTGTACTAATATTATAAAGAGGAAAGATTTGTATTTTTGTGTGTATGTATGTTTGTTATGAATAAACTCAAAAACGACTGTGCCAATTTCAAAAATTCTTTCACCATTGGAAAGCTACATGCACCCTGCGTGACATAGGCTATATTTAATTATGAAGTTCCCACGGAAACGGGAGTTACGTGGGTGAAACCGCACGCGGGAAGCTAGTTGAAAATATAGTGCATTAAGTAAGGCTCTTTTGATATATAAATGATAGAATAAGAAATAGTATAATGATTGTTTAACTCTTCAACTTTGACGTCATGTTAGAAATATGTAGATACATTCGCCGCAATAATTGCAGACATTAACATGAACTGACATTTTTATGTTTACTTTGGCACAATTTTTGGTTATTGGCAATAAAACTTTCAAGATTTAAAACGAAATATTCAAATACAAATATTGAAAATATTGATTACCAATAGAAAATAGAATTAAATGAATAAACTGATAGAGACAATTTCATCATCAACAGCCCGTTTACGTCCACTGCTAAACATGGGCCTTCTCTTTACAGACCTTGGCAAGCCAGGATCGTAGAGGGATATTGCCATAATCACGCTTGGCAGACGGATTGGTGATCGCAGTAAGATGTAAACCTTGAGCTAATAGATACTGCTGCCCATCCATCAGCCATATGTCCCTTATTCGCCTTTTACGACACCCATGGGAAGACATGGGGTGGTCTATTCTAATCCGGAAACCACACACATATACGTTTAAGCAATTGTTCACTCTAGTAAAAAGACCGTTCTACAACTGAGAACAGCTTATATACTGTCACTAGCTTTCCGCGCGCGGTTTCACCTGCTTAACTTCAGTTCCCGTGGGAACTTCATAATATAATTTAATTTCAATTTCATTATAAATAAGTAATTATTTTTAATAAGTAAGTTAAGATAAATAATAATTAATTTTCAAATAATGTTTGACGATTTACATGTGCCTGTAATTGGTTTACGTAAATAAAAATGATTTTAATTTATTTTATTTATGAATACAGCTTATAGCCTTCCCCAATAAATGGGCTATCTAACATTGAAAGATTTTTTAAATCGAACTAGTAGTAGTTCCTAAGATTAGCGCGATAAAGCTAACAGACAGACTCTTCAGATTTATATTTTTGTATAGATTTTAGTCAACAGACGAACGCCACTGCGCCAACGCCAACGCCAACGCTGCGGTTGCAAGCTTGACTTGAAATTTGGCTTACAAAATAAAAATAGGATAAATGATGATTAATAAGTCATGAATTATCTAGTACTGTTTAGAAAAAAAAGTGTTTTGTTACGAACGTTTTTCTAGGAAGACCCTTCCTGCTAGCGCCACTGATCCCATTCTCCACGTGACATTCGAAGTAATATATCTTACGTAATTATTGGACGCCCACAAAGGCCTAAAGTGTGAATTATAGGGCTGCCTCATAAATCCCATGGATTACTAGTGACAGCTATCAAAACAATATATTGTTTGTAATATTCTAAAATAATTTATTGATAGCTTTATCTATACTAATATATAAAGCTGCAGCGTTCGTTGGTTCGCTTGAACTCGCTAATCTAAGGAATTATCAACAAGTCTCACATTCCAACGTCAATTTCTTCCATAGACGTGTAGGCTGTGGAATGATTTAGATAGATTATTTATGTATACTTCTATGAATGTATATTATCCCATATTAAATGATAATAATATAGTTTTACAATATTTAATTGTCTCCATGTATATTTTGTGTATGTTATAGTACCTTGACGGTATTTATTTCATTACGAGTGCTTACAACTTAAGTACATCTACCACTTAGTCTCTGCACCACCCAATGGTTGACTGGGAGAGAATGCCTTTTGCATTAAGTCTGCCTATGTACAGATTTGTGCTAAAGATTTAAAAAAAAACCGCTGCGGTGTTTCTCCTGCGCTACGACATGACTTTTCTTCAATCGCGGCATAAAGAAAGCACCATTATCACGGTAGGCAGCGGCTTGGCAGGCTGCGTTGATACCCTGGCACTGCTTAATTCCATCAGAAGCTAGCTTGTTTGCAATAAAAATTAAAAAAAAACCGGCCAATTCCGCGTCGGACTTGCTCACTAAGGGTTCCGTACCATTTTCAAGTGCCTACCTGTTGCCGTTAGTGATACTGTCTAGCTATCGCAGTTCTTGAGATACAGACCAGGTTGTATCACAAGAACTCAAAAAGACAGACAGACTGACAGCGAAGTCTTATTAATAGGGTCCCGTTTTTACCCTTCGGGTACGGAACCGAAATGAAAGTGGTTTTGGGCCACTATCAAATCAAAGATGCGATGTGTCCGTCCCAAAAAAAAACCCGCCATTGTATCGAGGCTGCATTTTAAAGATTCCACAGGGGCTGGAGCTACCCGGATTGCTTCGTGCGGCCCCCGCCAATGACGGATCGAAGAAGTATCCGGGGGGTTTTAGTGGTGTAGGGTCCTCTTTTCGTGGTATGAGTAAGCATACCACGCTGTGGAGAGGGCGAGTCCCACATATCCCGCCACCAGCGCGCGGATACGCTGCAGCGGCGGTGAGAACGCGTAAATGCATTTCCCCCGGAAAACAAAAAAATATATATGGCTAGAGCTACGTAGGTGAAACCGTATGACGTCACCAAATCTATAAAAAGCTTGTATACAATGTGACGTCAAATAGCCACGGTTATTGGCAATAAATATTTTGTTTGTAAATCTTCTAATGATTTATGGCTCGGTTTTCTAATTCCGGCGACTGTTGGTTATTCATAATAGCTTAATTAAAATATCGATACGAATATTACAAAAAATCGGCCAAGTGCGAGTCGGCATCGTGCACGAAGGGTTCCATACCATATTCAAGTGTTACCTATCTTTTGCTGTTATTTGTGATAAATTAAACATCGTAAAAGTTACTTGCTTAGACTGACATTTATTGAACGAACGAAAAAATTGTACATTAGGAAAGAAGCCTTGATGGCGCCACTTGTATGATATTTGACATTATTATTGTAGACTACGACTACTACTATTGTAGACTACTGCCGTGTGGTTTCCGGCTTAGAATAGACCACCCCATGTCTTCCCATGGGTGTCGTAAAAGGCGACTAAGGGACATATGGCTGATGGATGGGCAGCAGCATCTATTAGCTCAAGGTTTACATCTTACTGCGATCACCAATCCGTCTGCCAAGCGTGGTGATTATGGCTTGCCAAGGTCTGTAAAGAGGAGGCCCATGTTCAGCAGTGGACGTATACGGGCTGTTGATGATGATGATGATGATGATGATTGTAGACTAGCTGACCCGACAGACGCTGCCCTGTCTTAACTAAAACTCTGTATTAAATTGAACTTTTAATATTAAGTGATCTCTTAACTAACTGTGGTGTGCACTAAGAGCAGCACACATTCTATCAATATTAAATATGTCAAAAGATTACATTAAACAGTTTCTATAATAAAAACCGCTAAGATTATATTGAAAATGTAATATTGTGATTAAATATTCTGAAATTTTCAAATTTTCTTATTTTTTCTCTCGTAAGAACTTTCTCCAGATAATAAAAAAAACACAACAAAAAAAGAATTAGTGAATTGGTCCAACCGTTCACCCTTTATGCCGTGACCAAGGGAAATAGGGATTCATTTTGATATATATATTTTTTTTTTTTTAAAGGCAACTCCCGCACTATGGAAATAAATCCCTGTGTCGCGGGGGACTTTACAAACATACATTTCACGGACACCAAGTACACCCAGACTCAGAACAACTATTTGTGGTTCACACAAATAATTGTCCCGTGTGGGAATCGAACCCAGAACACCAGGTCTCAGAAGCAACTTCCGTAACCACTGAGCCACCGGTGCAGTCAGTAATCAGTCAGTAAATAGATAGACGATATACCTACCTATTTACCATTATTGATATCAAGCAACAAAAAAAACACGTTAGTTGTATAGGAGCCCCTCTTAAATATTTATTTTATTTTTAGTATTTGTTGTTATAGCGGCAATAGAAATACATCATTTGTGAAAATTTCAACTGTCTAGCTATAGCGGTTCTTGAGGTACAGCCTGGTGACATTACAGACTGCGAAGTCTCAGAAATATGCCCCTTTTTACCCTTCGGGTACGGAACCCTAAAGAAGAAAGCTCTGATTGGATTTAGTTTGTCTATATAAGGTGTTTCTAGAATATATGCCGTCCCGTTGAAAATCCCGTTACAACACTGAGCACATTCGTCCTGCCATTACAACCCTAATTACCCCCTTAATAAACTCCTTTTTTTTTCGGACGGACATACGTAGTCAGCCACGACTGCCACGAGGCTTTTGCTACATCACCGAGCATAAAGGCGAGCAAAGCTACAGCCTTAATAAATGGTTTAAAAACTACAAACTAAGCAACCTGCGCAAGAAGGCGCCTCTGTGGGGCTTGGACCTCGGCTCGAGGCAGTTGCTGGCTATGGGGTTGAGGGATTATGACTTTTAGATCTTTTTAGGAGAGTTTTGTGCAACTGTCGCTTTTCGTTACAGTTCGTGGGCCTCTCGGACTTCGGGTCTACGAGGGCAAATATAACCTCTCTGACCTTATTCACACAAGAACAAAATCGACGAACAGTCATTTGACCGTATAACAACTTTACAAATTTTAACATAAATTACCTTCAGAAGGTCACTGACATAGTTCAACGGATTAGCAAGCTGAAGTGGCAATGGGCAGGACACATAGCTCGAAGAACTGACGGCCGATGGAGCAGAAAGGTTCTCGAGTGGAGACCACGAACTGGCAAGCGCAGCGTAGGACGACCGCCTGCACGATGGACCGACGACCTCATAAAGGTCGCGGGGAGTCGGTGGATGCAGGCCGCTAGCGATCGTTCCCGCTGGAAATCGATGTGGGAGGCCTATGTTCAGCAGTGGACTACAACAGGCTGATGATGATGATACCTTCAAAAAACCTTCAACGTTAATTTATTCTAAACTTCAAACATAAATAATGCCAAGTTACTTAATAAATATACTTTACATAAGTGCAAATATTGATACTTTTATGTTATACATTTTGCATAATACGTTTCATCCTAATAACGTATTTTTCACACAATCGACTATAGACCTTAACGTTGTGTGCTTAGAAGTCTTATTAGATAAACTCGTAAAGCAACTTGTTACGTTTCGGTATCAGTTAACCAATTTATCAATTCGGGATGTTGCTTCTTTCAAAGTTTGTTACAGACTTAACTTAAGCATAGACCACACAGTTAAGGAGCGAGTAGGTTAGTTTTCACTATGTATAACTTTTTTTTTTTGATGGAAATGCATATACGCCTCCCCCAGTCACTGCGGCGTTTCAGCGCTGGCGGCGAGGCGGGGTATGTGGGACTCGCCCTCTCCATAGCGGTGGTATACTAATCATACCACGAGGAGAGGATTCTACACCACTAAAACCCCCCGGACACTCCTCCGTCCGCCGATGGTGAGGGCCGGTTACGCTTGGCAATCCAGCCCTCATTCTGTATAACCTAACCGATCACTGCATCTGTTTATTAGCTCGTACGTGTAACCTAGAGTATCTTGCAAGGCTCTAGAGCAGTGTTCCAGGGGGCCACGATGACCCATTAGGAATAGGGACGCCTCCACAAACCGGGCGTCCCTATAACTGGGCAAATGGGCCACAGTCAGTGTGTCCCAGAAGATCCCGCCATATTGGCGCGGGTGCCGTCCGCCACCGACGGATCGAAGGAGTGTCCGGTGTGTTTTAGTGGTGTAGGGTCCTCTTCTCGTGGTACGAGTAAGCATACCAACGCTATGGAGAGGGCGAGTCCCACATATACAGCCGCCAGCGCGCGGATACGCTGCAGCGGCAGTGGGAACGCGGAAAAGCCTTTCACCACGGACAACAAAAAAAAACGAAAAAAAAGGGGTCCACGGAGTCGTCGACGGTCTTCATCGGCGTAACAATAATCCGAATCAAAAGGGAGCAACAGGGGGTCTGCCGAAACCAGTTATATTCTTGAAAAAAGTTTGGATGCCTATGCGCTATAGCTTATTTTGCATTGAGGAAACCTTTCTTGTAAAAAACATAAGTCTATTTTAAAATTTTAATGTTATATTTCGATAGTAATACTGATGGCATATCAAAAGTCCTGCCAATTATTAGCAACTATAAAATAATCACTGTTTATAAAGTCAAACAAAACAAAGTCTATAATTTCTCTGTGTAGTTCATGGTGTGAACCGAAGTATAAAAAGAGGAGCAGAGGTGTATCTAGGCCATAAAGCGCCAGTATGCAAAAAATGCAATGCTATTCTTATAATTATAGATACAGCATAATACAGAACCTTCTTGAGAGCTGGAGTCTGAGCTAGGTTCGGAACCTGTGTGACAGAACTCCAGTCCTCGCCTCTGACACTGACTGAAATCTTAATAATAACCTGATGCGAGGTACAACGGAGCGTAGCGTAGTGAAGCCGCGTAAAGTATAGTGGAATTTATGGGGTTTGACACTTGTATATGATTTAACTACGCCGCCAAACAGAACTGTTTTATTACGGACATTTCTGTAGTTAGCCATGAAGCTTTTGCCACTTAAGGTGATCAAAGCTAGCCGTATTAAATGGGTTATAAACTAGCAACCAAAAAACCTTTGAGGGAGAGATTGAGAGATTTTTAGTTTTTTACAAAATTACTGATATATAACCGACCTATAATCGCCGACGCTTCTTGGCTTGCTTTTTGTATTTAATAGGCCTAATTTAGCTCCGCTCCGTTCATCTCCATACTAAAGACGAATCCTTAATGCTTGTTTTAGCAAACTTTGTGCAAACAAATATCATGGAAGTTAATATTGATGGAAATATATAATCTGTACTTCTTCTAATGGGTTTTGTTGACTTAATTTATTCTGTTTTATTGCCTAGCGGTTAAACTGTCGTCTTAAATATCGGGAACGTGTTTCCGATGCGCAACTCGAGTGAAATCCAATTTTGATAGATTGATGGGCTGTCACAGAGAATAGCTGACGGTATTGTTTTGTTTTTTTTTTTTAAAAAGATTACTAGCAGAGTTTTTAATTCCACTAGTATTCTTGTTAACCCCTCGTGCTAAGCTAAAATGCTTGTGTAACTAGTGGGTTCACGTCGGTAGTGCAATGGGTGGGGTTCGAACCGGCGACCTCAAGATCACAAGTCCGACGCCCTAGCCATTGGGCTACGGCCGCTTATTATCTTTGACTGCTTCGGAGGTTTAGTAATTACTGTAGTGGCCTCTGGGGCTTGTTGTTCTGAGTTTGATTATTACCCAGGACAATTATTTGTGTTTCACGAAATTTGAGTCTGGGCATGCTTTCTTCAACAGCCCGTTTACGTCCACTGCTGAACATGGGCCTCCTCTTAAAATACCTTGGCAAGCCAGGATCGTTGAGGGATATTGCCATAATCACCACGGATTGGTGATCTATTTTAAGCCGGAAACCACCAACCGGTCTGTAAAATTTATTTCTCTATAAATAAACTAATGTTAACCTCTATGGTTCTAGCCGTGTGGTTTCCGGCTCAGAATAGACTACTCCATGTCATTAAATGGGTGTCGTAAGTGGTGACTGTGGGATATTCAGCTTATGGATAGGGAATAGCATCAATCAACTCAAGGATACTTACCTTCCTACTGCGATACCCAATCCGCATTCCAAGCGTGGTGATTATGGCAATATCACCCAACAACCCTGGTTTACCGAGGTTTGTTAAAGAGGAGGCCCATGTTCAATAGTGGACATAAATCGGCTGGTGAAGCATTTTACAAGTCCTGTCTCCGCGATTTTCTTGAAATTGACAGCTCATGTAAAGCTTCTCAGTTTTTCTGGGTCAATTTGACAACTCTAACGTTAAAACTCACGTAATCAGCATTGGTTAATAAACGTTTGTTTATTAGATTGTAGGCCGTGTGGTTTCCGGTTTAGAAAAGATCACCTAGGGTTACCACCGTTTTTTTTGTTTTATATACTTATTTACTTTTTACAAAAAGTTGTTAAATATATGTTATGTATGTACTTTTGGGAAATTCAGGAAAATAAATATTACACATATAAGAGTCTGAGCATGACTTATTGTAAAGTGGCATTTTTCATTGTCTTTTTTTTTCATACGCGCTCTGAGGATGCGGTCTAAATTAATAAACGGGGTGATTTTTAGTTTAGAAAAAAAATAAAGTACTTTTTGTACTATATTATTTTTATATAATATATAGTAAATTTGACTGAAATATAATACGATACTATATAATATAGTACGGGTGGCAACCCTAAGACCACCCCATGTCTTCCGACGCGACGGTTATCGTAAGAGGCGATTAAGGAATACTCAGCTGATGGATGGGCAGTAGCATCTATCAACTCAAGGATACTCACCTTCTTACTGCGATCCCCAATCCGCCTGCAAAGCATGGTTATTACGAAAACATCTCTCAACAACCCTGGTTTGCCAAGATCTGTTAAGAGGAGACCCATGTTCAGCAGTAGACGCAAACGGGCTAGTGAAGAATTCCACAATCAATATTCTAAAATTCGTAAATTCCACGGTCTTATTGTCGCCATCTTTCGAATCTTTCTCGTGGGTCCATATGACGACCTATTTCTTTTTTTTCGGACTGACATTATGTAATTGGCAAGGATGCTTTTGCTACTTCACTGAGCATAAAGGCGAGCAGAGTTTCAGCCTAAAGAAATGGTTTTAAAACTACAAACTAAGCAAACTGCGCAAGAGGGTGTTCCCTGTGGGAATCGGACCTCGGCTCAGGGTCTATGACTTTTAGTCACTTTTGTACAACTGTCGCTCTATGTTACAGTTCAAGAGCCTCTCGGACATTGGAGTCTAAGAGGGCATCTTATCTGTTCTTTGCAACTAAGAGTCGGGTGGGCATGTGACAACAGGAAATGCATTTACACATTCCCACCGCCGATGCAGCGTATTCGCGCGCTGGCGGTGGGATATGTGGGACTCGCCCTCTCCATAGCGTGGTATACTAAACTCATATCACGAGGAGAGGACCCTACACCACTAAAACCCCCCGGACACTCCTTCGAACCGCCGTTGGCGGGGGCCGGGTACGCATGAGCAATCCGGCCCTACATGTGACAACCCTAAAAATACTCACGTATTCCGGGTCAGTCAGTAAACATTTGTTTATTAGATTGTAAACACGCTTTATGATTCTAGTTGACAAATAGGGTTAGTGTAAAGGGTTCAGGAAGATCCGTAAGTCAGCAGAATATGTAATCACATTAGACGGGTTTGTTTTATTAACATTGCCTTTCCTCATGATTTTTTCTACGTTGAATTGATGTTTTTGACTCTTGCGTATGACGCTGCGTTAGTAGTTCTTTTTTTAAATGGGGATTTTGAAACTTTTTATATAAAAAAGCAGTATATTTTTGTCGGAGGCGGGATATACTTCAATACGCACGAAGCGATTAGCTTCTTTTTTAATTATGCGGACAGCTAAGGAGTGGAATTCTCGGCCAGGGTCAGTTTTTCCGGAACGGAATCTGGACATCTTTAAGACTAAAGTGAACTGACAATTTCTAGGCAAGCGTGTATCATCTTAGGCCTTATCTTCGCCTTCCATCAAGCGAGATTATGGTCAAACGTAAGCCTATATTCAATAAAAAAAAACATAGTCATAATATATAGATAGTTTTCTTAAGAAGTTAATAATTAAATATAGCCTATAGCCTTCCTCGATAAGTAGGCTATTTAAAACTAAAATAATTTTTCAAATCGGACCAGAATTTCCTGGGATTTTTTTTAGTGATTACCAGCAGAATTTTTATCTATATCAGCTCATTACTAGTATTCTTTAACCGCCCCGTGCTAACTTAAAATGCTTGTGTTACGAGAGGGTTCAAGTTGGTAGTGCAATGGGTGGGGTTCGAACCGGCAACCTCAAGATCACAAGGCCGACGCCCTAGCCATTGCTATGGCCGCTTTTTTTTTTTACTTATGATGGGCCAGCTCTTGACCCCATTCGAGTCCGCGAGAGACGAGATGAGGCCGAAGATGGCTTGCCCAGAAGATGCCTGTTTACTCTGACTTTGAAGAGACCCGGATTATATGCATTTGGGAAGACAGAAGCAGGCAAAGATAGTATTCGCTTCCATTCAAAAATAGTATTCTTGCTAACCCCTTGTGCTAAGCTAAAATGCTTGTGTTACGAGTGGGTTCACGTCGATAGCGCAATGGGTTCAACTTTTCAGTTTTATATACTCATCATCATCAACAGCCCGTTCACGTCCACTGCTGAACATGGGCCTCCTCTTAACAGACCTTGGCAAGTAAGGGTCGTTGAGGGATATTGCCATAATCACCACGCTTGGCAGACGGATTGATGATCGCAGTAAGATGTAAACCTTGAGCTAATAGATGCTGCTGGCCATCCATCAGCCATATGTCCCTTAGTCGCCTTTTACGACACCCTTGGGAAGACATGAGGTGGTCTATTCTAAGCCGGACCACACGGCGGTTTTATATATTAGTATAGATGTAATTGGAAGATAGCACCGAATCGTTTTGCATGTTCGAAGTCAAATAAAATTTAAATCGAAAGTCAGATTTGGTTATTTATTACTGAAGCAATGATATTATCATTAGCAAAGGGAAAACAAATTGAAAATGTTCAATATTTACGAACAAAGTTCAAATAAACAACGAGCATAAATCGTCTGTAAAAGCCGATAAACAGTGTAAAATGAACGTGTAGACATATTCTTTTAACCCCCGACGCAAAAACGCCGCGACGGGGTGTTATATTATATGTTTGACGTGTCTTTTTGTGTGTATGTCTGTTATTGTAGCTCCCGAACAGATGAACCGATTTAAATTTTTGTTTGAAAGGTGAATTAATCGGAAGTGTCCTTAGTTATGTTTGATGAAAATCCCGCCGCCACAAAATGGCGGAATATATATTTTTTAACAACTCCCTCAATATGCATAATAATATCAAATGAAAGATCTTGAATAGTAGAATAATGTACACTATACTGAAAGGGAATGAGGTGTACTAACGAAATGAAATCTAAAAACTCGAAAAATAAAATTTGGCTTTTTAAATGCACACTTCTCATTTCTTTCTTTGGGGATTTTTTTTACTGTTTTTTTTTTTTAAATTAAATTATATGAATTTTGTCATGTACAGTCAACAAAACTGGCTGTAGCTAAGACGTCTAACTTGTGATCTTGTGGTCGCCGTTTCGATCTTCACCCATTGCACTACCGACGTGAACCCACTCGTAACAAAAGCAGTTTTGCATAGCACGTGGGGTTAGGGACTAATTACACTTATTCAGCTCAATTCAGCTTATGTCCATAGAAAACGCCAGTTTTGTAGGGGACGCGTACGCACAGCTGAACAGACGCGTACGCATCCCGTACAAAACTGGCGTGTTCTATGGACATAAGCTGAATTGAGCTGAACAAGTGTAATTTGTCCCTTAACAAGAATACTAGTAGACTGCAAAACTATGCTAGTAATCTTCATAAAAAAATACCACTATCTGACCCGCCAATAGAAGAATGCTCCCGCGGACGCGACGCGTACCCCCTCACCCTCTTGACCCTTAGTTTGCAAAGATCCCATCGTCGACCCCAAAGTCCGAGAGTCCCGCGAACTGTAGCGAAGAGCGACAGTTGCACAAAACTCCCCCAAAAGAGCTAACGTTACAATCCCTCAATCTCCCCTCCAGCGACCGCCCTGAGCCGAAGTCCGAGTCCCACTGGGGTCGCCTCCTTAATAAGTCAATGTGTGTTGCGTAAAACTGCTGACTTAAGAAATGTGCGGTTACACCGTACAATAGTAAAATCTCACATCACATGTTTTTTTTTGGTTTCAGATGAACATGGGTGCCAGTATGGGGATACGTTGCTGAAACTGTCAAAATGACTGCCACGAAGGTATGTACTACAAACTTAGATAAATATTTGGTCACGCTTGCTCGATTAGATACCGCCGTCGTATTTGAAAAATGCGGCAGAAATTAATACTCCGAAATCGGCTTACTCTTGCCACATTCGCTCTGTGCGAAGATTACGTTTCGAAAAGTTAATTAAATGTTGGTTATTATCAAAGTAATATGCCAGTGTGCGTAGTAAACTGTGTAAAAATAATACTACAAGAAATAAGAAGGACTTCGGGATCACATACCATCGGTACATTGTCTTATACACACTACAATATTGAGTTGCCGCATTTATGGACTATCTATGGTTTTACATAAGCGCGGTATCCAAATGAGCGCGCGAGACCAATCATTTGTCGAAGACAGTTTATTACATCATCATTATCAGCCCGTATAATATCCACTGCTGAACATGGGCCTCCTCCCGGGGAGGGTATATACCATAGTCACCACACTTGGCAGGCGGATTGGTGACCGCAGTATTATCTTGTACCATACAAAGAAACGCTGGTGCCCGTTCCTTGATATACGATTATTATAGACGATGTTATAACAATCGGGGCTAACGGATTAACGTGCTTTCCGAGGCGCGGAGGGAAGTTCATCAACCAACTAGAATTTACACAAAGATTTCTTATCTGGCGTGGGGATCGAACCAATGACCTCCGAGATTTAAAGCGAGCCAAATACCGCTACGCTACGGAGGTTGTCTTATTTTATTATATTTATTTATTTAAACTTATTCTATATCTAATAATGTACAGGGGTATACTTAATGTCATTCTTTACTAGTCTATCATAGGGTTTGAAGCTTTCGTTTTAATTATTACAGTTTACACTTATTTTTAAACCTAACTTCTGATATATACCAACATTTTTTATCCACATATAATTTTCAATGCATATTAAAATTAACATTTCAATACCATTGCTCGCTCGGCATTGAATGCTAACCGCACTGACCGTGTACACGCTTCAATGGACTTGTAAGCGAAGGGAAAACCGCATTATTATGTCTCATTTCACATCTATAGGTATGAGGGGAATGGAAAATAATATTAGCAGTATAAAAAACCTTTACTTCAATAATTAATATTTAATTTTGTTTTGTGCTAAAGTATTAATTAAAATAAAACGTATATAGATAGAGAACGACTCGAAGCAAGCTAGGATAGGGTCCTGTCGTCCTCGCGAGAGGGAGCTGGTGGAAACGGATTCAACTAAGATAATAATATGTTTTTTATATGGAAGTATGCGTGCTATAGATGTGTGCTATGGATGCGTGTTAAATTCTGAATCTAACTTACTTATCGTTTTTTTCAAATAATCTAACCAATCAGCCCGTATACCATCCACTGCTGAACATGGGCCTCCTCCCGAGGGAGGGTATTTGCCATAGTCACCACGTTTGGCAAGCGGGTTGGTTACCGCAGTATTATGTGGTACCACACAAGGAAACGCTGCTGCCCGTCCCTTGATATACGATAAGTATAGATGATGTTAAAACAATCGGGACCAACGGCGTAACGTGCTTTCCGAGGCACATACTACTTTTACATTTAGATAGTTACATAATGTAACTATACATACCTACGTTACTCAAGGATAATGTAGCATTCTAATGGTGAAGCAATTATCGAAATCCGTACAGTAGTTTTTGAGTTTACTCGAAACAAAAATACAAACTTTTCCTCTTTATAATATTAGTATAGATATAGATCTGACATTTACAATATCACCTACACGAAAGTTTAAAAGTGTACGATCCCTTCAGCTAAGAGCTCACGATGAAATACGACATCGATCATATTGACAAGCAAACGACGGCCACTTACGGTATTACCTATCCAGTGTCAGCTGTTGGGAAGCCTCCTTTTAACCCCCGACGCAAAAGCGACGGTGTGTTATAAGTTTGACGTCTCTGTGTGTGTGTTTGTGTGTTTGTCTGAGTGTGGTATCGTAGCTCCCGAACGGATGAACCGATTTTGATTTTGTTATTTATTGTTTGAAAGGTGAATTAATCGGGAGTCCTCGATCCAAGATGGCCGCCGCCACAAAATGGCGGAATATATATTTTTAACAACTCCATCAATATGGATATCAAATGAAAGGTCTTGAATAGTAGAATAATGTATACTATACTGAAAGCGAATGAGGTGTATTAACTAAAGAAATTAAATCTAAAAACTCGAAAATTATTTTTGACCTTTAAAAATGATCGCTTTTCTTTTCTTTCTTTGGGAGTTTTTTTATTTTATTTAATTGTTATTTATGCTAGCTGTTTTGTAGGATTTTAAACCCTTCTTTTTTTTAACGGTTAAGGATCTAGCAGAGTATTTGCATGCTACTAGTATTCTTGCTAGCCCGTCGTGCTAAGCTAAAATGCTTGTGTTACGAGTGGGTTCACGTCGTCGGTAGTGCAAATGCGACGCCGTAGCCATTGGGCTACGGTCGCTTTAATTACAAAGTTTACAGTAAGAGTTGGAATTTCAATAGAAAGGGATGCCCTGATTCGTGATCCTAGCCCCTCAGGCGTGTGACGCTTTTATACGTAAAATATTGTTTAAACACGTGCCTCTTTCTATAGAGCTAATTAGTGTTATAACTATATATGTATAGTTATAACACTAATTAGCTCTATAGTGACTGTGACTGTGACTGTGACGTGATCACAGATTGACAGGCAGATCATTAGCTAATCCGCAATAGATTTCAGCTGCGATATTTTGTACTTAATTATATTAATCATATTTCATTGTGTATAATTGACAAGTACAAGTGTATGTAAATACTTAAGAGCTGAATAAATATCGTTTAATTCGTTTAAAAAGAGTACTCACTTGATCTGTTGTTTTTCAGGCGGAGATGGCAAACGCGGGCAGCGCGTTCCAGTGGGACAAGCTGTCACCTGCCGAGTTCCAGCAGCTTCAGGAGTTGACTTCATGTAAGTATTATACTAGCTGCACCCCGCGGCTTTACCCGCGTTACTCTGCTCCAGTGGGTCGGAGCGTGATGTTTTGTATCCTATATGTTAATCCAGCGTAGAACCTATCCTGATGCAAAATTTCAGCCAATTTCGTTCAATAGTTTTGGCGTGAGAGAGTAACAAACATCCATCGTATCGTATTTCCCGTCGAAACGGGCAGAATATAGAATAGAATACCAGAGTATAGAATACCATAGAAGGGCCGATGTTGCGATGTCAATAACCAGTTTTTTTTTCGTTTGGACTTACGTAGGTAGCCATGAGGCTTTTGCTACTTCCCCGGGCATAAAGACGAGCAAAGCTCCAGCCTTAATAAATGGTTTAAAAACTACAAACTAAGCAACCTTGGCAAGAGGGCGATGAGATTGAGGGATAATGACGCTACCCAGAGGCCCGTAACATAGAGTGACAGTTACAATTTCTTTAGAAATCTAGTCATAATTTCTCAAGCCCCGTCAGCGACCGCCCTGAGCCGAGGCCCAATCCCCATAGACGTAGAAAAATATGTGGCTATGACAGTAAGTAATTTCTTTTCGTATTGCGATTAATCAACAAAATCTGTGTTGCATTTTAGAGTTCAGTAGTCCACAAAGAAAAGTAGTTTCGTCATGTCCGTCCGTCTGCCTGTCAGCCCGGGCTCGTAATCCACCGTTACTGCACCGATTGTCACAAAAATTGGTGGAGAGATGAATATTGAAGTTTCAAAATTTGGTTATTAAAATTATGTAAAAAATAATTATTTTTCAGTCCCGCCCCATACAACGAAAAGTGAATTTAACAAATGAAATTCGACTGACCACATCGTGTAGGGTATCGTTGGAAAGGTTCCCTTAAAATGCATGAAACTGCTTTGGAACTATGTACATCAAACCCCCCAGTCTCGAGATAACCTAACACAAAGTTAAAATTAGAGCGTCCCCACCCCCTTAACTTTTTAAATATTACTAACATAATTCTGAAAAAAATGTGAAGTCAGTACTTTCAACTAAAAGTACTTGGACTTGGACTTGGTATCATAGATAATTATTTTTATACAACTCGACCAACTCATGTAGCTACAGTCGTCCTAACAAAATATATGGAGTCCGCAAAATGAAATTTAACTGTATTAATTTAAAAATAGGCATTTTAGATATGCATGGCTACGGAACCCTTTCATGTGCGTGCCCGACACGCTTATAAGCTGAAAAGTTTGCTTGAACGCGCGAAACTCAAGAACTACTGTTTTGAAAAATTATTTCACCATTCTAGAGTTACGTTATCCAAGATCACCATAGGCTATACTTAATGACTAGCTTCCCGCGCGTGGTTTCACCAGCGTAACTCCCGTTCCCGTGGGAACTCAGGGTGAATGTAGCTTTCAAATGGTGAAAGAATTTTTGAAATTGGCACCGTAGTTTTTGAGTTTATTTATTACAAACTTACACATCCAGAAAAATACAAATCTTTCCTCTTTATGATTAGTATAGATAAGGATAAGACTGCACCGGTGGCTCAGTGGTTACGATAGTTGCCTCTGAGACCTGGTGTTCTGGGTTCGATTCCCACCCGGGACAATTATTTGTGTGAACCATAAATAGTTGTTCTGAGTCTGGGTGTTCTGTGTGTCCATGAAATGTATGTCTGTAAAGTCCCCCGCGACACAGGGATTTATTTCCCTAGTGCGGGAGTTGTATTTAAAAAAAAAAAAAAAATGGTTCTTACAGGGACCGGGGTTCTTATATATCTTGCAGACTGTACTACTGACTACTTAGTTTATTAAAGTTCTCAATTACTTTGTAACACACGAAGTTATATCGAATATACTATAATCTATTAAGAGCATTGTATTTTGAGTTACCGAGAGCCGCTGGGAATAATATTAAAGTTGTTACCGTAATGGTATCGTGATTTGAGTAAATACCTAATATACTTATTACTTTTTTATTTTCTTTTATACCTATAATCATTTTTATTATAATGTAAATGATGCACGGTAAAACTCGAATGAGTTTATGTGGCGTCATATAGATTCAACTTCTTTTTGATTGTATATATGCATTATATTGTTGTTAATAATGTTATACCACATAAATTACAGTGTCTAATTAGGTGTAATGTCGTCCACCAAGAACTTTTTTATATTTGTGCAGTGAAGGGATTTTAGTCTTTCGAGCCGGATTTTGGTCCTTTCGAGCCGGATTTCGGTCCATTGGATTTTGATTTAAAAAAATAAAATTAATATAAGGATGTTACATGTAGGTCCTGGTTTACTTCCAATTTGTTTTTGTTTTTATAAGCTTACTAAAAAGCAAAGCGCATTGTGGCTACCTGGTCACCTGCTCAAACCGAGTCCGAGAACCTGCCTCCCTTCTTTGACTTAAGTACTTTAATCTTTAACTACTATAAATAAATGTAAATGTTAGCTAATTGTAATAAACTATAGTGTACTGAGCGATCTGTTGTATAATTCATGCCTTTACAAAACAGTGGTCGGCTACACCAACACGGTATACGTTACATTGGCAGGTTAGCTCCTCGTGCTAAGCTAAAATGCTTGTGTTTCGAGTGGATCCACGTCGGTAGTGTAATGGGTGAGGATCGAACCAGTGACCATATGATTACTAATCCATCGCCCTAGCCATTGGGCTATGGTCGCTTACTTACATAGCGTAACATCTTAGATATTTTAGTATAATGAGTTTTAAGAACTTGGTGTTACATAGGTATCACTCTGAATTTGATTTTTATTTGTGCCTCAACTGCAGGTATTATTTTTAACAAATTAAGGTTATTATAATATACTACTTTTGTACTACAAAAACCTAGGGTTGCCAATTACAATGTCAAAAAACTAGGACTTAAAGTTGGAAAAACCAAAAGAATTTATTATTAAATTTCATATTTAAAAAAAAATGTTTTGGTTTTTAGAGTACCTACTAGCCTTAGAGATATTTCAATCTTTTCAAAAGAGAAAGAGATTAATAAAATTTGACCACCGGCGAGACTCGAAGCCCCTCATCGAAATTTATCAATCTCTTTTAATATATAACACGTCTCTACGTGTTATGAGATTGATAAATTTTGAAACATTTTATATTATTATGGTAAACTTTTCCGTAAATTATTCAAAACATTTGAAAACTATTTCAATTAATATCTAGAAAAATAGGTAAAGTAAATTAAATTCAAGTAATAATAAAATTGGCGCGCGAGTTTCAAAATAAGTGACTTAATCAACGCTGCTTTTTTATTTTTTATTATATATAGGCTTACGTTTGACCATAATCTCGCTTGATGGAAGGCGAAGATAAGGCCTAAGATGATACACGCTTGCCTAGAAAGTGTATGTTCACTTTAGCCTTAAAGATGTCCAGATTATAGCGTTCCGGAAAAACTGACCCCGGCAGAGAATAAATACTATCAAGGACTTCCCAGGACATAAATAAAACTAGGACATGTCTAAGGAAAAAGAACGGTTGGCAACTCTACACAAACCAAGTATGGTTTAACAGTGGATTAATTTGATCACAAAGCAATGGCTGATAGGTATCAGCCATTGATTTGTAATAAAATTAATCGCGCAATGTGATAATCCTTTTTTTTTGCCGGGGGAAATGATTTTTTTGCCACGAGAGGACCCTACCCATTGAAACCCCCCGGGTACTAGTGCGTTTGTAAGTATGGATGCATGGATGGATGGATGTTTGTTACTCTTTCACGTAAAAACTTCTGAACAGAATTGGCCGAAATTTTGTAACGGGATAGGTTATAGCCTAGATTAACATAAAGGCTACAAAACGTCATGCTCCGACCCACTAGAGCAGAGTAAGGGCGCAGCTAGTTATAATCTAAGTTAACCGCCATTTTAAAAACCAAAGGCATTATACGACATTAAAATCCAACTTTGCTGGTAACCTTTCAACATTATATAAACAAAGATGTTTTTTTTTTCATACAGATTCAACGAAAAAACTTCAGGATGTCCTGAAGGAGCTGTGTGAAGTCAAAAAACAGAACCCTGATGGGGTAAGTGCATTATATATAAATTATATTATACATAACATTATAAATTATAGTGTCTAATTAGGTGTAATTTCGTCCACCAAGTTTTTTTTGTTACTATTTGCGCTGTGAAGGGGTTTAGTCCTTCGAGCTGGATTTCGGTCCTTCGAGCCGGATTTCGGTCCTTCGGATTATGATTTAATGAAATGATTTTTTGTAATCCCGCGTGGTAATCGAACCTATGACCTCCATGACTTATTTTTTCTACACTTAAGAGATGTTATGATAATATAATTACACTTTTGCCCTTTACTCCCATTCGCTTATGAAACTAGTTCACTTATACCACAAAGTTTGATTGGCATACAGAAACACAATTTCCTTTTAAAACAAACTTCTGTTAATCTATGAAATTGCTACATTCGATCTTAAACCTTTTCAACCTTTTCCTTTCCAACGTTTAACATGGACTTAGTCGCGAGCAGTTTCTTAAATAAAAACGAACTTGGTAAATTCGCTATGTTTTCGTACATATCATCATCATCATCATCAGCCCGCAAAACGTCCACTGCTGAACATGGGCCTCCTCCCGAGGGAGGGTCTTTGCCATTGTCACCACGCTTGGCAGGCGGATTGGTGACCGCACTGTTATATTGTAATACACAGGGGAAACGCTGCTGCCCGTTCCCTACTTAACGTGCTTTCCGAGGCACGGAGGGTAGTCCCTCAACCAACCAGACCCGGAAAGAAATCATAGAATTTACACAAAGATTTCTTGTCCGGTGTGGGGATCGAACCCACGACCTCCGAGATATAAAGCGAGCCAATTACCGCTACGCTACGGAGGTTGTTCGTACTTATAACAAACTGTTAAATATATACATATACATACGTTACTGGAAAATAACACAGTTAATTGATCAATTTCTAGTTAGTTATTAAACTGTCGAGGTTTCGGTTGGTTGAAAAAAAATATCCTAAACCTAAACCAATGAAATTCAACAGAACTTATTGAAGTTGAAGTTTCTTTTTGTTTTGCTACAACAGTAGCATAGTCTCGTTTGGTTAGGTTTAGGTCAAGTGTCATAACAATTAAGTAAATAATATAATAATTATGCGCGTTCACTGAAACTGGCAACTAAATTGAACAATATGAGTGGCACGGAAGTTGATCACCTTACGATTCGTATTATTTTCCGGTGATATAATATAAATATTCATAAGCGCACTTATTTTCGACAGGTGTCCTAACAACCTGTTGCTTCAAGCTTGTGAGATAAATTAAAATGTAGGTTTAATTGCTACCGTTTTGCAAAGTTAGTGGAGAAAATCTGTTTTTATATATTTTAACTAGCTTCCCGCGCGCAGTTTCACCCGCGTAACTCTCGTTCCCGTGGGAACTTCATAATAAAATATAGCCTATGTTACTCAAGATGAACGTAGCTTTTCAATGGTGAAAGAATTTTCGAAATCGGCCCAGTAGTTTTTGACTATATTGATTACAAACATACACACAAAAATAAAAATCTTTCTCTTTTGTTATATTAGTATAGATATAATAATGGTGTGCTTCCGGCTTAGAATAGATTACCCCATGTCTGTCCATGGGTGTCGTAAGAGGTGACTAAGGGACATACAGCAAGAGGTGGCCAGAAGCATCTATTAGCTCAAGGATACTCACCATCTTACTGCCATCACCAATGCACCTGCCAAGGGTGGTGATTACGTCAATATTCCTGTTTTGTCCGGGCGAAATGCATTTACGCATTCCCACCGCCGCTGCAGCGTATTCGTGCGCTGGCGATGGGATATTTGGGACTCCTCGTGGTATGCTAAACTCATACCACGAGGAGAGGACCCTACACCACTAAAACCCCCTGACACTCCTTCGATCCGCCGTTGGCGGGGGCCGGGTACGCATGAGCTATCCGGCCCTTCCTGAACAACCCTGGCTTGCCAAGGCTTAAGAGGAAGCCCATTTTCAGCAGTGAATGTAAACGGGCATATGACACCTTTGGGAAGACAAGGGGTGAACTATTCTAAGCCATACAACACACAGAAGAGATGTTATGATAATGTAATTACACTTACGCCCTTTTCCTCCCTCGGTACAAGAAACTACTTCAGTTATACCACAAAGTTAGATTGGCATACAGAAATAGAATTTCGTTTTAAAGCAAACTTCTACTAATCTACTTATATAGTTTATGCATTCATTCCTGTTGGAAGGAAATTAAAAAGTTTGAAAGCGACCTCATTTGGACTGGCTGGAATAATTTTCCCGAATGGAAATCAAATCGAAACATCAGGCCTCAGAAGAGACTACGTGAACCTCTAAGCCACTGGTTTAGTCAGAAGTTTTTATGGTCCTTCGAGTCGGATTTTGGTCCTTCGGATTTAGATTTTACGTATTTTTTTTATCATCCGGCGTGTTAATCGGTACCGTGACACCCAAGACGTATCATTTCTAGGCTATCGAAATGTTATGATAATATAATTACACTTTTGCCCTTTATCTTCATTCGTTTGATGAAACTAGTTTATTTATATGAAAGTGACATTAGGAATGGCGAATGGAAATCAAATTTGAAACATCTGGCTTTAGAAGAAACTACGTTTACCATTAGGCCAATGGTTTAGTTAGAAGTGTTTTATGATCCTTCGAGCCGTATTTTGGTTCTTCAGGTTTTGATTTTAAGTAAAAGAAATTGTCATCCCGCACAGTAATCGACTTTATGACCTCCGAGACTCATTTTTCTAGACTTAAGATGCTATGAAAATGTAATTACACTTTTGCCCTCGTCTATGAAACTAATTTACTTATACCACGACGTTGGTTTATCATTTTTAAACAAACTTTTACTTATCTACTAACATAGTTGGAAGGATATTAAAAAGTTTAAAAGCTATCTCTTTTGGGCTGGCTAGAATAATTGTCCCGGGTGTGAATCGACCTCGAAACAGTTTCTTCCTAGACCAGGGTCTAGGAAGAAACTTCCCTAACCAGTAAGCCACTGTTTAAGTCAGAAGTTATAAATGATCCTTAAGCCCGGATTTTTGTCCTTCGATCCAGATTTTAGTCCTTCGATCCGGATTTTGGTCCATCGATCCGGATTTTAGTCCTTCGGATTTTTATTTTATGTAAAGATATTTTGTCATCCGGCTTGGTAATCGAACCCGTGGCCTCAGTGAAGTATAATTTCTGGGCTATTTTACTATTTCCCTTTACTCTTATTCATTTATGGAACTAGTTCACTTATACCACAAAGTTTGATTGGCATAGAGAAACACAATTTAGTTTTAAAACAAACTCCTGTACAACGTTGGAAACTTATATAGTCTATGCATTCATTTCTATTGAACTTTCTATTCGAAAAGGAAATTAAAAAGTTTGAAAGCGACCTCATTTGGACTGGATAGAATAATGGTCTTGGATGTAAATCGAACCCAAAACATTAGTTTTCCGAAACTACCTTTGCCACTAAGTCTCTGGTTGAGTCAGAAGTTATTTATCGTTCCTCGAGCCGGATTTTGGTCCATCGGATTTTGATATTACGTAAAGTTTTTTTGACATCCCGCTCGGTAATCGAACGCATGACCGTGACTCACTTTTTCTAGACGTAAGAGTTATAGTATTATGATAATGTAATTACAGTTTGAAAACCTCCGTAGCGCAGCGGTATTTGGTTCGCTTTCAATCTTGGAGGTCGTGGGTTCGATCCCCACACCAGACAAGAAATCTTTGTGTAAATTCTAAGATTTTGCTGATTGGTTGAGGGACTACCCTCCGTGCCTCGGAAAGCACGTTAAGCCGTTGGTCTCGATTGTTATAACATCATGTATAATAATCGTATATGAAGGAACGGGCAGCAGCGTTTTCTTGTGTGGTACAACGTATTACTGCGGTCACCAACCTGCCTGCCAAGCGTGGTGACTATGGCAAATAACCCTCCCTCGGAGGAGGTCCATGTTCAGCAGTGGAAGTTATACGGGCTGATGATCATGATGATGAATTACAGTTTTGCCATTTGCCCTCATTCGTTTATGCAACTGGTTCACTTATACCACAAAGTTTGATTGGCATACAGAAACACAATTCCGTTTTAAAACAAAACTTCTGTTAATCTACTTAGTTGGAAACTAATATCTATGCATTCATTTCTGTTGAACTTTCTATTCGAAAAGGAAATTAAAAAGTTTGAAAGCGACTTCATTGGGTCTGGCTAGAATTTACCTAAGAGAGTTGAATTTAGAATTGAAAATTATCTTTACTTTTAATCAGCTAGGTTATGTCATTTTGGAAAGAATTAAACATTAAAATCAATATTTATTGATTTTAATTGAAATTTTGGTCACATTTAAGATAAGGGATAATTTTTTGATCAATGGATATGATCTATCTGACCGATAAAAAAATTATTTTGACACAATGTCCATACAAATTCAAATCAATATATTTGGGCGTAGCGATAAAAGGCTCGTGGTCGCGGTCGTGGGTTCGATTCCCGCGCCTGACATAAATTATTTGTGTAAAATACGAAAAAAAATACTTTTTTTATCCGATACTAGCTGTCCTGCGCGGTTTCACCCGCATAGGTCCTGTTCCTACGGGAATCTCGTCTTAAGATACAGTCTACGACACTAACAAATAATGTGTCTTTCTATCGATCGTTGACAGTTAGATATTTTAAACAATTGAAAGTAATGTCAATTCATTACAAAAAAATATTTTTGATATTTTTTACGGACGGACATATTAAGTTAGCCCCGAGGCTTTTGCAACTTCACTGTGCATAAAGGCGAGCAGAGCTCCAGCCTAGATAAATGGTTTAAAGACTACAAACTTAGCAACCTGCGCAAGAGGGCGTCCCCTGTGGGACTTGGATCTCGGCTCAGGGCGGTCGCTGACGGGGAGATGTGGGATTATGGCTTTTAGTTATTTTAGGGGAGTTTTGTGCAACTGTCGCTCTACAGTTCGTGGGCCTCTCGGATATCGGGTCTACAAGGGAATCAGAAATTTTCGAGCAATTTTCTTTCATAAGAACCTTCTCGTCGAACGAACAATTATCACAACAAAGAATTAGCGAAATCGGTCCGTCGTCGTGACCGAGGGAAATAGGGATTCATTTTTATATATATAGATTAACATAAAATAGCTATTCCCTTCTGACGAAAAACTTTTTATGACCCATCTCCTTGCATTAATCTACAAATACCGAAGAACGAGACAAAACATATGACGTCACACGTCCTCTCTTTCTCGCACCATGACGTCATTATACTTGACAATCGATGACGGTTCTATAGCGGAAAATAAAATAAAAAAAAACTCTATTCAAATGAAATTGAGTCGAAATTCGAATATCGCTTTGAAGATAACAACGATGACGTCACAAAACGGGTGTTAGAAGGCATATAAATATGGTATTGCTGTATTGATTTTAGATCTTATACTTTACAGAGAAGGTTTGATTTTGCTTGTGTCGTGTAGGAATATAAATAGAACTTTGCTGGATTGATTTAAGATTTAATGTTGAAAGAGATAAGGTTTAATTTTGCTTGTGCTTGTGTCATGGTAACCATTGTTATATTGCCAAGGACTGAACGATGTTTATTTGTTAATGGATAAGTGTTTTCCCTTGTAAAGCCTACGTGGGTAGGGAAACACTTTATTTTATATGTGTTCAGTGTTGCCAACTCCAATTCTGGAACGTGGCTTAGGGACTATAAAAACAAACGGTAATGCCTAAATTTGGTCGTGGGCTATTGTGGTTCCGTAGATTTGTTTATGTAAGGTGCTAAGAGAGTATACGCCATCCCTATAACAGTACCTAGTATGTGTAGTGATTAGGTTAGTGAAGAATCCTACTTATTATAAATGGGAAAGTTTGAATGTGTGGATGTATGTATGTTTGTTACTCTTTCGCCAAAAATACTGAATGGATTTTGCTGAAAGTTTGCACAGGGATAGGTAATAAGCTGAATATAGGCTACAAAAAAACACGCTCCGACCCATTGGAGCAGAGTTAAGCGGGCGAAACCGCAGGGCGCAGTTTATAACTTAATATAGCCTATGTTGGATTACGGAGCTTTTTAAATCGATCCAGGTGTTCCGGAGCCGGATTCCGGAGATCTGTAATGATCGTATATCAAGGACCGGGCAGCAGCGTTTCCTTGTGTGGCCCATACTCAGCAGTGGACGTTATACGGGCTGTTGATGATGGTGATGAATAATATAGTAATAGGTATGCCATCAAAAACATAGCTTGCAAAAAACCCTAGTCTCGTAACGCAGTTCTTTTGTCATTAAAAGTGGTGGGATCTATGTAATAACAAGTCGGTTAATTTATACAGTCTCTACTTTAGGGACCTTCTGCTATAACTATCAGCTAACTTAACAAAATCATCGCCCTCCCGACCCTTAGTTTGCTAAGAACGTTCCGATGCCCTCGTAGACCACAAGTCCGAGAGGCCCGCGAACTGTAAAGTAGAGCAACAGTTGCTCAAAACTCCCCTAAAAAAACTAAAAGTCATAATCCCTGAATCCCCGTCCCCGTCAGCGACCGCTCTGAGCCGAGGTCCAAGTCGGACAGGGGATGCCCTTTTGCACAGGTTGCTTAGTTTGTAGTTTTTAATTTAGCTGGGCTTAGGCTGAGCTGGAGCTCTGCTCGCTTTTATGCCCGGTTAAGTAGCAAAAGCCTCGGGGCTAAAACTACATATGTCCGTCCAAAAATAAAGAACTAACAATATTTGTGTTTTACTTGAGTTATACAATAAAAAGTAATTGTTTTCATTTTCATTTGAAGAATGTACGTCTGCTAGAAGTGCCTTAACATTTTGATGATCGATCAGTCAGTTGTTGAACACATCCTTGTTAAATGAGGTAAACACAAATGTCATTCGAGAGCACTTTTCTTTTACGTATCTAAAGCTTTTGACAAAGTCTGGCACAATTACTTAATTTATAAGCTAACCAAATCAACGTGCCGGATTGTCTCGTGCACATTAAGATGTGCACGAGGCGGTCCGGCACGTTGATTTGTAGTCTAGTATGCGAGACTACCTCTCGGGGAGAACTTTTAGGTATCGTGTAGAAAGAGGTTACTCTTCCCCTCACCCAAACCAAGCGGAGGTGCCACAAGGCTCAGTACTTTCACCGCTCCTGTTCTCGCTTTACACACGTGACATCGCGAAACCCAAGAAAGCCCATCTGGCTCACTTCGCGGACGGTACCCGTTTATACTACTCGGGCCGCAGTCCTGCCGCCATTCACGACGCTCTACAATCCGCATCAAATGCCTTAGGCAAATGGTTCGGAAAGCGGGGAATCGAAGTAAATCCGACAAAGAGTGCCGCGGTACTTCATTATTCACAATTTTTTTAAATTAGTATAGTTATCACCGTTCAAAATCAATCCCTGTACCAAAATCTTACTATTGAATTCAATTTTTTTCTATAACACATAAAAACATACCTTATATTGAACATCTCACAGTCGACTTTCGATTGCAAAGATATATCCTATGAACAGATATATCCTTATCGTTTTTTAACCAATGAAAAATCCACCGTATTTTAAGCTCACTACAGTTGCTTTTCTATTGACCAAATGTTATAAATAGGAAGAATCAAAACAAACAATCCTATAAACTTTCTATATTGGAATGAATAGGTCTCTCCGCACATTCGTCTCAATCAACCGCGGCTATAATTTAGATTGGTTACCAAATTTATCAGGCCGTTTAAGGCCACTGCTGAACGTGGGCCTCTAACAGACCTTGGCAGGCCAGGGTTGTTGAGAGATATTGATGTAATCACCACGCTTGGCAGGTGGATTGGTGATCGCAGTAAGATGGGAGTATCTTTGACCTGATAGATGATGCTGCCCATCCATCAGGTGTATATCCCTTAGTTGCCTCTTATGATAACCATGGGAAGATATGGGGTGCTCTTTTTTAGTCCGGAAACCACACGGCTCCTGATACCCAAAGATTTTCACTAAACACTCAGCGATTCCAAGTGACCACCCAGATCCAAGGTCTAACCCCCCCAAAGGGCACCGGCACGGTAGGTCAGGTAGCTTAGTTTGTAGTTTTTGAACCATAGTACGATGAAGTTGCAGAATCTTCTATGTATTACCGCTTTTATGACTGGGATGTATATTAGGTGTTTGGTGTCCGGGTTAAATTGTTGGTGACCGGCTTAGGAGTTTGGTGTCCGGCTTAGTAGCTGTGTGAAATAATGAATTGAAATAATGAATTTTATTCAGCACTTAAGTATTTACATACACTTGTACTTGTTAGAATTACAATGTAAGAAGATAAATTAATTAAAAAAAACCATAAGTAACAGACTGCTGTGTGGTTTCCGGCTTAGAATAGACCACCCCATGTCTTCCCATGGGTGTCGTAAAAGGCGGCTAAGGGACATATGACTGATGGATGGGCAGCAGCATCTATAAGCTCAAGGTTTACATCTTACTGCGATCACCAATCCGTCTGCCAAGCGTGGTGATTGATCCCTCTACGATCCTGGCTTGCCAAGGTCTGTTAAGCGGAGGAGCAAGAGGCCCATGTTCAGCAGTGGACGTTAACGGGCTGTTGATGATAACTAACAGATAATTCTTACTCTATAAAATATCCAACTAGGTAACTAACAGTAGTAGGTAGGCAATAGCAAATCATACAAATCTACAGACTGCGTAGTCCGTCCGTCTGTCCTATGACATTTTTTGCAATTAACCAATCATTATTACCTATTATAAGAAGAAATTAAAACCGCATCAAAATTGCAAGTGGTGTAATGTCCGGCTTAGAATAGACCAGTTGGGCAACAGCATCTATCAGCTCCAGGGGATACTCACCATCTTACTGCGATCCCTAATCTGACAATCTTGGAGATTATGGCAGTATCCTTCAAGGACGCCCCCCCGCCGTCACCCGCGGCCATTATGGTACCGCGGGATCTCCTGGGCCACACTAACAGTGACCCATTTGCCCAATTATAGAGGCGTCCCTACTCCTCATGGGATCCCTCAAGGACCCCTGGCTTGCCAAGGTCTGTTAAGAGGAGGTCCATGTTCAGCAGTGGACGTAAACAGATTAATACAGTCAAAAAAGTTGTAATAGAAGTAACGAAGCAACTCAATAAAAGATTTGTATCGTAAGACTACGGAGATTTTCATTTATTTTTTTAATTATTATCAGTGTTTTAAAGTCTACTAGTATTCTTGTAAACCCCTTGTGCTAAGCTAAAATGCTTGTGTAACGAGTTCACGTCGGAAGTGCAATGGGTGAGGTTCGAACTGGCGACCTCAAGATCACAAGTCCGACGCCCTAGCCATGGGCTTCGGCCGCTTCGAATTAATTAATCAGTACAAAGTCTGCGCCTTTTGGCGCACGGAGTTGTAAAATATTTCTTCTATTCATCGTTACATCAGATAAATAAGTATGAAAGCAAAACAGTTGCTTAAAAGAGATTATTTACGATAAGACAAGTATGAACACTGTATTTACACCAGCGCCCGCTCTGACCTGAGTTCTCCCAATATTTTTTTTCGAACAGACTTATGTAGTAAGCCCCGAGCCTTTTGCTACTTCACCGGGCAGGGCCGCATTTAAAAGTCCGGAGGCCCCGGGGCAACATAGGAGAAGAGGCTGGCTACAAATTAGTTTCCCTCTAAATGTGTAGAAACTTTTAAGAATGTACCTGCTTTTCAGGACGATTTAAATTCTGATATTTTACTGAAGCTAATTTAAGTGAACAAGTATAGATGAATGAATGTTATTACAATATTTATGAACTTCTTTTAAATATTACATCTCTTCTTAAATATTACATTAATCATGATTCTACAAAGCACTGAAGGTGAAGGTACAACACCGAAAACATAAATAAAAAAAGTTGTAGAGTTTACTTGTCAGAATTTGAAAGATTTCATATCTCTAATGTGGGTGCCCCTCTATTGTGGAGGCCCCGGGGCATTCGCCCTGGATGCCCTCTCTTAAATCCGGCCTTGTTACCGGGCATTAAGGCGAGCAGAGCTCCAGCTTAGATAAATAGTTTAAACACTACAAACTAAGCAACCTGCGCAAGAGGGCGTCCCCAGTGGGACTTGGACCTCGGCTCAGGGCGGTCGCTGACGGGGAGATTGAGGGATTATAGCTTTTAGTTTTTTTGGCGGAGTTTTGTGCAACTGTCGCTCTACTTTACAGTTCGCAGGCCTCTCGGACTTCGGGTCTACGAGGGCATCGGAAGGTTCTTAGCAAACCACTTTTCCACGCGGACGAAGTCGCGGGGAAAAGCTAATTAAAAAATAACGTGCAAAATAACTCAATGTGCATATTTTCTTTTATAAAATCTCATCCTTGGTGTAATATGCCACGCGTGGTTGCCTCCCTGAGGGGATGAGCGCTTTTATACATGGCGCCGACAAGCCGCCGTAAGGTGACCATGCGTGTGGAATTTGTAGGACATTCTACTTTTTATTTTTTTATTTAAAAAGTTTACTAGCAGATTTTTGCATTTGTAGAAACTTCATAATTATATATAGCCTATAGTCTTCCTCGATAAATGGGCTGTCTAACACTGAAAGATTTTTTTAAACGGACCAGTAGTTCCTTAACTTAGCGCCTTCAAGCAAACAAACAAACTCTTCATCTTTATATATTAGTATAGATTTATTAAAACGATATTTGATTGTTTGTTTGTATGCATTGAATAAGCTCCGAAATTACTGGGCCAATTAAAAAAAACTCGATTAAAATGTTACGTCATCCAAGAGTAACATAAACTAATTTAATGATAAAGTTCCCGGGGAAAACCTCTGAGGTAATCATCATCATCAACATCCGAACATGGGCCACCTCCCGAGGGAGGGTATTTGCCATAGTCACCAAGCTTGGCACGCGGGTTGGTGACCGCAGTGTTATGTTGTACCACACTGTCTTGGGACCCTCAACGATTTTAAGCAGAAAGAGATTAGAAGGAGTAATTAAGATTTATATTTTCACTTCCCTCCGTAGCTAAGCGGGAGACGGCAAAAAGGGAATTGAAAATTAAGGCACAAGTAGTCTGGAGCGGTAATTTACCACTAGAGAAGCCAGTTGTAAAGCACCACAGACGGGTAATAAATTACGGGTCCTACACGTAAGAGTAGTATGTGGCAATAAAAACTACTTATATATAAATAAAATATTTAATATTTCGGAGGAAGCCACAAGTCGTATTGATAATTGTTTTATTTAATTTTAACACATTGCTTATAATAGCTTAAAAGCCTCATGTAGTAAAGGCTGAGAATGTTGTCATTTATAAGACGACCAATCAGAGCAGAGCGTCACACGTGTCTCGAGTGAGGTCTGGGCGCCATCTTGAACATGTTGAGATTCATATTGTCGATCACTAGTGTTGATATCAGAGTTTTGGCGGTAAATTTGGAATAAATGACTGATCGAGTTGGATCCTTAATCGTATTTATTCGTTGGTTAAAGTAATATGGGTGCCCTGAACTTGCTGCTCGGTCTTTAAAGTTTATTAGTTTTTATAATATTGTTAACTTAATTATAATAGTATGAATACTGTAATAAGTGTGTTTTCTGCCCGCATCATACCCTAATGATGCCCACGAAACCAATGATCTCCAATTACGAAGTACATAGTAATGCTTTTCTCCGACATATATATGTCGCAGCGTCAGCACTAGTAACGCCATCTTTTGATTATCGAGTGAAGTGGAAACGTCAAGTAGTACAATTGGGTGAGGTAAACACAACGTTGGTAAGGAATTGGAGTTGTCACTGTCAATAAGACAGATGACAGTTGACGAATGAGTACGGAACGGTCCAGGTCGGGGCATTCTAGTGGGAGACGTGTGAGTAAACGGTTGTTGCCACGTTGTGTTTAACTCGCCGCGTTTCTACCGGAGGTTCTAATCAGTGTTAATCTTTGTGATCAGTAATTGAAATTGATTAGTGTTATTGTTAATTGTTAAATACTGTGTTGGACTAAATCTTTAACGTATTATTTCCGGGAAATAACTATGTGTGACCAAATAGATAGTGATGATGCCCACCTACCCTCGTTATATAAATATAAATTGTACACAATAAGAATACTACTATAATAGAACCAGTAATATTAAAGACAATATTTCATGAATAAGTTCGATTGGAACCCGACTAACCCGCTCGGGTAACCTATTCATTAATAATTCTAAACAAATTAACTAAGCTTTGCTGAAAGAGTACCTATTCATGTTGTTTGATTAATTAACCCATTTCAAATAATTTCAATACAGGTAACAATAGGTGCCGTAAGACCCCTTAACAATGGGGACATTTTTTTTAACGAAATAAACGATATTGATTCAGCACTTAGGTATTTACATATATATTTTTTTTATAATATTACTGGCAGATGTTTGGAGTCTACTAGTATTCTTGTTAACCCCTCGTGCTAAGCTAAACTGCTTGTGTTACGAGTGGGTTCACGTCGGTATTGCAATGGGTGTAAATCAATTATAAATTGGTAACATTTGCCTTGTGGTTTCCGGCTTAGAATAGACCACCCCGTGTCTACCCATGGGTGTCGTAAAAGGCGACTAAGGGACATATGGCTGATGGATGGGCAGCAGCGTCTATTAGCCCAAAGTTAACATCTTACTGCGATCACCAATCCGTCTGCCAAGCGTGGTGATTATGGCAATATTCCTCAACGGTCCTGGCTTGCCAAGGCCTGTTAAGAGGAGGCCCATGTTCAGCAGTGGACGTTAACGGGCTGTTGATGATGATGATGAACATTTACTATAAAATTATATTTAAATTCATTTTAGGTGTCTTAGAAGTCAGTCTTGAGTCAATAAATAAATTCTTTATACTACTTTATTGCACACACAGTAAATAAGTTAAAATACATTCATACATAGAAACATCATGTACAAAGGCGAGCTTGATTCTATTATGATTTTTTTTACCAGCAAATCCATTACAGAGATACATTTCAACAAGAGGTGTAGCTAGTGGACAACAAACTAATCGAAATACCTACAATAAAATGGTTTTTTTTTATTTTTTTATTATCTTATTTATTTATGTAAACGTACACACAGAAGATATAAATACAACAAGACAAACTAACAACAATGTACAAAGGTACTACTTATTTCTTAAGAAATCTCAACTGCCTAACCATCACGGTTGCTGTTGTTACCCTTTAAATATTTATATTTAAAATACGCGACTATCACATGCCACATTGGTAGATTTAAATTCTATTTAATAAAATTACTGTTAAAATGTAGGTACACTAATTAATTAGTCAACATTTTCTTTGTATCTTTTTATCATTGTATTTGACTTATAATAAGTACGATCGATTCGTCTACATTATCAATAAACGTTTTCATTTTCATTTCATTTTGATTTTCAATAGCCTACCTATTGAAAATCAAAATACTTATGTTTTCTTACAAACATTAAAGAAAATAAAGTTATCCTGCAATGTCGTACAAACGCATAGTCTCTCTACTCGTAACTACAAAGGCCTACATTCTCAGCTAACACTCACGTTAACTAACTACCTCCCGTTTGTGGACACATCTCAGCTCATCTCAACTAGTACGAGTACACAATTAATAGCTAACGAAGTATTTAATGAACACATTTTCCACTATATTTTTGCTAGTATAGTACCTTCTACAAAACCTCTTTAAGGCTATTGAACACAGCTTCGCTCTCACGGTAATTTGAAAATACACCTATTGTGACACATCTTATAGAGTTAATTATTATTATGTTGGTACATTCTACTGTCACGGGCCCATGGGGACCCGATCATTTGAAAGGCATTCATGGGGCCGAAGCCAACATTGAAGAGGCCTTTGATTACCTTTTAATAATAAAGTGAGATGGCTGAATCTATGAAGGTCTATACATTGATATACCATTGAGATATACCAATGGACAGTCCTCCACAGATACGAAACTATTGCCGGAAAGGAAGAAACTTGGTTTGGGCTATATGGATGGGATGTTAAATGTGCTGGAATACTGAGCTATGGAGTAAATTTTTTTTTTAAGATTACTACCAGTGTTTTTGCTGTCTACTAGTATTCTTGTTAACCCCTCGTGCTAAGCTAAAATGCTTGTTTTATGAGTGCGATCACGTTGGTGCGGTGGTGCAATATGTAGGGATCGAACCGGCGACTACAAGATCACAAGTCCGGTGCGGACAGCAATGGGGATACGGGTGCTTTAAAAAAAAATCAGCCGCAGGTTGTTAATTTGTAGATAATAAACCAGTTAATAAGGCTGGACTTTCTGTATGTGTGTGAAAAGATTGTCAAAGATATGAATGAGCTTAACGTGTTCTCCATGGCAGGTCAAACAATCAAACAATGTTACCTCAAAGACAACACGCTACCGGTAACTCCAGCAAGGTACTCCTCATCCAGCTCGACATCATAAACCATCAACCAACTAGCATCCTCAACACGTCTCCACCGACTCCGGCTTCAGCACCACGGCCGCGGCACTGCGTACATGACACACACTGGTCCGCGCAGCACTGTTAGCTTCACACGCCGCAAGCAGTCGGAGCCACAACGGTCTCGACTCACTGGGGTCCTTTTTATTTAGTTAGCCACGAGGCTTTTGCTACTTCACCGGGCATATAGACGAGCAGAGCTCCAGCCTAGACAAATGGTTTATTAACTACAAACTAAGCAACCTACGCAAAAGTGCGTTCCCTGTGGAACCTCGGCTCACGGCGGTCACGGCCGGGGAGGTTGAGGGATTAGGGCTAGCTGCGCCCCGCGTTATTGACCCGCGTTGCTCTGCTCCAGTGGGTCGGAGCGTGATATTTTGTAGCCTATATGTTAATCCAGCATATAACCTATTTTGGGGCAACATTTCAGCCAATTCCGTTCAGTAGTTTTTACGTGAGCCTCGGAGGAGAGTACAGTAGCGACATCTACAGTAACTGAAAAAACTTTTAGAAGATTAACAGCGCCATCTAGGATCTGACATCCCAACTAACCTGTATCGCGCAATACAAGTTTTCAAGCCAATTCAATTATATACAATTTAAGTTAAGTTATGAGAACGGATGGCCGTTGGGGCCTAAAAGTTCTCGAATGGAGACCGCGGATCGGCAAGCGTAGCGTAGGACGTCCACCTACTAGATGGACGGATGATCTGGTTAAGGCCGCGGGATCACGGTGGATGCAGGCCGCTTCAAACCGTAACAACTGGACATCTATGAGGGAGGCCAGTCCAGCAGTGGACGTCCTACGCCTGAAATGATGATGATGATGATGATGAAGTTAAATTAGCATAGAGAAAGTTAAGTAAGAGCAAGATCTTCATTTTCTGTGGAAAAACAATACCAACCGGTCCTCTACAAATTAGTATAAACAAAGACAGCCTAGGTCATACTATTCCAAACACCCCTTGGGATTATATCCAAAAATAAAACTACCCTCTTTAATTATACGATAGGAAGCGTCATTCCCACAAATTGGGTGTAATATATCACCCGGATGTGACGTAATGACGATGATAACGAGTGACGCACGATAGGATGTGACGTCACGTTATAACAACTATAGTTCTTTGAAGGTGACATGAAGTATTTTTAGAATTTCATTATAATGATAGAAATAGCTTTCCATAAGTTGTTTTTAAAATCCCGACTTCTTGAGAACGTATGGGAGCGGACTAGAGACAACGTAGCCATTGGGCCGTAGCCCAATGGCTAGGGCGTCGGACTTGTGATCTTGAGGACGCCGGTTCGAACCCCACCCATTGCACTACCGACGTAAACCCACTTGTAACACAAGCATTTTAGCTTAGCACGAGGGGTTAACAAGAATACTAGTAATCTTTAAAAAAATAATAGTTCTATCAACCTACACCGTCGTGATTTTTAGGGTTCCGTACCCGACGGGTAAAAACAGGACCCTATTACTAAGACTTCGCTGTCTGTCTATCATCAGGCTGTATCTCAAGAACCGCGATAGCAGAAACAGTTGAAATTTTCACAAATTATGTATATGTTTTATGTCTGTTGCCGCTATGACAACAAAAAATACTTTATTTTTATTTTTTTTATTAAACCCTATTGTCCCACCACTGGCCAAACGTCTCCCCCATAACTTTTCACTCTTCCCTTTGTGCGCCTTTCTCCGGCCAATCTCTCAAGAATGCGTCTAGATCGTCACGCCAGCGTTTTCCATTGCTAATGTGGGTAATAAGACTGCCAGGTTGAAGTGGGATTGGGCGGGCCACGTGTATAGAATGCATAGGGATCGGTGGGCCAGAGTCATTACGCAGTGGGTACCGGATGGGCGTCGTAGCTGAGAGGCCTAGAAAAACATACTTAAGTACTAAAAACAAAATAAAATAAATATTAAAGAGCGCTCCCATACAACAAACGTGATTTTTTCCGTTTTTTACCATCATTATTTACTTATAGATGAATGGTACTGAACCCTCTGTACGCGAGTCCGACTCGCTCTTGACCGGTTTTTTACACCGTTGATACTCAGCAAAATGATTTAGTTTTGGTAGTACTTTTTTATAAAAATTACTAGCAGAGTTCAAGCGATAGATTATAATCTACCGAAAAATATTGCGTTAAATTGTAAGCAGTCACAATACCTCGACATTTTACAATCTCTCGGGATAGATTATAATCTAACGGTATTTTTAATTAAACGGTGACCTTATTTTTACAATTTCATTAGCATCTAGGAGCATAGCAGTGCCCCCGCCAAGTCTTGCAAACAAACGACCTTCCTTTTCCCCTATAACTTCGTTGTGGATAAAACTAGAAGCCTGATATTTAGTTACCAAGCTGGTATTTAATTTAAACCAGTAGTGAATTTTAAAAAGTTTCTTAATTTTGAAAACATTAATAGTTGTGAGATGACTGCACCGGTGGCTCAGTGGTTACGTTAGTTGCTTCTGAGACCTGGTGTTCTGGGTTCGATTCCCACCCGGGACAATTATTTGTGTGAACCAAAAATAGTTGTTCTGAGTCTGGGTGTTCTTTGTGTCCGTGAAATGAATGGTAAAGTCCACCGCGACACAGGGATTTATTTCCGTAGTGCGGGAGTTGTCTTTAAAAAAAAAAAAAAAAAAATCCATGTAACACCAAGACCGTTAATTTATTCAGTTTCCCCCTTTCTGAGCTGATACATGCTGCTACCCTTCCATCAGCTGTGTTAGTCGAGTAACGATACCCAGATTTCTTCAATGGTAAGATTTTACTTCAATCTCTATATTTAGTTGAGTTGGAAACATATAAGCGACTAATTGGTACCCTGAACCAGTTCTTAAACTTTTATTCACGTAGACCCCTTTAGAACTTTATTGTTTTCGGTGAAACCCCTGTTGCTCCATTTCTATCATATTAAATACACTTACCTACACAAATGTTATTTAGGCTTGAGCTCCGGAAAGAAATGATTCTTGTCCGGCGTGGGGATCGAACCCATGACCTCCGAGATTTAAAGCAAGCCAAATACCGTTACGCTACGGAAGTTGTCAAAGTATCATTATAGAGAATGAATGAAAGGAGACTAATAAGTAAAAATTATGTCTTAACTTAGGGTTTATCCACATAAATCCACACTAATATTTATGTAACCCTGCCTCCCAAACTAGGTAGTCCTGTATCTTGGTAGACAGTGTTCAGCTATAAAGTTAACTAAGACTTGTAGTATATCTGCAGCCAGAGTGTAAACGCGTGATGTGGTAAGTCTTTCAGCTCTAAGATACTTCCGCTTACTGCGATCACGTATTCGCCTGTCAAGCGTGGTGATTATGGTAATATCCCTCAACGACCCTGGCTTGCCAAGATCTTTTAAGAGGAGAATGTTCAGTTGTGAATGTAAAGGGGTGATGAATACAATTACAACTTGTGAACTTGATTTTTTTACGCCTACGTAGACCCCCGTCGAGTCTGCCGATGACCCCTCTTTTTTTATCCGCTGGGAAATGCATATTCCCACCACCGCTGCAGCGTATTCGCGCGGGCGGTGGAATATGTGGGACTCGCCCTCTCCATAGCGTGGTAGGCTAAACTCATACCACGAGGAGAGGACCCTACACCACTAAACCCCTCCGGACACTCCTTCGATCCACCGACGGCGGGGCCGGTTACACATAAGCAATCCGACCTGCCGTTGACACCTGGGGGTCTGTCTGGACCTGGTTTGAGAATCACTGCTTTAAACGCTTTCCTTGATTACTTCGCCTCAGAAAGGGATTATTTAAATCTTGTTCAACAGTGTGAATAGTAAATACCTTGATATATACGCTATTTTAGACCATAATGCGTGAGGTATAAAGGTCAAATTTGTGTACATTTGAAGCGTAATCGTGACCGTATAAGCTGTCAATGTTTAACTGTGCATGAACGCTTATATTCAAAATAGAGTCCCGCGCGCGGTTTTATTTGCTTTACGTTGCCGTAGCAACTTCATAATGAAATATAGCCTTCCTCGATATATGGGGCATCCAAAACAGAAAGACTTTTTGAAATCGAACTAGACATTACTGAGATTATCGTGTTCAAGCAAACAAACAAACTTTTCAGCATAATATATTAGTATATAGACAGTGCAAGATTAGCCATATAGCAAGAGTAGCAAATGCAACGGGCCCCGCGTTGATTTAGGGGGCCCCGCGATGATTTGGAGGGCCCCTCACACCAAGATACGTGTGCAAGAAAAGATAGCAAAAATTGGATCCAATTAATAATCCTATGGATCCGAAATGGTGCTTCATAATAGGTGAATTGATCTTAAGTGGCGGTCCGCTACCTATGTATAGCAGAACAAAGTCTTCAGCTTTATATATTACTATAGATATATTACTATCTACCTATTGTATAATTAACTTTACCTTTGTAACTGACATAATAATATTCAATATCTTTGTTTTAATAATCCCAAAGGATGTTTCACTATCAACTACAAACTTTAAGCGTTTGAAGGCAAATCTATCTTAATGCAAAATACAACTTAAGTTCTTAATAACTGGGTTCAATTTCATATGTAAATTACAGCGTTTAAAGATAAATCCCGAAGGTATACTTCTCGATGCAAAATATAACCTCAAACTAATTAAATAGGGTTCAATTTCGTATGCCATTCACTATGTTTGACAAATCCTTAAGGTATGCAACCTCAATATGAAAACCGACGCTATTCTATTAATGCACGGTTGAATTTTGTATGTCAATTAAATATAGTATTTCACGTCGAATCTCTTTGGTATTAAATTCAATACGGAATTCAGACTTATCCTGTTTAATATAGGGTATAATTTCATATGTAAATCATTACGTTTGATACTAAATCCGGGTTGATAGCTCAAAATGAAATTAAACCTTATGTTAATTTGCACAGAGTCCAATTTTGTATTTAAATTTCTACGTTTGATGGCATATCCTTTGGGAAGGAAACTTAATTTGAAATAGAACCGTATTAACATGGGTACAAGGTTTAATTTCACGTTCAGTATTAGTCGTTTTGTCATTAGCGAAGTAAATCAGTGATGTGTTAAATTGGGGTGCAAACTTAGTTAAACATCGCTTATTGAGGTGATATGTCTGGGGTTGCGTGAGATATTCCTTGTGTTAATAATGTTACGAACTCCTTAGTTTATATTATTTGCCATTTTATTTATATAGTTAATATCAGCCTGTTAGTTGTCGTCAACTACACAGAGGGAACGATTGCAAGCAGCCTGCATCCACTGACTCCCTGCGACCTTTATGAGGTCGTCGGTCCATCGGGCAGGCCACGGATCACGGCCCGGATTGCTTATGCGTAAACGGCCCCCGCCAACGGCGGATCGAAGGAGTGTCCGGGGGGTTTTAGTGGTGTAAGGTCCTCTCCTCGTGGTATGAGTTAGCATACCATGCTATGGAGAGGGCGTGTCCCACATATCCCACTGCTAGCGCGCGAATACGCTGCAGCGGCGGGGTAAATGCATAAAGGCATTTCACCACTGATAATAAAAAAAAAACGCACGGACAATGAACCGGCAAGCGCAGCGAGGGATGACCTCCCGCGCTGCGCTTGCCGGTTCGTGGTCTCCACTCGACAACCTTATGCTCCATCGGTCGTCAGTTCTTCGAGCTATGTGTCCTGTCCAATACCATTTCTGATTCGATCACGCAGGGAAATACCGAGCCTATCTCCCTTAAAAAGATTTTATGTCCGGCGTGGGGATCGAACCCACGACCTCCAAGATTTAAAGCGAGCCAAATACTACGGCTACGCTACGGAGGTTGTCATTGCGTAACAGTTAGTTAAAATAAACGAATAGATTACCACAGGACTGGAGAAACGTGGAAGAACCATTCAGTTTTAGACCATTGTTTTTGTATAGGTTTTAAGTATGATTGATAGGTTGATTCTTCGCAGATTTTGATCATGACTCGCTGTTATCAATAAAAACAGTCGTTAAGCAAGTCATGGAGATAAAGCAAAGCAACGACAAAAGATAATTATATTGGTCCAAAAAAATAAGCCTATAACGTGCCCGCTCCGTCAGCCTCCGTGGCGAAGCGGTATATGTCTCGCTTTAAGCCTCCGAGGTCGTGGGTTCGATCCCCACACCGGTCGAGAAGTCTTTGTGTAAATTATAAAATGTCTTTCCGGGTCTGGTTGGTTCCGGGAATACCCTTCGTGCCTCCGAAAGCACGTTAAGCCGTTGGTCCTGATTGTTATAACATCATCTATAACAATTATATACTAAGGAACGGGCAGCAGCGTTTCCTTGTGTGGTCACCAACCCGCCTGCCATGGCCCATATTCAGCAAGGACCTTATAAGGGCTGATGATGATGAACGTGCCCGCTCTATGAGGTCAATTGCGTCCTAACTCGTTCTATGACTCTTTTTTTTCGTGATGGAAATATCTTTATCTCTTTTCGATCTTTTATATGCTCCCAACCGTCTGGAGAGAGACAGCGGAAGCGTGGAATACTCCTTTTCTTGATCCTGCAAGGCTGTATATATAGCTTGCAAGCCAGGGCATCCGGATATCCACTAAAACCACCACAGTAGCCAGCTTCGAATATAGAGTTGCAAGGTCGCCAAACCGAATAGCCGGACAGGACAGACAGTTTGGCCCAGGAGATCCAGCGGCACCATGTTGGCCGCGGGTGCCAAATACAACCAAATGCGCAAGAGGGTGCCATAGGGGACGTGGACCTTGGCTCTGGGCAGTTACTGGTGTTAGCACTGTGGAATGATGACTTTAGACTTTTAGGGAAATTTTGTGCAACAGTCGCTGTACGTTACAGTTTTGGCATCTCTGACTTCGCTTCTACGAGGATACCCTTATAAGAAATTAAACTTAGAAGAACTGCAACTTCAACTTTGACATTTCGATATCACAAAAGAATTGCTTTAATTCATCTGAAGCCGCAATAACCAACAGATACCTACTGCCATCAAATAATGATAGTCCTTAAATAGGTCAGATAAATATCAGTAGGTCAGCGAGCCATATCAAGCGAATACCAACCTTTTCTCTTAACAATAAAGTTGAAATCACAATACATATAATTGTACAAGATTTTCTGGAAAATATAGATCGTATCTGAATGAAAATAAGGTTGGATTTCTGTTGGTTTTATTTAAGTGATATCTTGATAACTGTTTCGGTGTACATGACTAAATTTTTCCGTTGAATACGAATGATATCGCTGTTGTAATACCATGCCGAGGGAAATTCCGGGAAAGTTGGGAAAATGTGATATTATATTGTCCCCGGAATTGGGGAATTGAATTTTATGGTCTTTTGTTAACGAATATTATAGCTTTCAGGAAATGAAAATGTTGTTGTTTTTTGTTATTTGAAATTGACAACATTTATTAGATATAGGATGAGGGAATACCCTCCGTGCCTTGGAAAGCACCGTTGGTCCCGATTGTTATAACATCATCTATAACAAGCGTATACCAGGGAACGGGCAGCAGTGTTTCCCTGTGTATTACAACATAATACTGCGGTCACCAATCCACCTGCCAAGCGTGGTGACTATGGCAAAAACCCTCCCTTGGGAGGAGGCTCATGTTCAGCAGTGGACGTTGTACGGGCTGATGATTATGATTAGATATAGATTCCCTCGGACAGTTTCACCCCCGTATTTCCCGTCCCCGTAGGAAATTTAAAATGAAATATAACCTATTTTACTCCTGGATAAGATAGATAACTAATAGTGAAAGAATTGTTGAAACTGGTTTAGTAGTTTCTGAGCCTATTCAATACAAACAAACACGCAATCAAATGTGTCCTCTTTATAATATACTAGCGACCCGCCCCGGCTCCGCACGGGTACAATGCTGATGTACCTATTATACATCTATTAAAAAAAATCGCATCAAAATCCGTTGCGTAGTTTTAAAGATTTAAGCATACATAACTCTCTTTAAGGGTGCCCTCAGGTGGATGTCGCTTAGACTTTGGTCGGATTCTTGGAAGATAATTTTAATTTTAGACCTGTTACCTTTAAGGCGTCTTACTATACATAATGTGTACATTTGTCATTAATCGCTCGACAGACAGACAGACTGATTAACAATTCTGTAAGATCAAATAATTATAACAATATTTTTAGCTACTTAAGTGATACTTTTGTTATATTTAGTCTTATACGGTGTAATTTTGACAAGTACAAGTGTATGTAAATACCTAAGTGCTGAATAAATTTCATTATTACATTATTTCATAGGGATATAGGGACAGAGAAAGCGACTTTGTTTTATACTATGTAGCGATGAGCAGATAATATACCACTCCATATCTTCCCATGCGTCTCGTAAGAGGCGACTAAAGGACAAACAGCTGATGGACGGGCAGCAATATTTATCAACTCAAGGTATCTGACCATCTCGTACTGCTATCACCACAGAACAGAAAAGGTGTTATCACCAATTTGTCTGCCACGAGTAGAAATAATGAAAATATAAGATCTGTAAAGAAGAGTCTTATGTTCAGCAGTGAACGTTAACAGACTGTTGAATATACACTAGTGGATGATCATCAACAGCCCGTTTACGTCCACTGCTGAACATGGGCCTCCTCTTAACAGACCTTGGCAAGCCAGGATCGTAGAGGGATATTGCCATAATCACCACGCTTGGTAGACGGATTGGTGATCGCAGTAAGATGTAAACCTTAAGCTAATAGATGCTGCTGCCCATCCATCAGCCATATGTCCCTTAGTCGCCTTTTACGACACCCATGGGAGGACATGGGGTGCTCTATTCTAAGCCGGAAATCACACGGTCTCTTATTATTATCCTCTATAGTGGATGATAGCTAGGTTCAATTTCCGCTTCGGGAAAATTTCAGTCCTTTTTGGGATTGGTTGGATTTCCTCCATGCATCAGTGCATCATCATACATTGAAGTATTAGTTGCTTTTTGTAAAAGATTACTAGCAAAGTTTTTGCACTAATATTCTTGTTAACAATCGTGCTATGTGCAATGGGTGAGGACCGAACCGGCGACCAAATCCACTGGACACCGTTGTTGCAAGTACGAAGCCCTAGAAATTGGGTTATGGCCGCTTCAATCATAGTTGTAACACACAGGGTAACACAATGCTGCTGCCCGTTCCCTGGCATAGATTATATTATAACAATCGAAACCACCGGCTCAAAATTCTTTCTGCCCCCATCCAATTTTAATCTGGTCCCTGACTATCAGTTAGCCTATACCCAACTTTGGACCTTACAGAGACAACAGATTAATATTGTTGGTCCTATAAAGGCCACCATTGCTCAATACTAACAATTCCCATAATTTTAAATCACCATAACTTTTCTTGGTCGTCTTAAGTGCGAAGTGTGGTATTATTGCGCTGTAAATTCTTATTTGACGACATTAAGGGTGATTTCCGTGCATCGCGATATTCGCGGCCGAGCACAGCTAGATGCGATTGATCGCATGCGACTGTCGCGCGCAGCTGATGCGACCACAGTCAGAGTATGGGAACGTATGAAGTCGTTTTTGACATCTGCGTTAGGATATGAAACCTTATCATATGCCTGCGAAAAAGCGTGCGGCGTCATAGAATACTAGCTTTAAGCGCGCGGTTTAACACACGTAACTTCCGTTTCCGTAAAAACTTCGTAGTAATTATAAATATAGCCAATCGCCTTCCTCGATAAATGGGCTATCTAACACTGAAAGTATCATGCAAATCGGACTAGTAGTTCCTGAGTTTAGCGCGTTGTGGCAAACACATTGTTTCATATGTCTGCGTCAGACGTGTGTGGCGTCGTAGTATGATCACGGTGGCACGGGACACTTTTAGAGGTAATTATTAAAAGTTAACTTAGAACATCAGGCAAGTTCAAGTCGAACTGGCGCACAATGGGTTCCGTACTATTGTATATATAGCGAATATTTCAAGCGTCTCCAAGCTGCTAGTATATTGAGCAAAAAAATATCTATTAAAAAAAAACCGCATCTAAATCCGTTGCGTAGTTTTAAAGAGCCATTTCTGAGATTGGTCGCAGAACTTGGAAGCGACGCTATACATTCTCATACAGTGACTATTGTTGCATTAATAGCGTGAGTCAGTCGCATGCGATCAATTGCGTACAACTGCGATCAGCCTCACGGAAATGAAGCTTAAAGAGCGAAGAAAGGGGAACAGAAATGTGAATGGAATATTAGTGTGGGTTACAATTACACCGAAGCGTGTAAAAAAAACGAATTTGTTAAAATTCCAAATTTAAGTCCGCCTTGTGTTCCTACTGGTCTCTAGTATAAAGTTAAATAAATAATTCCATATAAGCTTTATAAAATTTAATCGATTTTTATCTTAGGAGGTGGCAAAACGAACTAGTCTCTTTCCTGAAGGATAGGTCCCAGCGGTCTTGTGATAGGGAAAAATGGAAAGCAGGTAATCTATAGACCACCACAGTGTATTTGGACTAGTGTTTTGGTAATTAGAGTTTCGAAAATCTCATAAATTACTTTAGAGAAATACACCCTACATAGCGGGTGCATAATAATAAAATAGGTGCCTATAATACTTAGGCAGCAATCACACATGAATGAAAAGAGTGAGCGAAATAGCGTAGCTACCTACTTAGGTACGCATTTTAACCGTTACGATTTCACTATTTATGTCGATATAGTTAATTACCTAGGTACTTAAGTACGCATTTTTACCGTTACGATTTTCACTGTTATGTCAGTAAGACTAATAAATTTCATATACCTATCACGCCTTATTATTTTCAAGACAGTAAAAAAAGTCACCGAGTATATGTACCTATAAATATACCTCAACAAAATAAATATTTCTATGTTTTAAATTAAAAGCATATTTCGTGTATTCAATATTACGTTTTGTCCACATCCTGTCAGTCTGAATAATAACAAAGCTTACTTTAGTTACACTAACAAATAGAATAGCCAACACATTACACGACGGTGTGACAGACATGCCGCCAGTAGTAATGAAGATGGGTGTTCGGCGGTCGCAATACGTTTATATTAGATTTAATCATTCGCCTTTTTAGTATTCCGTAACCGACGGGTAAAAACGGGACCCTATTACTAAGACTTCGCTGTCTGTCTCAAGAACCGCGATAGCTAGACAGTTGAAATTTTCACAGATGTACTTCTATTGCCGCTATAACAACAAATACTAAAAATAAAAAAATATTTATGGGGGGCTTCCATATAAACAAAATTTTTTTGTTGTCCTTTTTTGTTCGATGTCTATAACGACAACAGGGCCCCGAGTCTACTATCGTAATGGCATGTCCATGAACTGTCAATAACAGTTCAATGGTCGGTTTTTTTTCCCATTTGGTAATCTACTAATCCAAATGACGTCACAATGGTGTCAGTATGACGCCACGATGAAATTAGCGTAGTTGAATATAATAACAAATGATACATTTATAAGTTTTAAAATCGCCTAAATAAACATTACAATCTCCCTTACCATCTCCCCTACTACTTCTGTTGACGGCCTTTTTCTGCGGTAGCAACACCGACTGCCATTCCAACGCCGACACCATAGTGAGATTGAGATACCATAATGATATAATGATGGCACTACGGTGGCACAATCCTTAAAAAATAGCAGACTCGGCCCCCAGGTAGAACTTGAAAATGGTACCGAACCCTCCGTGCGCGAGTACGACTCGCACTGGGCCGGTTTTCTACACCAACGCAAATTGTTGTTGGATGGTAGGTAACTGTTAACTTAATTTATTGTTTTGTTTATTACTAAGTTCCCGCACACTGTTCCACCCGCCTAGATCCAGTTCCCATCATCATCATCAGCTTGTATAACGTCCAATGCTGAACATGGGCCTCTTCCCGAGAGACGGTAGCTGCCATAGTCACCACGCTTGGCAGGCGGGTTGGTGACCGCAGTATTATGTTGTACCACACAAGGACGCTGTTGCCCGTTCCTTAGATATTCGATTATTTAGATGATGTTATAACATTCGGGACTAACGTGCTTTCCGAGGCACGGAGGGTAGTCCCTCAATCAACCAGACCCGGAAATAAATCTTAGAATTTACAAAAAGATTTTCTGTCTGGCGTAGGGATCGAACCCACGACCTCCGAGATTTAAAGCGTGCCAAATACCGCTACGCTACGGAGGTTGTGGGATACAGTTCCCGTTGTAAATTAATTTCTTCAATTAAACTAGGTATAGACTTCCTCAATAAATAGGCTGTCTACCATTGAAATAGCTTTTCAAATGGGATTTAAGTTGGAGCTGTATTGGTAAAGTAGCAAAAGCCTCGTGGCTAACTACATTAAAATGTGCATCCGCCATTTTCTTTGTAGTAACCTTCCTTATCCTACTAATATTATAAACGCGAAAGTTTGTGAGTATGGATGGATGGATGTTTGTTACTCTTTCACGCAAAAACTACTGAATGGATTTGGCTGAAACATTGCACGGGGATAGTTAATAAGCTCGATTAACATATAGGCTACAAAATATCACGCTCCGACCCACTGGAGCAGAGTGACGCGGGTAAACCGCGGGGCGCAGCTTTTTAAAAGGGGGTAAATTTTGATTAAGCAAAAAAATATAGTACTTTTTGTACTAAGTATATTATTTTATTATAACATATAGTACATTTGACTGTAATGTAGTACGATACTATATAATATGGTACGGATGGCAACCTAGTTATGAGATGGGTAAAGGTTGATCTTCCACGTCTCCTCTACTAAAATTATATCAATTAATCAACGATAAAGCTGGCAATCGATACTGTTGGTAACTCGAAACTATTTGGGAACAGATTGAGAAGATTGATATATTCTAATACTAGCGCGTGCCGTGCGATGCCGTGTGGTTTCCGGCTTAGTATAGACCACCCCATGTCCTCCCATGGGTGTCGTAAAAGGCGACTAAGGGACAATCTTGTAGTTAGACTTTTAAGACAATAGAAAAGTGCAAACCATCGTTGAATGACAACCTCTAATTGAATCGTGTACCCAATCGTGATCAAAGTGACAACTGTGACGATAACTACCTAAATGAGAGGAACTTGTAACCTCGGAAGCATGTCATTGTATTCGTGAAGAGAGTGACCGACGCGACGTGACAAAATCACGATTATTTTTTAAGGTTCCAGTGACTCGAAAGTATCGAGTCACTGGAACGACGGTCACTGTGACGGAAAAGTAACAATTTTGCACACCTATATGAATAAATATTTTTTGACTTTGATTGGATATTCACTTAAATAATAATATGTATTTTATTCTGTTGTTAGTAATTTCCGTTATAGCGGCAACAGAAATATATCATGAATGTCATCATTCACATGTCTAGCTATCGTAGTTCATGAAATACATTACTATTTTAACTCTTGTTTTTCCGGGCGTATTTTTTTCCACAAGGCTTTTGCTACTTCACCGCGCATAAAGGCGAGCAGAGCTCCATCCTTAATAAATGGTTTAAGAATTACAAACTAAGCAACATGTGCAAGAGGGCGTCCCCTGTGGGACTTGTACCTCGGCTCAGGGCGGACGCTGGCGGGGAGATTGAGTGATTATAGCTTTTAGTTATTTAGGTGAGTTTAGTGCAGCTGTCGCTCTACTTTACAGTTAGCGGGCCTCTCGGACTTCGAGATTACGAGGGCATTGAAAGGTTCTTAGCAAAATTTTAACTCTAAAAGTCAAATACTTAACAGAAGTTAAGTAGGTACAAGACGCCTGATAGTAACCAACCAATGATTGTATAATGACATCATTCTATGTCACTTTGCGCAGGAGGTAATACCTTAAACAAAGCGCCATCTTAAAATTTGTTCTTTTTTTATTTTTTTCTTGAACTTTCAGTCAAACGATCATGCATGTAACATGCCTCTACAAACTTAGCAATAAAACTATTTGATCCCTTAGCATCTTTTGTGTGATCCCTTAGCTAGATGCTAAGCATCTAGCTAAGGGATCAAATAGTTTTTTTTTGTATTTGTGTTTTTGTATTGTAATTAATAAGTAGGTATACTTACATATGACGTGATAAGACTGACAGACAGATCATTAGCTAATCCGCAATAGATTTTAGTTGCGATATTTTGTATTTAATTTGTTGTAGGTACTTGGTTTCTATTTAAACATTACTAGCAGAGTTTTGCAGTCTGCTAGAATTCTTGGTAACCCCTTGTGCTAAGCTAAAATGCTTGTGTTACGAGTGGGTTCACGTCGGTAGTGCAATGGGTGGGGTTCGGACCGGCGTCCTCAAAATCACAAGTCCGACGCCCTAGCCATTGGGCGTCGGACTTGTGATCTTAGCGTATAATTTGAAGCGGCCGTACCGCTTCAATTTACATTAATCATATTTCATTGTGTATAATTGACAAGTAAAAGTATAAGTGCTGAATAAATATCGTTTAATTCGTTTCATAAACAAACAAACGACGAAGATAAAGCTATATCTTGATTTCGAATTATTAATTTGATTTTTATTTGAAAAAAAACCCTGCCTTGCCAAGGTCTGTAAAGAGGAAGACCATGTTTAGCAGAAGACGTAAAGAAAAAAGTTAAAAATGTTGTCCTCATCATCATCAGCCCGTATAACGTCCACTGCTGAACATGGGCCTTCTCCCGAGTAAGAGGATATTAGCCATAGTCACCTCTGGTAGGCGGCTTGGTGACCGCAGTATTATGGTGTACCACACAAGTAAACGCTGCTGCCCGTTCCTTGATATACGGTTATTATTATATGATGATTGATGATATAACAATTGGGACCAACGGCTTAACTTGCGGCTTTTCCGAGGCACGGAGGGTGTTCCCACAACCAACCAGACCCGGAAAGAAATCTTAGAATTTACTCAAAGATTTCCTGTCCAGCAAGGGGACTGAACCCACGACCTCCAAGAGTTTAAGGGAGCCAAATACCGCTACCCTACGGAGGTTGAAAACATTTTGTGCCTACCTCTAATTTAAAAGCATACATTAACTTTTCTATTTCATGTTTAAACGAATGACAAGTATAAATTTTATTTTTTTATTTAAAACTTCAGCACCATAAAAGTACATAGGCGGACTTAATGCCATAGGCATTTTCTACGAGTCTACCATAGGTTGGTGCAGAGACAAAAGTAGTAGGTGTTATTTTAGTTGGTAAGCATTAAATAAATAAACGTGATATTCACGATGATGACATGTAGGTACCTATATAATTTCCAATCATGTCTATTTTCATATGCTACAACCATAAAAATGTGTTTTTTATATCAATAACGTTATTGTGATAGACAAATCCAAGATGGCTACCAGACGCCTTCACCGTTGCCTAGCAACGACCCACCTGAAATCACACGGCACAAAAGTAGGAGGATCGTATTATTTTTAACTTAAGGTTTATTTTATAGGTATAGATGTTACGGCTAAAGGTAGTTATCTTCGGCTAGAACTAGGTTTTAATTAAATTAAACAATACCTATGCACGGCACAAAAAGGTGTTGGGGTGGTTAAAAAAAAAAATAACCTAAACCTAAACCAATGCAGTTGAACAGGGACTTATTGAGGTTGATATAAGTTTAACCGCATGTGGTCGGCTGCACCTAGTTGTAGCCGGCTAAAACTAGGTGTACCCGCACTTCGGCTATTAGCCGTAACATAGACATGTTTATTCAAATATCCTTACTAATATTATAAACGCGAAAGTTTGTATGGATGGATGGATTTTTGTTACTCTTTCACGCAAAAACTCCTGAATGGATTTGTCTGAAACTTTGCATGGGGATAGTTAATAAGCTCGATTAAGGCCCCTCGCCCACGGCGACTTTTTGCAGCGATGCAGTAGCGATGATGTCGCGCGTTTGCATCGATACAGTCGCGATGCGGTCATTAGCTGTGTGCTATCGCCCACAAAACCACGATTCAGTCGCGATGCTGTTGCGCGTTTACGAAACGCGCGACTGCATCGCTGCAAAAAGTCGCCGTGGGCGAGGGGCCTAACATATAGGCTACAAATATCACGCTGCGATCCACTGGAGCAGAGTAACGCGGGTAAAACCGCGGAGCGCAGCTTGTTTGTTAATAATTTATCATCATCAGCTCGTATAATGTCTATTCCTGAATATGGGCTTCTTTCCGAAAGATTTGCTATAGTCAACACCCTTAACAGGCGGATAGGTGGCCGCAGTATTGAGTTACAACACACAAGGAAACGCTGCTGCCCGTTCCCTGGTATACAATTGGTATTGATGATGTTATAACAATCTGGACCAAAGGCTTAACCTGCTTTCAGAGGCACGGAGGGTAGTCCCTCAACTATGCAGACCTGGAAAGAAATCTTAGATTTTACACAAATATTTCTTGTACGGCGTGGGGATCGAACCGACGACCTCATGGTTTTCATGGATATTCTGTACCAATTCACAATACCCAGAGGCACGAGGTTAAACAATAACACACCACACTTTTTTGTCTGACACATGTTATTGTAATTAGCCATTATATTGGCTTTGGCTCACCGGGCATAAATTCAAACAGGGTTTCAGCCTTAATACGTTGACACACCCTTAAAGTGTATAGCCACCCTTCTACCTAGCTACCCTTCATGGGCTGCGCAGTATTTTGTGCGATAAAATATATTGATTATATACTAAAATAAACAAAGATTGTCTTTGTAAACATCAAAACAGGGCGCAGTTATCTGACAAGTTTCCCGCGAGTGGTTTCATTCGTGCGAACTTCATAGTAAAATATGGCTGACTAGCTGCGCCCCGCGGTTTCACCCGCGGTTCTCTGCTCCAGTGGGTCGGACCGTGATGTTTTGTTGCCTATATGTTAATCTAGCTTATAACCTATCCCGGTGCAAAATTTAAGCCAATTCTGTTCAGTAGTTTTGGCGTGAAAGAGTAACAAACATCCATCCATCCATATTTACAAACTTTCGCGTTTATAATATTAGTAGCATGGATATATTTCAAATAATAAGAATCGTAAGTTGATCAACTTTCTAATTAGTTAAAAAATATAACCTAAACCTAAACCAATGGAGTTCAACAGGACTTATAAAAGTTGAAGTTTTTTCGTTTTGTTACAACAGTAGCATAGTCTCGTTTGGTTAGGTAAGGTCAAGTGTCATAACAATTAAGTAAATAATATAATAATTATGCGCGTTCACTGAAACTGGCAACTAAATTTAACAATATGCGCGGAAATTCAACTTACGATTCGTATTATTTGCCGGTGACATAAATATTTTCAATGGCATTAAAAAATACAGATTAAAATTACTTCGAATATGTGAATGGCGTCCGTTCGTACAATCTTATCTTGTGTTGGAAGGCACTAAAGCTCATTTTCCCATGTACCTATCTATATTTATCTTTTTTTTTCAATGATTACTAGCTATGGTTTGCCCACTATTAGTATTTTTGTTATCCCCTCGTGCTAAGCTAAAATGCTTGTGTTACATGTGGGTTCAGGTCGGTTGTGCAATGGGTGGGGATCGAACCGGTGCGGCGACCCGGTCGTATCCGACGTCCTAGCCCAATGGCCGATTGACGGCAAGTGGCCGTAGCCCAATGGCTACGGCCACTTGCCGTCATCATTGCCTTCTCCTTGAGGAAAAAAAGATTAATATTAAATCCTAATTTTTGGTATGAACACAACCATTTTGTATTTTAAATTTCTAGCTATTTTTTGCCGTTGTGAATTTCAAATGTTTTTTTTATAACAAAGCCTCCACATTATCTTTAGTTTTCTCTTTGTTTCAGGACATCGACTATGAAGGGTTTCGATGGTTTTTGGACACCTTTCTTGAGGTGTCCACCCCCGATGAACTCTCCAGGTAAATAACATTAAATAAATAAATTATAAAAAAAGTTTTCTAGTAGACTCAGAACTCAGAAGATTCAGAACCTGATATGTTTATATGAAAGATCTTAGTTTACTAGTCTTCTTGCACGGTTAAGCGTAGGCCACACTGCCAGCGGGCGGGCGAGCGAGCTAGGCGGGCGGGTGAAGCGAGAAAAGGAAACTATACAAACTAAGCGGAATATGTGCCAGCTAAACTATGAAGGAGGCCCATGTTCAGCAGTGTACGTTAACGGGCTGACATGTAGATATAGTTTCCAATTTTATCTATTTTTATATGCTACAAACATAAAACTGTACATCCCACCTGAATCCCAGCAGTGGACATAATAAAGTAAAAGTGAAAATGTTGTCAATTCTTAATTCCAGACACCTGTTCCTGTCATTCGTCCGTCGCGACCGTCGACCAGCTCTCAGAGAGATGGCGGCCGCGAGCTCTACCGCTGCCTGCGCCGCTGTCACCGCTCATGCTGACCATCAGGTGAATAAGTAGATACTGTAGTAGTCCAAGGCACGATAGGGTCCTTCCAACCTAGAGAGGTCTATTCTATTAGGTAAAGTGGAAGGGGCTCGTTCGCATGTTAGAAGACCCTGGAAGGGTGGATCAGATTGCCGAGCTTCTTAAAATATCGATCTACAAAGCAGTACACAAAGCAGCAAATCGGGAAGATTGGCGTTCCTCACATTCGTGTGCTGCGACCGTCTTCTAATTTCTTGCCCAAAGGTTCCCCACATATTTCTGAAGAAGCCACTTAGGCCGCGTCCTGGACACCAGCGGGCGGAGCGGGCGGCGCGGGCGGTGCGGGCGGTGCCTAAGGAAAACCTGCCGCCCGCACCGCTGTCGTCGAGTACAGCTTCACACAAATCTATGAACTTTGATAAAGACGCGCGTGCCGTCACCCGCGCCACCCGCTCCGCCCGCTGGCGTCCAGGACGCGGCCTAAAAATTACTTTACTATTTAAAGCGACCATAGCCCAATGGCTAGGACGTCGTACTTGTGATCTTGAGGTCACCGGTTCGAATCCCACCCATTGCACTACCGACGTGAACCCACTCGTAACACAAGCAGTTTAGCTTAGCACGAGGGGTTAACAAGAATACTAGTATACTACAAAAATCAGCAAGTAATCTTTTATGAAAAAAAAACATAAACATTAAGCATATTAAGTAAAATGAAACAGTATATTATCCGGTTTAATTTCCAGGTCAAGTTGAGTTTAGCGTCCAAAATCCACGGTCTAGCGGAGAGATTACAACAGCTGGGGAAGAGTTCTGGAGATTCGGTGGATGGCAGTGATAAGGGGTCCAGGAGTCGAACCGGTGTGTTTTTGCATTTAAAAGGAAAAATAATAAATCATAGCCATACATACAGTGCAGGCACTTAAACTAGCATCAGCTACTTACTCGTGGCATTTTCTGAACAAGTTTCTGACGCTGTCCAACGTGTCATGGAGATATTAGAAAGTTATATCAGTTCTTAGACTAAATCTCAAAGTTATAATAGAGACTTTAACGTGCTTAACCATTTTATTGCAGTTACTCGTGATATTTTCTGAACACGTTTCTAACGCTGTCCAATTTATCAACGAGATATTAGAAGAAAATTGCAACAATTTAAAGACTAATTTTTAAAGCAAAAATAGATAGACTTTGTGCTCGGACCAAAGCAAAATTGATTTACTTGATTCCACTTGAAAAAGAAATGTTAACATTGTAATCACTGAACTATGCCTTCCAGGGAGCGTCCATCCAATGTTTACTGTAACCACCCACCCGTCGTACTCCTCCCATGAGCTGTGCCTCGACAGGCGGAACGAGACTAGCCCCAGTCACAGTCAGATGTCGAGGAACTCCAGTAGGAAGAGCAGCAACTCCTTGAGGGTCAACCAGAGTACTAAGATTGAAGGTATGTAATTTGAGCATATGTTTCTGGCAAGTGTATGAAAATTTTAAATTTTCTTGCAAAATTATTGAAAAATATCACACCAAGTCACCCTTGGCGTTATTCGCCCGATTTTTTGGTATACATTGTAACAGGTTAATATCTTCAATTCACTTAATGTCAAGTGGCAGACAAACCCGAATCCCAAAATTGGTGAAAAATTATGAAACCTTAGAAAATGTAAAGCTACCATGATAAAGCTTTTTGATCCATTCAATAAAACATTATGAAACGGATCTATTTATACCCACTCTTGGAACGAACAATATAGTAGGTAGTAACTCCACAAGTGCATTTTATAAATCGAATGGCATACTCGAAAACTCATATAAATCTTGTTCCAGACTTCAAGCATCTGATGCGTCGGTCGTCAACGTTAGAAGTTCATACAGCTCGAGTGTCATTGAAGGATATTGTGTGTTATTTATCGCTACTAGAAGCTGGAAGGCCGGAAGATAAATTGGAATGTATGTTTTGTTGTAATGAAATTATTATTGTTTTCTTTGTTTTGTATGCAGTATCTGTTCTACAGAAAGTAAATCACTGTTATTACGTCACACTGTAAGTCAATATTTTTTTCTGACATACCTATTTTGTAGATATTTTCGAATTTTGAACGAATTTTCTATATGGCATGATCGGCTATCGACGTGATTAAAGATCCACCTACACATACTGCCTTTGCGTCGCAATGAAAAAGGTTGAAATTGAGTTATATACTTGGAATAGGAAATATTTGAAATTAGGAAAAAAGGCCTGTCTGTCTGTATTTTTGTAAAGTTTTGATAAAAATATTATTTGCCCTTTTTCATTACGACGGCACCGTTGTTGCAGCACCAAAGCAGAATTTGGTGGGCGGCGTGGTCAGGTGCATATTTTGTAAATAAAATGAATAGTACAAATGGCTAGGTATGAAGACTAAAAAATTATAATTAGTCCGTCATATGAAATAATAAAAAATATTGGACACGTATATTTTATTTATCAAATCAATAAAAATTGACAAAGATACAGAGCGACAACAATTTATAAATGAGAGGGGGACTTGTGACGTCACTACTAGGTAAAATTGTTCCTAGACGTCACGTCACACGAAATTTCAACGCGTTGTATATTCGTCATATTTTGTTTGAGGAACAAAGAAAATACGTGTTCAATCTTTTTTTGTAATACCTGACGGACTAAATAGATTTTTTTATTCTTCATGCGAATTCTCATTCTCATAAATTTTGCCGGCGACACTATTCTATTCACCTGAACACTCTGCTTCAACACATTTTATTGCTGTCATGTGGTGTGGTTACCACAGTAAAGGAACAGATAAAAAAGTCATGTGAGGACTACAAGAGCATAAACACCAACTAGCCGGCACTATTTTACACCACAGATGTGCATGTTCAAACTAAAGAGGTCTCGACTAGCCACAATATAGATATAAAAATAAAGAGAATCCATATCAAAGGACATGGCGAATCTCAAAAAAAGCCAATTATCAAAATAAAATCTGATTATAGCTGTGGGGATGATTGCAGATAGAAAGAGAGAAAAAAAATGTGGTGCGTTTGTGGTACATTGGGGTATCATATCTATTCTCTTAACTTTTCAACTTAATCCGAAAAATATTTACCGACATAGTTGAAACGTTAGTAAATTTATATTGCTGGTTGTAATATAATTTTAATGATCTTTCCAGTCATGTTCCGACTCTACGACACCGATGGTAATGGAGTACTAGACACTAATGAAATGGACTGCATCGTGAATCAAATGATGACCGTCGCCGAGTATTTGGGTTGGGAGACATCGGAATTGAGGCCGGTAAGTGCTCATTTGATCGAATGATGTATGTTTTTACGGATGTGCCACGACGCCAAAAGCATAATAATCGGCGGCCGTTTAAAAAAAAAATTGTACCACCCTCAAAGCTTTTCAAAAGTTTATTGATTTGACATGATTCCATAGCGATATAATTTTAGGACGAATCATTTCCTTTCAATCGCCGTGTCTGCTATACATTTTATGTACGAATCATGAAAGCTTAAAAACATAAATTGATTTTAAGTTTGGGGAAAAATTCATTAATTGTAGTTGTCCGCTTTATTGTGGCACGTTTCCCGAGTGCTGTTATTTACCTACTTTGCACAACAGATAAGCATTTCCATACAACGGTATAATGCTGCCAGCATTCTAGGAACCTTGCCAATTCGCAAAGTGACAGTTAGTCAAACAACAGTTTTTTTTTTTTTTTTAATTTAATTTACCAACTTTTAGTGATTAAGTTTAGTGCCTAAGGGCGTTCGCGATGTCACCCGCGTAACTCCCGTTGAGTTACGCAATTCAAATCAATAATGAAAAAATAAAATAATATTGTAATAGTTAGTAAAATATTTTGTTTCAGATTTTACAAGACATGATGGTAGAAATAGACTATGATGCTGACGGTACCGTCTCACTCGACGAGTGGAAGCGAGGAGGGTTAGTATTATAGGTATTTCAGAAGAAAATAATATTCAAACTTTTTTTTTATATATATACATATTATATTATTGATATTATTTAAATATCAACAATATATTTATCACCTGAAAACTAGAAATCAAATACGCGTTAAATAAGAAATCGTAATGCAGAGAGAGTGTAATCAATTGAAATGATCCCTCTCTATATACGGGGCAATTTGTTTTTCTTTTTGCCGGTTCGATCTACACCGACGTGAACCTACTCGTAACACTAGCATTTTAGCGTAGCAAGAGATGTTAACAAGAATAGTAGTACTGTGCACCTCAATCCCATCGCCAGCGACCGCCCTGAGCCGAGGTCCAAGCCCCACAGGGCCCTCTTGCGCAGGTTGCTTAGTTTGTAGTTTTTAAACCATTTATTAAGGCTGGAGCTCTGCGCGCATTTATGGCGCAAATTAGGGAGGGTTTATGTCTAGCAGGGAACAATGATAAGCTGATTGATTGAAACTTAAATAAATTAACAATTAGATAAATATATAAGATATCTGATAAATATATCAACGGTATTATTGAACTTGTTTCTTGTCCACAGCATGACCACAATACCTCTGCTAGTCCTCCTGGGGCTGGACACCAACGTGAAGGAGGACGGGGAGCACGCGTGGAGACTGAAACACTTCAGCAGACCAGCGTACTGTAACCTGTGCTTGAACATGCTGGTCGGATTGGGGAAGAAGGGGCTGTGTTGTATATGTAAGTGTCGCATAACACGTCGGGGTCACTTACAGGCATGCAGACAAAAAAATATTTAGTCCGACAGATAGTTTCCAAAAAAAATTGGACACGTATTTTTTTTTCGTTCCGCAAACAAAAAGTGACGAAGATACAGCACGTTGAAATTTCGTGTCACGTCACTTCTTGGTACAATTTAACTTAGTAGTGACGTCACAAGCCCCCTCTCCTGAACTTTATAGTTTGTTGTTGCTCTGTATCTTTGTCAATTCTTATTGATTTAGTAAATAAAAAAATATGTGTCCAAAATTTTTTAGAAATCTAACTGACAGACTAAATATATTTTTTTAGTCTTCGTGCCTTTAGTAGATGAACGGCCGGTATGCCCGACGCCGACGGATAATTGTAGATAAAAACCTTTATATGTTCTAATTGGCTTGCGAACTTGTATTGCGCGACACAGGTTAGTTGGGATGCTAGGTGCTAGATGGCGCTGCTCGTTAAGGTTTGTACGGCTGTCGCTACATAAGTATAGATACAGCCCGTATCTTTGGGAACAATGTCTCTTTGTCTAGTTGGTTGAGTGACTTTCCTCGTGAAAACAAGTTTAGCCGTCTCGATTGTAAAAATTATAACAATTCTATACTGGGGAACGGCAGCAGTGTTTCACACTGCATTACAATACAACTAGCTAACTCGCCTGCCAAGCGTGGTGACTATGACAAAAAGCTCCACTCGGGAGGAGGCTGATGTTCAGCAGTGGACGTTATATGGGCTTATGATAATTATTGAAGTCACAACCTCCGTAGCGTAGTGGTATTTGGCTCGCTTTAAATCTCGGAGGTCGTGGGTTCGATCCCTACGCTGGACATGAAATCTTTGTGTAAATTCTAATCCGGGTTTGGTTGGTTGAGGGACTACCCTCCGTGCCTCGGAAATCACGTTAAGCCGTTGGTCCCGATTGTTATAACATCATCTATAATAATCGTATAACTAGGAACGGGCAACAGCGTTTCCTTGTGTTGTACAACATAATACTGCCGTGGCCAATCCGCCTGCCAAGCGTGGTGACTATGGCAAATACCCTCCCTCGGGAGGAGGTCCATGTTCAGCAGTGGACGTTATACGGGCTGATGATGATTTTTTAAAAGTAAATATTGAAGTTAATATTTGTCCCCAGTCTGCAAGTTCACAGTGCACGAGCGCTGCGTACAACGTGCGCCTGCGTCGTGTATCGCGACATATTCCAAGTCTAAGCGAGCGCCCACCACACTGGCACACCATTGGGTAGAAGGTCAAGTACCAATTTTGAAAGGAGAAGGTTCTCAATTTGACTGTATTTTATTAAATATTACCCAATGATTTTGACGATTCATTTTATGTTTGAATGCTGGTACTTTTCGGGTGGTCCTCTATGAATTCCTATGGGACCTATACTAGGTCCTATACGTATTAATTAGAGATGGGCCGACTATAGTATTTGCCGACTAACCGACTAATCGGTTTTCAAAATGCCGATTAGTCGGCCGACTTCTATTCTAATACCTACTTGCCGGAGGTGTTCGGGCTTTTTCGTCATCACTCGGCTTAGTCATCGCGCGGCCGCTGAGCTTAATTACTGACTGATTAATACGTTCCTATGTTGTAAAGAATGTAACTTTAGATAACTACTAATTAATGTTTAGAAATTATAAAACAATTACAAATTATTTGTTTAATTTCATTTGTTAAACACTAGAAATAATCATAAATTATGTGCCGAATATCATCGTTTACAAAGAGTGCATTCTTCTTTTGTGGGTCTGGCTATTCGCATTTACAATAAAATACCGAAATGCTTACAAGATCTTTCTTTTGCTAAATTTAAATTAGAAATTAAGAAAATTTTAATGAGAAAGGCTTATTACGCTCTGAATGATTTTTTAAATGATAATAACGCTTGGTCGCTTGGCTAACCAGGAAAACGTAAAAAAGTATTGAAGTCTTTAAGAATAGACGTTTAAGTATGACATTTTAATGTACCTATTTTATTTTGTATGATTTTATCTATCATAAGATTTAATGTAATGATTCATTTTGTATTTGACATTGCATATTATTTTTATATATTTTACTGAAAGATTCTACACAATGGTCAATCCAGATGTCACATACTAGATTCTGATACTCAAAACTGTAAGATCGTCATGCTCCCAATGAAAGTCATTTCTTGCGGCGGCGATGTGGGACGGGTCGCCACCTTTCCTCTAATATGGCGAGGGAGCCGATGGCTGTGTCACACGTCATACTCGTGAACGGGTGCTGCTTGCGGTGGCTGGTCGGTTTGCAGTTGAGGGTATTTACTTGTTATAACTAATTAGTAGTCTTCTTTCACATTGATGGTGTCTGGGTTGACATTGTGTTTATGTTTATTTTAAGTGTAAATGTGGATGGGGTGTACGCGACGTTATTTTATTTTTTTCTTAATGTGCAAGAGTTTTCATCCGCTTGAGTAGAACATTATCTTTTTTATTTATTATTTTATGAAATAACTGTAAGGAGCGTGCCCCAGCCCACATACTTTTGAAATTGTACCAAAAATGATTATACATAAAAAAAAAGATACAGAACAAAAGAAGACGGAAAAGAATAAACCGGAGTTTCTTTCTGAGTTTCTTCTCCGGGCCGTCCACTTAGGTAGCTAGAGAAACCTGCAGGTTAGCTAGGCTAGGATCCTCGCCGGACAGACCGAGGACCGCGTTGATCCCTGCCCCTGTCGTGTGATCCAGTGCCTGTAGTCCGTGCCAGTGATCACGTCCTCTTTATTTCTCTTTACTTCTAGCTTTAGCGGCGCCCTGAGTCGTGGTCCTTACCCCTTAAGGGTGCCCGCAGGCGTGTGTCGCTTAAATTTAATGGAATTTGGCTGAGGACGTCTGATCTCGCCACTTGACCGGTCATTGCACTCTAAAATATGCTTTAATATATTTTTTTATTTTTATTCATAAAATGTTTGAATGAAATAAATATAGTAAATAGATATTAACGTTGATATTAAGAGCTTATTTACTAACACAGGACTGACAGGCTTCTAGCACACCTGAAATAAATTTAAATATAATTTAATAGTAAATGTTACCTATTTATAATTAATGTTATATGCATTGTTAATTTTCTTGACAAGTACAAGTGTATGTGCCTAAGTGCTGAATAAAAATCGTTTATTTCGTTTATTTCGTTTATCGTTTATTTCGTTTATTTATTTCGTTTATGCGCCAATCATAATCGGTGTATTTTGCCGACTACTAAAGATGCCAAATAATAGCCAAGTAATATTCGGCCAAGTCGGCCAATTTCTAGTAATTATTGTTAATGAATAAATAAAAAATGGTCTCGTTTTGACTATGGCATCCATGAGAAAACCAGTATCAGTAGAATTGTTAATATTAATTGGTTTGATGGAATGTTTTGCATTTATTACAGGTAACTGCCACGGCAAATGTGCAAGGTGTCGGAAAAAGATCAAAGGGTACAACGGAATCACGGGACTACACTGTCGATGGTGTCATATCACTGTGAGTTTTTTATTTTATTTTAATTTATATAAAAATCAATTTTATTTTATTTTTTAATTACCTGGCAAATCACGCTTTTCCACCTTATGGTAAGTGGCATAGGGGTACAAATACAAGCACTTGCCACCCACATCTTATTTTTTTTATCCCCTCGCCCTCTTGAAAGGGCGAGAGTCCTCCTTTCCCGTGGGCACTTGCGGCTGAAGGCAGTCGCTAGGAAAACCCACTCCTGCATCTAATCGCCCTTATTCTGCCAGCCCTTTCCCTTTATCCCCGTGAGCTCTGGTGACCTAACTCACGCACAGAAACACAACATTAATCAATAATGTTAATTGGCTGTTGCGTTTTACGTATTATACTTTGTCAGTTGAGCAGCATATTGAGCTTAATTTATAAACTTGTGTCCATAAACAAAGCTTTTGATTCTCAAAAGACAAATAAAATATTCAAGAATAATGGTCGAGTATTTTATATTAACGATACATATTAAAGATAGTTTAATAAATGTTTATTATTCCAGCTTCACAACCGCTGCGTGGGCAGTGCGGGTGGATCATGTTCCCTGGGCCGGCATGCCAAGCATATTTTGCCGCCCACCGCCATCCGTCCGCTGGTGTTAGACCGGCAGCGATCCTTGCCTCACAGACCAACGCATGATGTAGGTACTATAATTACACTAAGTAACACATTCTGCCGTCCACCACCATCTGCTTTAATAAGATCGGCAGCGATTCTTGTCTTAAAGACAGCATCATGGTATAGGCTCTATAATTACTCTTACACATTTTGCCGCCCACCGTCATCCGTCCGCTTGAGTAAGACTGGTAGCGATATCTGCCTTACAAACCACAACATGGTGAAGGTACTTACTATAAGTAACACATTCTGCCGCCCACCACCACCTGCTTTAGTACGACCGGCAGCGATCCTCTTCTTCAAGACCGCATTATGGTGTACGCACTATAATAACACTGTTGCATGTTTTGCTGCTCTCCACCATCCGTCGACTGGTGTAAGACCGGCAGCGATCCTTGCCTCACAGTTACAATTATAGTACCACAACATGATTTTATGAACTAAGACTAAGTAATATATTCTGCCGCCCACCGACACCCGGTTTAAAATAGACCACCCTATGTATTCCCACGAGCGTCGTAAGAGGTGACTAAGGGGCCATACATCTGATGGATGGGCAGCAGGATCTATCAGCTCAAGGATACTCACCATCTAACTGCGATCACAAATCCGCCATGGTAAATATGGCAATATCCCTCAACGACCCTAACTTGCCAAAGTCTGTTAAAAGGAGGCCCATGTTCAGCAGTGGACGTCAACGGGCTGGGTACACCTTGTATTACAAATCCTCAAGGTTGACCCCATATTGGGCATCCTCAAGCATATAATAAACTAAAGTACGTATTCAAATATATCCTTTCCCTACTTCACTACATAGTATAAAACAAAGTCGCTTTCTCTGTCCCTATATCCCTATGTATGCTTAAATCTTTATAACTACGCAACGGATTTTGATGCGGTTTTTTTTAATAGATAGAGGGATTCAAGAGGAAGGTTTATATGTATAATACATCAGCATTGTACCCGTGCGGAGCCGGGGCGGGTCGCTAGTATATAATAAACGCGAAAGTTTGTAAGTATGGATATATATTTGTCACTCTTTCAACCAAAAACTATTGATCGGATTTGGCTGAAAGTTTGCACGTCGATAGTTTATAAGCTGGATTAACATATAGGCTACAAAATATCACCCTCCGACCCACTGGAGCAGAGTAACGCGGGATTTAAAATATTCTTTTTATTTCCACAGACACCACTCCCCACCTCAATATCTCTTCCAATCTCAATCGCCGCTTCCTCCGAAGAGAAGAAAGAAGACAGGAAAGAACCTCGCGCTCCTCCTATCTCCTTCCAAATCACTCCTCCTGACGGCAGCTGTCCACTGCTGGTGTTCATCAACCCCAAGTCTGGAGGACGCCAAGGGTCCAGGGTACTGAGAAAGTTGCAGTACATACTGAATCCGAGGCAGGTTCATGATATTGCTAAGGGAGGACCTACGCAAGGTTTGTATTGTTATTTTATTATTATTATTAGCCTACGTTGTCCCACTGCGAGCAAAGGCCTCCTTTCATTTCTCGCAAAGTAATGCGATTGTAGGCCAATCCTTTAAAAATTTGTCCAGCTCATCTCGCCCTCTTCTTCTGGGCTTGCTGCGTTGTCGTTTCCTGCCAGTTGGGCTCCATAAAGTGGTTATTTTAGCCCAGTGCTCCTCCGGCATGCGGCAGATATGGCCAGCACAGTTCCACTTCAATCTTGCAGCTGTGGAGCCAACATCAGCTATTTTGGTTTCTGACGCGGTCCGAAAGTTTGACACCCAATATTCTTTGCTCCATAGCTCGTTGGCAGACTCCAAGTGAGGACTTCTGACACTGTGTGAGTGAATAAGTTTGCGCTCCATAGGTGTGAGGGTAGGGAGATTGCACATGTCCATGAGCTTTCGTTTCAGTGAAAGAAGGAGAGTGCCCTTTATAAAGTGTTTCATCGACCAATAGCCAGACATTCTCGGTGCGTCGAGCAACTTCGTTATTTTGTCGTGCCTGGAAGAGTTATTTTATGCTATTTTTAAATTTAGTTAAGATGACATGACTAAATAGTTAACTGCTAATCAGGAAGATAACACTCTCAGTTTAAATCTCGGAGATCGTGGGTTCGATCCCCACGCCGGATAAGAAATCTTTGTAAATTCTTTTCGGGTCTGATTGGTTGAGAGACTAACCTCCGTGCCTCAGAAAGCACGTTAAGCCGTTGGTCCCGATTAATATAACATCATCTATAATAATCGTACATTAAAGGAACTGGCAGCAGCGTTTCCTTGTGTGGTACAACATAATACTGCGGTCACCAACCCGCTTGCCAAGCGTGGTGACTATGGCAAATACCCACCTTCGGAAGGAGGCCCATATTCAGCAGTGGACGTTATACGGGCTGATGATGATGATGAATCAATATTAAATACAAAATAAAATAACAAGTTTTTATCTGTGTATACGACTCGACTAAGACACTTACAGGTGATGAATGGGCAGCAAAATCAATAAGTTGAAGGTTATTCACCACTCGCGATCACCACTACGCCGTTTGTTTTTTTTGAATGGACTTACGTAGGTTGCCACGAAAGTTGCTACTTCACCGGGCATAAAGGCGAGCAGTGCTCCAGCCTTAATAAATGGTTTAAAAACTACAAACTTAAGCAACCTGCGCAAGAGGGCCCCCTGTGGGGCTTAGATCTCGGCTCAGGGCAGTTGCCGGCGATGAGATTGAGGGATTATGACTTTTAGGGGAGTTTCGTGCAACTGTCGCACTACTTTATAGTTCGCGGGCCTCTCGGACTTCGGGTCTACGAGGGCATCGGATGGTTCTTTGCAAACTAAGGGTCAGGAGGACGAGGGGGAACCAATATGCTTGCCAAGCGTGGTGTTTATGGCAATATCCCTCAACGACCCTGGCTTAACCGTACGAAGGCGGGCTGTGACTATAAGGAACATTCTTTATGTGCAGGTCTTCAAATGTTTAAAGACGTGAAGAATTATCGTGTGATATGCTGCGGAGGTGACGGCACCGTGGGATGGGTGCTAGAGACAATGGGTAAGGGAGTTATTTATTACTAGTGGTCGCTCAGAGGTCACAATTCGACCATAAACTATGAAATTCGACCATTAATTATAAGTGTTTATCAAATAACTGCTTAGATTTTCATAAAAAAAATAAAAGTCTAAGAAACGAATTAGTTCGTTGAAGTGGCAATGGGCAGGCCATATAGCATGGATAACAGTTGGCCGTTGGGGCCGAAAAGTTCTCGAATGGAGACCACAGATCGGCAAACGTAGCATAGGATGTCCATTAACTAGATGGATGGATGACCTTGTTAAGGCCGAGACTTCCGCTTCTAACCGCAACAACTGGAGATCTTTGAGGGAGGCCTGTGTCCAGCAGTGGACGTCCTACGGCTGAAATGATGATGAAGAAAAATGTAATGAAAAAATGTTATACTTGAAATAAATGTGAGCCACTCTGTCCGCCCTAGCCCTACTTATTTTTTTTGAAATATGAAATTTTCTAGGAACTAATATTTTTTTCCGACCCGGGGATCGTACCCCTGGATACGTTATTTACGGTCGAACATGTAACCACTAGACTAGTAAGACAGTAATTGTAATATGAACGGTAACAATAGTAACCACTGGTTATCAGTAATTCTAATATGAACCTTATTTCCACATAGATAAGGTACAAATGGACACGCAGCCGGCTGTTGGAGTGATACCACTGGGTACAGGCAATGATCTGGCGAGGTGTCTGCGGTGGGGGGGAGGGTGAGTAATTTAAAAGTTAGTTAAGTGCCAGTTACCAGTGAAGTCCCGTCTCAATCGGTACTATCGTTTTGGAGATGAGGCGCTATACTCTAACAAAAAATCAGACAGACATAAAATTTAAGCCTTATAAAATTACCTATCTACCAGTAAAGGTAAAAAAATAATAATTTATTAATATTTCTTAAGTAAAATCAGAGTTCTAAAGGATTACAAACTTTTATTTTTCTTGTAGAAATAATCTCTACAAATAAATAAAATTAAAGTGTCGGCATGTGTTCGGCATTCCCCTGCGTAATCGAATCAGAAATTAAGAGGTCCACAGGAGAAGGAAGGTCGCTGACATAGCTCAACGGATTAGCAAGCTGAAGTGGCCTGCCCATTGCAGGACACATAGCTCGAAGAACTGACGGCCGATGGAGCAAAAAGGTGCTCGAGTGGAGACCACGAACTGTCAGCGCCGCCTGCACTATGGAGTCAGTGGATGCAGGCCGCTAGCAATCGTTGGAGCATCGCTGGAGATGAAGGAGGCCTATGTTCACTATTGGACGACAACATGCTGATTTGATAATGTTATTCAGATCTGACCCGCGTCTGCGTAAATCAGACCTTTAAAAAGTTACATTTTGCTACAGATACGAAGGCGAGTCTATCCACAAGATCTTAGACAAGATAGCCCGCGCCAGCACCGTGATGATGGACCGGTGGCAGATACTCGTTGAGAATACCGTCACTGAGGTTAGTAGTACTTATTTCGGACACATCTGCTTAGCCACGAGGCTTTTGCTACTTCACCGGAGCATAAAGGCAAGCCTTATTAAATCGCTTAAAAACTACGAACTAAACAACTCAAGAGAGTGTTCTCAGTCGGACTTCGACCTTGGCTCAGGGCGGTCGTTGACAGAAAAATTGAGCGATTATGATGACTTTAGAAGAGACTTGTCCAACTGCCGTTCTACGTTATAGTTCGCGGGCCTCTCAGACTTCGAGTCTACTATGGCATCGTAAAGTTCTCCGCGTTAACCTTTGAAAACAAAGGGTTGCGCGGAGAAGTTAGTACCTAGTCTAAGAAGAGAAAGGGAAAATAAAGATCTTTGTTAGTTGAGTAATGTGCCTTTCCCAAAAAACTGGCTGACGAATGTACCCAATATTTGCTTCATTGCTGGGTGACGACAATGGCTAATTGTTGCTGTTCATAACTTGAATATGTCCGAATTGGCTTGTGAACTTGTAGTGCGCGATACAGGTTAGTTATTATTCCAAGTTCTAGATGGCGCTCTTTGTCTCCTTGTAGTTTTTTTTGCAGTTACTGTAGATGTCGCTATCTTTACATGCTTATCTATTATATTCGACGGGCAACCGGCCGTCGGATCCAGCCTTTACAAAAGGTTATGGTCACATCTGACCAAAAATCGCCCAAGTCCAAGTCGATGTACGAACTTACTCATAAACAGTCATGACTTCCCAAACTTCTGATGCGTAGAAAAAAGAAAATAACCAAATTCAAAAGTCGGTCATACTTTTGAATATGGCTTTTTTCTTTTTTCTACGCATAATAAGTTTGGGAATTAGTAATTATATCATCGATTTCAATAGATCATTAAATGTGAGGTCAGAAGTCTAGTAGAGTTGTAGGCGTGCACATTGTACCCACAACGGTGGATCCGTCCTTGATCAGGGCCCGGTGACATGTCAGTTGAGGAGTTAATATTGTATAAGCTAGTAAGCTGTCTCATGTATTTTACTATTGTTTTCAGTGCGAACCTGCGCAGATACTGCCGAATTCTGCACCCCATCCAACCACCGTCCCTTACAATATTATCAACAACTATTTCTCTATTGGCGTTGTAAGTATACATACAAACGAAATAAATAAGAAATTAAAGTATAAATTTAATATTAAAAAAAAAACAAAATCGGTCGGACATAAAGTATGTCAGCCACGAGGATTAAATTTGCTATTTCACCGGGCATAAAAGCGAGTAGCGCTTTAGCCTTATTAAATGGTTAATAAACTAAGCAACCTGCGCAAGAGTCTGCACACGGTCACTGAAGTAAAAAAACAAAATGAGAATAATGACGAAACTATAAAAGTACATATCACGTGTTGTGATTGTAATACGTGTGGCTCGGCTCTTATATATGAAACAAAATGCAACTTCGAAGATATTGGTAATGTCGAGCATTATCGATAGATGGCGCTGACGTTCGATAAATTTCGACAGCATATTAGGAGTGAACGTAAAAAAATATAATTCTAGAAATAAATAAATTTATTATAATATATTTGTCCAGGATGCGGCAATCTGTGTCAAATTCCATACGGAACGAGAACGGAACCCGGACAAATTTAGTTCCAGAATGAAAAACAAACTGTGGTACTTCGAGTTCGCCACGTCTGAGCAGTTTGCCGCCAGTTGCAAGAATTTACACGAATTTATTGATATTGTGGTGAGTATTAGGGCAAATTTTATAAGTCTTTTATTGATATTGTGGTAAGTATTAGGACAACTTTCACAAGTCTTTTATTGTTATTTTGGTGAGTATTAAGGCAACTTTCACAAGTCTTTTATTGATATTGTGGTCAATCTTAGGGCAACTTTCACAAGTCTTTTATTGATATTGTAGTCAGACTTAGGGCAACTTTAACAAGTCTTTTAAATTAATTTTTAATACTTAACAGAAAAGTTTACCTTTTACTAAATTTCAAAATTGCGATTCAAATAAAATTTAATGTAAATACGGGCGGTGTCATCGATTAGATATTTCATTGCAAATGCAACTTTGAAGATATTTGTCGAGTTAATGTGTATCATTACCGATAGATGGCACTTATGTTCTCCTGAGAGGCGTGTTATAAAGAGATTGTCAAATTTCGACGACCGGTTGGGTTTCCATCGTGGCCGAAAGCTTAAGGAATTAAGGGCTATACCTAAAATGCAGGTTCGAGTCCTGCCGGAGGTCTAAATTTGTAAAACTGTTTTTTTTTTTTTTCAATTCTTTATTGATATTGTGGGTATTAGGGAAACTTGAGCATTTAATTTTACAATTTTTGAAATAATGCTTGGCTTACTTCCACATGATGACCGTATTACGTCCACTGGTGAACGAGGAAGGGTTTTTGGCATAGTCACTACGCTTGGCAGGCGGGTTGGTGACCGCAGGGAATCGCTGCTGAAATATGAATGTTTTAATTTGTACTAAGTTTAATGCAACCCTTTATTGCAGTGTGATGGCTCTTCCCTCGAGCTGAACAAGGGCCCTGCCCTACAGGGTGTGGCGTTGTTAAACATCCCTTATGCTCACGGGGGGTCAAACCTATGGGGGTCCAGTACTGCGCATCGAAGAGGGAGGTTCCCTAATGCTCAGCAAGGTAAGGTTATTCACGAGTAATCTGGAGCTCAGAACCATAAGATTGTATGTGCGTTTATTGTAATGGTACTTAAGACCAAATGCTTCTCAAGTATAAATACACCCGTCCGTATGCTTCGTGCGTGTAGATTTTAATTTCTCTATACAAACTTTTAACTCCTACTAATAACTCGCGCTGGCGTTTTCGTGTTAACAAATTCATATAACAATATGTCGGCGGCCGCCTCAAATTCAATACTCATCTACATATCATGATTGTGAATAAAACGTGACTTAATTCACATTTTGTATTTTTCTAGGTTCCAACATAATTGTAAATTGAATTGATTTGTAAATTGTTCACAGATATCGGTGACAGATTAATAGAAGTAATAGGATTGGAAAATTGTTTGCACATGGGCCAAGTTAGAACAGGTAGGATTTTTTATTTAACAAAATTTATACCTACATAAAAACATAATCACGATGTTTTTGTTAGCAAAATCTCCAGTGACTAATAACTACAGCTGCTGCCATTCTATTTTATATCATTACACTTAAACTTTACGGTCAAAAATCGCTTAGTCTTGATGTTTACTTATGACCATACTTGTACATTCGTTATATTAATTTTAGGGCTTCGCGCGTCGGGAAGACGGCTAGCTCAATGCCGATCTATAACTATAACCACTAAGAAGATGTTCCCCATGCAAATTGATGGGGAGCCATGGATGCAGCCGCCTTGCAAGGTATGCAATTCAATTCATTTTTTTCAATGGGTTTACAATAGGTGTTCATATTGGCAACATAATAGATATATTACGTTGCCAATATGAACCCTGTTATGGTTCATCTTTACAGCTACAGTAGATTACAATTTTATCATAGTAGTTACTTGTATAAAGAGAAATTAAATGCCATTAGAATCTCCTTAATATGAAATATTTTAATATTACATTCAAATTCTTCAATAATCTATCAATAATAAATCTCCAAAATAAAACAAAGTGTACAAAAAATATTTTAAAGTCAAATATTGACAAACAAGAAACACGAATAGCAAGGGGTGTCTCACATATTAATCCACTGCTGAACGTGAGCATTCGCCAAAGGAGGTTTTCCTTCGCAAGTGATATTAATATATATAACAATATTTATAAATATATGTTGCTATTGTTTTTTGGTCTGTCAAAAAGTCCTCTATAATGTATACATCTTCTCATTACGTTTCACAGATATCAATAACCCACAAGAACCAAGTACCAATGCTGATGGGACCAGCTCCTGAGAAACACAGGGGCTTCTTCAAACTCTTTACTCATTGTTAACTGTCCAAAGTCCAAACCTATGATAAATCTACATAGATACATATATGTATATTATTTACTCAATCTGTCAGCGCAAAAGTGAATTAATATGTTTAGATTAATAATATAATGTTAATATTAATAAGTACGTACGGTCAAATTTAGACCACTAGTTATTATTATTTACAATAAAATTATTTTAAACTGTAAAAATGTGGAATGTGTCACTTTTGCGCTGAAGCCCTGATATATAACTACATTGAAGTGTTTTTAATTTCTAATATAATAAATAGGTACTTTGTTGATAAAGTTACCGTCCACAATACCGGTACCGTATAGGTTAAGTAACTAAATAAAACCGAGTACCTATTTATTACAAGACAATTATAAGACTCCGCATACCACAATCCCAAGATAATTTGAATTAAGCAAGTCTCCTTTTGGTATTTATGCCATAAGTTCAGTCAGCAAAATAAGCTTAACACTACTGTATATTTGTTTAAAATGGTACTGGTTAAAACTGGTACTGGTTGGAACTGGTACTGGTTGAAACTTGTACTGGTTTAAACTGGTACTGGTTGAAACTGGTATTGGCTGAAACTGATACTGGATCAAACTTATACTGGCTGAAACTGGTACTGGTTGAAACTGGTAGGTACTGGTTGGAACTGGTACTAGTTGGAACTGTTCCAATTCCAGAATGTTAAGTTCCATAATAAAGTTGAATGAGATTTATAAATAATTTATAAAGAAGAACTGCAATAATTAATACACATATTATGTTTTAATTAATATTTATTTAAGTTTTTAAAACGATAAAGCTGTAGTTGCACGTAGTTCCATTTTAGGAATCTCTATTGATTATTTTTTACTTCTGCGGAAAACTAATTTTATTCATAATATTAAAATAAAGTAATTTAGGAGAATACTTGAAAAAAACAGACAGATAAAGAAAAGTTAACTAACTAACTAATATTATAAACACGATGTATACTTTCATATGCATTTAGTAAAATATAGAAAATTCATTAAGATTTTATTAATTTTTAGCGATTACTATACTAAACATATCTAGACCTCAAAAGCATAAGGATGGATGTACTACTTCAGAGGCATTTGGTCGTAAGAGCCAGTTAATAATAAAGGCACATACGACGAATGTTTCTGCCGTATAATGGCACATCAAAAGCCAAAGCGGCCGTAGCCCAATGGCTAGGGGGTCGAAATTGTGATCGTCATCGTCGGTTCAATCCCCACCCTTTGCACTACCGACGTGAACCGACTAGCCGTAACACAAGCATTTTAGCTTACCACGAAAGGTTGTTTGAACTGGTACTGGTTGAAACTAGCGCTGGTTGGAACTGGTACTGGTTGGAACTGGTTCTGGTTGAAACTGGTACTGGTTGAAAATGGTACTGGTTAAAACTGGTACTTGTTGAAACTCGTACTGGTTTAAACTGGTAATGGTTGAAACTAGTACTTGTTGATACTGGTATTGGCTTAAACTGATACTGGCTGAAACAGGTACTGGTAGACTGCAAAAGTCAACAAGTAATATTAAAAAAAAAACAACTGACCTTATGTTTTTCTGAGCTCTAGATATATTTAAGTTGAATTTATAAGCTCTAAGCTATGAAGTCCAATCACTCAATTCCTACTTTTTGATCTCTGGAGCCTATTTAAGCATTTTATATTAGAAAAATGCTCTGCATAAAAATACCCTTACGTCCATTTTTTGCTAAATTAGATAAATATTTACAAGATATATTTATAAATTATTGTATAAAAAATTTCGTATTTTAGCGTCCGATATTCTATGATAACAAAAAAGTAGGATTTTGAATTAAATGTATTATGCCATAGATTTTTATTGCACTCAAGAGCATAAAAATTGACTTACAATATTTAACTGAAAAGTATTCTAAAGTAAAAAATAAAAACAATTAATTAAATTTCATATTAAGTTTTAAATAATTCTATAAGTTAAGTTTAGTTTTTTGTTTTCCGGGGTAAAATGCGTAACACATCCCGTCGCTGGCGCATCCCAAATTGTGGACTCCTGCGCCAGCGAGGGATATGTGGGACTCATACTCTTTGGAACGCGGTGCGCTAGCCCTCCGCAAAGATGATGTACCCACTAAAAAGCCCGCGGTTGTTCCTTATTCTGCCGTTTGGAGTGGGGGACCCGAGCACCGGTATCGGCCTTCAGCCTAACCTTAAAGGAATTATAGCCTATTCAGTGAGAAGGTGAAGTTGATTTTTTATCTCTTGTTATTTCCTTGTATATAAATATAATGATTTTACCATTTTTTTATAGAATATATTACGATATAACAATATCTAGTTACGACGAATAAATATAGACAAAACGAATTGAAAAAGACTTAAAAATTTAACATCAAATTACGAGTTTAAATCAAATATAAAAAACTCACCAACAAATTTTAAGAAAAATCTATTAAATATCTCACAATGTGTCATAGGAATTAAGTTTTAAATTAATTATAAGTCTAATTTTTATTTTATTATTAATTAAAAATAAATGGTTATCCAAACGTTTTTGTTAAAAATTATTTTTGTCGTTAAATTTTATTTTTGTGAATAATATGTTAGTTAAAATTTGTAATATAATTATTATTGTATTTTAAAAATTAATGAATGCATTTTAATACGTCCTATATTTATTATTTTAATATATTAATTGAACTAAAATAATGTAATCATAAATGTATTATAATATAAGTCTTAAATGTTTATTTGTTAATCGTTACACAATATTTAAGACATTATTAATGTGTTGTATTATTTAAGATTATAATATATAAGGCTTTTAAACGCGAACATGTACTGACATGAAAAATAATATTAAATTATATAAATCAATATGTCGTTTAATGTAATTGACGTGTCGTTAAGTGTAAAAGCTTTGTTGTATTGCGTGGATGGAATTATTTCAATGCTGATACATTGTACAATTAGAGGTATATTAAGATTTCTTTTTATATTTTTCAAACAACTAATTTTACGAAGACAACTATAATATTTTACAAATTCGCTCTATGATGGTCATTAGAACGACAGTTTAACGCTGTATTAGAGGTGTATATGTATGTTTGCTCGCCTTAGGTATGTGCGGGGTAAGACGAAGGAGGGAGAGTATTGGCCACTTCACCCTCACCTCACCGCGTCTTCCTACGACGTGGGCTCAGATAACCTGTTGCTGTGTATAATAAGACGAAATATATTTTAAAATAGAGTAGGTATATACCAATCAAAGGAAAGTTTTATATCAAAGATACAAAAATGGCAACTGAATTTTAAATGGAAACACAATTCTTTTTGTAAATTGGACTAAAAATTCGTATTTTTTATTCAAATGTTTGGGAGTGATATACTCGCATGTGGACAAGTGAGTCAGTAAATTTGGCATAATGCGGTTAATGCCATTGAGTATAGTAATTTACTGTGTTAATTGTAAATTTAAGTTTCCTGAGATGCTATGCTGTACGCCGTAGCATTTCCAAGAGTGATTTTTAAAGTCAGAGTATTGTTCATCTGGAACTGCTACGGCGTACTCGCTTGCTACGCCGTAGTAGTATTAAGCGAGCAGTATTGTGACTGGAACTTTAACAAGACATACTTTGAGCACACTACGGCGTAGTAAGTGAGTACGCCGTAGTAGTTCCAAATGAGATGAGATAATGACTTGTTGCAGTCGTAGGCACAGTATTGTGCCTACGACTGCAACCAGTCATTATAAAATCTTAACGTAGTTTACGTTGTACTGTCTCTACGTAGTGGCAAATATAAAAAAGGTTAACATCTTTGATTGGGAAAATATATTGTTACATTTCTTTTCTTTACGGGTAATCCTTTATCTTTTGTAGGAATGACTATTAGTATATACATTATTTACTTGGTGGCATTTACCATATTGAATATTTATTTAAAAGAAACAAATTCAAGATCATTAAAATTAACATAAATATATGGAAAATATTTAAAAAACAAATATAAACTTATCAATTTCGTGCCAATATTATAAATTATAAAGGATACGTCCCAAATTCCTACGCCAGCATTTTTGTAAATATTTTTATATAGAAAAATTTAAATATCCATTTATATATGAAATAGATTATACCTACACGTTAGAGTAATGTTATTATAGTTCACCGTGTATACTACGATTATCGGTACTTTTTATGAAGTAAGATTATTCAAAAAAGCACATAAATAAGGTGTTTTCAAAATATATCCCATTCTTTAACAGGAGATAGTTTTACTTATACTGATTCAATACTGATGACATCATTCTTCTTTTGTTAAATAAGAAATATATTTCACAGAACTTTCTTTATTTAAGTATTTAGTACACATGACACTATCCACTGTTAAAGGAATTGCATATGTTTTGAAAAAACCTCTTATATAATATAACTATTAAATCTCAATTTTTTTATCAACAGCGTATTCACTTTTGTAAAATCAAACTTTCGGCTCAAGTTTTGTCCTTCTTTACCTCTGTGCTTATTATAATATAATCTATATCTTATACTAATATATAAGGTTAAGGAGTTTGTTTGCTTGCACGCGCTAATCTCTGGAACTACTAAACTGATTTGAAAACATATTTTAATCAGCTTAAGGTATAGTGCATTTTTATGTTACTTCATAAAAGTACCGATGGTAAAAAAAATATAATTTAGACAACTATACTTAAATATAACTTTCATTATATCACATTCATGTCCATACGTATTGTTATTTATGTATGTAATGTAAAATGCACATTCTCATTGATAGTGTACAGTTGCAAAAATAATAATTATTTATCAGTTATCTAAAATGTTGCTTGGGTAACTAAATATTTGTATGTTACTGTAAGTTAAAAAATAAATACAATAGTTAAGAATCAAATATTTATTTAAATATTTAAAAGAAATCTATTTTGAAAATATAGTATAAATTTCATTAAGATACACGCTTTTGGAACTACTTCGGCGTAGTATGGAACTACTACGGCGTAGTCAAAAGCAACTATGGCGTAGCATTGAACTTTTGCAAATTAACGAGCCGGTACTTCATCTTTAGATTAGTTCAAACGATACTGCTACTGTTGTAACCAAAAAAAAACTACAATTTCAATAAGTCTTGTTGAACTCCATTGGTTTAGGTTTAGGTTATTTATTTATTTTAAGCACCTGAAACCTAAAAGTTCTCGAATGGAGACCGCGGATCGGCAAGCGTAGCGTAGGACGTTCACCTACTAGATGGACGGATGATCTGGTTAAGGCCGTGGGATCACGGTGGATGCAGGCCGCTTCTAACCGCAACAACTGGAGATCTATGAGGGAGGCCTATGTCCAGCAGTGGACGTCCTACGGTTGAAATGATGATGATGATGACCTGAAACCTCGTTAGTTTATCAACTTACTACGAAGTTTACCAACTTACGATCCTTATTATTTTCCGTTGATACCTACACACGCGGTAGCGTGTCAAGACAAGTAACAGAACTGGCGAGCAGCACCGTGTGTAATATTACACGAAACATTTGGAGCCACTTTTGACCCCCTCATAACTCAAAAACTATTTCACATAAACGTGTCAAATATAAATATATATATACAGCAAAGAATAAATAGTTAGAGTAATAAATATTAAGTTCCTCGAGGCTCAAAGGGCTAAGTGTCATAATGTCATAACCGTCTACAATACGCACTAATGATTTTTCATTAAAAATTACAAAACATCTTCAAGGTGCATGTCATTCCCATTTAGATGTTTAATGCGTTAATTTGTTCATGAATACAACTGTTAGATTTGATTTTAAATATAAGCTTTACGAACTAAGTTGTATTTTTCAGACGCTACTATCTGAAGTTGTTGTTTAATATTTTTAGAATAGTACGTTGTTTAAATACCTATGTTTTTGTTTTGTATCACTACATAGTATAAAACAAAGTCGCTTTCTCTGTCCCTATATCCCTATGTATGCTTAAATCTTTAAAACTACGCAACGGATTTTGATGCGGTTTTTTTAATAGATAGAGGGATTCAAGAGGAAGGTTTATATGTATAATACATCAGCATTGTACCCGTGCGGAGCCGGGGCGGGTCGCTAGTATAATTATATTGTCAACGAATATTATGCATTTAAAAATGTCAAAGAGGCAGTTTTTTTTATCTCTTTCTACCTTCTCTACATTGCTTAAGAAGAAGAGAGAAGGCGGACAAGAGTGCTCTTTTGACCAAATTTATTAACGAGTATGAACTATCAAATACAATTTTTGTTCTTTATTTCAATAAGATTAGAATTCATATTACTTTATATTGAGACATATGAGTTTAAAACTCAAATGAAGTGAGCATAAGAAGATGATGATCATATATAAAAAGCCATGCCGTGCTACAGCGTGTGTCAGTCAACAGTGCCAGCCCAGTAGTCATCATCATCAGCCTGTTGTAGTCCACTGCTGAACATAGGCCTCCCCCATCGATTTCTAGCGGGAACGATCGCTAGCGGCCTGTATCCACCGACTCCCCGCGACCTTTATGAGGTCGTCAGTCTATCGTGCAGGCGTTCGTCCAGTAGTATTTAATAAATAATATCATAAATATTTTCTTACAATAGAATACACCTCGCAACCTCCAAACGCGTTCAATTAAGGCGCAATGTTGGCACTTTAGGTATTTAACAGAGAAATTGCCGGAAAGTGGCATTTCTCATCTGATATATTTGGAGATTATTTATTTTTCGAAAGTAAGTGGCAATAACAGACCTATGTTAAGTCATCATTAGGTCAAAAACATGGAAAAAGTCTTGTGAATATCTGGAAATCTAAATTTTATACTTTTATCATTGTTTTGAATTTCTTTGGTCTACTGATGCTATTAACTTTTAAGGCGTATCAACAATAGACCCATGTTGATTTTTATATTCGCAAAATAAACAATTATTTTAAGTTAAAAATGCCATATTCTGACATATTCACAACATATTAATCGATAAATACTTATAAGTGAGAACGTTGCAACTTAATGAATAGTTACTTACTTCAATCCTTCATTTTATTATAAGAAAATTGTCTTTATTCCATATCTTCAATCAACGCCATCTATTGACAACTACAGACATTATATTTTGTTCCTAAGTAACCACCTGTAAATTTGAATGTTGTTTTAGATTAAGCTATTTATTTCCTAGCTTCAAAAAACTATAAGAGAGATAAGATAAGAGATTTGTTATTTTGTTAATTAAAATTTAGTGCCATGTTTGTATAGATTTCATTTCGATACAAGGTTAAATATACCTACTTGATGTAACTAATTATTTGACTGAAAATCCGCCTACAATATAAAGCAGAACACCTAGTGACGGGTCAATATTAAAATTTCATGTTTCATCGTCAGCTCCAAGGCCGGATTTAAGGGAGGGCATCCAGGGCAACTGCCCCGGGGCCTCCACAATAGAGGGGCCCCCACAAGAGAGATTTAAAATCTTTCCAATTTTAATAAAGTGCCCAGAGGGCCTCTTCTCCTTTGTTGCCCCGGGGCCTCTTGATTTCTAAATTTGGCTCTGATCAGCCCGTTTAACGTCCACTGCTGAACATGGGCCTCGTCCCGAGGGAGGGTTTTGCCATAGTCGCCACGCTTGGCAGGCGGATTGGTTACCGCAGTATTATGTTGATACAGGAAAACGCAGCTGCCCGTTGTTCCCTGATATGTTCCTTGTTATAGATTACAAAAATCGGGACCAACGGCTTAACGTGCTTTCCGAGGCACGGAGTCCCTCAACCAACCAGACCCGGAAAGAAATCTTAGAATGAATTTACACAAAGATTTCTTGTCCGATGTGGGGTGCGAACCCACGATCTCCGAGACTTAATGCGAGCCAAATACCGCTACGCTACGGAGGTTGTCTTACGGCGGTAGTGGTAAAGATTTAAATTTTATGTTTCATCATCATCATCATCAGCCCGTATAACGACCACTACCCAGCATGCTCCTAAAACCTCCCGTTGGGTTAGGCGCATAAGGTAGGTAATTAAATAGGAATTTAACTAAATATGTAATTAAATTATTTTCTTTTTAGGGTTCCGTTCCTACCCGACGGGTAAAAACGGGACCCTATTACTAAGACTTCGCTGTCTCTCTGTCACCAGGCTGTATCTCAAGAACCGCGATAGCTAGACAGGTGAAATTTTTCACAAATGATTTATTTCTGTTACCGCTATAACAACAAATACTGAAAATAAAATAAAATAAATATTTAAGGGGGGCTCCCATACAACAAAGGTTTTTTTTTTCCTTTTTCGCTCGATATTAATAACGGCAACAGATAGGCATTTTTAAATGGTACGCGAGTCCGACACGCACTTGGCTGGTTTAATTAATTTCAGTATTTCAGTCAAATATTTCGTTAAATAAATCAAGTACTAAACATTTAGCTTTATAATCCACTATTAAATTTATAATAATTTCTCATAAAACTATAAATAAATAAAATAAATTATTAAGTAATACATTGTAATAATAATTATTATTGTTTATTATTATTTAATTCAATTAGTATTGCGGTAAAACCAATAAACATGTACCAGCTTTAATAGAGTTGTAAGAGAATATTATATTAAAATATAATTATTGTAACGAATATATGTGCATATGAATATTTTGAATTTGTTTTATTTTTGTGACCCCTTTTTTCAACAAACATTTTTTTTAAGATTCATCATCATCATCATCATCAGCCCGTATAACGTCCGCTGCTGAACATGGGCCTCCTCCCGAAGGAGGGTATTTGCCATAGTCAACTCGCGTGGCAGGCGGGTTGGTGACCGCAGTATTATGTTGTACCACACAAGGAAACGCTGCTGCCCGTTCCTTGATATACGATTATTATAGATGATGTTATTGACATTGATTCACTAATGTGAATGTGTAGGTGATGTTTTCTAGCCTATATATTAATCTACGTTATAAACTATCTCCATGCAAAATTTCAGCGAAATCCATTTAGTAGTTTTTGCGTGAACGAGTTACAAACTTCGCGTTTATAATAGACATTATAACCGCGAAATAAACTTACAAATATTAGTATTAGTAAGTATTTCTAACAAATGCAGTAAATCATTGTTACGGTCGGACAGACAGTGGAGTTATTTATATTAATGAAAGTTTTGCATGACGAAAGAGATGTAATAATGTGTGTTTTAACAATTCGGTGTTCAATCTCTTAAGTAATGAGTAAATCACCTACCTAAATAACTTAGATGTGTTGTAGTTATTATTACGTGTAACCAGCGGCGTAAATTAACTAGCATTACCTTTAACAGCATAAACAAGAAAAACGGTAATAAAAAAAAATGGTTTAAAATTTTAATTTGGCGCCAAAAATCCGCCATTTTATATACTCAGTGTCACTGTCACAGTAAACACGAATCTAACGACATCTTTCAAGCTAAAATCCATCAAGCTGTTAATCTACAGTGCGAGCCTATATACTAATCATACTAGCGTGCAGTTTCACCCGTGTAACTCCCGTTCCCGTAAGAATAGCACTTAGTTACTTACATACACTTGTAATTCTCCACCTCCGTAGAGTAACGGTATTTGGCTCGCTCTTTATCTCTGAGGTCGTGGGTTCGATCCCCACACCGGACACATCTTAGAATTTAATCGTCTTTGTGTAAATTCTAAGATTTATTTCTGGTTCTGGATGTACGGGCTGATGATGAAGATGTACTTGTCCGAATCACACTCTAAGACTAAATCTAAACGATTTTTACATTATATGATCTTTAGAGACTGCACAATCCGTCCGGCTGGCCATCCTACGATATATGGCATTATAGTAATTTTGACTATGTATACATTATAGCATTTTTATTAGACGTAACTGGTACAAAATTAACTTCTAAAATAAAAAAATATAAGTCTGAGCGACATCCATCTGGGGGCATCCTTAAGGGGTTAGGAACAACGCTCAGGGTGTCACTGGAGTTAAAATAAATTAACGACTTGTGGTAGTAATCCCTGACACGGACCATAGACGCGGGATCACAGGTCAGCGGAGGGCAGCAACACGGTCCTCGGTCATTCTCCGGCGAGGAACCTACCCGTTTAATTTTTTTTTGTTATCCGGATATATATTCATTTACGCAACCATTCCGCCGCTGCAGCGATCCTTCGCCGGGGAAGGGGTAGAGGAGAGGAACCTACACCAATAAAACCCTCCTCCGTCCGCTTTTGGTGAGGGCCGGGTACGCTGGGCAATCCGGTCCTCCGGCGGCACCCTCGACCAAATTGGCGCCACGGGCTCTTCTGGGTCACACTGTTAAATATGGTTCATTTGCCCAGTTATAGGGACGCCCGGAGTGTAAAGGCGTCCCTACCGAGTGTAAAGGTGCCCCTCATGGGTCGGCCTCGAAGGGAGCGTAGGCCGGTAGGCGGCGGGCGCGGATCCTACCCTAGCTAACCTGCAACCTTTCACTAGCCACCTAAGTAGACGACCCGGAATTAAGAAACTCCGAGATTATTTATTTCCTATCTTCTGACTTTGTTTTTGGGACAGTGCTCGTACCCTTTCTGCTACCCAATATTTACGCCACTGCTACACATATTTCATTAAGAAATGCAATTTATCGTTCCAATTTACTTTGTAATTAACAATTAAACAGTTATGTGTTATTTTAATGAAGTCTTGATGAAGAAGTATGTCCGGTTGGCTCATACAAAGAGTTAATAATCAAATTAAACTTTATTTATTCAGCACTTAGGTATTTACATACACTTGTACTTGTCAATTATACACAATGGAATATGATTAATATAATTATATACAAAATATCGCAACTAAAATCTATTGCGGATTAGCTAATGATCTGTCTGTCAGTCTAGTATCACGTCATATTATTATGTATAGTAAATATTAAGATTTTAATCATAAAGTATTCTATAATTAAAATCTTAATATTATATAGCTCTGTAGAAAGAGGCACGTCTTTAAACAATATTTTTACGTATAAGTGACACGACTCAGGGCACCCTTAATAGGGTAGGACCACGGCTCAGGGCATCACTAATAGATTTAATAGTGGTTATTTGAATGGTAAATATGCTCTTCAGGTATTCAAAACCCACTTCACCAGCTCATTTATGCCCACTGCTGAAAATAGGATCTTAACAGACCTTGGAAATTCAGCATCGTTGAGGGATATTGCCATAATATCCACGCTTAGCTAGCGGATTGGTAATCGCAGTGAGATGGTGAGTATTCTTGAGCTGGTAGATGCTGGACAACTTCGTAGCGTAGCGGTATTTGGCTCGCTTCAAATCTCGGAGGTCGTGGGTTCAATCCCTACGCCGGACGTGAAATCTGTGTGTAAATTCTGAGATTTATTTCCGGGTCTAGTTGGTTGAGGGACTACCCTCCATGCCTCGGAAAGCACGTTAAGCCGTTGGTCCCGATTGTTATAACATCATCTATAATAATCGTATATCAAGGAATGGGCAGCAGCGTTCCCTTGTGTGGTACAACATAATACTGCGGTCACCAACCTGTCCACCAAGCGTGGCGACTATGGCAAATACCTTCCCTCGGGAGGAGGCCCATGTTCAGCAGTGGACTCTATACGGGCTGATGATGATGATGATGAGATACTGCTGGCCACCCATCAGCTGAATATCCTTACGACATCCATGGGAATACATAGGGAACCATTCTTTAAAACAGCTCGTAGACAGCTAATTATACTTTAGGTAGACCCCAAATGTTCTGTTTTGCCCCCTCCCCCTGGACCAAAAGCTATCTACGCTCCTGATTCAACAAATACACAATTGGAAGTAAACTAGTTTTATCAATATACTCGATATAGGTACTTAAATAAATATATTGTCACTTGAATGCCAAGGGCTTACAACTTGATCTTAAAGTTAAATTATGCATGTATTGTAAGACATCATTATTGAAAGCGGCGGTAATGAGATTGGAGACTGATAATTAAGTTATGGATTCTTTATCACTAACTTTATACAATAAACCATCGTGGCATAGCGGAATTTGGCTCGCTTTAAATCAAGGAGGTCGTGGGTTTCGATCTTTGTGATGACTAACATTTCTTTCTAGGTCTGGTTGGCTGAGGGACTTCCCTCCGTGCCTCGAAAAGCACGTTAATTGGTCCCGATTGTTATCAATCATAACAAATGTATACTAGGGAACGGGCAACAGCGTTTCCTTATGTTACAACATAATACTGCGGTCAACAACAAACGGCAAGCGTGGTGACTATGGAAAAACTCTCCCTCGGGAGATGGCCCATGTTCAGCAGTGGGCGTAATTCTCTTAACAGACCATGTCTAGCCAGGGTCGTTGAGGGATATAACCATAAGCACCACGCGTGGAAGGTGGATTGGTGATTGCACTAAGATGGAGTATCTTTCAGCTCACAGCTGCTGCTGCCCATACATCAGGTGCATGTCCCTTAGTCACCCCTTACGACACCAATATATATGGGAATGGGCACTTGTTCCCAATATGGGAAGCAGTGCCGTAAATATGGCGGTGCCACCGGTGCCCCGACACAGGGCGTAGACTATGGACGGCGCAAGAATCACAATTCCGACGCCCTAGCCGTTGGGCTGCGGCCGCTTAAATAATAAGTAAATAACATTCATTACTCAACTATTATAGTCCAATAAGGGCCAGTAAGTACTTTGCCATTTTTTTTCTACATGCTTTTAATATAAATAAACATTTTACGATGCTTTTTAACACTATCGGAGATGTCAACCATTTTGTATTCGCCGTAAATAATGTGAATCCCTTTTAGTCGTGTGTTGCTTATCAATATATTTATATGCAAACAATGTCTTGGAGGCAATGTATTCTTGTACTTTATTGTATATGGAATCAAGAGTAGTACTTGTTTGGGATCGTTGACGTCCACTGCTGAACATGGCCCTCCTCTTAACAGACCTTGACAAGCCAGGATCGTAGAGGAATTTTGCCATAATCACCACGCTTGGCAGACGGATTGGTGATCGCAGTAAGATGTAAACCTTGAGCTAATAGATGCTGCTGCCCATCCATCAGCCATATGTCCCTTAGTCGCCTTTTACGACACCCATGGGAGGACATGGGGTGGTCTATTCCGGAAACCACACGGCATATTTTGATATTACTTTTAAATAGTTTTAAGATTGTATTTTTGGTTGTATTGGCAATAGGCTTTCTGACACTATTAGATATCTTCTCTTTATTATAAAATGAATCGCAGAATGTGTTGCTACCGATTTAGCTAATTCTTTTTTTGTTGTGTTTGATATTGTCTGGAGATGGTTATTATGAAAGAAAAAAAAAAGAAAATTGCGTGGAAAATTAGAAAATTATTTAAGATGACAGTATAAACTTTTTTTAATGTGACCTTCCTTATGGCGCTTGACATAACATTGACAGAATGCTTACTGCAAATATCGTCATCAGTTCAGAGCTGTCAGATCTAATATTAAAAGTTCAATTGAATATTATAATAGTGTTTTAGCTAAGACTGGAAAACGACTGTCGGGTCAGCTAGTTGCTAATAATTTATATACTCAAGAATGCTTTTTAAGACTGCAGTACCCCAATCTTAACGATATCCTTACAATATGCGAAAGTAACTCTGTCTGTCTGTCGGCCTTTCACGCCAAAACCACTGAACCGATTTAAATAAAATTTGGTACACAGATAGTATAGAACCTGAGAAACGATATATGCTACGTTTTATAGCGAAATAAGGGTTGCAGGGGGTTGAAAGGGGGGATAAAGATTGTATGGAAATATTGTAATTTTTCAAGCTAGAAGCTTGAAAATTAGAATGTATATCCTTACTAATATTATAAAGTACAAATTAGTCTAAATAAATAAAAACTGAAGCAGAATTCGTGAAATCGGTCCAACCGTTCAAACGTTGCTGTGACCAACGGAAAAAGGAATTCATTTTTTTATATATAGGTATAAGATAGGAAATAGGGAGTTACATTTGCCAACAAACTGTCATACAGTTTGGCAGTAGTATGGCTATAGTGTAAAAGACTTTTTGCTGTGAATACTATGCTTTTGTTTTGCATTTTTTTTTTTGTTCCGATGACATCGATAAAGACACATACGACCAATATTTCTATAATAGGCATGAAGCAAGATTTTGAAATCCTCTTGCGCAACGTGGGTAGTCATTTTCTAAGTACGAAAAACACAATATTTCGGTAATAAATTTAAGTTTAACGAAGTTTAAGCCATATTTCTATTAAATTTTAAATAGCGCCCGAAAAAAGGCCTCAAGTGTCATGGCGTCGGCTATGACGTCACGCTATTGTAAAAAATGTCATTGAGCCCGCCAAACCTAACGTAGTGGTTAAATTCTCTTTGATGGGTACAATATCGTGACGTCATGCGCCGTGATTGGTGTTTCAGTCAAAATGGCCGATTGCAGTATTTTAATCTTTTATTTTATTAAAAATCACATTAAGCTCAAGGTTATATATAAAAATAAATAAGTGTAATAATTTCTTTTTATATGTACTTTCCCCTAAAACATTAAATCTTTAATTTTTTGATACTGTCGTCACGCCTATTGGACGTCCGTCCTTATGCTTTTAAAGGCGGAAACATATTGTTAAAAAGCGACGCGACGCGTGTTGAGTCGAATCAAATGTATTGACCATGTATAACCAGAATCACACTAAGATCACCCGACGCGACGTCGCGTCGGTGTTCATAGTGTGATTCCGGTCTATAGAAAACAATACATTTAATTCGACTCAACACATGTCGCGTGTCGTCAGGTCGCGTCGCGTTTTAACAATATGTTTCCGCCTTAAGGTCTAGATATCTAAATCATGTAAGGCCTTGAGGCGTTGCTACCTAACAACATTATCATCAAAGTTATTCTCATAATAATACAAATTGATCTACATTACGATAACCGGTAATCATTACATTTACACATCTTAATAACAACTTTGAATATCAATGTTTATTGTAATTGCATCACACTTGATACACGCTTATATTGCTGTGGTTCCCAAACTGTGGGTCTCTGTCGGTTCTGTACAAGCCCATTCACATCCACTGCTGGGCCACATGGGCCTTCGCTTAGCAGACCTTGGCAAGCCGTTGAAGGATATTGCCATAATCACCACGCTTGGCAGGCGGATTGGTGATCGGAGTAAGATTTTAGAGCTATAGTTGCAGCTCCACATCCATCAGGTTATCCCTTAGTCGCCTGTTACGACACCCATGGGAAGATATGGGGTAGTCTATTCGAAGCCGGGAACCACTATACTATTTCGATGAAATATGACACACACTAATTGCAAGATGGTGTTCTGTCGTAGACATTAAACCAAAAACAAATAGGTCATCATCATCATCAACAGCCCGTTTACGTCCACTGCTGAACATGGGCCTCCTCTTAACAGACCTTGGCAAGCCAGGGTCGTAGAGGGGTATTGCCATAATCACCACGCTTGACAGACGGATTGGTGATCGCAGTAAGATGTAAACCTTGAGCTGATAGATGCTGCTGCCCATCCATCAGCCATATGTCCCTTAGTCGCCTTTTACGACACCCATGGGAAGACAAGCCTATTCTAAGGCGGAAACCACACGGCATAACGAATAGGTCAAATGATCTAAACTAATATTATAATAGACTAACTTCCCGCACGCGTAGCTCCCGTTTCCGTAGGAACATCATAATTAGATATAGCCTATAGGTGAAGTAGCAAAAGCTTTGTGGCTAACTACACAAATGTTCGTCCGGAAAAAGAAGTGCATTGGTGATCGTACTTGGGGAGGTATTTATAAATTGATTTGGCTCCCGGTCCCCACGGCCCCAATATTTCGACACCAAAAGGCACAAAAAACCACTGTCAGTAAAGTAAAGTAAAATAACCTGAAATAAGACCAAAGGGAAGACCATGGCGGACGTGTCAAGATCAAATCGAGGACGTTCTTAAGAAAGGCCAGGTTAAAAGTACCCTAAACAGCAGAACATGCATGAGGACAGGAGATCCCGCGGTGCCATATTGGCCGCGAGTGCCGTCGGGTGGCCGGATTGCTTATGCGTACCCGGCCCCCGCCAACGGCGGATCGAAGGAGTGTCCGGGGGGTTTTAGTGCAGTGTAGGGTCCTCTCCTCGTGGTATGAGTTTAGCATACCACGCTATGGAGAGGGCGAGTCCCACATATCTTACCGCCAGCACGCGAATACGCTGCAGCGGCGGTGGGAATGGGTAAATGCATTTTCCCATGGAAAAAAAAACGACATGCATGAAGTGATTAATAAATGTAGAAGAAGCGAAAGTGGTATGTCAAGATCGTAGCAAGTGGAAGAAAGTGGTCGCTGCCTACATTTATGGAAAGGAGGCGAGTATGTATGTATACTACAACTTGAAATAAAAATTGTTGGCGTTACCGTTACCGTTTTGTTTTTTTTTAATGTTAACGTTAAACTTTGAGAACTACTGGTCCTATTATCTATTGTACCATTAGCACGTATAAATAATTCAGTTATTTAAATGTAACGCCAACGTGGATTAATCCCATAATTACTGCACCGAAGGTCCTTTGATTTTGGACAAGTTTTTTTTTTGTATAACGTTCCTTGTGTGGTTCTGTTTCAGATTTATTTAATGATTTCCTGATTAATGGATTATGTTAATTGTCGACGAAGATAATTTAATTAAGTTAATATATACAGCTTCCATGTCGTAGCGGTATAACACTCGTCGTGGGTTTGATCCCCACACCGGATAGGAAATCTTCGGGTCGATATTTTAAGTGCGTCGGGACAATCAGTTAAGAGCGTCGGGACGCTATATTAAGAGCGTCGGGACGCTATATTAAGTGTTTCGGGACGCTAACTTCAGAGCGTCGGTGTGTCGTGATAATAAGTTAAGAGCGTCGGGACGATAAGTTGAGAGCGACGGGACGATAAGTAGAGAGCGTTGGGACGATAAGTTGAAAGTTCTCCTACGATATTCCAGATTATACGCCAGGCATTTAATGCTAGGTCTCGGAGAATTAATTAAAAAAAAACGGAAAAAGTTCAATAATTATTATTAGCTTGAAGGGCGTTCTTGATCGAAAATGTAAAAATATTGTCATTTCTTTGCTAATTGTGTTGAAATATAATTATCATTTTACAATACGGTAATCGTTGTGGGTTGGGTTGAGCGAAATATGCATTTTTATTGCACTTGGACATGTGTTCCAGTTGTAGCTATACTGGGTGACTTTAATACCGTGTTGAAAATAATAGGGCGTGATATGTATATGTATATGAAATAGATGTCTAAGGCATACCTAGTTATTTTATCATTTTTTTTTACTGACAGATTGAAAATCGTAACAATCAAAAGTACCTAATTAGGTATAGTTACTTTATGTTACTTAAAATAGGTGCCTATAATACTAGGCTGTAATCAAATATGAAAGAAAATTGTGAGTAAAATAGTGTACCTAAGTAGGTAGTTACGCTATTTCACTCACTCTTTTCACTTGGCAAGGTTCCCAGAATGCTGGCAGCATTAACCCGTTGAATAATAAAAAAAAAAAACAATACCATTTGTTCGATGTTTCCTAAATAAAAAAATAAGAAGTTTCAACACTTTTTAATAGCAATCTATGCTTGCAACATTAATAAATCGTAAATCCTTTTGACATTTATATACTTAGATACTTAGTAACACTTCATAGACAATTATAAAGTGGTAATTATTTGGCAATCTCAATAAACATGTGTCATTACTATTTAAACCACTTTGTTGTGTTAATATTTGAATAATTTTGAAAGACGAAATTCAATTATATGGTTAATCATATGTTTTAGGGCAAAATTTTTTTCGGGTTCACATACGTATATAGCCACGAGGCCTTTGCTACTTCACCGGGCATAAAGGCGAGCAAATTTTTCAATGCTCACATAAAAATTATAGGGAGAAGTTTGAATGTTGATAGAACCTTCAAACAAAATGTGTCAAATTTAAAATTTACTCCTCTGACTTCTGTTCATTACATGACACTGGCAGAAATTACTGAATAAGTCGGCAGATGGCCATTATAAAAAAAAAATCTTTTGTTTGCGTATTGAAAAATCAGCCCTTAGACATTTATCATAATCCCGTTCGATCGCTAAGAATTGTGGTTGCATTATTCAAGTCTTTATCTATCTTATGTCTCATGAAAAATGAAGATCCCGTAGGAATTTCTTGATAAAATATAGCCTATGTTCTCCAGGATAACGTAGCCTTTTGATGTGAAAAGAATTTATGAAATCGGTCCTGCAGTTCCGGAGCCTGTTTAATAGAAACAAGGCTATAGATAGACGGGAGTTACGTGGGTAAAATAGTGCACGGAAAGTTAGTTGTAATATAGAATACGAGCAGCTGCGCCCTGCGGTTTTATGTGCGTCACTCTGCTCCAGTGGGCCGGGTAGTGATATTTTGTAGCCTATATGTTAATCCAGCAGTATACGAGCAAACTTTCAGCCAAATCCGTTAACTAGTTTTTACGTGAAAGAGTAACAAACATACATCCATCCAGCCATACTTACAAACTTTCGCGTTTATAATATATGTAGGATACTAGCGACCCGTCCCGGCTTCGCACGGGTGCAATGCTGATGTAATATACATATTAACCTTCCTCTTGAATCACTTTATCAATTTAAAAAAACCGCATCAAAATCCGTTGGGTACTTTTAAAGATTTAAGCATACATAGGTACAGACAGACAGCGGGGAGCAACTTTATTTTATACTAGCTTCCCGTGCGCGGTTTCACCCGCGTTACTCCCGTTCCCGTGTGAACTTCATAATTCAATATAGCCTATGTCACTCAGGGTGAATGTAACTTTCCAATGGTGAAAGATTTTTTGGAATCGGCAAAGTAGTTTTTGAGTTTATTCATTACAAACATACACACAAAAATACAAATCTTTCCTCTTTATAATATTAGTATAGACTATGTCATCATCATCATCATCATCAGTCCGTATAACGTCCACTACTGAACATGGGCCTCCTCCCGGGGAGGGTATTTGCCATAGTCACCCCGCTTGACAGGCGAGTTTGCGGACCGTAGTATTATGTTGAACCACACAAGGAAACGCTGCTGCCCGTTCCATAATATACGATTATTATAGATGATGTTATTACAATCGGGACCAATGTCCGAGGCACGGAGGGTAGTCCCTCAACCAACCAAGCCCGGAAAGTAATCTAAGAATTTACACAAAGATTTCCAGTCCGGCCAGACCTCCGAGATTTAAAGCGAGCCAAATACCGCTACGCTACGGAGGTTGTCGATAGATGTTGATAGACTATGTATTGAAGTAGAATTAGACTCCAGATATAATATATTATCTTATAATAGCTTATTAACGCTTAGCTTTCAGTATAAACCAAACTCAAAACTAGAGCAATAAATACAATTTGAATTGCCGAATCAATAGCGGTATGTCAGAATACATTCATTGTTACGATCAAGCTCGCCATGACAGGCTGGGTAATCTACATTCTGATAACTTGATAAACAAGTATTGATCGCCGATAAAAATATAGGGAAACTAACATCCGCACGCGGTTTCATCCGCTTATTTCCCGGTCCCGTAACGACTTCATTAATATAATTAAAGCGGCCATAGCCCAATAATTAGGGCGTCGGACTTGTGATCTTGAGGTCGCCGGTTCGAACCCCACCCATTGCACTACAGACGCGAACCCACTCGTAACACAAGCATTTAGCTTAGTACGAGGGGTTAACAAGAATACTAGTAGACTGCAAAAGTCAGCTAGTAATCTTTTAAAAAAATATTAAATTTTTAATGCGATGTCACGAAAATTAAGACTCCTTCCACCCCTTGTCACACCATGTATCCCCTGTTCGTGTAACGTATTTTATTTATGGCTACTATACCATCGACAATTGTATGCATATATGTAGGTAGGGTGGCCAGGTCACCAACCCTAATAGCCGGACGGACGAATGGCCGGACACTTGTGTAAAAGACCGGACAACCTACATTATTGAGGACTAGCTGAGCCCCGCGGTTTTGCCCGCGTTTTTCTGCTACCGTGGGTCGGAGCGTGATTGTTTGTAGCCTATATGTTAATCGAGCTGATTAACTATCCCCGTGCAAAGTTTCAGCCAAATCCATTCAGTAATTTTTACGTGAAAGAGTAACAAACATCCATCCATCCATACTTACTAACTTTCGCGTTTATAATATTATTAGTAAGGTTTTGTGTCTCAGAATTAAACATACATACATACATAAAATCACGCCTTTCTCCCATGGGGGTAGGCAGAAACTACAGAATGCCACCTGCTACGATCCTTACACACTCCCTTTGCCTCGTCCACGTTCATACATCTGGTCATACACGCACGCCGGTTGCGAGTACTACGCACCTGACCTTTCTGAAGAACATCACCTATGAGGTCAGTGTATGTTCTTCTAGGGCGTCCCCTCCCGGCATTTCCACTGACTTTTGTTACTCAGAATTAAAAGGTACTAATAAAAAGTATATAAAGCCATTTTTTTTATATTTGCGAAGGGGACCGACATTCGACTAGAACGCGTTCGGCGCTCGCTCATATGCAAAAGCCTAAATCACCGGACACTGCATTTTGGCCGGACAGGGCCGTCTTTCACCTATTAGAGGCCCTGGGCACATTAGGATAATGGGGCGCCTATGATTATTGGTGTGCCGGGCCCCTCAAATCCTCGCGGGGCCATTTCAACGCAGGGCCGTAGTATTTACTACTCTTGCTATATGGCTAATCCGGCATCCGGCATAATCTATATGCTTTATGCGATGACTACTCATCATAACATAATTATCTACATAACATAACGTAATCCACGATTAGTCCTGGTTATCGGTTATCGTTTGGAGTAGGGACTAGGGGGCCCTATACGTCATCATCATCATCATCATCATCAGCCCATATAACCACCACGCTTGGCAAGCGGGTTGGTGACTGCAGAATTATGTTGTAACACTCAAGAAAACGCTGCTGCCCGTACCTTAATATACGATTATAATAGATGATGTTATAATAATCGGGACCAACGGCTTAACGTGCTCTCCGAGGCACGGAGGGTAGTCCCTCAACCAATCAGACCCGGATAGAAATCTAAGAATTTACACAAAGATTTATAGTCCGCTGTATGGATCGAACCCACTACTTTCGAGATTTAAAGCGAGCCAAATACCGCTACGCTACGGAGGTTGTCTGTCCTTATACGTGCCCAGTGGGAAAGAGGGGCCTGTGGCCGGACATGCCATCGAAAATCCTAAGTATGTCCGGCTTTGATGTCGACGCCTGGTAACACTATCATGTAGGTATGTATTAAGCAATTAATATATTTTCTGGTATTATCATCGTCCCGTTAATTACCTCGGTTCCGCATGCCGCAGGCGGGCGTGGTCGCGTACATATGTCGCCTTGTCATTGAATACTTACCGTATTTAGATGTGTTAGTATTTAATTAGGAGTTATAACTTGATAGGCTACTTCAATGGCGTAGCGGTTTAAGGTTCGTCTTAAGTCTTAGAGGTTGTGGGTTCGATTCCCGGACAGTAGGTAAATCTTTGTGAAATTCTAAGACATCAGGAACCAATTCCCTTTTTTTTTGTTGTCCGAGGAGAAATTCATTTCCGCATTCCCAATGCCGTACCGCTGCAGCGTATTCCCGCGCTAGCGGTGGGATATGTGGGACTCGCCATCTCCATAGCGTGGTATGCTAACTCATACCACGAGGAGAGGACCTTACACCACTAAAACCCCCCGGAAACTCCTTCGATCCGCCGTTAGCGGGGGCCGGGCACGCATAAGCAATCCGGCCCCCCGACGGCACCCGCGGCAAATATGGCACCGCGGGTATGAGTTTAGCATACGACGTTATGGAGAGGGCGAGTCCCACATATCCCATCGCCAGCGCACGAATGCGCTGCAGCGGCGGCGTTGGGAATGCGTCAAAGCATTACCCCGGACAACAAAAAAAAAACCGGCCAAGTGCGAGTCTGACTCGCGCACGAAGGGTTCCGTACCAATTTCAAATGCCAATTGCCAATAAAAAAGCGTATGTTAATGAAATTAAATGGATTTTTTTTAATTTTTATTTTTACGATTTATGACGTATTAAAAAAAACTACTTACTAGATCTCGTTCAAACCAATTTTCGGTGGAAGTTTGTATAGAAATGTACCTACATCATATATTTTTTTTGGTTTTATCATTCTCTTATTTTAGAAGTTACAGGGGGGGGGACACACATTTTACCACTTTGGAAGTGTCTCTCGCGCAAAATATTCAGTTTAGAAAAAATTTACATTAGAAACCTCAACATATTTTTTTAAGACCTATTCATAGATACCCCACACGTATGGGTTCGATGAAAAACATTTTTTTAAGTTTCAGTTCTATGTACCTATGGGGAACCCCAAATTTTTTTGTTTTTTTTCTATTTTTGTGTGAAAATCTTAATGCGGTTCACAAAATACATCTACTTACCAATTTTCAACATTATAGTTCTTAGTTTCGGAAAATCATCATCTATAACAAGCGTATACCAGGGAACGGGCAGTAGCGTTTCCCTGTGTTTCGTTCCTTCCAATATAATACTGCGGTCACCAATCCGCCTGCCAAGCGTGGTGACTATGGCAAAAACCCTCCCTCGGGAGGAGGCCCATGTTCAGCAGTGGACGTTGTACGGGCTGATGATGATGATTATGACAGGGGTCTATTAAACTTCTTTATTAAAAAAAGTGTTATCTGTATGGCACCAGCTATCTATAACAAACTGCCTGACACAATTAAAGAAAATCCATTACCAATGTTTAAAAAATATGTTACATAAAGAATTATTGTTAAATAAATGCTACTACTCTGTGCAGGAGTTCTTAGCTGATAAGTTATAATACCTAGTTATTATAATGGTCAACATTTACATGCCGTGTTAAGGTAGAATGTACTGGAACCTATTCAATATGTAACACCTAATATCATTGCAAAGAAATGATCGATTCTATTCTATTATATTCAATGCTATCTTCTCGCTCGCGGTTTCACCCGCAACCTTCCGATGCCCTCGTAGACCCGAAGTCCGAGAGGCCCGCGAACTGTAAAGTAGAGCGACAGTTGCGCAAAACTCCCCTAAACTAAAAGCCATAATCCCTCAATCTCCCCGTCAGCGACCGCCCTGAGCCAAGGTCCAAGTCCCACATGGGACACCCTCTTGCGCAGGTTGCTTAGTTTGTAGTGTTTAAACCATTCATCTAGGCTGGAGCTCTGCTCGCCTTTGTGCCCGGTGAAGTAGCAAAAGCATCAGGGCTAACTACATTATGTCCGTCCGAAAAAAAAAAAAAAAAAGTTTCACACCCGTAACTTCCGTTCCCGCAGAAATTTTATAATAAATACATAGCTTATAGCCTTCCTCGATAAAAGGGCTATCTAACACTGAAACAATTCAAATCGGACCAGTAGTTGCTGAGATTAGCGCGTTTAAGCGAACCAACTCTTCAGCTTTATCTATTACTAGCGACCCGCCCCGGCTCCGCACGGGTACAATGCTGATGTATTATACATATAAACTTACCTCTTGAATCCCTCTATCTTTTAAAAACCGCATCAAAATCCGTTGCGTAGTTTTAAAGATTTAAACATACATAGGGATATAGGGACAGAGAAATCGACTTTGTTTTATACATACTATGTAGTGATTTAATTAGGCTGGAGCTCTGCTCGCATTTATACCCGGTGAAGTAGCAAAAGCCTCGTGGCTAACTACAAAAATATTCGTCCGAAAAAAAATTGAATTGACTTGGAAATCTAATCAGAATCACATATCTAAACCTCATAAGTATAAGGACGGATGCACTATAATACTTCAGAAGCATTTGGTCGTAAGTGCCAGTTTACTGTAAAGGCACATACAATACAACGAATGTTTCTGACGTATAATGACACATCCGACGTTATGCTTCTGAGCTCTGGATATTTTATTCAGGCAGACATCCCTTAAGTAGTTAAGTTAAACAGAATAATTACATCGCATGGCTCAAATAGACTGCAATTCATCTAATTTGAATGAGGGACAGAGAAAGCGACTTTGTTTTATACTACCTAAGTATGTAGTGATATGTTAGAACATAATAAATACTGCGGTCACCAACCCACCAAGCGTAATTGTAGGTAATTGAGCCATCATTTGCTTACGGTGTTCCCATATTCCAGTAGGAATCTCATAATAAAATAGCTTATAATATTTCGTGATAGCGTTGCGTACTTATGCTGCAAGAACGTTTTAAATTTAATTTTGTTCGTTACGGTCTGACAACCTCCGTAGCGTAGCGGTATTTGGCTCGCTTTAAATCTCGGAGGTCGTGGGTTCGAACCCCACGCCGGGCAGAAAATATTTGTGTAAATTCGAAAATTTCTTTCCGGGTCTGGTTGGTTGAGGGACTGTCCGCCGTGCCTCGGAAAGCACGTTAAGCCGTTGGTCCCGATTGTTATAACATCATCTATAATAATCGTATATCAAGGAACGGGCAGCAGCGTTTCCTTGTGGGGAACAACATTATACTGCGGTCACCAACCCGCCTGCCAAGCGTGGTGACTATGGCAACTACCCATGTTCAGCAATGGACGTTATATGGGCTGATGATGTTGACGGATTTGGAAGTAATCATTATTAGGTAACGCATTTTTTACCAATAGTTAGATGGAAAATCTTTAGTTTAGTACTAGTCATTTTGGCTAGCCCAAAAACAGGTCGGCAGCCAAAGCGTTTGTGATAAATAAGCGACTCCACAGTAAGTAAAGTCGTTTTGTCTATGCCCTCTGTATTATGAGTGTTAGTAGTTAAAAACAAAAAAAAATAATCTAATCTTTTATATTGATACTTCATTCATTCATTCCACTAAGTATGTTTTTAAAGAAATCAGTAAAGAAACTCAGACGCACTTGTTTGCAAGTAAAAATATTAAACTCTTAAGAATTCCCACCAAACCGGACAAAATAAAAGCGAATAAAATAAAAAAAATACAAAAATGTGTCGTTTTTATCGGACAGATATCATCTGTCAAAGGCATTTCAACAAAAACCAATAATGCAACAAAAAAAAGTATAAAATATCAGTATCATCCATTTCCTACACACTGTACCTACATAGAAAATTAAATCTTATTATTAACAAAATAAAGTTAAATTTTACTTGCATCTTTCTTATTCTTAATTGGAACATATCGACCAGTTATTTTACGCGGCTCCAAATATGGACCATGCAAAGGGCAATCCTCATGACAATTAAAAAGAAACAATTTTAAATTTGCGCGCGAATAGAAAAACTACCCAATGAATTTATCAATTAATTAACGTATTGTATTGTAAAACAACTAGGGTGTTATTTGTAAAACATTGTAATAAATGTGTAAAATGAGTTACTTTTAAAAAAAAAATAGTTTAAATTAATAACAGCGCGAGAAATACTGTAAAAGCAAAGTCATGACTATCACATGGTATGCAAAGTTAAGGTTGTTTTATAAGTTTACAGAATCCTGATATGAAAATGATAGGTTGTGTATAAATCTGTTCACCAATCAATTATGGTGGACATAAATAATAATTAAATATGCCCTTATTACGGTTTGGTAGCATAATTATTTATCGATTTCGGGGAGATCTTTCATCTTGAATGGAAATGTTAATTATTTTGAGTTTATTGTCTATAGCTTTGTATGGTATTCGGGAGAGATTACATTGTATCTGCAATGTATTTTTTTGGGTTCATTGTGTAATTTTCGACACATTAAGCCGATATGAACTACTATAATAAAAGGTTTTAAGTAGACATAGAGATAAAAAGGGTAACTAAATACTTACTTTTCTCTTTATGGAGAATTTTACCTTTTTAAAATTAAAAATGTAGATAGGAGCGCACAATAGGGTCAACAACTGACAGACACAAGCTCTCTACGGGGTCAAAGTTGGGCCCCTAGCTGACCTTGGTAAAGGGTTCAGGGAAAGGGCAGTGATTACCCAGAAGAGAACTGTTATGAGTACTGTAATGTATCAGCCCATTTACGTCCACTGCTGAACATGGGCCTCCTCTTAACAGACCTTAACAAGCCAGGGTCGTTGAGGGGTTACCATAATCATCACGCTTAGCAGGCGGTTTGGTAATCGCAGTAATATGGTAAGTTACCTTGAGCTGCTAGATGCTGCTGCCCGTATTCCATCCATAAGCATAAGTCGCTTAGTTGCCTCTTAAGACCCCATAGGAAGATAGGTGGTCAGAGGCTGAGACCCGCCGCCTACCGCCCTAGGCTCAGCCTCGGAGTCCACGCTCCCTCCGAGGCCGACCCATAGTGAGTAGGGACGCCTCTACACTCCGGGAGCCCCTATAACTAGGCCATTGGACCACATTTAACAATTTTGCCCAGGAGAGCCCGCAGCGCCAATTTGGCCGCGGGTGCCGCCGGAGTGCCAAATTGCCCAGCGTACCCGGCCCTCACCAACGGCGGATGGAAGAGTGTCCGGGGGGTTTTAGTGGTGTTGGGTCCTCTCCTCGTGGTATAACTAGCATTCCACGCTATGGAGAGGTCGAGTCCCACATACCCCTTCGCCGGCACACACGAAAGAGGCTCTAAGCTGTTAGCCTAAGCCTTATAGCTTAGAGCCTCTTCTGTGTGTGCCGCTGTTGATCCTGGCTTACAGGAGTTACAGTGGCGGGAGTGTGGGAGGGATTATTCCCAAAAAAATAACCCATCGCCGGCGCGGGAACGCTGCAGAGGCGAAGGGGATGCGTAAATGCATGCCCGGACAACAAAAAAAAAGGAATCGAAGATAGTTGGTTTATTCTAACACGGAAACCACTCGGCAAATTGGGAATTCTAAGCTCCGCCATTGATCAATCAATTTTTTTTTCGGACATATTTATTTGTAACAGTTATGCTTTTTGCTACTTCAAAGGGCATAAAATATTAATTAATATCAATTTTTTTTTATTATTGTCACTGGAATGCATTCTACCAGATACAATGACATTCATACGTCTATATTAATTTTTATTACTTTTAATTAACACAACCTTCGTGACGTAGCGGCATGAGTCTCGCGATGAGTGTAAAATAAGATCCCTTTCTGGGTCTGGTTGGTTGATGGACAACCCCCGTTGCTCGATAAGCCCGTTAAGCCGTTGGTCCCGATTGTTAAAACATCCTCTATAACAAGACAACGTATATTTGAGTAAATTATAAGATTTTTGACCTTTCTGGGTCTGGCTGGTTGAGGGACTACCCCCGTGGCTTGAAGCACGTTAAGGCGTTAGTCCCGATTGTTATAACATCATCTATAACAGGCGTATAAAGGAAAAGGGCAGCAGCGTTTCCTAGTGGGTTACAACATACCACTGCGGCACCAACCCAAAAAACCTACTTTAGGAGGAAGGTCCATACTCAGCAGTGGACGGTATACGGGCTGATGATGACATGATGATTAAATTTAATAAAAAATACCTATCACTTGTACTAGAATTCTTAATTCCCTTAAAATAGACCATCACATGTCTTCACATGGGTGTCGTAAAAGCCTATTAAGGGACATACAGATGATGGCAGCAGCATCTATCAGCTCGAAGATACCCCAATCATACTGCAATCACCAAGCCGTCTGCTAAGGATACCTCAACAATCCTGGTTTGCCAAGGTCTGTTAAGAGAAGGCTCATGTTCACGAGCTAACAAAATACATACATAGATTCACGCCTCTTTCCAATAGGGGTAAGCAGATACCACTTCCTTGAAGCGGCCGTATCCCAATGGCTAGGGCGTCGGACTTCTGATCTTGTGGTCGCCGGTTCGATCACCACCCATTGCACTACCGACGTGAACCCACTCGTAACACAAGCATGTTAGGTAAGCAAGTACATGTAGACTGCAAAAATTTGCTAGAAATCTCAGTAAAAAACCATTTTCTATGACCTTGACACCACTTTCACTTCTCCAACATACATGCAATCTCCTCATGCAAGTCCTTCGGTTTAGGGTACTTTTGACTTGAAAGTGGAACGTCAGCCTTGGTCTTCCCCTTCCAACATTTCCGATTTAAAGGCCTGAAAATGTAAAAAAAGAATTTCCGTTTGCTTATGTAGAAGTGAGGGGTTCTACAAGCCGAGACCCCGGCTTTGCCCTAATTCTGCCTCGCCATAGCCACGCCACTGCATTACCTATTTTATTGTCATAGCGCAGAAAACTTATCTATAAGTACTTAATTAACAATACAACAATTAAATTGAATAAACCAGAAGTATATTAACAACAAAGGAATTAATTGCATTTTATTAAAAATCCATACCTACATAAATTAAGTAATCAACACTAATATTATTACAAAAATTACTCTGTCTGTCTGTTTGTTGCGTTTTAACATCTTTACTTTACGGAACCGAGTTTGATGAAATTTGGTAAGCAAAGAGTCCAAACTAAATTTATACATTTATACATTTTTTACTTCAGTGGCACCCTGGGTCGTGGTCCTAAAGCCCATAAGGGTGCCCTCTGGTGTGTGTCACTTGCAATTTCGATACGTTTAAATTTCTTTGTATAATAATATAAAAGAAATCGTTGTCACAGGGCAGACGGAGTATGACGGACGGATTTTTTATTATGTTACGTTACCTAGTCCGATATTTCATAGAGTAAGAGCGGTTTCGCACTACGTCCGATCCGAATCCGATCCGAACCCGATAGGAACCCGTGGAAATATTGGTCTAGAAATTTGTAAAAAAATCGGATGACGGATCTCGGATCTTCAAGAGCGGTTTCGCACTACGTCCGATCCGAATCCGATCCGAACCCGATAGGAACCCGTGGAAATATTGGTCTAGAAATTTGTAAAAAAATCGGATGACGGATCTCGGATCTTCAAGAGCGGTTTCGCATTCGAACCCGTGAAAATATGATCCGTAGTAACCGTAGAACTACTTTTATCATCATCCGATTTCTTTCCAAATTTCTAGAGAAATATTTTCACGGGTTCGAATCGGATTCTTAGAATTATCTGTTAATTATAGTTTTTTATCTATCTTTGACAAGTACAAGTGTATGTGAATACCTAAGTGCTGAATAAAATTCATTATTTAATTATGTCGTGTTGTTTCCGGATTAGAATAGACCACCACACATCTTTCCATGTGTCTTAAAAGGCGACTAAGGGAGATCCTTGATAGATGGGCAGCAGCATCTTTTAGCTCAAGGTTACTCACCATCTTACTCCAATCAGCAATCCTGCAGCCTGCCAAGCGTGGTGATTATAGCAATATCCATCAACAACCTGGGCTTACCTAAATCTGTTAATCATCATCATCAGCCCGTAAACCGTCCACTGCTGAACATGGGCCTCCTCCCAAGGGAGGGTATTGCCATAGTCACCACGCTTGGCAGGCGGATTGGCGACCGCAGTATAATGTTGTACCACACAAGGAAACGCTGCTGCCCGTTCCTTGATATACTATTATTATAGATGATGTTATAACAATCGGGACCAACGGCTTAACGTGCTTTCCGAGGCACGGAGGGTAGTCCCTCAACCAACCAGATTCGGAAAGAAATCTTAGAATTTACACAAAGATTTCTTGTCCGGTGTGGGGATCGAACCCACGACCTTCGAGATTTAAAGCGAGCCAATTACCGCTACGCTACGGAGGTTGTCAAATCTGTTAATACTCCTATTATGTTCAACAGTGGAAGTCAATGGGCTGGTGAAGTTGAAATCTTAATAAAGATTGAAGACTATATTTTTGTCTGTTACGCTTTTATACCTGAATTCCAGCAGATTTTGATGGAATTCGATCTTGACCATCATCAGCCCATACAACATCCACTCTGCATCCAACATTCTGAGGCCTGAGGACAGACCCGGAAATAAATCTTAAAATTAACGCAAAGATTTTCTGTCCGGCGTGGGGATCGAGCCCATGACCTCCGCGATTTTAAAGCAAGTTAAAAACCGCTACGCTACGGAGGTTGTCATGTTTCGTTAATTCGTCCTTCATTCATAAAACCTTGCTTTTCAAACTAGCTCTATTTGTTAATTAGATCTAGACGATGTGTAGGTCTCAATTACATGACGCATAGGCGTACCGACAGGAGGCAGTCTTGTTAAATGGTTTAAAAACTACAAACTAAGCAACCTACGCAAGAGGGCGCGCCAGTGGGGCTAGGACCTCGGCTCAGGGCGGTCGCTGGCGATGAGATTGAGGGATTATGACTTTAAGTATTTTAGGGAAGTTTTGTGCAACTGTCGCTCTACTTTACAGTTCGCGGGCCTCTCGGACTTCGGGTCGCCGAGGGCGTCGGACTTTGCAAACTAAGAGTCAGGAGGACGAGGGGGGAGACAGGAGGCACGGGAGTGCCCTCACCCTCCCGCTGCCTTTCTTGAAACTCATTCATTACTTACTTAAAGCGGCCATAGCTTGGGCTACCTATAACAAGTCCTACATCACGAGATCAATATCAATATCTATTATTTGATTATAGCCATTGTGCCAGGGCGTCGGACTTGCGATCTTGTGGTCGCCGGTTCGATCCCCACCCATTGCACTATACACTCGTAACACAAACATTTTAACTAAGCACGAGGGGTTCACAAGAATACTTGTAGGCTGCTAAAACTCTGCTAGTAAGTTATAAAACAAAAAAACTGGTTATCATCAGCTCAAGTAACGTCCACTGATCAATATGGGACTCCTCCCCATTTTGTTATCCCATGGGTGTCATCAAGACTGGCATGCGGGTAAATAACTGTACCCCTCCCCCGCTCCGGTTTAAAAGTTGGGTACCCCTGCGACCTTTTTGTCGTTTAGCGATAATCTGCAAAATGTAACATTTTAATGTGATAGGCCTGTCAACGGAGAGATACATCTGCATATAGAAGTCAGTGATATTAGGTTTTTTTTTTTCACTTTACATTCACATTAATCGGGGGGCATGGCAGTACCCCCGCCAAGTCGAGCGCGAAGCTAACACTGCCGTACCATCCTTTACTGGAACCAATGCGCTGCATTTTCAGGCCTCTATTTGAGTACCTCTGGAAGACCAGAAGGCAGAAATTTTTATAATTCAGTAAGCTGTAATCACATACTTAAAATTTAAAATTTCAAGTCTGTAGGCCATTTAGTTCCGAAGTTAAGTGAAAGCAAAGTTTCGCATTTATGACACTCACTCACTCATGATCATCAAAATAGAACTAGTACTTCCCATAAATTCAGAGAGCTGAAATTTGGCACCAAGTTTGGGTTTAATGGCCACATAAAGGGAAAACTATAAAAACTAGGATAATTGAAGATCTGGAGTACCTGGTGACCCTGATTAGAAAACACAAGAGCCCAACCAAACTATTAGAGATTGACATACCGCCTTTACAAAAAATATTCAACTTAGTGGGCCGCTTCATTTGATGTCAAAAATCGAAGGTCTAAAGTATCTGATGAAGAACCCTCAGATTGTCTCAGCTGTATTAAAGATATGGCCACGGCCAAGTCACACAACATAATAATAAAGAAATCGCAGTAAGGAACCTTAGACTTGGCACGACTTTGTCTAGATTTCATAACATTTAAGTGATAAATAAGCAGCTCCATCGAGACTTGGCTAGTTTTTTACAGAATGTTTTTGACGGGATTATAATTTAGACCAGTGGTCTCCAAACTTTGAAGCCTTAGGGCCATAACGATATTTTCAATATGTTCGAAGGGCCAATTGTCTAGAAATAAGTGTAAAAAAAAGCAATTCACGTAAATCTATTACAGGTATTTATAAATATTCAAAACATATTTTGGCTTATTTAGCTTAGAGTATAGTTAAGGATTGAAAAATTAAAAGTAGACAGTTTTAATTTTTCAATCCTTAACTATATGTAATTTCTAGAGCTGTCGCGGGCCGGATTGTTGGCACTGGCGGGCCGGAATTGGCCCCCGGGCCGGAGTTTGGAGACCTCTGGTTTAGAGTGATTATTAAGCAACGTTTGAAAAGGCTGCCTTCAAAAATATGTATGCTTGGTTTGCACATTCATATAATCAAAAAACAATTCAGTTCTATGACATGGTAAACGGAATGAACGAAACCATTGCGAGATTCAGAGAAACTAAACAGCGCCATCTATTGTCGAATAGACTGTACTCCTAGACTTAAGACGCTCACGAGAAGCGGAGCTTATTTCTGGCTCATTTCAATTTGAACATACATCGACACATACAAACTTTCGCATTTATAATATTCGTAATATTATAAAGAGTAAAGATTTGATGGTTTGTTTGTATTGAACAGGCTCCGAAACTACAGGACCGATTAAAAAAATTCTTTCACCGTTGGAAAGCTACACTATCCCCGGATGACATAGGCTATTATTAATTATGAAGTTCCCACGGGAACAGGAGTTACCGCGGGTGAAACCGCGCGCTGGAAGCTAGTCTTTTTATATTTTTTATTTTTTGTATGTTTGTTGGAAATAAACTCAAAAACTACTGAACGTTTTTCGATAATTCTTTCACCGTTACAATGCTACATTATTCCTGAGTAACACAGGCTATAAAAGTCCACCCGAGCAAATCCGGGGCAGGCAACTAGTTCGCAAAAATTAATCGCATGTCAGATAACACTAATCCAGTTAGTACAATTACAACAAAATTTACCAAACTTCCTATTAAAAATACTAATTACACAAATCCGTGCCGGCTCCGCACGGGTGCACATTTCTAGTATAATAAAATACAGCCTATGTTACTCAGAGATACCTAATGTAGCATTCTAATGATAAAAGTATTATCGAAATTCAGTCCAGTAGTTTTTGAGTTTATTGAAATGAAATGAAATGAAATAGTTTATTAGTAACGTAGACGAATTATTCTCGCTTGTCATTGTACATTTTTTTGATATACTTAATTAAGAACAATATTTTTAACATTAAATACAGGTCTAGTAAATGGTATAACTAAACTGTATAGTCACTTATGTGAAACCCTCCCGACCCTTAGTTTGCTAAGAACCTTCCGATGCCCTCGTTGACCCGAAGTCCGAGAGGCCCGCGAACTGTAAAGTAGAGCGACAGTTGCACAAAACTCCCATAAAGAAACTAAAAGCCATAATCTCTCAATCTCCCCGTCAGCGACCGCCCTGAGCCGAGGTCCAAGTCCCACAGGGGACGCCCTCTTGCGCAGGTTGCTTAGTTTGTAGTGTTTAAACCATTTATCTAGGCTGGAGCTCTGCTCGCCTTTATGCCGGGTGAAGAAGCAAAAGCCTCAGGGCTAACTACAAACGTCCGTAGGTACCTACGAAATAAAAAAAAAACCTATTTTAAACTACTATTATAATCTTATTTAAAAAAAATACTTATAGGTATATATAGATAAAATAAAATGAAAAATTGTCGCGAACAAAACGAGTATACACAAAATAATAATAATAATAAAAAGTCGCGTAGTTTGAGAAATTAGATCAACCAGCGCGGGCTGGGATCTGGTCTAAAGCCAAGCCAAGAACGCGTCGCGAACCCCGCCTCGCTAGGACCACAGTCCCTATCCTAGCTTCCTGCGAGTCTTTCTCTATCTACCTACGGTGTGACATATTCGAAACAAACGTACAAAAATACAAACTTTTTCTCTTTATAATCTATCATCATCATCATCAGCCCGTACAACGTCCACTGCTGAACATGGGCCTCCTTCCGAAGGCCATTGTCACCACGGTTGGCAGGCAGGTGACCGTAGTATTATGATATAACACACAAGAAAACGCTGCTGCCCGTTCCCTCGTATATGATTGATAAAGATGATGTTATAACAATCGGGACCAACGGCTTAAAATGCTTTGCGAGTTACGGAGGGTAGTCCCTCAGCCAACCAGACCCGGAAAGAAATATTAAAATTTACACAAAGATTTCTTGTCCGGCATATGGGATCGAACTCACGACCTTAGAGGTGTAAAGCGAGCCAAATACCGCTACGCTACGGAGGTTAAGCTAGTAGATAATAAAATATATTCTATACTAATATATAAAGCTGATGAGTTTTTTTGTTTGTTTGCTTGAACTCTAATCTCGGGAACTACTCATCATCAGCCCGTACAACGTCCACTGCTGAACACAGGCCTTCTCCCGAGAAAGGGGTTTTGCCATAGTCACCACGCTTGGCAGGTGGGTTGGTGGCCGCAGTGACGGGCAACAGAGTTTTCTTGTATGTTTGAACATTATGTTGTAACATACTTACAAAAAAAATTCTGCTGCCTGTCAAAGACATTACTTTTTTTATTTGTGCAACTGTCGCTCTTCGTACTTTACAGTTCGCGGGCCTCTCGGACTTCGGGTCAACAGGGGCACCGGATGGTTCTTTGCAAACTAAGGGTCGGGAGGACGAGGCGGGACACGTCGCGTTTGCGGGCACACTCTTCTCCGACGGGTCGGATAGAGTAATCTCTGTTCAAAAATACTGAATGCACATAAAATTATGAAAGTTACTTAATTAACATAGCGGTAGTAGTCTTACTCTAAGTCTCGGAATATCGTGGGTTCCATCCCCAAGCCAGACAAAAGTCTTTGTGTAAATTCTAAATTCTTTTCGGATCATGTTGGATGAGCCCTCCGAGGACCTCCGTTCCTGAAAGCACATTAAGCCGTTGGCCATTGTTATAACATCATCTATAACAAGCATATATGAGGGCAGAACGGGCAGCAGCGTTTCCTTGTGTGGTACAACATAATATTGCGGCCACCAACCCGCCTGCCAAGCGTGGTGACTATGGCAAATACCCTCCCTCGGGAGGATGATGATGATAGATTATTAGGGAAAAAGTTTGTTTTTTGTATGTTTGTTTCGAATAAACTCGAAAATTACTAGACTAGATTTCTGATCTGATAATACTTTCAGCATTAGAATGGTACATTATCTCTGAGTAACATATTACTGGACACAGAGCCTGTACTTTATTATACTAGAAATATGCACCCGTACGGAGCTGCCCGTTCCGTGGTATACTATTGCTATAGATAGTATAACAATCGGGATCAACGGCTTAACGAAACACGGAGGGTAGTCCCTCAGCCAACCAGACCCGGAAAGAAATCTTAGAATCTACACAAAGATTTCTTGTCCGGCGTAGGGATCGAACCTACGACCTTCCAGAGTTAAAACGAGATTGTCTCAAAAACTAATGGTCCGATTAAGGAAGGCTATAGGCTATATTTAATTTTATTATATACCTAGTAATAAAATATATTACATATATAAAGCTGACGAGCTTGTTTGTTTGTTTGCTTAACGCACTAACCTCAAGAACTACTGGTCCGATTTGAACACAACAATCTTTCAGTGTTAGATAACGCATTTATCAAAGAAGGCTATAGGCTGGGCCGGATTGCTTATGCGTACCCGGCCCTCGCCAACGGTGGATCGAACGAGTGTCCGGGTTTTAGTGGTGTAGGGTCCTCTCCTCGTGGTATGAGTTTAGCATACCACGCTATTGAGAGGGCGAGTCCCACATATCCCAATGCCAACGCGCTAATACGCAGCAGCGGTGGGAATGCGTAAATGTATTGCCCCCGGGCAAAAAAAAAAAGAAAAAATAGGCTATAGTCTTAATATAGGACTTAATTATAAAGTTCCTACGGGAGAGTTACGCAAGTGACACAGCGCACGGGAAGATAGTACCTATTTGATAAACAAAATAAATAGGTAATCCAATTTTAATATAACACCCCACGCGCCTTCTTTGACACTTCTCCATATCTATACTAATATTATAAAGAGGAAAAATTTGTATTTTTGTGTGTGTGTATGTTTGTAATGAATAAACTCAAAAACTTCTGCGCCGATTTCAAAAAATCTTTCACCATTGGAAAGCTACATTCACTCTAAATGACTTAGGCTATATTTAATTATGAAGTTCCCACGGGAACGGGAATTACGCGGGTGAAACAGCGCGGGAAGCTAGTTCTTTAATAAACTCATAACCTTATTTCGTGATAGTCGGGTAAAATAGCAGCCCTTGCCCGAACCAGTCACCATAACAAAGTGATATGAACTATATGCGCGGGCGCAGTATAAAAGCGCAGGACGGCTAGCTATTAGTATCAGTCTCACGTAACGTCGAGAGGATACACATACAGACAAAATGTTCGCTAAATTGGTGAGTCGATATATATATTAATGTATTTTTAACTATATTTATCATTTGTTATACATTTTTATGTATAATTTTTAGTAATTTGTGTGTTGAGCGAGTTTAAAAAAAAATCTCTGACCCTTTTTCAAAATAATGGTTACGGGTTATAATATATACCTACGGGTAAATTAGTTTTAAGGGTTTTGTAATTAATTTCCTATTTTTCGGATTTTCTATTTACAAATATCTATATCAATAATCTTTGATAATTACTTACATTGGTAATTGATACATATTATTTACCTACTTAGTTATTTTGTACAAAAATATCTAAGTCATAAATTCAAAAATGACCGGGGAATCGGTGTGGCCAAATACTGGTCAAGTTTGATTTAGATTAATGAATAGCCTTTCGATTCGAGAAAAATAATTAAAAAAATGCAAGCAATAAAATCAATCCTCATAGGTTTTTTTCATAAAAAGACATTTTTTTAAACAATTCTCGCGGTAAGGATTAGCCTACAGACCATTTGTAAGATGGCGTCAAAATATTTTTAATTTCTTTCTCAAAAAGTCACCTGTCACGATAACGAGCGGTGATTTTGTCAATGTCAAGGAAGTGTCATTATGACATTTTGCAAAATTAATGGAGACCATAAATTAACACTTGTAAGAATACATTTTTATCATATGTTTTTCTTTTAAGTTCGCATTTTTTAATATGGACATCTCTTGCTTCCTGACACTACTATGCCCCCTTAGTTTGTAAAGAACCGTCCACTGCCCTCGTAGACCCGAAGTCCGAGAGGCCCGCGAACTGTAAAGTAGAGCGACAGTTGCACAAAGCTCTCCCAAAAATCTAAGTCAATAATTTCAATCCTGCTACCGCCCAGAGTTCAGGTCCTGGTGTTCTCGGGTCCTCTTGCGCAGGTTGCTTAGTTTGTACCTACTTTTTAAGCCATTTACTGAGGCTGGAGTACTGCTCGCCTTAATGCCCAGTGAAGTACCAAAAAATCGTGGCTAACATTATAACCGTCAGATAAAAAATCTATCATAGGGTAGGTAGACTTAAAATCATATTTAGGAATTTGAATTTAATTCAGTTCAGTTCTTCAAGTTAGTCAATTTTTTTATAAATTGTATGGTATAGTATGCTGGTATATACATTTGACAACTTGAACATTATGGTTTCACAAAATCTAACTCCCGTATCAAAGAAAAATATTTGAGACTATGAGTTGAGTTGTAAATGTCAGCTGTCACTTTGATCATTTCTATTACCATAGCTATTGACAAGCTCCGTAGCGTAGCGGTATTTGGATCGCTTTAAATCTCGAAGGTCGTGGGTTCGATCCCTATGTGTGAGCCGGACAGGTAATCTTTGTGTAAATTCTAAGATTTCTTTCCGGTTCTATAATAATCGGACGTAAGGAAACGCTGCTGCCTATTCCTTGATGTACGATTATTATAGATGATGTTATAACAATCGGGACCAACGGCTTAAAGTGCTTTCCGAGGCACGGAGGGTAATCTCTCAACCAACCAGACCCGGAAAGAAATCTTATAATTTTCACAAAGATTTCCAGGCCGGCGTGGGGATCGAACCCACGACCTCCGTGATTCAAAGCGACTCAATTACCGCTACGGAGGTTGTACACTCAAGCTTCTATCAATGTTTTAATATGCTGTAAAAAAAACATATTACGCGTTTTAGTTTTGATTCCCATCCGAGACCATTATATGTTCATGTCGTTGTTCTTTTAATACCAAACGAGCGTTTTACATAAAGTTATTCCACTGCGGATATATAAATAAAATAATAAATAACTGTCGGCGAAACGAAAATAATAACAAACCTATACGTATTTATTCATGATCAATCATAATTCCATAGGTAATTATGTATTATACCATAAATTATTCAAATAGACACGTATAATACGCTAGAGGGCACAATTCTGGGCGTCATATTATGTCAATTAAGCCGCCTCATACAAGTGTAAGTGACATAATTATACATAATTGGATAGCTAAACTGTTTTTATTTTGTGTTATCTGAATACATAATGGATATGTACAATATGAATCAATCACAATGTCAAAATGTCAAAGTAAAACTTGACCTACTTCCTATACATGTAGTACTAACTGCGTACCGTGGTAATACCCGCGTTACTCTGCTCCAGTGGGTCGGAGCGTGATGTTTTGTAGCCTATATGTTAATCCAGCGTATAATCTATCCCGATGCAAAATTTCAGCCAATTCCGTTCTGTAGTTTTTACGTGAAAGAGTAACAAACATCCATCCATCCATACTTACAAACTTTCGCGTTTATAATATTAGTAGGACTAGCTACCCGCGTGCGGTTACACCCGCGTAACTGACACTTTGCCCTTTACTACACTAATAAAGAAAACATTTATTGACGTATGAAATTATACCTTATGAATCGCTGCGACTTACGCGGTGTTGCGTAAGTAGAGCAACAGTTGCACAAAACTCCCCTAAAAAAATAATCCCTCAATCTCCCCATCAGCGACCGCCCTGAGCTGAGGTCCAAGTCCCACAGGGTACGCCGCGCAGCGCAGGTTGCTTAGTTTGTAGTGTTTAAACCATTTATCTAAGCTGGAGCTCTGCTCGCCTTTATGCCTGGTGAAGTAGCAAAAGCCTCGTGACTAACTTCATGAATGTACGTCCGGAAAAAACCTGTAGATTAGAATTGTTCTGATTTGGTGTCACTAGATGGCGTTATTTAGAGAAGTTAGAAGTCGTTATTGATATTCTTTGTTAATGTCACTGTCTTTTCTTAAAATCTTCTCAATTGGTATAATCTATATAGTAGGTATATAAAAGCAAAATATATGTCCGTCCAAAAAACAACTAAAACATTGTAAGTAATCGTTAATCCTGTATTTTTCCAATTTAATAAGTATCTACTTTGAACACAATTATCAAATTAAAGTATTTGCCATTTAATTACAACTTTTACAGCTACTTATTAATTTTAACGCCGATCATTCTTTCAGAAACTGGATGGAAATGTATAATATTATAATTATGTATTGCTTTATAGACATTCGCTTGCAATGCCCAGTAGGCCGTAACGAATGCATTGCACGCCATACGCAATAGAACCGATGTATTTCGATACTATGCTAATGCCAGTTTGACATGAAACAATCGATTCTTTCCAGTGGTTTCCAACATAGAATAGACCGCCCCATATCCTCTGATGATGATGATCTATCCGTCCGATTTCGGTCATGGCGACCACTTCGACTCCTAGTCGGTTTGGCGCGCATGCGCTCGAAGATGGCTTATGTAGGCAATCTTGGCAGCAAAACTCCTTGCGCAATGAGGGCATTTCAGTACGCCACCCTCGTAGTTGTATAGAATGGTAGTAGGTGGACGGGCTTTTATCTGGTCGCGTTTGGTATCAAGGTCAGCTCTACGCTGATCCTCGAACTCGCGCACTTGCATATCTTCTTATGGGTATGGTAATAGACAACTAAGGGAGATACACCTGATGGATGGGCAGCAGCATCTATCAGCTCAAGGATACTAACATCTCATCTCAAGTACACATGTAATGTCAATAAAAATATTCAACAAATTGCCTATTGAATTAAGAAATGAGACAGAATTAAATATTTTATCTAACAAACTTAAAAAATTACTCATCTCAAAATGCTACTACAGTATTAACGATTTCATGACTGACAGATTTTAAGTTAAAATAATTATTATATTTAATTTATATATTTTTTTTTATCTACTATAATAAAATAATGAATCGTATACACAAAATATTAAAATTGTAAACATATTTAATAATTTCAATTGATTTAATGTTATTTAATAAATGTCTCCCTCTCTCCTACTTTTACATTGCTGTGCCCGCCAGGGTCCACATTGAACAGAATTTGTAATAATACCACCTAAAAACCCTTTGGTCCATCATCGTAACCAGTTTTTGTAACCAGCTACGAAAGAAGATTTTTATTTCGTTTTCTCGTAACTAGTTACCAATCAAGAATAATTATTTCAGGTTTGTAACTATTTTTGGTAACCAGTTACGAATGAAGATTTTTATTTCTTTTTCTATAACTGGTTACTAATCAAGAATAATTATTCCAGGTTTGTAACTATATGTGAGTAAGAGAGTATATAAATAAAACAAAATATTTTCAAGATTTAATTTGCCAACTTTATTGGCGTGACGGATTTTCAAAATGCTATAGAAGTGACAATACCAGTAAAATTTGAACATTTTTTATTGGCTGATTACAAATATGAGGAAACCAGAATTTTGGAATTTAGTCCCCCTGACATTGACGAACTTTTAAAGAACTTCCAACATTTTTTTCTTGATGGGACATTTAAATCATGCCCTCCACCGTTTACCCAAATTTATACCATTCACGGCTATAATCCAATAACAAAACAAGTAATTCCATTAATATTTTCATTCGTGCACAATAAAAATGTAAAGACCTACGAAATACTATTTGAGTTACTGAAAAGTCGATTACGTAACTGGAATCCGGTTAAAATGACTCTTGATTACGAAAAATCTGCTATAAAAGCTCTTACTCACATATAGTTACAAACCTGGAATAATTATTCTTGATTAGTAACCAGTTATAGAAAAAGAAATAAAAATCTTCATTCGTAACTGGTTACCAAAAATAGTTACAAACCTGAAATAATTATTCTTGATTGGTAACTAGTTACGAGAAAACGAAATAAAAATCTTCTTTCGTAGCTGGTTACAAAAACTGGTTACGATGATGGACCAAAGGCTAAAAACACTGTGGAATGCAATAAACGATTGAGTATTGAGTATCTTACTGCGATTAACAATCCGCATGTCAAGCGGTGATTATCCCTCTAGGATACGTCCAAATATGGGCTTCCTTTTTAAAAGAACTTGGTATTCTGGAGTCGTTAAGCGATATTGCCGTTATTACCTCGCTTGGCAGGCGAATTGGTGATCTATTAATAACGAGCTTTTTTTTTTAGGTATCCACCTATTTGCTTTACCAATTTCTCACTGGCTTCTTATGGCTAATCCGGGACATCTACGATTCGACCTTAGAGTGGCTTTCGGTTATCGTTTGGAGTAGGAACTAGGGGGCCCTGGGCACGTGTCCAGTGTGCCCAGTGGGAAAGAGAGGCCTAGAAGTGATAGTTAGATTTCTTCTTACCTCTAAAGGTGGTGATAAACCCTTTATCACTTCACAAACTCAACAGAGAAAGGGATTTACATAAGTATCTGATACCAGCCTACTGTGGAACCTATTTCGAAACAATAGGAACAAGTTTATGCGCAGGCGCAGATTTGTCAATATTACAAATACCTATGCATTTCTACAGCTTTACATTCCTTAGTGAATTATTGTAAGACCACGCCCGAAGGTTGAAATGGTTAATGAATTTGAAATTAACGTTGTATAATTGACTTCGTTGTGCTATAATATAAAACAATCATCATCAGCCCGTATAACGTTCACTGCTGAACATGGGCCTCCTCCCGGGGAGGGTATTTGCCATAGTCACCACGCTTGGCAGGCGGATTGGTGACCGCAGTATTATGTTGTACCACAAAAGGAAACGCTGCTGCCCGTTCCTTGATATAGACACGGAGGGTAGTCCCTCAACCAACCAGACCCGGAAAGAAATTTATAGAATTTACACTAAGATTTCTTGCCCGGCGTGGGGATCGAACCCACGACCTCCGAGATTTAAAGCGAGCCAAATACCGTTACGCTACGAAGGTTGTCTATATTAAACAATAGCGGGTTTGATTCTTGCTCCGGTTAGTAAATTTACTTTGTAATTAGAATATTATATTATAACTAGATTCCGCTCGCGGTTTCACTCGCGTAACTCCCGTTCCCGTAGGACATTCGTTATTAAATATAGCCTATAACCTTCCTTGATAAATGGGCTATCTACAACTGAACGATTTTTTCAAATCGGTCCAGCAGTTTCTGAGATTAGCGCGTTCAGTCAAACAAACTCTAAAACTTAAAATATTATTATAAATGAAATAAATGAGTGAACTGCACCGGTGGTAGTTCAGGGGTTATGGGTGTTGCTTCTGCGATCTGGTGTCTGGGTTCGATTACTACTAGGGACAATTATTTGTGTGAGCCACAGATAGTTGTTATGTGTTCTTTGTTTCTGTGAAATGAATGTTTGTAAAGTCCCCCGCAACACAGGAATTAATTTCAATAATGCGGGAGTTGTCTAGAATGAAAAACAAAAATATAGGATGGATTAGTGGTTATACCTTTTTTTTTGTTTTGTTGTCCGGGGGGAAATGCATTTATGCATTCCCACCGCCACTGCAGCGTATTCGCGCGCTGGCGGTGGGATATGTGGGACTCGCCATCTCCATAGCGTGGTATGCTAACTCATATTACGAGGAGAGGACCCTACACCACTAAAAACACCTGGACACTCCTTCGATCAGCTATTGGCGGGGGCCGGGCACGCATAAGCAATCCGGCCCCCCGACGGCACCCGCGGCCAATATGGCACCGCAGGATCTCCTGGGCCACACTTATAGTGGTCCATTATTAGTTTAGTGGTTATTTCTGAAACCTTGTGGTTTAGGTTCGATTCCAGTAATATAATTATTAAAAGCTGACATGTCAGACATTGTCCTGTCTTTACTAAAACTAAACATGCGTGATAGCTCTGAACTAACCGTGATGTGCAGTAAGAGCAGCACGTGTTCTGCCAATAGTAGGTATGTCAAAGGCCATGAGATAACATCAAAAAGTTTATATTTTCAAAAGTGTTAGCTGACATCTTATTATGGTGGTTAAGTATTCTTAAAATTTATAATTTTCCGCGCACTTTATCTTTTTCTTTTTTAGTCATCAGAACCTCCTGATAATAATAAACACAACAAAGAAAGAAATAGTGAAATCAGTCCAGCCTCTCACGCTTGATGCCGTGACCGAGGGAAATAAGGATTCATTTTTATATAGATAGATTAGGATACATATGTAATGAAATCAAGTTAAGGAAGAGCGGCCTCTCCTGGCACAGGTGTATTCAAACTTAAAAGGAGAGGTCAATCGCAATATTGTTGAACCAACTTTGTTATTGAAAAAAAACATTTTTCATTTTCATTTTCATTCCCACCCGTGAACATTATTTGTTGATGTCGTTCTTATTTAAATAATCTTATTTAATAGTAAGCGAACATTTCATATCAAATTATTAAAGGTAACTTTTTTCCTCTTCCTCAGTTGGTAATCTTCGCCCTGGCCGCGGTAGCCTACACTCGGGAGTACCCGGCCGGAGTCCACCCTGCAGTATGCCCCAATTACCCCTACTGTGATGCCGATGCCTTTGCCCGTCACACCCCAGCAGGCATTCCCATCCCCCAGTGGGGCTTCCCAGGAGCTCAATATGCGCAAGCGGCGTAAGTGTGTCATGTTATTACTTACGCTTTAATTCTCATCGGTTGTTGGTCCGATCCCCACACCGGACAAGAAATCTTTGTGATTTTTTTTTAATTTCTTTCCTTGTCTGGTTAGTTCAGGGACTACCCTGCGTGCCTCGGAAAGCACGTTAAGCCCGTTGGTCCCGATTGTTATAACATTATCTATAACAAGCGTATACCAGGGAACGGGCAGCAGCTTTTCCCTGTGTATTACAACATAATATTGCGGTCACCAATCCACCTGCCAAGCAAGGTGACCCTGGGGAGGAGGCTCATGTTCAGCTGTGGACGTTGTACGGGCTGATAATGATGATGATGTTTAGCGGAGGACATTATAAGGGCTGATGATAATGATAATCAATCTAATAACATTGTTCTCTTTCTCCAGCCCTGTTCCAGCTGCCGCCAGATACCCAGCTGACTTCCCCGCCGCCCTCTGCCCCAACTACCCATACTGCCATTAATTCGACCATCTAATGCGGAACCAACTTTTTAATGAACCGGCTTTAACAACAATCAAAATGCTATTATATCTGTAGTAGATTTAAACCATCAATTTTGACAGCACATGTCAACTAAAAAAAGAACACAACCCACTTACGTCATCTTAATTCTGTGGGGCATGTAAATCATATTGCACTTGTGGGGTAAGATGCTCATATCTCACATGTGGGGTAAGATGCGACAATTGTTTTTTTTTTTTTAATCCTACTCCAGATATATTGTGCAGATTTTAAAATATAACACGCTTTTTAAAAAACATAAAAATTGGTTGTTGAAAAAGTTATGATTCGTTCTTTAGAGAAATGTTCATTCACATCATTCATTCATTCAAGTATATTGCTTTAATTTAGCATTATCTTCGCTTAATAAAAATTGATTGATTGGTAATTGTTAGACCATAAATATTGTAGAATACTAGTTACAACAAATAACTAAACATGAAGAATATATAAATTCAGATTCTGTCAATTTACAATCAATATGATTCCTTTTGTTCTTAATCGAATCAAATTATTATCTTTGAATGATCGTATATGAACATTTGTAGAAGTATATATTTGATGTTTTAACAACGTTTTTGTCTAAAAACAACTGACGCACTGCCATATTGTAAAACAAAAATGTGAAATTATGTATTTTCTTCCCTTTTTCGTAAGAAAGTGCTTCTTTGCATTTGATTTTTGTAAAAAACGTGTAAAAATTGTAAATAAACAAATATTTTTATAAAGTTACTCGTCTTATTTGCGCCTTGTCAATTTCAGAGTAAAATCAAAGATTTATTTCTGTCTCTGGTTGGTTAAAGGACCCTCCGTGCCTTGAAAAGCGCATAAAACCGTTGATCCTGATTTTTATAACACAATTCATGGCAATCGCCTACTAAGTACGGGCAGCAGCGTTTCCTTGTGTGATACAACATAATACTGCGGTCACCAATCCACCCGCGAAGCGTGATGACTATATGGCCCATGCTCAGGGGTGGACGTTATACGGGCTGATGATGATTGACCATAACAATGGAACCATCTTTTGTTTGCGTTTTTGAAATTGTATACCTTCTTCGATTGCGACAGGGTCCATGTTGGATCTAAAAAAATGATATTATCTGTAACACCTTATGTAATACCTACACGTGGAATGCATTAAAATATTTGAGTTTGAGTTTGAGCTTGATTGTAATGGTTCTTTTTTTAATCAAACATAGGTCATTTTTTTCACTGTACCACTGCAGGGCAAAACAGGCAGGCTTTTCCTCTTTTCCCGTTTTTGAGCAATTTTAGGCTAGTCTTTTGAAAAGGAGTCCAATTTATTCCACGATCTTTTTCTTGGCCTGCCGCGTTGTCAATCTTTGCCCATTACTCCGTCGTTCTATTCATACAAATAATGCGTAACGTGTGACCAGAGGGTCGCTTTATTTTCGATGAATAGAATCGATTACACTTGAGTTGAACTTTATTTGTCACGGTTTTAGAAGTGATCATTATTAGTACGAATAGAAACAGCAATAGTTTTGTAGCTAGCCCACAAAGATTCTGCCGCCATAGAGATAAAGAATAAAGTGATCGCTGCTTCCTAAAATTGAAGGAATCGAATTTATTCCGTCTTATTTAAAAAGTCTTGTCTAGGCTGGTGTATGCGCAAAGACAGTTGCACTTTTTTTTATTCTTTACTTTCAAAATTTGGTGGGCCGAGGCACTACTAACTTTCTGACTTCGGAATTTTCTCTTTCTGGAATTCCAGACACAGATTTTCGTTGAGAGAAAATTTCTAATGACTGTAAACTGTTTATTTAGTATTATAATATTTTTGCATTTATATGATTAAAATTTATCTATCTTTAATATTTAAATGCAAATTTATCCTTGGTTGTATAACCAAATAAACAACAAACGTTCTACTAAACCATGCAGGTTTAGTAGAAAGAAGCACTTTTTTGAAAAAAGTCAGTGGTTCAACTTGCCCCGTGTTGGGGGCAAATCTTGGTATGAGCATTAATCATTTCAGTTCTACATACAAATTGAGATCACATAACATATAAGTGAGATGTGATCTCAATTTCAAGTTCATTTCAATTTCAAATTACATAAATACTTCATACCCAACTGGATAATGTTCAAAACCGTTCTTAAGGTTAATTACTAAAGTTAGAAAAGGTGAATCATTTATATTTTTCTACCACTAGTTAGATTAATCAGAATCTGAATAACAGTTTATGATAATATATTTTTTAAGTGTCTATAAGTACATGTCGCATGTGCCCATTTTTTATTTGTCATATTTAAGAATTCCTGTAATTTTACACTACCATACAACTACGCTCCAGTGCAACTTAAGACCCCGATATGAGCTCTGGTGATCTTGATCATGCACATGATATTTTACCTTTGGAAATGTATATTGAGCCATTAAGCTTTTGCCTGGTCTCTTGCCTTAATAATCAATTCTGAACATGGGCCTCCCCCCGAGGGAGGGTATTTGCCATAGTCACCACGCTTGGCAGGCGGGTTGGTGACCACAGTATTATGTTGTACCATACAAGGAAACGCTGCTGCCCGTTCCTTACTTTACGATTATTATAGATGATGTTGTAATAATCGGGACCAACAGCCTAACGTGCTTTCCGAGGCACGGCGATTCGTCCCTCAACCAACCAGACCCGGAAAGAAATCTTAGAATTCACTCAAAGATTTCCTGTCCTGTATAAAGCGAGCCAAATACCGCTACGCTACGGAGTTTGTCTATTATAATAATATTTACCTAATAATAATGGACTTCCCTAGCACGCCCCTAGGCTAGTTCGCGACTGAGTGGTAGTTGGCGGGGGGAATTGTTTATATGTTTGTTTTTTCTTGTTATTTTTCTTGTAGTTAGATACGAGGGGTTTGCTACTTCACCGAGCATAAAGCCGAGCAGGGCTCCGACCTTATGAAATGGTTTATATATAAACTATGAACTTAAAAACCTGAGCAAAAGGGAAGCGAATTTTGAATTTTAATTACTAGGATAGTTTTAGTCTCCCTCGTAGACTAAAACTATCCTAGAAATTAAAATTCAAAATTCGAATTCAAATAGCGAAAAGTCTATCTATTTACAATAATATATTTACAAGAATAGCTAAATATTTATTAATTTCCTATTATTCTAGAATTTAATGCATCCTAAAAGTTAGATGAGAAAAAACCAAATATTACCATAATAGCCCACCGCGCGCGAGACCGCGCGTTTGGCGAGTTTAGTAGCGACACAAAATGCCTCCATGGAGCACCGTGTAAATATTTAGTTTTAATTGAGTAGTGATTCGGAGGCCCAACTCCGAGCGTCAAAAATCCTACTTTATTGTCGTATTACTTTTTATAAGCCAAGTACCACACTCGGGAAATAAATCCCTGTGTCGCAGGCGACTTTCCAACCACACAATTCACGGACACAAAGGACATAAAGACACAAAACAATTATTCGAGGTTCACACAAATAATTGTCCCTGGTGGCAATAGAACTAGAAGCAGCCGTAGCCCAATGGCTAGGGCGTCGGACTTGTGATCTTGAGGTTGCAGGTTCAAACCCCACCCATTGCACTATCGATGTGAACCCATTCGTAACACAAGCATTTTAGCTTAAGAATACTAGTAGACTGTAAAACTCTGCTAGTAAACTTAAAAAAAAAAAAGAAAAAAAACCTCAGAACCCCAGGTTCTTAGCCACTGTGCCACCAGTGCACTTTATTCCGGGTTCCATCTAACATACCAATACTAGAATCATGTTAACTAATAAAAATATGTTTTCATTTCCCAGTAACTTAACAAACCTACATATATGGCAATGATATGTCAAACAAAGCGCATATTTCATTTATATTAATTAAAGCGCAATTAAAATAAATAAAATCACTAAAATGACAGCCATACATCATACAAAGACGATAAAATTAAAAAAAAAACACAAAGTGTTTATACCTAATTGAGCAAACGTCATAAACAATCTGTAGGTATTTTATTGATTGAAATCGTAATCGTTGATAATAAACGTAATAAATCAGACTTCATTTAAATCAGCGTACAATTAATTAAGTCGTAATATTGGTACCGCGAAGACATTAATTTATTTGTAGCACATATTGTATTGTAATTTCTGAACGCAACTTTGGCATGCGAAGGTCTGTGCCGATGACAGTTGTGCAATTTTGGCGGTAAAATTATGGTATCCATTTTTTTTACTTTCATTATCAATTAATATAATGTGAATTATAGCATCATCATCATCATCAGCCCGTACAACGTCCACTGCTGAACATGGGCCTACTCCCGAGGGAGGGTTTTCACTTCCATAGTTACCATGCTTCGCAGGCTTGTAATACAGCGGAAACGCTGCTGCCCGTTCCCTGGTATACCTACGCTTATTATAGATGATGTTGTAACAATCGGGACCAACGGCTTAACGTTCTTTCCGAGGCACGGAGGGTAGTCCATCAACCAACCAGACCCAGAAAGATATCTTAGAATTTACACATTGATTTCTTGTCCGATGTGGGGATCAAACCCACGACCACCGAGACTTAAAGCGAGCCAAATACCGCTACGCTACGAAGGTTGTGAATTATGATTGAATGAAGTGTGGGTCTTTAATTTAATTATTATTTTGCTTTTTTTTATAAGTAGTCAAACTCTAATTGAATTTATAGATTTTAAATAGGTTACTTAAAAGGCCCCGAAGCATTGATACTATAGGTATGTATACTTCCTAGTCTATGATATGTATTATCTATGGATACGACGGTAGATAGCTTTACAGTGGTATGCAAGAACAATGCTTAGCAAGGTTTCTATATATATAGGTACCTATATATTTACTTGAGTAAGTAGTTGCTTAGTTTGTAGTGTTTAAACCATTTATCTAGGCTGGAGCTCTGCTCGCCTTTATATCCGGTAAAGCAGCAAAAGCCTCCGGGCTAAAGGGACAAAAGGACAAAAAAAGAAGAAGTAATTATTGTCTTACTGTCGCGGTCTCTATTGCTATGGTAATAGAAATCCTCAAAGCGACACTTGACATTCTCAAGTCAACTCTAAAAAGTAAACACATAGCGCTGCGACTAACCTAAAATATCTGCCTTGGTGTGTACACCTACATACCTACCTACACAGCTTACGCACACATGCATACCAAACTATGCCTTACTTTGTCAGTCGATCTGTCGCAGCGACAGGTGATGTCATAACAAGCTTCAATATTTCAATATACCTAGTAGAAGAGCTGGCACTGAAAACTTGTCCCAAACCTCTCCTATTATACCCCAACAGGGAAACGCAGATCTTTTTTTTGTTGTCTGGGGGGAAATGCATTTATGCATTCCCACCGGCGCTGCAGCGTTTCCACGTGCTGGCGGTGGGATATGTGGTACTCGCCCTCTCCATAGCGTGGTATGCTAAACTCATACCACGAGGAGAGGACCCTACACCACTAAAACCCCCCGGACACTCCTTCGATCCGCCGTTGGCGGGGGCCGGGTACGCACAAGAAATCCAGTCCCCCGACGGCACCCGCGGCCAATATGGCGCCGAGGGATCTCCTAGGCCACACTTACTGTGAACGGAACTGCAGACCTGACTGCAACAATTTAACCCACACTAATGCACAAAAAATAGAAATACATCATGTGTGAAAATCATCGTCATAGGTAAGTACTTAATACCTAATCAAAGTAGGTACCTACCTATGCATACATTTCATCTTCTATAGATGCATTTCGACCTTTAATTATAGTTATATCGTCTTAAAAATCTATAAATATTTATTGCTATTTAATTTTGAAGTATCAATGGGTAGGTAGGTGTCAATTTAGGTGGGAAATGAAGTCTGACAGCTGCCATCTTGAATATTTGACGTTCCATTCCACGCATCAGTCAATGCACGACCTTGTGAAATGCGCAGGTGGGGATGGTGTTATGCGATATGTTAACAAGATTTTTTTTAATTAAATTAGACTAAAAAGTCGTTACTCAGTTCGTGTACCGTGTGGTTTCTGGCGTAGAATAGACCACGCCAAATCTACAGTATGGCAACACCCCCTTTGAAAGATCTTTTGGAGACCATCATCTTTGTAATATATACTTTTTGTGTGTGATCAACGTATGCGTATACGTATTGCTTCAAATTTATTTTCACTGCACGGCTCCTGTGTCTTAGCATTATGTTGTATAACTGACCCATGCGTGCACATATAGACAGACAAAAAAATTACTGATTGCATTTTTGGCATCAGTATCGATCACCAATCATCCTCCAATATTAATTTTTAATATATAATTGTAGAGAGGTCAATGCACACAATTGACCTCTCTACAGTTTCATTAAAAGTATAGATAATAGATGTGATTTTTTATATTGTCATCCTGACAAGTACAAATGTAGATATCCATATCTAAGTCATCACCATCATCATACCTACTACATTACACACATGTTTAGGTGGTTTGGTCATGTGGAAAGGATGAATGAAAGGCGAGTAAAAAAAAGGTATTTACAAGGCAGATGTGAGTGGAAACGCTGGGAGGGGACGCCCAAGAAAGACGTACACTGACCTCATAGGTGATGTTCGTCAGAAAGGTCAGGTGCGTAGTACTCGCAACCGGCGTGCGTGTATGACCAGATGTATGAACGTGGACGAGGCAAAGGGAGTGTGTAAGGATCGTAGCAAGTGGCGTTCTGCAGTTTCTGCCTACCCCCATGGGAAAAAGGCATGATTATATGTATGTATGTATGTAAAACCTACTATAAAGAAGAAATATTTTCGACGTTTCCACGGGAACGGGAACTACGCGGGTTAAACCGCACGCGAGAAGCTCGTGATTTTAATAAAATAATGTAAGTTTAAAAACATCCTCGGTACACAAAACACATCTTGGTGCATTATTGCATAAGACATCCATTTAAAATGTCACGTATCAATCGAGTTTCAAAATCTGGTTCGCAGCAGAATGCAGTGGGTCGTTTCCTGTTCCATTAAATTTAAAAAAAAAACATTGACAATTGATGGAGATACACGCCCGGGCAAGGACGTGCCCAGCTTTTAGTACAGGGGGGCAAAATGCATCTTTTAGCCAAGAGGAATTAAATATCAATATAACAAACTGATTTGATTATGTATACTATATACCTTACAATTTTTCTTTTAGCTTTATTTAGGTATAAAACTAGGTACTATAACTATCGCACGCCGTACCTATTTAATCAGACTTCTAGAATAGATAGAGTTAGAACTTTCTTAGAATTCCCAATGGAAAAGATGGAACGACTTCCCCAGCATAGGCGCACCCCCAAGTATGCACCCTTCGGTACGCCCATGCGTCGTATTTTGTTAAACGGGGCATTGAAATGATAGTTTATGATAACAAACTGGAATTTTATTAAGTTTTGTTATTTAAAATAAATATTTATTGGTAAGTAGGTGTTATAAAATCAATTTTACGATTTTTCGCACAGTTTGAGTGAAACATTAATAACAAGGTCAGTTATAAAACAACAATAAAATATGAATTCAGTGAAAATGAAATCGTTTATTGATAACTAGCTTCCCGCGCGCGGTTTCACCCGCGTAACTCCCGTTCCCGTGGGAAATTCATAATAAAATATAGCCTATGTTCTTTGTCAGGCTCTAGACTATATCTGTACCAAATTTCATTTAAATCGCTTCAGTAGTTAAGGCGTGATTGCGTAACAGACAGACAGAGTTACTTTCACATTTATAGTATAAATATAGTATATATAGTAAGGATAGTAAGGATGTAGACGAATCGATCTTACTTATTGTCAATCAAATACAATGACAAATTTTGTTTACATTTCAACAATTTTTTAAATTTCACCCCTATAAGGATGAAAAGGGATGGGTAAAGTTTGTATCGAGAATTATAAAAAGACAAAACAGACAAAATGAAGCACTTTGCACTGTATTATGAAATAAATATTATTTTTGATATAAAGTAATAAATATTTTTATCGAAGTATAATATATAGTAGTCATACGGTTTCCAACTTAAGCGCGCGGTTATTTTATGGGCTGCGTTGCGATTACACGCAATGCGATTAACGCACATAATTTCATATCAGGTAATATAACCATTGTTTTACGCGGTTGACGCAGCGCCAAGCGCAGCGTGAGACGCATGCGATCAACGGATGCACTCAACATCGGTTGATCGCATGCGTCTGACGCTGCGATCTCCGCATAAAACAACCGCGCGCTTTAAAGTCCTAGTTTTTTTTAAATTAGCCTTTTTCCTGGGAATATTTAAAAAAGATCCGCTAGGGGCAGCACCGGTGGGGGGGTACATAAATATGTTTTGAATTCTCTATTCACAATATTGAAAATTTGCCCAGTTTGTAGTAGGAAAACTGCAGGATGTTAATCTTGGTAGAGTTGGGTTGAGTAATTTCATGCGTTGCTGTTTATCCGCTAGACATTTACCACCATCAATTTCAACGATATATTTTTATAATTACCGTTTGCAATGCATCCTTCAATTCTCAAATATACAAAAAAAAACAAATTAGTTTTATTTATAATAATAAAAAATTTCCGAATTTAAAATAATAACATTTTCAACAACACAATGACACAATGACATGTCATTGTTTTGTTGAAAATTTCGATTTCGATTTTCGAGAATCATAAAATTTCGATTCGATTTTCGAGATATCGAAAGTAATCCTGATCAAATTACCTTTTTTTATTTTATTTTCCCACCCCATAACACCCACATCCACCACGCGAATCCTGCCAGGTCGACGTTTTTATGCTTAGAGTGCTCCAGGTAAGTTGATAAATCATTTGTATGAATGATCAAATTACCTTGCCGTTTCGGTCTCAGCCCAATACGTTTGACGTTGTTGTCAATAGAGAATTCAAAACATATGTACCCCCCCCCCCCCCCACCGGTTTTAAATCTTCCCAGGAAAAAGGCTAATTATGGGTGGCAACCCTTATCTTAATAGTGCTTTTAGCACTATTATCACGGTTGGCAGGCTGTATATACCCTGGGCACTGCTTAAGTCCATGAGCAGCGGTAAAACTTACCAACGGGAGAGCCGCTTGATCGCGCGTCGCCAAAAAAAAAACTTATGTAACTATGTAATACATTCTTCAAATTATAAACGAAACAACAGGCTTCTCAGCAAGCTCCATCTCTGGATGTACTCTATTCATTCTTTCTTTCCAAAAACTGCTAGTATTCCTTCTTTCTTTCTTCTTTAACACATTTTCTTCAATAAGTTGTATGTTAAATTGTTCGTCCACAAATATTTTGAATATTGCGATAATATCCCAACTAGCAAAACAGTCTCAGAACTCGCACTTTTTAAGAGTGGTAGGCTTAAAGCGCTCTTATATTTGTTTTAGAACATACCATCGATCCTATATTACTTTTAGACAAGCTGGTATGGTCTCAAGAACGCTCAGTCTCATAACCAAATCTCATATATGTATATAAGAGCATTTACTAAGACTGGTTGCACTTGAGAAAAACTTGCTCTTATATGGGTATTTTCTAAGCTCGTTTGATTTTATATTAGACTTGTTAAATGCTAATGTAAGATGTCAGACTAATATCAGCATAGCATAAGAGTACTGTGAGTACGTGCATTTCTGATCTTATTTGAAACTAATATAAGATCAATAGCACTGGATAAGTATGATATTAGAGTGATTTTGGACAACATATTTACAATACAAAAGACAAGACCTATTTAAGAGCGTTTGATCTTAGATCGATTTTGGGAATAACTAATTTTAATAGTTTTAAGAGTAATTTTGCAAACGCGCGGGCACTGCTAGACTGGTGCGCACCGCGCACCACTCCTACGTACGCCGCTCCCCGCGCCACCGCCGCCCTGCCACCGCCACCCGCGCCGCGCGCGCCGACTTCGTGTTCGTATAGCCTTAAGATTAAGTTCTTTTTTTTTCTCTCTGTCGATTTAAGGTTTTATGTAAAATTGCGAGGAACCCTAATTTATTCCAATATGGAGTTATCTTTAGTAGTTATACCGAATGCTAAAATTAGAGTAAACAATCTTAAATTGGTCTAATAGTGCATTTGTAAAATGCAGCTATACTAATGGCGACACTATCAATACAAATTAACAAATAAAATAATTTAACGAGAACACGAAATACCTTATTTAACAAGGCGCATGAATTTTGAAGCGTAAAACGAGGTCTAATTAACAGTAAATAATAAATTCCAATATGATTACTGACCGTAAAACTACTTTAACTCATACTTTTATACTTTTAATATAGTATAAACATTAACTTCACGCAACTTTAATTTGTTTTATTTTAATTTCCAACACTCACACGAACTTTTAAGTTGGATCTGACGTAAAATTCTCAAAATATTCTAACTTTAGACCAATATAAGCCTATGCAGGCTTATAAGATACTTACGTAAAAGCAATATTAGCCTAAGTCGGCTTAAATTAATTTTGGCTACATTTCAGGAAGTGCAAACAGCATTCAATTAGACTGATATTAGATCGATATTAAACTAAATATGCTTATAATTAGTGCCCAAACCCAGGCTTATATTATTATATAGGAGCGATGTAAGAGCAAAAAAACAGTAGTCTTGAGATTGTTGTAAGCCTAGTTTTTGCTAGTTGGGATGTTTCGCAAATTGTTCGTCATGTGACAGGTTGTCAAGTTTGACAGCTATTTTGGCGCAATTTTCTGCAGTTAACTGTATAAAAAAATATTGTCTAAAGTTTTAATTATTTTCTACGGTAGAGAAGGAAAATAGACCGGAGTTGCAAAGCAATTAAATTAAGGTTGAAAGGTATCCTTTGTAGCGGTAGGTAAGTCGCAGCCATCTAGTGGTATCGGCCATTCAATGTCACGGCTAAAGGCGAAAACACATTATTAAAACGCCACGCCACGCCACGTGTCAACACCTGTGCATCAGTACCTACGTGCGTGGCGTCGTGTCGGGTGTTCATAATGTGATTCTAGTCTATAGAAAACAAAACATTTGATTCGACTCAACACGCGTGGCGTGTCTTCGGGTGTCGTGGCGTTTTAATAATATGTTTCCTTCTTAACCTGTTTATTGGTCGCCGACAAATAAATGAAATGGCTAATGGACAAGTAGCCAATTGGCGGATGTTGGATGGTAAAAAAAAAAACACGTTTCAGTAGCTATCATGGTATGTCAATAAAGGCATTTTTTTCAATCCCAGATAAAGTTACTAGAGGTACATTTTAATTGTGACAGAACGTTACAAAATCATCATCATCATCATCATCATCAGCCCATAACGTCCACTGCTGAACATGGGCCTCCTCCCGAGGGAGGGTATTTGCCATAGTCACCATGCTTGGCAGGCGGGTTGATGACCGCAGTATTATGTTGTACCAAACAAGGAAACGCTGCTGCCCGTTCCTTGATATACGATTGTTATAGATGATGTTATAACAATCGGGACCAACGGCTTAACGTGCTTTCCGAGGCACGGAGGGTAGTCCCTCAACCAACCAGACCCGGAAAGATATCTTAGAAATTACACAAAGATTTCATGCCCGGTTTGGGGATCGAACCCACTACCTCCGAGATTCAAGGCGAGCCAAATACCGCTACGCTGGTTGTCACAAAATCTAATATTAATATTAATAATTGCTCCTCGGATGTTTTTTTATTTGTTTTTTAAAGGTGAGTATGGAAGAGACGTCTAATAGGGAAAATATGGAAGAGGATGACATATTGAGCCAACCCCAAATAATGGGGGCAGGGTAGGAAGATGATGATGATGTTTTTTTATCCGGTGATTTGCAAAATGCCCTTAATCTATAAATTCAGCATATAGGTACACATAAGATGATGTTCCGTCAAATTTTCTTGTTATTACTTACCTACATTGAATATTTATACAAACCTTTTGTATTATCGGTGTTATTTCTTCAAGTTCCTTATTATTTTGTAATCCATGCCTTGATTTTAACCAGCTGTAATTATGTCTGTTATTCATTTCTTGATGTTTTGACTGCTTGAGCAACGTTTCGACCTGTCAAAAAAAATATTTTAAGTAAGTACTTAAAATATACCAACCCGCCTGCCAAGCGTGGTGACTATGGCAAATACCCTCCCCCGGGAGGAGGCCCATGTTCAGCCGGGGACATTATACGGGCTGATGATGATGATGATGACTTCTTACTTTATTAGCCGATTTACGTCTACTGTTGAACATGCATGGGCCTCCTCTTTAAGACCTTGGCAAACCAGGGTCGTTGAGGGGTATTTCCGCAATCACACCGTTTGTCAGGCAAATTGGTTATCGAAGTAAGATGGTAGGTAATGTTGAGCTGATAGATACTGCTACCCATCCATCAGCTGTATGTCTGTAAGTCACCTCTCACGACACCCATAGCAAGATAGGGGGTAGTCTATTCGAAGCTGGAAGCCTGTAGTCTTATAAATAACATAGAATATTTTATTAACTTAGCAGGAATCATCATATGAGCCTGTTGTCGTCCAGTGCTGAACATAGGCCTCCCTCATCGATTGCTAGCGGGAACGGTTGCTAGCGGCCTGCAACCACTAACATCCCGCGACCTTTATGAGGTCGTCGGTCCATCGTGCATGCGGTCGTCCCACGCTGCGCTCGTGTTCGTGGTCTCCACTCGCAGTGGCGTAGCTATCGTAGAGGCAGGTGGTGCAGTGCACCAGGGTCCCGGACCTCAGGGGGCCCTCTAACCGAAGCTTTAAAAAGAGCGGATCAGCCAACTCGCTAGCTCTTGAAGCTATGCATCGGGGCCCTTGCCTACCTAGCTACGCCATTGTCCACTCGAGAATCTTTCTGCTCCATCGGCCGTCAGTTCTTCGAGCTATGTGCCCTGCCCATTGCCATTTCAGCTTGCTAATGCCTTGAGATAAATATGTCAGCGACCTTCATTCTCCTGCGGTTCTCTTCATTTCTGATTCGATCACACAGAGAAATGCCGAGCATAGCTCTTTCCATAGCTTGCTGAGTAGCTATCTTATTGCACTAAGACCGAAAATGATTGTGCCGGCGAACTCGACGCGTCCCCCCCCCCCCCCTCTTAGATTGCATAGAATCTTCCGATGCCCTCGTCCGAAGTCCGAGAGACCGCGAACTGTAACGTAGAGCACAATATTCCCCTAAAAATCTTGCGTCATCATTCCTCAATCCCCTTACCAGCAACTGCCCTGAGCCAAGGTCCAAGTCCCACAGGGTGCGCCCTTTTGCTCAGATTGCTTAGTTTGTAGTTTTAAAACCATTTATTTAGGTTTGAGCTCTGTTCGCCTTTATGCCCGGTGAAGAAGCAACATAACGTCCATCCGGCAAAAGAAAATTAAGCTTTTATTTGAGTCACATAGTGAGAGACCACGTCTCTGATTCATATGTGTACTTTTAACAAACATTGATTGAAGACGACTATGTAAGAAAATAGGTACATAGGTACTTACATATTTCAATAACTCCGCAGGCGTAAATATATTTTGTGAACGTACCATAATAATATTAATCGCGTATTTGTATTAAAAATAAAATTATCGTTTTAATTTATTTGAATCGAAACAAAATTTATAGAGTATCGAACTATTAATGCTACCTACTAGGGTTTTAAAAGAAAAATATCAGAACAAACCAATATTAATTTCTACGTACGTTTTTGCTATAACGGTATCAATACACCGTTTCCCAAAACTAAATGAATCTGAATATATTTCTATAATTTTAATAAGTACATAAGTACCTATATTTTTTATTAGCTCACCTATAACAAGTCAAACAAATGATAGAAAATAATGTTTACCTCATTGTGAACTTTTTGCTATTGTAATAAGGTTTAAAAAGCTGAGTTAATAAAGGCCTAGGTAAATATGAAATTAATAAGCTAGCATTGCTTATTTGATATCAATTTAGTAAAAGTTAATAAGATAAGAAGATATAATAGATGATGGCTGATAATTTTTTTAATATAAATATTAAAAAATTATCAGCCATCCTTTTTTATTTTTTATTTTCGGACGGACAGCTATGTCCATTTTTTTTTGTCCGGGGGAAATGCATTTACGCATTCCCACCGCCGCTGCAGCGTATCAGCGCGCTGGCGGCGGGATATGACGGACTCGCCTTCTTCATAGCGGTGGTATGCTTTACGCATACCACGAGGAGAGGACCCTACACCACTAAAACCCCCCGTACACTCCTTGGATCCATCGCTGGCGGGGGCCAGGTACGCACGAAGCAATCCGGCCCCCCGACGCGGGATCTGCTGGGGGACAGTTATGTCCAGTCAGACAGTCAGTCATAAGGCCTTTGTTACTGGACCTGCTCGCCTTTATGCCCATAAAGGCGAGCAGGAGAATAATAAAAATGATTTCATTACTGTAGGTTTATTACTTACTTATAAGGCATTTTTAATTTTATTTTTTTATTATGAATAATAAATGATATTCTGTAAAACTCACCACGAATTTTTTTAATCGTTTGTGTTGCTTAAATTTCCTGACAAGTGGCCAGTTCGATCATGTGATCGATTAAGGATTAAAGTATTTTTGTGATTATAGATGCCCCATATAGACTTTACGGAGCCAGTCGTAGCGACATTGCAGTTGTACAACATTTACTGCAACCGCACAAACTACAATGAGACTAGTAAGGCCATCTACTTAAACCTACCAAAACAAACTCATAGATCGCGTTTCACTTAGTTAACCTCATACAGACACACACACACACACCCTTGGGTAAGTAGGTGCTCACGCCCAGTGCCCTTGACTCGTGCTGGCCGTGAGGATCAATAATTTGCACCCACGGACACACCACACTCCCCAAAAACACACGTAGCATATCTCCTTTTGTTTTGTTATAAGATAACCCTCTTCCTCTCAATACTTGGAGCTTTTTTTATTGTTAAAGTACGTAAGCGCAAGTAAATAGTGCAATTTTAACACTTTCACTGCCACTGACACGCCTGTCGTGTTTTTTCGAGGCGTACATGTGCAACACGCCTTGCGTGTTTTTAATATTTTATCGTTATTTCAGTCATTTTGCTGTATTTTCTACTGAAAATGATAGCATAGTTTTATAACTTTATATATTTATAGGTAGGGACCGGATTATATGCAATTGCATATTTGCATATGCATTTGCATATTTGCATATGCATTTGCATATTTAAGCCATTCTCAACGGTACTAGCATATTTTACCTAATATGGAGTTATAATAATATCGCGAATTAAACTAAATTATAGTCCCAAAATATATATATATACATAAGCAATAATAATTGTGAAATACAGTACAAAATTAAAATTAATAAACTGTAATGTGTAGTGACACCTATGTCAATTCAAGGATAATTTAATAATTGTATGCTGATTTTGCATTTTTCATGCATATTTGCATGCATATAACACTTACTAACAGCTTTTTATGTTGCATATAATCCGGTGTCTATTTATAACGTTTGAAATGGTTCGAGTATTGAGACTGTTTTAATATTTTATAAAAAATACATCGTTATGCTATGCCGTTAACACGCTAGGCGTGTCAATTATCGGATGTAGACATAGATCGTCAACCTTAGGCATGTGGGTAGGTCAAAAATTATTATTCTTGGGAATAGCGAAATTAAGATGGCATATAATGATATCTAATGGTGTGTATTTTTTGTGTAATTAAATTAATTCAAACTTATTTAGAATTTTATTTATAAGTTAATCATATTTTAATTAAAATAAATTTTAAACATAAAACGTATTGTGTGAGTTTAAAAAATTAAAATAAAAAATGGGATTTATTAAAAAATTTAATACCTACAGACCTAATCTGCTATGATATTCACAGATTAAATTTAGAAAACATACTACTTAAGGTCACACACATCAACTTGGAAAGATCGTCACCGTATCGCCTTACGCCTCGCCGTCAAGCAGTTAAAGTTTGCACGTAACCAAAGCGCATCAGCAGCTCCTGTACGTCAACTCGGCTACGGCTAGGCAACACCGCGCTTACGGCTCGCCGACCGCTGGGTGATCTGGTTCGCACCAGATCAGTTTGAATCCAAACGTTAAGTGTAGCGCACGGTTATGTCAACTTATGTCTCGGTTTACAATACGTGAGATGGCTATCATAGCCATAGCACTTGATGAAAAGCAAAAAGAAAATAGCAAGAATCGAAGAAAAAGATATTGGGTGGACGAAGAGACGTGATCAAGGGTACGGAGAGACGTAAGCGCGGGGACGACGAGCCGTAAGCGCGGGAACTGCAAGTTGACCACGCACCGCATCGCAGTTTGGAGCCTGATCCGAGGCGAGGCGATTACGTTACGATTCCAATTAGTGTGCGTTGCAGTATGGAGTTTCATACAAACAATACTGAACGGCTCGAGGCGATACGGTGACGATCCCTTTCCGAGTTGATATGTGTGCTGTGACCTTTAATTACATATTTTGTGACTTTACAACTTACTTCATCGAGATCAAATAACTCTGGTTTATAATTTAATTTTTCGTTTGTAAACGCCCTTATTTTATAACCGTTACGGACGGCCTTGGTTGCCCATACCTAAATCGCGGGAACGAAAATATAAAAACGTGAAATCCTAATTATTTTCGTCGAAATACTTTACGTAGGCTTACTTAAATATGAATAATGACCTGTTTATCTAATTACAAGACGTATTTTACTAATATATGTATAATATCATACAAAAACTTACCGAAAAACCGGCACACTCAGGCGCTAAGTTTTGGTCTGTCGACTTTAACACATGTAAAAACATCCTATTACACTGCGGATGTTTAAAATTGCTATACGATCTCAAAGTATAAACATTCACGAGTCTAAAAACATATAACACTCAACACATTGAATGAATAAACAAATCGTAACTCACATTTCAAAAGTGGACCTCACCGCACTTCACAACACTTGAGACACTTGACACCGCGCTTAATGTAAACAATTTTTTTCTTTTTAAATTCTTACTGTGACATACTAAGTGTTGTATTGGTTCGACACGTTATTTAATATAGAGACATCTAGTGTAACACTTATGAAGCTTTTAGAAACGTTCCACAGATAAAAACGCGTTTAAAGGTTACAAGTCGGAGGTGAAACGTCCGGGCTGCTCTAGTCGCCCTAACGTTCAACGCTATAAATGTTTTGGGCTGCTCTAGTCGCCCGGACGTTTGAGTGGATAACTGGTGAAGAACTGTGAGTAGATTCTAGATTCTTCCATATTCAAATCATCTCCCTCGGATGACTCATCAACTACACAGTTTGGGACTGCGAAGTAATTAAAACACATAATGTATGAAAATCAATATAAATAGTACCAAATGTTGATTATTTCTACTAAGATTACGAAACTTGCTTACCTTTAATCTTATTTTCAGACATATTCATCAATTTATGTGCACAGATCCCTGAATATTCACTTTTTAGATGCACTATACAAATCAACAGTAAAATACACTAATGACCATATTTACAATTTACCCTACGTACAGTGCCGGTGGGCACGCTTAGCGTGACCATTAATTTCATCTTGTAGTGCCAGCGACACGCGTTGCGTGTTCACCGCGATTTGTAGGCGGCATCGCTAATGACAAGGTAAATACCAAGGTAGCAGTGAAAGTATTAAAAGGTGTGACCCTGAAGATCTGTCATACAGGTATCGAACCCAGTACTCCAGCTCTCACAAAAGTTTGAATTTGCTTGTAACCCAGATACTATATACCAAATTGTACCTTTTGGAGAGAAATAAACTTATTCTATTCTAAAGACAAAGACAAAGACATTTATTTTGTAAAACATGAGTACCTATACAATACAGGATTTGTTACAATATCCGCATGTAAGATGTTCCAGAAATGTAATATAAGACCAGCATGTTTTGCCAATAATGGCGTATAAAAATTATTATTATATACTTACTTATAAACTACAGAGACGAAATCTAGTTATAAAATTATATTTAATAAACATTGAAGAGACTAACATATTTAAAATTCAATCATTTAAAAATGCGGTTAAACTGTAATAACATTTAGCGACTAGAAACTTCTTAAATTGTTTTTTAAATTGCATAAGGGGTATTAGAGACCTAGGGATTTTATTATATATTATGGGTGCTAAGCAATATACCTACACTTTTGTGCATTAGTGCTGTGTTGGATCGCACTACACAAAGCTTAGTATTATCGCGGCGATAACGCATGATGACATCTGATAATTTGCTGAAGGAATTAGGATTTGTTTTAACAAAAATAGCTACTTCATAGATAAATAACGAAGGAAGAGTTAGAATATTAAATTTTATAAAATACAGTTTACAGCTATCAGTACTTTTTAACCCGAACATAGCCTAATTCATCTTTTTTGAGCTTTAAAGACAACTTCTTATCGGTGGAGTTTCCCCAGAATATAGTACCGAATCTTAACAGAGAATTTACTATGCCATGATAAGCTGTGAGCAATCAGAATTTATAATAGGAGCTAATCTGTAGAGTACCTACATAGGCAGATGAGCTGATTCTTTTGCATAGTTGTTCCGTATTCTATCTAGCACGTGGCACTCCAACTATACCTGTATCGCTTCTCAAGCCAATTCGAACATGTACAAGTTTGGAATGATACAAGCCGTCGGTCGGCGGGCATACCAACTAGCCTGGCAAAGATCTTCATTTTCTGTGAAGTGGCTTGACCATTTTGAAGTTTTATGTAGATGATAGAATCAACGTGCCGTGGTGGACTTTTATCAAATATCAAATCCTCGCTTATATTATAAACGCTAAAGTTTGTGAGTATCTGTGGATGGAAGGATGTTTTTTACTTATTCCCGGATAAACAACGCAACTGGAAGTTTGCACACGGATGGTTAATAAGCTGGATTAGCATATAGGCTACAAAATTTCACGCTCCGACCCACTGGAGCAAAGTAACGCGGGTTGAACCGCGTAAACAGGCTAGTTGGGATGCTAGGTGCTAGATGGCGCTTCTCGGGGAGTGGGAACATGGGCCCCGCTCCCTTCTAGGCTGACCCATGAGGAGTAGCCTCTACACTCCGGGCGTCCTTATAATTGGGCAAATGGGCCACTGTAAGTGTGGCCCCGGAGATCCCGCGGTACCATATTGGCCGCGGGTGCCGTCGGGGGGCCGGATTGCTCATGCGTACCCGGCCCCCGCCAACGGCGGATCGAAGGAGTGTCCGGGAGGTTTTGTGTTTGGTATGAGTTTAGCATACCACGCTATGGAGAGGGCGAGTCCCACATATCCCACCGCCAGCGCGCGAATACGCTGCAGCGGCGGTGGGAATGCGTAAATGCATTTCGCCAATGACAAAAAAAAACTAAGTACTAGATGTCGCTGCCAGTTATCTTGTGACATGTGCGGCTACTCTACAAACATGTCACTACAAACTCCTATCTTCTAAGGAAATTATCTTCAACTGACCTTAAAAATAAAACAACAATTAAAACTTATTTTCATATTTATTTACTTAAATGACATATTCTTTTTTTAACCCCCGACGTAAAAATGACGGGGGATCTCTAAAAGAGAAATCATACGAAGAACGCCTCCAAGAACTTGACCTGTCGACACTGGAACAGAGACGGAAAAGAGGAGACCTTATAGAAACATTTAAAATACTCAATGACCACTACAATGTGAGGAACATAAAGAATTTGTTCAAGATGAACTCACAAATAAAAACACACGCGTCAGCTCGTAGAGCTGCTAGTGTATAAACAAATAATAATAATAATAATATCATAACTTTGACGTGTCCGTGTTCCGTGTGTGTGTGTGTGTCTGCTGTGGCATCGTAGCTTCCGAACGGATGAGCGATTTTGATTTTGTTTGAAAGGCAAGTAGTCGGGAGTGTTTTTAGCTATGTTTGATGAAAATCTGTCCAAGATGGCCGCCGCCACAAAATGGCGGAATACCTATACCTATATTTTTTAACAACTCCCACAATATGTATATCAATTGAAAGGTCTTGAATAGTAGAATAATGTACACTATACTGAAAGGAAATGAGTTGTATTAATTAACGAAAAATATACGTTCATTTCTTTGGGGGTCTTTTAAATTTTCAATTTAATATTTTTAACACAAACACATTATAAAGCATAGTAACAATTATATATATAACTGGGCATATTGACAAAAAATTTCATAAATATTCAACAAAACCTATTTTAAGTTGGCGTACATAACAATATCACAGTATTTAATGACACAATTAGAATATAAATATATAATTATGTAAATAAATACACCCGTAGTTTGAATACAAGAGTCGACCATAACCACATCGCAGTGACCATGTATTGTGGTCGTGGTGTGGTAGGAATAAGGGTGGGTCGACAGTAATAAAACTAAATATTGACCTAGGTTTTAAACACATACATATTTTATAACGTGACATCTGTAGTGGAACTACTTAAGTTTAAAAAATATATAATATTATCTTTGGTCCGCTCATGACAGATATCAAAAAGAAAAAAACGGCTGTCACTTTGCTATTAGACGTAATATATATTTTCCGATTGTGTGCGTGAACCTACGTATTTTATTGCTGTTCAATCTTTCTTCCGCACACACCCGCTAAAATTGTTTTCCTATCGAATTATCTCAGATGAACATGTGATATCTTATGTTTATAAAAAGGTTATAATTTTTTTTCGATAAATATATAATATTATCGTTATCAACAAAAAATATATAATATTATCGTTGGTCCGATAATATTATATATTTTTTAAACCTAAGTAGTTCCACTACACATCTTTCATCATCATCATCAGCCCGTACAACGTCCTCTAAACAAAGCCTCCTCCCGAGAGCGGGTTTTTGCCAGTCACAACGCTTGGCAGGCGGGTTGGTGACCGCAATATTATGCTGTAACACAAAATCAAACGCTGCTGCCCGTTCCCAGGTATACGATTGTTATAGATGATGTTATAACAATCGGGACTAAAGGCTTAATGTGCTTTTCGAGGCATAGTATGTATGTACGGGTATAATACTAAGCTATTATATTCTGGGTACGCGTTTTTAAATTATGTTTAAAATTCTGATAGAATTGAAAGCGAAATAATTATCGATCTACCCTCGTTTTGAAGATTGTTTACTTATAAACTAGGTATTATTATTTTACTATTTCTTAAAGACTTCTAGCACAGTTTTGCAGGCTATAAGTATTCTTGCTAACCCCTCGTGCTTAGCCAAAATTCTTGTGCTACGAGTGGGTTCACGTTGTTAGTGCAATGGGTGGAAATCGAACCGGCGACCACAAGATTAACCGACGCCCCTAAGTACTTATAAACTATTATAAATATAATTTTTCTATTTCCTTAACAATTAAGAATAAATAGATATTTAATAATTTGATTTAAAATTGTTCTACAATAAATTATCCCGATCAGGTTCAATTTATCTTTTTTATTCATTTACTAGTTAATGATTTCAAGATTTCTTTGAAATCAGTGGGGGGGGGGGTTAGAGATTATAGCGAGAAGAAAAATGGTGAAACTGTATTAGTATATCCATATTAAGATTATTTATGCACTTTGGTATAATTGCATTAAAGTATTTGGTTATAACCATTTGTCTAACTATTCTTAAAAAATAATTTGTCATTAAGCTCAATATTTACATATTTATAATAACATATTTTTTTTAAACAACAAAATGCAGCAATTTTTCCTTGAAATAGCAATTTAAATATAGGCCGGACTATATGAATTCAAATGAATGCCGTTCGGTTTAAAAAAATCTGTGATTTTAGATCCAAAATTTGGAAATCGTAATAAAGTGATAATTATCTATTCTTCCTTATCTTCGACTTCCTCAAAGGGCCACATAGCTATCGCAGGAGCCACTCTTAATAATAAAATAGGTTTTAGACAAGCTAATACGAATTGTATCAAATAATATCTAATAGCGTTAGCTTTACATATATTGTCGTTAATTTGTTTAAACCCGTATATAATGGCTGCGGTGGTGATTACTGATATGAAGATGGACCGGTCCTTAGTGTCGTGGCGGTACCTGTAAAAATAATAAAAATATTAACTCCTGTTCCCGTAGACATTTTTAAGTTAAATCTTTCTTTTCTTTTTTTAAAGGTTACGAGCAGAATTTTTGCATTCTACTAGTATTCTTGTTAACCCCTCGTGCTAAGCTAAAATGCTTGTGTTACGAGTACGGGCTCACGTCGGCGTCGGTAGTGCAATGGCTGGGGATCGAACCGGCGACCACAAAATCACAAGTCCGACGCCCTAGCCATTGGGCTACGGCCGCTAATTTTAAATGCCCCCCTTTTTCACCCTCTTAGGCGTCGAATTATACAAAATCCTTTCTTAGTGGACGTATCCACGGTCCAAACATCACATGTCTAGTTTCAGCAGTTCTGCCTCGGTGTTAATGAGCGGCGGATGACAACCTTGTAGCGTAGCGGTATTTGGCTCACTTTTAATCTCGGAGGTCGTGGGTTCGATCCCCACGCCGGCGGAAAGGAAATCCTTGCGTAAATTCTAAAGTTTTCTTTCTTTTTTTTGATGATATTATAACACTCCGGACCAACAGCTTAACGTGCTTTCCGAGGCACAAATAAAAATGCGGAAATAAAAATACATTTTCGATTTTACACAAAGATTTGTTGTCTGGTGTGGGTATCGAACCCACCAACCTCGAGACATATATTAAATAAAATACTCACTGGTCTACCGCAGGGGTGACACATAGGGCCCATCCGAGTAAGTGAGCAGTACATTGTACCAGAGAGAATATAGGAGTCGTGGACACGTGAATGTGATCAGGATTCTCACACCAACGAAACGCCTGCAACAATATATTATTATTGTTAATTATTATCATACAATTTTTTAGGGTTCCGTATAAAAAAAAACACGTGCGTCTGTCAAAGCCTATTTGCTCTGTATCTACTGGACCGAATCAGGTGAAATTCGCCAGGATAGTGTAGTTAGGGTTACACCATCCTGCTAAATGTCACCAGATGACCCAAACAAGATATATATATATATATATATATATATATATATATATATATATATATATATATATATATATATATATATATATATATATATATACATATATTTGTAGTAAGAGTCATTTTCGCGAAACAAATTAAGAAACTGTATTTACTTCACAGCATAATATGAAGGAAATCAGACAGCCACGCTATGTAGTTTGTATCATCCCGCATACATCCACTGCTGAACATGGGTCTCTTAACAGACCATGGCAACCCATAATCACCACCATTGGCGGGTAGATAGGTGATCGCAGTAAGATGGTGAGTACTGAGTATAGTTAAGCTGATAGATGATGCCCATCCATCAGTTATGGTCCCTTAGCATCTTACGACACCAATGGGAAGACATGGGGTGGTCTATTCTAAGCATCACACAGCTAGTTAATTGGTTTGATAACTGCAAACTAAGCAGCCTCTGCTAGAGGACGCCCACTATGGGACCTCGGCTCATGACGGTCACTAGCAGGAAGCTGTCGGAATTATTACTTCAAGGATTTTTAAGGAGTTTTGTGCAAGTATCTCTACTTTACACTTGGGACCTTTATAGAATACCGCAGCCAAAAAACAGAATAGAGCCGTCACATATCAGAATACAGCCGCCAAATAACAGCATTCCCGCCAGATAATAGAATGCAGCATTCAAAAATAGAATACAGCCCTCAGATAAGAAAGAAAGAAAATATTTATTCATAATGCACAGTTTTCCAAAAAAATACAAAATTAAATTAAAAAATAGACACGATTCCATGTGCACCATAAATAGGCACCAACTTCAGCTTTATGCTACATCCACACATTTGTGTATTAATGTAGCGCTGGTATTCTAGTTGGCCCCTTTGATGACGCCACGTTTATAAACAAACAAAAATAAATTAATTAATTAATAATGGACATTCAAAAATTCATATTATAATTTTTACTTGAAAATGAGAGTAATAGTAGAAAATAAATTTATTACTAAAAGAACAATATACATATATAAACAATAATATAATATATATAATAACGGAATATCGCATCCAAAACGCGGGAAATAATATGCCAAATAATAGAGTACAACTGCCAAACAACAGAATACAGCCGCCAAGTAACAGAATACAGCCGCCAAATAATAGAAAACACCTGCCAAATAACAGAATACAGCCGCCAAATAACAGAATACAGGCGCCAAATAATAGAATAAACCTGCCAAATAACAGAATACAGCCGCCAAAAATAGTATACACCTGCCAAATAACAGAATACAGCCGCCAAATAACAGAATACAGCCGCCAAATAATAGAATACACCTGCCAAATAATAGAATACATTTTTTTTTGTTTTGTTGTCCGGTGGGACATGCATTTACGCATTCCCACCGCCGCTGCAGCGTATCCGCGCGCTGGCGGCAGGATATGTGGGACACGCCCTCTCCAAAAAACAAAGCGTGGTATGCTAACTCATACCACGAGGAGAGGACCCTTCACCACTCAAGCCCCCCCAACACTCCTTCGATCCGTCGTTAGCGGGGGCCGGGTACGCACGAAGCAATCCGGCCCCCAGACGGCACCCGCGGCTACTATGGCGCCGAAATAATAATAGAATACACATGCCAAATAACAGAATACACCCGCCAAGTAACAGAATACAGCCGCCAAATAATAAAATACAGCCGCCAAATAATAGGATACACCTGTCAAATAACGGAATACACCGGCCAAAATAAAAAAAAATACCGGAGCAAAATAAATAAAAATTGATTTACGTCTTCTTACCAATTTGACAGTGCGTTGAGGATCATAACCGATGAGCACCAAGCTATAGTAACAGACGAAGGCTAGCACTATAGCACCCAGAGCCCACACCACGTGAGATTTCACTGGCCTCTGCACACCAACGGTGGCGTGCTGCCCCAAGCGCCAGATGTAAGGGTCGGAGACGTACAGACAGAGGGTTGGCGCTAGGAGCATACCTGCAATTAAATCAATATATGAGCGTGATTACCAAATCTTTAAATCTCGGAGGTCGTGGGTTCAATCCCCACGCCGGACAGGAAATCTTTATGTAATTTCTTCGATTTTTTTCCGGGTCTGGTTGGTTGAGGGACTACCGTCCGTTCCTCGGGATTACTCGGGAAGCATGTTAAGCCGCTGGTTCCGATTGTTATAACATCTATAATAATCATATATCAAGGAACGGGCAGCAGCGTTTCCTTGTGTGGTACAACATATTACTGCGGTCACCAACCCTCCTGCCAAGCGTGGTGACTGTGGCAAATACCCTCCCTCAGTGAGTGTCACAAATGATTTATTTCTATTGCCGCTATAACAACAAATAGTAAAAATAAAATAAAATAAATCTTTAGGGGGGGAGCTCCCCCTACAACAAACTTTTTATTTTTGCTCAATATCAATTACGGCCACATGCACTTGAAAATGTTACGGAACCCTTCGTGCGCGAGTCCGTCTCGCACATTGTCGGTTTTTTCTTCTCTTCTTTTCTCATAGTATACAACTTACCTACCAGAGCACCGAAGAAACACTGGTGTGGGAAATGAGCAGCTATGTACGTACGGGACAGGACCACTGAGCCGAGGAACACGCCATACATTATGTACATTATATACTTCCACCACCATGCTATTTTGATTTTCCTGAAACCAAAAATGAATGAATTATGATATGATGAGCCTATGTCACTCAGGGTGAATGTAGATTTCCAATGATGAAAGAAGAAGAAAGAATGGTTTTGAAATTGGCACAGTAGATTTGGAGTGTTTTTTTTTTGTTTTCCCCTCGTGCTAAGCTAAAATGCTTGTGTTACGAGTGGCTCCACGTCAGTAGTGCAATGGGTGGGGATCGAACCGGCGACCACAAGATCACAAGTCCGACACCCTAGCCATTGGGCTACGGCCGCTTATATTTGTATTCATTACAAACACACACACACACACACTTTCCTCTTTATAATATTATAGTGTAGACTAGCGACCCGCCCCGGCTCCGCACGGGCGCAATACTGATATATTATACATATAAACCTTCCTCTTGAATCACTCTATCTATTAAAAAAACCGCATCAAAATCCGTTGCGTAGTTTTAAAGATTTAAGCATACATAGGGATATAGGGACAGAGAAAGCGACTTTGTTTTATACTTTGTAGCGATAAATAAATAAAACCTACCTATCATGCATAACATGCGAGCTCCACATAGCGATAAGGATCATTAGCATGGAAGCCGAAGCTGTGTGTCCGGATGGACACCCTGGACCCGTCTCACAGGTCTGGATGGTCTGCCTGAGTATCGGCTGTCTCAATCCGGCATAGAACGTCGTCTCTTTCACCCACCAATACGGACGGTCTTCTAGTATTATCCTGAAATTGTTTTTTTAACAAGATTACTAGCAGAGTTTTGTAGTCTACTAGTATTCTTGTTAACCCCTCGTTCTAAGCTAAAATGATTGTGCTACGAGTGGGTTCACGTCGGCAGTGCAATGGGTGGGGATCGAACCCGCGACCACAAGATCACAAGTCCGAAGCCCGCCATTGTGCTACAGCCGCTTTAAGTAACTTTATGCGAACTTTTTGAACAGTCATTTATGTAGTTAGCCACGAGGCTTTTGCTTCTTCACCGGCCATAAAGGCGAGCAGGGTTACACGGATTTTCAAAAGGCATTTGATAAGGTGGATCTCACCCTGCTTATGGAAAAAATTGCCTTTAATGGTATACGCGGCAATTTACTCAGATGGTTCGCTTCGTACATTTTCAATAGGACTTAAAAGCTTGTCATTAATGGGCATGAATCTGACTCTATTGTTGTTAAATCCGGTGTTCCTCAGGGGTCAATATTGGGTCCTTTTCTATTTGTATTGTTCATTAATGACATTAAACATTGTTTTTATCACATCTATTCAAAAAGAGCTAGTTTATTCCTCGTAAACAGGGACCAAAATAGCTCATTAATCCCTTAGGGACCAAAATTGATTTGAATTTGGAGTGTGGATATTGTTAATAAAATTGTTACGATACACTTCCATAATTGTTCAAATATAAACATCAGCCTCTAATTAATTATATTTTATGTCTTATGGTTCTTCATTGTACTTAAATAAATTCTTGTTCATAAGTTGCACTTACTTATTTTCTCATAGAGGGTGATAAAAAGTAGAGTGTCCGCCTCGGGAGCAACACTATTTTAAGCTCGAGTGACATACTTTTAATCCCTCGCTGCGCTCAGGATTCTAGTTAAGAATCAAGAATAAATTTTATGATTTCATTCCGGGTCTGTTTCATTGGGGGACTACCTTCCGTGTCTCTGAGAGCATGTTAAACCATTGTTCCAATTGTTATAACATCATCTATAACAAGCATATACTAGGCAAGGCAGCAGCATTTCTCCATGTGTTACAACATAATACTGCGGTCACTAACTCACCTGTCAATCGTCACTATGGGAAATACCCTGCCTCACATACAATGGCCCACTCATGAGGTTAAGTGCGAAAATTATACGCTCAACTAAATAAATAAATAATAAATAAAATCTTTATTGCCAAAAAATACAATTTTACAGTGAAAACCTTCATCATCATCGTCAACAGCCCGTTTACGTCCACTGCAGAACATGGGCCTCCTCTTAACAGACCTTGTGAAGCTAGGATCGTAGAGGGATATTGCCATAATCACCACGCTTGACAGACGGATTGGTGATCGCATTAAGATGTAAACCTTGAGCTAACAGATGCTGCTGCCCATCCATCAGCCATATGTCCCTTAGTCGCCTTTTACGACACCCATGGAAAGACATGGGGTGGTCTATTCTTAGCCGGAAACCACACGGTATTTAAGCCGGCAGTGGAAACCTTAATACTATGTTATTTATTACTAACTAAACTAAACCCTGCCTCAGGGGCCCATGTTCAGCAGTAATAATGAAATAATGAATTTATTCAGCACTAAGGTATTAACATACACTTTTACTTGTCAGAATCACACTTATTCTATGAATTAAACTAGATACTTAACTAACAGGTGGCAAATTGTAGGATATTACAGACAAAGTAGTCCGTCCGTCAGCTTGTCATTATTTCCTTTACTCATAATAAGTTTAAGTTCACATTAATTATTATAGGTTTTAGTGGATCAATATAGAAGTTTGGTAAAAACATACAATAAAGTGAAACACACTTGGGTGCCCTTAAAGGGTTAGGACCACGACCCAGTGGTACCACTGATATATAAGTCAGATTTATGAACACAAGAGGAAGTGATCACTGGCACGGCCTACAGGCGATGGACCACTGGGCAGGGGTAGGGGCGCAACGCCGTCCTCGCCGGCAAGAATCCTACCCTAGCTAACCTGTAACCTTTCACTAGCTACCAGTGGACATTACATGGGCTGATGATTAATACTTACCATTTTATAATAGAACCCCACCAACCTCCAACTGCCATACACAGTAATAACTGAGCAGCAAAAACAGAATCTATAATTGACATAATCGGGAATAGAATCTCCACTATATTATTGGGGTCCACTATCTGGTTTACTGTTGCAAAATAGTTTTCCCAATCGGCAAACCTGTAAAAACAGAGATATGTAAATATTAACCTTTATCATTATCACACACGAACATGGGCCTCCTTCCAAGGGAGGGTTTTTGCCATATTCACTACGCTTGGCAGGCGGATCGTAGACGGCAGTATTATGTTGTATTACACAGGGAAACACTGCTGCCTGTTCCCTGGTATATTGTTATAAAAATCGGGTTTTTTTCGGACAGACATATTTTATGTATTTAACCCCGTGGCATTTGCTACTTCACCGGGCATAAAGGCGAGCAGAGCTTCAACCTAGATAAATGGTTTGAACACTACAAACTAAGCAACCTGCGCAAGAGCCGAGGTCCAAGTCCAAGGGCGCCCGCCCTTGGACTTGGACCTCGGCTCAGGGAGGTCGCTGACGGGGAGATTGAGGGATTATGTTATTATATTATATTTATTATATATTTATAATAAATATAATATATATTTTTGAGGGGTTAAACCCAACCAGGTTGGCATCACCCCATAAGGAGACAGCATCCAAGATGGAGTTCACCCCCTCCATCATCCACTCCCTGAACGACTGGACCTTTGACCCAGACTTCGCATCAGACAAGTATCTCACAGAGACTGTGCTGTCATCTGCATACCCAAAGATACCGGGAGTAACTAGCAGGTCCTTATACTGCTACATTGTCTTTTAAATATTAATCTTTACTAAAGTGGAAAGATTTGATTGTTTGTGTGGCATTAGGACTCCAAATCCTACTTAATATTATAAATGCGAAAGTTTGTAAGTATAATTGGATGGATGTTTGTTACTCGTTCACGCCAAAACTACTGAACGGAATTGGCTGAAATTTTGCACCTGGATAGGTTATACCCTGGATAGATAAACATCTGTGAACTTATGTGATTGAGGAAATATGCGATCAGAAAAAAAAGCGACGGGGGAAAAATGCGAGTGGAAATTTTGCTACGCGGAAGTAACTAGTTTGGGGAATAATAGCTACTCTGCGCAGGTTGCTTAGTTTGTCGTTTTTAAACAGTTTAATTAAGGCTGGAGTTCTGCTCACCTTTTGGCCCGGAGAAGTAGCAAAAGCCTCGTGGCTAAATATGCACATACATCCAAAAACCTAAATTGGGAAGCTATGATAAAATAACTCTTAATGCGTCGTTTAAACTACCTAACCCAGAACAACTATTTATAGAAACTTTATCATTCATACAAACACTTCTAGCTAATAAGCGATTTCACACACTATTATTATATTTATTACTCATTATCGGTTTAATTTACGTAAACTGCGTAATAGTTTGTTTATGTGCGAAAAATCAATACATACCAGTATTGCACTAATTCTATTGAAGATACACCATTAGCGTAAACGTACTCCATTGTGAAATAATGTTGCTTTTGCTTCCTTCTTTTATAAACGCATAGTTTTCTATAAAATGTTCAATATGTATTTTAATTAGCAGTATTTTTACCAAAACAAAAACACATATCGATCGATATGACTTGAAATGTATCTGTCAAATATTACATGTCAATGTCAGTTTAGCTGCGTTCGAAATAACGGAGTTGCTTGGTACGGTACTATAATTTTGTATAGCTTTTAAAGTAATCGATTAATGAGATTATTAAAAGATAATCGTTTATTATTTTCTTAAGTATAAAAAAGAAAATATTCAAAAAAAAAATATTTTTTTATCTTATTTCGTCTTTTGTATAATAGTGACATCTACCATTTAGTTTGTAGTTTAGTTTTTATACAACTACTCGATGCTAGATGGCAGTAGTTGTACATTTTATGTTGTGGTTCGTAATGACTATTCACTTAAGATTCTAGTTAGAATGTTAATGAATCATTTAAGTGTAGTTTCAGTTACCTAAACACGGTTTAATTAATAAAAAACCTTTACTATTATTATTTAGAACAAAAAAAATACATTAAGTATATATCTCTAATCAGCGTTCACTATGCATGAAAAAACATAACAATGATATTAATTTAATAAAACAGTTATCAGTTCAATATGAAATGCGTTACACTAAATAGCCATACTGTAATGTACACTTTTATCGAAGTAACAGTCATTCTAATAGAAGTGCGTATTTCAATAAAGAAATGTCTTGTATTGGAAAATATAGGCATATCTTTATAGGTACTTAATCTTGTACTTTTGTAGATTTTGAAGTAACACATTATGATAACGAAACTATGTAGGTATCTAATGCCGATAAATGGACTGATGATTTCATAAAATAGTTAAAGTGGACCTTCACATAATGGGTTACTTAATATATGATTAAAATATTTTGGATTTTTGAAAAAAATTTTTTTTTGCTTCCTCCTCTCTTCTAACTTGCCGTGCCCGACAGGGTCCATACTTTACCGCCTACAACACACACACTTTTCACAAACTTAACGTCTTTATAATATTAGTATAGATTCTCTGTCATAAAATATTTTACGTCATATTACAAAAAAATGGCTCCAACCTTTAATAATTTAAATTCAAATCTTATATATTCAACTCTCGCCCAAAAATATAATTGGCGCATTACGAAAAGGTTAACTAGCTACTCGTCGCTAGATGGCGGTGTTAGCGCCTCTCGGGAACGGTGCGCTGGGATTATTGCGTTAATAATTGAATATTATTGTATGGTGGATGTACAGTAAGAAGCGTAAGTTTTGTTTTTATGTATATAGAAGATTATTTTTTAAGATAACCGATATTTTGAGTGGAATTCGTTTTAACACTTACAATTAATTAAATATATTTAAAATTAATTTGGGTAGCTAGAACTTAGTTTTAACTAGAGATGGGCCGACTAGCTGCCGACTAGTCGGGAAAGCCGACTATTCGGAAACGTTTGTAGTCGGCGACTATTCGGCAAAATATGCCGGTTATGATCGGCGCATAATAAATAAAATAAAACAAATAATTTGTACTTGTTTTATTATTTCTAAACATTATTTAAGAGTAGTTATTCAAAGCTACAGTCTTTACAACATAGGAACGTATTTATCAGTCAGTAATTAAGCTCAGCGGCCGCGCGATGACTAAGCGGAGTGATGACGCAAAATCCCGAACACCTCCGACAAGTAGGTATTTGAATGATCGGCAGTGCCGACTAGTAGGCCGACTAATCAGCATTTTAAAAATCGATTCGTCAGCTAGTCGGTTAGTCGGCAAATACTATAGTCGGCCCATCTCTAGTTTTAACATCATCGGCCCGTACAGCGTAACTTTTTTTTTTTTGTCCTGATGGAAATGTTTTTACGCATTCCCACCGCCGCTGCAGCGTATTCGCGCACTGGCGGTGGGATATGTGGGACTCGCCCTCTCCATAGCGTGGTATGCTAAACTCATACCACGAGGAGAGGACCCTACTACCACTAAAACCTCCCGGACACTCCTTCGATCCGCCGTTGCCGGAGGCCGGGTACGCATGAGCAATCCGGCCCCCGTATAGCGTATCCTGCTGAACATAGGCCTCCTCCCGAAGAATGGTATTGCTAAAATCACCACGCTTGCCACATGGGTTGCTGACCGTAGTATTATGTTGTAACACACAGGGAAACGCTGCTGCCCGTTCTCTGGTAAGTAAACGCTTGCTTTAGACTGATGATCTTATAACAATCGAGACCAACAGCTTAACGTGCTTTTCGAGGCACTGAGGGTAGACCCTCAACCAACCAGACCCGGAAAGAGATCTTAGAATTAACAAAAAGATTTCTTGTCAGATACCCTGTGTTATAGGGTCCACGATGCTAATTACGTAATGATATGACAATGACTTTGATAAAAGTTGTTCCTCCCGACCCTTAGATTGCAAAGAACCATCCGATGCCCTCGTAGACCCGAAGTCAGAGAGGCCCGCGAACTGTAAAGTAGAGCGACAGTTGCACAAAACCCCCTCAAATACTAAAAGTCATAATCCCTCAATCTCATCGCCACCGACCGCCTTTAGCTGAGAACAAGCCCCACAGGGCGCCCTCTTGCGCAGGTTGCTTAGTTTGTAGTTTTTAAACCATTTATTAAGGCTGGAGCTCTGCTCGCCTTTATGCCCGGTGAAGTAGCAAAAGCCTCGTGGCTAACCATGTATGTCCGTCAGAAAAAAAAACACACACAAATGTAGGATTATTGTAACGCGTGTCCTATTAGTACCTTAGTTCTCTCTTTGCATGTACCCTTTATATACAACATGTATAACAGATTATGTATATTATATACATGTAGTGGAACGGTGTTCATCCATAGATAATAAAGATCTTCTTTGCCGTCGAGATGGCATGCTCGGCGGCCGACGGCCATTTGTTACTGTTCGAAACTTGTATATGTTCGAATTGGCTTGCGAACTTGTATTGCGCGATGCAGGTTAGTTAGGATGCTTGGTGGTAGATGGCGCCGCTCGTTCACTTGTAGTTTTGTGCGGCTACTATAGATGTCGCTACATACATATACATTTTCCTATATAACAGTTTATATTATCTTAATAGTTCAACAACATTATTATAAAATCGCAATTTGTTTTCAACGTTGTACGAAACATAAACTCAACTCCGATTTGGCCAAATTTAATCTTAGCAGCGGCGGTGGGACCCTCTACATTAGGGTGTAACGTTTGTAGGATCAGTCTTAAGATTATTAAACACTAGCTTCTCGCGCGCGGTTTCACCCGCGTAACTCCCGTTCCCGTGGGAACTTCATTATTTAATATTGCCTATATTAATCAGTGATAATGTAGCATTCAAATGGTGAAAGAATTTTTAAAATCAGTCCAGTACTTTTTGAGCCAATTCGTTACAAACATACTTACATAAAAATCTTTCCTCTTTATAATATTAAGTAAAGATAGAAATAGTTTATCGTGACAAGGGTTCTAGTTTATAGAACGTGATTAAAATACTATTACTAATAAAAAAATTTATACCTTGATTACTATCTCAGTTTGTGCACACTTCTAGTATTCTTGTTAACCACTTGTGTTACGATTGGGTTCACGTCGTTAGTGCAATGGGTGGGGATCGAAACGGCGACCACAAGATCGCAAGTCTACGACTAGTCGCTATGGGCGCTTCGAAAAGGTGCATGCACGATGAACATGGCATAAATATGGCATGCTCATGACTCTTTTTTTTTTTAGCCACGAGCCTTTTTCTGTTCCACCGGGCATAAAGGCGAGCAAAGCAGCCTTAATTCTCATGTCTAGTGCATGCAACTTTTTAGTGCAATATCTCAAGATATATCCTTGACAAAATATCTCTCTCAAACCTAGCTCTCTCGTAAACGCGATATGATCACGCGAAATTATTGCGTTAAAATATAATCTGCGCGCCGGGGGTGGGGGGTGAGGGGGATGGTGGGCTAATAGCTGTAGAACATCGTACTGGCATAGAGTAGAAAACATAGAATGTACACGAAGACAAATAGGTAACATATAACTAAGGCTTATGTTTAACTTACCATCAGATATAGTAACATATAACAGAAAAAAATTGAAAATGATCACCAAAATTAAACCCGCATTTTAATGTAAAATTGTAACCAAAGTTTTAACATTTCGCTATCGTATTTAAGCAAAATGACTCCAAATAAATCATTGTTAACCCAAAAGTAGTAAATGATCACCAAAAGTACCTAAATGTTTTACTAATTTACTATTCGGTTCTGGCACTCGCCGGCCGCTGCCGCGGCACCGCTCGCTTCGCTCGCTCGGCTCGTGCGTTGTATGGCCGCAGCTCTAACCTAACCTAACCGATTGTCATTTTTCATTGATTTTATTAAGGTAGAAATAGCGCAATAATTTGCTCGCTTAGATTTGGTGATCATTAACTACATTTGGTGTTCGAATACAATTTGAAGTGCAGTCGTGACTAAAATAGCTAGTACTATTATAATTTTAGACTTTATTTTTCTGGTGTCAAGTATATATTTTTGGTGGTCATTATATTTTATCCCTATAACGAATTAGGTAAATTATAATCTTTCAAATTATTACCATCACCGTTATGTCCATGCTCAACCTGTAACAGTAATTATGAACAATCCGCCCATCATATTCTTTGGGAGTGTAGTCTTTGGCATCGGGAGCGTAAAATTTTGCTAGATAGCCTGAGGGTTTCCTCGGGGGTTGTTTATTATATTGATCTTGTGGCGTCCAAACAGAATTTCCGTGCTTTTAGACGCTTTTGCCATACCTACTACTGGAATCCAAAATAACAGCATACGTGTAGGCCCCGTAATTTATTACCCGTCCGTGGTGCTTTACAACTGGCTTCTCTAGTTGTAAATTACTACTTATGTCTTATTATTTTATTTTCCTTTTTGCTGTCTCCCGCTTTGCTTTGCTATGAGCCACTAGTAGCATTTTAGCTTAGCACGAGGGGTTAACAAGAATACTAGTAGACAGCAAAACTTTGCTGGTAATCATTAAAAAAAAAACAGATTATACTATGCCATAGAGGTTGGTTGAGGGACTACCCTCACTGCCTCGGAAAGCACTTTAAGCCGTTGGTCCCGATTATTATAACATAATTTTAATAGTCGTAAGTATATTGGATTGAACCTCGGCTCAGGGCGGTCACTGGCGATGAGATTAAGGGATTATGACTTTTAGTATTTTAGGGGGTTTTGTGCAACTGTCGCTCTACTTTGCAGTTCGCGGGCCTCTCGGACTTCGGGTCCACGGGGGCATCGGATGGTTCTTTGCAAACTAAGGGACGGGAGGAAAAGACATTTTAATCAAAGCCTTAATACTTAGTCTTTGCCCGCTTCACAAGGCAGCCATTTTGAACCCCCTACCTCGCATAATCTAAACGTTGGACTCGAGTCTACATAAACTATGGATCTCCCCCGTCGATGATCAACCTCCTCCACTTATTATACAGTAACGTCTAAGTTCAAACTATAGAGTATACCTAGTATAGTTTTATACTTCGACTTTTATAGCATTGGTGGCAGCGGTGTAGCTGGCCAGACAGAATTTGAATTAAAGTTAGTTTAGAGTACAACCTCAATCATCATCAGCCTGAACATGGGCCTCTTCCCGGGGAGGGTATTTGCCATAGTCATCACGCTTAGCAAGCAGGTTGGTGACCGCAATATTATGTTGTATCACACAAGGAAACGCTGCTGCCCGTTCCTTGATATACGATTATTAAAGATGATGTTATAATAATCGGAACCGACGGCTTAACGTGCTTTCCGAGGCACGGAGTGTAGTCCCTTAACCAACCTCTATGGCACAGTATAATTTTTTTTTTTAATGATTGCTACCATAATTTTGCAGTCTATTATTATTCTTGTTAACCCCACGTGCTTGAGTTACGAGTGGGTTCACGTCGGTAGTACAATGAGTGGGGATCGGACCGGCGACCACAGGATCACAAGTACATCGCCCTAGCCGGCTACGGCCGCTTAAATGGAGTTCGTGGGTTCGATCCCCACGCCGGATAGTTCAAAGTTCGAATTCATTTATTCCGAAAAAAATATTATAGATATTTACTTTTTGCGTGTCGTGGCGACTACTGAGAACCACTGCCTAAAAATTCATAGATAATCAATCTTTGTGTATCTTCAAAGATTTCTTTCCAGGTCTTCCAGGATTTCCAGGTTGGTTAAGAGACTACTCCGTGCCTCAGAAAGCACGTTAAGCCAGTGGTCTCAATTGTTATAACATCTTCTACAATAATCGTATACCAGGAACACGCAGCAGCGTTTCCTTGTGTGTTACAACATAATATTGCGGTCACCAACCTGCTTGCTAAGCGTGGTGACTATGGCAATACCCTCCTTCAGGATGAGACCCATGATCAGTAGTGGACGTTATAGGGATGATGATGATCATAATGAATGAACATGAGGAATATGTAAGAATTATTTCGAGGTGAGGTCCGCATCTTCCTCCGATATCCGACGCAAAGCGCCTCCATGGAGCCGCGCTGCAAATAGTATTCATAATGAAATATAAATTATAATATGTGATTCGGAGGCCTAACGCCTAAGAAGCCTAAAAAACCTAAGGTTTCATTCCTTCAGGGAAGGTTTTTTTACGAGAGCACAAAGTTGGTATTGAGATATTAAATACTATGCGAAGTCGCCGACGTTTTCCAGATTGACATAATATGTATACTTAGTCACGAGACTTTTGTTTCTTCACCAGGCATAAAGGCGCCAGTGTAAATAAATAATTCAAAAACTACAAACCAAGCAACCTGCGCAAGAGGGTGTCCCCTGTAGGACTAAGACCTTGGCTCAGGATAGTCGCTGGCGAGGAGATTGAGGGATGGGGGACCCTTAGTTTGCTAAGAACCTTCCGATGCCCTCGTAGACCCGAAGTCCGATATTCCCGCGAACTGTAAAGTAGAGCGACAGTTGCACAAAACTCCCCTAACGAAACTAAAAGCCATAATCCCTCAATCTCCCCGTCAGCGACCGCCCTGAGCCGAGGTCCAAGTCCCACAGGGGACGCCCTCTTGCGCAGGTTCCTTAGTTTGTAGTGTTTAAGCCATTTATGTAGGCTGGAGCTCTGCTCGCTTTTATGCCCGGTGAAGTAGCAAAAGCCTCAGGGCTAACTACATATGTCCGTCAGAAAAAAAAGGATCTTCTTTAAAGTTTTCGGGCCTCTCGAAAGTCGGGCCTACGAAGGCATCTGAAGGTTTCTTGCAAACTAAGGGTCAGGAGTGCGATGGGCCGGATTGCTTATACGTACCCGACCCCCTCCAACGGCGGATCGAAGGAGTGTCCGGGGGGTTTAAGTGGTGTAGGGTCCTCTCCTCGTGGTATGAGTTACCACGCTATGGGAGGGCGAAGAAGGACGGACGGCGAAATATAAACGATAATTTGTCGTAGTAACATGTAATTTGAATACTATCATATTTTATTAATCGCATTCCTTCACACATTACAATAATAATATCAAACATAATAGCTTAAACGTATTTAAAATAACAGAAGCTAGCTTTTATCGATATTGTCTGTAAAGTGTAAAGAGGAAGCCTAAAAAGACAATTTTAAAAAAAAGCACTTAACTCTATGCATTAATGCTGAGAGGATTAATAATGTTGTCTCTGAAAGTTTCAGAATAGGGTTGCAACACGTGTTTATATCCGACAAAGAAAATATTTAAAAACGAATAGAAATATAATGTTTTTTTATTTATTAATTAATTTAAGTATGTTTGTAGTTTTTAACACAACAAAACAAAAAATTAAAACTGAAGTAAATGGAAATAAAATTTTCAAAGGGATTGCTCATTTCAAAAGAAATCCCTTCCAGAAATAAAGCAGACCCGCTAGAGGAAAAAGAAAAGGTGTGCGCAGGTGTTAGATACACACATATACTGATAAATATAAACTATATAGTAATGAAATTAATTAATGAAATTATTTAATAAACAAACATGAATAAAATACATAACTAAAAGTAACTAATTAAAAATAAAACTAACTTATATACTACTATTCTAAATCTATTCTACTTGGTAATGTTCCTAGAATGCTAGCAGAATAAGTTATAGTATGTATTATTTATAATAAGTTATATATGTAAATTTAGGTAGAGAAAGAGAGATAGTACTCCTTGACCCGTTTTTTAAATGAGCGGATTTATTTTATTAAGCAATTTCTTCCAAACAACTTTTGTCTGGGTAATGGAAATAATTAAATATAGTCTTTCTTTCTCGGACAGATATTTATATAGTTAGCCAAGCTTTTGCTGCTTCACCAGGCATAAAGGCGAGCAGGGCTCCAGCCTTAATAAGTGTTTTATAGACTACCGACTAAGCAACCTGCGCAAGCGGACCTCGGCTAATCGCGGTCACTGATGGAGGGATTATGGGATTATGACTTATTTATATAGTATTTTAAGGGAGTTTTGAGCAACTGTCGTACTAGGTCACAGATCACGGGCCTCTCGGGTCTATGAGGATAACACTCACCAATAATAAGAAGTTGACGCATTTTCTTTTTCTCAGTATCTTTAACACAGTCGGTTAAAGATGTTGCTTTAAAATTCATTTACAAGATTAAACCCGAATAAAGATAACAAATAAACGCTTGTATAAAAAATCCGGTACCTATCTAATCTCTATCTAATTCGGATGTGTTCAAATTGCTTCCACTCAAGAGAAAAATCTGCGGATATCCGACAGTATATCCCAACCGTCTTCAACCATAGTACATCCCTAAAAAAAACCACTTAAGTTTCATGTAAAACGGTCCTAATAAGTCACAAAATATATCGACCAATAAAGAACCAATTAGCCGCCGACGACGTTCTTTAACGAATTATATTTATAAATAGAATTAAAAAGTTGGGGACGAATGCGTTTTTGAGCGGGAGAAATGACATTGATATTTTTAAAGTTTTGTTTATGTTTTTTTTTTGTGTGTTAAGTATCTATTATTAGGGCTTTTGGACTGATGTTTTAGTTAGTATGTATTATTTGATAAATTATTGTATGTTTAGTTTTCCACTCGTAATTCTACCCACATGGTTAACGTGGGAATCTCGTCATAAATTTTTGCCTATAACCTCCATAAGGTAGCTCTCTATGGCAAACAGTAATTCTTCATCTTATATGAATAATATTAAGTCGCTTACCGTGCACGGTTTTACCTGCATAACTCTCGATACCGTTGGACCTTCAATACTACAATAAAAGGGCTATCTAGCATTGAAATAACATTTTTAAATCGGATCCGTAGTTCCTGAGATTAGCGCTTTCAAGCAAACAAACACTAGCTTTATAAATTAGTATAGATACCTATATTATAAGCCTTGTTTAACATTTATTTTAATGTTGGGCATACCTGTGATTTAAAAACGTAGGTACATTAACCTTTGAATTGATGTTAAAACGAATGACAAGTATCTACCTAAGTATTTTAGTTAATAAGCTTTAAATAAATAAATAGATTTAGATACATTAACAATATACTCAAAAAACGCATCCATTCATCCTAACAAATAATATAAACATTATAATAATAATTCTCACAGTAAGCAAGTGTTTGATTGCCGAAAAAAAATGGAGTCGAGTCTCAGGTGCCGTTTAGCGCCCCCTGCCGACAATTTGACAGACAATTAATCCGGATTTAAGCCGGATTAGGGTGGATTTATCCGGTTCAAAGTGGTTTATACGCGTGCGTTCATTTTGTTTAGTGTTAATGTATTGATTTGGTGTGTTGGTGATTGTAATAGATATTTAAGATGATAGAACGCTTATTATTTAAAGGTTATTTATTTATTAAACGAAATAAACGATTTTTATTCAGCACTTAGGTATTTACATACACTATTTTACTTATTTATTTTTATTTGACTTTTATTCTGCACCACCCAATGGTTGACGGAGAGAATGCCTTAGGCATTAAGTCCACCTATTTAGGTACTATTTAGTGCTAAAGTTTTAAATAAATAAAATAATTAAATAAATACACTAGTACTTGTCAAGAAAACTCACAATGCATATAAAATTAATTATAAATAGGTAACATTAACTATTTGTTTAAATTTATTTCAGGTGTGCTAGAAGTCTGTCAGTCTTGTTAACTAGGGTCCCGCGCGCGGCTTCACTTGCGTAACTCCTGTTCCCGTAGCAACTTCATGATTAAATATAGTCTATAGTCTTCCTTGATCGGATCAGTAGTTCATGACATTGTAAAGTACTAGTAAAGTACCTACAGCGACAGTTGCACAAAATTCCCCAAAAAAATATAATACGTACCTACTTGTACGCGTAGTAAGTCTGCACATAAATATATATAAGTATTCTATCCTAACGCACATCTTTTGCTACCCCATTTCTAGTACTCTTAGGTCCATCCACAGCATATGGTGGCCTGAAAGAGTTTGCTTTTAGCGATAAGGCCGCCAATTGCAAAATATGTATAACTGTTATATTTATTTATTGTTTGTGTTACTATTTTTATTTTGCAATAAAGTGTACAGCATTCATTAATTTAAATCTAAAGTCATCATTCCTCAATCCCCCGCCAGCGACTGACCCGAAGTCCAAGTCCCACAGAGGTCGCCCTCTTGCGCAAGTTGCTTAGTTTGTAGTTTTTAAACCATTTATTTAGCCCGAATCTGTACATGTCTTTATGCCCAGTGAAATAGCAAAAGCTTCGTGGCTAACTGCATTATGTTCGTACAACAAAAGAGCATAATATTATGATAGATTCGTAGCACATACATGTATAAATGCTACGAAAGTCGTAGCATCAAACATATATACGCTCCGATAGTGAAATAATGAATTTTATTCAGCATTTAGGTACTTAGGTACTTTTCAGAATTACAATGTACAACAAAAAAGATCAGAAATGAGGAGATACGTAGAAGAACGCGGGTTACCGACATAGCCCAACGGATTAGTTCGTTGAAGTAATGGGCAGGTCATATAGCACGGAGAACACATGGCCATTGGGGCCGAAAAGTTCTCGAATGAAGACCGCGGATCGGCAAGCGTAGCGTAGGTAGCATCACGATGGATGCAGGCCGCCTCCAACCGTAGCAACTGGAAATCTATGAGGGAGGCCTATGTCCAGCAGTAAACGTCCTATGGCTAAAATTATAATGATGAAGATAAAAAAAAAACTTTAACTAACAGATAGTTACTAGGTAACTAACAGTAGAAGGCAATACCAAATCTTACAAAAAGATAAGCTACGCAGTTTAAGTATATTATGAATAAGAATGTACTAGCTTCTGGCGACCTCAAATTCATCAGCCCGTATAACGTCCACTGCTGAACATGGGCCTCCTCCCGGGAAGGGTATTTGCCATAGTCACTACGCTTGGCAGGTGGATTAGTGACCTCAGTATTATGTTGTACCACACAAGGAAACGCTACTGCCCGTTCCTTGATAAACACATATTATAGATGTTGTTATAACAATCGGGACCAACGGCTTAACGTGCTTTCCGAGGCACGGGGGGTAGTCTCTCAACCAACCAGGCACGGGAAGAAATCTTAGAATTTACACAAAGATTTCCTGTCCGGCGTGGGGATCGAACCCACGACCTCCGTGATTTAAAGCGAGCCAAATACCGCTACGCTACGGAGGTTGTCTACGCTACGCAGGTTGGCGACCTGGTGGCCTGTAACTGTAATACAAGTTTCCCAAGCTTAACTCATGCACCAGTCTTTCACGAACCTGGTCGCATTTCAAACTGCCAAAATGTACTCATCAAATTTATTTAAGGAAGCAAATGTACTGAGTTTGTTGTGCGAGAAATAAGAAGGCAGAAGGTGAGCAGAGCTCCAGCCTAGATAAATGGTTTAAAAACTACAAACTAAGCAATCTGCGTAAGGGTGTCCCCTGTGGGAATTGGATCTTTTTTTTTTTTTTTTGTGGTGTGGTTTCTGGCAGGGTGATTGAGATGGCTTTTAGTTTTTTAGAGGAGTTTTGTGCAACTGTCGCTCTACTTTACAGTTTGCGGGCCTTTCGGACTTCGGGTCTACGAGGGCATCGGAATTTTGGTACAGTGGTTTCGGAGCCTAGTTAGTACAAACAAACAATCAAATCTTTCCTCTTTAAAATATTAGTATTATGTCCAACCTATCATTAACAACGATTAAAAAAGCACAGTGTCAATCAATACATTTCAAAATATGTAAATTCTTTAAAAATTCTAAAGTACCGGTCCACCGGGGTTTCTTTGACATTCAGGGTAACATTGGCAGTGTAAATGTACTCGTATTTGATGGTAGGAGGATCTCTTTACTAAATTCACCAGCTTTAGTTTCTGGAGCACATTTCCTCATGCCATTTTGGCGTTTTGTCTCCCTTAAGATTTCGTTTCACCATCACAGTCAAAGTTACCCAGAATGTCAAATTAACCCCGGTCTACGGTACCTAATATACTTTTAATCTACCATTTGAATACGTTGTTGTATCTTTAAAAACATGTTTACACAAAAATAACGGTACATTAAAATTTCTTATTCCGGCTTTTTGCGACAAAAGTAAAAAAACTCGTTTGGTTTAACCGCTAAAACACAGCAATGCGTTAAAAAACAGAAAAAAAATATTGCGTATTTTACTATCTATACCTGACCACAAACAAAAAAAAAAGTTACAACTTTCTTTCAAAACGTCAAACCAATGAAGCCGTAATAGAAATAAAAAAAAAACTTCCCGCCTTTCGTCAAGGCCGCGTACACAATATCAAAGTAAATGTTTTGTCATTTCAATGTCCGTCAAAGTCGCCGCCATTACCAAAAATAGTTTTATTACTAACTTTTATTGCTCGTCCCACTCTACGGTAGTTTTTAATTGTTATATTGCGACCGTAAGTAATTTGTATACTACCGCAGTACCTATTTGGTGGACATTTTTCTTTTGGCATTTCGAGAAAAATGGCGGCCACTTTGAGGGTTACCCGCCATAATTTATTTTAGCTCTTTTATTGGGTACATCATAAAATTTTATAAGTAAATTATTAGTTGGTAATATTTGGGACAGGGTAATTGTATTTGGTCAGTCTTTCGCCACAAAATAAATAGGCAAACGACATTTCTTTTCTAATATTTATGAATTTTAATGGCAAATAATCTTGGAACATAAAGTTTATTGGCACTAATTTAGTTTTTGTTTTGACTATCGTTTGTAAACACGGCACTTATAATGTTACAGTTACATTATGAATGTTATTATTTCATAAATCATTGCTTTATGTCTTTAAAATGATATCCGGAATAATATAGAAGCTTTAACTACATAATTTATTTATAAAAAAGTTATTTCTTGACAAGATTTTATGAAACAACCGTGATCGTGGTGGACATTCATCAGGAGGTTAACATCATCAGTCCGTAAAACGTCCACTGCTGAACATGGGCCTCCTCCCGAGGGAGGGTTACTTCCATAGTCACCTAGCTTTGTAGGCGGGTTGGTGACCACAGTATTAAGTTGTACCACACAAGGACACGCTGCTGCCCGTTCGATATACGATCGTTATAAATAATGTTATAACAATCGGGACCAACAGCTTAACGTGCTTTCCGAGGCTAATAAGGTAGTCCCTCAACCAAACAGATCCGGAATGAAATCTTAGAATTTACACAAAGTCCTTTTTCCTATCTGGCGGGGGATCGAACCCACAACCTACGAGATTTTAAACAAGACTCATACCGTTAATCCACAGTAGATTGATACAAGACAATTACACATCTGATATTCAGCCTATTAGCAACATAAGGGATGGTCCCCTAATATAATCAGATTTAACCCCGAGGGGTGAAAACAGGGCATATTGCTGGCCCATCAAGTCTATTAAATCGTTCAACAGTTTAACTTCAATCAAGCAATTTAAATGTATTGAGGGTGTTTGCACCAATGTTTGTTTATTATTATACACATAGTTCAACTCATCTGTGGTTTTTTTCGGAGAAAATCGTTTAATAAGATACGGAGCTTTTGTTACTTCACCGGGCATAAAGGCGAGCAGGGCTCCGGTCTTAATAAATCTTAGCTATTTTGATCTTTATAATATAATTCTTCTGTGAGTGTGTATGTCACTGAACTTCTCTCAAACGACTGGACCGATTTTGATGAAATTTTTTGTGTGTGTTCAAGGGGATCTGGGAATGGTTTAGATTCACAATTTTGTCCGCTGGACTATGATTTTTAATAAATTTTTAATTTATTAGTAGTTGTTGATTTTGGAATGTTTTACATTGGATCCGACAGACGGCGAAATTTGACATCGCAGTGTCAAATTTTAAATAATATTTAGGGTAGGGTAGGGGTAGGGAATGGTAGGAGTAGGGTAGGGGTATGGTAGGGGTAGGGTAGGGGTAGGGTAGGGTAGGGGTAGGGTAGGGGTAGGGGTAGTGTAGGGCAGGGGTAGGGTATAAAAGTCCACCCGTGCGAAGCCGGGGCGGGCCGCTAGTAGTTATATATAATTCTACTGTACGTGTGTATGTCACTGAACTCCTCCTAAACGGCTGGACCGATTTGGATGTTTTTTTTGTATGCGTTTGGGTGGCGCCCTTGATGGTATAGATTCACAAATCATATATATTAATATATTATCATGCAGGACAACGTCTGTCGTGTCCGCTAGTACTAATATAATAAATCTGAAGAGTTTGATTGTTTTCTTCAACGCGCAAATCTCAGAAACAACTGGTCCGATTTGAAAACATATTTCAGTGTTAGATAACCCGCACGAGGACGGCTACAGGCTATATTTGATTATGAAGTTACCACGAGAACGGGAGGTCCGTGGGTGAAACCGCGCGGGGGAAAGTAGCACTTACTAATATATAAAGCTGAAGGGTTTGTTTGTCTGTTTGAACGCGCTAATTTCAAGAACTACAGTTACTTTACCGATTAGAAAAAATATTTCAGATTTAAATAGCTTATTTATCGAAGAAGGCTATAGGCCATATTTAGTTATGAAATTGCCATGAGAAGGACGGCAGCGCGGGGGGGGGCTCAAAAATTGTTTAATTTAATTTTGATATATTTTTGTAACTAACTTATTCCATTATTTTATTTTTATATTAGTTGAAAAATATAAGAAAATTCTTATCAATCCTTTTTACAGAACCATAGAAGTCATATAAAATTCAATACTGGCGACCCTATCTAGCGATCGCCATAAAAAAAGAAGAAAAGGATTGTCTTTTGATTCCAATTTTGAATTCAATTCGCGCGGGTTTCGCTTCATGATTTTATTTTCATGAGCGCCGCGGGATAGGGAGGTCGTTCGTAACGAAAATTTTAATAATAAATGAATTAAATTCTTGTTATTATATTACTTGATATCAGCGAGGGATTATTGGTTTTATTTATGATTCGGGGGCTCTTGTTATGCGTGTGATTTGATAAATGTTATGATGTTTGCGAACAGTGTCATTATCACAGAATAATAAATTGTTGGATCAAAGTTTGCTTAATAGTGTTTAAAAGTATTTACTCGAAATTAAATTTGAAGTGAGAAGATTTAGGGCCATTTTGAATTTTCAGAAGATTATTTTGAATTTTAACAGAACCTCCGTACAAAAACTGTCAAATTTAAAATTTACTCGCCTGATAATTGGCTCTTAACATGATAGTTTTTAAAAATATTAGATTAAAAAACTTATATTATAATATTTTAAGCACGGTATGTTGATAATGTGACGTAGACAATCAATTATGACACAATATTAATAAAAAATGGTCAATAAGGTGAAGCGACTGGCTGGATAACGGCCAGTTGCCAACAACAATACTTATTCATAAAAAAAGTCACTTAATTGAATTTTTTTTTTTGTTCAATCACTATCAATCTCTTTGGATTCTTTTTAACTTCCGACGTTCTAAAATTATTGTAATTTATACCTATTTAAACTGTGTTACATTAATGTAGGTATCGAATCGATTTATGTGTCAGAAATACCGCGTAAAAGCATAAATTAATAGTTAAACTTTTTTTAGCTGTTGTCATCATTCTTTTATCAATTGGCTTTCATCGTAAAGTGTATCAAATGTATAAATTTCCTTTAAATGAATGTAATATTATAAAAATGAGGTAAGTAAATATAAAGAAAAGGTTTTTGAATTCAATCTATTCTCGATCTACAAACGAAAATATGCAAAAATTACATCACCCACGCAAAATCACCTGCCCTCAATATCGTAACAAATTCACCAACTTATGCTCTCCCAACGTCACCCGGACCAATAAACCTATAGTTTAGAAATAAAACATATATTACGTACCTCCCAAGGGTATGATGCTACATTTTCCCGGGAAAAAATAGTGTAGATCGCCGGATGATTGTCCCGGTATATCCGTGATTCCGGGCCGGTTTACGACCGGACCGGATTAAAAAGTAAACGGGTAAAGGTGTTATTGCCTGGCACACGTATTATTGCTTGTAAAAGTCGGGTTGGATTTTTTTGGGGTGAAAAGATGCGTATATTTATATAGGTATGTGGATAGTTTATATTTTGAGGTTCGAGTTTTTATTCAGTTCTAGGTATTGGTTTTAGTTTTTTGGACTACATCCGTAGCGTAGCGGCATTTGGCTCGCTTTAAATCTCGGAGGTCGTGGGTTCAATCCCCACGCCGGACAGGAAATCTTTGTGTAAATTCTAAGATTTATTTCCGGGAAAGCACGTTAAGCCGTTGGTCCCATTATTAAAACATCATCTATAATAATCGTATATCACAGAACGGGCAGCAGCGTTTTCTTGTGTGGTACAACATAATACTGCGGTCACCAACCAGCCTGCCAAGCGTGGTGACTATGGCAAATATCTTCCCTCGGGAGGAGGCCCATGTTCAACAGTGGACGTTATACGGGCTGATGATGATGATGATGATTGGTTTTAGTTTAGTCATGTGTTCATCTATACAGGGTTATTTTTAAAACATTAACAAACTTTCAGGGGGTGAAAAAGAAACAGCTGTTTCAAAAATTTATGTTCACTTACCTCGACAAAATGTCACAGTTCAGCTGATTTTTTTTCGCGATTTCAGGATTGGTCCTATAGTAAACGTTGCTTATAATCATCAGTACTTTCAACCCCTAAAAGGTTGTTAATGTTTTAAAAATAACCCCGAATATATCTCACCGGGAACAAATAAGAATCGTAAGTTGATCAACTTACTAGTTATTTGATAAACTAACGAGGTTTCGGGTGGTTAAGAAAAAGCCTAAACCTAAACCGATGGAGTTCAAAAGGACTTATTGAAGTTGAAGGTTGTTTTTTTTTAGTTTATGTCAAGTGTCATAATAATTAATTAAATAATATAAGTAATAATTATGCGCGTTCACTGAAACTGGCGACTAAATTTAAAAATATGAGTGGCATGGAAGTTGCTTAACTTACGATTCGTATTATTTTCCGGTGACATCCTACTAATATGTATTATAAACGCGAAAGTTTCTAAGTACGGATGGATGGATGTTTGATACTCTTTCACGTAAAAACTACTAAACGGAATTGGCTGAAATTTTGCACCGGGATAGGCTATACGCTAGATTAACATATAGGCTACAAAAAATCAAGCTCCGACCCACTGGAGCAGAGTAACGCGGGTAAAACCGTGGGTCGCAGCTAGTACTTTATATACTTATCTTAGATAAATGGTTGGTCTCGCTCGCTCGTCGACCTATCATGTAACTAAGATACGTACTAATATTATAAAGAAAAGAAAAAATATATTGTTTGTTTGTATTAAATAGGCTGCGGAACTACAGGAGTCAATTCAAGAATAAAAGGATATATCTATTCGACCATTAGGCTTTTACCGGGCATAAAGGTTAAATGGTTAAAAAAACTATATACATGTACTTAGATGGATGGAGAGGGAGAGGAAGGCCAAAGAAAAGATGGATGGATTCTGTGAAGAGTGATATGAAAGAAAAAGGAGTTAGTGATAGTGTGACGGGTGACAGGACAGAATGGAAGAAACAAACGTGTTGCCTCGAACCCTAGTAATATGGGATAAGGGCAGGAAGAAGAAGGTTTAAAAACTATAATCAACGCAACCTGCGCAAGAGGGTGTCCGTTGTGGGATTTGGAATTTCGGTCGCTGGCAAAGGGGTCGAGGAATTCTAACTTTCAGGTTTTTTATTGGAGTTTTGTGTAACTGTCGCTTACAGCTCGCGGTCCTATCAGATTTCGGGTTTACGAAGGCATCGGAAAGTTCTTTGCAAACTAAGTAAACCATTGTTACTAACGTGAAAATTTAATTACAAGTTACAAGAACATCACCTACGGAAATGGCAGTGTACCTTTGTAGAAATTATTATTATTGAATTTTTTGTAGGTTACCTATTCTATCGAATATTGATTGATTGATTGAAGACATTGGCTTAGCTATAATATCTTCGATCGTAACTAACGATGTCCCACGTTCGATTCCCGGGTCGGGCAAAAATAATGTACAACCTACAAGATTTTTTGCCTGATCTATCAACGTTCGTGTCGGTAGAACCCTCCTACCGAATATTGAGAGTAAAGGAATAGAGAGTGCACCTGTGTTTGGGTACCTACACATTTGTACACTGTAATAAGTCCTGGGGAGATGGCTAATTTCCTTAGTGATTGGCCGCCGCGGTCGTTATCGGTTGGAAATACCTACTATAAGAACTTAATAAAAATGACAATTTCTAAGAAAGTCTAGTCTGTTTATACCCACAATAAAAATTGGTAGCAAAATAAAAAAAGCACGACTCCATTGCGACGGACCACAAAGAAATTTATAAACAACCCTTATTTTGTGTAAACCTCCTTGCATTTCTCCGTGCGTAACGAAATTAAAATTAGTCACCGCTCCATACAAATAATACAACTCTATACAGAAATACAAGATTATTTACACATTAAAATAGCGACCGAAACTAATTATTTGCTACTGGTAGCTAAATAAACAAGCACAACCCAGCGGGAACCGGCCACTATTGTGTACCAACCTTTACTGAAATAAAAACAATAATTTTAACGCAACCATAAACTAAGCTTCACGAAATGTCAAAATGTTACCCGCGCTTTTTGTTTTTTTTTTTCGGCAGCCATATTGTTTACTCTATTATGGCGGGCTATAAAAGTGTTGAAAGAAATATTGTATTTAGGGTGAAATTGTAACAATTTCTTTCCGATCCATTGTAAAAGTTGGGAGATGTTTCTATGAAACTCGTAATTAAGCGTTTAGTGTGACATCTTCTTTTCACCCGCAAAGACAATTAGGTAGGCAAGTAAGAATACTAAGACAATAAAAATATAGATATAGAATAGACATACCTATATTATTATTGTTTTAGCATATTCAGAAGAATTTAGTAAAACTAGCTTCCCGCTCTCGGTTTCTCCTGCGTAACTCCCGTTCCCGTGGGAACATCATAATTAACGTTTAGTAAAATGGTTATATAAAAAACGTTGCTATTTTAATTAACACGTTTATTTGGAATACATCTAATAAAAAGCAGACCGCAACGATTTCCCAAGACAGGCAACAAAATCTCGTAGCCATTAAAATCTGTCATTCAAAAGGAAAATGGACGGCCATTTTGGCTGAATTCGCGCCAAAACCAACGTCATAGTACGTTCAGAAACGCAACGGATAAACTGTTATCATTGTCTGTGGAAGCTGCTGTTTTATTATACACCGGTTAAGTCTAAACGGGGGGATTGAGGACGTAAATGTTTGCGAATTAGACTCAATTTCTTTAATAGTTTTAGATTACGAGCTCATACGCATTGCAAAATTGGATGAGTGAGAAGATAGCACACCATCGTCTATCCGATTCACCGGAGAAGATGTGCGCCCACGAACGCAACGCCTTCCCCCTCGCCCTCACGACCCTTAGTTTGCAAAGGACTTTACTATGCCTTCGTAGACCCCAAAGTCTGAGAGGTCCGCGAACTGTAATGTAGAGCGACGGTTGCAAAAACTTCCATAAAAAACTGAACGTCAAAGGGATTTTCCCCCCGCCAGTAGATTTCTTTCAGATTGTTATAAAATGAACTATAACAATCGTATATCGAGCAGTTTCCCTGTGTATTATGGCATCATACTGCGGTTACCAGCCCGCCACTCAAGCGTGGTCTCTATGGCAAACCCTTGCCTCGGGAGAAGGCGTAATTTCATTAGTGGTTTCACGTTATACAAGCTCATGATAATGATAGTAATCAATAAATATTATGGCATCAATCCAACAATCAAATGTAGAACTCAGAAGCATAATGTCGGATGTGCCATTATACGTCAGAAACATTCGTAGTACGTATGTGCTCTTATCGTAAACTGTCACTTACGACCAAATGCTTCTAAAGTATTATAGTACATCCTTATGCTTCGGAATTCTAGAAACATAAATAAACATGCTCCCATACCTTTAAATGCCTAATTTGTTATTTTATTAATATTAGTTTCAATTTAAGTGGCTCGTAAGTTTTGGACGACATTCGGAAGCTATAGAATTGTTTTGAGTGGAATATAAATAATATTATATTATGTTTTTAGATAAATATTTTCCGGTGGCTTTAAATAATCTTTATGAAATGAGAAATGTCATTTAATATGAATAGATGGTGATCTATCTATACTTTTATACTATCCGTAGTATTCCTTACTAGTCCATACTAATATTCCCGTCCTCCCGACCCTTAGTTTGCAAAGAACAATCCGATGCACTCGTAGACCCGAAGTCCGAGAGGCCCGCGAACTGTAAAGTAGAGCGACAGTTGCACAAAACCGCCTAAAATACTAAAAGTCATAATCCCTCAATCTCATCGCCAGTAACCGTCCAGAGCCGAGGTCCAAACCCCACAGGGCCCTCCCTATTACGCAGATTGCTTAGTTTGTAGTTTTTAAACCATTTATTAGGGCTGGAGCTCTGCTCGCCTTTATGCCCGGTGAAGTAGCAAAAGCCTCGTGGCTACGTAGGTATGTACCTCCGAAAAAGAAAACCATACTAACTAATATTACAAAATGTGAAAGTAACTCTGTCTTTCTGTCAGCCTTTCACGCCTTAACTACTGAACCGATTTAAATGACATTTGGAACACAGATAGCTTAGAACCTGAGAAAAGACATAGGCTATTTTTTATATCGAAAAGAGGGTTGAAGGGAGGGATGAAGATGGCCGGATTGCTCATGCGTACCCGGCCTCCGGGGGGTTTGAGTGGTGTAGGGTTCTCTCCTCGTGGTATGAGTGAAGCATACCACGCCATTTAAAGGGCGAGTCACACATATCCCACCGCCAGCGCGCGAATACGCTGCAACGGCGCGGCGGTGGGAATGCGTAAATGCATTTCCCCCTGGACAACAAAATAAAAAAGGTGGAGATGAAGATTGTACGGAAGTATCGTCATTTTGTAAGATAGAAACTAGAAACATAATGAAAACTGCTAGTCAAAGTGACTTTTCCACGCGGACGAAGTTGCGGGCACAGCTAGTCAAATTATAGAGAGTTGAATTCTGTGAGGTTTTAGATGGTAATCTCTGAATTTACTCAACCGATTTTGCAAATTATTTTACCAAAAGAAAGTCACATTATTAAAGCTATATTTAAAGTTAAGGTTTTCACGAAATCGGAGTCTACGCGGGCATTATTGGTGAGTGTCATAATAATATGCTATATTTAAAGTTAAGGTTTCCACGAAATCGGAGTATACGCGGGTGAAATCGCGCGGGATAGTAAATCGTGGGTCATGGGTTCGATCCTCACGCCGAACAAGATAATTTTGTGTTAATACTAAGATTTCTTTCCTTATAAGGGCCTGGTTGTTTGAGAGATTACGTTGTTGGTCCCGATTGTTATAACATCATCTATAACAAGCGTATATATGTCATCATCATCATCAGCCTGTTGCAGTCCATTGCTGAACATAGGCCTCCCTCACCGATTTCCAGCGGGAACGATCGCTAGCGGCCTGCATCCACCGACTCCCCGTACCTTTATGAGGTCGTCGGTTCATCGTTCAGGCGGTTGTCCAGCGTATTATATGTATAACAACATAACACTGCAGCCACCAACCCGCCTACCAAGCGTGGTGATTATGGCAATACTGCTCAACGACCATGGATTCCCAGGGTCTGGGTGATAGGAGGCCAATGTTCAACAGTTCAAGAAAAGAGGATAAAGTTAAGGGGTAAGGTTTTTTTATCAACCTGTATATAAATGTTATAAAAAACTGTAGTTTTAGAATTAAATATTTAACCTACTTAATAATCTATTTCATTCCAAAGTGTTTCCGATATTAAATAGTTGTATTTTTAAATGTTTTAGCTCGCATAATATGTCTATTTTCAGCGTAGCACTATTTTTTTTTTCAGATCGATTTACGTAGATACTTAACTAAGGGGCTTTTGCTACTTCACCGGGCATAAATGTGAGCAGAGCTCCAGCCTTAATAAATGGTTTAAAAACTAAGAACTAAACCTGCGCAAAAGGGCGCCTCCCGTGGGGCTTGGACCTTGGCTCAGGGCGGTCGCTGGCGATGAAATTGAGGGATTATGATGTTTAGTATTTTAGGAGGGTTTTGTGCAACTGTCGCTCTACTTTGCAGTTCGTGGGCCTCTCGGACTTCGGGTCTACGAAGTCATCGGAAGGTTCTTAGCAAACTAAGGGTCAAGAGGGCGAACAAACGTAGCATGTCATCATTATATGATAACAGGACTAGATTAGTTCGTATATACATAGATATAAACATGGATATAAATAGAAGTTAAAGTTCAGTAATCAACATCAGCCCGTATAACATCCACTGCTGAACATGGGCCTCCTCCTGAGGGAGGGTTTTTGCCATAGTCACCACGCTTGGTAGGCGGGTTGGTGACCGCTGTATTAAGTTGTAATACACAGGGAATCGCTGCTGCCCGTTCCCAGGTATACGCTTGTTATAGATGATGTTATAACAATCGGGACCAACGGCTTAACGTGCTTTCCGAGGCACGGAGGGTAGTCCCAAACGCAAACAGTTACGTTCTAACGCTACCATCGTTGCTGCACGTCGAATAAAAGCGGGAAAATTACTTCACCAATACCCACCCATGAAACATCCTAACTACCACCCATTTCCCTCTCGCTCACACACACTGCAGCCCATATCACCCTCTCCCTCACACTCATAGGGAAAACCAAGCGAGCTAAGCTTTTATAACAACAACATACATCCATGAATCGCTTCAGCTTCCATGATAGCTGATTATACAATACAATAAGGTCGAAATTCCTTTGAACACTTCTCTAAAATATACTGCAGGAAAATGCTTATGGACTTTTCGCGCGGCCAAAGTAAAATGAACCTTCAATCCTGTTCTACCATTGGCTGTTTCAAAAAAACTACGCGGCCTGTGATTGGCCAAAACAAATTGCTACCGGCGCGTTCTTTATTATTCCGTAATTTAGAACGTTCTAAGCGCCGCTGAATTTCAATTCGCAACTGTCGTAAGTTCAGTACTAATTGTTGGGGGTTACGTCGTTTTGGTTTTGACAGATTTATGTTGATACGCATTTGATCCGGTATTCGAGTGAAATTGCTATATTAGAACAATTATACGAGTTTTTGTTTTGGTCACAGAGTATTTTTCTATTAGAAACGGCATTTCAAAAACTAGAATTTAAACTAAGGGACTTTAAATTGTAGTAAAATGGATCAAATGGGTTAATCAAATCCCCTCGCCAGATATGAAAATTTGGTTAAATTCAAAGATTTATTACCAGATCTGGTTGGTTGAGGGACTACCCTCCGTGCCTCGGAAAGCACAACAAGCTGTTAATCTCGATTGTTCATCATCTATAACAAGCATTTTATACCAAGGAACGGGCAGCAACTTTTACCTGTGTCTTACAACATAATGCTGCGGACACCAGCATGGCAGGCGGGTGCATGCCAAGCGTGGTGACTATGACAAAAAGTCTCCACAAAGGGTAACGCTGCTGCCCATTCCCTGGTACACGATCGTTATATATGACTAGCTTCCCACCCTCGGTTTCACCCGCGTACCTCTCGTTCCCGTAGAAACTGTATAATAAAATATAGCCTGGGCTATCTAACACTGAAAGAATTTTTCAAATCGGAGTTGCTGAGATTAGCGCGTTCAAGCAAACAAACTCTTCAGCTTAATCTATTATGGCAAATAACTCATTATTAGGTACCAATTCTTTACGTTTTTATACTCGTGATAATTTCTCAACGAAATGTCCGATTGGAATAAAACAATAAGTATTCTACTTCTACATAAATACCCTTGATAACATAATGCATAATTTGTATAAGGATTACTATTACGATACACATTTAACCTAGTTTCTTTCTTCAGACGATTTAATGTTTTTTATGAACATAAAAGCGGTTATTGTGACTTAACTATGATAGTTAGATATGTGCTATCGCGGACTTTTTTGTAGATTTTAATAAGACCTACAAACCCGTAGTACATCATTTTATTCTATTGTCAATAGTTTCTGTAGCGCACGCATAAATAGGTTTTTGATTTTACACCTTGGGTTACAAAATCGCAATTTTCTTACGGATCCCTAATTTTTTTGAAAATAAAGTATAGCCTATAACTTTCCTCGATAAATGGACTATCCAACACTGAAAGATTTTTTGAAATCGGACCAATAGTTTCTGAGATTAGCGCGTTCAAACAAACAAACTCTGCAGCTTTAAAATATTAGTATAGATGTTATAACAATCGGAACCAACGGCTTAACGTGCTTTCCGAGGCACTGAAGGTAGTCCCTCAGCCAACCAGACCCGAAATGAAATCTTTGCATTTACACAAAGATTTTCTATTCCGGCGTGGGGATCGAACCTACGACCTCAGAGATTTAAAGACAGCCAAACACCACTACGCCATTGAGGTAAGTAATCATAGAAAAAAATCCCATGAGCATAGAATTATAGATCTATCAATAGCTATAAAAGTCATGAGGCGCGACAAATGTTTTGCTACCGAACTCCGCGGGGGAGTCGCTACAAAAAAAAAGAAAACATTGTCTATGACCATTCTAATAATATAATGTTGTGACAATAATTGTCTATAAATAGTTTTGGCTCCGCTTCTATTACCGCAAGCGTAACTAAACTGTGTTCTTATTGTGTTTTTGTTTAGTTTTCGAATATTTGTAATGTACCTTTCTTTTTTGTTCTAAATACACTGACTTTGGGTGACCAATAACTAATATGGTTCGATGAAGAAATCACAATTTTAATAATTAAAGTTTGAAGGGCGTCCGAGAGCTGGGGAAAGCCATTTTTTTTTTGTAAAGATTACTGACAGACTTTTGCAGTCAACTAGTATTCTTGTTAACCCCTCGTACTATGCTAAATGCTTGTGTTACGAGTAGGTTCACGTCGGTAGTGCAATGGGTGGGGTTCGAACCGGCGACCTCAAGATCACAAGTCAGACGGCCTAGCCATGGGGCTCCGGCCGCTTAGTTAAAAATTATATAAGTATTTATAAATTATTAATAATAATATGCTATAAACAAATCCATGTTATTGAAACATGGTTAATGAAATAGACGTTTTAACAAACTTGTTAAAACGTCTATTCTAATAATTCTACTCTCTATTGTCCCAACACAGTGATGGGCAAAAAGTAATTAGATTAATAATTACAAATTACAGTTACATTGTAATTTGTAATTGAAATACTTTCGAACAGATTACTTAAGTAACTAATTACAATGAGTACTTACTGTAATTAAATACAAAGTAATTTAATTGCAAATTAATCTAATTACATTATAACAGATTACATTATAACAGATTACCTACATATTATAAGTAAGATGATAAAACGTAATTACACATTTATATTAGTAATGGCCGTGATGGGAAACCTGCATCTTATAAAAAAACTTAATGGTGTCGTGGGACACCAGGTAGGAACGAAGTTCCTTCGGCTAATGTAGAATCGACACAATTTGCAAAAGAAAAATCGTGCTCAATTTTATGTAGGTTTTCTTGATTTTTCTCTTAAATTTTTCTGATTAGTTTTTATTTAAGTACAGGAAAGTAGTTAGGAAATTCAGTATTTTAGGAAATAATAAATTAAGTAAAATAACCCCCCCCCCCCCCCCCGCGACCCCGCACATATCCTTACTACTTCCCGATGACGCCGCGCCGTACGGTTCTAACTTGCAGTACCTACCTACATCGCAGCCATGCGATGCAAGCATGCGACATTTCAAATTCAACGTTTTTACAATTACAATATAATTGAATACTATGTAATTAGGTTACATTGTAATTAAATTATTTTGTAATTAAATACATTGCAATTAATTTCATAGAACATCCAAAGTAATTGAATTACAATGTAATTGAATTATTATGTAATTAGATTACATTTTAATCAAATTATTATGTAATTCAATTATTAATCAGATTACTTAAGTAACTAGTTACGCCCATCACTGTCCCAACATAATGGCGGGCGGTTCGCAGACAATTTTTCACGTCGTATCACAGACGGCGCTAAATGATAGATCTAGTTATATCTAGTTTATATTTCATTAGCAACTTCAACTCTATTATTGAGGACTAAGAAGGCGTAGTTTTATAGCCACTTTCATTTTTAATGAATTAATTAACTGTTCTACTACGCAGTTTGTTCGAATATAAATTGTAAGAATTCTTAGGTAAAGAAGGATCATCATTATTAGACGGTATAACGTCCACTGCTGAACATGCGCCTCCTCCCGAGGACGGTATTGCCATAGTCACCACGCTTGGCCTTCGGGTTGGTGTCCGCAGTATTATATTTTTGTTTTATGAAACGCTGCTGCCCGTTCCTTGATATACGACTATTATAGATGATATCATAACAATCGGGACCAACGGCTTAACGTGCTTTCCGAGGCACGGGGTAGTCCCTCAACCAACCAGACCCGGAAAAATATCTTATAATTTACCCAAAGATTTCCTGTCCGGCGTGGGAATCGAACCTACGACCTCCAAGATTTAAAGCGAGCCAAATACCGCTACGCTACGGAGACTGTCAGATAATCTGTACAACATAGATTATCTTGTATTGCAAGGTGATAGAGCTCTTTTTGCCATGACATCTATACGATATATCTACTGATATATAAATCTGAAGAGTTTGTTTGCTTGAACGTCCTGATCTCAGAAATTACTGGTCCAATTTGAAAAATTCTTTCATTTTAGAATAGCGCATTCATCGAGGAAACAATAGGCTATATTAAATGACGAAATTCCTACGGGAACGGGAGTAACGCGGGTGAAATCGCGCGCGGGAATCTAGTACCTACATTTATAATTATCTTGCTGTTTCAGGGAAATTTATTTTTAAAAAGCATTATAATATCATTATGACAACCTCCGTAGCGTAGCGGTAATTGGCTCGCTTTAAATCTCGGAGGTCGTGGGTTCGATCACCACACCGGTCAATAAACCTTTGTGTAAATTCTAAGATTTCTTTCCGGGTCTGGTTGGTTGAAGGACTACCCTTGGTGCCTCGGAAAGCACGTTAAGCCGTTGGTCCCGATTGTTATAACATCATCTATAACAAACGAACCAGGGAACGGGCAGCAGCGTTTCCCTGTGTAATACAACATAACACTGCGGTCACCAGTCCGCCTGCCAAGCGTGGTGAGTGTGGTGTCTATGGCAAATACCCTTCCCCGGGAGGAGGCCCATGTTCAGCAGTGGACGTTATACGGGCTGATGATGATGATTATAAATCTATGTCTATTTAAATGTTTTTAATGTTACGGTTTCTGGCTTAGGAAAGACCACCCCATGACCTCCCGTGGGTGTTGTAGGTGACTTAGAGACACACAGCTGATGGATGGGCAGCAGCATCTATCAGCTCAAAATTCTATACCATCTTACTGCGATCACCAATCCGCCTGCCAAGCGTGGTGGTTATGGCAGTATCCCCCAAAGCTCCTGTTTTGCCAAGGCCTGCAGAAAGGAGGCCCATGTTCAATACTTAAACAGGCTGTTGATGATGATGTTACACTACACAGAAACCACTCTATGCGACCCGCCGGAGAAAGTGCGCCCGCGAACGCAACTCGTCCCCCCTCGTCCTCCTGACCCTTAGTTTGCAAAGAACCATCCGATGCCCTCGTAGACCCGAAGCCCGAGAGGCCCGCGAACTGTAAAGTAGAGCGACAGTTGCACAAAACTCAATCAATCAATCTCATCGCCAGCGACCGCCCTGAGCCGAGGTCCAAGCCCCACAGGGGGCGCCCTCTTGCGCAGGTTGCTTAGTTTGTAGTTTTTAAACCATTTATTAAGACTAGAGGCTCTAATTCTAATTAAGACTAGACTCTGCTCGCCTTTAAGGCCGAAGTAGCTAAAGCCTAGAGAAATACGTAAGTGTATCCAAAAAAAAAAAAGACAGTAAAGTTACGATAGTAATTTGGTGAAGGTAAATATTTTATTTTTTATTTTATTAGAAATAGGTTAGCGTTTGACTACACCCTGCCTGATGTTAAGCATCGGAATAGCCTAGGATGGAGCACGCTTACCTAGAAGGAACCGGTTTACTCTTGATTTGAAGAGACCCATATCGACACCCATATACCCATACCATATCCACATCTTCGCAGTACGTACAAATAACGTGGACTCGAAGCGCTTCGTACGTATTTTGGGAATATCGACCATGTACTGATGGCGCCTCTCCGAGTGTCTTGTTGTCCGATAGAAGAAAGGGGAAGGCAGAACTAAGTTGTGCAGTTCCTCAGCACACTCTCCGAAATGTCCTACCGATGATTAGGAACGATTGCAAAAATCAGTAGGTACCTGTATATAAGTCTATCCGAAAAACAAGAGGTAGGTATTGCTACACACACAGAAATGTATAACAATAATGCGCACACATACAAACTAATGTAATAATACGTGATATGATAGGCATCAGTAATATAGCAGCAGTCAGATGAAGATGATAAGTGAAGCTGTAGGCATGGCTGGAGGATAGGGTGACCAGAAATTACGAATTATTTAGGACAGTCCCAAAAATACACATATACCGCCTGTGCTGTATTTTTTTTCGGAAAGACTTTCGTACTTAGCCACTACTAGGCTTTTACTACTTCACCGGGCATAAAGGCGAGCAGAGTGTCAGCCTTAATAAATGTTTAAAAACTAAAAACTAAGCAACCTGCGCAAGAGGGCGCCCCAGAGGGTTTGGACCTCGGCTCAGGGCGGTCGCTGGCGATGAGATTGAGGGATTATGACTTTTAGTATTTTAGGGGGTTTTGTGCAACTGTCGCTCTTCTTTACAGTTCGCTGGCCTCTCGAACTTTGGGTCTACGAGGGCATCGGATCGTGGTGTATGAGTAATTCGCATTCTCGTGGGCTCCTATTAATATATGCTAATATTAAATGAGATAAAACTAGAGAGCGCGGTTCGCTGCAGCCGTTGTGTCGATTGTAAGCACATGTAATATATGGTATAGGACCTTTATAGTGAAAATGAATATATCAGTTTCTTTTATTTTGATTCCTTAAGGCTTTTTTGCAACTTATTAGTGCACATCTCCATGGGCGAAAACGTGGGGGAAAGCTAAATAGAAACTTATCTTATTTTTTTTTGTTTTGAATGAATTTTGTTAGTCACGAAGATAGAGTGGCCATCCTTATTGAATTGTACAAATTAATAAGGCTGGATGGCCAAATAAAAACTAAACAACTAGCGCCAGAGGGCACCCCCTATATAAGACTTCGGCTCAGGCTTACACAAAAAGATATTCCCGTGTAGTGATTTTTTATCTGAGTTGTTTTTGTGCTAGCCAAAATGACTTTTATCGCTTATTCTATTCGAACAATATCTTAAATAAAATGATGACTTCCAAAAACATGACAAACAGAAGTTGACATTAAACTCAAACTCTAGTATGAGTGTGGCTTAAGGCCTCCGAATCACATATAATATTACATGATATAACTATTTGCAGTGTGTACTCCATGGAGGCGCTTTGCTTAGCCACTGCTGCGCAGTGGCTAAGCAAAGCGCCTGCATCTAAGCTGTCAAAATATTCTTTTTTTTTCTCATCGAATTTTCACGACGCATTGAAATGAAATGAAAACGGTTATTCATAATGTAGACGAAACCATGAACAATGATAAAAAGAAAAAAAAATCTTGACTAATTAATTAGTCTAAGTAATTAGTTAGTTAAATAGAATTTAAATCTACCAATGTGGCATGTGATTGTCGCGTATTATAAATTTTAATGTAATTAGAATCAACCAGCGTGGGCTGGGATTAGGTCAGAAGCATAGAACGCGTCGCGAGCCCCTCCTTGCAAGGACGACCGGACCCTATCCTAGCTTTCTAGATAGAGAAAGTCTTCCTCTATCTACCTACGTTGTGACACCCGGAGAAGAAAGACTATAAGAAACTCCAAAATCATTAAAATGTAAATTAACATGTTACCTACGCTACGTGCGTCGACACCCTCGCGCCGTCTCATCTTTCCGGGACTCAGGGTAGGGCTGGCATGGCGGCTGAATCCGCGGAGAATCTCAAGAGGCGCAAATATAGTACCCTTGATATTGGTTATGTATTTGTGCCTTTTGGTGTCGAAACATTGGGGCCGTGGGGACCGGGAGCCAAATTAATTTATAAATACCTCGCAGCGGCCCTCTTAAGTGCGGCACGTTCTCCGAGTGCTGGTTTCTACTTTGCACAGCAGGTAAGCATTGCCATTCAACGTGGTAATGCTGCCAGCATTCTGGGAACCTTTCCAAGTAGAATAGATTTAGAATAGTTGTAAATAAGTTAGTTTTATTTTTAATTAGTTACTTTTAGTTTGTATTTTATTCATGTTTGTTAATTATAATAAATGTTTACATGTTATTAAATAATATATCGAAGTTCTTGTAAATATATTCCTTTTGTGAATATATTATTCTAAATAGTGAGAACAGTGACAATTATTTCATTCGCCCACCCGTGCTCATGAATTCATGAGCACGGGTGGACTAATTAGTAGATATTATTTTATTTTATTTCCATTTAATTGTATTGGATCGTAAATATTTAAGGAGCCACATTTAAAGGAATTTGTGGAACTAAGTTAGAGTCTCACAGACTGCAAGAGCATCAGAATTTATCCTACAACAACCAAACATCTCAGCCCCCCTAACTCCTATACTCCTATTTCTCTGTATCATTTATTAGACATTTATCTATAAGTGGCTCGTCCGCCATATTTGTCATGTTACTGTTATTGGCGGGAGAATTACGCTGTTTTACTAACAACTATCATTTTCTTATATATTATTCATATGTTATGATGTTTAGTATTTCTAGAAAATATGTATATTCTTTTTGCTCTGTTTGCTGCACGTTAGAGACAATTATGCGTAAACTGTGTATGTGTTATGGACCAGGTGATTAATGCGGGCATTATGAATAATGCCTAGCTCTATCGGGCTAAGTGACTAATACTATCTTAACTTCATTATTTATCACATTGCACGGTCATTATTATATACCGCGTCGGTTAGGTTGAGCAGCGCAAAAGGTTTTGGGTGGTAAAAAAAATTTACCTAAACCTAAGCCTAAACCAATAGTGTTCCATTGAACTTAGTAGTGTCAGTGCATTTTTCATAATGACCGGGCATTATGTATAATGCCCAATTTATCACTTGGTCCATAACATATGCATAAAACGGTTTACGCAAAATTCTCTTTCGCAATATTTTTTTTTCTTTTGAATTTTAAAAGCTCGATGATGTCGTACCTCCATCTTGGTTCTTCCATGGCACCGCGAATAATTGCACTGCTTTGTCGTTGATATTTCATCTTGTTTAGTACAACATTTTCACTTCCTCTTTCTCATACGCACGGCAAAGCTATGGAACTCTATCCAGGTCTAAGTGTTTCTAGATACCTTTTTTTTTTTTTTTTTTTTTTTACTTCATATAGGCTTACGTTTGACCATAATCTCGCTTGATGGAAGGCGAAGATAAGGCCTAAGATGAAAGTGTCTGTTCACTTTAGCCTTAAAACCTACATGCAATACAGGTCTATTCAAGGTCAGAGTAAATTGGCACCATCTTCATTCCCGCTTACCATCAGATATGAATGAGGCGAAGCGCAAAACTCCCCTAAAACACGAAAAGTCACAACCCCTTAATTCCTCCGTCAACGACCGTCCTGAGTAGAGATGGGTTGGATTATTTAAAAATGATACCTAATCCACCTAATCCTAGTATTTTAAAATACCTGTTCCATTTACCTAATCCTAATATTTATTCAATATAGCTGGCCTGTTACCAATATTATGTAGGTATCGTATGTGGATTACGTAGGAAATATTCAGCATGATCGTTCCTGTTAAGTAATCGGGAAGTTGGCATATGAAAAGTTTATAATATGTTTTCACTCGTACTAATCATAAATTATGGTTGAAATTGAAGTACTTTCGAAATTAAATTTATAACAATTAATATTCTAGGTAGATTTTTATTAATTATTCCATTCATGGTAGAATTGAGAATTAGTCGAATAGAATATTGTAATTCACTTTTATTTTACTAACTTTGATATCGATACTAAATTAGATATATGTCATATTAGTTACGCCTCTAGCAATGTCAGAGTATTAAAAAAAAATAAGGAATGTAAATTGTACTCTATGTAACGAATATTTTGTACCATACCTAATCCTCGACGCTTTTGATTAGGTACGGATTCGGATCGAAAAATACCTAATACACTAACCTATTCTAATATTTATGCCTCACGTCTAGTCCTGAGCCACATGAGGCGCTCTTGCGCAGCTTAGTTTGTAGTTTATTGTTAAGTCCCAGTTGGAAAGAAATAGTGTATGTTAAACAAAAAGCACGCAGTCGGAACGGACGATTCTCTCTTCTTTTGTTTTCTCTTAATTTCTTTTTAGTTATCGTTTCGCGCGCTTTGCGGTTTGCTCTATGGTTTGATTTGGTTTTTAAAATGTGGTTTATTATTTTTTAAATGTGTTAATGGTTTTTGCATTAACATTTTTAAACCATTGAATAAGGCTCGAGCCCTGCTCGCCGTTATGCCAGTATAATAGCAAAACCCTCGGGGTTGCCTCCTTATGGCAGACTATATAAAGTCAAACCGAACGAAAAAATTTGCCAAATGCAAATCCATTTTATATATCATCACTACATAGTATAAAACAAAGTCGCTTTCTCTGTCCCTATCCCTATGTATGCTTAAATCTTTAAAACTACGCAACGGATTTTATAATAGATAGAGTGATTCAAGAGGAAGGTTTATATGTATAACACATCAGCATTGCGCCCGTACGGGGCCGGGGCGGGTCGCTAGTAAATAATAAAAAGACTTACTTAAAGGTTTTGTAGCAACATATACTGTAGCCGCAAAAAAATACAAGTAGACGAGCAGCGCCATCTACCACCTAGCATCCCAACTAACCTGTATCGCGCAATACAAGTTCGCAAGCCAATTCGAACATGTACAAGTTTCGAACAGCAACAATTGGCCGTCGGCCGCCGCGCCCGGCACAACACCTCGCTCGGCTAAGAAGATCTTCATTTTCTGTGGAAAAACATCACCAACCGTTCCTCTACAGATTAAACAAGGCTTCGTACAAAATGCTGCTAGTGGATCCTGACTTCTGAGTTCCTTTGCTCTCGAAGACTATCAGATAATTACGACAAACTGGTAGACAAACGAAAAGTTGGCGACAAAAGACAAAGATGCCGAACTCGCACTGCGCTCATCAGCGGGTATAACGTTTTTTTTTTTTCGGACGGACATATATCCCCCTGAGGCTTTTGCTACTTCACCGGGCATAAAGGCGAGCAGAGCTCCAGCCTAGATAAATGGTTTAAACACTACAAACTAAGCAACCTGCGCAAGAAGGCGTCCTTGTGGGACTTGGACCCCGGCTCTTAGTAGACCTGGCTTTTAGTGTGTGTTTTTCAGTGTTTTTGTGCAACTGTCCTTCTACTTTACAGTTCGCGGGCCGCTCGGGCTTTGAGTCTGCGAGGGAATCGGATTCTTAGCAAACTAAGGGTCGGGTGGGCGAGGGGGTCCATTGCTAGACTTGGGCATCCGCCCTAGCGAGAATTAGATGCAAAAATAATTAATAAAAAGAAACTGTTTTTTTATTTTACCTCACTCAGTTAACCCATAAATCGATGTATCGGACATTCACTGAATTACTACCCTCAATCCTAATTTAGGGTATCAAATTGACACCCTTGTTGGTACAGTCAACCAAATGTGGGAATAGACATTTCTGCTATCAACGGACAACTGTGTTTTTTTTTTGTCATTGCTAATATTTGGTAAGCAGAACCACTAAAATCCGGATCTACAAAACTGTCATCAGACCGATTTTAATGTACGGGTGCGAAACTTGGACGCTAACTTTGAAGGAGGAAAATAAACTCTTAGTGGCGGAACGAAAGATATTGCGGAAAATTCTGGGACCAACAAAAGGAGAGGATGGGGAATGGAGACGGAGATACAACCGGGAGATGGAAGAGCTAGTGTCCGAGCCGAACATTGTTGGAGAAATAAAATCTTCCCGACTTCGCTGGCTAGGACATGTGGAGAGGATGGGAGAGGATCGAGCAGCAAAGAAAGCTTATCTCGGTCAACCTTCCGGGCGTCGCCCGGTGGGGCGTCCGAGATATCGCTGGAAGGATGAAGTCGCCAAAGACCTGAAAGAGCTGGAAGTGCCCGACTGGTCAGATTTCGCACAGAATAGAGAAGAATGGCGCACTTTAATGTCGGAGGCCAAGATCCACTTCGGGTCGCTGAGCCAGCGAAGTAAGTAATATTTGGTAGGATGATTTCAATCTGCATTACTGTCGAAATGTAACATTAACGTTTAAAATAACTTATGTTTTACCAAAAAAAACTTTCTTTCAAGGAGGCAGCTATGATAAATGTGTAAACCTCCATGGCAAAATGAGGTTTAGTGTGATTTAGGTAGTACGGACTGGGTTGACACTAGGTTTGCCACCTTTTTTTTTGTTTTATATTGTACTTTTTACAAAAAGTTGCTAAATGTACCTATAGTACTTTTGGGAAATTCAGGAAAAAAAAAATGACGTTTATTTAAAATCGTAATAACTCAGAGTCACTCAGCGAGCTTTTTAGGCCTCCTGCTATTGAAAAGTAGCATTCTTCATTGGGTTCATATGCCGCGCTGAGGATGCGGTCAAAATATTTAAATGGGTGAATTTTAGTGTCGCAAAAAAATTGTGTATAATATAATATACCATATATAGGGTGACTGGTAATTAGTGACCGATACCACACATAAGACAAGCAAGATAAATTCATTGAAGGATAATGCCATAATCTCCATGGCAGGCAGGCGGATTGGTGATAGTAGTAAGATGGACCTGCTGCTGCCCATCCATCAGATGTATGTCTCATAATCACGTCTTACGACACATGTGGGAAGACATGGGGTGGCTTCTATTAAAATTTTCACAAACATTTAAAATAACAGATTAAAATTAGTGTCAACTAGGATGACCACCCGTACTCTATTATTAGTATCGTACTATATTTCAGTCAAATGTACTATATAGGGTGACTGGTAATTAGTGACCGATACCTGAACACATCATTGTGCTCATGATAACAAACAACTTTTACTATGGGACCAAACCTGAAATCGCGAAAAAAAAAACAGCTGCTCCCTACCATGTTGGCGAGTTATGTGAACATGAATGTATGGAACAGCTGATTTTTTTTTCGCGATTTCAGGCTTGTTGTTTGTTATCATGAACACAATGATGTGTTTAGGTATCGGTCACTAATTACCAGTCACCCTATATAGTACATTTGACTGAAATATAGTACGATACTAATAATAGAGTATGGGTGGTCATCCTAGTTGACACTAATTTTAATCTGTTATTTTAAATGTTTGTGAAAATTTGTCACCCCATGTCTTCCCACATGTGTCGTAAGACGTGACTAAGAGACATACATCTGATGGATGGGCAGCAGCAGGTCCATCTTACTACTATCACCAATCCGCCTGCCTGCCGTGGAGATTATGGCATTATCCTTCAATGAATTTATCTTGCTTGTCTTTATAGAGTAAGACGCATGTTCAGCAGTGAACGTAAACGGGCGTATAATGTAAAGTTAAGTTAAATTTACAACCTCCGTAGCGTAGCGGTATCTGGCTCGCTTTAAAATCTCGGAGGTCGTGGGTTCGATCCCCATTTTCTTTCCGGGTCTGATTCGTTGAGGGCCTACCCTCCGTGCCTCGGAAAGCACGTTTAGCCGTTGGTCCCGATTGTTATAATATCGTCTATAATAATCGGATATCAAGGAACGGGCAGTTACGGCAGCAGCGTTTCCTTGTGTGTTACAACATTATACTGCGGTCACCAACCCGCCTGCCAAGCGTGGTGACTATGGCAAATACCCTCCCCCGGGAGGAGGCCCATATTCAGCAGTGGACGTTATACGGGCTGATGATGATGAAGTTAAATTTATATGTTTTAACATTGTAAAACAACGTTCGTTCATGTTTCAACTCGGTTGACTGTACAATGACACAGGTACACCCATCCCATACATCACTCCCATTACACTCGGTTCAATAAAGTCAGTTTAATTAACGCGTCGTGTCGGTGTCGTGTCGTTATTGAAGCAGGACCGGGTTTATCATTAGATACTAGATGGGACTTCCAGCTTTGTTCGTGTTTCACTTAACTTCATAATAACTAAGAACTTTTTATAAAACTAGCTTCCCGCACGCGGTTTCACCCGCGTTACTCCCCGTGGGAACTTCATAATTAAATATAGCCTATATTCATCAACAGCCCGTTTACGTCCACTGCTGGACATGGGCCTCCTCTTAACAGACCTTGGCAAGCCAGGATCGTAGAGGGATAGCCTATATTAATCAGTGATAATGTAGCATTCAAATAGTGAAAGAATTTTTAAAATCGGACCAGTACTTTTTGAGCCAGTTCGTTACAAACATACTTACATACAAATCTTTCTTCTTTATACATTAACATACTCGTAGAAACCTCTGTGACGTAGCGGTGTAAGTCTAGCTTTAGATAAGTTCAGAGGTCGTAGATTCGATCCCCGTACCGGACAATAAATCCTTGTGTAAATATTGTGTAAAAAAAAATATGGTCTGTTTGGTTGAGAAATAACCCTCCGTTGCCCTTAGTTTTTTTAAATTTTTTTGGACATCGATACGATGACTAATAGGTTCTTCCATAAAAACGTCTTAATTACTGTAGGGTTATTGTAACGCATTTCCTTTGTATTGTTATTGTATTATTGAATCTAAATTAACTTAATAAATTGATATATTTAAAATATTGTTCGCATGCATAGTAAACATTGAGTAGCGAAGACATTTTTATCAAAGTCATAGTAATATAGTTACGTGATTAGTTTCCAGATGTCTCGAGTGGCTGTCGAACTGTAAAGTAGAGCTTTTGCTACTTCAAGGTACATAAAGGCGAGCTCCGGCCTTCATAAATGGTTTTAAAACTACAAACTAAGCAACCTGCGCAAGAGGGCGTCCCCTGTGGGATTTGGATCAGGGTGGGTGTTGATAGGGAGATTGGGGAATGGCGACTTTACATTTTTACGGGAATTTTGTGCAACTGTCCTCCGGTGGGTCGAAAGAGTGGTATTTTTGTAGCAGTGGTAGTATGTTGGGATGGTGGTGAAATATTTCCACTATTCAAGTAGCATCCATTAAATGAAACGCTTGTAAAAACTAACCCGTATAGAGTCCTACTGAACATAGGCCTCCTCTTAAGGAAGGGTTTTGTCATAGTATACCACGCTTGGCAAGCGGGTTGGTGACCGCATTACTACGTTAAAACACAAGGCAATGCTACAGTGTATAGATTTGTATTTGCTTAGTGTAATACTGCCTATTTTTGGCATCCCACCAATTATTGGCACAGCTACGGCAAATGTAAAAAAACTAGAACTCATAACCATCAAGTTTATCTACAAAATTTATAAACTTTTATATAACCATAGAAAAGTTTATTTAGGTATACCTTTTCAAATGGCAACTTTTGAAGTGATATTTCAATGGAGAGACCAGGTGGCAAGAGTTTATCTTTGCCAATATTTGGTCAAATATAAATTCATCTTTTTATTAGTTTTCGACCAAAATAAAGTGAAAATATATTCCTATTGTTACTTTTTACTGTTCTCTTCTCTTAAAAAGGCGTAAAATATTTATTTTGCCGATATCGCGTAAGCGCTAATAATTGGACGTTTTTCCCTTCATTGTTTTTTGGTTTGACCCTACAGTACAGTACAGCTGTACATTTTGTTTTTTTTTATTAAAAATTTCACTAAATCTATTCTATAATATTATAAAGCTGCAGAGTTTGTTTGAACGCGATAATCTCAGGAACTACTGGTACGATTTCAAAAAATCTTTCAGTATTGGATAGTCCATTTATTGAGGAAGTTTATAGGCTATATTTTATTACGAAGTTCCCACGGGCACGGGAGCTACGCGGATGAAACCGCGCGCGGGAAGCTATAGTATGTTATAAAATCCAAAATAAAACAGCAAAATAAATGTATATAATAACTTTCTTATTTATTCTTTTCTTTATGCTTATTTAAAACGTAATTTTTACATTGCTTCTTATATCTAAGAAGAACTTCTATTATATTTATCTAACAAACTATGAACATTAAAATTAAGTTAAACATTATAATAAGTTTATACACAACATTTACAAAAGATTCGATACACACTTACGACTAAAAATCGCTTAACGCGTCACTGGGAATCGCAAGTTTGTATAAAAACTTAAAAGTACCGCCATTTCTATCTATGACTACATGAAATCACATGAGCGATTTTTTAACGCGCGTCTTAAAATTTAAGAGACAATTTTTCATTTTATTTTATACAAATAAAGCCTAATTTATATAATATAAGTTTGATTAAAACTTAAAAATATAACTTTTGCTTTATTTATTAGACATATGTTTTTACGACCGTTAATAAAAAGCTCATGCGAACGCAGGCTTTATACTCAAACAAAATGTTTTTTTCTTTTTTTTTTAATTTGTATTGCACTAATTTTACTACATATTAATATACTTTGGCTTTATACACATTAAAAAAACTATTTGGTAGTTACATTTTATTTATATTGTGAACTGAAATGTTTATAAAACGTAAATCGGAAATTAACTGAGACTTTTTTACATACCTAACTATAATATCATAGACAACTATTAAAAATGGAGCATACAAACATGGAATGGAACATCACTAAACATAACACATGTCGTTTTAATACAAAAATCATTCATTTCATTCACTCTTTAACTAAAAACTTACAGTCTTGACCAGCAATTAATAAATTAAATATATTTACAATAATTATTGTTATTCTTTAACTTTAATACTCCAAATGGGTATAATTTAATACTAGTTCTTTCAAAGAACTGTCAGCAGTATTTCCAAAATAATTAAAGTATGAGAATTATTTGTCAACATTTAAGTTGAAATTCGGATACGCGGGCCTTAGTGATGTGGCTTCAGCATTCACTGGTGATGGAGGAGTGGGGGGAATGTATGGGTAACGGGGATAAGTCGGGTAAGGATAGGGGTAACCTGAGGGTAAAAGTTGAGGGTTGTGGAAGGGAGGCAGTAGGGCTGGGGAGGGGTAGCCGTATGGTAGTCCTACTGATGATGCAGCCGCTTGAAGGATGGAGGCTGCGAATGCAGGGTCGCTGTAGACCGCTGCGTAAGGCCAAGCGACGGCAATACGTTGTCTTTTGTCTTTCATTCTTCGGTTTTGGAACCATACCTGATAACAAAAGAAAAATAAGATTAGTTATGTTACAATGCGATCATGCGGTAGCTGGTTCGATCCCCACCCATTGCACTACCACGTGAACCAACGTGAACCCACCCGTAACACAAGCATTTTAGCTTAGTACGAGGGGTTAGCAAGAATACAAGGAGTATGATAATCATTTATTTAAAAAAATGTTTTTATAACTGTAATAAGCTTACGGACATGTTTTTTTTATTGCTTTATATTAAATCTATGACGTGTTATTCTAATTATTTGAATTCAAAGAAACTTGTCGTAATCATTTCGCACAGTCATGTTAATTAATTTCGTATTTCGTATTATTGAGTGATTGTAAATAGTTTAAATGTCCTCTAAAATAATTGTGATGGCTGTTTATTTTAATAGAAAATAGTAAATTTATACCATTAATACACCACAGTGAATATTAAATGTACCCCATTTTTAGGAGAATCTCTAAATTTCAACAAAATATTTTAACATCCAAAATATGTAATAAAGTTTGCAAGATCATTAAAACAATATACCAAAACTTATCCAAGCAACCTTTCTTCCCCTCTAAAATCATTAAACACAAAACAACCCTCTTACAATGTCCGTACACAAAGACTTTCCCTCCAAAACGTCCGCCATCTTTGTTCCAAAGTGTTAATTGGCGGTAACCGCGCGGATGTTCGCAAGAAACGACTTTCCTTTAGCGCTTCCAAGAAGATTATTGCATTTTATTGTTCAGAAATAATAAAACAACAGGCTTATAGCGGAGCTAAAAGGGATACCGAGTTCAAAGCAAACAGTTAAATGTAAATATGAAAAAATATTTGTTGTGTACCGCTATTAAATGAAGTTAAACAGACGAATTAACAAAGGTTTCTTCTTATAATACTTTACAACGCAATAAAATTAAAATGTACCTAATCTACAAATTTAATATTTAAACACAGATAACGTAACGGCAATTTTTATCCATAGATAAATAATAATCTGTCAATATTCTTTTTAATTTGTATCATGTTCAAGATCAATCGTTCCGACGACTAAATTAATTACGCAACACTAATCTAAAAACCCGAAACCTCAATTCCTTTATTGACACGTTACACAGGCTTTATAACGCCAATAAAAATTAATCACAATAAACAAACATGGCATTCAAAATTCCTGTTCTTTATAGCTCATCAAATGGTAGCCGAAAGGTATAATTTAATCGTTTTTAATTGGTATTATCGCGCTATAAAACAGATGCCCATAGACTATCATGAAGTGTTTTCATTCACTCACTCATTTTTTAATGATGGTGGTTGGGAGTTTGTTGACAATGACTAAAAACTAAAATAAAATTTTATTAAATAGTTTACTGATATTTTTTTTAGTTTACTTTTATAAAATAAATTAGATTGCTAAAATAATTATTGTTTATAAGTGAAATTTATATAAACACTTGGATATTTAAATAAAAAACAAACGGCATTTTGCTCCCAATTAAATCTATCTAAGCTTTTATTCTAACTCAAATTGAACTAACAACTTGAGTTTACCTAATTTTATCACACCTACACCCAAATCTACATACCATTGACGCGTCTAATAATTGTAATTTTATAATACCCTACCGTTCCTCGCATTAATGTTCATTAGCAGTGAACAGCTACCGAATACCGCCATCTTTTAATACCATCGACAAATTAGCATGTATGTAAAACTCGAATGAAGTTATAAAAACATATGTTCTTTTTTTTCTTTACGGTTTTCTTTTTTATTAGAAGTGATAATTGACATTATGACCGACTGAAGAATTTAAATTTAAATTGGCGTGGCGTGTAGTTTTTTTTAATTTTGTAATAAAACCTTTTCTTTGTATTGTATCTATAAATGTCACGTTTTATTTAGTTTCATTAAATGTGTGCTTTATTTCATTTGGCTGTAGTACAAACAGAATGTAATATATTTCTCGGTCACTTATAGAAAACTATTAAGATGTTATTTTATACTATTTTATATGACACCAAAATAAATTATACGTTAACCATTCATTCTGACCCTCTTAGGTATATGTTACTATTTACACAAACATCATGAAAGTTCTTAATAAGTTAATAAAAGAAAGCATGATTGCATGTATTAATGCCAAATGAATATAGCTTTAACTTATATTTATGTGGTGAAAAACATGTATATTAAAATGACAACATTGATGCGATGCAAATGAAAAAATATAAGAACGTTATGGTTGATATAACTTATAAAAATAACACGAAAATGACCAAATCTTCACACATAAGTTCCAGTGATACTTGTAAATTAGCGAACATAAAAACTATCTGCATCTATTCTAAATAAATCACGGACTACCTACAGTCTTTTTTTATCTCGGTCTAAAAATATTTTCATTCACTTTTTAATGCTGAACGAATGATATGTTAAAACGATCTGTTAACTGTCAACTGTCATTTGAAAGACATTACGCAAATATACGTTATAATTGAACTGAGAGGTCGCTATATTCAGGTCATTCGTGGGTGGGATGTAGAAATGAGATGCCTCATAAGTGACACTTTGAGTGGGTGTGTTGAGAACTTAATTTGATTAGGTGGTTAGTATTACAGTTGTAGTGAAAACGGTGTGATTGCTTGAGTCATAGTTTTACGTAGGTATGGCGAATGAATGGCGAAAATGTAGTAGATACTGTCGAATTGATGTTAGACAATGGGGGTTACAGCCTATTTAACCTGTATCCGAAAGTGTATAAATAAGCTAAATTCTTGGCAGGTAGAAGTGAATAAATAGGTAGTACTTTTTTTCTTACTGTTGTTTTTAAGAAAGGAATATATCTGTTTTTAATCAACTTATTGTTTTACGGTACCATCCTACTAATATTATAAACGCGAAAGTTTGTAAGTATGGATGGATGTTTGTTACTCTTTCACGCAAAAACTACTGAATGGATTTGACTGAAAGTTTGCACGCGGATAGTTTATAAGCTGTATTAACATATAGGCTACTAAATATCACGCTCCGACCCACTGGAGCAGAGTGACGCGGGTAAAATCGCGGGGCAGCTTGTATAATTATAAAAGGCGATTGTATTTAAAAAAAGCATCTTGAATAAGTCTTTTGTTATATTTATGAACTAATAATTAGATATATACCTTGATAGTGGATTCTGGTAATTGAAGTTGAGCGGCCAACTCGCATCGTCTAGGTCTTGACACGTAGTTTTCTTTTATAAACTCTTTTTCTAATCTTGCTAACTGTTCCCTTGTGAAGGCGGTGCGGTATCTCCTATTAACAAATATAAAATTTGGTTAAAATTATGAAAGAACTCAAAATTTTTAAAAATGTTAAAGGAACTTATTAAGTCAATTCCTCCGCAAGAATTTACAAACACATCATTTATGTACAAAAAAACACTCAAAATAACTATCTGTGGTTCATGCGAATAGTTTTCTTAGGTGTAAATTGAACCCTGAAGATCAGTTTTGAGTCACAACTACCGTAATTACTAAGCCATTAAAAATGACAATTACCTGATATTTGGATCGGGAGCAGGGTTTGAGTTGGTCATCTGTTCCGATTGTGGACTTAACGATTCTGTGAACAAAACAAATAAAAAGTTAATACAAACACTATTAATAATTTCAAAAATATGACCAGACACACCAGCCAATTTTTTTTAATGCACATGATTGTTTATTCTGCCACGAGACTTTAGCAACGTCACCGGACATAATAGCGAGTGTTTCAGCCTTATTAAATGGTTCCAACTTATACCATAGATAGAAGCTTTAATAGATTTTGAGGACCGATCATTATTATCTAAACGGTTGCAACTAAAGGGTTGTAAGTAGCACTTAGAGGCGGCTGACTTTATTATTATCTTAATTACTGTACGTCTAGACATTAGTTACTCCATCTGAGAGTCATACTCTAAGGACACTTGGTATTAAAGTTATAAAAGCGCTACAAACTTTAACCGAACTTGGTAGAGACATCGAATTTAAAAAACTAAAACGACAAGTTATAAATAGTTATGGTAAAAACCTAATCTCCTTTGTGTCAGATTTATTAAAAAAAAGTCATTGACAGTGAATGTGACAAGTATTTAAATATCGAAAACAGACATTCCAAACATTTCACAAATTTCTCTTGCGTCTAATATTGGTGCGAAGGGCTATATAAATTATATTATACTTAAAGTAACCATTAGCATTAATTCACTAAAATGTTCTATAAGTTACATGAATAAGCCATTTTTTATTTCATAAATGAAATTTGTAGCCGCAAGCATACATTCAAGTGTTATTATAAGTGTATAATCGTTTTAAAAACTAATTATTCCTTAGACACGAAATTGACTTGTCATAAAACCGTAAAAAAAGATGTTCCACCCGATATGTCGGGAACCAGTAGCCGGTAGGTGCTAATTGTACGCATCCAAAGTTTCAAGAGTAACATTAACACAGAACAAACACAAATAAGCTATTGTCTAATTAAATATTTTCCCATGCTCAGTTTGTCTATTCCATTTAACTGAAAAGACAAAGAGGCCGAACGTCTGTTTTAGCCGCTCAATTTAAAAAAAATAACTTGTCCGACCAAAAGCCGACTTTACAAATCTGATTAGTCGCTGAAGTGGTTCTAAATTTAAAAAGGGCGGCAAACGGGAGCTATATTGACATGACTATTTTAAAAAACGAACGTCGAATGCTTTTAAGTACGCACCTATCGTTTTAATGGCAGCGTGATTGATACATTCATTTTTATTTCCGGTTCCGTAATTGTATTAGTGATGTGACGTTTATTTATTTGCCGTGCCCGACAGGGTCTTTGTTACAAAGTGAATATGAATGTAAATATTAATATTTGAAACGCAAATAAAAAACATTACTTAATTTACCAACTTTAAAACTTGTCATCATTTCACAATCTTTCGAAATTCAAGCCCCAGTTTGTAGTTTTTACACCATTTAATAAGGCTGGCGCCCTGCTTGAAACTACAAATGTAAAAAAATGCTACTAAAATTGTCGAATGCATAATTATTTCACATTAGGAAGAATTTATTACTTTTACAAGTATGGCGGGCGATTCATGATTTTTTTTATCGTCATCGTGGCGACGGCTCCACTTGAATGGTTCCCATGCTGGGTGGCGACAGAACACTCCAAAACTAATTTGCAATAGTCTAGCCGTGGCTTCCTTTTATAATTTGTTGTCAAACAAACTTTTTATGCGCCAACCTCTTTATTGAGTCTGTGGTACCCAGCTGGGATGTCATGGCGTGTGTCTTTTTGAAAAAAGAACGCGGAAACGATTGAGATTTTATTTAAAAGCTTCCGTTGAAGTGTTACGGAAGGAATTCTCTAGACCTCAGAAGCATAAGGACGGATGTATTACACTTCAGAAGCATTTGGTCGTAAGTGCCAGTGTACGATAAAGGCGCATACGACGAATGTTTCTGACGTATAATGGCACATCTGACGTTATGCTTCTGAGCTCTATCAATTATACTTTTAAAATGACATGAAAAGTATTTTATGTCCGATTTTTTTTTATTGGTAGCAATTTAGAGCAGTGCATCTGGCGTAAGCATTCATCACTACTTAGTATAAAACAAAGTCGCTTGCCGCTGTCTGTCTGTCCCTATGTAGGCATGCTTAGATCTTTAAATCTACGCAACGGATTTTGATGCGGGTTTTTTTTTTATAGATTCTAGTGGAAGGTTTATATATGCGAAGCCGAGGTTGGGTTATAAAACTTAAAACTAACGTATATAATTACGTATGAATGTTCATTATTTTCGTGAGATCGTGACATCAACTGAAAATGTCATTCCGTCATGTCGAAACACTGTTTCACGATGACCGCTAATAAGGTGGGTACATAGAGGCGCTCAAATGTTAAGGTACGTTTACAATAGCGGTAATAAGAGTGAGATCGGACTTTTAAAGATACTGAATAAATTACTAAAAGATAAAAAAAATTGGAGATACTTTTATAATAAGCAAGTCTAAAAATGATGTAATTTTTTTATAAATTTAGTTGATTATTAAATTTAGTTAAACGTGGAAAAATAAATACCTAAAAACTATTTCAATAATCAAATTATTCATTACTAGCTTTATTAATTATTAATATCCCGTTCCCTTAGAAACGTCATCATTAAATTATAAAGGATTATTAAGAAATAATTTTTGAATTCGGCTCAGTACCTAGTTCCATAGCATATTCAATTCAATGCAAACAATCAAATATTTGTTCTTTATAATATTAGTCTAGACTTGATATGTTTATAAATTCAATCATTTAAATATATCTTACTGACCGAGAAAATACTCAAAAAAAAAGAAACTGGTACGAAAAAAAATCCGTCATAAGAACGCTATTCGTCGAAAAAAAACTCGCTTACCATTTAATAACTACCATAATTGATACGTTATGAAACAAATCGTGTGAAATCGTTTAGCACCATCAGCATCGGTACAGCAAATCATTCGACTAATAATACATTGTCTTCATTATCGACGTTTCAAATATTTTTAGCATTTATATGTAAATTCTTAATGTATGCTTTGCTGTAAGCTTTGAAAAAAAAACAAAATGACAGATAGATTTTTTTTTCTTACGGACTCATAAAGATTGCTTGAGGCTTTTGGTACCTACTTCACCGAGCATAACTATGAGAAGGTATAAAATAGGAACTAAGCAAACTGCGCAAGAGGGCAGGATTGGAGAATGATGATTTTAAGGATAGTTTAGGTCAACGAGAGCATCAAGAAGTATAAATGCTTAGAGTACCTAAGCATATTAGGTATATTGTAGGGCCGCCATTTTATTTTGCAATGTTTGATGCAAATTTAAAGAAATATCAAAGTCAAACAAAATGTTGTCCGTAAAAAGACAAAGTTATTTTATTAGTAAACTATAAGACAATATTTCAAAATAATTTAACTTATCAAAACTATTTAATCAAAGCTAACCCATTAAACTAGACGTTATCCATTTACACGTCAATCAATTAAAAAAATTAGCCAATAAAGCTACCCATTCACCGACCGACACTAAACGATTAATTAATAGCGACACCGCTCAATTTGCGCACCAAATAGCCGCAGTAATAGCTGGAAACCGATAGCCTATACATTAACAATTGGATTATCGGAATGGCTGCCGACCCGTGCATGGCACGCTTCAGTAATTGTATTATAGTGAATGGCTCCCTTTAATACCCCTTATTGACTATGGTTGATCGTTCCACTGATTTTGAATTAAAAAGATATTAACGTTTAGTTGCAGTTGTTTGTCTATGTTCGTGACCTGCGTTTAGTTTTGGCGATTTTATCTAATCTTGGGGTCAATTTAATTAATGTCCAAATCTGAATTATATTTTATAGTAATCTATCTAAATATATAGATACTATTTATTATTGAAATTGTAATATGTTTTGACTTAGGTTACTATTTTCCCGCGTGTGGTTTTACCTCCACAACTCCCGTTTCTGATTTTACAGGCTTCATCGTAAAATATGGTCTATAGCCTTCTTTGATAAATGAGCTATCTAACAATGATTTTTTTCATATCGGACCATTAGTTCCTATGACTCGCAGACGAAGATTCCACGTGAATTAAAGTTCGTAAAAGTATTTAAAAGTATGTTAATACAGAAGATCACGTAGGATATGACTAATAGATACTTCAATAAAAATATCTTCATTACTCTAAGTTCATTGTAACGCATTTCCTATGTTATTATAACTGTATTATTGAGTGAAGCTTCAATAGATTGACATAATATCTAGACTAATTTTACAAAGAGAAAAGATTTGTATCTTTGTATTTTTGAGTGTATGTTTGTAATGAATAAACTCAAAAACTACTGTGCCGATTTCAAAAATTATTTCACCATTAGAAAGCTACGTTCACCCTGAGTGACATAGGCTATATTAAATTATGAAGTTCCCACGGGAACGGGAGTTACGCGGGTGAAACCGCGCGCGGGAAGCTAGTTTAAAATATTTTTCGAAGATTGCGAAGACATTTTTATCAATTATATTATAATATCCTTACGTGATAAGCCTCCAGCTAAAACAAGTTGAAATATTAAATTGCTTATTGTAGTAATTATGTTACCATATTATAAAACAAAGCTACACTTCTCCTAATAAACTAATTCCAACTAAACCCTTAGAGAATTAAAACAATGTTTATTACAATTTGCAAGACAATTATCCAATTGACAACCAATTACAGTGTTGCCATAGGGAGCTCCCCTAACAATTTGATAAAACCTAGTGTACAATGAAGATAAATATCTCGGCAGGGAGTTGCCGGCAATAAAAATGAAATCAGTTAAAGCCCAATTGACAAGATGTATTACAAACATCACCCCTGGCTTTGTATTCCCCGTTACGGTAGCAACATTAATTAATGGAGGAATACTATGAAATTATGCCGATAAGTTATTTGGTTGTGATATTTTGTATTTATTTTGATAAAAGTGGAGTAAATTTATTTATTTTTTAAATCGTTAGTAATTTTTTATGTTGACTACTTTTCACGCAAGAGGCAAAGACTAATTCAATCTATGCCTGGTGAAGTAGTAAAAAAACTTATGTCCGTCAAAAAAAAACAACTTTTAGGTTCGAAGTTAAGGACATACCTACTTTATTTAATTAATGCCGAAAATAAAGTATAAGATAATTAACCGTTTACCATAAAATAAAATCACAACAATGGTAATTACCACACATAAACTCAAATCCGAATAGCGAAAGTAATTAAAATGGCGACAATCTGTCAAATTGTGGCGCGAAACACCCACGACATTCTAACATTTAACTCCACTGACAGCTGCAATCCGAGTCAATTCAGTGTTTATTTAATTTATTACGTAGTATTATTGTCTGTTAATTGTAATATCGCGTTAAATTGTCTGTCTGTGGTTTATTACTCGGTTTAATGTTAATTGGATCAATTAATGTCATCTATTCAATTACGCCATTGACCAAAGAGAAAATTTAAAGAAATGGCGGAGCTAATAGAGTAACTTAATTAGGCAATTAGCACACTGAGCGCAAAAAAACGCTAGACTAACAAAACCTCAACTAACCTAACGGTACAATCGATAACATTATAGACTAATAAAATTATAACCCAAAATGGAACTCGAAAAATATTTTTAATATTTTATAGACGTTAACAAAGAGTCGGCAAAGTTAAAGAGTAGTTGTAAAAAGGCAATAATTGCTTTAGGATTTTCGTTATTTTTAATATACCGTTGTAACGATTAAATGAGAACCTTATTTTAAAGACATAACGCTTATATTTCCATGGCAATCTAATTTTTTTCGGTATTCTAAATATGATTGTATATTACCTGCCCAAATTTGTATGTTTATAAAAATGCGTATTCCGTTAAGCGGTCCTTTTGAAGATTATTGTTGGGGACCATATCGTTTATTGACCATACTGTTATAATAATTACTATATTAACGTTATTAAATATTATGGCATTGAGATGGAGACATAATAAAATTGAAAAGACAGGAAACAATCCTTATAATATAATTAACACGAGAGTTTGTATGGATGGATGTTTGTTACTCTTTCTTACTTTACTTTCCGAATAACCTGCTGAACGTATAACGCTGAAATGTACGGAGTTATTATATAAACTAGATTAATATATAGGCTACAAAATATTAGCCTACGATCCACTAGTGCGCAGAAGCAAAATTCCTCGTAGTCCGCGGGGAGCACCTAGTTAGCAAAAATTATAAAATACTGTCAACATTAAATGGAAAAAAAATCTATATTTTCGATAGTAAATTTACTAAACCGAAATAAAATAATAATAGATAAGTATTTATGACAACTTTTAAAACAGTGCCTATGGCCATCTAAAATCAGTACAAGAGCTGAATAATTATAAGTAGGTACCTGAGTAAGTTAAATGAGTACATAGGTACACAATTATGGCATAAGTACCTTTCAATTGAATACCTAATGTATTGCAATATTACATAGGAAACAAGTATTAAGTACAATAACCCAACAGCATTGAAGATTCTTAACAGATATCTTAACCGGAATAAAATTAACTTTTAATAATTTGGCTAGTCTTAGCCTGACATCTAGCCTTCTGTATTTTCATAGAATATTGACTAAATAGTAACTGAACAAAAGATAATATGGAGTAGGTACCTAATTAATTTATATGTTTAATGTAAATAGAATATTAATAGGTACCTACGTAAAGCAAAATATGCCTACTTTTTACCAACATTGCGCGGACGGAGGAGTATGAAATTTCGCACACTTAAAGTTTATATAGAACAGGAGTGCATAACGCTTTTTTTTTATTTATTAGTGGAGTTTGGCCACTGAACGATTTTATTATAACTGAATAATAAATACCTTTGCTCTTAGGCGATGACGGCGGCGTCGTAACGTTTAACTCATACATATTACTATGTGTCTTCAACAAATCCACTGACAACGGCTCTCTCTTCCCAAACGAATATCTCGGAAAGTCCTCCATTTTCAAATGTTAAAATTAAAAAAAAAAGCTAACACTCCTTATGACCGTGCTTCAGAAAAAGTAAACTGTCAACTGTCAGTTTGTTTTCGTGGCGCGGCCTCACTAAAAATCTATAATTCGTTGGCCAATAACAGTCTGCCGCTTTATCCCCACCGTAAAGGGCGGGGCGTATAATGATGTGTCGTCTCTTTCGCACAGAGCTTTGTTTAAGCTCAATTTACGGGTGCTTGGGATATTAAGTCCGAGGTACAATAGAACCTTGTTCTAGATTTTTACTATTATTTTGTCGCAATGTGACATACATTGTGTTACGTTTTCAGTGCGTCGGCGGAAGAAAATTGATTTGACATTGTTTACCTTTTTAAGATATTTATAATGTAGGTAGGTATGTTGCAAGAACTAAATAGGAATATCCGAGGGGTTTTTTTAAGTGTCTCTTTGTTATAGAAATTTTAGCAAGTTAGCTAAACACTTAAAAAAAACTAAGAAATTATAACATTAACAATAGCTAGGTACTATACCTATTGTTAATGTTATATTTTTTACACGAAAGGCTTTTTATTATTTACATATATATTTTGTAATCTCATAATTTAAATAGGGTCTTTTGATGTAGGTACGTATTAGTTAAATCTATATTATAATTAGATATTTTAAGGGCTGGTTGCAATATTTTTTTTAAGTTTCTTTTTTTTATTTCAAATCCAATCCTAAAACAAAACACTCCCACTACTAATTAAAATATGCGCTCAATAAATAACACCCATTCTTAACATACCGATGAATAACTCATCCTCCCACTGTACCACATCCTAATCATTTAATCTAGTTCATCTCATAGCCGGAGCATGAACATCATGGACCCTTATTACAGCTCCAGTTATTAATACAGGTCGCTAGCGCCAATATATAACTTCGCTAAGTTTCAGTATTAAACCTACAGTTAAAATTGTATAAAGTTGTGTAATTGCTATACTTTTAGACCGATCTTCTTTGTAAAAAGACGTTATTGATTTATATATATTGCACACATAAAATTCATAAGTAAGTATTGTCATATTCGATTAACTTACCTATCAGTTAATCGTTTTATTCGACACTATAATTAAATGATACTTACGCATAGTTACTAGCTAAAGACAAACAAAGAAAACTCAACTCAATAGATCGGAACATTTGACAATTGAAAAAGTTGACCCACGGAATCATAATTCTTAGAATAATTACGTATACACCAAAAATGTGGAAGCTGTAAACCGAGGTGACCAGCTTTAAACAATATCTTATGACCAATAACTGACTTAGCGACGGTAATAAAAGAGAAATTTCCGACGACCACTCCGTAATTGAGCAAAGACAATACATTATTGTGCCAACATGCACAATAGACAAACTCTTTACAAATGTCAGACTTTTGGCGGTAATTTTGACAGACGTCATGCAGAGTCAGCATGGAGAACAAAAGCTTATTTGGACAGTGGCTACTTTATAAAGTGCTACCGTTTTGTACATCATTTGTCTAAATTAAAGCGTTAAGTTCCTTTCTTCTTTCTATTAACGTCACGGTTAGTATTAAAATATTTCTTAGTATCTGTAGAAAAACTGGCAAAGATATCATAAAGTAGATTTTTTTTTTCTTAATTTCAAATTTTTATACACTGTGGATATTTTATTAATAATAATTACTCTGTTGAAATATTTTAAAATTAGTTTATACTAATCCGTATCATGCACTATTCCCTATTATGCTATTTCTAAAAAAAGAAATAATAACACTATTGACCACTAGGTAGGTACTTAAATTATAAACGACAACGTACGTTATCCATTTTGATTTAGTATAGAGATAGATGAGGCCTTGGGAAAGATTCGTAGGCTACCTTTAACACAAAAAAATCGAAAAATGTGTTGATGCAACGTGTGTCGTCGACAATATTCTACGCTTACAAAATCGCGGGCCGTATTTAATAATGTACATACATTTATCTTATATTATTTTCAATACCAATGTAAAACTCAATATCGCCGCCAACCATTTTATATTTTTTCATCAATTTACATAATAAATTACTAAGTACAATGATTTTATATTTGGATGCTTCCAAATCATGGTATCTAATAATTCGCTACTTACTTTATTGGTTTTACTTACTTATCATCTGTTCAAACATAAGACATATTTAGGTCCCGTTATTTTGAGAATTAATTTGCGTTGGATGCTTGTTTAGCTTAATCATTAATTTAGCATATATAGCCTTATATGTGTAATTCAAATTAGTATTGTATTGTGTTGTGTGTGTGGCCTCCGATTTATAAAAATAGTTTATAAAGTCTAAGTATATTTAGAAGTTAACATGTTTTTTTTAAATTGCTTTTTAAAGTCAAAACAATCCTCAGATTATTTGCCACTTGTGAAAATCATTTTAATTTAATAATGAGTAAGTTTATTATAAAATATATTATCGGGTATTAATAATTTTTTTTAACCTACATTTTATTCGTCTATTTAGCAATTCAATCAACTTGATTCGAAACGTTAAAATATTTTGTTTATCGCGTTAATATTTAACTATTTTCATTTTCAAATATCCGAATAATTAAATCTTATTCATACAAGAGTTAATTCAATAAAACAGTTGGTACTTAACAGGCGTGATATCATAAATGATTTGCTGATTCAATATTTAAATTGTAAATATAATATAACTAGATACAGCTAATCTATCATCATCCCTTAAGCTTATAATAATCAAAACAGAATAACAACAATAAAAAACACATCCAAATCGAATTAAACAACTGTATCACAATAAAAAAAGAAGGGTGAACAAATGCGACCCTTTTTTTTGCACCCTTATCTTTAATAGTCGTATTTTGTCAACAATGTTAAGCTTGGATGAGCTTTCGTAGACAACAATTGACTTTTTTTTTGAGTGGGTGTTTACAGATTAAAATATTATGATCAGATTGCAGAACTGTTTATAGTAATTGATGATGTGTAAGCAAGTGTACGAGTAAGTTATCGATTCTTTTTTTTATGGGGTTTGAGTAGCGCTTTTTATTTGTCATTTAGTGGAATGTATACACTTTGTCTTTGTAAAATATGTAATTATAACATTTTTATAATTTGTATATTGACTAGTTAAGGATTTAGTTCAATGTAAAACATAGCAAAGTGTCTATTCCGTCGGTGAAGCTCAGCCGTCGCAGCGAAATTTGTTAAAAGACGGTGGTTTTCGATTTGTAGCTTTTGCTTTACGAATCCCAGTTATGTAAATGACAGTTATGTATTATCTATAGATATATTAATACACGAATCGAAAACTTTTCCACACTTTTTTATGAAAATTGCGCGAACGGTGGGTTACAAAATTTGGCACAATTATTGCTATTTTTTTATTAATGTTGGTCGAATTTAATTCACTGAGCGACTGATATTTAACAATATGCCTCAAGTAACATGTATACCTACAGATCCCGTTATAGACAATATTTATTATAACTGCGAAACATTTATGGATACCTATATACCAACTAAAGTTATGCCCTAAAACCCAGTTACAAAAACATAGTTAAAATGGATACAGTTAAAAGGTACAGTAAAGCAATAAACTTCAAAGAGGGCGGCAAAAGTTGGGCGGCAAATTTGTCTTTGTAGCTCAATGACCACCATTAGACCATTAATGTCTTTTACCAGGATTACCATTGTTTCGACGGTTACAAACGTAATTTTATTGACTTTCGAGGCCCGTTGCTATAAGCGGTAAAAGTTGGTACATTTTTGTCAAAGAAATACCGCTTTGGTGTTAAAATTAAATTGTTTTATTAATTATTATTGTTTAGTTTAATTATCTTAAAACAATGTTTTATTTTATTGGTTTTCTAATGTTTAATTGTTGGACTGCCTTCCCGCTCGCTTACATTCCCATAGACATTTCATTATATATAGAGCGTATGTTACTTCTGGATAAAGTACCTTTTTATTGATGAAAAAATCATTGAAATCGGTACATTAGTTCCGAAGCCTATTCAATGGAAACAAACAGTCAAATCTTTCCTCTTTATAATATTACAATAGATAATTTTATTTAAGGAATACTGCTAGATAGATAACTGTGCTTGGTGTGCCGCTATCCTAACTTACAAATTTGAAAAATATATTTTAGAACATTAATTTAAACTACAATTTAAATATTAGAAAAGTCATTCCAGGTTTAAATTTATTTATTTTATTAGATAATTCGTACAATACTAATCATTTAATAATATAATTAAATAAATTATGCTATTCAAATAACGGTTTTATTATAATAACATTAAAATCAGTCATTGTTATTATAAAGAGTTTAACTTAAACTTCAAAAAGTTCTTATACAAATCGCTGTCGGAATCGATACCATAAACGATTAGTAGAACAATCAAAAATAAAACAGACAAAGATCTTACCATGAGGTCTATCGTCTACTCCATCACTATCCACTTCACTCCTCACGCTTCCCGGACTCGCCCGTTTCAGTTCCTCCTGCTGCCCCTGCTCTTGAAAACCCCCCATTCTTTTATCATAAGACATGAAAAACGGAAAATTTGGCACCCGATTCTGTTGGAAATAATAACCCATTTTCCCATCTCTAACTTTCAAATCCTCGTCTTCTGAATGCTCGTGGTTTCCCGAGTAGTCCTGTGATATGCTGTTCTCGATATCGATTTCGGGTGATCGTCTCTCGTTTATTCCAACAATCGATTCAATAGAGAAGTTTTTCGGCGGGATTTTTGTCTGCATCTTGCTTATTTCCGATTCCATCACTACACTTAAACACTGGCCACTACGCGATCTTCGAAATTTGAATTCGTATTTGGAACGTCCGAATGTCGGTTGTGTACTGATGTCAGTGTGGTGTCAAGCCGTTATTGAAGACCACGCCTCACTGTGAGGGGAGGTTGAACTATTATATTCCATTTACAAACGAATTTCAACCTTAACATTTTGTAAACAAGATCGAAATTTCATTGGCAGTTGTACGACTCATTGAAAGTTCAAATATAAGGTACCGTAATTCATGCTTTATAACCTTGCAATAAAGTTTCTTTTGTAATAATAAGTTCATGAATAAATACGTATTATGATTTGGTGTAGTGACAAAAAAAAATGGCGGCCAATAAAGAAATAAGCGTCAATGATGCGTTTGTGTAAATTATGTTATAAATATAGTTTATTTTGTAACAAATATTAGGTTTGGATGTTGTAAAATGTTTTGTTTTGTTGGTTTTGTGACAATATTGTGTTTATGTTTGCATTGTAAACATGTTCGTGTTTGTTTATTGAGGAGAATAATTACAGGTAGCAAATGTATAAATTATTGGGAGCAATAATAGAAAGTAGGTAGGTGTAGGTACCTTTAGCTGTCTAGCTCGCCTTTGTGCGCGGTGAAGTAGCAAAAGCCTTGTGGCTAACTATATAAATACTCGTCCAAAAAAAAGGTAAGGTTGAAGCGGCCGTAGCCCAATGGTAAATAAATTGCGATCATGTGGTCGCCGGTTCGGTCCCCACCCATTGCCCTACCGAGGTGAACCCACACGTAACACAAGCATTTTAGCTTAGCACGAGGGGTTAACAAGAATACTAGTAGTGTGAAGAACTCTATTTAAGGCAAATACCTACACTTTTGTGTATAACGATCTACGTGGTGTAGCGTCTCGCTTTAAGTCTCGGAGGTCGTGGGTTCGATTCTCGAGCCGGACAAGAAATCTCTATGTAAATGTAAAATTTGTTTACGGTTCTGGTTGGTTGAGGGTTTACGCTCCGTGCTTCGGAAAGCACGTTAAGCCGTTAGTTCCGATTGTAAAACATTATCTAGGTACAACAATTGTACATAGGTACATGGGAACAGGCAGCAGCATTTTCCGTTGAAGAAGAACCATCAAACCTATCGCAGAGACAGTTGCACAAAACTCCCCTTAAATACTAAAAGTCATAATCCCTCAATCTCGTTGCCAGCGACCGCCCTGAGCCGAAGTCCAAGTCCCACAGGGGACGCCCTCTTGCGCAGGTTGCATAATTTGTAGTGTTTTAACCATTTATCTAGGCTGGAGCTTCGCTCGCCTTTATGCCCGGTGAAGTAGCAAAAGCCAAGTGGCTAACTAAATATTATGTCTATCCGAAAAAAAATACTATTGCAGAGAGTAAGCAGTCAGAATCGTCTGTTTAGCATACCTTATCTATTCTTCTTCTCTATTCATATAAACTAGCGACCCGCCTTTTTCACACGGGAGCGATGCTGATGATATAGGTACATATAAACCTTTCTCTTGAATCACTCTATCTATGTTACCCTTTTTCTTTTTCTTTTACTTCTTGGTGCAACCTGTGCATAAGCAGTGGCGGATTTACCAGCAGGCTAAGTAGGCTGAAGCCTAGGGCGGCAGAATTTACGGGGCGGCAAATTTGGCCCAAATGTTTGAAGAAAAAAATTCTTAACGTCTAAAATGCTAAGTAGTTCAACTGTAGGGGCGGCAAAATTTGAATAGCCTACTGGCGGCAAATGTGTAAGTCTGCCACTGTGCATAAGGTTGCCTGGAAATGATCGCTTTTAGCGATGAGGCCATCGATTGCAAAATATAATTAGAATAATTCTCATATACCTATGATGTTATGAAAGTTACTGTATCGATTTATATTTTTCAATAAAGTTTACTTCTTCTTCTTCTATTTAAAAAATCGCATCAAAATCCGTTGCGGAGTTTTAATGATCTAAGTAAACATAGGGACAGACAGACAGCGGAAAGCGACTTTGTTTTATACTATGTAGTAAAGCAGAAATTGACTGACTGATCGATCAACGCACAGTTGAAACCGCTTGATATAGAACCATGGTCCTAGCCAATTAAGGGTGCCCTCAGGCGTGTGTCGCGTATACGTAAAAATATTGTTTAAAGACGTAGGTACCTCTTTCTATAGAGCTAAATTATATTAAGATATTATTTAATGAATTAATTATTTATTGTTATTACTATACATATGACGTGATACTAGACTGACAGACAAATCATTAGCTTATCCGCAATAGATTTTAGTTGCGATATTTTGTATTTAATTATATTAATCATATTTCATTGTGTATAATTGACAAGTACCATTGCGGGGCAGTGGTCCAACTGTTTTCTCCAACTAGTTGGACCATGGACTTTAATAGGGGCAGTTGTCCAACTTAAAAAATAGTTGGACCACAGCACCTTTTGATAGTTCCGTGGTCCAATCATTTAAAAAATATATGTGTGTTTGGTACCTACTGGTTTACGGCTATATTGAACCGCTTTACAGTAAAATAACAAAATTAAAGTCGGGTGACAAATTTTTAAACTTTATTTTTTACAATGTTTTACAAGATTCAACGAAATTAATCTAAAGCATGACCTACAGTAATATCACCTGAAATCAGTTGTAGCTGAATTTCTCGTATTAAATCATCATTATCAAGTTTCGCATTAGCGATTTCAATTGATAAAGTTGTAAAAATTTCTAAAACATTTAATAGACGTTGTAACATTTTTTCCATTAATGCGGCGACTTAGTTTTGCATGTGAGCTTTCTAAAATGTTATAAGTCCTATGCCTCTGGCTAAATACGCTAATAAGCTGAGAAAATTCGTCAAAATTTCCGTCGACAAAAGCGGAAGTGTTAAGGGAAGTTGAAAAGTTCTACGGGCAGTTCTACGCTTCTATCACCAAGCCTGATTTTAGTGCGGCTACAGACCGGGATATCCCGGACAACAGCCTGTACGAGATAAGCATGGCCCTGAAACAGCTAAAGAACAACAAGGCGCCGGGTGAGAACGGAATCACATCAGAGCTCCTGAAAGCGGGTGCATTACCGGTACTTAAAGTCCTTCAGAAGCTCTTCAATTCCGCCTTGCTCGGAGGCATCACGCCTACAACATGGAACTAAAGCGAGGTGGTGTTGTTCTTTAAGAAAGGCGATAACACCTTACTAAGGAACTACCGAAAACTCTTGTTCTATCGAAAAGTTCTCGAATGGAGACCGCGGATCGGCAAGCGTAGCGTAGGACGTCCACCTACTAGATGGACGGATGATCTGGTTAAGGCCGCGGGATCACGGTGGATGCAGGCCGCTTCTAACCGTTACAACTGAAGATCTATGAGGGAGGCCCATGTCCAGCTGTGGACGTCCTACGGCTGAAATGATGATTGTAAAAAATAAAGTTTAAAAATTTGTCACCCAACTTTAATTTTGTTATTTTACTGTAAAGCGGTTCAATATAACAGTAAACCAGTAGGTACTATACACACATATATTTTTTAAATGATTGGACCACGGAACTATCAAAAGGTGCTGTGGTCCAACTTTTTTTAAAGTTGGACTACTGCCCCTGGTAAAGTCCCATGGTCCAACTAGTTGGACAGAGCAGTTGGACCACTGCCCCGCAATGACAAGTACAAGTGTATGTTAATACTTAAGTGCTGAATAAATATCCTTTAATTCGTTTAATTCCATGAAATTTTGCACATATATAATTTACGCGATATAGATGTACGATAGACGAAAGACAACCTCTGTAGCGTAGCGGATTTTGGCTCGCTTTCAATTTCTAAGGTCATGGGTTCGATCCTCACACCGGACAAGAAATCTTAGTGTAAATTCTAAGATTTTTATCCGGGTCTCGTCGGTTGAGGGCCTACTCTCCGTGCCTCGGAAAGCACGTTACGCCGTTGCTCCCAAATGTTATAACATCATCTATAATAATATTATCGTAACACCACATGCAAAAATGTAACACATGCTTTAAACAATTAAATATATCATGCATCTTTATCTTTGCAACAACTTAATATACATAAATGCAATAAATGAATATGAATATCTTCTACAGCTACACAGGGTCTTTATTAAATAAAAATAAAATGGAATTTTAAACTATGTTGCTGGCGAAGAATGGAATAGATCGAATAGATTTATTGCCTAGAGGAAAAAAAAGACCTGGTGTACCTTATGTATCTAAATCTAAAAAAATAAATAGTACCTATGTTTTATTAATAACTAGCGGCCCGCCCCGGCTTCGCACGGGTGGACTTTTATACCCTACCCTGCCCTACCCTACCCCTGCCCTACCCTACCCCTACCCTAACCCTACCCTACTCCTACCCTACTCCTACCCTACCCCTACCCTACCCCTACCCTACCCTACCCTACCCTACCCCTACCCCTACCCTACACCTACCCTACCCTACCCCTACCCTACCTTACCCCTACCATACCCCTACCATACCCCTACCCTACCCCTACCCTTCCCTACCCCTACCCTTCCCTACCCCTACCCTACCCTACCCTACCCCTACCCAAAAGTATCCTATGTCCTTCTCCCAGTTCTTAGCTACCTCCCTACCAATTTTCAGCCAAATCGGTTCAGCCGTTCTTGAGTTATAAATAGTGTAACTAACACGACTTTCTTTTGTTTTTAAAATGTATTCTGCTATTCGGGACGGAAACAAATCCAACAAATCAAAAACCATGGCAATCGGTCCAGCCGTTCTCGAGTTATAAGTGTTGTAACAAACACGACTTTCTTTTATATATATAGATTGGTGCAATGCTGATGTATCATACATATAAAGCTTCCTCTGGAATCACTCTACGAGCATCTATTAAATTAATTAAAGTAATTTTAAAGATCTACGCACTCGGTCACATTATCTCGAGACCTGGCGTCGATGACGTCACGTCGCGTCGGCGCTCTGATATGGTGCGTCCGTGGCGAGCGCGGGGAGGTGAAAGGAGAACGGGGCATTCCAGCGAGGTCTCGAGATAATGTGACCGAGTTGTACATAGAGAGGGACAGACAGCGGGAAGCGACTTTGTTTTATACTATGTAGTGATACACATTACATGTTATAAGCATTATTACCTATTTACTTTAATAAATAAGATAATTACAAGGTTTATTTAATCATATATGTATATATAGGTGTTCGTTAAATGTTTTTAATCTAGATTACTTAAGTATATTTTACTAGTACTTGTAACATTTACCTGTTTTTGTCCCTAAATAAATAAATAAAATTGTATGTAAGTAGGTAGTATGATGATTTAATCAATATTAGCAAATAATAATATACAATTATTTAGATATTCAATATTTATGAAAATGCATGATAAAAAAGATCATATTTTTAACATTCATCATCGTATCCAGCCTCCTTTTCGGACGGACATACGTCCACGGGGCTTTTGCTACTTCACCGGGCATAAAGGCAAGCAGAGCCCCAGCCTTAATAAATGGTTTAAAAACTACAAACTAAGCAACCTGCGCAAGAGGGCGCCCGCTGTGGGGCTTATACTTCGGTTCAGGGCGGTCGCTGGCGATGAGATTGAGGGATTATGACTTTTAGTATTTTAGGGGAAGCTTGTGCAACTGTCCCTCTACTTTACAGTTCGCGGGCCTCTCGGACCTCGGGTCTACGAGGGCATAGGATGGTTACATACATACTTACACTACTATATAGTAACAATAACATAGGAAATACGTTACTATAACTCTACAGTACCTAATTAAGACATTTTTATCAAAATCATATTCATAACGTTACGTGATTAGCCTCAGGCCCGGATTTAAAAGAACCGGATCCGGAGTCCCCGGGGCAACTAAGGAGAAGAGGCCCCCTGGCCACAAATTAGTTTTCCTCTTAATGTGTAGAAAATTTGAGGTATGTACGTAATTTTCAGGACAAATTGAATTCTGATATTATACTGATTGTCTAATTTAAGTGAACAATTTTAAACTTGAATAACTGTTATTACAATATTTAAGTACTATTACATTAATCATGATTCTACAAAATACCTAGGTACTGTAGGTACGTAAAGGGACAACACCGAAAAAAATAATAAAAGAGTAGTTGTAGAGTGTACTCGTCAGAATTTGAAAGAATTAAAATCTCTATTGTGGGGGCCCCTCTATTACGGACGCCCCGGGGCAATTGCGCTCGATGCCCTTAATTCCAGCCTTGATTAGCCTTCAGCATATACACCGGTTAACGCTGCTTCCCGTTACCTAGTAGGTATAAGATTGGCATCGAAGGTGTTATATGACAATCGGAAACCAATACGTAAGATGTCATTTTCGAGGTACGCAGGGAAATAGGTAGGTACTTTAATCACATTAAAGATTTTTTGTACGGACCAGGAATTGTACCCATAGCTTCGGAAATTAGCGACTAAAATACTAGTCACAACTTTTTAAATAATATATGGGAATTAACTTTTTTTTTTATTCTGCTCCTCTTAGTCGTGCTGCAGCTGGGAAACGTAGGCGTGTAGATATATTTTCCGGTCCGGGGCCACGAAAAAGAAGAAAGTTCCCCCTAACCCTTCACGGTTACAGCCCCATTCTTGACGCTCGTTCTTGACCCTCACCCTTCTGAAGACATCTGAGTACTCTCATGCTATTTACTTTACCTTGATAAAAATTATAATTAACTACAAATAAAGTTGTAAATTGTATTACTATTTAATTAATTGTTCTTTTTTTATTATGCATGCTGTGTTAACCTTTTAGTGATTGTTACACGAGAAATCCCTTTTGTTTGGCTAAATCTAATATCATGTACTGTGTAAATAATCGTTGATTAACCTTGATAAATAAATAAAAACTACCAACATTGCCCCTCCAGAAACGGGTGGTCAGGCAGCGGAATTTTTTACAGTCGAGCAGCTAAGTAATTAAGGTTACTAAAACTATGACTTACCTCATTAAAAGATATACTTAATATCATAATAAAAATTAACGGATCTATATAAATGTGCTTGATATATACGGGTGTATAATAGAGAACTAAATATATAAAAGAAAAGAATAGCTCTTTACCTTTTAACATTGAAGTATACTTTATACTAGCGACATCTCTTGTGGAATACATTTAATTACTATTTACCGCCATCTATTGTTGAGTAGAACGTACTAGTAAGTAAACTAAGTGAACTAGTTTACGAATAGTTCTTACATAGTACCGCTAGATGTCGCAGTATAGTGACATCTAGGAGAAGAATTAAGCAACATAAATTTGGAAAAAAAAAGTTTTTTTTCAATAGAAAACAAAGAGCCACAAATCTAAAGGAATTGAAATGCAAAAATGAATTGTACCAATTCTGTACAATACGATTTTTGAATTTCGTTTGTTTTTGATTTGTGGTAGGTAGGTTTGAATACAATAACAGAAAATGTATTTCAATAACCCTATAGAAATGAACTCATTTTTATTTAAGTACGTAAATCAATTACAGGCACTTGTAAATAGTCTAACATTAATTAGAAAATTTATTAATTATATTTGTTATTTTATTATTTATTTATTATGATACATATTTATATTGTTCTTAGCGACGCAAAATGCTCGTTCTGTCTATATTAAATTATATTAAGAACAATTGTCATTATTTGGGTGGACCATGAGCACATTACGACGGACGCGCTTTTATGCTACCACCGGATCCAATGCGCGCCAACTGAGAAGGTCCGGCGAAACAAACTCAGTAGGTTACTTTACTACCGGTTTCAACATGGCCCACATCAGACGGTCCGACGAAACATACTCAAATGGACAAATACGCGGGGTTTTGGTCCAATTATTATCATTTATTTTTAGTAGGCACACACATTTATAGCCCAAACGGTTTTCTTGTTATAATTTATTTTATTTTTACTCAATAAGATTGAATGGTACCTATTGATACAGAACTAGCGGTATTTTTAATTAAAGTATACAATGAAAAAATCGTTTATTTCGTTTATCAGGCAAGTCTGTGATATAATTAGGGAGTTTATTATAGAACCTAATACCATTTCCCATAAATGTTTAATTAGTTTTGCTAACTCTAAATCCTAGAACAGCAAGTTACTTTTAGTGCTTATTCCTAGTGTTAATATTATGATTAACCTTCAACTCTTACATATGTATTGTCATAACAGTATGTAAACACAATTTATACATATAAAGAAGTGATAATAAACACGTTAACGCTCACGTTCTACCAATTTAAGACCTAAGAATCATAAGGACGAAAACAGACAGATAATATACCTACTGCAGAAGCATTTGGTCGTAAGTGCCAGTTTCCGATAAAGGCACATACGACGAATGTTTCTGACGTATAATGGCAGATCAGACGTTATGCTCCTGAGTCTTATCAATTTATTTGACAAGGCTGCGACATCAATTTTATTGGGCGCGTAATTACTAAAATATCTTTTGACAGTTATGTGTGAAAATGTATACGGGTCAGTGACGAGGTCACTCAGTAAGTATTCTATAATAATATTAAAAATAGGATTAATATATTTTTTTTCAGACAGACATATCTAGTTAGGCAACCTCCGTAGCGTAGAGGTATTTGGCTCGCTTTAAATTTCGGAGGTCGTGGGTTCGATCCCCACGCCGGACAAAAAATCTTTGTGTTAATTCTAAGATTTCTTTCCGGGTTTGGTTGGTTGAGGGACTACCCTCCGTGCCTCGGAAAACACGTTAAGCCGTTGGTCCCGATTATTACATCATTTATAATAATCGTATATCAAGGAACGGGCAGCAGCGTTTCCTTGTGTGGTACAACATAATACTGTGGTCACCAGCCCGCATGCCAAGCTTGGTGACTATGGCAAATACCCTGCCTCGGGTGGAGGCCCATGTTCAGCAGTGGACGTTATACGGGCTGATGATGATGATGATACCTAGTTAGCCACGAGGCTTTTGCTACTTCACCGGGCATAAAGGCCTACAGAGCTACAGCAAAATTGCTTAAAAACTACAAAATAAGCAACCTGCGCAAGAGGGCGCCCCCTGTGGAGCTTAGAACTCGGCTCAGGGCGATCGCTGGCGATGAGATTGAGGAATTATGACTTTTAGTATTTTATTGGATTTTGTGCAACTGTCGCTCTACTTTACAGTTCGCGGGCTTCTCGGACTTCGGGTACATACGAGGGCATCGGATGGTTCTTTGCAAACTAAGGGTCGGGAGGTCGAGACGACGCGTCGCGTTCTCGGGGACACTCTTCTCAGACAGATTTGTATGTTTGTATTAAATGGGCTCCAGAACTACGGAACCAATATCAAAAATTCTTTTACTGTTAGAAAGTTATATTATCCAGGAGTCACATATATTTCATGATGAAGTTTTCACGGGAACGGGTGCTATGCAGGTGAAACCGCACGGAATTGGCTGAAATTTTGCACCGGGATAGGTTATACACCGGATTAACATATAGGCTACAAAACATAACGCTCCGTCCCCTGGAGCAGAGTAACGCGGGTAAAACCGCGGTCCACCCGGTCTATAGTAGTCTATACTAATATTATAAATATTAAAGATATGTATGTAAGTATGTTTTAACGAATTGGCTCAAAAAGTACTGGTCCGATTTTAAAAATTCGTTCACCATTTGAATGCTACATTATCACTGATTAATATAGGCTATATTTAATTATAAAGTTCCCGCGGGAACGGGAGTTACGCGGGTGAAACCGCGCGCGGGAAGCTAGTATATAATAAAGTTTATTATTCTAATCACAACACCGAATTACACGAGAATTAAATAATTTAGTAACAAAATACGCATTGTATGTATATTTTATAAACGCCTGCCTGATTGATTTGAACAGACCAGCATACCAAATAGAATCCGCCCCCGCCATTGTTATTAAAGTATTAAAAAACTTGAATTCATTTGAAACATCATTATCATCATCAGAACATATTATATCGTGTGGTTTCGGACTCAGAATAGAACATCCTATGTCTTCCCATCGTCGTTCGTCTTAACTACGGCTGCCAAACCTGGACCCCGAGTCTACTATCGTATTGGCGTGTCCATGAACTGACAATGACAGTTTAATTGTCGGTATTTTTCTCATTTGGTAATCTTCTAATCCAAATGACGTCTTAATGGTGTCACTATGACGCCACGATGACATTAGCGTAGTTAAAAATAATACCAAATGATACATTTATAAGTTTTGAAATCGCCTAAATAAACATTGCAATATTTGCAATCTCCCTAACCATCTCCCCTGCTACTTCTGTTGACGGCCTTTTTCTGCGGTAGCAACACCGACTGCCATTCCAGCGCCGACACCATAGTGAGATTAGTAGATTACCGTTTTTGGCATAATGATATCACGATGGCATTGGCACAATACTTAAAAAAATAGCAGACTCAGCCCCTGGTCATTCGACAGCAATACAAGTAACAAAATCCTAACTACTCACTCAAAGAAGAATGAAGATAAGTTGCCTATGTATTTATATATATGCCTAAAAGACAAAGTGAGGAAATCTGACATTCGAAATAAAACAAAAGTAATAGATGCTCTAACTTTCGCGCTGAAAAGTAAATGGAAATGAGCAGGACACTTACGTAGATACACCGATGACAGATGGACATAAAGAATAGGGCACCAGAACGACCCGCCGCCTACCGCCCTAGGCTCGGCCTCGGGGAGTGGGGGACATAGGCCCCGCTCCCTTCGAGGCTGACCCACGAGGAGTAGGGACGCCTCTACACTCCGGGCGTCCCTATAATTGGGCAAATGGGCCACTGCAAGTGTGGCCCTGGAGATCCCGCGGTACGATGCAGTCAGACGAAATAGAGGCAGTGGCGGGTCGCGGCTGGATAGAGTCTACAAAGGACAGACAAATGTGGAATACTTAATGTGGCATAAAGGCTAGCAGAGCTCCAGCCTAGATAAATGGTTTAAACACTACAAACTAAGCAACCTGCGCAAGAGGCGTCCCCTGTGGGACTTGGACCTCGGCTCAGGGCGGTCGCTGACGGGGAGATTGAGGGATTATGGCTTTTATTTTTTTTTAGGGAGTTTTGTGCAACTGTCGCTCTACTTTACAGTTCGCGGGCCTCTCGGACTTCAGGTCTACGAGGGCATCGGAAGGTCTTCCCATGGGTGTCGTAAGATGTGACTAGGGAATATGCAAACATACACACAAAAATACAGACATACAAATCTTTCCTCTTTATAATATTAGTATTTAATGACTGCACCGGTGGCTCAGTGGTTACGATAGTTGCTTCTGAGACCTGGTGTTCTGGGTTCGATTCCCACCCGGGACAATTATTTGTGTGAACCACAAATAGTTGTTCTGAGTCTGGGTGTTCTTTGTGTCCGTGAAATGAATGTTTGTAAAGTCCCCCGCGACACAGGGATTTACTTCCCTAGTGCGGGAGTTGTCTTTTTAAAAAAAAAGAGAAAAGGAGAAGTATTTTAGACTATAAAGTGGAAATATTTGATTGTTTGTTTGTATTGAATAGGCTCCGAAACTACTGGACTGATTTGAAAAATTCTTTCACCGTTGGAAAGCTACACTATGCCCGTATAAAATAGGCTATATTAAATTATTAAGTTCCCACGGGAACGGGAGTGCGTGGGAAGCTAGCTATGCTATAAACGTGACGTATTAACATCAGTTTCTTTAATGGCGCATAAACTCAATGTCATAGTCATATAATTACGTAATTGTCTCCCTGGACCGACCTTTTTTACTTCAACATCGTAAATTTTCATACAGCTACTAAACCACAGATAACACAATAATTTCTTAACTAAACTCGTGTCACGTGTTTGGACGATTTATTGTCCATAATGCATTCGGCGACTTGCTTGTAATCGTAACAAGAATTCCAATAGACTTCTACGATCTAGCATGCATAAAATGATTGCTAGCAGAGTTTTAAAAGTCTACAAGTATTCTTGTTAACCTATCGTGCTAAGCTAAAATGCTTGTGTTACGAGTGGGTTCACGTCGGTAGTGCAATGGACCACGACCGTGCATCATAAATCCAACGCCCTTAGCTATTGGGTTACGGCCGCTTCAATTCTTCAAACAATATAGGTACTAAATATAAATAAAATCAGAAGGCAAAATAATGTAAATTGTGATTTTTTGTTCTTGCTAAACACTCAAATCGACTCTAACTCCAGCGGAACCGTGAGCGCTTCTGGTCCTAACCCCTTAACCCTCAGGTGGATCTCGCTTAGACTTTGGCCGATTTTTTAGAAGTTTATTTTGTATTTGTTGCCTCAATGTTTGTTTGTCTTTCTTTCAATACAAGTTTGCAAGTTTCCAATTCGAACAGATACAAGTTCTAACAGCAACAAATGGCCGTCAGTCGCCTGGCATACCACCCCGCCCGGCAAAGAAGATCTTCATTAACTGTGGCGGAACACCAACAACCATTCCTCTCAATATCCATTAACTCTTTATAATAAAAGCATAGATAAGTACTATTAATCATTAGACAACAAACCCGCCGAGGTCATGATATGTTAATGTTATAAAATTTATTGTCCATTGTTTTATTGACTCAATTTATCTTTTTTTTAAAGGTGCGCTGACTGACGTCCTATGTCCGACATAGACAATTTATCCTCTATCGATCTCTATGGTGAGTAAACCAGGAATGCACTTTTTTAACGGACGTGACATATGCAGCTAGATACGAGACTTTTGCCTTTTCAGCAATCTGCTACGATTCGAAGTTGTCAAGATATAAACAAACAAATTCTTCAGATTTATAGTAGTTATATATATTAGTAAGTATAACATAAGATATCTGTCTTTAGTTGGATCATCATCAGCCCGTTCAACGTCCACTGCTGAACATGGACCTCGTCTCGAGCGAGGGTATTTGCCATAGCGACCACGCTAGGCAGGCGGGTTGGTGCCCGCAGTATTATGTTGTAACACACAAGTAAACGCTGCTGCCCGTTCCCTGGTATACAATTGTTATATATGATGTTATAAAAATCGGACCAACGACTTAACGTGCCTTCCGAGGCACGGAGGGCAGTCCTCAGCCAACCAGACCCGGAAAGAAATTTTAGAATCTACACAATGATTTCTTGTCCGGAGTGGGGATCGAACCCACGACCACCGAGATTTAAATCGAGCAAAATACCGCTACGCTACGGAGGTTGTCTTTATTTGGATAAGTGCCATCATCTCATAAGATGCATCTCGCGTAGATACTGGTTATTCTAGATACCTACTTCTTAACCACAAACTAAATAGGTATGCTGTCCATGAAATTAGACCAACTAATTTAAATACTTAAACACCAATGATGATATATAATAAAAAACCGGCCAAGGGCGAGTTGGACTCGCGCACGAAAGGTTCCGTACCATTTTCAAGTGCCTACCTGTTGCTGTTATTAATATCGACGAAAAAAAAGTGTTGTATGGGAAACCCTTAAATATCTATTTTATTTTATTTTTAGTATTTTTTGTTATAGCGGCAACCGAAATACATAATTTGTGAAAATTTCAACTGTCTAGCTATTGCGGTTCTTGAGATACAGCCCGGTGATACAGTTTTTAATACTTATAGTGTAACGTTGTTTACCTAGTCAATGGTACGGAACCCAACGTGCGCGAGTCCGACTCGCGCTTGGCCGGTTTTTTAATATAACATCTTAGTTACACATCAGTTTAGTCGTTACCTTCCGATGCCCTAGACCCGAAGTCCGAGAGGCCCGCGAACTGTAAAGTAGAGCGACAGTTTTGCAACAGCAGGTTGCTTAGTTTGTAATTTTTAAACCATTTATTGAAACTAGAGTTCTGCTCGCCTTTATGTCAGGTGAAGCAGCAAAAGCCTCGTGGCTAACTTCATAACGAATTTAGTGCAACTGTCGCTCTACTTTACAGTTCGCGGGCCTTTCGGTCTACGGGTCTGCGAGGACGACTGAAGGTTCTTTGCAAACTAATGGTTGGAAGGGCGACAATTTGCGGACGCACTCTTCTCCGCCGGGTCGGATAGAGTGGTCTCTGGATAGTGGTGCTAGTTTCTTACAGTCTCGTTACTGCTAGTTGGTAAGTTGTGATCTCGTCGTCCGGGTCGTCTAGGACGCCCCGAGGCCGATGGTGTTTACGATGCTTAATGGGCAAAGGCCTATATTCGAATGAATATTATGAACCAACACTGATTAAACCCACGTTCTTCCTTAATGCTAGTAATAACCTACTTCAATTGAGTTCCGTTTCGTTTCCTTGAAGTGTTTCTTTCACATTTTTCCTGTTCATTTGTAATTGGTACAAGAAAAATTAATATTGTTCATTATTTCCATATGTACTTACAACGAGGAAATAGATGTTTGAATGCATTAATGGCTCAGTGGTTGCGGGAGTTTCTTAGGAGATCTGGTGTACTCGGTTCGATTCCCAATTGGGACAATTATTTGTGTGGACCACAGATAAGTTGTTCTGTGTATGGGTGTGATATGTGTCCGTGAATAGTCATGAAGACTCAGAGCGGTTTCGCACTATGCCCGATCCGAAACCGATCCGAACCCGTGAAAATATTGGTCTAGAAATTTGGAAAGAAATCAGATGACGGAGATCGGATCTCGTGCGTTAATTACCATAGAAATAGTTCTACGGCTACTACGGACCATATTCTCACGGGTCCAGATCGGATTCGGATCGGACGAACTGCGAAACCGCTGTAAAACATTCTATTTAGTCCATCAGTTAGATTACCAAAAAATATTGGACACGTTACTCAAACAATAAATGATGAACATACAGCGCGTTGAAACCATCCGATGCCCTCGTAGAGCCGAAGTCCGAGAGGCCCGCGAACTGTAAAGTATAGCGACAGTTGCACAAAACTCCCCTAAAATACTAAACGTCATATTCCCTCAATCTCATCGCCAGCGACCGCCCTGAGCCGAGGTCCAAGCCCCACAGGGGGCGCCCTCTTGCGTAGGTTGCTTAGTTTGTAGATTTTAAACCATTTATTAAGGCTGGAGCTTTGCTCGCCTTTATGCCCGGTGAAGTAGCAAAAGCCTCGTGGCTAAAAACGAATGTCAATCCGAAAAAAAAAAAAAAAAACAACTCGTTAAAACGTGACGTTACCTCTAGGTACAATTTTACCTAGTAGAGACGTCACAAGCCCCCCTGCCCTGAACTTTATAGTTTGTTGTTGCTCTGTGTCTTTTTCAATTTTGATATATAAAAAAATCATCATCATCATCAACCCGTAATTTCCACTGCTGAACATGGGCCTTATCATATATTGCCAAGCGTGGTGATTATGATATTGCCATAATCACCACGCTTGGCAGGCGGATTGGTGACCGCAGTATTATATTGTATCACTCAGGGAAACGCTGCTGCCCGTTCCCTGGTTTATGCTTGTTTTAGATGATGTTATAAAAAGGTTACACTAAGATTTCTTTCCGGGTTGAGGGACTACCCTCCGCGCCTCGGAAAGCACGTTAAGCCGTTGGTCCCGATTGTTATAACATCATCTATAACAATCGTATATAAACTAAATTTCATGTGACATCACTCCTACGTACAATTTTACCTTGGAGTGACGTCACAACCCACTCCTGAACTTTGTTGCTCTTTATCTTTGCATTTTTTTATTAATTTATTAAATCCAAAAATACGTGTCCAATATTTTTTGGTAATCTAACTGACGAACCAAATAGATGTTTTATTCGTCATCCCTATTGGCTAATACTATTCATTACTCATTACAGACACACCTACACTTATACCTCACCATCAAAACACACAACACATAGACACAAAAATATAATGTATCATGTATATTTTATATATAATAAAAAATATATCATATGTATGGATGTAAGTCTATGGTAACAAAATATTTATTGTCATACAAATAAATTATATCTACTGCGTAATTCAGAAAAATTACGAAGTAGATAATCAAAATTATTGTAGTAAGCTTCCTCTCTCCTAAATTGCTGTGCCCAACAGGGTCCATGATTGTATCATAACTTACTAATACCTAACACCTTTCATAACATTGTGGAAATGCAATAAATGAATATGAATATGAATACAATATGTCTTCCAATTCTCTACCAAATTACTTCAATATATCAAAACGGGCAAAAAAGTACATGTTTTTTTTTCGGACCCACATATGCCTTGAGGCTTTTGCTACTGCAACGGGCATAAAGGCGAGCGGAGCTCCAGCCTAGATAAATGGTTTAAACACTACAAACTTAGCAACTTGCGCAAGAGGGCGTCCCCTGTGGGACCCCGGCTCACGGGAAGATTCAGGTCGCTAACGGGGAGATTGGGGGATTATGGCTTTTAGTTTCTTTAGTTGAGTTTCGTGCAACTGTCGCTCTTCTCTACAGTTCGCGGGCCTCTCGGACTTCGGGTCTACGAGGGCATCGGAAGGTTTTTAGCAAATTAAGGTCCGTGAGGGTAAATACTTATGTGATGTCATAGTTTAAACAGCGATATGTAAATGCTACGTCGTAGCAATCGTAGTACTAGTGCTACGGCGTAGCACATATGGTCCCGGGAATTCTTTCAGAGTTAGATAGTCCATTTATTAAAGGCTATATCAATTGAATTTCTTTTCTAAAAGATTACTAGCAGAGTTTTGTGGTCTACTAGTATCCTTGTTGACCCCTCGTGCTAAGCTAAAATGCTCGTGTTACGATGGTAGTGCAATGGGTGGGGATAGAACCGGTGACTTCATGATCGTAATTCCGACGCCCTAGCCATTGGGCTATTGCCGCTCTCAAAGAATTCTTAGTTTGTAGATTTTAACAAACCATTTCATAAGGGTGGAGCCCTTTTTTTTTGCTGTCCGGAGGGAAATGTATTTACGCATTCCCATCGCCGCTGCAGCGTATTCGCGCGCTGGTGATGGGATATTTGGGACTCGCCCTCTCCATAGCGTGGTATGCTAAACTCATACCACGAGGAGAGGACCCTACACCACTGAAACCCCCCGTACACTCCTTCAATCCGCCGTTGGCGGGGGCCGGGTATGCATGAGCAATCCTGGAGCCATGCTCTACATTCATATCCGAAAAAAGAAAAGTCACCTTGGTGACAACCTAGTCACGGGCCCCCCTGATACATTTGGGGCTCTAGACTCCCAAAAGTAAAAGACTGCCCTGCCGTACATAATATCCATACATACTTCCTTACAACCTTATCATTAGGATACAGGTATATCTATACTAATATATAAAGCTGAAGAGTTTGTTTGATTGCTTGATCGCACTAATCTCAGGAACTACTGGTCCGATTTGAAAAACATTTTTCAGTGTTAGATAGCCCATTTCTCGAAGAAGGCTTACAACGCTAAGACCTATAGAGAGCATCCGTTGTCCAATGGCTAGGGGCGTCGGAATTGTGATCTTGGGGTCGCCACCCATTGCACCATCGACGTGAACGAGCACGAGGGGTTAACAAGAATACAAGCAAAAGGAAAAAATCAGCTAGTATTCTTTAAAAAATCAACCAAACAAAAACCGGCCAAGTGCGAGTCGGACTCTCGCACGAAGGGTTCCGTACAAGTGCGTACCTATTTTTGATATCAAGAATACAACAAATAACATAGTATAAGAGTTATGTAGTTCGTTGTAACTTTGATCGATGTTGAATGAATGAAAGGTAAACTGCGGTTTACGGTTTATGACGTATTAAAAAACACTACTTACTTGATCTCGTTCAAACCAATTTTCGGTGAAAGTTTGCATGGTTATGTATTATATATATTCTCTTATTTTAGAAGTTACAGGGGGGGGACACACATTTTACCACTTTGGAAGTGTCTCTCGCGAAAACTATTCAGTTTAGAAAAAAATGACATTAGAAACCTCAATATCATTTTTGAAGACCTATCTATAGATATCCCACACGTACGGGTTCGATGAAAATTTTTTTTTTGAGTTTCAGTTCTAAGTATGGTGAAGCCCAATTTTTTTTGTTTTGTTTTCTATTTTTGTGTGAAAATCTTAATGCGGTTCACAATATACATCTACTTGCCAAGTTACAACATTATAGTTCTTATAGTTTCGGAAAAAAGTGGCTGTGACATACGGACGGACAGACAGACAGACAGACATGACGAATCTATAAGGGTTCCGTTTTTTGCCATTTGGCTACGGAACCCTAAAAATAGGAGCAGAGTCGCAGGCACAAGCTAGTAAGCAGATAAACTCTCAGTAATAAGGCATTTAAAAATAAATACCTACTACCAACAAGGTCAAAATCACGTCAAAGAAAGAAAACCGATTAAAATGAAATAGGAACCGATTACAAAATGGCCGCGCTTCAGAATGAAACCGCATTCATACTTTATTTGTTTACTCATAAAGTCACGCGAATCCAAAGAGCTGTTATTTAACTGGAATGGCTAAAATTTTCCCCGTTCTACATTTAAAATTAAATTTCAGGTGGTTTTGTAATTCCGAAGTCTTAGAAGCCCGCGAAGTCAAAATCAGAGTCAATATTTTTTTTATTCATATAGCCACAATAAAAAAAAACATGTTCTGATGATGCGTCCGTTTCTTTTCCTACCGCTGAACTGTAAAGTGTTGAACGTTCCGATGCCCTTGTAGACCCGAAGTCCGAGAGGCCAGCAAACTGTACCTAAAGTCGTCAGTTGCACAAAACTCCTCTTAAAAAAATAAAAGTCAATAATCCCCCCGACAGCGACCGACCTGAGTCGAGGTCCTAGTCCTACAGGGGGCGCCTTTTTGTGGCTTAGTTTTTAGTTTATAAACCATTTAATAAGGCTCGAACCCTACTCGCATTTATGCCCGGTAAAATAGCAAGAAACTAGTTGCTAAATTGATATTGCCGACCAAAAAAAAAAAAATTGTCATCAAACATAACTTAGGTATTTGTAGATACTGTACAGCCAGTATAATCGGATCATCACATACTATATTATATTATTAAATAGCAACAATAAGTATGATAAGCCTAAAATGAAAAAACCCTAACCACTACCAATTGGCAACGTTCCCAAAATACTGGCAGCATTGCCACGTTGTATGGCAATGCTTAATCTTTGGGCAAAATATAGGCCAGCATTTAGGTCACGTGTTGCTTCGACCAGACGCCCAGCAGGATCTTTATAAATTCGATGGGCGCCTGGTCCCCACGGCCTCACTAGAAAGAAAGAAAGAAAGAAAATATATTTATTAGACACATAAACAACAAAAAGCAAAACATTAATAATTGGGTACAGAATTAATACAATTTACAATATAATATAATAATATTGGGAAACAAAGAAAAACAAGTAAAAATAATATAAGGATTTAAAAAAATAGAGCACATACATTAAATAAATTTACATTAAAATAGATATTACAAACATAAATAAATATGGATACATTTCGACAAACGATAATAAAAAATATAGAATATGAGTCCACTCACATTCTGTACCTTTCAATAGTTCTTAAAAGAAATATGAAAGGGGGTAGTCATCAGAGTTTGATTAACATCGTATGAAGCGCGTGGCGTTGTCCGGAGCAAAAATAAAAGAAAAATAAAACTAAATATTGCACAGCATGTTACAAGGGTGGAAAGGCCAACTACCACCGTTAGTGAACCCACAAGATGTCAGATAATATCCGCCACGAAACTGCGACCAATAAGGCGACTGACCGACTATATGATGGCTATAGTCTGTAGGTAAGTGGCTACTATATTAAAAGTATTTACTTTTAATATAGTAGCCACATATTTTACTAGGGTCTCAGCCCCAATATTTGTAGATTATATATGTTCTACTAAGCTAAATCTATATACAAATTATATTACAGCCATCGCCAGTTGTAAACCTGTTACTTGTCGGCATTTTATTGTTCCGAAAATTAGGCTTGCTGAGCTTGCCAAGTCAGACTTTATGCTACATTATGGTATCCTATGTCATAAGATGAAATTATATTTTATGTTGGTTTAAATACATTTCAGGACTGACCATTGAACTTGGCACCCATTTAGATCTCACTGCTTTTGTAGTTGAAGTCAACAACCAAGGCATATAATATCATAATATTGAACTTGGCTCTTTTATCTAGGCTGGAGCTCTGCTCGCCTTTATGCCCGGTGAAGTAGCAAAAGCCTCAGGAATAACTACAAATGTCCGTCCGAAAAAAAAAAAAAGAACTTGGCTCTCAAATCTTATCTCACAGTTTATATAGAGAAAGAGTAAGGTTTAATTTTTGGTCTAATTTCGACCTCTTATGCGACCACTAGTAATACTAATAACACAAAACAAAAATATAACATCATCTTGAAACGTGACTAATTTTGTTCTTTCACGTCTTCGATCAATAACTTATTTGTATCTTATTGTTCGACTTAAGTAAATACACATAGTATCAAAAAATATAAAATGTAAATTTTTACCCGTCCTTGTCGCCCACCGCAGGTTGAACAGAGAAATAAAGATTACAGCGACTGTCTATCTAGTGCTAATAAATAGATCTACGCGCGACATACTTCATATAAGTACAACGGAATGAATAAACGAGTTTCATTTGGCATCGAAACCTTCGGTGTCAGCATCAGTGCATTGTGATAAAAAAAAAACATTTGAAAAAAGTGTAGTGAAAAATACGTTTTCATTAACAAAAATAAACTTTTAAAATATGTGAATAAATTTTGAATTGTTAAATGTTTACAAAAATATATATTTTAAAACCTGGATTTTAAATAACATTAATAATAGAATTACTTTAAAAATAAGGATGCCATTTGACTTTATCAGATTCCCGCTAAAATTATATGATTTTTAATAGAAAAAAACGAAGTACCAAAATTAACCGCCAAAACTCGTGACTTATTTTTTTAAAGTCTTAAAAGGACTTTTAAGGCTTAACAATGGACGTAAATTGGACCAACCCCCGGGTGGGGCTGCGGTCCCCAAACTTAACAAATACAACTGTAAACTTACAAGGAAACTTCGAAATAGACATTGAGGATACCAACTGGATTCTGACGTCATCATTCATTATTTTCACTATGCAAACAGGTAAGTGTTGTCTATTTAAATTAAAAAAGTAAATATTTTTTTTATCAGATATCATCATCATCATCATCAGCCCGTATAACGTCCACTGCTGAACATGGGCTTCCTCCCGAGGGAGGGTATTGCCATAGACACCACGCTTGGCAGGCGGGTTGGTGACCGCAGTATTATGTTGTAACACACAAGGAAACGCTGCCGCCTGTTCCTTGATATACGATTATTATAGATGATGTTATAACAATCGGGAGCAACGGCTTAACGTGCTTTCCGAGGCACGGAGGGTAATCCCTCCATCAACCAGACCCGGAAAGAAATCTTGAAATTTACACAAAGATTTCTTGCTCGGTGTGGGGATCGAACCCACGACCTCCGAGATTTAAAGCGAGCCAATTACTGCTACGCTACGGAGTAACCTCCGTAGCGTAGCAGTAATTGGCTCGCCTACGGTAGGTACGGAGGTTATCAGATATCACAAAAATATTTTTTTTTACTAACTGCTTAAGTTAGATTTAATTTATTTTATATATTATTTAGTCCATTTATCGATGACCTATTTTATTAAGAAGTTCCCACGAGAACGGGAGGGACGCGGCAGAAACCGTGCGCGAAAAAAAAAAAAATTACTGTATTATCTAAATGTTAATTCCATACAATTTAATTATTTTATAGCGGAATATATTGTATAAAGGTGGCATATAAATACATTGTAGTTAGTACATACATACATAAGCAAACGCTTGTTTCATAGCGGGGTAGGCAGAGACAATGGACCTCCACTTGCTACGATCCCTACACACATCTTTCGCTTCATTCACTCTCATAACATTCTTCATACAAGCACGTCGGTTTAGGGTGGATCTTATTTGACCTTTCGCGAGGATGTCTCCGATTTGGTTTGTAGTTAGTAAGTTAGTATTAATTGTAAAACTGTCTGCTTATGTATGCCCTTATATTTTAATTTATCATTTAGGAAGTCTTTAACATTATAATATTATTATGTTTTATTCAGGAACATATTGAACGTAATCGCTTTTAGAATATCATTCGTAGTTTACTAATATTTTCTCTTAGATAAATGATTGGTCTCCCGCGGTCGACTAGATACCACCGTCGTAGTTTAAAATGCGGCAAAAAAGACTACGCCGGAAACGGCGTACTCGTAAGTGACAAAAATTTGATTAAATTTTGTTTAATCGAAGTAATTTGCCAGTTTGTGTAATAAACTGTGTAAAAACAACACTACAAGAAATAAGAAGGATATTGGGATCACATACCATTGATACGGCATATTAAGTTGCCGCATTTACGGAGCTATGATATTAGGGTAGCGCGGTATCTAGTCGAATGCGAGAGACCAATTTATTTATCTAAATATTCTATATTTATTTGTTATATATTACTAATTTACATTATTTAAATGTTTTGAACACTATGGAAAAGTTTACCTAATACTATATTTCAAAATTGAGATTAATAAAATTCGACCACCGGTAGGATTCGAACCTGCATCTTAGGTAAAGCCCCTAATGCCTTAACCAATTAGGGTACGTAAAATGTAACTTTGGAGATAGGTATTTGTCGAAGTAATGCGGATCCTTACCGATAGATGAAATAATGAATTTATTCAGCACTTAGGTATTTACATACACTTGTACATGTCAAAATCACAATGAAAAAGAAATATAATTAATAGGTTATTATTCTTATTCTATAAATAAAACTACTTAGGTAACTATAACTAGAAAGTGCAACCTGTGAGTGCTGCTAATTGAAGGACATTACAGACAATGTACTCCGTCTGTCCGTGTGTCATTAATTCCTCTACTCATAATAATTTCATATTTACATTAAAATTTAGAAAGCATACAATTAAGTGACACACCTTTATGGGGTTAGGACCACAACCCAGAGGTGCCACTGATATCAAAGTCAGATTTATGGATATAACAGGAAGTGATCGCTGTCACGGCCTACAGACGCTGGATCACAGGGCAGGGGTAGGGGCACAACGCGGTCCTCGCCGGCGCGAATCAATAATAAATAAAATAATCAATAATCAATAAAAGAAAAATCCCTAGCTAACCTTCAACCTACCTAGGTGGACGACCCGGAGAAGAAAGGGAGAAAGAAACTCCGGGATTTTTCTTTTGTATCACAGTATGGCCATTTTTTTTTAAATATTAGTTTTGTTTACAATTTTTCATTTAAAGTATATTGTGAGATTATTATTACAGCATGTGCGGTAATGCACGCTCTAGACATTTTAATAGATGGCACTTTTTGGCACGTCTATAAGGGGGACGCCCTTATAGACGTGTTACAAAGAGATTAATACATTTTGATGACCGGTTGTGGTTCCACCGTAGCGTAATTGGTTAAGGCATTAGGGGCTTTACCTAAGATGCAGGTTCGAATCCTGCCGGTGGTCGAATTTTATTAATCTCAATTTTGAAATATTATTAATTTAATTAACATTGCGTTTATATATCTCTAGATTTATGAGTAGTAAACGTAATGCTTCGAGAAAAGATAGGTACGGCCGTGCAGCTTTTTTTTTTTTTTTTTTTTTTTTTTCTTACTCGACTTGGGGTGGCACTGCCGTGCCCCCAGATTTATTGTTATGTCGTGTACGGCTATTGTTTTAATCAATAAAATATATTTTATTGACTATAAATGAAAATAAAGAAAAAAATATTGATTAAAATTTCATTTTAAATGCCCATTATACTTAATTAAATAAACAGTCCATATATAAGTAAGTTTGTTAAGTAGGTATATAGGTACAATTTCATCCAAATCTGACGAGCCGTTTAGAAGATGTTAACGGACAAACACACGCGTACATAAGTTGCACCACCCAATGGTTAACTGGTATAGAATGCGTCTGGCATTAAATCCGCCAATGTACTATTTCGTGCAGAATTTTTTAAATAAAAATAAATAAGTTGCAGGGCATGGGCCTGTTGAAATTAACTATTACTGTTAAAGGGATGGCACATATTTTGTTAGCACCTTAATAAATATTAAGATTATTTGCATACTTTAAAACGAATTACCCAAAACGAGTTTTGTTATCAAAATGTTTTTATTCAATGTCATCAAAATAAATTTTAATCAACATTAAAATTCTAACCGCAAATTGGGTTTTTTGGGTATACACACAAAAAATAGGTATTACCCACATGTGTCACGACTTATTCTAAAGATTCAAATATTACTTACTAGCGACCCGCTCCGGCTTCGCACGGGTCTAATGCTGATGTATCATACTATAAACCTTCCTCTTGAATCACTCTATCTATTAAAAAACCGCTTCAAAATCTGTTGCGTAGTCTTAAAGATCTAAGCATACATAGGGACGAACAGACAGCGGGAAGCGACTTTGTTTTATACTACTACTAGCGACCCGCCCCGGCTCCGCACGGGCGCAATGCTGATGTATTATACATATTATTATAAATCTTCCTCTTGAATCACTCTATCTATTTAAAAAATGCGCATTAAAATCTGTTGCGTAGTTTTAAAGATTTAAGCATACATAGGGATATAGGGACAGAGAAAACGATTTTGTTTTATACTTTGTAGTGATTTTAACTTAGCAATTTGCAATGTCGTAATTAGATCTTATTAAATGCTTTTTATTTAATAAGCAAAAGAGGTGTGACAGTTTCGAGACAGGCGGCGTTCCTTTGTATGTTTGTAGCGACATCTACAGTATCCGCACAAACTACAAGTAAACGAGCAGCGCCATCTAGCACCTAGCATCTCAACTAACCTGTATCGCGCAACACAAACTCGCAAGCCAATTCGAACATATACAAGTTTTAAACAGCAATAAATAGTGTTTGCTGCCCCGGCCCATAGCCCGGGGTCCATATGTCCAGTGCCCGGTGGACATTAGTCACGGGTTATATCCCACCACAACCACATGCCTGTAGTTAACGGCAGTGTTTGAGACTTAATTCAGGGGGAAAGCGGCCCGACACCGACCCCTCGTTGCCCATGCTCGACAAGTCTCCTTGTCCAACAAATGGCTGTCGGCCGCCGGACATACCACCACGCCCAACAAAGAAGATCTTCATTGCCTGTGGAGGAACATAACCAACCGCTCCTCTACATATGTAACTATTTTTAACATAAACTTCGACACCCCTTGCTACTTTTTTTGTTTTATTTCACTATATATTTTTTTAAGCCCCGACTGTTACCCTCCTAGTTACGACACTGCTAATTAGTTATAGTAATTATAATGCATTTGTAAAGAAATGACGTTTTAAATGTAACAAAGATATTTTCCTTACATTGAAATGAGTCGTTGCCACCTGGCTAAAACTCAAGGACGGCTAAAGGTTTGCCTGATTATTCGTTTATTTGTGTTCGCAATTACTAGAGGAGAGTTTGAATGATAGAAATAGGGAAGGAATCGTTTTGAGGAGTAGGGACGCCTCTACACTCCGGGTGTCCCTATAATTGGGCAAATGGGCCACTGTAAGTGTGGCCCAGGGGATCCCGCGGTGCCATATTGGCCGCGGGTGCCGCCGGGGGGCCGGATTGCTTATGTCTACCCGGCCCTCGCCAACGGCGGATCGAAAGTGTCCGGGGGGTTTTAGTGGTGTAGGGTCCTCTCTTGTGGTATGAGTTTAGCATACCACGCTATGGAGCGGCGGTGGGAATGCGCAAATGGATTTCCCCCGGACAACAAAAAAAAAAGGAAGGAATCGTTAATATCTAATCTACAAGGTTTATAAAACCCAGTAGCCCAATGGCTAGGGCGTCGGACTTGTGATCTTGAGGTCGCCGATTCGAACCCCACCCATTGCACTACCGACGTGAACCCACTCGTAACACAAGCATTTAGCTTAGCACGAGGGGTTAACAAGAATATACACTTGTATATTGCAAGTCTGCAAGTAATATTAAAGCATCCAGCATATTAACATAAAATTCACTAAACCATTTATTTGTTTGACAACCTCCGTAGCGTAACGGTATTTGGCTCGCTTTAAATCTCGGAGGTAGTGGGTTCGATCCCCACGCCGGACAGGAAATCTTTGTGTATATTCTTAAATTTCTTTCCGGGTCTGGTTGGTTGAGGGTCTACCCTCCGTGCCTCGGAAAGCACGTTAAGCCTTTGGTATCGATTGTTATACCATAATCTATAATAAACGTATATCAAGGAACAGGCAGCAGCGTTTCCTTGTGTGGTACAACATAATACTGCGTTCACTAATCCGGCTGCCAAACGTGGTGACTAAGGCAAATACCCTCCCTCTGGAGGAGGCCCATATTCAGCATTGGATGTTATACTGGCTGATGATGATGAATATTTCTTTTTAGAATACAACCGGATTATATCAGTTTATATGTGTGTCACTTACCTCGAAAACGGAGCACACATTATCAAGCATATTAACATAAAATTCACTAAACCATTTATTTGTTTGAGGAAAATTCACATGTAATTTTGTCATTTGTTAGTCCTCGGCCCGATTGTGGTGTACGGTTGTTTGTCAATTATATTAGTCAACAGGCTGCTGTCCGCGACTTTGTCCGCCTAAAATAAATAATTTATAAAATACCTATCTAACAAAAAACATCCCTTTTAAATCAGTACTACCTTTTTGGAGATTAGGCGGAATCCAAATCCTCCGAGATTTAAAGTGAGCCTAAGAGCGGTTTCGCACTACGTCCATCCGAATCCGATCTGGACCCGTGAAAATATGGTCCGTTGTAGCCGTAGAATTATTTCTATGGTAATTTACGCACTTGATCCGATCTCCGTCATCTGATTGCTTTCCAAATTTCTAGAACAATATTTTCACGGGTTCGGATCGGACATAGTGCGAAACCGCTCTAATACCGCTACGCTACGGAGAGTGTACAAACATACACTTTAATTTTATATATTTGTATATAATAAAGATTTATTTTTAACGGCACTGGAAGTCCATTAGATATTTTATGACAATTTGGTATCATTAAAGATGACAATTTTTAAGTACTTGTAAATTAAATTATTGTGGTCTCCAAAGTTTGTCTAAGCGATCTTGTTTAACAAATGGCCACGCGGTCTTTGAGTGGAGTTCGCGTGTCATACCACTGTTATTATATAAAATATACTAGCTTCCCGCGCGCGGTTTCACCCGCGTAACTCCCGTTCCCGTGGGAACATCATAATGAAATATAGCCTATGTCATCCGGGGATAGTGTAGCTTTCGAACGGTGAAAGAATTTTAAAATAATGTAATATTGTTCCAGGGTTTGGTATGCTGGAGTCAGGATGCGTGTCCATAAAGAACGAAGCTAACATCATGATGAAGAACTTGGCTGACATCTCATTAGGAGGTAGTGATATATCATTTTGACAACCTCCGTAGCGTAGCGGTAATTGGCTCGCTTTATATCTCGGAGGCCGTGGGTTCGATCCCCACACCGGACAAGATATCTTTGTGTAAATTCTAAGATTTCTTTCCGGGTCTGGTTGGTTGAGGGACTACCCTTCGTGCCTCGGAAAGCACGTTAAGCCGTTGGTCCCGATTGTTATAACATCATCTATAATAATCGTATATCGAGGAACGGGCAGCAGCGTTTCCTTGTATGTTACAACATAATACTGCGGTCACCAACCCGTCTGCCAAGCGTGGTGACTATGGCAATACCCTCTATCCGGAGGAGGCCTATGTTCAGTAGTGGACGTTATACGGGCTGATGATGATGATGATGATGATGATATATCATTTTAAAGACATTATGATTAATACTCAGCGAATTGATTTAGTTTTGGTAATAAAATTAATTTATATATCTAGTCCTCAGAAGCATAAGGTATTCAGAAGCATTTGGTCGTAACTGCCAGTTTATCATAAAGGCACATACGACCAGTGCCGAATTAAGCCAGGGCCTGTAACAAAAATTCTGTCTGAGGCCCCTCTTAATAATGACTCAGAGTCGCTCAACGAGCTTTAGGCCTATTAGGCCACCTATTGAGAAGCACCATAGGATTATTGATTGGATCCAATTTCTTGCTAACAAACTCTTTAGTTTTATATATTAGTGTGCGAAATTTCATACACCTCCGTCCGCGAAATTTTCGTAAAAAAGGATAGGTACTATGTGTTCGCTTCACGTAATAATTTATAGATAAGTACGATCGATTCGTCTACTCGTATTATCAATAAACGTTTTCATTTTTATTAGTTTCAGTACAATTGCTCTTACAGGACGAAAGAGTCGTGACAAAACCGCGAAGGTTGTGACCAAACATAATAAAATTACTTACCTACTTGTTATATATCTATTATTCTTAACTTAAAATCTTTCCCCAGGTTTAACCTACTGGATCTTCGGTTACGGCATGTCATTCGGGGAGGGCACTTATTCGAATCCGTTTATAGGCGTGGGCGACTTCTTAGTGGACCCCCCAGTGGGCGACGAGTTGATGGGCCCCGTGTTTGCTTCATTCCTGTTCCAGTTGTCGTTTGCTACGACTGCCACGACTATCGTAAGCGGTGCTATGGCTGAGAGGTGAGTAAATATTTAGACAATATCTGCCATACATTAAAATAAAATAATCTATCGGATATTGTGTATGAACAATTCACTCATTATGAAAGTTAATAATTGTATCCACAATTGCTTCAGTTCCCGTGGGAGGTTTATTAAAAATATAGCCTATAGCCTTCGTCAATAAATGGACTATCTAACACTGAAAGAAATTTTCAAATCAGCCCAACAGTTCTTGAGATTTGGGCGTTCAAGCAAACTCTTAAAATAGATAGACTAAGATATACAAGCATCGAATCCTCACAGGATATTTAAGTGTTATTGGATTGCAGATGTAACTTCAAGGCGTACTGTCTGTTCTCATTGCTGAATACCATCGTGTACTGCGTGCCAGCCGGCTGGGTGTGGGGCTCCCACGGATTCCTGAATAAACTAGGGGCCGTGGACATTGCTGGATCCGGACCCGTGCACCTTATAGGTAAGATTGTATTAATGTAAAAGGACAATTCGCTTTTTTTATGGATATATATGTAGCTAGCTCCAAGCTCTTTTTTTTCGGATGGAGTTACGTAGGTAGCCACGAGGCTTTTGCTACTGGACCGGGCATAAAGGCGAGCAGAGCTCCAGCCTTAATAAATGGTTTAAAATCTACAAACTAAGCAACCTGCGCAAGAGGGCGCCCCCTGTGGGGCTTGGACCTCGGCTTAGGGCGGTCGCTGGCGATGAGATTGAGGGATTATGACTTTTAGTATTTTAGGGGAGTTTTGTGCAACTGTCGCTTTACTTTACAGTTCGCGGACCTCTCGGACTTCGAATCTACAAGGGCATCGGATGGTTCTTTGCAAACTAAGGGTCAGGAGGACGAGGGGGGAGCTTCAGCCTCAATAAATGGTTTGATTACTACAAGCTAAGCAACATGTACAAGAGAGCGCCCCCTATGTTACTTCGAACTCGGCTCAGTACGGTCGCTATCGGGGGGGTTTAAGAATGACTATAGATTTCTCACTTCCCCGGCGGGTCGGATATAGTGGTCTCTGTATAGACAAAGGTTCCGCCTTTAACCTAATCCTAATCGACCGAATAGATGTTTTAGACGGCATGCTTTATCTCTCTTTTAACTAACCAAGATAAACCTAATTTCCAACAAGAATAGATGAAGCATATATACAAACCCTCGTTTGTTCATCAGGGGGAGCGTCCGCCTTCGCATCAGCATTGATGCTGGGCCCACGCCTGGGCAGATACGCGAACGGCATAGCTCCTCTGCCCATGGGGAACCCAGTCAATGCTGTCATGGGCACTTTCGTTCTATGGTGGGGCTGGCTCGCCTTTAACTCCGGCAGTACTTATGGGGTAAGTGTAAAATATTATTTAAACGAAATAAACGATATTTATTCAGCACTTAAGTATCTACATACACTTGTACTTGTCCAGAACCGCATCAAAATTGCAATTGGTCACACTATATTTAAATGACACACACCTGAGGGCATAGGACCACGACCCACGGTGCCATTGAAGTAAAAAGGCAGATATATAAAGAGGGTGTGATCATTGGCACCGACTATGTACAATCATACATACAAGCTAACCTACAACCTTTCAATATAGCTACCTAAGTGGACGACCCAGAGAAGAAATTAATAAATTAGCATTTAATAAAAGAAACAAAATAATTGGAATAGCAGAATACCTAAACCTACAAAATAAAATAACTAACTAAGAATTAAAAACTAACTTATAACTAAAAACTATTAAAAAATTCTAATAACAATTAAACTACGTTTAAATTTATTTTAGGTGTGCTAGAGGTCTGTCTAGTGTTAATAATAAATTAGTTCTTAATATGAATGTTATTAACGCTATATTTATTTGATCAAGCAATCCTTACTTTCTTACTAATATTAAAAATGCGAAAGTAACTCTGTCTGTCGAACTTTCACGCCAAATTTGTACAAATTGGTACACAGATAGTATAGAACCGTCTCATGTGGGTGTTGAAACCGGTAGTAAAGTAACCCATTGAGTTTGTTTCGCCGGATCTTCTCAGTTGGGGCGCATTGGATCCGGTGGTAGCATTAAAGCGCGTCCGTCGTTATATGCTCACGGTCCACCCAAATAATGACAATTGTTTTGACATAATATAGACAGAACAAGCATTTTGCGTCGCTAAGAACAATATAAATAAATTAATTATAATAATAACATATAAATATATGATAATATAAAAATAATTAATTTTATCGATATAAATAAATAACAAATATAATTAATTAAAATTTTCTATTTAATGTTTGACTATTTACAAGTGCCTGTAATTGGTTTACGTAAATAAAAATGATTTTTATTTTTATTTATTTATTATTTATTTTTAACCTGAGAAAGGAATGTTATAGAGACAAAAGGTCTAATTAAAATAATTTAAACTGCTACTCAAAGTCACTATTCCACGCGGACGCAGTCGCAGGTACATCATCATCATCAGCCCGTACAACGTCCACTGCTAAACAAGGGCCTCCTCCCGAGGGAGGGTTTTTGCCATAGTCACCACGCTTGGCAAGCATATTGGTGACCGCAGTATTGTGTTGTACCACACAAGGAAACGCTGCTGCTGCCATGATATACGATTATTATAGAAGATGTTATAACATTAACCAACGGCTTAACGTGCTTTCCGAGCAAGGCCGGATTTGAGGGGGGGCATCCAGGGAAACTGCCCCGGGGGCTCCACAATAGAGGGGCCCCCACAAGAGAGATTTAAAATCTTCCCAATTCTGGCGAGTAAACTCTACAACTTTTTTATTTATTTTTTCGGTTTTGTACCTTTTAATACAGTACTTTGTAGAATCATGATTAATGTGATAGTTGTTAAATATTGTAATAACGGTTATTAATCTATACTTGTTCACTTTAATTTGTCAATCAGTAAAATATCAGACTTTAAATCGTCCTGAAAAGTATGTACATACTTCAAATTTTCTACACATTTAGAGAGAAACTAATTTAGACCCAAAGGCCCTCTTCTCATTTGTTGCCCCGGGGCATCTGGACTTCTAAATCCGGCTCTGTTTGCGAGGCACGGAGGGTAGTCCCTCGACCAAACAGACCCGGAAAGAAATCTTAGAATTTACCAGTATATTACAAAGTACTCTGTGGAATTTACTCAAAGATTTCCTGTCCGTCGTGGATATCGCACTTAGGACTTCCGGGATTTAAAGCGAGCTAAATACCGCTATGTTACGGAGATTGTTACCCCTCTACAACCTCAGAAACAATTCACAAACATTTACTCTTTATAATATTAGTATAGATACCTGATATATCACTCACTATACGTCGTTTATCACAGATTCACATATTAACGAAAAGATCGCGATAAATACATACATTTTCATACATTAGTCATAAATCTTCGAGTTTAAGTGATCTTTCAAGTCACATCCCAAAGTTATTCAAAGAAAGATCTAGTTTATAGTTCTGTACAGTGACGTAGTGACTTCGATACGGGTTCCGTATCACGACTTTTTAGCTTTATCATCAGCCCGTACATCGTCCACTGTTGAACATGGGCCTCTGTCCGAGGGAGGGTTTCGCCATAGTCACCACACTTGGCAGGTGGATTAGTGACCGCAGTATTATGTTGTACCACACAAGGAAACGCTGCTGCCCGTTCCTTGATATATACGATTATTATAGATGATGTTATAACAATCGGGACCAACGACTGAACGTGCTTTCCGAGGCACGGAAAGTAGTCCCTCAACCAACTAGACCCGGAAAGAAATCTTAGAATTTAAACAAAGATTTCCTGTCCGGTGTGGGGATCGAACCCACGACCTTCGAGCCTTAAAGCGAGACATATACTGCTACGCCACGGAGGCTGTCACCTCGACAATGTAGTGCTTTTTTAAGCTGTCCATAAACTTTTTTTTTTACATTATTTTTTTTTACTATAGCAGTAAGCAGATTTTGGAAACGGAACCCTAAAACAATAGATGCTTAACATATTTGTTAAAACACATCGGATATTATTATGCTCGACATATAGTAGCAACATATTATGTTATGTAAATATATGTTAAAGTACGTTTATGGTAGCTACCAGCAATTTGTCTTTACTTCTATACTATAATTAATAAGTTCTGTTAGTGTGTATGTAGAAGAGTTTTTTTTTTTGTGACGGACGTATGTCATTAGCCCTGAGGCTTTTGCTACTTCACCGGGCAAAAAGGCGAGCAGAGCTCCAGCCTTGATAAATGGTTTAAACACTACAAACTAAGCAACCTGCGCAAGAGGGCGTCCCCTGTGGGACTTGGACCTCGGCTCAGTGCGGTCGCTGACGGGGAGATTGAGGGATTATGGCTTTTAGTTTCTTTAGGGAAGTTTTGTGCAACTGTCGTGTAGATGAGACTGAGTAGTAGAATTAAGTTGACAACCTCCGTAGCGTAGCGGTATTTGGCTCGCTTTAAATCTCGGAGGTCGTGGGTTCGATCTCCACGCCAAACAAGAAATCTTTGTGTAGATTCTAAGATTTCCTTCCGGGTCTGGTTGGCTGAGGGACTACCCTCCGTGCCTCGGAATGCACGTTGAGCCGTTGGTCCCGATTGTTATAACATAATCTATAAACGGGCAGCAGCGTTTCTTTGTGTGGTACAACATAATACTGCGGTCACCAAACCGCCTGCCAAGCGTGGTGACTATGGCAAATACCATCCTCCGGGAGGGTCAAAAGCTATAACTACAAGCCAAGCTGAAATAAAGTCCGAATAATAATTAAGTATTTTGGTAGCGTGTCCGAACAATCAAAAGATTTTACATATTTTTTTGTCGTACTGAGAGACAAACAGTGGCGGATTTACCAGCAGGCTAAGTAGGCTGGAGCTGAGGGCGGCAGATTTTGGGGGGCGGCAAATTAAGCATACATTTTTTTTTGCCATGCAGTTGCCGTTACTAATTTCGTGCAAAAACCGATAAAAATACGTTTGTTGTGTGGGAGTCACCTTAAATTTTGTGAGACCTTATTAAATTTAAGTTCCTTATGACAATTACTTTCATAAGTAAACATTGTAACATACTTTGATATCAACCAGGTCAACTAGCTTGCTGTTATGGGAAGAAAGGGGCGGCAAATGTGTAAGTCCGCCACTGGAGACAAAAAACTCAATAATGTACTTTGGGTTTTTCCTAAATTTCCGGACAAACTGGCTAGTCTGTTCAGATTTAGGCCACCTGGCGAACCGGAATGGGAGCCGGAACATGCAGTGCTCACGACGTACCATGCCAGACGTCATTTAGTACTGGCCTTAGGTTATAAATAAGACAGCACTAATGTGGTATTTTAAATATTAATCTGATGCGCGGCCACAATCTTGTTTTTAATAATGGGACTAATCCTACCCACTTTCCCACCACTCTATACTCCTGTTAACCAGGATCAAGAGTGACATACAGCGGAAATGATGAAAGGCTGCTGCACCGAGCATAAAGGCAAGCAGAAATCTAGCCTCAGGCGAATGAGGAAAGAGTAATCGCTAGAGAAGTCTAATAAATGACTGTTGACTGCACCGGTGGCTCAATGGTTACGGAAGTTGTTTCTGAGACCTGGTGTTCTGGGTTCGATTCCCACCCGGGACAATTATTTGTGTGAACCACAAATAGTTGTTCTGAGTCTGGGTGTTCTGTGTGTCCGTGAAATGTATGTTTTTAAAGTCCCCCGCGACACAGGGATTTATTTCCCGAGTGCGGGTGTTGCCTTTTAAAAACAAAAAAAAAAAACAAAATAAATCGATCACTTTAAAAGTCTTCAAGTTATTCTCGTGTACGACAACACTAATGACACATCTATTAACCAAACGATCACCGCTCATTACAATGATGTGTCGCTAATGGCTGCCATCATTCAAATTAGATGAATTGCAGTCTATTTGAGCCATGCGATGTAATTATTCTGTTTAACTTAACTACTTAAGGGATGTCTGCCTGAATAAAATATCTAAAACTCAAAAGCGTGCGGTCGGATGTGTCATTATACGTCAGAAACATTCGTTGTATCGTATGTGCCTTTATCGTAAACTGACGACTTATGACTTATGACTTTTTTTTCGGATGGACCTACTTAGGTAGCCCCTGGGCTTTTGCTACTTCATCGGACATAAAGGCGAGCAGTGCCTTAATAAAAGGTAAAGACAATAAGCCTTAATAAAACTACAAACTAAGCAACCTGCGCAAGAGGGCGCCCCCTGTGGGGCTTGGAAATCGGGTCAGGGCGGTCGCTGGCGATGAGATTGAGGGATTATGACTTTTAGTATTTTAGGGGAGTTTTGGGCAACTGTCGCTCTACTTTACAGTATAGCAGCACATTCGTCCTTTTACTTATGAGGTTTAGATATGTGATTTTGATTAGACTTTCTAGTTAATTCTATTTTTCTTCCGATGGATGTTTAAGTAGTTAGCCACGAGGCTTTTGCTACTTCACCGGGTATTAATGCGAGCAGAGCTCCAGCCTTATTACATCACTACATAGTATAAAACAAAGTCGCTTGCCGCTGTCTCTCCGTCCCTATGTATGCTTAGATCTTTAAAACTACGGAACAGATTTTGATGCAGTTTTTTTTAGTAGATAGAGCGATTCAAGAGGAAGGTTTATATGTATCAGCATTGTACCCGTGCGGAGCCGGGGCGGGCCGCTAGTGGTTTTATAAAATACTAACTAAGCAACTTACGGTAGAGCGCGCCCCCTATGGGACTCGGCTTAAGGCCGTCGCTGACGGAGGGATGAATTTTAGGTATTTAAGGGAGTTTTGTGCAACTGTCGCTCTACATTACAGTTTGCGGGCTAAGTCTATATCAGATGATTTATTATTTGACTGATTTATTACAAATTAAATAATCAATTTCTTCTGGTCTTTTTTATATTAATTAATTATAAAAATATAATCCGATTTTGATGTGTTATATCTTTATAAACTGAAATAATTTACGAAATCATTATTTTTTTTAGATTTGCAAAGAATTGGATAAATCTAAAAATTATTTCAGTCTATACTAATATTATAAAGTTGGGTGAAAATCATTTAAAATGACCATTGTGACAAAAATGAAATAAAAAAGAAATTGTAACAAAAATGAAACGCGAACAAAAAAATAACAAAAATGAAATATTAGGGCTTGTTCACAATGCGCATTAATATATGACTATTAGGTATTTATTTAATTGATTTCGTATTTGAGTACCGCAATAAAACACGTTACATGTCTTTTATAATTTGTTTTATTAAATTAAAAGGAACATTATTGTAATTAAAACCTATTTTTTCTTTGGAGACAGCAAAAAGAGATCAGCGTAATAACAGTCATCCTATAATAATTTATCAGTTTTGAGAAATCACGTTGAGAATATTATTCTCAAATTATAAAGTTATGTAAAACAAATCAACAATACAAAAATAATAATATAATTTGTCAAGAGCTTTCATTGATGTTATGAACTTGAAAAAAGGGCAAACTTCTATAATAAAATTACAGCTCAAGCATTAGAGGCTTCTGCGATTGTTTCGACATTAAAAGACACTGCCTACTAAAATCTCGCCCCAGAAAACGAACTCGGTTAGCATCCGATTCAGATGACTGCTTGTCTTCACCATTTAAAAGACAAGCACATAATATCAATACTTTGACTGATATCTCGAATTCCGAAAATAATACAACACCGGTTTCTTCAAAACATCGCACGACTCTGCAAGAAGATACATTAGAGAGACTGGCAACGGTGATTCAGACTCTTTAGACATTTTCGATGTCGTTGATAATACTGAAACTTCTCAAGATAAGGTAAAAAGCAATATAAAGCATATTAAACGCCTGTGGCACAGATTACTGAATAGTTACTCCTGTGGATGCAGACCATACGTACGTCACCGTGACAAATAAAGAAAATGTCGATCATCAGAATAAAATAAACATTAAAAAATATATAAAAATGTGGCACCTGTGACTATTCTGTCTGATGTTCGAGTAAATTATTCACTTAGTGATTTAAGGAAAATGATTAGCAACACAAAGAGACAAAATGTGTCTTCTTGTAACCTTAAAGTAGGTTTTCCTGAAATTCAATATTCAATCAATAATATCATTAAAGAAAAAACATATTTTTCTAATTCAAGTGAACGCACATGCATATCAGCTGCACTCCAAAACACTTGTAAAATATTAATTGCAGTCAACACATTCTTCAAATACACTCAGACATAAAACATTAAAATTACGCTCTAAAAATAATATTTCATCAGCTATGTGAATGCGACTTTAGTTCATTTTTGTTATTTCATTTTTGTAACATATTTAAAAAGTGTAACAAAAATGAAAAACCGCCATATTTTGATTGTAACTTAAAATGTGTTAAGCCAAACAGAAATCTCAATGAGTCCCAACCACCTTGCTTTTCAATAAGGGTTAGCAATAACCTATCTAATCAATCAATTAAATAATAAGAAGTTCTCACTTACCTGCGTTGTTCAAACAAAACAAAACTGACAAATTAAAATTGGAATTTTGCTCGCCGACACAGAAACACACGTCATTCACTTTTTGCACTCGAGGACAAAATGGCCGACTCATAGTCGACTCTAGCATGTGATTGGATCGTTATGGCGTAAGTGTTGCAATTTTACAGTTACCAAATATTATCAAATTTTACTGTTAGAAAAATGAACAACAAAAATGAACAAAATAATGGACATTATTTTCTACCCATTTTTTTAATATTTCAAATAATTAACGTAAAATGAATTTTACCGAAACTAATGGCAATTAATAACGTCTTGATAATAAGTTCAACAATAATTTAATACTGTAACTAATGTATTTATTCAGACGATTTTTGTGACGCACCTCGTGAAGAGGACAAATTATTTTGTATGGAGAATATTCGAGTTGGATGAGAAAAAAGGAATATAATTTGTTTATTCTTGGCAATGAATATATAAATCTGTATAATGCAGCTTGACAATATATATCTTAGTACTGATAAGTACTTTTTACGTAGTAAAAATAATTGTATCATAAAATATCACGTGTGGACAAATTTTTCTACCAAAATGGTCATTTTAAATGATTTTTACCCAAAGAGGAAAGATTTGTATCGTTGTATGTGTGTGTATGTTTGTAATGAATATATTCAAAAACTACTGTGCTTATTTCAAAAATTCTTTCACCATTGGAAAGCTACATTCACCCTGAGTGACATAGGCTATATTTAATTATAAAGTTCCCACGGGAACGGGAGTTATGCGGGTGAAACCGCGCGCGGGAAGCTAGTGTTATATAAATATATAGGGTGACTGGTAATTAGTGACCGATATCTAAAGACGTGATTGTGCTCATGATAACAAACAACTTTTACTATGGCACCAACCCTGACCTCGCGAAAAAAAATCAGCTGTTCCATACATTCATGTTCACATAACTCGTCAACATGGTAGGGAGCAGCTGATTTTTTTTTCGCGATTTCATCTTTGGTGCCTTAGTAAAAGTTGTTTGTTATCATGAGCACAATCATGTGTTTAGGTATCAGTCACTAATTACCAGTCACCCTACATAATTTTTCAAAACGGACCTGTACTTCCTGAGTTTGGCGCGTTCAAGCAAACAAATAAACAAACAAACTCTTCAGCTTTATAATATTAGTAAAGACTAAAGACATTAATGATGCAACGTGCAATTATTAATTTTTTAAAAATCGTATGTTAATAGTAAAGATAATACCTATTGCAGTTTATTGCTATCTTTATTTAATTTTAATTTGTATAAATAATGAACTTATTAAAATAAATTAATATTAATAATAATTAATCCATACTTATATTATAAATGGGAAAGTTTATGTGTGTGTCTGTTTGTTTGTCCGTGTTCACCGGCAAATCGGAGCGACGAATTGACGTGATTTTTTAAGTGGAGATAGTTGAAAGGATAGATAGATGAGGGAGAGTGGCATAGGCTACTTATTGTTTTTTTCTAAGCCCCCACTTTCCTAAAATGGGGGGCAGTAGTTTGGATGGAGTTTTGGGGCTGAAACCGCGTGCGGGAAGCTCGTAAATATAATATGCATGTTACTGTAAAAACTCAAACTACGGCAAATCCTAAGATTTTCCAGTAAAAATTAAGATTTACCAACTATTAATGATAAAATCCGAACAGATTAGCGATTCGTACTTTTACCACCATTCACTTGATAAATCTCAACTTAACCTAACCTTTCTTTTTTTGTTTTTCGGGGTAAAATGCCTTACGTATCCCCTCGCTAGCGCAAGAATCATCATTGCGTGATCCCTGCGCCAGGGAAGGGTATGTGGGACTCTCCCTCTATCGAGCTCACCGCAGAGAGGACATACCCACTAAAAAGCTCCCGGGTGTTCATCCTTCTGCCGTTTGGTGTGGGGGACCCAAGTACCGGTATCGGCCTTCGGTTATCCCCCCGACAGAGTTCTACTTAAACTCCCGCCCCGATAAAAGGGCGCTTTTCCCACTCCTTGGTCCTATCGCGGCTGTTAGGCACCCGCGATGGGTACCGTCCTACTCCTACAGGGACGCCCGAACACAGAGGCAATCCGCGACCTACTCATGAATGTGACCCTAGGGAGCAGAGTCATGTTCTCTGCTCCCCAGGGTCACCCCTTATAGCGGGTTTCGGCCTTCCGGTCTTAACTTAACTTAACCTAACCTAACCTAGGATGTACTAAATTCTTATGGTAAAAGCCCGAGAATATAGTTCCAATTTCATTAATCCTTACTTTCAACAACTCCTTCAAAAATCGATTACGATTTACCGTAGTTCCAACTTTTTTTTTAGATAACTAGCAGAGTTTTCAGTTTTTTAATATTCTTGTTAACCCCTCGTGCTAAGGTAAAATGCTTGTTACGAGTGGGTTCACGTCGGTAGTGCAATGGGGGGATCGAACAAGATCACAAATCCTACGCCCTAGCCATTGGACTTCAGCCGCTTCACTTTGAGAAACAAGGCAGGATTTAAGGGAGGGCATCCAGGGCAACTGCCCCGGAGATGTTGTAACTTTACACACTTTGTAGAATCATGATTAATGTAATAGTTCATCTATACTCGTTCACTTAAATTTGTCAATCAGTAAAATATTAGAATTCATATCGTCCTGAAAAGTAGGTACATACTTTCAATTTTCTACACATTTAGAGGGAAACTACTGTGTGCCCAGAGGGCCTCTTCTCCTTTGTTGTCCCGGGGCCTCCGGACTTCTAAATCCGGCCCTGTTGAGAATCGCAGCTCTAAGTTTTTCACCGCGCTGCACGAAACAAACATTTACTTTACTTACTTACTTTAAGAGAAGGTATTCATTCAGATTTTAAGTAAATTTGCTACGCTGAATTAGCAATAGTTTTAAAACAAGGACGTTTTTCAACGAGACAGGTTAATGGCCTAATAAGTCTGGTATTTTGAAGTTATTTATAGAACGATGTCCAAACAACAAGTTATTAAATTTATTTTTTTGTTTTGTTGTTAAGTCGTTGGTTGCGATTACATATTATAACATCATATACATATATAAAGTTAAGGAAGAAATTCCCACTGACATGACACATAGGGCGTGCCGAAGGGGCCCGAGTGGCAACCGAGTAAATAAGAGCTGTAGTTTTTTCTCTAGGCGCACCGCTCCCATTATCCTCTGGCTCCCATTACCCTCTGTACCCCTAAACGTGAAATTTCATCATCATCATCAGCCCGTATAACGTCCGCTGCTGAACATGGGCCTCCTTCGGAGGTAGGATATTTGCCATAGTCACTACTCTTGGCAAGCGAGTTGGTGACCGCAGTATTAAGATATAACACACAAATAAACGCTGCAGCCCGTTCCCTGGCATACGATTGTTATAGATGATGTTATAACAATCTGTTCTCTCCGCGACTCTTTTTTTGCTGCACATCAACGACCTGCTAGTTACTCCCGGTATCTTTGGGTATGCAGACGGCAGCACAGTCTCGGTGAGATACTTGTCTGATGCGAAGTCTGGGTCAAAGGTCCAGTCGTTCCGGGAGTCAATGATGAAGGGGGTGAACTCGATCTTGGAGGCTGTCTCCTTATGGGGTGATGCCAACCTGGTTGGGTTTAATCCCTCAAATCACAGGCGTGTCTTTTTTCGGCGAAACGGAGTCCATTCCAACTAACTCCAACTTTCCGGAATGTCTCCGCTCCGATCAGCGACTATCTTGAGCTCTTAGGGCTTGACCTCTCTTCTTATCTAAACTTCGGTCACTACATCGAGTCCATTGCAAACACTGCAGCCAAAAAACTGGGCATTCTCTTCACCCTTTCATCACCGGACGACTGGCGCGGCGAGCGGTTTCACCCTTTTGTTGTAGACATTCCTTCAATACGCACGAAGCGATTTGCTTCTTCTTTCATAATGCAGATAGCCGTCCGGCTAAGGAGTGGAATTCTCTGCCGGGGTCAGTTTTTCCGGAACGCTATAATCTGGACATCTTTAAGGCTAAAGTGAACAGACATTTTCTAGGCAAGCGTGTATCATCTTAGGCCTTATCTTCGCCTTCCATCAAGCGAGATTATGGTCAAACGTAAGGCTACAATTAACAAAAAAAAAAAACAATCTGAACCTAAGCCGTTGGTCCAGATTGTTATAATGGAGGGCGATTCCTCAGCCTAGACCCGGGAAGAAATTTTAGAATCTACACAAAACAATGTTGTATCCTTCCGTAGGGATCGAATACACGACCTCCGAGATTTAAAGTATTTAGTTTATTACAATTCCTACCTAGAAGGTATGTAAAACTGGTTTAAGTCGTGATTTTCATGTATCTAATTGAATTATATGTTTAGATATAATTGTATACCTAATGAATAATATCAATATCACGCGTTTTAACTGGTTCAATCAAGTTCATTTGGTGTGTGCACGCGAAGAATGAGTGGATCAAATTAACATATCAGTTGATACATTTTTGATTATAATGTAAGTTCAAATTTGTGATACACAACATGTGTCAATAACTAATTAGAGTTTATGTGGTAATACATTTATTGACACACAACAACAATTTTACATTAATGAATAAAATATATGTATAGGAACTCGTACAACATCATCATCATCAGCCCGTATAACGTCCACTGCTGAACATGGGCCTCCTCCCGGGCCGTTGATCACGTTGTTATAACATTATCTATAACAGTCGTATATCAAGGAACGGGCAGCAGCGTTTCCTTGTATGGTACAACAAAATCTTCGGTCACCATCCTGCCTGCCAAGCGTGGTCATTATGGCAAAAACCGTTCCTCGGGAGGAGGCCCATGTTCAGCAGTGGACTTAATGCGGGCTGATGATAAAAAAATTCTATCATACTTTTTACAGGTGAGTGGAGCTAAATGGCAGTATGCAGCGCGCGCCGCGGTTATGACTATGATGGGGTCCTTCGGGGGAGGATGCTTCGGTCTTATGTAAGTACGAGTTTTTGCCTGCTATTTATTTAATCATTACAATAGGCTAGTTGATACTTTTGTTGAAATTATTTTTATATGGTTAAGATAAAATATGGCATTTATTTGAGATCTAATTAAAATTGGCTTGACATTTAGAGATGACAACGATGTCAGCCATGTTGATCTATATACATTATCTATGTTCAAGATCAATGACGTCATGACTCAGAATGTTTAATAGTAAAGGATCGCGTTCATGTTTTTTAACAAGATGTATGACGTCACAAAATAGCTGATTGCGTTCATAGACAAAAAAAATAATTTTCATATTGAGTTTATACAAACATATTCAAGTTTTATGAACAGAAATGAGTTAGTATTTAGTTATAACAGAAGTTAGTTATATTTAGTTTCCATATGACAAATACTTTTAGAAATAAACATCATTGTAATAATTTCATATGTGTCAACTAGCCTATTTAAATATAGTTTTAACGTTAGTACATTTGAGTCTGAAACAGATAAAAAATGAATTACCTATGTGTATTGCAAAGCGCAACTCCTAATATTCAGGATTATATTATGTAGATTATATTCCCATAAACACATTATCATGTCAGCCTGATGTCGTCCACTGCTAAATAAACTATCCTCCCCCATCGATTTCCAGCGGGAACGATCGCTAGCGGCCTACATCCACTGACTCCCTACAACCTTTATAACGTCGTCGGTCCATCGTGCAGGCGGTCGTCCCGCGCTGCGCTTGCCAGTTTGTGGTCTTCACTTGAGAACCTTTCTACTCCATCGGCCATCAGTTCATCGAGCTATATGTCCTGCCCATTGCCATTTCAGCGTGCTAATCCGTTGAGCTATGTCAGCAACCTTCGTTCTTAGGATCTCTTCATTTATGATTCGATCGCGCAAGGAAATTCCGAGTACAGCTCTATCCATGCTCGCTGCGCGACTTTGAGCTTTCTTTTGAGACACACAGTAAGAGACAACGTCTCGGATCCATATCTCATCACTGGTAACACACATTGATTGAAGTCTAGACACAAACACATTAATTTTTTTTTAATTATGTTCTTATACTGCTTTCTGTTTGTTTTTTCACTTAATCGCAAGCCATTGTGCTACGGCTGCTTATAAGAAAGGGATTCTTCTGTATTTCTATATCGTTCATGATGTCAATTAGCTCAATTCGCCTTTTATCCGTCGATATGTGCCTACATTAAACATAATTCGAAGCTTGAAAGGCAATCATTTTCTTATAGCTTGTACGCTAGCTAGCTGTGTTTTTGGATAGCTATAAAAAAATGATTTCTACTAGAGATATTTGAACTTTAAATCACTCTCCTGTGATTTAAAGTTCAAATATAGGGAATCATCACTAAGCGTCATTGAGTAAACTTTTTACTCAATGTCGCTTAGTGATGATTCCCTTTCAAGCGTCGGATTATTATTTTTAAGATTACTAGCAGAGTTTTTTTAACTACAAGTATTATTGTAAACTCCTCGTGCTAGGCTAAAATGTCACGTCGGTAGTGCAATGGGCGGGGACTGGTAATTGATCCGGCCACCATTAGATCGCAAATCCGACGACCTTAGTCATTGGGCTACGACTGCTTTGTCGTCGTAATTTTAATTGTGTTATTTTATATTTCAGCTTCACTCTTTGGAAGAACAAAGGGAAAGCAGAAGTGATGGATTTAATCAACAGCATTCTTGGATCACTTGTTTCTATAACAGGTAATGTTAATATATTGCTGATTTAATATGATAGTGATACAAAAGAAAATAGTCTTCAAAGAAAATTGATTTATAATTTTAAGTATACAGGCCGAAGTCCAAACGAGAATTTGGGAAGTACAGGTTATACACCTACTGGGTACTAATTAAATAAAAACTGGTCAAGTGCGAGTCGGACTCGCACACGAAGAGTTCCGTACCATTTTCAAGCGTCAACCGAATAAAAAAAGTTTGTTGTATAATTATTTATTTTATTTTTAGTATTTGTTGTTATAGCGGCAATAGAAATGCAAAATATCGTGTTAAAGCATATAATAACGTAAAAATAAAGGCGAAAACACATTACACAACAACAAAACGCCACGCCACGCCACGTGTCAACACCTGTGCATCAGTACGCGCGTGGCGTCGTGTCCGGTGTTCCTAGTGTGTTTCTGGTCTATAGAAAACAATACATTTGATTCGACTCAACACGCGTGGCGTGTCGTCGGGTGGCGTGGCGGTGGCCTTTAGCCAAATCTGTCAACTACCAGCTGTCAACGCTTGAGTTCATTTTTTAGGAATTATTCTCACACATAATCCCGGCGAGTATTACTTGTTCACTAAGATTTGACTGACGATTACATTCAACTAACATTTACTCGACTCACATTTTGAGCCACGTCCATCCACACATTAGACACATTCTGTCTCAATTCCCTTGACGGATAGTGGAAGCGAATTCTCGACGACTGAAACCATTGGCCCCAAACAAAAACATAATTACCTTCATACGGTCCATTGTCCGTCCGAAACCACCCGACTGACTATTTGTGAGAGCTAGAGATTTCTGTATTAGGTACAGGAGTTGTTTTTAAAACTAATAAAAACTTTCAACAAAATTCATTCAGCATTTTTTAAGCAAGTACCTAATAACAAATCGATGCACCTTTCAAATCATAATATTGAGCAGTATAAAAACTTTGCTCTCAAACACACAGTAATACTTTGCCCATTGCCCATAGTTTAGTATAATAATGAGATTATAATCTGTTGTTTTCGCAGCCGGCTGTTTCCTCTACCGCTCGTGGGAAGCTCTTCTCATCGGTTTCATCGGAGGCATCATAGCGTCGGGGACTACGCCCCTGTTCGACATGCTGGGGGTGGATGACCCAGTCGGGGCGTCAGCTGTACACGGCGCCTGCGGGTTTTGGGGTAAGCTGTGGTTACTGAAATAATGAATTTATATTGGTATTTACAATGAAATAATAAAATATACTGCGGTCACCAATCCGCCTGCCAAGCGTGGAGACTATGGCAAAAACCCTGTCCGGAGGAGACCCTTTTTTAGCAGTCGACCTTATACAGGCTGGTGATGATGATGATGAATGAAATTTATTCAGTACTTAGGTATTTACATACACTTGTACCTACTTGTCAAAAATAAGACTAAATCTAACAAAAGTATCACTTAAGTACAGGGCCGGATTTAGAAGTCCGGAGGCCCCGGAGCAACATAGGAGAAGAGGCCCCCTTGCCACACTTGTCTTTTGTGGAGGCCTCGGGGCAGTTGCCCTGAATGCCCTCCCCTAAATCTGGTTTTGCTTAAGTAGCTAAAAACATTGTTAAAATTATTTAATCTTACAGATTTTTTTATCTGTTTGTCCGTCGGTCGTGCGATAAATGACAAATGTATACATTATAGTAAGATGCCTTAAAGGTGAGAATCCGGCCAAAGTCTAAGCGACATCCACCTTAAGGGTTTAGGACCAACGCTCAGGGTGCCACTGGAGTAAAGAGTAGATTTACGAACAGTGGTGATGATCGCTGTCACGAGATACATACACTTGTACTGTACTTGTCAGAATCACAATGTTACATTATTATTTTTATTCTTTGAATTAAGCTAGATACTTAACTAACACGTAGCAAATTGTAGGATATTATAGACTAAGTAGTCCGTCCGTCAGCTTGTCATTAATTCCTTTACTCATAATGAGTTTAAATTCACATTAATTATTATAGGTATTACTTGATTCTTTAACTTTTTTTATTTTGTTAATTTCTTTTTACAGGTGTTATAGCAGTGGGACTATTTGCCGACAACCCGATCCCAATGGAAACCACGAATGGTAGATCTGGACTGTTCAAAGGTAAAGAGATACAATATACATATCCAGTGCCGCATTAACCATATAGCAAGAGTAGCAAATGCTAAGGGCCCCGCTCAGTTCGGGGGGGCCGCGCGATTTGGGGGGCCCCGCAAAACAAGATACGTACGCAAGCAAGAAATTGTATCCATTAAGTAAAAATCCGATAGATCCAAATATGGTGCTTCATAATAATAGGCATATAAAAACGGGGCTTTCGGACAGAATTTGCTACAGGCCCCGCGCTGGCTTAATCCGGCACTGTACATATCGTTACTAATATACTAATATAATGCGAAAGAAACTCTGTCAGTCAGTCTGTCGGTATTCCACGCCAAATGTACTGAACCGATTTAAATGAAATGTTGTACACGTATAGTGAAGAACCAGTGTGTTGAAAGGACATAGGCTACTTTTTATATCGAAAAAATGCACTAATTAAAATGATTAATTATTAAATATTCTGCTCAGGCATAAATATACTTTTTTTTGTAAAAATATGTAAGGAAATCTAGCTGCAGCGAGGAAGGAGAAAAAAAAATCTAGTTCTTAAGTTGTATGTGTGTATTAAGTGGGGTTACACCACTTTTAGTGGGCCCACTAAAACCAATTAAGTTTTTGAAGCGGTCTACAAGAAAAAAAACGTTCGGACGCCTGTAATTTAAATAAACAAATCATTAGAACCAACGAAGTAAATTAGTTTCAGTTTAAAACATATTAATTTTAGTTTAAAATCATATTTTATTGTAATAACAATGTGATAAACTGATAACAATTAATTAATTAGTCTCTTGTGATCTCGACACGTGAACTACTAGATTAAAGGCTAAATATCTATATATATAAAAATCAATTGCTGTTCGTTAGTCTCGCTAAAACTCGCGAATGGCTGGACCGATTTTGATGAAATTTGGCAGTAATCATCGCTTTAACACAGGGAAGGTTTAAACGCAAAGAAAAAAGGGTAGGTAGAGGTTAAGTAAGTGTAAGGGTAGGTGTAGGGTAGGTGTAGGGTAGGTGTAGGGTAGGGGTAGGGTAGGGGTAGGGTAGAGGTAGGGTAGGGGTAGGGTAGGGGTAGGGTAGGGGTAGGGTAGGGGTAGGGTAGGGGTAGGGTAGGGTAGGGATAGGGTATGAAAGTCCACCCGTGCGAAGCCGGGGCGGGCCGGTAGTTACAAAAATAATCCATTTTTTATTCTATAAAATGAGCATATTATTATATATATATACTGAAGACAACTTTTGACTGCAAAAAATCGGGCAAGTGTATGTAGTTTTGACCTATGCACTTAGGCACTTTTTATTCTGATGTACTTTCGTAGTTAGCCACGAAACTTTTGCTACTTAACCGGGCATAAAGGCGAGCAGCGCTCCAGCCTTAATAATGGTTTAAAAACTACAAACTAAGCAACCTGAGCAAGAGGGCGCCTCTGTGGGGCTTGGACCTCGGCTCAGGGCGGTCGCTGGCGATGAGATTGAGGAATTACTCTTAGTATTTTAGGGGAGTTTTGTGCAATTGTCGCTCTACTTTACAATTCGCGGACCTCTCGGACTTCGGATGCTTCTTTGCAAACTAAGGGTCAGGAGGACGAGGGGGACCCTTAGGCACAAACAGTATTTATTACAACAGTATATAGTCAACTGTGTTACACCGCCAGACCTCACGAATAAAAGGGACATGAAAACTGTACCTACGCGTTTTCACCAACATAACTCCCATTCCCTTAGAAACTTCATAAATAAATATAGCCTATAGCCTATCTCGATGGGTTATAATATTTTTTTCAAGTCGAAACCAACGCTTAATAGGTTAAAACGGACTTGGCTGAATTTTTTATAGCCTGTTGGGCTTCAGCCTAGGGCCCCCTTTGATTCGAGGAGCCCTCAGTTTAGTGAAATGAAAGTCAAAAATAGACGATATTGCGAAAACATAGGTAAATAAACATAATAAAAGAAAGGTTGCTTTATAATTTGTCAATTTATTTACGATTGTATTTAACAAACACTAGGCATTTATATATTATAACAGCTATAAAGCAAATATTTTACTGTATTGTTTTCCTATTCTTTGAGTAATTACGTGGGCCCCTAAATAGTAGTAGCCCAGGGCCCCCTAAACTCAGGATTCGGCCCTGCTTAGAATTACGATGATTTATTTTTCTCTAGGTGGCGGCTGGTACCTTCTCGGAGTACAAACCTTGACAGCATTATGTCTGATGACGTGGGCCATCGTCACCAGTGTGGTGCTCCTATGGATCATAGACAAGATCATGCCGATCCGCATGGACCCCTACCATGAACTGTTGGGGGCTGACATCACGGAGCACAGGATAAGACATGGACAGGTATTTTTAATGAACCATTATTAGCTATTGTTAAACTGTAACCTTTCTGTATTGATAATCTAATTGGGCCCCCATGTCTGAACTTCCTAATTTGACTGTCCTCATTTAATCTTCAAACTAGACCTATAAATTAAACACCTCAAGGTAGACCCTTAAGCTGGACCCCCAATTTGATTGCCCTCATCTTATCTCCTGACTAGACCCATAAATTAAATAACCGTAGTTAGACCCCCAAGCTAGACCCCCAAACGTGACCCCCAAACGTGACCCCCAAACAAGACCACAAACATGACCCCTTAAACGGAATTGCAAAATTTAATCATACCATTTTTATTGTAATAAGGAGCAAAGCACCAATGAAGAATGCTTCAAATGGGAGTTAGTAGTTAAAATAACTATGGGTATTTTGGGCTAACTCCGATTTTGAATCATTCTGCGACTCCGATTTACTAGTTTAAATATAAACCTACAAATAACGATTACGAAGCTAGTTTAAATATAAACCTATTATATTCCCAGGTCGGAGTTTCCCGAGCAATATCCGCCCTCCGCCCTTACCATCGCAGCAACAGCATCGAGGGGATGGACACCATTGGCATCAACACCGGACACGGCTACGTCTTCGACAAGTTAAATGAGGCTAGTACACATTTATAGCACACCCAATCCGGCTCGAAGGACCGAAGTTTACACATATTTTTTTTTTATTTAAAACTTCTCTCACAAAGTTGTAAAGTAGAGAAAAACATGGTAGGTGCACTCACTGTGGAGAATAGTAGTTTGATATTCAATATTTTTAAGTTATTTATAATACATAATAATAAAATATATAATACGTAGGTATAAGATATACTAATAATCTTATCTTTATATTATCTAATTATAGAAGTATATACTTTACTACTTTAATACATACATATTACAAGAATATATATAATACATAATGACAGTTAAACTTATATAATATATTGCTGACTGAAACTGCATAAGCTCGATGAACCAACGTATCTAATACCAATGTTTACTGTTGAATTTTGTGTTCCGGCTCGATGGACCATAAACACATTTAGACTAACTTTTGTAACGGCTCGATGGAACAACATATTTAGTACCAATGTTTTCTGCTTATTTATTGTTCCGGCTCGATGGACCACATATACATTTAAACTAACTTTTGTAATGGCTCGATTGAACAACATATCTTGTACCAATGTTAGCTGCAAAATTTTGTGTTCCGGCTCGATGGACCACATATACTTTGAGACTAACTTTATAGTATACATCTTTACTTTATTAAATTATTGAAATACACATATCTAGTTATTTCTCATTACACAAGCATCTCTACCTACCTATTTATCCCGATAAGTCATTATTCCACAATTCCTTCGCTTGCGACCGCCCTGAGTCGAAATCATAGTCCCCAAGGGGGTGCCCTCTTGCGCAACAGGGCATCCCTAGAAGGCCGTGAACCTCCAACCTGCACAGGATACTTATTTAGTAGTTTGAAAACCATAAATTAAGGCTGGAGCTCTGTTCGCCTTTGTGACCGATGAAGTAGCAAATGCCTTGTTGTGAAACACATTACAAAAAAAACTTATTTTTATTGGATAAGTTAAATTCCTTATGTCTGCATAACACAGTCCATTCCTACATGAAATAGCTACCGTCGTCTATAAATCATGATGCCATAACATATCCTAATCTAAATTAAACAAAATATCTATGGCTAATTCCGCTCAACATGTGCAATTTTTGTACCGCCCTCCCGCCCGCAAAGATTATGCGCAATATGCGGGTAAGACAATAAAAACATGCGACAATACAACCACCAGCCAAAGAACCTGCATATTGTGAACTAGAATCCGCGCGCGGTTATTGCCGTGTAAGTCAAGTTCCCGTAGGATCTTCAAAATTAAATATAGCCTATAGCCTTCCTAGATAAATGGGCTATCGAACACTGAAATAATTCTTCAAATCGGCCCAGTAGATCCTGAGATTGGCGCGGTTAAGCAAGCAAACTCTTCAGCCTCATATATTAGTAAGGAGTATAGATACGGGAAGGCGAGGCGGGAGGGCGATCCAAAAAGTACATTTAGATAAATTTTTGATCAGAATTACTGCTAGATATATTTTGTAATTTAATTTACGCCTGATGCTATTAATTATATAACCTATCATATTTACAGGAACTCAAAAAGAAAAACATGTTTACAAACAAAGCGTTCATGGACGACCAAAACGAGACCCCCAGCGGCTCAACATTCAAAACCGTGGGATTTTTGAACAAGCGAGCTAGCAACACTGAGGGTGACAGGCAGCACACTCTCAACTCTATGGTCAGCAAAATAAACGGGGCGACTTTGAACACGGCAACACAAAATCCTAATTCTACGACTGTTATTAACGTTATTCCTGAATCTATAAAGGGGAGACGATACAAGGACTTGAGTAAGAGTGAAATTCAAGAGTTGGGTAGAATATCTGCTAGTCAAGATAGGTTTAGACATCGTTTTACTGAAGAAGATTATCAAAGGGATATTGATAGGAGCGCTACGGCCAACATTAAGTGGTTAGATTAAGTTCAAAGTGTACTGTTTTCTTCAAGGTAGCTTACATAGCCAGTCAACTTGCGAGCTATCAAAGAGACCGTTAGTGATGGAACAAAAAAAAAGAAATGTGTCTCATAAGGCGTTCACACTATAAGTATTTATCGATGAATATGTCGGTATATGGCTATTTTAACTGTTATACTAAAATAATTAGATATTTATCAACAACGGGTCTTTTAATAATAAGCCACAAAAGTTAATAGCATCAGTAGACCAAGGAATTTCAATACAATGCTAAAAGTATAAAATTTTGATTACAGATATTCACAAGGCTTTTTCTGTTTTGAACTAATGATGACTTTACATAGGTCTGTTATTGCCACTTAATATCGTAAAATATATAATCTTTAAATATATCTGTGAAATGCCACTTTTCGACAATTGCTCCGTTAAATACCGTAAGTGCGAACGTTGCGCCTTAACTTCAAACTCTGATAAATCCACTGTCTTTTTTAAGAGAGATATACCAAAAAAAGGGGATACTAATTTTCATAATTTAAAAGGCAATTTTCATTTTAAAGTGTTGAATAAAACTTAAATATTCGGATTGGATTTACGATCATTAAATAATTCAGATTAAAAAAAAACCTTGTCGGTCATGTTGAAGAAACTCAGTTCGTATTGATCCGAGTTTAAAGTTAAAATTACACTTTTTTTTTTCGTGAAGCGAAGAATTTAAATGGTGTCTGCAAAGCGCAGGCCACACCGCCAGCGGGCGAGCGAGTTAGGCGGGCGAACATCGTTTCACCTCTTTTACATACTTCGGTTCACACCGCGAGCTAACCTTATCTACGACATCGATGCGAGCGAAGCTAACGAAATATCCAACGATTCCAGCGAAGCTACTCGCTCACCTCGTTAGGTTAGGTTAGGAACCCCATAGTTTAGCTCGCCAATATTCCGCATAGTTTGTATAGTTTCCTTCTCTCGCTTCGCCCGCCCGCCTAGCTCGCTCACCGCTCTCTGATCTTCATGATTACTAGCTATATTTGATGTCCCATTATTATTCAATAATCGTTTAAGATACCTAGTTATAAGGATTGTAAAAAAAATGGAAGTAGTGTTAAATTTATAAAAATAAAATAACGTTATAATAAATTAATGTTTTATTTAACTCAGTCTCGTGACATTAACACACAAACAGAGTAGCCAACCCTACAGTTTTAACTGTAGATCTACAGTTTTTTGGAAATGCTCTCAGTTTTTAGTTTAGACCTCGAAATCTACAGTTTTCTATTGAAGACGATGGCGTCATGTATTTTATTTTCTAATGTGTTGGATTAGCATAGCAATTACTGGTTTTTACGTGATATCATATTTGATACTAGCTTCCCGCGCGCGGTTTTACCCACGTAACGTGGAAACTTCGTAATAAAATATAGCCTTTAACCTTCCTCGATAACTGGTGTTGTCTTTTTTTCTCTATCTTCTTTTTGAATGTGTACATAAATAAATAAATAAAAATATAGATTAACTATTTTCTTAATTATTATTTGATATTTACAGGTTTCTACAGTTTTTTTCAAGCATATCTACAGTTTTATACTAAGATAGGGTTGGCAACACTGCACACAAACAATATAACTACTACCGTCCGTGCCTCGAAAAGCACGTTAAGCCGTTGGTCCCGACTGTTATAACATCGTCTATAACAATCGTATACAAGGGAACGGGCAGCAGTGTTTCCTAGTGTGTTACAATATAATACTGCGGTCACCAACCCGCCTGCCAAGCGTAGTGACGATGGCATAGCCCTCCTACGGTCGGAGATCCATGTTAAGCAGTGAACTGTACACCAACTTGCTGGTTTTTAACTTAAAAATCAATCAATTTAAATTGATTTATGAACGTTTTTTTGTACATACTAAGATTATAAATAAAATTAAGTAAAAACAGTAATTTTTCCCCTTTTTTCCTAAGCATGATGTTCCTGTACATTGACTCAGTGGTTAATGCATTTTTGTAGAGATACATACTAATAGTTTCTAATACAGAAAAATATGACTGACTAGCTGCGCCCCGTGGTTTTACCCGCGTTACTCTGCTCCAGTGGGTCGTTTGTAGCCTATATGTTAATCCAGCGAATAACCTATCCTGGTGCAAAATTTTAGCAAATATAATTTTAGTAGTTTTGTCGTGAAAGAGTAACAAACATCCATCCATCCATTCTTACAAACTTTCGCGTTTATAATATTAGTAGGATTTGGCTTTATAATAATATGTAATCTTAAGCAGAAAAAAATACTTTTCTTTGCCATTAGAGATGTATTAAATAACTTTCCACGAGATCTAGACTACTTACTATACCACAGAATTGCTATAATTCAATGGTTTAATTAAAAAATCTGGCAATTTGAAGTGATCTTAGCAGCGTTTTTTAATCATATCGATGTTACAAACAGAAAAATATGACTGATTTGACTTTTGTAACCTTAAATAGAAAGAAACCGTTTTCTTTTTGTAAAGGCCATGTATTAGTAAAATTTCCACGGGATCTAGACATCTAAACTACAGAATTGCTATACCAATGCGCGATCTCAGTGGGTAACGCTCTAAATGTCTTGATCGCGTCATTAATATCTTCTACAGGTACAGACAGAGTGTACAACTTGTACTCTTTCTGTACTCTTGAGGTGTTCGTGTCACTGTTACTGTACAGTGACTCGCTGGTTTTCACTGGGAGGATCACTTCTAGCTCTTGTAGATGTTCGAAGGCTTTGAGGATGACCGGCCGAGGTACGGTTTGAGCGGAGGAGTTAGAGTTAGCGAATTTTGTGTACCTGTAAAAATAAAATAGAGCAATTTTTTATTACGCATTTTTTTGGGTTCCGTAACCGAAGGGTAACAACGGGACCCTATTACTAAGACTTCGCTGTCTGTCTGTCGGTCACCAGGCTGTACCTCAAGAACCGCAATAGCTAGACAGTTGAAATTATCACTGCTGATGTATTTCTATTGCCATAATAACAACAAATACTAAAAATAAAATAAAATATGTTTTAAGGGGGGCTCCCATACAACAAACTTTTGTTTTCTTTGCTCGATGTCAATAACGGCAACAGGTAGGCACTTGAAAATGGTACGGAACCCTTCGTGCGTGAGTCCGGCTCGCACTTAGCCGGTTTTTTTTTCTTCTTCCCGCACTAAGGCTGTGTCGCGGGGGACTGTACAAACTCCCTCCTCGTCCTCCTGACCCTTAGTTTGCAAAGAACCATCCGATGCCCTCGTAGACCCGAAGTCCGAGAGGCCCGCGAACTGTAAAGTAGAGCGACAGTTGCACAATACTCCCCTAAAATACTAAAAGTCATAATCCCTCAATCTCATCGCCAACGACCGCCCTTAGCCGAGGTCCAAGCCCCACAGAGGGCGCCCTCTTGCGCAGGTTGCTTGGTTTTAAACCATTTATTAAGACTGGAGCTCTGCTCGCCTTTATGCCCGGTGAAGTAGCAAAAGCCTCGTGGCTAGCTACGTAAGTATATTAAATAAAAAAAAAGGGACTGTACAAACACTAAAACCCGGACCATACCAGGAACGGGCAGCAGTGTTTCCTTGTGTATTACAACATCTTACTGCGATCACGAACCCGCCTGCCAAGCGTGGTGACTATGGCAAAAACCCTCCCTGGGTATTAGGCCCATGTTCAGAAATGGACGTTGTACGGGCTGATAATAATGATCATGAACCTACCTATGTAAAACCATTTCAAAATTCATTGGCTGTCCATCAAATATTTCCAATCCATGCTTCATAGCGATAACCAGAGACAACTCTAGTATAGACAAAGATTGTAGAAGCTTTACTCTATGCTCCGGAGCTACCGTCTTGTCTATGATTGAGGTGAGATCTGTTACTTCGAAGAAGGGGTGGTCGGGGGATAGTTTGGAGACGAGTTCAAACTGAAAAATAAACATAAATCATTTTTTTTTTTGATTGACGACCTGAGCTGACGTCTAAGCAACCACTCTGCGCACTCTTGCGCAGGTTGCTTGGTTTGTAGATTTGAAACCATTTATTAAGGTTGGAACTCTGCCTCGCCTTCATGCCCGTTGAAGTAGCAAAAGCCTCGTGGCTATAAAGGTATAAAAGTCCGAAAAAAATACTAGTTACAGTGGAATCCCTGTTACTCGATTTCTTCCATATTACACACAATTACTATTTGTGAACCCGATTACACCAAGGTAGACCCCCATCCAGGTACAATCCATGGGACCTGGACCACTTTGTGCAACACTTATTTAGTTTAAATATTTTGTTACTTATCAAAAGACTTGCTACGCATTGCAATGAGTTGGCATCCCAACTGAAAACCCAAGAATACCCTTATCGCCTGAAGAGGCATGCCATCTTGAAGCTGCACAATAGAATGTAGCTTCCTTCAACAAGGGTAGTGCCCTCATAGTGGCTCATAGTTTTAAGACTGATTGCGAAATAAAAAATAAAAAAATAACCATCCTTACCAAAATATTCCTAAAAATCTGCTCATTAACGGTATAATAACACAATTTCTCCAAACTATCAATAACCCTCGAATCTTCCGCCATACCGTGGACGTGCGCATTCCAGTCCTGCACAAACTCCGACTCTAAGCTTTGTAACTCAATTTTGTACCTTGTGGCAATAGCCTCGGGTAAACTGTAGTGGTTCGATAAAATGTCTACGTCCATTGAGTCTTCAGAGGACACTGGAAGAAAATAATATATATTGAAAGAAATATAGTTGATCGTAACAACCTCCGTAGCGTAGCGGTATTTGGGTCGGTTTAAATCTCGGAGGTCGTGGGTTCGATCCCTACGCCGGACAGGAAATCTTTGTGTAAATTCTAAGATTCCTTTCCGGGTCTGGTTAAGGGACTACCCTTCGTGCCTATGAAAGCATGTTGAACCGTTGATTCCTATTGTAATAACATCATCTATAACAAGCATATACAAAGGAACGAGCAGCAGCGTTTCCTTGTGTGATGCAACATAATACTGCGGTCACTAACCCGCCTGCCAAGCGTGGTGACTGTGGCAAATACCCTCCCTCGGGAGGAGGCCCGTGTTCAGCAGTGGACGTTATACGGGCTGATGATGATAATGTTTTGTATAACAAGATCACTAAAACTTACCAGTAGATTTCCGTCCTCTCTTTCTCTTCGCAACTTTCTTCTCTGGCATACACAGCATCTCAATTAGCAGATCTTTATACATTTGTTGAGGAGAAGATATTTCTTCTGTAGGGAAGATTAGTATGTGCCTGTGAGAGAAGCGGGACTTGACTCTCTTCTCTAGGAGTTCCATCACATCTATGCGGTTTGTTACACCTGAACAAATAAATAATATGTTAATAAAAACAAGCAATAAATAAAAAAAAAAATTTTATTTTATTCATTTATTTCAGGTAACAAAGACCCATATTACATACATAATACTATACAATATAAAATAAAATACTATACATAAACAATTAAAATATATAACTAAAATTATACACGATTACTGCTTGTTCAGCAGTGTCAGCGCCGTGCATTGCGCAGGATCCGGTATCCGGCCACGGAAACGGCGGAATACAACTCCCTTAGGCCAGAATTCTGGTGAAGTGAATTTTGAAAGGTGCTCAGCTGGCACTCCACCACAAAGGAGTTAAAACTCACGTTGTGACGTGATTCCAACCTCACAACTCTCAAAGTCCACTTCGTCTTGACCTGTATGTACTCTACAATCTCCTCGGCCTTTGTAGAGTAATGCAGTCGGGACACGTAGAGCGGCGTCACGGGTGCAGCAGGACGCAGCAGGTGGTTCGGTCCAGTCGGTGCAGTGCCGCACTTGTATTGGGTTGGCTTCTTTTTCTTTCTCTGCACCATCACGAAGCCATCCCTGTCGACATTCTCCTTCGGCTGTATCTTACTATCCTCAGTGGTAGATATACAGAGCTTCTTTGTAACCCCTCTTTCATTAGGTCGCTTTGTATTTTTCCCCTTAGCGACACATTCCGCGTAGGCACCCGACCCACGTTAATCAGATGAGCTAATATTAAGATCCTTTTATCATCAGCCCATATAAAGTCCACTGCTGAACCAGGGACTCCTAACGAGGGAGGGTAGTGCCCTAGAGGGTTGATGACCGAAGGGCCGGCCCCCGCCAACGGCGGATCGAAGATGTGTCCGGGGGGTTTTAGTGGTGTAGGGTCCTCTCCTTGTGGTATGAGTTAGCATACCACGCTATGGAGAGGGCGAGTCCCACATATCCCACCGCCAGCGCGCGAATACGCTGCAGCGGCAGTGGGAATGCGTAAATGCATTTCCCCCCGGACAAAAATAAATGGTTGATGACTGCAATATTATGTTATAACACATAAGGACACGCTGCTGCCCCTTCCCTGGTATACGATAGATGATAACTGTGGTTACCAACCCTGCCAAGCGTGGTGTCAATGGCAAAATCACTCCTCGGGAGTAGGACCATGTTCAGCAGTGAACATTATACGAGCTACGATGATGATGAAAGTGGATATAGGTACCCATTATTTTTTTTCATATAATAGTGTAGAGCAGAGGTCTCCAAACTACGGCCCGCGGGCCAAATCTGGCCCGCCAGTGCCAACAATCAGGCCCGCCACAGCTTAAGACTAGTGTCATCAATCTGGCCCAATGTCTTATTGTTGTTACTATTGTTGTGATAAGTTGTAAAAGACAACACAATATGATAATTACTCGGTCGCGCACTTTGCCACTAGTCTAGAAATAAGAGTAAAGTTAAGGATAGAAAAATTAAAACTGTTTTGGCCCTTCGAACATATTGAAAAAATCTTTTTGGCCCTAAGGCGTCAAAGTTTGGAGACCCCTGCTGGAGAGGAACGGTTGGTGGTGTTCCTCCACAGAAAATTCAAGATCTTTTTTGCAGGGCGAGTTGGTATGACCGGCGACCGACGGCCATTTGGTACTGTTCAGAACTTGTATACCTCTATATTCGAATTGGCTTGCGAACTTGTATTGCGCGATACAGGTTAGTTGGGATGCTAGCTGCTAGATGGCGCTGCTAGCTGCTAGATGGCGCTGCTCGTCTTCTCATAGTTTGTACAGCTACTTTAGATGTCGCTACAATAGCTTCTCGTTGGTTACGCGATTGCAACTAAATAAGAGGCTGTAGCCCAATAGCTAGGGCGTCGGACTTATTATCTTGAGGTCGCCGGTTCGAACCCCACCCATTGCACTACTGAAGTGAACCCACTCGTAACACAAGCATTTTAGCTTAGCATGAGGGGTTAACAAGAATACTAGTAGACTGCAAAAGTCTGCTAGTAGCAGTCTTTAACAGTCTAATAGTATTCTAATGTAGATAAAAAAAAAAAAAAATGATGGCATCTTGATAGCATCTCAATTGCTACTTGATAGCAAATCGATAGCATCTCAATGGCAACTCCATAGCATCTTGATGGTAACCAATGAAAACCGATAAAAACTCAATTACAACAAACAAGTTGCAATTAATTTTCTATAGAAACTCGAACTTTAATCTAATGTCGCAGCCGGATCGTGTCCTCCGTGTTACATTATTATATCCGGGTAATTATTAAACCGCCGCATTTCAAAGCCGTGAAATGCGGCGGTTTAATAATTACCCGGATTTAATAAAATCCGCCGGAACGCATTCGACGCCATACTTTTTCAACATGGCTAGCCGTAATACAGCGGGTAAATAGACGCGTTGAGATGAAAACACCATTGGTTTAGATATAGGTTTTTATTTTACCACCCAATCAATAAAAAACGACTAGCCGTAATATAATGCGGCGGATTGTGCAATCTGGCTGCGACATATATACTAAGTCATAGTTATTATAACTCACCCAACACACACATAGGCGCCTCCTTACTATGTGTGATATCAAACAAGTTATAGAGCAAAGTCTGTGTCCGTCCGCTGTGACAGAACATGTCAAACTCCTCCAATATAAACAGCATGCTTTTACACCTCCTGTCTGTTCCACTCTGCAGGCAACTCAGGAGAAAGGCTAGGTTCTCGGCAAAAGTGCCAAATACTCGGTCACCTACTGCATTTTCTAGTTGCATCTGAGGAATTTGAGAAGAATAATTAGTTATGTATCTCAGAGAAAAGTGATGAGATCAAAAAGACACCTTTGAAGTAAAATGCAGGAGGCCTCCACTTGATAATAGGTCCTTAAGAAAACTCCATGATAAATATCTTAAAATATATTTTATAGATATGTATTATAAATATAATTGTAAATATATTGCCATTATTTTCATGAAACAATAAATTTTATTCAGCACTTAGATATTACACTTGTCCTTGTCAGAATTACTTAAAGTAGAGCAACAGTTGCACAACACTCCCCTAAAATACTAAAAGTCATAATGCCTCAATCTCATCGCCAGTGATCGCCCTGAGCCGAGCTCTAAGCCTCACAGGGGGCGCCCTCTTGCGCAGGTTGCTTAGTTTGTAGTTTTTAAACCATTTATTAACGCCTTATGCCCGGTAAAGTAGAAAAAGCCTCGTGGCTACCGACATATGTCCATACGAAAAAAAAAAAAGTGAAGTGATGACCAAGGGAAATAGGGATTACCTGAGCAGTAATAGACTTGAGTGCAATTTTATCATCATGATGTATAAGGCCGTTGAGTCTCACTATGATAGCGTCATTTGATAAGTCCACCTCCTTCCCAACTTGATGTAGAACTGAGTTTATTAGCTGAAAAGTATTGGAAATGAACAGTTACTTAAACCTTGGGTTGCCATCCGTCCGGATTTCCCTGGATTTGTCCTAGTTTACAATGTGTCAGGGGAGTGTCCGGGCCGGACTTTATTTGTATCCTGGTTTTAAAAATTTAAAGTCTAAGGTCACCCGCAGCACCCGCACAAGCCCCAGACCCTATGTTTACAAAAAACCTTTTGACATGTCCAGGTTTTAGGATCTAAAATCCAGGGTTTTTTTTGCATCTTGACCTGGTTGCCAATTTTTTGAGAAGGAAACCCTACTTAAACTTCCATCAAAGCAACAATCTAAACACATGTGCGAGCATGTGTTTAGATTATAGGTAGTAAGTGAGCTTATTTAGAATCCTTATATATTTTCCTTTCCCTGTGTACACCCTATGCTACCCTATTTCTTTTTCTTCTAAGGTTCTAAGGTTGCCTGGAAGAGATTGCTTTGCTAAATATAATTATTATAATTCTCTTATGATGTTATTAAAGTTACTGTATTGTATTATATTTTGCAATAACGTGTACTTCTTCTTAACTTTGTTGATATAAAATTCTATGATTAAACTTGTTCTAAGCATATACTGCTGAACATGGGCCTCCTCTTTACCGGCCTTGGCAAGCCAGGATTATTGAGGGATATTGCCATAATCACCACACTTGACTGACAAATTGCTTATTGCAGTAAGATGTTAAGTAACGTTGAGCTGACAGATGCTGCTCCATCCATCCATCCATCTTCATCCATCAACTGTATGTCCCTTAGTCGCCTGTTGAAACATGTGAGGAAAGACACGGGGTGGTCTATTCTAAGCTGGAAACCACACGGTGTCCTAAACACAACACTAACATAAATAGATCAAGAATCAGGCAGAGGAATAACAAATTAAAATTCACTGAACTACCAAATCACAGTCATTGGGTAGTATTAACGTTTGTCGTTTGTAATTGATAGAATCAGGCGAAAATTCCGCTAAAAAAAATTACCTTATACTATATTTTGAAATGTAGTATAAGGTAATCTTTTCCATAAAGAGTTCAAAAGATTAAAAAAAAAAAAAAATGTTCGGAATCTACTCCCGAACCTAGATACCTATTTTGTCTTTTTAAATGAGACTAGTATTAACAGACATAAACTGAACAAATCTTTAAAAAAAAAATAGCGTGGATCCCATTCCTGTGGGAAACCTTGACTTAAAATATAGTCTATTACACTCACAAATAATGTGGCTTTTTAGTGCTATATCGGTTCATTAGATTCAGAGATTACCCCCTTACAAACAATTCACGAACTTTACCTCTTCATAATATTACTATAGATATAGGTTATGTGAAAAAAAAACTGGGAAACGAGAATAAGAGAAGAATAGAAAATAGAAAATCAGCATACTAACCGTAGTTTTACCACATCCTCTAGGTCCTATCATCAGTGCCGAATGAGATTCACCATGAATTATCGTACGCTTGAACAAATCGAATACGTGATCTTTCTCCTTAATATGTCCTCGGAAAGTAACGTTATCATCCATTATTTTTAACTTTAAATACTTCCTAATTAACTTTATTTGTACTGAGAGTAGATCTTCTGTATTTAATCCACACATTTTTATGCTTTCGGCTACAAAGCAATTGTAAACAAAATTAACTCTTTCGCGCCTTTATTTACGTTTCTGACACTTTCTGACATTTTAATGTCAAATTGAATTGACATTAACTAGAACGATTGAAATGAATGACATAACAGCGTAGGGATGTGCACTAATTATATCAATAAAAAAATATTTAATTGACTATATTTAGTGGTCACTTGAAAATGTAGTCGCTTAAATATTTTTTAGGATTAATTAATTAGGTTATAATATGAATGCGTAATTGCAGTGTCAAAATAAATATATTTTGACATTATAGATACGTACCGCAACGCGCATGTGCTAATTTGACGTCGGCGCAGAGCCACAACTGACCGATCGTTAAAAGTAAGGATACACATGAGTTAACTGATATATTCCTATCTCGAGACAAATTATAATTGATATCTTACTTAAATATTTCATAAGTTTAATAATTTCAAGTTACTTTAACTCATATTATAAGACAAATATCGTAATAGTTTCTGTAAAAATTTAAATTTAATTTTTGTCATGTTTTACATTTCGTTTCATTATGTAGCTAAGGCCAAGTATAAAAAAGGTTTTAATGTATTTAAGAAACAAAACTATAATCTACTACTAATCTGTATAAAAAAAATCTTCAAATTTGATATTTCGATTTAACAATTTGCAAAGTTTTAGAACTATTATATATCTCAAGACTTATAATCTCATGTAGATCACCTTGATCTTCACACGACTTCTCTTTCTATCATTTCCTAAAATAAATTCCCCGTCCCTTTCCTGACCTTAAACTCTGCAGATTCCATTGTGCCCCATATGAGACACATTTTATGGGTTAATTTAAAATCGTGTACGCTGTTTCTATAAAAAGTTAGATAGAATAATAACAATTTAATTCAACACAGTGCCGAGTTAAGTATTCTAGTTGCTGTTTACGTGATACGTTTTGAATAGGAACACATAGTTTAGTGACAGTTACGGACAGTATAGCAAAAATGTCTTATATAGATTTCGACGTATTTTTATACTCCAGTGTAAGATAATAGTGTTGTGAAGTGTTTAAAAAACCATTAACAATGAGTGTATTTCTGTGCATCAGGTTTTAAATCGTTCAATATTTATTGCAAATTTTGCACACGACACGAGCCCTAAATAATCACAATGTAATTTGTATAATATATTTCTAATAATTAGAGAACAGCAGTGTCGCACGCTTTGGATGTTAATTAACAAAGAAAAGATATAGGACGCAAAATTGCTTAATGCTTCAAAATTGTAAGTGTTATAGTATGTGTATATACTTAGCATATTTATTTATATATAGATTATAAGACTAATTCATATAACATTTATTTTTTATTGTTTTAACATTTATAAACAATTAATAAGCCTTAGACGATACAAGCCTCAGCAATGTGCAAATAATTCAGCCTTGAATTTTCTTTGCAAAATTATAAATTGCTGTTTCTGCTTAGAGCGTAGTTTTGCTTGCCAGTCAAGGTGAATATATCGTTTTTAATGACGGATTCTATAGGTACTGTTCTCTGTAATTTACTAGCATAATTTTATAGACAGGTATAATTTGTTGAATAATTAGGGATAGACTATAATAATATATTGTATCTTCATTTTTCTACAATCACGATTATATTTGCCTTCTGCATACCCATCGCGGAAATAATACTTCTTCCTAGCGGCGATTTTTTTATGCAGTTTGGGGCCTATTAAGAAATAAATTGACTTTCCCTTTTATATTATTACGATTTGCGTTATGTCATAGGCCTATAAAATAAACTTAGGAAATTACAGTGAACAGTATAGAATACGTCCGTCGTATTGTAAATTACCGATATTAATGCAGACCAAGCCAAGACAAAACCTTGGCTAAAATTAATTTTAAATTTTAATTAATTGGATGGTTACATTACATTATCTAGGTTTTATATATTTTTACATATATCAAATGTAATCGATTAAATTAATAATCCAATCCATTCATCGATAAGACCCAATATTCATTCATTCAAAAACAAAACCATCATTCATTCCTTAAACATAATCCCACAAAATTACGTAAACATTTTACCCATTCGCCATCCTACTTCAGCAACAACAATTTAGAAAAGAACAGCAATAGAACACAATCTTTCTATGACCTTTTAAAATTGTTCGTGTTTTCAATAATAAAGATTTTCTTCCATATTATGTGCAAGAAGTGATATTAATTAAATTGTCTTTTATTTAAATGTATATTGTGTTCTGGTCCCCTAATTACTGAAGCTGGTGGAAATATAAATTAATAACTGAATTATTACCAAACAGTAAGTTTTATTTGTTACTGAATAAAAAATAAGTAAGTGCATACCGCTGGATTATTCTTCGTATTGAAATTACTTGTATAAAAAGTCGTAAATTTTTCATAATACTGTTGCAACAGCTTTCTTATCGGTTAATTTACGAAAGTATTGTTAAACTGTAGCATGGGAACGCGTAATTATAATCAATTTAGCTTCGTTAATGCCACCGAGTAATCCTTTGTGTTTCGAATCTTGTTTATTCTAGGATTTTGTATATTAATGTTTACAACGCGTGTGTTTCATAGTTTTATATCTAAATATTGTACATAGGTAAGTGTTCATTGAACTAAATAATACTTCTAAGCGTATTTTATTTTTTGGAAATCAATGATTCTGTTCGAATTCATAGGAAACAGAAATATACTTCGATTTCTTTTAGGATACCTACATCCTTTTTTATTTTATTTAAACGCGGCAACTTCCGCGTGCTTTCAGCCGCCTCCCATTCCCGTAGGAAGTTTATAATTAATGATTAAATGGGTTATCTACTGAAACATCGTTTTTCTCACTGACCAAACTCTTCAGCTTTATATTATAAAGTGGCATATCTCAATAGATTTGAAAATCATTATAAATGCCTCAGAATGTACTCCAAAGGTCCCTGGGCATCCACGACGCCTCTATATGGGCTTTATCGATACAATTTATACTTATATTATAAAGAGGAAAAAAATATTGTTTGTTTGAATTGATTAGACTCCGGGACCTACCAGACTGATTAAAAAAATCTTTCACCATTGGTAAGCCGCTTTATCCAAGAGAAACATAGGCTAATTTAATGTTGAAGTGGCCATGGAAACATGAGTGATGATGGTGAAATTCGTGTGGGTATAATATACCACGAAAAATTCAAATATGCATGACTGACTTACACTATTAATTTTAGTTGTTATTAAAATAATTAAGTTAGTCTGCAGTATTAGTAACTATCTAACTATGTAACTACAAACATATTGATGTACAGATAGATAAGGCGTCCTTTCTAATACAGGTTTTTTAAACTTAAAAGAAATGATATAAACACTTTAAAAACAATGTGTAGTAAATAAAAGTATTTTTGATCTTGATTCTTTATTGATTTAGACATTTATAATTTTGGTACTATTCGAGCATATAAATATTGTTAAAATTATAGTATGTAAAAATTTTCAGTGCCGTAAGCTGCACCGTTCATGGTTGTAGAGAGAAAGCATGAAAGGTGCAGCTCCAGCCCAGCCAGGACATTTATTTGTGTGTACCACAAACAGTTATTTTGAGTCTAAATGTGCTTTGTATTTATGTTTATAAAGTCCCCCGCAACACAGGAATTTATTTCTCTGGTGCTAGAGTTATCTTTAAAAAAGAAGAAATATTCCAAAATGGGGCAAATGAGATATTGGGCCCGGTTGCTTGACAGACAGGGTATATGCGAACTCCATATAATTGGAATTTCTCCGTTTTTACTTTGCATTTTGGTTAAAAATTTATTTATTACGTCTGTAAATAAAATATTGCACATGTATTATTTTGATTTAATATGTTGTTACAGTAATAACACAAAATTGAGAATAGGTTCCTATGTATTGGCTCTCGGTGCATGACAGATACGGAGTTGGACTAATGATTGGGAGCCAGGCACATGTCAGATGACCGAATAAAAAATTAGAAGCTTTACCCCCTCAGTTTCACCTGCATAGATCACATTGTTGTCAGCACTTCTTCAAATAAAGTCTATGTTACTCCTGGATAATGCATATTTCCCACGACAGTGGGTTCGATCCCTACTCCAAACAATAAATATTTATGCAAATTTTAAGATTGATTGGATGAGGAACTGCCCTCTGTGCCTTGGAAATATGTTAACAGAGTTAGTGTACTTATGAATGAAGTAGTAGAAGTAAAGCTACAATTATAGGGCTCAGAAGCATAAGGTTGGATGTGCCATTATACGTCAGAGACATTCGTAGTATGCGCCTTTATCGTAAACTGGCACTTGCGACCAAATGCTTCTGAAGTATAATAGTACATCCGTTCTTATGCTTCTGAGGTGTAGAATTATATTGTAGGAAACTAATGATTGGTGTCAATAAACCCTGTTATAAATAAGGTGATTACGAAAGATATGCCATCCCTTGAACCATAGATAGTCACACATATTGATTATATAAGGGTTTTTTTTTTACATGATTTTAATATGCATTCTTTTTTGAATGAAGTCGTCTCCCAAACTACCTATGCAGGCAGCACCTACCACGATTAATGTTCTCTAATTTTTTTTTTTTCGCACATAATTATTTTATTAGCCACAATGCTTTTGCTTCTTCACCGAGGTATAATAAAGGCGAGCAGAGCTCCAACCTTCATAAATGGTTTAAAAACTAAAAACTAAGACTCTCCTCCTTCCCATGGGGCCATACTATTGTGTAGCTGTTTTTGTCCAGCTTTTATCCTTGTATCTTGAGACATCAAAGTAGCTTTTTAATGGTATTTTTTTTTTTTATCGATTCAGTTGTTCCGCAGCCTATTCAATGCAAAAAAATAATTTCGTATAAAATGTATTATTTTATATTAATTTCTTTATCTTTACTATCATAATCTTTAATAACTACAAATGATACTATATACTGTTACAGAGATGGCATTTATTTCGGAAGCACCCTATTACTATTATAATGACACTTTGATAACCTTTTATACATACAACTCATTATTATTGTATACTTGTTTATAAAATGGCCTACTTGTGGTAGCAATATATTTATAAATTAGTTTTCCCGCACGGTCTTACGTAGTTTTGGTTCCCATGGGAACTTCATAATTAAAAATAGACTGTTTTTTTTTTTTTTTTTTTCATAAAACAATTTACATTGTATCTGAATATTTATTACAAACTAGCGGCCCGCCCCGGCTTCGCACGGGTGGACTGTTATACCCTACCCCTGCCCTACCCTACCCCTACCCTAACCCTACCCTACCCCTACCCTACGCCTACCCTACGCCTACCCTACCCCTACCCCTACCCTACCCTACCCCTACCCTACCCCTACCCCTACCCTACCCCTACCCTACCCTACCCTACCCTACCCTACCCCTACCCAAAAGTCCTATGTCCTTCTCCCAGTTCTTAGCTACCTCCCTACCAATTTTCAGCCAAATCGGTTCAGCCGTTCTTGAGTTATAAATAGTGTAACTAACACGACTTTCTTTTGTTTTTAAAATATATTCTGCTATTCAGGGCGGAGACAAATCCAACGAAACAAAAACCATGAAAATTGATCCAGCCGATCTCGAGTTATAAGTGTTGTAACAAACCCGTCTTTGTTTTATATATATAATAACTAGCTTTCCGCGCGCGGTTTCACCCGCGTAACTCCCGTTCCCATAAAAACTTTATAATAAAATATAGCCTCGACAAATGGGCTATCTAACATTGAAAGATTTTTTCAAATCGGACCAGTAGTTGCTGAGATTAGCGCGTTCAAGCAAACAAACTCTTCAGCTTTATCTATTACGGCAAATAACTCTTTATTAGGTACCAATTCCTTGCGTATTTATACTCGTGATAATTTCTCAACGAAATGTCCGATTGGAATAAAACAAAAAGTATTTTACTTCTACATAAATACCCTTAATAACATTATGCTTAATTTGGATAAGGATTAATATAACGATATACATTTAACGTAGTTTCTTTCTTCAGACGATTTAATATTTTTTTATGAACATAAAAGCGGTTATTGTGACTAAACTATGATAGTTAGATATATGCTCTCGCGGATTTTTTTGTAGATCTTAATAAGACCTACAAACCCGTAGTACATCATTTTGTTCTATTGTCAATAGTTTTTGCAGCGCACGCATAAATAGGTTTTCGCTTTTTCTTACGGATCCCCAACTTTTTTGAAAATAAAATATAGCCTATAACCTTCCTCGGTAAATGGACTATCCAACACTGAAAGAATTTTTTAAATCGGACCAGTAGTCCCTGAGATTAGCGCGTTCAAACAAACAAACAAACAAACAAACTCTGCAGCTTTATAATATTAGTATAGATAAGTACATTAATTAAAATTAAAATATATGAATACAGTATCAAAAAATTAAAGAAATTTTTAGGGGAAAGTACATATAAAAAGAAATTATTACACTTATTTATTTTTATATATAACCTTGAGATTAATGTGATTTTTAATAAAATAAAAGATTAAAATACTGCAATCGGCCATTTTGACTGAAACACCAATCACGGCGCATGACGTCACGATATTGTAACCATCTAAGAGAATTTAACCACTACGTTAGGTTTGGCGGACTCAATGATATTTTTTACAATAGCGTGACGTCATAGCCGACGCCATGACACTTGAGGCCTTTTTTTGCGCGCTGTTTAAAATTTAATAGAAATATGGCTTAAACTTCGTTAAATTTTAATTTATTACCGAAATATTGTGTTTTTCGTACTTAGAAAATGACTTCCCACGTTGCGCAAGAGGATTTCAAAATCTTGCCTCATGCCTATTGTCATTTTTTTTTTCACATTTATCATTTACAAATTCAGTCACTTTTACCTGGATAATTAAGCTTTCTATTATTCCTATTGAAATCCATTGGTTTAGGTTTAGGTAATTTTTTTGGACCACCACCAGGAACCTAGTTAGTTAATCAACTAACTACAAAGTTGATCAACTTACGATTATTAGTATTTTCCTGTGAGATATATGTAAATTATAAGCTCAATGAGCCTGCCCCCGATGGAAGGTATTTGCCACAGTCACCACGCTTGGCAGGCGGATTGGTGACCGCAGTAATATGTTGATCCACACAAGGAAACGCTGATGCCCGTTCCTTGGTATACGATTATTATAGATGATGTTATAACAATCGCGTCCAACCGCTTAACGTGCTTTCCGAGGCACGGAGGGTAGTCCCCCAGCCAACCAGACCCGGATAGAAATCTTAGAATTTACACAAAGATTTACTGTCCGGTGTGTGTGTCCAGCAAGTAGCGCGCGCATCTCCCGTGATTCGCTCCATATAACCGTAAGGTTGGTGGGAGCATGGGAGGTGGTGGGTAAAGTGTCCGGTGTGGGGATAGAACCCACGACCTCCGAGATTTAAAGCGAGCCAAATACCGCTAGGCTACGGAGGTTGTCAACTATAAGTAGCTAATTTAAAATAAAACTAACTTATAAAATACTACTATTCTGAATTCTACTTGGCAAGGTTCCCAGAATGCTGGCTGCATTGTTTTATTGAAGTTCGCCAAGCTTCCCGATTTGCTGCTTTAAAGTGCTTTGTGTATCTTTGCTTGGTAGATCGATGTTTTTAGAAGCTTGGCAATCCGCCTGTTTTGCCGGACTTCTGCCACGCGGACGAGCCAGGTCCATTCGATTAGGCAAAGTGGAAGGCCACTTTGTCTAATCGAATGGACCTCTCTAAATTGAAAGCATCCCGCCGTGCCATGTGTCCAAAATACTGAAGGATCGCCCGTGGCTAGGGAATGCAATCCCGATCCCGAAAAAATGACACCAGATCGGGATCCCGCGAGATCTCGTGTAATTTTCTGGGTCAATCCCGACGATCCCGCATAATATGACGAGATCCTGTTCGAGATTGACGAGATTGGGCGGCAGATGCCGTTTAGCAGATATCACTATTAATACACTTTGTTTTTTAAGAAGACACTTTCAAAATCACCCGTCACTTCTCTAATCTCTTTGAGTATACTTTTTGTTTTGATTATGCTAATTTTCAAAATAAAGTTGAATTATTTAGTTAGTAAAAATAAAAATAAGTTATTTTTTCTTTCAAATAATATTTTATTTAAAATAACCTCACAAACAAGCAATTTTCATCGTTTTCAGTCATCCAAACATTTTATTTTTTTTAAACTAGATGATCGGGATCTCGCGGGATTGATATTTCTAATGCCACGCGATCTCAAATTTGCGATCTCGAGTCGGGGTTGCATTGTGGTGTTAAACGGTCTTTAATATTGAGCTCCTCCAGTATTGAAATATTTGTGCGTCGGGTTGTCCAACTTATAAGCAACATTCGCCGCCAACGCCACATGTCAAATGCATCAATGCGTTTTTAATTTGTCGTTTTTAAGGTCCAGGTCTCGGCTGCATGAAGAAATATAATTGACAACATTTCAAAATACGTAACACACTAAAACAAAAATACCGTTTCTTTTTTATCGAATTCTGATCCCAATACTATTTTTTTTTTTTGCCTGCTATTTTTAGAAAAATGCAATAAAAACTTTCATCACGACGCGCGATTTCGTCAAACAACCGTAACAATGACGTCATCCGGCGCTTAAGTCTGTCTAGAATGAGCCAAATTACAAGTATTTTTTTGTATAAAAAACTTTGAATTTCGAAAATGAAAAAATATGGCTTCTTTAATTTTTCATAAAAAATACATGTTCAAATTGAAATGTTGTCAATAAAATTGTAATAGATTTTTTTTTTGCCGTAAATGCAATTTCAGTCTTTTTAAATATATAAGTGGGGCTTCATCATTTCAGATGTATCCAGCACGCTGTAGCGTCATAAGGCGCGGCGCGCAATATGGCGGAAGAGCACGCGTGCCTCGTGCGCGCGCGCTCCGATTCTGATTCCCACTCCAAACTGAGCTTCGGCACTATGGCGTACACCGAAGACAGACTTAGTGGTGAGTCTTGATTATACACCTTCATTGTTTCGGTCAGGTTCTATCCTGTTGCAAACGAACAGTTGGGAGGGTATACCTATACACTATGATTATTTAATCGACTTGTATCCTACCAGCCGGAGACGAAATACTTTTGCAAACTAAGGGTCTGGAGTGCGTGGGGCCCACGCACTCCAGACCCTTAGTTTAGTTTAGTTGGTTATTGGTTTAACAAGTTATTTTTTTTTTACCACCGGAAACTTTGTTAGTTTATCAACTAACCAAAAAGTTAAACAACATACGATTGTTATTATTTTCCGGTACATATAGAAGTTAAAGTCATATCGTTACGTGACCTTCTGCTGACATTGCAACCCTAACAGAAAGCTAGGTAATGCTACATGTTATATCATTGAACCGCACCTCTATATAGGTGGGGCAGAGATTTTATCCATTCTTGAAGGTCAGCTTTGCGGCGGTTTCTTTGTCAAAGGGTATTATGACGTCATACTTTGAGTTGGCATTCGGAAGCTTTTGTTTTTATTATGGGTCACAACCGCCGTGGCATAGCGGTACAAGTCTCACTTTAAGTTCTACATGTCGCGGGTTCGATCCCAACACCGGACAAGAGATATTAGTGTTAGCCTGATAAATTATGTAAAAAGGCTTATTATAAAATTTCTGATTATGTTAATGACAAAACTGCTTGGGAGTGAGTTGCTCTGAAACAATACTGCTTTATTAATCATTGTAAAATAAAATTTATTAAAAAAAAAAAGGATTCCTCTGAGTTTCTAGCCAGTTCTTCTCATAGTTGCCACGTCCAGAACTGGTGGTAGTAAAATAATGGGACGAATCATAAGAACCATCCGATGCCCTCGTAGACCAAAAGTCCGAGAGGCCCGCGAACTGTAAAGTAGAGCGACAGTTGCACAAAACTCCCCTAAACTAAAAGCCATAATCCCTCAATCCTCCCGTCAGCGACCACCCTGAGCTGAGGTCCAAGTCCCACAGGGGGCGCCCTCTTGCGCAGGTTGCTTAGTTTGTAGTTTTTAAACCATTTATTAAGGCTGGAGCTCTGCTCGCCTTTATGCCCGGTGAAGTAGCTAAAGGCTCGTGGGTAACTACGTAAGTCAAACAACACAAAAAAAGCATCTTAAGAACATGATTTAAAATATTTTAAATGTGTCTATATGAATAAATAATTTTTTGACTTTTGTTAAATCCTAAATTTATTTTCGGGTCTGGTGGATTGAAGGTCTGTGGCACGCATTTGTAGACTAAAATATCACTTTTTATTATATAAGTTGATCGACTGCCATGATCGACCCGTCGATCATGGCGATTTCTCTTTTTAATATTAGTATAGATTGACCTATAGATAGCTGAATCATCATCAGCCCGTATAACGTCCACTGCCGAACATGGGCCTCCTCCCGGGGGAGGGTATCTGCCATAGTCATCACGCTTGGCAAGCGGATTGGTGACCGCAGTATTATGTTGTACCACACAAGGAAACGCTGCTGCCCGTCCCTTGATATACGATTATTACCGAAGATGTTATAATAATCGGGAATAACGGCTTAACGTGCTTTCCGAGGCACGATGGGTAGTCCCTCAACCCACCAGACCCGGAAAGAGGTCTTAGAATTTACACAAAGATTTCCTGTCCGGCGTTGGGATCGAACCCAAGACCTCCGAGATTTAAAGCAAGCCAAATACCGCTACTTGTCTGGTTGTAGATAGCTGAATATGATCTGTTAATTCCTACACCCCTTTTTATGCCATAATGCCCTTATAAACGTTATATTTTTATTTCTCAGCCACTGACAGTGGCGGCGGGGAGCCAGGGCATACAAGTCACATGGCTACCAGCCCGCCAGAGCACGCCGACACCGAGAGCGGCGAGCTCCTAGACTATAACGACTCGAGCGTTCTGGAACAGTTCCATGACGACGCCCTGAGACAGGTGAGTTGTTTATAGTGTGATACGTAGCACTGATTATGATACGTTGCACTTGATAATCAGCCCGCCAGAGCTCGCCGACACCAAGAGCGGTGATCTCCTGGACTGTAACGAATCGAGCGTCCTGGAACAGTTCCATAACGACGCGCTTAGACAGGTGAGTTGCTTATAGTGTGATACGTAGCACTTATTATGATACGTATCACTTGACAAACATCATGCCAGAGCACGCCGACACCGAGAGCGGCGATCACCTAGACCAGGAGTCTCCAAACTTTGAAGCCTTATGGCCATAATGATATGATCAGTATGCTTCAAGGGCCAAAACTGATTAATTTTTTCTGCCCTTATCTATAGTCGTATTTTTAGCAATAGTAACAACAATAAAACATTGGCTGTCGCGGGCCAGTTTGATGACACTGGCGGGCCGGATTTGGCCCGCGGGCCGTAGTTTGGAGACCACTGACCTAGACTATAACGACTCGAGCATTCTGGAACAGATGCAGATGAGTTCTGATACAGATGAGTTCCTTATAGTGTGATTAGTTGCATTCAATGTGATACGATGCATTCAGTGTGATACGTTGCATCTAGTGTGATACGTTGCACTTAATAATCAGCCTGCCAGAGCACGCCGTCATGACATCAAGAGCGGTGAGCTCCTTCGTTATCATGATTTGAGCGGTCAGGACCAATTCCATGAGCACGCTTACGCGCTGAGACATGTGAGTTCCTTATTGCGTGATACGTGACACTTGACAATGACAACCAGCCTGCCAGAGCACGACGACACTGAGAGCCGCAGGCTCCTAGACCTGTGATTCCCAAATTGGTCAAAGTGAACCCCTTGGGGTCCACGGGAGACTAGAGACTAGATTCTGTGCAATTGACCAATCTCTTTTGAGTTTTGCCGCCGCGGCCGAATCCGGTCGGAAGGACTGCTATTTAGCAAATCACATAGATATTATAACCCTATTATTTTCTTTCATCATATTTTGGTATTTTTATAATAAACGGCGCTCTTTATAGGCGCCATATTGCCAATAGTCGGCAGTGTGACAGTGTAATATAAGCTAACGTGTTTCTTGCATGTAAAAGCGAAATTAAGTTGACTATAGGTTGTAAAATACAATTTCTTTTAAACAATTTCAAGAAGCGAAGGCTTTCAGTAACATTTATCATCTTATAATGTAGATAGTTCGTGAGGATGGCTTGAAAATACTGCATAAGTTATTATTGTTTTAAAACAGTTGTCGCAAATTAAATATATATTCCAAAAACTTACGCATTGCAAACTCAAACGTGATTTAACGTATGTATGCCATATGGTCGATAGCATTTAGTGAACAGTCGATCTTAGGTATTATTTACTTGGCCACCTCTAATATACCTAGTCAGGTAATAAGTATTGTCACACAGTAAAAACTTTTCTTTTAGAATGCTGGCCACAAAAAAGTTTATAGAATTCGAATTGTTTATGAAAATAAAAATTTATACTCTTTAGAATTTTACTCATTTTTATATTTATACTAGCTGACCCGGCAGACTTCGTACTGCCTCAATCGATACATAAAAGACCTAAACATTTGTATAAAATAAACTGGGCCGTAGAGACTTCGTTTATGCGGTACTCCTACCCCTACCCTACACTACCCCTACCCTACACTACCCCTACCCTACACTACCCCTACCCTACACTACCCCTACCCTACACTACCCCTACCCTACACTACCCCTACCCTACACTACCCCTACCCTACCTCTACCCTACCCCTACCCTAGACCTACCCCTAATCTACCCCTACCCTACCCTACACTACCCTAAAAAATCTTAGCAAAAAAATAAAGCTCAAATTGACTCTACATTTTAGTTAGAAAACGTTTGTATGGGAAAAAGAAAAAGGCTGTTTTAAGGGGTTTTCAGGCAACTACTAATAAATTAAAAATTAATTAAAAAAACATTGTCCAGCGGACAAAATTGTGAATCTAAACCATTCCCAGATCCCCTTGAACACACACAAAAAATTGCATCAAAATCGGTCCAGTCGTTTGAGAGAAGTTCAGTGACATACACACTCACAGAAGAATTATATACATATATAAAGATATTGCGTTGCATCGTTGCGGTTACGCGTCAATTAAAATTTTTGACATACTGAAAAATTTGAATATAACCAAAAGATTCGTTTATCGCACCATCAAACGATACAATGAAGACTCTAGTGTAGATGACAGGTCAAGAAGTGGTCGCCCTCGGTCTATTACGACTCCAGCAGTGATAAAAGCTGTGAAGGCGCGAATTCAAAGAAATCCCAAACGTAAGCAGAAACTGTTGGCCCTTCAGATGCGGTTAAGCAGAACCACGGTGAAAAGGGTGTTAAATGAAGACTTAGGGCTTCGGGCATATCGAAGAGAAACAGGACATCGTTTGAATGCTCGTCTAATGGACCTGAGACTGAAGAGATGCCGCGCTTTGTTGAAGCGGTACGCGGGAAAAAAAATTCGGGAAATTATTTTTTTGGATGAAAAAATTTTTACCGTAGAAGAGATCTACAACAAACAAAATGATAAGGTGTACGCACACAGTAGTGAAGAAGCGAGCAACCGTATTCCGCGTGTCCAACGAGGTCATTTTCCATCCTCGCTCATGGTATGGTTGGGAGTTTCTTATTGGGGCGTAACAGAGGTACATTTTTGTGAGAAAGGTGTAAAAACGAATGCAGTTGTGTATCAAAATACAGTGCTGACGAACCTTGTGGAACCTGTTTCTCATACCATGTTCAATAACAGGCACTGGGTATTCCAACAAGATTCGGCGCCAGCTCATAGAGCGAAGAGCACACAAGACTGGCTGGCGGCGCGTGAAATCGACTTCATCCGGCACGAAGACTGGCCCTCCTCCAGTCCAGATTTGAATCCGTTAGATTACAAGATATGGCAACACTTGGAGGAAAAGGCGTGCTCAAAGCCTCATCCCAATTTGGAGTCACTCAAGACATCCTTGATTAAGGCAGCCGCCGATATTGCCATGGACCTCGTTCGTGGTGCGATAGACGACTGGCCGTGCAGATTGAAGGCCTGTATTCAAAATCACGGAGGTCATTTTGAATAAACTTTAGTGTCATAAGAATCTATGTTTTGTTAAGTTCATTTTGGTATATAAATGGTTACATAATGAATAAACTTGTTTCAATTATTTTATATTAAACATGTGACAGAATTTATGACCTGACTAGGTATAGCCTTCCTCGTTAAATGGACTATCTAATCTAACACTTAAGATTTTTTTAAATCGGCCCAGTAAATCCGAAAATTAAGTAGTTCAAGCAAGGAATAAATAATATTCTTATCTTTTCCTATTGTTTCAGGCTGGCTGCGGTCTAGCTCAGGCGCGGGTGATGCTGCCCGTGGGGTTATCGATAGCGGGTGCTTCGCTAGAGTTAAACGCCATACCGTTTATATTGCCCTCCGCTGAAATAGAACTGTGCATTCTGCCCCACGAGAAGAATTGGCTCAGTGAGTTTTTTTTAGTTCCTAACGTCATATTAATGACCCCTACCCATTTGATGTTACGTGGCATAAGTGTCCAAATACAAAGAACAGCTAGTGCCATTACAAGACAGCACTTTTTTTTTCCTGTTGTAAATACATTTACGTATTCCCACCGCCGCTGCAGCTACGTCATCGAACCCAGAGAACCCCACGTCTCAGAAGCAACTACCGTAACCACTGAGTTACCGGCGCAGTCAGTAAAAATATTAGTATAGATAATTTCATATTACTTTTCTCTTGTTACAGTAATGATAAGCTTAGTGGGCGGTTCCCTCGGCGCCATAGGGTGGGGGGTGCTAGCCGAGCGGCTGGGTCGACGACGTACCCTCGTCTCCTGCCTCGCTGTGAACGCGGTGTTTGCCGCCATAGCCGCGTTTATGCCGACGTATGGCACGTTTATGATGGCAAGGTAAGTCGATATCCACGGTAATTTCTAAGTCGTTACTAATACTCAGCTATATGATTTATTTTTAATAGTACAATCGATATATGTATATACGTTTTCAATGATAATAAAAATTACAGATGAAATATATCTGAACTTAGTGTTACAAGCCCGTTCGTACAACCTAAATTATTTTCTATTGCCAGACACTAAAGTTCATTTTGTCATGACATGTATATCATTGCCGTCTGTTTGAGATCCAATATTTTTTTGTCACATGTTTCTTACTTTTTTTAATGTTATGTGTCGATGTTTGGTTCCTAGTTCCTGGCCAATTTCGGCTACCGCGACATAACTGAGTAATGAACTCTCTTCCTCTTGATTGAAGATAGAGGAGAATGAAAACCATAAAAGTAAACATATTTGTACGCAACAGATGCCAACGAATATAATCTACTTTTGCACGCATGTGAAACACCAGGGCTACGCTAGCCATTTACAGTGTACAAGGTTTTGCCATCACCGCCATGCGATAAAATTAGCACAGATCTTTTTAAGTAATAAAAAAGTATCATTGTTAAAAATATTTATTTTAATTTTCTATAGCAGTAAAGGGCAAGAGTAACAAAGTTCCATATTGTGTTTTACTTAACGCCCAAATCCGACTAGCCTTCTATTACATCTGGCTTCACAAATAGTTCCAAACATAGACTGTTAGGATATAAAATATTTACAACATAACATTTCTAGGAAAACAACGAGAAATGTATGTAAGTCTATCGTCTATGATAGTGGTGTCTCACTCGATTCAAACGGTCAGTGCATCAGTTTGCCGCCAAGACCATGTCCTACCACGATGGGGCCGGCGGCATAACCCAATCCTCCAAGGCCAGCAATATTACCAACTGCTACACCGCCACCAAGAATTCCTGCACCGCCGAGGAGAAGAGCGCCATCATGAGCTGTTCTTGCTACAGCGTCGGCTACAGCTTGAGTTTGAGCAGCACTAGCAGCTACTGCAGCGGCTTGAGCGCGAGCAGCATTAGCGATACGAGCAGCTTCAACAGCCCTAGTATTCGCGATGGCAATAGCTTGGACGCGGGCGGCATTAGCTAAACGGTCGGCTTCGGCGGCACGAGCCAGTTCTAACGCGCTAGCGGCACCAGCTCTGTTAGCCGCATCAGAAGCACGCGCGTTTTCATAAGCTGCTGCTTGAGCCCTCTGGATATTAGAGATACGAGCGGCATCAAACGCCGCGGCATTATTAATAGCGTTGGCCTGTCCGCCTCTTGCCGCTGCCTCAGTGACGCGGGCACCTTGAATTGCCGCCGCGGCCGAATTGGCTATTTGTGCCGCATGTACCGCCTGGGCGTTCTGGATGGCTGACAATTGTGCTGCTCCTGCAGCCGCTGCACTGTTTAAACCAGCGCTGGAGCCGATAGCTGGTCCGGCGACGAGTCCGGGGCCGGCAGCAATGACACCAGGACCAGCGATGACTCCGGTCAGGGGGGCGGCAGCTAGGCCTACTCCGTATCCTCCGAGACCGTGGCCTCCGAGACCATGGCCTCCAAGGCCGATGGCGAGGGCGGGGGAGAGGCCGGATTGGGAGGGTTGCGAGTCCTTGGATTTGACTGTAAAGAATAATATGTTAAGTTTTGACTTTAGATCTAAAAATAAAAGAAATAATATTCCTAGGTAACGTAGCTTTGTAACAGTGTTGTTTTTTTTAGATTGCTTTAGTACTTTCTGAATTTCTTTATCATAGCTTCCCGTGCGCGGTTTCACCCGCTTATCTTCCGATTCTATGAGAATTTCATCATTAAATATATGTGGCTATGTTATGTGGATAGCGTGATGAAGCTTACTAATAAATCTATAATTAAATTGGTCCAGTAGTTTTTGAGTTTATTAATTAAATGAATAAATACTGACCTTCGGCTCCTACTTCAAACGCCACAGCGACGACCAACAGAATCTGCACAGAAAACAATATAACTACTTTAATACACGTAAAAAATAAAATTTAACCCTATTAATTTTGAAACATAACTAATACCCTCCCGACCCTTAGTCTGCAAAGATTCTCTGGATGCCTTTGTAAACCCGAAGTCTGGGAGACCCGCTAACTACAAAATTGAGCGACAGTTACACTAAAGTCCCCTCAATAATGTAAAAGTTACAATTCCTGAATCTAACCGCCAGAGACCGCCCTGAATCTAAGTTCCAAGTACCATAGACATTTTGCTAAATTGGTAGTTAAAAAAAAAAAAAACCTACCTAGTTTTTGTAAATGGCCTCGACATGCCAGTTTACAATTATATCGAGAGGGCTAGCAATTTTCATACCGTAAATTAGTTCCGTAAAAGGCGACTAAGGGACATATGGCTGATGGATAAGCAGCAGCATCTATTAGCTCAAGGTTTACATCTTACTGCGATCACCAATCCGTCTGCCAAGCGTGGTGATTATGGCAATATCCCTCAACGATCCTGGCTTGCCAAGGTCTGTTAAGAAGAGGCCCATGTTCAGCAGTGGACGTAAACGGGCTGTTGATGATGATGATGAAATTGGTTCCGTGACTCAGCTTACGACTGTAAGCGGTTGTGTATTATGTGCGTCTATTATATTAGGGTATATCCATGGGGGTATTGCGTGAGTTGTTTTAGAGGTGGTTTCAAGCCCAAACTCATTCAAATCTCACGTGAGGAAGAGGTCTCGTATTATATCTAGTTTTTCTTTTTCTCCTCAAGAAAATGTTTAAAATTGCTAGAAAACTTGCTGAAATAATCAAAACATGCATTTTGATTAAAATTTTACTAAATCCTTCACAGTGATATTCGAACGCCAACACATAAAACAGTAGTATTGCTTATTTTTATCATTTAAAAATGGCTATGGAGGACTTCTCGGTGGTCGTAACTCACTAAATATCATGGCCATACCTCAAACAACCTCATCATCATCATCAGCCCGTATAAGGCCTCCTCCCGAGGGAGGGTATTTGCCATGGTCACCACGCTTGGTTATTTACTTGCGCGATTTGATGGATCGGAAGCAAAAAGCCAATCAGTAAACATTAGTATGTTATTTTAAGAAAAAAAAGCACTTTATTAAGTTTTTATAGTAAATGTTAAAATGTGTTTTAACAAGCGGTTTGATTGTGATTTCTTGTGTTAAAAGTAAACAATTTTCTAATAAAAGCGGTATGATTCTGTATTTGATACTTTATTACAAGACACCGATATACGCAAAAATCGCGGGCTTTTATTTGAATTATTACTGATCATAATTTTGTTTACTTAATTATTAAATTAAATGTATTTATGTGACAATTACAAAACACAAAATATGAACTCTAAATTACAAATTATTAGCATCGGCATAAAAGTGTTTTATATAATTTTTATATTTTTATAAAGTAAAAAGTAAAACTATTTAAACTATTTTTAATTAATGAATTTAATTCGATCAATTAGTTTTAATTAATTCATAATGTATTTTTAATTAATTAATTAATAGCAACTATGACGTCTAATTTTATTTTTAATTAAAGAACATTTTTTGGTGTAAAATTTTATTTTATTTAAAATCTTACCGTGAAAGTAGGCTTCTTGATTTTTCAAAGAAATAATTTCAGTGGACACCACCAAATGTTAATTCTGAATTCCAATTGTTATATTCTACGAATTACATTTACCTTTTATACGATACTGAATTTAAATATCAGCATCGGCATAATGTTTATACAAATCGTCGGTGATACTCCAATAACGCGTAAGTAACAGTAACTATAATAAGGTGTAATTTCGTGTGTCAACATATATTGTTTTTATTTACGTTTTAAAGGAAAATAAAAACAATTTGCTACATTTGATTTTAAACCTTATTATCTATTGTCTCTTATGCGGTATCGCAGTATCACCGACGAAATATATTTAAATACCAAGTTAAACTATTTAAATATATTTCGTCGGTGATATTAATTAAATTTAATTAGACTATTAAGTTTTATTTCAAAAAAAATTATGTCTATTTAATTAATTATCTATCGTCTTATTTATCATTTAATGTTATATATTAAATATACATTATATTTGATGAAAGTGTTAGTTTATTTAAAAATCTTAAAATCTTACCGTGAATGGAGACATGGTGATTTTTCAAAGAAATAATTTCAGTGGACACCACTATATGTGAATTCTAAATTGCAATTGTTATATTCTACTTATTACATTCACCTTATATACGACAGCGAATATAGAAATTAGCATAAAAAAAGTTGTTCGTTTCTTGAATATGTATTCATTAGTTGTTTGGTAAAAAGTAATCTGACTTGTTACTGTATTAGTTAATGTTGGTGCACAATGCAAATATGACAATATAGGACACCTAGTTACGCAGTACTTAATCGTATGACATAACATGTGTTTTTACGGGCGGACCTGTGTAGGCGAGGCTTTCGATAGTTCACCGAACATAATAATGATAATATAATCTTTATTTTAGGCAATAATTATTATAAAATACATTGTAAGCCAAAGACCCATCTATTTGGGTGGATCTCAGAAGCATTTGGTCGTAAGTGCCATTTTTTATTTTTTCGGACGGACAGATGTTTTGTGTTTGATGGTTACCCCCGAGGATTTTGCTACTTCACCGGGCATGAAGGCAAGCAGAGCTTCATCCTAGGGCATCCGCTATTATGGGAAATGCATTTACGCATTTCCACCGGCGCTGCAGCGTATCCGCGCGCTGGCGGCGAGATATGTGGGACTCGCCCCCTCCATAGCGGTGGTATGGTTACTCATACCACAAGGAGAGGACCTTACAACCACTAAAACCCAGACACTCCTTCGTTCCGTCATTGGCGGGGGCCGGGTACACACGAAGCAATCCGGCCCAATAGGGCGTCCCACGTGGAACTGGGACCTCGGCTTAGGGCGTTCGCTGACGGGGAGATTATGGCTTTTATTTTTTTTTAGGGGAGTTTTGTGCAACTGTCGCTCAACTTCACAGTTCGCGGGCCTCTCGGACTTAGGGTCTACGAGGGCATCGGAAGGTTATTAGCAAACCACCTAAGGGTCAGGAAGGCGAGGACGCGTCACGTTCGCGGGCGCACTCTTCTCCAGCGGGTCGGATAGAGTGGTCTCTGTAAGTGCCAGTTTACGATAAAGGCACATCCGACAAATGTTTCTGACGTATAATGGCACATCCGACATTATGCTTCTGTCCCTTTGTGTCCCTTTTTACGAAAATTGCGCGAACGGAGAATTAAGAAATTTTGCACACTTATAGTTTATATAGAGAAGGAGTCATTATCATCATCATCAGCCCGTATAACGTCCACTGCTAAACATTGGCCTCCTCCCGGGGAGGGTATCTGCCATAGTTACCACGCTTGGAAGGTGGATTGGTGACCGCAGTATTATGTTGTGCCACACAAGGAAACGCTGCTGCCCGTCCCTTATATTATTATTACTATATATGCCCGGTGAAGTTATATACTACTACTTCACCGGGCATAAAGGCGAGCAGAGCTCCAGCCTTAATAAATGGTTTAAAAACTACAAACTAAGCAACCTGCGCAAGAGAACCCTGTGGGGCTTGGACCTCGGCTCAGGGTTGTTTCTGTTTTTTTCGGGCGGACTTACGTAATTATCCTCGTGGCTTTTGCTATTTTACCAGGCATAAAGGCGAGTAGAGCTCCAGCCTTAATAAATGGTTTAAAAACTACAAACTAAGCAATCTGCGCAACAGGGCGTTCCCGAGCGAGGTAAAATTAAAATGGATTAGTGTCATATGCTTGGTTCTAGTAACACAATTTGTCTAGTTTTGTAAGCGATAAAGCGTGAACAATTACACCTTTAATTTATTATCTGTTAAATAACCAATAGGCCGTGAAGATAGCTCGCCAATAAATCAATATTTTGTCGAATCGATTAATTTAACACACCGATTTAACTATCAATTGTGTTCGAAATGTTAATATTACCTTTTTTTTGTTGACTAGCGACCCGCCCTGGTTTTGCACGGGTGCATTATTCTCTTAAATCATTTTATCAATAATTAAAAAAAAAACAGGATGAAAAACCGTTGCGTATTTTTAAAAATCTTGTCGCACAAAACTACTAGTAGACGAGCACCGCCATCTACCAGCTAGCATCTCACCTAACCTGTATCGCGCAATACAAGTCCGCAGCCCAATTCGAACATATACAAGTTCCGAACAGAAACCAATGGCCGTCGCGTCGGCTGCCGAGCATACCATCTCGCCCGGCAAAGAAGATCTTCCTATAGCATATGTACTGACATCTACAGTAGCCGCACAAAACTACTTGTAAACGAGCAGCGCCATCTACCAGCGAGCATCTTACCTAACCTGTATCACGCAATACAAGTCCGCAAGCCAATTCGAACATATACAAGTTCCGAACAGTAACAAATGGCCGTCGGCCGGCATACCACCTCACTCGGCAAAGAAGATCTTCCATTTAGAGCATCTCCATCATCCATCTTCTTTTAGCATAGGTACCGACATCTACCAATGACATGAAATGAAAACGTTTATTGATAATGTAGACGAATCGATCGTACTTATTATAAGCCAAATACAATGATAATGAAAACAAAAAAGAAAAAAACAATCTTAACCAATAAATTAGTTTACATTTCAACAATAATGTTATTAAATCAAATTTACCAATATTGTTATGGCATATGTGATAATCGCTTATTATAAAATACAATTAAGATCAACCAGCGCGGGCTGGGATCGGGTCAGAAGCATAGAACGCGTCGCGAGCCTCGCCTTGCGAGGACGACCGGACCCTATCCTAGCTTCCTACGAGTCTTTCTCTATCTACCTGCGTTGTGACACATAGAACGCGACCCGTGCCTCCTCTTGCAAGGACGACCGGACCCTATCCTAGCTTCCTACGAGTCTTTCTCTATCTACCTACGTTGTGACACATAGAACGGGTCGCGAGACTCGCCTTGCGAGGACGACCGGACCCTATCCTAGCTTCCTACGAGTCTTTCTCTATCAACCTACGGTGTGACACTCGGAGAAGAAAGAAACTCTCAATAGCCGTACAAACTGCAAGAAGACGAGCCATCTAGCACTTAGCATCTCAACTAACTTATATCGCGCAATACAAGTCGCAAGCCAATCTGAACATATACAAGTTCTGAATATCAACAAATGGCCGTCGGTCGCGGGGCACACCACCTCGCCCGGCAAAGATCTTCATTTTCTGTGGGAGAACTGCACCAACCGTTGTTTCTCTACACATACATAGGGACAGACAGACAGCGGGGAACAATATACTATGTAGCGATACTACAAAAGAAACGAAGAATATTCCGATGCCCACAGACTGTAAAGTAGAGCGACAGTTGCACAAAACCCAAGGCGAATTCACAAGAGTGACATTAAACATTATACTAGTATGTTATTGTTAAGAAATTGTGCTCGTTGTGATGTTGGTTAGAATATTATGAACTAGCTGTTCCGCGCGGTTTCGTCCGCGTAGAACCCTTTCCCGTGGAAACCTTGACTTAAAATTTCATTATCATCAGTCTATATAACGTCCACTGCTGAACATGGGCCTCCTCCGGAGAGAGGGTAGTTGCCATAGTCACTACTCTTGGCAGGTGGATTGGTGACCGCAGTATTATGTTGTACCACACAAGTAAAAGCTGCTGCCCGTTCCTTGATATTACGATTATTATAGATGATGTTATAACAATCGGGACCAACGGCTTAACGTGCTTTCCGAGGCACGGAGGGAAGTCCCTCAACCAACCAGACCCGCAAAGACATGTAAAATAGAATTTAGACAAAGATTTCTTGCCCGACGTGGGGATCAAACCCACGACCTCCGAGATTTAAAGCAAGACAATTACCGCTACGCTACGGAGGTTGTCTATTGTTATATAGTAGTATGTGATGTTAGAAATATTTCTATGCGTGTCAAGATATTCACATAATTATTATTATATAAACGAAATATTGGAAGAACTAAAAGATTTTTTTCAAAATGGAATACAAAATTTTCCCATTGTCCCCAGATTCTGTTCAGCCATTGGCTCTGGAGGCATCCTGCCCACCTCCTACGTGTATGCTGGTGAAATGTGGTGGCGATCTTCACGGAGAATAGCCCTGCTGCTATGTCCCATAGCCGGGGCGTTAGGACCCATGGTAGCTTCCATGCTAGCTATGGCAGTGTTGCCAAATAACGGACCTGACACCCTGGTTGAGAATAAGGAACATTTCAGCGCTTGGCACAGGTAATTATCCAAGATCCAAGACATTTAGGTGTCTCGGGACCAGCCTGAGCCTTATAGCTTAGAGCCTCTTCCGTGTGTGTCGCTGTTGATCCTGGCTTACAGGAGTTGCAGTGGCGGGAGCGTGGGAGGGATTAGTCCCAAGAAAAGCTTAATATTCATAATTTTTAAAGAACTTTTTAGTATAACTATGTAGTATGGACTGAAAAAAAAACTTTTTTGGTATAATTGTTTTGATATTGTGTTTTATAAAGGGCCGTCCATAAAGTATGTCACACGTCAAGGAAAGAGGACCCCTCCTCTTTTCTTAAAATTTTCTCAGAAAGGAAGACCTCAAGATTAACCTTACATTTCAATATCTAATAAATCTACGCCAACCGCCTATGCTTCCTTTAACTTTTGTAAACTGCTGTTTTAGTTTAATGATTTTTATATGTGATCAGCTATGGATGGGCCTTGACGAGAGCGTTCAGACCGATAGTATAAAATTGAAGTGTCTGTTTGTAATGGAAAAATAACAGCCTTGTACTAAACGCTATGATTGTATACAAATTATTTTGAGGTATTTAGGGATACTAACTTTTATATTTAAATATTTTTTTTCTTTTTTTTCTTTTAAAGAGACAACTCCCGCACTAGGGAAATAAATCCCTGTGTCGCGGGGGACTTTACAAACATTCATTTCACGGACACAAAGAACACCCAGACTCAGAACAACTGTTTGTGGTTCACACAAATAATTGTCCCGGGTGGGAATCGAACCCAGAACACCAGGTCTCAGAAGCAACTTCCGTAACCACTGAGCCACCGGTGCAGTCTATTTCCACATTTCTTTTACAGATATTTATTACTGTGCACTCTACCGATCCTCGCGTCGCTTGTAAGTCTGATATGGACACAAGAATCGCCGCGGTATCTTCTAGATGTCGGCAGGGAAGTCGACGCCATGATGCTTTATCAGGTAACTATAGATATTAGTATAAAATAGGATGGATTTTGTATTGAAATCCTTCTAATAGGCATGAAGAATAAAAAAATCTATTTAGTCCGTCAGTTAGATTAACAAAAAATTTTGGACAAGTATTTTGTTTTTCATTACTCATACAAAAAATGACGAAGATATAGCGCGTTGAAATTTCGTGTTCTAGGTACAATTTTACCTTGTAGACCTGAACTTTATAGTTGGTTGTTGCTCCGTATTATTGTATTTTTTTATTGATTTGATAAATAAAAAAATACGTGTCCAATATTTTTTTGTAATCTACCTGACAGACTTATTATAATTTGTTAGTACTCATGTCTATTGCCTCAAAAACTAGTCGAAAATAATTCATCATATTGAAAATTTGTGTAAGCTACAAAAAATTACCCCAAATACCAAACAAGACCTAAGGCTTATTTCACACTGTGAAATAGTTATGTGATGACGGCTCGCGTTTTTCGCTTCGCTAGAAATCTGTCAGTGATGTGTTAGTAAATAAGTTCTTAATATTAACAATTTGCCATATTTATTTAATCAAGCATTTTATAAATTATGAACAACAATAATAACGGTCATATGATGAAAACGGACGACCTCATCCAAATTCTATTAAATTAAAGCGACACATGCCTGAGGGCATCGTTAAGCGGTAACAACAACAGTTCAAAAAAAAATTGGCCCCATTTTGGCCTTAACAAGGAGGGTCTACCCTCAGGTGCCCTATACGTCAGTAATAAGTTCGACTTAAAAAAAATAAAACCGTATTTTTTCTTTCAGAGCATACACCGCAGCAATCAAGTTCGAATATGTGGCAAACCGCACATCGCCGCAGCCAACACCGACCCGGCGTACCGACTGGGGGAACTCACCCTGCCGGGGAAACGTCGCCCCCCCGCCTTACACCATGTAAGACATAGTGTGAAGATGGTAAGTCAGTTACCGGCTAATAGGCCACCCCATAGAAGATATGGGGACTAAGGGATATACACCTGATGGATGGGCAGCAGCATCTATCAGCTCAAGGATACTCACCATCTTACTGCGATCACTAATCCGCCTGCCAAGCATGGTGATTTTGGCAATATCCTCAACGACCCTGGTTTACCAAGGTCTACTAAGAGGAGGCCCTTGTTCAACAGTGGACCTTCACGAGCTGATAAAGTAAAAACCCCTTAAGACATTGATAGACAGTACTATTCTACCGCTGCATCAGTACTATTGTTCATCCATTGCCCACTGACGTAACGCCACAACACATGGTTCATAATAATCACTACATAGTATAAAACAAAGGTGCTTCCCGCTGTCTGTCTGTCTGTCTGTCTGTCTATGTACGCTTAGATCTTTAAAACTACGGTACGAATTTTGATGCGGTTTTTTTTATTAAATAGAGTGATTCAAGAGCACAAACTTTCCCCTTGAATCACTATATGTATAACACTTCAGCATTGCACCCGTGCGAAGCCGGGGCGGGTTGCTAGTGTGTGATAACGGCAATAGACCTAAACGTCGATAGGAATACTCTCACATAGAATATTAGCTCTGCTGGACCGACGGCCTCATAAAGGCAAGGGAGTCAGTGGATGCTGGCCGCTAGTAATCGTTCACGCTGGAAATCGATGAGGAGGCCTATGTTCAGCAGTCGACGACATAAAGCTGATATGATGATAAGAACATTAGAAGGTTTGTTCTCAGATTATGGGCGTTACTGTCCATCCATAACGTTAACTTCAAAAGTGGAACTTGGACCTCGGCTCAGGGCGGTCGCTGACGGGGACATTGAGGGATTAAGGCTCAAAAAAGAGGGTTCTACTGAGTTTTTGGCAGTGTTTCTCTGTAGTCGCTACGTCACGCACTGCTCGGTAGTAAAAAGATATGACGATTCCAAGTAAATGTAACCATTTTCATGGCATAAATGATATTTGAATTTAAATAATAAAGTAGTTTTTTTATTTTGTTTGTCCACAGTTCTGGCAGTCGTTCTTCCAGTTGTTTTCAAACGCTTACAGGAGTACGACACTGTCTTTGGGAGGAATGCTACTCTTCACTATGGCTATACAGGTAAAAATACCTACTAATATTATAAACTAGCATCCCGCGCGCGGTTCCAGCCGCGTACATCCCGTCCCCGTGGGAACTTCGTAATTAAATATAGTCTATATAGCCTTCCTCGACAAATGGGCTATCGAACACTGAAAGATTTTTTCAAATCGGCCCAGTAATACCTGAGATCATCGTGTTCAAGCAAACAAACTCTTCCGCTTTATAGATAAAGTAACATTCATTCTATTTTTATCAAAGGGCCCTGTGGGACGAGGACCTCGGCTTAGGGCAATTAATAATAGGGCTGATGGAGGAATTGAGGGATTATGACTTTTAGTTTTAGGCTTTTTTTAAAGACATCTCCCACAGTATGAAAATAATCCCTGAGGCGTGTGCCAAAGAAAATTACATAAAACCAGAGTGTGTTGCCAGTGATGACCTATGGATCCGAAACGTGTTGCTTCACTATAGGCCTTATGAACAGGCTTAGAGTCGCTCAACGAGCTATGGAGAGGGCTATGCTCGGGGTTTCTCTACGAGATCGAATCAGAAATGAGAAGATACGTAGGAGAACGCAGGTTGCCGACATAGCCCAACGGATAAGTTCGTTGAAGTGGCAATGGGCAGGCCATATAGCACGGAGAACAGATGGCCGTTGGGGCCGAAAAGTTCTCGAATGGAGACCGCGGATCGGCAAACGTAGCGTAGGACGTCCACCTATTAGATAGACGGATGACCTGGTAAAGGCCGGTGGATGCAGGCCGCCTCCAACCGTAGCAACTGGACAGCACTGGATGTCCTATGGCTGAAATGATGACATAAAGCTGTTTTGTTTCAGTACTACTTAGCATCGTACATCCCGGCGACGGTCGTCCAAATGGAAAGCGACAAATTCAATGCCGCGAAATTGACGGTGACCAACGTGACGTACACAGACGAGCACTACAACTCGACCATAGAGAACGTGGTGTACGAGAACGCGACGTTCGTGGACTGCGTGTTCAAGGACATGTTGATGTCGCACGCGGCCTTCCGCAACTGTTCGTTCTACAACGTGTCGTTCGCCAACATCAAGACCTCGCTCACCAGCTTCGAGGGCGTGCTGTTCGTTAACAGCACGTGAGTTATGTTTTATATACCTTTTTGTGGTCTTTTACTAGACTTTTGTGAAATTGTGAATTTTGTTAGTTTTTAGAAGGAAATTGGTAGGTTTTTGTGTAATTTGGTAGTTTCAAGGACAACATTGGTAGGTATTTAGTGTAATTTCGTAATTTTATGGACAAAATTGGTAGGTATTTATGGCATTAGGGAAGCTTAAAGATGATTTTTGTAGGTTTATACGTGTGATTTAGTAATTTTTAGGAGAAAATTGCAGGACGTAGGGCAATTTGAAGACGGTTTAGGATAAATAGGAATGCTTTGACTGTGTAGGTTATATTCCTACAACTATTAGAACTATTAGAAATTAGGAATTTTTTACGAGAAAATTGTAAGAATAAGGAGCCACCAGCTATGAGGGCGCGCTTTTCAGTTTTTTGGTATTTTTTTTTAGAATAAAAATGTATTTTAGTTTAATTTTAAGTTTTAGTGTAATGGTATTTGGCTCGCTTTAAATCTCGGAGGTCGTGGGTTTGATCCCGACGCCCGACAGAAAATCTTTATGTAAATTCTAAGATTTCTTTCCGGGTTTAGTTAGTTGAGAGACTCCGTCCTCGTAAAGCACGTTACGCTGTTGTTATAACATCTATAATAATCGTATATCAAGGAACGGGCAGCAGCGTTTCCTTGTGTGGTACAACATAATATGTACTTCGGTCAACCATCCGCCTGCCAAGCGTGGTGACTATGGCAAATACCCTCCCCCGGGAGCAGGCACATGTTCAGCTGTGGACGTTATGCGGGCTGATGATGATGAAGGTTTACCTATAGTCCTGAGTGGGAATCAAACTCAGAACAAGATGCAGTCGAATTAAAAAATATTGGCGTTCAAAAGTTTCAAATATATTTTTCTTTCAGTATCATCGACACGGATATGGAAGTAGGTCGAGAGCTGGACGAGTGGTGCATCTTCAATGGTACAACTATTAGAGGCATGCGCAGTGGTTGTTCCACACACTCAGACCTCACGTTTCAACTAGGGGGGCTCACTACTGAAGGCATCTACGTGGCGTTTGCAGGATTCCTGGGTGCTGCTGTCGCTCTGCTACCCCCCAAGTGTACCCCTAATGGTGAGTGTGTGTGTTTTTATACATATCTAAATGACCGACTGCGCCAATAACGCCATTTCGATCCAGATCAAGGTACTACATTTTAGATCAATTCTGTAACTGCAAGAGCTTCTGCATATCTCCATCCGTTGGATATTACGAAACTGGAAACCCCCTTTTACAAAATTTCATCTCAATCGGTTGGGTATTATATACCCAAAACACTAAATTTCTCACACAAAATAACTCAATCCGGATCCGAAAACTCAAATATACGAGTGTACACACACATTCGGTCGTCACGTTCCAACTAGGGGGGGTCATCACTGAAGGCATCTACGTGGCGTTTGCAGGATTCCTGGGTGCTGCTGTCGCTCTGCTACCCCCCAAGTGTACCCCTAATGGTGAGTGTGTGTGTTTTTATACATATCTAAATGACCGACTGCGCCAATAACGCCATTTCGATCCAGATCAAGGTACTACATTTTAGATCAATTCTGTAACTGCAAGAGCTTCTGCATATCTCCATCCGTTGGATATTACGAAACTGGAAACCCCCTTTTACAAAATTTCATCTCAATCGGTTGGGTATTATATACCCAAAACACTAAATTTCTTACACAAAATAACTCAATCCGGATCCGAAAACTCAAATATACGAGTGTACACACACATTCGGTCGTCACGTTCCAACTAGGGGGGCTCATCACTGAAGGCATCTACGTGGCGTTTGCAGGCCTCCTGGGGGCTGCTGTCGCACTGCTACCCCCCAAGTGTACCCCTAATGGTGAGTGTGTGTGTTTTTATATTTATCTAAATGACCGACTGCGCCAATAACGCCATTTCGATCCAGATCAAGGTGCTAAATTTTAGATCAAGTATTATGCAACTGCAAACGGTTTTACATTTAATTTGAAATCTATAGAAATTGAAATTACAGCTTAAGCCGCTAAGTTTGACATCATCATTATTAGTAATCGAACCTGTTTTTAGGAACATTTTTACTTTTCTATTTGTCATTTTTTATATGATTTGTAATGTCAGTTTTTTTCCTTTAAAAATTATACACATCATCACAATAGTACCGAAAACCAGCGCCTTTTCATTTTAATTTTAATCAAAAATTTATATCAGTACGTAACAACCATAATACTAAATTGAATTCGTCGTCTTCAAAATTCAAAAAAACACAAATAGTTGTTCTGAGTCTGGGTGTTCTTTGTGTCCGTGAAATGAATGTTTGTAAAGTCCCCCGCGACACAGGGATTTTATTTCCTAGTGCGGGAGTTGTCTTTTTAAAGAAGAAGAATGAAGAAGTAGAAGAAAAAAATAGTAAATTTTATCTCAATCTGTTGGATTTTATATTACCAATACACTAAATTTCGTCTCAATCTGGATCCGAAAACCCAAGTATTCGCCGTCCGCTGCTACTTTAACTTATAGTTATAACTAATACTTAATTAAGTAAATTACAACTCAATCCGTTGAATTTGATGCTTTAAAAGCCTGCTATAGATTCTACGCCTCCAAAACCTTTTGGTGTCTTTACTAAATTTCAGCTAAACACACTAATTACAGAATAATTATACGTACAAAATAAAAATAACATTTCTTTATCATTCACAGGACTAATCTGCGGTATATGTATCCTGCTGTCTCCCTTACTCTACGTGTGCGAGAGTGAGAAGGCGCTCTACATAGTGGAGTCGCTGTTCCGAGCCGCTATATCACTGATTGGATATATAATTGGACTCAGCGTTATAGATCATTATCCACATCATTTGAGGTGAGCAAAAAATACATACTATAGACATTTTTTTATTTATTTTTATTTTTTTATTTATGCACACACACAAGATACAAAAATAAGAAACAACAAAAAGACAACTATGTACAAAGGTACTACTTATTTCTAAAGAAATCTCTTCCAGTAGATCTGCAATAGGAGAAGTCGAAAGATAGAAGAATTTAGAAGTGTGTAGGTAGATCAGAATATTGCTATGTCAATTCTATCATTTAAGTTTTAAAGTTCCCTACAGCACCTTAAAATGTCTATATATGTCCTTAGTTGACTCTCCTTAGTTCATTCTCTTGATTGTTATGGTTTGACGTTTAAAAGTAATAAACAAAAGCTAGAAGCAATTTAAATTAGATTTAAAAAAATATAAGTAAATAAGAAAACCAAAAGCAGTTGTAAAGGAGACTATAATAGGTTATTCAAAATATGTTAAATTCTACCAGTTAGCCTTAAACATAAATACCTATTATTGGTCAATAACCATGGCAGTCGGGATAGTGACTCATTGATATCTAACGTGTATACTACCAGGTCGATGGCAGCAGGTAAATATGATGTACCCAGAGCCTGTAATTACTATGGCAACAGAACCTTAAGAAAACGCATTCCCTATCTATTAAATACTTTGCCTGTTGACATCAGACAAGAAGAAAATAAACTAAAATTCGCACGTCAGCTAAGGAGATATTTATTAAATAGTATGTAAAATGTAGGTATTAAGTTTATATAGGTTATAGATGTAACTGATATTATGATTGTAATTAGAGACTCAATGATCTCACAGTTAAACAGCAGTTTTGTGGGGCAATGTATTAGTTTTAAGAAATTTTAATTTAAATAAAGTGTTCATTCACTTTATGTTGTAAACTGCTGTGTAATAATTTGTGGAAGAGAAATAAAAAATTATTATTATTATTATTCATTCATTCATTCATAGATACATACATACATGCAATAACTAAACATATACATTAATACATATCATCTATATAAAAATGAATCCCTGTCTCGCATCACGCGTGAGCGGGCGGACCGATTTCACTAATCCTTTTTTTGTTGAGTTTGTTATGGTCAGGAGAAAATTCTTATGCAAAAAAATAAAAGAAAATTGCATGGAAAATTAGAATATTTAAGAATACTTTACCACCATATTTCGTTTTCTAATGTAACCTTAGCGTTTTTGACAATATATACTTTTTTAGTGTAATCTTATGGTGTTTGACATAACATTGACAGAATGCGTGCTGCTCTTAGTGCACATCACGGTTGGTTCAGAGCTTTCACGTCTTATATTAAAAGTTTAATTTAATATACCTACAGTTTTAGTTAGGACAGGACAACGTATGTTGGGTCAGATAGTAATTTATAATTGACAACATTTCAAAATTCGTCACACAAAACAAAAATAATAATAAAATATAATATTTTCGAATTCTGAATTCGAATGGAAGAATTCTCCGAGTGCTGGTTTCTACTTTGCACAGCAGGTAAGCATTGCCATTCAACGTGGTAATGCTGCCAGCATTCTGGGAACCTTGCCAAGTAGAATAGATTTAGAATAGTAGTATATAAGTTAGTTTTATTTTTAATTAGTTACTTTTAGTTTGTATTTTATTCATGTTTGTTTATTAATGAAAGAAAACAACTGAAAAATGCGCGATGACGTCATCGTTACGGTCGGACTATTACGGACTAAAAACCTTTGTCTCTTTAAAATTAAAGACTATTACAACATTCTTAAGTTGGCAACTCTAATAACAAGCGTTTGACATTAGCTAATGACAGTTTTTTATTTAATTTTCAAGCAATTTCATCAAACCGTAACATTGACGTCATCCGGCGCTTATGCCTATTTAGAATGAGACAAACTAAAATATATTTATTTTGTAAGAACAACTTTGAATTTCGTAAAAACAAAACATGGGTTCCTTAATTTTTGATCAGGTTTAATTAAAAAATACATGTTAAAAAAACGAAGTGTTGTCAATTGGAACCTCCATGTCGTAGGTATCGGTCTGTCGTGGGTTCGATCCTCATGCAGGACCAGAAATCAAAAATCTCAGACCAAGATGGCTGAAACCATAGAAGTCTATATAGAGCCATCTTGGTCTATAAATAATGTGTCACGATTCTTGTACTGGTTTCTTGTAACCATTACCTTATCAGTACGTTTACGTCCGCAAGACGGCGTCCCCTGTGGGACTTGGACTTCGGCTCAGGGCGGTGGCTGGCGATGAGATTTAGGGACTGTGACTTTTAGTATTTTAGGGACTTTTGTGCAACTGTCCCTCTACTTTACAGTTCGCGGGCCTCTCGGACTTCGGGTCTACGAGGGCATCGGAGAAGAAAGACTATAAGATACTCCATTATTTTAGTCTTCATGCCTAATGATGTTGTCCGCAGATGTACGGGGCTGGGTCTGATCCTGTCAGTAGCCTACATGGGGGGCGCGCTGGTGCGGGGGCTGGGCGAGGGCGGCGCGCTGGTGAGCGCCGGCGTGTGTGCGCTGTTTGCCACTGTAGCCACCGCGCTCTCCACCAACTTGCGTTAGAGGTGAGCCCAGTTATCTACTCAGCTCGGGAATCGAACCCGGTCGAAACAATATCAAATACAAAGCTACAACCTCCGTAGCGTAGCGGTATTTGGCTCGCTTTAAATCTCGGGAGATCGTGGGTTCGATCCCCACGCCGGACAGAAAATCTTTGTGTATCTTAATTCTAAGATTTCTTTCCGGGTCTGGTTGGTTGAGGGACTACCCTCCGTGCCTCGGAAAGCACGTTTAGCCGTTGGTCCCGATTGTAATAACATCATCTATAATGATCGTATATCAAGGAACGGGCATCAGCGTTTCCTTGTGTGGTACAACATAATACTGCGGTCACCAACCGCCTGCCAAACGTGATGACTATCGCAACTACCTTCTCTCGGGAGGAGGCCCATGTTCAGCAGTGGACGTTATACGGGCTGATGATGATACAATGCTGTCTAGATAGATATTGTTTATATTTCTAGATCTCAAAAGCATAAGGACGTATGTACTATTATACTTCAAAAGCATTTAGTCGTAAGTGCCAGTATACGATAAATGTATGGAAAATTAGCAATATAATTTTAATCATTTGTATTATCTTATTTTCAGATAACGCGGTAAACTCGAGAAACTACGGAGAGAACGATAAGTAATATAAAAACCAACACCACGACTAATATTTAGCAAATAACGAAACTCCCATATAACATTCGTCGATTCAACGTTTGTTAAACGAATCTGTAACTCTAAACATAACCATACGTCGATTGGACGCATGTTAAACGAAAACGGTAACTCTAAAGACAACCATTCGTCATTTCTACGTATCTTAAACGAAACAGTAACTCTAAAAATAGCCATACGTAGATTCGACATTTGTTAAACGAAAAAGTAACTCTAAAGATAACCATACGTCGATTCGACGCATATTTCAAATGTTACAAAGACAATTTGAAAAGTGACTCACTTTACTTGCCATGCGAACATAAACCAAAGCTACGACTGAATATAACATATATTTGTGTAATTACTAACATTGATATGTGCTATTTTTGACGGTAAAGCAAAAAATAATTTACTAATGCAATGGTATAGGGCTTAGGATCCGCGTAGAAATCGATTTATTCATAGAAACTGGATTTATAACTCAGTCATCATTAACAGACCGTTTACGTCCACTGCTGAACATGGGCCTCCTCTTTACAGATCTTGGCAAGCCAGGATCGTTGAGGGATATCGCCATAATCAACACGCTTGGCAGACGGATTGGTGATCGCAGTAAGATGTAAACCTTGAGCTAATAGATGCTGCTGCCCATCCATCAGCCATATGTCCCTTAGTCGCCTTTTACGACACCCATGGGAGGCGTGGGGTGGTCTATTCTAAGCCGGAAACCACACGGCTATCTAAGCCGGAATCCTCACGGCTTTATTACAGTGGTTATACATAGTTGCTTCTGATACCTAGCGGTCTGGGTTCGATTCCCACGCTGGGCAAGAAATAATTGCCCAGTGTGAGCCACAGATCTGATTCTGGGTGTGCTGTGTCCGTGAATTGAGTGTTTGTTAAGCGATGCAGTGATTTATTTCCCTAATGCAGGAGATTTTATTGAAAGAACTAGCAGCGCCCCGCGGTTGTGCCCGCGTCACTCTGCTCCTGTGGGTCGGAGCGTGATATTTTGTAGCCTACATGTTAATCCAGCTTAACATGTTACTAAAAGAGTTTTAAGTATACATGTAGATGGATGGAGAGGGAGAGGAAGGCCAAAGAAAAGATGGATGGTTTAAGTGAAGAGTGATATGAAAGAAAAAGGAGTTGTTGATAGTGTGATGGGTGACAATAACAAACGTGTTGCGCCGACCCCAAGTAATATGCAGGGCAGGAAGATGTTAATTCGGCTTACAAACTATCCGCGTGCTAACTTTCAGCTAAATCCATTATGTAGTTTTTGCGTGAAAGAGTGACAAACATCCATCCATACGTACAAACTGTCGCGTTCATAATATTAATGGGATTATCTGGAGTCATGACGAAAAACTTTTTGCTTTACAGCCAAAAAAAAGACACGAAAAATACTCATAAAAGACGATGTATAAGACTATTATTATAGTTAAATATTGCCAAATGAAATAAATACATTTCTCTGCTTTGCCAGAAGAACAAATAATTATATATATTTTTCAATAATGATTATTATCCTAGAGCCCTTACAAACGTGCGAACTGAGTCATAAATCATTTTTATCAGACCTCTCGCTCACACTTATAGGCATATTGGAACTCTCGCTCGCACTCCTAGTGTTGTGTGTAACAATAAAAAGGGATTTTCCGATAGTCAATAGCAGGTAATGAGGGAAAGGTTAATCGACGACCGCGGCTTCCTAGCTACCTGCGTCCGAGCGGCATCCCTTTATCGATAATGAGTGACGCGGCATTGTCACATTCCTATGACGTAATGATTTATGACTCAGTTCGCACGTTTGTGATGGCTCTAGCATAGCAGAGTTTTGCAGTCTACTAGTATTCTTGTTAACCCCTCGTGCTAAGCTAAAATGCTTGTGTTACGAGTGGGTTCACGTCGGTAGTGCAATGGGTGGGGTTCGAACCGGCGACCTCGAGAGAACACAAGTCCGACGCCCGAGCCATTGGGCTGCGGCCAATCTTTTTGAAATATGACGTTATTTTCGCAAAGCAGAGATGTTATGTGAAATATTGAACCAATCGGCAATAATACTCCACGAAAATGAAAATACATGATTTAGTATATTAATAAATATTAATTAAATAAATATATAAAAAAATAATGTAGTATTGACATTTGTGTTCGTTTAAGATTACACTTCGTCATTTTGTTCTATTCGTGATCTTAAATAGATGTTATATTTATTGAATGAACATGTAGAGGAAGATGTACATACGTAGGTAGTCACGACGCTTTTGCTACTTCACCGTGCATAAAGGCGAGCAGAGCTCCAGCCTTAATAAATCGTCCTAAATGGTGATAATAAATGGTGATCTCATCGCCAGCAAAACAGAGCCGAGGTCCAAGACCCACAGGGGGCGCCCTCTTGCGCAGGTTGATTAGTTCGTAGTTTTTAAACAATTTATTAAGGCAGGAGCTCTGCTCGCCTTTATGCCCGGTTAAGTAGCAAAAGCATCGTGGCTAATTACGTATGTCCCTCCGAAAAAAAAAACTATTGTAATAACATCAACTATAATATTTACCAATAAATAGGCAGCAGTGTTTCCACATTAGCCACAAGGCTTTTGCTACTTCATCGGGTATAAGACTAGACTCAATTTATTTAAATTTTCATAACAAAGTTAAATATAATATTTTTAAAGAAAGACTTTATTTTTTTTTAATTACCTAACTAAGCGAAGTGTAATCTTAAATGAACTTAATTTGTAATTAATGTAAATATTGGCTATATATTCAGAATCAAATGACTCGATTGCAAATCGTAATCGATTATCGTAGTTTATTAATCGATATTTTAGCGGGACTAGGGATGGACTAAGTATTGTATGAATGAATTAGACCTGAGACAAGGATGGATATTGCATTTTGGATATTTTATTTTTAAAAAAATGTGGTAAAATGATTTATTAATGCTTTTATGCAATTTACTTGTTTGTTGTTTTTGTTTTTTTAAACTTTGTGAGTGAATTTATCTGCGTAAATTTTATTGTTTTACCCGAAATTATTTTCGAAGTATACATTGGATGATTATTTCTTATAGCATCCTATCTATCGTTTAGTCATTTCGAAGATTACTCAGAACATATACATACAAAAAACGGCGTTGTATTAACACCCCCCTCCCCCCTTTTTTCTTAATTTAATATTCCAAAAAGCAATGTAAGTCTAAGTCTAATTATATAATTAAAATTGTCAAATAACGATCGGTTGTACCCTCATATATGAAGTTGGATCATCTATATCTATATATATTATAAAGAGGAATGGTTTGATTGTTTGTTTGTTTGAATTGAATATGCTACGGAACTACTGGACCGATTTCAATAATTCTTTCACCATTAGAAAGCTATGCTATCCAGGAGTTATATAGTTTATATTAAATTATGAAGTTCCCACGGGAACGGGAGTTACGCTATTGAGCAACCGACAGAATGTTTATTTAAATAAACATGAAGTGCTTCTATAATATATTCCTTCCTTTTAACATTAGATAGGTGCCTTCGCCTAAATACACCGGCAAGTGTTGCCAGCACAGTAATATAATTTTATTATTTGTAAAAAAAAAGTTATTTTACAGATATTTCTTAACTAACGTAATCACAGGATACGGTCTACTGTTGAAGAAAAGGCGTTTATCTTCGATGCACCTTATATAATAAATGTATAATTAATACGTTTGTCTGTAAATACGGACGGCTAACATATCGGGGGAGTTTTATGGTTGTAACTTATTTATTGTGTAAATTGTGTAGGAAACCGCAATTTCGTGTTGTCATCTCTTTCTTTGGAATGGGGAATGAGTGAGAGAGAATTCTGAATGAAAAAAAAAACTAAGTAATTTTTATTTAATCTGTGGTTTCTATATTAAATTGTCGTCTATGGAATGAAACCATAATTACAGTGTCTCTACTAATTCTTTTTTTTATGAATCGAATATCTCTGCAGGTTGGCCTTTTGAATCATAGATTCTCTTTCTTTGATATGGGGAATGAGTTAAAGAGATTTGTGAATTAAAGAAAAAAGTATTTAATTTAATTAATTAGTAGTAAATTGTCATCTATGGATAGTAAAACCATAAATACGGTATGGTAAATAGCGGTTCTACAATTTTTTTGATGTATCGAAAAGCTATAGAGACTTTGGCCTTTTGAACTATAAATTCTATTATCTAAATGATTTATAATATTGCCATATCTTATTTTAAGTGATATTATAATAGACTGCTTATTTTAAAAAGACATTTTCTTTCATATACACATATTAGTTCAATTTTATAATGAGAGTACAAAAGCGCTCTCTAAATTAAAGGAAAGTTTTTAATTGAGGAATGTTTGTAACAAATTAAATGAAGTTATCATTAACTGATTGATCTGTAATTTTGCATACAAGATCAGTTTTGATTATTTTTAATTTGTTGTGGAAGGGGGCCATCCATAAATTACGTCACAGGTTTAGGGGGAGGAAAGGGGTCTACGAACTGTGACAAGAGGGCGGGAGGGGTCCCAGATTTCGTGACGTCAAATTTTAAAACTTCCGTGTTACAGCTTGAAACATGAACTTTTCACTATAAACGAAAAATTAAAAAAAAAAAAAATCATTTGCAGCTCTATTTATATAAACATAAGATTCAAAATTGTTTTTTCGGTCATTCGATCTACTCGTGTTACGCGGCCCGTGCCCACGAATTTTAACTCAATAATTACTAGGTGTGAAAATTTCAAAACATATGATGTCACACTAGGACACACATCTATGACAAAGACGAAGGAGGAGTAAAAAAATGATTAAATTCGTGTGACGTAATTTATGGATGGCCTCAAATAATAAAATACATCACAACAATAATATAATAAGACTACAGAATGAGGTTGTTGTTGAGGTTTTTGAAACTCTATTAAAGAGATTCGAATCGACATCGCTATGCTAGCTGGACATTTTTTTTCGGACGGACATGTGTAGTTAGCCACGAGGCTTTTGCTTCTTCACCGGGCATAGCTACCTGGACAGTAAGTGTAAAGCCTAAAGCACTGGATGGGATAATTATTGCTTATCTCTTTTTGTAAAAATGTGTGAAGTTCTATTATAAGGACGATGGATGGCGCTGGTGCATCTAGCTATATTTTTTGCGGTTGAACAATCCCATTTTTAAATGATTTTATTATAATATAATTTCTGTATATCAGCATTCCTATATTTGACTGATCATTTTTGTTGTGTTTAAGCCATTTATCCCTAGTCAAATTACTTTGTGTGACGTCATTTTGTAGTTTTTTTGTTTTGTAAGTATGGCAATATTTTTACTAAGTTCTACAATTTTTTTATTTGTAGTAGACACGGTAGGGCAATAATACTTTACTGACTAAATTAATGAGACTAGAGAATACTTTTTGTAGCAGGCAAGGTCTATTAATTATTACTTTTTTATTTAGCTGATGTTCCGTCAGCTGGAGACTAATCACGAAACGATATTAATATTACTATGATTTTGATACAAATTTCTTCGATAGTAAATACTTTTTGCATGCATATTAAACGCTGAGTGCGTTTACTATACCTTTAATAATAATTTATTTCAGAGCATAAGTCCATAAACAAACACACATTAAAATTTTATACACAAAACATCAATACCCAAATGAAAACACATTCTACACAAAAAAAATACACTAAACAACTTATTTTAAATATTGGAATGACGCACGAAGACTGGTCATCTATTGCCACATCATTGGACTATCCATCCTTTCAGCCACTATAGCCACCTAGCTGTTGGAGATGTCGCGCACTCGCCGCATCAGGGATTCTATCTATACTATGCATGCAAAAAGTATTTTAAATATACCAATTTATTAAGTTCATGTAGCTTCAATAATACAGTTACAATAACATAGGAAAAGTGATAAAACAGTAATGGAGACATTTTTATCGAAATTATACTCATATCTTAGACCGAAGCGGCCGTAGCCCAATGGCTAGGACGTCAGACTTTGTGATCTTGAGGTCAAGAGGTCGAACCCACTCGTAACCCAAGCATTTTAGCTTCGCACGTCGGGTTAACAAGAATACTAGTAGACTGCCATGACCTGTGCATCGCCACTGATAATGCTGTGTCAGTGGCCGAGTACTAGTCTTCTCAAATTTGAACGCCAGGTCGACACGAAAAGAAGAAGTAGACTGCAAAACTCTGCTAGTAAACTTAAAAATATCGTTATATGATTAGTCCTCCTGGTCATCCGTTAGCTGTATTCAAAATTGTTGTTTGCTCATTTGAGTATCCCAACTAATACATTTAACTTATATACTTGTCTCTTTATCATTCGTTAATTTACTAATCGTTTAATTTATTGTAAAAGTGTTGCTATATTTATAAAATAATAGAAATATCATATCCATTTAGACATAATTCAATAAAAGACGTATTTAATAGAAATTTAGCCCAAATTTTATGGGAAATTTTTGTGTTGTATTTTTTTCCTAGTTATTAATTTCAAGGCTCATTTATCACATAATCCTAATGATATTTTTATATTCACGTCAATATTAATATAATTATATTAGTAAATTAAATTTAATATCAATTAAAATGCAATATTAATTTGAAAGGAAACGATTTTAATTTAAATTACTTAGGTATTAGTTGTAATTTAAATAATATGTATTGTAAAATGTTTAAGTTGTGGTAAATAATAATATTTGTTAATTGATAATTTTATATATTTTCTTGCATAACAAGACGTATTATCTTGCATGTAAATATTGAAATATTTCAATTCTTGCATGTCTACATTCGTATCTAGGATAACAAAAATATAAACATAAAATACTCCAATTTGAATATAGTCAAATATATTAATTAATTAATATTTAATAAGACATAGTCGTTAACATATTAACTTGCATTTATTACTAGCATCAGTCGAAATAGGTGCCATAACAACCACTACTAAATTTCTAAGATTAATATTAAATATTGTAACCTTTTGAAAATTAAAATGTGCTTCAAATATTATTATTTACCTCATATTGTGTATATTAGTATAGCTCTGAGAACTATATCTTCATTATATTGAATCAAAATGATGTCTTAAATCTGTCAAGATATGACATTTTGATCATTATTTAATAGATGGACATGTATAATGCAAGAATATTCAACAAAACAACAAAAAAGTAATACAAGAATTGTTATAACTTTTATAAATTTTCTTGCGTCTTCTTGCATTAAGTTATTGATAACAATGCCATCTATCGGCGGCGTCAAGTAAGTATATTATGTTATATTCGTGTGGTTAGTAGACGATAGAGACTGAAATTGTAATTGTCATCTGATGTGTGTAAATAAATATCGAATATGTTCATATTTACTAGGTTGTTGTTTTATTTGAATCGCATTCCTTAGAACTAATAATACCTTCTTTAATTCACTGGTCATTAAATAATTAACATAATCCATTTTTTACATACGAGGGTGGTACGAATAGCACTTAGCCTCGCCGGGTTATTCCCGGTCGTCCCCACTGGGTACGAGTGGGAAAAAAGTTTCGTTCGTCCCCAGTGGTGACGATTGCAACTTATTTATTTCCCACTCGTTCCGCTATAGACCGAGAGTCAAGATACCTGGGGATTTCAATTTAGAGATTTCATCAATCAACTTATTTATAATAATCCTTCAGTTTAACCTTAAAACTGCAAGAATTATTATAAATAAGTTGATTATCTGTGATACGCACCTTAAAACTGTTAGATTTATTGTAAATTCGTTTATATTGTACTAAATTACCTCAGTCTTTTAAAATTGTTTTCAATCAAAAACATTGTTCAGTCTTGCTCAGAAAGTCGTAATTAAATAATTTTAACAATCCATGAAATCTCTAATTGAAATTCCCATGTAGGTCACTCTCGGTCTATAGCGGAACGAGTGGGAAATAAAAAGTTGCAATCGTCACCACTGGGGACGAACAAAACTTTTTTTTCCCACTCGTACCCAGTGGGGACGACCGGGAATAACCCGCCTCGCCACTCGTGGACAGATATAGTCAATATTGAAATATTGTATTTTCATACCTGACAGCCTTTAGGCTAAAGCTGTACAAGCTATTATAAGTAAACTAAATTAATTTAAAATGTTTTATTAATAAGCCTAAATATGTTTTGACTATTTACAAAAATTTCAACCTAATAGGTTTACGTGAATCAAAACATTTTTTATAGATATTCCACATAAAAGACGACACGATAAAACACACTGCATACTGAGCTCCATACTTTTTTTAGATGATTGCCAAGTCATTCAATGACAAACGACTTGTGCTCCAATAGTCCGTTTACGTCCACAGCTGAATATGGGCCTGGGCATGCCAGGATAGTCGAGGATTTTTTCCATAATCACCACGCTTGGCAGACGGATCGGTAATCGCAGCAAAATGGCAACAAATCTTGAGCCGATAAATGCAGCTACGTCTTACGACACCCGTGGTAAGACATGGGAATGGTCTATACCCTATATAGAATTCGTCTTTTTTTCCTTATCCTTTATTCCCATCAAATTAATATAAGGAAGATTCTTGCTTGCCATTCAACGAGGTAATGCAGCCAGCATTCTGGAAACCTTGCCAAGTAGAATAGATTTAGAATAGTAGTATTTTATAAGTAAGTTTTATTTTAAATAGCTACTTTTAGTTGTTACAGAATAAATATAGGTAGATTAAAAAACAACTATTCAGTTTCACATAAAACATTTATTTCCTTGACATACAAGATTCCCTTCACATATTCTTTGAACACCTTTAGAAAGTTCCTTGTATTTTATAAACTGTAGCCTCGGGCGTGAGCGAAATTACATTATTTATACTAAAAATCACGAGGTATATCAGCAATATATTCTTTATTTCTGGACCTCAGAAGCATAAAGATGGATGTCTATTATACTTCAGAAGCATTTGGTCGTAAGTGCCAGTTTACGATAAAGGCACATACGACGAATGTTTCTGACGTATAATGACACATACGACTTTATGCTTCTGATCTTTAGATTTGTATAGACAAAAACAATTTTACAAAATGTTGTTACGGTCCTCTTTATACACTTTGACCGAAACCGCTGCCTTTCGCCTTAGGAAGGTGCGGCGAGGTGGGGGCGGGGGGACAAACGAGCTGAAGTTCACATAAGATTGATGAATGAACAAGAGAGCCATGAGTGCCATGACCGTTGATGGTATACTGTAGTAACGGAGCCGCTATTTTACCCCATCCTGCTGCACGTATATGCGCGCGTTACAGCGGTTTCAATCAAACAGTGTTATACATAAGAACTCTCAGAAAAATTGCCAAGAAAATCAGAGCATTACCATTTCAAAGTCCATATTTATACTGGGTGGCGCAAAAGTAAAGACTCAATTTGATTCAGTTATAAAAAAAATTCTAAATTAGAAAACTTGATTCAGGTAATTTTAAATGTATATTTGTGCCATTAAATTTCGTACCATTAGGATTTAAAGATGATGTCTTTTAAATGGTGACCTCTAGAGTTGATGCACATCTGAGCCCTATTTATGACATTTTGCATAACTAGCCGTAACACTTCCTGCGATATGTTCCTTATTTCTTGATAAATAGTCCAGACTTCTTTCTTTGGGGTTTTTCGAAATCTCGGGTGTATGTGAACAAGCCACAGACTCTCGCAGCTCTAAAAGAAAACATTTATCAAGAAATAAGGAACATATCGCAGGAAGTGTTACGGCTAGTTATGCAAAATGTCATAAATAGGGCTCAGATGTGATCAACTCTAGAGGTCACCATTTAAAAGACATCATCTTTAAATCCTAATGGTACGAAATTTAATGGCACAAATATACATTTAAAATTACCTGAATCAAGTTTTCTAATTTAGAATTTTTTTTATAACTGAATCAAATTGAGTCTTTACTTTTGCGCCACCCAGTATAATACAATGAATAACATAGCAGTTAACATATTGCTTACTTCGATCAACAAGTTTTGCCTGAAGTCCTCTACTCTTATTCTGAAATTTATTTATTGCATATTTACATTACGAATTGATAGTAACCAAATACTTATAATGCGACGATACCAGTTTATGCGAGTACTTTTATTATTGACAGTCTAGTGTAAAATAATTCGATCGTACTGTACTATTATTAAAATAAAATATGTTTCATAAAATCCTTGTTTTACTAAACGTATTTTGCTTAATTTCGATGAATTTTCAAACAGCGTTAAAAATCTAATAGTCAATTCGTTTTGTTCACAAATACTTCACTAATCACTGTGCATTTTTACCATACAAAAATAATTTACTCCAAACACGAATTTGGCGTAAACGCTTACGTAAAAGGTTGAACTCAAGCGTTTTTAAATTAGTTACTTGTTGCCCGTAATAAACAACATAAAACGATTTACTCGTGATTTTCATTACAAATAGTGTCTCACCAAATATCGAAAATTTGTCGCAGACGACCCTGGACTGTAAAGTCTTACATACATTGTCAAAATTAAAATGACACATTTACAGTAGTTTAATATAAATAAATTTAGAAATTTCTAAACACAAGCAGCAATCAAATCGAAAAATTATAATTTATACTAAAAATCATAGGTAAGTCATAATATGCTATGTTATTGATTTCGGGCAACAATTTTTTTTAGCCCGAATTTTACCCGACCTTACCCGAAACTTGTTGCCCGACTCAATATAAACTGAACCCGTGATTTTTAGTCTTTTTAGTTTAGTTAAATCGAATAATTTTGGTAAAAGGGATTTATAATTTCATTCACGTATATAGACATTGAAACTAATGATTTACTGCTTGTCTTAAGTATAATTATCTATCCTTCGAGATTGTTTATGTTTACAAATAAAATCTGGCAGTGCGATTGCGTAAAAAAGCGATAGCAATTACGAACCAGATCCATCGCAAATCGTCAAAAATGTCGCGTTGGATGCAATTTAAGTAGAACAGTTACAACAACGCAACGCGATATTCCTTATCGCCCGTTCGTGGCTAGTTTTGATTACTGTTGTCGCGTTGCTATGGCAACGTGCCATATTTGACGTTTTGTAATTGATCTGAGGACTAGACAAATGACTTCTTAAATATTTTCAATGAATAGAATCGATTACCCTTGAGTTTTATTTTGTTTATCAATAATTTGGTTAAGTCATAACCGTTATTTTTAAATATAGATCGAGTAGAAAAAACGATCGTATAAGTAATTTTGTCTAACTCAAACGATTCGGCTGCCAAAGCGTTAACGATAAGTAAGCGATCGCTCCACATGAATTTCGTTTTGTTTAGGCCCCGTGCTTCGCAGTGGCGAGCGCCTTTTTTATGCAATCGCAATTGAAATGCCGAGTCTTTTTTGGTGGTAAAGCCAATACAATTTATCTATACACCATACTATACAGTTCGATTCATTCGTAGGCTACGAGGGGAAGAGGAGTTACCCCCTTACAACTCTGGTAAAGTATCTGCACTTGTGGTATTACAAGTGCTGATAAAGCTATCTCTTTACACTATGTAGGTAAGAGTTTGAGCTACATAGTATAAAGATCATCATTAATAAATCCTTAAAATGCAAAAAAGTTGGATTTTGCTCAAGGTTTGTAAGATATTACGGATTTTAGGGGAGTTTTGTGCAACTACCTTTTTATTTTACAGATCTCAGGCATGACTTAAGGTCTACAAGAGCATCGGTAGCTTCTAAAAGCTGGATGTAGCCTTGTATATTAATTTTTACTTGTAAACAAAAACTAGTTTTACATAATCTCGAAAGGAAAGAAGTATCTACTATATTTATATAACTATCGACCTTACGTCCATATAAATAAGTTTCACATTATTTTATACATATTATTATGTACTTAAATTATTTAATTAACTAATATCGTTATTATTTAGATACATTTGTTTACAATTACATTAAATTTTGAAATGTTACACAAGAATTTAAGAAGCTCCCAATATTTTTTTTAAATAATAAATCAAAATTAATGACCCGCAGTGCGATTACGTGAAAAAGGCGACAGCGATGACAGAGCATTGTAGCAACAAGCGTTCAATCTCAAAACAAATAATACGTATTAATTAAAAATCGCTCGATACAAGCGACTAATCACATAACGAAATGACTTTTACTTCGATAAAAATGTCTTCATTAGTCATTGAAATGCTGAGAAGCGAAGACATTTCTATAAAAGCACTTAGAAGACTGTCTTGGATAAATCCACCAATAAATGGAAGCATCTTAAACCTTGAGCGCCATCTCAGGAGTTTGGCTGAGTAGATGTCTTGCATACATTCGATTCAGAGGTAGAATAAGGTGTGAGCGGTTTGGGCCAACGCCTACAGACTCATGGCTTAAGTGGCCTCGCGTTTCAAAGAGCCAACTTAACAGATACAAAGAGAGCAATTTCTACCAATTCCACCAATTTTGGTCTCTGTGTAGACGACTTTCTGTCTTTTGGTTTCTGTGTAGACCAATTTCTGTCTCTTGGTCTTTGTGTAGAGCACTTTCTGTCTTTTGGTTTCAGTTCAGACCACTTTCTGTCTCTTGGTCTCTGTGTAGACCACTTTGTCTCTTGGTCTCTTCGTAGACCACTTTCTGTCTCTTAGTCTCAGTGTAGACCCGTACGACGTTGTACTACTGTTATTAAGTTGGGCCTTTGAAGAGCGAAGCCTGTCTCTCGAAGGGGAAAAAATAGAATTCCTCTGGAGTCTTCGCAAAATATATCTCGATCTCATACAAATTTAAAGTTGCCCCGCCACAAGAATCGATTCGTAAGTAGTGAATAGCGTCAGTACAATCAATAAGTTGCTCGAGTTTTTTTTTTTTAAGATTACTTGCTGACTTTTTCCACCCACTAGTACTCTTGTTAACCCCTCGTGCTAAGCTAAAATGCTTGTGTTATGAGTGGGTTCACGTCGGTAATGCAATGGAGGGGAATCCAACCGGCGACCACATGATCGCAAGTTCGATGTCTTAGCGATTGGGCTACGGCCGCTTCTGTTGATAGGCTTCATAACCGTTAACTATCAGGCAAACGGTAATCGTAGCCTATCAACGCTTGTATCTCACTTTAGCACAGAAACTCAACATGCGTCGAACAATAATGTTATTTTACCGAGGTATTCTGTAAGTTGGTAGTACTGTCCCAGTCGAGCAACTGATTGAGCATAGTGAACGCATAGTACTGTCCCAGTAGAGGAACTTATTGAGCGAACTGAATGCCGTATACTTGTTTAACGAAATTTCGACATAAAAAAATCTTTATATCATTTATAGAATTAAATTACATTTGTAATGTGAGTTTAAAATATATGCATTCCATTTAATAATTACGTGCGATATTTTTGATTTTAAATAGAAGTTATATATTTTGGACTCACCTTACATATATAATTAAGATAAATCTTCAAACAATTGAGTTATTCGAATGTATGGGACAGATCTACTCTACCTCAATAGGAGGAAAATAAATATTAATGCAACTTAGAATAAATATTTCTAGACAGCAGAAGAAGGACGGATGTATTAATAAACTTCAGAAGCATTTGGTCGTAAGTGCCAGTTTACGATAAAGGCACATACGACGAATGTTTCTGACGTATAATGGCACATCCGACCTTATGCTTCTGAGCTCTAGATTTATATATTTATTCTAACCACTGCAAGTTATCTAAACAGTCCTTATTAATTAACTTACTTAATTGGAATTACTAATTCTCAAATGACACCAACGAAATTATTTTTTTATGTTAAATATTAGGAATCCGGCTCGAAAATCACCCCTCTCCCCGCGCATGTCCCGCTCTCGCCCTACAGTAGCGTTAGCATAACATTCATACAATTCGGAGTAATTTGTTTGCTCTCACTGCAAACAAACTATATGAATTATATGCATGTTATTCTAACGGTACTGCTAATACATTATAATTTGTACTACCCCGCTTCCCCGCGCTACCCTCGCTCTCGTCCTGCAGTAGCGTCAGCATGACATTTGACAATTCAAAGTAATTTGTTTCCTGTTATTTGTTACTATCATCGGAGTTATGTTAAGTTTCAACTATTGTTACGTTTGGACGTTGTATTTGTTATTGGATTTTATTGTTTTGTTGAAATTTTACGATATAAAATAGCCTCTAACTAGACCTCAATGCATAAGGACGTACTATACTCCAGAAGCATTTGATCGTTAGTGCCAGTTTACGATAAAGGCACATATTACTAATGTTTCTGGCGTATAATGGCACATCCAACCTTATGCTTCTGAGTGCTAAAATTATGTTATTTCGGACGCAAACAAAGTTTTTTTTGTTGCACTCGCTACTTTATACAAACGTCACTTGAAACAAACAAATGAGTATAAAACACTTTGATTTTGGTAGGATGCAGGATTCGAACCTGCATCTTAGGTATAGCACCTAATGCCTTAACCTTTCGACCCAACCGGTAGTCGAAAATTATCAATCTCTTTTGTTAATAAAATTATTATGCAATATTTAATTTAAAAAATATCTTTCTTATATGAGAAAAGAGAATTTACAAAGTGATTTTGAAAACATTATCAGTGGCGTTACTATACCGTCTAAGTCCCGGAGCAAATTCATTGGATGACCTCTCATTAAAAATCGAAATTCATCGTAATATAAGTACAATCACTAACATAGTTACGAATACTATTACTAATATTGTTTTAATAATAAGTAATAAATTTAAGAACATTGGTGTTTTATTAAATATAATCAATGGCTAGGGCATCGGACTTGTAATCTTGAGGTCGCCTATTCGAACCCCATTCATTGCACTACCAACGTTAACTCACTCGTAACACAAGCATTTTAGCTTAGCACGAGGGGTTAACAAGAATAATAGTAGACAGCAAAACTCTGCTAATATTTAATCTTAAAAAATAAGAGAGAACTACAAGTTAATCCAAACAAAATGTTTATTAATAAAATTTTAAGAATTGGAGGCATTCGTGGTCGGGGGCATTATTAAAGCCCAGCTCTGCTACCTTATAACCACTGATCTGATCAAGCATTGTTATCGAAATAGTCATAAAATGAATGATTTTTTTTTTGGGCCCAATTTTACTACTCTATAACCACGCCACTGATCCAACCAAGTTTTATCACCCAAATTTGTCATATTAACTGCGCGTTTAAATATTTCTTGAAACTAAAAACGCTCCGTCTCTTTCTAATGCCATTCAATAGAAAGTGACGTAATGAAACATTAATTTCATTGGTATTATTTGGAATTAGATCCTCTATTAATTGTAAATAAACATTCCTTTTTACACAATTCTCTCCACACATAGTTAATATATTTAATTACAATTATTATTTAGCAATAATTTAATATTATATTAATTTTATAAAATTAATTCTATGTATTAATAGATCCATAGGTTGTGATATAAAATTTGTATCACTACATAGTATAAAACAATGTCGCTTCACGCTGTCTGTCCCTATGTAGGGCTAACCCTACATAGGGTCCCCGCCGAGGTTTCACATGGGTGCAATGCTGATATATTATACATATAAACCTTCTGCTTGAATAAAAAAAAACCGTTCAAATCGCTTCAAAATCCGTTGCGTAGTTTTAAATATTTAGATATTTAAAACTACGCACCAGATTTTGATGCGATTTGAACGGTTTTTTAAAATAGATAGTTTGAATCAAACAGTTTTATATGTATAACATATCATTGCATCCGTGCGAAGCCGGGGCGGGGTAACTAGTAAAACATAAATAAAATCTTGACCCCTTTAACACAGAATTCTGCGACCTATCCACTAGGATCATCATCATCTTACACTTGTATTCATGAATGAAACACAGCACTTCCATTATTTAAGCTGGTACTAAAAATTTGATCTGATGAGCAGTTGAAATTCGTAGTTAGCCAAGAGGCTTTTGCTACTTCACCGGGCATAAAGGCGAGCAGAGCTCCAGCCTTAATAAATGGTTTAAAAACTACAAACTAAGCAACCTGCGTAAGAGGGCGCCCCCTGTGGGACTTGGACCTCGGCTCAGGGCGGCCGCTGGCGATGAGATTTAGGGAATATGACTTTTAGTATTTTAGGGAAGTTTTGTGCAACTGTCGCTCTACTTTACAGTTCGCGGGCCTCTCGGACTTCGGGTCTATTATCATTCTGCACTCCTCCTCTATATAAACTACAGTAAAAGCTCCTTATTCGCGCTTCCTTCATTCGCGTTTTCACTATTCGCGGATTAAAAAATTGCGACCGAATTCCTGTATTCGCGGCAAAAAAATCCCATATTCGCGGAACTAATCGGTACATCACTACATACATACATATATTAATAGAAAGGATTCGGGTTCCTTTATAAACGTGTCGGTAACTGGACTAAGAAATGAAGATTATAGTGATATTACGACTACGCCTTAAGTTTTTGTTTAATGCTGCCACATATTAGACGTTCTGTGCCTTATAATGTCGACTAAAAATAAGTTTTTCGACACGAAAAATATCTTTATTACAGCTTTAAGTGAAAATAGATATGCTTTGATCATTTACGCTTTGGAGAGTCACGTTTCCAGTGCATGTGGAACAAACACTGGAAACGTGACATTTTTTTATGAAAATTGATCCATCTACTGTCTCCTAGGAACGTATCCCCTATAATCCCATATAAATTACCATTCCATATTCACGGTTTCTGTATTCGCGGTATATTTACGGAACGTATACCCCGCGAATAGAGAGCTTTTACTGTATAAGTGTGCAAAATTTCATACGCCTGCGTCTGCGCAACTTTCGTAAAAAGGGAACGTGCAAAGTTTATCCTTCACGTATTAATATATAGCAGGGGTGGCCAACCGGTCGAATAGTCGATCAACCTATGTAATAATAAGTGATATTTTAGTCTACAAATATGCATGCCACAGACGCATAAAGTTAGTGTTTGTCATATTATATCAGAAAAAATACCTATTTATCATAAGATTGGCTTATACGAAACGTGGTTTAACGTTATGTATACCATATGGTCGATCGCAAACAGTAAACAGTCGATCTTAGATCGTATTAAGTTGGCCACCCCTGATATACAGGGTTACCTCGGAGACAGTGCGCAAATTTTACCTACAGAAAGGATTTAAAAAATAAAAATACCCGTGTTTTTTTGTTTTACCATGCTTCGAACAAAATAATTAAAATGCTGTCCGCATTTTAATTATTTTACGGCGAACGATAGCGCTGAGCTAACTGATACACGCGCGCGCGTCCTTGCGCCCGCGCTCTCTCTCCCCTGCCCTTTCCCGCGCTATTACCCCTTTCACTCCCGTGCATAGGGTGAGCGTGGTATTTGAAAATTTCGGTGGATAAACGATAACTAATAAATAAAAAATTACATATGATTTTTTTCGTGAAATGTGTTCTATTAACGATACTGATTACATGGAAAAAATATGCGCACTGTCTCCGAAGTAACCCTGTATAGGTAGATTAATTTTATAACCACACCTACGGATCTAATTATATACTGCAATCCTTGCATACCTTCAATTTTATATTAAAGAGACACAAAGATTTTAAATTATATCAAAATAAAAATTATACAATCAAATGTAATTACACTGATGTTGGTATAAAACACACATCAATTTTGTTAATGTGAAATTACGGTTCTTAACGGTCGCCGGTTCGAAATATTGCGGAATATACAAGTTAAAGAAAAATATTCCCATTAAAAAGTGCATGACTGGGAATTAATTCCCATTAACAAAAAAGTGTATACATTTCAATGTAATTCCATTTGAAAGTTGCATTATAATTGTAATAAAATAAAATAATTTATATCTGAATTCAATAAAAATCCTTAAACTATAAATTTTACAATAAAATATTAAACACTTTTTATTTTTACTTACAAAGATATATAAGTATTATATTTTGTCTCTCACTCGCTAATGGAAAATAAAATTAGAGCGAAAGGGACAAAATATGTCTCAAATATTTTTGTAAGATTGAACTTTTTTTTACATTTTTATTCCCATCGCTTAAAACACGGCTGTTTTAAATTTACATATTATGCTCAAATTTTGACACGGAAGGTTAGAGAGTTACAATCAAAAGTGAATTCCTTATGTCGCAGAATTATGTACAATCTATGTCCACCAGTGATTTACAGTCGTCTAATCAATCAATGAATGTAAAATAATATCTAGACCTAGCATAAGGACGGATGCACTATTATACTTCAGAAGCATTTGGTCGTAAGTGCCAGTTAACGATAAAGGCACATACGACGGATGTTTCTGACGTATTATGGCACATTCGACCTTGTGCTTTTATTTAGATAATGTTTATGTCAGAACGACAGCCGGTAATTCTTGATGTGTGAAGAGTTCGCTGCTAGATGTATACAAATACACATAATAGTAAACAAACACATTTAAAATGCGTTTCACAATGTGTTAACCCATCTCTTTTGTTGACTGTACACACCTAGCATTTTCAAAAAGATAATTTTATACAACGTGTTAATTAAATAACGCAATACCTCTTGGGTGGTGATTGTACTCATGAATAAGAACAACTTTTTCTTAGACGCCAACATTGTATCTCGAAGTAAAAACTCAGCTGTTCCATACAAATGATCAATACCTACTCGAACAAAATGTATGAAAAAAAATTTTTTTTTTTCGATTTTCAAAGTTGTTCCAATATTAAAACTTGTTCATATCCATGAGCACAATCACCACCTAAGAGGTTTTACGTTATTTAATTAACACGTTGTATAGGTAGTAAAATTTTAAATAGGTATTATAATTACAAAAAAATATGTAAAACAGCTCTGTTATAAGCGACAAAAATAAGCACCGCTTTCTTACATTTTCCTAAATAACTTCAATGAAAAAATAAAATAGATGGCTCATAGAAAAATGCTTATATTATCATTTGGTAAGTAAAACATAATTTTGGGAAATCTTTGTTAAAACGCCGTGAAATTTCAGTGGTTGAGTTGCGACATAGACAACGAACGAGGTAAAACTCAAATGAGGGGTTCAGACGAATAACATGGAGTCACGCAATTTTTATTTTTTTATTTTCTATTAGACGCAAATATTTAGAACAAAATAGAATTTATACCTATTTGCCAGAAACCAGGGGGCCGAGTCTGCTATTTTTTTTAATTATTGTGCCACCGTAGTGCCATCATGATATCATTATGCCAAAAACGGTAATCTACGAACCTCACTATGGTGTCGGCGCTGGAATGGTAGTCGGTGTTGCTACCGCAGAAAAAGGCCGTCAACAGAAGTAGCAGGGGAGATGGTTACGGAGATTGTAATGTTTATTTAAGCAATTTCAAAACTTATAAATGTATCATTTGTTATTATATTCAACTACGCTAATGTCATCGTGGCGTCATAGTGTCACCATTATGACGTCATTTGTATTAGTAAATTACCAAATGGGAAAAAACCGACCATTGAACTGTCATTGACAGTTCATGGACACGCCATTACAGTAGTAGACTCGGGGCCCTGGTAGGTACAGAGGTAGTAGCATCTATCAATGATGGCTTCATAATTTGACAGCTGTCAACGTTAAATGTCAGTTGACGTCACGAATCCTACATCGCGCAATGGAAGTCGCACAAGTTTTCCAACAATCCAATTGAAAAATAACCCCTTAACTTTCACGGCGTCTAAAATTACCACGCAAGTATGTATTATAACTTTTCATGACTTTATATAAAGGGTATTGAAGTATATAATTGCATATCAGATAATAATACAAAAAAATCCAACATACTTTACCAAAATTTCACAACTTAAACTATTAGTACAGTGTATATTCTTAAAAAGGGATCAAGTATTTTTGCTTCACATCATTATTCTTTTAGTCTCGGCAAAAAGTTGCAAAACATAACTTGCGTGGTAGTTCTAGAAGGTGGTTCTAAAATATATGCCATACCTTGAAATATAATGACAGCATTCATGAAAAAAGGGGAAAAAAACATTCAATTTTTTTCACAGTTTTTCTTCGCTAATATATATATACTTTGAAGGGAGGGCATATATTTTAAAACCACCTTATACAATTCACCAAATATAACATTATACCATGTATTTCCAAGCTCAGGTAAAAATTATAACCTACATTAAAATGTTTATTTCGAATATCATTTAATAATAAATAAGATTTTTCAGAGGTTTCACTTTACAAAGTCAATTACGATATAATATAATAAAATAAATATTAAAATTATACCCATTAAAACGAATATTTAACGAAATCACTTAAACTAAATATTTCATGAAAACATTTCAACACATCATAAATAATTAAGAGAAAATAATGCCATTACATCCAAAATAACGGTCTTTATTGGATACTAACCGAAAATAATCGTTTAATTTATTAATTATAAAATCAAATCAAAGTTAAAATCAGCTAATCATGCTTTAAGAAACTAATTTGGAACATAACAAGAGTTTAAACAGCTGATTAGTTTATTTCAACGTTGATCGACCTTCTAGAAAGAGGATGTAAGCTCCTAAGCATATTAATTTTAATGTTCAGCATATTAATTTTAATGGATACATTAAATACTTTACATTCAGTCTACACAATTATATTAAACATTTATTTTATTATACAAGATCGAAACCAACACAATTGTTATCAACAGAAACACAAATAAAATATTGAACTATAAAATTAATTTAAATAATAAAAAAAAATTAACATTATTTATTTAATTTTTACCTTAAACCCTTTACTGCGAACGCTTCATAATTCTGAAAAAAGAAAAAAATATATATATAAAACTGGATTAATTTTTTTTCCGTCTTGATATGGTGCGTTGTGTATGTGGAATAGAATCTATAGACCGCAGTATAATTGTACTAGTATTTCGGTAATTATAGTTTCGAAAATCTCATAAATTACTTAAATGAAAAGAGTGAGAGAAAGAGCGTAACTACCTACTTAAGTACGCATTTTTATCGTAACTAGTTTCACTATATGTCAGTAAAAAAAAAATATGTAAAAATAACTATGCCTTAGACATCTATTTCATATACATATCACGCCCTATTATTTTGAAGACAGTAAAAAAAGTCACCCAGTATAAAACACACTGGTTTTTTAGTTGTTATGTTAAAATATGAGTCAGTGTTGTTTCGTTAAGGCGCAACGTTCACACTTTAAATATTCATCGATGAATTAGTTGCGCCCCGCGGTTTTACCCGCATTACTCTGCTCCAGTGGGTCGGAGCGTGATGTTTTGTAGCCTACATGTTAATCCAGCGTATAACCCATCCCGGTGCAAAAGCAGTCAATTCCGTTCAGTAGATTTGGCGTAAAAGACAAACAAACAAACAAACAAACATACATACATACATACATACATACATACATACATACATACATACATACATACATACATCCATCCATCCATCCATCCATCCTTATCCATACTTACAAACTTTCGCGTTTATGATATTAGTAGGAAGTAGGATTCCCTGTTTTTTGCATGAAACTTTTAAATTTAAGTTGACTTACACAGTATTGCCGGTGCTATCTTCTGTGATCTGAAAAGCTACCTTCCCAAATACTGGATCATCTTCATTTTTATTATTCAAGTAATCAACAGCTTTGTCAATAAACTCGTTTATAATCGAAACCTCTTCATCGTTGAAAGGACCCAAGAACTTCATCTCAGTAAATCGCTGTCTCTCAGCAAATTCTTGGAAATATTCCACTATTCTAGCAGAAATTTTGGCAGCATTTGGTGAAGGTTCGACGATTGCTGGGCTTTCCAATTCTGGGTCTGTTTCGACATTTTTCTCAGATTCAGAGTCCGATTTTGATTTTTTCAGATTGCGCGTTATGCTTCTTAGAAATGGATTGGATTCTTCTTCCAGTTCGGTGTCGGATTCTGACTTTTTCGGAACCAATCCTGACTTTTTCGGACCCAATCCTGATTTTTTCGGATCTAATCCTGACGTTTTCGGATTCAGTCCTGACACTTTCGGATCCAATCCTGACTTCTTCGGATCCAATCCTGACTTTTTCGGCTCCAATCCTGACTTCTTCAGATCCAATCCTAACTTTTTCGGCTCCAACCCTGAGTTTTTCGGATATGACACTGACATTTTTGTGTCAGGCTGTGAATTTTTCATTTCGGATTCCATCTTTTTTATGAAATATTGTAGACTTTTCGTGTATCTTTTTTCTTCTGTTTTGTCTTCTTTTTTTGTTTCTTCATCCGTCTCTTCGAATCTCAAGTCATCTGGTATGACTAAATAGACGTGATAAGGAGCCTCTTTGAAAACGCTTAATCGACTGAAATAATTATAGAACTATTTTTAAAACTTGATTATTAAAAGCATTTTTTGTTCTGTCTGTTAAAATTCTAGAAAGTCAACGTCCACTGCTGAACGTGGGCCTCCTCCTGAGGGAGGGCTTTCCTGGCAGGCGGATTGGTGACCGCAGTATTATGTTGTAATACACAGGGAAACGCTGCTGCCCGTTCCCTGGTATACGCTTGTTATAGATGATGTTATAAACTCTATCAGCTCAACTTACCGTGTGGTTCCCGGTTAGAAATATACCACCCCATGCCTTCCGATTGGTGTCGTAAGAAGAGACTAAGGGATATACAGCTGATGGATGGGAAGCAGCATCTATCAGGTCAAGGTTATTTACCATCTTACTGCGATCATAAATCCGCCTGCTAAGCGTCGTGGTGACCGCAGTATTATGTTGTAACACACAAGGAAACTCTTTTGCTCGTTCCTTGGTAAATACTTGTTATTTTGAGACATGGAGTGTTATTCAGAAGTTAAATTATATGAAAGATAAGAATTAGTACTGTATTAAACTGGTTAAATAAAAGGATAATAATCATCATCAGCACTTATAACGTCCACATGATGGACATGATGAACATGGGCTTCCTCCGAGGGAGAGGGAGAGGAGGAGGAGAGGGAGAGGGAGGGTTTTGCCTTAGTCACCACGCTTGACAGGCAGGTTGTCCTTGTAACACATAAGGAAACGCTGCTGCCCGGTTCCTTGTATACGATTGGTTATAGATGATGTTATAACAATATTGAACAAGGGCTTTAAAAAAAAAATCGTATGTCAGGGAACGGGCAGCAGCGTTTTTTTGTATGTTACAACATAATACTGCGATCACCAACCCGCCTGTCAAGCGTGGTGACTATGGCAAATACCCTCCCTCGGAAGGAGATCCATGTTTAGCAGTGGACTTTATACGGGGCCGATGATGATGATGATAATGATGATGAATTATTAAACATAACTCACCGGTTCGGTGGTTCCCCGTGACTCTGCGTGCACAGTATGTAACAATTCTTATCGCATATCTGCAGAACTAAGTCCATCTGATCGTTAGAGTTGAAGTTCACCATAGCTAGGTCATCGGCGTTCAGTAAATCCTGAAAAAAACAGTATCAATATATATCATCTATACTAATATATTAAGCTCAAGAGTTTGTTTGGTTGGACGCGATAATCTCAGGAACTACTGGTATATATGTTAAATTCTTGGAGTGTTAGTAGGAGAGCTGGTACCAAAAATTGGTTAGCTGAAAACTGGTCACATACCCCTCCTATTATACAACAACACGGAACTGCAGACCTGTGCTGGTGAGTCGCCCCCTAATTTATTTTTAATGTTCGAAAATATATTTGAAGCAATATGAAATTTTTATATGTTGAAGTTCAATGTTTAATGAATTAAAAAAATAATAAGCCAGACCATTTATTCTGGATTTTAATATTGCCAGACGCATGCAAACATATTTTGCAAATATATGTAAAAATGTATATTAGACAACATGAAATTTTAAAAGGGTATGATTTATATTTAAAAATAAGATTCTCGAAAAGAAAATGCTTTTGACTCAAATATATTTTTGGAATAAAAAAGAAATTTTAAAAATGTTAGTGGTCGATAAGAGAACGGTGTGGAGTGAAAGAGGACGTGATAACGAAGATAGACAAGGGAATGTTGAGATGGTTTGGTCACGTGGAAAGAATGGATGAAGAAAGATTGACAAAACAGGTATACATGGCAAGTGCGAGTGGCACAGACGAAAGGGGAAGACCTTGACGAACGTTCTCTGACCAAATCGGAGACATCCTCGCAAAAGGTCAAATAAGATCCACCCTAAACCGACGTGCTTCTATGAAGAATGTTATGAGAGTGAATGAAGCGAAAGATGTGTGTAGGGATCGTAACAAGTGGAGGTCCATTGTCTCTGCCTACCCCGCTGGGAAACAGGCGTGAGCTTATGTATGTATGTAGTGGTCGAGTTAGCCCCGCTAGTCAACAGCCAGGTCTGCAGTTCCATTTTGGGGTATAGTAGGAGAGGTATGTAACAAGTTTTCAGGTTGCCCCAAATACCTACCCAAAAATCGGTACCAGCTCTCGGACTATGTTAGAAAGCCCATTTATCGAGAAAGGCAATGAACTATATTTAATTATGAAGTTCCTATGGGATCTGAAGTTACGCGGTACCGCGCGCGGAACCGCTACCTAAAGCTAGTCAGCAATATTAGAAAATATTGACGAAATCTCTAGCGCAATAGATATTAACAAACTATCTTCCCGCGAGCGGTTTCACCCGTTCACCACTCCAGTTCCCGTAGAAATTTCATCATTAGCTAGCTTATATCACTTCTGGATAACCCAGCTTCTTAATCGTGAAATATTTTTTCAAATCGGACCAGTAGTTTTTGAGAATAGCCCGTTCAAACAAACTCATTCTTCAACTTTATGATATTTGTACATAGACCTACTGTTACACCAAAAATAAATAATATCGCTGAGTAGGTATAGCTTTTTAGCATCAACTAAAAATCACATGGTATACACTTAAACTTATTTACATAACAGAATCACAATTAAAAATTAAATACATCTAGCAAATACATATATGACACTCAGTGCCGGCGTTAGAGGGACTGACACCCCGGGCAAGTATATAGGCTAGTTGACACATATGAAATTATGTTACAATGATGTTTATTCATAAAATTCAAAAGTATTTGTCATATGGAACCTAAATATAATAATTTCTGTTCATAAAACTTAAAAATTATGTTTGTATAAACTAAATATGAAAATTATTTCTTTTGTCTATGTCTTTAACTTCCGAAAACGCTATCAGCCATTTTGTGACGTCATACATCTTGTTAAAAACCATAAACGCGATCCTTTACTATTACACTTTCTAAGTCATGACGTCATCCATCTTGAACACAGATAATTTATATAGATCATCATGGCTGTCATCGTTTCAGTATCTAAATGTCAAGCCAATTTTAAAATATTTATTTAAGTGCTTTCTAGGTCTCAAATAAATGCCATATTTTTTCTTCATCTAGTATAACCATTCTTAAACATATCAAAATAATTTCAAAAAAGTGTCAACTAGCCTAGGAAATCAAAATCGTTCATCTTTCACTGAACCATTGTGAACGTGTATAAAGAATGTGATCTTCTGCCCTTTGCAGCAGTTAAAATATTTTAAACGGTCGTAGACGCTAGTAGACGGTTTTCTCGTTGCTTGATCGAGAGACGCTCGAGACGAAATACCGAGTACACAAATCGGCAAGCTCGCGCATCGCTCGAAGGTTTAGCTATCCCCACCATCCGACACGCTTCTAATTTGGCGGGGAACCACCAATGGCGTCCTTAAATACACAAATCGGCAACCTCGCGCATCGCTCGAAGGTTTAGCTATCCCATCCGACACGCGTTCTAGCTTGACGGGAGAAGCATCCCACCCCCACCAATCGCCCACTCTAATTTGGCGCCCTAGGCCGTCGCAATCGCCCCCTAAAACTGATGTGCGATGTGGCGCCTTGGGCCGTCGCCCCATCACGCCCCCCTTAACGCCGGCACTGAATTTACACTTACAGTGATATTTCAATTGCAAGAACAATATTTCGCTTTAAGTATTCACTTAAGTAAGTAGTGTCTCACAGACGCGGTCTCTCATCATCATCATCAGCCCGTATAACGTCCACTACTGAACATGGGCCTCCTCTCGAGTGTGTCATAGTCACCACGCTTGGCAGGCGGGTCTGTGAACGCAGTATTATGTTGTTATACACTGGATAACGCTGCTACCCATTCCCTGGTATACGATTGTTATAGATGATGTTATCATTGTATAACAAGTTGTAGAACTTAGTCCCGAGACTAATGGCATAACTTGCTTTCCGAAGAACGGAAGGTGGTTCTTCAACCATCCAGACCCGAAAAGAAATCTTAGAATTTACACAAAGATTTCATTCAGGAATATCATTCAAGATTTCAAGATGGTATTAGAAATCATCAATGTAACAACTTTTTTTTTGTTGGCCGTGGGGAAATGCGCTTTCCCACCGCCGTTGCAGCGTAATCGCGCGCTGGCGGTAGGATATGTGGGACTCGCCCTCTCCATAGCGTGGTATGCTCACTAATCATATCAATGTGACACCTGACATACCCAAGTACACTCAGAGTCAAATATTGTTCTTTCATACGAGAATAATCTAACTATAAATATAACTATTCCAAAACAAATTATTATGCACTAAAAAGTAAAAAAAAACCCTTAATCAGAACCTAACCCAATCATCGAAATCGGTTCGCGTGATACTTAGTATTAACACAAATATGGTTTTCTCATATGCCTTAAAATCCCGGAGGTTGTGGACAGGAAATCTTTTTCAAAATGCTGGTTGGTTGAGGGACTACCCTGCGTGCCTCGGAAAGCAAGTTAACCCGTTGGTCCCGATTGTTATAACATCATCTTTAATAATCGTATATCAAGGAATGGGCAGCAGCAATGCATGGTACAACATCATACTGCGTTCACCAACCCGCCTGCCAAGCGTGGTGACTATGGCAAATACCCTCCCTCAGGAGGAGGACCATGTTCTGCAGTGAACGTTATACGGGCTGATGATGATGATGGTTTTCTCATGGTTGCCATTGTAAGAACTATAGGTATCAAATTGAAATGAAAACAGGGGAAGCATCAGCTTCCAAATAAAAAAAGAAACGCTAAAATCAGTTCATAAAGCTAAAAGTTTCTAATTTAACAAACATTAAAAAAAATACAGTCGAATAGTCGAAATAAAGTCGAAGTAGGTTCTCAACCTACTTCTTTTGAAGTCGACTGAAAAACAAATACATATATAATAATATATATCACCGGAAAATAATACGAATCGTAAGTTGATCAACTTTTGTGCCACTCATATTGTTAAATTTAGTTGCCAGTTTCAGTGAACGCGCATAATTATTAAATTATTTACTTAATTATATTCCAAAATTGAAATTAATAAAATTCGACCACCGGCAGGATTCGAACCTGCATCTTAGGTAAAGCCCCTAATGCCTTAACCAATTTACTTAAATATTACGACACTTGACCCCTAACCTAACCAATCGAGACTATATTAATGTTGTAACAGAACAAAAAAACTTGAACTTTAATAAGTCCTGTTGAACTGCATTGGTTTAGGTTATCTTTTTTCCCCATCCGAACCCTACCTAACTAGAAAGTTGATCAACTTACAGTTCTTATTATTTAACGGTGTTATATATATCATTATATTCTATATACCAGGGGTGGCCAACCGGTCGATCGCGATCGACTGGTCGATCCCGGCAGCTATTACAGTCGATCAACTTATATAATAAAAAGTGATATTTTAGTCTAAAAATACGTGCCACAGACGCACAAAGTTAGACTTGTCGTATAATAATCTGAAAATATAGCTATTTATCATTCGATTGACTTATACGATACGCGATTCAAAGTTATATATGCCATAATAGTCGATCGCACACAGTAAAAAGTCGATTTTAGGTCTTTTTAAGTTGGCCACCCCTGCTATATACAATAATACATATCAAATATAACCCATCCGTACGCAAACACATAATAACATAATATATTTTTTAAATATTTAAACGGTCGCAGCCCAATGGTTAGGACGTCGGACTTCGATCGACGTTCCATCGAAGTTCGATCCCCACCCATTACACTACCGACGTAAACCCACTCGTACCACATGCATTTTAGCTTAGCACGAGGAGTTAACAAGAATACTAGTAGAGTGCGCAAAAACACTGCTAGTAATCTTATTAAACAAAATGAAAGGAAGAAACAACGATCAGTAAGTCGAACTCAGACTTACTTTGACCAAATGATGGATACTCTTCCTCTCGTCCTTCCGAAGAGTGCGATCGAAAACAAGTTCGAGTTCGTTGTTGTTCTGAACGAACTCATATATGTGAAGGAGTGCGTTCATGTCGAAATATTGTTTGCAATCAACCCGTTTGTTTTTTGGCGCGGGCGGTTTTGGCACGGAATGGGTTAAGCCGAAACCGATACGGGTTTTTGTCTGAAAACAGATGTTCGTTTTGTCTAGGAATAATTGTAGAGATGTTGCCGGCTTAAAATAGCACCACAACTTTCAATGGGTGTCGTAAGCGGCGAGTAAGGGACATACACCTGATGTATGGGCAGCAGCATCTATCAGCTCAAAGATCCACCTATCTTTCTGCGATCACCCAACTTTTGGCCAAGACTTGGCAGACTGGTGATAACGGTAATGTCCTTCGACGCAGGGCCGTTGGCCTTGGCAGGCTTGCCAAGGTGAGTTAAAGAGGAAACCCATGTTCGGCACAGAACGTTAACGGACTAAAAAAATATTGTAGATAGGGCCGTGGGAAGGATATGGTTAATTATGTTCTAAACCAGGGGTCTCCAAACTTTGACACCTTTCGGCCATAACGATTTTTTTAATGTGTTCGAAGGTCCAAAACAGTTTTAAGTTTTCTATCCTTAACTATACTCTTATTTCTAGACTAGTCGCAAAGTGTGCGACCGAGTAATTATCATTTTGTGTTGTCTTTTTCAACTTATCACAGCAATAGTAACAACAATAAGACTTAAGCTATCGCGGGCCGGATTGTTGGCACTGGCGGGCCGGATTTGGAGTTTGGAGACCTCTGTTCTAAACTATTACTGTATTTTACCCCACATAGACGTGCGTGTTTCTCTAGAGTGTGACACTTTTTATTTTAGGCAGACATATGTAGTTAGCCCCGAGGCTTTTGCTACTTCACCGGACAAATAGGCAAGCAGGGCGCCAGCCTTATTAAATGGTTTAAAAACTACAAAGTAAGAAACCTGCGCAAAAGGACGTCCCTTGTAGGACTTGGGCCTCGGCTCAGGGCGGTCGCTAGCGTGAGAATTCCAGAATTATGACTTTTAGTTTAGTGTTTTGTAACTGTCGCTCTACTTTACAGTTCGCGAGTGTCTCGGACTTCGGGTATACGAGTGCATCGGAAGGTTCTTTGCAAACTAAGCTAGGGGGGGGGGGGGCGTCGCGTGCGCGGAAAAGCGTCAGATTTATGGGGTCGGGGGTTCGACGTTCGCATTGTTGGCAGCATTCACTCGCTCGAAAAACGCACACGCCTAATGTGAGGTCATCTTTATAGTGTACCAATAATGTGCATGCAAACATAGGTGCAACATAACCCTAACTTAAAAAACACCTTAATACACACAGTCGGTAAGAGCCCTTTTCAGGTCATCGGTCCATCATGTCGGGGGACATCTTACTATGCGGGACGCGGTCTCCAGTCTAGGACGCGTCAGGCTAGGCTGCTCTCAGTGAGATGCTTTATTACCCGATCCTGACTCGAACCTGGTATCTCCCTCATACATTCCTGCTAGAGTTATTAATAACTTACGTAGATAGCATTAGCAGCGACCGGTTCCACTATTCCATTGCCGGACTTGCCAAGAGCGCCGCCATGCCATCCCATTTTTTCCATCATGCTGAAACAGAAGATGATGATGAGATTTAGTTTCACAGACACTATACTGCAAGTTTTTTTGTTCCTGGCCAAGGCCAAAAAACCCCAGTCTACTTGATGTCTGATGTTTAGGTTCATATACATGAAAAGTTGGTGCCAGTATCACTAAGGAGTATTCCTCTCTCAGCACCAAAGATTTGCGTACTAAAACTATTCGTATATTTCAAAATTCACATTTATAAAATTCGACCACCGGCAGGATTCGAACCTGCATCTTAGTTTATCCCTGGATACCTGGCGGTCATCATCATCAGCCCATACAATGTTCACTGCTGAACATGGGCCTCCTCCCGAAGAAGGGTATTTGCCAGACCGCAGTATTATGTTGTACCACACAAGGAAACGCTGTTGTTTGTCCTTGATATACGATTATTATAGATGATGTTACAACAATCGGGCCCAACGGCTTAACGTGCTTCCTGAAGCACGGAGGGTGGTCCCTCAACCAGCCAGACCCGGAAAGTTATCCTAGAATTTACACAAAGATTTCCTGTCCGGCGTAGGGATCGACCTCGGGACCTCCGAGGTTTTAAAGCGAGCCAAATACCGCTATGTTACGGACGTTACTTATAGAGTATACTTCTATACTAATATATAAAGCTGAAGAGTTTGTTTGCTTGAACACGCTAATCTCACTGGACAATTGGTACAATTTGAAAAATTATTTTAGTGCTGGATAGCCCAGTTATCGAGGAAGGCTATAGGCTATATTTTACAATGAAGTTCCCACGGGAACGAGGGCTAAGCGGGTGAAACCGCGTGCAGCCAGTAATGAATTAATAAATAAAATAATTGTAAAAATAAAAATTGCATACCTTTCCGCCTTCGCCATTTTCACGGGCCTGGCCAAATCCTGCTTCTTATGTATCCTATTAGTATTACCAATAGGTTTTACATGGCTACCATATTGCTTCCCATTGCCACCAAACTGCATGGCATTGGCACCAAATTGTTGGACATTGTTGGCAATACCATACTGGCCAATGTGGCTGGGTCCTTGGCCTGACCCTGTAGTTTTATCAGTTGATCTTTGCCAGTATAGTTCTGTCCAACTTGGGGTTTGGTTGTGGTGTTGGCTGTAGTCTGGAGTGTTACTTGGAGGCCTGGTGACATTTAAAATATATAGATACATTTTTTTATTAGCAGCAGACTTTTTTGCACACTACTAGTATTCTTGTTAACCCCTTAGGTTAAGCTAAAATGCCTGTGTAGAAGTGGGTTCCAGTCGATAGTGCAATAGGTGGGGATCGAACTGGCGCCAATATGATCGCAAGTCTGACAACCTAGCCAATACTTCCGAAAAGTTTATAAAAAGAAGAGCCTTTGTTTATACAAAACTATTCATTCAAAATATAATAATAAACCATGTATAAAACAAATACAACTATAGGCCCATAAAGTTTTTCCACATTGAAGAGTTTGTTCAAAAAGTCAGTATTGTTATTTACCCATGAGTAGTCATTACATGACATGTCAATGTCCATCTATAATTTTTTTATCCTTACTTTTACAACCATCCATCTTCATATACAGCATTCTGTTGGTAACATGCATGTCATCCCTAGCATTACATGCCCATACCATGCTATGTGATTTCCTCTCAAAATTTTCTTTTTATGACCCATTCTAGTTACTCCGCACATACAACTCAACATTCAAGTCTCATTTATGTTGAAATATCCCTCTATTTGAGATCACTAGATCTACTAATCTAGATCTTTAATGTAACACCATTCAATAAAAATGTTTGTCTATCCTATATTGTCATCATAATCAGCCTATACATATGTCCATCGTTGAACATTGCAACCATTTATAAAGGGTGGAGCTCTGCTCGCCTTTATGTCTGGTGAAGTAGCAAAAGCCTTGTGGCTAACCACATATGTCTGAACTAAAGAATATCTCAGCTCCTCCTTAGGGAAGGTTTTATGATAGTCACCATGTTTGCGGGGCGGTTGGTGAACAATTTATAAACCAAATTTTAAGGCTAGAGCTCTGCTTGCCTTTGTGACTGGTGAATTTGCAAAAGCCTTGTGGCTAACCATATATGCCTGTCCAACAAAAAAAGAAGTTGCTGCCCATTTTCTGGTCCAAAATTGTCATGGATAATTATTTTTCCTTTTTTTATTTAAATTGACGGACAAAACACACAGTCAGTATTATACACTAGACTTTTTAACACACCTACACTTAATGTATGTACACCATACAATTATAACGTTTGATCTTTCTGGGTTTAAAACCCTAAACACATTAAAATAAGAACATCAAAACCTTAATAAATCACAGCACCCATTAATTACCACATTGTTAAAAACCTATTTTTAACTAAGATGACATTGGTAGTCACAGAATTAAGGGCAATATTCATGAATTACATAAAACAGTAATGATTATGGCAATACAAGGTCATGTGTGTCTATAAACACACCATGAGAAAAATCCCAAAATTTCACAATAAAAATGGATGATATCAATAAAATTTACATTATAGCTACTTGTTCTAAGTTTAAATCGTTTAAAACGAATCAATAATTCAGATCTAAATTCAAAACAATAACAAATACACGACTTACGTTTGATCCTTGTAAAACGTATCAGGGTCTTCGTAAAGAGATTCTCTCTCGATGACTCGCCTGTTCCGATGCTCCGGAGCCTCCGAAGTCTCATCTCCACTGGGTTCAGGCCACTTTGTAGCGTGGAACTCCTCATTTTGCCTGACTCCAAACAGACTACTATTGCGATTATGAGGGCTCAAGTTATTTATGTCATAATACCGCGAATTCTCCCACAAACTATACGTATTCGTATAATTATTCTGTTCGTAATATTCGTTGTAATAATTACTCATTATTTACAAATAATAATACGACAAAATCACATTTGTATAATGTTTACTACTTTCCACAACACAGACACTTGTTTTCTTCACATATTTCGAGATTTTCAAGGCTGGGGAATTTGATACATGTATGGAACGTAACAGAAAACAATAAAATAAGTTTAAAGTATTGTTTTTAACACTTTATTGTTGTATTTTTTGTTTTTTCAATCGATTAACCACAGTAACGCGTTTCAAGGAAACAAATTTCTATCAATGGGAGATAATTTTAATTATATACAGCCTGAATGAAGCACTAGAAAGAGAAAGATATACAGGCAATTGTTACGCATGAAGGGGTAAGGATGCTAATAAAAAACTTGACATTCGATTAGCTTTGACCTGAAACGAGGCAATTGTCAAGTTTGACATGTCTGTAATGATTTTTCGTCTCACGCAGAATTTAATATACAAATTGATATACAATAAAATATATCGATGGCATTTGATTGGTTATTGATTGTACAATAATTTTATATGAAAACTGACGTGTTTACCAGACCATCAAGTGCATGTTATTGGAAAATAAACATTAGAATTAATGTAATTTAGGCCACTATATTTTTTATTATTAACCCTTAGAACACCAGACTAAAAATAGTGTTTAGCCCTGGTGGCGACAGACGCCATGTGATCGCACTTTATGCTAGGTCCCGGGGGCAGCGTCGGACCCTTATACGAAGCCAATCTAGTAATTAACAGAGTCGTAAGATAATTCATTTTCATTGTTTTTATGTGGACTGACTTGGATCGTCCTACAAGGAAATAGAGTGTACAGATACATGCCTGATCTTTTGAGTTTATGTAACGTTCTTGAAATCTTAGACTTTTTATAGCAATGGTATTCTCTATTCCCTTCTAGGTAGGTACTCAACTTAGTTTATTTCTACATTATAGGATTGATATCATACTTACTTATCTAACTATAAAATTACAGATATTAAAAATAATAAAACAATAATATAGTTCAACATTTATTATTCTACAAACCAATAATAGCTATTTGATTCACAAAGTAAAACACGAAATAAGTTAGAAAAATTGATCTTTTAACATTTTTACTTACAACTGAATATAAATTAGTGTTGAAATAACTTATCAATGTTTTACTTTAATGCATGGTGAGTGCGTAAGAAAACCTCATCGATAGAAACCTATATACAATGCTCAAATACAATTATATATATTTTTAAACTTTTTGAAGTCATATATTTTTCGCGGGAAATATATTCGAAGGTGTACCGAGAAATTTATAGCCGTCTCATTCTCACGCACTAAACACCATTTATCTATCTCGCTCGCACATTTAGGGTTGTGCTTATTCGGTGACCCAGTAATAGCGGGAACCGAATCTCGCGCGCTTTTTCTCGGCGTCCTCGGGTAGTGCCGGGGTTGCATCCGGGTAGACCGCTTTGGGTTCCGGCAGAGGTTTTGACCTGTAAAAGAAAAACAAAAGGTTTTTACTAAAATTACTAGCGACCCGCCCCGGCTTCGCAAGGGAGCAATGCTGATACTAAATATACCACAGAATATCTTTATGTGACATGTTCACAATTTTATTTTGTCATTAGACGAATTTATAGGCTGGCGCAGCGGCGCCTGCCTTTAAATTCGTCTATGTCTCTGTATTTTAAATCTGCAATATCTTCGAGAATATTCATTTACATGACATGATGTACAGGGCCATATTGATCTATATTAAATGTAGCTGACTCGGCAGACTTCGTACTGCCTCAATCGATAAAATAAAAGACCTAAACTTTTGTATAAAATAAACTGACCCGGCGAGACTAGACTGTCCTACATCTACCCCTACCTACCCCTACCCCACCGCTACCCTACCCGTAACCTACCCCTACCCTACCCTGACTTTTAAAGTGAACCTAAAAAATAAGAAAAAATCAATCTTTATGTATAGATTAGGGCCCTAAAATGTAATTTTCACAAAAAAGGGAAAATCCCAAAAATTACGATTACTGCAAGTACAATTAGCAGGGCAGAATACTGTAGTACATTACTATGATCTCACAGGATCAGGCAGCGTTTGCAATGTAAGCGCTAAATGTGCATTGTTACAACATCACATTAGAAAACTCAAAAATTATCAGTTTTTCTCTACTATATTATGTATGTATTATACATATCAAGCTTCCTCTTGACTCACTCTACCTGTTAAAAACAATTGGCATTCAAATGCATGGCGTATCATAAAATAATCCTTTTGTTTGGAAATTAATATCGCCAACGACCACCCTTTTTTGTTGTTGTCCGGAGCGAAATGCATTTACGCTTTCCATAGCATGGTATGCTAAACTCATACCCTGTGATGATATGACCCTACACCACTAAAACCGCCCGGACACTCCTTCCATCCGCCGTTGGCGGGGGCCGGGTACAAGCGTTCGGACATACTCTTGCGCAGGTTGCCTAGTTTGTAATTTTCAACCCGTTTATTAAGGCTGGAGTTCTGCTCGCCTTTGTGCCCGGTGAAGTAGCATAAGCCTTGTGGCTGACTATCTCCATCCAAAAACAAAAAAATATCAATGTTACCTAGAGGTGCTGTGGATGCGTGCTTCGGTGAAGTAGCCGAATGGTGGACGTTCGATGTTCAGTTTGTCCGACACGCACTTGTCGAAAACGCCTTGGGTGGTGCGGCAGCTGAAAATCATAAATTTCTGATAGAGTTAATGTAACAATATAAATTTTAACTAGCTTCCCACGCGCGGTTTCTATCATGTATCTTCGTTTTCCCTTGAGGACTTCATAATAAAATACTTACATTCTTCCTTAATAAAAGGGGTATCTAATGCTGAAAGAATTTTTAAAATCAGACCAGGAGTTAGCGTTGGATTAGCACGTTCAAGAAAACAGACCTCTACAGCTTTATAGGTCTCATTCCTCATGCCCACAACTCGCCATGAGACCTATGTGGCCACACTAAAGAGAGTCCGCTGCAGGTATTTATAGATTAATTCAGCTCCCGGTCCCCGTCCATATTGCTTGGTTAACTTATGAGTGTCTTTATCTTTTATATTAGTTTGTTTAGGGTAAAAACAAAACCCTCTTACTAAGACTTCTCTGTCTGACTGTCACTAGGCTGTGTCTCAAGAACCACGACAGCTAGACAGTTGAAATTTTCACAAATTATGTATTTCTGTTGCCGCTATAACAACAAACACTAAAAACAAAATAAAACACCCATACATCAAAAATTTTTGCTTGATACCAAAAAGGGCAAAAGGTATGCACTTGGCTGGTTTTTTTTATCGTTTGTTATCAACGTATGTGCTATGTTCGCTCTAAATATCTATTCTTTGTTTTAAACACTGTTTCTCAGTAAGTGAATTATGTAAATTATTAATGAGAAATAATGTATTCTTAAATCATAAATGGACTCACTGTGTCAAGCTGAAATCACCGGAGCTCTTGTCAATACAGTTAGCATACTGGTTGAACTCGGCCAGGCAAGTCTGCTTCACTTTACTAAAGAACTCCTTGGTGCAAGCTGTGACGGCTTTGCCTTCGTTGATACACTTCCTGGGGTCGTTTTCTTCAATACGACACAGCATAAACTCCTGTAATTTGTTAATTATATGTTAATCTTTTTTTGTTTTAGGGGTGTTGGTGAAATATGTGACAAGGCTTGACTTAAACAAGTTTAAAGAAGTATTTATTTTTATTTTTTATTATTATGTTATTATTTTTCCTTGTTTGTTTCTATTATTTTTAAACAGTTAAAATGTTTGTCACGAGGCTTTTACTACTTCACCAGGGAAAAAGTTAGGGTTCTAGTCTTATTAAATGGTTTGGTCAGTCTTAAGGGTGGATTTTAAGGAGTTGGAGTATATGCTAAAGAAATAAAAATCCTTACTCAATAGCGCTCCTAAGGCTACACTCCAACCAATAGTTCTATTTATCTTGCAGTTATTCAATGAAATCATCATCTTTTATTCCTTTCAAATATTAAATACATTCCACTTACTCACAAACACTTAATTTATTTTATTATATAAGTGAACTTGATTTATTATTTAATTTAGAGTAACTATTTAAATATCAAAGACACACAAAGCAAGAAAAATAAATAACTAATTTTGTGCTTAAACACAAATTCCTTGTGATTCATATAGCCTTGTACAGTATGATCATTTAATTGTTTCTAAATTAACTTTTAATTTTAAAATTATAGCAATTACAATTATCTATGTAGTTATTCACATCAATATGAACAGCTGTGAAAAACAAAGTACAATAAATTGCTTGTTCACGTTTTTGTATTGCTTTTTAACCTATATTGTATAGAGTTACTTTCCAAATTAAATAATTATCCTTGCAATGGTTTTTATTCAGATAAAATACGTACTAAATCAAAATCCAATCTATCAAAACATAACCTCATTTTAATGTTCGATTATGCAATCAATTTACTCTCAAACGAAAACAAATAATAATAAATAGCACAATATGAATAATAATACATTTTATTTCTTATTTTACAGTATGTTTACTTACATTGTTGGCCTGTTCACAGTATTTTCCTAAATGAAAGGACCCAGCGTAAAGAGTTGCTGATGATAAATTGATCTCCGGAACCTTCAATTCCGACTCTTCCGGCAGAGTAACGTCCGCGGTCAACACCATTTTTTACTTTTTCAAAATCCACACGAAATTTCGAAATAAATATCAAAATAAATAATGAATACTCTTCCACAAAATTCGTGGAAGAAATTGGAGAATAAAGCAACAAATTTGAAAAGTCCTATGGTATAGACATATATACGACAGGTATAGCGATTTATCCAAGAGTAAAAGAGAAAAACATAAAGATGCAGCGTTTTCTAACTTGGTCGGATTATATAAATTGACATTGACAGTTTTGATTACAAACTGCGTTCCTTTTCACGAAACCTTTTTCAAACATTTGTTAATACAAAATATCGATAATCATTAGATTTTTCCCTAGGGTTGTCACGCAGATTACAATAAAGACAACAAACCAAAAAATAATAGTTGTAACTATATGGTTAATTTTCTTTTGTAACAGGGCTTAACTGGCATTGTTAAACATTTATGAAAGATCCGTTTGGTGCCACAAAAAAGTAATATTTTCGGTTTACTTTGTTAACTATATTTTCCTTATTAATAATCATCACCTGATTATATGAAGACTGAGAATAAGCTACAATGAAATGGTAACTTCAAATTTCACCGAGATTAATGTAATGTTTATCAGATAGAATATCGGGTGATAGTTAATAAAATATATATAAAACTAGCTTCCAGGTGTTGACGAAAATAAAACAAATCATTTACTTGCTCATAAAATATATTTAAAACAAAAAGCAGACTAGAATGAATTACACTGTGTAGATGCTAATATACACGTTATTAACACATATTATTTTTATCCTTTTACTAATACTAAGTAATTCTTTAGAATAAATACCCATAGAATGTAATCCTCTGAATAGGCACATTGTTTATTTTTAAGTTTACGGTAAAATTCGTAAATAATATTTTAAATATTAAGTGGTAGACCAGATTTGTAGCTTGCAGCCCTTCAGGTAAGTATTTATTCTAAATATTTAGTTAAGTAGTTAATGATGATTAATCGTAATTCTTATGCAGTTTTCCGAATACATTTCTATCGTTTCATGTTATCCAGGCGCCTGGGAAAGTATACCTCCACTGGCTCTTGGTTTATAGACTGTGCTTCCTCTGGAAATAAGAAAAGTTGGTACTTTATTTTTTGTCCATTGGGAAGCGATAACCAAGTTCCAGTGATCTCACTGAGCCAAAGGAAGTACAAGGAGTTGGCGGTCTGGGCCACGGTCTCGTGGCTTAGTGGGCCACGCTCTTCAAATGACACACACAAAGATATTCTATCAGAGTCACAAGCCAAAAATTACTGGCTAAGACACTGGCTCTAAGTTTGACGGTGTTGAGTGGAGAATTATTTATATCTTAACTACTTATTTATATATTTCACAACGACGCAAAGCCATTATATGGTTCCTACCGAAGACAAATATTAATGTGATCTACAGAGATATATGATCCTCCCACCAGATTTTCTAAACTTTAAGGAGCCAAACTCTTGGTAGATTGCCCATCTGCACAGGACACACATACTCTCTCACAGATCTCTCGAAGAGATCAGGTGGAGGAATGATAGTTTAAAGTTCTCTTCTGAAGGAACCTAAAGGCCCACTAGTTGCGTCCAAACATACGGCCGGTAGACCAATGACGCCGTCGGACGCAGAAATAACTGACTTCAATGGCAGCAACAAAGGCAGGGTATAAAATTAACGATTGTACCTAAAGTTAAGTAAGTAAAGTTTTATATTTGTTACTCATTCGTGTCAAAACGTCTGAACAAGATTGCATGAAAAATCTTACATGTATTGTGATGGAAGTCCCGAAGAGGGCTGCCCCCTTCAGGGCAGATCTGGTGCCTACTATTATTTTGTAGTGCTATAATAATTGTATGTATAGTAAAAGTCAAACTCAGCTTAAGCTACGGCTTTACTCTTCTTGATCTTAAAAAAGAATACAGGACCTTCACGCCGCTGCACGCTGGGCAAAATACTGTATTGGAGCGATGTAGCAATTCTACACGGGTAAAGTAATTTAAATAGAATAAAGTTAGTTACCTTGTTCCAGTTCTACAGGCAGCTGATAAAACTTCGGTATGTCAAAGCGGTTTTCCTGAAACATAAATTTACAGGTTTAATAAACTTAAATAAGAAGACGATTTAGTCCATGTGTCGCGGAGGATTTTACAAACACGGACATAAAGCACATCCAGGCTGTCGGTGGTTCACACAAATTATTGTGCCGTGTGGAAATCGAACTCGGAACACCACCAGTGCAGTCTTCCGGTGAGTAGCTGTATATTATTGATAGTCTTATTATAATATACGGATCGAATGTAGTGTTAATAATATTGGTAATTTATATTTTAAACTAGCTGACCCGGCAGACTTCGTACTGCCTCAATCGATACATAAAAGACCTAAACATTTGTATAAAATAAACTGGGCCGTAGAGACTTCGTTTATGCGGTACTCCTACCCCTACACTACCCCTACCCTACACTACCCCTACCCTACACTACCCCTACCCTACACTACCCCTACCCTACACTACCCCTACCCTACACTACCCCTACCCTACACTACCCCTACCCTACACTACCCCTACCCTAAAAAATCTTGGCAAAAAAAATCAAGTTTTTAATTAACAAAATAAAGCTCAAATTGACTCTACATTTTAGTTAGAAAACGTTTGTATGGGAAAAAGAAAAAGGCTGTTTTATGGGGTTTTCAGGCAATTATTCGATTTTTTCTCGCCGTAAAAACCATCCTTGAACTTCCACGAACATTTAAAAAAAAGAATTGGCCAAATTGGTCCAGGCTTTGTAGAGTTATGCGCTTACCAACACATTTTGCGATTCATTTTTATATTATAGATAAGTAGGTATCCACAAATATAAATAATTACACGTTGCTAGCTTTCCCACGCATTATCACCTGCGTTCCTCGCTTAAATCGGTTTCGTAAGTAAGTATTAGTTTGTGATTTATCCATTACCAACAAACAAACAAATATTTTCTCTTTTGACATTAGCCGTAAAAAATATTAACACTAGGTAATATTGCAAGAATAAACTAAAAAAAACCTCCGTAGCGTAGTGGTACCTATTTGGCTCGCTTTAAATCTCGGAACTCGTGGGTTCGATCCCCACGCCGGACAAGAAATCTTTGTGTAAATTCTAAGATTTCTTTCCGGGTCTGGTTGACTGAGGGACCACCCTCCGTGCCTCGGAAAGCACGTTAAGCCGTTGGTCCCGATTACACTATAACATCATCTATGATAATCGTATATAATTTCGTTTCCTTGTGGTTACAACATAATACTGTGGTCACCAACCCACCTGCCAGCGTGGTGACTATGGCAAATACCCTCCCTAATATGGGCTGATGATGATGATAATGATGAAACTAAAAACTATTGCACCGGTTTCAATCATTCTTTTAAATATAAATATTATTTATATTTGTTAAGCACTTACCGAGTCATAGTTCCTTCGTCCCATGCGTGGTATATTTTTATTTGTTTTAATAACGTACCCCATGCCACCCTGATCGAAAGGATTAACTTCCTCGTTGCTTCTGCCAACCCTAGGTACATTATTGGGCTTTATAAACGAACTTTCTGAACGACTAAACAACTGCAATAGGCAGCATGCCATAAGAACCGTTACCAACTTTGAGTTCATTATTAAAAACTAAATTACAAAATGGCGCGTGTAAGAGTTTGAATCTGAGTGATGCTTTTTAGTGTTTTACAGCCAATTTATATAGAAATGATTCTGATTAATACGATTAATCCCGTATTTTGGAAGATCAAGATAAGAATATATGATCATGCGTGGCATAATAAGTAGTCGTAAGATTGTATCGTGTTTCAATGATGTGGGTAGATGGTAATAATGCGTTCAAAATGTCCTGGCTTATTTAGTCTTTTCAGCTACTTTTACGTCCATTTTTAAAGCTTTTTTAAATAATGATTGTGGATTTATTTTCACTGAGACGCAGTCCGACGGAGCCAGCTTTTTTTTTCGGACGGACATATGTAGTTAGCCCTGAGGCTTTTGCTACTTCACCGGGCATAAACCCGATGGAGCCAGCGACATAATTAGTTAACTATGAAGAGGAACGATGGTCGGTGTTTCTCTATTTGTTACTGACACGGGCCCCAGGCTGCGGCTGCTTCGAAAGTTTGTTTTATGTAGCCACGACGCGTTTGCTACTTCACCGGACTTAAGCATTTTACTGTAGAGCGAATGGCGGCAGGGTTGCAGCCTGAGAACACATGAGAACCCTGAAGTATCTTAGCAACCATTCGTTAAATGTAACTAGTTTTGATAAGGGACTCTTCTAGGGCTCGATACGCTACTGAATGTGAATTCTATGTTTCAGGAGATCCCGCGGTGTCTAGACCGCGGGTGCCGTCGGGGGGCCGGATTGCTTTTGCGTACCCGGCAACGGAGGATCGAAGGAGTGTCTGGGGGGTTTTAGTGGTTTAGGATCCTCTTCTCGTGGTATGAGTTTAGCATACCACGCTATGGAGAGGGCGAGTCCCACATATCCCACCGCAATGCGCCAGCGCGCGAATACCCTGCAGCGGCGGTGGGAATGCGTCAATGGATTTCACACCGGACAACCAAAAAAAAAAAAGGGTTGCGGCTTGAGAGCACGTGAAAGGCCTGACGTATCTTAGCAACAATTCGTTAAATGTAACTAGTTTCGATAAGGGACCCTACTAGGGCTCGATACGCTATTGAATCTGTGTTGATATGTTTGCTACAGTATAAAAGCGGGTAGGAAAAGCGGGCAAGAACAAAATAAAACACATTTAATTCAGTTCACAATAAATCTATCAAACATTAATTTATATAATAAAACAAAATGTATATTTCTACTATCAAAGATAAAAGTTTTTTTAAATATAGCTGGTATAAAGTAAGTATTAAGTAAGTAAGTATTAAGTACGTACTTGGGAACAAATAAAGTACATAGAAGTCTCTATTCAAATATTACATCGACAACTTTATATAACTAAGTATATAGTCCATCTAACAATTACATACAACGTGGCTTATAATAATAAAGTTTCCTCCTTTCCGGCAATAGTTTCGTATCTGTGGAGGAGTGTCCATTGGTATATCTCAATGGTATATCAATGGATAGACCATCATAGATGCAGCCTCACTTTGATATTAAAAGGTACCAAAGGCCTCGTCAATGTTGGCTTCGGCCCCATGAATGCCCTTTGAACGGGTTCCCATGGGCCCGGCTCAATAAAATGTACCAACATAATAATAACAATTTTTTTTTATTTTTTTTTACAGGTTCTGCTTAGTGATCGAAATCGTCCAGTAAGCAAAAATATGCATGTGACAGGTGACTCCGCTCTTCATTTTTTTTTGTTTTTTTAAAGACACACTAAATGAAGTTTAAGTTAGGTATATGATGCCACATAAACTTATTCGAGTTTTAACGTGCATTATTTAAATAGTATTTGCGCCCCGCGGTTTTACCCGCGTCACTCTGTTCCAGTGGGTCAGAGCGTGATATTTTTTAGCCTATATGTTAATCTTTCATTTTGCAAACGATACGAGCGGCGGAACGTAGGCGAATCGTTATTAATAATATAAAAAAATCTTCATTTTACATAGCCACATTTTTGTTGTTATACTTTTAATAACTAGCTGATGCCCGCGTGGTTTTTGTTATTCCTTTGGTTTTTAACTATCCCACGGGAATTCATAAATTGTCTGTGATTAAAAGTATTTAAAATGTTGACCGGGGATGTAAGGTCAAAAAAAACCATGCAAAATTTCATTTAAATGCAACAGTTTCGGAAATTAGCCCGTACAAACAGACATAGAAACAAAAAAATTAAAAATAAAAAACTAGATGTGTTCTATTTTACTTCTTACTTATTACTAGACACATTTTTACACTGTACACAAACATTGTTTACATACTCCTAAAACATTATATAAATAATTTCCGTTTAAAATCTTAATAAATCTATGTAGTTTATTTCAGACACAAAGTAGTTATTAAGATTTAAGTAGGTACTAACCTGAAACACAGGGTTACTTAGTTCAGGCAAAAGAGCTAATAATGTATTAGATTTTAAATTTATTTTGTCTTTTTACCTTTTTAGTGCTAAGAATTTCTGAATGAACATTTATTATTATTGAATATTATAAAATACTCAATAGACAAAATACTCCGAGCATTTACGCTGGGTGCAGAAAATGTTGTACAATCCTTACTAATATTATAAATGTGAAAGTAACTCTGTCTGTCTGTCTGTCTGTTACGCAATCACGCCTTAACTACTGAAGCGATTTAAATGAAATTTGGTACATATATAGTCTAGAGCCTGAGAAAGAACATAGGCTATATTTTATTATGAATTTCCCACGGGAACGGGAGTTACGCTGGTGAAACCGCGCGCGGGAAGCTAGTATAATATATATTTTTATTTTATTTTACAAAAAAACATACAATATCGCCGTGCATCGGTAAAGGGAGAAGGGGGGGAAGGGGAAAGGGGGAGGGGGCAGATATGGCAAAAAATATATTTTTAATATCAAAGAACATTCATCATTAACGTAATCACAACACATACTTACTTCCTATGTACACATTAATAATATTAAAGTACACACTGAGTGTAAAAATTAAGATTAATTAATTTAATATTCTCTAAGGATAGGGTTTTCATTATTAAATGGGCTACAATAGTGTGGCCCAGGAGAGTCTACGGCAGCGCCAATTTTGGCAGAGGGCCAGATTGCCTCCCGTACCCGGCCCTCACCAACGACGGACGAAGGAGTGTCCGAGGGGTTTTAGTGGTGTAGGGTCCTCTCCTCATGGTATGACTATAGCATATTACGCTATAGAGAGGGCGAATCACACATACCGGATGCGTAAATGCATTTCCTCGCAGACAACAAAAATGAGTTGCTATTATAGTTGAGAACCGATACGGGACTTATTAGTGGCAAATAAAGAAAAACCGAAAATAAGGGTAATAATAATCAGTTTATTATAATAAAAAATCAATGGCGTTGAAAATTCATGTGACGTCATTTATAGGTACAATTTAACCTAGGAGTGACGTCATAAGTTGTCCATAAGTCCCATGCTCTCGTAGACCCGAGGTTCAAGAGGCCCGCGAACTGTAAAGTAGAGCGAAAGTTGCATTAAACCCCCTAAAATACTAAAAGTTATAATCCTTCAATCTCATCGCCAGCGACCTCCCTGAGCCGAGGAGGTTGCGCAGGTTGCTTAGTTTGTAGTTTTTAAACCATTTATTAAGGCTGGAGTTCGTGACTAACTGCGTATGTCCGTCCCCCATCCCCTGAACTTTTTGCTCTGTATCTTTGTCAATTTTTATTATTTTGATAAATAAAAAAATACGTGTCCTATATTTTCTAGTATTCTACGCGACGGATCATATAGATTATTTTAGTAGTTATACCGTAGACGTATGTTCGTAGACAGTTTGTAGAGGGACGGTTGGTGGTATTACTCCGCCGAAAATGAAGATCTTCTTTGCCGGACGAGGTGGTATGCCCGGCGACAGACAGCCATTTGTTACTGTTCAGAACTTGTATATGTTCGAATTGGCTTGCAAAATTGTATTGCGCGATACAGGTTAGTTGTGATGCTAAGTGCTAGATGGCGCTGCTTGTCTTCTAATAGTTTGTACGACTCCTGTAGATGTCGCTACAAGTTTGAAAGATACTATCTGTTGTTAGGTAGACATATATATTGTGGGTAATATATAATTATACTAACGACCTTTTTCAAAATTGAGATAAATAAATTAAGAACATCGCAGTAACATTAATATGAAACTTAATAATTAGTAAACTTTTTCATTAAATATTATATTTAAATTTTTTACAATAGTATCAACGGTTTCCATTCCGTAATATAGCCGGTATAAAGACTTGATATTTTGTGGTCTCGCCTCCTTCCTCAATGACGGCTCGAGCAATGGAAAATGGATCCAACTTCTTTTTCACCACCAGAAATCTGTAGAAAAAGCACAAGAAATATAGGCATCTATACTAATATTATAGAGGAAAGCTTTGTTTGTTTGTTTGTATGTATTGAATAGGCTCCGAAACGACTGGACTGATTTGTAAAATTCTTTAACCGTTGGAAAATTACACTACCACTTTTTTTATGTCCGGGGGTAAATGCATTTTCGCATATGTGGGACTCGCCCTCTCCATAGCGTGGTATGCTAAACTCATACCACGAGGAGAGGACCCCACACCACTAGAACCCCCCGGACACTCCAAAAAAAATGAAACGTTGCTATGATACGTTGCTTACTTACCTATCTTTATCGCCATAACTCCTCGACGCAAGTCCGACACGTTTCGCACACTGATGCAACATGGCTCGCTCGTCTTTACTGAAGTCGGAACTGAATACCAAGTCCAAATCAAACGCCTGCGAAGCTAGGAAACGTTGCATCAGAGCCTGTGCGGCCCGACGAAAGTGACGGGCATCGAACCCTGAACTGCCAAGACCGGCGCGATTTACCTGATGACAAAAATACACGATATTGACCGAAAATTGCATTATTTGTCTGTTACAACCTCCGTAACGTAGCGGTATTTGGCTCGCTTTAAATCTCGATGGTCGTGGGTTCGATCCCCACACCGGGCAATCTTTGTGTAAATTCTAACATTTCTATCCGGTCTGGTTGATTGAGGGACTACCATCCGAGCCTCGGAAAGCACGTTAAGCCGTTGGTACCGATTGTTATAACATCATTTATAATAATCATATATCAAGGAATAGGCAGAGCGTTTGTGCATACAAACAACATAATACTGCGGTCACCACCCCGCCTGCCTAGCGTGGTGACTATTGTAAATACCCTCCCTCGGGAGGACGCCCATGGGACGTTATACGGGCTGATGATGATGATCTGTTAAATTAATATATTGATTTTAATGGTAAGAGCAAAATATTGTTATACCTACCATTTGCATGTTAGGTTTGATAGGCTCAGCGATTCCTTGTGAGTCAACTCCCAAGCCACCCCCTTTCCACCCCATCATCTGCATCATCCTGAACAACATAAAAAAGTTAATAACAAAAAATATTGAACATTCAAATCTAAAATATTTTTTAATAAGGCATTCTGCCGATTTCTTTTTATTTATATGGCAATTTGCCGATATATTTTTTTATTACGGCAATCTGCCGATACCCTTTTTTTAATATGGCAATCTGTCTATATATATTTTTTAATATGGCAATCTGCCAATATCTTTTTTTTAATATGGCAATGTGCCGATATCTTCTTTGTTATATGGCAATCTGCCGATAACTTATTTTTTTATATGGCAATCTGCCGCTATCTTCACCAATTTCTGTTAGTGTTGTTTAATAACTACTCATGGATGAACAAGAATACTGGCTTTTTGAATAAACTCTTCAATGTGGTAATTGGTTAATAACTCACTTGACCGCAACGCTGTTCTCCACGGGGGTACCGAAGACATCGCCCCCCCTATTTCCAGACACGTCGCTAACACTAATGGTGTTGCCCTGCGATATAAACTGCTCCTTCATAAGAATACTAATGACTTCCTTGCGCAGTCTCTGTCAACAAGTAAATATCAGTTAGATTACTAAAAAATATTGGACGCGTTTTTTTTTTGTTCAACCGTGGCGTAGCGGTATAATTCTCGGAGAACGTGGGTTTGATCCCCACATGGGACAAGAAATAGCGGGATAATTCTCGGAGGTCGTGGGTTCGATCTGCACTCGGGACAAGAAAAAGCGGTAAAATTCTCGGAGGTCGTGGGTTCGATCCCCAGACGGGACAAGAAATAGCGGGATAATTCTTGGAGGTCGTGGGTTCGCCCCACACGGGACAAGAAATCTTTGTGTTCGTTATAAGATTTATTTCCGGGACTACCCGCCTTGCCTCGGAAAGCACGTTAAGCCGTTGGTCCTGATTGTTATTACATCATCTATACTTTATTACTCAGGTATAATGTAGCTTTCTAATGGTGAAAAAATTATAGAAATCCGTTCATTAGTTTTTGAGTTTATTCGAAACAAACATGCAAAGTTTGTATTTTTACAAACTTTTCCTCTTTACATACATACATAACATACATAAGCTCACGCCTGTTTCCCAGCGCAGTAGGCAGAGACAATGGACCCTCACTTGCTACGATCCCTACACACAGCTTTCGCTTCATTCACTCTCACTTTTCCTGTTTATAATATTATACTATAGTATAGATCGGGCAGCCATTACCACCGCATCCCTCATCGTTAATGCTGTAATCACTAACCTCCCAAACCATAAGTTCCACTAAGTTCTTAGCCTCAGTTTTCGTGTCGCCCGTCGCTTGAGCTACCACGTGTCCATTTATAGTCATTGTAAACACCCTGTCCTCATACGTAGATGATTGATTCAGACCGCAGGCTTGGCAGCTATCTGTGAAGAGAAAAATATCTTAGTGAGGGTATCTACGTAGGGTACAATCAGATAGTCACAGTAAACAAAAAATTAAACAGCGAAGGAAAGATATCGGTAGATTGCCATATTAACAAAATAATGATGTATTGGCAGATTGCCATATTAATAAATCTTAAAATTGTTCTTCAACCTAAATTCTTTACATTCTAATATTAATAACAATGTCTGCCATAGTCAAAAATAAATTTTGCAAAAATCGCACTCTGGGTAGGTAAAAGCTAGTATCTTATAAAAAAATATTTATAATTATAAATATATTTTTATTTATACTTTATTGCACACAGAAAAGTACATGAAATTAATTGGAAACAACATGTACAATGGCAAGAAAGAAGAAATTTTGAAATAATAACTGTCTAAGTCCAATTGTCTCCATAATTTTAAAAGGCTGCAAATGCCTGAGGGCGACCTCACGTACCCTTAGCGTTACTCTTCTTGCACAAAATAAATGAACTAAAAAAAAATATTTCCATATCCAAAATTATCCTTGTCAAAATGTGTCTAATTTATAAAACAATTAAAAATGCTACTCGAGAGTACTCTATGTCACTATACGATGCAGAGGAAATCACGGGCACAGCTACATACATACATAAGCTCACGCCTTTTTCCAAGCGGGGTAGGCAGAGACAATGGATATCCACTTGCTACGATCCCTACACATATCTTTCGCTTCATTCACTCTCATAACATTCTGGGTGGATCTTATTTGACCTTTTGCGAGGATGTCTCCGATTTGGTCAGAGAACGTTCGTCGAGGTCTTCCCCTTTCGACTGTGCCACTCACTCACGGGCACAGCTAGTTATAGTTTAAATCAGCGATGACTCTAGAGGGCCTAGACATTATGCCACCATAGCGGAGCGATCGCAAGCAAAAAATCGCTAAGCCAAATGTATGGTACAGTCAAGCAAGGAGATAGGTTTACACCGTCAGTATCAATTAATGTAAATAAATATGTTTATATCAGAACAAAAGCCGGTAATTCTTTATGGGTGATGAGTTGGCTGCTAGCTGTGTACAAATGCACATAATAGTAAACTCTTCTCATAATCATCTTTACTAATATTATAAAGCTGCAGAGTTTGTTTCTTTGTTTGATCGCTGTAATCTCAGGAACTACTGGTCCGATTTCAAAAAATCTTTCATTGTTGGATAGTCCATTTATCGAGGAAGATTATAGGCTATATTTTATTACGAAATACTTTTCTTGACTGTACATAATATTTGTAACGTGATTAAGCGAGCGCAGGAAAATATGTCAGGCATTGGTTGATTGACCAAAATCCAATCGATCATATCACTTGTTTCAAACAAGCGTATCGATCGATCAGTTTTTGTTTTCATAAACCTGGTATAGCATGTGAATAATAATAATATCTATTCTAATATTATAAAGAGGAAAGATTTGTTTGTATTGAATAGGCTCCAAAACTACTGAACCGATTTGAAAATTTATTTTAACATTGGAAAGCTACACTATCCCCGGATGGCATAGGCTATATTTAATTATGAAGTTCCCACGGGAACAGGAGTAACGCGGGTGAAACCGCGCGCGGGAAGCTAGTCTTATATATACTTATGTACTTCTAATCTATTGTTCTATACTTATATAAAAAGCTGAATAGTTTGCTTTAACGCACTAATCTCAGGAACTACTGGTCCAATTTGAACAATTCTTACAGTGTTCGATAGGCCATTTATCGCGGAAGGCTATAGGATATATTTTACTAAACAGATTCCACGGGAACAAGAGTTACGCAGAAGCTAGTATTCAAATAAAAACGGGACTCAAAAGTTCATAGACCTCACTTTGAATGTTCCATAGTTTCCGTGCCCACGGCCGTATCAACAACACCAGTCTGCCAAATGAAGAATTAAACATATACTCTTTAAAATCTCTCATTTGTATGCAATTTATTTTATTCATTTCATTAATAAACTCTTCTATATTTATGTGCTCTGCTACTGTTCGTTCAGCCACTGGATCTTCTATTTTATCTTCTGATTTATCTTCTGATGTCTTTGTAGCATCGTCATCAATGTTTTCACATAGTGATTCTTCATCATCATCATCTTCAATACTTGAATGTCCTTGAGCAACAAATTCAATTTTTTTGGACTTTGGTGGTGTGGTGATGATGACTCCTCCTTGACGTTTAATGCCTTTAGCTCTGTCTTCAGCTGCGCTTGATGCAGATACAAATGTCCGTTTCAATCTGGTTCTCTTGATGTTTCTGTATGCTTGTCCCACCTGTAATTAGGGTAAATAATTAATAAATAGAAATAAAGAAAGAAAAAACATTTATTGAACACACCAAAAACAAGAAACACATTTTCTTTTAATCTATATTTTATACTATATTTCTATAAGAACTTAATCAGTCACACCTGATTTAAATAAATTCAAACATAATTTAATAGTAAATGTTACCTATTTATAATTAATTTTATATGCAATGTAAATTTATTTATTACTATATAATGGCAAAATTTTACAATCTGCAGACCACATACTCTGTAGTAGTGCAGAAATTATTCATTCAACCAACTAACTATTCTACAGGCTGATGATGGGATACCAGCTGGAGTCAAATAATAGTCACTACAAGACAGACAAGAGTCAGAGGATAGAGATAGATTTTTTGGAGTTGGAGTATACGCTTAAGGGCACAATGAGAAGCAAAGAAAACCAACTTTTTTTTTTGGACCTAAAAAATTTCCTTTTTTTTGCAGAATCAAGTTAACTTCGACCATGGCCTTCCGACGCACCGTTTCTGAGTTATCTATGAGCTTTCAAAAATGTTCATTTTTTACAGAAAGTTTTGTATTTCCAAAATGGTAACTCAAATGAAAATCTTTTCAGGAAAGAAATTGTTGCTCTAGTCAAACACCACCCGACGACGTAAAATAACCCATGAAATTTAGCCACTGAGACCAATGGCCTTCCGACACACCGTTTCCGAGTTATCAAAAAGGTCATAACTCAAAAAATGCTCATAACTCAGAAACGGTGCGTCGGAAGGCCATGGTTCTCAGAGGCTAAATGGTTTCTTTGGTCAAGGTTATGTTGATTTTGCAAAAAAAAATGGTCAATTTCTAAGTATTTTCTCCATAGCGCCCCTAAAGGCTACACTCCAACCCAGCTTTCTGTTCAGATTCTGTTTAGATTTGCGTGAGAGAGAAACAACAAATTGATGTTTGTAGTATGGTACAAACATCCATTTGCTACTCTACCATACATACTCATAAATTTTTCGCGCTTATTATTAATAAGGATTATAGGTTATGTTTACCTCAAAAGATAATCGGCAAACTTCCTCCATAACTGGTAAAGGGTACCTGCACCCCATTAATTCCATATTAGAATATGCACGAGCTAAACACACTAATCTTTCTTCAGGGTAATCTTTTTTCCATTTTTCCATAAAATCTTTGCGAAGTTTCCAATGTTCTTCGGATTCATGTTCGTCTCTGTATCTTTCTACGTCCCAATTAACGTCGATCGACATTCTACGGTTATTTATGAGAAAATAATTCATTTTGGTGGATTTTATTAAACTCTCGAAGAAATGTATCAAAATAATAACAATCCAAATGCTGCCAATCGTAAGCCTGCCAGGCTGCCATAACATTCGTCAATCAATCAATGGTACAAAAAGTACAAAACAATGGTGATTGTTTTTATATTTCTACTATTTTAAATGTCCCAAGATTGTTGATTTTAACTTTGAAATTATTGACTTATTTTTAGGTTTAATGAATAAAATAACTTAACCAACCAATGTTTAAATGTGTTTAAAATATGAACATCTTAGTAAGATATTGTATAAATTAAAAAATTAAGGCCTTACATTGCCCGGCCTATTCTTCTAAATTATTACTTTTGCAACATTTGGTATGCGAGTGTCATGAAAAATTCCCGGTATTTTTCCAGCTTCGCATTTATAAGCATTAATTGTCAGGTGCTGTCTCTTTTTAACTACAGTGATATTGCATTTGCCTTCTCTCAATTGTCAGTATGCTGCAAATAAATACAACATTTAGAACGAAGTACATGTCACAGCTGATAAACAACATTAAACCTACTTTTATGGATTTACCGCGGAATAAAATGACTAAACGAATCATTAGATAGACAATGTTTCTGTTATGTACATATTTGTTGTTCCAAATATGCCCAGAAATCCATGCTCCGAAGGTTTTGTTTTGAAAACCGCACAAAGTAAAAACCGAAGTTAAAGCGGTTCGAAGGTAGTATTAAAAACTTTTTATTACACTACAATCTTTTACAAATTTAACAATATTGCTTTTACTAACGAAGAACGTGAAGATCTCCTATTTTTACGTTCCAAGTTAGTTATATTATATTGTTAATCTATTAAATATAATATATATTAAATTGTATTATCAACATTTTTATTATTTTTAGGTAGGTACTTACCCAAAGCCTTGCGTGCACTGAAAAGTTGTAATACAATCGCAATGGAGCCCTATCAATGGTCCCGGAACGAATTAAAAGTCATGAACTTCAAGAAATTGGTTAAAAATATAAATGCGAACATTTTAAATGCAGAACTTGGAAGAATAAGTCAATTTTTGCGTAATGACGATATAGAACTAAGTTTCCCTGATTTATCTTTGGTCGGTCAGGAGATATTGTGGCGCATATTGAAGTGTAAATTTCTTCTTTATCATATAAATGGCCTGTGTAAAGAGAGAGCTATCAATATTATAGAAGTTTTGAACAAAAATAGACAAGTTTATGAGATAACTCCTTTGCAGCAGTTTGAGTGAGTTTTTAATATTACAACTAATATAATTTTTCTATAGATAATTTTTCTTTACCTTCTAATGTTATAAAGAGGAAAGTTTTGATCTTTCTTCTTTATAATATTTGTTTGTTTCTATGCATTGAGTAGACTCCGGAATTACTGGACCAATTTCATAAATGGTTTTACCATTAGAAAGCAACAGTCCCAGAGTATCTTAGGCTTTATTTGATTATTAAGTTCCCACAGGAATTGCACTGATTGAGGTGTGTGAAAATGCATGTGGTACTAATCTAACTAGTTTTAAATATGCTATCTATTATGATTTAAATATATGGTAATACCCCAACTTACGCTACCCCATTTTACGCGAATTCGGAGATACGCGGTTATTATTTTTGATCACCACGCGCATCGGCGTTTTCGGTTTACTGCAAAGTTAAACTGCTAACCAAACCTAACAAGAAACGAAAAACACTGTCTTTTGGAGTGTAAACTTAATATTATCATTATAAACTTAAGAGGACTTTGAATCTAAAATAAAAAAAGGAATTAGCAGATATTTGATCGACCGGAATAATAAGTGAAAATCTTTCTCTTTGAATTTAAATGTCACAGTATTATAGTTTAGACGGAAACCATGTTAGAATTATGGTGTGATAATGTAAAGATCATTTATAATTTAAAGTAGATATGATTAAATATGTTTCTTCTGAAAATTGATTTTCTTAGACTGGTCCCGATTACACAAACATTATAGGGAAAGTTGAACCCCGACTTACGCAAATTCGTATTACACGGCTATCCCGTGGTCCCACCTATTGCGTAATTCCGGGGTATTACTGTAATTTAAAACTTAAATAATTACTGTATGTGATACCAATATGAATATTACAAACATTAAATATGTTTTATATCCTGTTAGGTTAAGCAGTATAATTCTCGTATTAAGTCTCAGAGTTTGTGGGTTTGATCCCAATGCTGGTAATAACTCTGTAAAATTAGTAATGATGTTGCTGAAGGAACGGGCAGGATTGTTTGCTTGTATGTTACAATGAGGTCTACAACTGCCGGCCTAAGACCCATATTCAGCTGTAGACGCAATTCTTGCTGATGTTGATGATGATGATGATGTTGTTGCTGATGATGATGATGATGATGTTGTTGATGATGATGATGGTGATGATGATGAAATATGTATAATCATTCAACAGAATTATATTAATACACCAATGTATTAAAGCCATCAAACTTTTACCTTTATTAAACAAAAATACATATTTTTGAGTACCTTAGAGTAAATAGTTTATTTTTATTTTCAGCATACTAATCTACAAGAAGAAATTTTTGACGTACATCGAAGAAGATTTGTAAGTTATAACTATTTTTAACAGTCTGATAAATACAATTGCAGTTTAGCAAGTCTGGCCCCCTAAACAAGTAGCTTCTATATTTTTGATTGAATATAATGAAGTTTATAAGTGAGTTTTTATTTCTTGGAAATCATTGGAGGCTGGCGCATGATAGAACTCAATGGGAAATGTTAGAGGAGGCCTATGCCAAGAGGCAAACTTACACCAATTCAAACTTTTTACAATTCTAGTACTAAAAACCAAGAGGGTGTCGGGCACGCCATCTGATATGAAAGGGTTCCGTAGCCATCCAATGGTCGGACAGCTTGACAAATTTCATTAAATTTCATTTTGCGGTTGACTGATACCTACACTTTGTCAGGATGACTGTAACTACAATAATCTTATATTTTTTTTTGTTACAGAAAGATTCCATTTGAAAAGAAACCTATAAAAATTAAGATGGCAGATGAGTAAGTACTATATATTTATTATTATTTCTCTTCTAATTATCTGGCGCAAGTTGCTAAATTTGTAGTTTTTAGCCCATTTAATTAAGCTTAAGCCCCGCCCCGATTTATGTACCTAGTGGCTTACGACAAATCCGAAAAAAAAAGAAAGATATTTATTTAACATAGAAGAGCAAAGCTAGTTTATCTAAAACAGTGGCTCCCAAACTTTTTTATAATGGACCCCTTTAAAAACTACTGGTTACTGGTCTATCGTGGACCCTGCAGGTCCAGCTGGGTCACTTTGGGAACCACTGATCTAATAGAAATTAAGAAAATATTTATTTATAGTGACACTGAAATAACTGAACTGGCTCAGATTTACTTGTTGTAGCCAGTAATCGTTATTACCAACCCATCTATTAAACAAAAAATCTTTGACGAGCAGTTTTTATGTTTAGAATTCAATTACGTTGAACTTTATTACAAGGACTTAGAGTTCAAAATAGTGGCAGCTATATTGACATTGTCGATTATAGGTCTATAGGACCTTACAAGTGCGCATTCCTCGAGCGTCTGTCACATGCTGATGATGGCGAGGGTAGCGGGTGACTGGCATACGAGGTCAATGCTCGCGTAGTTGGCGTTGTTCACATGCTCACGGCATGCGCAAGCCTAATGTGGTAGCAACTTCTAGCCTTTTATAATCAATTCTCCATTGAAATTCCTATCAACAGAATTATCAAAAGAGAACAAGCATTTTCAACAAAACGAAGTAAAAATAAAAAGCGTAGCATCGTTCAATTGGATGTTCCGTCTAAGAGAAGCAAAATTTATGTTGACTTCACTAAAGACGTCGCTTGTACTAGGTAAATAGGGTGGCTATTACGAAAATAATCGCTTGGAATTTGAGTTATCGGAATTATAGTAGGATTATGGAGCGAATACATAGCGGGATGGCATGTTGTAATGTCTAAAAACAAGAAGGGTTAATAAAAAATGTTTTTGTTAAGCACTCGCCCGTAGAGCAGTGGTTCCCAACCTTTAAGCGATGAAAGACCATTTAAAAAAATGTTTATCTCGATACCGACCACCTGTTTTGCGTAATCACCCTAAAAATTAACACTATTACAGTAACTCTATATGTTATAAAATACTATGTTTAGTGAATAGATATTTTGCTGCGTCGCAATATTTTTGGGCAGCTTTAGGTCCACTTCCTGTGCTTCCAGAGACCACCAGTGGCCCATTGCCCACCGGTTAGGAGCCCCTGCCATAGCTGCCACCACTGCTTCCCGTTCCCTGGTATACGCTTGCTATAGATCAGGGGTGGCCAACCGGTCGATCGCGATCGACTGGTCGATCCCGGCAGCTATTACAGTCGATCAACTTATACAACTTGGCTCAGTGGTCACGGTAGTTGCATCTGAGACCTGGTGTTCTGGGTTCGATTCCTACCCGGGAAAATTATGTAGGGTGTTCTTTGTGTCCGTGAAATGAATGTTTGTAGACTAAAAAAGATATTTTAGTCAACAAATACGTGCCACAGACGCACAAAGTTAGTGTTTATCGTATAATAATCTGAAAATATAGCTATTTATCATTCGATTCACTTATACGATACGTGATTCAAAGTTATGTATGCCATATAGTCGATCGCACACAGTAAATAGTCGATCTTAGGTCTTATTAAGTTGGCCACCCCTGCTATAGATGATGTTATAACACGGGGCCAATGGTATAAAGACCCGCAAAGAAATTTTAAAATTCATACAAAGATATCTTAAAGCGATATTTATACTGCTATGGCACGGAGGTTGTCATTTCAAAAATCTTCTGCTCCTAATCCGAAGGCTGGAGTTCTGCTCGCATTTTTGCCCGGTAAAGAAGCAAAAGCCTCGAGGCTAACTACATAAAAGCCCATAATCCTACTATAGTTTTGTTAACAAGAAATACTAGTGATTGTTTTGTGATAGACCCTCAATTCCGAAGACAGTCGTAGATAGGGTATATAAATATGTATCTATTAAAAATATGTTGTACTGTAGTACTTAGTAACAGTACAAGCGAAGGTTGATATAATTTATAATATAATTAATAGAATCAGGCGTTACGTTGCGGTAATCTATACTAATCTAAATTAAAAACAAAATATTTGATAGGCTTGCGTTTCGTTTCGTTCAATTTGATAGTGGCTCAAAACCAAAGGTGTCACTTTTTGATAATGAGTCTTAGGCTCTTGGAATTATAGATCAATTTGCGTTGAATTATAATATTGTTTATGCCACTATCAAATTGAAGCTGTGGTTTGTTCGGAAGCTTGCCGGTGGTAAGTGTCGATGCGGACTAAAACGGAACACGTTTGCCTACCAAATCTAGTGGTAATCCACTCGAAAATGTATGCTGGGATGCGATTTTGGCCCCGCTCTCCCAACCTAGATGTTTTGTTTTTAATTGAGAATTTATAATATATTGTAGTAACTAATGTATATAGATATTTTAAATCAGTGGTGGCGGACTAGACTTCTCCCATTCATCCATAATGCTGAAAAATTCTAAACGAATAATCAGGGATAACAATATGGGAACAGCGTTACTCCAGCAGAAATAGTTCTTTCAGATTTCTTTCAAAACGATAACATGTTTTAATTTTTATACAGCGCATATTTATTGTGTGGTTCACGGCTTCGAATAGAACACCCCATGTCTTTCCATGGATTCATTCTACCTTCAACGTTTAGGTGTTCTGTTAAGAGGAGGCCCATGTTCAGCAGCGCACGTTAATGGGCTGATGAAAATAAAGCATACTTTCTTGTAGGCTCCTAAACATACCCCCCTATAAAAACTACAGGTTTCTATGACCTGTTCCTCCATTTCTATCATTAGACACTTACGACTTTTGAACCCGATTTGGTTTGCGCCAACTTAGACCCCCGTCGAGTCTCTTGTCCACATATAGACCACTTTGGGAACCACTGAGCTACACTCATAAAACCAACGAAATACTTTTGGCGGACGTAAAATCACCCAGGTGATTTAAATTTATTTTAGGTTATTTTTTTAACCTTCCAAAACCAACGATATGGCTAGTTGTCCTTTAGCCATTTCATTGAATGTCGGTGTTCAATTAACGGGCTAGCCGTCCCATTAAATGGGTGATACAACTAGAAGGCTGCAACATATACCTACATAGATAAATAATAGGTCTTGATTGCTCGATTAAATACCGCCAAGGACTAATGCGGCAAAAAATAGTACCGACTGGATTTGTACGAGGAATACGTGTTATAAGTTTTATTATATGTCGGTGATAATCGAAGTAATATGCCAGTTTGCGTAGTTAACTGTGTAAAAATAACACTACAAGAAATAAGAAGGACGTCGGGATCAGATACCATCGGTACAGTGTGTTATACACACTACAATATTGAGTTGTCGCGTTTATGGGAGTTATGGTTTTAAGGCAGCGCTGTATCCAGACCAGGGTTACACAAAGTGGGGTACGCGAACCCCTAGGGGTTCGCCATTCGACGGCAGGGGGTTCGCGACAAGATTTACGTAATGGCGCCTGGAAAATTCAATACGCGGTCCAAAATTACTCCTAACATTGAATCTATTTGCGACAAGAAACAAGCACACCCATCACATTAATATTAAAAAGATATTTCTTTTGGCACTTTATTTGTATTATTTTCTTGGGGGGGGGTTAATTATTTAGTTAGGGGTTCGCTTTCACCTGGAAATTTTAACAGGGGTTCGTGGAGCCGAAAGTTTGAGAAACCCTAATCTAGACGAACGCGCGTTTCGTTTATCTAAGTTTTTTTAATTGGGTTTGTAATACTGCAGGGTGGGAGACAGTTGGGCCGGATTACTTATGCTTGCCCGAACCCCGCCAACGGCCGATCGAAGGAGTGTCCGGGGGGTTTTAGTGGTGTAGGGTCGTCTCCTCGTGGTATGAGTTAGCATACCACGCTAAGGAGACGACGAGTCCCACATATCCTACCGCCAGCGCGCGAATACGCTACGCGCAGGTGGGAATGCGTAAATGCAAATCCCCCAGACAAAAAAAAACATGGTAGACAGTTGGTGAAGGAATTTTAATTAATGTCAGTAGATAGTTTAAACCTATGTATGTAGTAGGTATTAGTATTAGTTATGGCATTATATAGGGTGACTGATAATTAGTGACCGCGCGTTTTCATGTTTGGTGCCTTGGTAAAAGTTGTTTGTTGTCATGATCACAATGATGTGTTTAGGTATCGGTCACTAATTACCAGTCACCCTATATACATATAACAGTCGTATATATTCGTACAGTTTATAACCCAAAATTATTTACTATAATTGAACCAACATTTTCACACACATTTATTTTTCAGCTTTTCTAATGAATCTACTTTAAAAATGGAACAAGGAAGACTTGCGACACCATTGACTAAAGAATCGCAAACCATAGACGGATCCAAAACCATAAACAAAGCAGCCACATTCAAAAATGATGGAAAAACGTCAACGAAAAAGAATCTTTCGAATAAATCAGGAAATAATATGAATATACTTTCTAATGAGAATATTCTAGAAAACAAACAAAGAAGGATTGTTGTTGAATCACGGAATGTGCCCATAGACAATGGAATTAGAGTCAAAGGACTTGCCATAGAGAGGACCGTTATGTTCAATAAACCAGAGACTAGTGATAAGAATTTGTCTGTTATTAGTGGAAAGTGAGTATTAATTTAGTTATTTGCCGTTTGGTTTCCGGATTAGAACAGACCTCCACATATCTTCCTATGGGTGTCGTATCAGCTCAAAGATAGAATATTTATCTGCCATCGCCGATCCGCCTGTCAAATATGCTAATTATGGCAATATGCCTCAACGATCCTGACTTACCAAGGATTGTAACAAAGGAGGTTCATGTTCAGCAGTGGATATGGGCCTCCTCTTAAGACCTTGGCAAGCCAGGATCGTTGAGGGATATTGCCATAATCACCACGCTTGGCAGACGGATTGGTGATCGCAGTAAGATGTAAACCTTGAGCTAATAGATGCTGCTGCCCATCCATCAGCCATATGTCCCTTAGTCGCCTTTTACGACACCCATGGGAAGTCATGGGGTGGTCTATTCTAAGCCGGAAACCACACGGCCACCGGAAACCACACGGCCACTTGAAACCACACGGCCTTACCCAGGACCTTAGTAAGGGGATTTTGCCATAATCACCACGCTTGGCAGTCGTAAGATAGTAAGATGGTAAATAACCGTGAGCTGATAAATGCTGCTGCCCATCCACCAGGTGCATGTCCCTTAGTCGCTACTTATGACACCCACGGGAATACCACACGGGCGGCGACGCAACTTCGTCCGCGTCGAATAGTTTCTTTGGACTAACCCCGATTTTGAAACATTTTTCATTGGTGCTCCACTCCTATAGGTCTTAGCGTGACCATATATCTATACTAATATTATAAAGCTGCAGAGTTTGTTTGTTTTGAACGCGCTAATCTCAGGAACTACTGGTCCGATTTCAAAAAAACTTCAGTATTGGATAGTCCATTTGTCGAGGAAGGTTATAGGCTATATTTTATTACTAAGTTCCCACGAGCACTGGAGATACGCGGGTGAAACCGCGCGCGGGAAGCTTGTAGTCTATAATCCTCTTCGAGAAATGGGCTATCTAACACAAAAATAACAATTCAGATAGGACCAGTAGTTCCTGAGATTAGTGCGTCCAAACAAACTCATCATACTAAATGTTCCTATATATTAACAGGAAACCACCCCAGTCCACCAGAACGTCTAGAGCTGATCAACCCACCATTAGAATGAAAACCATAGAGGCGTTGAAGAAACCCATAGAAATCGACAAATCTATCAGGTATAATTTTCTACTAGCTTCCCGCGCGCGGTTTCACCCGTGTAACTCCCGTTCCCGTGGGAACTTCATAATTAAAAATATTCTATAGCCTTCCTCGATAAATGGACTGTCTAACACTGAAATCATTTTTCTAATCGGACTAGTATTTCCTGAGATACATGGTGATACAAGAATTATCTCGGAGTTTCTTAGGAAGCTAGGATAGGGTCTGGTCGTCCTCGCGAGGCATTCTATGGTTCTGACCTAATCCCAACCCGCGCTGGTTAATTCTAATTATATTTATAATTTGCGACTATCACATGCCATAACAACATTGGTAAATTTTATTTAATATTATTATCGTTGAAATGCAAACTAATTTATTAGTCAAGATTTGTACTTTTTGTCAATATCATTGTATTTGACTTATAACAAGTACGATCGATTCGTATACATTATCAATAAACGTTTTCATTTCATTTCACATTTAAAAATACAAAAAGGGCCCCAACTGGTAGCATACAAAAAGGGCCCCAAAGTACCAGGCACCACCGGAAAATAATACGAATCCGAAGTTGATCAACTTCCGTGCCACTCATATCGTTAAATTTATTTGCCAGATTCAATGAACGCGCATAATTATTATATTATTTACTTAATTATTATGACACTTGACCTAACCTAACCAAACGAGACAATGCTACTGTTGTAACAAAGGAAAAAAAACTTTAACTTCAATAAGATCTGTTGAACTCCATTGGTTTAGGTTTTTTAACCACCTAGAAAGTTTATCAACTTACGATTCTTATTATTTTTTGGTGATATATATGTACATATGTATTACAGTCAAAACTTATAATCGGTCAAAACCACTTTTGATTGCTTTAATTAATCATTTGTATGGAATTTGAGTCTGGCGTTGTGGTCACAGTTCTAACCTAACTTACAGAAGTTGGAATCCTGGTGATTTTTTAACTTTCCAATAATAAGAGCATCTTGTTTCTGGAATTTTATGTGAGCCAATATTATGGACCTGTCAAAACTACTTTTGCCTGATTTTTGCAGTCATAAGTGGTTTTGACCGATTATAAGTTTTGACTGCAACATATGCATGTTTCTCGCAAAGCTATTTCTAATATGAGTAAGCCCGCGGGTTAAAGCTAGTATATATTACAGAATGATGAACCTCATGGGGTGGACGGGCGGAGCCCTAGGCATGAGGGAGGACGGTATCACCGAGCCGATAATGCCATCTTTGGATCTTGTGAGTTCATCTTTCTACATTTTTTTTCCGACGGTATTTAGCCACGAGGCTTTTGCTACTTCAATGTATTTCTTTTTTGTGAATTTAATCAATAAATTATATTTATTTCTCATTGTTTTACTTTAGGGACAATGTGATTTGAAACAAACTTTGTTGTAGGTGAGAAGAGCGGGCTTAGGACACGTGAAGAAAGAAAAACCAGAGAGTAAATGTACGAGAAGAACTGTGAGCTTACCACGAATGAGCGCCGCGATGTCCAGAATTGTTGATGCGAATTGTGACAATAAGTAAGTTAAAATGGTCTTGTATCCAATCCGCCGGAGGAGAGTGCGCCCGCGAATGCGACGTATCCCCCTCGAAAATGGCAAACTATGCCTTTAGTTTGCAAAGCTATAAAAAAACGAGAAATTATAATATTCACTTCTAATCCCCCCGTCAGCGACCGCCCTGAGCCGAGGTCCAAGTACCACAGGGGACTCTTGCGCAGGTTGCTTAGTTTGTAGTTTTTAAAATTTAATAAGCCTGGAGCTCTGCTCGCTTTTATGACCGATTAAGCAGCAAAAGCCTCGAAGCTAACCATATATGCACGTTGGAATAAAAGGTCTTGGATTTATAAAATTTACATTGTAGTTGCAAATTTGAAATCTCCTAAGAATAAAAAGTCTTATAATATCAGGTGAAATATCATCTGAAATGGTACAAAGGAGTTTTTTTTGTATATTTATTGGATGAAATAAAGTCATTTTGTTTTCAGAACAAATCAACGGATACCAATTTGCACGGTAAGTGAATAATACATTCATCATCATCATCATCATAAGCCCGTATAACGTTCACTGCTGAACATGGGCCTCCTCCCGAGGGAGGGTATTTGCCATAGTCACCACGCTTGGCAGGCGGGTTGGTGAACGCAGTATAATATTGTATCACACAAGGAAACGCTGCTGCCCGTTCCTTGATATACGATTATTATAGATGATGTTATAATAATCGGGACCAACGGCTTAACGTGCTTTCCGAGGCACGGAGGGTAGTCCCTCAACCAACCAGACCCGGAAAGAATACATTAATAATTATTAATACTCGTGGTCGCCCAGTGGTCGAAATACGACTATAATTAAAAAAAACAAATGTTTTCTGCACTCCTTCTGTACTACTAACTTCCCGCCCGCGATTTCACCGGCGTAACACCCGTTCCCGTGGGAACTTCATAATTAAATATAGCCTATGTCACTCAGGGTGAATGTAGCTTGGGCCGGATTGCTCATGCGTACCCGGCCCCCGCCAACGGCGGACGAAGGGGTGTCCGGGGGGTTTTGGTGGTGTAGGGTTCTCTCCTCGTGGTATGAGTTTAGCATACCACGCTATGGAGAGGGCGAGTCCCACATATCCCATCGCCAGCGCGAATACGCTGCAGCGGCGGAAATAGTTGGATGTAGCTTTTATTTTAGGAGCACCTTACATACATATGTTAATAAAAAATTGTCTCCACAGGAACCAAAACCCACTCCAAAATCGAACCAGGACCCTCCGAAACGGGTACCCACATTATTCCGCCAAGATTTCCTAACGAACTTCCTAAAACTGATCACCGGTGATAAAACCACCCTAGTCATCACCTACACAACTCAACTCGTGAAGAAAGAGAAAATGTTTATCACCAACGCGTTAAAATGCTTCAATTCTCGTAAAAAACTTCATTTAACAAGTTGTGATGAGATGGCCATCGCTTGTGAGATTATCTCGATGATGGCGCAGTTGAAGGATTTGATAGTTACTTGTACTGCGCAACGAAGGTAAGTTTGTTATTTTATATCGTCATCATCAGCCCGTATAACGTCCACTGCTGAACACGGGCCTCCTCCCGAGGGAGGGGCTTTGCCATTATCACCTCACTCTTGACAATGATTAAAAATGTATTTACAGTAAAAAAAAAAGATCAGAAAACAAAGTTAAACATTTCGTTTTGATCGGATTCTCATGAGCATTGACGAACCTGGTCAACTTTGGAGCGCTGTAACAGCGTTTTAAATGAATGAAATTTACGAAAAATTATAAAGAAAAAATTGCCTCAAAAGACCATCTACAAGATTGGTCTGAGGTTTTTTTTTGTAAAATGGACAAAAAAAAAGTAATAGAGCAAAAAAAAATTGTTATAGAAATTTTGTCACTTCTTTGCTTATAACTTCTTTAATTTAAGTTTAGGGCAAAAAGTTATACGAACATATTTGTAGGTAAAGCGATTTGCTACAAATTATGTTTCAACGATTTTTTTTGTAGGACACATAGTTTCCGAGATATCGCGAAAAAGGTGTTTGCACCCCTTTTTCCAAGATGGCGGCCGGGGGACAAGGGCCGCAACTCCACAAACTTGGGGTTAAGCTTGGCCCAAAAATAAAATTGCGTCCTCTAAAAAATGTTTAGCTCATGTAGCATTTCAATGGACTATTAGTTTTATACATTTTCCAGTGAAATCGAACTCAAAAAGACAGTTACTAAAATAATAAACAAAGCAGAAGTGAAGAGGCTCAAAAAGTTGTGTAACACTAGTTGTGCCACCGATAAACTGGACATTCGAATACCAGAGGACATGGATGTTCTACTAGCCAGCGTCAACAGTACGATTATGTCCAAAAAATCTAATGACAGCATGAAATTCAGGTAAATATTTTTTTTTCTTTATAAAAGATTACTAGCAGAGTTTTGCAGTCTAGTTGTATTCTTGTTAACCCTTCGTGCTAAGCTAAAATGATTTTGTTACCAGTGGGTTCACGTCGGCAGTGCAATGGGTGGGGTTCGAACCGGCGACCTCAAGATCACAAGTCCGACGCCCTAGCCATTGGGCTGCGGCCGCTAAAATATAATAAACGAAACTAAACCTCATTAATTCAGCACTTAGGTATTTACATACACTTGTACTTGTCAAATAAAGGATATTTGGCAGATTTTGACCACCCTCCAAAAGCAATAAGTTGTATGTCGTGGGATAGGTTTTTTAATTCGTACAACAATTATTAAGACAGTCGACTGCGTCGGCTTTCTCCCGGAAGGTATTTGCCATAGTCACAACGCTTGGCAGGCGGGTTAGGGACCGCAGTATTATGTTGTACCACACAAGGAAACGCTGCTGCACGTTCCTTGATGTACGATTATTATAGATGACGTTATAACAATCGGGACCAACGGCTTAACGTGCTTTCCGAAGCACGGAGGGCAGTCGTTCAACCAACCAGACCCGGATAGAAATCTTAGAATTTACACAAAGATTTCCTGTCCGTAGTGGGGATCAAACCCACGACCTCCGAGATGTTAAGCTAGCCAAATAGCGTTACGCTGCGGTGGTTGTTAACGTTATGGTGATTAAACTATGGATTATTAATGCATTTTACGTTCGCAAAACGATATCTCGCAGCGGCCCTCTTTAGTGCGGCACGTTCTCCGAGTGCTGGTTTTTCATTGCACAGCAGGTAAGCATTGCCATGTGGGCCAACGAGCGGGAGGAGTTCGTTGGCGTGGTAGGAGACGACCTCTCGCTGCCGACCATCATTTCGAAGATGGTTCAAAGCGAGAGGTCGTGGGAGGCGGTTGCCTCCTTCTGTAGACAAGTTATGTCACAGAAGGAGGCCGCGGAGCGGGAGAGGGAAGTAGATCCCTCTGCCCACCCGCTTCGCAGACGGCGTGTTGGCCGTCGGCGGCGGGCCGAAACCCGCCGCCTACCGACCTAGGCTCGGCCTTGGGGAGTGGGGAACATGGGCCCCGCTCCCTTCGAGGCTGACCCATGAGGAGTAGGGACGCCTCTACACTCCGGGCGTCCCTATAATTGGGCAAATGGGCCACTGTAAGTGCACTGTAAGGCCCTGGAGATCCCGCGGTACCATATTGGCCGCGGGTGCCGTCGGGGGGCTGGATTGCTCATGCGTACCCGACCCCCGCCAACGGCGGATCGAAGGAGTGTCCGGGAGGTTTTAGTGGTGTAGGGTCCTCTCCTCGTGGTATGACTTTAGCATACCACGCTATGGAGAGGGCGAGTCCCACATATCCCACCGCCAGCGCGCAAATACGCAAAAAGGTTAGCAGGTAATGTTCTGGGAACCTACTTTTAGTTGTATATTATGTATTTTATTTAGGAGATAAGAAAAGCCATATTCAGTCAAGTTATCAACTTAACACCAGCAAAATTTTGTTGGCCTGTATTATTGTAATAGTTTTTTTATTTATTTACAGACTGCATTACCTACTGCAAGTACTAAATTTTGTCAAGCAACCCGAATCAGTATTGACCTTACACTACAATTACGTGCTAAACACTAAACAAGTGAGAAACCTGACTTTGTTCACGGAATCCATAAACAATAGAATGAGGGTAGGAACCACAAAGCTAGAGTCCTTAGTCTCTGGTGAGGTGCTGAGATATGTCGGCAACAATCATTTGCATATGGATTTGAATAGTGGTTTAACGTGAGTATTTTGTTATCATCAAACGTCGTTCAACCATCCAGACCCGGAAAGAAATCTTAGAATTTACACATAGATTTCTTGTCCGGTGTGGGGATCAAACCCACGACCTCCGAGATTTAAAGTGAGCCAAATACCGCTACGCTACGGAGGTTGTCAGTTGTGAGTATTTTGTGTTATCTGGTTATTTGATAGTTTTTTCCGATCAAATTCTGAGAGTAGAGCACTCTCTATTCACTCTTAAAATCCGGATGGATCTATCGACAAGACCGGCGTAGGAGCAGGAAACACTCATTTAGCTAAATTTATATAATTAACTAGCTTCGGCGCGCGGTTTTACCCGCGTAACTCCCGTTTCCTTATAAACTTCGTAAGTAAATATATCCTATAACCTATATGTGCGGCTATCTAAAACTGAAACATTTTTTCAAATCGGATCAGTAGTTTCTGAGATTAGAGCCTTCAAGCAAGCACTCTGAAGCTTTATATATTAGTTTAGATTCAAATATAGGCTTAAGTTTGGTTTTAAATTAGGATGTGGTAATTGATATAAGTATTTTTCTATGTTTCAGCTCTCTTACGCTCACGAAAATAGTTTGTCGTAAAGCTCGAAAGTCTATAGGATTTATATCTGGTAACACAGAACCTGATATAAACTACCCTCAACAAAATGCTGATAAAAATACACTTAAACCCCAAAACAGTGAACCTCAACCAAGTATATTTACTCAAAACTTTACAAACATACAAGAAAACAATATTAACAATAATAATTTGTTTGTTAATGATAATACTGTTAACAAAACACCTAGTGTTTTCACACAAAACATTTATAACATTCAACAGAATAACGTAGTCATTCAAAATAACACTAATAGTGACAATTGTATGGAGACTCAGCCTTTTAGTTATGATACCAGTGCCATACTAGATAGTAAGTTTAATGACAGTGACGTTTCTATGCTCGACATCTCTACTGATGACACGAGTGACGAAATAGAGGTGCTATTTGTCACTGATGAAAACTATTTTGTCATCAGTGATGATGATGATGAAAAAAATAATGAGGGATTTGAAAATGGAGGTAAGAAGGTTGAAGAAAGCAAAAATAGCGATGAGAATGCAGTAGAAAATAATAAAGATCTAGGTGATAATACAGCTAAAAATGATAACCAAGTCGTTGATCGTGATAATCGTAATATAAATAACGAGGTTAAAGATATAAATACTAAAGTAAGTACTGATAATATTATTAAAAAGTATATAGATGAAGAAGAGTATAATAAAATCGATTTAAGCGAAATTCTTAATACATACGAAGTTAAATTAGATGACTCTAATAATTCAGATGAAAATAATTCTCTGACTGATAATCTAAGTACTGATGAGACTGATAGTATTAAAAATAAAGATAATTTAGATTTAAACAATAGTTTTAATAGTAATATAATTATAGAACCTATTAAGACCGAAAAAGGACTAATCATTGCTGATAAAATATTATTTGATACCAATAAAAGCGAACTGAAGGGAAAAAAAATAGAATCTATAATTAATAATAAAGACAATTTAGTCCTTAACAATAGTGATGATAGTAATATAAATGAAGAACCAATTAAAACCGAAAGAAAACTAGAAATCGTTAATGAAAAAGTAGTAGATACAAATAAAAACGATCTTGAGGAGACGATTTTAGAATCTAATCATAATAAAGATAATTTAGTTTTAAACAAACCAATTAAAACCGAAAAAGATCTAGTCATTTCTAATGAAGAAGTATTAGAAAGCAATAAGAACGAACTAGAGGAGAAGATTCCGGAATCTAATATTAATAATAAAGTTTTTAACGAAAATATTGTTTGCATAGCGTCTAAAGATTATCCTAAATCTTTAAGCGATAGTCAAGTCAACGAAGTGCAATTAATAATTTCAACAAACATTCAAATTTTGAAAATTTTCCCGATCTTAACATGTCATGGCGTCCAAAATGGCTACTTAATTTACAGTTGCCATAACGATAAAAGTCGCGACTTTTTAAAAAAAGTTCTCAGTGTTGCCTGCAGTGTTAAAATAGTAGAAAAAATTATTGATACCTTGGAATTGAAAATACAGTGTTTCTTTGATTTCGAAGTTTCTTATTTATATAATATGATTGAAGTTTATAACAAAGGTATCAGTACGAAGCAATGGAACATTCGAGAAGTTGATGCCAGTTCTGATTGCATTGCTTTAATTATCAAAATGGATGCAGCTTCCATAGATTATATTTTAAATGCGAACTTTTCTCTGTACGCGGGTATAGACAAAATCTTGTTTAGCATTTGTTTAACTTAATGTTAAATATTGTTTTACCTTTTTGACAATCTTATAGTTTTAAAATATAGGTTTTACGAAATTGCGGGTACAATTTACAAGACTGTATTTATTTTATTTTCCATGGCAATACTTGGCTGTTTTTTTAATATTATGTTATATGATAAACTATAGATGACGAAAAAAAAAAAACTGGTCTGTCAGTTAGATTACCTAAATATTGGTTACAGCGCTTTGAGTGTTCATTTCATTTGACGTCATTTCTAGGTACAATTTTACATAGGAGTGACGTCATAAGTATCCTGAACTTTGTTGCTATGTATCTTTGTTATTTTATATTGATTTGATAATAAAAAAATACGTTTCCAATAGCTAATAGTAATCTAATTGTCGGACCAAATGTTTTTTTTGTCGTTATCCCTATTTCGTTTATATAGAAAATTTGTATCTCGGGGTAAATCCGTGCTTCAGCTAAAACAGTTTAATGAAAATTAATAAGAAACTACTTTTGGTATAACTATTTTTTTTTATTTAGCTTAAAAAGTACAAACGTTCTTTTTTCTACATAGATTAGGAACATTTTGTGTTTAATTCAAGTATAACTTGTAATAAACGGAATTATCCCTGTCATGGATTTACCCAAAGACACTTACTTTTTGTTTTTTTTTATTTAATAAGAGGTCCGGTTATCACATTATCTCAATGTTATTATACTATAAAATGTATAATAATCAAGACAATGATTATTTCTAGGCCTCAGAAGCATTTGGTCGTAAGTGCCAGTGTACGATAAAGGCACATACGACGAATTTTAAACTAGAAACTAGATTTAGATTCCGAATTTCCAATACTAAATAAAAACAATAACTTTATTTATTTTTCGGGCGGCCGTGTGTAATTAGCATATATCGTCGGTGATATTGCAATACCGCGTAAATTACAGTTGCTTATAAGGTGGGTTTTGATAAGTCAATAATATTAAATTTATTTGTGCAATATTTGATTTTCAACCTTATTTGCTATTGTCACTGGTATTGCGGTATCACCGTCGATATGCAAAAGGGCGAGCAGGCCAGCCTTATTTGAATTCTTACGTCAGAAACATACGTCGTATGTGCCTTTATTGTAAACTGGTACTTACGACTAAATGCTTCTGAAGTACTTCTGATGTCTAGACTTATTGTGTCATTACTATTAAGTTAGAGAATGCACTCTTTTTTTTTATAAAACCGGTCTCTTAAGATAGCGCTAGTCTTTTAGTTTGATTTTTTTTTATTTAATAAGGTTGTTTTTTATTTTTATAACATGTTACTAAATTATAAGTAGTTTTAAGTTCTTTAGCCCTTTTAGTGTAGATTTTTCCATTCGTACGTTATTTGTAAACTACGCGAAACTTATGGTAAGTATTGTCTTCCATTGTTGTTAAAGACATTAATAAGTAAATATAACCATCCAGACCCGGAAAGAAATCTTAGAATTTACACATAGATTTCTTGTCCGGTGTGGGGATCAAACCCACGACCTCCGAGATTTAAAGTGAGCCAAATACCGCTACGCTACGGAGGTTGTCAGTTGTGAGTATTTTGTGTTATCTGGTTATTTGATAGTTTTTTCCGATCAAATTCTGAGAGTAGAGCACTCTCTATTCACTCTTAAAATCCGGATGGATCTATCGACAAGACCGGCGTAGGAGCAGGAAACACTCATTTAGCTAAATTTATATAATTAACTAGCTTCGGCGCGCGGTTTTACCCGCGTAACTCCCGTTTCCTTATAAACTTCGTAAGTAAATATATCCTATAACCTATATGTGCGGCTATCTAAAACTGAAACATTTTTTCAAATCGGATCAGTAGTTTCTGAGATTAGAGCCTTCAAGCAAGCACTCTGAAGCTTTATATATTAGTTTAGATTCAAATATAGGCTTAAGTTTGGTTTTAAATTAGGATGTGGTAATTGATATAAGTATTTTTCTATGTTTCAGCTCTCTTACGCTCACGAAAATAGTTTGTCGTAAAGCTCGAAAGTCTATAGGATTTATATCTGGTAACACAGAACCTGATATAAACTACCCTCAACAAAATGCTGATAAAAATACACTTAAACCCCAAAACAGTGAACCTCAACCAAGTATATTTACTCAAAACTTTACAAACATACAAGAAAACAATATTAACAATAATAATTTGTTTGTTAATGATAATACTGTTAACAAAACACCTAGTGTTTTCACACAAAACATTTATAACATTCAACAGAATAACGTAGTCATTCAAAATAACACTAATAGTGACAATTGTATGGAGACTCAGCCTTTTAGTTATGATACCAGTGCCATACTAGATAGTAAGTTTAATGACAGTGACGTTTCTATTCTCGACATCTCTACTGATGACACGAGTGACGAAATAGAGGTGCTATTTGTCACTGATGAAAACTATTTTGTCATCAGTGATGATGATGATGAAAAAAATAATGAGGGATTTGAAAATGGAGGTAAGAAGGTTGAAGAAAGCAAAAATAGCGATGAGAATGCAGTAGAAAATAATAAAGATCTAGGTGATAATACAGCTAAAAATGATAACCAAGTCGTTGATCGTGATAATCGTAATATAAATAACGAGGTTAAAGATATAAATACTAAAGTAAGTACTGATAATATTATTAAAAAGTATATAGATGAAGAAGAGTATAATAAAATCGATTTAAGCGAAATTCTTAATACATACGAAGTTAAATTAGATGACTCTAATAATTCAGATGAAAATAATTCTCTGACTGATAATCTAAGTACTGATGAGACTGATAGTATTAAAAATAAAGATAATTTAGATTTAAACAATAGTTTTAATAGTAATATAATTATAGAACCTATTAAGACCGAAAAAGGACTAATCATTGCTGATAAAATATTATTTGATACCAATAAAAGCGAACTGAAGGGAAAAAAAATAGAATCTATAATTAATAATAAAGACAATTTAGTCCTTAACAATAGTGATGATAGTAATATAAATGAAGAACCAATTAAAACCGAAAGAAAACTAGAAATCGTTAATGAAAAAGTAGTAGATACAAATAAAAACGATCTTGAGGAGACGATTTTAGAATCTAATCATAATAAAGATAATTTAGTTTTAAACAAACCAATTAAAACCGAAAAAGATCTAGTCATTTCTAATGAAGAAGTATTAGAAAGCAATAAGAACGAACTAGAGGAGAAGATTCCGGAATCTAATATTAATAATAAAGTTTTTAACGAAAATATTGTTTGCATAGCGTCTAAAGATTATCCTAAATCTTTAAGCGATAGTCAAGTCAACGAAGTGCAATTAATAATTTCAACAAACATTCAAATTTTGAAAATTTTCCCGATCTTAACATGTCATGGCGTCCAAAATGGCTACTTAATTTACAGTTGCCATAACGATAAAAGTCGCGACTTTTTAAAAAAAGTTCTCAGTGTTGCCTGCAGTGTTAAAATAGTAGAAAAAATTATTGATACCTTGGAATTGAAAATACAGTGTTTCTTTGATTTCGAAGTTTCTTATTTATATAATATGATTGAAGTTTATAACAAAGGTATCAGTACGAAGCAATGGAACATTCGAGAAGTTGATGCCAGTTCTGATTGCATTGCTTTAATTATCAAAATGGATGCAGCTTCCATAGATTATATTTTAAATGCGAACTTTTCTCTGTACGCGGGTATAGACAAAATCTTGTTTAGCATTTGTTTAACTTAATGTTAAATATTGTTTTACCTTTTTGACAATCTTATAGTTTTAAAATATAGGTTTTACGAAATTGCGGGTACAATTTACAAGACTGTATTTATTTTATTTCCAATGGCAATACTTGGCTGTTTTTTTAATATTATGTTATATGATAAACTATAGATGACGAAAAAAAAAAAACTGGTCTGTCAGTTAGATTAGGTACCTAAATATTGGTTACAGCGCTTTGAGTGTTCATTTCATTTGACGTCATTTCTAGGTACAATTTTACATAGGAGTGACGTCATAAGTATCCTGAACTTTGTTGCTATGTATCTTTGTTATTTTATATTGATTTGATAATAAAAAAATACGTTTCCAATAGCTAATAGTAATCTAATTGTCGGACCAAATGTTTTTTTTGTCGTTATCCCTATTTCGTTTATATAGAAAATTTGTATCTCGGGGTAAATCCGTGCTTCAGCTAAAACAGTTTAATGAAAATTAATAAGAAACTACTTTTGGTATAACTATTTTTTTTTATTTAGCTTAAAAAGTACAAACGTTCTTTTTTCTACATAGATTAGGAACATTTTGTGTTTAATTCAAGTATAACTTGTAATAAACGGAATTATCCCTGTCATGGATTTACCCAAAGACACTTACTTTTTGTTTTTTTTTATTTAATAAGAGGTCCGGTTATCACATTATCTCAATGTTATTATACTATAAAATGTATAATAATCAAGACAATGATTATTTCTAGGCCTCAGAAGCATTTGGTCGTAAGTGCCAGTGTACGATAAAGGCACATACGACGAATTTTAAACTAGAAACTAGATTTAGATTCCGAATTTCCAATACTAAATAAAAACAATAACTTTATTTATTTTTCGGGCGGCCGTGTGTAATTAGCATATATCGTCGGTGATATTGCAATACCGCGTAAATTACAGTTGCTTATAAGGTGGGTTTTGATAAGTCAATAATATTAAATTTATTTGTGCAATATTTGATTTTCAACCTTATTTGCTATTGTCACTGGTATTGCGGTATCACCGTCGATATGCAAAAGGGCGAGCAGGCCAGCCTTATTTGAATTCTTACGTCAGAAACATACGTCGTATGTGCCTTTATTGTAAACTGGTACTTACGACTAAATGCTTCTGAAGTACTTCTGATGTCTAGACTTATTGTGTCATTACTATTAAGTTAGAGAATGCACTCTTTTTTTTTATAAAACCGGTCTCTTAAGATAGCGCTAGTCTTTTAGTTTGATTTTTTTATATTTAATAAGGTTGTTTTTTATTTTTATAACATGTTACTAAATTATAAGTAGTTTTAAGTTCTTTAGCCCTTTTAGTGTAGATTTTTCCATTCGTACGTTATTTGTAAACTACGCGAAACTTATGGTAAGTATTGTCTTCCATTGTTGTTAAAGACATTAATAAGTAAATATAAGTTGATTGTTTATCTTAAAAGTGCAATTATGGGTAGTCTGCTAAAGTGATAAATCTAACAAATTTTAGTGGTATCTAACCAACATTTTTATGTTATTGAAAAAGTTTATAAATAGATTGATTATACTACTATAAATAAACAGAAAAAGTCACCATGTATTTATTGTTTATGGCGTTACATCACCATAATATAATATGTGACAAACTACTAGAGTTGCCCAACTATCGATAGATGACCTCGAAAAATAGTAACAATATCGATAGTGCTATCAATAGTATCGATAATATCGATACTATCGATATCACAAATTAACTAATACTATTGATTGGAAACAATAGTATCAATAGTATCGATACTATTACATTATAATACTATCGATAGTATCGACAGTATCGATATTTTTAAAGTAATACTATCGATATTATCGATAGTATCGTTGCATTAAATGATTAAAACAATACTATCGAAAGTTTGTAAAACTATCGATACTATTGATATGACGTCAACTATCGATAGTATATCTATAGTCGACTATCGATAGGCAACACTACAAACTACCGTCAAATGTGAAGTAATGTCTTCCATTGTTGTTAAAGATGTTAAAAGAATGGGTTAAATTTTTAATTGATTGTTTATCTTAAAAGTGCAACTGGGTAGCGTGCAATTAAAGCGATATATCTAACGTTTAGTGGTATCTAACGTCCAAAAGATATTTCATCAGAAAATGCTAGATTACTTATATTTTTAGACCTCAGATGCATAAGGACGGATGAACTATAACACTTCAGACCCAAAAGCTTCACATTTAAACACACTGTGAATGTTGCAGTGTCCAATTATCAGTATTAACTGAAAATAAACATTTGATTATGATTTATTTGCTGTTTTTATTCACTTTCCTAACCTCCGTAGCTTAGTGGTATAAGTTCATAATTAGTTCACTTTTATTACATTTTATTTTATCGGACGAACATACATTACATAATAACCACGAGGCTTTTTCTACTTCACCGGGCATAAAGGCGAGTAGAGCTCCAGCCTTAGTAAATGATTTAAAAACTTCAAACTAAGCAACCTAGGGCGCAAGAGGGCGTCCCCTGTGGGACTTGGACCTCGGCTCAGGGCGGTCGCTGGCAATGAGTTTGAAGGATTATGACTTTTAGATTTTGTAGGGGAGTTTTGTGCAACTGTCGCTCTACTTCTCAGTTCGCGGGCCTACGAGGGCATCGGAGGTTTTTATTACAATGTAAACACATTGTGAAATGCAATAAAATATAGAGTATTAAGTCTTGGATCTAAGGTTCAATTTGCCAGACAACATACCTTTTTGTAAATTAAATTAAAAATATTTGGCTACAGCTGGTGTGGGCAACAGGAATAGCCAATTTTAGTAGGCATTCCTCGTGGCCAGTCGTGGCGCTTTCTGTGTACCAATATATCTGGGATCAGTGGTTTCTATGGTCTAAAATTAAAAACCTCTCTGTCTCTCTCTCTCTCCTACTTTTACTTTGCTGTGCCCGACAGGGTCCACATTGAGCTGAATTTGTAATATCCGATCTCAACTTGATAACAGTGCCATCTAGAGATTAATTTGGCAAATTTGACACCTAAGGGAGAACATTAACTTCTTTTATTTCTTATTTTGAATATACTCAATCCTTCCTTATTTTGAATATACGCCATTCTTGGGCATAAATTCAACGCTTAACACGCCGTCCATCCTGATGGTGACGAATTTGCAATATACCACCTAAAAACACTGTCGAAGGCAATAATCGATTGAGCATTGGGCTAAATAAAAAATAATTGTTTATTTTTATATAATTTATTTTGCTTACACATACTTTTAATCTGCTAATTATTGCTTATCTGGGGAATGATAAAACGGCACTCAATAGGCTAGTTGACCCATATGAAATTTATAGCGGCCGTAGACCAATGGCTAGGGCGTAGAACTTGTGATCTTGAGGTCGCCGGTTCGATCCCCACCCATTGCACTACCGACGTGAACCCACTCGTAACACATGCATGTCAGCTTAGCACGAGGGGTTAACAAGAATACTAGTAGACTGCAAAACTCTTTCAGTAGTATATAAAACTAAACATTACTACAAAAAGTGCCTAATGGTTAGTATTAAACTAACTATTACTTTTTGTCATTTGTATTTGTGTGTTATGTTGGTGTGCAATAAAGAGTATCTTATCTTATCTTATAAAAATAATGTAACAATTATGTTTATTACCGTTTGCCGTGGGGTTTCCGGCTTAGAATAGACGACCCCATGTCTTCCCAAGGGTGTCGTAAAAGGCGACTAAGGGACAAATGGCTGATGGATGGGCAGCAGCATCTATTAGCTCAAGGTTTACATCTTACTGCGATCACCAATCCGTCTGCCAAGCGTGGTGATTATGGCAATATCCCTCAACAATCCTGGCTTACCAAGGTATGTTAAGAGGAGGCCCATGTTCAGCAGTGGACGTAAACGGGCTGTTGATGATGATGATGTTTATTACCTTCGTAGCGTAGCTATATTTGGCTCGCTTTAAATCTCGAAGGTAGTGGGTTCAATCCCCACGCCGGAAAGGAAATCTTTGTGTAAATTCTAAGATTTCTTTCCGGGTCTGGTTGGTTGAAGGACTACCCTCCGTGCCTCGGAAAGCACGTTAAGCCGTTGTTCCCGATTGTTATAACATCATCTATAATAATCGTATATCAATCAAGGAACGGGCAGCAGCGTTTCCTTGTGTGGTACAACATAATACTGCAGTCACCAACCCGCCTGTCAAGCGTGGTGACTATGGCAAATACCCTCCCTCAGGAGGAGGCCCATGTTAGCAGTGAACGTTATACGGGCTGATGATGATGATAATGATGATGTTTATATCTGAAAGTATTTGTCATATGGAATCAAAATATAATAATTTCTTTTCATGAAACTTGAAGATGTTTAAATTGTATAAACTTATTATGAATTATTTTTTTTGTCTATCACTCAGCGGCCGGGTCCACACGGCCCGCAGACGTCTTACTTGCGGCCCCTGAATGTTTTGTAAATAAGTTATAAATATCAAAATAAATGCATGAACGAACCGCGATCGACTGTATACCAGTGTGGATTCCAGCCTTAAGGCCGGGACTCCACTAAAGCGAAGATATGTGCGGTGTGCTGTACGAGAAGAGATGTTTTTCAGCTCGGGTGAATTCACCGAAGCTGTGCGGAAATGCGTAGTGTAGCAGAGATGTGTGCTGGCTAGCCTGCACACATGCCATGCCTGCCTGTAGGGATCTGCGGGTTGCTGGGGGGCGGGAGGGGGAAGGGTGAAATCAATCTCTGCACGCCGCTCACATCTCCGCTTCCATCGCGCCATACAAATATTACATTATCTCATCGCACAGCGATCTCCACTGAAGCTGAGCGGAGAGATGTCTCAACAACGCAATTCTATTGGTTGATTAAAAAAAAATCTCTCCGCTTTGGTGGAGTCCCGGCCTAAAGACACTTCGCTCTGCCCGCGAACGTACAAATGAGGATGAGATACATATATGGGACATAATACATGGGTATCAGGTAGAATTTATGGCTAGTATCACAAGTATTTAGCTTATTTTACCATCTTATTGGTTGCCTTCCAAAAGATTGCCGACCGTCTGTCTTGAATTTTTGAAAACGCGATCAGTCAATTTGAGACGTCATAGATCTAGTTAAAAACATCTCTGAGCCATGACGTCATCGATCTAGGATTGAGGTCGACACAGATAATGTATAGACCAAAATGACTGACATAGTTTTTGTCTCTAACAGTGGTTTCGCACTACGTCCGATCCGAATCCGTAGAACTATTTCGATTGTAATTTACGCACTAAATCCGATCTCCATCCTCTGATTTCTTTCCAAATTTCTAGACCAATATTTTCACGGGTTCGGATCAGATATAGTACGAAACCGCTTTGAATGTCACGTCAATTTAAAAAAAAATATGAAAGCGTTTTCTTGATCTCAAAAAAAAAAAATTCTTGGTCCTGTAAAACCATTCTTAACCATATAAAAATAATTTCATAAAAGTGTCAACTAGCCTATAAGACATATCTTTACAATCCGACAACAGTGAAAGTTAGAAATATATAAAAACAGTGAGTTCAGAATAAAAATCCCTTATAAGGTTAACTTATTATAATATTTTACTAAAATTAACATTCAGCCCTTATTTCCCAGAGTGGGAATCGAACCACAACAGTTTCAGAAGCATGTATCGTCACTGGGCCGCCAGGGCTTCCACTGCAGTCTACTAGAAATATTTTAGTCTTCTGGTCTACTCTTCGGTCTTGGGCCTCAAGCCTCTGATGCTGAGATCATAGACAACCTCCTCTATCTTCTTCACGTCGTATTTGAGTACGTCGAAGCGCTTGCGCAGGTGGTCGTTCTTGAGATTCAGTAATCTGTAATAGTATTAGAATATATTATACAACATAATATATATATATAAAAATTACTACAAATTATTAACAATTTAGATCAATAAGAGTAAAATAAGAACATTAGTGCACTAACTATACTATTTTTTTATTTATTTTTTTCACTTTTGTGTACTGTGGACAGCATTGTGAGTTGCATATTTATATTATTATATATGTTTTACTAGATTTAAGAATAATATGTAACTGTTTTTTGTTCCTAATAAATAAATAAACATACATTAAATATTTGAGAACAAAAAGCCTATACCAATCCTACTAATAATATTATAAATGCGAAAGATTGTATGTATGTTGTTATATTGTTACTCTTTCACGCAAAAACTACATACATACAAATTTTTACATATTTTTTTATTTTACATTTAATATGAGTGACTCAATACCAAGCATTTTTGTAACTAATATAATCAGAAATTTTATTATAAGCTTAAATAGTTGTTTTAAACTTATTTATGACAATACTCCTATATAATGGGGAAGTTCGTTGTAGAACCGTATACACTGCCCCATAAAAGAGTAACTTATTATGCGGAGACGACTAGCATTAATACAAGATCATTTTTATATCTAGTATTAATGCTGTGTTTAACACTTTTCTTACTAAATAAATCAATATAAATTTTCGAAAATATATTGCGATGCAACGGTTAGAATATCTTTCAAGCTCTCACGGGGACCAAGCTTATAAATTTGATTGTTTGTTTATTTGTTTGTTGTATTGAATAGGCTCCGAAACTACTGGACAGATTTAAAAAAATCTTTCACCGTTGGAAAGCTACACTATCCCCGGATGACATAGGCTATATTTCATTATGAAGTTCCCACGGGAACGGGAGTTACGCGGGTCAAACCGCCCGCGGGAAGCTAGTCTTAGTATAAATAAAACGCATTTTCTCACCTAAATCCTGCATTTAACTCCATAACGAATTTGGATATCTGCATAGGCTTCTCATAATCGCCTCGTGTGACAGCATTCACTGCCAGACGCGCCTGAACAAAAACAAATCTTAACGCTAAGATCTCAAGGAGCGGTTTGCACCCGCGCCCGCCGCGGTCGTGAAATTACGGGTATTTCTAAACTCACGAGACCGGTGATTTGCGCGGTCGCGGTTAAGTTCGTCACCCGCAAACTTGGCGGGCGATGATCGCAAGACCGGTTACCCGCCGGGGTCACGAAACCCGCAAAAAACCACGCACGCCGCAGGTGTAAAACGCGTCGTGAAATGAGCTCTTACTTTTTGAATATAAATCATCTGACAGAAGCCTAATTATTACTTTATATTTTCAGTAACCTCCGTAGCGTAGCGGTATTTGTCTTGCTTTGAATCTCGGAAGTCGTGGGTTCGATCCCCACTCCGGACCAGTCTTTTTGCAAATTCTGGGATTTCTTTCCGGGTCTGGTTGATTGAGTGAGGGACTACCCTCCGTGCCTCGGAAAGCACGTTAAGCCGTTGGTCCCGATTATTATAACATCATCTTTAGTAATCGTATATGGAACGGGCAGCAGCGTTTCCTTGTGTGGTACAATATGATACTGCGGTCGCCAATCCGCCTGCCAAGCGTGATGACTATGGCAAATACCCTCCCCCGGGAGGAGGCCCATTTTCAACTGGACGTTATGCGGGCTGATGATGAATAAGCTTAATACTCACCAGTTCAGAACACAGCTGCAGTAAACCATTGAGATAATCTTCAATGTCCAAGTGGAAGCCAGTCTTCTGTTCAACTGCACTAACTACAACAAAATAACAATGGAATATTGACTATTTATATTTAACTTGTAGATGTAGAGGAACAGAATGGTTCCTCCACAGAAAATGAAGATCTTCTTTGCCGGGCGAGGTGGTATGCCCGGCGACCGACGGCCACTTGTTGCTGTTCAAAACTTGTATATGTTCGAATTGGCTTGTGAACTTGTGTTGCGCGATACAGGTTAGTTGGGATGCTAGCTGGTAGATGGCGCTGCTCGTCTTTGTCTAGTTTGCGCGTCTACTGTAGATGTCGCTACAAACTAATTGAATATAAAAGGATTGATTATATTCCATTGTTTTATATTAAATCACTTCACTACATAGTATAAAACCAAGTCGCTTTCTCTGTCCCTACATCCCTATGTTCCTATGTATGCTTAAATCTTTAAAACTACGCAACGGATTTTGATGCGGATTTTTTAATAGATTGAAGAAATTCAAGAGGATGGTTTGTATGTATAATACATCAGCATTGTACCCGTGCGGAGCCGGGGCGGGTCGCTAGTCATAGTATAAAACAAAGTCGCTTCCCACTGTCCGTCCCTATGTATGCTTAGATCTTTAAAACTACGCAACGGATTTTGATGCCGTTTTTTTTAATAGTGTGATTCAAGAGGCAGGTTTATAATACATCAGAATTGCACCCGCTTGGAGCCGGGGCGTGTCGCTAGTTAGTAAAAACACTATAATTTCTTTATAATTATAATCTAGAACAAGAATCGTTGTCAATTTATAGCATGGCGCTTCTTTAAAGTAGTCGCGCTTTAAGTCTCGGAGGTCGTAAATTCAATCCCCTCACTGAACAAGAAACCTTTGTGTAAATTCTAATATTTCTTTCCGGGCCTGGTTTGTTGAGGGTCTACCTTCTATGCCTCAGCAAGCATATTAAGCCGTTGGTCCGGATTGTTATAACATCATCTTTTATTACACATCAAGACCACACCACACCAGGAAATGGACAGCAGTGTTTCCTTGTTTGTTACAACATAATACTGTGGTCACAAACCAGCCTGCCAAGCGTGGTGACTATAGCAAAACTCTCCCTCGAGAGGAGGCCCATGTTCAGCAGTGGACACTATACAGGCTTATCATCATTATCATCATCATCAACAGCCTCTTTACGTCCACAGCTGAACATGGGCCTCCTAACAGTCCTTGGCAAGCTAGGATCGTAGTGATATTGCCATAATCCCCACGCTTGGCAGACGGATTGGTGATTGCAGTAAGATGTAAACCTTGAGCTAATAGATGCTGCTGCCCATCCATCAGCCATATGTCCCTTAGTCGCCTTTTACCACACGGCAGGCTACATGCTTATTATGATGAATATTACTTACTGCCCAACACCTCAGCGACAGTGGCGTGAGTGACTAGGATCCCCTTCTCCAGCCATATCGTGAGAGCTATGAGGAAGCAATACCGCTGGGTTATGTTGCGCCAGTGCTCTTGGTATCTGGAAATCAAGTCATATTTAAGTTAAAACTGTACAGTTAAACATTGTGATTATCCACTTGTCTTTTCAACAGTTAGACGTGTGGTTGAATAGCATTGTACAATGAAAGAGCTGGCCGTGCCATTAACTGATTTAATCCTACCAGGTGGTATAACAACACGAAATATGTGTAACATTTTTTTATTATACCCTTGCCTTACTAATGAGAGATAGTAGGACTATCTCCTACTAGCCATTGTAATACTTTATATTAAGGCTGGAGATCTGCTCGCCTTTATGCCCGGTGAAGTAGCAAAAGTCTAGTGGCTAACTACATATGTCTGTCCGAAAAAAATATTTAATTTAAATTTTTCCAGATACATAGACAGGATTTTTTTCAAAATTTTCGTAATTTTTGTTTTGTTACATAGGGATAATGTGGCATTCTAATGGTGAAAGAATGATCGAAATCCGTTCAATAGTTTTTGAGTTTTACAAACATATAAAGATTCAAAAATACAAACTTTTCCTCTTTATGTATATTAGTATTATAGATAAACAATATACATATCACAAAGTTTTCAGATGTTAAATAGTTTCAGGAGTATCCTGAAACTATTTAATCAACTGGTTAAAATAGTTGGTGGTAAGGTTACCAACACATAGAGCTATACCCAGAGATGAATTAGATTATATATGAATATAATAACCATACTTGTAATAATCTGTATCTGGAATAGCCGCCTGCAGTTTAGCATAGCCCTCTCGGGCCTTCTCAAATGACTCTCTTGCTTTAAGGCAGGCGGGCGCAACTGAGGAAATAAATATTATAAATAAGTAAATAAAATGCATTTTTATTTATGTAAGCCAATTACAGGCACTTGTAAATAGTCAAACTTTAGTTAGAAAATGTATTAAATTATATTAGATATTTATTTATAGGTATCTATTTAATTAATCATTATAATTTATTTCTATTGTTCTAAGGGATGCAAAATACTTGTTCTGTCTATATTATGCCAAAACAATTGTCATTTTTGGGTGGACCATGAGCATATCAAGGGATGTGCTTTAATTCTACCACCAGATCCAATGCGGCCTAACTGAGAAGATCTGGTGAAACAATCTCAGTGGGTTACTTTACCACCAGTCTAAACGGGGACCACATAAGACGATCTGGCAAAACATCAAGTCAAACTCAAATGGACAAATACTTGGGGTTTTGGTCCAATTATTTTCATTTATTTTTAGTAAGCAAAAGCATGATACTACTATGACGTAACATGAATGCCAATATTTAAAAACCTTTATTAAGATTGTCAATGTAATAATATCAGTGATATCATAGTCATGACCGTTGTTGCCAATAGACCTGACATAGTGATGGTGGATCAGGACTTTGGAGGGGGTGCTTGGAATAATGTTTGAACACGGGCACTACATAGCTAGAGATCCCTCTCAACAAGATGTTTAAGAACAATATGTTGTAATATTGTAAACATGAAAGTTTGTATGAATGGATTTGGGCTTTTTTAGGCAAGTACCTACTAATGAAATTTGCAGCTATGATAGTTTATGAGCTGGATTAAAATATAGGCTAATCATTACACTATGGGCTATGGCCCACTGGAGCAAGGCATACTTTGTTATTATAAAAAGATTCCTACAGGAACAGGGGATATGTGGGTGCAAATTTGAATGAAGTCTATTTAAGATTAAAGAAATGTAAAATTTAAAGAAAACCGCCCCAAAGACTAATCACTGACCCATTTGAGCAGTATGGTACCTATGTGGGTATTTGAAAAAGGAAGAATAGTAAGAAAACGATGAACATCATGAACAATGTTCTTGTATAATGTTTTTGGTAATAAGATACTTACTGCCAGCTTCATTATGATGAATAACTTGTAAAATAGTGGTAACTTCGCGGGATATTTGACCAATATCTTTGCAAATGTTGCGTATAACCTACAATGCAAAATACACATATAAAACAATGAAAATAATGAATTTAATTACTAGGAATGTACAGAATATTAGCAAAATAATTATTCAATGATATTTGCCATCTAATAAATGAAAAATAACAATAAATAGAACGAAAATAATGCGGCATTTTTTGTATTCTAAATCGACTGTATTTGTACATACTTCACGTATTTCTTGCTCGCTATCGAGATTCTTCTGAAACTCTGTAAATATGTTGTTAACCGCCTGATTATCACACATTTTTATTTATTTATTATTATAATTATTTCAGAGGAAAAGTTTATGTGTCTACGACAATCAAGCAAGTTTTCAGCGAATGAACGAATGAATGAATTATGAATGAGAGTTGAGTTTGAACACTTTGAACTAAGTTCCAGCTCCAGCCGGTCATTCGAGTAATGTTGCCAGATGACATCGACAATAAAATGCAGGCCAGTAATAGTAAATATGTCATGGAAGGAAACAACTTATTTGGGGCATGGTATCGAATAACTTATTTTGAATAAGTTGGATGGTTTACAACTTATCTAAAACAGGATGAATACAATCTTTAACTGATATATTCCAAAGCTGTCTCTACACCCTGGTGCCGCTGCCTGTCGGCGCGAATGCACCGGCTTAGAGCCGGCGGATTTAGAACTTGCATTTGCATGAATCGTAATTAATTTAGCAACTGAATAAGTCGAATAGGAGAAGGTGAACTGCGGGGAAATAAGCACAGCCCAAGGCGCCAAGATCGTTTTATATGTACTAATATTATAAAGAGAAAAATATTGTATTTTTGTACCTATGTTTCAAATAAAGTCGTCAGTCTTATTACCGGTCCTCCGTCACTCGCTCAAGGCCACGCGTTATATGCCTTACCGATCGGCGTATCTTCAACGATACAACTAACATCAAAAATGGCTGTTGAACACCCAACTGCCTGAGCATTCATACCGCACTGCACCGCACGTTTCCCGCGATTGCGCTTCGAAATGCCGAAACCACGTTATTATTGTGTAGTAAATGGGTGTAAAAATAAAAAAAACAACGAAAAATTAGTCGTTTTTTTCATTGCCGAGAGACGAAGGAAGGTGAATAGTATTTTAAACGTAGGTACATTTATAAATTTTGTCACCATTTATTTCTTGAACATAATTAAAGTAGGTAGATCCATAAGTTAGTAAATTTAAGAGTTTATTTGAGTCAGGTATTATAATTTCTACTGTAGTTACCTTTAGTATTATATGAGTGACCTTTCCTAGTAGGTATACTTACGCAATGGGTAATGTGGGGTAATGTCATCATAGGTAGATAGATACCTACATACAACCCTAGCGCAGTCTTACGATGACGAGTGTTAGTAGGTGACTCGTACGGTGGGCAACACAGTCTCGACTCTTTGTGCGCTTACATAATGGTACATTTCTGCTCGTTCTGAGCAGCAGGTATTATTATTAAGATTTTATAGGCTACTAGCTTCCCGCGCGCGGTTTCGCCCGCGTTACTTCCGTTCCCGTGGGAACTTCATAATGAAATATAGCCTATGTCACTTAGGGTGAATATAGCTTTCCAACGGTTTTTTTTTTAATCGGCACAATTCTTTTTGAGTTTATTCATTACAAACATACACACAAAAATAAAAATATTTTATTAGCTTTTGTATGGGAGTGAGTGATGTATCTGTTACGGAGTAACTATTTATTAATTTATGGTCTTACCGAGCAGGTTTTCCTTATATACTTCTTTTATGGGTTTTCCGTATATGTACAGTCAACAAAAGCGATAGGTTTACACATGAGAAACGCATTTTAAAATTGTATGTACACGTTTATGAGATAAGTTTATTATTATACGCATTTGTCCACAGTTTGCAGCAAACTCTCCACCCATATAGCCAGCGGCCAATTACCAGCGGTCATAGTTTATTTTTAAGTTTTTTATCATCTGCGATCAGTCTTAGACTATAAGCAAATAGGATGGGTGCAGTTAGTCTTGAAGAGTGCTTCTCCCATTGAAGATGTTTACTCATTGGCATCATATCTAGTTGATGTTATGTTTCAGTATAATGAGCCGCTGTCGCGTTTATTGTGTGGCATTCATTAACTGGCTTGCTAGTACATTTGGGTGGTTCTCAATCTGTATTTGTAAGAGTTGGTGGAACTATGTATTACGTCATTTATGGTATTCATTTTCAAATTTTGAGCTTCACGCTGTCACAGTGACAGACATATTTATTTTCATTTTTTGACACTGACGGTGTAAGCCTATCTTTTTTCTTGACATTACATAGCAAATCATTACCAAACACATTATATTATAAATGCAATTATTTATTGATCACCAATTTCCATTAGCACTTTAAATAACAGCTATTAGGCGTCATCCTACTAATATTATAATTGCGAAAGTTTGTATGTGTGGATGTTTGTTACACTTTCATGCAAAAACTACTGAATGGATTTGGCTGAAAGTTTGCATGCAGATAGTTTATAAGCTGGATATATTACAAAATATATTAATTATAACATTTAAATTTAAAAATATAAATATTATAAAAAATATTATTATTTGAAGCATTCAAAATATATTTTTTATAAAGCAACATACAGGCTATAAAATATCACGCTCCAATCCACTGGAGCAGAGTGACGGAAGTAAAAACGGGAGCACAGCTAGTCATCTTCTTCTTCCTGCCCCTATCCCATTTTACTCGGGGGTCGGCGCAACACGTTTGTTTCTTCCATTCTGTCCTGTCACCCGTCACACTATCACTAACTCAAAGGGAGTTAGTGATAGAGTGATGGGTGACATATCACTCTACACACAATCCATCCATCTGTTCTTTGGCCTTCCTCTCCCTCTCCATCCATCAACATATATACTTAAAACTCTTTTAGTAACATGCGTTTCATCCCTCCTCTTCACATGACCATACCAAGATAAATGATTCCAGATTCATGAGCGCAGCTAGTATTAAATAAAAAAAAACAAAAAATTATAAACAAAAATCTATATTGCATGGAGCAAAGTAGTAATTTCTTCAGTGTTTTAGCCAGGTGGCCACTTCATTTGGCGTCCTCCTAGGATATGTAAATGGAGGTGGTACACACTCTGCGCTCCATCCTTGCCATCATTGATGACAATGCGGAATCCAGACTTGTCTAAGCCTTCCTGTTGAGCTACTTTGCGGGCTGCAATCATTAGGTGGCCTGAAACAAAGAATATATTTTTAATGGAAGAAAAACTTAAGTAAATTATCAAAATTTGCATTTGTAGACCTTAGAAGAGATGTTTTTTTTTTCCGACTGTCATTTACTTAGCCTCAAGGCTTTTGCTACTTCACTGAGCATAAAGGCGAGCAGAGCTCAAGCCTAAATAAATGGTCTAAACACTACAAACAATGCAGCCTGCGCAAGAGGGATTCCCTTGTGGGACTTGGACCTCAGCTCAGTGTGGCTCAGCTGATGGGGAGTTTTATGCAACTGTCTCTCTACAGTTCGCGGGCCTCTCGGACTTCGGGTCTAGGAGGGCATCTGAAGGTTCTTAGCATACTAAGGGTCGGGAGGGAGACCTCAGAAGCATAAGGATGGATGTATATTATACTTCAAAGCATTTGGTTGTAAGTGCCAGTTTATGATAATAAAAGGCACATACAACTAATGTTTCTGACTTACAATGGTACATCTTACCATCATCAGCCTGTATAACATCCACTGGTGAACATGGTCCTCCTCCCGACAGAGTTTTACCATAGTCACCACTCTTGGCAGGTGGGTTGGTGACCACAGTATTATGTTGTAACACACAAGGAAAAGCTACCGCCCATTCCCTGGTATACACTTGTTATAGATCATGTTAACAATCAGGACCAACAGCTTAACATGCTTTCCGAGGCAAGGAGGGTAGACCCTCAGCCAATCAGACCCGGAAAGAAATATTAGAATCTACTTAAAGATTTCTTGTCCAGCGTGGGGATCAAACCCACGATCTTTGAGGTGTAAAGCGATCAAAACACCAGTACGCCATGGAGGTTCAAATCTTTGTAACTATAAAATAAAAAAATATATTTACCCAGTAGCTGTTCATCAGAGTCCTCGGCCAACGACAATTGAGCAATCGGCTTCCTCGGAATCACGAGGATGTGTGTAGGAGCTTGTGGGCACACATCATGAAATGCTACGCACTAAAAGAAAAAAAAACTCAACATTAAAAAGATTTTTTTAAAGTTTATACTGCATTGCGGGGATGAAATGTATGCATAAGTTTATCATAAGACATTATATAACCGGAAAAACGGTCTGAAGTGTGTATTTTGTTGTGTAAAAATAGCAAGGGATGCAATAAAGGGTTAACAGCTGATACGAAATGTGTCACCCAGCCGGTCATATAAAAACCTCATGTAATTGGTAAATGTATGTTATTGAAGTACCTGTTCGTCCTCGTAGACGAATTTAGCAGGGATTTCCTTTCTCAGGATTTTTCCGAATATCGTATCACCGGCAGGAGCGGCAGATTGCGCTAATTCAACTTCACCGCCAGCCATTTTTGTGCAATTTTAGGTGACATTTCAATTTGACTTGAGATGGTTGACGTACCGGTTCCATTTCATGCAGAATGAACAAAATAAAAATGTTTTAAACAATTTTGTTTGAAGGTACAAAAATAAAGATAAATATTTTCTGTTATTTATACATAGACAGACAATGGATATAATTTCAAGTTTAAAATTCAGATTTATAGCTGAACCCTGCAGTAATGAAGACATTTTATACGTAAACATCCTAACTTGATGGAGACATATATTGTTTTCTGTTTTTAGTTAGCCACGAGTTTAAAAATATTTTATCGGGCATAAAGATAAGCATGCATTTCCCCCCGGACAAAAAAAAAGGGCTCCAGTTTTATTAAAATATGGGTATAATTAAACCATTGTGTTTATTATGACTAATCATATAATAATTTAATATATCATAATAAATTAACTCTGTTGCTTAATTTAATTAAAATAATTAAATACATTTTTACAGCTTATGCCCTGGGCCCATAGGCCACAACATGTGCTGTAAAGCTCTTTCGAACACGTGGATCGCCTTTAATTTCTTGGTCCGGAAGTTTTCATCTACCATAAGATGATAGCCACTTGAAAAGCCTTTTTGTATCGCAATATTTCGCGCTACCAGCAGTAAATGTCCTGGAAAATGTGAAAAAACAGGTTTCAGTTTGAGTTCTTTAAGACTTATTGACTGCACTGGTTGTTCATTAAGTAGGTACTAGGTAGTGGGTACGGCAGGGGAAAGTTGATACTTTTTTTCCGAGGGATATAAATGCATTTACGCATTCCCACCGCCGCTGCAGCGTATTCGCACGCTGGCGGTTGGATATGTGGGTCTCGCCCTCTCCATAGCGTGGTATGCTAAACTCATACCACGAGGAGAGGACCCTACACCACTAAAACACCTTCGATCTGCCGTTGGCGGGGGCCCGGTACGCAATCCGGCCACCAGTTGATCCCTGGGGGTAAGTTGATCTTTTGCGATTGCGACGAAACCACTAATGCCATTTAGACAGTAAAGTCTAATTACTTCTGAAATTATGTAAGGATATGACTATGACTTAAAAAAATGTCACCCCCTACGGTAGGACTAACCTAAAACATTACCTATGTTATTCTTGCTGTATTATTAAGCTACCTATATTAACTCAATAAATTGGGAAACTTAATTAAAATATTTTCTGATTGTAAAGTAAGTAAGGTGCGTTGGGGTAATACCGGACGGATTTTCGAATAGTTGCGAACATGTTGCAAAAACTTTTTTTTCTCAATTTTGGTGTACACGACGTTCTTGAAAAATAGTGGAAATTGTTGATGTTGAAACATAGTTTAATTTTAAATTTTATTTAGTTAGAAAAACTCAATACTTTCTGCTTTGTAAGCCTGTAAAATCAGGACACAATTTTTTTGAGTATAATTACGATTTGGCCATGATGGGGTAAGTTCGGACAATAATTTAAAACTGTTTCTATTGCTAGGAGCACAAGGTGTAAGAAAGGATTTTGTCCGCTCTTTCCTGCTCTTTAACGTGACATCGACAAAATCTACCTTATACTATAAACATAGATGTTCCAAATACATACTTATTTTTTGGGTTAAACTGTCCGATCTTACCCCAAATTCCAAATTTGGAAGATATTAGGATTCTCAAAGTTTGCAGGTTCTATCCAAAAGCATACTACCAAATAAAGCGTTAATAAATACTACCAAATAAGTATAAAATCTGAATACTGTACAGTAGATAGAGAGAGGAGGTAAGAGGTGACTGGAACAAAATGGTGTGTTTTTTTGTAACTAGGATTCTTTAAATAATGAAACGAATGACAGTAGAAAATATTATTTAATAATATAAAGTACAGAAATCACAAACACCGAATAAAACATTTAAACACCGCCAAGTCTTGAAGTTCAATAGATGTGATGTGTGTGCAGGGAGCTTCAATATGGTGATGTTGTTCTCTATTGCTAAAGCTACCACTTTGTCATTGACATGACTGGCATGTCCATCCTACAGCAATAATACGGCCTGTCTTCACCCAAATCAGGTATAAATACTTTAATATGTAATCATAAAAATATTAGTTTCCATCCAGCCTCTTTTGCTGGCTGCATAGGCAAGATTGAAATCGTATTTTTCAGGATTCTGTAACATCTACTTGCCCTTAAATACGAACTGTGATATTTTCTTTAGCGCTTCCACATGTTGTTCGTGTGCCATCATTGAAGGGTGTTTGTATTTTAATTATTTTTATAAAATCCTGAGTTTCATCAAGTACCTCTTCTCTTGACAACCCCCAACCCCAGTTTTGCAGTGTTCGTAGACAGTTTGCCAGTTTAGATTCTAATGCAACTGGTATAGCTGTCGGCCTGCCAAGTTTATTTTATATTAAAACGGTTAGGATGACAATTAAGTATTTAAATAAAAATCATGTGTAATAAAAGTTTGACAATCACTACCAAATTCGAAACGGGTTAAGATCGGATATATTTGTCCGATCTTCACTCGAGAGGGGAAACACCGGATTTTAGCCTACACACATGGTAGATAATTCTGGATTAGTTTTATCGGCTTGTCATCGCTTAAAACTTGATATATAGGCAAAATAATACCAAAATAAGCTATACTTTTGCTAAAATATGCAAAAACAAATGAAGGTGAAAGACCGGACGGACAAATATTTTGTAAAACTTACCTTGTTTTCTTTATCGGTGCATTATACACGTACGTGCTGCCGGAGCGACTAGTGGTCACTGCGGGGCGGGGCGGAACACAAAGACGTGGCGCGCAATGTGGCTAACATTAAAAAATATAGCCAAACAAGTGAGAAATTTGATTTCTACGTTCTTACCCCAGCGCCGATCTTACCCCAACGCACCTTACTTGTAGCGGCATCTACAGTAGCCGCACAAACTACAAGAAAACGAGCAGCACCATCTAGCACCTAGCATTCCAACCAACCTGTATCGCGCAACACACGTTTGCAAACCAATTCGAACATATACAAGTTCTAAAACAGCAACAGTTGGCTGTCAGCCGCAGGGCATACCACCTCTATTACCTTGATAATTCATTCACAGTGAATCATAACCGTCTGTTCAAATTTATAATTTAATTCCACATTTCCATTTTTAAGGGAAAATAATTTTACCTACCTACAACGTTTTCATCATTTGCCGAAGCGTCGATTAATCTTGATATACTCCTCTTTGGTACCACAAGGAAGTGTACTGGGGCCTGTTTGTCTTCGAGTTTCTCGTCGAACACTACGCACTGCAAATGTAAACATAAAATAATTCTATTGTCTTTTGTCTATGAGATAAAAAAAATATACATATTACCTGAAAAAAAATACTATGAGGATCAAATCGATGGAGGAATCGATGCAGAAAAAAAAGCAAAACTGATCCATCAACATAGCATGCATGCATGCATGTTATATTAACCCAATAACGCTCAGTAGGGATGTTTAATCAGAATCATTGGTTTTGGACTTTATTACAATCCAACTGAGTTGAAAATATGATGGATAACATTTCTTCTGCCCGTTAAAGGTTTTGGTGAATAAATACATATTTTTAGTTCATTACACAAAAAAAAAAAACATGAATGCATGCACTCTTTAAAAATGTTTGTCTTTTGGAACATAGGGAACAAATATCAAGAATAAGACAATTGAATAACTTTTAAGGTTAAAAAGTAGATAGGTAATAAAATTATAATTGCACACAAAATACCTGTTCATCTTCATAAATATATTCTTCAGGTTCATAATTACCATAGAACTGTCCAAAACTAACTGAGGTAGAAATTTCAGCCGCCATTTGTATTAAAAAAGGATAGTTTCCCGCCTAAACAATAAAAAAAACAAAATAAGTGCTTAAGTTGATGCGTAAAATAAAACGTTGTCTCCACAATTGTACTGTAATATATACCTAATATCAATTAATACTGATAATCTTGTCAGGAATAAATATAGATAAGTAGGTAGTAGTTAAAATATCTGTATATCGATATTTTCTTGTAATCATTATTGATTCACCTTAATATCTTATACTAAATACGCACGGCGTAAGATAACTATAATTATATCAAGTTTCTGTATGACGAACCGAGATGTTCGTCATCAGTTCTGTTTTACGTGTCATGCACTCGACGCTCTAAGTATTTTTTGCCGCAATTGTCAATTTGGTACGATGGCGGTCATCGTACTAAATTGACAATTGCGGCAAAAAATACTACGCCGCAATCGGCGTACCCGAGCCAGTCATGCTCTGTTCGAGGAATACGTCTCTAAAGATTTATTAAAACGTAGTAAACTGTGTTAAAATAAAAATAGTAGGTACGCCGAAATCGGCGTACCCGAGCCATTCACGATCAGTGTCAGGAATACGTGTCCAAAGTACTCATTCAAGCGACCAATAATTTAATCAGTTCCCTATCGAACCTCATATCGAAAATAATTAAGTTAGTAAGTATTAAGTTTTTTATGAATTTCATGGAGCCATACAGCTGGAGGTTGATACTCACTCAGGGGTAGACAACGGAAATGAATCTCTGATGGCACCACAAAGAGCTACTGCGCCGCGCTTGAAGTGGTCTATCGTCTCTATTTCCCGATGCGCGCAACACCATCTCTATTAAAGTTACCTCGAATATCCATCATTGACTTGACGCTATTTTTCATTACGAATTAGAATATTATTTATTATTACTAATTTATTGCCTTCGATTTATTGTTTCCTGCTCAGAAAAGACCACTCCATATATTCCCATGGGTATTGTATTAGGCGACTAAGGGACATACAGCTGATGGAAGGCTGATAGATGCTGTTCTATCGTCTCAAGTGAAAATGAACATATTAACAGAAAAACTAAAAACTCTGCTAACAAGCAAATCCTATTATAGCGTCTCGTATAGCGTAGATGAATATTTGAAAGACAACATAAAATAGTTTTTTTTTTTTTAAACAAAACAAAAAATACCTTTTTCCGTCCTATTTTGCTGTGCCCGACAGGGGTCCATGTGAACCTTATATATTAACATTTTAAGATCAAATGTACATACACTACCTACCATGGAAGCAATAAAGATTTGAATTTGAATTTAAGTATGCTTACCATCTTACTAAGATCACCGATCCGCTATGCCAAGTGTGGTGATATGGCAATATCGCTCAACGAACTTGGCATGCCAAGGTTTGTTAAGAGGCTCATGTTCAGCAGTGGACGTAAACTGACTGATAAAGTATTGTATACTAGCCCGCTTCACTCAGCTCCAGTGCGCGGAGCGTTATATTTTTTAGCCTATATGATAATCCAGCTTATTAACTATCCCCGTGCAAACTTTCAGCCAAATTAATTCAGTAGTTTTTGCGTGAAAGAGTATCAAACATCCATCCATCCATACTTACAAACTTTAGCGTATATAATATTAGTAGGAACTAGTACGAAGTAGGATATAAAGATTTCATGAGTCAATTAGCAGGTGCAACTCATACCCGGATTGCTTATGCATACCCGGCCCCCGCCAACGGCGGATCGAGGGAGCGTCCGGGGGGTTTTAGTGGTGTAGGGTCCTCTCCACGTGGTATGAGTTAAGCATACCACTCTATGGGCAAGTCCCACATCTCCCATCGCCAGCGCACGAATACGCTGCAGCGGCGGTAGGAATGCGTAAATGAATTTCCCCCCGGACAACAAAAAAAAAAAGGTGCAACTCATACATTAAGCCAAAACAAAGTAAATTATTATAATAAAACACTTTGAATAAACAAAACCATTTAATATATTAAGTTATAAATACATAACTGAGCTATATACAGCACATTTACAATGCAATCACAGTCTTGTACGGTATAATGTCGAAATGGCGATGACAATGATGATATATTACGCAAAAAAATAAAAACTCTACTATTTTAGAAGGTGTTTTTTTTCGAATAGCAACACTGAAAAAAATGTTAAAAAGTTGCCGCTTTTTCCGATGATTTAATAATTTAGATAAATATAAGCATATTACACTTACACATTACTTTTTTTACAAAACCAACATATTATTAGGTATTTCATAGAAATTATGCATTAAACAGTACCTGATACTATCTATTGTTAAAAAGTAGGCATACATTTTGGCAGTACTTTATATAAATTTATTATATCCACACAAAAATAGTATAGACCGTTTTTTTTAAACTTAATTACTTAGTACAGTTTTTATTTTTATGATAAACTTTCAAAAGAATTAATGTTAAAACAAACAAACACACAATCAGATTAAAAAAGGAAAGAAAAATAATGTACGTAATTATTAATTAAAAAATAATTTTGAAATAAATATTTAAACAAATGAAAATTTAAAATTCAATTTTGACATAACATAACTTTTTTTAGGAACAATTTACAAAACAATAACAAAAAAAAAAAATTAATAACAATTTAAAAATGCTGGAAGATCTTTTGTTAAATTAAAAATACTTAGTTAAATTATTCTATTTTTGTGACATGAAAAGTCAGTACATTAATGGTACCTATATTATAATTATTATACTTTTAAATAGTGCACAATATTATTTTTATGTATATTTCTAGAACTCAGAAGCATACGGTTGGATGTGCCTTTATACGTCAGACACATTCGTCGTATGTGCCTTTAATGTAAACTGGCACTTGCCAAATGACCAAATGCTTCTGAAGTATAATATAACATCTGTACTTATGTTTCTGAGGTCCATTATGATTTATGAATACCAGAGCGGTCCCTGACGGAGGTATTGAGGGATTATGACTTTTCGGGTAGTTATGGGCAACAGTCGCTATATGTTACATTTCGTGAGTAAAAAACATGCCGATTTCAAACAAATATAACCATTTTTACGGAATAAATGAATTTGAATTTGAACACTCAAGGACACGCTGCTGCCCGTTCCCTGATATACGATTATTGTAGATGGTGTTATAACAATCGGGACCAACGGCTTATAGTGCTTTCCAAGGCACAGGGGGAAGCCCCTTAACCAACCAGTCCTGGACAGAAATTTCCTGTCCGGCGTGGAGATAGAACCCACGACCTCCGAGATTTAAAGCGAGCCAAACACCGCTACGCTGCGGAGGTTGTGTATATTTTTAAATAACAATAGCTTTTTTTATTTTGTCCCGGCTAAGCGTTACATGTACCTATTTATGAATCGTAAATAATATTGTGCACTATTAAATATAATTATTAATCTATCCTATTAAAGTAATAACTTTAATAGGATAGTTTAATAATATTATACTATCCTATTACTTTAATACATCAATGTTTCATCATTCATTCATCATTAAAATTTAAGTTCTAACACACATATGTCATTTTTAGGACTGACAACGATTGACATGACATTTTGATGACATTTCTAGGCCTCAGAAGCATAAAGACGAATGTACTATTTTACTTTAGAAGCATTTGGTCGTAAGTTTAAATTTACGATAAATGGACATACGAGGAATGATTCTGACGTATGTATAAGGGTACATGGTCGGAACGCTTAAGCGTACCCGGCCTCCGCCAACGGCGGATCGAAGGAGTGTCCGGGGGGTTTTAGTGGTGTAGGGTCCTCTCCTCGTGGTATGCGTTTAGCATACCACGCTATGGAGAGGGCGAGTTTCACATATCCCACCGTCAGCGCGCGAATACCCTGCAGCGGCGGTGAGAATGCGTAAATTTCCTTCCGGAAAAGAAAAAAAAAGGTATAAGGGCACATATGACCATATGCTTATGAGCTCTAAATTTGGTAAAGATCCCAAAAGACCAAATGTTTCAGCCAATAGGGACGATAACTTAAAAAAAAATATTGAACACGTATTTTTTTATTTATCCAATCAATAAAAATTTACATAGATACAGAGCAAAAAAGTTCAGTAGACGGGCTTGTGACGTCACTAATAGATAAAATAGTACCGAGAAGTGATGTCACATGAAATTTCAACGCGCTGTATCTTCGTAATTTTTTGTTAACGGTACGAAAAAAAGCGTGTCCAATACTTTTTGGTAATCTAACTGATGGACCATACCTATAGATTTGTTTAGTCGCCATCCATATAAGAAATACATCATCCAAAAATTGTGAATAATTTCTAGGGCTCAGAAGCATAACGTCGGATGTGTCATTATACGTCAGAAACATTCGTCGTATGTGCCTTTATCGTAAACTGGCACTTACCACCAAATGCTTCTGAAGTGTAATAGTCATCCGTCCATATGCTCTACTATTAGAGATCTAGATTTACATAGTACAGTCAACAAAAGAGATAGGTTTACACATTTCGAAACGCATTTTTTTATATGTCGACGTTTATGAGAAGAGTTCATTGTTATGTGTATTTGTATATGTTACGGCTAATAGCCAAAGTGCGGCTACACCTAGGTTTAGCCGGCTACAACTAGGTGCAGTCGGCCACATACGTTTATAAGTCCCTGTTCGACTCCATTGGTTTAGGTTTAGGTTATTTTTTTTTTTAACCACCCCAACACCTTTTTGTCCCTTGCATAGGTATTGTTTAATTTAGAGTTAACTTAGAGGAACTTATAGGAACTTATTAAGGTTGACCTAAGTTTAACCGCAAGTTGTCGGCTGCACCTAGTTGTAGCCGGCTAAAACTAGGTGTAGCCGCACTTCGGCTATTAACCGTAACATATACACATAATCTCTTTTGCTGACTGTACCATGGTATTTTAATGGTGTCTATGTAAAATACTATAGTTTTTCACTCTCTTGAAAAGTTAATATTACTGACATACGTGGTGTAAGGACTTAAGGAACGAAATATTAGTCTACTTGGGTAATTTAACTTATATGTATAACTTTCCTTAATATAAACTAGCGACCCGCCCCGGCTCCGCACGGGTACAATGCTGATGTATTATACATATAAAACTTCCTCTTGAACGATCTATTTAAAAAAACCGCATCAAAATCCGTTGCGTAGTTTTAAAGATTTAAGCATACATAGGGATATAGGGACAGAGAAAGCGACTTTGTTTTATACTATGTAGTGATATTGCTTCCCGCGCGCATTTTCACCCCTGTATCTCACAGCCCAGTGGAAACTTCATATTTATTTATAGCTTATTCCTCGATAAATGGGCTATCTAACATTGAAAGAATTTTCCAAATCGGACCCGTAGTTCCTGTTTTTTTTTTACTAGCAGAATTTTGCTTTCTACTACTATTCTTGTTAACCCCCGCGCTAAGCTAAAATGCTTGTGTTACGGGTGGGTTCCACGTCGGTAGTGCAATGGGTGGGGTTCGAACCGGCGACCTCACGATCACAAGTCCGACGCCCTAGCCATTGGGCTACGGCCGCTTGAGGTTAGTGCGTTGAAGCAAACAAACAAACTCTTCAGCTTTATATATTAGTATAGATAGCGCACAGTTTCACCAGCTTTGCTCCCGTACCCTTGTAACTTCATAATTTAATATAGCCTATATGACTCTTGGATTATTGAAATCGGTCCAGTAGTTTCGGAGCCTATTCAATGCAAACAAACAATTAAATCTTTCCTCTTTATAGTATTAGTATTGTCTAGCGGTTACTATTACGGGACACGGTAACGGATGAACCTGCGCGGGGGAAGCTAGTTTCAAATAAACGTCAACTTACATTACCCAAGTGGCTTGAGATTAATTCATTCGCGCATATAAAATAGTGGAGGCTAAGTTAATAACTAGCCTTATTACTTCTAAAAACATTTAATACAGTTAAATTCTTGACACATATTTAGTCTTGGGGTAAGTTAAGAGGGGGTTAAATCCTCAGATAAATTTTGTATATCAGAATTGCGGTTGTACTTTTAAGATATTAAGACGAATAAAAAAAAAATCTCAACAACATTCCATGATTTGATATTTGTTTATTTGACATTTGTTTATTATTTGAGATTTGTTTATTTGAAATTTGATTATGTGGCATTTATTTATTTGACATCTGTTTATTACGGCATTTCATATTTTAGTAATATAATTTATTACTTGTTCAAAACATGAATAAAATACAAACTAAAAGTAATTAATTAAAAATAAAACTAACTTATATACTACTATTCTAAATCTATCTGTTTATTTGATATTTGTCTATTAGACATTTGTTTATGTGGCAGTTGTTTATTTGATATTTGTTTATTCGACATTTGTTTATTCGATATTTCTTTATTTGATTTTTGTTTATTTGACAGTAGCTAAATACACTATAACAGTATACAGTGTACTAAGCTACTTATAATGGTAAGCAGTACACCCGCATTTCTGAATTCTGGATGTATCACAACATGATACTGGGGTCACCAGCCCGCTTACCAAGCGTGGTGACTATGGCATTACTCTCCCTCGAGAGAAGGACCAGTGGACGTTACACAGGCTGATGATGATGATATTACCCCAAGACACCTTTAAAATACTAGTATATATTCGAGCGTAAAAAAATTCGTTCTTGTTTACATTTCTGCCATTGTATAAATCAGATCAATACCATATTGACGGCAACGCCATCTAGTTTGCAATAAATGTAAAAAATTGTAAGGTACTTCAAAATATACGCCTTATTTTTTTACAACAGATAGTATAATTTATAGTGACTACATTCGTCATTCGACAAAACAAATACATTAAACAAGGTAAAGCTACCCTTCACCCTTTTTGGGGATGAGGGATGAGTTTATTCTTATTCTTTAATATCCCCAAAATTCCGTTAAAAAAAATAACAGAAATTTCTTTAATACCGTATATTATATACGTTATTAAAGTCATTTTTGTTATAATTTTTTTTTCACATCATACTATAAAGCTATAAGTTAGGCCGGGGCCGCACTAGCGACAGCGACGCGACGGCAACGCTACGAACCATTAAATTTCGCTAATCGTGCATGCAGTGCGGCCACCGTCATAACTTTATATGATTTAGTTTTCACGAATTCGCCATACCAGTGCGACCTGAGAGGGAAGGCATATATTTTAAAAGCACCTTATACATTTTATCGTAATATCCCTTAAGAACACATCAATTTTATAAATTTCTAGCCTAACTATTATTTTACATGTTATTGTAATCAGTATTCGAGTGGATGAAATTAATTAATTAAATAACTAGGTCCTTATCAAAGTGAACAGTAGCGTAACTATAGGGTGTAAAGTTTGGGACACTTCCGGAAGACCCCAACTCATTTGGGGTCCAGATGAAAACCTAAAATATCGGGGCATTATTTAATGAAGGTCGGGATTTTAGGATTATAAATAAATGAAAGATCTCACAACTTTAATCGGTAAAAGAACTGAGTTGCGTGACTTGGCCTTTCTACAAGTAATGTGTTTGATGGCATTTTAAATTTACAAGAATCTATTTTATATATTTTATTATTTTCGTCGTTTAACGTCCCCCTTAGAGACGTGTTACAAAAAGATTAATAAATTTCAATGACCGGCTGTGGTTTCACCGTAACCTAATTGGTTAAGGCATTAGGGCTCTACTTAAGATGCAGGTTCGAATCCTACCGGTGGTCGAATTTTATTAAACTCAATTTTGAAATATTATATTTTGTTGGGAGTCTGGACATCATATGAAATGTCGGGACAATCCGGACGAATCCCGACCATCTGGCAACCCTATTTGGGGCCCTAGAATATAAGAGGTCTGGAGACATATCACTGGCTTATTTGATAGTGGTTATCATTATCAAAGAGTTAATCTGGAGCTCAGAAGCATAATGACAGATGTGGCATTATACGTCAGAAACATTATATGGAACATACATTTGGAACGGGACGTGCCAGGAAATTCTCAAATTGTTAATAGTTTTTAACAATTTTTAACATTTTTTTAATATTAAAATGAAAACCATAATGTCTGTATATTCTGAGATACCTATACATAATTACGTTTTCTTAAAGCGCGCCGTTTGAGTGATCCACTTTATTGGCCATATCATTTTTATCTCAGGTTTAACAAATGTTTTTACTTTGCCACAAGGTTTTAACTATTTTTTACTAAATCTTCCTTTATTTTTGTTACAATTGAAGAGAGGCTCACTCAATCCACATGCACATCGTCGTATGTGCCTTTATCGTAAACTGGCACTTACGACCAAATGCTTCTGAAGTATAATAGTGCATCCGTCCTTATGCTTCCTGAAGTCTAAAAATATATTTGAATATATTTACTCTTTGATATTGAGTTTTAGGCGCCTAAAAAACAGGCTATTTTCGTGATCAGTAAAATTGTGATATCTGATTTATTATGATTAGAATCTATCTCGCAATATTGTAAAATGTCGCGAGGTTACAATTTAACGCATTATTTTCGGTAAATTATAATCTAACGAAGTGAAACCGTCAAATTGTGAAATTAAATACGACGGATCGTACCTCGCACGCTGATTGGCCGGTATTTGCTTGTAAATTTCGAATCAACTGCTATAATACTGAAAGAATGTTTCAAATCGAACCAGTAGTTTCTTTGATAAGCTGACGTAAACAAACAAACTCTTCACCTTTATACAAAGTTGATACGACAGAGGGGCTTTCCTTTAAACTGCCTATACTAGGTACCATTTCCAAGCTCTGTACCAAAAATCAATTAAATAGGAGCAGTAGTTTAGTCGCAAATGATTTTTTAAGTTTTTGCGTCGTTTGAACACGATGTATCTTTCCTAACAGCTGATTATGTCTACGCATAGGTCATGCACCTTAAAACGATAAATCTGAGTATAACCTAAGATGCGTTGTTGCCGCTCTGACGCAAATCATTGCAAAACATCCCGCACCGGCGCGCGCGCGAGTTTATCGCTTTGCTAGGTCAGTGAAATTTATTTACAAAGGGTGGTTACGTTTTACTCTGATTTGTAAGATATTTAGTTTGTTTAAAAGTAAAAAATCTCAATTTGGTTGCTTTTTATTTTTATACCGTATCGGACTAATAAAAAACACGTATAGTAAGCGTAGCGTAATTTAATGCCCCTCTGTCATATCAACGTTGTATATGTCGTCGGAAAATAATAAGAATCGTAAGTTGATCAACTTTCTAGTTAGTTGATAAACTAAACGAGGTTTCGGTTGGTTATCAAAAATAACATAAACCAATGGAGTTCATCAGGACTTATTGAAGTTGAAGTTTTTTTTTGTTATGTTAAAACAGTAGCAGAGTCTCGTTTGGTAAGGTTAGGTCAAGTGTCATAACAATTAAGTAAATAATATAATAATTATGCGCGTTCACTGAAACTGGCGACTAAATTGAACAATATGAGTGGCGCGGATGTTGATCAACTTACGTTTCGTATTATTTTCCCGTGACATATATTAATTATAGATGAATTGTAGTTGATTAATATTATTTAAAACGATTAACATTTATAATGTTACTCAGTAGGATTGAAAAATGTCTAATAAGTATTATTTATCACTAGCGGCGCCCCGCGGTTTTAATCGCCTTACTCTGATCCAATGGGTCGGAGCGTGATGTTTTGTAACCTATATGTAAATCCAGCGTAGGTATAACCTATCCCGGTGAACATTTTCAGCCAATTCCGTTCAGTAGTTTAGGCTTGATACTTATAAACTTTTGCGTTTACAATATTAGTATAGTATAATTAGGATGATTGATTTTTCAAGATGCTTCAAAAATACCTTTCCATTAACATAAGATAGTAGTACAGATATCATCGACACCCATGTCCTCCCATGGGTGTCGTAAAAGGCGACTAAGGGACATATGGCTGATGGATGGGCAGCAGCATCTATTATCCAAGATATCTATTACATCTTACTGCGATCACCAATCCGTCTGCCAAGCGTGGTGATTATGGCAATATCCCTCAACGATCCTGGCTTGCCAAGGTCTGTTAAGAGGGGGCCCATGTTCAGCAGTGGACGTAAACGGGCTGTTGATGATGATGACAGCCATCTTTTCATTTTTTTAATGCTTTAAATATTAAATTTAATTAGCGCAAGCAAGCGCAATGTGTGCCCCCTCACCCCTACTTCTACTGGGGGTGCAGCCACCACTGTAATGACGATAAAAAAAATCTATTTAATTTTTTGTATTAACATTTTTTTTGTGTAACTAGACTTCAGAATGGGCGGATTTAATTCATACTTCAGAAGCATTTGGTCGTAAGTGCCAGTTTACGATAAAGGCACATACGACGAATGTTTCTGACGTATAATGCCACATTCGACCTTATGCTACTGAGATTTAGATGTAGATAACGTGCCAGAGCTAGCCGACGGCCACTCGTTACAATATACATAATACTATCTGCTGTTAAACGAAAGGCGTATACTTTGGAAGCCCCTTATAAATGAGTACTAACATATGGACAATTTCTATATTATTAATGGCGCAGCTGCCTTCAATTTAGTTAAAATTGCAATCTTATTAAATCAGTTAATAAAATTATTTATTGCACTTGTTAATGTTTAAAACATATTTTAAGTCTAGGGGTCTATATTGACCCATGAATCAATTTTAGTTTTTTTATATAGTCTTAGGGTCTTAGATAAATTTGGTCTCGCACGCTCGACTAGTTACCGCCGTTTTACTTAAAAAATGCGGCAAAAAATAGTACGCCGAAATCGGCGTACCCGAGCCGGTCTCTCCGTGCGAATAATACGTGTAACTTTCGTTGTAGTTTCATTACATTTTGGTAATTGTCGATGTGATATGCCGAATTGCAATAAACTTTAAAAATATCACTACAAGAAATAAGAAGGACATCGGGATCACATACCATTGGTACAGTGTTATACACACAACAATATTGAGTTGCCGCATTTACGGAGCTATGGGTTTAAGATAGCGCGGTATGTAGACTAGCGCGCGAGACTTAGCATTTATCTTAGCTTACGGTTATATAAACAGTGTTTGGTCCTTTATGGGCCATGGGAACAGTTTAATAAACAACCTTATTTATTTATACATAGTTGATTGACCCCATTGGGGTAGTTACACAATTAATAGTTATTTTCGGGTTTACAACCACTGAGTCAAATCACCTTTCGGTTATTATAGGTATTTATCAACCTTAAAGTTTTGTACACTATTTAAAATTATACTTTATGAGAAATTCACTAGCCCCCCATACAAGGAGTCATAGTTTTTTTACATTAAAGTCACTGGTTTACTCACCTTTTTGGGGTCACAAATGACCCCTACTTCACTTTACATCATATACCTTTCGCAACTTCCACATTTTTATTAATATATATTCGTCATATATTTTACTCACATTTTTGGGGTCATAAATGACCCCCAAGTCACTTTACTTCACATACCTATAACCCTTCATTTGTTAGACGTCTGTCACATCATATTTACACAAAATTCAATTTTTTTTTATTTAGACATAATTCAATTTTTTTATTTATATATCACTTTTTATTGGTGTCCTCACCCCATTTGTCACATCACTTCACATAAAAAGGGGTCTACAATGACCCATGAGTCATATAATTACACTTATGTTTTGTTATTACAGTCACCACGGTATATTATTGGGCCTGTAATGGGGCTTGCGCTAGCCCCACGAAGGGTCGTACTTCTGCCAAGTGAAGTTGGGGGTCAAGTAGACCCGGCGACCCCGGACGAAGCATTGGACTATGCCCCTGTATGCTGTGCGAGGTACACCACTCTAGAACATATAAATAAAGTCTGTTTTAGTAATATATTTATTTACTTTGTACATCTGTGTTTGGGTCATCATCAGCCCCTATAACATGCACTGCTGAACAAGGGCCTTCTCCCGAGGGTGGGTATATGCCATAGTCACCACACTAGGCAGGCGGGTTGGTAACCGCAGTATTATGTTGTACCACACAAGGAAACGCTGCTGCCCGTTCCTTGATATATGATTGTTATAGATCATGTTATAACAATCGGGACCAACGGTTTAACGTGCTTTCCGAGGCCCTCAACCAACCAGACCGGGAAAGAAATCTTTAAATTTACACAAAGATTTCGACATAAGCGAGCCAAATACCGCTACGCTATGGTGGTTGTCTAGTAATAGTATAAAGCAGGGGTCTCCAAACTTTGACGCCTTAGGGCCATAACGATTTTTTCAATATGTTCAAAGGGCCAAAACTGTTTTAATTTTTCTATCCTTAACTATACTCTTATTTCTTGACTAGTGGCAAAGTGCGCGACCGAGTAATTATCATATTGTGTTGTCTTTTTCAACTTATCACAGCAATAGTAACAACAAGAAGACATTAGATGCGCGGGCCAGATCGATGACACTAGTCTTTAAGTTGTCGCGGGCCGGATTTGGCCCACGGGACGTAGTTTGGAGACCTCTGGTATAGAGGTATATACACTCACTCTAAAATCATCCATGAGTCCCAATCTCTTGGCCGCCCGCTGGTAGGTCTTGGCGTTGTTGTACAACACTCTAACCGGTTGTTTGTCGTTTGAACTCATCACCTCCTCCGCCGCTTTAGTTGGCAAACTGTCTACGGTACGCACAAGATCGGCGTCGTAGTTCTCCTGTTAAAAAAAATAAAGTCACTCACTAATAAAGTATTTATTTACCGATCTTTATATACATTAAAGTAGTTTTTTTTTGTGGAGATACGTAGTTAGTAGACTTTTTCTACTTCACCGGGCAAAAAGGCGAGCAGCGCTCGAGCCTTGATAAATGGGATGGTGTGATTTAGCGTAAAAGCTGTCAGGTATGAGAATACAATTTTATTTTTTATCTGTAACTAGCTTACCCGACAGATGTTGTATTGACTTAGCTAAAATTCTAAATTAAATTGAACTTTTAATATTAGGTGATTAAACCATTTATCTAGGCTCGAGCTCTGCTCGCCTTTATGACCGGTGAAGTAGCAAAAGCCTCGTGGCTTTCTTCTACTAACAACTGAGCAACCTGTGCAAGAGGGCGTCCCATGTGGGTCATGGACCTCGGCTCAGGGCGGTCGCTGATGATGAGATTGAGGGATTTTGACTTTTCATATTTAAGGGAAGTTTTGTGCAACTGTCGCTCTACTTTACAGTTCGCGGGCCTCTCGGACTTCGGGTCTTCGAGGGCATGGGAAAGTTCTTTGCAAAGTAAGGGTCGCAGTTTGTTGGACACGGCTAAGCACTATAAGGGGTTTGCTGTTAGAAAATTCATAAATTTAGACCTCAGAAACATAAGGACGGATGCACTATTATACTCCAGAAGCATTTGGTCGTAAGTGGCAGTTTACGATAAAGGCACATACGACGAATGTTTCTGACGTATAATGGCACATACGACCTTATGCTCCTGAGCTCTAGTAATGAATTAAGCTCGGCTATCTAACACTGAAAGAATTTTGAAATCGGACCAGTAGTCCCACTTACTCTTCAGCTTTATATATGAAGTACATATAGATAAAAAATAATATAACTTTAAGATTCAAATATAATAAAAATAAAACCGGCCAAGTGCGAGTCGGACTCGCGCACGAAGGGAAGACTCCGTACCATTTTCAAGTGCCTGTTGCCGTTATAGAAATCGAGAAAAAAAGTTTTTCGTATGGGAGCCCCTAAATATTTATTTTATTTTTATATTTGTTGTTGTAGCGGCAACAGAAATACATCATTTGTGATAATTTCACCTGTCTACCTATCGCGGTTCTTGAGATACAGCCTGGTGACAAAAAGACAGACGACAGCGAAGTCTTAGAAATAGGGTCCCGTTTTTACCCTACGGGTACGGAACCCAAAAATGGCATACCTTAATCAAGTAAGTGAGGTTTAGTTTAGTGAACTGAACGTATTCCATGTTGAGCTGTATGTTCCGCAGGTGAATGTCGAAGAACAGGCCTTTGCTAACACCTATCTGTAAAAAAACATATACAAAAATTAAAAAAAAACCAAATCGAGATTAATCAATTTAGATCACCGGAATCGAACCTGCATCTTGAGTACATCTTCTTATGCCAAGACCATTCGGTCACGGTGAATCGCAACCGGTCGTCGAAATTTATCAATTTCTTTATAACAAAACGTCCAATATTTAAAAAAAAAAAAATTAATTTATTTTACATACTGACCGCGCCCCAGGGTTTTACCCTTGTTACTCTGCTCCAGTGGGTCTGATCGTGATGTTTTGTAGCCTATACGTTAATCCAGCGTATAAACTATCCCGGTGCAAAATTTCAGTCACTTCCGTTCAGTAGTTTTGGGGTGAAAGAGTAACAAACATACATACATCAACACATACAAACTTTCGCATTTATAATATTAATAATATATAATATAGTTTACCTTGCCAAAAGAGTATGTTCTAGATATCTCGGGGCGAATGCACGCCTTGCCACGAACGTTAGCCGGGTTCCGTAGCCAATCGTCAAAGAAACTGAAACAACAATTAATTAAAACAAGATTATTAAAAAACCAATGTTCCAAATCATCATCATCAGCCCGTATAACGTCCACTGCTGAACATGGGCCTCCTCCTGTGGGAGGGTATTTGCCATAGTCACCACGCCTGGCAGGCGGATTGGTGACCGCAGTATTATGTTGTAACACAAGGAAACGCTGCTGCCCGTACCCTGATGGTGTTATAACAAACGGGACCAACGGCTTTACGTGCTTTCCGAGGCACGGAGGGCAGTCCCTCAACCAACCAGACCCGGAAATAAATCTTAGGATTTACACAAAGATTTCCTGTCCGGCGTGGGGATCGAACCCACGACCTCCCGAGATTTAAAGCGAGCCAAACACCGCTACGCTACGGTGTGTAAAGAAGATATTATTTATATATATTTAACTTACGCAGAAGGCCATTTAGGAGCCAGTTCGAACCACGTGTCCCTCTGTAGCAACCACCCCAGGCCCGGGAAGAAGTCGGTCCTATGAAGCAACTCCGGACGATCCCGGTCTATAACAGCTTCCTTACCGTTGTCGTTCCACGCTGATATGCACCTGAATTACGAGTAAATAGGTTATTATAAGTGGCCGGCCCAATGGCTGGGCGCGTCAGACTTGCGATCTAGTGGTCGCCGGTTCGATCTCCACCCATTGCATGAAACGAAAATGAAAAGAAAACGTTTATTGATAATGCAGACGAAACTATCGTACTTATTATAAGTCAAATACAATGATATAAATATACAAAGACAAAAAAAATCTTGACTAATTAATTAGTAGGTAGGTATACATTTCAACAGTAATGTTATTAAATAAAATTTAAAGTTACCAATGTGGCATGAGTTAGTCGAGTATTAATTAAATATACTTAATTAGAATCAACCAGCGCGGGCTGGGATTTAGTCAGAAGCATAGAATGCGTCGCGAGCATCGTCTTGCGAGGACGATCGAACCCTATCCTAGGTTCCTATCTACCTACGTTGTGACACCCGGAGAAGAAAGACTATAAGAAACTCCGTTAACGTTCCGCATTCTTGTTAACCCCTCCTGCTAAGCTAAAATGCTTGTATTACAAGTGGGTACTTAAGTGGAGTATTTTTTACCTTGTTTCTATAAAATACGAGAAACATTGAAATCTTTTTTTTTTCTTTTTTCTTCTTTTTTTTAAAAAGACAACTCCCGCACTAGGGAAATAAATCCCTGTGTCGCGGGGGACTTTACAAACATAATTTCACGGACACAAAGTACACCCAGACTCAGAACAATTATTTGTGGTTCACACAAATAATTGTCCCGGGTGGGAATCGAACCCAGAACACCAGGTCCCAGAAGCAACTACCGTAACCACTGAGCCACCGGTGCAGTCTTAGAAATCAAACTTACCATAAAGACGGGTCCTTTTGTAACAGCGGGTAAGTGCCCAGGAAATATTCAAAGAAGTCAGGCGAAATGTCCAGATCATCTGTCAACAAGGTACATATATAAAACATAATATATATTCAACAATAAATTACATAATCATGACCTAACTCTTGAAACACATGGTTAAAGGCCTGAGTATTACTTAGAGTTGACCTTGACAAGGTCACAGTCAAGGTCATAATTAACTTCACTTAATACCTATTAAGCTGAAGAGTATGTTTAATTGAACGCGTTTACCTCTGGGGTCTATATGAGGCACTTTGGGAATCACAGTTCTAACACGCTAGCCCCGTGGTTTTACCCGCGTTACTCAGCTCCAATGGGTCGCAGCGTGATGTTTTGTAGCCTATATGTTAATCTAGCGTATAAACTATTCCGGTGAAAAATTTCAGCCAATTCCGTTCAGTAGTTTTTGCGTGAAATAGCAACAAACATCCATCCATCCATACTTACAAACTTTCGCGTTTATAATATAAGGAGGATAATGATGACCTTGACTCTGACATGTCTGACACATACCTTCAACGAAAATTACCGCATCATGTCCCAACTCTTGAAAAACATGGTTCACGCCCATTAGTAATGTCTAGCTATCTAGTTGTACTTATAATACTTGATGACCTTGACTGTGGCCTTGTGAAGGTCACTACTAAAAATGTACATACCTTCAACGATAATGACAGCATCATGTCCCAACTCTTGAAACACATGGTTCAACGCCCATTTGTAATGTCTAGCTATCTTGTAGTACCCCCTAAATTTGACCTTGGCCCTTGGCAGAGTGATTTCCGAAAGGTCAGGTTGTTTCACTACGGAAATCGAGGAGTCTGTCACTGTGAATGACCTTATTACTTCATACGTGGCGTTATGGCCGCAATCCTGGAATGAAGAGAACAAATACTTAGTTAAAATTATCGATAGATGGCATCTACGTTCGCCTTAAAGACGTGTTATAAAGATATCCTCGAATGGTTAAGGCATTTAAAGATGACTAGCAGAGTTTTGCAATCTACTTGTATTCTTGTTACCCCCTAGTGCTAAGCTAAAATGCTTGTGTTACGAGTGGGTTCACGTTGGTAGTGCAATGGGTGGGGTTCGAACCGGCGACCTCAAGATCACAAGTCAGACGCCCTAGCCATTGGGCTACGGCCGCTTAAGGTCAAATGTGGTTAGACGTTTTTTTTTGTCCGCGGGGAAATGCATATACCTATCCCCTCCGCCGCTGGGCATTCCCGCGCCGGCGAAGGGGTATGTGGGACTCGCCCTCTCTAAAACCTCCCGGACACTCTTCCTTTCGCCGTTGGTGAGGGCCGGGTACGCGCCCAAATATACTGCGTAATTTTCCATACATTTTGCCGAGGTAAGTGAACATAAATGTATTGAACAGCTGATTTTTTACGCGATTTTACCGTTGGTCCCATAGTAAAAGTTGTTTATAATCATCAGTACTTTAACCCCCTGACCGGTTGTTAGTGTTTTAAAAATAACCCTGTATAAATTGCATTCTATTATATCGAATGATGGTAAATCCATAAAAAATGAGTGAATGAACACAGCCTTATAAATAAGGTTATTTATTAAACGTTTTTTGAAATCATCTCCTTTACGGGTAAAATGGATTTACCAGAGTTTGAAGTTAATGGAAACACACAGGGCCGGATTAAGAAGTTCAGAAGCCCCCTGACCACAAATTAGTTTCCCTCTAATTGTGTAAAAAAATTGAAGTATGTGCCTACTTTTCAGAGGATTTAAATTCTGATATTCTACTGATTGTCTAATTTAAGCGAACAAGTATAGATGAATAACCGTTGTAACAATATTTAAGAACTATTAAATTAAAGGTACAACATCGAAAAAAAAATTCAAAAGTTTTAGAGTTTACTCGTCTGAATTTCAAAGACTTTAAATCTCTATTGTGGGGGCCCCTCTATTGTGGAGGCCCCGGGGCAGTTGCCCTGGATGTCCTCCCTTAAATCCGGTCTTGGACACACATAGAGAACGGTGGTTTTAAGACTACGGTAATCTAAAAGCATTTATTTGTTCGCCTTAGCATTGTATATCCTCGTTCATGTACATAACGACATAATAATACCATAAACCGTTATCGCTCCGTCACGTACGAAGAGTATGTAGTATAAATATACCTACTATTACCTACACACTATAAATAGGCATTGCAATTTATTTATAATTTACATATTTGAAAATTACACGGTAAAATTTGCGAATATAGACCTCAGGGACATAAGGATGGATGACTACAATACTCCAAAAAGCATAGGTCGTAAGTGCCAGTTTATGATAAGGGCACATACGACTAATGTTTCTGACGTATAATGACACATCCGACCTAATGCTTCTCAGTTCTAGAATATTATTTAAAGACAATTTTGCTCTTTGCTCTTCTACGCTACGCTTGCCGATCCGCGGTCTCCATTCAGAAACTTTTCGGCCCTAACGGCCATCTATTCTCCGTGCTATATGGCCTGCCCTTTGCCATTTCAACAAACTAATCCGTTTGGCTATGTCGGTAACCCGTGTTCTTCTTCGTTACTCGTCATTTCGGATTTGATCTCATAGAGAAACACCGCGCAGGAGCTCGGCACAGGGGGGATTAAATAATTTAGCGCAGTAGCGTTCGACACCTAGTCCGGTCAATTTAGACATTTTTTTTTTCTATAACAATAATTCCCGGAAAGCTGAAACTTCGTGGAGAGCTTGGGTTTACCATGAGAAAGGAAGTTTTAAAAGTCCCCATTGATCCTAAGTGCGCTACAAAAGTTATTTGGGGTCAAAGGTCAACAGTTGAGGTTTTTTGTTTTTTTTTTTCGAAAACGGTAAGTTTTATCGAATAATACCTCGGACCAAAGTTGTAGATCTTAAAATTATCTACAAAAATTATCCTTTTATTTTTTTTTCTAATAGTCACCATTTCTGTGATATCGCGATTGTAAGAATCATGTTATACATGATATTCAGTATTCAGTATGCAGTATTCAGTATCGTTAAAGCTGTTTTCATGGGTTTACATAGGTGACAATAGATGGTGTAGTTCCAACATGAACCCTGTAAGGGCACGGCAACAGGTAGATATAACACAAGTTATGAATTTATAGCTAAATATTGAGTACATATCATTTCAATGATTTCATATACATATAGTCAATAAATTGGACTTTAACATAATCGTATAATATACTGATCACAGCCATATGTCATACATTAACTGCCATTCACATATATGCCACGTATGTAAGAAATTCTGCCTTACTTCCATGCATCAGGGCATTTACCTTATGATAAAGTTTGCGCACTTATACATACAAGATATGCGTTACGAGGTTAGATATTTAATAAAACGTAAGCTTAAGAACATACTGCTCGGCGAATGTGACACTGTTATCAGTGAGTTACATTCCCGCGATGTAGTGGATCCGCTAGTTTAGGATTGGCTGTTTTGTTGTAATTATGTTTTCTCTTTGTTGTGTTTTAGTTATTTTTTTATTTTTTTTTAGTTTTAACATAGATTTAAGAATTTAAAATATTTAAGTAAGTACAATAATAATTGTGATATACCTTTAATATTATGTAAATGAGCGCGACTCGCCAACAAGCTCTGTCGCTTTGGCAAGAAACAATTTAATTGTAATTTTGATTTTGTTTTCTAAATAAACGATTAAAAAAAAAAAAAAAAAAGTAAAGTTTACAACGACGTAATTGATCCTAGTGTTTATCAAAGATTTACTAAAGGAGTTTTTACTGTTCGACATTTTTATAAAGTTAGTTGTGGAACTTCAACAGATAAGATTATCGAACAATCAATGATGAAATCCATGAAAACAGATGGAGGCATTTCTCGAGGAAGAATTACGAAAGAAAGTGTGATAAGTGAATGGGTTTTAGGAATGCATGCAATGAATACTGTGTGTGATGGGTTGGAAGTTCTTGCTAATGTTCGAATGGACACAACAGATGAGCATGTGTGTGATTCACGACTTAAGTAAGATGCTAAAGATATAAAAATAATGATAATGATGTGTGTGCATATCATGTGTAATGTGACTCTTACAATCGCGATATCTCAGAAATGGTGACTCGTGAATGGTAAATTATGAGGATCATTTTTGTAGATAATTTTAAGATCTACAACTTTGGTCTGCGGTATTATTCGATAAAACTTACCGTTTTCGAAAAAAAAACAAAATACCTCAAATTTTGCCCTATAACCCCGAATAACTTTTGTAGCGCACATGGGATTAATGGGGACTCTTAAAACTTCCTTTCTCATGGTGGTCCTTTCCCAAGCTCTCCAGTTTCAGCTTTCCGGGAATTATTGTTATTTGACTACTATTTTTATGTCTAGATTGACCGGACTATCCTCAATGCCACTCTGATGATGCTCCGTGGAGAAGTGAAACACGCGTCAGGTCTTCGGCTGGTGATTGTATTTTTGCATGTTTTTATTGTCCTACCCGCATATTGCGCATAATTTATGCGGTCGGGAGGGCGGTGCAAAAAGTGCTTCCCAGCATTTAGTCATTTTTTTTAAATCAACACTAGATATTTTGTTTTTTATATTAATTCCATTTTTAGATGAATTCGTGCCCATTTATGGGCATAGATAAAGCGGACTTCTTTAACTTAAATTAAATAATATTCACTAAAAAAGTTTTACCTGACTGACTATGATAGGGAAGGTGTCTTTACTCGGTCTGAATTTGACGAGGTTGTCTAAACACCGCTTGACGGTCACCCGGTCGCAGGCTATGACGAGGATCGGTAGCACTGGAAAACTGTCATCTGAAACAACGAATTAAATTAACTTTGGAAACAATTGTCCAAATGCAACTAAAAGTATTGTCCAAGCGGTATGAGTCTCGATGATCGTGGGTTCGATCTCCACAAGGGACAAGATTTCTTTCCGGTTCTGGTAGGCGTGGGGGTAGAGTTGCCAGGTCGCCAAAAATAATAGCCGGACAGATCAGCCAGTTTGGCCGGACATTTGGGTAAAAAAGCCGGACGCCTTACATTATTGAAGATTCTGTGTCTCAGTATTAATTAATACGTACGACAAAAAAAATTGATCAAGCTTTTTATATTACCAAATATCTTGTTAAATACTACTGAAATATAAATTTATTCAAGTGCCAAATCCGTCTACCTTGTAAAGAAGTCAAATAAGAAAGCCGTTTGCGATATGTAAAAAGTAACAAGCCGGATATCGTTTATTTTGGCCGGACACGCAATCAAAAAGCCGATTAGTTGGCCGACTAATCGGCATTTTGTAAGCCGATTAGTCTGCTAGTCAGTTAGTCGGCAAATACTATAGTCGGCCCATCTCTACTATGTCCGGCTTTATGCGGACGCAGGACGCAGGACGCAGACGGATACAGTTAATATTTAAAAAAGTAAAAAAGTATAGTTATACTATCAAATGTAAACCATTTAGCTGTGCATTAACGGCGACTTGTGCGGTGAAACCGCGCGGGAAGTCGAGTAAAATACAAAAGCTATTTACATACATCAACAATTGACATAATGATAGAAATGACAATGTCAATGGCGCAACGCTCGTAGCGTGACCGCGATGTTACAAAATAGCGTTATAATAGCGAATAGCGGAGAGTAGAGTCGATGCAAAGAAGAAGTCGTTATAAAAATGAAATAAATGATATTTATTCAGCACTAAGGTATTTACATACACTTGTACTAGTCAAGAAAATTCACAATTCATACAAAATGAGTAGCTAGATCTATTCCCCATACTTGTAAGTACCGCGTAGCAAAATTTCCAGTCGCATTTTTCCCCCCTCGCTTCTTTTTCTGTTCGCGTATTTCCTCAATCGCATATGTTAAGTAAGTAATTTTTTTTTCGTTTCTCAAACAAAAAAATACGAAGATACAGCGCGTTGATAAGTTTTGTGTGACGGCACTTCTTGGTACAATTTATCGAGTGGAGACCACGAACTGGCAAGCAAAGCGTGGGATGACCACCTGCACGATGGACCGACTACCTTATAATGAAGGTCGCAGTGGATGCAGTTCACAGCATTCATTCCAGCTGGACATCGATGAGGGAGACTTATGCGTTCTTACCAGCAGTGTCCAATATTTTTTGGTAGTCTAACTGACGGACAAAATAGTTTTTTTTGTCGTCATCCATATTGGCGTGCGAATTTGTATTGCGCGATATAGGTAGTTTGTTATTGTCGGTCCTAGATGGCGCTGTTTGAATGTTTATCGTTTATGGGACTTCCATAATAGGTGTCGCTACAACGTCATGAAATGGAGTATCGGTATTATGATAAGCCAGTTTGATAAAATAGCCATCTGCTCATCTGGTTTTAGTTATTAATTGTAGTGTACATATAGTTTTACAATATGATAAGATATGTTAGATATTAGTTACTGGTATTAGATAGACAACTATTGTGGTTCATTCCACTTTGATCACCCAGGTGATCAAATACCTACCGCCAAATCAGTGATATAGAAATCATAGTTAATGAGTAGAACTGCATCACCCAGGAGTTTCATTTGAAGAAATAAAATAATAAACTAAAATCATGTGAATTTTAGAATGGCCATATCGTTACAAGTTTAGAATAAACTGCTCCATGTTTTGCCAATGGGTATCGTAAGAGGCAACTAAACAAAAAAGCTTGGAATTGATTTGCTCCAGTAACAATATAAAAAAAGTATTTTCTTAAATAAAATTTTATTACAAACAAAAAGAGGGTACTAACAAGTTTTTTGGCAGTATTTCTCAGTAGTTGCCAAGTAACACTCTAAATTGTAGAGGAAAAAAAATTACTATTCCAAATAAATGTAACCATATTAACAGGATAATGATATTTTGATTTGATCCTCACAATTTTCGTAAAAAGACATACAAAGTTTGGCCTTCACATATTACAAGTGAAATAACTGTATTACATTATAACAGCTGTGTCAATTTGCAAACAAAGCGTGATTTGCTGTAACAATGTCACAACATTCTATATTATAACCAGAATGTAAACATTTACATGTATAACAAAGCTAAGGGCATTGATATTTGCTTAAACTTTATCTATAATGTCTCAGGTCATACCATTCTGTGACCGTGGCATATAAAATGATGTTATGTTTTGTTTTAAAAAGATAACTTGCAGAGTTTTGCAGTCTACTAGTATTCTATTCACAGCCCTGGTGACCCGAAATACAGGCCTTGAGTCTAGTTTGTGCTGTATGTCACCGTAGAAATAAATAAGGCTAGTAATTAAGATTAATATTGTGGAGAAAATAAACTTTATTTTTATTAAACTTTATTATTATTCTTGTTAATTCCTTGTGCTAAACTAAAATGCTTGTGTTACGAGTGGGTTCACATCGGTAGTGCAATGGGTGGGGATCGAACCGGTGACTACAAGATCACAAGTCTGACTCCTTAGCAATTGGGCTACGGCTGTTTATGCTTCTAATTAGTCTCTTCCGCTTTATATATTAGTACTAGCTTCCTGCATGCAGTATCACCCGCATAACTCCTGTTGTCATAGGAACTTCAATGTTAAACATAGCCTGTAGCCTTCCTCAGTAAATGTATTCAGGTATATTCAATTATTTAATTGTCTTTCAAATAAAATCACACATATTCTCAGACAAAAAGCACACTCAAGAATGTACTATCCATAAATCACATAAATAATTGTCCCAGATGGAAATCAAACCTAACTAGGTCTCATCGCAACTATGGTCACGCCTGTGCCGCCGGTACAGTCCAAATCTCAATCAATAGTCAATATTATTCATTCCAACACACACAGACCACAAACAAGCAACAGGTATGTATTAATGACATAAATATTTAAAAAAAAACTTACTGTCTTCTAATTTCTCGTCTTCTTCCTCAAAAGGGTCTTCTTCAGGATCTTCTTCATTGACTAGCTGTTTCTTTACCTTCTCCAATAGTTTCTTACTGTCTTCCATTTGTTCGTCCATCCGCTTTTGTATCTCAGTTATCTTATTTTGCAAAACTACGGTATCGTGGCCACTACTAACCGCTTTAGGCACCTCTATTACCGACGAATAAGAGAAGAGGAGCCATAGAAACGCGAATACTGCTATTATAATCGTAAGTTTTCTTGCGTTGACACGCATTTTGAATGATGTGTTATTTCAGGTTTTTGTGAGAAAATGTACGTGGAATTCACTTATCTTGTATGCAGTAAGGTCACGTGGACCCCACTGATTGTAGGAACAGTTAAGTAAACAAGAAACATCGCGGAGTTTGACGTGATCTTATTAACATCCGTTCAAGATGAATTTAACTGAGATTAGCAAGCGGTTTAGTGATATATATAGATTTTAAATGAAAATAGGACAAAAGTATTGCACTGAGTGCCTGCCTCGTGGGAAAAATACTGATAAAAAGTACATCAATAATTTAATTTATATTTTTTATTCACAAATCACAACAAACACCGCTTTTTACGTGTGAACACGTCAAAAAACCTAGTGACGGCTGATAGTCGGTGTGACCAGCTGGCAATTCTTTCCACCACTAGTAGAAAATAATGTAGAAACATTACAAATCTAAAATATGTTTTTCATATTTATATCGTTCAAATGTAATAAAAAGAAAATAATGTTTAACCTTCCAAACGCACTTAGGAACAATCCTTATTGAGAACTCGGAACGCCTAATCTAAAATAAATAAACTAATAATATTCCACTTAAATAAGGTTTTAAATATTTTATTAGGTACTATAGATTCAAGATATAAAATTGCAATAATTAATTTTAATATACATTTTTTTTAAACCCAAAATAGTAGAAAACTTAAATTTTATAGATCACACTGGTAGCAAACTGTCAATTGCATCAACAGATTTATAGGATTGCCAGATGATACTTTTAAAAAAAATCAAATGTGGGAAGTGCGAGGCTCAATTTTTTTAATATTTATTTGTTTATTATATTTGTAGGCCAAGGGTCAGTGGGTAGTCTTAATCTAGTGTTATATTATAGTTCAAAATTCAGAGTAACTATACTTTGAAGTACAGTCCAGTGACAAAACGGAGTACCTACCCTTTGGGTGCGGAACCCTAGAATTCCTCGAAGTATTTTTGGGTAATAGGGATGAACTATGAAAAAAAAAAACTTGCAGATGAACCGTGAAATCGATGAAACTTCGAACCACTGAATAAATTTCAGCGAAATTTATTCAGTGGTTTGAATAATACGTTAATAGAGATTAATAACGGTAGCCTTTTGTATAAACCTCTAGAGCTGGGATGGCCAACTTAGTAAGTCTAAGATCTACTGTGTGATGACCAATGGCATACATAACGTTGAATCACGTTTCGTGTAAGTCAATCGAATGATGAATAGGTATTTTTTCAGATTATTAGATATAAGACAAACACTAGCGTTGTGCGTCTGGGCACGTCGTAGAGTAAATTGGACTAAAATATCACTTTTAATTATTTAAATTGATAGCTGTAATAGCTGCCGGGATCGACCAGTTTCCAGTTCTGCGGTTGGACACCCGTGCTCTAGAGAATCAAAAAGATGAAAGCAGATATAGTTATCATACCTTCCTCTTCGTCAAATAGCTTCGAGCTTTGAATCTTTGAAGGAATGAATCCATCGTACATGTCTTCATCCAAACTGATGGTAGGAAAACTTTCAATTTCGTTGTCTGTAAATTTAAATTTGAGTTTGGTTGACAAAAAAATTAAATGCTCTTTTTATTCCTTTACGATCAAAATCAGATTGGACGGTTCTACCGATACGATCGGTAAGTGTTAGTGGGAGCAGTAATTACAGGGCTGGATTGCTCATGCGTACCCGGCCCCCGCAAACGGCGGATCGAAGGAGTGTCCTGGGGGTTTTAGTGGCGTAGGGTCCGCTACTCCAGGGTATGAGTTTAGCAAACCACGCTATGGTGAGGGCGAGTCCCACATATCCTACCGCCAGCGCGCGAATACGCTGCAGCGGCGGTTGGAAAAAGTAATAGCATTTACCCCGGTCAAAGAAAGGGAGCAGTATTGACAGCAAATATATTCAAAAGATAAAGTCGCGAAAAAACATTAGGCAGGTGGAAAATTCACACACTGGAAATCGAACTGAGAACAAACTTAAGGTCTCATAAGCAACAACAGTAATAGCACTGAGCTGTTAGTGCAGTATTAAAATAAATGTTTACTAAGTTTGTTTGCTTTAACTCGAACTTAATCTTACTGCAATCTCGGCAACTACTAGTTCGATTTGTAAAATTATTTCAGTTTTTAGATAGCCTATTATTTGAGAAAGGCTATAGGTTATATTTTATCACGTTAAGACCAATAGGAGCGGTGCATAAATCGGGGTATTTTTCCCTTTGGAAAAAAGGGATTAAACGAAACGGGTGCTTTAGTACAAAGCAACAATTCCAGTTTCCACGCGAATGAAGGCTCAGGCACTAGCTAGTAAAATTAATAATAAAACAGTAGTACTCACCTATTCCCATAGCATCCATCTTCACATACAACGCTATTGATAGTAATAAACACAGCGACAGATAAATATTTACAAATAATAAGAATTTAATACTGAATCGGCGCATTTTCATTTAATATTACACAATTATTTTCTTTTCAAAGAGGCGTCTTTCATTTTAACGTGGTAGGTATTAGCTGTGTGGTGTCTGGCTCAGAAAATACCACCCCATGTCCTCTAATGGGTGTCGTTAGATGCGACTAAAGGATATACTACTGATGGATGGGTTAATTCGTAATCGCAACTTACATTCTGCTCTCCCAACTTCCTTCCATCAAGCAGTGGATAAAAGAGGCGTCGGTACGCTTCTGCGAATCCACGGTGCAACACCCGTTGGTTGTTGCAGCATCCGACTGTAGGCCTTTGCCCACAAAGCGTCGTAATCACCGTCGCGGCGGCCTCGGGGCGTCCTAGAGGACCCGGACGACGAAATAACAACTTACCAACTAGCAATTAAAGACTGCAAGAAACTAGCACCACTACACAGAGACCACTCTATCCGACCAGCCGGAGAAAAGTGCGCCCGCGAACGCGACGCGTCCCCCCTCGTCCTCCTGACCCTTAGTTTGCAAAGAACCATCCGATGCCCTCGTAGACCCGAAGACCGAGAGGTCCGCGAACTGTAAAGTAGAGCGACAGTTGCACAAAACTCCCCTAAAATACTAAAAGTCATAATCAAAACGACATAAGGACATACGAACAAAAAAAAACTGATGTATGGGCAGCTGCATCTATCAGCTCAAGGTTACTCACCATCATACTGCGATCACGTATCCACCTGCCAATCGTGGCTCTATCCCTCAACGACCCTTGGTTTGTAAAGATGACGCCCATGTTCAGCCGTGGATGTAAACACGCTGATATACTTAGAACAAGTACAAAGTTTGAACAAAGTCTTGGTATGGACAATCCGATGGTCTAATGGTAGGTAATATGTACCGTAACTATAGAGGGTTGGATTTCCAGGTCTAGGAAAAAAATATTTTACAAGAAATTTTCCAGTCTGAATACCAACTTGAAGGCAGAAAGATGGTTAAGATTAACAGGTGCTTCACAGAACACGCTAAGCCAGTCGTGTCGATAGAACCGTCCCATCCAATTTTTATAGTAAAGGAACAAAATATAACCTTATTTTCTAGGCAATAAAGTTTAAAATTAGCTACTTGATATTTTGTTTATGTCTCGATTGCCTGTTTTCCGACAAACTGTGTAATGAAGACAAGTGGAATACAATCATATGCTGACCATTGTTTAGTAGTAAGAGTATAAACTAGCAAGAAACACTTATTGTGTTGCTGCCACATTCAGTGAAAAGTGTGAAACTTCGGAATGAAAGGTTTAATCAATTAAATCTTTCTTAATGTTGTAGCCAACCAAATAAAAGGTAAAGACAGAGTGCTATCGAACTGTAGAGACATTTACAGTAGCCGCACAAAAACTACAAGACGACTTTTTTTTCTAAATAAAAATATAAGCCAATTACAACATGTACAAGTTCTGAATATCAACAATTGGTCGTCGGCCGTCAGCCGCCGGGTATACCACCTCACCCGCAAAGATCTTTATTTTTTGTGGAGGAATACCACCAACCGTTTCTCTACAGAACAATGCACGGAAGCCGTTCCAGTAGGAACTTAATAATGTAATATAACCTACCTATGTTACTCCTGGATAAGATAGCATACTTTGTATTTTTTCAAACAGAACAAAGAAACTCTTCAGCTTTATAATATTAGTAGGTAAAGATTTTACAAGGAAGTACCTAAGAGTAGCATATACCCTTAGTCATATCTAATTTCAAAGTTATGCGCAATCCATGTTAGTGTGAAGTTATTTGTCTTTTTCTGTTAAATATTTGTGAGCAGTCAGGAGATTCCATAAATTCTCTACTCAAATAAAAACGATCCTTATTGGTTACGCGCCATGAATATTTGACAGTTGGTTTTTTTTTGGTAGGAAGTTAATTGCTGTTGCCATAAACAAAAATTCGGATGGTTGGAGTAGAAATGTGCGAGTTTTTGTATCTGTTTACCTAACTTATGGTTTTTTTTTATTTTGGTTATTGTATTGTATTATATCTACCTATCTATTTATAAGTAGTGTTTGTTTGTAATTGTCCATATATTATTTCGATTATTAATACCGATTAAGACAGATTTTTACACACTTTTATCCCAGATTAATAAATAGTCTTTTATTTTAAAATTACTTCCAAAATCCTTACTTTATGCGGACGAAGTCGAGTGCAGTAGCTAATACTTATTAAAAATTAAGAGCTTTTCAATACTCAAAGATTAACTTTTCGTGAAGAGCTTGTTTAAAAAGGTGTTAATCTCCAGAATAGCTGGAACGTCTTGAATATATGTTGGACTTAACACAGATTATAAAACATCAGAGGTACCCATCGGAGGAAATAGCCTGAAGCACTAAGTTTGTATGCGCAAACACAGGTGCACTTTCTATTCATTTACACTTAACTTATAAGTCAGTAGGACGCAAGATGGGCTCCGGGCTAAAATGACCAACTAGCAGTACAGGGACTGCAAGAAACTAACAACAGTACACAGAGACTACTCTATCCGACTGACCGACCCTTAGTTTGCAAAGAACTTTTAGGTGCACTCGCAGATCCGAAGTCCGAGAAGTCCGCGAAATGTAACGTAGACTGGCAGTTGACCACTAATCCGCCTGCCAAGCGTAGTAGTCCAGGGTCGATAATTTTTAAAACCAAAAAAAATCATAATAGGATGAAACCCATTAGAAAAGGAGGGAAATATGATAAAAATGAAAGGAAAAATAATTTACGGGCGATCTGAGGTTGGGAAGGGGATGGGGGTGAGTTTTTAAGGGTAAAAAACGGTTTTTCTCGATTTCCGGCAAAACTAAAAGTCCTATCGAAAATAGTCAAATGGAAAAGTTGTAGATAATAAAAAGATCTAAAACTTTTGTATTTACACTTTTTTCACATAACCTCAAAATTTATGTGAAAAATTCAAAAAACCAAGTTTTTGGTTTTTTATTTTTATCTTTTACAAAAATTTTTTTTTTTTAACGAAATTTTGTGAAAACTTACCTTTTTATGTCCCAAATACGCTGTAATTTATTTAATTAAAAATATTTATTTTTTCACCTTATTTTGAATTAATATCGAAAAAACACCCTAATTTTCAATCGAAAATTCACCCGTCAAAATATCAGCTTTTTTCAAAAAGTTGGTGTGGTTTCTGTTTGTTGGAATCTCTACTTTCCGATGGTAAAAAAAAAATATATGTTACTATGGTAAATCTTCTCAGAAAATGCAAAAATTCAAAAAAAACTTGAATTCGAAATTTTTTTTTTTATTATTATAAATAATTTCATCTAAAAAATTATATTATTATATTGACACGGTCTCGTCATTATATTGACTTTGACAACTTCGATGAATAAAAGCTGATGTCAAAGTCTCAAATTTTTTGTATTTATTGTCGATTCTTTTTTTGCTGGATACCACTAAACGATTCAAAGCTGCTTTTTTTATTGCATACACTTGCTTATCATCTGCCTTATTGCAAATGATACAAACAGATTCATCCATACTGATAATCTGAAAAGACAACATCGAATTAATAATGTCTTCACTATTTAATCGTGAATAAACTCCCATGAAAAAAAAAATATTTAAGAAATCAATGTCAAAATGTATAAATAATATATTATAAATCTATAAAAAAGTATAAAATATATATGAAAATCGGCCAAAAGTTTGTTTTATTAGAAATATATTTACGATATATATTTTATATATTTTTTATAGATTTTAAATATATTTTTTATAGATTTTGAAATATATTTTTTTTCATGGGATTAACTAAATTTGTTTGTGCAAAATTAAGGAGATAATTATTTTTTTATCTTGTACTAAAATATCATTTAATTTCAATCTTTAGGTTCTGTTAAGTTAAGCATACTATTTTTTAAAGAAAATATTACGATTTTTATGGTTGAGTTGATTGATACAGATAAAAATAGAGATAGTATTTACCTTCCTATGCAGATTCGAAAAGTTTTATTGTTTTTTTAAGTAAACTTGTCACAATTATCTTCAAGAAACTCAGCGTGCACGTGTATTTTTATAAACGATGTTGTATACTGTACTGTATTTCGAATACTGGTTAGGCTAGCGGTTGTAACAGCTGCTACGAAATATATAGTATATAATAGTAGGTATGTATGTAGTAAGACCCAGACCCGCCTAGCCCCTTCCCCACTTCTCCACGAAATACCTTTTGATGGGCTACAATTTTTCGTAGGTCACTCAGGTATATATATAATTTATCTCAAAATAGTTATAAATAAGCATCTACGCATATAATTTAAAGAAAATTAGACAAGTTTCTCCAAATATTGTAGATGTCTTATTAAATATTAATTTAATTAACTTATTTGTTTGTTAATTATAGTAGTATATTTTTATTTGCAATTTTTTTGTTATCAACGTCACATGTAATCTAACGTTTTTCGAGTAATTAAAGTCTAAATTTTAATAAATAGCTCAAAATTATTTATAATAATTAAAAAATTTTTTTCAAATTCAAGTTTTTTTTTAATTTTTGCGTTTTCTGAGAAGATTTACCATAGTAACATATATTTTTTTTTTCACCATCGGAAAGTAGAGATTTCAACGAACAGAAACCACACCAACTTTTTGAAAAAAGCTGATATTTTGACGGGTGAATTTTCGATTGAAAATTAGGGTGTTTTTTCGATATTAATTCAAAATAAGGTGAAAAAATAAATATTTTTAATTAAATAAATTACAGCGTATTTGGGACATAAAAAGGTAAGTTTTCACAAAATTTCGTTAAAAAAAAAAATTTTTGTAAAAGATAAAAATAAAAAACCAAAAACTTGGTTTTTTGAATTTTTCACATAAATTTTGAGGTTATGTGAAAAAAGTGTAAATACAAAAGTTTTAGATCTTTTTATTATCTACAACTTTTCCATTTGACTATTTTCGATAGGACTTTTAGTTTTGCCGGAAATCGAGAAAAACCGTTTTTTACCCTTAAAAACTCACCCCCATCCCCTTCCCAACCTCAGATCGCCCGTAAATTATTTTTCCTTTCATTTTTATCATATTTCCCTCCTTTTCTAATGGGTTTCATTCTATTATAATTTTTTTTCACTTTTCATTATTTTTAAAGGCTTCTACCCTGGTCTATAGTGATTACGGTAATATCCCTCGAAGACCCTGGCTTGCTAAGGTCTAATAAAGAGGAGGCCATGTTCAGCAGTAGACGTAAACGGGCTGATGAAGAAGAAGACACCAACGCATCACTCACTAAATTAAATAGATATACATCACAATTTCACCTAACTTATCTCTGAACTTACTTAATTCCAGTGGCAGTCTGAGCATTGGTCCTAAACCCTTAAGGGTGTATACATGTCTAAGTGACATTACACTACAGACACCACAAGGCTTTTGCTACATACATAAAGGCGAGCAGAGCTCCAGCCTTAATAAATGGTTTAAAAACTACAAACTAAGCAACCTGCGCAAGAGGACGCCCCCTGTGGGGCTTGGAACTCGGCTCAGGGCGGTCGCTGGCGATAAGATTGAGGGATTATGAGTTTTAGTATTTTAGGGGAGTTTTGTGCAACTGTCGCTCTACTTTACAGTTCGTTGGCCTCTCGGAGTTCGGGTCTACGAGTGCATCGGATGGTACAAGCGACACCTTGGCCGGATCCGTGCAAGCTGATTTTGTACCTGTTACCTTTAAGTTATCTTACAATAATGTGTAAATAGGTAGGTACATTTGTCATTTATCGCACGACAGACGGACAGACGGATTATGTGTAAAATCTGTAAAGTCAAATAATGTTAACATTGTATTTAGTTTCTTAAGTGAAACTTTTGCTAGATTTAGTCTTACACATTTTAACAGGCATGAGGACTAAAAAAATATAATTAGTCCGTCAGATTACTAAAAAATATTGGACACATGTTTTTTTATTTATCAAATCAATAAAGATTGACAAAAATACAGGGCAACAAACTATAAAGTTTAAGAGATGGGGAGGGGGGAGTTCTTTTTTCTGACAGACAGTTGTAGTGACCCGGCTTATGTCACTTCACCGGGCATAAAGATGAGCAGAGCTCCAGCCTTGATAAATGGTTTAAAAACAGAGGGCGTCCCCTGTGGGACTTGGACTTCGGCTCAGGGCGGTCGCTGACGGGGATATTGAGGGATTATGGCTTTTAGTTTTTTTGTACAACTGTCGCTCTACTTAACAGTTCACGGGCCTCTCGGGCATTGGGTCTACGAGGGCATCGGAAGTTTCTTAGCAAACTCGTCGGGAGGGTGAGTTGTGACGTAACTATTAGGAAAATTGTACCAAGAAGTGACGTCACACGAAATTTCAATGCGCTGTATCTTTGTTATTTTTCGTTTGAGGTACATTATTTCATCATCATTATTACTTAAAATACAAAATATTGCTTCCTTTACCCTAAAATACCCTATGTAATTAACAGAAATCTATAAGAAACAACTAATTAAGCGATAGTTTAAACTCACGCTGAAACGATAGAAACAATTTAGAGGCGCCACAGCATACCATAGTCAAATATGCGGAAACTACGGGTGTGGACTTGTCAAATGTTTATGTGCCGTTTACTATGGTTTAGGGATCCGTGGTGTGGATAAGACTGCTGTGTTAGTTCGTAAAATATTTCAATTCAATTTCAACTTATTTATTCAAGAACAATTTTACAATTGTATGAATAAGAGGTATAGGTAGACTAAAATATAAAATTAAGAAAAGGATAAAATATAACATCACATAGTATAAAACAAAGTCGCTTCCCGCGGGCTGTCCTTTCCTATGTATGCTTAGATCTTTAAAACTACCTACGCAACGGATTTTGATGCGGTTTTTTTAATAGATAGAGTGATATAAGAGGAAGGTTTATATGTATAATACATCAGCATTGCACCCGTGCGAAGCCGGGGCGGGTCGCTAGTACAAATTAAAACAAACAAAAAAATCTTATAAAAAAAAGCAAATAAAAAAATACAAACTTACATACAACATAAATGATGACTATTCAAATCTTAGTAATAATAAGGGTATCGCCAGGTTGCAAACTAAGGGTCAGAAAATTCACCTGATGATTTCTTATTTAATGCAAGTAATCCTGAGAAGATAATTTTTATCTTTTCGAAATTTTATTACGTTGGAATTTTATTCTACTTGTACCTACTTCATTATATTTGTCTGACGGCGCGGCGGTACTGTCACTGTGAATGCAAGGAAAAAGTGCCGTTCTTGCATACCACTGTCATACAAATTCACTTAAAGGCATTCTTGGCTTTTAGTATTCACCTTGGCTTTTAGTACCTAATCTGTCGTAATTAGAGATGGGCCGACTATAGTTTTTGCCGACTAACCGACTAGCCGACTAATCGGTTTTCAAAATGTCATCGGTTTTCAAAATCATTCTAATACCTACTTGTCGGAGGTGTTTGGGGTTTTTTCGTAAACACTCGGCTTAGTCATCGCGCGGCCGCTGAGCTTAATTACTGACTGATTAATACGTTCCTTTGTTGTAAAGACTGTAACTTTAGATAACTACCCTAAGTAATGTTTAGAAATTATAAAACAAGTACAAATTATTTGTTTTATTTCATTTGTTATGCGCCGATCATAATCGGCATATTTTGCCGAATAGTCGCCGACTAGTCGCCGACTACAAACGATGCCGAATAGTCGGCTTTCCCGACTAGTCGGCGGCTAGTCGGCCCATCTCTAGTCGTAATCTCTATTGCTATGGTAAGTAATAGAAATCATTAAAGGGACACCTAAAATTCCCATACATATATTCCCTCATTCAAACCAGTCTCTGATCTTTTGGGCCAATCACTGTTTGGGCCCTCTTAAATGATTACCTATAATTATGGTAAGAAGACTTAGGTTTCAAACCTGCATCTAAGCTATAGACTCTAATGCCTGTAAATTCAATTGAATAAATAAACAAACCGACGGAACCATATGACAACTAGGAACAACAAAAATCTCATAAATTCGTAACGGGGCCGACCATTCATCATAGACAAAAAAGTAAAGAAAAAAAACAAGCGCCACCGCCATGACACTCTAATTATGACAATATCGGGTCGGAAATATAAAAGGACGGAATCCATGTTTTTATTTTTATTTATTACTGAAATTATGGTTAACATTTGTTTATATTACTTATGGTGTTTTTGTGGGTTTTTAAACTGTTATAGTTGAATGGTTTTCTTTGATTATCATATTATGGTAATCATTTGTTTTTGTTTAGATGTGTAGGTATAGATTTTTGTTTTTTTTTTCACCCCCAATCTAAGATCAAATAAAAAAAAACGGAGCGCTGTTAAACTATGCACTGAAGCCATTTTTTAGCGCTGTAGTCTGGGTAAAATTATTGCTATGATTTTTCACAGTATAAAATCCCAATGTTATAAAAATACACCATTTCATTAAATAATAAAGTTTGTTATGATTTCAAGGAGGTTTCCGGCTACTAGGACCGCAATTAACTTGGACCGCGGTCCCAGTCGCCGGATCAGTAAAAATTAAATATTTTTCTTCCAGCGACTGGGACCACCCATAGAAAACTTAAAAAAATCTATTATTCAAGGCAAAATCTGTACAGTCAAACGAAAAAAAATCTTAATTATTTATATGAATATCATTGACTCGTTCTAGACATGATTCCATCCTATATGCTTAGTACTAGATTAAGCTAGCCCGTTTTTACATAATTCACACATGCAGGTAAACACGCACAAAGGGAATAACATTGTATGATTGTATAATACTATCCCTCTCTAACTCGAGTCCGTTTTGCATGTCGATTTCGAGGTCAGGTAGCCCTTTTGTTATAAACGGCAAATTTTGCATCGTCCGATGACCGGCTCGGTCAATCACTGACAAGAAGCTTATCAGTTTAAGAAAGTCAAGTTTTGCATCAGACAGTGTCATATTAGATCATTGTAAGATACTGCGCTGAATGTTTGTTACAAATTGTGTGATGTGAGTGGTGGTGTTGTGACTTCATCTAATAGTCTTCAGGTATGTAAAACATTTTTTTATTAACTTATTTATAAACAAAACAAGCTAATAAACGACGTGGTTACAAATATTTTTACTTTAGAGCGCTTCTCATCTTCGATGATACTTTTTAATATCACAAAAAAAATGTCATCTGTTAAGATTATCTGATACTTAATATATTTTTTCGATTTTAGATTTCAAAATAAATGAAAACAGTCTTTCAATTTCACGTGGTGAACAGTCGTTTTATATTGATGTCACACAAAGAGGACGTGAAATTTTGCGAAGAGCTGGCTATGAATATATTCTTAAAAGAATAAACAAAGATGGCTCAATACTCTGGCGATGTGCAAGAAAAAGTGTTTGCAACGCGACAGTAAAAATCAGAGTCGATGCGATGACTATTTTGAACGAAACTGCTCATTGTCGAAAGTTTTAAATAACAGAACTGTAGAGTCAAAGGCTGTTTTTTTATAACAATAAATTTATCTTCAATTATTACATCTAAAATTTATTCCTTTGACTGTACATTTTTTGATTTCAGTTATCATTTATGAGTGGTCCCAGTCGCCGGAAGAAAATTATTTAATTTTTACGGATCCGTCGATTAGGACCTACTTAGTTCCGGTCCCAGTCACCGGAACCCTCATTTCAAGCACCTAACGCCAAGGCCGAGTTTTTACCGGCTTCACTGTGTTACTAGTAGTGCTTCGTTAAACTTTTTCATCTATTCTTTCTTTCTTTCTTCTTTCTTTACAGGGGAGCTATGTATGGCTAGCATAAAATTGCAATCGCTAATGTACCTATGGTACTTGGTTTTTGTCACGTGGTTAAGCGATTCTATTTAAAAAATTAAGGGCATTCATTAGTTGATTCTTCTTTGAATCAAGCGATTCGATGAACACGTGTTTTTGAAACCAAAATCTATTCGGATTTTGGTTTCAAAAACACGTGTTTTGTAATAATTTTATGAAAAATACAGCAACAGTTAGGTAAATAGACAAAACACTATATTTGAAGACAAATTTGAAGACATAATGATCAACTATGTTTTAATAAAGTTTACCATTAAAATCGCGATGCCCTGAGGGCCTGCGGTTTCATAAACCTTGAGGATAGCAATAACGTAAGCGATATTTTTCCTGGCAATCGTTCCACTGCAGTGGAATGTTTTCTAGCTCTTCTGAGCTAAGTCCTAAGCTCCACAAAGGCGCCCTCTTGCACAGGTTGCTTCGTTATAGTTTTTAAACCATTTAACATATAAAAAAATGAAACTGAATATTGAGTCTCTTGTTCTCTTCTATTGAATCTTGAACTCATTATGAGCGGAGGAGGTTATGACGGACGGACGGACGGATTAGGTACATTGTCTGTAGTATCCTACAATTTGGTGCTACCTGTTAGTTACCTAGTTTTAATCATAGTATAAGGATAATAATCCCGTAAGTATAGTTATTTTACATTGTAATTCAATTCATTATTTCCATAAAAGCCAGGAACACCTCCAACCGTTCCTCTACACGTCGCATTAGTATCTAGGAATGCCCATCGTGCCCAAATAACTTGAGCCTTACTTGATTTTATGAACGACTAGCTGCACCCACAACTTCGTCCGCGTGGAATACTGACTTTAAGCATCTTTTTTCGCTATAAAATATAGCCTACATCTCTTCTCAGGTTCTAGAATATCTGTGTAGGTACCAAATTTTATTTAAATCGGTTCTGTACTTTTGACGTGAAAGGCCGACAGACAGACCGAGTTACTTTCGCATTTATACCTAATATTAAGTTAGATGAAGTCAAATTCTTGTGACCAACTTCCTACACATGTCTGTGGAAATAATATCCATAATTACGTACTTAAAAACGCATACTTCTTCACAAAATAAATAATGACCTTACCAATCTTATACAACAAGACGATGAACAACCATCCCTAACATCATAACCAATTAAAATCAAAATTAATAAAACCATAATTATAAGCCAGACGACAGGCAAAACAGAGTAAACTAAATAATAAATTAACTCCCTCCTTATTTCGTGCTATAACGGGCCATGTGACCACTCTAATTAAGAGACGTAACTAAATAATTATCAGAATTAATGAGCATCTTCATATATCACCAGACTCTTTAAATAAATCCACGATTAACGCAAGGAGTGCGCATGCGACGATCAAAAATTACAGCCACGCCCCCTTTTGCCTCATTGGTTCATCTCTAATTATAACTCGCTGACTTTTCATGAGCTATTTGCATCGTTTAACAAGACGCAATTAAATCTAAACCATATTATAAATACTTAAAGTATAAATTCGGGTGTGATTCTGCAAGTAATACTGTCATCCCGAAAGACGCCCATTAGTAAAGACTCTCAATCTTCATTGGGATCAGTCGCACCACTGCCAGGAACAACTAATTCGATAATTAAGCAATTTTCAACCTTATTAACATATAGATAAGGGCGATAGACCCTCAAATATGTTGAGACGCGATTATGTTTTTCAAAAGAGGTAGTTAACATTCCGTCCCAAGACGTTTCAGCAGATGAATTGACAAAAACGCATCGTGAAACTTTCTTATTAGTTTAAATTATAGTCGTGTGTGGAGCACAACGTCTAATAGACGGGTGCTTAAGAAAACGTGCCAAAATATCCGTTAACCTGCGCAGGAGTACACGTCAAATAATTTTGAAAATATTCAATTTTTAAAATAATCTTCGATTTTTAAAATGGATACCACAGAATCAGTTATGGACGTTGAAGAAATAAAACCAGAAAAAAATGAAAGTAAACTACCGTTTTCTATAGAAAATTTATTGGCAGATAAATTTGATAAAAGCAACGATTTTTATAGTGATGCTAACGCGTCTACTAGTGGTGTGTGTGAATTAAAAAGTAATTTTGCTAGTGATGTGAACGATGGGACAGATAATATTGACTCCGATGATGACAGTTGCAGTTCGGAACAGGTGGACGTTGAAAGCTCGAATGTCGATGCGCAGGAGTTTATCGATATGAAGTCCTCTGATTATTCGCAGTCAGGTGGGTGCATAAATTTATTATTTTTCTAAAATACTTATTCATGTCGTTAGCGGTATGCATGGTACTTTTTTATGGTTACGTACGGTCCGAAGGGTAAAAACGGGACGGGACCCTATTACTAAGACTTCGCTGGCTGTCTGTCACCAAGCTGTATCTTAAGAACCGCCAGGTGACAAACAAACACCAGAAAATGTCAACTGTCTAGTAATCAAACTAGACAGTTGAAATGATGATGATTTTTTTATCATCATTGTATAGATAAGGTACGGATCTCTTTGCGCGCGAGTTCGATTCGCACTTGGCCGGTTTTTTTAATTTTTATTGTGACCGCCGTCTCCACCCAAATGTTTACTGTCTACGGAGCGGGTGAGCCTTGGAAACGTTTTCCTTCATCAACTCCGTCGCCTCCTTCTGTCACACCCTCAATCTCCCCGTCAGCGACCGCCCTGAGCCGAGGTCCAAGACCCACAGGGGTCGCCCTCTCGCGCAGGTTGCTTAGTTTATAGTGTTTAAACCATTTATCTAAGCTGGAGCTTTGCTCGCCTTCATGCCCGGTGGAGTAGCAAAAGCCTCAGGGCTAAATACATAAAATATGTCCGTCAGAAAAAAAAAAACCTGTCTCACAACTCGTTCAAAGAACAACACGGCCTTCCCCTTCTCAAATATTTTTTTAATGATGATCGAGAGTAAGAGGTCTTTTCCCACTTGGGCGAAGAGCTCCTCCCACTCCGTCGATCACGAACGAATGATGATTTAGAATATACCTATCTAACTATGTTGCTGTGCCTGACACGATTCATAATTGTTACCACTTTACATTCATCATACTCATCAGCCTGTATTAAGTCCTCTGCTGAACATGGGCCTCCTCGAGGATGGAGGATATTTGCCATACTTACCACGCTTGGCAGGCGGATTGGTGACCGCAACATTATGTTGCACCACACAAGGGGACGCTGATATAGGTTATCGATTATTATAGATGATATAACAATCGGCACCAACGGCTTAACGTGCTTTCCGAGGCACGGAGGGTTGTCCCTTAACCAACTACACCCGGAAAGAAATCTTAAAATTTACACAAAGATTTCCTTTCCGGCGCGGAGATGGAACTCACGACCTCCGTGATTTAAAGCGAGCCAAATACCGCTACACTACGGAGGCGTCTATCAATTATCTAATTGTACTTAGGTACCAATTCCATCTATACCTGAAGTTTATGACCAAATGATTATAAGACCAGCTTTTGTATACCTAGAATTCTTCATCTGACAATCTGCTTTATATTTTCCCTAAGGCTAATAAAAACTTTACAATACAATTTAGATACTTAAAAAAAATTGTATTTTTTTATTTAAGTAACAACAATAAAATTCAAAAACAATATAAATGGGACATAAGTTAGCTTATGGGAAGCACTGTCCTATATGTAAAAATGCTATGAATTGTAAAGTAGGTACATTGTAAAACGATATTTTTAAAAAGATGACTAAAAGAATAATTCCGGAGTTTGTTTCTTTGTCTTTCTTCATAGATAAAGACTCGTAAGAAGCTAGGATAGGGACGGTGGACCTCGAGAGGCAAGATTCGCGACGCATTCTTGGCTTTTGAATAGAGCCCAGTCTGCGCAGGTTGATCTTTTTTTTAAAAATTACGCGACGTATTTTCTTTATTTGTATACCTATTTTCATTTTATTCTCGTCAATTTTTTTTTTCTCGTCTCACGGACTACGCCAAGTTTATTATTGTTAATGAGTTCAAAAATAAGATTATTAATATAGTTTTAGTTAAATTTATTGTTGAAGTTATACCTTCTATTGAAGACTTTCTGTATATAGGTACCTAATAACATATGAAATACTTATTATTGCTCTTAATTTAAGTAAATAATAAAAATAATGTACTTAAATGTGTTAATGCATTGTAAATGACGTATAACAAGCGCGAATTATTCGTCTACTAGTCTAGTCTAGTCCCATATCATATTGGTTCTAGTTGGTTCTAGAATTACAATGACCTTAGGTCGTCTCAGTTTACTCTCAGCCTTTAGTCGTTACGCTAAAATTCTCTTCGTAGAAAAAAAAAACAAACTGGTACTCGACTGGACTCTTAAGTCCTAAGCTTTTAGCTTTTATAATGTCTTAATATTTTCTTCTTTATTCGTCGCTTTAATTCGCAACTTTGTATAAATAAAGAAACATGAAAAATTTACAATTCTATTATCTCAAATTCTTAGTTTTCTTCCCGGATCTGCTTGGTTGAGTGACTTTCCTCCATGCCTTGAAAATCACTTTGAGCCGGTAGTCCCGATTGTTATAGTATCATCTAAGTATAACAAGCGTATACAAGGAAACGGGCAGCAGCGTTTCCTTGTGTGTTATAACAGAATACTGCGATCACCAACTCGCTTGCCAAGCATGGTGATTTAGACAAAACCACAGATTAATAAAACAAAACCTAACTCGGGAGGGGGAAGTGGAATTTACTTTTAAGGTCCTCCTATAAACTATTAGATTAAATAAGATGATTCCATGATATTTGGTGTCCCGGGTACCTCAATGTCTTGAATCCCACATCGTAGGCTGGTATATGAGCCTAACAGCTTAGAGCCTCTTCCATGTGTGTCGCTGTTGATCCTGGCGTACAGGAGGAGTTACAGTGGTGGGAGTGTAGGAGGGGTATAGCCCCTCCCACAGGTATACCAGAATACCTATACCAGAAGCAATGTCGGCAAAATAAATAAGTATAAAAAAAAATTCGCCTATTATTAAAAAAAAATACATATCAATTCATAATGGTGCCTCTAAACTAGCATTGGGTAATGAAGATATTTTACGTCGCCATCATAATTATTACGAAATTCGTTTTTTTTTAAAGATTACTATAAAGTTTTGCAGTCTACTAGTATTCTTGTTAACACCTCGTGCTAAGCTAAAAATGCTTGTGTTACGAGTGGATTCACGTCGGTAGTGCAATGGGTGCGAATCGAACCGCGGCGAGATAGGTCCGACGCCCTAGCCATTGGGCTATGGCTGCTCCGTGTCTTACTTAAAAAATCTTCTTCTATAATTCCAATCCAGTTGTCCAATACAGATTCTAATTACGCGTCGACAAACATTTTTAGCGATTTATTTTAGTACAGGCTGCAATTTTATTAATTTAGTTTTACAAGGAAAAGGATCTAACTATATTTTTATCCCATCTTTTTCTTTAGATATGCTTCATCAGCAGCCCGTATAATCAACTGCTGAACATGGGCCTCCTCCCGAGGGAGGGTATTAGCCATGGTCACCACGCTTGGCAGGCGGGTTGGTGACCGCAGTATTATGTTGTACCACACAAGAAAACGCTGCTGCCCGTTCCTTGATATTCGATTATTATAGGTGATCCTGTTATAACAATCGAAACCAACGGCTTAACGTGCTTTCCGAGGCACGGAAGGTAGTCTCTCAACCAACCAGACCCAGAAAGAAATCTTGGAATTTACACAAACATTTCCTATTTAGTTTTAGGTACAAGGGAAAGTATCTATCTATATTTTTATGCTACTTTTTCTTTAGATATGCGAGGTTAGAATATTTTAAGCTGTTACAAAAGCTGTCGGCGGCGGATGCCGACGGCAATTGCACTAAACTTCCTGACCGCCCTGAGCCGATCGCCAGACCCCAAAGGTGATGCCCTATTGTGCAGGTTGCTTACTTTGTTGTATTGAAATCATAAATATCTAGCTCCCCGTCCCGCCTTCGCACGGGTGCACATTTCTTATAAAAATATGATACTTAAAGATCATTCTATTGGTGAAAGAATTATCGAAATCCATCCAGTAGTTTTTGAATTTATGCAAGACAAACATACAAAAATACAAACTTTTCCTTATTATAATATAAGTGTTCATTAAGGGCTGGAGCCCTGTTTACCTTTAGGTACCTATGCTCGGCGAGGTACTAAAAGGGTAGACACTTATTAGGTATGTCCGTAGAAAAATAAGCAATGACTTCGCAGGGAGGGCCAATACACCCATATCTTCTCAAAAGAACTTTATTTTCGGTCGAAGACTATGAGAGTTCCATCGGTTATTCCAACATTTCCAACGGTCAAGAGGTTCCGTAAAGATAAGTTCCTATCTAGGATTAATAGTCGACGGGATTAATAACTAATCTCTTAAGTTAATGTGATAACTATTTTTGCGCGAGTTTCACTTATATTCAGTTGGCCAGATTGTCTTGTTAATTTACGCACGAATTTTTTTTTTTTTCGGACTGTCATATTTAGATATCCACTTTTGAGGCTTTTGCTACTTCACCGGGCATAAAGGCGAGCAGAGCTCCAGCCTAGATAAATGGTTTAAACACTACAAACTAAGCAACCTGCGCAAGAGGGCGTCCCCTGTGGGACTTGGACCTCGGCTCAGGGCGGTCGCTGACGGGGAGATTGAGGGATTATGGCTTTTAGTTTCTTTTAGCGTACCGTTCGCATTTATTCTTCTTCAGCGGGTTGAATAGATTTGTCTATGTTGCTTGCAATCTCTGCACTTCTAGTTGGTATGTTATGATTTTGCAGAGGCCAAACGTTCCGCCGCCCCATTATTTTACTACTGGATAGAAGGGAGTTTGAGATGAGTGAAGTTGTACAAATTTCTAAACGCGGCATGAGCGAATACGGTGCTCGCGTACAATGTAACCGGTCGTTTAAACGCGATATCAATCCTAACCTTATTATCGACGGAATGACTCTGGTGCCCTGGAGGATGGGACGGCCTTTGATGTGGGACGCTACGTGCGTCGACACCCTCGCGCCGAATCAGAGTAGGGCTGGCATGGCGGCTGAATCCATGGAGAATCTCAAGAGGCGCAAATAAAGTACCCTTGATCGTGTTTATGTATTTGTGCATTTTGGTGTCAAAAAATTAGGGCCGTGGGGACCGGGAGCCAAATTAATTTATAAATACCTCGCAGCGGCCCTCTTAAGTGCGGCTCGTTCTCTGAATGCTGGTTTTTACTTTGCACAGCAGGTAAGCATTGCCATTCAACGGGGTACCTAATGCTGCCAGCATTCTGTGACCCTTGCCAAGTAGATTTAGAATAGTAGTATTTTATAAGTTAGTTTTAGTTTAAATTAGCTACTTCCATTTATATGTTATGTATTTATTTATCTTATTATGAAGTCGTTGGACCCTTAGTCCCTCCCGACCCTTCGTTTGCTAAGAACCTTCCGATGCCCTCGTAGACCAGTAGTCTGAGAGCCCGCGAACTCTCACGTAGAGGGATAGTTGCACAAAACTCCCCTAATAAAAAAGGCAATGTTTAAATTACCGCCCTTAAACGAGGTCCAAATCCCACAGGGGGCGACCTCTTGCGCAGGCTGCTTAGTTTGTAATTTTATACCATTTATTTAGGCTGGACAGTGGTCTCAGTGGTAGCAGTGGCTCGACTATATGCCTGGCGAATTAGCAAAGACAAAGACAAAGACATATGTAGTTAGCCTCGTGGCTAACTACATATGTCCGTCCGAAAAAAAAAACTCTACAGGAAGTAGTGACTGACTGACTGCATTGCGTTGAGCTAAGTTCAAAAGTAAAATAAAAATAAGCCAGCCGGCCTGCAGCCGTCATCGGCAAGGAAGAACATGATTTATTTATTCCCTTCTACCACACAATATTATTCTAAAGTCTCAAATAAACAAATAAATCACAGAAACGCGATCCAGTAATTTGAGTAGCCATTAATTATCAAAAAACGGTCTTAAAAAGTATAGCAATTGACGCCTCTACGCGTCATTTCACTCCACGCCACGCTCCCGCGCTTCGTGTATTTTTGGCGCCAATTAATATGTTAAGTTCGGATACGCGTTCGCTTTTTATGACCCGTTAAAAAAACGTCGAGAAACATAAGTATTAATCATTCAAAAAGCAACGTTTTGTGGTTAATTATTTTGTTACTGTGTAATTTAAGGCTAGTTGACACTATTTATGAAATGGCTCTTATAGCGACATCTATAGTAGCCGCACAAAACTACAAGAACACTTGCAGCGCCATCTAACACCTAGCATCCTAACTAACCTGTATCGCGCAATACAAGTTCGCAAGCCAATTCGAACAGATACAAGTTTTAAACTGCAACGAATGGCCATCGGCCGCCGGGCATACCACCTCGCCCGGCCAAGAAGATCTTCCTTTTCTGTGGATGAACACCACTAACCGTTCCTTTACAATTGGCGACCCAGAAGACAACAAGCAACCGGCTACTCCTCATCCAGCTCAACCTCAACCTACAAGCAATTAGCTTCCTCAACACGACTCCACCGACTCCGGCAGCACCACGGCGCGGCGTACACGACTTCACACGCACTGGTCTACACAGCTTCCGAAGCCCTCGTAGACCCGAAGGCCGAGAGGCCTGCGAACAATAAAGTAGAGCGAAAGTTGCACAAAACTTCCTTAAAATACAAAAAGTCAAAATCCCTCAATCTCATCGCCAGCGACGGCCCTGAGCCGAGGTCCAAGTCCCACAGGGGACGCCCTCTTGCGCAGGTTGCTTAGTTTGTAGTGTTTAAACCATTTATCTAGACTGGAGCTTTGTTCGCGTTTATACCCGGTGAAGTAGCAAAAGCCTCGAGGCTAACAACATAATAATATGTCCGTCCGAAAAAAAACTGGTCTGCACAGCACAGCTGCTAGCTTCACACGCCGCACGCAGTCACAGCTACAACGGTTCCGACTCACTGGGAACCGCCTCGATTCCTACTCACTGGAACTTCAACTAACAGTCTTCAGTCTCGGAGGGGTGTACTGTAGTGACATCAAAAACCACACGAAGACGGCATTGACCGGGAGCCGGTCGCGTGACAGATGAGGGGAATAATAACAAATAGTATATCGGTTGTGTAAGAGAAGATATATATTTTGAAAACACATAATGTACCCATCATAAAATACAATCATAAATCATGTAAATAATACGATGTTTTAAATTAAAAAAAAATAATAATAGAGTTTTTTCACCGACAATAGCCGATAACTCGCTATAACGATTTTCTTTTTATAAAAATATTTTTAATATTAATTTATTTACTCACGCACGACCTGTCAGCTATAAACTCACGCTAACGGTTTTGTTCGCAATTCAAATTCGAATTGTCAAACGGCTAATTCGAATGGGTATTCTCGTTTCACGCACACATTAAATAATTGTCAATTTACACACGCTTGCAAAAGTAGGGATGTCTAATTCTGGTTTAGTAGTTACTAGCTGTTGCCCGAGACGTCGTCCGCATAGATTTCTATTTCTTCATACTAATTATACACCCTTTTTCACGCCCTTGGCGGCTGAATTATGACAAATCCATTCTTAAAAATCCATTCTAAATATCTCATTCGTTCATTTATGTCTCGCGCTTTGCGCTGGAGGGAAGTGGAATTTTACTTTCCATCTCCTCCTATAAACTTTCTGATTAAATTCGATGCGGGAACCAAGGCATTTAGGTGTCCCGGGACTAGCCTAAGCCTTAAAGCTTATTTAATTTATTTATTTATTTTAGACAATTACAGTCCATAGTTCACACACATACTTACTTATAAATTACTTAGCATTTACCACAGACTAACAACAGATAAAATTGTAATTAATTATATTCATTAAAAATTACATTTCATTAAATACAAAAATTATACTTAGAGCCTCTTTCGTGTGTGCCGCTGTTGATCCTGGCTTACAGGAGTTACAGTGGCGGGAGTGTGGGAGGGATTAGTCACATTAAACAAAAAAACAAAAAAAGCATTCTTAGTGCACACCGATTTCACTTAAATAATAGATATTAGTGCAAATTTTCATAGTTCTAGCAGCTCAGCGACTGTACATTACTTTTTAAATTATCAAAATCGGCCTATGAATTCAAAAGATATTACGAGTTTAAAAATGTGAACCTAAATAAAATATTAATATAAGCCGTGACACTGCAACAGCAAGACATTTCTTTCTTTAAGATTTTCGGTTTCGGGTTGGATCGTGGCTACAAGATTTTCAAGTCTATGGTCAGTTTGAGCCAAATTGGGAAACTTCTAATAAAAACTAACTTAATTTGTCAAAACTAAAGGCAGCGGTCGTTTATCAATCTTCAATTCTTATTCCTCTAGAATTATCTAAAATAAAGTCTATATAACTAACCAGCTTCCTGCGGTTTCACCTGCGTAGCACCCGTTTCCGTAGGAACTTAATAATAAAAAATATACCTAATAGGCTCCCTCGATGAATAGGCTGTCTAACACTGAAGATCTATTTTATAATCAGACCTCGGCCTTCTCTTTTATAATATAAGCCGAGAATCAGGATCGGATTATATATTTGTATGCCCGGTGAAGTAGCAAAAGCCTCATGGCTACAAAATTATTAATCAAAGACTTTAATAGATGTCAAAAAGAATGATCTCGGAGTTTCTTATAGCCTTTGTTCTCTGAGTGTCACACCGTAGGTAGATAGAGAAAGGCTCGTAGGAAGCTAGGATAGGGTCCGATCGTCCTCGCAAAGCGAGGCTCGCGACGCGTTCTTTGCTTCAGAACCGATCCCTGCCCGCGCTGGTTGATCTTAATTATATTTTATAATAAGCGATTATCACATGCCACAACAACATTGGTAAATTTTATTTTATAACATTATTGTTGAAATGTAACCTAATTTATTAGTCAAGATTGTTTTGTCTTTAATGTTTTCATTATCATTGTATTTGACTTATAAAAAGTACGATCGATTCGTCTGCATTATCAATAAACGTACGAAAATAAGTTTAAACAAGGTGTAACGGAAAGGGTATATACATAGAAAGAGTAAGGCTTCTTTGGATCATAACAAACGATATGGCAAGGGTTTCAACTCAAAATGAAATACTCCAAGAATTTATACCCTTTCCATTACACCTTGTATAACTTTACAACATTAACGAAAAATCCACTAATATCGTGCCCAAATTATGATCAAGTTGAGAACAGTGTCTGAACGCTCGCCAAGCCTATATATTACACCAGTTAAGCGAGCATTGATGTCTCATTTTCTAAATTTGTTACGAAAAGATAAATCTCCACGCGTCCCAACTCTCGTTAGCTAAATCTCTCTACCCTCTAATTATTCACCCGCTAGAAAAAAAGGGAAATAAACATGAAAAGAAATGTCTACCAACTGAAATTTAGTAAGTGGCCGGAGCTCATTAAAAAGCTGTAAAATTTCTATTACGAGACAACGGATGGGTGTGTTTCTGAACGACTCAAACGTCACGACGACAGCCATATTTAAAAACATCGTTCGACATTCAAAAGTTGTTTAAAAATCAACTTTATTTCGTTGTACATAAAGATGTCAATTAACGAATTGATGGGTAGTTTTAAATTTTGTAAATGGCGGGAAACAATGACATTGCGCGTTGACAAGTGTGGATAAATTGACATTAATTGCTTTAACCGTTGTTCGTTGGTTTGCGAGTGTCAGATACGTCGTTTTGGATGTAACAGGATTATTTTAGGCGCTCAGTTAATTAATTTATCTGTTACATTATTGTAGACGATTTGATGTATGGAGTTAGGAGGCGTGTATCGTGTTTGATGTTCATTTGGACGTATAATTAGTAAACAAAGGATTCTTAGAACGATTTATTTTAAATGTTTTGAAATTGTTTTGTATTCCGATAGGTTCTCGATGGACTGTGTGTAACTATAATAATGCACGAACCATAAACGAGAGCAGGGCTCCAACCTTCTTTAATGGTTTGAAAACTAAAACTATACAACCTGCGTAAGAGCCTTTGCGGGGCTTGGACTTCAACTAAGAGCCTTCCCTCTAGCAACCGCTAGAGGGAGATTCGGGAATTGTCACTTAAGATTTTTTGGGGATATAAAATATTATCTACGAGAGCATTTCGAGGTTATTTTCTAATTGAGGATCGGGTAGGGGACCATCCCAACTGTCTATTCTATATATCTGCGGGGGAGGTCCTAGTAGGTATAGCAGTGGACGTTTTACCAGCAGCTGGCATGACTATAATGAAAGCTATTGATCATCTATACTAATGTTATAAAGAGGAAAGGTTTGTATTTTTGTGTGTATATTTGTAATGAATGAACATAAAAACCAGTGTGCCGATTTCAAAAATTCTTTAATCCTTGGAAAGCTACATCCACCCTGAGTGACATAGGCTATATTTAATTATGAAGGTGCCACGGGAACGGGGGTAACGCGGGTGAAACCGCGCTCAGGAAGCTAGTTTTAAATATACAAACAACAAACAGACAAATGTTTGTCAATTCCGAGAGAGATAAGTTTCAAACCTAATAATAAAAACATAGGAAACGAAACTATTCGTTCTCATCAAAATGCTGTAAAAAATATAGCCTTTGTTACTCAAAAATTTTTTTACATAATTTTACAGGTTTCTGTACGATATGTGTAAGTATTTGATGCATTTTTAGCAAATAGCATCAAAATATCATAACCGCCTTAATTAAGGCGGTGTTAAAAAACAAAAAACAAGCGTTTATACTTTTAAATTTGTGTAAAAATGTGGGTTAGCTTTTGAATATGACGCCTCTTTTTGTTTTTCTGGGTTTGAACTCATCGACTCGGCGTCTCTCTAATTAGGTATAAAAAGTCAACAGTTTTTTAAGAGTGATCCAATACCATTTTTTGTAACGGACATAATAAATCACACTAAAAACTTTCGAAATTCAAATAGTCTAATATTCGAATTTCAAATGTGACACTGACACTCGTTAAATCGTTTAGAAATGTAACGCAGAAACATTTATTATGTTCCGAGTAATTTGTTGTGTTGCGAAGATGATAATAAATTGAAATAATATTTTGAGTTAACAGTTCGAATAGCTTCGTCTGAGTCAGGCTTAGATTAATAATGTGATCACTAATAACATGCGAATAGCAATGTCGGCCATTTATCGTGATGTTATAATCGGAGGAGACCATCTCAAACCAAATAAAAAGTAAAACGAAGATATTTTTTTTTTTGGACCCACATAATTTGTACCAGTTATCCCTGAGGCTTTTGCTCCTTCACCGGACGTAAAGGTGAGCAGAGCTCCAGACTAGATTAATGGTTTAAACACTACAAACTAAGCAATCTGCGCAAGAGGGCGTCCCCTGTGGGACTTGGACCTCGGCTCAGGGCGGTCGCTGACGGGGAGGTTGAGGGATTATGGCATTTTACAGTTCGCGGGCCTCTCGGACTTCGGGTTACTCTCGAACTACGCGGGCATCGGAAAGTTCTTAGCAAACTAAGAGTCGGGAGGGAAAGACAAAGCACTGTCAAACTATGCACTGAAGCTATTTTTTGTGCAGTAGTGTGGGTAAAATTGTTGCTATGATTTTTACAGTACCCCAATGTTATAAAAATAACGATGAACTTTGATTTGTACATCATTTCGTGATAGAATTGGGAATTTTTGTTACCAAATAATGAAGTTTGGTAACGTTGCGATAGAATGACACAGGGCCAGATTTAGAAGTCTGGAGGCCCCGGGGCAATAAACGAGAAGAGGCCTGGCCACAAATTAGTTTCCCTCTAAATGTGTAGAAAATTTGAAGTATGTGCCTACTTTTCAGGACGATTTGAATTCTGATGTTTTACTGGTTGTCTAATTAAGTGAACAAGTAAAGATGAATAACCGTTATTATAACTACTATAATAACTACTGTATGTAAATTACATTAATCATGGTTCTACAAAGTACTGTATCTAAAGGTACAACACCGAAAAAAATAATAAAAGAAAAGTTGTAGAGTTTACTCGTCAGAATTTGAAAGTTTTTAAATCTTTATTGTGGGGGCCCCTCTATTGTGGAGGCCCCGGGGCATTTGCCCTATATGCCCTCCCTTAAATCCGGCCCTGGAATGACATATTGACTGACAAGGTAAGGCATAGTTTTGGTACGCGTGTGTGCGTAAGCTGTGTATGTACACTATGTACACGCCAAGGCCGAGTTTTAACTGGCTTCAGTGTATTACTTGCAGCGCTCCGTCTTCACTTTAAAAAATACTTCTATATCTACATAGACGTGCTCTTCTGAACAATGAATGCTCATCTAAGTATATAAGTACTTAGTTAAGGTCAACTCCTTTACTTGATTCTTTATTTTGAAATATAGGTAGTAACAATTTTATGATGTTTGTGTCATTAAATTACGATCGTAAAATGTATCCGTAATCAAATTAAATTAAGTTCTTAATTCATGTAGGTAGACATTCAAAATATGTTTCATCAGGTTCTTATGAAGCGTCCCTTTTTTACTACCACCAGTTCTGGACGTAGTACTCTGCGAATTACTGGCAACATTCAGAGGAATATATTTTTTTAATGGTTTGGTTACTATCCTTACTAATCCTTACTAATATTATAAATGTGAAAGTAACTCTGTCTGTCTGTCTGTCTGTTACGCAATCACGCCTTAACTTCTGAAGCGATTTAAATGAAATTTGGTACAGATATAGTCTAGAGCCTGAGAAAGAACATAGGCTATATTTTATTATGAATTTCCCACTGGAACGGGAGTTACGCGGGTGAAACCGCGCGCGGGAAGCTAGTTATTAATAAAGCAGTATTGTTTAGCAACTCACAAATGTTTTAGTTTTTTTACATAATACCGTAAAATGCTGAAACTTTGCCTGGATTTTGACGTTTTTTGTTCGTATCCCTGAACCTATTTATTATTACGGCTTCTAAAGACTTTCAGATGGAAAACAAACCTTATGCATTGCCAGGTAGAACTCAAATCTATTCAAATCATGTCTTTTTTCAAAATTACAAACACTCATAGTCGTAGGCAAAGTTGTAGGTAAAAAACACAACGTTGCCTAGAAGGATATCTCAATAAATATATTGTTGATCTTTTTAGTAATTTTTTTTTCCGTGTACATGAGACACCGTGCTTGTCCCGGACAGTTATATTCTGTTATATCATTACCCTGAAGGTAATGTACCTATATGTTTTTACTGCTGATAGGCAATGTTGTAGCAGGTACCACAAACTTTTCATACAAAAATGTTGATGACTCTAGGGTTGTCCAAAAAATAATACGGATTATTTTATTAAAATTTTATTGACTTTTTTAAAAAATAAAACAAAATGCTACTTATGAGCAAAAATCACAAATTTAATGTTTTTTTTAGCAATACTGACTCAAAATTATTAGTAAAAATAAAGACTTAACTCAGTAGTTGTAAACTATAATGGGCAAGTCTAAAAGCGTATGAGGACAACCAAATTCTGGTGTAATATTCACTATATCTGCAATGTGGGCTTCTTCCTCAGCTGTCAACTCTGTAGGGCGACCAAATGGTTTAGCATCGAGCTCCTGGTTTTCTCCTGCTTCGTGTATTATTCGGCATTTTTTCATATAACTGCAATAGAATTAAGACTTACTTAAATACAAAATCACTCTTGCGTTTCGATTTGACCGGTTTCTAAGATGTGTAAATTTCATGCAAATATGATATGTACATGTGTAAAAATATATCATTAATAAAATCCAACTAGTGATAACCCTAGACCCAGGCAAAGTTGTGTCAATAAAGATCTCAAAACAGTGCATAACATTGCTTTAATGAAATCGTGTCCTTTTAATAAAAATATTAAGCAATACGGAAAGTAGATAGTATTTTCTTACCCTGGGATTTAATAGTTGCACGAAAACACCTTTTCTTTAGCTAAAACTTCAAAAGTTATATGACACTAGAATTTTTCACCCACTTGCACCGGTGTTTGTCGCACAACTGACAGAGTAACAATGAAGTTACCATTACAAAACAATAAAAATATGTTGCCCAAATAATGTAAAGTCATTACCAAATGGTAAAAAATTCAAAAAAACCAAGAAAACGCGAAATATCTTAATTTAAACGAAATAGGCAAACTTGGGCTTAGTTGGCAAAGTTTTTTACGGTATTAAAGAAGTTTTATATCTACAGTTCTACACCCTTTCCTAGTTGTAGGTACGAGCAGCGTACCACTACATTAAGATAGCAGAAAATGCCAGAAATGGATAAGTAAACATTTATGACATCATATGTTCTGTTCTGAGTCAATCAAAATTAATATACCTATTCTTAGTTCATATATTTATTGCGCCTCGGTGTCGCGCGGGTCACCGAGGCGCAAACAGCTCGCTCCTTGAAGAAGGCTCTCGGTTGGAGCCGAAACCGTGGTCGAGAAATCGCCAAAATCTACAAACGTGAGTCAAACCGGACTTTATATAAAATATGAACAATACTCACGAAAGTTATTATACAAAAAATTAAAGAAGTTGGTTCGAAAAGTGCTATTTAAATCAACTTAAGTCTCATACGCATGTTGTAAAGCCAAAGTTGTACAGCATTACATTGATATTTGCCTAAATACCTATTACACGTAATTTCGCAGTTGGAATAAAATGGTGAGTTTTTTGTAGGTTACGAAAAAGTTACCTTCGTCTATTTCGTAATGGAAATCATTTTCTGTATAGGCAGATAGGAAAGTAGAATTTCACTTAAGGTGTTTTTCGATTTAATAATCGTCAGATAAATATCTCAGAAAAATTAATTTTAGCACTAAGTAGGTACTAAAATTCATTCTCAGCACTAGCCTACCAAAAAATCAGTCGAATTCTAATTTTCTATTCCTCTGATAATTTTTAACTGAGAATTGATAAATTAGACCGTAGCCAGCGTCGGAGGCAAGGCTACCGTGGTGGTTTTAGTGTCGGATCTATGTAGCTAATTAGCTACATAGAGCCGGGAGCAAGTGAAGGACACACGCCCCCACCGACTTTCCCCAAGACGGTGGGAAGTCTATAAAAGATTACAACCACGAAAAAAAAAGAAGAGTAAAACACGTGCAAAAATAATCCTCAAATATGTTTAGTAAAAGTTTTTCACTCGGCATAGTTTTGCTTCAATCAATTTGAATCGCTTTTGTACTACAAACCGGATAAAAGATTACTAAGCGGCTCGATTTTGTAACAAATTATTTATAAAGACATCGTTAAGTGTTTCCAATAAAAAATCAAAATCCAACAGACATTTATTTTGGCGCTCATTAACGCGTTCGGAAACATTGCGGCGGCGGCGCGACGCTCAATTCAAGATGGCGGTTTGACATCTTGATTTATTACCGCTAATTACTCAAACGGGGAGGTGTTTATTGAAAATAGATGTTAGGTGACGACTAGCGTTGTCTGTAACGAATCTATGTCCGTTCGGAATGATTTCCGCGATTTAAATGCGCCCTCGTTAAGGTGTATATGTTACCGGACAATAATATGTTGTAATAATAAGTTGAACAACTTGCGTGCCACTCATATTGTTAAATTTAGTTGCCAGTTTCAGTGAACGCGCATAATTATTATATTATTTACTTAATTGTTATGACACTTGACCTAACCTAACCAAACGAGACTAAGATAATGTTGCAACAAAACAAAAAAACTTCAATAAGTCCTGTTGACCACATTGGTTTAGGTTTAAGTTTTTTTTTTTAAACCACCCGAATCCTCGTTAGTTTATCAACTAACTAGTAAGTTTATCCACTTAAAATTCCTATTATTTTCCGGTGACATATACACATCGATTGATGGCAAATATATTTGTCGACGTCGATCTACAGATCGAACCATACGGGTCGATAGATGATCGACTGATAGATTTTCGATCGATGACTCAATATACTAGTCCACATGGTTCATCAAGCGACGTAAACACACCCTTAGCGTAACTTATTTGGGACAGCCTCCGTAGCGTAGCGGTATTTGGATTTAAATCTCGGAGGTCGTGGGTTCTACCCCACGCCGGACAAGACATCTTTATGTAGATTGTAAAATTTCTTTCCGGGTCTGGTTAGTTGACGAAACTACCCTACGTGCCTCGGACATCATCTATAACAATTTTGTATACACCAGGGAACGGGCAGCAGCGTTTCCTTGTGTTGTACAACATAATATTGCGGTCACCAGCCTGCCTTCCAAGATGGTGACTATGGCAAATACCCTCCCTCGGGGAATGCCCTTGTTCAGCAGTGGACATTGCACATACCGGCTGATGATGATGATGATGTTGACGAATCCAATGCCTTCGATCGATTGGTTAGTATTCGTTTATTGGAACGGTCTCCGTCGATCAATCAAAGCTACCATCATCGATCAACTTCGGTCGACGTTCGGTCGTTTGTTGTGGTCACACCTTTAACGAGATAATTAGTATTGTCGTAACGCAATGTTGGACAATAAATTATGTTATTGCTTCTGACTGATCTTGTAATCAGTTTGCCAAACAGCCAATAATATTGTTGGCTTGGATCCCACATCAATCAAATTCATTTCACAGTCTTGAACAACGATTCAATTGATCATTATGAATTCATGTAATAATTCAATCATCAATCCTTTTTTTTCGGACGGAATATGTAGTTAGCCCCGAGGCTATTGCTACTTCACGGGCATAAAGGCAAGCAGAGCTCCAGCCTTAATAAATGGTTTAAAAACTACAAACTAAGCAACCTGCAAGAGGGCGCCCCCTGTGGGGCTTGGACCTCGGCTCAGGGCGGTCGCTGACGGGGGGATTCAGAGATTATGGCTTTTAGTTTTTTTAGGGGAGTTTTGTGCAACTTTCGCTCTACTTTACAGTTCGCGGGCCTCTCGGACTTCGGGTCTATGAGGGCATCGGAAGTCCGCAAATACGGAATTCGATCGAAAGTGGTAAAACGTCCGCGTAAACTTTGAAACAAATATTGACTAAATGCTATTTGAATGGTATCTACTTGCTTGTTCCAACAATTAAAAAGTCTTCTTCGAGTTTTAGTAAAATAGATTTTCAAAACAAAGTAAAGAATCAAATTATGTTATAAAAAAATATCGCATTCATTCACTCATTTTCCATTTCCTTGGCTTTATTTCTTGCAAATAAAATTCCCTTTCCTTTAGCATAAAAATGTAGATAAAAATATAAATTTAAAGGCACGGATACTAGGAGACAGATATCGCCAGTGATGTCGGGTCAAGGGAATCGACATTGTCGGACATGGCACGACTTACCTATATGTCCGTCCGAGCGAAATCGCTGCCTTTACTAGACGATACAGTAAAAGCTCTCTTACTTAGTGATTTACGTCTCGTAAATATGCCGCGAATACAGAAACCGTGAATATGGAATGGTATTTTTTATATGGGATTATACGTTCCTAGGAGAGAATGATCAATGATGGATCAATTTTCATAAAAAATGTCACGTTTCCAGTGTTTGCTCCACATGCACTGGAAACGTGACGATGCCACTTAAGCTGTGAATATTTTTTTTTCTCCAAGGCGTTAATGTTCAAAGCATACCTATATCTATTTTAATTTTAAGCGGTAATACAGGTTTTTTTCGTGTCGAAACTCATATTTTTAGTCAACATCATAAAGCACAGAACGTCTAATACGTGGCAGCATATAACAACAAATTAAGACGTACGAACGTCTTCATTTTTTAGTCTAATTACCGACACGTTTATAAAGGATACGGAATCCTTTCTATTAATATATGTATGTACGTACTGATGTACCGATTAGTTCCGCGAATATGGGAATATTTTGCCGCGAATACAGGAATTGGATCGCATTTTTTTAATCCGCTAATAGTGAAAACGCGAATGAAGGAAGCGCGAATAAGGAGCTTTTACTGTATTCTGTGTAAAAGTAAATAGAATTTACTTTTATAGGATGAGTTGGAACTTTTCCTTTTAAATTTCTCATTAAACTCGATGCGGGATCCAAGATATTCAGGTGTCCCGGGACCAGCCCGAGCTTAACAGCTTAGAGCTTCTTCCGTGTGTGACACTGTTAAGCAAAGCTTACAGGAACTGGCGGAACTGTAAGAGGAATTAGTCCCAATTTTTAATATCGCCGATGTATGTCATGGAGCATTTGGCCCCTAGTGTATTCCAAGCTTAAATTACTTTCTTTCCTTGTCAGGATCATGTTCATCCCGAGGTAAGCGCGCGCGCACAGCGTTCAGCGCTCAGCAAATCAAAAGCTTGGAGGCTGAGTTCGAGAAGAACCGATATCTTTCGGTAGCTGCGAGAGGCAGGCTAGCTCGACAGCTTCGATTAACTGAAACACAGGTAAGAGTTTTTGGAGGAACGTTGGGTGGTGAAGACAAAATTATGATTGTAGTGACATCTACAATAGCCGCACAAACCACAACATAACTAGCAGCACCATCGAGCCACCATTTTTTTTTTGTCCGGGGTAAATGCATTTACGCTATCCCACCGCCACTGCAGCGGATTCGCGCGCTGGCGCTCTCCATAGCGTGGTATGCGAAACTCATACTACGAGGAGAGTACCCTACACTAATAAAACCCCACGGACACTCCGTCCATCCGCCGTTGGCAGGGGCCGGGTACGCATGAGCAATTCGGCCTCCCGACGGCACCCGCGGCCCATATGGTACCGCGGGATCTCCTGGTCCACACTTACAGTGGCTCATTTGCCCAATTATAGGGACGCCCGGAGTGTAGAGGCGTCCCTACTCCTCAATGGGTAAGCCTCTAAGGGAGCGGGGCCCATGTGCCCCACTCCCCGAGGCCGAACCTAGGGCGGTAGGTGGTGGGAGCGCCATGGAGCACCTAGCATCCCAACTAACCTGCATCGCGCAAAACAAGCCAATTAGAACATATATAAGTTCTGAAAAACAATAAATGGCCGTCGGCCGCCGGTTTTACCACCTCACCCGGCATGGAAGATCTTCATTTTCTGTTTAGGAACTCCACTAACTGCTCATCTACACGATCTTTATTGCTGGACTGTAGCCATTTGTTTGTGTTCACAACTTGTTTATGTTCGAATTGGCCTACCGTAAACTTTATTCGCAATAAAGTTTACGGTAGGTTGCTGGCGCAGCTATTTTTATTTTAGTTTGTGGGCTTACAAAATTTAAAAAAGAGTCCACCTATTTTTCCATGTCGTCATAGTTTAAGCCTTGATGCCGGACGTATCAAGGATTCGATTCCCAATAAGGCATTTCTGGGATATAAGACGGTTTACAAGTGAAACGCAACACACCGTCACATCCCGTTTTAAATAAGCAAAAAACTTAATCTTAATACAAACTGAACCAATAGATTTCTTAAAATATACATAGTCAACTTTTTTTTTCGGACCGACATTTAGATATAATTAGCCTCGAGGCTTTTGCTACTACCCCGGGCATAAAGGCGAGCCGAGCTCCTGCCTACATAAATGGTTTAAACACTACGAACTAAGCAACCTGCGTAAAAGGGTGTCCCCTGTGGGACTTGGACCTCGGCTCAGGGCGGTCGCTGGCGATGAGATTGAGGGATTTTGACTTTTGTATTTTAGGGAAGTATTGTGCGACTGTCGCTCTACTTTACAGTTCGCGGGCCTCTCGGACGTCAGGTTTACGAGAGCATCGGAAGGTTCAATGCAAACTAAAGGTCGGGCAGGTTACCTATAACCAACGAATAATCCAGATTATCTAGTTAGTTAGTACTATCGTTAACTAAACAACATATTTTTCATTCCAGATAAAGATATGGTTCCAGAATCGTCGAACAAAATGGAAACGAAAATACACCAACGACATAGAATTGCTTGCACAACAATATTACAGCAGTTTGGGTATCGCCAGCCCTCGACCGATGTTTGTCGGTGACCGCCTCTGGATCTTCAACTACCCAAATAGAGTACCACCCACCCAACAACACCAGTGGCTAAAATCCATCAACAATATGAACGCACAAAACCAAATCATAGACAGAACAAATATGTTCCGAACTCTTCCGAAACCTGACTTACCTTTTTTACCGCCAACCACGTTTCCGAACGAAAGATCGTTTATGGATAGAAGTTTAATGGCGGGTAATGTCAATGTTAAAATTCCCGCCCAAAATCGTATTTTGCCGCGCGAAGTGTATAACAACATGGCGCAAAGAAGCCTTGATGTGTACAAAAATAATATTTTAAGCCATAGCAGTCCGCCGCAAGAGACCAATATTGATCATTTGAGGCGATTGGAAGAAAATTTTAGTATTTAGAATATAACATAACTATGTATTTATAATAACTGCTTGTAAATAAAGTTTTTGTCTTGATCGTTTATTTACTTACTTATTTTTAATATGACTTTGATTCTCACCAACGCATATTTTCTATCATGCTCAGTAAATAATCACGTCGAATCTATATACAAACTAGCTTTTACCCGCGGCGTCACTCGCATTGAAAGTATCCTAAGTAGGTACCTACCTATGTTACATCTAATAGATACCTCTAAGAATATGTGTACCTACAAAGTTTCATGATGATCGGTTAAGAAGTTTTCGCGTGAAAACTTAACAAACAAACTTACATTCACATATTATATAGAATTAGTTATTAGTGGGGAATAGTAGAGATATATAAAGCTGAAGAGTTTGTTTGTTTGCTTGAACGCGCTAACCTCAGGAACTACGTACTGGTCCGAATTCTTGCAGTGTTAGATAGCCTATTTATTAATATAGGTTATAGGCAATATTAGATTATGAGGTCCCTACGGGAACTAGAGTTATGGCGGTGAAACCGCACGCGGAAGCTAGTATAGTTAATAAATAAGTAGGTACTTATAGGTATATATACCTTCATAATAATATTATATACATTATATCCCTTCGCATATTACAGCGCCAGTAGGACTCCACAATCGGCATCACCTAAACGGTAAATCCTTTGTTAGCGTTTAGGGGTGGCATCCGTTGGGCCGGAGATCGAAGGAGTGTCCGGGGGGTTTTAATGGTGTAGGGTCCTTTCCTCGTGGTATGAGTTAGCATACCACGCTATAGAGAGGGCGAGTCCCACATATCCCACCGCCAGCGCTCGAATGCGCTGCAGCATTTCCCCCCGGACAACAACAAAAAAGGGGCTGCATCCGTCTAAACAAAGGGGTTTATCTCTTGTTTAGACATCCGTCTAAATAAGAGATTGCAAAGACCTGATAAACGAGAGATTGAAAGAAACTAACACCACTACACAGAGACCACTCTATCCGTCCCATAGCATGCGAAAGAAGATTCTGATGCCCTCGTAGACCCGAAGTCCGAGAGGCCCGCGAACTGTAACGTATAGCGATAATTGACAACATTTTAAAAGTCGTAGCACCCTAAATCAAAAATAAAGCTTCTATATTCTCAAATTCTGATCCCAAACGTTTTTTTTTGGCGGCTAGGAGATACAAAGAGATGAGAAAGCCATTGATTCGGTCGAAATTTCTCGGTTCTAAGGTCTCTTCTGCGGTGTCGTATCGACTACATTGAAGTGCTGAAGTGCTTGTACAAAAACGCCACGCCACGCCGGACGGAGTACCCTGTTTCCCTGCATGATCGAATCAGAAATGAAGAGATCCGCAGGAGAACGAAGGTCACTGACATAGCTCCATGGATTAGCAAGCTGAAGTGGCAATGGACAGGACACATAAAATAAAATAAATAAAATAAAAATCATTTTTATTTACGTAAACCAATTACAGGCACTTGTAAATCGTCAAACATTATTTGAAAATTAATTATTATTTATCTTTACATTTGCTGTTTATTTATAAACCTATTCAAATTACTTATTTATAATTAAATTAATTATTATAATTAATGTATATTGTCGCTAGGAGGCAAAATGCTTGTTCTGTCTATATTATGCCAAAACAATTGTCATTATTTGGGTGGACCATGAGCATATAACGACGGACGCGCTTTAATGCTACCACCGGATCCAATGCGCCCCAACTGAGAAGATCCGGCGAAACAAACTCAGTGGGTTACTCTACCACCGGTTTCAACACGGCCCACATGAGGCGCTCCGGCGAAACATACTCAAATGGGCAATTACGCGGGGTTTAGGTCCAGTTATTTTAATTTATATTTTAGTAGGCACACACATTTATTGCCCTAACGGTTGTCTTGTTATTATTTGTTTATTTTTGCTCAATAAGATTGAATGATATTGAGACAGAACTAGCGTTATTAATGGTTAAGGTATGTAAAGAAGTCAATTACAGACAGTTCACAGGATAAGACACAGTCATAGCTCGAAGAGCTAACGGCCGATGGAGAAAAAGGTTCTCGAGTGGAGACCACGAACTGGCAAGCGCAGCGTAGGACGACCGCCTGCACGAAGGGCCGGCGACCTCATAAAGGTCGCGGGGAGTCGGTGGCATATGCAGGCCGCTAGCGATCGTTCCCGCTGGAAATCGATGGGGGAGGCCTATGTTCAGCAGTGGACTACAACAGGCTGTTGACGATGATGTGCATTTAACCACGGTAAAAAATAGTAGGTAGGTATAATTTTCCAGTTATATTAATATCTATTATTTTATGAGTCGAGATTTTCATTAATTTTCATTATACTTAAACAATTCATCGTGAAATAAACTAGGTAGATTCTTTTAAAATTTGACACACATTAATAAATATAACAAAAATCACATTTCTACAAGGACCTACAAGTAGGTAACGTTACAGCGAAAAAAAAACAAAAGAAACGTTGTAGTCTAAGAGCCGTGGAAGATCAACCTTCACCCATCTGATAACCAGATGAGTCATACTTTTTGTCAAATATTATTCATTAACAAACATGGCTATGATAACTTGCCTATCAAAAAGTGTTCATGGCTAATTTTCATTTATTTATTTTAATCAATTTAGAGAAGGTAGAGTGTCGGACGTTGGTGTGATAGAGCAGGATACAACATGTACAAGAGTATGCACACTTGGTCAGGCAGAGTGCAGCTGGTCACTCTGCCTGACAAAGTGTGCATACTCTTCTACATTTGATTTAGTGAAAAAGAGCATTTGTTTCCAAAACAGTAATTTGGAACTTTCTGCCATAATTCTTACTTCTATTACACTTTTTGTATTATTACAAATTACATATTATTTATGTATTGAGATGAAATTCATTTGGTTATCAAAAGAGTAAAGGTGATGAAGGAACGTTAATTAAAAATAGTTCAGTGAAAAATAGCCATGAAAACTTTTTGATAGGCAAGTTATCAAAGGTGTGTTTGCTAATGAATAATATTTGACAAAAAGTATGTCTCATCTGGTCATCAGATGGGTGAAGGTCGATCATCCACGTCTCCTCTACTATTGTTTACTCGTCTTAATCCTTATTTCTTTACTGTATTTACTATATATATATATATATATGGGTGCTAATTAAATGCGGAAAAATCTCTGTCTGTCTGTCGGCCTTTCACGCCAAAAGCACTAATCCGATTTAAATTAAATTTGGTACACAGACAGTGAAGAACTTGAGAAAGGACATAGTTTTTATAGCTAAAAAAGGGTCTAATTAAAATAATTAAAACTGCTACTATTCCACACGGACAAAGTCGAGGGAACAGCTAGTTTAAGCGGCCGTAACCCAACGGCTAGACCGTTGGACTTGTGATCACGTGGTCGCCGGTTCGATCCCCACCCATTGCACTACCGACGTGAACCCACTCGTAACACAAGCATTTTAGCTTAGCACGGGCGTTTACTAGTAGAATGCAAAAGCTCTGCAAGTTATCTTTTTAATTAAAAAAAAAAATAGAAATATTTTTGAAGTTTTTATTGAGGTCTTTATTGACCCCACCATTATGGAGGCCCCTAGACCTTAGCGCCGGGTACCTTACCATTCAATCCGGCCCTGACAAGCTTTCTGACTTTGAACTGGTATTCACGACTTTAGAATAAACACATCACAAAATCAGGCGGTGAAAAGGCCTCAAAGGCCCTACTTCCCAATTAGTAGGTAATATTATTACTCTACATAGAGATCATACTGCGAGTCTTACTCGCGCACTAAGGTTTCTTTCATTTTTTTCCTCCATTTGTTGGTGGTGTGGTATGTACAGTAGTATGTATGCCGGATTGCTTCTTGCGTACCCGGCTCCCGCCAACGATGGATCGAAGGAGTGTCCGGGGGTTTTAGTGGTGTAGGGTCCTCTCCTCGTAGTATGAGTTAGCATACCACGCATGGAGATGACGAGTCCCACATATCCCACTGCCAGCGCGCGAATACGCTGCAGCGCTGCAGCGGCGCGGCGGCGCGGCGGGGGGAAAGAAATGATATGATAAATGCATTTCCCCACGGACAACAAAAAAACAGAAAGAAAAAAGTAGGTATGTAGGTACTGTTAGATCTTTTATCGAAATTTGATTTCCTTGAAAATGAATTTCATAAGTGTAGGTACCTATTCAATCCAATCATCAACAGATAGACAAACGGACTATCATCAACAGATAGACAGACGGAGAACGAAGTGATCCTACTAAACTGTACATAGTACATACAGCCACTGGCTACAATTTTATATTTATCTTAAAACTGATTAAAATAGGTTTGATACTATTCACACTAGCGGCGCGCGGCGCTCGGGTGAACATTTCTAGTAAAAAACACTTATAGCATCCCCCCTTCCCCTTCCCGACCCTTTGTTTGCAAAGAACCTTCCGATGGCCTGGTAAACCCGAAAACCGGGAGGCCCGCGAACTGTAGAGTGACAGTCATCAGACATAAGCCCGGTGAAGTATAATAATAATTATGTTTATTCAGAAATATAATGTAGCAAAAGCGTAAAGGAAAACAGAAAATGCCCGTCCAGAAAAAAAAATGTACATCGTATTAATATGTGCAAAACTCAAACAAACCACCAACAAACAAACTTCAACTCTTCAAAAAATGTGGAACGCTTCACGATTTTGCGTGTCATCCTTGCGCAGGGGCCATGCTAATCTTCTCTGTATCGTTCCAATTTTAGTATATGTACTGCCGAAGCAAGTACAATTGTAAGTGGCCAATTTTAAAAGTTATGACAAAATGTCATAAAAATATACCTTGCGCGATTTAGGTCTTTTTGAAATATTTTCTATAATATTATATTACTTTAGTTGAAAATGGGATTACTTTATTGTAAAACGTTTTTTTTATATTTCTATATGAACATATTTCCATAATTTTTCTAACTAATCGAGAAATTACAATATATTATGATAAAATGTATGTTTACGTCATAGTGCTGCCATCTGTGTATTGTAGGCCTAGATAAGTTGTAACGTTGACTTTTAGTAGTGTACAAGTTTCTTAAGCTGTACAATAGGTGGCGTTGCTACTTCAGTATAAGAAACAGAGATGGCGCTAGGAAGTTCTAAATCTAAAATATAGATGGCGTTACACATACTATTACTCTGAATATTGTATTAGATTCAATTTATTCACGCATGTCCAAATTAATTCACACTTCAATAACTTTTTTATATAATTAAGCATATTATTAAGTAGTGCTAATATGACAATTAATACTACAGTGATGCACATTGCTGCTACAACAAACCCATTGAACCCTATAAATTAGACAATATTTTATTTAGGGCCGTGTTATTCGCATACAGCATAATATGCTCCCAACGCAACGGGGTGTTACCGCCCTCTAGTGGCTCCTGGAATTCTTCATGGCCTTAACTCACTAAGGAAAAAACGAAGTTTCATAAAAAAATAACTATTCTATTTTACAGTTTGCAGGTCTTTCTAAGATTTGAAAAAAAAAATTGGTTTGTGTTAGATATTGCATTTATCGAGGAAAGCTATCCTACTAATATCTACTATACCTTCTAATATCTACTATACCTTCTAATATCTACTATACCTACTAATACCAAAGAGTATGCACGCAAAAGAGTTTGCATGCGGATAGTTTATAAGCTGGATTAACATATAAGATAGAAAACATCTCACTGCGACCCACTGGAATAGAGTAACGCGTGTAAAACCGCAGGGCGCAGTTAGTAGGCTTTATTTCAAGTGCGGGGAGCTAGTTAAAAATAATAACACATTTCAGTTTTAAATACATAATTTATTTCTATGGTACAAGATATTTCCAAGGATTTGCTGTTACAGAATTTATATTTGTAATATCAAACAAATTAACAGTTCAACAGACCATTTCAATCGGTGTTTCCAAATATTACTTACATTTTTGTAACAACTTTTTTTTTTACATATAAAAAAGAATCTTCCACGCTTGGTCGACACTTATTATGTTAAATATAAATAATTCCACCAATTTTTCCCTAAATGTTCATTTCACGCACTAGACACATATTTATTATTTATCAAATATAAACATAAAAAATAACAAATCGCACATTCATTTCTTGCTTTTACACTTTTTTTAAGACAGTTGCTGTTTTTTAAAAAAATAAAAAAAACGCATGTAAACTTTTTAAAGCACTTTAGGCGTTATCTTATTGTCTACAATTTTTTTTTAACTGACGGTAAAATGAGGTATTGTAAGTATAGAAAAACAGTAGAATTATACTACATTTGATTGTATATGCTTTCCACAGATTTAAATTAAGGCAATTCAAATTTCGAACACGAATTTGGAAACCGCAAAAAAAAGAGTAGAAATTTGAAAATGGAATAGAATGTTTTAGCAACTGTCAGACGCCATTTTGATTTTCAACAGGCGTAAATAAAATGCACGTTTATGTTTGTCTGTTGCGGTATGTAGGTGTATGTATATGCAATGCGCCAGGCTTTTCTTACAAGTCCATAATGACACTTCACTTTACTGCGGCGTATCACGGAGAGGTTTAGTGTTACCTGCAACAAAAAAAGATAATATTATCGCTGCATGATAAAAAAACAAACGTGCGTCTTTTTTTTGGTATTTTTATTTAAATACAGCACGCTTGGAACGCACACGTTCCCATGGGAACGAAAGCTACGCGACTGAAACCGCGCGTGGGAAGCTAGTATACAATACCTTCTAAGGAGATGTTTTAAGTTAAGTCTTATCAATAATATAAAAATTAATCATAGTGTTAACTTAATTAATGTAAATGTATTGTTAATTACCTAAAAGGACCCCCCCCAGTGAGTGAATGAGTGAGTGCGCGAGCGGCGCGCGCACGGAGGTGGCGCCGCGCGCGGGCGCCCCCCCCGCCGTGCTCCCCCCCAGTGAGTGAGTGAGCGAGTACCTGGCTAGCTGTCGTCCTGCAGCGACGTGAAGCGGTTCCCGAGCGCGAGCGGCGCGCGCACGGAGGTGGCGCCGCGCGCGGGCGCCCCCCCCCCGCCGTGCTCCCCCCCAGTGAGTGAGCGAGTGAGTGAGCGAGTACCTGGCTAGCTGTCGTCCTGCAGCGACGTGAAGCGGTTCCCGAGCGCGAGCGGCGCGCGCACGGAGGTGGCGCCGCGCGCGGGCGCCCCCCCCCCGCCGTGCTCCCCCCCAGTGAGTGAGCGAGTGAGTGAGCGAGTACCTGGCTAGCTGTCGTCCTGCAGCGACGTGAAGCGGTTCCCGAGCGCGAGCGGCGCGCGCACGGAGGTGGCGCCGCGCGCGGGCGCCCCCCCCGCCGTGCTCCCCCCCAGTGAGTGAGCGCGAGTGAGTGAGCGCGAGTGAGTGAGCGAGTACCTGGCTAGCTGTCGTCCTGCAGCGACGTGAAGCGGTTTACGAGCGCGAGCGGCGCGCGCGGGCGCCCCCCCCCCCCCGCCGTGCTCCCCCCCAGTGAGTGAGTGAGCGAGTACCTGGCTAGCTGTCGTCCTGCAGCGACGTGAAGTGGTTTCCGAGCGCGAGCGGCGCGCGCGGGCGCCCCCCCCCCCCCCGCCGTGCTCCCCCCCAGTGAGTGAGTGAGTGAGCGAGTACCTGGCTAGCTGTCGTCCTGCAGCGACGTGAAGCGGTTCCCGAGCGCGAGCGGCGCGCGCACGGAGGTGGCGCCGCGCGCGGGCGCCCCCCCCCCGCCGTGCTCCCCCCCAGTGAGTGAGCGAGTGAGTGAGCGAGTACCTGGCTAGCTGTCGTCCTGCAGCGACGTGAAGCGGTTCCCGAGCGCGAGCGGCGCGCGCACGGAGGTGGCGCCGCGCGCGGGCGCCCCCCCCGCCGTGCTCCCCCCCAGTGAGTGAGCGCGAGTGAGTGAGCGCGAGTGAGTGAGCGAGTACCTGGCTAGCTGTCGTCCTGCAGCGACGTGAAGTGGTTTCCGAGCGCGAGCGGCGCGCGCGGGCGCCCCCCCCCCGCCGTGCTCCCCCCCAGTGAGTGAGTGAGTGAGCGAGTACCTGGCTAGCTGTCGTCCTGCAGCGACGTGAAGCGGTTCCCGAGCGCGAGCGGCGCGCGCACGGAGGTGGCGCCGCGCGCGGGCGCCCCCCCCGCCGTGCTCCACCCCCCCGCGCCCCGCTTGGCGGACGCGCCCAGCACCGGGAAGTAGTCGTCGTTGTGGATGTCGGGGGCTAGCTTCTGTACGGACAAACGAACAAACATCAATATATATTTAAAACAAAAACAAAAGACTCCCCCCCCCCCCCAGAGGTAAACGCATTCGTATGACACAAAGACTTAGCGGTATAAGGCTCGCCCTAACACTCGAGGACAAAAGGTCTTTGTCTGGGTCTGGTTGGTTAATACTCTCCGTGACTCGGAAAACACAAAAGATGTTGGTCCGAACTATCAAAATATCATTTAGGGCCGCCATACCCATCCCGCGGCCTAATAATAAATACGACTTTTTTATTAATGTTTTATTTTGAACTTTTATGTAGTATAACCTGCGCCAATAAAGAAACGAATCTAAAATGGCAGCGGCGATCATGCGCTCTCACTCTAAACTGTTGATGTCTTAGTCACACACGGCGCGTACTGCATGCAAAAAGAAATCCGTAAAGAAAGCTAACGGAAAAAAACGACTTACTTGCGAGTGGTTAAGGTAAAAAATGTTAAAGAAAAGTAAGCAAATAAACAGTTCTAATTTTTATGAAAGATTATGTATTTTTTTGTATACGTTACACATTTCAAAACATAGAACTAACAATTGTATTTTACCTACATAAACAATAAACAAACTTTCTTTCTATCTTTCTTTTTATTTGCTGACCCTATCATCTGTCAGTGACATTCAGGGACGCCATTTTAGATTCGTTTCTTTATTGGCGCGGCTTATATTTAAGTTTTCCGTTTTCGATAATGTAGCATTCAAATAGTGAAAGAATTTTTAAAATCGGTCCTGTACTTTTTGAGCCAATTTGTTACAAACATACATACAAATCTTTCTTCTTTATAATATTAGTATTGATTATTTTTACAATAGGCCACTCGGACTTTGGGTCTATGTGGTTATCGCTTCATTGCGAACTGAGGGACGGGTAGAAGTAAAATGCAATAGTTACGTTGGCCTGGGTCCTGCGAAGAGGCTCGGCGGGTCGCTGGCGCGAGGCGGGCGGCACGTAGGTGGCCGGCTTCACCTCGCGAGGCTTCTCCTCCACCGGGGGCGGCTCCGGGGCCTCCACCTCTGTTGGAGTCTGGAATGAAGAGTGTCACATGTTAGTTCTTTATACAAAAGTTTTGTAGTATGTAGTTTAAGACTACAGCGTAACTGGACACACTGTGATTTTATAGTTGTTGCTAATATTTAGCTAAATTATTTATTTTTGGTAGTAATAATGTATATACTTTTTCAACAGCATTAAAAATTACTTTGAAACTGTGTTAGGAGCGCCTCTTCGTATAACCTAAATTATCTTTTTTTGCAAGGCGCTAGAGCTCATTCTGCTATGACTCAGGGGTGGCGAACTTAATAAGACCTAAGATCGTCGACTGTCTATTGTGTGGGATCGACCACATGGCATACATAACGTTGAATTACGTATTGTGTAACTCAATCAAATTATAAATTGGTATTTTTTCAGATTATTATATGACAATTATGACTAATGACTGCACCGGTGGCTCAGTGGTTACGGTAGTTGCTTCTGGGACCTGGTGTTCTGGGTTCGATTCCCACCCAGGACAATTATTTGTGTGAACCACAAATAATTGTTCTGAGTCTGGGTGTACTTTGTGTCCGTGAAATGTATGTTTGTAAAGTCCCCCGCGACACAGGGATTTATTTCCCTAGTGCGGGAGTTGTCTTTTTTAAGAAAAAAGAAAAAAAAAAAAATTATAAACTTAGTGTATATATGGCATGTGTTTGTAGACTTAACATTCATTCAAACATGGACTAAAATATCACTATGTATTTTTTACGTAGATTGATTGTAGCTGCCAGGATCGACCAGTCGATCGCGATCGACCGGTTGGCCACCCCTGGGCTATGTATATTTATCATTGCCAGCTCCTTGAAAGCAACTTTATAAAACAATATGTCTATATTACAATTATAAATTTCTGTTCGGATAGTAAAACTGATGGCAAATAGTCCAGCCAATTATGATCAACTATTAAAAATTCACTATATACCTATGTTACAGTCAAAACTTATAATCGGTCAAAACCACTTTTGACTGCAAATATCAGGCAAAAATTGATTAGATGGGTCCATATTGACTCACACAAAATTTCCAGAAACGAAATGCTCTTAGGTCGAAGGTAAAAAAAAACACCAACTTCTGTAGGTTAGATTTGTGACCACAACATGCTTGATCCAAATTCCATACAAATTATTATTGCAGTCAAAAGTGGTTTTGACCGATTATAAGTTTAGACTGTAACAAACATTGTAATAATAATATTGGACGAATAAACTTATATGACTATAATAGGGTATTCATACTTATTCACTCTGATTGTCTTGTACTATTTATCTAATTATACGTACAGGTTTATTCCAAGGGCCTTTGCCCTTTCCTCCGTCGGAGATCGCGCCGTCTTCCGAGGCGGAGTCGCGGCCCGACTCGGGCGCTCCGTTGCCGCCCTGTAGCACTTGGATCTTGAGACCCGTGTAGTCCTTCACCGGCTCCTCGTATTCTTTCCATTCTTCTTCTTCCTATAATAAAAATAATTAAGATTTATCAAATCAATAAAAATTTACAATGGTACAGAGCAACCAAGTTGAGGCCAGAGGGCTTGTGATGTGATGTCACCCAGTAAAATGATACCTAGAAGTGAAGTCACATGAAATTTCAAGGTGCTGTATATTCAACATTACTTTCAAGAAAATACCAGTCAAATGCGAGTCGGTCTCGCGCACCATTATATAATAAAAGTTGTTTATAACTAGGGATTATATGCATTTGCATATTTGCATATGCATTGGCATATTTATCCATTCTCAATGGTAGTAGCATATTTAAGCCTAAGATCTAGTTATGTTGCATATTATTGGTATATTCACAATATTTTTCCAAGTGCAGTGCAATCATATCGCAAATTCAACCAAATGTTGTATACTTGTGATTTGTATGATTGTGAAATCAAAAAAATGTTAACTTACTTTGCTTGATTGAATTGAGAATTGAATTGATTGATTGAATTAAAACTTATCATTTCATTTCACTTATTCTGCAAATTTCATGCAAATTTCAAACATTTTTAATGCATATTTTCATGCATATAACAACCTTTTTTTGTTGCATATAATCCGGTCTCTATTTATAACTTTAAGTACAATGACCTCTTTACAGGTTGTTGGTGTTTTACAAATAACTCTGTATAAGCTTCCATGCACATTTTCACCTGCAATAACTTCAGTTCCCATGGGAACTCCACAATTAAATATCCATGGCGAAGGTTTAGTTTAGGTATACAATTAATTTTTCAGTTTAGTGTAAATTATGCTTTAACTGGCTACACTAGCCCCATACCAGGCTGGGGTGTGTCGCCAGTAAAAAATAAAATTACTATTCAAAAGATAATTTACCTTGTTATTGCAAGTGCTATAATTGTTAACATTTTCCTTATTTCTGACAAAATGGCTGATATACATAATATATATATTAATTATTTTTATTTATTGCTTAGAGTTAAAGGGTTTTCAACTCTGCAAGTGCTTATATATTATCAGCCTGGTTACATCCATCAATAATCATGGGCCTCCGTCTGTTAAGAGGTAATACAGGGTTTTCGAGCGATATTGCGACGAGTACCATGCTTAACGGATGGAATGGACTTGGACAGAGCCAAAACCCTCCCTCGGCAGGATAACCTCAAGTAATATGTTTTATTAAGGCAATGTTATCTCAGTAAAACATTAGTTGGATGCAAAGAATGTTATGTTAATTTTAAAACATTATATATACTAATATTATAAACAGGAAAGATATGTATTTTTGTGTGTGTGTATGTGTATGTTTGTAATGAATAAACTAAATAACTACAGTGCCAATTTCAAAAATTCCTTCACTATTGCAAAGCTTCATTCACCTTGAGTGACATAGGCTGTTTCATTATGAAGTTCCCACGGGAACGGGAGTTACGCGGGTGAAACCGCGCGCGGGAAGCTAGTGGTAAATAAAGACCTTTCAAAATCAATTAAATCTCTTCGAAGGCGGCCCATGTTCAGCAGTGGATGTTAAATCTGCATGATGATGCCTATGTCATTTTTTCTTAGAATTTTCCTCTTACAATGGATGACATAAATAAAATTTACTTTATTATCCGGGGACTAATAGATTTAACTTTTGAACTCTTCAAGACCAAAATTATTAATAGTTTTTTTATCTGCTATCAGTTTCAATTATAAGCAGATTTGATGAAGGGACAACATGTCATTTTGAGTGTGCCATTCAGTGAAGGCATCTACTGCCTATGTTAAAGACTTGATTTTGTTTGCTATACAGTAAAAGCTCTCTATTTGCGGGGTAAATGTTCCGTAAATATGCCGCGAATACAGAAACCATGACTATGGGAAGGTAATTTATATGGAATTATAGGGGATATGTTCCTAGGAGACAGTACATGGATCAATTTTCATTTAAAAATGTCACATTTCCAGTGTTTGTTCCACATGCACTGGAAAAGTGACAACGTCACTTGGGCTGTGAATTAAAAAAAATCTCCAAGGCGGTAATACAGATTTTTTTCGTATATACAGGGTGTCCCAAAAGATTACGTAGCTGGGAAGGGGGGTGATAGGGATGGTCACAAGGATCACCAGAAAAATATAAAAAATTCCCTCTGGGTGTTTAAAATAATAAATGACATTTTTTAAAAGACTAAAAATTCTACACCTTGTGCTAACTGTACCTACAAATATGGCTGTATTTAAAAAAATGCTGTTATGTAATCTTCAATAACAACAAGGTCATCAACATCAAAAATAACAAGGTGTAAAATTTTAAGTTTTTAAAAAAATTCCATTTTTTTTTTAAATACCCAGAGCGGATTTTTTTTTTATTTTTCTCGTGACCATTGTGTCCACCCCTGTCACCCCCTTTCCCAGCTACTTAACCTTTTGGGACACCCTGTATATACTAGTATTTTTAGTCAACATTATAAAGCAAAGAATGTCTTATATGTGGTAGTATTTAACAACAAATTAAGGCATAGTTGTAGTAAGGTCTTACCTTTTTAGTCAAATTTACAAAGGATACCAAATCCTATCTATATTTGTACCAATTAGTTCTGCAAATACAGGAATTGGGTCGCAACTTTTTAATCCACAAATAGTGAAAACGCAAATGAAGGAAGCGTGAATAAGGAGCTTTTACGGTATATAATAAACTAGGTCTCCGGTGCAGTTTCTTAAAATATAGCCTATACCAAAGACATGACTTGAAATTGCTAAAAGAATTTTCAAAATTGGTTAAGTAGATCCTGAGATTACCCCTATGATGTCACAAACTCACACACTTTGACACTCTATAATATTAGTATAGTTCTGTTGTAGTATGTCGTTCCTTTTCAGTCTTTTGACATAACTTAGTCATGTCAGTTCCCTGGTTAGCATAAGATTGTTGTAATCGTTTGATGCAGAAATGATAAGGGGACTCGACTATTTAAAGTGATGTTAACAAATAAATACAGTGATGATGGCGTTGTTTTAATGGATTTATACAAGATGTCCGAGTGAAAATTTTCAATGACATATCTGTATTTTCTTTTTATAAATAAGGCGTCCATAGATGGTCATGGAGGAGGCCGCTACAGTGGCATGATTTTAGATATAATTTTTCAGCATGGTATCAAAAATGATTGCCATAAAGCCATTTCATAAATACACAACTAATGTAAATAACACAGTTTACATTACTGCTGTTAATTAATACTGAATAATCTACAGAAAATAATTAACACTGATTAAATCATAATTAAAACAAATTTAAATGCAGGGAAAGTTGACATTCAGAATTAATATGCAATTAACTTCAATTGTATATAAACACAGTACTTGTTTATCTTAATATAAACAATTTTGGTCCAAGTATTGATAAAGATACATTAACATGTAAAAATATATGTTCAAAATTTCAGTTGTCATACAACTTTCTTTCTTGTCATCATCAAACATAACCTCTTTGTATAGAAATGAATAGTATATAATTTTTAAGACACGAAACCGCGCTTGCATTAACTTCAATAATCAATACATCAACGAATAAAACAATACAACTACAATATAATCATTAAAATTTTATTAGATGCTCTATTGCATCTGTCCAAGTATTAAAAACGGCCTAGAAAAAAAATCACATAATATTCAAAGAAAACCAGATCAAACGGTAACTAGACGTGAGAACACGACATTAGTCACCGGAGAAGCAAACAGGCCTTCACTGGGTGACCAAAAGTACCACGAATTAAAATCCCCACGGGTCGAAACTGTGTACTGACACAATAATCATGTTTTATTGACTAACTCACCCCTGCTCGAGCACCCTCCTCTCCCTCCTGCACTGGCCGCTCCTTCTTAGGTCTAACGTCTGATTTTTGTTTAGGTTCATCTAATTTTTTGGCAATTTCGTCGGCCGTAGCGAACTTTTTCACTGCCTTTGACTTTTTGCGATCTTTTTTCGCGAAGAAATCGTCCAAGTCAGCCATTTCTAATTTTGACTTACGGGTTAAGGTTTTGATCTGGTTATGAGGTAATTACAGCAATATTAGAACTAAATGTGAAGGGGGATAAGAGGCCCCCAAAAAGTGAAATAATTTCTTTAGCAAGCGTGGCCGACTGTTTCTTTTTTTTAAAATGGCAGATTAAATGTTGCCACTTCTTTAACTCCATGTGTCAATCAAATATTGCCGTGTAAATTTTGGTTATTCTACCAAATCTATTCCGTGTGGCATTTAATTTTGTTGAATGCATTGGCAATAGCTAAACATAGAAAAAAACTAAACCTTATTAATTAAGGGCAGAAGTTAAAATTTACGCCCTGATTTCTTGAATGAATCAATTGAATATTTTATTTTAATTGATTTGCCGGAATCCTCTATCATTGTAGCAACACCTATGGATTGGCGGGCCAAATTTGAAATACAGAAAATTTACAAAGGTATTTATTAATTAGCATTACATTGCAGTGCCTTTATTTCAAGTAAAATAAAAGTATTAAAATAAACATTTAATAATAAGCAAATAAATAGTCGGGTTATGAATGTTTCTTTCGCAAATCAACCGTCTGTCCATATGTTATCGTAGAATTACGAATCAGTTAACACTTAAAGTGGCTAGTTTCAATAAATTCTGTATTTTTTCACCAAGGTAAATGAAATATATCCTATTAATAAATGGCATATATTTTTTCTATTCTAACCCTTTCATATTGTATTCCTCTAGGGTTTAATGGACCAGTCCAACAGACACCTCTCTAAATGATGCAGCGCCTCCTCAGTGAGGCGCTGCCCTTCGCTTGCATTCCACAACTGTGATATACATATTGCTATAGTGGGTGCCATAGTTTGATGTCACTCCAAACCAGAGGCGTCTCTAGCCCATTTAACACCCGTGTGCAAACATCACCCTTGCACCCCCTCTAAAGTGTGGGGCTCCGTAGCGAGTAGTGCTCGGGTCCCTCTAGGACCACCGCGCCCGTGTGCAACGCACACCCTGCAGTGCAACTATACGTAAACAGGCCTCATCTTCAAACTAGATCAGACAGGACGATATTTTATAAAGCGTACATACAGCTGCACCGGAGGGAAGGTTTTGCCATAGTTATTACGCTTGGCAGGCGGGTTACTGACTATTGCAAAACATTCCCTCGGAAGAAAGTTCATATTCAGCAGTGGATGTTATACGGACTGATGATAATTATTATATTTATTAGTTATTTAGCTACATCTAAAGTAGCCGTACGAACAACAAGAAGACGAGCAGTGCCATCTAGCACCTAGCATCCCAACTAACCTGTATCGCGCAACAGAATTTCGCAAGCCAATTCAAACATATGTAACAAATGGCCGTCGGCCGCCGGGCAATCTACCTCGCCTGGCAAAGAAGATCTTTATTTTCTGTGGAATAACACCACCAACCGTTCGTCTACAGTTACCTATGTACATTTTGTAACTTCCTTCGTGCAAAAATCCTACTAAATATATTTTATTTATGTTGATCATAAATATAAAATCACATGCTTCAACTTAAAACTTAAACCACGCAACTGCCACTCAAGAAGCCCATGGGCCTTGAACTTCAGCTCAGGACCGTCTTTGGCATTAGCGGAACAATGCCTAATTAAACTTTCTTTTTTTTTTTTTTTTTGTCCGGGAGGAAACGCATTGACGCATTCCCACCACCGCTGCAGCGTATTCGCGCGCTGGCGGTGGGATGGGCTGGCGGGATATGTGGGACTCGCCCTCTCCATAGCGTGGTATGCTAAAGTCATACCACGAGGAGAGGACCCTACACCACTAAAACCTCCCGGACACTCCTTCGATCCGCCGTTGGCGGGGGTCGGGTACGCATGAGCAATCCGGCCCCCCGACGGCACCCGCGGCCAATATGGTACCGCGGGATCTCCAGGGCCACACTTACAGTGGCCCATTTGCCCAATTATAGGGACGCCCGGAGTGTAGAGGCGTCCCTACTCCTCATGGGTCAGCCTCGAAGGGAGCGGGGCCCATGTTCCCCACTCCCCAAGGCCGAGCCTAGGGCGGTAGGCGGCGGGTTTCATCTGCGAAGCGGGTGGGTGGAGGGATCTACTTCCCTCTCCCGCTCCGCGGCCTCCTTCTGTGACATAACTTGTCTACAGAAGGAGGCAACCGCCTCCCACGACCTCTCGCTTTGGACCATCTTCGAAATGATGGTCGGCAGCGAGAGGTCGTCTCCCACCACGCCAACGAGCTCCTCCCGCTCGTTGGCCCACGCCGGACACTCCACCACCGTGTGCTGCGCCGTATCGTCGGCACAGTCACAGTGGTGACAGCGAGTGTCCGGCTCTCTCTGCGCCACGTTGCACAGGTAGTGGCCGAAGCAGCCATGGCCTGTTACTACCTGTGCAACGTGGTAGGTGACGTCGCCGTGACGGCGACCGGCCCACTTTTTTAGATGGATGCCCAATTAACCTGCCAGACATGCGAAAACACGAAGCCAATAGATATACATCCGTACTCCGTGGCGGAGCAAGCCTTCAAATATAATTAGGGCGCGATACAATTAATGACAATCCCCTTTTGTTAAAAAAAATGCTACACCAGTCAAGCTTCGCTGCCTTCTTCCACACTAAGAGCCAGAATAAAGTAGCCTACTAAAGCGACGATTTCTAAAAAAATCTACAATTAGGTATACAGCCATTTTCCCGCGCGTCCAATTCCACACACCCCCAACTACATAACCCCAACAAAACAAAAAGTCGCGATTCTTACATGAATTCCCTCACATTCACTACAATGTAACATAGCCGGGTTGTAGGCGGTTGATTGAAATAATTCAGTCCTTGCTTATCAGTGGACGGACTTGTATCGGCAGTCGATATCCTTATCTTATCTACCTGTGTGTGACCATTCGTCTAACAGTTGTAAAGTAAAAATCAAAATGTTGGGCCCTGTAGCAAGAATTTCGGCTCAAAATACGAGAAATGTACTTAAAAGTTTCGTGAGAAACGGCTCCCATGGAGGTGTTCCTGGAGAGGTAAGTTCTTTTTTATTTATTTTTTATTTTTTATTACGTAATCACCTCTTTGATGCAGCCTTACCATAACTTGAATGATTCTTGTGATTTTAAGTAAATGGGTGGGGACAATCCACGTGTCCTTTTTTAAACATTTCAATATTATTTTATTTGGTATTTTACTGTTCAAGTCTTCCTTAAGGGATAAACGTTGAGTTAACGCTTACATAAGTTGTAAGTGCCTATTTAGGTATTTACATACTTAGGTAGGCCTGGCATGTAACAATATTTAATTGAATATGAAACCGAGTATTTTAGAGAACAAAATTAACATTTTCAAAATAGCGTGCTTTTTGTAGCTCTGTAACATTTTTTGATATTTTACATAATAATTTTTATAATATTTTGGATTCTCTGACATTTAGTAAATTCTTATTTTTAAACAACTTGCATACTAGGAAACTTCCTACATCCCTCTGTCACGGTCACGGGGGACTTTACAAACCACCTTCTGAGATTCACATAAATAGTTGTTACTTATGGGAATGGAACCCAGGACCAGATCTCAGAACCAGTGACCCATTCTATTTTAATAACGATTTTCTTGTTACTTCTAACCGTAGTAACTGGAAATCTATGAGGGAGGCTTTGTCTGGCAGTGGACGTTCTACGGCTGAAATGATCATCATCCTTTTAGCCGTAGAACGCCGAGCATAAAAAATCCCATATTTTAGTTAAGTGGTCTGTTTAAAATACCTGTTATTTTTCGAGGGTAAATTGATTAGACATTCCGTAAGATATTAGGAGAGGGTCTACATATTAAAACTCCCCAGGTACCTACTTCTCCAGTTCTCCACACCCATTGCAACTCAATGCTTGTGTTACGAGTGGGTTGGAACCCACTCGTAACACAAGCATTTTAGCTTAGCCCGGGGGGTTAACAAGAATACTAGTAGACTGCAAAACTCTGCTAGTAATGTTTAAAAAATATATTATTTGTTATTAAATAAATAAAATCCTTAGATATATACAAAATTGTCATAAAGGTCGTACAAAGAAGTCAAGAAGGTCACAAAAACAAGACCGTCTTGTTTAACATTTTGTTTTGTCTTTCTTGGCAAAACCTGTAAGGATACTAACCGTAAGAGCTAAAAATAAACAGGCATTCTTTGTACCCTCCGTGCGTTGGAAAACACGATTAAGCATTGGTCCCATTAGCCATAAACACCAAAAAAATATATTTTGTCCCTCAGTTAGACTTTTATTTTTATTTACCTATATAAAATATATAAAAACTGACAAAGATATATAGCAACAATCCTACTAATATTATAAATGCGAATGTGTGTAGTGACAACCTACATGACTACATTCTACATTTTATGCATAAAACCTCTATGTAAATAACCATAGTGTATATATTTGAAATTTATTTTTAATTCTTTTTCGTTAGTGTTTTATTTTTAATGAGAAATTTTTCTTTTTCTTTTCTCTTATTATAAAACGTTTTAAAATTATATTAATATTTTTAGATTCAGTTTTGAGTTTATTATTAAACCACAAATAAGTACCTACCCAAGTCACTCTAGCCATTCTATTTAAATAATAGGAAGTAAATCATCATCAATGTCAGCCATAGGACGTCCACTACTAGACATAGGCCTACCTCATAGCATCCACCGTGATCCCGCGGTCTTACCAGGTCATCTGTCCATTTAGTTGGTGGACGTCGTCCTACGCTTGTCGATCCGCGTTCTCCATTCGAGAACTTTTGGCCCCAACGGCTATCTGTTCTCCGTTCTATATGGCCTGCCAATTGCCACTTCAACGAACTAATCCGTTGGGCTATGTCGGTAAACCACGTTCTTCTACGTATCATCCGAAGCCCTCGTAGACCCGAAGTCCGAGAGGCCCGCGAACTGTAAAGTAGAGCGACAGTTGCACAATACTCCCCTAAAATACTAAAAGTCATAATCCCTCAATTTCATCGCCAGCGACCGCCCTCAACCGAGGTCCAAGCCCTCTTGCGCAGGTTGCTTAGTTTGTAGTTTTTAAACCATTTATTAAGGCTGGAGCTCTGCTCGCCTTTATGCCCGGTGAAGTAACAAAAGCCTTGTGGCTAACTAAAACGCATGTGCGACCGAAAAAAAAAATTCTACGTATCTCCACATTTCTGATTCGATCTCGTAGAGAAACCCCAAGCATAGCCCTCTCTATAGCTCGTTGAGCGACTCTGACTGATTACCTTCTGACGTGAGGACAAAAACAAATTTCTAGACCTCAGAAGCAGGACAGATGTACTATTATACTTCAGAAGCATTTGGTCGTAAGTGCCAGTTTACGATAAAGGCACATACGACGAATGTCTCTGACGTAACGCACATCTGACCTTATGCTTCTGAGCTCCAGATTTATTTACATTAATTTATACAGAAGGTGTTAACCTATCTCTTTTGTCAACTGTACCTAGATAGGTAGACAGGTATATGAAATAAACCTAACTAGAAATATAAGCATTTACGATGAATTGCCACATGAGTCAATATTGTTATAGCCGGGTTTCAAGCTAACACTCCTTTGTGTTTAATGAATCGTGTAGCGAAATTACTAGCCATATAAAGTAACGGTCGTATTTATAAGCAACTAGGTTTTTGCGCTCTCACCTTTATGTCCGGTGAAGTAGCAAGAACCCCGTGACTAACTAGATACATGATATCCGTCCGAAAAAAACTTGTTATAGAGTTAAAATTCAACCACAGGTTAAAATTCAAACACAATTGCAACCCAAAATCAGGACTTAACCTGACGTTGATTCTCGAAAACTTAAGGAGCTCTTTAATCTTTTAGTCATAACTAAGCACCTAGATCAGGCACTTTTTTTTAAGTGCTATAAGACTACGTCACTCCATGAGACCAACGCATCTTGTAATGTAACATAGTAACCCATAAAAACTCACTTATAAATAAATTTCGACGCTGCCTACCGGTAGATATTTACTAGTTGATAATCAATTTATTACTAAATTTATAAACTAAATAAAAATAATATTTTTTCTTAAAGGCGTTTAAATTATTTAAAATCATGTTCTTATAATGATCCTCATAACGTCCATGGATGAACATAGGCCGCTATCGACGGAGGTTTGTCGCAGTCCCTTACTTCACTTAATTATCTAAAACTAAAGTAAATTTAGTTTCACGGGTGAGTCCTTCATTTTGACCTCTAAACGGGTGGCAAAGGGCGTGACACCCTACACCCCCACATATATATTATTACGTACATCACTTGTCTGTCTACACGAAACATAGTAAAAAGCTAAGGACAGAGACATTCGTATGTTTCGCAAATTAAAGAACATTTTTTTTTTTGGTAAAGCATTCTTGCAGACCTTTGCAGTCTAGTGTTCTTGTTAACCTCTCGTGCTAGGCTAAAATGCTTGTGTTACGAGTGGGTTCACGTCGGTAGTGCAATGGGTGGGGATCGAGCTGGCGTCCACAAGATCACAAGTCCGACGCCCTAGTCATTAGGTTGCGGCCACTTTTGTATTGTTATAGAGGGCCCTTACAGTATTATGTAGTTGCTATTAATTTTCGGTCACTCACAGAATTTTCTTGCGGGGATTGTTGTAACTAAGTATTTTCGTGAATAAAAAGAAGGAATTTAAAACCTGTACTTGATTTACGTAAATAAAAGTTAATTTTAGTTTACCACTGGAACTAGGTAAGTATAATGTACGAAATCAGTAAATCTAAACATCTGATTCCGTCAAAATAATCGGAGACTTTTTCACTACCTACACCTATATTTCATACTAGCTTTCCGCGGGTGGTTTTACCCGCGTAGCTCCCGTCCCCGTGGGAACTTCATAATAAAATATAGCCTGCGTTCACTATGTTTGCTGGAAGATAATTCATAATTGAATTAAGCTCGCCTGTGTTTCTTTGTCTAAAGCGTATTGTTACTTGTTTTTCTGTGTGTACAATAAAGAATAAGAATAAGAGATAGTGAAGCTTCCCAACAGTGAAAGAATTTTTCAAATCGGTCAAGTAGTTTCGGAGCCTATTCAATGCAAACAAACAAAAAAACAATCAAATCTTTCCTCTTAATAATATTAGTGTAGACCCTTAGTTTGCAAAGAACCATCCGATGCCCTCGTAGACCCGAAGTCCGAGAGGCCCGCGAACTGTAAAGTAAAGCGACAGTTGCACAAAACTCCCCTTAAATACTAAAAGTCATAACCCCTAAATCTCATCACCAGCGACCGCCATGAGCCGAGGTCCAAGCCCCACAGAGGGCGCCAACTTGCGCAGGTTGCTTAGTTTGTAGTTTTTAAACCATTTATAAAGGCTGGAGCTCTGCTTGCCTTTATGCCCGGTGAAGTAGCAAAAGCCTCATGACTACCTACGTAAGTCAAACCTAAAAAAAAACAATACCTACAAATAAAAAAAAAAGACAAAAATACAATTTTTTTGCTTTATCGACATTTAATTTATTGATTATATCTAAAATACATTATATACAACTAATTTAAAATAAAATTAACTTATAAAATACTACTATTCTAAATCTATTCTACTTAACACTTTAGTTACCTAGGTACAACAAAATATTGACATTAGGTACATGCTAATCGCATTGCACACAGTCTATTGCACATTTTCAAATATAGATAATGTACTAGATACAGAATACAATACCTACATAATGTTTTATCACAGTGCTAATTTAACTACATTCTTAGTATTTATATGTATATGTTACAGTCAAAACTTATAATCGGTCAAAACCACTTTTGACTGCAAAAATCAGGCAAAAGTAGTTTTGACGGTTCCATATTGGCTCACATAAAATTCCAAAAACGAGATGCTCCTTTTGTTTTGGTTGAAGGTTAAAAAAACACCAGGATTCCTACTTCTGTAGGTTAGAACTGTGAGCTCAACGCACGAGCCGAGCGAGCGAAGCGAGCGTGCCGTGGTAGCGGTCGGCGAAGTGCCAGATCCGAATTCCAATCAAATTATTAATTAAAGCAGTCAAAAGTGGTTTTGACCGATTATAGTTTTGACTGTAACATATATATATTATTGTATAAGTATATACTAAGAATTTACTGGGTGACTTTTTTCCGACTTGATAATAATATGGTGTGTTGTGTAAGTGGAATAGAATCTATAGACCACAGTATATTTGTACTAGTGTTTCGGTAATTAGAATTTAGAAAATCTCATAAAATATTAAAAATAAAAACACCCTTCATAGGCATGTATATGAATAAAAAGGTGCCTATAATAATAAGGTGCCTAGGCCGCAATCACACATGAATGAAAAGACAGAGCGAAATAGCATAACTACTAACTTTTACGCATTTTAACCGCTACGATTTTTACTCTATGTCAGTAAACCATTTATTTTTATTAAGTATGTATGTATTGTATTCATATATATTATTATACGTATTAGCATTAGTTTGATATACTCAAACTGTAACTATTGTTGTGTACACTGTTGCCCGTTTATCACAAATCTCACTCTGAATATGGTTTGCTGGAAGAAAACTCATAAATGAGTTAAGCTCGCCATTGTACATCATGTCTAATTGTTGAACTTTCATAACTTGTTTTCATGTGTACAATAAAGTATAAATAAATAAATAAAAACAAAATGATATAATAACTATGCCATAGACATCTATTTCATATACATATCACGCCCTATTATTTTCAAGACGGTAAAAAAGTCACCCAGTTCCTAAGTATTTATACCGTTTACATTAATAGTGGTGTAACCAATCGTAACTGAAAATAGTACCTACATATGGAGAATCTCGCCTTACCTATCTTTATAAGAATTTCATTAAATTCAAGTAGTGCCTTGTAGATCCTGTTACTGCCAAGTTTATGGATATCAACAAATTTCTAAGATGACTAGATGTCACATCAATCCAATGATGATGCAGACGGAATGGTCTCCAGGTGGGTAATGTATTACGCACCCCCTCGATCGCAGCGACGGGGACTACTCTCAATATTGCAATGTTATGTTACTCATATCGAGGGGTGATATGCTAATTGAACTAAGCGACAGTGTGAACAATATCAAATTATGCACCTTTTGAACCATTACATAAAATACATATTTCAATAACGCTCATGGTGTCGCTTAGCTCAAAAAGCCTTTTACCCGTCAATATGATGAGGAGACTATTTAGGCGCCTAAAATACCCGAGTACCTCCAGGCGCCAGTGTCGGAAACTCTGGAAACTGGATAAATATAACAGCCGAAGCCCCTTTGTGATGCCTTCCGTCTTAGTAGATTCTCAGTTCGATATAATATTCATGTTTAATATCCAAACCTCGTAAGGTTCAGAGGATTTGAATATAAATGATTCCGCGCAGACTTAGCGACAGTTTCAGGGAAAAATACCTACTTTAGGTACCTACTTCGTGTTATTGACATACTTATTACTTAGCTTAGTAAATATTGATGTGGTATAATGGATGTTTATGCGGCGAACAATGAGGTACCTACATATATGTATCTGTTTATGATGTGAAACAGTGCCGGATTAGCCATATAGCATGAGTAGCAAATGCTACGGGCCCCGCGATTTGCGGGGCCTGCACACCTAGATAAGTGCGCAAGCAGGAAATTGGATCCAATAAATACACCTATGGATCCGAATCATGGTGCTTCATCCGCACAGAATTTAAGGCCCCGCGCTGGCTTAATCCGGCACTGATGTGGAGGAGTAAAGCTAGGGATACACTAGCCGGGGATGGCGAACCAATGGCACGCGTGCCATTGATGGCACCCGACGTAATATTTTGGACACGCAACTATGACGTATCCTACTAATATTATAAACTCTGCTCCAGTGGGTTGGAGCGTGATATTTTGTAGCCTATATGTTAATCGAGCTGATTAACTCCCAGTGCAAAGTTTCAGCCAAATCCATTCAGTAGTTTTAACGTGACAGAGTAATAATATTAGTTTATAATATTAGTAGGATGCGAACGTTTGTATGTGTTGATGTATGTATGTTCGTTACTCTTTCACGCAAAAACTTCTTAATGGATTTGGCTGAAAGTTTGCACGCGGATAGTTTATAAGCTGGATTAACACATAGGCTACAAAATATCACGCTCCGACTCACTGGAGCAGAGTGACGCGAGTAAAACCACGGGGTGTAGCTAGTATTTAATATATTGTCGCGATTGATCCAAGATCGATTACTGTTCACTGATGAACATATGACTCCTACCGAGGGAGGGTATTGCCAGTATTGTGTTCTAAAACACAAGGAAACGATGCTTTAACAAGGACAGATGATATTATCAAATCTCGAGAACAGCTGAACCGATTTCGCTAATTCTTTTTTTGTTGTGTTTGTTATTGTCAGGAGAAGGTTGTTATGAATGAAAAAATAAAGAAAATTGCGCGGAATATTAGAAAATTCAAGAATACTTAACTACAATATTACATTTTCTATATACGAGTAAGCTTAGCGCTTTTGACAATACATATAAACTTTTTAATGTAACCATATAGCGTTTGACATAACATTGACAGAGTGTGTGCTGCTCTTAGTGCACATCACGGTTAGTTCAAAGCTATCACGCGTAATATTAAAAGTCCAATTTAATATAGAGTTTTAGTTAAGACCAGTGCTGGATTAAGCCTGCGCGGGGCCTGTTGCAAACGCGAGCTGTTTGTTTTAGGCCTCCACCTATTCTGAAGCGCCATGATTCGGATCCAAAGGATTATTTATTGGATCCAATTTCTTGCTTGCGCACGTATCTAGGTGTGCTAGGCCCCCCAAATCATCGGGGGGGCCCAAATCATCGCGGGCCCCCAAAATCAACGCTACATTTGCTACTCTTGCTATATGGCTAATCCGGCACTAGTTAAGACAGGACAGCATCTGTTGGGTCAGCTAGTAATATTATAAAATAATTAAATTACCCATAATATAATTCCAGAACTTGCCCTTCGACATCAATAACCGTGCTCGTCTGACGTTCAATCTCTTCTGGTTCGTGGGCACCGGCTTCGCGGCCCCCTTCCTCGTCTTGCTGCACCAGCTCAGGAAGAAGTGAATGTGAGTAGATCTATGGAGTTAATTGATAGTCATTTTCATCATCAGCCCGTATAACGTTCAATGCTGAACATGGGCCTCCTCCCCAAAGGGAGGGTATTTGCCATAGTCACCACGCTTGGCAGGCAAGTTGGTGACCACAGTATTATTTTGCACCACACAAGTTAACGCTGCTGCCAGTTCCTTGATATACGAATATCATAGATGATGTTATAACAATCAGGCTTAACGTACTTTCCGAGGCACGGAGGGTACCTAATCCCTCAACCAACCAGACCCGGCAAGAAATCTGAGAATTTACACAAAGATTTCTTGTCGGGCGTGGGGATCGAACCCACGTCCTCCGAGCTGTAAAGCGAGACAGATACCGCTACGCTACTATATCTACTTAATTCAATTATCCTGTTTACGATACGTTTTCGTCCTCAACACTATTTATGGTAATTATCCCTTTTATATGTTATCTATACCTACTACTATATTAAGCTGAAGAGTTTACTTGTTTGCTTGAACGCGCTAACTAAATTCTGCATGTATGGCACATATTTGTAGACTAACATGGACTAAAATATAACTTTTTATTATCTCGGCTGTATTAGCTGCCGGGATCGACCAGTCGATCGCGATCGACCGGTTGGCCACCCCTGTCATAGACTATATCTATACTGCTATGAATAAAATTGAAGAGTTTGTATACTTGAATACACTCATCTCAGGAACTACTGGTCCGATTTCAAAAGTGTTTCAGTGTTAGATAGCCCATTTATCGAGGAAGGTTATAATTTATAATGAAGTTCATACGATAACAGGTGCTTAGAGGGTGAAACAATATATTTTGCCTTTTGGCCTTGTGTAACCTTGAAAACAACTTCAAGGAGGAAGCTGAAAGGTTCTAGATGCCGTCCCAAACCTATTCCTACTTTAATAATAGTCTCGTCTCGTTCTAACAACTGTCGAAAGAGTGAAACGAATGCTTAAGTGTCATAAAGTAATAACATTACTGAGTTTATGGCAAGATGGTCAGCGGCGTAGATAAAACTTACAAATGTGTAATAGCAAAACGTTGAAATATTAGGTACCTATTACATAATAATTTAAAAATATACCTAGGTAAATCGTACATTTTGATTGATCGCTAGTTAACTGCTCCGTAATTAGTCGCTTTCTTTACGCAATCACACTGCTGGTAAGGTGCGTTGGGGTAAGATCGGCGCTGGGGTAAGAACGTAGAAATCAAATTTCTCACTTATTTGGCTATATTTTTTAATGTTAGCCACATTGCGCGCCACGTCATTGTGTTCCGCCCCGCCCCGCAGTGACCACTAATCGCTCCGGCAGCACGTACGTGTATAATGCACCGATAAAGAAAAGAAGGTAAGTTTTACAAAATATTTGTCCGTCCGGTCTTTCACCTTCATTTGTTTTTGCATATTTTAGCAAAAGTATAGCTTATTTTGGTATTATTTTGCCTATATATCAAGTTTTAAGCGATGACAAGCCGATAAAACTAATCCAGAATTATCTACCATGTGTGTAGGCTAAAATCCGGTGTTTCCCCTCTCGAGTGAAGATCGGACAAATATATCCGATCTTAACCCGTTTCGAATTTGGTAGTGATTGTCAAACTTTTATAACAAATGATTTTTATTTAAATACTTAATTGTCATCCTAACCGTTTTAATATAAAATACACTTGGCAGGCCGACAGCTATACCAGTTGCATTAGAATCTAAACTGGCAAACTGTCTACGAACACTGGAAAACTGGGGTTGGGGGTTGTCAAGAGAAGAGGTTCTTGATGAAACTCAGGATTTTATAAAAATAAATAAAATACAAACACCCTTATTATTACATATTAAAAGTATTTATACCTGATTTGGGTGAAGACAGGCCCGTATTATTGCTGTATGATGGACATGCCAGTCATGTCAATGACAAAGTGGTAGCTTTAGCAATAGAGAACAACATCACCATATTGAACTTCAAGACTTGGCGGTATTTAAATCTTTTATTCGGTGTTTGTGATTTCTGTACTTTATATTATTAAATTATATTTTCTACTGTCATTCGTTTCATTATTTAAAGAATCCTAGTTACAAAAAAACACACCATTTTGTTCCAGTCACCTCTTACCTCCTCTCTCTATCTACTGTACAGTATTCAGATTTTATACTTATTTGGTAGTATTTATTAACGCTTTATTTGGTAGTATGCTTTTGGATAGAACCAAACTTTGAGAATCCTAATATCTTCCAAATTTGGAATTTGGGGTAAGATCGGACAGTTTAACCCAAAAAATAAGTATGTATTTGGAACATCTATGTTTATAGTATAAGGTAGATTTAGTCGATGTCACGTTAAAGAGTAGGAAAGAGCGGACAAAATCCTTTCTTACACCTTGTGCTCCTAGCAATAGAAACAGTTTTAAATTATTGTCCGAACTTACTTACCCCATCATGGCCAAATCGTAATTATACTCAAAAAAAATGTGTCCTGATTTTAAAGGCTTACAAAGCAGAAAGTATTGAGTTTTTCTAACTAAATAAAATTTAAAATTAAACTATGTTTCAACATCAACAATTTCCACTATTTTTCAAGAACGTCGTGTACACCAAAATTGAGAAAAAAAAGTTTTTGCAACATGTTCGCAACTATTCGAAAATCCGTCCGGTATTACCCCAACGCACCTTATATCATTTTGTAATTAAGTATTAATTAAGATTCTATTTGAAAGAATTTCAGTTTTAAAGTTTATTATCATACCTACTAATATTATATTTTTAAATTTTAAAACCCCTTCCCCTTTATAGCATTTAATTTGTTGGAAAAACATAGAAAGGTTAATAGTTCCGGGTGCCATTAACCTATTATGAGGTTTATTTTTAAATTGAATCCAGGTCCAATAATTTTAAATGATGTTGCTATTTTCTTAAAATAACTTTTGTTTTGTTTCAGATGAAATTTCAGCAGCATTGCACTTATTGATTGACTATGTAGTTAAAATCTCAAAATATAAATATTTATAAAACATCTGATTTGTAGTTTTATTTATTATTTTACTAATCTAACGGGAATACTACTATCGACGCGTTCATTAAATTTCTACCAAAAATGATTTTCCCGAACGCAATGGTAGATTTTCTCAAAAAAAAAACTTTACTACGACTCGTGAAGGAAATCGAAGTTTGCTGTTTTCTTGAGATTTGGTCATAGAATCTCGATTTAGCAAAATGAATGCCCCATTGGCCCGTATCACGAACAAACTTAGCAGGAATGTGTTCACCAACATGGTGAGGAACCATTCCGTCGGAGGTGTTCCCGGAGAGGTGAGTTCTAAAATCAAAAATTTTATGTCATTACATAATCTGGTCTATTCTTCTATTGTTTTTACGTGTTAGACACAATTAATGTGTAGTTCATTCATTAATTTAAGAAAATTACAAAAGAACGAAAATTTATTGTTTGATAGATCAGTAAATGAGCTTATTAAAATTTATTTATATAGGTTATGTGCATTCAGTTTTTTTTTGTTTTACTAAGCCAAATCAGGCATAAAATAATGTATATTTTAAACTAATATATTCCAATTGATAAATGAAGTAAATTCCTAGCGTTAAATATTCTAGCCACAAATCCTTATTATATTTAACTCAATATTCTTATTTTCTTCTCTTTATTGCTCTATTAGCCTCACAGCTTTAATCAGATCTTTGAAACTGTGTTTCTACATAATTAAAGTTTAGTTGAACCTAAGCTCAAAACAATCAAAATGATGCATGCATTACTTATTTTTCAAAATTATCTATTTATACCAAGATAATTTGATTGTAATAATATTATTGTTTGTTGTAGTGAAGATGCTCTTTTAATCATATGCATCTTTCATGAGGTTTTACTGGAAGAAAATTCATAAACTAATTAAGCTTGCCGTTTTACATGTTGTTCCCATTGTATAAACTTTATGTTATACATAGTAAATGTGTGTGTGTGTTCAATAAAGAATAAATAAATAAATAATATGATGAACATGGCACTGGTAGAAATTGTTGAATAAGTCAGCAGATTGCCATTAATATTAAAATAAAGCAGTATAAGATGTCAGGTAGGTAGTCTTCTTACTAAACCAAATTAAATTAAGACTATAAATACACACTTTAATATTATCTATTATAAGCATAAAAAGTAGTTGTTGCTGTCCATAGAAAAAAAAATATATGGAGGGGTAATGAGAGCATTGAGATGGACAAATTAAAAAAGCATAGTTTGGCGACATTAGTATGTGCTGTAAATTAATTTAAAAAAAATATACATGCTTTCAGGAGTAAACATTAATAAAAGTGTAATAGTCTAATTCTTAATTTAAATGCTTTAATTTTTCAGAACCTTCCCTTTGACATCTCCAACCGTTACAAGTTGACAGCATACTTCATCCTCTTCTTTGGTTCCGGTCTGGCTGCTCCCTACATGATCACCCGCCACCAGCTCCTCAAGAAGTAAGTTCTTTTTTTTTTTAGAGTTCTAACAGAGTTTTACAGTCTACTAATATTCTTGTTAACATCTTGTACTAAGATAAACAACTTACAAGTGGGTTCACATCGCTAGTACAATGGGTCAAACTGGCAACCACAAGCAAGTCTAACTTCCCTACCCATTGGGCTATGGCTGCTTTAAATACTAGCTCTGTTCCCCTTTTTCTGGGGGCTAATGTATAACACATACCCTCTGCAGTTGTGGGGAGTGTAGTGTCGTACTAAAAGTGGGGTATGTGAGACAAGCATACTATCAGCAATGATATGCTAGTTACCCATGGTAATCCTCTGGGTCCTTTTGGGGGGGGTACAAGGAAGGCTATCAACATATACGCATACGACACTATGAACAGGCGAGTCCCACATATCCCATTCAAAAAAAAAAAAAGCTCGCGCGAATTCGCTGCAGCGGCGTACACTGCAGCAGGAAAGCGTAAATGCACTTTCCCGGAAAAAAAAATAGGTCTATATCCTACTAATATTATTAAAGAACGGATTTGGCATTGGCTAAAAGTTTGCATGGGGATAGTTTATAAGCTCGATTAACATATAGGCAACAAAAAATCACGCTCCGACCCACTGGAGCAGAGTAACGCGGCTAAAACCGCCGCGAAGGTAGTTTAATTTAATTGTAGAATTCAATGGAGTTTAAATTGGTATTTTTAATAGTCTCATTATATTGTTTTTTTTTTTATTTTCAGGTAAGCTGGCAACCCTGGCTGCACTATAACGATGATTTAGATTTAAGCTAGCAAACTGTACATTTAATCATAATTTATGATTCATTAAACATTCTGTTATAGAATTATATAAGGTTTTATTTTTGTTATACATTCAGAAATCCCTACTTCCATAATTATACAGTAATACCTACCCCGGACTTACGCGATAGGTGGGACCACGGGATAGCCGCGTAAGTCGGGGTTCAACTTTCCCTATAAATACATTAGGATTTGGTTTTGGACTTAAAAGCAGGTAGTTACACGAGACATCCACCCCCACTTCGCACGAGTAGCATGACGATATATATATCCACATAATGTTTGAGTAATCGGGACCAGAGTCTAAAAAAAACAATAGATCAGAAGAAACATGGTTATTAATACGTTAAATTATAAATGATTTTTACATTATCACACCATAATTCTAACATGGTTTCCATATAAGCAATAATACCGTAACGTCTGAATTAAAATAGAAAGATTTTCACTTATTATTTGGTTCGATCAAATATCTTTGCTAATTCCTTTTTTTTTATTTTAGATTCAAAGTCTTAAGGATATAATGATAATATTTAGTTTTCACTTCAAAAGACAGTGTTTTTCATTTCATGTTAGGTTAGGTTAGCAGTTTAACTTGCAGTAAACGGAAAGGCGTGTTCGGTTTACTGCTAGTTATGCGCGTGGTGATCTAAAATAAAAACCGCGTATCTCCGAATTCGCGTAAGTCGGGGTATTACTGTATATAAAAATGAATATTTGTCTGTATGTCCTTTATAGAATCGTTTTAAATGATTTTTTTTGTACCTATGCGTTTTGGTGGCGCCCTGGATGGTTTTAGGGTATAAAAAATCACGCTCCGACCCATCGGAGGAGAGTAACGCGGGAAAAAACCGCGGGGCGCAGTACCTAGTATATTATAAATGTGAATGTAAGTTGGTTTGTTACGCTTCCACGCGAAATCTACTTAACCAATCATCATATTATTACATATCATTATATTATTATATTCTTGGAGGTATTAGACGTGATATAGGATTTTTATTAAAAAAAAGGGAGTGAAGCCGCTAGTAAAAGCTTGTATCCATATAAAATGGTAATAGTAATCAAAAGTTATTTAACTTTTAACTAATACTGTCATGCCTTAAAAGTCTCCATAGTAAATTTAAACCAGAATCATCATCATCATCAGCCCGTATAACGTCCACTGCTGAACATGGCCCTCCTCCCGAACGAAGGGTATTTACCAGTCTCCACGCTTGGCAGGCGTGTTGGTGACCGCAGTATTATGTTGTACGATACAAGAAAACGCTGCTGCCCGTACCTTAATATATGATTTACGATTATTATAGATGATATTATAACAATCTGGACCGACGGCTTAACGTGCTTCCCGAGGCACGAAGGGTAATCCCTCAACCAACCAGACCCAGCAAGAAATCTTAGAATTAGGTAACACAATGATTTCCTGTCCGGCGTGTGGATCGAAACCACGACCATCGATTCAATGTTCGCGTAAAGTCCTATGCAGTATTATAACCCTTATTAAAACGTTGGGAGCTATACTTCCCACTTCTCAGATTGAAGTAAATCGTGTTTTATTTTTATATGCTTAAACTTAATGCAATGTTATATTTATCTACACAATCTTGATATTTCGCAGAGCCTTTTTTAATGGCAGCACTTTTTGGAGAATTATGGCATGTCATGGTAAACACACGTCAAAGTCAGATGACGTGATTTTGCCGCCGAAATGACCGTTATTTTTAAGTCTTTAAGGGTAGTTCTGAAAAAAAATTAGGTAAGCAGTTTTGAGTTTTAGCTATGTAAACTAGACTATATAACGGTTGCGTGAAACGTAAAATATGCCCAGAATCTTTCGTTTATACCTTGGTAGAGTCGATTGAAATTGAGTATCTAAGTGGGAAGATATCATCCCAGTGTTCGTCACTGCACACTACATTCGGAAATTCTATATATAAAATCCGTGTGTCATTGTGAAAATGTATGGTGAAGTCATTAATTTTTAAATTTCCGCGTTCTTCCCTAAGTAGAACCTCCTTTATTAAAAACACGATCTATGTAATTTTTTACGTTAAAATTTAATTCACAAGTGGAGCCTGGGTAACTAGCTAGTGTTTTGAAATATTGATGTCAATGGGAGCTATAGTTCCCACCTTTTCAACTTTTTTACAAGCGAGAACAGACGACGGGATATAAACTTCCCACCAAAAAAAGGGTATTTCCCTCCCACGAACCCCTCTTTTGTGTGTATTTTTGGAATCTACGACCCAAAATTACCCAGGAACATATCTTACTTTTTTGTTAACTCCTCCACAGGTTCGCGTTTGAATAAGGGATAACTACTACACTAATTACGATTGAACAGCGCAAAAGGACACAAATATATACCTACTATTCTTCTTCGCTATCTACGTATTTAGAAGAAAAGTTAATATTTTTATATTTTCATATGTTTATTTCGAATAACTCATAAATTTCTGAACGGATTTCGATAATTCTTTCACCAGAGAGCAGTTAGAATACTAGTCCGGTTAATTTAGACATTCGAAGCTACATAAATTCCCAACAAGCTGAAAATCGGTAAGATTGTTTAAAATACAAAGCAAAAATAAAATTTGAAAGTTCCCCATCATTCCCCTGTAAGGAAATTTTTTTATTCAAGGTCAAAGGTCAATAAAATGAGTTTTTCGCGATTTTTAGCAAAACGGTAAGTTTTATCATAAAAATACCAAGACAAAAATTGTAGATCATAAAATTATCTACAAAAATGTATCAATACTTTCTTTCTACGATCCACCGTTTTTGAGATATATCGATTCAAAATGTTGTAAAAGTTGTAATCGTCATAATCACACGTTTCCACGCCACCTCATAGGTGGTGTACTTAGCGCGTTTTTTTTAACGTGGTTTTCCCAGTAGGCCTATTCCACAGGTCAGTTGTGATCCTGTTTAATTTGAAACTATTGCAAAATAATGGATATTAGCAGAGATTGAAAAAATAAAAGCAATTTAAGTTGAAAAAAAGTAATGAAATTTAATAGTCCGAGTCATAACTCTCGAATTATAATTTAGACTTAAAACACGTTTTCTTGACCTTTGACCTTGTATAAAAAATTTTCCTTACAGGAGAATGATGGGGACTTTCAAATTTTATTTTTCATTGTATTTTAAACAATCTTACCGATTTTCAGCTTGTTGGGAATTTATGTAGCTTCACTTTTATTTTTTGGTCTAATTTGACCGGACTATACTGCATTTAGAGCGGTTTCGCACTACGTCCGATCCGAATCCGATCTGATATTATGACCCGTAAAAATATGGTCCGTAGTAGCCGTAGAACTATTTCTATGGAAATTTATGTACTTACTAGATCCGAGATCCGTGATCTGATTTCTTTCCAAATTTCTAGACAAATATTTTCACGGGTTTGGATCGGATTCAGATCGGACGTAGTGCGAAACCGCTCTAACCCTGAGTAACATAGGCTATTTTTTATATGAAATATGCCAGTGCGGAGCGGAGACGGGCCGCTAGTCATAGATATTATAATAAGGGTTCATTATAACAAACATTTTTTTATAAATGCTATAACCTAATCTTGATACTTACCTGGTTTTTTTTTTAGACATATATTTATTCCTATTTTATTTACCTATGTATTATTTTTTGAAATCAATAAGTAATTCTACTTATTGATTTTAATTTTGTTTATTATGAAATGACATTATTTTGGGAATGTTGCCAACAGACAAAAAAATTTGTTCCGTTTCTAGACTTTTTTGCCAAGCTGTAGCGTATGTTGAGTATGAATTATTTTATTTGGCAACCCTGTACTGACTTTTTATATACCATATTTTGTGTCAAATATAATATGTCATACTGACATTCCTAGGGTTGTTTCGATTTAAACAAATGTCGATAGTAATTATCGACTTTTCGTACTATTATTGGTGATAATGTAACATATAATTGGGTTTAATTTAATTACAAACGTTACTAAATTAAACAAATATTTTAATATAAAATACATATATATTCTCTGAAATCCAAAGTTTATTTTTAGAAATTGGATTTTATTCATTCATTCATATCGATAGTTTCTAATCGATTGCCACGATGATTCATCGTCCATCACTTATTAGGTCGCCGCCAAGCCCATAAAATATGACATTGGCAGGTACTGTCTGTTTGAACCTTCTACTAAATTCAAAATCAAAACTTCGCGTGATTTAATTATTTTAAAGACAGCTGTAGCAGAGATCAGCTTAAATTAAAATGAAGTTTAATTATTAAACTGTAATAAAGACGTTCTAACTCTGACGTTGGCAAAATTGTAGATGTCTCCCCACAAAGTGTACATTAAAAGAACTGAACTATTAAAATTTAAACACTATTCCAAATAAAGCTATTTCCATCGTTTGATTTTTGCTTCGTGAAATGGAATGCATTTACGCTCACTCATCTCACAATAATCAATAACAATAATATTCATACTTCAAACGCACATCACGAAATGACAGGAATATCAGTGAAGTAAAAGCTAAGGGAATCGAACAAAATTAAAAGCTAAATAAATCGTAACAAAACTTAACATGGGTACACAACTAAATAAGGTAAGTACGTACGTACTCATTAATATTTAAAAAACTTCGAAAAACATTAAAAAAATAACTAGTAAATTCGAATAGTTTATTATTGTATAATTGATGAATAAAATATGAGGTATAGCTGTGTGATGTCTGGCTTAGAATAGAACACCCCATGTCTTCGTTTCGTAAAAGGGTGAGACATAGACAAGGATACTCACCAGCATAAAAAATAATATAAATAAAAAAAATCACCAGGCGAGCAGAGCTCCAGCCTAGATAAATGGTTTCAACAGTACAAATTAAGCAACCTGCACAAGAGGGCATCTCCTGTGGGACTTGGACCTTGGCTTAGGGTGGTCGTTGGCAATGAGATTGAGGGATTTTGACTTTTTGTATTTTAGGGAAGTTTTGTGCAACTCTCATTCTACTTTACAGTTTGCGGGCCTCTGGGACTCTCAGCCTCTCGGGTCTACAAGGCCATTGGAGGTAATTTCCTACTACCAATTAATATGAAATGCTTTGCAAAATGGATATGTGTTCACAATTTATCAAATTAAAATATACCAATTCAATTACAAACATTGCTTTCATACATTTTGTGATAGAGCGACCCATTTATTATATTTTTTTTATTTAAGTATCCTATTAAAAAAATAATTATAACCATTCTTATTTATGTAGACATAATTACAAGCACTTGTAAACAGTTATACATTTTAAAATATTAATTCTGTCTTACTTCTGGTCAAACTGCACCGCACAATCTTACGACTTATTTATTATTTGAAGTATAGGAGCACGGACAGTTTTTCCAAACCATTATAAAAAAGAAAATTGTGCCATAAAGAATGTACTTACTTATAATACATAAATTATTGTTATATAATTTTAGTTGTATTTGAAATAAATAAGTTAGTCTCTGCAGTATTAGTAACTACCTACCTATGTAACTATAGACATATTGATGTACAGAGAGAGAGGGGTCTTTTCTCTAAAGACTCACACTCTTTAAAAACAATGTATAGTAAATAAAGATATTTTTTATTTGATTGTTTTTAAATATAAGCTTACTTATTTTAAATTTGTAAGTAATAAATATTGATAAAACAACATTTTTCTTACAGGAACAAGTCACAATGGAGTTAATGGACTTACCTGATGATATTTTTATCATTTTAACTGAATATTGTGATCTTGAGACACTACATGTATTGTATGAAACATGCCAAAAGCTTAGAAATATTGTTACTACAATTAGACATTGGAATATGTCATTAAATACCATGGCCAATGCAGAAATACTTGAGTTAAATTTTTTTAAGGATGTTTCGCATAGACTGTGTACTCTCAATATGTGCAGCGTACATAACTTGAGTAATACAGATTTAATATCAGCATTAAAAAAGTTAACAGTTTTACGTAGTCTAGATGTTTCTTTCACTGACATTACTATTTGTGATTTGATTACGATACCAGAAATTTGTCCTACATTAAAAGACATTGCAGTAAACTTACAATTTAGCAAACCCCAATTAAACTACGATGAAATGGTGCCGTACCAAAATTTGTTTAAACAATTTGAAAATATACATTTATTTGGTAGTCGGTATAATCTTATAATGTCAAACATAACAGGATTATTATTAAAATATTCAAGACTTAAGAGCCTAAAGTTTTCAAGTTTTTTCGTTTCTATGGAAGATTCCTTTCAAAATATTGACAGTGTTGATTTTCCAGATTTTCCAAGTTTTTGTAATTTTTCCATTTATTGTTCGAGGCCAATAAGTACACATGAAGACATAGGAATAAATTATAGATTTCCTTTGGAAAAGTGTACGGTTCTTAAGATGTTGGACTTTAAAGAATATGAAATTGTTATATTGGATAAAACCGATTATGGTGAAATTATATATGCTACTTCTCTCTGCAGTGAATTTATTTATTCACATTTCAATATAACAGTGAGAAAGCTAAAAAAAACAGAAACTATTTCCTATGACTCTATTATGATGTTTTGGAATAAATCGAAAACTGATTTTGATCAAAATTTTTATAAGAAATTGGCCAATGTCATCAAAAATAATGTTTTGTTTAGGTTTCAAATGAATTCTAAATATTGTGTACCAAAAACTTATAACAGATTCTACACTGAGTCTTCAGATGATGATATTGAAATTGAAAATGTTATTAATGACTGTAGTACTGACAAAAATATTAAAAGAGCACCTTCAACATATCCGTTAGATTTAAATGTAATATTTAACGATAGGAAATGTATTGAATTAGAAATATTTTTTAAATCTGGCTTAAGTCGATCAGTCGCTTTATCAACTGATTACGATTGGTTTAAGAGATTAACTTATTTAAGTTTAATACAAACAATAGACAAAGAAATTTACAGTAAACATTTTTTTGATGTATTATTTAAAAGCTGCTATAAACTAGTCACATTAAACACAGAGATTATAAATTCGGCACGCAATTCTTGTGTACCATCAATATGTAATTCATTGCACTTGAGTCATTCGTTGAAAAATTTAAGAATAGTAGGGTTTACTATTGATTTTGTGGCTTTATTCAACTCGTGTAGTCAATGTAGGACTTTAGAAAATATTCAAATTACAGATATTAATGGACTTAACATTAATAGTATGGCTGATCCAACAGTAATGATACAATATTGTGATAAACTGTATTTTGTACTTATATCAGCGCTTATGACTATTCGGTGTAAGCGAAGGAGATTACGGGCATTAAATGTTGTCAAAAATGAATTGAAAAAATCGCATCTTAATATTTATCTGAGAAATTTTACAGAACTACAAATATATCATCCAGCCATGGATGTCTTCGGAATGAAATATCGACGCTTACCGCTTACTTAAGAATTGGTAAGAATAAGAATATATTTATTTGACTTAAACAAGGTGTAAGTATACAAAGATCTTAAATTAAAGTTTAAGTTAAGTAAACATTTTTTGCCGGTGGTTGGCGTACAAATATGAAGTACGTACCTACTTATTATACTATGGTACTACCTACACTAGTCACAAAAATTTAGGGATATAAAAAAATCCATTCAACGAGCTGTAATTCCGAGAAAAATAATAGTAAAGCAAAAAAAAAAACTACCTATGTGTCTAGTTTTCAGACATGACCATGAATTTTAATCATGTTTATGTCAGGAATAATCTTATGTAAACATTAGGTAAACTACAAAAAAAGAAATCATTTTTTTTATTTCTACTAAAAAAGGTCTACGAGCTTGAAATTTGGTTTTTCATTTTTTCCTCCAAAGGTTTTTATAAAATAAATTTAAGAAGCCGATGACTTGCCGCGGAGCTATCGTCAGTTGGATTTTTTTTTATTTGCCTAAATTTTTGTGACTGGTATACCTATATACTTATATATTTTTTATTTTTAATAGAGAGAGTTAAGAGAGAAAAGTAAATGTTGGTTTATCATGTTGATTCTGTGATATTATTTATTATTGTTCGACAGCGCTGTCTTCTTTTTATTTGTTTTGAGAGCTTTACTTATATTAACGCCATTAGCACTAAGAATTATTAGTAACAATTATTTGTAAAAGTATTGTATATAATAAAGTTTTAAATATAAAGGTATTTTTACAATTGCTTATTGTTTATTATTCCCATTGCCATGGAAAAAATATTGCGTTGCCAATGCGAATTCTGCTAAATTATAGCTGTAGCACATGTTTTATATAACAGCCTGCCGTAAATAATTTTTTTAATGTTCCACAAAGATTTGTTCGCAGCGGGAATCGAACCCACGACCTCCGACGGGTTCACCGCTCTAAAACAATGAAATTGTAATATAATAAAAAAACAAGTGCCTGGTTCCCTTATTGATATCAAGCAAAAATTGCAAAAAATTCACATTTGTTGTAAGGGCCTTAAATATTTATTTTATTTTGTTTTTAGTATTTGTTGTAATTGCGACAATTTTCACAACATTGATTTCTTACAATCTTAAACCGCGCGCCGAGCAAATCGCGCGTCGTGCATCGTCGCGCGTTCATCTGAACTTAGCCTAAATATCTAGTTTTTTATTACGTCTCTTTTCAAAAGAAGGATTGAAATTTATGTTGTCTTTTATAGGCTTGTTTCATAGTCGTTATTTTACAGGTGTGTTAATACGAGTATCACTGAATTAAAATTTCATTCGATGCCGCCAATAAAAATATGACATATCCTCAGATTTCTAGGGTTTTTGAATAGGTTAGTACCTACTATATCAGTGTTTTTTTAAATACAAAATATCTGTAATCTATGAGTTTTTAATCCGGTTAGAGCTTAGAAGACGTATATACATAGAAGTGGTGCAGCGTGGTAGCGTAGGTTATAGTGTCATATTTGTTTGCGACGTGGCAACACTGGTGTCTATGGATGGATGGATAGTCTATGGATATGAGCTAGGGATGCGCAAATGGATAAAATATATCGATATTTTTCAAATATATCGATATACAATCATAAAAGATATAAAAATATCAGTATTCCGATATATCGATATTTTTTGCTCAAGAGAAAGTTACCTATATATCACTGTCAAAAAATAGATGATAAAAAAAAAACATATCTCATATATTTATTATTATATATATTCATAAATCGTATACATTATATTGATTACAATCAAACGTCTGATATAGACATCAGCAGCAATCTTTCTTTAATGTGCTCACTTATCAATGTGCTTCTATTATCCGTCACTCCTGTCGGATGATACCGAGGAAGCTTGACTATTTAAATATTTCAGAGCGATTTCCAAAAGAACCGGCGCGAAATGTCGGCAATTCAACCAAAACTTTATTGGATCTGACTTCCTCCCAAGAAGTGCTTGGTGCAAATACTGCTTAAGCTCATTGGGGACATATCCAGAGCTTTAGTTGGCTCCATTGCACAGACTACAAACGGGTTTTATTTATTGTGTCCGAGGTGACTGAAAATATTCAAAGAAAAATTGAAGCGAAATAATATCATTTTTGATATCCGAAAATAAATATCGAAATATCGAAAAAAATAAAATTAACGATATATATCGATTATTATTTGAAAAAATATCGATATTTTTTACTCAAGCCTAATATGAGCCATAATGTCAACATGGTGTCAACTGTGTCACTCAAGTAATATTTGTACATTTTAGCGTTTTTCTTTGTTTATAATTTTCTTTCGTGAATTTGATATTAAAATAATGATAAAACAAAAACAACACTAATGGCCGTTAGATTGTAATTTCAAAGTGCCAAATCATTACGACCGGTAACCTCAAACGTAAATCAACAAAATTGCAAACAAACATTAAAAATGACTGAAACATCGTGTTATATCCTCGATAATGGGGGCTACACGGCTAAAGTTGGCTTCTCCAGTATGGAACCGAAGGTAGTACCCAACTGCATCATGAAAGCGAAGTCAGAAAGGCGGCGTCCCTTCATCGGATCTCAGTTAGACGACTGTCGAGACGCTTCTGGTCTATTTTACATCCTGCCATTCCAAAAAGGGTTTCTAATTAACTGGGACACACAAAAGACCGTTTGGGACTACATGTTTAGCAAAGAATGCTGTCCAGTAAATTTCAATGAGACTCCGTTGATTGTTACGGAGCCTTTATTCAATTTTGCCTCTATTCAAGAAGCAATGACAGAAATTTTCTTTGAGGAATACGAATGTCAGTCCTTATTACGCATAAATGCCACAGATTTAGCTGATTATAACTATAGAAAGACCCACAACAATCAATGCACCGTTGTAGTGGATTCTGGATATAGTTTTACATATATCGTTCCGTATATTCATGGTAAAAAGTATAAGGAAGGTATAAGAAGGATTGATGTTGGAGGGAAAGTGTTGACTAATCATTTGAAAGAAGTCCTATCGTATAGACAGTTGAATGTTATGGATGAAACTTATGTTATAAATCAAGCGAAGGAAGATTCCTGTTTTGTGTCTCAAGATTTTAGAGGTGATATGGAAATAGCAAGAAAAAAACGTAAGTGAAATAATTTAAAATAGTTTCATCATCATCATCAGCCCGTATAATGTCCACTGCTGAACATGGGACTCCTTCCGAGGGAGGGTATTGCCATAGTCACCATGTTTGGCAGGCGGGTTTGTGACTGCAGTATTATGTTGTAACACACAAGGAAATTCTGCTGCCTGTTCCTTGATATACAATTATTTTAGATGATGTTATGACAATCGGGACCAAAGGCTTAACATGCTTTCCGAGGCACAAAGGGTAGTCTCTCAACCAACCAGCCCCGGTAAAAAATATTAGAATTTACACAAAGATTTCTTGTTCGGTGTGGGGATCGAACCCACATATACATACTACATGTATACCTATATTTCTATACTTATATTATAAAGAGGAAAGATTTGACTGTTTGTTTTCATTGAATAGGCTACAGAACTACTGGTATGATTTCAAAAATTCTTTCAGCATTAGAAAGCTATGTTATCCAGAAATAACATTGGCTATATTTAATTATGAAGTTTCCCTGGGAACTTGAGCTACCATTCCCGTTTTGCACATTTTTTTTGCACAGAAACAGTTGTTGTCAAATGTTTATGCGAGTGTCCGTGAGTGAAATACCATGTCAAGTAACTGTTGCCAATATTTGTGATATATGAAGTAGACACAAGTAAATTACTTAATTAAAATTTCTTATAATAATTTTAAGAGGTGGCAGGACGATCTAGACGCATACCTTGATGGCTGGTCCGAAGTGACACTAGAAAAGAGCACTTGGAAAGATATGGGAGGCCGTTGCCCAGCATTAAGTTTTTATATTGTCTTTAATTATTGTAATATTTTAGATTGTAATAAATATCTTTTTTGCCAATATCAATTTAAGTTAGTTTTATTTTTAATTAGTTACTTTTAGTTATGTATTTTATTCATGTTTGTTTATTAAATAAACTGCAATTATTATTAATAAAAAGATTGTCAACAATTCAACCATAGTATATTTAATGTGTAGTGTAATTCCGTGTAGTGACGGATCAAGAATACATAATGTCACTACCCCATTTCATTCCGAGGGTGTCGTAAAAGGCGACTGAGGAAGTAAGTTTAAGCAGACAAGATCACTGCCAGAAAAGGAAAATTCGAAACTAAACCCTATCCCAATCCGTCTGGCCAGCGTAGTGTATAGTAGGCTAATTTCCCTCCACTATTGTAGAGGAGACCCGTGCCCAGCAGTGGGACGTTTAAGGGTTGTGTCAGAGATATTTAATGTAAGTGGCAAATAGAATGGACCATGTAAAGGGGTAATATTATACGTTATTTGGCTTGCTTTAAATCTTGGAGAATGTGGGTTCAATCTCCACTCCTGACAGGAAATCTGTGTAAATTCTAAGATTTCTTTCCGGGTCTGGTTGGTTGAGGGACTACTATACCGGCTTGCCAAGCGTGGTGACTATGGCAAATACCCTCCCTCGGGAGAAGGCTCATGTTCAGCAGTGGATGTTATACGGGCTGATAATGATGATTCACACAACATTTGTAATATTAGTAAATCTTAAGGGAAAACTTAAAGCCAAATGGCATGCTTTGAATTCGTACTAACAAAATTTTAATTTTTACAGCTCCTGAGAACTCTATTGTTAGAGACTACGTTCTACCAGACTATACAACGATTCGAAGAGGATATCTACGAGATATTGTAAAACCCAACGAGGACTTAGAACAACAAACTCTCCGACTAAACAATGAACGATTTGCAATACCAGAGCTGCTCTTTCACCCATCAGATGTAGGAATACAGCAAATGGGAATCCCAGAAGCCATCATGAATTCAATAGCCGCATGTCCCGAAGAACAAGTCGAATTTTTACTGGAAAATATTGTCTTGTATGGTGGCAACACTCTTTTCCCCGGATTTCGAGATAGAGTCTACAATGAAGTCAGAGCATTAGCATTGGATCATTATGATGTCAATGTTACCATAGCAGAAAATCCTGTTACATATGCCTGGGAAGGTGGAAAACAAATCTTTAGAGATCCAGACTTTTATTCGTTCTGTGTTACCAGAGAAGAATATGAAGAAGAAGGAAAAGCGTTAGCGTTTGAAAGATTCGATATTTAACGAAGGAAACGAGCAAGAAAGTCTTCGGAGTAAGATTTTTTTGCTCGTTAAAAGTTTAATCGTTGGTATAGTCGGACATTTTGAAAGTGAATGCGTCGGTAAATGTTATATGTGCGATTATAGTGATAATAATAAATGCTTATTTTATAAGTTGTTGTTATTTATTTAGTACTAAGTGCTCATATATGAGTAAATTCTATGTTAACAGATAATAGTCATAATCCCCTAATCTCTTCGTCAGCGACCGCCCTGAGCCGAGGTCAAAGTCCCCAGGAGCTCTTGCGCAGGTTGTTTGTAGTTAATTAACAGTCATGCTTGCCTTTATGCCCGGTGAAGTAGCAAAAAGTGACTGATTACATAAACGTCCATCTGAATATCTCAATCCGTCTGAATCTGAAATAAAAACCTCAAAACAGTATATCTAGAATCCATCGATCATTCTATCTTCGTCCATACCTAGACATAGACCCCTAAATTGGGCCATAACACTCGATACTTCGCCTTCTCCAAAACAAACTATTTATCTAGGCTGGAGCTCTGCTCGCCTTATGCCCGGTGAAGCAGCAAAAGACTCGTAGATAACTTACCAATTAAGTTATTGGTCCATCTTGTCGAGTGGCGTCCTTCCCTACATAGGCCCTGTGTTCGCCGAGACATATCTCATGATGGTCTAAAACCTCTTTACTTAATACTATAGGTGTCGGGGTAAAACGATGTAACTCATATTTAAAAAAGAAATGGATTATTAAAATAAAAACTTTCCGTAATCCGGTTATCATTGACTACCTATTGAAATGTATTCAATATTTCAATATAAAAACTTGACCTTAAAACTAGGTAAATACAACACAAACCAGTAGAAAAACCCCTTTATTTCATAATTACAATAACAAAAAAAAAAATGAAATTTGAAATAATAACATTTACTCACCATCCAATGTCCAATTGATATTAATTAATTAATTTTTTTTTTTTTTTTTTTTTTTTGTTTTTCTTAAAAAGACATAATATTTCACTTATTTTGATTTACATTATAAAAAGATCTTACTGTGCTTTCATTATTTAAAAATACCGCTATCATACTTAAACTGTATTTTCTCCTCAATATGGTTTAAGTATATCGGTATGATAAACTTACTTATTTAAAGCAACCCCTTTTAGATAAATTACCAACCTACGATAAAATGTATCTTTTTCAAACCTCGGATAAAAGATAAATGATTTTTGAAAAGGCAACTCCAGAGTCCAGTTTTATCATTATTTATCGCTTTGTCATTCCAGGAAGATATCATTCCAGGACTCAAAAAACAACTAGACTAAACAAATATTCGTAATTTGCACTAATATTTGTACTGTATCAGCAATCATTGTAACCATAACGCCACCAGTGCAGTAAGATCGGAGAGTTTAAGTGTATAACAATGGTTATTAATTCTATTAGTAATTTATTTATCTAAAAGTGTTAGCTTCCTTGCCACTTGATTACAAATTGCATATATTTAAAAAAAGGGCACTATGTATTCTTCCATTTTCACAGTATTCCCGTTATTACACAAACTAAGCACTTTTGAATATTACAATTCTGTTCTAAATTTGTAGCTGTACCACCCTATGGTAGACTGGTAGATAATGTCTCTGGCATTAAGAACTTTTATAGCGCTGAAGTTTTAAATAAAATGACATGTCCGTATAACATCCTCCGTAGCGTCCGTATTTGGCTCGCCTTGAATCTCGGAGGTCGTGGGTTCGATCCCCACACCGGACAGAAAATCTTTGTGTAAATTCTAAGATTTCTTTCCGGGGCTGTTTGATTGAAGGACTACCCTCCGTGTCTCGGAAAGCACGTTAAGCCGTTGGTCCCGATTGTTATAACATCATCTATAATAATCGTATGTCAAGGAACGGGCAGCAGCGTTTCCTTGTGTGGTACAACATAATACTGCGGTCACCAACCAGCCTGCCAAGCGTGGTGACAATGGCAAATACCCTCGCACTCGGGAGGAGGCCCATGTTCAGCAGTGGACGTTATACGGGCTGATGATGATGATGTCCGTATGATGAAAGCCTTCCTCAATAAATGGGCTATCTAACAATGAAATAAAATTTCTAATCGGACCAGTAGTTTCTGAGATTAGCACGTCTAAGCAAACAAACTCTTCAGCTTTATATATTAGTATACTTAATGTCAAGTTATTAAGTTCATTTAATTTATTAACTAAATGTAGAAGAAATACTCATTATTGTATAATAAAACACAATAAAGTCCATAATAAGTAATCACATCTATAATAAAAATAAACATAAATATGTATTGCAATTAGCGGCGTAAGCGCTAAAACTGATCTCTTTCATGTAATATTTTGCTTTGGGCGGACTTTAAAGTAAAATAGCAACCATCCTCATATATGTACTAAGGGATAGGAAATATATGAGGACTAAATAAGCTGACTTTATACGTGCGAGCACGTAATATAAACTTATACAGTAGGGCCTCGTTAATCCGGACTCCCGCTTGTTCGGTGATCGCTATAATCTGGCCGGGCACGGGCAATGGGGTTCGCGGGAGACTCGGCTGTAGGTGCAGACTGTCATGAGCCAATCCGTCGTCTGTGTCAGTCCTTTGTTTATCGTATCCCATCTACAGTGTCAATTTAGCGCGCTCGCTAACATCATGGCGCCGCCACGTAAACATTCAATGTTAGAATTAAAAGACAAATTGCGCATTATAGAAATGTTAGATAAAGGTGACATTACCCTATCATTGCTTGGATGTTTGGTATAGGCAGATCAACTGTAGGCGACACAAAGAAGAGCAAAAATTATATACAAAAGATTATTACAGACTTTCTCAAGACGAATGAACTAATGTTTTATTTTAACTTATACTGTTTTTCTTACAATATTGTTATTTTGAACATGTTCCTATTTGTCTTTATGATTTAATTTAAAAGTTAATTAAAGAAACGAAGGATAAACATGTTTCATTTCCATTAAATATTGCATCCACAAATTGTCTTGTTTTTTACCTCTCCGGATTAACGAGGCTCTACTGTATAATAATATGTATTACGATAAATCTACAGTCCTTAAAACATATTTATCGAAGTCATAGTATTTTCATTGCGTAATAACCCATTATTCTTCATAATCATTAACCATTATCGAGTGTAAACCTCATTATGCACTCATTATCAGGTATCTGTCCTAAAGGTTTGCTGGAATAGAATTCATAATTTTAATAAGCTCGCCTTTGTGCATGTTCCTTCCAATTTATGCCATGTAATTTTCTGTGTAGAATGAAGTATAAATCAGGTGAATGTATTTTTTTACCAAGGGATATCGGACAAGAATAAATAGGGCTTATGTTTAACTTACCATCAGATATAGTAAAAATGATCACCAAAATTAAACCCGCATTTTAATGTAAAATTGTAACCAAAGTTTTAACATTTCGCTATCGTATTAAGGCAAAATGACTCCAAATAAATCATTGTTAACCCAAAAGTAGTAAATGATCACCAAAAGTACCTAAATGTTTTACTAAATTACTATTCGGTTCTGGCTGGTTCGTTGTATGGCCGCAGCTCTAACCTAACCTAACCGATTGTCATTTTTCATTGATTTTATTAAGGTAGAAATAGCGCAATAATTTGCTCGCTAAGATTTGGTGATCATTAACTACATTTGGTGTTCGAATACAATTTGAAGTGCAGTCGTGACTAAAATAGCTAGTACTATTATAATTTTAGACTTTATTTTTCTGGTGTCAAGTATATCAAAAAACCTGTTTTGAGCCATTGTGAATGTATCTTGTAGTACATCAGCTGATTCGCTCAGCGGAATGCGCACGGAAAAACGACCTTTATTATCACGTAAAGTCGTGTTAATAAATAAATTTTCGCATGCAATCTCCTCTTTTGTGAAATTATTTTTATTATTAGAATAAATCTCTTCTAATTCCCAAAAAAGTTTAAGTTGTGAGTTTAAATCTATAGTTTGACTAAGATTGCAATGTGATTTATTAATTTGTGAATTTTGACGAACCGCTCCCGATATGATCCACCCAAGCTTTGTGTTTTGTAAATATGGACCATAAGGTAAACGAATAAGGCCTTCATTTAATAACTCCCAGAACCTATCCGCGCCTATAAGTAAATTAATTTCGTGTGATAAATAAAAATCGGGATCAGCTAGTTGTATGTTATCTGGTATTTCAATTTTGTGGTGTAAACCTAGTGATGGTAACTGCGACGTAATGCGAGACAAAACTAAGCAATTAAACTGTGTGTGATATGAGCTTGTCTTGGAACGCACGTTTAGTCTACATGATTGTGTGGATTTGGCTATGGAATTACCTACACCGATAACTTGGACAGTGGACTGTATCTTTGGAATGTTAAGAATATTACATAATGTTTCCGAAACAAAACAATGTTGGCTCCCGCTGTCGAGAAGAGCCCGAGTTGTGTGATAGTTGTTGTCTTTATCCGCGATCTCAACTAATGCGGTCGATAATAATACTTGATTATTGAAATAATGTTTGTTTGTATTATAATCTAAACCGTAAAATGTGTGAGTTTTGTGAGTTGCGGTTTGTGTTACGTGTGTGTGCGTGATGCCTGTGCTTGTGCTTGACTCTGGGTGAGGAGATGGTTGTGTTGTGAGTGACAAATGTGATGATGCACCCACGTTGACAAGGTCACTGTGTAGTAACGTATTGTGCTTCTTGTTACAATGTTTACACGGCCCGTACCAGCATTTGGTAATTGTGTGACCGCCGCGTAAACAATTAGTACACAGATTTTTCTCCTCAACCAGTTTTAATTTATCTTTGGTCGATAAACTAAGGAAACCCTCACAAGAATACAATGGATGATTTGAATTGCACATACTGCACTTATAACGTTGTGCTGATGAACTAGAGGGTTTATTATTATGTGTAACAACATGACTGTGTGATTTTACGAACGACGATTTTTTTGTATTAGTGTTTTGAATATGCTGTGTATATGTGTCTGTTACTTGTTTGTTTTGAGATGGTTTAATCGTTTCTAGAAAATCAGCCCTATCTTTAAGAAATGACATTAAATCAGACAAAGAAAAACGTTTTTCAGAGGAGGCATTCGTGACGGTGCTTTTATGAAGTTCCCATTCACGTTCTGTTGACGAATCTAACTTTGAGACTATTATGAAACTAATTAGAGTATCCCATGTATCGGTGGGTTCGCCTAGGGTTTTTAATGCACGAATATTTCTTAAAATAGTGTCAATTAGTTTACGAATTTGCGCTGCTGATTCTTTGCTGATTGATTGAGCCGTAAATATTGCCTTGACGTGGTTATGTACAAGTAAACGATTATTATCATACCTATTTTGTAAAAGGTCCCAAGCAATCTGGTAGTTATCAGAAGAAAACTCTAATGCTTTAATAACTTGTAGTGCATTGCCTGTGAGTACTGAACGCAAGTAATGAAACTTTTGAATATTATCGAGACTGTTACTATTGTGAATAATAGACAAATAAGTGTCGCGAAACTCGAGCCATTGGTCATATGAACCGTCGAAGTGTGGCAAAGAAATTGTGGGTAATCTAACTACATTATTTGAATTTAAATTGTTAATTTGAGCGCCTTTAGGTGTGTCTCCCAATATACATTTACACTTAGCAATAATTGAATAAAATTGATCTTCAAAGGCCTCTCGCTCGACCAATTCTTTGTCGACCTGACTACCCGACACTAATATATCTATATCATCTTGGATGTTTGTGAACTGTTCAAATAATAATTCCGCTCGTGGAATACGTTCCTGTAATTCAGCTTTCTGAATTTCACTTAAGGTTTTAACATTCAAAGAAGTAACAAACTTTGTGAATAATGTAAATTTGGCCTTAATAGAACCTCGTTTTTTAACTAAATCTCGAATAGTATCTTCACTACTATCAATATCTAATAGAGACTGCCTCTTTTTAGTCATTTTGGTGGTTGTGAAAACAGAAATCAAGTACTCACGGTTTTGTTCCCGGACGCACACGATACACAAACACTATGTTAGCACAATCTGAGCCAAGGATTTGGGAAGGATTGGATGATTGATTAACCTGACCGTTATCGCAGTACGCGGACCCACCGTGCGGCGCCTGCAGGGGCCTGCGGGACGCGCGGGGGGGCGAGGCCACGCCGCGACATCGCATCGCCGGCTCGCCGCCCGCGCCGGCAGTCTGCTCGGGTCACTTGAATCGCGTGTGCGCGTCAATACATTTTATTTTCAATAATTGTTGGTCAAGCAATATAGTTATTATTGAGCAGATTCGCCTATTATTTATATGTGACCCATAGAACTATATACTCCAAACAAATTGGCGACCGTCTATGATAATTTTCGAACCTACAACCTAATTATTCGACCAAAAACTTCGAGAACTTTCGAGAAACACGTGGAGTTGGAGGGAACAAGATTGGAGGTGGCGCGTATGCTGTTCTACAGCCATCCACGGGGCCTTCGGACTAAGCTGCAACAAACACAAGTTAAACGCCGGCACCAGAGGTCTAGCCCGAGGGAAGTAAGCCCATTTCCTATTATTCCTACTTATTCCAATTTCCACGATACCTATCTACCTGCTTCTATTTGTGTGGATAGCCTAGTTTGTTTCGCTCGAACGAGTGTGGTCAGCTTGCCTAAAATACCTACGTACTAACTTTCTTGCCGCACGTGGCGGGCGAGTCCATTTTAGAATACTTTATTACCTACTTGACTTTCTTGCCGCGAGTGGTGGGTTTTGGTGCTTGTGAGCTTGTGCGTGTGTGGTTGACACGCCTAGCGCTTATTGCGTCTACCGATACAGACGTCTATTCATAATAAGAGCCTAAAAGTTTACATAAAGCTTTAAATAAAACCTATTGCACTTTGTAACTAAACTACTTACGCGCCTATGTCACAGAAGAGTGTGTTCTGTACCTAGTTAATATCTAACTGGGAGTTATTCCTATTGCCTATTGTATACCTAGGCACCTACCTACCTAACTAAATTCTAGTTTTATAACTATTGCATCATAAGAGTGACAGTTATTTCACCAAAGCTTGCCGACTATTCCAGGTGGGGTGAGTGTGCATTGCATGAACTGAGCTTCGCTATCGTTGATCTGCTAGCTAAGCGGCCTGCCTATCTACGCGTTGCAGTGCAGGCGCCTGGTGAGTGCTGCATACTTCGTGCTGTCACAGCTTCAGTGTACCGTGAGTTACCGGTTTTTTTTGTTACTTTTGACAAAGTGTACCCAAATCATTGTTTGTTGCCTACCTACTAAGAGGTTAACATATAGATAAAATTACCTACTTACTTAAAAAATAAATATACTAAGATGGATAGTGAGTTAAATAAACAAGAAATGAGTGAAGTTGAACCACAAGAACTAAAAGTTTTAATAAGAAAACGTAGTGCTATTAAAGGTCAACTTACTAAATTTAAAGATTATTTAAATCAAATTTCAAAGTGTAGTCCGCTCAGTAGCTTGCAGACCAAAGAAATTGCTTTGAAAATAGAAAAATTTCAAGCTTTACTGAGTACATTTGATATGTTACAAAGTAACATTGAATTAAATTGTCTAGATTTGGATGAGCAATTAACAGATAGAGAATTAATTGAGAATCAGTTCTTTTCGTGTATATCGTTGGCTCAAGAGTTAATTGAATCGGCCAATGTTTCTAAAACTGATCAACAAATGCCTGAAGGCTCACTGTGTAGTTCAAATAATTGTACACATAATAAGTTTAATTCAGTAAAGTTGCCTACTATAAAATTGCCTTCATTTGATGGCAGCTACATGAAATGGTTGGAGTATCGGGATACTTTTGATTCTTTGATAAATTTGAATGATGCAATCCCAAATATAAACAAGTTTCACTATTTAAGGTCATCCTTAGAAGGAGGAGCTTTAGTAGTAATAAAATCTATTGAGTTTACATCCAACAATTACAAAGTAGCTTGGGATTTGGTATGTCAACGATATAATAATAAAAATCTGCTTATGAATAATCATTTGAAAGCGCTTTTCAGTATTGAGGCACTAACAAGAGAATCTTACAAGGCTTTGAGATATGTTATTGATTTAGTTTCCAAAAATTTAAGATCTTTGAATACTTTAGGGCAGCCTACAGATAAATGGGATGCTTTGATTATATATATGGTGTCAGCAAAGCTTGATGTCACCACTAGTAGAAAATGGGAAGAATTTAAGAACGGATTATCAGAATTGCCGACGTTAGATCAATTTTATGACTTCTTGCGTAACAGGGCAGATGTTCTAGAAAACACACAAAACCAAAATCAAAGAAAGAATGATCATGGTAAGCCACATGGTGGTTCCAGAGACCAGAAAAATATTACTACTTTTGTGAGTTCTATGAGTAGCAACTCTTCCAAAAATTCATGTGATGTTTGTAAGGACAATCATCCTTTGTATTTATGTACTAAGTTTAAGGATATGTCACCTAAAGTTAGGTTAGATACTGCCTTAAAGCTGAAATTATGTCTTAATTGTCTGCGTAGTGGACACAATGTCAAAAAATGCTTTCTTAAAAGTTCTTGTAAGTTTTGCAATGAGAAACATAATAGCTTAGTGCATAAAGATACTACAGCAGAATGTAGTAGTGTTAGCTCCAATTTAAATACAAATAATAACGACTTACCTCCAAGTACATCACCTGTAACATTGTCCGCTGTCACTGCGGGACAGGTCCTTTTGTGTACAGCTCTTGTTGAAATTGTTAATCCTGTTAATAATTCTACATACCTTGCACGAGCTCTCTTGGATACAGGAAGTCAATCGTCTTTTATTACTGAAAAGCTTAAAGTAAAGTTAGGAATACAAACTCAATGTACAGAACCAATAAGAATTTGTGGCATCAATAATGTACAGTGTGACATTAAGGAGCGTTGCTGTTTAAAATTGTCTTCACGGTTTGACAATTCATTTAATTTACAAGTTATGTGTTTGGTGGTACCTCGAATTACAAGTACATTACCGACAATAAATGTTAATATTTCAAGTCTAGGATTGCCTGCTGATTTAGATCTTGCAGATCCAGGGTTTCATTGTCCGTCAGACATAGATATCTTGTTGGGCGCAGACGTTTTTTGGGATATTGTAGATACCCAACAAATAAGATTAGGTAAACACCAACCTGTATTACAACATTCAAAACTAGGTTGGTTAGTGTCAGGCCCAATAGGGAATGGACACTCTAAGTTAATTCGTACTAAAAATGCTTACTCTAGTATTAATGTATTACATTGTAATATCATGCAGGATGATATTCAAGAATCATTACAAAGATTTTGGGAAGTTGATGAATTGCCTTCAAACAAAATATCTTACACCCTTGAAGAACAAGCTTGTGAGAACAGTTTTATAGAAAATACAAGTTGTTTGCCAAGTGGTAGATTTAATGTTAAAATGCCACTCAAGGAATCACCAGAAGAATCACTAGGTGACTCTTATAATATTGCCAAAAGGCGTTTTTTTTGTTTAGAAAGTAAGTTGGATAAGAATCCAAATATTAAAAAACAGTACTTTGATTTTATAAAGGAATATTCAGATCTTGGTCATTTGGAAGAAATAGACCGTCCAAGGTGTGGTAATTACTTGCCCCACCATGCAGTACTTAGAGAAAAAAGTGAAACTACTAAACTTAGAGTAGTTTTTGATGCTTCAGTGAAAACATCCTCTGGAAAATCACTAAATGATATCCAGATGATAGGTCCAGTTGTGCAAAATGATTTATTTAATATTATGTTACGTTTTCGCACTCATAAATTCGTACTAACGGGTGACATTGAGAAAATGTTTAGACAGATTTCTATTGTAGAATCACAACGTCATTTACAATTAATTTTGTGGAGGGAAGATTCATCCGTGCCACTCAAGGTCTTGCAATTAAATACTGTGACATACGGTACAGCGTCAGCGCCGTTTCTAAGCACAAGATGTCTCCTTCAGTTAGCAGAAGAATGTTCCGATCAGTATATTGCTAATATAATTAAAAATGATTTCTACTATGATGATTTGAGCACTGGAGCATCTACTAAAGAAGAGCTGATGTATATTTATAAGAACGTGACACAAGTATTAGGCTCAGCACATTTTCCATTACGCAAAATACGCACAAATTGTCCTCAAATATTTACAAATGAATCCATGTTAAATGCTACATTAGACCTAACAAGGCAGGCATGTGTTCTGGGTCTCAATTGGTCCCCTAAAATGGACACATTTCAATTTCCAATAAATTTAGATTCTACTTTAAAGATAACTAAGAGAACAATAATCTCAATGACTTGCAAAATTTTTGACCCTTTAGGTATTCTATGCGCTTGCATTATTACTGCAAAAATAATTTTACAAAGTTTATGGAGTGCTAAGATAGACTGGGATGATCCAGTACCCAATGATATAAAAGGTTCATGGATGACATTTATGAAAAACTTGTCATGCCTCTCCAGTATACAATTAGAAAGAAATGTTATTTGTGATTCGGCTATATCAATAGAGCTACATTGTTTCGTTGATGCTTCGCAAAAAGCATATAGTGCCTGTGTATATTTGCGCACAACAGATGTCAATAATAAGGTAACAGTTAAGCTACTATGTGCCAAGGCTCGGGTAGCTCCCATAAAGCCAACTACTATACCACGCTTAGAGTTGTGTGGTGCGTTGCTCGGAGCAAGATTGTGTGCAAAGGTCTTACAGTCACTCCGTTGTAATATTACTAGTAAAACTATTTGGACAGATTCAACAGTAGTACTAGGTTGGCTAAATATTCAATATAAACAACTAAAACCTTTTGTTCGAAACAGGGTAAATGAAATAAATGAAATTACATCTGACTATTCATGGCGACATGTGCCTACAGATTGTAACCCTGCTGACTTGGCTTCGAGAGGTGTAACTCCACAGCAGTTACAGTCCTCATCCCTGTGGTGGGAGGGACCTGCGTACCTTGGAAGGGAACCAAGCGAATGGCCACACCAAGGTGTTCCAGATATGGAACTACCAGAATTAAAAGTTTTACATATTAGCGTAGAAACTAATTTCTTAGACTTTTCCAGATATTCAAGTTTTTCTAAACTCAAAAGAATTATGGCATATGTCCATAGATTTATTAACAATTTTATTTGCAAGTACAGTAAGGATAAAACTTATAATAGATTAACAGGTTGTCTTAACACTGAGGAGCTTAGTAATTCATTAAAAACATTAATCAAACTTAGCCAAGTGCAATCATTTTCTAGTGAAATAGATACAATCAAAAGGAGCAAAGAGCTTCATCATAAATCTAAAATATTGCCGCTTAACCCGTTTATAGATTCAGATGGTATACTCAGGGTGGGTGGTCGTATACAAAATCCTAATTACAATTTTGACAAAAGGCATCCTATATTGCTTGATTCCAAGCATAATTTTACTAAATTACTAATGAGATATCAGCATATACGTTTATTCCATGCCGGCCCACTATTACTCTTATCATCCATTAGGGAGGAATATTGGCCAATAGGTGGCAGGAACTTGGCTCGTAGTATATTAAAAAATTGTACTGTGTGTATACGTTTCAGAGGTAAAACGGTACAGCCTATAATGGGTAACCTCCCAAATGTAAGAACAAATCCCAGTTTTCCCTTTTATACATGTGGAACAGATTTTGCTGGTCCATTCATGATATCGAGTAAAAAAGGCAGAGGTAGTCGCGTAACTAAATGTTATCTTTGTTTATTTGTTTGTCTTACAACTCAAGCTGTCCACTTAGAACTTGTAAGTGATCTCACTACTGAAGCGTTCCTAATGTGCCTACGACGATTTGTAGCTAGAAGAGGTAAACCCTACGAAATTTATTCAGACAATGGCAAAACATTTGTAGGGGCAAACAATGAATTGGGTCGAGTCCTCAAATCTAGTCGTGAAGCTGTGATAGAGTATGGCAGCACTGAAGGCATTCGATTCAAGTTCAGCCCTGCATATTCACCTCATTTTGGGGGTATATGGGAAGCTGGGGTAAAGTCATCCAAACACCATTTGAAAAGAGTAGCAGGGAACGCTGCCTTAACTTTTGAGGAACTGTCGACGTTGTTCACACAAATCGAAGCTATCCTAAATTCACGACCCCTATCTCCTCTCTCATCAGACCCGTCAGATATCCTTCCCCTCACTCCGGGACATTTCCTTATCGGGCGGCCACTCACTTCAGTGCCGTCTCTAAACATTGATAAAACGAGACCCAACAGATACGAGAGGATAGAGCAACTGCGGCAGCAGTTTTGGGAGAGGTGGCGTCGAGAGTACCTGGCCGAACTGCAACAAAGAACGAAGTGGCGGAAACCACAACAAGAACCCAAAGTAGGTGATTTGATTATACTGAAGGAAGATCACCTCCCTCCATTATGTTGGCGTCTAGGCCGCATAACAAACCTTTATCCTGGACGAGATGGTGTCAGCAGAGTCGCTGATGTCTACACGTCGAGAGGAACAATCAAGAGAGCAGTCCACAAGTTTTGCATTATACCTGATGATGAAAAGGACTGCAACCAAAACGAAGATTGATAGCTGAGCTATCAAGGTGTGGGAGGCTGTTAACGCACCACTGTGCGTCGCAGTACGCGGACCCACCGTGCGGCGCCTGCAGGGGCCTGCGGGACGCGCGGGGGGGCGAGGCCACGCCGCGACATCGCATCGCCGGCTCGCCGCCCGCGCCGGCAGTCTGCTCGGGTCACTTGAATCGCGTGTGCGCGTCAATACATTTTATTTTCAATAATTGTTGGTCAAGCAATATAGTTATTATTGAGCAGATTCGCCTATTATTTATATGTGACCCATAGAACTATATACTCCAAACAAACATGTTCCTATTTGTCTTTATGATTTAATTTAAAAGTTAATTAAAGAAACGAAGGATAAACATGTTTCATTTCCATTAAATATTGCATCCACAAATTGTCTTGTTTTTTACCTCTCCGGATTAACGAGGCTCTACTGTATAATAATATGTATTACGATAAATCTACAGTCCTTAAAACATATTTATCGAAGTCATAGTATTTTCATTGCGTAATAACCCATTATTCTTCATAATCATTAACCATTATCGAGTGTAAACCTCATTATGCACTCATTATCAGGTATCTGTCCTAAAGGTTTGCTGGAATAGAATTCATAATTTTAATAAGCTCGCCTTTGTGCATGTTCCTTCCAATTTATGCCGTGTAATTTTCTGTGTAGAATGAAGTATAAATCAGGTGAATGTATTTTTTTACCAAGGGATATCGGACAAGAATAAATAGGGCTTATGTTTAACTTACCATCAGATATAGTAAAAATGATCACCAAAATTAAACCCGCATTTTAATGTAAAATTGTAACCAAAGTTTTAACATTTCGCTATCGTATTAAGGCAAAATGACTCCAAATAAATCATTGTTAACCCAAAAGTAGTAAATGATCACCAAAAGTACCTAAATGTTTTACTAAATTACTATTCGGTTCTGGCTGGTTCGTTGTATGGCCGCAGCTCTAACCTAACCTAACCGATTGTCATTTTTCATTGATTTTATTAAGGTAGAAATAGCGCAATAATTTGCTCGCTAAGATTTGGTGATCATTAACTACATTTGGTGTTCGAATACAATTTGAAGTGCAGTCGTGACTAAAATAGCTAGTACTATTATAATTTTAGACTTTATTTTTCTGGTGTCAAGTATATATTTTTGGTGGTCATTATATTTTATCCCAATAAATAGTAAGAAATGAATATTAAAAACATAATATAATTAAATTAAAATTTTATTTACTACACTGATTACCAACTTAACTATATATCACATAAAAATTACCAACAACTATGATACCACTTAAACATAATTAAATATCTTTGTTTGACAATGACACTTTCATACAATGTCCCCGGAAAATAATACGAATCGTAAGTTAATCAACTTCCGTGCCACTCATATTAGTCCATTGAAAGGTTACAATTTAAGGACCTAATATTGCATTTTATAAAAGACGCAATTTTATTTTTGGGACATGTCAATAGAAGCTGAGCCCCAAGTTTGTGGGGCTGCAACCCTTGTCCCCCGGCCGCCATCTTGGAAAAAGGGTATTCTATTGACACATGTCCCAAAAATAAAATTGCGTCCTCTAAAAACTGTAAAACTCATGTAACATTTCAATGGACTGTATTGTTAAATTTAGTCGCCAGTTTCAGTGAACGCGCATAATTATTATATTATTTACTTAATTGTTATGACACTTGACCTAACCTTACCAAACGAGACTATGCTACTGTTGTAGCAAAACAAAAAAACTTCAACTTCAATAAGTCCTGTTGCACTCCATTGGTTTAGGTTTCGGTTTTTTTAACCACCTGAAACATCTTTAGTTTATTAACTAACGCTCTAAGTTGATCAACTTACGATTCTTATTATTTTCCGGTGACATATACACACTATCATTACAATACAACGTGTTAATTAAATAGCACAAAACCTCTTAGGTGGTGATTGTGCTCATGGATATGAACAACTTTTCATACAGGACCAACTTTGTAAATCGAAAAAAAAAACAACTTTTTCAAACATTTTGGTCGAGTAGGTATTGACAATTTGTATGGAACAGCTGATTTTTTACTTCGAGACACAATGTTGGCGTCTTAGAAAAAGTTGTTAATATTCATGAGCACAATCGCCACCCAAGAGGATTTGCGTTATTTAATTAACACGTTGTATATATCTATTGTAATTAATCTGATCTAATTTCCAGTGCCTTAAGTATTCTTCTTGTTCTAAAAACTTCTCCTAAAAAAACATTGTACAACTATATCATTGCCAAACAATGAAAATATATGAAAAAAATAAGAACTTCATTTAAAACTAAAAATATAGGTAACAATGCATTAAATTCTTTGAATTGATTTGTTGAGTTGTGTCCATTCAGGCATTTTATATCTATAAACATTAGATAATTATTATAAAGAAACGGCAATTTTAAAAATAAAAATCCCGACGGTCTTTTTGTGTAATTTTTAAAATAAAAAAAATATATATATATGGCGCCAAAATCCGAGTCTAACGACACCTCTCAAGCTAAAATCTATCAAGCCGTTCAGGCTACAGAGCGTGCCAAACAATTATACATACATACTCTCGAAAAACATAACCCTCATTCTGGCGCAGTCGGGTAAAAATTGTTTGTTCATTGATACAATAAAATTTCATCACAATAACAATTACGTACGCATATTATTATAACTGATAAAAAAATGTCTAAACTGAAGGGTTATTCTAACGCATTTCCTATGTTATTGTTACTTTTTTTTAGAATTAAAACTTCCGTGAGTGGTACACATATTTAAATTAACTATCCGGTTATACTCACGATCTGTCATCATCGGATATGTCCGACTAAACTAGAGCCATTACAAACGTGCGAACTGAGTCATAAATCATTTTTATCATACCTTTCGCTCACACTTATAGGCATATCGGAACTCTCGCTCGCACTCCTAGTGTTGTGTGTAACAATAAAAAAGGGATTTGTCGATAGTCAATAGCAGGTAATGAGGGAAAGGTTAAGGAAATAATGCAAAATATTAAATAATCAACGACTGCGGGTTCCTAGCTACCTGCGTCCGAGCGGCATCCCTTTATCGATACCGAGTGACGCGGCATTGTCACATTCCTACGACGTGAATGATATATGACTCAGTTCGCACGTTTGTGATGACTCTAGTATAGTTTCGAGACCATCCCGAGGTCCATTCTCAAGGAGTAGTCGACTCGACGGCGCGGCGCCGGGCAACTTACAGTTAGTTTAGTTACTTTCGACATTCGGATATATCCGATGATGACAAATCGTGAGTACAACCGAATAGTTAATATAAATATGTTATTATTACTGTATTATTGAAGCTACATTAACTTAATAAATTAACATATTAAGAAAAAAAATGTGTGCATAATAATTACTGAACTGATTAGCGAAGACATTTTTATCAGAGTCATAGTAATATCGTTACCTGATTAGTCACCAGATGTAATTTCAAAATAATATATTTTTGACTTACACCGCTGTTCTCGCAAACGAGTGATATTAAAAAAAAACAATCAAGTATTTATAAAACAACAAATACACATTTCAAACCGACTCGCCTTTATATATTTTAATAAATAACAATAAAATGCAATTTAAATGATATAATTATTAAAATTATTGTTACGGTGCGATTTTGATAGCGTTACGAAAATTAAAAAAGTATAAGTACTTTACTATTATTAGATTACTAAAAAATATTGGACACTTATTTCTTTATTTATCAAATCAATACAAATTGACAAAGATACAGAGCAACAACAAACTATAAAGTTCAGGAGAGGGGCTTGCTAGAGGCTTGTGACGTCACTACTAGGTAAAATTATACCTAGAAGTGACGTCACACAAAATTTCAACGCGCTGTATCTTAATCATTTTTTGTTTGAGAAACGAAAAAAAAAATACATGTCCAATATTTTACGATAATCTAACTGACGGACTAAAAAGATTTTTTTATTCTCCATGTCTATTGGTACTGAATAATTTTTACACATTAAAGACATTAAACAGTATTTACAACCGCGGGGTGATCTATTCTTAGCTAGCTTATTACTTTTCATAACACTATCAAGACACAATGTAAAACATGTCGCTTGGAAAACTAAAACAAAATGCCATAGTACCATAAACTATTTGTGGGTGTATATAGAGCTCAAAAGCATAAGGTAGGATGTGCCATTATACGTCAGAAACATTCGTCGTATGTAGGGTTGCCACCCGTACATATTTAAGTCAAATGTACTATCCATACTAATATTATAAAGAAGAAAAATTTGTATGTAAGTATGTTTGTAACGAATTGGCTCAAAAAGTACTGGAATGCTACATTATCACTGATTAATATAGTCTATGTTTAATTATGAAGTTACCACGGGAACGGGAGTAACGCGGGTGAAATCGCGCGCGGGAATCTAGTATGTTACAAAAAAAATATAGTCCAAAAAGTACTAAAAAATTTTTTCTTTAATCCAAAATTCACCCCATATTAAAATATAGACCGAACCCTCAGCGCGGCATATGAAAACAATGAATTGTTGATTTATTTTAATATGGATCTAACATGATCTCAGACTCTTATAATTATTTTAATGGATTTTACTTTAATGGCCAAAGCAAAGACGTGGGAAAATGATTAAAAATAAATGTGTAGGTACTATGTAATTCCCCAAAAGTACTATAAACTTAACAACTATTTGTTAAAAGTACTATAAAAAGCAAAAAAAAAACGTGGCAACCCTAGTTGTATGTGACTTTATCGTAAACTGGCACTTACGACCAAATGCTTCTGAAGTATAAAGACGGATACATATTGTTAAAACGCGACGCGACCCGATGAAACGCGATACGCTATATACCAGAATCACACTATGAACACCCGACGTGACGCGACGCTACGTGTTCATAGTGTGATTCTGGTCTATAGAAAACAATACATTTGATTCGACTCAACACGCGTCGCGTTACATCAGGTCGCGTCGTTTTAACAATATGTTTCCGCCTTAATAGACATCCGTCCCTATGCTCCTGAGCTCTAGATATATAAAACAATATTATTATAATTTAGATTTGAATGAAATGGACCAACCCTTATAATAACATAATAATTACACATAGTACTATGGTGCACAATACTGCAGAAATATCAAATTAGTTAAGATCTTTAAAACTATGCAACGGATTTTGATCAGACTGTCATACATATGTAGCGACATCTACAGTAGCCGCACAAATTACAAGAAGAAGAGCAGCGCCATCTAGTACCTAGCATCCTAACTAAGCCAATAAATAAGCCAATTCGAACATATACAAGTTCTGAACAGCAACAAATGGCTGTCGGTCGCCGGGCATACCACCTCGCCCGGCAATGATCTTCATTTTCTGTGGAGGAACACCAACAACCGTTCCTCTACACATAATTTTTTTTTCGTTTTTTTCGGACGGACATATGTAGTTATCCCCGAGGCTTTTGCTACTTCACCGGGCATAACATACATAGTCTATATTCACTAGGAGACTTAAATATGAGGACAATAGACTTCCATTGCATACGACATTTTAATTAGGGTTCCGTACCCAAAGGGTGAAAACGGGACCCTATTACTAAGACTTGCTGTCTGTCTGACACCAGGCTGTATCTCAAGAACCGCGATAGCTAGACAGGTGAAATTTTTACAAATTATGTATTTCTGTTGCCGCTATAGCAAAAAATACTAAAAATAAAATAAATATTTAAAGGAGCCCCCCTTAAATATTTATTTTATGTTTAGTATTTGTTTACAACAACCTTGTTAGTCTGATACAGAATGCGTGCCGCTCTTAGTGCACATCACGGTTAGATTCAGAGGTAATCACGCCTAATATTAAAAGTTCAATTGACAACAACCTTTTTTTGCCCTCTTTTGCTCGATATCAATAACGGCAACAAATAGGCACTTGAAAATGGTACGGAACCCTTCGAGCGCGAGTCTCTCTCGCTTGGCCAGTTTCTTTTAAAAACAGTATTAACCGACGTATTAAGAATGTTATGAGAGTGAATGAAGCTAAAGATGTGTGTAGGGATAGTATCAAGTGGAGGTCCATTGTCTCTGCCCTACCCCGCTGGGAAACAGGCGTGAGCTTGTGTATGTATATATTAGAAAAGAATAAAACAAATTCTGCTTATAAAATACACCATAGCACTATCTAGCACAATGCACATTTAGTAAAAACACCGATAGCTACTCTGCTATGGGTACTGTAGCACCCGTTAGCGTGGTACGTGTTCCTTAATTACTACGTGTCGTGATGTTGTGACCTGTGAAAAATTAAAAACAATTATTTATTCATTTCATATACAATTTTAATTAAGTAATAAAAAATAAACCAATATTTAAAAGACAAAAAATATCTAGTGTTTATTTCCGCTTATAAATGTGTCTAATTTTTGGGATGGAATACTGCACCGACCTCTCGCCCGCAAAAATTGCGCATTTATGTAAGATCAACCTATAATTTAGATGCTACTAACGTTACGTTCTACGCCGCTGCTAAATCTGCTCCACAATGGTACATGTACTACGAGGCTACTCATGTTACGTGCTACGCCGCTGCAGCCTGTGCGCCAGTAGGTACGCTACGAAGGTACATGTACTACGAGGCTACAAACGTTACGTGCTACGCCACTGCTACTTGTGCGCCACGCACGAACATATGCTACGAGGCTACTCTCATTATGTGCTACGCCGATGCAGCCTGTGCGCCAGTCGGTACGCTGCGAAGGTACAAGTACTATGAGGGTACTAACTTTACGTGCTACGTCGCTGCTACTTGTGCGCCACAAACGTACATGTGCTACGAGGCTACTCATGATACGTGCTATGCCGCTGCAACTTGTGCGCCACAAACGTACATGTGCTACGAGGCTACTCCCGTTACGTGCTACGTCGCTGCAGTCAGGGCGCCAGTTGGTACGCTATGAAGAAACATGTGCTACGAGGCTACTCACGTTACGTGCTACGCCGCTGCAGCCTGTGCGCAAGTCGGTACGCTACGAAGGGCCAGATGAACAGGAAGGCGAGCGTGGGGGCGCTCAGCTCCTGCCACGGCCACCGCCAGCCTGACGCTTGTTGCTGAAAAAAGAAGTACCGGTCAACCGGGGTTTCTTTTACATTCAGGGTAACAATGACTGTGTAAATGTACTCGTATTTGATGGATTTTGGCGTTTTGTCTCCTTTCAGATTTCGTTTCACCATCACGGTCAAAGTTACCCAGAATGTCAAATTAACCTCGGTCTACGGGGTATATACAATTATTTATTTATTTAAAAATTTAAGCTCAAAATAGTACAATGGCGGACTTGATACCAGAGGCATTCTTTACTTGTCAACTTGAGCTTAAAATCCTTTCGTTTAGTTTAAACCAGTGGTTCCCAAAGTGGTTCATGTGGACCCTGCCTGGGTACTACGTAGTCATAAAAAAATACAACTTCACAATTTCATCATCATTATCAGCCCGTATAACGTCCACTGCTGAACATGGGCCTCCTCCCGAAGGAGGGTTTTTGCCATAGTCACCACGCTTGGCAGGCGGATTGGTGACCGCAGTGTTATCTTGTACACAGGAGAAATGCTGCTGCCCGTTCCCTGGTTCGTTTGTCATAGATGATGTTATAACAATGCCAATTACCGCTACGCTACGGAGGTTGTCACAAGTGTGTAATATGATAGAAACAGAGCAACAGTCCGCCAAAACCAGAAAAGTTTTAAAGCGCGAGGAAATTTTTATAGCAAGAAGGGAGCATCTGGATTAAATGTTATATTCTCAAAAAAAATAAGGTTTAAAATGTCAAATCAAGCAACAATTAAACTGGAATAAACTCCCAGAAAGCCTAATTTCAGCCCAAATTGTGAACCAATTCAAAAATAGACTACAAACATCTCAGCTGCCATAGAAACTAGTGGAGGAGAGCAGGATACAGGCACTAACCAGTTGAATCAACTGCTTGCTTGATCACTGCGACTAAATGCCACTGATGCGACCGTAGCTCAATGGCTAGGGCGTCGGACTTGTGATCTTGTGGTCGCCGGCTCGAACCCCACCCATTGCACTACCGACGTGAACCCACTCGTAACACAAGCATAAAATGCTTAGCACGGGGGGTTAACAAGAATACTAGTAGACTGCAAAACTCTGCTAGTAATATTTATATTAATATTAAGCAACTTATGGTTGCTCACTAATGCAGATCTACGCCTAAAGTATATAGATATAGGCTGACCGACAGAGTGCGTATCCCTCAAGCGAGTGTCACATGCGGACGACGGCGGGGGTAACGGGTGACAAAACCACGTAATTAATGTGTAGTAAATGGGTGTAAAAAATCGAAAAACGAAGGAAAATTAGTAGTTTCTTTCATTGCCGAGAGACGAAGGAAGGCGAATAGTATTTTAAATGTATATTTATGATTTTTGTCACCATTTATTTCATTCAACATAAATAGGTAGATCCATAAGTAAGTAAATTAAGGAGTTTTTTGAGTCAAGTACTTTTGCTTTTAGACGTTATTCCTACTGTAGTTACCTTTCCTAGTAGGTAGTTACTTAAGCAATGCGCAATGTCATCATAGGTACCTACAACCCTAGCGCATTCTTACTATGACGCGCTAAGCTTTGGTAGGCTATTATACCTTAGCAATTGCTTATTCGTACCCGGCCCCCGCCAAAGGCGAATCGAAGGAGTGTCCGGGGGGTTTAAGTGGTGTAGGGTCCTCTCCTCATGGTATGAGTTTAGCATACCACGCTATGGAGAGGGCGAGTTCCAAATATCCCACCGCCAGCGCGCGAATACGCTGCAGCGGCGGTGGGAACGCGTTAATGCATTTCAATCAAATCAAAATAAAATAAAAAGGCTATTATAACGTAGGTATTTCCGTATTTGTATGGGGGTGATGTATCTGTTACGTAGTAACTATCTATAAATCAGTGGTAGTAGTGCCTCACGTGCAACATCTTGCGGTCTCCCTCCACCGCCTTGCGCAGCGCCGCCACGTCGGCCTCCAGGCGCGCCAGCGTGCCCGGCAGCTGCTCCAGCACCTTCAGATCTGAACACGTACAAACAATCACTTTTGGAAATCTGGTTAAGACAGGACGACGCCTGTCAGCTAGTATTAGACCCCGACAGACGTTGTCCTGTCTTAACTAAAACTCTATATATTGAATATTAGGAGTGATTAGCTCTGAATCTCACCGTGATGTGCACTAAGAGCGGCACGCATTCTATGACAAAATAAAATAAAGCCTCTATAAATGGGCTATCAAACATTGAAAGAATTTTATCAAATCGCCCCTATTTTCCTTGGTCACGGCATAACGCGTGAACGGTTGGATCGCTTTCGCGAATGTTTTTTTAGTCAAAAGGTATTTAGGAAAAAAAAAAGAAAATTGTGCGGAAAATTAGAAATTTAACCCCTTTAATATTAAATTTTCTAATGTGACCTTAGACAAAATAAACATTTTTAAGGTAACCTAATGGCGTTTGAAACTACATTGACAGAATGCGTGCTGCTCTTGGTGCACATCACGGTTAGTTCAGGGGACCGAGTCTGCTATTTTTTTAAGTATTGTGCCACTGCTATGCCATCATTATGCCAAAAACGGTAATCTACTAATCTCACTATGGTGTCGGCGCTGGAATGGCAGTTGGTGTTGCTACCGCAGAAAAAGGCCGTCAACAGAAGTAGCAGGGGAGATGGTTAGGGAGATTGTAATGTTTATTTAGGCGATTTCAAAACTTTCAAACAAATGTATCACTTGTTATTACGCGATACGATATTCAACTACGCTAATGTTATCGTGGCGTCATAGTGACGCCATTTGGATAAGTACATTACCAAATGGGAAAGAAACCGATTATTGAACTGTCATTGACAGTTCATGGACACGCCATTACGATAGTAGACTCGGCGCCCTGAGCTATCACGTCTAATATTAGAGCTTTAGTTAAGACAAGACAACGTCCGTCGGATCAGTTATTAAGATATAATACCGTCCACCAACAAATATTTTCTTTATATGTGTAGTAAAGGGCGAAATCGTAAATTGCTACATTAGATTTTCAACCTTATTAACTTTTGTCATTATCACCGATGATGTATGAATGAATGCTCACGTGTGAGTTGTGATGTGATCTGGTGCGCGTGTCCGTTGCTGAGCCGCTGCTGAGGTCGCTGCTGGGGGGGTGCTGCTACCGGGACCTCGGGGTCGCTCTGAGGAAATACATAAAAACATAGTGTATATTTCCGTTCATACATACATATAATCACGCCTTTCTCCCATGGGGGTAGGCAGAAAATACAGAACGCCACCTGCTACGATCCTTACACACTCCCTTTGTCTCGTCCACGTTCATACATCTGGTCATACACGCACGCCGGTTGCGAGTACTACGCACCTGACCTTTCTGAAGAACATCACCTATATTATGAGATCAGTCTATGTCCTTCTAGGGCGTCCCTCTGCCTTGTAAATACCTTTTGTTACTCGCCTTTCATTCATCCTTTCCACATGAACAAACCACCTAAGCATATTTCCGTTAACTATCATTATAATTTCATAAACATGATAACGGCGGCGGGACCAACTCTTGTAATTGAAAGATTCTACCACGTAATTTAGCACCCATTTAGTTCGATTTTGTGCCTATCCTAAAAATACTTCAAGTAAAAAGTTGCAGCAACTTTTCATGCAGGCGCTTAATTATTTACTATTATTATATAGGGTGATTGGTAATTAGTGGCCGATACCTAAACACATAATTGAGCTCATGATAACAAACAACTTTTACTATGGCACCAATCCTGAAATCGCGAAAAGAAATCAGCTGTTCCATACATTCATGTTCACATAACTCGTCAACATGGTAGGGAGCAGCTGATTTTTTTTTCGCGATTTCAGGTTTGGTGCCATAGTAAAAGTTGTTTGTTATCATGAGCACAATCATGTGTTTAGGTATCGGTCACTAATTACCAGTCACCCTATATAATTTACATTATTGTATAAAATTATGTTATTAAATAATATCTGTGAGGCCAAGCAGGAACCTTATATAAATAATAAGGTCTTTATTCATTTCAGACGTAGGCCGTCCATTGCTGGTCATAGGCCTCCCTCATAGATCTCCAGTTATTACGGTTGGAAGCGGCCTGCATCCACAGTGATCCGCGGTGTTTACCAAATGTAGTCCATCTAGTTGGTGGACGTCCTACGCTACGCTGGCCAATCCGCGGTCTCCATTCGAGAACTTTTCGGCCCCTTTTTTTTTTTTTTTTTTTTTGTCCTGGGGTTAATGCATCATTTACGCATTTCCACCGCCGCTGCAGCGTATTCGCGCGCTGGCGGTTGGATATGTGGGACTCGCCCTCTCCATAGCGTGGTATGCTAAACTCATACCACGAGGAGAGGACCCTACAAACCACTAAAACCTCCCGGACACTCCTTCGATCCGCCGTTGGTGGGGGCCGGGTACGCATGAGCAATCCGGCCCCCCGACGGCACCCACGGCCAATATGGTACCGCGGGATCTCCAGGGCCACACTTACAGTGGCCCATTTGCCCAATTATAGGGACGCCCGGAGTGTAGAGGCGTCCCTACTCCTCATGGGTCAGCCTCGAAGGGAGCGGGGCCCATGTCCCCCACTCCCCGAAACAACGGCGATTTGTTCTCCGTGCTATATGACCTACCCATTGCTACTTCAACGAACTAATTATCATCATCATCAGCCTGTTGTAGTCCACTGCTGAACATAGGCCTCCCCCATCGATTTCCAGCGGGAACGATCGCTAGCGGCCTGCATCCACCCACTCCCCGCGACCTTTATGAGGTCGTCGGTCCATCGTGCCTTGCCAGTTCGTGGTCTCCACTCGAGAACCTTTCTGCTCCATCGGCCGTCAGTTCTTCGAGCTATGTGTCCTGCCCATTGCCACTTCAGCTTGCTAATCCGTTAAGGTATGTCAGCGGATTAGCAAGCTGAAGTGTCGACGAACTAATACTTATTTCAATTTTCTAGCAGTAAACACCGGTGATTTTCAATCGTTGTTATCCTCAGCAGCCTCCGGGGCGAAGCGTTATAAGTCTCGTTTTAAATTTAGGAGGCCGTGGGTTCAATCCCTACACCGGACAAGATATTTTTGTATAAAGATATCTTCTCTCTCCGTGCCTCAGAAAGCTCGTTAAGCCATAGGTATCGATTGCTATAACATCATCTATCTATAACAATCGTACAATACAGAACTGGCAGCAGCGTTTCCTTGTGTGTTACAACATAATACTACGTTCACTAACCCGCCTGCCAAGCGTGGTGACTATGGCAAATACCCTCCCTCGGGACTCCTCCCGCCCATGTTCAGCAGTGGACATTATAAGGGCTGATGATGAAAATGCATTCTTAATTTTTTGTACATAACTAAATGTTTGCTGTGTTGCATCTTGTGCGTTGTGTTGAATTAAATATATTTTATTTCAAGAGTAAAAACGTGACCCTATAACTAAGACTTCGCTGTCTGTCCGTCACCAGGCTGTATCTCAAAAACCGCGTTAGCTAGACAGTTGATATTTTCACAAATTATGTATTTATTTTGCCGCTACATACAACAAACGTGATTTTTTTGCCCTATTTTGCTCGATGGTACGGAACTTTTCGTGCGCGAGTCCGACACGCACTTGGCCGGTTTTTTTCTAAGCAGGTACACAATGTAAGCAAACTCACGTCCACGGTGTCAATGTACTCGTCCTCCGAGTCGTGTCGTTGTCGCGCCGGCGGCGGGGACGAGCCGCGGACCGGGGACGACGCGCCGCTCACTGATCTAGAACCTACACATATACATACGTATTAACATACTGGCTTCCCGTCGGAACTATACATTAAATAGCTTTCTTATCACTACATAGTATAAAACAGAGTCGTTTCCCGCTGCCTGTCCGACCCTATGTACGCTTAGATCTTTAAAACTACGCAACAGATTTTGATGCGGTTTTTTTTAATAGATAGTGATTCCAGAGGATGGTTTATGTATGATACATCAGCATGGCACCCGTGCGAAGCTGGGGCGGGTCGCTATTAGTGAAAGAAACATTTAAATCGATCTAGTAATCCTGGAGCCTATTCAAACAATCAAATCGAGTCTACGTTGGCATAAATAATAACAAAATCCTCTAGGATTACATCCTCATTTAGAATTTAACCTGTCGCGCTTGGTCAAGGCCCGTATGAAAGTTGTTTACACTCACCCCCAAAAAATGGAATAAGAAAAATAAATTTAAAATAATAATAATAATAATTATTTATTTCTCTCTTCACAAAGGCGTTTACATTTTAAATTACATTAAATTTTCACTAGAAAGCTTTATGGTCCTTTGTGAGAGGCTGGTGTCCGTACTAGGGAAACCCTGTGCGACGGATCACCACCACCTCGGAATAAACAATTAGTTTATACAGTATTAATAAATAAATCGAAATCACACTGCAAGTGTGTAATATGATAGAAATAAATGTATGATAGAATGAAATGGAGCAACAGGGGGTCCACCGAAACGTGTAAAGGGGGGGTTTTTAAAGGGGTCTAAGATGAATAAAAGTTTGGGAGCCTCTGCTTTAGAGGAACGGTTGGAGGTGTTCCTCCACAGAACATGAAGATCTTTGCCGGGCGAGGTGGTATGCCCGGCGGCGGACGGCCACTTGTTGCTGTTCAGAACTTGTATATGTTCGAATTGGCTTATGAACTTATGTTGCGCGATACAGGTTAGTTGCAATGGTAGGTGCTAGATGGCGTTGCTCGTCTTCTTGTAGTACGCGGCTACTGTAGATGTCGCTAGATCACATTATGGACAGCTATAATGAACTGTAAAGCCTCTTATTCATGGTAAACATTTGTTTAGCAACAGAGTTGAATCAACGCGTTGCACACACTGCGTGTTGCATAGTTGGCAACGGCATGTTGACAAGTTCTCGCCCAACGAGCGTAAACATCAGTTTAGCAACAAATGTTGCCTTGTGTGAACGTGTTTGCAACAGTTTATAAACATGGCAGTAGTTTGGAGCAATGATAAAATTAATGCAACTTCCTCGGGCAACATTTTACACTGGCGTATGTTGTCCACACGCCTTTAGTGATTTAAACAAAGTTTAGTCAGCATTCTCCCCGTTTCATCAACAATGTTTATCAACTGTTGCTCAACAAATGTTTGCCATGAATACGAGGCTAAATACTCACCAACAGGCGAATTGTGTGCGGATCTCACACGCGCCAGCACATCGCCTGCGACCAGCTCGAGGTCGCTGTTTGGGAAACTGGGGTCATCGTCGTCCACAGACAGAAATGATGCCACATCCGAGTTGTACGACATCGTCTCCACTATCTAGGGAAAAAAAAAAGATATAAAGTCAGCATTTTTGTTTTTTTTCGTATGGATATTTGTAGTTAGCCACGAGGCTTTTGCTACTTCATCGGGCATAAAGGCGAGCAGAGCACCAGCCTTAATAAATGGTTTAAAAACTACAAACTAAGAAACCTGCGCAAGAGGGCGCCCTCTGTAGGGCTTGGACCTCGGCTCAGGGCGGTCGATGGCAATGAGATTGAGGGATTATGACTTTTAGTATTTAAGGGACAGTCAGCATCTAATAAATAGTTACTGTGAAGATCTCCAAATATAAAGCAACATCCAAAATGATCATAAATATCGACGCATCTATAGTGATCAAATAGTTGAGAGCATCCTCCGTGTACAAGTACCGGAGCACCCATAACGCCTAATACTTCGTTACAACTTACAAACAAGCCAACGAAAGCACGTAACAGTTAGAACGCCATCGGTATCGAAGCATCCAAAGCATTCAAAATTACGAGACACACTAGAAAATCAACTTTATTTTTAATTTCAAAGGACTCAAATGTGATTTGGACCGGATTGCCTCGCGTACCCGGCACTCACCAATGGCAGACGGAGCAGTGTTTTAGTGGTTTAGGGTTCTCTCCTTGTGGTATAAATGCATTTCCCCCCAGACAACAAAAAAAAAAGGACTTAAATATGCTTTCATAAATATATTATGTACTAGCGGCCCGCCCCGGCTTCGCACGGGTGGACTTTTATACCCTACCCCTGCCCTACCCTACCCCTACCCCTACCCTACCCCTACCCTACCTCTACCCTACCCCTACCCTACCCCTACCCTACCCTACCCCTACCCTACCCCTACCCCTACCCTACCCCTACCCTACCCTACCCCTACCCTACCCCTACCATACCATACCCCTACCCTACCCCTACCCTACCCTACCCTACCCCTACCCTACCCCTACCCTACCCTACCCCTACCCTACCCTACTCTACCCTACCCTACCCTACCCCTACCCAAAAGTATCCTATGTCCTTCTCCCAGTTCTTAACTACCTCCCTACCAATTTTCAGCCAAATCGGTTCAGCCGTTCTTGAGTTATAAATAGTGTAACTAACACGACTTTCTTTTGTTTTTAAAATGTATTCTGCTATTCGGGACGGAAACAAATCCAACAAATCAAAAACCATGTCAATCGGTCCAGCCGTTCTCGAGTTATAAGTGTTGTAACAAACACGACTTTCTTTTATAGATAAAGATTTCTGAAACCACGAGATATACACTTATAATCCATGTATGCAACATTAAGATTTCATTCCAAAATCACCCTTATTCACTGGCGTAGCTACTAAAGTACTGAGCGGGGCAGTCCCCCGGGGCCCCCAAGCCTGGGAGTGCCCCTAAACTTTATTAGCAATCAAATCAAATCAAAATAGCAATATATATAAACATATTTTAAAAACGCAATAAGAGCGTTTTTAAAATATGTTTATAATATGGCAGCCGCTTATTTTGCCCCAGGGTCCTTGATCACCTAGCTACTGCACTTTTTCCTTTTAGCTTATTGCAGCAAATTGAACGGTGAATTAGCTACAGTTGTTATTAGGACGGATATGATAAGTAGACCTCACTAGCCTAAGTACAGATGTACTATTATCTTCTGAAGCATTTGGTCGTAAGTGCCAGTTTACAGTAAAGGCACATACGACGAATGTTTCTGACGTGTAATGTCACATCCGACTTTATACTTCTGAGCTCTAAGATATGTAATTAGTTTCGAGCCGTTTGCTACTTCCCCGGATATAAAGGCGAGCAGGCATCCAGCCACATCCAGACTATTACTACTTGGTTTTAATACTACAAACTAAAGGTTTAAACCAACAATTACACATGCATTTGAAGGTTACAGTGTTTTTTTTCGGCCGGACATATTTAGTAATACCCCCGAGGATTTTGCTACTTTACCGGGCATTAAGGCGAGCAGAGCTCCAGCCTTAACATAAAAACGACACAAACAAACTTTTAATAGGCTGATTGACAATTTTTTTTATAATTTTTATATGGTGAAGAATGTTTTTATTAAGATTATCGTTTCGGTCATAAACAAAAATGTATTCAGCGCCATCTGTTTACTTTGTTTAAAAGTTTTAACTACCATAGATAAAGAAAAGTTAAAAAAATGGAAAAAAAAAAATGTTACTTTCCCAGTTATTTGCCTATACCCTACATTTACAAAATGAAATGCTTAATGCTTGAAAAGAGCATGCTCTATAAAATGACACATTTGTTTTTATTAAGCATGGTTTTTTTAAGCATAGATATTAGGCCCTTTTAAATAAGCTGCACATGCTCACTAAGCAAACCTGTTCAGATGCGCTAAAGGCACGCCCCCTATCCATCCGCGCGGCAGGTAGCATGCCCAAAAATCGAACGGCTGTCGACTTTTGAGCATGCTCGAAATAAGCATGCTAATTATTAGTAACGTTTCGACACACATGCTACTAAGCAGAGGCGGATTATCCATAAAGCAAACTAGGCACGTGCCTAGGGACGCGCGGGCGGAATAGACGCTGGAACAGCGACTGTAGTTAAGGCTGCTACAAGTCAGAATAAAGAAATGCCAGCTCCAAATTGGAGTAACCTCTTCCACACAGTAGTAACGCCAACTACAAAGATCAATTTTTTACTAGTACTAGGTTAGATTCAACCAAAATCGCGGAAAATACGTGACTTGAGTCTAACGCGAGAATCAGGTCCCCGTCGCCTAATTGCATTCAGCCAGTAGGCATACTATAGTCACGGTATTATTATCTACTGTACAGCTGTGCTATAGTAGTCTTTGGTCGCAATCGTCCGATTGACACAAGCGGACGTGTTACGTAAAAAGATTATTTTCTTGTTTTAAGTGGTATAAATGTTACCAAAATGCCCTCTTGTGCTTATATTCGTAGCACTAATAATTCAAAATGAAAAACAAATCTCATGAAACCATATTTCACTCATAATAATTAAATGAAACCTTTCAGACATTTATTTAATGTTTTCATCATCACTTTGCGCTTGGTGTCAATTTAAGCTTGATGTCAATTTGAGCTTGATGTCAATTTGAGCTGGATGTCAATTTGACCTACCTACATTATAACAGCGCTCTCGCTATATATTTAATGGAATCAGGCGTTACTTTGCGGAAATCCATACTAATCTTAATTAAAAAACCAAATAATGTGTCAAAATGCAAAAATTATGCACAACATGCAGGAAGGCAAATAAACGTGCAAAACGTGGGTCTTCGGCTGGTGATTGTATTTTTGCACGTTTATTTTCCTTAGCATAGCACGTTTTTAGCGGATTTAACACTAGATATTTGGTTTTTTATTTAAGCTCTCGCTATAGTCCAAACAAATCGGTTTGTCTCTGTCTTTCAATACCGTACAATGTTATAAAGAATCACAGCGGTTTGAGTGCACACAGCATGTAGTTGTGCATCATGCCCGTTTTCAGTTGACGAATATAAGGACGTGCCGTATCTTCCGTTATTTTGGTTTAATCAAAGAGTACGTACTAGATATTTCTAGATATCGATAAGGCGCTCTCAAGCTCAACGTTTCATCAACCTCTGCTAATAAGTAGCAATTGTTGAATAGTCTCATGCTTTCATGCTAGTAATGAGTATGTATTTCATGCTAGTATGACAATCTCCGTAGCGTAGCGGTATTCGGCTCGCTTTTAATCTCTCGTTGGTTCGATCCCCACGCCGGAAAAGAAATCTTTGTGTAAACTCTAAGATTTCTTTCCGGGTTTGTTAGTTGAGGAACTACCCTCCGTGCCTCGGAAAGCACGTTAAGTCGTTGGTCCCGATTGTTATAACATCATCTATAATAATCGTATATCAAGGAACGGGCAGCAGCGTTTCCTTAGCCAGCTACGCTACGGAGATCGTCATCTTGGCTGTCGGATATTCATCATCATCTTTTGTAGGGTTTAGGGGGTAAAAACGGGACCCTATTAATTAGGCTTCGCTGTCTGTATGTCTGTCTGTCACCAGGCTGTATCTCAAGAACCGCTATAGCTGGGCAGGTGAAATTTTCACAAAAAATGTCGGTATTTCTGTTGCCACTATACAAGCAAATACCAAAAATTTAATAAAATAAATATTTAGGGACGGCTCCAATACAACTTTTTTATCTTTTTCGCTGTATTATTCAATAACGGCAACAGGTAGGCACTTGAAAATGGTACGGAACCCTTCGTGCGCGAGTCCGACTCGCACTTGGCTGATATATTTTTTTATTTGCCAGAATATGGTGATATAAATAATTTAACTCTTTGACTTCGAGTCTACGAGGGCATCGGATGGTTCATTGCAAACTAAGTCGGATGGGCGAGTAGGGCCGAGGTTCCCGGTCAGACTTTTCTCCGGCAGCTCGGATATGGAAGACTGCATGCAGTAATGAGTGTGTTAGTGATTACTATATGATTATAAATAATTAATGTTAAATCACAAGTACCTCAGAGATTAATGGATGATAAAATACTATTACCTTACTTACTTTGTGTAATTCATCTACATACGCCTGCATGGCCTCCTCTTGTGTCATGTTGCCCAATTTGTTCCAACACTCCCATTTTGCTCTGGAAAGTTAAAAAAAAGCATTATAAATTTACGTAATTCATAAATGACAATATATATCATCATCAGCCCGTATAACGTCCACTGCTGAACGTGGGCCTCCTCCCGAGGAAGGGTATTTGCCATAGTCACCAAGCTTGGCAGGCGGGTATGTGACCGCAGTATTATGTTGTACCACACAAGGAAACGCTGCTGCCCGTTCCTTGATATACGATTATTATAGATGATCTTATAATAATCGGGGCCAACGGCTTAACGTGCTTTCTGAGGCACGGAGGGTAGTCCCTCAACTAACTGGATGGAAAGAAATCTTAGAATTTACACAAAGATTTCCTGTCCGGCGTGGGGAACGAACCCGCGATCTCCGAGATTTAAAGCGAGCCAAATACCGCTACGCTACGGAGGAGGTTGTCAATATATATGTCACCGGAAAATAATAAGAATCGTAAGTTGATCAACTTACTAGTTAGTTGATAAACTGACGAGGTTTCGGGAGGATGAAGCTTTTTGTTTTGTTACAAAAGTAGCATATCCCGTTTGGTTATGTTAGGTGAAGTGTCATAACAAAACTAAAGATCGTCTGTACTCAAAAACTACAAACTAAGCAACATGCGCAAGAGGCGCCCCCTATGTGGCTTGGACCTCGGCTCAGAGCGGTCGCTGGCGATGAGATTGAGGGCTTATGACTTTTAGTATTTTAGGAGAGTTTTGTGCAACTGTCGCTATACTTTACAGTTTGGCCTCTCGGACTTCGGGTGTACGAGGGCATCGGATGGTAAGAATTTTTCAAATCGGACCAGTAGTTCCTGATATTAGCGCGACCAACTAAACAAACTCTTTAGCTTTATATATTAAAGTATAGATATAGATTCACCTGTTTATCACATCCCAGAAGCCAGGTTTAGGTTTGTCGCAGGGTCCCTCTGTTGCTTGTTTGTAGTAGCTGTAGAATTTCAGCATCAATTCATTGCTGGGCTGATATGACCCTGGAAAAATGAGAGGACACGTTTAGTTTTATAGCTATTTTTTTTATAGTTGACCAAAAAAATGCGGCCTACCCACTTTTTTATTGTCAGGGGAGAAATGTGGGACTCGTGGGAATGTGGGACCTCTCCATATAACATTTAGTACAAAAATAATAACAGTTTGTAAGCATTGGGTACACAGCCCATAATGAAGAAAATCAAAACTCCATAACACAATTTTGTTTTTTATAATTTCTTCTCTCTAAACTTAGTCTGGCCAAAAATACTGTGACATTTAAAAATAAACAAAATATTACATTTGAATTTGGAAGCTGTCATTTTTATAAATGATTGTTCTTTGTGTTTTCGCATTTTCGCGCCATTACATTGTCAATATAATAATTTGTGATATTCAAATGGAGTGGGGTGATAAAGATAACCGAATCGAACATATTGTTGTTCTGAATCTGTGTGCGCTTTGTGTTCGTAAAATGAATGTTTTGTAAAGTCCCCCGCGACACAGGGATTTAAAATTCCCCATCATTCCCGTGTATGGAAAAAAATTTACTCGTGTGGTCAAAGGTAAAAAAAATGAGTTTTTCGCGATTTTCAGCAAAACGGTAAGTATTAACATAAAAGTACCCAGAAAAAAATTGTAGATCATAAAAATGTATCAATACCCTTTTCCTACGAGCCACCGTTTCTGAGATATTACGATTCAAAAAGTCGTGTTAACAGGTAAAACTCTACAGACGTAAGAATAGTTTTATAGTTTTTGGAAATTTATTTAATCACGTTGTGATTCGTACAAGTATATTTGGTATTTTATATTTTTTTCAAATTGGGTATTTTTCACTTTTTGAATATAATAACCGTTCACATACACTTTTTCATTTAATTACAATGGACGAAAAAACAATTAATGACGATGTTTTTGTGAAAATGACCTTTTGATGCTGTCTAGAAGTGCCTTTGGATTAGATTCATTTGATAAAATTGAGAATTACATTACACAAAACTTTTATACAATAATAAGAAATACGTAATCCTGTAACAACCTCTCTAGCGTAGCGGTATTTGGCTCGCTTTAAAATACGAATGTCGTGGTTTAATCAGTTCGACAGGAAATCGTTGTGTAAATTTTAAGATATCTTTTCGGGTCCGGTTGGTTGAGGGACTACCCACGGAGGGTAGTCCCTCAACCAACCTGAAAGCCTCGGAAAGTACGTTAAGCCGTTGGTCAGTAATCATCAATAATAATCGTTTATCAAGGAACAGCTGACACGCTACTGCCCGTCCCGCAACCAACCTGTCCCGGAAAGAAATCTTAGATTTTACACAAAGATTTCCTGTCCGGAGTGGGTAACGAACCCACCGCTACGCTACGGAGGTTGTCAATATATTTCTGACTTATAATTTTATTTTAGATTCATTGTTTTTCCGTGAAGTCTTCAAATGCTTATGCTAATGCTAATAATTTATGCTTCTGTTGTGTTGTTAATACTTAAGACCGAGTCGTCAATCCTCAGATAAACAGTCAAATAGCATTTAAAGCGGCCATAGCCCAATGGCTAGGGTGTCGGACTTATGATCTTGTGGTCGTCGGTTCGATCCCCACCCATTGCACTACTGACGTGAACCCACACGTAACACAATGATTTTAGCTTAGCACGGGGGGTTAACAGGAATACTAGTAGACTGCAAAACTGTGCTAGTAATACAACAAAAACCGGCCAAGTGCGAGTCGGACTCGTGCAAGAAGGGTCCCGTACCATTTTCAAGTGCCTGTTGCCGTTATCGAGCAAAAAGAAAAAAAAAGCGTTATCGAGCAAAAAGAAAAAAAAAGAAGTTTGTTGTATGGAAGTCCCCCCCTGTAAATATTTATTTTGTTTTGTTTTTAGTATTTGTTGTTATAGCGGCAACAGAAATACATCAAAATCTGTGAAAATGTCACCTGTCTATCTATCGCGGTTCTTGAGATACAGCCTGGTGACAGACATACAGACAGACAGCGAAGTCTTAGTAATAGGGTCCCGTTTTTACCCTTCGGGTACGGAACCTTTAGAAATAAAACTGAATAGCGCCAATAACTATATCATTTTTAATATACAAATGATTTGGAACTTAACTGTAGAAAAACAGAAAAGAAACTAATTAAGCCAATTTCTGCGTTATGCATTTGTGTATCATAATAATATTATTATGTAGATGATACAAACAAATAAAACAAACATCCATCCTCAATCACGAGCTAAAAAATAATTCACAGTCCATTAACCACAAGGCTAAATTATATATAACGCACTGATTTACTATCATACAGCGTGTTTTAAGAGTCAAGGCTGCGTTAACCGCTTTACATGATATAATGAACATTTAGGCGATTAACACACGGCACCGCGCACCGCGCACCGCCGCGGTAGGCGGTGAAGCGGGTCTCATGTCGCATTGGTTTCTATTAAATCCGTAGATGCATCCTAACACACGTGCCTAACTACGAATTTAATAAAAACCAATGCGACATGAGACCCGCTTCACCGCCTACCGCGGCGGTGCGCGGTGCCGTGTGTTAATCGCCTTAGGTTCATTATGACCTCACATTGGCCGTGCTGATGATGCGGATGATGCGAACGACGCGAGCCATTGTATAATTATATTATAATTTCTGCATTTCAAGATGTGAACAAAAAACATTATCTAAAAATATTTAGTAAAATACATCATCTATAGTAATTTATAAAAATCCTCGCAGCGGCCCTCTTTAGTGCGGCACGTTCTCCGAGTGCCGGTTTTTACTTTGCACAGCAGATAAGCATTGCCATTCAACGGGGTAATGCTGCCAGCATTCTGGGAACCTTGCCAAGTAGAATAGATTTAGAATAGTAGTATTTTATAAGTTAGTTTTTTTTTAAATTAGCTACTGTTAGTTCTATAAATATGTATTTTAATTGATTGTTTTATTATTCTACTAGCGCCACATCCCGGTTTCGCACGGGTGCAATGCTAATAATAGGCGGGAAAGTAAAGGATAAAAAATGGATATTGTGGGTTATCCTTAAGAGATAGACATATACCATCGCGGAATTTTATGTAGTATTTAAAGGTGTACAATACTGTAGTACATTATTTAGATCTATCTCGTAGGGTTCAGCCAGCGTTTGCAATGTAAGCGCTATCATCATCATCAGCCCGAGTAACGTCCACTGCTGAACATGGGCCTCCTCCCGAGGGTATTGCCATAGTCACCACGCTTGGCAGGCGGGTTGGTGTTATGCCCGGTGAAGTAGCAAAAGCCTCGTGGCTACCTACGTAAGTCAAACCGAAAGAAAAAACAAAAGGCGGGTTGGTGACCGCAGTATTATGTTGTAACACACAGGGAAACACAAAGTAATAAGATATTCCAATAAAATAAACAAAATGTAAATAATAGATATAAATAAACAATAACACTATTATTACACTATATTTATTTCCATGGTCCGAGCGGGAGCTACGCAGGTGTAAAAGGGCGCGGGCAGCTTGTCATAAATAAAAGCAGGCCATTTATTGAAGGATTATAAATAAATAAAAAGGTGAAAAGTTTAAATGTTAAGGTAAATTGCATCAAAAAAAGTTCATAAAAGGTCACTGACACACTTGTTATAGTTTATAATAATTATTGTAGTACCTTCACAAGAGCAGTGCAAAAGTCAACTCACCTAAAATGGACAAAAAATGTTAAGCAACATTCATCGTAAATTAGGGTTGTCATAAATGTTTCGGCGCTGACCGGGACAATGGCCAGAGCGGGGGAGGGGGGGGGGAGATGGAACAATAACTCGTCACACAGAGCCTAGGAGGTTCTCTCATTGCGTACGCAGGACGATAAAACAAACAGGAGAGCGTATTGCGAATGAAGCAGGGTTCTTATTTAGGTGTAGGTCAAGTAGTAAGGTCATCATCAGCCCGTACAACGACCACAGATGAACATGGGCCTCCTTCCGAGGGAGGATATTTTTGACAGCGAACCCCTAAGTAATTAAAGAGAGAAAATAATAAAATTGACTGTTGAAGAAAACGCCTGCCAGTTATCAAGCCACCATTACGTAAATCTTGTCGCGAACCCCTTGCCGTCGAATGGCGAACCCCTAGGGGTTCGCGTACCCCACTTTGAGAAACCCTGTTCTAATAGAATAAACTAAGTATGTAAATAATGGACAATGAATTGATGCAAATACAAAACGATAAATCGGTTGCACCATTTAAATATTTCGTATACCACAAAAGTAAACTCTAAAACAATTGACTTAAAGTTGATAATTTAACGTAAGTTTTATCTGTTTGACCGATGACCTTAGCCAGTAGAGTGACGATACTCTCCATTTCTAAGGACAGACCTAATTTCTAAGATATAATTTACTAGAATGTTTCCATTCCCATTGCAACTTTATAATTCATCATCATCATTTCAGCAGGACGTCCACTGGCCGGATTGATTATGCGTACCCGGCCCCCGCCAACGGCGGATCGAAGGAGTGTCCGGGAGGTTTTAGTGGTGTAGGGTCCTCTCCTGGTGTGGGAGACGACCTCTCGCTGCCGACCATCATTTCGAAGATGGTCCAAAGCGAGGAGGGCGAGAAGGAGGCCGCGGAGCGGGAGAGGGAAGTAGATCCCTATGCCCACCCGCTTCGCAGACGGCGTGTTGGCCGTCGGCGGCGGGCCGAAACCCGCCGCCTACCGCCCTAGGCTCGGCCTCGGGGAGTGGGGGACATGGGCACCGCTCCCTTTGAGGCTGACCCATGAGGAGTAAGGACGCCTATACACTCCAAGCGTCCCTATAATTGGGCAAATGGGCCACTGTAAGTGTGGCCCTGGAGATCCCGCGGTACCATATTGGCCGCGGGTGCCGTCGGGGGGCCGGATTGCTCATGCGTACCCGACCCCCGCCAACGGCGGATCGAAGGAGTGTCCGGGAGGTTTTAGTGGTGTAGGGTCCTCTCCTCGTGGTATAACTTTAGCATACCACGCTATGGAGAGGGCGAGTCCCACATATCCCACCGCCAGCGCGCGAATACGCTGCAGCGGTGGTAGGAATTCGTCAATGCATTTCGAAAAGGAAAAAAAAAAAAAAAAAAAGTTCCTCTTCTCGTGGTATGAGTTTAGCATACCACGCTATGGAGACGGCGAGTCCCACATATCCCACCGCAGCGGCGGCGGTGGGAATGCGTAAATGCATTTCCCCGGAAAAAAACAAAAAAGACGACTTTTACTGGCATAGGCCTCCCTTATCATATCATAGATCTCCAGTTATGTCGGTTGGAAGCGGCCTGATGGCGGACTTCCACTATTTATTGTTATAGTGCCAACAGAAATACATCATCTGCGAAAAATTCTCATGGAATACCGATTGTAACAGACAGTCAGGCAGCAGTCTTAGTATCAGGGTCTCGTGTGCCCATTTGGTACGGAATCTTAAAAAAAATGTATTGAATAAATAATCGAATTTAATTTTCCTTTCAAACACTGTGAAATAATATTTAATCTAATCGAGCATGTTTTGTCCCACTGCAGGGCAAAGCCTCCCTCTCCCTTTTCCACACAATTATGTCTTTTGCGAGTGCCAGCCAGTCCCTACGGTAGGAGTAAAGCTCATCCCGCCATTTTCGTCTCGGCCTGCCGCGATGGCGTCGTGCGTTTATTGGGACCCAATCGGTAGTTCTTTTAGCCCAATTGTCATCCATGCGGCAGATATGTTCAGCCTAGTCCCACTCAAGTTGAGCGGCTTTCTAGGTAACGACTATTATCTTGGTTTTGGCGCAATTATTGGACACGTATTTTTTATTTATCAAATCAATAAAAATTACAAGGATACAGAGCAACAACAAACTATAAGTTCAGGAAAGGGGGGCTTGTGATGTCACTACTAACTAAATTTCAACGCGGTGTTTGTATCTTTATCTTTTTTGTTTGAGAAACGAAAAAAAAAATACGTGTCCAATATTTTTTGGTAATATAACTGACGGACTAAATATATATTTTTTTATTCTTCATGCCTATTGCCGTTCCTGTAGTTCCGACAATTCACAGAACGTGGTAACCGCAATCGATGTTTGTACTTACATCGCCTTGATAATAACTACGTAGGTACAAACTTTACATTCAAAACTAAACTAAATGATACTCCAAACAGAAAACTATAGTTTCAGAACTCAATTTATTTCTAGAATTGTAGTTTTCTTTGAGTATAATTTTGTTTATTTCATTTTGTTGGGTTGTTCAGGGATATTGGGATATGCACCACGCTTGGCAGGCGCATTGGTGGTGCCGGATTGCTCATGCGTACCCGGCCCCCGCCAACGGCGGATCGAGGTAGTGTCCGGGAGGTTTTAGTGGTGTAAGGTCCTCTCCTCGTGGTATGAGTTAGCATACCACGCTATGGGGATGGCGAGTCCCACATATCCCACCGCCAGCGCGCGAATACGCTGCAGCGGCGATGGGAATGCGTAAAAGCATTTCCCCCGGACAACAAAAAAAAAAACCAGTCGGCTTAAAATTAAGCTGAGTTTGAAAACCCTTGTCGTGTCGTCCCAATAATCTTTATACAAATATTATAAAGACGTAAAGTTTATGAATCGTTTGCAAGGTATATAAACAATGTCCTTGAAACCATCACTCTCGACAGAAAACCAGATTAAAAAATAAAAAAGGCCTTCACAGAACAATTATCGCAGTTACCATAATTGTCAACAACGCATATTTCCTGGGCCCCGATTCTGCTAATAAAATAAAACTTAACTAAGGAGACGCAATGGAATCGGTAGACGATTTTTGGGAATTTGCTACGGGTAAGATGCCTGCGGGTGATATCTTGACTAAGAGTCTCTGTAGTGCTAAACATTATAAATTTATTAGGATGCTGGGACTGTCATAAATTTGTTGATTTTATTATTATTATTTTTTCGCAAAAGGTCAAATAAGATCCAGCCTAGAGCGACGAGCTTGTATGAAGAATTTTATTAGACTGAATGAAGCGAAAGATGTGTGTAGGGATCGTAGCAAGTGGAGGTCCATTGTCTCTGCCTACCCCGCAGGGAAACAGGCGTGAGCTTATGTATGTATGTATTATTTTTTCGTTTAGTAAGCATTATTTTGTTAAGTGGAAGTGTAAAAAATAAATAGTATTTTTTATCTGTGGTATTAAAATATTGTCTACAAGCGACCCGCCCCGGCTTTGCACGGGTGGACTTTTATAGAATATGTTACTCAGGGATAATGTAGCATTATAATAGTGAAAGAATTATCGAAATCCGTTCAGTAGTTTTTGAGTTTATTCGAAACAAACATACAAAAATATAAAAAACATATATTTCTGTATTGAAATAAGCTGTACCTTTGTGTCATATGTTCTTTTCATGTATTTTCTTTGTTTCTATGTGTTGTGTGTACATAAATAAATAAATAAATTAAATAAAAAATACAAGAATAAAAACTTTTTATTGCGCTATTCAATTCTGTGGTTTAAATAATAATGCAATTAACAATCATACAAAAGCATTGCAGTGTATTACAATAACTTTACTAAAATTATCAGAATTGAGCACCTGAACAATTACGAGCCAAAACAGGTTTAGAACAAGCGAATAATTTCATACAATTTTACGTACACACGATTCAAAATTAACATTTAAATGCCAATATTGTGCAGCCAAAATGACTTCCAATTACTTAAAACGGAAAGAGTTAAAAATAATAACAATCTTCGGTTTTGCAGCTCATAAAAACTATCATTATGATAAATGAATAAATACTATACTAAGTTCTTGTAGAGTTTTATTTTGTTGTTGTTGAAAATAACTTTTTTTTTGTTGTCCGGGGGGAATCGCGCTCGCGGCGTGATATGTGGGACTCGCCCTCTCCACAGCGGTGGCATCTCCACAGAGGACCCTACACCACTAAGCCCAACATATCCCAATGCATGACACTTTTCCACATAAATTTAAACTCTAGTCTACATTATGCAGTTAGCCAGGAGGCTTTTGCTACTTAACCGGGCATAAGTCAAGAGTGAATGGGTATTTGCGCGTGCGTGTTCCATCGTATGTGCGTGTGCACGTGCTCTATCTTAATCCGCATCGACTCATACCAACAAGTACCAATATTAATTGGACAAACGCGAGCTAATAAATTAAAAAAAAAAATGCAAGTCGTACTCACGGACGGATTCTGAGTCGGTTCCGTACCATAATCCAATTCTATACTGTAAGTAAGTATAGAATATATAAAAGATTTAAGGCGAAAACACATTATTAAAACACCACGCCATGCCACGTGTCAACACCTGTGCATCAGTACGTGCGTGGCGTTGAGTCGGATGTTCATAGTGTGATTCTGGTCTATAGAAAACAATAAATTTGATTGCGTGTCGTCGGGTGGCGTGGCGTTTTAATAATGTGTTTCCGCCTTAAAGACGCCACGTCACCCGACGACACGTCACGCGTGTTGAGTCGAATCAAATTTATTGTTTTCTATAGACCAGAAACACACTATGAACACCCGACACGACGCCACGCGCGTACTTATTTACAGGTGTTGACACGTGGCGTGACGTTTTAATAATGTGTTTTCGCCTTTATTATCTATACTAATATATAAAGCTGAAGAGTTTTTTGGCTTGAACGGGCTAAATTCAAGAACTAATGGTCCGATTTAAAAAAATTTTTCAGTGTTAGATAACCAATATCAAGGAAGACTATAGGCTTTATTTAATTATGAAGTTCCTACGGGAACGGGAGTTACGCGGGTTAAATCGCGAGCGGAAACGTAATACTACATAAACTACAGCGCCGAACCCAAATAATGGGAACAGGGCAGAAAGATGACGATAGTACGGAACCTTAAACCAACACATTGTATTTCTTTTCAATAGCTACTTGATGAAGAAATAGATCCCGTTATTCATCATAACGACGCGGTGCAGTGGCTTAGAGATGTGAAAGTGAGCGGTATTTAGGCACAACCGAATTTCTATACACTAGGGTTGCCACCTTTTTTTTGTTTTAAATAGTACTTTTTACAAACAAAAGATGGATGGATTGTGTGAAGAGTGATATGAAAGAAAAAGGAGTAAGTGATAGTGTGACCGGTGACAGGACAGAATGGAATAAACAAACGTGTTGCGCCGACCCCAAGTAATATGGGATAAGGGCAGAAAGAAGAAGAGTACCTTTTACAAAAACTTGCTAAATATATAGGACTATTGGGAAATTCACGAAAAAAATAGTACACATCGCTCAACAAGGCTTTTTTTTAGGCCTCCACTTATTTTGAAGTAGCATTTTTGAAGCGGCCGTAGCCCAATGGCTAGGGCGTCGGACTTGTGATCTTGAGGACGCTGGTTCGAACCCCACCCATTGCACAACCGACGTGAACCCACTCGTAACACAAGCATTTTAGCTTAGCACGAGGGGTTAACAAGAATATTAGTAGACTGCAAAACTCTACTAGTAATTATTAAAAAAATATATATATCGGCGCGCTGACGACGGCTGGTCTTAATTTTTAAATGGGGTAATTTTGGTTTATATTATTTTTGTATAATATATAGTATGTTGGACTGAAATATAGTACCATACTATATAATATAGTACGGGTGCCAACCCTATTCTATACCTACTTACCGAAATCAGTAAAGTTCTTAACTCTATGTATTATTGTTATTCTATAACTAGCTAGCTTGTGCCCACGATTTGGTCCGCCTGCATTAGTAGTTGGATTGCTGGATGGTTGGGATTCGTCTGGATTGGCCCGACATTTCATATGATGTCCAGACTCCCGACATAATATAATAATACTAGCTTCCTCTATAACTCTGCTCCAGTGGGTCGGAGCGTGATATTTTGTAGCCTATGTGTTAATCCAGCTTATAAACTATCCGCGTGCAAACTTTCAGCAGAATCCATTCAGTAATTTTTGCGTGAAGGAGTAACAAACATCCATCCATCGATAGTTACAAACTTTTAGCGTTTATAATATTAGTAGGTTTAGGTATATACGTAGGCAAAGTCCTAAAACCTTGCATCTCAAGTTAAGTACTAAACTTATATCAAACTGGTAATCCTTGAAACAGGCACTAAATCAACTTTTACAACTATTTATTTTTATGTTCCCTTACATAGATAGATAGATAGTCTTAATTCTGGTAATTTGAGCAAATAACACAACCAAAAAAGGAAAATCTCCGAGTCATAGCATGCTCGCTTGATCTCGCTTTAAGTATCGGAGGCTGTGGGTTCGAACGCCACGCTGAACAAGAAATATATATTTGTATAAAGTCTAAGATTTATTTCCGAGTCGGCGGTTGAGGTACTACGCTTTTTTTTTGTCCGGGTGAATATGCTTTTACGCATTCCCACCGCTGCTGCGCCGCCGCTACAGCGTATTCGCGCGCTGGCGCGATGGCGGTGGGATATGTGGGACTCGCCCTCACCATAGCGTGGTATGCTAAACACATACCACGAGGAGAGGACAAAACACCACTAAACCCCCCTAAAAATTTTATGTCTCATTAATAATCCGGTGGCACCCACTAAATGCGGAGAGCAATGACAATTTTTTATCATCATTATTAGCTCGTATGACAGCCATTGCTGAACATGGGCCTCCTTCCGAAGAAGGGTTTTGCCATAGTCACCATACTTGCCAGAAAGGTTGGAAGCCGCGTTATAATGTAATTACACATCAGCAAAAGCTGTTGCTCCTCCCTGTTTCCTGATATACAATTGATATAGATGATGTTATAACAATCGGGACCAACAGCTTAACGAGCTTACCAAGGTATGGAGGGTAGTACCTCAAGTACCCAGCCCCCGCCAACGGCGGATGGAAGGAGTGTCCGGGGGGTTTTAGTGGTGTAGGGTCCTCTCATCGTGGTATGAGTTTAGCATACCACGCTATGGAGAGGGCGAGTCCCACATATTCCACCGCCAGCGCGCGAATATGCTGCAGCAACGGTGGGAATGCGTAAAGAATTTTCCCCCCGGACAACAAAAAAAAAAAAGTTATAATTTGTCAAGGTTTTGTATTAATAATTAAGCTTTACTACTTGTCCGAATCCGCTAGTGTCTTACAAAAATACCTTATTTTTGTTTAATTGTGTGATTATTTTTTCCTATTTCTTTCGGCTGTGACCCCAAAGGGGTACAAGGTCACAACGCCAGCATACACGTTAAAAACAAGGTCAACATTATTGCGCGCACATCACGTAAAAACAATTGTTATATAATTGCAGTTAACCAGGTGCTTAACATTCCACCAGCACCATTATTACGTCCGCAATTTCATATTAATCGTAATAAAATCGTTATTGCTCGCCGTATGAATAGGCATGTAGACTAAAACATTTCTATTTAGTCCGTCAGTTAGATCACCAAAAAATATTGGACACGTTTGTTAGTGATTTTATCGATATATTTAATTTTCCTGAACAACAAAAAAGTTCCAGCACTAGGCTGAAGAGTCACAGGTGCGCTTCGTGGTCAACATTTTTATAATAAATTCAAGTCCGCGAATCGCACCTATCAAAAATATTGATAGGTGCTATTCGGGGATATGGGCAGGTGCGATTCGTAACGGTGCGCTAAGCGGACTACCTCGTATTTTTTTTCGTTTCTCTAACACAAAATGACGATGATATAGCGCGTTGAAATTTTATGTGAAGTCACTTCTAAGTACAATTTTACCTAGTACAAGCCCCCCTCTCCTAAACTTTTTAGTTTGTTGTAGCTCTTTGTATTGTTTTATTAACGTAGTCGTGGGTTCGATCCCCTTCGACTAAATACAAAACGTCCCGACAAACAGATTCGCAAATCACTTCTTTTACAGTAAAACATTGTTGAGTGAGTTACGAGACTTATTACAAGATATATTTTTGATTTAGTTGTCCGAACGATAATCTTAAAACCCCGACTTCGCGGAATTTTGCCACGAAAGTTTAGTTTTGCCATCTGGCAAACCTAACACCACCTCGCCCGGCAAAGAAGACCTTCATTTTCTGTGGAGGAACACCACCAACCGTTTCTCTACACAAGTTTGGACGGAACCCTCGGTCCGACTCCGACTCAAACTTGGTTGGTTTTTTTCCAAGTGTCGCCGACAGGTGTCATTTTGGAACCTTCGTAAACCACAAACAGCGACAAAACAATAATCAATCGATACCGACCTTCGCGATATGAATCGATTGATATACGGCGAGCTAAGGGCTGGCGGCTTTACCATGTAATACTAGCTAACCCGACAGTCATTGTCCTGTCTTAAGGCGACTATAGCTATCAATGACCTTGGCCGTCAGGGCGGGGCTTAGGCGCTATACCCGCGCGCACACCACTCCCCGCGCTGATCAAAGAATAGGCAGAAGCGCAGAAGTGCGCGCTATTCGGTCAGTATTATTGCCTACACGCTAAAGAATCTCAGAGACTCAGATATGCAAGGCCGCCCGGTATTATAGCAGAATAAAGTGCAGGGTTGGATGGATTTACTAACTACCGTATCAATCACAGATATAGATGACACAAGTATCACGATCTATATGAAAACCAAGCGTGCCATTTTTTGAATACCTATTATGACGTCACAAGCACTATTTAGTGATGGCAAAATCAAATCTGTTCAAAGACGCCGCCGCGTAAGGCAATAAAATAAAATTCCTGCCTTATAAGGCAGTTAGGAATATATGTTTTTTACAAAATTGTTAGTATTTCGTAATGCTGGTGTATACTTCGACCTACTGACTACTGTCTGTGACTGTTTTTGTTGTTCAACTGTCTAAAATAAATTTCTTGAGTTGTAACGTTGGTTGTTTTAAGCATATTACTTGTTCATCATTGATTACATGGGGAAAGCTAAAAAAGTCACGAAACGGTACGATTATTTATTAAAATTGACTACATAAGAAGTACTTATATAATACAAAATCATTTTTATTTATTTATTTACTTTATGTACACACATAACATGAAAAAGAAAAATATTAAAATACAAGAAACATGAAAAAGAAAAATATTAAAATACAAGAAACATAGTACAAAGGTACTGCTTATTTCTAATGAAATTTCTTCCAGCAGATCATTCGTCTGTTTCCGAAATCGACTCTCGAAAATCGATTTGTGTTGCATAATAATATGATAAACAGCACTACAACGGTAAAATTGTCGAAATTTCCTGTACTACAAAACCGAAGCGATATACGATAACATCGCTTATTTAAATATTCATCACTTGTTAAAACAAAACCTCTCATCAACCGCTCCAAGTAGAAGCCGCAATGTAATACGAATGTTTTGTTCTTCTCAAATTTAGTATTACCAGGTATTACTGAGGGTATTATACTAAAAATTGCTAAGAATAATTGTTTTTTAAATTAATAACGCATAATATCACAAACTAACTTACTGATGGAAGGACACGTTTACTTTATTTTTTTATATAATTTTAGTACATTGCTAATACATCGTTAGTAAAACCAAACAAAAGAAGAAAAAACGCATTTCATCATTACCATCACCATCAGTTCCAACGGTTTGTTTACAAAATGAACTAAAATACTCGTACAGTCACCGGCACCAATATCTGACACATAGTAAAGCGTGCGTAAATATCTGATACGACTGTAGCAGATGTTAATGCAGCTGACTGTAACTATATCCAATTTTAAGATTTCACGCAACTTCTCGCAAATCCTGGTAGATTTAGTAGGTAGTTGTAGGAACTCTGTGTGATGTCCTGAAGAAAAAGTACACCTGATGGTAGGTACTTGGACTGTGGACATTTGCAATCTCTCTCTGGGTAGGTAAAGTGGGGTAGGTAAATTAGGCAGGTACTTACATTTATGCGTGCATTTTCAGAGCATTTTTCTTTGATGCAGATTTTCTTGGCATTTTTACCTAATTACAATATCTACAAATATAATCATCATCATCAGCCACCAAGGTCTCCATGAGCCCTTTCAAATGAGTCCCAACACGATGGTTCTACGTAGTACCGTCACTAAGATCCTATACCGACCTTCGGAGTCCACCATCAGGTAAGTGACATCATCAGTCACCAAGGTCTCCATGAGCCCTCTAAATGAGTCCAAACACGATGGTTCTACGTAGTACCGTCACTAAGATCCTATACTGACCTTCGGAGTCCACCATCAGGTAAGTGACATCATCAGTCACCAAGGTCTCCATGAGCCCTTTCAAATGAGTCCAAACACGATGGTTCTACGTAGTACCGTCTCTGAGATCCTATACCCACCTTCGGAGTCCACCATCAGGTATGTGACATCATCAGTCACCAAGGTCTCCATGAGCCCTTTCAAATGAGTCCAAACACGATGGTTCTACGTAGTACCGTCACTGAGATCCTATACCCACCTTCGGATCCACCATCAGGTAAGTGACATCATCAGTCTCCAAGGTCTCCATGAGCCCTTTCAAATGAGTCCCAACACGATGGTTCTACGTAGTACCGTCACTAAGATCCTATACTGACCTTCGGAGTCCACCATCAGGTAAGTGACATCATCAGTCACCAAGGTCTCCATGAGCCCTTTCAAATGAGTCCAAACACGATGGTTCTACGTAGTACCGTCTCTGAGATCCTAATCCACCTTCGGAGTCCACCATCAGGTATGTGACATCATCAGTCACCAAGGTCTCCATGAGCCCTCTAAATGAGTCCAAACACGATGGTTCTACGTAGTACCGTCACTAAGATCCTATACTGACCTTCGGAGTCCACCATCAGGTAAGTGACATGATCAGTCAGCAAGGTCTCCATGAGCCCTTTCAAATGAGTCCAAACACGATGGTTCTACGTAGTACCGTCTCTGAGATCCTATACCCACCTTCGGAGTCCACCATCAGGTATGTGACATCATCAGTCACCAAGGTCTCCATGAGCCCTTTCAAATGAGTCCAAACACGATGGTTCTACGTAGTACCGTCACTGAGATCCTATACCCACCTTCGGATCCACCATCAGGTAAGTGACATCATCAGTCACCAAGGTCTCCATGAGCCCTTTCAAATGAGTCCAAACACGATGGTTCTACGTAGTACCGTCTCTGAGATCCTATACCCACCTTCGGAGTCCACCATCAGGTATGTGACATCATCAGTCACCAAGGTCTCCATGAGCCCTCTAAATGAGTCCAAACACGATGGTTCTATGTATTACCGTCACTGAGATCCTAAACCCACCTTCGGAGTCCACCATCAGGTAGGTGACATCATCCATCAGTCACCTAAGTCTCCATCCTTAATCGAACGAAATTCTCAAGATAGCTATAGCGAAAACGATAAAAAATAAGCACCATGAAAATAATTTATTTAGTGGATAGGTAGTTAGGTACCTACTTGGTACAAATAGTTTTGGAGAGCTCGGCCTCGCTTCACTTTACATTTATTCTTGTATTTAGGCATAGTCGGGCTTATTCTATGATCGGTTCAAAAAACAAAACGTAATTACAATCTACTTTATATATATTTACAACCTTTATTTCTATTCTTATTTTACGAAATATTTATATTTGTACTATTTACAATATGATTTCATTCAAAAACCACTTAAAAGGTGAACTTTTTAGGTTTTATTTGAAAAAAATAACACGCGTATAGTCCACCCGTCACAAGTGTCATACAGACACTGAATGTGTACGCGTCACAGGCCTTGCGGGGGTGCTTCTCGCGGGGTACTGGTGATATTTCAGGTCTTTATTTATTATTCAAAACTTGTAAGAGAAATAAGAAATATAAACAATACAAATTGTTAAATACGTCATTACATATTTTTTGGTAAAAAAATCATACCAAACTATTGTGCCGTTACAGAGAAAATTTACAATTTAGTTTGTAAGAGGACCTATTTACTACGATTTTTTTCCAAAATTTGGGAAAGTTTATTACAATTTTAAACAATACAATCTATTTTTGATGACCTTAATTAGAACATATATTTTTTATATGGAAATCGCACAAAAGGATTCATCTACAAATTACTTTAAACATGCGGTGGTTTTGGGATTTGAGCGATATAGTCCCCTTAACTAAAACTAAATTAGGCGTAATTAGGCGAACTAACCGTGATGTGCACTAACAGCAGCACGTTACATGTCAATATTTTGTCAAACGCCATAAGATTGCATTAAAAACTGACTGCACCGGTGGCTCAGTGGTTACGATAGTTGCCTCTGAGACCTGGTGTTCTGGGTTCGATTCCCACCCGGGACTATTATTTGTGTGAACCACAAATAATTGTTCTGAGTCTGGGTGTTCTTTGTGTCCGTGAAATTAATGTTTGTAAAGTCCCCCGCAATACAGGGATTTATTCCCTAGTGCGGGAGATGTCTTTTAAAAAAAAAAATCAAAAAAAAAAAAAAAAAAGTTTATATTGTCAAAAGCGCTAAGGTTACATTAAAAACCGAAATATGGTGGTTAAGTATTCTTAAATGTTCTAATTTTTCACGCAATTTTCTTAAATTTATCTTTCTTATGAACCTTCTCCTGACAATAACAAACTCAGCAAAAAAAGAATTAGTGAATTAGGGAAATAGGGATTCATTTTTATATAATTATAAAGACTAGCTGACCCGACAGACATTTTCCTATCTCAATTAAAACTCTTATATTAGGCGTGGTACTTCTGAACTTACCAGGATGTGAATAACAGCTTTTTTTTTTCGGACGGACATGTAGTCAGCCCCGAAGCTTTTGCTACTTCACCGGGCATAAAGGCGAGCAGAGCTCCAGCCTAGATAAATGGTTTAAACACTACAAACTAAGCAACCTGCGCAAGAGGGCGTCCCCTGTGGAACTTGGACCTCGGCTCAGGGCGGTCGCTAACGGGCAGATTGAGGGATTATGGCTTTTAGTTTAGGTGAGTTTTGTGCAACTGACGCTCTCCTTTACAGTTCGCGGGTGTCACTAAGACCAGCATTATACCAATGTTATGTCAAACGCCATAAGATTACATTAAAAACCTTTATATTGTCAAAAGGGCCAAAGATATTTAGAAAATTTTATAATGTGGGTAAATCTTATTAAATTTTCTTATGATGCGTCCATTTCTATTCCTACTACTAGTTCAAGACGTGGCAACTCTGAAAAGAACTGGCAAGAATCTCAGAGGAATCCTTTAAAAAATAATCAATTTATGGTTACTTTTACAATATTGTTTAGCAGCAGTGTCATTCCAGAGCAAGTGGCTCCCAAGCCATTCTGTTATTTACATAGTCTGATATTTTATAACATGCCTTTTTACATAATTCAGCTTTGACAACGGCTTCAAATTTATTAACAGAAACACGATAAAAAAAACGTCATTTTGTTCCGGCTTTTCTCAGTAACAGTAGAACCGATTTAGACTAGAGGTTTCCAAGGGGACATATAAAGATATGTATCCCTTGAGTATGTTTCGCCGGATCGTCACAATGAGACCGCGATGAAACCGGCAGTAGAATACCCCACTGAGTTTTGTTTCGCCGGGTCTTCTCAGTTGCGTATTCGATCCGGTGGTAGCATAAAATCGCGTCCGGCGATATACTTATGGTCCATCTAAATAATAACATACTCAAAGGACACAACTTTAAGACTATTAAATTATAGATAAAAAATTAAATTGTATTTTCATATCTGACAGCTTTTACGCTAAACTAGGTATAAATAAATACAAAATACAAACTATGTATTATTATTATAACTAATAATAACTAAACTTAATTAATTAATTTAATATTAATAAGTTATTAATTAATTAATTTAATATTAATAAGTCAAAAAATGTTTTGACCAATTGCAAATGCCTGTAATAGGTATAAGTAAATAAAGACTTTTTTTTTAATTATAATAAGATAAATAAACGATATTTACTTAGTATGGACATACCATATTGAGTAAACATCGATTACATATTTATTATGTATATTTATTACAAGCTGTGTAAATAAACGGACTAAGTAATTACGATAAAATACAATGACTTATTATCAGGGGTAGCCATTGTTATTATTAAGTATAATATACGTAGATAATAACATGGATAAGTCTTTTAATAACACCAGCCTTCGTATTTAACTAGTATGACATCATCATCATAATCAGCCCGTATAACTTCAACTGCTGAACATGGGCCTCCTCCCGGGGAGTGTATTTGTTGAAAGCGACTTTGTTTTATGTAGTGATGATGTTATAATAATCGGGACCAACGGCTTAATGTGCTTTATGAGGCACGGAGGGTAGTCCCCCAACCAACCAAACCCGGAAAGAAATCTTACAATTTACACGAAGATTTCCTGTCATGCGTGGGGATCGAACCCACGACCTCCGAGATATAAAGCGAGCCAAATACCGCTACGCTACAGAGGTTGTCAAATGGAAACAGTTAGTAGATATTATGTAGATTACCAAATCAGCATAATCGCCATTAAATTAAATTACCATTAGCGCAGATCTTCGAAACAAGATAGGTACTTACATATCGTTGCTTTAATATGATAGTAACATATAACCAATTGTGTAACTTAACGATAATGAGTTTTAGTTACATGAAATTACAGATCAATTTGTGTTGAACCATTACCGTACTTTGTGTCACTATCATATCAAGCTCAATATAATCCAACTAGTTTTTTTATTATACCAAAAGCCTATCTCTTTCAAAACGAAACTTAATTTGTCATTAAATTGTAAATGTACAACCGACAGCTGGGTTTTCCCAGTGCCATCCATTTCTCTGGCAAACTTAATGATAGGATGACATGCTACTTAAATCGATTAGATTATTGCGACTTTAAATTCATACACATTTCTGTCATGGCCGTCAAACTGGAGGGGGTTTTTTAAACGGTGTTTAGAGCGCTTTTTTTTTGTCCGTGCGGAAATTTATTTTCGCTTTTCCACCGGCGCTGCAGCGTAGTCTCGCGCTATAGGTAGGATATTTGGGACTCGCCATCTTCATAGCGTTGTATGCTAACTCATACCACGAGGAGAGGACCCAATACCACTAAAACCCTCCAGACACTCCTCCGATCCGCCGTTGGGCCGGGCACGCATAAGCAATCCGGCCCTAGGTGTTTAGAGCCCTGGGTCTTCAAAGGGGACTCGTGATCTTCCGTGCCTCGAAAAACGCGTTAAGTCATTGGTCCTGTACCTTCCAAGGAACAGACTAAGCACGATAATTAGTATACTAACAGGACACTGCTGCCTAAATCGGCAGCTGGCTAACCTAGGAATAAAGGACAGCCCTCGATCCAGAGGATGCATAGAAGCTCCCGAAACACCGGCACACGTAATTCTTGACTGCAAAAGCGTATGTCAACAATGGGCAAATTTCCTGAACAATCCAAACTCCATGTCCGTAGCTCTTGAAAACATCAAGGGGGCTGATAGAGTTCTGGGAGGATTTAGGGTGGTTAAATTAATATTAAAGACAACCTCCGTAGCGTAGTGGTATTTGGCTCGGTTTTAATCTTGGAGGTTGTGGGTTCGATCCCCACGCCGGACAGAAAATCTTTGTGTAATTCTAAGATTTCTGTCCGGGTCTGGTTGGTTGAGGGACAACCCTTCGTGCCTCGGAAAGCTCGTTAACCCGTTGATCCCGATTGTTATAACATCATCTATAATTATTGTATACCAAGGAACCGGCAGTAGCGTTTCCTTGTGTGTTACAACATCCTCCCTCGGGAGGAGGCCCATGTTAATTAGTGGACGTTATACGGCCTGATGATTATTCGGACTATTCGGACGATTACGTACAAAGGTCCACTCAGGAGGCTAAGTGCGGAAATCGAATAGCCTAACTAACTAAAGTCATTGGTCCTGTTGAATAACAATCGGAACGGCTTAACGTGTGGGAACATTTTCTTTACAGGCAGCAGCGTGTACTTGTGTATCTGACGGGTCATGTAGTCCACCGTGTTACATAACGGCTAGCCGTTATCAAACGGGACCGTCTTGAAATGCGGCGGTTCAATAAATAGCCGCATTCAATATGCAGCTGAATGGAAATCCGCATTCGACGCCATACGTTTTTTAACACGGCTAGCCGTAATGTAATGCGGCGGATTGTACGATCTGGCTGCGACATATACTGTTCACAATAATGCGGTCAACAAGCCGCCTGCCAAGCAACACCACCTTCGAGGGAGGCCCATAATCAGCAGTGGTGATATACAGTATACGGGCTGATGATGATGACCAATAGAGGGTCATCATCAAGCCAATAAGATGATGACATCCAGAGTATAATCTTTTAAATGTTGAACATTTTCCGTTTTTTATAAACCTTACTAATTTATAAATCTGTCTGTCGCCATTTCACGCCCAAACTGCTGAACCGAACTTTTATTTTATTTTATTAATTATTACTAGCAGTGTTTTACAGTCTACTAGTATTCTTGTTAACCCCTCTTGCTAAGCTAACATGCTTGTGTTACGGGCGGTTCACGTCGATAGTGCAATGGGTGGGGTTCGAACCTCAAGATCACAAGTAAGACGCCCTAGCCATTGAGCTACGGCCGCTTAGCGTAGACCCTTAGAAAGGACATAGGCTAGGCATAGGTTGTAAGGGGTCGAAATAGGGGGATCAAGATTCCATTGGGGAGGAAACTCTAGTCCTTTCACCGGGGCGAGAGTTTATAGTTGTACTCTGTCGGAGGGATAACCAAAGGCCTATACCGGTACTTGGGTCTCTCACTACAAACGACAGAAGGAGGAACACCCGGGGGCTTTTTTAGTGGGTACATCCTCTCTGCGGTGCGACAGCGCACCGTGTTCTATAGAGGGTGAGCCCCACATGCCCCTCACTGGCGCAGGGATCACGTATAAAGTGATCCCTGCGCCAGAGAGGAAGTGCGGTTGCGCATTTTTACCCCGGTAAACAAAAAAAAAAAAAAAAGGGGGGATTAAGATTGTATGGAATAGAAGCTTGAAACTTAATCAGACTTTTGATCTATATCTATACTAATATATTAAAGAGGAAAGATTTGATTGTTTGTTTATATTGAATAGGCTCCGAAACTACTGGACCGATTTGAAAAATTCTTTCACCGTTGGAAAGCTACACTATCCCCAGATCACATAGGCTATATTTAATTATGAAGTTCCCACGGGAACGGGAGTAACGCAGATGAAACCGCGCGCGAGAAGCTATTTTAAAATATACTTACTTATCACTTGTTAGATTTACCGCAGTCAGATAAAACGTACCTATTATAAAACTGGTATAGACACAATCACTGGCAAATGGCTGAATGCGTTGACCGAGAAACGATTATATAATCTAGCTACAACTTGTGTAATAAATAATAATCTGTTATGCCGCAGTCCACCACAGACTTGGAACAGTAATAACTTTCACGACTTCTCCTAGGGAGGCAAGCAGAATTGTCTTGCAAATAGACCACAATAGTATGACCCAGGAGAGCCCGCGGAGCCAATTTGGCCGCGGGTGCCGTCGGAGGGCCTGATTGCCTCGCGTACCCGGCCCTCACCAACGGCGGACGGAGGAGTGTCCGGGGGGTTTAAGTGGTGTGGGGTGCTCTCCTCGTGGTAATAATATAGCATACCATGCTCGAGAGGGCGATTCTCTCATATCCCTGCGCCGGTGCGGGTACGCTGCAGCGGCGGAGGGGAGGCGTAAATACATTTCCCCCCGGACAGCAAAAAAAAAAGGCGGAACTGTCTTTACCGAGATTTTACAGTCGTTGTTAGTTAATTAGCCAAATATGTGATTTTTGGGAATACAATCGATCTATGTATACTAGTGGCAGGCGATTGCTCGAAATGCGACCATACCTAATGTTAAAAAAAAACATTAACACATTAAAAAATAAATAAACCACATTTTAAAAACCAAATGAAACCATCGAGAAAACCGCAAAGCGCGCGAAACGGAAAATTTAAAGAAATTAAGAAAAAAACAAATGAAGAGAGAAACGTCCGTCCCGACCGCGAGCACAACTTTTTGTACATTTTAATTAATTAGATAGTTACTACCGGCAATAAACCTGTTATTCCATTGTCCGTGGGTACTACTCGAGTTGCCAACTGAAAACCAGAGCTAGGTATCGCCTAGCCTATGCTGAGGTGGCGACTTTTTCGGCAGAACATGCAGGCGTCTTATTGTTTTGTACATTTAACGAAATGTTATATGTAATATCTTGTGCGTTGTGCTTAATTAAATGTATTTTCTTTTTATTTCTATACAGTCCACTATTTCCCCCACCTGGTGTTTAACACCAAATTAAAAAAAAAACATATTAGGCGGATTGGTGATCGCAGTCATGGTAACTAATCTTGAGATAATAATAGATGCCGCTGCCCATCTATATCCATCAGGTGTTTCCCTTAGTCGCCTTTTACGACACCCGTGGGAAGACATGGGATGGTGGTTCGATTGATTTGATTGTGGATCAAAAATACCAACATCTATAATACTAATTACTAAAACTAAAAGAAATTGTTAGAAAAGTTCTAATAACTACTTTAAGTTAGTTGTATTGATCCATTATACTATATAAGGAAATGAAAGACTTTACAACTTGTCTATACTTCATAATAATAATATGCAGTGGCCGTAGCCCAATGGCTAGGGCGTCGGACTTGTCATCTTGTGGTCACCGGTTCGAACCCCACCCATCGCACTACCGACGTGAACCCACTTGTAACGCAAGCATTTAGCTAAGCATGTGGGGTTAACAAGAATACTAGTAGACTGCAAAAATCGAGTAATCTTTTTAAAAACTAAAAAAGAAAAATGTTGTTTGTTTGCAATAAATTGAAATACCTCCGAAACTATTTGACCGATTTTAAAAATTATTTCACTATTAAAAAGCTACGTTATCCACGAGCAACATAGACTATAATAACTTGTGAAGTTCCTACGGGAACCGAATATACGCTAGTGAAACTGCACGCGGGATGCTTGTTGTTTACAAAACCCTGACTACACTGATGGTTCAGTGACAGATAACGATAATTAAAAATACCTTAGTCTTACCTTCAAAGTTAATTAAAAAACTAACGTTAACTAGTTGGATCATAAAAAAAAGAAACCTTACAGTTTAATCTATACTTATATTATCTACTAGATGCGCCCCGCGGTTTTAGCCGCGTTACTCTGCTCCAGTGTGTCGGAGCGTGATGTTTTGTAGCCTATATGTTAATCCAGCTTACAACCTATCCCGGTGCAAAATTTCTGCCAATTCCGTTCAATAGTTTTGGCGTGAAAAACTAACAAACATCCATCCATCCATCCATGCTTACAAACTTACGCGTTTATAATATTAGTACGATTATCTATACTAATATTATAAAGAGAAAAAGTTTGTATTTTTGTATGTTTGTTTCGAATAAACTCAAAAACAACTGAACGGATCTTCATAATTCTTTCACTTTTATAATGCTACATTATCCCTGGGTAACATAGGCTATATTTTTACACGTAATGTGCACCCGTGCGGAGCCGGGACGGGCCGCCACTTGACAATAAAGAGCCAAGTCATTAACTCAAATGTAAACATTAAGACGTCTCAAGTTTAAGACATGTCGCAGCTTTAATGTAATAGTGACACAAAATAAGGTTATGATTCAACACAAATTGATCCGTAATATCATGTGACTAAAATGCATTATCGTTAAGTTACACATTTGGTTTTGAGTCACTATTACATTAAAGCTGGTGTTTGTTTACATTACTAAGAATATTATCTAAGTGACAACGTCTGTCGGGTCAGATAGTTAGCAATAAAGAGCCAAGTCAATAAATCAAAAGCAAACATAATAAAAAAAAACTCAAGTTCAAGACATGTATGTTTACGTTACTCAATACATTTACTTAAGATATTTAGTACGAATATTTACACTTTACACGTATTAAAGTGTTAGAGTGTAGGTACATCATAATCCCTGACTCATAAAATCTATAAAAGCGTTGAGATAATATAATTTTCATTAACGTCATAAATTTTTGGACGGACATATTTATTGAAATCGAGGCTGTCACGTCACTGGGCATATCACAGCTTTACTTTGATAGTGGCAGTAAACCAAATGTGTAATTAATTGATAATGAGACTTAGACGCATGGTATTATAGATTAATTTGAATTATAACATAGTGCTGCAATCAAATTTAAGCTGCGATATGGTCGAGCAGGGATGATTATTAAATAGTTAAAACATATAAAAAAAATCTCAACGCGCTTGCAGAAATGTTTACTTCAAAAACTATAAACGTAGCAATCTGTGCAAGAGGGCATCTTCTCCTAGTCTCAAATATATATAAAAACACATTAATTGCCATTTAATAAACCAACTAAACTCCCGAATTAAGAAATATTTATCCACGAACACCAAAATGAAACATATTTTTTTATCTCAAAAACAATGAAAACACACAAGGAAGAAAGGAATAAGAAGTTATATCTGTGAATCGTATTAAATCATGGTACCTATCAAGGAAATATCGTAAACTTGGCTTGGACACTTCCGTGCCTCCATAATTCATTTTAGTTGAAATTAACGATTACAAGCCATCCTGACCTTACCATATACCTTATAATTTATTTATATAAATAAAATTGAATCGCTGAATATGTATGTGTCTCGATAACGACTTGACTGAGCTGTTTAATCCTTTTTTTTGTATAGCCTTTTTAGGTTACAGACCGCGACTTCATCCACGTAAAATTAAGAAAATGGTATTTTCGAAAAAAAAAACAAAAGCTAAAAATCTTTTTTTTTTGCAATCAGTTCTTTAAACAAACGTGTTTTAGACCAGGTGTTATATTAATTCACGCAGCTTTAACATATTAAATTATGTCATGACAGATAATATCTATATTTATTGTATCATTGAACCAATAAAAGAAACTACCAACTCTAAGAACATCATCTATCTATGCCCAGTGGCGTAGCCAGGTGTGCAAGGGCCCCGGTGCATAGCTTCAAGTGCTGGCGAGTTGGCTGACCCGTTATTTTCAAAGCTCACTTTAGAGGCCCCCCTGAGGACCGGGGCCCTGGTGCAGTGCACCACCTGGCACTACGATAGCTACGCCACTGTCAATGCCTCTCTCATTCAAATCATTAATTGTTGCGCCCACGCATACAATCAAAGCTAACAACAAGTCTTTAATTCTAAGAACTATCTATAAATATCAGTTGATCAATTTCCCCTATTGTCGACATTGAATCATGTGATTTAGAATCAATTATATAACTAGTTACAACTACTTACAACAATTATGACATTCAATTATTGCGACCTTCGACAAGCCTACGTATTGTAAACAATGTAACAGTTTTTGCGTCATAACACTGCACTGGTCTTCAATTCTGATAATTAAATCCTTAGAACATAGAGACAATGTTTTTAATCATACACATATCTCATAATCTCTATAGGCTTGTAATTAGTTGTAATAAAGCTTCTTTTTCACATATCCAAAATAAAGTTTTCCCGCCAACATTGGTTACTATGACAACCACCTGTCAATTTTTAAAGATGGCGTCTTTAAAAGGAGGTACAAGAGTGGTCAACAAGAATACTAGTAATGCATAATGTGCAGAAACTCTGGTAGTAATCTGTAGAATAAAACAAGTTGACTTACATACTTGATTGAACTAATCGTCGGAGTATTTTTTATGTTCCTAAAGAGCATAATCTAAAAGTACAGATCTGGCTAATCATCACATTTGAACTTAATTTTTAGAAATAATAAAACGGTACAAATTGCCATGTATAAGTATAAGTAAGAAATAATCCTACTAATATAATAAACGCGAAAGTTTGTAAGTATGGATGGATGGATGGATGTTTGTTACTCTTTCACGTAAAAACTACTTAACGAAATTGGCTGAAATTTTGCACCGGGATAGTTTATACGCTGAATTAACATATAGGCTTCAAAACATCACGCTCCGGCCCACTGGGGCAGAGTTACGCGGGTAATGCCGCTGGGCGCTGCTAGTACAGAACTAACTTATTTACTGCATTCGTTATACCTAAGGGTATAGTCAATCGCTGGGTACAAACACTCCTCAAGGCTAACTACATAATATGAATTACCTTTAATACGTTTAAATTATTCGATGTAGTTCATTTAACCCACATTCACATAACCTACTGTTAGTTTACGCCCATAAATGTATAATCTAGACATCAGGAGCATAAGGACGGTGTACTATAATGCTTCAAAAGCATTTGGTCGTAAGTGTCAGTTTGCGAAAAAGGCACATACGACGTATAATGGCACATCCGACCTCATGCTTCTCAGCTCTACAGTTATCTCGTCCCATTTCCTATTCACTAAAGTTTTTTTTTCGGACGGATGGACTTACTTAGTTAGCCAGGAGACTTTTGCTACTTCACAGGTCATAAAGGCAAGCAGAGCTCCAACCTCAATAAATGGTATAAAATCTACAAACTAAGCAACCTTCGCAAATGGGCGCCCCCTGTGGGCCTTGGACCTCGGTATGTGCAGAGTGAAAGTTATAGATCGAGTGAAAAACCAGGGATCAGGGAGAGATGTCGGTTGAAAGAAGCCACACTAGCCATAGCGACAAAGATTGAGAAGGGAATGTTGCGATAGTTTGGGCGTGTAGAACGAATGAATGAATGAATGAAGAATTACAAAATAATGATATGAATAAGCCAAATATATGTTGTGACTAGCTAACTAACTAACTATTACAGGTTATAGGTTTACGTGAATAAAAACTTTTTTATTTTATTTATTTAAAGAAGTATAAGACCGGGGCGCTCCCACTCATATTTTTATGTCGACCAAATTGGCGAAGTATTAAAAGGCCAATTCAAAAGTACCTACAATCGGCAATCATGCATGCAGAGACTTATGAATGTGGAAGAAGCAAAAGAGGTGTTCCAGAATCGAGATAGATGCATTTTTCAGTCTCTGCCTACCCCTGTGGGAGAGAGGCATGACGCTACAACAGGCGATCATGCATGCAGAGACTTATGAATGTGGAAGAAGCAAAATAGGTGTTCCAGAATCAAGACACGTGGCTATATTATCTCTGCTTTCCCCTATGGGAGAGAGGCGTGACGTTACACCACCCGACTCATGAATGTGGAAAAAGCAAAAGAGGTGTTCCAGAATCGAGATAGATGCGTTTCTCAGTCTCTATCTACCTGTTCGAAAAAGGCGTGTTGATTTGTATGCAAGTATAGACATTGTGCAGTAATTCGATGTGGTCTACCGCCATGAGACTGATCATCGTTTGTGGTTAGTTATGTATGCGGTTTTATGTTATTACAATGTTTAGCTTCCTCCATTATTATGTGTTATGCGTCGGTCTTGTGTAACTGGGTATCGTTCAGAATTAAATTGATGTCTTCATATTGTGTGATTGGAATTTTGATTTGGAAATGTTTTAGAAACTAAGTCTAAAAATATCTCGACCATTAGTGATATAAGGGCTAGACCAACGAGTTGTTTTTTTATTTTTGAAATTATTATTATTTTACTATACTCTTGTTTTTTTTTAAAGGTTACTAGCAGAATTTTTGTTCATTACCTACTAGTATTCTTGTTAACCCCTCGTGATAAACTAAGTCGGTAGTGCAGTGGGTGGGTATCGGACCATCGACTACATGATCGCAAGTCTGACGCCCAAGCCATTAGGCTACGGCCGCCTTCGGTTTGCTTCGCCCGGTGAAGTAGCAAAAGCCTCGTGGCTAACGAAGTAAGTCCTTCCGAAAAAAAAGCATGCACGCCGAATTACAACCTCACAAACTTTACCTTATTATAATACTAGCGGCCCGCCCCGGCTTCGCACGGGTGGACTTTTATACCCTACCCCTGCCCTACCCTAACCCTACCCTACTCCTACCCTACCCCTACCCCTACCCTACCCTACCCTACCCCTAACCCTACCCTACCCCTACCCTACCCCTACCCTACACCTACCCTACCCTACCCCTACCCTACCCTACCCCTACCATACCCCTACCCTACCCCTACCCTACCCCTACCCTACCCTACCCTACCCTACCCTACCCTACCTTACCCTACCCTACCTTACCCTACCCTACCCTACTCTACCCTACCCCTACCCAAAAGTATCCTATGTCCTTCTCCCAGTTCTTAGCTACCTCCCTACCAATTTTCAGCCAAATCGGTTCAGCCGTTCTTGAGTTATAAATAGTGTAACTAACACGACTTTCTTTTGTTTTTAAAATGTATTCTGCTATTCGGGACGGAAACAAATCCAACAAATCAAAAACCATGGCAATCGGTCCAGCCGTTCTCGGGTTATAAGTGTTGTAACAAACACGACTTTTTTTTATATATATAGATAGAAGATAGATAGATTTGGCGTCATAATGACTATTTGTTAAATATGGCCACAGACAGAATACATAGTACGACATTTTAATTTCTCTTTGTTTCTCATAATTTATTATGTTAACATACGTAAACGTTAAATTCCGTTAACAAATAAAACAAATTTATTACGTGAGCGTATCATTTGTTAATTATTAAATGAACACTTAAATATTAAATACAACAAAGATTTCGTGATTTTCAAATTTAACTTAATTATCTGTTATTTATTTGTAGATATAAATTATGTTAAATGCTCAATCTCAAATACTGTAGCAAATTGATTATTTAGAGTATTGTATTATTTTTACTTTTTAATTTAATCTACACTAATATTATAAAGAGGAAAGATTTGTACCTATTTTTGTATGTTTGTATGTTTGTAATGAATAGGCTCAAAAAGTATTGGGCCGATTTAAAAAATTCTTTCACCATTCGAAAGCTACATTATCCACGAGTAACATAGGCTAAATTTTATTTTGAAAAAAAATAGGGTTCCGTAAGATATTTGGGTTTTTCTGACACAAGGTGTAAAAAATCAACCAGAAAAGTTACTTATTTTGCGTACGCTGCCTAAACTATAAAAGATAGAACCATAAAATGTTCTAATTAATTATAGATCTTATAAATATCTACAAAAAAGTCCGCACCACCCTATACCTATCTATGTCGAGTGAGGCACAACAACCATTTTTTTATTTAGAAATCTTGAATTTTTTTTGGACTAAATTTAAACGCGTTTATTTTACTCATGCTATTAATCCTTATCAAAATAAATTATTTCATCACTAAGTACAGTTTATGTAGATAATATTTGGTCTTTGAATGATTAAAATTGGACGTTTGGTTTTGAAGTTATGGCGAAATTAAAATATTACGATTTCTGCTGCACGGCCCGTTGCGAAGTCTAATAATTTTCGTGCGATTTTTTTTAGATTTCGTTCTTAAAACTACACCTACGCAAAAGTTCTTCTCAGAGCTAATCAACAGTTCTTCTCAGAGCTAAACAACAGTTCTTTTCAGAGCTTTGAAAATGCCTAAAATGCCTAATCCCTAAAATGCCTATTAATTACATCATTAATTATATTTTCATCATTAACAACTTTAACATCCACAGAAAGACAATCTGTGCAGCCTGCGGATAATGACTGCGTTGTCGATGTTTATGTCGGTGTCTGTGAATTGACCTGGGAATCATTTTGCTGACCGTGTCTTTCCTGGGTAGGCTTTTTGCAGCGGTAACCGACATCCGCACGGAGCCGCGGGCGACCGCTATCACTACATCACTACATATTATAAACAAAGTCCCCTGCCGCGTCTGTCTGTCTGTTCGCGATAAACTCAAAAACTACTACATCGATTTTCATGCGGATGTTACCAATCGATAGAACGATTCTTCCGGAAGGTTTACGTATATGATTTGTTTTGTTTATGTGTACATTTGACTTGTCAGAGGTGTCGGAAAAAATTAAGCCATTTGGGAGCTTTCAACGAAAACGCTGCCTAAACCCTATGAGATATAACAAAACAATGTATGGTGGCAAATATTCTTCTCTTTTAGATCTACAAAAAAGTCTGCGATAGCATATGTCTATCTTTCAAGGTTAACTTGCTATATCCATTATATCTTAGAAAAATGATAATTTCTAATGCGGTAATTGTAAAGCTAATCAGACGGATTCAGTATTTATCCTTATCATTTTAAATGAGTTAATATTCTTAAGCATTTCATGCAGATTATTTTACCCCTACACTATATACTTTTAATGAATAACTTAGAAGTTATCGCAAAATAACAGCGCGTGTTTTAGGTAGGCCTAATGCGATTATGCGCGCTCGATCCTTAAGAATTATAGGGCAAATTTTTTGTTTTGTGTTCGTTGTAACTATGATGGATAGATACTTGAATACCTATTTATTTAGTGTTTGTTGTATTGTTAGTCCTGAAGAGTATAGGTATTTCATACGATAAAAGTATACCCACCTACTTATTTCACTGAGTTTTAGTAGGTACCTATATTAATTTGTTTCTGTTTGTTTTGACCAAATTTCGCCCGTTTGTTAGAGGTTTAAAGACATTACCTATGTAGTATAATTATCAGTATTGTACCCGTGCGAAGCCGGGGCGGGTCGCTAGTATAATATAAAGTTAGTTTGTTAGTTTGCTTGAACGCGTTAATCTTAGAAACTACTGGACCGATTTGAAAAGTCCAAGAGCAACTTAAAATGTTATTTAGCCTTCCTTGATAAATAGGCTACCTAACACTGAAATATGTTTTCAAACCGGACCAGTTGTTCCTGATATTAACGCTTTCAACCAAACAAAGAAACTCTTCAGCTTTATATAATAGTATAGACGTAATAGATAATTCAAAGACAAAAAACCTCACCCATTGCACTACCGACGTAAACCCACTCGTAGCACAAGCATTTTAGCTTATCACGAGGGGTTAACAAGAATACTAGTAGACTGCAAAACTCTGCTAGTAATAATTAAAAAAAAACATTAAAAAAATCGTTTAGCTGTATAAAAGCGTGTAGAAATGAAAATGAAAACGTTTATTGATAATGTAGACGAATCGATCGTACTTATTATAAGTCAAATACAATGATAATAAAAACAAAAGTGAAAAAACAATCTTGACTAATAAATTAGTTTACATTTCAACAATAATGTTATTAAATAAAATTTATCAATGTTGTTATGGCATGTGATAATCGCTTATTATAAAATATAGGTATATAATTAAGATCAACCAGCGCGGGCAGGGATCGGGTCAGAAGCATAGAACGCGTCGCGAGCCTCGCCTTGCGAGGACGACCGTACCCTATCCTAGCTTCCTACGAGTCTTTCTCTATCTACCAACGGTGTGACACTCAGAGAAGAAAGACTATAAGAAATTCCGAGATCATTCTTTTTGTCTTTGATTAATAATTTTGTACATTTTTTAAACATTTTTAGTATCTAGATACTAAAAACCTAGGTTAGTGATCCCCATACATCGATATGTGCCTACATATCGATAAATATTGTGTGTATGGGCATACACACAATAACTATCTACACATACATAAATATAATATTATATAGGCGCTTACTGTTTGTCTACAAAATGAAGACATATGAAATTGAAAGTGAACCAACCAGTTATTTAAGTTCGCATGGAATGATGCGAGTGACAACCGTGGCGTTGCGGTAAAAGGTTCGCTTTAAATCTCGGAGGTAGTGGATTCGAAGCAAGTGGAAGGAAGGAAGGAAGTTCTCTGTCTACCCCTATGGGAATGAGGCGTGAATGTATGTATGTATGAGTGATTGTGGTTGTTTTTTTTTTGGGACTAATCCCTCCCACACTCCCGCCACTGTAACTCCTGTAAGCCAGGATCAACAGCGGCACACACGAAAGAGGCTCTAAGCTGTTAGGCTTAGGCTGGTCTCGGGACACCTAATAGTCTTGGATTCCGCATCGAATTTATTCAGAAAGTTTAAAGGAGGAGTTGGAAAGTAAAATTCCACTTCCCTCCAGCGCAAAACGGGAGACATAAATGAACGAATGAGATATTTAACCTCAGGAAGAGACACTTACAATTGGATAAGCCAATTGCAAAGAACCACGGACATTATGTTTTTTTTTTAAATGAGTCTGGTTGGTTGAGGGACTACCTTCCGTGCCCCAGAAAGCATGTTAAGCCGTTGGTACCGAATGTTATAACCATGATGATATTATGAGATAGCCTCCCGCACGCGGTTTCACCCGCGTATCTCCAATCCCCATAGGAACTTCATAATTAAATATAACCTTCAGCGTTCTTCGCTAAATGGACTATAAAATAAATAATAAATAAATAAAATAAAATACTTTTTATTTCGGACCAGCGGCATCCATAGGCGGTTAGTACAATAAAACTTACATCTATGTTAGTAAATACTAATCTATTTCCAACACAGAAATATTTTTTAAATAGGACCCGAATTTCCTGAGATTGTCGCGTCCAAGCAAACAAAACTCTTCAGCTTTATATATTAGTATAGAAAAGAAGATATATTATTAAAGTGTCATGGGTTGTCAATGGGGTTGCAGTGTAGATTAGGGTGGAACATACGTAAATAGTTCTAGAAATCCTCCGTAGCGTAGCGGTATTTGGCTCGCTTCAAATCTTGGGTTCGATACCCACGCCGGTCAGGAAATCTTTGTGTAAATTCTAAGATTTCTTTCCAGGTAAGGTTGGTTGAGGGACCACCCTCCGTGCCTTGTAAATCACGTTAAGCGGTTGGTCCCGATTATTATAACATCTTCTATAATAATCTTATATCAAGGAACGGGCAGCAGCAGCGTTTCCTTGTGTGGTACATTATAATACTGCGGTCACCAACCCGCCTGCCAAGCGTGGTGACTATGGCAAATACCCTCCCTCGGGAGGAGGCCCAACTTTAGCAGTGGGCATAATACGGGCTGATGATGATATAAAGTTAAAACTGTATTATCGGTTAAAGATTCAAGTTTATTATCATCAGTGAACGTCTTAGCTTGCAACACTCACATCTAACGTCGACACCGTTCAGGCCAATGTTAGTTGTGAAACTATTTGGCAATTCGGAGCCAAATGCACGTTTGTGTAACTTAGCTATTCTATTTGTATATTATTTTATTTGGTACTAGCTGGTAAATAACCACCACGTGGAGCCCTGACACAGTAAGAAGGCGTCGCGGCAGACCCCGTAGAAGATGGCGGGACGAGGACAAAACAAACGACCAGTGGCCTACTTTAGCCCTGGATCGAAAGAGCTGGAATTCATGGGGAGCGGCCTTTGCCCAACAGTGGGATGATGCAGGCTAGCAGTAACAGTAAGTAGCTGACCCGACAGACGCTGTCCTGTCTTAACTAAAACTCTATATTAATTTGTACTTTTAATATTAGGTGATCTCTGAACTAACTGTGATGTGCACTAAGAGCAGCACGCATTTCTGTCAATGTTATGTCAAACGCCAGATTACATTAAAAAGATTCTATTGTCAAAAGAGCTGAGGTTATATACAAAATGTAATATTGTCTAATATTCTTGAATTTTCTAATTTTATGCGTAATTTTGTTTATTTTTCTCTTTCTTAAGAATCTTTTCCTGACAAAAACAAACACAACAAAAAAAGAATTAGTGAAATAGGTCCAACCAACCGTTCACCTGTGATGCCGTGACCATGGGAAATAGGGATTCATTTTTATATATATAGATTCTATTAATCTATATCCATAATAATATTATGAAGAAAATAAGTTTGTATTTTTGGATTTTGATAATTATTTCACCATTAGAATGCTACATTATCCCTGAGTTAATATAAGCTATATTTTTTACTAAAAACGATTAGGGACCCTTACTAAAAGGGTACGAAAAAAAAACAACAAATGTAACGGTCACTTGACATAATTTCAGTAAATATAAGTACTTTTGTTTACTATTACGATCAGTTGAGATAATTAATTGTTGATATAATTTCATTTTACCTAATTTCTTATGATATTATAATGAAAATTTGCTATAATGCACATTTGACATAATATTCATTTAGTATATTATTTATTTACTATAATATTCATAATCTCTAAGCAACTTTTAAAATAATTTAATAACGAGGGCTATAAGCTATATTTTATTACTAGCTGCGCCCCGCGGTTTTACCCGTTACTCTGCTACAGTGGGTCGGAGCGTGATGTTTTGTAGCCTATATGTTAATCGAGCGTATAACCTATACCCGTGCAAAAGTTCACCCAATTCCGTTCAGTAGTTATGGCGTGAAAGAGTAACAAAAATCCATCCATCCATCCATACTTACAAACTTTCGCGTTTATAATATTAGTTAGTAGGATGAAGTCCCGCGCGGAAGGCAGTCACATATAAAAGCGTATACATTGAACGAATGTCACTGACATAGCTCAACGGATTAGCAAGCTGAAGTGGCAATGGGCAGGACACAATACACATAGCTCGAAAAACTGACGACCGATGGAGCAGAAAGGTTCTCCAGTGGAGACCACGTACTGGCAAGCGCAGCGTAGGACGACCGCCTGCACGATGGACCGACGACCTCATAAATGTCGCGGGGAATCGGTGGATGCAGGCCGCTAGCGATCGTTCCCGCTAGAAATCGATGTGGGAGGCCTATGTTCAGCACTGGACTACAACGGGCTGATGATGATACATTGCCCTATAAAAAATGCTTACTATATTTACACTAACAAAATACAATGTAGATTCACACTATTACTTCACATTTAACACCAACACTGTACATGTGTAGTAAATGTTTGTAATCTAATGAGAGGTTACAGTTACTTATTACAATACAGCGTCACGCAATGTTACGTAGGAAATAAACATTACTACATGCAGGTATTTTAAAATGCCCGACACTTTCAAGTTATTGCAATAAATATACATATACCAATGCTAAAATAGATTATCTTTATCTATATACAGTCGCGTGCAAGTAAATCGACTCAAGTCTCAAGTGCGCATAAAGAGTGATTTATCTTAACAATAACTCATTTTACCTCTATATAATGTTCTACATATTTAAAGCTTAGTAATTGGGCTTTAAAATGGTAGCATTATGTCAGTCATTCAAATAAACATGACTTAAGAATGTAACTGAACGCAACCTTCGTAAAATGCTCTGCGTTCTATACACAACTACGCTAGTACTATTATCTATTCTGTGACACAACTTGCGCGACACAACCCCATATAAAAACCCCCTGTAATCGTTTTATTAGTCGCTCATCAGATGTTGAACTGAACACATCTCTGCAAATTGAAGCCGTTGTTTGAAGAAAATTATGGACACTACACCTGAAGAAGTCGCTCAAGCTGTTGCCCTGTTGCAAGAAGGGTTGAACCAGCGAGAAGTCACTCGTCGGTTAAATATAAGTCAGTCTGGTGTCTACAGAGTGTACAGCAGGTTTCAAGAGACTGGTGCCTTCATTCGGAGGCCTAATACCAGCTGACGCCGGTACACCACGGCGCGTGACGAACTGTTTTTGGTCTCGACCTCTCTCCGAAATCGACGTAGATGTGCAACATAAGAGCTACGTCAAGTTCGCGAGGTGACTGTCAGTCAATGGACAGTTAGAAGAAGGTTGAAGGAAGCCAACCTTACTCCCAAACGACCCGCTACAGGCCCGAAGTTGACCACAGCTCACCGTCAAGCACGCCTTCACTTTGCTCGCTATGCCCGGTGAATTAGCAAAAGCCTCGTGGTTACCTACGTACGTAAATCCGAGAACAAGAAAAATCGCATTTGGAGCGCGCATTTGGGGCAATTGCTGTCACGGAGAAAAATACGGGACCTCTTTTGTTTTTTTTTAATATGTAGTTTTAATATTAAAGTTTAGTATGCAATATTTTTTTATGCATCTAGGAATCGAATAGTGACCTAGTTAGCGGTCGTTGTCTATTATAAAGTGGGTCGTTGCATTATCAATGCACACATCTACAAGATGAAGCCATACGTTAACATATTAGAACAAAAGTGTGACATAGTTCATTGCTCTATTTATTTTTAACTAGCTTTCTACAAGCGGTTTCACTCGCGTAGCACCGTAGGTCCCGTGAGAACTTCATAAATAAATATAGCCTATGCTCGGGCACCACCGAAGGGTGACTCAGAAAGCTATAAGTCCCTGGTGAGGGCACCAACGGCGGACAGAGGAGTACCCGGGGGCTTTAAGTCCTCTCCTCGTGGCACGATTAGCATTTCACCGCTATGAAGGAGGCGAGTCCCACATACCCCATAGCCGGCGCGGGGAAGCCGCAGCGGCGAAGGGAATGCGTAACATGACAAAAAAGCCATAACGTAGTGTAGTGTAGAGGAATGATCGGTTGTGTTCTTCCACAGAAAACGAAGATCTTCTTTGCCGGGTGAGGTGGTATGCCCGGCGGCCGACGACCTATTGTTGATATTCAAAACTTGTGTATGTTCTAATTGGCTTGAGAACTTGTATTGCGCGATACAGGTTAGTTGAGATGCTAGGTGGAAGATGGCGCTGCTTGTCTTCTAATAGTTTTGGTGTGGCTACTGTAGATATCGCTACAGTAGCATACTTATGGTGAAATAATTATCGTAACCAGTAGTTTTAGAGTTTATTCCCAACAAACATCTACAAGGGCATCGGAAGGTTAATTGCAAAGGGTCGGGAATCGGGATACGGCCTTTGACGAAGCACTTTATAACGGAACATTCTAGAATATATTTATACGTAGCGTCCATATATTTTGATAATATAATTCAAGTTATTCGTATATATATTTTAATGTGCTACTAAATACAGGCTTTTTACCGCTTTAATTTATGTATCATTTATATCTATTTTTAGTTTGTAATAAACTCACGATAGGTGTATATACATAATTATATACTATATTATTATAATAAACCGTGTTTTTTTCATCATCAGCCCGTACGACGTCCACTGCTGAACAAGGGCCTCCTCCCGAGGGAGGGTTTTTGCCATAGTCAACCCGCATGCCCGGCTAGCATAGGCAGCGCGACTCGAGTTTACTCTACGGAGGCTGACCAATCACATTGCAGAAACGCACTGTCACGTGACACTTTCTGCAATGTGATTGGTCGGCCTCCGTAGAGTAGACTCGAGGCGCGCTGCTTATGCTAGCCGGGCTAGTTTGGTGACTGGTACATTTTGAGTTTATTCACACACATACATACTTACATACAAAAATACAAATCTTTACTCTTTATAATATTAGTATAGATATAATAATATGATAGACTAGTTCCATATTATAAATGTACAATTATCGTGTGTTTATTGATATCGAAAAACGAACAATAGTAATGTACCAACTGCGTCAATATAAATTGAATTAATACAGCTTCATTATATTAATAAAGTAATTATTTATTACTTTATTAATAAATAATTACTGTGTAACATATAATAGCTATTTTAAATTCATTTACTGTTCTTCGCCCACGCCTTCGCGCAAGCCCGCCCATACATATACTGGGCATGGGGCCCATACTCTTAATAAGCAAAGAACCTTCCGATGCCCTCGTAGACCCGAAGTTCGAGAGGCCCGCAGACTGTAAAGTAGAGCGACAGTTGCACAAAATTTCCCTAAAAATCTAAAATCATCATTCCTCAATCCGCCCTACTCGAGCCGAGGTCCAAGTCCCACAGGGGTACCCTCTTGCGCTGCCTGCTTAGTTTGTAATATTAAAACCAATCCATAAAGCTATGTCAGTGACCTTCGTTCTCCTTATAATAATAATAATAATAATAAATTTATTTATTTTCATTGGTGCACAAATTTATACAGTAGGTACAATACATTTAAATAATCTAGGTAATACAATATGGTGCCTGTATAGAATTAAATCTGTGCCACAGGCGCTATGGGCACTTGATTGGTATAAAATAATGATCTTACTTATGTAATTTTAACAATATTTATTATAGACATAAAACTATGCATATAATTAACTAAACATTAAATAAAAATACTTATCTACTTAAAATACTTCAAACAGTAATATGAAACCTATTTTTATTTGACGACAGTCAGCAAATCTTCCGTGCGCTCATAATTTAGTGTTTGTAAATATTCGCAAACTCGCGTTTTAGATTTTGCATAGTTTAGGTCATATATTGATGTTTCTTTGTTTATTTTATTATACAGATAGGGACCCAAAAATGCAAAAAACCTATTAGTATAAAGAAACTTTGAAACAGAGCTACATGAACAGACAATATCTTTCCGTCTCTTGGTGTTAGTCAGGTAAGGGTTATAAGTAAGTGCAGCATGCTGTTTTAGCACAGTGTACAATACAAAAAGTTGACGAACTGTTAGCACTTTACAAGATAAATATAGTTGGCATGTAGGGAAACGATACGGTCGGCGAGTGGCCACTTTTAGGATGGCTCTCTGCGCTCGTTCTATAGACATTATCACTGATTTTGCTATTCCACCCCACGAAGTAATGCAGTATTGGATTATGGATTGACACAGTGCCTTATACATTTGTATAATTAGTTTATGATCTGCAATATAGCGCAATTTCTTAAATATGAATAGTAGTTTCCGTACTCTAGATGTTAAGGCGGCGATATGTTGTTTATAGGAAAGGGTTTCGTCCAGAATAACCCCCAAGTACTTAATGTTAGTAGCGTTGTCCTTATTTCTGATTCGATCACGCAGTGAAACGCCGAGCATAGCTATTTCCATAGCTCGCCGAGAGACTTTGAGCTTTCTTATGAGGCACAGGAAGAGACCACGTCTCAGATCCATATGTCATCACTGGTAACACACATTAATTGAAGACTTTTGTCTTCAGGCACTGAGGTATTTTGGACGTCGAATCCGACTCGGCTGGGCAGCGTTTGGGAAGCTTCGGGAGATCTTCTCGTCTATAATATTACATAATGTACGTCATTTTTCATTTATTTTCACTCGATAAGGTAGCTTTTGAAAGATTTTTTTTAATGAACTCATTAGTAAGAAACAAAAATACAATTAATGTTCTCTCTTAATTACTAAAAGTATTATACTAAGAATACAAATGTTCTCTGTTTACTATAGATTATAGAAACAGGTGCCAATGTAATAATTTAATGCTTATGTAAATGTTATGCTTTTGTAATATAACAGTCTGACAATAAATTTGAATAAAGTTTTTTTTTTTCGGCACCAGTCTTGAATAAAACTTTATTTATTTAATAAGTCCATCAACAATTGTTACACATAACATTCAAAGGAGACATTTACGAATTTTGGCTAGTGCACAATTAATTAAAGATGAACATAACATGTATAAATGGTTACCATGGTTTAAAAGCCATAATCCCTCAATCTACCCGTCAGCGACCGCCCTGAACCGAGGTCCAAGTCCCAGAGGGGACGACCTCTTGCGCAGGTTGCTTAGTTTGTAGTGTTTAAACCATTTATCTAGGCTGGAGCTCTGCTCGCCTTTTAGCCCGGTGAAGTAGCAAAAGCCTCAGGACAAAACAAATACGTCCGTCCGGAAATAAAAAAAAAAGTTTAGTCTTATTTCTAGACTAGTGGCAAAGTGCGCGACCGAGTAATTATCATATTGTGTTGTCTTTTTCAACTTTTCACAGCAATCGTAACAACAATAATACATTAGATGCGCGGGCTAGATTGATGACACTAGTCTTTAAGTTGTCGCGGGCCGGATTGTTGGCACTGGCGGTTTTGGTTTTGGCCCGCGGGCCGTAGTTTGGAGACCTCTGATCTATATCATTACTCAATTATTATTTGTTATGCAGTCTACATATTCTCACCACTGGAGAGTTACTACCAAAAACTAATTTACGAAAGGGACATACAAACGGCTGGATTGTGTTTCTTGGCATATTCCTAGGTACGTTAATTTATTAATTGATTACTTATTAAGTAATAAGTAAATTAAATTTAAGTAATAATATTGATTTAATACTAAAAAGCGAACAAGTGCGAGTCGGACTCGCCTTTGAAGGGTTCCGAAGCAGCAAGTAACATAAAATAAAAGTGCTTGTAGTTCGTTGTAATTTTGATCGATGTTTTAATAATAGTTGATTAAACGAAAGGTTACAATTTATGACGTATAAAAAAAACTACTTACAAGATCTCGTTCAAACCAATTTTCGGTGGAAGTTCTCTTATTTTAGAAGTTACAGGGGGGGGGACACATTTTACCACTTTGGAAGTCTTTCGCGCAAACTATTCAGTTTAGAAAAAAATATATATTTGAAACCACAATATCATTTTTGAACACCTATCTATAGATACACCAAAGTATGGGTTTGATGAAAAATTAAAATTGAGTTACAGTTCTAAGTAGGAAAGTATGTATAGCAACCCAATTATTATTTTTTTTATCTTTTTTTGTGTAAATAAATAATAAATAAATAAAATAAAAATCATTTTTATTTACGTAAACCAATTACAGGCACTTGTAAATAGTCAAACATTAATTAGAAAATTTTATTCATTATATTTGTTATTTATTTATATCTATAAAATTAATTATTTTTATATTATCATATATTTATATGTTATTATTATAATTTATTTATTTATATTGTTCTTAGCGATGCAAAATGCTTGTTCTGTCTATATTATGTCAAAACAATTGTCATAATTTGGGTGGACCATGAGCATACAGGGTGTCCCAAAAGGTTAAGTAGCTGGGAAAGGGGGTGACAGGGGTGGACACAATGGTCACTAGAAAAATAAAAAAAAAATCCGCTCTGGGTATTTAAAAAAAAAATGGCATTTTTTTAAAAACTTAAAATTTTACACCTTGTTATTTTTGATGTTGATGTTGATGACCTGGTTGTTATTGAAGATTACATAACAGCATTTTTTTTAAATACAGCCATATTTGTAGGTACAGTTAGCCCAAGGTGTAAAATTTTTAGTCTTTTAAAAAATACCATTTATTTTTTTAAACACCCAGAGGGAATTTTTTATATTTTTCTGGTGACCCTTGTGACCATCCCTATCACCCCCCTTCCCAGCTACGTAATCTTTTGGGACACCCTGTATAACGACGGACGCGCTTTAATGCTACCACCGGATCCAATGCGCCCCAACTGAGAAGATCCGGCGAAACAAACTGAGTGGGTAACTTTACTACCGGTTTCAACATGGCCCACATGAGACGCTCCGACGAAACATACTCAAATACGCGGGGTTTTGGTCCAATTATTATCATTTATTTTAAGTAGGCATACACATTTATTACCCAAACGGTTGTGTTGTTATAATTTATTTTAGTTGAATTTATTTATTTTAGTGTAAAACTCTTAACGCGGTTCACCGAATACATCTACTTACCAAGTTTCAACGGTAACTTATAGTTTGGAAAAAACTGGCTGTGATATACGGAGGGACAGACGAATCCATAAGGGTTCCGTTTCCCAGCGCAGTGCTAGACAGAGATGGCAGTACAACAACATGTGACGTCACCAGATCTTGACGTCATTCTCCAATATTTTTAGAGTGGAAACTTTTTTAGTTGAATATGTTCATGTCATATCTATAAATTAAATTTACGTAACATGGGACAATTATTTTTTCTTTTTTTTTCAAAAGCATGCTATTTTTTTGGCATAGCTTATAAAATAAACATTGATTTTATAAGCTATGCTAAGCCAAAAATGATAGTCCTGTTTGAATCGGTGCAACCGTTTTGGAGATTAGGCGCAACACACGGACAAAGTAATAGACAGACGAAGTAAATATAACCCTATATTATACTTAATTAAATTAATTTAAATGAGATATCTACCAGTGAATGTCACGTCATAATCTGTCCAGGCGTTACTGAGATAAGCGGGAACAAATAGATATTACACATTCATATTTGTTTTTATCTGAACACAATGCATGGTCCATAAACTATATTACATTGAAGTTGTACATAACTTCAATGCTATGGTTATAGCTATGGTTCTTTTTCGATCGGACATTATGAAGTTAGCCAGGAGGCTTTTGGTACTTCGCCGGGCATAAAGGCGAGCAGAGCTCTAGCCTAAACCTATGATCATTGATCGTAGCTTTGATTGATGTTTAAGAAACCGGGTGTTAAACTCACAATTTACCGTCGATTTACATAACAGCGTTGTTACAATTCACAATGCCTCGTTAATGTGGTAACAGTGGCGTATAGTGTCGCAAGATAAGACTAGAGCCTTGCTAGCTTATATGTCCGGTGAAGTAGCAAAAGCCTCATGGCTATATTATGACCAGCCGTAAAAAAAAGTGTCGCAATGTGGCTCTCTTTAAGGTAAAGAACTCACGGGGCGGTTTTCACCCGCACCCGCCGCGATTGCGGGCCCGCAGCTTCTGTAGGATGTAGATTTATATACAACAATTAAGAGCACATTTCACGACGCGTTTTACAACTGCGGTGCGCTCGGTTGTTAGCGGGTCCCGCGGCAACGGTCTCGTGAGTATAGAAATAAGTTCCACGACCGCGGCGGGCGCGCGGGTGCAAATCGCACCGTGAGTTCTTAGCGTTAGTTACACCGAGACTTAAAGCGACCCTTAAACCATATTGCGACCCTTTTTCTGTGTTATTTTAGTGTACCTACCTATAGTGTTAGTTAAACTTCAATTGACAACATTTCAAAATTCGCACCACCCTAACTAAACAAACCGTACAAAAATACCGTTTCTTTATTTTCGAAATCTGATAACTATTTTATTTTATTTTTCACCGCCGGCTATTAAACCGCCAACCCTATTCCCAACTAATCGGTCAACTAGTTACTTTCCCTACAACAAGGCGCGCACAAACAATTAAAACACAATTACGCAGACAAAACCGGGTGTACACTGCCTAGTTTAATTACCGTCGGCAATAAACAACAATCGGACGGATGAGCGAGAAAGTTATTGCGTAATAAGCTTTTACCGAAACGAGTTGGTGAATTAATTGGTGACTCTCTGTGGCGTAGGGGTATACGAACGCAGAGGCGTCCCTAGCCCATATTGCGCCCGTATGCATACAATAGCCTAATAAACTTTTATTTTCGGACGGAGGCCGATGTTAAGCAGTAGACGTTATACGTGCTGATGACGGCGTGGCAGATGAAGGCTCTGTCGTTCGACTCATTGACTGTTGAGGAACGCGCCCAATGTGGGGTCAGCCTAAGATTGGAATGGCCTAATGACATAGGTCTCGTCTTAACTGTCGTTCGTCGATCGGAGATCGTTAGTTCAATTCCTACGCTATACACAGCGGCGGCCTTAGGGGGTGGCGAACAGGGCAACCGCCCGGGGCCTCGCTCTTGCAGGGGCCTCGCAAAGACCTGCCGCCCGGAGCCTCGCAATGGGTAAGGCCGCCGCTGGCTATACATACCATGTATGTATCCATAATAACTATCTATCAACACTATGAAATAAGGTCGATCGAAAGATTAAAAAAAAAAAAAAAAGTTTAGCTATTCATATGTTCTATCAGTTTCTCGAACATGACTTGTACAATTAAACTATACATATTCATATAGTATGTACGTACATTTTTAAATATATAAATCTATATTGAATTCACTTTTAAATAACCTTCAGACTTCAAACATACCTACTTACAGACCTAAGGCGTGAATTATACGGAAACGACGTTAGGCGAAGACGTGACACAGACGCAGTACAAACATTATCTCGCTACTAAACGTTTTGTTATACAAAACTAGGTACCCGCGCGCGGTTTCACTCGCGTACGTTCCGTACCCCTAGGACCTTTAATATTAAATTCCCCCGTTTTTCACCCCCATAAGGGTTGAATTTGACAAAATCCATTCTTAGTGGACATGTACATCACAAAAGGAAGCACAAAACATAGCACACAGTCCAAATAACACGTATCTAGTCTCTCTTCATTAGTTTTGCCTCAGTGTTGACGAGTCAGTCAGTCAGGACATGATACTTTATATATATGTATAGATAGAAGATAGATATACAAAATGTACATCGGTGATGTGTGGTGCAGGGCCTAATTTAAACGTCTGGAGGCCCCAGGGCCACAAGGAAGAAGAGCCCCCCTGGCCACAAATTAGTTTTCCTCTAAATGTATAGAAAATTTGAAGTATGTACATACTTTCAATAATGAACAAGTATAGATGAATAAACATTATTACAATATTTAAGAACTATTACATTAATCATGATTCTACAAAGCCAAAAAAATATATAAAAGAAAAGTTGTACAGTTTATTTGTCAGAAATTGAAAGATTTTTAATCTCTATTGTGGGGGCCCCTCTATTGTGGAGGCCCCGGGGCAGTTGCCTGGATGCCCTCACTTAAATCCGGCCCTGGTGTGGTGAATAACACACAAGCAGCATTGTGGTGGAGTACATGCTTTACTTGCACAAAACACCCCAAGTAATCTAAACCTTATTTCCATAACTACATAATACAATAAAAAAAATATTAAAGAAATTGTTAAAGATGTTATCAGGTTATGCATGCACTGATATTTGCAATTCATTTTCTATTTACCTATACAGGGTTATTTGTAAAACACCGGTAACCTCTCAGGACTCGTTACTAACATCATAATCAACAACTTTTGTTCTATGACTTTTAAAAATTCATCATATTTAAATTCATCAGATTTACACACAAAAATAAAAATATTTTTATTCAACGCTCTAAATGTTAAGAAGTCTATTTGAAGCAAAAGGAAGCGATAGTACCGACAATAGCGAGGGGAGCGGGGAATACAGAGTTCAAATGTGTTAGATAGGACAACAAAATATTGAAGGTTTGTTTTTGGTAAATGTATTATTTTGTAAAAAGTCGTAGAACAAAAGTTGTTGTTTTTGATGTTAGTAATATAGTCCTGAGAGGTTACCGGTGTTTTACAAATAACCCTGTATACATAGATAGATTAAATATTATTAAAGAACCTTGACTTGAACATATTATGCAACTGAAGTTTTTATCGCTTCGAAATCATCTATTCATTGCTTTTAAATTGAGTAACAATTTAATCGGGCACCAGCTCTCACAAAGTGTATAATAATATATTTTAGTTTTATTTAAAATTAAAATTACTGGTATATTTTTAAACTTTGTGAAAGAAAGAAATAAATATAATATAGTAAAAACAAGAAGTTTTAATTAACTTAACATGCTATGTCGAGTTACAGAAATGACTGTTCAGTTTTTCAAGTGTGACCTTTGTGGAGAGGCTTCCACAGTTTTGTCAATGTCATCATTTTAGCATTGAATGTCAAATGAATTACATTGTATGGTCACTTATATATAAAGCTGAAGAGTTTGTTTGCCTGAATGCACAAATATCAAAAATTCTTTCACTGTTTGGTAGCCTATATATTAAGGAAGACTAAAGGCTATTTTTAATTACAATTTTCCTACAGGAACAGGTTAAACTAGGGCTAATCTTAAAACATTTAATCAGGTTTGATTTTTTTTGATAATTACACTCACAAAGAGAGCACTAAACAGCAGTTATTAAAAAGCAAATAACAAATGATTGTGGTAGAAGCCTTGTCAAGAGATTTGTACTTTGAAAACCAGGGTTTAAGAGGAATTTCAACTCAAATGTCACTAACAAACTTGCATTAAGATATTAAGTTAATGCCACAATACAGACTAAGCATTTAAGAATAACTTAAGTGTTGTTCAAAAGACTACTTTACTTAATTATTTTTGTTTTTTTGGTCAATCATTTATTAAAAATCTTGATTTAAAGTTCCAAGTGACCAGGTCATTAAAATAAAAAAAAATGCCATGTTTTTTTTTAATATAATAATATGTAACTTGAAAGTCTCGTTGTTTTTTTTTTTTTTAAGTTTTGTATTTTAATTATTAGCATTTGAGTAAATTAGTAAAATGTTAATAGGTATACAGATTTTTCATGGGATGAATAAGATGTGTGTATATGTACCATTATACTATTATTATGTTAATTAGGTAGCCTGCAGTATTCATATTCAAATTCCATTTATAATTTTGTGTATAAATCTGGAATTATAATTTTTGGTTTTGATTTAAAAAAAAAACATACAGACATACATTCATACCTCTTTCCCATAGGGATAGGCAGAGACCACTTCCTTCCACTTGCTACAATTTGACATACCACATTCATTAATCTCCTCATGCATGTCCTTCTGTTTACTAGTCCTTCAGGTTACTTTTATCCTGGCCTTTCTTAAGAATAAATACTTAGTCATAATATTCTCCAAAGAAAAATATAGTATGTACTCAATTTTATTAAATAAGAAATGGAATCATCACCTACTTAAACAATTTATCTGTCCTTTGCTATAAGAATTTTAGATCTAATTGTAATTTCTATTACTATCATAGTTTTTTTTTTGTTTTCGAGTTTTCTTTGGATACCTTATTTTTATTAAAACATTTGTAAACCACAAAGAAATATCTACTCCTTTTAAGACCAATAAGAGTCTTATTGGTGTCAAAAAGACAAAACGATTATTTAATTTTATATTGAAATGTTGCTAATCTTATTCATACAAAAACCTTGTACATAAATATATAAGAATGCCTACATTGCTTCATAGCTAAACATTTCGTAACAACTCATTAGTGATGTGAAAACGTCTAAAACTAAATATTGCTCGGATCATTCTTAGCACACATAATAAATCGCCATAGATACACAAAAACTAGTAGAGTAACTATCTAAATAAAAAAAAATACGTACCACTCTTTGGTAGACTCCGAATCACATTTACAGCGGCATTAAATTTCTCTTCCAAAGACATGTTTGGCACGAATCAAAAACAACCACAAAAACACTATTTTTTTAATAGACAACACGCACTTTGGACTTAATTATTAACAAGTGAATAAAAACACCGATTCACTGCACGGTTGATGACATGATTTAACACAATCACAGTAATTAATTAATATTTATTAGCAATTGTTGCTGGGTGACGTGTTTAGTGATAACAGATATAGGCGATAAAAAAGAAAATAAATTCCAAGGAACGTAAAATACGCCTTTCAATAGAAAGAAATGAACGCGAATGAAATGACAGACAGCTAGCCGAAGCTGACAGCGTGAAGTGATGTAAATAAAGTTTACGTGATAGACTTTATCGACTCGATATGGTATCTATCGATATGGTTTATTTTTAATTTTTAAATTATTAACTAGTAGGTCGTTTCTTAATTGATAGTCCTGGATCTACTGGTAGTTTCTGTAAGAATTTTATTTAAAAGAAGGTATACACGTAGACACTGGATCCAATGAGTAATCCTCTTTCTTATTATGACGGTATATGGTAGCCTTGCGGCTAGTTGTTGGTAGATAATACACTATTTAAGTTACCAATAAATGTAGGAAAAAATTGTGTCGTGAAACAATTCTGACTCTTAGGTAGACTAGAGGTACCTATTTCATTTATTTTTAGGCTTTAATGCTAGAGCAAAGTGAATAATCGATATAACCCCACATATTCTATCATTAAACTATGTAGATTCTAAGGCTAAAATTTGTTTTTAAAGGCGACATTGCAATATTGAAATCCCCTGATATAAATGTGACGAAAAAATAAATATACGTCGATAGTTATTACTAGCAAGGTTGTTGTGCAGCACTATTATTATGTGACATTGAAATACAAGTTGCCAAGAAAAATATTTAATTTGTATTAAATATCTTCTCTATGTATATAATTTATTATTAATTAAATTATACGTAATGTTTTATTTTAATGATGTCTCGTATTTTATATGACATAATTTATTGTGCGCAATAATTATAATCGCATTAGTGTCTATTTCATCTAAAGCTACGATCGGTTTCACGCAGTTTTTCAATCGCACATTAACTTAAAGTTATATTTTATCTGTACCCAATTTTGTTCTTTCCGATCTTGTCAAATCGTCGCGAGTCCCCCGTTGATTCTTTTTTGACCATTATTCGTAAATAAAGGTAATAAATCCAAAGTTTTTACAATAATCCTAGTGTTTAAGTGCTTTTAGGAAATAGTTTTGTGTGGTTAAGTGATACTGTGAGCTATTCAAGTTTGTATTTTATGATTTTCGGTCGGTGAATTTATCGAAACCCGCGCTCATATCAAATTCGCACAAGTGCTGAAATACTTCAATTTTTCAGTGTTATTTCGATGTGTTATTATTCGGAATAAATCTGAAGGACCCGAATTCAGTGTAATATCTACCAAGAACCTTTAATATTCGAATAAAACCGTTTTAATATTAACACAAAGGCTCATGGTCAGTCATTCAATTTATCTTAAGGGTTATTTTTATGCGGAAATCTCTGCATTTACTGTAAAATGTTTGTGTAAACCATTTAAAACTGGTAACTTATATGTTTATAGATACTATAACATATATGGTGTATTGATTTATTGAGAAAGTTAAGGTGCGTGTTTTGTTGAACCACTTGTATGAAATCTAGATGCATTTGCGCATCGAGACCTAGGTTTTGATATATACCTAAGTTATATAGGTACCTGTATCGATTAAAAGTGGGTTGGACTCTATTAATTGTGGCGTAGAGGCGGTAAGATAGACTTAGACTTGTGTATCAAATTTTTGATTGAAATAAATTTTCAAATTCAATTTTGTGTGATTTGTGCACTAACGTTTAGTCCAATTTCGGTCAGTGAGTAGTCTTTACTTAAAATAGACTAGTATTTTAAAAGCTTAACTTCAGTTCTGGTCTGGTTTGGTATCAGTTTTGTTACATTATTCAATTTGTTAACACATTGCATGTATGTAATTAAGTGTGGACTGTAATTAGTTAGCTCAATTGCTTGGTTAAATTATAAGTTATTGGATTACATTGAAATAAAACCTGATAGACCAACTGATAGGTTTTTATATAAATAAAGTGATCTTCTTTAGTCATATTATAACGAGAAACAATTTGATTGTTGAAAAGGTTCCTAAAATACTGCACCAATTTCAAAAAATCTTTTACCATTAGAATGCTACATAATCCGGAATTGACTGTATTTATTTATGTAGTACCCATTGGTACAACAGCTACTTTTAAAAAACTATGTGCTGGAAGATAAATTAAAGAATATAGTGACAATTTAAACTTCATTTAATGCTGTGTATTCAACTCTAGACCTCGGAAACATAAGGACGGATCTATAATTATTCAGAAGCTTTTGATTGTAAGTACCAGTTTACAATAAAGGCACATACAATTAATGTTTCTGACGTATAATGGCACATCTGACCCTATCCTTCTAAGAGCTAGAACTAAATAGTTAACTACTATGCCTTGTTATTTATTTCAGAAATCAACTCACTTATGATTCTGAAAAACTTTATTCCTAACTTATTTTTTATTTAATTCCAGGTCTTTTCCGCCTTAGTCCAAAATAACTTCCCCAGGGGACTCCAAAATGCCAGAACTGACAGAGCTCGACAAAGCCACCGCATCCATGACTGAGAAGCGCAAGGAGGAGACTGCCTCCTCGGACAGTGATTCCGATGACACCATCCCAGAATTGGAAGATGCTGGTAAGTAATTGTAGAAATGGAATATTCATACAAACATACATTCACAGCTCTTGTATATAGGGGTAGGCAGATCATTTGTTGAGCTTCATCTCTATCTTCATCTCCATACTAGCTGCGCCCCACGGCATTACCCGCGTTACTCTGCTCCAGTGGGTTGGAGCGAGTTAATCCAGCTTATAACCTATCCTGGTGCAAAATTTCAGCTAATTCCGTTCAGTAGATTTGGCGTGAAAGAGTAACAACCATCCGTCCATCCATTCATCCATCCATCCATCCATCCATCCATCCATCCATACATACAAACCTCGTGTTAATATTAGTAGGATAGTAAAACTGAAATCTAACCTGCCCTGCCCCAGCAGCATTCCATAAATAGCTGACCTATTAAGCATTCGTTTTTTTGGATGTTTAAGACTACCCGTGTGGTTTCCGGCTTAGAATAGACCACCCCGTGTCTACCCATGGGTGTCGTAAAAGGCGACTAAGGGACATTTGGCTGATGGATGGGCAGCAGCGTCTATTAGCCCAAGGTTAACATCTTACTGCGATCACCAATCCGTCTGCCAAGCGTGGTGATTATGGCAATATCCCTCAACGGTCCTGGCTTGCTAAGTCCTGTTAAGAGGAGGCCCATGTTCAGCAGTGGACGTAAACGGGCTGTAGATTGATTGATTGATTTAAGACATTAATGGAAGTCTTCATATGACAATAGTTCATTATGTTTATCTATACTAATATTATAAAGAGGAATGATTAGTATTTTTGTATTTTTTAGTGTATGTTTGTAATGAACAAACTCAAAAATTACTGGGCCGATTTGAAAAATTCTTTCACCGTTAGAAAGCTACACTATCCCCGGATGACATAGGCTATATTTAATTATGATGTACCCACGGGAACAGCGAGTGAAACTGCGCGCGGGAAGCTCGTTAATACATATACTGATACTAACTTCGCGTGCGCTGTATCACCCGCATAGCTCCAGTTTCCGTGGAAATTTCAAAATGTTATATTAGCCTATGTTACTAAGGGATAATGTACCATTGGTGAAAAGGATTATCGAAATCCATACAGTGGTTTTTGATTTTATTCATAGCAAACATACATACAAACATATTAATCTTATAATATTAGCTAGCTGCGACCCGCGGTTTTACCCGCGTTACTGTGCTCCAGTGGGTCGGAGCGTGATATTTTGTAACCTATATGTTAATCGAGCTTATAAACCATCCGCGTGCAAACTTTCGGCCAAATCCATTCAGTAGTTTTTACGTGAAAGAGTAACAAACATCCATTCATCCATCCATCCTTGCATACTTTTATAATATTAGTAGAATTATCCTATAGTCCATTGAATATTGAAAAAATATCTTTATTGCCCTGTCATGGTTTATCACGCCAATTTTTATTTTCTCTTGATTTTGAGTAATAAATGCATAAATAATTTGAACTTCCAGGAGCACCAGGTGCGGGGGGAATCTCAAACCCCATTGCCGGCATTGACATTGTCTCCAAAGCCAAACAGTCCCGAGGTGAGAAGAAGGCCCGTAAGATTATGAGCAAACTCGGACTTAAGCCTGTAAGTACAAAATAAAATGCATGATGAAATGAAACAACCATTTGTTGTTTTTCACCAATTTTTTGAACTCTAAAAACCTTCCGGTGCCCTCGTAGACCCGAAGTCCGAGAGACCCGCGAACTGTAAAGTAGTGCGACAGTTGCACAAAACTCCCCAAAAAAAAACTAAAAGCCATAATCCCTGAATCTCCCCGTCAGCGACCGCTCTGAGCCGAGGTCCAAGTCCCACAGGGGACGCCCTCTTGCTCAGGTTGCTCAGTTTCTAGTGTTTAAACGATTATGTAGGTTGGAGCTCTGCTCGCCTTTATGCCTGGTAGTAGTAGTAAAAGCCTCGGGGCTAACTACATATGTCCGATTTTTTTTTTTTTTAATCTAGTAACCAACCAACATATACAGTTAAACTCAAAAGGCTTTATGAGTTTAACTGTAAATGGTGAGACATTCCCACGCCGAATTAATTTAATTTTCAATGCATACTTAATGTAAACTTAAAACAAGTAAGGTGGGTAGTAGATTCTAAAAAAAATAAATTAATTATTAATGATTCATTGACAATAGTAACTCATTAAATTCTGAACTTCATTAACATAGTAATTAAGTTTAAAGGTTGATGATATACTGGTGGTATATTCTTAAAATTTCTAAATTTATGAGTCAATGGTTTCTTTTTTATTTGATAAGAATGAGTGCTATGCTATCTATTAGTTATTTCAGAAAATATTTGACATTACAATTTTTTTTTAAACCAACACTTACTACTTTTATTCCAGCGGTATCCAAGGGCATATTTTTCAAAGCTTACATTATATTTTTTTATTTTATTAGATTTTACTCCTAGATAGCATACCTTTTAATGGTAAAAGAATTTTCAGAGTATAGCTTAGACAGCTTATTAATTTATTTCACTTCAATAAAATAAGATATCTTTTTTTTTATGTTAAACAATTTATTTTATCTTGACTATATGTACATTTTCCAGGTCCAAGGTGTAAACAGAGTGACAATTCGCAAGTCGAAGAACATTCTCTTCGTCATCAACTCCCCAGATGTCTACAAGAACCCTCACTCGGACACATACATTGTGTTCGGTGAAGCCAAGATCGAGGATCTGTCACAACAGGCCACCATGGCTGCCGCTGAGAGGTTCAAGGCCCCGGAGAGTGCGGCCGCTGGCAACGATGCAGCTGCCGCTGGCACGGTTAGTGTGGTTTCATTATTAAGTGTTAATTTTAGTGCAATATCTGCAAGATTTGTTATTTAAATTTGCCATTATGTCAAGCAAAGTCTATGTTTTGAGTCATATTAACACTAAAATTGCATTCTATGTCGGAACCTTAATGAACCTCAGAAGCATATTGACGGATGTACTGCTATACTTCTGAAGCATTTGGTCGTAAGTGCCAGCTTACGATAAAGGCCCTTAAGACAAATGATTCAGAACAGACGTATAATGGCGCATCCGACGTTATGCTCCTGAGGTCTTTATAGTTTTTATACAGAAACAAAAGCACGTGTTATTTTATTACAATGATCAAGATAGATACTCGGCAAGTATTTTAGAAATTATGTCTAGAATGTTTCTTCAATGGGTATTAGGTTTAAGGACTAGGTTTTAAGACACCGATGATGATTGAAATCGTAATAAGTTTGATTTACAATGAAATCTACCTTGGCTGTGTCTGAAGTGTCTTATAAAAACCATTTAAAATGTAGCTCAAGCAGTTAAGAATAACGGTTTAATATTTAATTGCAAAACTAGAAAATCTAGTTAATTACGTATCAATGGTTATAGGTTGACATGTTACGGCATTATGTCGAATTTTAATAACTAATGATCATCGAGGGGTCGAAATTCGATTGTAAAAAAGTATATAGCGTTCTGCACTCCTTCTCTATATAAACTGTAAGCCATTTTTTGCTCGTTGTCAATAACGGCAGCAGGCAGGCACTTAAAAATGGCCGGTTTTTTATGCGCATCTTGGCACGCGTATTATGACCTATTACCATTGATATATTAAATTCAACATCAATTCTTTATTCTATTACAAAACTAATCTACCAAGTTAATTCATACAAATAATCAGCTTACCATTTATATTTCAGACCGTGGCTCCCATAGCCGAAGAAGAAGACGAAGAAGGCATCGATGAGACGGGAGTAGACGAGAAGGACGTAGAGATAGTGATGTCACAAGCCAACGTGTCGCGAGCGCGAGCCGTCCGGGCCCTGAGGAACAACCAGTCGGACATTGTCAACGCTATTATGGTGAGTTAAACTGTTGACCATGAGGCTTTTGCTACTTTACCAGGCATAAAGACTAGCTGGACTTCTGCCTTATTAAATAGTTAACTAAGCAAGAGCGGGGGTTGAGAGTCAGGGTTGTCACTGGTGGAGAATTGTGGAATGTTAAGTGACTACAGATCGCGGGATTCTTAGACTTCTGGTGAACAAGAGCATCGGAAGATTCATTGCAAACTAAAAGTGGTGTATATGTATTAGTAAGGCCTATGCTATCTATGCTAATCTGTGGACCTACCAAAGACTGGTAACCAAGACAATAAGACATTGGGTGACGTGGGCCAGATTGATGACACTAGTCTTAAGCTGTCGCGGGCAGGATTGTTGGCACTGGCGGGCCGTAGTTTGGAGACCTCTGGCAAAGATAAAAGGAAGAGTTACGACTTTTTAATTTGTAACTAATGTATTTTTTTTTTGTTCACAGGAGTTGACAATGTAAGCAGTGAGCGGATAGTCAGAACGTATATGTTAACTGTTCCTAGCTTTAAGTCCCTGTTAACATTAAAATGTAATTGTCACGGGCGCCGCATCGCCCCTTCACAAACAACAAGAAATCCAAAGTACGAGAGTAATGTACGGTACAGGAATGTATATAGGCTTATTTACTTCAATAAATACAATAAAATTATCAAAATACTAATGTATTGTTTTATTTTCTTACCTGAAGTACGTGTCTTGTGAAAACCATCTATACAAATAGTACAAAGGGAAATATTATTGTTGATATTTGTTTGTTACGAATAAACTCTGAAACCACGGCGACGCGGATTTCGATAATGCACCATTAGAATGCTTTTCCCTATCCAGGAGTATCATAGGGTCAATTAAATGATGAATTTCCCAAGGGAACGGTCGCCGCGCGGGAGAAACTATGCGCGCATGCAAATAGTATATTGTAGTCCACTCTCCGGTAATATATTCCCACATAAGTTGTTGAATATTAAAGCTTTCTGCTGGAATTTAGTTTTGTGTAACTAAAAAGACAAGGTAAGGGATAACTACATATATATTTCTTTTACGAGTTCAGTGAATCTAAGATACCTCGTATCTAGTAGTATAACGTTTTGCTCCGTTCAGGGCGATAAGCGTTTTTGTAATATCTCGACATATGAGTACAAGATACAGTGCCAGGAGCGGGGAAAACAAAATATTCATGATAGTACCGAACTTACTGCCTTCGAATTATTCGTAGTTTAAATTGTAATTAAAAACCTAAGCATCATTTACTCTAAAAAAATTTAATTTTAGGGAACCCCCTATGGGTTAACTGTGCTTTATGTAGTCGTTTACTAGATTTTTTTTTTTTTTCGGACGGACATAATTATGTAATTAGCCAGGAGGTTTTTGCTATTTCACCGGGCATAATGGCGAGCAGAGCTCCAGCCTAGATAAATGGTTTAAACACTACTAAGTCGTTTACTAGAATGAGGAAATAGGTACTCATGAAATAACAATGATTTCACGATTCATAGACATAATAATATATCGAAATTAAAGTTAAAAATAAAAGCTCTAATTTTACAAAATTATGCAAGCATATTAAGCATGTACTGTCATGGCTATATTCATATCCTTTTGATCAACTCATTTAGTGAATGAACGATAAACATATACAATTTATTATTATTTAAGCCCTATTAAAGTACGTATCGCATTGCAATTTTAACGTCCATCTGAACGTGGACTAATCAAATGTTATTGTTGATATATCTGGCAACACATCAAGTGAATTGTCAAAATCAAATGTAGAAAATTGACATTCTGTCATTTTCTGTAGGTTTTGTTTCCATTTTGGTGAAAAAATACGAAACATAATCTATTTTCATCTTGAGTTTGTGCAGTGATAATATTGTGAAAAATGTCTCTGTTCCCCGGAGCAGTGGCCTTTGACGAATATGGCCGTCCATTTATAATTTTAAAGGACCAAGATAGGCAAAAGAGACTAACCGGTACCGATGCCTTGAAGGTAAGTTTTTTCTATTTTTTTGTATTTAATCATGATAATTCACATAATACAGTTTTAATCCTGTTAAAAATCAATGATTATTGACTCACTTCATAGATTAAAGTCGATTCCAAATATAATATTTTAATTTATAACCTAAATTTGTCAACACAATTTATGAAATCGTAATTTTAGTAATTATTTGCTGTTTTGTGACTGAAACCTGTATTAATATAGACATTTACGCTTCCTAGTAGCTATATACACCAAAATTTGTGTGTTTGTAAGCGTTATTTAAAAGTTACAGACGTATCTTAAATCAGGTGGTATGAATCACATGATTATATGTGCCTGGGCACCTGTGCGATTTCGTTTGTAATATTCCATTTACAAGAAGTCTTTTAATATGGTTTAACTAGTGCTGGCTAATTTTAATCGTAAAATTGTAGATTTCAATGTAAAAATTTGGTATATTGTTGTTTTTTTTATAGTTTTATTTACATTTCCTTTGTTTGATATGACTAAACTTAGATATGATGAGAATATTAGCGGTTTTATTATTTAAAATTAATTAGTAAGTTAAATTACAATTGTTTAGAATATCTTAATGATATCAAAATAGTTGTGGCTTCCACCCACATCTTTGCCCATTTTGATTAAGTACTATTAGAATCATTTTTAGGCTGTCTTAAGATCAGTAAGTAGTAATAATCAGTCTTCTCCCCATTTTTATTCATATTTTGGATCATAATGTCTTTATGATCTATACATTTTATTTAAAGCTGAAGTTTTTGTTTGAGAACATGCTAATCTCAGGAATTAAAGTTATATTTGTAAACAATTTCACGACATCTTTTCTTTCACAGTCCCATATCCAAGCTGCCCGCCAAATCGCGGGCATCCTCCGCACATCTCTTGGACCCCGTGGGCTCGACAAGCTGATGGTATCATCCGATGGTGATGTGACAGTCACCAATGATGGAGCCACAATCCTGAAGCTGATGGATGTGGAGCATCAGATTGGAAAGCTGTTGGTGCAACTGGCTCAGAGTCAGGATGATGAGATTGGTGATGGTACTACCGGTGTTGTTGTTTTGGCTGGTAAGAATTATTTTATACATTCATTTTTGTAATTTTTTTTTTAAATTATTGTTTTGCTTCTCTATTTATTAGTTTCACTTGAGTTTTTAAGACACCACTTCATTTAATAATCCTAATGTTTTCAAGAAACCATGCATTCTTGAAAACTGAACATACATTTGACTCAAGGATGATATTGATTAATTCTATGGTTATGAAAAGTGCTTCTTCATTTGGTCATAATAAAATTATTCAAATCAAATTGTGACTGCAGAAAAAAAAATTGTTCACTGTAAAAAATATATTAAAAGTATACATTTTTGTCCAGTTTATACATGTGTTTTGAATTTGGATACCTACTAATGATGACTAATATATCACATAGTGTATTGATTTAATAATGAAATCTACCTTGGCTGTGTCTGAAGTATCCACAAAAATATCTTATGATTAATATTATAAATTAGCTGTTGAAACCCAAGTCATTGCTCTTTGTAAATTCTGATATTTCCCATGGAATTTAATCAAATTTTTCTTTTATATAAAACTTGTCCTCAAAATTACGAACATTAAAAAATATTCTGCCAAATTGGTAAAATTGCTCTCAAGTTATTTATACAAACATTATTAAGAATTATTTTTATTTATAGAGTTAATTATAAATAACTTAGTAAATTAATTGTGTTATTTTTTTTTATTATAATTTTATAGGTTCTCTGATGATAAAATAAAAAAAATCTTTAATTTAATTATTAATCTTATTTTTAGGTGCCCTCCTTGAGCAAGCATCCATCCTGCTCGACAAGGGTATCCACCCAATCCGCATAGCCGATGGCTTTGAGATGGCCGCTGCCACAGCCCTGACCCACCTCGACAGCATCAGTGAGGCTTTCCCAGTGAACAATGCTACCAGGGAGAACCTGATTAAGGTGGCTATGACAACTTTGGGAAGCAAGGTTGTTGTGAAGTGTCATCGGTTGATGGCTGAGATTGCTGTTGATGTGAGTACATATATACAGTGGACCCCCGGTAGTCCGACAATCATTTTGCAGGGCAGTGTCGAACTATCGAATTTGTCGGATTGTAGAGTACTGCCTAAGACCCCTTATAGTCCGATTTTTTTTACAAAAGAGTACCTTGTAATCCGACAAATTATAGATCCAATGATGATTCTTTATAATAAATACATTGTATAATGTACTCTGAAGTACAAATGGTTTTTTTGAATGTCATAAATTGTAGATCGGCCTACCCCGTATTCACTTGCTAAACTACTGAAAGATTCATTACGATTTAGGCGTCTAAAATATCACATTTTTCTTTAATTGTCAATGTTTTGTGCTTTCGCTTTTGAGCTTGTGACGACATTACTAGGTACGTATATCTCCGTAATACACAATGAATAAACAGTAAACAATAAACACACGCTAGGCGCACGCACCACTCCTCATCGGCTGTAGTCAAATTCAAACTAAACAATCGGAATCAAAACAATACCCTACGCGTCGAGCAAGTTGTAACTTGTTCAATCATGCATTAGCGAAAATAAATAATAGACCATGTCGGATTACAGGGGGTGCCGGACTAGACAGGGGCCGGATTACCGGGGGTCCACTGTATTTGATTATATAATTTTATAATTTTTTTATTTTTATTTATTTACTAAGTAATACAGTTTTGTATGTATACTGTACCATTAAACCAGTATTGGTTTGTATATCGTATACGCATTAAAAGCCAATGGCAAATATTTCATAAAAATTAATTTATTAGGATTTAATTTTTTTTTCTGAATTTTTATAGTTTGCACTAATTGTTGTCTAAAACTATCCTGAAAATCGAAAATGAAATTTAATGAAACAGCTAAATAAAAAAAAGAAAGGAGAAGATATAAATAAACGTGTGTAAACAATCGCCATTTGCAAACACATTTTTATATACATAGTTTCACTTAAATATTTAAATAGATGAATTCTATACTAATATTATAAAGAGGGAAGATTTGAATGTTTGTTTGTATTGAATATGTTCCTAAAATACTGGACCAAATTTAAAAAATTCTTTAACTGTAAGAAAGCTACACTATACCCGGATGATAAGGGCTATATTTAATTATGAAGATCCCATGGGAATGAGTATATTATAAAGAGGTAGTTTGTGAGGTATGTAGAGGGAAATCTCTGTATCTACTGAACCAATTATGAAAATTCTTTTACGGTAAATAAGCAATGTGGCTTTCTTGTCTATTTATCTATATTTTAAAACGAGGTATCACGGGATTGGGATCTTCACAGGTGAAATCGCAGGACAGCTAGTCATATATATTTTATTCCCCAGGCCGTACTCTCAGTGGCTGATCTCGAGAAACGCGACGTGAACTTCGAGCTGATCAAAGTAGAAGGCAAGGTGGGAGGACGCATGGAGGACTCGATGCTGGTGAAGGGTGTCGTCATTGACAAGACCATGAGCCACCCCCAGATGCCTAAGAAATTGAAGGTAAGTTGTAATCTCATTTGTATAAAAAAAAGTTTTTAAACCAGTTATTTAGGCTGGAGCTCTGCACGCCTTTATGAATGTATTCCCGGCGAAGTAGCAAAAGCATCGTGGCTAACTATGTATGTCCGCCCGAAAAAAAAGCATAGCATATAACAAATCAATTTGTTTCTTGGATACTAATGATGACTAATATATCACATAGTGTATTGATTTAATAATGAAATCTACCTTGGCTGTGTCTGAAGTATCCAAAAAAATATCTTATATATATTTGAGCAATCCATACTAATTGACTCATAAATGGCAAATTGTATGTGTGTGTCTGTTTGTTTGTCAGTCTTTCACGCAAAAACTAATTAGCTCGATTAATATATAGGTTACAAAAAATCGCTCTCCGACCCACTGGAGCAGAGTAACGTGGGTAAAACCGCGTGGCGCATTTAGTTATGAATAATTAGATGTGTTTTCCGGCTTAGTATAGACCACCCCATATCTTCCAACGGGTGTCAAAAAACCTATATTTAGCTCTGAGAAGAATATTGTTTGTTTGTTTTTTTTTGTTTTTAAAAAGACAACTCCCGCACTAGGGAAATAAATCCCTGTGTCGCGGGGGACTTTACAAACATACATTTCACGGACACAAAGTACACCCAGACTGAGAACAACTATTTGTAGTTCACACAAATAATTATCCCGGGTGGGAATCGAACCCAGAACACCAGGTCTCAGAAGCTACTTCCGTAACCACTGAGCCACCGGTGCAGTCTAATCTCAATTAGTTAAAAACAGTATAATACTGTGTTTAAAAGTATAGTTGGTAACCCTAGTCATATGAGGGGACTAAGGGACATATACCTGATGGATGGGCAGCAGCATCTATCAGCTCAAAGACACTCCTATGATCACCAAACCGCCTTCCAAACATGGTGATTACGGCAATGTCCCTCAACAGCCTGGCCTTGCCAAGGTCTGTTGAAGAGGAGGCCCTTGTTCAGCACGGATGCTTATGCGTGCCCGGCCCCCGCCAACGGCGGATAGGAGTGTCCGGGGGGTTTAAGTGGTGTAGGGACCTCTCCTCGTGGTATGAGTTAGCATACCACGCTATTGAGAGGGCGAGTGCCACATATCCCACCGCCAGCGCGCGAATACGCTGCAGCGGCGGCCGTAGGAATGCCTAAAACCATTTTACCCCAGACAACAAAAATAATAAGGCCCTTCTTCAGCAGTGGATGTATACGGACTGAAAAACTAAGTAAGTAGGCTAAAATGTTTGTGTCACACATTCCTGCTACAATAACAAATTTTCTTTTTCTTTTTCAACAGGATGTAAAGCTCGCCATCTTGACCTGTCCGTTTGAGCCCCCCAAGCCCAAGACCAAGCATAAGCTCCAAGTGGGCTCCGTGGAGGAATACAAGGAACTGCGCAACTATGAGCACGAGAAGTTCTTGGAAATGGTCCGCAGAGTCAAGGTGAGATATCAATATTACTAATAGGCATGACAAATAAAAACATCTATTGTTAAGTAAACAAAACATTACGAAGAACGAAACAAAACTATAAAAGTTCTTATTCGCGCACTGTGCTTTGAAAAAAAAAAACATATGTGATGACACTTCTGCACATACAGTACTTACCTAGAAGTGAAATCACACGACGCCCCCCTCCTGTATTTTGTTGTTCTGTAAATCAGAAACTCTATTGATTTGATAAATAAAAAAATACGTGATTTTTTTAAAAAAAATGTGCATATTTTACTATGTTATGGCGACAGTTGCACAAAACTCCACTAAAATACTAAAAATCATAATTCCATCATCATTTCATTTCATCGCCAGTGACCGCCCTGAACCGAGGTCCAAGCCCCACAGGGGGCGCCCTCTTGCGCAGGTTGCTTAGTTTGTAGTTTTTATACTATTTACTAAGTAGTGATGTGCCGGATCGTCAAAAATGTAGATCCGCGGATACGGATCTGAATACGCATATTTGGTGTGATAAGATCCGCAGATACGGATACGGATACGGATCTTAACTTTCTTACACAATCGGTGTCATTGTGATTTTAATCTAACATTAACACTGTATGTGTAACGCAGTACTAGTTTACTTGATAATGAATCATTGAATTAGAACTTAAAATATTACGTAGTTCTTAATTTTTCTTAATAGAATATGATCTTATAACTTTTTATAATATTGATCTCATTAAAAAGCTAGTTGATTTAGCATTAGTATCTTGGAGTTATATACTATTGGTATGACAGCTAACTACGGCAAAGTTTGCAACATAAAGGAGCCATATATCTGATTTTAAGAAATAAAAAAAAATCTGTATTGAATTTAATAGTTATTTGTTGCTACTTAATCACCTATTTAAGGCGAAGAGTAAGGCGCACTAAAGACGCCAATTGCTTTAAATTGTTAGCTACTAAGGATCTATTTTGAATCATTGTGAAACGTCAGAATCTCGGCAAGTAGCGTCGCTAGTGCGCCTTACCCTTCGCCTCAAAGAATTTTATCTATAAAATTTAAATTAATAAGGTAAATAGATCCGCCAAAAAGTAACGGATACGGACACGGATACGGATCTTTCTTCTGCCTCGGATATCCGCGGATACGGATACACATATCCGGCACATCACTATTACTAAGGCTGGAGCTCTGCTCGCCTTTGTGCTCGGTGAAGTAGCAAAAGCCTCGTGGCTACCTTCGTATGTCCAACCGAAAAAAAAAGAATAAAATAATAGGCTATAGTCCAATGGCTAGGGCGACGTACTTGCGATCATGTGGTCGCCGGTTCGAACCCCATTCATTGCACTACTGACGTGAACCCACTCGTAACACAAGCATTGTAGCAAAATCTCTGCTAGTAATCTTTATAATATGTACCTATATATAGCTATATCTTAAAAAAATATCTATTCCCGCTTGACCACTCAAACAAAAGAGTAACTACTTTGGTTTCAAGTTTCTTTAGTAACAAAGACTATTTTTTGTCAGGATGCCGGAGCCACCCTAGCCATCTGCCAGTGGGGTTTCGACGACGAGGCTAACCACCTCCTCCTGGCCGAGGGTCTGCCCGCAGTCAGGTGGGTGGGAGGCCCTGAGATGGAGCTGATCGCCATCGCTACCGGAGGCAGGATAGTGCCACGGTTTGAAGAACTCACTCCGGATAAACTGGGATCTTGTGGACTCGTCAGGGAATTGAGTAAGTGGATTTATTTAATTTATTTATTGAAACTAGTGGTCACACAGTGATAGATATAGGACAATAATTTAAAAAAAATTTGGAAAATCCAGGATTTTCCAAATTTTACGTTCGACGAAAAGAAGAAAATATTAATAAATATATATTCCTTATAACACGTTAAAATAAGAAAAATATTTACTAATATATATAGGTATATAAGCACTCGTATATTATTTGTTAGTTTTAGTTTTTCGTTAATAACAATTCAACGACGCTAAATAAGATAACCATTTTCAATACCATTCTCCGCATAGCAGATCTAAAGATAATAAAAAAAAAAAAATTAGGTTAATTATTTTTGCGCCTTGTTTCAAACGAAAAAAAGTGTTGATTAAAGGGGTTTTTTTTTTTCTATTTCTATTTTTTTCCGGTTTTGTTATCTTAAATCAATTTTTACTAGTGACAGAATTATTCTCCATTAATTTATCTATAAAATGGTGCGCAGATTGAGGAGATTACGTGGATTACCAATCGAGAAATTAATTAAATAGTCGCGGAACCGAGGCAAAACGAATTTTTCGGTAGTAGAGCACTCTCTAATGCTTCGCATTATGAGTCGTGCAAAAAAGCATACTGCAATTTGCGTAAATATAATAATATTGATTTATATCATATAGATTTATATAAGCTTACTAGCTGACCCGCGCAGAACGGGATCTACGGATCCCGTTCCCGTGGAAAGTATAACTTAAAATATAGTCTGTGATACTCACAAATGACGTGGCTTTCTATTGATAAAACAATTTTTAAAATCGGTTCATTAGAACTAGAAACTACCCCCTACAATGTAACAAACTCCCAAACTTTCATCATTCATCATCATTTCAGCCGTAGGACGTCCACTGCTGGACATAGGCCTCCCTCATAGATCTCCAGTTGTTACGGTTAGAAGCGCTCTGCATCCACCGTGATCCTGCGGCCTTAACGAGATCATCCGTCCATCTAGTAGGTGATAGGACGTTCACCTACTAGATCGACGGATGATCTGGTCGCTATGCTTTCCGATCCGCGGTCTCCATTCGAGAACTTTTCGGCCCCAACGGCCATCTGTTCTCCGTGCTATATGGCTTAGCCATTGCCACTTCAACGAACTAATCCGTTGGGCTATGACGGTAACCCGCGTTCTTCTTCGTATCTCCTCATTTCTAATTCGATCTCGTAGAGAAACCCCGAGCATAGCCCTCTCCATAGCTCGTTGAGCGACCCTGAGCCTGTTCATAAGGCCTATAGTGAATGACCACGTTTCAGATCCATAGGTCATCACTGGCAACAAACACTGGTTAAAGACTTTCGTCTTCAGGCACTGAGGTATTTTAGAGGAAAAAACGTTGCGAAGTTTCCCGAACGCTGCCCAAACTTTACCTCTTTATAATATTAGTATAAATGACAACCTAATAAATTTGTAATTATAGCCAAATTGTCTCCATCAGGATGGACGGTCACTAGGCGTATTTAGCGTTAAATTTATGCCTAAGAATTGCTTCCCTATTGCTTCTATTTACTTTCTATTCTCAAACAATTGCTTCCATCGTAATTTTTTACAGGTGTTTATTAAATTTATATGATTTTTTGTCGCTAAATACCATAGCAATTATTTTAGAATAGGAAGCAAATAGATAGGGAAGCAATTCTTGGGCATAATTTCAACGCTAAACACGCCTAGTGAACGTCCATCCTGATGAAGACGCCAAATTAGCATATTTTTATACACCGTGAAATTTTAATGGTTGTTTTCCCGAGGCAGAACAACTTGCCGTCGGCAGTACTATCGAAACATATTTTATTTTTATTTTTAGACATGTTTTGGATTTAAAATAATTAAAAAAAATATAAGACAACTCGAAAGCGTGATAAACAGTAATAACACTAGACGGACCTATGTAGGTACTACTCGAATCGCACGCGCTGCTGACAAAGTAAAGAACGATCCATAAAAGTTCAAAGCAAAATAAGAGCTCAATGGTAGTTATACGGCATAAAATAACCTGCACGCAAGAATTACAAACGAGCCGGCTTCCTTTGTAATTCACCGCGCGGCGCCGACGCCGGAACGCCCCGCGCTCTCCTTCGACTCCCTCCTTCCTTAGTTGTCCCGTGAACGTCGGAAGCGCAGCACGCGTTATCTTATTACTTTATTAGTATTATGGATCGACATTACAGTTTTAGTAATTTAGAGTACGTCGCTATAGTGCAACTGTACGCTAGGGCTAATTATAATTCCCATACAGCCCGGCGTCTTTACGCCGAGCTGCAACACTTGGCGTCACTCCGTCTTCGCGGAGTTCTGAACCCTCAAGTCATACAGGACCGGACGATCGTAGCGGCGACGTCTACTCGATCATGGGCAGTTCCAGGTGCCAGCACATGCACAGGGCAGAGGTCGATCGGCCGTTCTTTCGCCAGAGCTCGACGAGGAGATCATCGAGTACTTTGAACGCGATCCTCGCCGAAGTACGCGAATGGCGGCAGCTAGGTTTGGCGTAAGCCAATACTACGTCTGGAAACTACTCAACTCAGAAGGACTGCATCAATACCATTTCCGCGGAGTTCATTTAATTTTTCAATTTTTTTAATTACGCCTTAAATACTTTATTATCTAATTCAGAAAATTATTGTTCTTAGATAATAAACTTGTTTTAAGTTACGTTTTCTGTAAGTTGTAGCTAAAAAGGTATTGGATAAAGCTTATTATTATGATTGGCTACTGTGTTACATTACCTAAGCTGTAGGTATCAGCTGATTGACTAACACCCGGGTCAACGAACGCGCGACCGATCGACGCGAGCGCTAGGTATCGCGAGGTATTACTATCGGTTCGATGTCACTTTCGAGTTTGGTTTTTCACGATTGTTAATCGGCCATTTTTGGTTTATAATATTTAGTTTTTGTATAAATTGAATGTTTAACTAAGACCAAATCTTTTCGCTGCGGGAAAACAATCATTTAAATTTCAGCGTGTATGTTTAGACGCAAATATAAATGTGAAGTGATATATAAAAAGTAATTATTGATCAGTTATTAACGCATAGTGATTAATAAAAAATATTATTTGTGTAACTTAAAAACAGAAATATTTTTTTGGCCTATGTAATTAATTTAACCCACAGATTTAGATATTCCTAGATAACACAAGAGCAACTACTTCGCGTGCCTAGCTTACGTACAATAATCGTAAGTGGCCACTTTCGCGCTCAGTCTGCATCGGTGTATAGCGCTAGTAGGTAGTCAGTTAAAATATTAAAATGGTAAATTGTGCTGTTATTAATTGTAAAAACTGTACAAATGCGAGGAGAAAAAATAAAGTAAACGTTTCCTTCCATCGGTAAGTCATTTTGTGATTAATATTATGCGTAATTAATTTAAAAAACAATTATTTTTAGCAATTTGTAGTCTAATACCCTCAGTAATACCTGATAATACTAAATTTGAAAAGAACAAAACTTTCGTATTACATTGCGGCTTTTACTTGGAGCGGTTGATGAGAGGGTTTGTTTTAACAAGTGATGAATATCGAACAAGCGATACTATCGTATATCGCTTTGGTTTTGTAGTACAGGGACTTTTGTCAATTTAAGCGTTTAGTGCTGTTCGTCATATGCAACACAAATCGATTTTCGAGAATCGATTTCGGAAACAGACGAATGATTTTGTATTATATAAGTACTTATTATGTAGAGAATTTTAATAAATAATCGTACCATTTCGTGACTTTTTTAGCTTTCCCCATGTATTCAATGATGAACAAGTAATATGCTTAAAACAACCAACGTTACAACTCAAGAAATTTATTATAGACAGTTGAACAACAAAAACAGTAACAGACAGTGCTCAGCACGTCGAAGTATACACCAGCATTACGAAACACTAACAATTTTGTAAAAAATATAGATTCCTAACAGCCTTATAAGCCGATCAGGAATTTTATTTTCCTCTGTTTATCTCATTTCTCTGTCATAAAATCATACATAAATCGATTTGAACGATTCTTAATAATTCTTTACTGTACACAATTACCCAATAAATGTATATCCGTGCAATAAATAGTATTCGTATAGTAATTGAGAAATGGTATATACAAAGGCGAACTTTATTCAAAATTGAGTACGCAAATCGATTCAAACCGCTAATCGCCGCCGCGTAAGGCGGCGACTTCCCATCACTAAATAGTGCTTGTGACGTCATAATAGGCATTCAAAAAATGGCACGCTTGGTTTTCATACAGATCGTGATACTTGTGTCATCTAGGTATATCTATATCTGTGATTTAACCATTATTTTTTGGGATATTCGTTTTTATGAATATTAAAGGAATGATAGGAGTGTAATATGAGATAGTAAGTGAGTGATCTGTTCCAGCGTTCGGCACGTCGAAGGACGAGATGCTGGTGATCGAGGAGTGCTCCAACAGCCGCGCCGTGACGGTGCTCATGCGCGGCGGGAACCGCATGATCGTGGAGGAGGCCAAGCGCTCCGTGCACGACGCGCTCTGCATCGTGCGCAGCCTCGTGCAGGTCGGTTGTTTGTTAGTTGTTACGTTACACCGCGCGGTGACGGTGCTCATGCGCGGCGGGAACCGCATGATCGTGGAGGAGGCCAAGCGCTCCGTGCACGACGCGCTCTGCATCGTGCGCAGCCTCGTGCAGGTCGGTTGTTTGTTAGTTGTTACGTTACACCGCGCGGTGACGGTGCTCATGCGCGGCGGGAACCGCATGATCGTGGAGGAGGCCAAGCGCTCCGTGCACGACGCGCTCTGCATCGTTTAGCAGTTTGTATTGCTTACAAACTGTTCAAAGTAGATTCACTCGACGGGCCACCGGGGCACCGTGGTTCATTCGTAATCGCAACTTACGTTCTGATCTTCAACTGCCTTCCATCAAGCAGTGGCTGAAAGAGGCGTCGGAACGTTTCTTCGAATTCGCGGCGCAACACGGGTTTGAGTTGGTTGTTGCAGCATCTGACTATAGGCCTTTGCCCACAAAGCGTCTTAAACACCGTCGGCCTCGGGGCGTCCTGGATGACCCGGATGACGAGATAACAATCTACCAACTAGCACCACTACACCGAGACTACTCTATCCGACCCGCCGGAGAAGAGTGCGCCCGCGAACGCGATGCGTTCCCTGTCGTCCTCCCGACCCTTAGTTTGCAAAGAACCATCCGATGCCCTCGTAGACCCGAAGTCCGAGAGGCCCGCGAACTGTAAAGTTGAGCGACAGTTGCACAAAACTACCCTAAAATACTAAAACTCTCATCGCCTGCGACCGCTCTAAGCCGAGGTCCAAGCCCCTTGTGGGGCGCCCTCTTGTGCAGGTTGCTTAGTTTGTAGTTTTTAAACCATTATTTAAGGCTGGAGCTGGAAAGGACGAGGGGGGATATATGTGTCAATATTATGTCGCAGGATTCTCGCGTGGTGTACATCATGCAACGACACAAAGTGTAAAGGAGTATAATTATAATTATGTCGCAGGCCTCTCGCGTGGTGCTCGTCTTACTACGACACAATGTGTAGAGGGGTATATATTATGTCGCAGGGCTCTCGCGTGGTGCTCGTCATACTACGACACAATGTGTAAAGGGGTATATATTATGTCGTAGGACTCTCGCGTGGTGCACCTCATGTCATGACACAATGTGTAAAGGGGTATATATTATGTCGCAGGACTCTCGCGTGGTGCTCGTCATACTACGACACAATGTGTAAAGGGGTAAATATTATGTTGCAGGACTCTCGCGTGGTGCTCGTCATACTACGACACAATTTGTAAAGGGGTATATATTATGTCGGTAGGACTCTCGTGTGGTGCAACTCATGTCATGACACAATGTGTAAAGGGGTATAATTTATGTCGTAGGACTCTCGCGTGGTGCTCTTCATACTACGACACAATGTGAAAGGGGTATATATTATGTTGTAGGACCCTCGCGTGGTGCACCTCATGTCATGACACAATGTGTAAAGGGGTATATATTATGTCGTAGGACTCTCGCGTGGTGCTCGTCATACTACGACACAATGTGTAAAGGGGTATATATTATGTGGTAGGACTCTCGTGTGGTGCAACTCATGTCATGACACAATGTGTAAAGAGGTATAAATTATGTCGTAGGACTCTCGTGTGGTGCACCTCATGTCATGACACAATGTGTAAAGGGGTATATATTATGTCGTAGGACTCTCGCGTGGTGCTCGTCATACTACGACACAATGTGTAAAGGGGTATATATTATGTCGTAGGACTCTCGCGTGGTGCACCTCATGTCATGACACAATGTGTAAAGGGGTATATATTATGTCGCAGGACTCTCGCGTGGTGCTCGTCATACTACGACACAATGTGTAAAGGGGTAAATATTATGTTGTAGGACTCTCGCGTGGTGCTCGTCATACTACGACACAATTTGTAAAGGGGTATATATTATGTCGGTAGGACTCTCGTGTGGTGCAACTCATGTCATGACACAATGTGTAAAGGGGTATAATTTATGTCGTAGGACTCTCGCGTGGTGCTCGTCATACTACGACACAATGCGTAAAGGGGTATATATTATGTCGCAGGCCTCTCGCGTGTTGCTCGGCATACTACGACACAATGTGTAGAGGGGTATATATTATGTCGCAGGGCTCTCGCGTGGTGCTCGTCATACTACGACACAATGTGTAAAGGGGTATATATTATGTCGTAGGACTCTCGCGTGGTGCACCTCATGTCATGACACAATGTGTAAAGGGGTATATATTATGTCGCAGGACTCTCGCGTGGTGCTCGTCATACTACGACACAATGTGTAAAGGGGTAAATATTATGTTGTAGGACTCTCGCGTGGTGCTCGTCATACTACGACACAATTTGTAAAGGGGTATATATTATGTCGGTAGGACTCTCGTGTGGTGCAACTCATGTCATGACACAATGTGTAAAGGGGTATACATTATATCGTAGGACTCTCGTGTGGTGCACCTCATGTCATGACACAATGTGTAAAAGGGTATATATTATGTCGTAGGACTCTCGCGTGGTGCACCTCATGTCATGACACAATGTGTAAAGGGGTATATATTATGTCGTAGGACTCTCGCGGGGTGTACGTCAAGCTACGATACATTGTGTAAAGGGGTATATATTATGTCGCAGGACTCTCGCGTGGTGTACATCATGTCACGACACAATGTATAAAGGGGTATATATTATGTCGCAGGACTCTCGCGTGGTGTACATCATGTCACGACACAATGTATAAAGGGGTATATATTGTCGTAGGACTCTCGCGTGGTGTACGGGGGCGGCGCGGCGGAGATCTCGTGCTCGGTGGCGGTGGCGCGCGGCGCCGACAAGCTGTCCTCCCTGGACCAGTACGCCTACCGCGCCTTCGCGGACGCGCTGGAGGCGGTGCCGCTCGCGCTCTCCGAGAACAGGTACTGGCACACACCTACACACTACAGTTGCATAGATCTCGTGCTTGGTAGACAAGCTGTCCTCCCTGGACCAGTACGTCTACCGAGCCTTCACATACAACACACCTACACTACCTTCTACAGATTTTGTTTTACTTACGATATTTTTGTACTTAAAACTTTATAAAATGAAATGATTATATTTAGGTTCCATAAGACAAATATTTCAGAAATAATCATCATTGTTACATTATTTGATATTGATATTGAATTTTGCAGTACTGAACAGATTTTAATAAAATGTTGCATGTATATTTCAAAATTGAGATTAATAAAACTCGACCACCGGCAGGACTCGAACCTGAATCCTGGGTAAAGCCCCCAATGCCTTAACCAATTAGGCTACGGTGGAACCCTACCGATCATCGAAATTTATTAATCTCTTTAATTAAACACGTCTCTAAAGGGGGACGGTAGTCGAATTTTATTAATCTCAATTTTGAAATATAGTGTAAGGTAATCTTTTCCATAAAGAGTTCAAAACATTTAAATAATGTTGCATGTATTTAGAAAATTATATTCTAAATTATACATTTGGATAAAGCAGCAATATAACCAGACACGCCCTAGACGAATTCTGTATCCACACTTGTTGGGGAAGTAGTACCAGGAACCAAGAAAACAAAAAAATATTTGCACCCGAATTTGAAAATTGATTACAATCAAACCCTAAGGCAATGAACTGAGGAGGACAAAAAAAAGTAAAAGAATACTTGCTTCCAAACTTTTGGGGTATCTATAGATTAAGGTTGCGTATCTGATATGGCGCGGGCGGTACGAACGTACGACCGATAGATTCAAATCAATATCGATAAGTTAATTATTTATATGCTAGCTGCGTCCCTCGGTTTTACCCGCCTTGGACTGCTACTCTGCTCCAGTGGTTCTTAGGATGATGTATTGTAGCCTATATTTTAATCTAGTTAATAAACTATCTCCGTGCAAAATTTCTGCCAAAATCGCTTCGTAGTTTTTACGAGAAAGAGTAACAAACATTCATCTAGCCAAACATACTCAAAAGCTTTTGCATTTATAATATTAGTAATGATATGTGTTATTTTGTTGTATTGTAAATTTTAATGATCTCAACTTATAAAATTCGTGTGTTCTAGTGGTCTGTCTCCGATCGACACGCTCTCAGAGGTGAAGGCGCGACAGGTGGCTGAAAACAACCCCAACCTGGGCATCGACTGCATGGGAAATGGTAATTATATGTTTAGTTATTCAATTTTACTTTAACTCTATGTGTAATATACATATATTTTTTTATTTTTTTATTTAGGGTTAAAAAACTGGTTATAATAAATGGTTTAAAAGCTACAAACTAAACAAACTGCGCAAGGGGGCGCCCCCTGTGGGGCTTGGACCTCGGCTCAGGGCGGTCGCTGGCGATGAGATTAAGGGTTTATGACTTAGTATTTTATGGGGTTTTGTGCAACTGTCGCTGATCGAAATGCTGATGTCAATATATATTTCGTTCCAGGTTCCAACGACATGAAAACAATGAACGTAATCGAGTCACTCCACTCCAAAAAGCAACAGATCGCTTTAGCCACACAGCTTGTTAAGATGATACTCAAAATAGATGACGTCAGGTCGCCGGCAGACTCCATCGAGTAATCTATTACTTTGTATTATTACATATCTTTTATGTATCTCTTGTGTTTGTGCGGTGGGAATGATAATTATACTGATTTACATTGATATGTCTGTCTGTACCTTGTTTGTGAACATGTAGAGACCTGACACTGTCTAATAAGTAAAGAAGGATCGCTTTAAGTACCACACTGGAGCCGGTAAAAGCTCTGCCTTAGTGTGTCAAAACTATGCATTACCTTGCTATTCGATATGTCATTCTATCGCAGCGTTAGACGCTTGATATCATAACAAACTTCATTATTTGTTAATTAAAAGTCTCAATTGTGTCATGGAATGGTGTATAAATCAGTTTCACGTTATTTTTATAACATTGGGGTACTGTGAAAAGTCATAGCTACAATTTTACCCACAAAAAATGGCTTTGGTGCATAGTTTGACAGTACTCCGTCTTTATTTTTTATTTAGTGTTAGACTGACATGGATTGTGAACAGTAATACTATTAAAAATCTATTTAATAATGTGAAGTTATTGTTTTATAACTAGAAAGTTCAGGACACAGTATTAATATGATTAAAATATCTCTGAATGAAATGCAGCGATGGATATTTACCATTTCACAGGATATAAAACTGTATTGACGTAGCTTATTTTACTATAAATGCAATTATATGTATTTTCAAAAGTTATGTTCTTGTTCAGGGATTTTTAAAATATCATCACATTTTATTTCCTTACGTTAAAATCCCACCCACAGCTTACTTTAAGATCTATCTATCAGCTTAATTTCACTAACTGATGGAGAAAAAACCATTATGAATAAACGTTTATAAAATTTTACTCGTAAAAAATGTTATACACGTAATCGTAATATTTTTGTGTTATTTTATTTCGGACGTACATACGTAGTCGGCCACTAGGCTTTTGCTACTTCTCCGGGCCTAAAGGTGAGCAGAGCTCCAGCCATAATAAATGGTTTAAAAACTATAAACTGAGTAACCTGCGCAAGGGGGCGCCCCCTGTGGGGACAGGACCTCGATATTATTGTGTATTTTAAACATTTTTTATGAGTAAAATAAATGTAGATAGTTCATAATAGTGTTACAGTATAGTTTTAGTTAAATATATTTGTTATTTAAACCGATTTAGTTCGACGCTAGACGTCCTACAATTAGCTTTTGTCGCAAAATGTTTTAAGTTATATATATTTTCGAGCTGTAACTTAGAATTTGTTAAAAGAAGAATTTCAAAGTTGTATTTTGTCAGTATAACAAATAAATTTTCTAGGAGTTGCTAGAAATTTGACAAGGGACAGAATTTTACTTAAAAGATACAATTTAATTATTAATGTTAATTATATGCATTTTCTGTATGCAAGCGGTTTTTACCGAGTGATGGATGCCTTATTGCACTAATAAAATAATAAGCTAATTCATGATTTGAGTTTTATTTTTGGTAAAAGCGTAATATAATGGATATATTCATGAAAATAGTCCCACAGAGTCTGATGGTTTGAGACATCTAGTTTATTATCTAAGTTTAGCTGAACACTCAACGCTGTCGACTACATTCGATACTATCAAATAAAGTCGTCGTTAGTGCGCAGGGCACGCTTGCGCATGTTGAGTATAGCCGACAGGCATTTAAAGGTTAATTGAATAAATTTGAATGAGTGGGAAAGAACATGGATTCTCGCCATCGTTTGCCTTTTGGACTACTGGCAGTGTTCAGCATAACTCAAGTTCCATCGTTTAAACTACTTTAAACCATAGAAAAATATATACAATAAACGTATCACTAGCCCGCGCGCAGTTTCTCCCTCGTAGCTCCCGTTTCCCTAGGAAATTCATAATTAAATATGGCCTATGTTATTCTACTATAACGATAACGTAGCTTTCTAATGATCAAAGATTTATCAAATTCCAGTAGTTTTTAAATTATATTCGTAACATACAAGTCTTTCCTTTCAATAATATTAGCATAGATTACTCGAGATTATCGGTCAGTTCAGTTCAGAGACAAGCTCCAAAACAATGACATTCCTAAATATTACTTAGTGCCATGTCCTATACGGCTGTTAGATGCGTATCATCGTAACCGTACCGAAAAATGACTAACCATATTTACATTTACATATAGTTCACATTCAGTGTACAATAACTAAGCGACATTAAAATCCAGATTCAACCCATAAATACGTTTATTTCAATCTCAACACACTTTCTTCCACGACGGAGGCTTAGCCAGGTCATAAATAGTTACAACACTAAAACCCAAACCAACGAGTGCTAGTACAAGTGTAAGGGTATACAATATACGATCAAAGAACCCTCCTTTGAGGAATATAGGCCGGTCATCTTCGATTTGAAAGTCAGCTTGGCGTTTTTTGAACCGCACTAATTCACGAGCGTCGCGTAATGGTGAAGTCGTACAAATTGTACGGACGAAATATGGGTTAGTAAAACGTTTTATATTTCTAATGATAATTGGCAGGAACATTTTTAAGTAAATGCAAGGAGAAATTTTTGAAACGTAAATGTCAACGATGACGTTTTAATAATTTGGTCTAAGCCGGTTAGAAAGTTTTACTATAACAATATCTGTCTTATTTAAGTTATTATTGCACGCTTTATGGAATGTTAATGCAAAAACCATTAACACATTTAAAAAGTAATAAACAACATTTTAAAAAGAAACACAAACTATAGAGCCAACCGAAAAGCGCCCGAAACGTAAATTAAAAAGAAATTAAGAAAATACGTATGAAGAGAGAATAGTCCGTCCCGACCGCGTGCAACACTTTTTGTATATTTTAAATAATTAGATATGTTCTACCAGCAATAAACCTATTATATACAGTCCACTATTTCTTCCCATCTGGGCCTGGGTACTTGTATCGACATTATATAGAGTACAAAGCAAAGCACAAATTAATCTGTAGCAATGTCACTGACTAGTTTCACAGCCGCGGTTTTATCCGCGTAACTGTAGTTACCGAAGGAATTTCATAATAAAATATAGCCTATGGCTTTCCTCGATTAATGGACTATCTAACATTGAAAGAATTTTTTATATCGGACTAGCAGTTCCTGAGACTAGCGCTTTCAAGTAGACATCATCATTCATCATTTCAGCCGTAGGACGTCCACTGTTGGACATAGGCCTCCCTCATAGATCTCCAGTTGTTGCGGTTAGAAGCGACCTGCATCCACCGTGATCCTGCGGCTTTAACCAGATCGTCCGTCCATCTAGTAGGTGGACGTCCTACGCTACGCTTGCCGATCCGCGGTCTCCATTCGAGAACTTTTCGGCTCCAACGGCCATCTGTTCTCCGTGCTATATGGCCTGCCCATTGCCACTTCAACGAACTAATCCGTTGGGCTATATCGGTAACCCGCGTTCTTCTACGTATCTCCTCATTTCTAATCCGATCTCGTAGAGAAACCCCGAGCATAGCCCTCTCCATAGCTCGTTGAGCGACTCTGAGTCTGTTCATAAGGCCTATAGTGAAGCACCACGTTTCGGATCCATAAGTCATCACTGGCAACACACACTGGTTGAAGACTTTCGTCTTTAGGCATTGATGTATTTTGGACGAAAAGACACTGCGAAGTTGATTGGATTTGGCGATTGACCTCCTTCTCGAAGTTGGACCTTCCTAATTGGACTATCTGTCCTAGGTATACATACGCGTCAACAACTTCAAGAACCATATTCTCAACCATTATAGGGGTAGGCACAACATGGACGTTAGACATGATTTTCGTCTTGTCCATGTTCATTTTAACTCCTACCCGTTGGGAGACTCGGTTGAGGTCTTCGAGCATTGTACTGAGTTCTTCCATTGACTTTGCCATGACCACGATATCATCAGCGAATCGAAGGTGAGTGATGTATTCGCCGTTGATGTTGATGCCTAGTCCTTTCCAATTCAGAAGTTTGAAGGTGTCTTCCAAAGTGGTCGTAAACAGTTTCGGAGAAATAACGTCTCCCTGTCTTACGCCTCTTTTTAGTGGAATCGCCTTCGTACACTGTTCTTATACTCGGACCGACATTGTGGCGTTTCTATACAAACATTTCAACACTTCGATATACCGATAGTCAATACGGCATCGCTGGAGAGACTCAAGTACGGCCCATGCTTCGACCGAATCAAAGGCTTTCTCGTAGTCCACAAACGCTAAACAGAGCGGCAAGTAATACTCTTCGGTCTTCTGTATTACTTGCCGCAGCGTATGTATGTGGTCTACGGTACTAACTATAACCTTTTCGGAATCCGGCTTGTTCGGGAGGCTGAAAGTCATCAAGCCTTCGTTCGAGACGATTCGCAATAACCCTGGAGAACAGCTTATAGACATGACTCAAAAGCGAGATGGGCCTGTAGTTCCTTAGTAAGGTGTTATCGCCTTTCTTAAAGAACAACACCACCATTTTGTTCCATGCTTTAGGCGTGGTACCTCCGAGCAAGGTGGAATTAAAGAGCTTCTGAAGGACTTTGAGTACCGGTGATCCACCCGCTTTTAAGAGCTCTGATGTGATTCCGTCCTCACCCGACGCCTTGTTGTTCTTTAGCTGTTTCAGGGCCATGCTTATCTCGTTCAGGCTGATGTCCGGGATATCCTCGGTATAGTGTCGGGTCAGTTTGGCTCTTGGGTCTGTAGCCGCACTGATAACAGGCTTGGTGACTGAAGAGTAGAGCTGCGCGTTTTTCCATTCTATACAAGGCCAGAACGCAAGGGTGTGAAACTAATCACGTACAGATTGGAAATAACTTTTTTAATACTATATATTTTTTATAACTATGGAAACCCGTTCCAAAAGAGTGTTGGGCAAGTGTCTGGAGCATGCAGACTCGGTTTCTGGGGGAGGGAGTGTGACGGTTGCGGCGAGGGAGAGTGCCCCGTCCGCGCTACAGAGCGCGGGCTCGCCACCTCGCGCCGCGCTCGCGGTCGCACCGCCGGCACCCTCTCGCGCGGCTAGTATTACGTCCTCGTGCTCTTCTACCACCATAGTGGCGCGTCAGCTAGCGGCACAAGCGCAACACGCGCGCCGCCTGGCTGAGTTGGAGAGAGACAGAGAGCGTAAAGCTGCGGAAAGAGAGCGCAATGCTGCGGAAAGAGAGCGCAATGCTGCGGAAAGAGAACGGCAGGTTGCTCAGCTTGAACTGCAGGCAGAGCTTGCAGCTATCGAAACAAACGCTAGTCAGCGCGGTAGTCGCAGCACGCGTAGTCGTGCTAGCGTTCAGGATTGGGTAGATAATTTAGTAAGTATACCTAATGAACGTGATTTACTCAGTAACAACCAAGTTTTCAGAAAGGGTGATGCTACGGCACATCGTGATTCGTCGCAAACGAGAGTGCTACACGGCCCGGGTGCCGATACTATGGGTCAGCGCTCTTGCGAACGAGATCGTTCTGAAGACGGAGTGGCGCGGCTTGTAAACTCACTAGAGAAGTTGGTAAATAAAGTTAATACTCAACCACATTCCATTAAAACGGACTTACCTATGTTTGACGGTAAGTCCCACTTAGATTGGTTAGCCTTAAAAAGAGTATACGAAAATACAGCTAAAAGCTTTACGGTTGTTAATAACTTGGCAAGGCTAGCATGTGCCCTGCGCGGTGAGGCGCGTGATGCCGTGGCAGGATTGCTGGCAGCTGCGCGCACGCCTGACGTGGTAGTGGCAGCGCTCGACATGCGTTTCGGCCGCCCTGAGCTTATCGTGATGCACGAGATAGCGGCGGTTCGTGCGCTACCCAGGGTGAGTAACGATGGGAAAGACCTTGTGGTTTTTGCTGGCCGTATACGTAATTGTGTAGAGGTAATCCGTCTACTAAATCAATCGGACCACTTGCGATCCCCTGAACTATTTCAAGTTCTATGGAGCAAGCTGCCTCCACTGCTCCGTCCACGGTGGTTAGATTATGCTCATTCGTGTGATGGTAGCCTATCGAATTGTTAACATGGAGAATTACACCATAGAAATAGCAAGGATATCAAAAATAGATACGGAAACCAATATACTGAAATTACTTCTTCCCAAGAAACATCTTGTTAGTTCCGACGAGTCGAACTTCTACCTCGTTTCCAGGTCTTTCTATATCTAGGTAATCCATCTCTCGCCACTTGGTAGTGCCCATATCCATTCTTCCGCTGTCCTTCTTAAGTTTTTCATGTAACTCCTCCAACGTGTTGGTTAGGATGTTTATAATCTGCGCCAATGTCTTACCGTTGTTGCTTAATACTCTTTTCTTTTCTATGTGTTCAAAAAATGATGCATCAAACAGTTGCTGTCGTTGTCCACTAAAACATGGCACAGTAACTACCTGATTATACACCCCGGAGAGTAATCCACTTTGATTAGCGCAAGACATTTTGGCATATTTGATACTATTGGTAAAGTTATTTTGGATGTTGATGCAACGGTTCCGGACTGTCTAAAACAACTTCCCATGGCCTCCCTCGTATACCAGTTAGCAACCGATGTTATTTGACTCAGAATTGATAGGTCTTCCTTAAATGATCTGTGAAGCCATTTCCTCTTCAATTTGTCCGTTGATATAAAAGCGCTTGTCGCTAAGAGATGCCAGTTTGTAGGTGTACCAACCACCAGCTCCTGTAGTACTGAAGAAATTGCAGAACTTCTTCTTATCCGCCTGTTGATTCCACACATAGGCAAAGATTGCAATTGGGAAGAACATCCTTGTCGCTTGTCTTGAGGTAGTTACTAATAAAATTTCTGCTACTAGTGTGGTCAGTGTTGATATTTCTGAGGCCTGTTTTGTGTTTTTGGTGAGTTCAATCATATCGTCAACACAAGGGACATGTGACATTGCGCGCTTAACAGCCATCGCGTATTTCTTCCTATACACCCCTTCGCTCCTTAACATGCACAGCCATACGGTCATCGGACCTGCGTTCTGGTGGGAATGAGGCTCCTTCCAATAAGACATGGTGTGCTCCTGAGAGTCCGTATTTGGCGACTGGGAAACTCTTATGAATTCCATCCGACTTGGTGATCGGCATGTTATTGTGTCCCAGTCGCAATTCGTTCACTCTCAGTGCAAACGAGGAGAACATATCCAAATAGGGCCCCATTGTCCCAAGTAGAAGATAACAACGAGGAGCCCGCACTTGCGATGTCTACACAAGCGGCGTGTAGTGTACCAGTGACGGCGATTTGAACCATGAAATTTTAACCCATGCAACGTCTTTGTCTTTCGCGGAACCTTATGTGCGTCCATTGTTGAAAGTAGTTGCGGTAACCGTGTCAGGGCCTGCCGGTAGTGTTGATACATATGCGTTATTGGATGACGGTTCTACTGCCACGTTTATTGATTCTAAGATTTCCACTCAAATTGGTTCTAAAGGACCCGAAAAACAAATTCATTTAGACTGTGTGGGTGGTCTAGGAAAGGACGTTAACGTCCAATATATTGATTTCAGTATACAAGGCCGTCACTCTAGCGAAATTCATTTTGTTAAAAAAGCTAGGGCTATTAGTGGTTTAGATGCTGCGAGGCAGTCTGCACATTACGAAAGTGTGCGTAAATATTCATATTTATCTGAAATTGCTAGTGAATTTTGTTATGGTGACGTAAAGCACGGAGCACGTAGTTATCGGTATTGATAACTGGCATCTGTCCTTTGCCAAAGCCACTCGGAAGGGATCCAAATCTCAACCCGTGGATATTTTAACTGCTTTAGGGTGGCTTTTGTTTGGTTTTGGTTGTAGTAAGACTAAGTGGGTTGACGTTGTCAATCACGTCACGGTTGTTGATTCAGATGTAGATGAACATTTTGCTTTAGAACGTCTTATTAGAGAGCAGTTTAAAATCGATTCAACTGGGATTTGTAAAAAAGAAGCTCGTAGCGCTGACGACGATCGCGCCGTCAAGCGCACAGCCAACCGTTTACCGAGTGGCCGTTTTGAGGTAGGTTGTGGAAAGCTGATAAATTTAATATTCCTGACAGTTATAACTTAGCTTTATCTAGATTTCTTAGCTTGGAAAATAAAATGTTAAGAGATCCTATGTTTGCACATCGGTATAGACGCAACATTCAACATACAAGATATGTTATCTAAAGATTACGCTGAATTATGTTTTTCTCATCTCGGTTCAGATTCTCCGGTATGGTACTTGCCTCATTTTGGTGTGACAAACGCGAATAAACCTAATAAGCTAAGAACGGTTCATGACGCAGCCGCCAAGTCTCGTGGTGTATCATTGAACTCATTATTATTGACTGGTCCAGATCTATTACAATCTTCACTGGACATTCTTATGCGGTTCCGAGAGGGTAAAGTTGCATTAACGGCTGATATTCGTGAAATGTTTCCTCAAATTAAAATTATTGAAGAAGATAGGGATGCCCAAAGATTTCTGTGGCGCGGCACACCTAACGAACCTGTAAGGATATATCGTATGTCGTCAATGATTTTGGAGCTGCTTCTAGCCCTTTTACAGCCATACACATTAAAAACCAAAATGCATTTGATTATCAGAATACCTTCCCGGACGCAGCTCGAGTAATCATTAACGATCATTATATGGACGATTGCATTACTAGTTTAGATGACATCGATAAAGCTGCTAAGCTTGCTTCTGATAATACTGTCCATTCCTATGCTGGCTTTGAGATGCGCGGTTGGGCATCTAATAATCCTTTGGCACTGTCGTCACTGCCCAAAGAATCTTTGCTTGAAATCCCGCCGGCAAACGCCGTAGACGTCGATTTGGGTCATTTAGCTTCATCCGTCCGCACCCTCGGTCTTATATGGCAACCCTCTAACGACGTCATTGGTTTTAATACCGGAGTTAAAAGAGGTACCGTGTTTCCAAATAAACTCACAAAACGTGAGATATTAGCCCATGTGATGAGAATCTATGACCCACTTGGGATCCTTGCGCCAATCGTTGTTCGTGGCCGCATCATGTTCCAGGATGCATGGCGCAGGGGTCTTAGTTGGGACGAAGAGCTCTCTCAAGATTATAGCGCTGAGTGGAGATTGTGGTTTCATGATTTCTCTTTAATTTCGGATTTAAAAATACCACGGAGCTATAACTTGTGTGATCTCGAGGTTGTAGGACGCGAACTTCACATTTTTTCGGACGCGAGTGAGTCTGCGTTTGCTGCAGTTGCGTACTGGCGCTTTTTATACATAAATGGTGACGTTAGACACGCTCTCATCTGTAGTAAAGCTCGTGTATCGCCTCTTAAGCCTATTTCCATACCTCGTTTGGAGCTCCAAGGAGCTTTGATGGCTGCTCGTCTTGCGACGTCAATATGCGAAGCTCACCGTCAAAAGCCTACGAGGCACGTTTTCTGGTGTGATTCAATGACTGCTATCGGTTGGCTTCGTAGTGATGCTCGCACATTTAAGCCATTTGTCTCTTATCGAGTAGGCGAGATACTGGAGCTCACGAATGTCAACGAGTGGCACTGGGTACCCAGCAATTTGAACGTTGCAGATGAAGCAACGCGCGTAAAACGATCTCAACTATCTCCAGAATCTCGTTGGATCTCAGGACCGTCTTTCCTCTTATCGTCGAACTGGCCCACTGAACCTATAATCGACTTCAGTGGACTAGGTCGTGAAGAGTGTAAGCTTCATCTAATCACCGACACCGACTTGCCCGCACCACTTTCTGCAAACCCAGCCCGTTTTAGTTCATGGCTGAGAATGGTGCGAGCAACAGCTAAAGCGCATCAATTCATTACAACATTGTGTATGCGTACTTTACAACGACGAGGTTCTGACTTAAATCTAACTCGTCTCAAAGGAACTTTATGTTCCTTCGTTCTTGCTACTTGCACATCCTCTCCAACAGTCCCCAATTTATCGGCAAGAATAACTGCGACTGATTTACTTTTGGCCGGTCATATTCTTCGACAGAGCCAACTCGATTCCTTCAAAGAAGATTTACTGATCATCAAAAACCACGAACAACTGCCCCGAAGTAGTCGTCTCTACAAGTTGTCACCCTTCATTGACAATAACAACCAGCTGCGAATGTCTAGTAGAATAGTTGCTGCAACCGGTGTTATGGATGAAACTAAACATCCACTAATTTTGGACGGAAAGCATCCAGCTGTACGTTTAATGATAACTCATTACCATCAGAAGGCCGCACATAGATATCTGGAACTGGTTATCAATGAATTGAAGCAGAGTTACTGGATTATAGGGCTGAGAAATGCTGTCCGATCTATAGCTCGTAATTGACAATTTTGCAAAATTCGTCGAGCCAGAACATTTCAACCGCCCATGGGAGATCTACCCGATTGTCGTTTGGCTCATCACCGAAGACCTTTTTCGTTTGTCGGACTTGATTATTTTGGGCCCATCAATGTATGCGTGGGACGAAGGAGAGAAAAGCGATATGTGGCACTCTTTACATGCTTAGTTGTCCGCGCCATACACCTTTAGGTAGTGCACAGTTTATCGACAGATGCGGCCATTATGTGTCTTCGCCGCTTCGTAGCCAGACGAGGAACACCGGAAGAGATCTGGTCTGATAATGGTACAGCTTTTGTTGGAGCGAGCAGAGAATTGCGTCTTCTCTATGTCGAGATGGAGTTGTTCGAGTGGCAGATGTGGCTACCGCAGCTGGGACATTTCGGAGACCCCTAAAGAAGGCTAAACTTTCCCTAGCTTGAAAAAAGGGGAGAATGTGCAAGACCGCACAACCTTTTTATATTTACGTTGTCTATGTTTTTATACCTTTTATTTTACCTGTCATTTTGATACATATTATTATTATACTTTTGTTTCCAACTGAACCAACGGCTTTTTACTATTACAGTCTTAAACACTTAGTTAGCAGACACAGATTTTTTATTCACAATTAAACCTAAAATAAACCTCATATAGCGTCTACTAACTAAGCTCGACGGAGCCCCGCTTCGCGAATCGTAAGTAAGTTGTGAAGTATAGTCTGGAACGAAGACGCAAGCATCCACGGTACAAACTATACACGATTAGTACGCAAAATTCGTGTATATATTGTAATCACAGACTTCAAAACAGCATTACAATATATACACGAGCAGTTTCCTATGGTTGCGTTCTGGCCTTGTATAGAATGGAAAGACGCTAGAGCTGCCCATAAAACTTTTCCACTTCCCTTAACACTTCCGCTCTTGTCGACGCAAGACTTCCATTATCCCTCTTCAGCTTTGTCATCTGGCTTTGCCCAATAGACATATCTCTTGCAAACACTTTTGAGCCCTGGTTCCGCTCTATCGTATCTTTAATACGGGACGTATTAAAGCTACGGATATCGTGCCGCAAGGATGTTTTTATTCGTCTATTAAGCTGCCTATGTGACTCAGCGTCATCGGGAGATTGCAGTCTTAGCGAGCGTCGTTCAGCCATAATGTTAAGGGTGTATTCGGAGAGCTTCTGAGTTTTGCTGGTACGGCGAGTCTTAAAGAACTGAGACCCGACCGTATGGACGGTCTCTACCAACCTGTTATTGATCTCATCCACTGATGCGTTTTCATCTAGGCAATCGAAACGATTTGAGAGCTCGAGTTGAAATCTCTCGGGGTTATCGACCTGAGCGCAAGTAGGTCGGAGCGTAGACTTCATCAAATGGGACCGCTCACGTTTAACATTCATATCCAATGTGCCTCTTACTATTAAGTGATCACTACCGGTTTTCACCCTGTGAATCACAGAGACATCATTGAAAATTCGTTTCTTGTCGGTCATGATGAAGTCGATCTCATTTCTCGTGGAACCATCGGGACTCAGCCAGGTCCATTTCCTATGAGGCGGCTTCTGGAAGAAAGAATTCATCATATAGAGTCCTTCTTTCTCCAGAAAGTCGGCCAGCCTCTGTCCCGTAGGGTTCCGTTGCCCATAACCGAAATTCCCCACTATCAACTCATGATCGCTTCTCTTGCCTAGTTTCGCATTGAAATCCCCCATAACAACATTGAAGTGAGTCTTATGAGTATGTATGGCCCTACTAATGTCCTCATACATACACTCAACTTCCTCATCTGGATGTGCCGAGGTCGGTGCATAGACCTGAACGACCTTCAGCAAGTATCTTTTAGATACTCTGAGTGTTAGGTATGCCACCCTGCTAGACACACTGTCGATGGTAATTATGTTGTTAACGAGGGACTTATAAACGAGAAACCCGACACCACCTTGGGAATTGTTGGTCGCCTTCCCGGTAGAAGAGCAAGTTGCCAGATTTCAGGGTCATCGTGTCCTGTCCCTCTCTACGGACTTCAGACAACCCCAAAATATCCCACCTGAACCTGCTCAATTCTTCTTCCAGCTCAACAATCTTTTCGTCGGTCCTTAAAGTGCGCAGGTTGTGTTGCCAGGGCCAGGGTTCGTTTTTGCGATTGGTAGCCACGTGTCTTCCGGGGATTTTTAGCACCCCTAGCCCCGCCGATACCATGACCGCTACCGTAGCCAGGCCTAGCGGGGCCGCCGGGAACTCGGGGCCGTGTGTTTTTAAAACTTTCCAAGAATTTAGCCAATACTCGCCACGCTTGGCAGGCGGGTTGGCGCACGCAGTATTAGGTGTTTTAGTCCAAGAAGACGCTGCTGCCCATCTTCCGAATTTCCCTTGGCCGGGTCCTATGGCGCCCACGGGAGGAGATGGGGGGCAACATTCTTACGCCGGTGCCCGCGGCAAGTAGACATACTCGTCAGTTTTATATATTAGTATAGATAAAGTGCCTACTTCTAAAAGTCAATATGAGATGACGTTAAAGTCACAAGCGACGTTGCATTGTAGCCAAGCATACCTATACCAATAGAAATACTTCGGGTGTGGCTAGTTGAGGGACTAGGAAAGAAAGTCTAGCTGTTTTTAGGATTCCGTACCCGAAGGGTAAAAACGGGACCCTATTACTAAGACGCTGTATGTCTGTCTGTCACCAGGCTGTATCTCAAGAACCGCGATAGCTAGACTGATTAAACTTTTACAGATGATGTATTTCTATTGCCGCTATAACAATAAATACTAAAAATAAAATAAAATAAATATTTAAAGAGGGCTCCCATACAACAAACATGTTTTTTTTTTCTTTTTTTGTTTAATATGAATATCAGCAACAGGTAGGCACTTAAATATGGTACGGGCCCCTTCGTGCGCGAGTCCGACTCTGGCTGGTTTTTTTCCCGATTGTTATAACATTATCTGTGACAATAATTAAATTATCGGACATCGGATTTAGCGGTATATACAAGATGTAACGGAAAGGGTATATACATAGAAAGAGTAAGGCTTTTTTGGATGATAACAAACGATATGGCAAGGGTTATTTAATCCTATCTCTACAAGTGCGGAAGAAATGATTTTTTAAAATTCATACATACCAGAAACCAAACTTTTCAAATTGAAATAAATACATCACTAGCACTCAATCAGCTGATCGATGTCAACGAACTATTTGTTAGTAAAAATAAACCTCTTACTCCTGGTATTTCTGAATAAAAGGGTTCCGCATTTTTATTTTTTGTTTGCAAAATAATTCTGACTTTTTTTATTTTATTTTGGGTTGAAACCCTTGCCATATCGTTTGTTATGATCCAAAGAAGCCTTGCTCTTTCTATGTTTATACCCTTTCCGTTACACCTTGTATAGCCTACCATACAGAATACTGCGGTCGCCAAATCGGCCAGAAGCGGTGACTAAAGCAAAATCCCACTCTGGTAGGTCAATGTCCAGCAGTGGACATTATACAAGCTAATGATGATAAAACTACAAAAAAGGGACAGGGATAACAAAAAAACACATTTTAAAAACACAATTTCATTTAATGTTAATAAGAGTCGTATATTTATACATCTAAATCATTTAAACGCTAAGAAACAAATAAATTTTAAGCTTTTAGCTTCATTATTTATATTCAATTCGAGCAAATTATAATGCCACATATATTTAAAAACATACATTAATAATTATAATCGAGGTATTTTTAATATTTACATCATTATGTTAAAGCTAAATTATTATAATTATTAAATCTAAATGTATATAAATTTTATGTAAAACAAAAAATCAATAACAACTCATTTTCGAGTTAACTCAACAATAAAAAAAAAAACAAGAATAACTAAAACATGGCTGCCTGTTTATAGGAACTCAAATAAATCTAGAACTCAGAAGCATAATGACGGATGTACTATTATACTCCAGAAGCATACTGTCGTAAGTGCCAGTTTACGATAAAGGCACATACGACGAATGTTTCTGACGTATAATGCCACATCCGACCTTATACTTCTGAGCTCTAGAAATGTACAAAAAATATTGTTTAAATAAACAAAGCGGTATTTTACACATTGACAATTTATTAACCTTTTGAACGCCAGAGCGAAAACGAATCGGCGTACCCCCGACGCCAAGCCACAAATTCAGCGCAAATACCTACAAAAAAAAATAGGGATTCCAACATCCTATCGACAACCAATTAGTCATTGCTTTAAACCCATATTTTTTAAATAAAATATTACTACATACATCATTATTTTATTTTATTTGACCCTATTTCGTATTGGGCTATTGGGCTAAAAGAACCACCGATTGGGTCCCAATAAACGCACGACGCCATCGCGGCAGGCCGAGACAAAGATGGCGGGACGAGTTGGACTCCTACCGTAGGGACTGGCCGGCACTCGCAAAAGATAGAGTTGTGTGGAAAAGGGAGAGGGAGGCCTTTGGCCTGCAGTGGGACAACTCAGGCTAGTTAGATTAGATAGATTAGATTTCGTATCATACTTACATTAAACAAAAATCTAAACCACGTAAAAGCTGACATTTGAACTATACTATATGATCTATGTCGTCTATACCCGACAGTGGCGTTCAAAAGGTAAAGAGTCGTTCACAACACAACAGCTTTTTTCAAATAAACGCTGTATATTTTAGGAACGCATTTAATATATTGTTATAACATTAGCGACCTCTTTAGTGACGGTAGACTTCACGTTATTTAAAAGAAGAATAATTTCTAATAAATATAGCATCAGTCTATGGCTAGGGAGGAGGTCGCTATAATAATGTTAAGAGTTTGGAATAAAGGTCGGTGCTGACTGACGGTACGGCATCGCATTTAATTCTGATCAAGTTTTTTTTAAGCGGGCGTAGACCAATGGCTTTGGGCGGACTTGTGATCTTGTGGTGGCTGATTCGATCCCCACCTATTGCACTAACAACGTGAACCCACTCGTAACACAAGCATTTTAGCTTAGCACGGGGGTCAACAAGAATACTAGTAGACTGCAAAACTCTGCTAGTAATCATTGCTAAAAAATAAACCATACTTTATTATTATTATAAGATTCTCTAACAGAAAATATTTAATATACTTTTGAAGTTAATAACACAACTTAAACTAATTGTACTTCATATTATAGGTAAACACTGCATTCATATGTAGTAAGTATTAATTAACAAAACAAATATAAATTGAAACATAACTAGTAAAACATATTATAAACAGTTGAATCAGAGTTATTTGAAAACCATATTTTTTTCATTAGCTGGTAGAAATGTTATAATATTAGAAGAAATCATATGAAACTAGCTGACCCCACAGACATAGTCCTGTCTTAACTAAAACTAAATTAGGCGTGATAGCTCTGAACTAACCGTGATGTGCACTAAGAGCAGCAGGCATTCTGTCAATGTTATGTCAAACGCCATAAGATTACATTAAAAAAGTATATACAGGGTTATTTGTAAAACACCGGTAACCTCTCAGGACTATATTACTAACATCATAAACAACAACTTTTGTTCTACGACTTTTTACAAAACATAATACATTTACCAAAAACAAACCTTTAATATTTCGTTGTCCTATCTAACACATTTCAACTCTGAATTCCCCGCTCCCCTCGCTATTGTCGGTACTATCGCTTTATTTTGCTTCGCATAGAATTCGTAACATTTAAAGCGTTGAATTTAAATATTTTTATTTTTGTGTGTTAATCTGATGAATTAAAATATGAAGAATTTTTGAAAGTCATAGAACAAAAGTTGTTGATTATGATGTTAGTAACGTAGTCTTGAGAGGTTACCGGTGTTTTACAAATAACCCTGTATAATGTCAAAGTCGCTAAGGTAAGAAAATTTAATATGGTGGTAAAGTAATCTTAAATTTCCTAATATTCCGCGCAATGTTCTTTATTTTTCATAAGATTACCCGCATACATAGCCGTGCCATTCCGTAACGTGTAAAGTAATATGAATTGTAATACTATTAAATTAGAATTAATTCAAATTAGGACTGCACCAGTGGCTCAGTAGTTACGGTTGGCTTCTGAGACCTGGTGTTCTGGGTTCGATTCCCACCCGGGACTCATTTTTGTGAACCACGAATAATTGTTCTGAGTTTGGGTGTGCTTTATGTCCGTGAATTATGCATTTTTAAGTCTCCCGCGACACAGGAATTAAATTCCCTAGTGAAAATGAAAACGATGATAAAAAGAGACAGAACTTGATCAGACATAAAAATGCCATACCGTGCAGTCAGTCAGCGCCAGCATTAAGTTTGAACTAACGTACAATGATAAAAAAAAAACAACAATCAACTAAAATATCTATTAACTTCGCTGTAAAATCAAAATTCAGTTTTAGAAACATGAATTCAAAAATACTTTCAGTTCAACTAAAAAATAAAGGTAGTATTCGATTAGGATTAAGACCTTTATTTGAAGATCTCTTCCTTAGATTCAAAATAATCACGTTTTGTAAAATTGGATTTAAACTTTTAAAGGCACAAAGTATATATTGTTTACATTGAAATAATGCTATAACAAAAAAATATTCTTAAAGATATCTACAGAAAAATAACAAATACAGACAAATACTAAGGTTGATTCTAAATATTACAATGGGCCCCTGGTTAGTCGACCAAGTCTTTGGAAAATGGTGTCGGATTATCGAATTGATTATCGATATATCGGATTATAGCTTAAGGCTGGAGCACTGCTCACATGTATGCCCGATTAAGTATCAAAAGACTTATGCCTAACTACAGGGCCGGATTTAGAGGAGGGCATCCAGGGCAACTGCCCCGGGGCCTCCACAATAGAGGGGCCCCCACAATAGAGATTTAAAATCTTTCAAATTCTGAAGAGTAAACTCTACAACTTTTCTTTTATTAATTTTTTCGGTGTTGTACCTTTAGATACAGTACTTTGTAGAATCATGATAAATGTAATAGTACTGAAATATTATAATAAGGGTTATTCGTCTATACTTGTTCACTTAATTAGACAGACAGTAAAATATCTGAATTCAAATCGTCCTGAAAAGTATGTACATACTTCAAATTTTCTACACATTGAAAGGAAACTAATATGTGGCGAGGCCTCTTCCGGACTTCTACATCCGGCCCTGCCTAACTATAAAAGTCCAAAAAAAAATGTCGGTCTAAAGAGTACAACACACAACTTATTTGTTTTTCTTTATTTCTGAAGGATTTTTATGTAGACAGCCACGGGGCTTTGCTTCTTTACCGGGCATAAAGGCGAGCAGGGCTCCAGCCTTAACAATCACACAAGCGTGTAGTTTGAATCTTTTTGAGAAGTGTACCTTATAGCAAATTATCGTTATGTGAAATTTAGAAAATGTTATTACACGATTCATGGAATATAGTTAAAATAAAATTGACATACACAGTAAAAAAATAATACACATTTAACTGGCACTATAGTTACTTTCCAACTGAGTCTAACATACGCATTGAGCAAATTTATTGGCGGCACGAACTAATTATATTCAATGAAGCTAAATGCTTCATTGAGTGTTCGCATGATTTTCCAAAATTATGCGAACACTCAAGTCGTGTTACAGGCATGTCAGATTACAAGGGGGGCCGGACTACCGGGGGTCCACTGTATATTGCGATATTATTAAAAATAATATAATAACAACACAGAGTTAAAGCTTTGGAATGAAAATTATATGTTACAGGTGGCATAATAAAACAAAAATATATTGGGGCATTCCCTGTTCTATATATTATTAAGAATGGACTGAGTTCTGGAGGAATTATAACGTCGAAACTGCAATAATGATAATAACTAATAAGGTTGAAAATCAAATGTAGCAAAATTACTTTTTTGCCCTTTAAAACATATACAGGGTTATTTTTAAAACACCAACAACCTTTCAGGGGGTGAAAGTACTGATGATTATTAACAACTTTTACTACGGGACCAACGATGAAATTGCGAAAAAAAAATCACATATTCCATACATTTTGTCGAGGTAAGTGAACACAAATGTATGGAACAGCTGATTTTTTTTTCGCGATTTCAAGGTTGGTCCCATAGTAAAAGTTGTTTATAATCATCAGTACTTTCACCCCCTGAAAGGTTGTTGGTGTTTTAAAAATAACCCTGTATAAAGAAAACATTTCTTGACAGATGAAATTACACCTTATTAGCAAGTGTGGGTGTCGTGAAAAATTTAACTTTAACCCATCGCATTACACGGTTTCTTGCTGTTGGTACGCGTGTGTGTGTAGGCGGTGTAGACAGAGCTCCGACTTTACATCTAATTTTAAAAACAAAGACATTACCTGTAGTGCATCGCCTACTAATACATTATAATGCTAAAATCCATAAACTTCATTAAATTCCTTTGATTAAACCAAATTAGCGGAAGAGATTTTTTGGTTTAATCTAAGTCAGGGGTCCGCCGCCGAAAAGCGGCCCGCCAGTGCCAACAATCCCGCCCGCGACAACTTAAAGACTAGTGTCATCGATCTAGCCCGCGCATCTAATGTTTTATTGTTGTTACTATTGCTGTGATAAGTTGAAAAAGACAACACAATATGATAATTACTCGGTCGCGCACTTTGCCACTAGTCTAGAAATAAGAGTATAGTTAAGGATAGACCAATCTAAACATTTGTGGCATTTCGAACATATTGAAAATATCGTTATGGCCCTAAGACGTCAAAGTTTGGAGACCCCTGATCTAAGTTAATTAAAAAATAAGAAACATCTTTTTATATAACATTGTATCGATAAAATGCACAAAATTAGTAATAATTTATTACTAACTAGCTTCCCGCGCGCGATTTCACCCGCATAACTCCCGGTTCCGTGGGAACTTTTAAATTAAATATAGTGGTGAAAGAATTTTTGCAATCGGTCCAGTACTTCCGGAGTTTATTCAATGCAAACAAACAAATCTTTCCTCTTTATAATATTAGTATAGATTTTTTTTATCTTATGTTATTGTGTGAGGTAACTGTTTCTATGTATACAAGCATTTTACTTATGTTAAAGTGAACTTATTTATCTGCTATTACTATAAATGCATTAATATGACACTTATTTTATTATGTAGTTTGTTTTTAATATACTGAAGCCAGAAATATACTAGGGGTCAAATATCCCACTTTTTTTTAAAAAGATTACTAGCAGAATTATTGCATTCTACTAGTATTCTTGTTACCCTCGTGCTAAGCTAAAATGCTTGTGTTACGTGTGGGTTTATGTCGGTGGCAGCAAGCAAGCCTCGCCGATAACTAAAATCCGAAAACAAAATGTGGCAGGACATTTGATCCCTAGTGTATCTAGCTTTAAGTTAATTGTATCAATATGTTTATAATTTCTGTAATACATTCTTTCTTATCACTTTTTTGAAACAGACAAAAACTTAATTAAATTAAACATTTTTGTACTCAGTATGTACTTTAAATAAACGAGCCAAGTCACATTAATTGGCGGGAATTATACTACTAATGTTCTTTCTCTGTCTTTCTTGCTGGGAAAGACAGAGAAAGGGATACAAAGACAGACGTGATAATATCATGTAAATTGATTCACACATAAAAAAACAGATCTTATTCATATAACATTGTGGTTTATATTCCTACACACGTAACATCACAACAACCAATATTGTACAATCAAAAGTGTACCTTAAATGATCTATCCAAAGGTACAATATGTCTTAAAGGCTTGTGTCACCGTAAGACGTTGTATTCAAAATTGTACAGCTGTTTTTATTATATACTATGGATAATACAGATTCATAACGAGATGTAAAGATTATGTAATACTAGGTTTAAGAGACCGGAGTGAGGTTACGTAAATCAGGCGACAACAATTACGTAGCATGTAACGGGTAAGCAATCGCAAAATAGCTAAAGATTGCTTGCTGCTCTTCGGTTGCTGCGCTTTATTTGGCAACTAGTCACCGACGAGTAACGTATAGTGCGTAATACAGTTTATTTGACGGTTTGCGATATATCGCTTTTTATGTACTCCGTAATCGCTATCGCATTTTACGTAATCGCATTACGGATCAAGAATAAAATCTAGAAAAAATAAAAAAGGTACAAAATGTATACAGACTTTTAAGATTTCGTTCAGTTCAAAAATGTAAAGCGAGATAGCTCGAATTATATTTCAAAAGAAAGGTTAAAATGGATAACTATACTTAAGTTAAGTTCTAGAAAGACTTAAGCAAATCATATTAAAATCGGCCTTAAGTGGTTTGCTTTCTCATATTTATCATTATTTTAATAACCATTCGGCTATCAAGGGTAACTACTGTCCACATTAAATCTAAAACGTCAATAATTACAAGCTATTTCCAAACATCATTCTATCATCATATAAACTCAATCTATTGCTCTCACTGGCCCTCCCTTTCTGCAGAGCCCTATCCCTTCTCGCCCTTCTAACTGCCACGGGCAAATCTCCCGGCGTCTTCACCCTACCAGCGGGGTTCAACAAATTAACATCGCCAGCCGACGAAAATATTTCGCTCACTTGTTCCAACGAATGCTGCCTTTTAATGCAAAGACTTTTCAAAGTCGGTTTCGGGGATTTATTACCCATAAATTTCAGTTCTGTCGTATCAATTTCGCCGTTCAACGCGGCCAAATACACTGGGTTGTCACCGCTATAGCCATTCACTAAATTTTCTTTGTCATTAGGATCGCTAAATTCATTGTCAAAATTAGTATATTTATTTTGGAATTTGTTAAATGTGAAATCTGGTTTCATTTGACTCGATTCTTTAAGGACTTCATTTTGGTATTTTCTCTTTTCCAACTCCGTTTTTGGGATTGTCTGCATAGTAATTTTGGATCCGCCATTTTCGGAGAGTAGCATTAGATGTTCGTCTTCGCTACTCGAGCAGTCCGAGTTTAAATCAAACGGACTTATGTTCCCGTTGTAATTTTCTTGTGTGTCTATATATTGTAGTTCTAAATTAATGCTTGCTCTTGAAGAGTTTCCGCTACTTGTAATATGGTTGTCACAGCTAAGGCGTTTCTTAACTGTAGAATCTTCTGATTCTGAATTTGATTTTAATATGCTCTGAGATGACAATGAAGTTTGTACGGATCGTTTGTTCAAACTGTCAGAACTGCCCCTCTTGTTCTTCATTTCGAGGAAATCTGGGGGTTTAGCTTTGGGTACAATGACGGCAAATATTTGGTTGGGGGTTCGAGCGTCATTTTCGCGATTGGGGAGTTCTTTGAATCCGAATACTTTGCTTTCAGATTCTTTCATCATTGTTGGAGAAAGGGTCTTATTGGGTGGGGATAGGGTGCAAGGTCCCTCGAAGTTGTATGTTGAACCTTGATTCAAATTCAGGTTTGTGGGTCGATCATTATTACTAGGTTTATCGACTATAGAGGTCATAGTGCGCTGTGAATTTTCAGCCAACTTGACTTCAGTTTCCAACTTATTCCTGTTCAATTTTTCAAAGAACTTTTTGATGCCCCATTTTGACTTCTCAGCTTTAACATCGTGGAGTAAATTGGTCTGTTTCGGACCTCTGTCTGGGTCATGGGGTGTTATAGACACGTCATTTGGGACGTACTCCAACGGTCTTTGGTAGGACCTTATTTCGGAAAGACCCGAATTTTCTTGTATTGGTATTCTGGTGTGACTGATTCTCGCGACAGATAGGCAATTTTCTTCGATGTTAGGTACTCTGTACGTCTCGACTGGAGCTGTAATATCTTTCAAACTCTTGTGTATGAGTTCGACGGTAGTTTGTTGTGTGTTTGTATGTGTGTTGCGTTCTATGCACGCGTTACGGCCTATGTGTGGTTGAGGGTAGAGTAGGGGGGTGTTGACGTCACAGTTCTGAGTGCTAGTACAGTTGGAGTTCTTGTCCGTTTCCGGTGGCGATGGAATGTTGTTGTCAGCTGAAATAACGAATTTTCTGTAAAAACATGTTTATGAAATAACTAGCGACGCGCCTCGGCTTCGCTCAAATAGTAAAGCTTAATTAACATATCATTTTGTCGTCAGACCCGATATTTTTTTACAAAGTGTAAGAAACTAAACTACTGCCGGATACGTTGTACAAATTTATTAACTAATATTATATTTGATTACAAGATGTTACAAGTATTAATTCTTGATTGATTATGCCAACTTTTTAAATATTTCCGAAGCTGTTGTAAAATAAGTAGGCATAGGTAGGTACTCGACAATGAAGCGAAATAATTATCACAACAGGTAATTTTTATTTATTTATTTTAATCAATATCTGATGAATCGTCACTGTCACTCGATTAAATATTTGAATGTTTTTGTTGTACAGTGGAATCCGTTTATAATGACATGAAAGGAATTGACAAACACGTCATAATAAGCGGACGTCATTATAAGCGTTTTGTGAAAATACAATCCTTTTTTATGTAAATATGTACTTAAGTACTTTAACAGAGAAACATATTATGTATACATACATATCAAATCAAAATAAAAATTGCCAAAGCACCCACGTCATATTCCTTTGCAAGAGATGAGTTTGATTCTTCATTTTCTAGTTTGCATATTATTGCACCTTTCTCCTCAAACGTAAATGCTTTACGGCGTTGAAATGCCATTTTTTTCACAGTGCAATGAAAAACACAAACGACAAACGAAAAACAATGCGTGATCTTCAAGTGTTAATTACTCACTGAGATTCAAAACAAAGACGAGTCACGTGCCGAACGTCGTCGGGAATCAACGAACATTACCGAAGGTGTAAAGAATCATGTCGGTCATTATAACCGGACATAATTTATAAAAAATGGGTCATTATAAGCGACATGTCACTGTAAGGGAAGTCATTATATCCGACTTTTTTATAAAGAATTTTATATGAAAACCAAACTTCGTAGTGTTATTACGTCATAGTAAACGGTTGGTCAATATAGGCGGAGTCATAATAAACGGATTCTACTGTATTTGTGTTTGTTCAAAATATTATAAATATATACAATCGATATCATTACTTATTTGGTCACAAGCACAACACTACATCGAGAAAATAAAGAAATGCAAATAGTATAGTAATCTTACCGTTAGAATGTGGATGCAGATTGTTGTCGTGTATTAGAGGACCTTGCGCGTGCAACATTTGTTTCAGCTCAGCCATTCGTTCTTCGACGCAAACTGCCGTCAGCCTGTACATACAATAATTAATATATGTATTAGATTTATTATATTTTGAGATGCATGAGAGTTTCACCTCATGATATACAACCCCATAGTGAAGTGTGTGGCACTCATAGTGTAGTATCCGATACTATTAGTGTAGTGGCGGACACTTATAATGTAGTGTGCAAAACTCATAATATATGACACTCATAGTGTAGTGTATGACACTCATAGTGTAGTGTCCGTCACTCATAGTATAGTGTCTGACACACAACGTGTAGTGTTCGACACTCATAATGTAGTGTCCGAAACTTATGGAGTAGTGTCCGACACTCATAATGTAGTGTCCAACCCTTATAGAGTAGTGTATGACCACTCATAGTGTGGTGTATCATACTCATAGTCTTAGTCTGTGACACCCATAGTGTATTGTATCCCTAGCAACTTCACAACTAAATATAGCCTATAACCCCGATAAATGGGATATCTAACACTGAAATATTTAATAACTGAAGTACTTCCTGAGCTAAGCGCGCTTAAACAAACTCTTCAGCTTTATATAATAGTATAGATAAGTTACCTGGCTTCAGCGTCATGGTCCCAGCACTCGTCACAGGTGTCGGCGGCTATCTTGAGAGCTCGGGACTGCTGGACCGGCCCCTTGGGGAGTGGGGGCCGCGCTTTGTTACGGGATACTAGACTCTGTAGGCATACATAAATAACATTGAAATCACACGTGTTTTTTTTTAAAGATTACTAACAGTTTTTTTTATGTCCACTAGTATTCTTGTTAACCCCTCGTGCTAAGCTAAAATGCTTGTGTTACGAGTGGGTTCACGTCGGTATTGCAATGGGTGGGTTTCGAACCGGCGACCTCAAGATCACAAGTCCGACGCCCTAGCCATTGGACTACGGTCGCTTAAAACTAATTTCTACTACAACAAACAAATAAAATGTTAAATAAAATCATCATCGTCATCAGCCTGTATATCATCCACTGCTGAAATAGGGCCTACTCCCGGGGGTGGGTTTTTTCCTTAGTCACCACACTTGGCAGGCAGGTTGGTGACCGCAGTATTATGTGGTAATACACAGGGAAACGCTGCTGCCCGTTCCCTGGTATATGATTGTTATAGATGATATTATAACAATCGGGACCAACTGCTTAACGTACTTTCCAACGCACAGAGGGTAGTCATCTCCTCAACCATCCATACCCGGAAAGAAATCCTCGAAATTACACAAAGATTTCTTGTCCGGTGTGGGGATCGAATCAACGACCTCCGAGAAATATAGTATAACATGAATCTCACCTGCATCTGCGCCAGCGAGGGTCTGGGCGGCAGGCCGTGGTGCTGGTAGGGCGGCGCGTAGGGCGGAGTCCCGCGCACGTGGGCTCCTCGCGTCCTCCACAGCATCTCCCACAGGACCAGCCCCAAGGCGAACACGTCCACCGCGCACAGCGCCGCCAGGGCTCCGCTCAGGTCCAGCGCCCCCTCCAGGGCTTCGGGGGACAGGTAACGGAGCGTGCCCGCCTGAAATATTCCATTGTTAGATGTGTTGGACTTGGCCGTCTCCTTCGCTTTTATATGGCGAGGGAGGCGATGGCAGTCTATCCATCTACATCACATACACTGTTATTTCTTACACATTGTTTCTGAACCACCCAATGGTTGACTGGTAGAGAATGCCTTTGGCATTAAGTCCGCCAATATACTATTTTGTGCAATAAGTTTTTAAATAAAGAAATACACTCACTAATACTCGAATAAGAAGTTCTATCGCTGGTGAAATTTAACAATTGCGACAGTCCAAGACCGACCATCCACGTTTCTTCATAATAATAATATATATTATTTATTAGTATTTATGCTAAATGGGAGATGATCGTGTTCTTTGCTCTAATTGGGCGACAGAGATGATGGCTTAAGCGTAAAATGTTATGACTATTTTCTGTACGTCTATCCATCGGTATTTCAGTTTGTCTAGCTTTTATAATCCAAACATGTATTACCTATTTTCTTTAAGATTACTAGCACGGGTTTCGCATAATTATTTATTAGTATTTATGCAATATTCTTGAGTGGGTTTAAGTCGGTAGTGCAATGGGTGGATAACGAACCGACGACCACATGATCGCGAGTCCGACGCCCTAGCCATTGAGCTACGGCCGCTTTCTTAATTGATTATTAAAGTTACATGTTATCCGTCTCCTTCGCTCCAATATGGCGAGGGAGGCGATGGCTGTCTAACTACATCACATACCTCAGTTATCCTCGTAGGAGCAGTCCTGTCCCTGGTGGAATGTAACACTTGCGCCAGCCCAAGGTCGGCTAGCCTCGCTTCTCCGTTCGCAGTCACTAGCACATTGCTACTATTTACGTCCCGATGTACTATGCAGGGTTTTCCGCTAGCTAGAAACATGTTTTTTTTTAATGAAACGTGAAAAACTCTGGAATTTAAATAAAATTTACAAATTACAAAAATGCAAATAAATTTTGACGTTTTATAAGTAATATAATATTCGTATAGATAAATAGCCTAAATCGATATTTATTAAACTCAAATATCTATATTTAAGTTTAATGTTCCGAGACAAAGTCAATTTTTTATTTATTTGTGTCGACACAATTCAAAAAAATTAGTCATGTTCTTATGATGCGTACATTTTTTTACTCCACCAGTCCACCAGTTCAAGACGTGGTAACTCTGAAAAGAACTGGCAAGAAACACAGAGGAATCCTTTTTTAGATAATCAATTTATCGTTAACGTACAGTTACGTATCTGATGGTTTATCAGAAGATATTATTATTATAAATATTAATATATCGCAGGCATCTAGTTAAATCAGCCATTTCATTGGCGGCTAGTCCGTTAATTAAATACCGACATTTAATTGAATACCGGCCTATCGTTGATTGAACTAACATCACTTAAACTTTCAACTAGTTGGCCCATAGTAAGCTCCTAGCCCTTTGAGTTTGGCTGACCTAAAATCAGACAGGTGATTAAAATTTAGTTATATTTTTTACATCATCGACCTAAACTAGACTATACTACTTCTTCTTAAACTCCATTGGTTTAGGTTTAGGTTATTTTCTTTTCAAACACGATTTGGCTAGTTGTCCTTTAGCCATTTTATTGAATTTGCCGTTTAATTAAAGGGCTAACCGTCCCATTGACTGATTTAACTAGATGGCTGCGGCATATATATTAGAATGTCATACCAGGTGTGTGTAAGTGCGCCAGTGCCGAGGCCAGGCCGTGCGCGATGTGTGCGAACTCGAGCCACGCGAGCGGCGCCCGCTGCAGGCGCGCGCGCAGGCTGGCGGCGCACAGCTCCACCACGATATATATATTAGTATGTCATACCAGGTGTGTGTAAGTGCGCCAGTGCCGAGGCCAGGCCGTGCGCGATGTGTGCGAACTCGAGCCACGCGAGCGGCGCCCGCTGCAGGCGCGCGCGCAGGCTGGCGGCGCACAGCTCCACCACGATATATATATTAGTATGTCATACCAGGTGTGTGTAAGTGCGCCAGTGCCGAGGCCAGGCCGTGCGCGATGTGTGCGAACTCGAGCCACGCGAGCGGCGCCCGCTGCAGGCGCGCGCGCAGGCTGGCGGCGCACAGCTCCACCACGATATATATATTAGTATGTCATACCAGGTGTGTGTAAGTGCGCCAGTGCCGAGGCCAGGCCGTGCGCGATGTGTGCGAACTCGAGCCACGCGAGCGGCGCCCGCTGCAGGCGCGCGCGCAGGCTGGCGGCGCACAGCTCCACCACGATATATATATTAGTATGTCATACCAGGTGTGTGTAAGTGCGCCAGTGCCGAGGCCAGGCCGTGCGCGATGTGTGCGAACTCGAGCCACGCGAGCGGCGCCCGCTGCAGGCGCGCGCGCAGGCTGGCGGCGCACAGCTCCACCACGATATATATATTAGTATGTCATACCAGGTGTGTGTAAGTGCGCCAGTGCCGAGGCCAGGCCGTGCGCGATGTGTGCGAACTCGAGCCACGCGAGCGGCGCCCGCTGCAGGCGCGCGCGCAGGCTGGCGGCGCACAGCTCCACCACGATATATATATTAGTATGTCATACCAGGTGTGTGTAAGTGCGCCAGTGCCGAGGCCAGGCCGTGCGCGATGTGTGCGAACTCGAGCCACGCGAGCGGCGCCCGCTGCAAGCGCGCGCGCAGGCTGGCGGCGCACAGCTCCACCACGATATATATATTAGTATGTCATACCAGGTGTGTGTAAGTGCGCCAGTGCCGAGGCCAGGCCGTGCGCGATGTGTGCGAACTCGAGCCACGCGAGCGGCGCCCGCTGCAGGCGCGCGCGCAGGCTGGCGGCGCACAGCTCCACCACGATATATATATTAGTATGTCATACCAGGTGTGTGTAAGTGCGCCAGTGCCGAGGCCAGGCCGTGCGCGATGTGTGCGAACTCGAGCCACGCGAGCGGCGCCCGCTGCAGGCGCGCGCGCAGGCTGGCGGCGCACAGCTCCACCACGATATATATATTAGTATGTCATACCAGGTGTGTGTAAGTGCGCCAGTGCCGAGGCCATGCCGTGCGCGATGTGTGCGAACTCGAGCCACGCGAGCGGCGCCCGCTGCAGGCGCGCGCGCAGGCTGGCGGCGCACAGCTCCACCACGATATATATATTAGTATGTCATACCAGGTGTGTGTAAGTGCGCCAGTGCCGAGGCCAGGCCGTGCGCGATGTGTGCGAACTCGAGCCACGCGAGCGGCGCCCGCTGCAGGCGCGCGCGCAGGCTGGCGGCGCACAGCTCCACCACGATATATATATTAGTATGTCATACCAGGTGTGTGTAAGTGCGCCAGTGCCGAGGCCAGGCCGTGCGCGATGTGTGCGAACTCGAGCCACGCGAGCGGCGCCCGCTGCAGGCGCGCGCGCAGGCTGGCGGCGCACAGCTCCACCACGATATATATATTAGTATGTCATACCAGGTGTGTGTAAGTGCGCCAGTGCCGAGGCCAGGCCGTGCGCGATGTGTGCGAACTCGAGCCACGCGAGCGGCGCCCGCTGCAGGCGCGCGCGCAGGCTGGCGGCGCACAGCTCCACCACGATATATATATTAGTATGTCATACCAGGTGTGTGTAAGTGCGCCAGTGCCGAGGCCAGGCCGTGCGCGATGTGTGCGAACTCGAGCCACGCGAGCGGCGCCCGCTGCAGGCGCGCGCGCAGGCTGGCGGCGCACAGCTCCACCACGATATATATATTAGTATGTCATACCAGGTGTGTGTAAGTGCGCCAGTGCCGAGGCCAGGCCGTGCGCGATGTGTGCGAACTCGAGCCACGCGAGCGGCGCCCGCTGCAGGCGCGCGCGCAGGCTGGCGGCGCACAGCTCCACCACGATATATATATTAGTATGTCATACCAGGTGTGTGTAAGTGCGCCAGTGCCGAGGCCAGGCCGTGCGCGATGTGTGCGAACTCGAGCCACGCGAGCGGCGCCCGCTGCAGGCGCGCGCGCAGGCTGGCGGCGCACAGCTCCACCACGATATATATATTAGTATGTCATACCAGGTGTGTGTAAGTGCGCCAGTGCCGAGGCCAGGCCGTGCGCGATGTGTGCGAACTCGAGCCACGCGAGCGGCGCCCGCTGCAGGCGCGCGCGCAGGCTGGCGGCGCACAGCTCCACCACGATATATATATTAGTATGTCATACCAGGTGTGTGTAAGTGCGCCAGTGCCGAGGCCAGGCCGTGCGCGATGTGTGCGAACTCGAGCCACGCGAGCGGCGCCCGCTGCAGGCGCGCGCGCAGGCTGGCGGCGCACAGCTCCACCACGATATATATATTAGTATGTCATACCAGGTGTGTGTAAGTGCGCCAGTGCCGAGGCCAGGCCGTGCGCGATGTGTGCGAACTCGAGCCACGCGAGCGGCGCCCGCTGCAGGCGCGCGCGCAGGCTGGCGGCGCACAGCTCCACCACGATATATATATTAGTATGTCATACCAGGTGTGTGTAAGTGCGCCAGTGCCGAGGCCAGGCCGTGCGCGATGTGTGCGAACTCGAGCCACGCGAGCGGCGCCCGCTGCAGGCGCGCGCGCAGGCTGGCGGCGCACAGCTCCACCACGATATATATATTAGTATGTCATACCAGGTGTGTGTAAGTGCGCCAGTGCCGAGGCCAGGCCGTGCGCGATGTGTGCGAACTCGAGCCACGCGAGCGGCGCCCGCTGCAGGCGCGCGCGCAGGCTGGCGGCGCACAGCTCCACCACGATATATATATTAGTATGTCATACCAGGTGTGTGTAAGTGCGCCAGTGCCGAGGCCAGGCCGTGCGCGATGTGTGCGAACTCGAGCCACGCGAGCGGCGCCCGCTGCAGGCGCGCGCGCAGGCTGGCGGCGCACAGCTCCACCACGATATATATATTAGTATGTCATACCAGGTGTGTGTAAGTGCGCCAGTGCCGAGGCCAGGCCGTGCGCGATGTGTGCGAACTCGAGCCACGCGAGCGGCGCCCGCTGCAGGCGCGCGCGCAGGCTGGCGGCGCACAGCTCCACCACGATATATATATTAGTATGTCATACCAGGTGTGTGTAAGTGCGCCAGTGCCGAGGCCAGGCCGTGCGCGATGTGTGCGAACTCGAGCCACGCGAGCGGCGCCCGCTGCAGGCGCGCGCGCAGGCTGGCGGCGCACAGCTCCACCACGATATATATATTAGTATGTCATACCAGGTGTGTGTAAGTGCGCCAGTGCCGAGGCCAGGCCGTGCGCGATGTGTGCGAACTCGAGCCACGCGAGCGGCGCCCGCTGCAGGCGCGCGCGCAGGCTGGCGGCGCACAGCTCCACCACGATATATATATTAGTATGTCATACCAGGTGTGTGTAAGTGCGCCAGTGCCGAGGCCAGGCCGTGCGCGATGTGTGCGAACTCGAGCCACGCGAGCGGCGCCCGCTGCAGGCGCGCGCGCAGGCTGGCGGCGCACAGCTCCACCACGATATATATATTAGTATGTCATACCAGGTGTGTGTAAGTGCGCCAGTGCCGAGGCCAGGCCGTGCGCGATGTGTGCGAACTCGAGCCACGCGAGCGGCGCCCGCTGCAGGCGCGCGCGCAGGCTGGCGGCGCACAGCTCCACCACGATATATATATTAGTATGTCATACCAGGTGTGTGTAAGTGCGCCAGTGCCGAGGCCAGGCCGTGCGCGATGTGTGCGAACTCGAGCCACGCGAGCGGCGCCCGCTGCAGGCGCGCGCGCAGGCTGGCGGCGCACAGCTCCACCACGATATATATATTAGTATGTCATACCAGGTGTGTGTAAGTGCGCCAGTGCCGAGGCCAGGCCGTGCGCGATGTGTGCGAACTCGAGCCACGCGAGCGGCGCCCGCTGCAGGCGCGCGCGCAGGCTGGCGGCGCACAGCTCCACCACGATATATATATTAGTATGTCATACCAGGTGTGTGTAAGTGCGCCAGTGCCGAGGCCAGGCCGTGCGCGATGTGTGCGAACTCGAGCCACGCGAGCGGCGCCCGCTGCAGGCGCGCGCGCAGGCTGGCGGCGCACAGCTCCACCACGATATATATATTAGTATGTCATACCAGGTGTGTGTAAGTGCGCCAGTGCCGAGGCCAGGCCGTGCGCGATGTGTGCGAACTCGAGCCACGCGAGCGGCGCCCGCTGCAGGCGCGCGCGCAGGCTGGCGGCGCACAGCTCCACCACGATATATATATTAGTATGTCATACCAGGTGTGTGTAAGTGCGCCAGTGCCGAGGCCAGGCCGTGCGCGATGTGTGCGAACTCGAGCCACGCGAGCGGCGCCCGCTGCAGGCGCGCGCGCAGGCTGGCGGCGCACAGCTCCACCACGATATATATATTAGTATGTCATACCAGGTGTGTGTAAGTGCGCCAGTGCCGAGGCCAGGCCGTGCGCGATGTGTGCGAACTCGAGCCACGCGAGCGGCGCCCGCTGCAGGCGCGCGCGCAGGCTGGCGGCGCACAGCTCCACCACGATGAGCAGCGAGCGACCGCCCTCCGTCAGCGTGGCGCGGCTGTCGCTGCCTACAGCACACAACGAAATGGTAAAATCATCATTGTAGTGACAGACGGAAAACGTCACGAATCCTATATCCTGTGTATGTTGTAAAATCAAAATTTGTAAAAGATAAAAATAAAAAACCAAAAACTCGGTTTCTTGAGTTTTTCACATGATTTTGAAGGTTAAGGTAAAAAGTGTAAATATAAAAGTTGTAGATCTTTTTATTACCTACAACTTTGCTGTCTAACTTTTTTCCATAGGCCTTGTAGTTTTGTCGGAAATCGAGAGTATCCTTTTTTTACCCTTAAAAACCCACCTCCCACCACTTCCCAAGATCAGATCGCCCGTAATTTATTTTTCCTTTAATTTTTGTTATATTTTCTTCCTTTTCCAATGGGTTTCATACTACAATATTTTTTTTTGGTTTCAAAAATCATCTACCCTGGTCTATAATTATATAATACAAGATCGATACAGAAACAAACGGCCACCGAGCATATCACCTCTCCCGGTAAAGGAGATCTTTATTTTAAGTGGAGGAACACCACCAACCGTTCCTCCAAATCAGTGTTTTTCAATATGTGGATCGCGGCCCCCATGGGGGTCGCGAAGTCAGACTCGGGGGGTCGCCAACAAAAAGCGGTATCGTGCATATTTTTTTTTTGTGCAGTAACTTTCGTGAGTATTGTTCATATTTTATATAAAGTCCGGTTTGACTCACGTTTGTAGATTTTTGGCGATTTCTCGACCACGGTTTCGGCTCCAACCGAGAGCCTTCTTCAAGGAGCGAGCTGTTTGCACCTCAGTGTCGCGCGGGTCACTGACGGGCGGCGCGAGCTTCCGAACGAGCGGCTGCGCGCTGCGCTCGCGTCGACAAGGTGCCCCGTAAATCGGGCATATTCTCAAAACTTTCGAAGCATTTTAAATAAAACTCTCACATTACTAGTACTCCTTGACTTTAGTAACGCCTTTAACTCTGTGGATTTCGATATTTTTCTCGGTATCCTCAAGTCACATCACTTCTCCACGGAGGATGTGACCAGGTTCAGCTCAAATATTCGGGGTCGTTCTCAGCGTGTCCACTATAATGAGGCTTACTCGGATTGGTGTACTCTCGCTGCAGGCCTGCCTCAGGGTTGCGTACTATCCCCTTTGCTTTTTTCCATTTTCATCAACTCCGTAGCTCGAGTAATTTCTTCCAATTTCCATCTCTACGCGGACGATTTGCAGTTGTACCGACATTTTACGTTAAATGAAACTAGAACTGCAATTGAGGGTATAAATCAGGACCTGAATAAAATCATTGACTTGGCAAAATCATATGATCTGTGTATTAACCCCACTAAGTCTCAGGCCATAATCATTGGCAGCAGGCAATTGCGCAATGCATTAGACACCTCGTCACTTCCCAAGATTTTCCTAGATGGTGTGCTTATTCCATACCATGAAACTGTTAAAAACCTTGGGATTACCCTTGATTGCAATTTATCCTGGAAGGCGCAGGTAAAGCAAGTCAGCAAAAAGGTCCATAGCACGTTTCATTCTCTGCGGTGCCTCCAGCATTTCTTGCCGTTGAAAACGAAAATTACACTCTCTCAATCTCTCATACAACCCATTTTGGACTACGCCGATGTATGTTACTGAGATGCCAATGAGGAGCTATTGAATAAGCTTGAGCGCTTGCAAAACTTATGTTTACGTTTTATATTCAACCTTCGTAAATTTGATCATGTCTCTCAGTTTCGCAAGGATCTCAAGTGGCTCCCTATCCGCCTTCGCAGAAATACTCGTATATTATGTCTCTTCTTCAACATTCTGCACAATCCCTTATATCCTTCCTACCTGCGTGAACGTTTTCCCTTTGTACATTCTCCCGATGCTCATTGCAGGTCACACCTTAAATCACTCCTTAGATTTCTTTCCCACAAAACTGATTTCTATTCCTACTCATTTACAGTCCATGCAGTCAGATTGTGGAATTCGCTACTCGCTAATATCCGTAACTGCCATACCCTTTCTCTTTTCAAAAAAAGAGTGAAAGAACACTATCTGTCCTCTTCGTAATAATATTAATATTAGTGTATGTATTATAACTATTTATCATCGTATGTATGTATTTAAGTATATGTGTAGTTATTGTATGTATGTATATCTACCTACACACTATTATTTATTTCTTTATTTTCATATCTTCTTTCGCAGGTCTACTGGAAGAGATTTCGTTACAAATAAGTAGTACCTTTGTACATTGCCTTTTCTTTGCATTTTATTTACTATATTTCTTGTATGTACATAAATAAATAAATAAATAAAAAGAAAGTTGATTTATCTTTTAAATAATTTATTGGTCTGTCTATGGTCCAAGGGGATAGTCAGAATTTTTATACCTGAAAAGGGGTAACGACAACAAATAGATTGAAAAACACTGCTCTACATCATCATTATACTGCCCTGCTTATTGTACTTGCAGTAATCGTCATTTTTGGGATTTTTGGGGTTTGGGACGCGTAGTATTTAACTTACCGTAATATCTCAGTATGTTATTATGTGCCAGATGCGGTAGGGCATATACCGCAGCCTCTTTCTGCCAAGTGTTGGCATTGCAGTAAAGTTTGACAGCCACTGGGGCAGTGCCCAAGCTGCCTCGCCACACCGACCCAAACTTGCCTTGACCTGATCATAAAAAGAAAAAACATATATACCTATGTAAAATTTCAGCTCAGTCGGTTAAAGTTTTAATTTATTAGAATAAGTTTCGATTTCGTACGACCGTGGATGTACGTTCTTATAATAAAGGCATAAAGGCCAGCAGAGCTCCAGCGTAAATTAATTGTTTAAATACTACAAACTAAGCAACCTGCGCAAGAGGTCTTCCACTGTGGGGCTTGGACCTCGATTCAGGGCGGTCTCAGCGGGATTAGGAATTACCTTAGATTTTTAGGAAAGTTTAGTGCAACTGGCAAAACACCCCTAAAATCTACTCAACACTTTACAGTACACGAACCTCTCGGACTTCGGGTCTAAGAGGGCATAGGATTATCACAATAGAAGCGGCTGTAACCCAATGGCTAGGGCGTCGGAGTTGCGATCATGTGGTCGCCGGTTCGATCCTGCACCATCACACTATCGACGTGAACCCACTCGTATCACAAGCATTATAGCTTAGCACGAGGGGTTACCAAGAATACTAGTACTGTGCAAAAACTCTGCCAGTAATCTTTAAAATATATATATTTTACTTACCAATATGCTCAATAAGCGTCAGGTTGTCTACACACGTAAGACCGGTCGCCAACGCGTCTGGACCACTTCCCATTACATCACCTATAAACATTTATTATTTAATTTATGTAGTAAAACACTGCATAGAAATAACTAAGTCATTGATTAAAACTGAATAAAATAACAAAGTCATTGAGTACAAATGAATAAAAATAACCAAATAATTGATTAAAACTGAATAAAAATAAACAAATAATCGATTAAAACTGAATAAAGTAACAGAATTATTAATTAAAACTGAATGAAAATAACGAATGCATTGATTAAAACTAAATAAAAATAACCAAATATTTGATTAAACTGAATAAAATAATCAGTTAATTGATTAAAACTGATTAAAATCTCCAAATAATTGACTAAAACTGAAAAAAATAATCAAATAATTGATTAAAATACCAAATAATTGTACCAAAAAATTTACTCAATTACCTTTTTCAACGTCAGATTCGTCGCTCCCAGCGTCTTTGTGTATTTTATTAGTACAGTATAGCTTAGTCAAAGCTACTGATATTACGAGCATTACTATCAAAGCTAATATTGCGCACGCGGCGATGTTTGACGTCGATACGGAGGAATTAAGAGTAGCGTCCATTGTGGACTCAGCTTTCATTGTTACCGTTTCTTCTTTCAGAGATACTGGAATGAAAACAGAATATTCTTAGTGCATACATACTTTTATCGTGTTATATGAGATTAAGGGATTATAACTTTTAGTATTTTAGGGGAGTTTTGTGCAACTGTCGCTCTACTTAACAGTGCACGGGCCTCTCGGACTTCGGGTCTACAAGGGCATCGGATGGTTCTTTGCAAACTAAGGATCAGGAGGACGAGGGGGGATTTAATTTGGAAGGGACTTAAAGACTGGGGTGAGCGATGGCTCAGTGGTTACGGTAGGTGCTTCAGAGACCTGGTATTTTGGGTTCGACTTTCATCCGTAGCAATTATTCGTGAGCCGTAGATAGTTGTTATGAATCTGTGTGTGTTGAGTCCGTGAATGATGTACTTGCAAAGTCTCTCCCAACACAAGAATTTATTCCAAGGTTGACCCCACATTGGGCGAGCGCGTAATCCTTGAGCGTGTGTCACATGTAGACAACGGCGGGAGTCTGGGTAGGGATCGGCGTTCGCTTTCCGTCGTTAACAATTTCGATGAACGCTGATGCCCAATGTGGGGCCAACCTAAGCCAGCCTTTATATATTCAAAATATATTTATTTAAATAAAAAAAAATATACTTACAAAAGTCAGCATTACACAATTCCTTGGTACAGCAACAGAACTTGGTGCTGGGCAGTCGAGGGGTCACCGAGGTGCATTTGTCACAAGAGCTGCCTTGGGCACCGCCTTCCGACTGAGAGGAGCGCCAGCATCCTGAGAAATATCATGGATTTTGGTTATGAAGGCCAATACATAAATATCATCTTATTCCAACAAAAAGAAAACATATAGTGTTGTCAAACAATGGCCTGAATTCAGGTTTTTTGCTAAATTAGAATGTTAAAATACGATTTTTTTCAGTATTGGGATACTAAAAAAAAATCGTAGCAACAGTTTTACCCACACTTCTTCTTCTTCCTGCCCTTATTCCATATAAATAAGGTTGGCACAATACATTTTTTTCTTCCATTCTGTCCTGTCCCATCACTATCACTAACATTTTTTTTTCATATCACTCTTCACACAATCCATCCATCTTTTCTTTGGCTTTCTTCTTGCTCTTCATCCATCAACATGTATACTTGGAACTCTTTTAGTAATATGCGTTTCATTCCTCCTCTTCACATGACCAAACAATTTTACCCACACTAATTTTGCAAAAATATATAAAAAATATAATGTTGTAAAAGTAATGTTGATTTGTATATTTTTTCTGCCAACGTAATGTAATGTAATGCAAACGCTGTACTTGCACAATCGCGATTTTGAGATAAACGCGGTAAGCACATTTTTGGGCAAGAACGGCGTTTCCCGTTGAATAAAAAAACATGTTTCTTATAAAAATAATTATGATTTTAATTTTTTGATGTAGAGATTAGGGTCCTGCAATGTCATTTTCACAAAAAAGTAAAAATCCCAATAATAACATGATAAACGATTACTGCAAGTACAATTAGCAGGGCAATTTTCATGACACAATTAGGCACATGACGCTGCAACAGGTCGACTGAGAAGGTAAGGCATGGTTTTGGTAAGCCTGTGTGCGTAAGCTGTGTATGTACACGCTATGGCGGAGTTCTATCGGGCTCACTACGTTACTTGCAGCGCCATGTCTGCTTTTTATTTGGCCTTAGGTTTAGAACATATTGAAAGTTTACCTTATTAAAATACTAACCTTGACCCAATACAGTGATGTTGCCCTCCGTGTCCTGATGCCAGAGAGTGTAGCATGAAGCCTTAGTGTCCGTACAATGTTCTACTTGAGCCACCTCGCCGTTGGGGAGAGTGCGTTCCGATATAGTGCCAGTTTCTGAAACAATTATTTAAGCTTGAGGTAACAATACAGTTTTGTCTTAAGTAGGCGACACGATGTGAATTATACACAAGCGGCGTGGCGCAGGCACGCCGTTTCGTCGCCTGTTCTGGCTGCGCCTTACGCCTTTTCTGTATAATTCGTGCCTTATAGGCAACTGACACTTTCACGGTTTTGCGTTATCACCATCGAAATTAATTTCGATAATAAACACACGTAAATCAAGTAAAAATATTTTAAATCATCTTCTTGGCCACTTTAAGGAGAATTGGCAGAGGAATCGCAAGACGCTATTATAAACGCGAAAGTTTGAAGTATTTGTGAATGATTGTTTGTTACTGTTTCAGACGAAAACTACTGAATGGATTTGGCTGTAAGTTTGCACCAGTTCGTATCGTTTATAAGCCAGAATAAAATTTTAATAAAGCAACCACGCATCATGCTACGACCCACTGGAGCAGATTAACGTCGTTAAACACACCTAGTTATAAATAATGCAGTTAATTTTCGCAAATTTAAAGTTTTTTGCAAAAGTTAATCTTTGACATATTATTTAAACTTGTAAAATATAGAAACATCTCTTACACTTTTACGAAGTTTGTTGAAGAAGCCTATACATTGCCTCATAAGAGAATTGCTAATTTTAGTGTTATGATAATTTCATACGGGTTAAAGTTCAGGATTCCCATTATCCTGTGATAGATTGCTAATGTGGTAGATGACAACCTCCGTAGCGTAGCGGTAATTGGCTCGCTTTAAATCTCGGAGGTCGTGGGTTCGATTCCCACACCAGACAAGAAATCTTTGTGTAAATTCTAAGATTTCTTTCCGGGTCTGGTTGGTTGAGGGACTACCCTCCGTGCCTCGGAAAGCACGTTAAGCCGTTGGTCCCGATTGTTATAAAATCATCTATAACAAACGAACCAGGGCACAGGCAGCAGCGTTTCCCCTGTATATTACAACACAACGCTGCGGTCACCAATCCGCCTGTCAAGCGTGGTGTCTATAGCAAAGACCCTCCCTCGGGAGGAGGCCCATGTTCAGCAGTGGACGTTATACGGGCTGATGATGATGATGATGAATAGAATATATGTTTATTTGCCAGAAACACGGTAGGTACAAAGATGTTATATAATTTGAGAACAACATGTTTAGCCGATTACGCAGCATGCAAACAGTTTTACAAAACTTACATGATACAACTAATTAAGTTAGAATTTATGAGTCATACATTACATTATTATATCAATCAGCAATCATTGATGATTGCTAATGCAGATACATCCGTATACATATATAGGGATAGACTATATTATCTTAGGATTAGTTTGTTGAAGTGGCAATGGGCAGGCCATATAGCATCATGATCTGGTCAAGGCCGCGGGATCACTGTGGATGCAGGCCGCTTCAAACCGTAACAACTGGAGATCTATGAGGGAGGCCTATGTCCAGCAGTGGACGTCCTACGGCTGAAATGATGATGATGATGATGATGATTACTGACTTCTTGCCACTATCAGTGGTGATCTTGCCAGTGTTCAAAAAGTTATATATTATTACTAGCTGCACCCTGCGGTACGACCCGCTTTACTCTGCTCCAGTGCTGCTATATTTTAATCCAGGGTATAACCTATCCCCGTGCAAAAATTCTGCCAAATCTGTTCAGTAGTTTTTACATGAAAGAGTAACAAACATTTTTCTTAGTGAAAGATTCGATTTGAATCATTTATCCAAATTACATTTAACAGGTTTAGCAGATACTACATTTTATTTATATAGGGTGACTGATAATTAGTGACCGATACCTAAATACATGATTGTGCTCATGATAACAAACAACTTTTACTATAGCACCAACCCTGAAATCGCGAAAAAAAAACAGCTGTTCCATACATTCATATTCACATAACTAGTCAACATGGTAGAGAGCAGCTGTTTTTTTTTCGCGATTTCATGTTTGGTGCCATCGTAAAAGTTGTTCGTTATCATGAGCACAATGATGTGTTTAGGTATCGGTCACTAATTACCAGTCACCCTATATATATTGAAAAATATTAAATTGGATTCTATTTAACTCTGATATTTAATTTTTTCAATTTCTGTGCCATATGATAGCATAATAATATTAATTTAAAAATAGTATCTAGCTATTTTAGAGGTAAAACTTTCTTGAGTGGTACCCATATTTATATTATTTAACCGATTGTACTACTCACGGTTTTTAATCATCGGATATGTCCGACTAGTTTCGAGACCATCCCGAAGTCCGTTCTTAAGGAGTAATCGACTCAACGGCGTGGCGCCGGGCGACTAACTACTCCTTGAGAATGGACCTCAGGATGGTAGCTAAATGAGAATTTCCTATGAATTTTCCAAAATGTTCATAGTTATAAACCTAGTTGTCATAATTGTATTTACAATACAAAAAAAATTAACTAATTTATTTCGAGTCATTCTTAAGGGATGCATTTATACAAAAAATTATGGCACTTCAATTATATTAATAAAGAAAGATATTGAAAAATAATACAAACCAAAGCTATCATTTTCCACCACAAGCTGGGCATTCCTCTCATCATCATATGAAGGAGTCACACTCAATGCCACACTATCATGTATTTTGTACAAGCAAGATATTGTTGGCCCCATCGTAGTTGTTTTCTCTGTAGGAATAACAGCAGCTTTCACTTTGTATGTCTTCATATCATTTGACAATCCATTTTTAGCTTTATTTTCTTTACCAGAATTGATAGCTTTTTTCTCAAAAGGCCCTAAGATGTTGTCTCTAACAGAGTCAGAAGTGAAATGATCTAATTTGGTCATATCATGGGCAGTATCCACTAATGTATTTGAATTTGGAACATCTAGACTTCTTTTTTCAATCTGCATGTCTTGTGGCCAGTATTCTATTTGCATTGTTTCTGGTATGCTCCTTTTTTTAATATTGTTTTCATGTTGGTACATAGCAACTTCATGGTCGTCAACATAATTAGGGTCATCATCTATGTCTCTTTTAGTTTTACTTGGGTCTAGGGGCCATTCATGGTTTTCTTGATTACTCCATTGAATAGTTCTGCGATGATGGTATTTGGTGAATGTTCTTATGTAGTGAGATGATGGTTTTAGGTGATGAATGCTGTTTCGCAACTCTTGTGACTCTTGCGGCCGCGAAGTTAGAACTTTCGCAGTAAATATAAATAAAAACAACACAACACACTTTAACAGAGGTGAAACTCTGTAAGAAATTATTCCTTCCATCATTTTGAAAGAGTTTTTGATCAACTATACTGTTGTCATTGTAATATTCGTAATAATCAATGCTTTCTTGCACTGTTGCACCGCAAGATACGTCCTAGCAACGAAAGATACTGCACTGTTATCGATTTTTCTGTTCACTTTCGTATGGTCAATATTGCGGCATTTAAGCCGCACGAGAACTCTTTGTACGTATAACAGAACTTACAAAATACATCGCTTATAGTTTAATATACGATCAAACACTTCAACTTTAGTTCCAATTCGAAATCAATTTCATATTTAAAAAAACACCGATTGTACATTAGTTGTAGTGAAAGTACGCAATTTTTACACTTTTATCGATGTGTGAATAATTCACATCGTGAGAAACTGGAATGTAACACACATATTTGTTAATTAAATGCAGATAATATAAGTTATAACAGATAACAAGGATATTTTTATATCACGAAAAATCAATATAATGTTGACAAACACATTTTGCCCGACATATTGAGAACGTTTTGTTACTAAATTCTTCCTTGATAAATTCGTAGAATACGTTTAGTTACAACACTCAAACATTCAGTATCAGTGAGTTATATGAACGTATTTAGCTTTATAAGCGTATTATATTATTTATTTATATAAGAAGTATTTGAAAAACAATTATTAATTACTATTAATTTATTTCTAATCGATATTTGTATTTATGAGATTGGTAACGAAATTTAGGAAACACGTCATAATTTCATTCCGGTTACTGAATTTTAGGATAGTCCGCATTTTTTTTAGTTTAACTTGATCTTATATCTAATTAAATATATTCGTCCAATGGCACCTGAACCATTCAGAATTTTTATCGAAGCAAAATATGTCAAAGTCAGTTCAGTACTGTCAATCACAATTTAATTTGTTTGTCAGAAGTCAGAAATCTGTCGTTTTTCCGTCATCTTAGAGGCTTGGCCAATGCAAAAGCTATTTAAATTTAATAACAAACTTTGTATTCTTAAATATTTAGCTTCATCCTTTGTATACATAATTGTTTTCTTAGTTTTATAGTGTACAAGATTTATGTCTAAAATGACTTCAAACTCAGTAGCAGAGAAAATTGATGAGGCGAAGGAGCGAGAACACTTTCGCGCCGTTGTTACCGCTTTCAAATATTACAAGTAAGTATTCAAAATAATTATTCTATTTAAAGATTACATTATGAATAGCCATTCATATATTTCTATTAATAGTTTGACGCATCGGACCATGTTTAGCCGTAATAACTTTGGTTAGCAACAAGCTCTTTGTTTGAATAGAATCATTCGATATAATTAACCTATTTAGATAGAAAACTAATTTCCTTTGTCTATGTTCCCTATGAATAGAAAACTCCATTTAAATGACTGCTCTTAGAGATTCTAAATTTGAATTGATTAAATTGTTTCATGGATTCCTGTTGTTTTATAATAATTATGAATTAAAATATTATTTATTTAAAATGTTACTGATGATATTAAATATGACTAATGTAGCAATGTGTATTAATTACTGTTTGTTTGTTCTTATTATCTAAAAGGAGATTTACTAATGATGTAATAATAAATAAAGTTATGAAATCTTTTTAAATGCTCTTAATGTTTAAAACACGCTTAGAAGTACCTTTTCTATTTGCATTGCTTACAAAACAAAATTACTTTTTTTTCTACAAAAAAATATTTTTTAAATTATTTTATTATAACAATGTTCTTCTTCTTCTTCTTATTTCTTAATTTTTTTTAAAATAACTAATAATAAAGTTACTGTTTGAAGCTCATAGAGAATAGTATCTTAAACTATAGGTAGGTATTTAAATAATTGAGAAAGATTGCATTTAATTTTCTAATAGTTTAAAACAAAAAAAAGTATATATTAAAAAAGTTATCATAATTATCAAATATTTTGGTTGTAAATCCAATTAGTATTAGTACATAATTTGAATAAATAGTATTAAAATGTTCCTTTGATAAAAAAAACAGACTTAAGATATTTTTATACAATATTTACCAATTAGCAGGATCATGATAAATATTTGAACTAGGTGCTATGTATAAATTACTTATTAGTACTTTTAACGCCATACCATACAGAACCAATGAGAATGTTAAGAAAACTCACTCGGCAAACAATTTTTCACTTAAATTTTATATTCATGATCATTGTGAGCAAACAAGTGGACTGTATTTAAAAGTGAAAAGAAATGAAAAAATTGTTGAATTATAAAATAAATATAATTATTCTGATAAGAAAATCACACTTCAAAATGATACACACAATGACACTATAAAACATGATGAGACAATATTTTTATTTATTTACTAGTAGACTGCAAAATTCAGCTAGTAATCTATTTAAAAAAAAAAAAAAATAATAATAATAAAAATATCTAATTCTCTTACAGACTATGCAGTCTCGACAGAATTCACAAATCCGAGAAAATAATATCAACTCTCCCGGCAAACCATGAGCGACGTTTAGAAAAGTACAAAACCTACTTAGCTAAGTTCAAAAAGTGTCTCGATGTCAACAACAGTGTGGTCCATTTGATTATAAAAGATGTGGACACCATGTTTGAGAATGTGGACCACAGCGGGACGGAGGGGACGAATGGGACAGAGAGCTTTGGATGTAATTATAATAACTGTGAGATTGTGTCACAGAAACAACATAAGATGCAACATGATGTTGAAAAGGTAAGTTTAGTTATATATAAGTTAGCTTAAAAAAATGTCATCATCATCATCAGCCTGTATAACGTCCACTGCTGAACATGGGCCTCCTCCCGAGGGAGGGTATTTGCCATAGTAACCACACTTGGCAGGCGGGCTTATTACTGCAGAACTATGTTATAACACAAGGAAACACTGCTGCCCATTCCTTGATATATACGATTATTATAGATGATGTTATAACAATCGGGACCAACGGCTTAAGATGCTTTCCGAGGCACAGGGGTAGTCTCTCAACCAACCAGACCCGGAAAGAAATCATAGAATTTACTCAAAGATTTCCTGGCCGGCGTGGGGATCGAACCCACGACCTCCGATATTTAAAGCAAGCCAAATACCGCTACGCTACGGAGGTAACAAAAAATTTCAGTTTTCACAATTTATTTCATTCATCTTTTTATTGGCAGGTATGTTCAGTACTAAAGAACATTGTCCGCGACTGGAGTGACATGGGCGCGGCAGAGAGAGAACAGTGTTATAAACCTGTACTACAAGAAATGGAGGATCTCTTCCCGGTAGATGAATATGCGTAAGTCAGCCTCTAAATGCTAATGTAAATATATAAGTAGATAAAGAATGAACTTTTTAAAAGAGCCCTAGAGACCCTATTACTGAGACTTCGCTGTGTCTCTGTCACCAGGCGGTATCTCGTGAACCGCGATAGCTAGACAGTTGAAATTTTCCCAAATTATGTATTTCTGTTGCCGCTATAACCTAAGATAAAGCCTACTTTTAGTCTAATTACATTTTTTTTATCTATCTTGTTATCATTTCAGAGATCGCACACAAATCAAAGTGTTAGTTCCGGGCGCTGGTCTCGGCCGGCTGGCGTGGGAAATAGCTGCTCGCGGCTACACGTGTCAGGGGAACGAATTCTCGTTGTTCATGCTATTCGCAAGCAATTTTATATTAAATAGGTGTAATGAGGTAATCTAATTACTAAATGTATATTATATATGTTACAGCTAACGGTAGGTGTGAACATAAACTTAAGATTAGCCGGCTAAACCTAGGTCTAGCCGACCACATGCGGTTAAACGTAGATCAACCTGAATAACTCCCTGTTCAACTCCATTGGTTTAGGTTTAGGTTATTTTTTATTTTTTTTAACACCCCAACACCTTTTTGTGCCGTGCATAGGTATTGTTTAATTTAATTAAAACCTAGAATATCACGACGCAAACTAACATGTTATGGAACTTTAGCTGCTTCTCGAAGATAAACCTAAGTTAGAGCCGGCTAATTTTAAGTTTATGTTCACACCTACCTTTAGCCGTAACATATATATCCGATTATGCTACTATACTTAATTTAAAAAAAAACTTTCTGACAAAATCTAAATAAATTTTTGGACCATCGTCTCCTTCGCTCCATTTCGGCGAAGGAGATTATGACTTTTATTGCTTGGCCATTGCAGCTCAATGGTGTCGTGGGTTCGATCCCCGCGCTGGACAAAGATCTTTGTGTAAAATCAAACTTTACTTTTCGGATCTGGTTAATTGAATTATTACCCTCCGTCCATCATTTAATGTCAGCAACAAAGTATTAGTATATAGATTATAATTTAATATTCCAGATAAACAAATACACAGTTCATCCGTGGGTGCATCAGTATGTGAACAACATAACGTGTGAACATCAGCTGATAGCCGCGCGGTTCCCGGACGTGAGCCCGTCCGGCAACCGACCTAATCATAACTTCTCTATGACCGCCGGAGATTTCCTTAAGGTAATTTATGCCTTGTAAACTAACAAAGGGCCACTATAAGGGTGGATTCTTCTTATTTCTATAACTTCAGAGAGTTGCCCCGAGGACGCCACGTCATTGAGCGGGTGATAGGTGATATGTTATTACTAGCTGCGCCCCGCGGTATTACCCGCGTTACTGTGCTCCAGTGGGTCGGAGCGTGATGTTTTGTAGCCTATACGTTAATCCAGCGTATAACCTATCCCGGTGCAAAATTTCAGCCAATTCCGTTCAGCAGGTTCAGTTTTTGCGTGAAATTCGCATATTTTTGCCCTTTTTTGCTCGATATCAATAACGGCAACAGGTAGACGCTTGAAAATGATACGGAACCCTTTGTGCGCGAGTCCGACTCGCACTTGACCAGTTTTTTTGTCTGTCTGTATATTTTTTAGTTATATTCAGTTTAATATAATTTCCAGGTGTACACAGAGGCAGACGAGTGGTCTTGCGTGGCCAGCTGCTTTTTCATAGACTGCGCCCCCAACGTCATAGAGTTTATAGAGAGGATATACACGATCTTGCAGCCGGGGGGGTACTGGATCAATTTGGGACCGTTGTTGTATCATTATAGGTGAGTTTACATTAATAAATAAAAATCATTTTTATTTACGTAAAACAATTACAGGCACTTGTAAATAGTCAAACATTAATTAGAAAATTTATTAATTATATTTGTTATTTATTTATATCTAAAGAATTAATTATTTATATATTATTATTATAATTTATTTACATTGTTCTTAGCGACGCAAAATGCTTGTTCTGTCTATATTATGCCCAAACAATTGTCATCGTTTGGGTGGACCATGAGCATATAACGACGGACACGCTTTACAACATAATACTGCGGTCACCAATCTGCCGGCCAAGCGTGGTGACTATGGCAAAACCCTCCCCCGGGAGGAGGCCCATGATCAGCAGTGGACGTTGTACGGGCTGATGATGATGATGATGATGAAATAATATTAGTAACGATTAACTTTATAATATGTTCTGTTTATTTCACAGTGACATGCCAACGGAGAACAGTATTGAGCCGCCATATGACATTCTACTAGAGATTATAAGAGATGTAGGATTTGATATACTGGTAAGTTAAATCTATATATAATAATAAAATATATAATTTAAAAAGCTATAATGGTTCCTTGTGTACTGCGGAACCCTAAAATCTTAAAAACCCGACTGTTTTATATCTTGATTTTTTTATTTGAATATACCCAGTGTCATTCTCACAGTAAAGACGAATCTAATGACACCTCACAAGCTAAAATCCATGAAGCCGTTTAGTCTACAGAGCGAGCCAAACATTTTATTTTTCCGTCAAAACTCCGCAATTTTGTTTTTTTATATTGATATACCCAGTGTCACTCTCACAGTAAACACGAATCTTTACGACACCTTTCATGTGTCACCTCTCATGTGCCGTTCAGGCTGCAGAGCGTCTCGCCGCCTGCCGCCCTAGGCTCGGCCTCGGGGAGTGGGGCACATGGGCCCCGCTCCCTTCGAGCCTGACCCATGAGGAGTAGGGACGCCTCTACACTCCGGGCGTCCCTATAATTGGGCAAATGGGCCACTGTAAGTGTGGCCCTGGAGATCCCGCGGTACCATATTGGCCGCGGGTGCCGTCGGGGGGCCGGATTGCTCATGCGTACCCGGCTCCCGCCAACGGCGGATCGAAGGGGTGTCCGGGAGGTTTTAGTGGTGTAGGGTCCTCTCCTCGTGGTATGAGTTTAGCATACCACGCTATGGCACATATCCCACCGCCAGCGCGCGAATGCGCTGCAGCGGCGGTGGGAATGGGTCAATGCATTTACCCCGGACAAAAAAAAAAGGCTGCAGAGCGTGCCAAACAATTATACATACGTGCTTACTCTCGAAAAACATAACCCTCCTTCTAGCGCAGTCGGGTAACAATGATTCCCTATTTCCCTTGGTCATCGCATCACGCAGGAATGGATGGAGTAAATTAGCTAAATCTGCTGATTTTTTGTTGTGTCGCCAATCAAACGCGGACATTTAACTGAATGCCTAGGCCGATCGTTGATTGAACTAACATTAAAGTTTAACTAGTTGTCTTATAGTAAGCTAGTCCTTTGAGTTTGGCTGACGTAAAATCAGGCAAGTGATTTTTTTTTTCTTTTAAGAAGATAACTCCCGCACTAGGGAAATAAATCCCTGTGTCGCGGGGGACTTTACAAACATACATTTCACGGACACAAAGAACACCCAGACTCAGAACATCTATTTGTGGTTCACACAAATAATTGTCCCGGGTGGGAATCGAACCCAGAACACCAGGTCTCAGAAGCAACTTCCGTAACCACTGAGCCACCGGTGCAGTTTAAATTTAGTAAAGGTTTTTTTAACCACCCACAATCAACGATTTGGCTAGTTATCCTTAAGTCATTTCATTGAATGGCGGCGTCTAATTAACGGGATAGCCGTCCCATTGAATTGCCGATCCAACTAAATGGGTGTTACATATGTATAAAAAAAAAATTACCTTCGATCTTGACATATTTTATAATCCGTCCGTCCGTCTGTTCAGACGACAGATACAAAATCAACTTTTATCTAAGAAAATGGCTGAGGTCTAAGCGACATCCACCTAAGAGCACACTTAAGGGGTTAGAACCGATGGTCAGGGTGACACTTGGATACTATGAAACCGATCAAAATACGTCGAATTTTGGAGATATTTGAGAATTAACATTACAAAAATGGCGTATAAGGCTTTTTTCAATTTAAGTTTATAAATCAATTATTCTATTAGTAAAATTGTATTTGGACCGTTTCGGCAATTGACTATTCTGAATTCCAATTAACATTTGTGATTTTGTTGCTGTACCGTTTCTATGTGGAAATGTTAACATTTTAGTGTCATAGACAAAAACTCCATACAAAATGACTCTATTGAAATGTACGAGAAAAATATGATTCATCAAAATATAGAATATCTTTGCATTACAAAATCATAGAAACTAAGTAAACTGGTTAAAAAGTTGTGACTATCAATTTTATATAGAAATATAATACTAAAAATATTTTACTATTCTAAATAAATGTTCAAATATAGCATCAGCATATTGTTATATGTTTACAAAAAAATCAAAATAATATTTCTGCGACATTAAAAAAAAGTTTAATTTTATTGACCAGTGAAATTATTGTTATTTTTTTACAGAAAGAACGCACGGGAGTTAAAACGAAATACGCACAAAACCCAAACTCTATGATGCAGCATGAATACGACTCAGTTTTCTTCGTGTGCAGAAAGCCTTACTGTGCGTAGCGTGCCTTCTGACACCCGTAGCTTACGGGCCTTGCACGACACGTAAGGTACGGGAATAGGCATGAACACTAGATAATTATATTTAGTCCGTCAGTTAGATTACCAAAAAATCTTGGATAAGTATATTTTTTTCGTTCCTCAAACAAAAAAAATTACGAAGATACAGCGCGTTGAAATTTCCTGTGACGTCACTGCTAGGTACAATTTTACCTAGTAGTGACGTCACAAGCCCCCCTCTCCTGAACTTTATAGTTTTTTGTTGCTATGTATCTTTGTCAATTTTAATTTGATTTAATAAATAAAAAAATACGTGTCCAATATTTTTTTAGAAATCAAACTGATGGACTAAATATATTTTTTAGTCTTCATGTCTTTTACAAGACACATAAGATTTACTAACCTCACTTAGTACATAAGTTATGGGCCTCATAAGTCACGTATGTTACGGGCCCTACAAGGTACGATAGATATATTAACAAAGACTTTCTCATATATATTGTGACTAAAAGAAATTAATTATTGTACAGTTAATGTTTTAGTTACTATACCAAGTTTCATATAGAAGAGATACTGTAACAGGTGTGATTGTGATAGGATATTAAACTTTGACAACCTCCGTAGCCTAGCCTCCATTTCTTGTAGGTTTATAACACTGTTCTCTTTCTGCCGCGCCCATGTCACTCCAGTCGCGGACAATGTTCTTTAGTACTGAACATACCTGCCAATAAAAAGATGAATGAAATAAATTGTGAAAACTGAAATTTTTTGTTACCTCCGTAGCGTAGCGGTATTTGGCTCGCTTTAAAATCTCAGAGGTCGTAGGTTCAATACCCACGCCGGAAAAGGAATCTTTGTGTAAATTCTAAGATTTCTTTTCGGGTCTGGCTGGTTGAGGCACTACCCTCCGTGCCTCGGAAAGCCCGTTAAGCCGTTGGTCTATATGTTGTAACACAATAGGAAACGCTGCTGCCCGTGTCCTGGTATACGATTGTTATAGATGATCTTATAACAATCGGGACCAACGGAGGGTGGTCCCTTAACCAACGAGACCTGGAAAGAAATCTTAGAATTTACACAAAGATTTCTTGTCCGGTGTGGGAATCAAACCCACGACCTCCGAAACTTAAAGCGAGGCAAATACCGCTACGCTACGGAGGTTGTTAAAAAAAATACCGCAAACGCATCGTGGTCAACGTTATAGCTAGTCTAAAAGTTTAATTACCTAAAACAATCACTCTTGTCACTTTTACCATTTCTATATAGAATCTACTATAGTTTGTGAAAAGACGTGCTATTTCGTCTTTGCTTATGTAAGATAATTATTTGTTATATTATATTATTAGTATCTACTATATACTGTGTATTTTAAATAGTTGTTAATATTTAACGAAATTATTAACTTCCGTATGCGAAAACGTTACTTGAGACTGAGGAGGAACGGTTGGTGGTTTTCCTTCACAGACATGAAGATCTAATTTTCCGGGCGAGGTGGTTTCGGAACTTGTACAGTGCAACCTTAATATAACGACTTCCTCGATTTAACAAATATTTCGTAATCCCCTTGAATTGTCCATAAGAGTCAATATAAAATATACCTTTACATTGAGAACATTTTTTGCGAACAACCTCTTTATAACGAATTTTCAACTATCAAGAAATTGTATAAATACCTCTAATTAACGAATTTTGTCAACCCAAAACCTTTATATAAAGTTCCCACCAATGTATGACTCTTAATCTCATAGTATGCGATTCATGTCGCGACATGTTTCGACACGCTTTTGTTCGTAAAACAATTATATACCTCTATCAACCTCTTTATAACGAATTTTAGACCAACCTAACCTCAGTTCAACGAATTACTTGATATAACGAATATTTTCTTGTTCCCCTCCGATTTGTTATATCGAGGTTGCACTGTATATGTTCGAATTGGCTTGTGAACTTGTGTTGCGCGATACAGGTTAGTTGGGATGCTAGGCGGTAGATGGCGCTGCTAGTCTTCTAATAGTTTTGTGCGGATACTGTAGATGTCGCTACAAGACTATGAGTTGACTTGGTAATTTCAGGTGACATTTTGATGATTTTTAGAGTTAATTTTGCCGTGTACATTTATCAATTGCAATTTCCTTGATCTGATGGTAATTGCAAGCTGTAGTATCAACTATTAAACTACGGAAGCCTAAAAATTGCGTGGTATATTGTGTTATTGTACTTGCAATGTTTGTATGTTTCTTCGGTTCAAATCTTGCGACTGAATTTTAAAGTTTTGTGTAACTGATTGTACCGAAATTTTGCATAAACGTTTACTATAGACCAGCGGTCGGCAACACGCGGCCTGCGGTTGTCTTACTTGCGGCCCGTGAATGTTTTGTAAGTTATAAATATCAAAATAAATGTATGAACGAATCACGATCGACCGTAAACCATATTATTATAGTGTAGATTCAGCCTTAAGCCCGCGAACGAACAACTAAAGATTAGTTTTTTTTTTCTTTTTTTTTATTACTAGCAGAGTTTTGCAGTCTACTAGTATTCTTGTTAACCCCTCGTGATAAGCTAAAATACTTGTGTTAATGGGTTCACGTCGCTAGTTCAATAGGTGGGGCTCGAACCGGCGACCGCTTCATTTTCATTTTTCCTACGGGATATGACCAATCATACGTAGGTATCAGGTGGAATCTAGGGTTTATATAATAGTTGCCGCATTGAGTTAATTTTGCCACCTTGGGGCCCTTGCCTACAAAAAGGTTGCCGACCGCAGTCCTAGACAATGCTTGGTTAGTTAATCGGCGGTAGCCGAATGGCTGGGGCGTCGGACTTGTGAAGGTCGCCGGTTCGAACCCCACCCCTTGCACTACCGACGTGAACCCACTCGTAACACAAGAAATTTAGCTTAGCACGAGGGGTTAACAAGAATACTAGCAGACGGCAAAATTCTACAAGTAATCTTAAAAAAAAAAAACTGTAAGGATTATTAACATCAAAGTTAATATACCTTGGGTTTTTAGTTACTGCTATTTATTTTTGGTAATACAATCAATCTATGTATGTCGCAGCTATCTAGTTAAATCAGCCATTCAATGGGATGGCTAGCCCGCTAATAGGCATAAAGAATAAAAAATCTAATTAGTCCGTCAGTTAGATTTAAAAAAAATATTGAATATGTGTTTTTTTATTTATCAAATCAATAAAAAATTACAAAGATACAGAGCAACAACAAACTATACATTTCAGGAGAGGGGGGCTTGTGACGTCACTACTAGGTAAAATTGTACCTTACAGTGACGTCACAAAAAAATTCAACGCGCCGTATCTTTGTCATTATTTGTTTGAGGAACGAAAAACAAAATACGTGTCCAATATTTTCTTGGTAATCTAACTGACGCGACGGACTAAATATATGTTTTTAGTCTTCATGCCTATTGGACGCCTACATTAAATGGCTAAAGGACAATTATCCAAATCGGTGATATGGAGCGGTTACAAAAGAAAAACTTAGCAGCCTGATTTTACGTCAGCCAAACTCAAAAGGGCTCGCTCACTATAAGCCAACTAGTTACAACGTTAAGTGATGTTAGTTCAATCAGCGATTGGCCTAGGCATTCAATTAAATGTCGGCGTTTGATTGGCGGGCTAGCCTTCCGATTAAATGGCTGATTTAACTAGATGGCTGCGACATATATACCTACTTTTTCAATAGCAATATCCTTCTATACGTGACATTATCTCCTATTAAAAGGATGGCATATACTTTGGAAGCGCCTTATATTTAAGTTATTATATAGTATATTACAGTAATAATAATATTAAGTGTTTGTTTTTATTAAAATGTGATATAGTATGTCATGGTAAATCCGTGCCGGGGGTAAAACCGTAAAGTTTAAATTATCAAGAAACTTCTTGTATTGATTTAAATTGAAAAAAACATATTTTATCATTATTTATAATCAACTAGCTGACCCTTCAGACATTGTCCTGTCTTAAGTAAAACTCTATATTAAATTGAACTTTTAATATTAGACGTGATAGCTCTGAACTAACCGTGATGTGCACTAAGAGCAGCACGCATTTTGTCAATGTTATGTCAAACGCCATTAAAAAGTTTATTTTGTCATAAGCGTTAATGTAACTTTCATTAGAAAACGATATGTTCTTAATTTTTTCTTTCATATGAACCTTCTCCTGACAATAACAAATACAGCACCAAAAGAATTTGTAATACCCTCGCTACGGGAGGAGTCCCGTGTTCTGCAGTGGTCGTTATATGGGCTGATGATGATGAAATTTAAAAATTGACAAAGTTTCACAAACATATTTGGTATAAACTTGTAATAAACGGAATTACCCCCGTCACGCATTTACCCCGAGACAACTTACATAAGACTGTTCCGATTATAAGTACATAATATTATTTAATATATAAATATAATGCTTGTATCTTTTTTTAATTTTAAGTGACTCTCAATTCTTAGACTAATACTATATTTAAAAAAGCACACCTTTCTAACATTAGTATTTCTAGAGCTCAGAAGCATAAGGTCGGATGTGCCATTATACGTCAGAAATAGAGATGGGCCGACTAGCCGCCGACTAGTCGGGAAAGCCGACTATTCAGCATCATTTGTAGTCGGCGACTATTCGGCAAAATATGCCGATTATGATCGGCGCATAACAAATGAAATAAAACAAATAATTTGTACTTGTTTTATAATTTCTAAACATTACTTAGAATAGTTATCTAAATTTACAGTCTTTACAACATAGGAACGTATTAATCAGTCAGTAATTAAGCTCAGCGGCCGCGCGATGACTAAGCCGAGGGATGACGAAAAAGCTCGAACACCTCCTACGAGTACCCAATAGTATGATCGGCACTGCCGATTATTTGGCCGACTAATCGGTATTTTGAAAACCGATTAGTCGGCAAATACTATAGTCGGCCTATCTCTAGTCAGAAACATTTGTCGTGTGTGCCTTTATCGTAAACTGCCACTTACTACCAAATGCTTCTGAAGTGTAATAGTACATCATTCCTTATGTTTCTGAGGTCTAGATTTATATACAACACTTGATATCATGAAGTTCATGTCGATTTTATTGTACTGGTATGCCACAAATATATTTGAATTATCGCCAACTGATTGCGCTGAAATTTTGTATAGACGGGATGACCATATCTAGACCTTAGACACATTTAATAAAATTATTTCCGCCATTTTTTATTCTAACGATATCATCATTGGCGGTCCGCAATCTTTGATAATAATCCGCCATAATGGATTTTAAATTACGATTGATGCCACTAAAGTTACTGTTTTCGCTAAAATTTTGTATAACTAAATGTTAAAAATGGCGTGAATAATTTTATTAAAAGCTTATTTCATTATTTGTTTTTGTAATAAATAATATATGTAATTTTACAAAAAATAAAACAAATTATATAAGCATGAAATAGGATAAGTTACTATACAAAATAAAAGTGTTGATTTATAGTAATATTGATTTATGAGTACATCAATATTACTTTAATTCCATTAATTTAAAACGACGGCAAGTATTATCCATTACTGTTATTTATAAAGGAGTAACACTTAGTATTAAGCATTTATTGGAGATTTTGTAGTATTCAGTCTCGAAGGTCGTGGGTATCATCGCCACGCTGCACAAAAAATCTAAGTTTAAAATCTATTTAATAATATTTAAAAATAATTGATTTCTTTTGACTACCTTTCGTGCCTCAGAAAGCACGTTAATCTGATGGTCCCGATTGTTATGACATCATTTATGAATATACCAGGGAATGGGTAGCAGCGTTTTCTTGTGTGTTACAAATTAATACTGCAGTCACCAACCTACCTGCCAAGCGTGGTGACTATGGCGAAAACCCTCTTTCGGGAGGAGGTCCATGTTAATCAGTGGACGTTATTCGGGCTTATGATGATTGTTTCAGTTATAAAAATCATCATATTAACATAATATCTATTTCAACTTGAACTTGTTTAGGTCAAATGCTGAATAACCCTATAACGGGCAGAGGGAATATAGAATCCACCATATTTTGAACTTTATGTACTTGTAATAAAGATTAAAAATCAATTCTAAACATACCTACTGTCCGTTTAAGGGATAAGGGCCTTTAAAGACCGTGGCAAGCCAGGGTCGTGGAGAGATATTGTCATATTCACTTGGCAGGTGGACTGATGATCGCAGTAAGATGTAAAATAACTCGTGAACTGATAGATACTGCTTGCCCATCCATCAGCTGTATGTCCCTTGTCGCATCTTAGGGAGCGTTCAAGTATTACGTAACGCAATTTTTGAAGAGTTTTGACCACCCCTCCCACCGTAAAGTTTTTCTGGACCCCCCCCCCCTCTCTAAACGTTACGTAACACTCAACTTTTTACCCTAAAGTCGTAAAAGGTTATGTAATAGTTTCTACACTTGGTATAGTTTTAATCTACTAAATAAAACAAGAGAATTTTAATTCGCAACACCTGCATATTTTGTTAATTTTTTATAAATTTTTGGCTTTTAATTTTTTTTGGTTTTGGTTTTTTGAGTTTTAATTCCCTATTTTTTTAGAAACAATGTTAAGACCCCCGTAACGCATCGTAACGTTTTACGAGACCCCCTCCCCCCCAGATTGCGTTACGTAATACTTGAACGCTCCCTTACGATACCCATTTGAAGATATGGGGTCATCTATTTTAAGCCGGATTTGTGCTAAATGTAACTCTTAAGCGCAGGCCACAGGCTGCCAGCGGGTGGGCGAAGCAAGGGAAGGAAACTATACAAACTATGCGGAATATTGGCGAGCTAAACTATAGGGTTCCTAACCTAACCTAACGAGGTGAACGAGTAGCTTCGCTGGAATCGTTGGATATTTCGTTAGCTTCGCTCGCATCGCTGACGTAGGTTAGTCGGTAGCTCTAATGTTAAACTGAACGATGTTCGCCCGCCCGCTGGCGGTGTGGCCTGTGCTTTAGTGCTAAGAGTTGTTCGTGAATTGTATTTTGAAAAAAATCTTTGTGTAAGGTCTTAGTAGTTTTGTTTTTGTTTTTTATATTAGCAATGTATGTCGCCAAAACCCTGTGGTGCCTAAAATGTAACATTTATCAATGTATTGTACTGTTACGTTTGTTAAGAGATTAATACAGTAATTTATTAGTTAAACTTGTGTTTTAATGCCCTTTTCGGACGGAGATATGTAGTTAGCCACCAGGCATTTGCTATTTCACCGGGCATAAAGGCGAGCAGAGCTCGAGCCTGGATAAATGGTTGTTGAAACATTGCAAACTAAGCAACTTGCCCAAGAGGGCGTCCCCTGTGGGACTAGGACCTCGGCTCAGGGCGGTCGCTGGCGATGAGATTAAGGGATTTTGACTTTTTGTATTTTAGGGATGTTTTGTGCAACTGTCGCTCTACTTAACAATATTAATGGCCAGTTTGCGTCTGTGAGTAGTTTGAGTCTCTAACATAATAATCTCCAGCGTAGCTTCAGTTCCTGTGGGAGTATAATCATGGAATTACGATATGTAATCCCTGGATAATGGACCTTTCTATTGGTAAATCTCGGAGGTCGTGGGTTCGATCCCCACTCCGGACAAGGAATCTTTGTGTAGATTCTAAGATTTATTTTATGGTTGGCTGAGGGACTACCCTCCGTGCCTCGGAAAGCACGTTAAGCCGTTGGTTCCGATTGTTATATAACATCATCTATAACAATTGTACGCACCAACCCGCCTGCCAAACGTGGTGACTATGGCAAAATTCCTCCCTCGGGAGAAGGCCCATGTTCAGCAGTGGACGTTGTACGGGCTGAAGATGATTGGTGTAAGATTTTCTAAAATTGGCTTAGTAATTTTTAAGTTATCCATTCCAAAAAAAAAACAAGATATTGAAGTGAAAACCTGAACCTGAAGTTGGTAATGGTAATCCATAGATTTAATCTTAAGTTTATGGATTACCATAGATTTAAGACGAAAAAAATTACTACAAAGATCTTCAATCCGTCAAAGTTTTATTTAAATACTGTATAAAATATCTGCCAATCTTATTAGCTTGTTCGTGGGAGTGATTCATCTTAGCGTACGTCAGAAACTGTCGTCTCAGCCGCAGCAACTTCTGTGGGTTGACGTACTGTGTGTACCCGGCTTCTAGGACACAGCCCGGATAATCTGGGAACCGAACCTCACCATCCATACTTAGTTGTTTAGCCTCTAAAATCTGCTTGGATATTGACTGAGTGACTTTGTCCAGTTCGTATAAGAAGTTAGTAGATGTTAATGGTGCCTGAAATGTGAAAATATGATATTAAAAAAAAACCGGCTAAGTGCGAATCGGACTCGCGCACGAAGGGTTCCGTACTATTTTCAAGAGTCGCCGTTATTGATATCGAGCGAAAAAGGGCAAAAAATAAATCTAGTTTTTTGTATGGGAGCCCCCCTTAAATATTTATTTTTAGTATTTGTTGTTATAGTGGCAATAAAAATACACCATCTGAGAAAATTTCAACTGCCTAGCTATTGCCGTTCTTGAGATACAGACTGGTGATAGACAGACAGACAGCGAAGTCTTAGTAATAGGGTCCCATTTTTACCATTCGGGTTCGGAACTATAAAAACAGCTTAATTATTAATATTTCTGCCTTAAGAAGAATAATTTGAAACATGATACCATCATGGCATTGAATAAGTCTCGAAGGTTGTGGGTTGAATCCCCATCCCCAGCGTGGACATAATCTTTGTGTAAATTCTATGATTTCTTGCCAGGTCTGGTTCGTTGAGGGACCCTACACTCCGTGCCTTGGAAAGCATGTAAAGCCGTAGGTCACAACTGTTATAACATCATCTATGACAAGGACTATAACCAGGGACTGGGAAGCAGTGTTTCCTTGTATGTTACTACATAATACTGCAGTCACCAACCCGCCTTTTTTTTTGCAGATAGACATATTATGTAGTTTGCCACAAGGCTTTTGCTACTTCACCGGGCATGAAGGCGAGCACAGCTCCAGCCTAGATAAATGGTTTAAACACTACAAAGTAAGCAACCTGCGCAAGAGTCCTCTGTGGGACTTGGACCTCGGCTCTATCTAACTTGGTCATGGGATGGTAAATCATCACCAGCCAAGTGTGGTGACTGGCAAAATGATATATGAACTTGTGCTTCCTCCCTTGGGAGGAGGCCCATGTTCAGCAGTGGATGTAAACAAGCTAATAATGTTTATCTACTTACATTCTGTGTGCTCATGTTAGGAGGTGGAGGTTTCTTCTCGAACAGCACCTTGTATACATCCTCGAGGTTCAACTCATCTGTGGGCTGTACGGTGAACAACGGACTGTCCCATCTGTGGTTTGAGTTTGGTTCTTCAAACCTATAATGAAATTAAATGATAGATGATATTCTTTTAATGATTACCCCTATTAGTTTGGCGTTTTATCGAGATTCCCACGTGAATAGGTCCAGCTATACACCGTGATTTTTCTAGTTTTGCTAATACTTAGTGAAATTATTTATTTTTGGTATTACAATAGTAATTGATGTATATATTAGAGATGGGCCGACTAGCCGCCGACTAGTCGGGAAAGCCGATTATTCGGCATCTTTTGTAGTCGGCGATTAGTCTGCGACTATTCGGCAAAATATGACGATTATGATCGGCGCAAATAATTTGTACTTGTTTTATAATTTCTAATTTCTTCTTATCTAAAGTTACAGTCTTTACAACATAGGAACGTATTTAAGCTAATTAAGCTCGGCGGCCGCGCGATGTCTAAGCCGAGTGATGACGAAAAACCCCGAACACCTCCGACAAGTAGGTATTACAATGATCGGCATTGCCGATTGGTCGGTCAACTAATCGGCATTTTGAAAACCGATTAGTCGGCTAGTCGGTTAGTCGGCAAATACTATACTCGGCCCATCTCTAGTATATTTGTATTTGTGCACAGAATAAACAATAGCTTGTAGTGTCTAATACTAGCTGTAAAAACTATAAGAAGACTAGCAGCGCCATCTACCACCTAGCATCTCAACTAACCTTGTTGGATTCTTGGAGTTTAATTTTAGACCAGTTACCTTTAAGGCATCTTATTGTATAATGTGTACATTTGTCATTATTGCACGACAGACGGACAAACTGATTGAAAATTCTCTAAGATCAAATAATTTTAACAATGTTTTTAGCTACTTAAGTGATACTTTATTTATAGTTAGATTTAGTCTTATACAGTGTAATTTTGACAAGTACAAGTGTATGTAAATACCTAAGTGCTGAATAAATTTCATTATGTCACTTTATAGTGATGATTTTTCTTATTAATATTTGACTATTTACAAACGTAAATAAAAATGTTTTTTAAAATATATTTCTCATCATCATCAACAGCCCGCCAACGTCCACTGCTGAACATGGGCCTCCTCTTAATAGACCTTGGCAAGCCAGGATTGTAGAGGGATATTGCCATAATCACCACGCCCGGCAGACGGATTGGTGACCGCAGTAAAATGTAAACCTTGAGCTAATAGACGCTGCTGCCCAACCAACAGTCATAATATGACTAAGGGACATATTATGTCCCTTAGTCGCCTTTTACGACACCCATGGGAAGACATGGGGTGGTATTCTAAGCCGGAAACCACACGGCACATATTTCTCAACTTTACCTTAATCTAGATAGTGCATTAAAAACCTCTTCGCTATAAGGTATACTGTTGCTGTCCTTGTCTGCTGAACTGTCACAACTATCTCTATCCTTATTCAAACGTTGTAGATTTGCCTGCCATGCTTCTTCAATATTTCTGATGGTGTAGATGGTACATTGTGTGGACTTTGATGCTTTTGAGGCACAATATAGTTCATAGCGGTAGCCTGAAAAATAAATTATAACTGAATTATGTAACCCCTCTTGATGTCAGTGGGTGTGAATTTTATATCCAAACTTACAGCTACTTTAACTGGATTGTATCCTAATTCAGTAGTGTCAACATTTTTAAATTAGTTACTATATTTTTAAATAATATTTCATAGCATACAATTCTAGTAGCCATCATTGTGAATTCACTTAGAGTCTATTGGAAGATGTCTATTGCCAAAGTAATCAGGTTCAGAGTTTGAGCCTGCATCAGCAGCGGCAGCATTATAAAAATGTGTAAGCATTCAGTTCATATAATTAAGCCATCTGTAATTTTAATAGGCACCTGCCAAGTGTGGTGACTCTTCACTTCAGCACTGGATGTTGTAAAGACGGATTATAAGATATGATTAAAGTTTCATTTAGTTATCATCATCAGCCCATATGTCCACTGCTGGACATGGGCCTCCTCCCGAGGGAGGGTTGCACCATAGTCATAATGTTTGGCAAGAGATTTGGGGTCTGTAGCAGTAATTAAGTCGTCAGATACAGGGAAACGCTGCTGCTCATTATCTGGTATAAAATTGTTATAAGTTATGTCATAATCGGGACCTAAATGTGCTTTTCGACGCACTAAGGGTGTAAACTAGTCAGCACAGCGTATAACAAACATTAAGGTGAGTTTTAGGGCATTAATAGCTATGTTAAACATACCTTTTATATAGTTGCTTCCATCCAATATAACGACATTATCTTTACCGATAAGCCTTAAAACCTCCGATTTAAGATATCCTCGTACTCTTTTCTCCTTTTGGGAGTCCAAATATGTTTCATTTTTATCATAACCTAGCTTCGCAATAGCTTCCTCTTCAGAAATGATTTCCACTGTTTTCCCATGTTTGTTGGCAAAAAAATCTTTCAACTCATTTGCCCTGATTGTTTTCCCACTGACCGGAGTCCCACAAATTATAATCAAAGGCATTTTTTATCAATTATAAATATATTTTTTGGATATCAGGCAAAACACATATTTTCATCTGACAGCTGACAACTATACTTATAAAGAAAGAGAGAGCAATATTCATCTTATACTTATTCTGAGATTCATCCAAAGTTAAATTCGCAATGAATCAGTGAAATGGCAATAGCTAATGATTAAAATTGTATATACACCGATTATATAGAGATGTGTCCCTCACTCATGAGGTGTCTCATTTGAGGTACTCGTGATCGCAAATTGAAAGAGTTACTCGAATTTCAACGTTGAACCACCTCACTACTCATTCACGCGTCCTCACTTAAAAATTGACATTGACAGTAGGTACTGTATTGACCACTGATATAGTACTAACATAGATGGAGGGCTAAAAAGCAACCAAAAACGGTTATTTCACGCTGTTCTTACATATGACCTTCATAGAATACCAGAAAAGGATGCATATATGGCGCCCCTTTCGTAAATTTGTAGGTCGTCACAAGTTTAAGGATGCGATAGTCGATAATTTATATATCGATAGAACTAGAACTCGATTTCAAAGATTAATCGATCCAAGTTTCAATCGATCACTTATTTGAATTCAATGTTAATTTATAATTTTTTAATACCATATTTGACTAATAATCGGTCTATATTAATAATGAAAGATTTCGTTTTATTTCAATTTTTTATCGTTAACCTGCCTTTGTTTCAAAACAACTCTTATGATTTACAGATATATCTCATCGGTACAATAAAAGGTACATTATATTTAGATGAGATATATTCAGTTAAAAGATCCCAAAGGGTTCCCTGTTACACAGATATAAATAAGAAAAACTATTTAAACGACATAAATGTGTTTATTGAGTTTATTCAGCGCTTAGTTATTTAACTTGTCAGAATCACAATGTTAAAACTATAGCTTAGATTATTTTTCTATTCATTCTTACTCTAGACGCGATATGAGCAAATGCGAAGCTCGCGTACGTCATAATCGAAAATATAAAATCATTTTATCAATCATATTAAAATCAATCATAGAAAATATTATTAAAATGACTACGGTTACCTACAATACTGATATGTACATATAAAAAAAATCTAACTAAAACTAGTTACTACTATACCTAGTATAATGAAAACTATTCTAAGCGTATGCCGCTAAGGATAACATACCTACTTAATTATTTTGATGGTGTATTTTTTTTATTTAAAGGTCCCCAGATTTATACCCCAGACTACCAACACATAATTATTTTTTAAATAGTATTTGGGCATTTTCGATCCTCAACCAATTGTATGTCGCTACGGTTATCTAATATAGGTACATATTTATATATTTACAATTCTAATAATTCTATCAAGTGTACTATATGAATTTAAAATTGGCAAGTGTAATGTCGGCAAAGCATTATGTTTTAATCGCCTCCATTTAACATTCGTGTTAGGCATAAATGAATTAGATGTAAAATGCTTTGAACAAATTCGACTGTGTTTACTCAATTTCCAATCTTGTCTAGCAACGCGTCGTATCCATTCATTTTTAAAATTTAAATTCTGGGGAAATCTGCATTAAAACATAAACTCATTATAAATTCTCTATATATTTAGACAACTTTTCCAACTTACTGCCTGTTAAATGCTAAAGTGGCAAAATCTTAACAGAGAAGAATGTCTACTATTATCCTTAGAATAAATCAAAATGGCGGTTACCGTTATTTTATTTTTATTAAATTATTCAACATTTATTCTATTTATCGATTTTCAACATTTATTCTATTTATCGATACTTTCGATCCAACACTATGGTAAACATAACCTTAAAAACATTTTTGATTTTTCGAATGAGAATATACGTAAATAGTGCTTAAATCCCATCTTAACTATGTTTTACATGTTTAAACTTTAAATTTCCATATTAAAAGTAAAATTTTGGGACTTTATATCATACATTTACCAAATAATAAAGATAAAAACTCACCGATGAAATGTTACACAAACAGGATCATTTTCCTTCTTACCCGAATGTGAAACGCATCCATAATAATACACGACATTTTATTAGTTATGCTCATCAAAATATACCTAAAATAATTGTTATTTAATATATTTTCGTCGCAATATCGTAAAACTTATTCACTTCTGCCGCGAATACACAAATGTAAACAATGTACATAAATAATGCGACTAAAATCAGTTGAAGTCACCTTGTATGACGTTTATATGCCAAGTTACTACTTTTATGCACATCAGTATAATAAGGAGTCACAAATGTCAAAAAAGAGGTCACTTGAAATTTGGCGTGGACAACCTTGCGTCAATGTAAGCTATTAAAATAGTCACTGACTCTTTCGCTCTTATGTAAAATATGAATTAATTAGAGCGAGACCAAAAGATGATTTTCGCTGTTGCTTCAACCCAAAATTAGCCTGGTTTCTATGCTTATACTTATTCTGAGGTATTGACGCGAGAACTCGCGAGTGAGTATCGAATTGTTGATTGAGCGAATAAACCGAGTTATTTCATAATTGTACAGAATTTATAGACTGAGGTGAGGTGAGGTCTCGAAATTTTGAAAACACAGTAAACATTATGATTTTGGTTTGTACCTAATGAAATAGTATGTGTGTGATACTGATGCATGTTTGGTAGGATATTATTTAGAAATATAAAGGTAAACTAACATTATTACTCAAAACGAAATAAAGAGAAAAATAATTTTAATACTGCTATTTCTATGAACTCTAAACGTTAACTATGAACTCTAATAACATTACAATTAGATTGGTAATCAAGTGTCATTGATACGTTTATTTTGGCGGTCAAATATTTATGAGTGAAAGAAAATTATGTGAGTGAGGGAGACGTAAAAATCAGAATCGTGAGTACTTATCTGTCGACGCAACCGTCCGCCCCGCTGCCTCGGACTATCGGCTGAATTCGGCTGAGTTCGGCTCGGGCTCGGCTCGGGTCGTAAGATACGCCGACATACGACTCCTCGCCTCAAATGAGGGGTACCTCGTGAGGACCTCGCGAGGCAAAATGAGGTACTCCCTCAACCTCATATAAAAATGATGAGTAACCCATCACTAACTATTATGGACCGCGTTATTGACATTTGCGTTTAGTTATTAGATCTTTGTACTTGAAGGTTATTAACATAAATAGTTTGTAATTTATGACATTTATGTGTGAATTGTAATAAGCTGATTATGTTTACTACGACTTACTGTTTAACTAAATGTGGTTCATGATATCTTGGTACGTAGCTTTTGAATTTTATCAAAATTTTTGAATTGACATGTAATTTTATTTTTTAATTTTAATTTCCATTTCAGTCATTTTGTATTTAATCAATTATTTTTATTTATTGTAATTTATTTTTTAATTTATTGTTATTAATGTTTCAAATTGTATTTTTATATGGGTCTAGTGCCTGAAATAAATGAATTTTATTTATTTTATTACATGACACTGGCAGCATTTGCTGAATAAGTCGGCAGATTGCCATATATAATAAAACAAAAATAATAATAATAATTGAAAGTTGTAGATGACATTTAGCTCACAACTTCACTTACTGTTCTTCCCCTATGAGAGTGGCTTGTCACTGCGTGACCTAACTCTTTTATTGTAAATAAAGATAAAAAAAAAAAAAAAAAAACTTCACTTACGGACTTGCTTACAGAAACAACATTTTACACTTTGAGGAGGTAACATCATTATACACCAAGGAAAAACAGAAATAAATTACTTACCTACTTACTTTTAATAAGAGAACTACCCTTACAACACGTGCCAAAATAGGGGACAACACCCGCTCCACATGGTCATGGGTTGCAAAGAAGGGTTCTTCTTTTATATTTTTGGTAAGCGCACCCACCGGGTCAAAAATAATTGCCTCGTTGGCCAGGACACACGGACCTGAGTTGACCTGACTCTTAAAACCGGGACATGTCCCGGCGTATCGGGACGTAAGGCAACCCTATCGTAGCCCTACAAGACTGGAGCCTTATGTCCGGTAAAGTAGCAAAAGCCCAGTGGCTAACTACGAATGTCGTACTTACAAAAAAAAGATAACAGGCGGCGCTGTTATCCTTTGATGAAAGAGAATAAACAAGGTCCGTGGGGCGTAAAACGGTACCTACCTAAGATTATAAGTTTGGGCTTTACATTTGAGATGTTACAAGCCAAACTTCAGACTCTACTAGGCTTATATGACAATTGTAGGCTGCACGCATTACATTTAGATATTTGTTAAAGAAAAAAACACACGAACACAGCTGTCTTAAAGTTTATTTTTAAAACAATTGCACAACAACATGTTATAAATAAAATAAATAAATTATGAAAGAGATCAAATCAAGAGATTACTAATTTAAATTAATTACAAGAGAAAGAAATAGCAAGAACATTTATTCACAAAGCGCGATCCGATTGATTAAATCGTGTCGGATTCTATTTATAGTTAAAGATTTTGTCTTAAAACAATATTATTTAACCAGATTCAGCAGTAGCGAGCCCAAGAAGGGCTTACTTGACTGCGTACGTTTAACGATTTTTTTCTAAGACACTTCCGAGGCTCTTGCAGTAGGTACTTATCATAAATACGGCTATTTCAGCTACTTTTGTCGACAGTTTATGAATTTATTAACGCGATAAATTCGATAATACACGAACCAATATCGCTAATAAATATATAAACTCTTCTCAAAAGTACCGTTAAGAATAACTGACAAAACTGAAGACTTTATTTACAGATTAATAATTGTTCAGGTAAAAATGCTTTACACTTTTTCAAAAGGTAAATTTGAAGCCCATAAATGTAAAGGTGTAATTACTTAACGATATGAACACGACTTCGATGAAAATTTATTCGCTACCCAGTTTACAAGTAAGCCCAGGTGGAAAGTAATAGTGGACTGTATATAACATGTTTATTGCCGATAGTTAAAATCTAATACACCAAAAATGTACAAAAAGTGTTGGTCGCGGTCGGGACGGACTATTTTCTCTCTTTTATTAAGCTAATGTAGCTTAATAAAAGAAGAGAAAGCCATACAGTATCAATAACATAGGGAAATGTTTTAACATAACTCTAGATTTCGATCGTTTCAGCAAGTCTTCCAATTAGAGACACACATAGTCAAGTAGAAACCCGTAAAATGATGTAAAACTAACATGGTGTTTTACTGTCTATGTAAAATTCTATAATGAAATAATGAAATTTATTCAGCACTTAGGTATTTACATACACTTGTACTTGTCAGAATTACACTGTAGCTAAAAACATTGTTAAAATTATTTGATCTTACAGATTTTTTAATCAGTCTGTCCGTCTGTCGTGCGTTAAATGACATATGTACACTTAGTAAGACGCCTTAAAGGTAACACAAGAATCCGGCCAAAGTCTAAGCGAAATCCACTTGAGGGCACCCTTAAGAGATTAGGGCCAACGCTCAGGGACAGGGTGAATAGATTTTTACGTAGTCTTTGAACTTTAATGACGAAAAGTTTATTGAAAGGTTATCGAAGTCATAGTCATATCGTTAAAGTAGTTACACTCGAAGTAAACACAGATAGCTAAACAATCTTCTTTTCTACAAACAACTTTTTCAAATTCTTCCAAAAACTTTCAGTCTTTTAAGCTCCCTTCAAAAGTCTATATAGTTCATGACAGGAGATATAACGCCCTTTATCCAGTGGCTGGTTACTTTGACGTTGTGGTAGATTCCTGGCTGATGGTCCACTCCGCAACCGAAGCCTGCAGATGTGATGCCGACCAGGTAGTACCGCCCGTTGTCCAGAACTATCAGTGGGCCTCCGGAATCACCTGAATGGAATTAATATTAAATGGATAAAAAAATACATCTTCAAATTGTTTGACATGTTTGCTGGTGCGGAACGGTTGGTGGTGTTCCTTGACAGACAATGAAGTTCTCCTTTGCCAGGCAAAATGGTATGCCCGGCGGCCGATGGCCATTTGCTATTGTTCAGAACTTAATGTTCGAATAGGCTTGCAAACTAGTATAGCGCGATACAGGTTAGTTGGTTTGCTTAGTGCTAGATGGCGCTGCTAGTCTTCTTATTGTTTGTGTGGCTACTGTAGAACATCTACACGCGCTAACCGACTACTCCAAAGCTTTTTGATAGCAGTTTATGTCTGTTAGTATTTAGCTACGTTTCAACTCGATTCGAAATCAGTAATTTTTTCTAAACCTGATAATCATTAGCCCCTGTAACGTCCACTGCTGAACATGGGCAGCCTATCTAGGAAAGGTTTGCCTTAGTTACCACGCTTTGCAGGCGGGTTGGTTACCGCAGTATTATGTTGTAATACATAGGGGAAAGGCGGCTCCCCGCTCCGTGGTATATGTTTGTAATTAGATGATGTTATAACAATCGAGACGGCTTAACGTGCTTTCAGAGGCACCGAGGGTAGCCCGTCTACTAACCAGTCCGGGAAAGAAATCTCAAAATTTACCCAAAGTTTTATTGATCGAGATTGAACCCATGAGTTCTCGATACTTAAGGAAATTGAGAAAGGCGGTTTATTCTACCTTAATTGAAGGAAAAAATTACATAATTACCTAAACAGGCATCCTGATGTCCGTCGGAGTGACCGGCGCAGATCATCTCAGAGTGGATCTCGACGGAGATCTGTTTGCTTCTGTGCCAGTTAATGCATTGTTCTGTACCTAGAATAAACATGTTATATTCAAGATGCTATTCAGAATAGGCATAAATTAATAAAAAAAATAATAACCAAAAAAAAAGCATCAACTAAAATCAGTGCCGACAAATCAGGTCTTTATGGTCGTTCCTAGAATGACACCCGAGCCCGTAAGTCGGGTGGGAGCGCTAGCCACTGCGCCACTGAAACAGCCAATCACAGTGCCAAGAGCTAATTCTTTGTTTTATAATAAAACAACAAATGAAATGAAAACGTTTATTGATAATGTAAACGAATCGATCGTACTTATTATAAGTCAAATACAATGATAATGACAAAAAAAAAACAAATTTGACTAATAAATTAGTTTACATTTCAACCTAAATAAAGTTCAGCAATATTGTTATGGCATGTTAAAGTCGCGTATTATAAATATGATTAGAATAAACCGTCAAAAGCATAGAACAGAACTTGTCGCGAGCCTCGCCTTGCGAGGACGACCGGACTCTATCCTAGCTTCCTACGAGTCTTTCTCTACCTACGTGACACCCGTAAAAAAAGACTAAGAAACTCCGAGATCATTATTTTTGTCATCTTTTAAAGTCTTTTATTAATCATTTGTAAATTTTTTTAAACATTCTTAGTGGATAGTGATCGCAGCAGCAGGAAACAGTGAAGGGAACAATGGTACATAGTTTCAAGTAAGTATCGAGTATAGAAAGCGCTCCTCCAGATTTACATTTTTTTAATATTTGAAACATATCTACCGTCTGATCAGTTGTCTTACGTATAGTTTAAGAAAAAGCAAGAAGAATTAACTTACTTAAAATAGGAACCGTCGCCGACCTAAGCAGGTTAGTTCCAGTATGGCCCGTACTCGCATCAGTCTTCCCCCAGCCGGCTATCACGCCGGCTCTTCCACGGAGTTCCATGTCCCTCTCAGGGAGGCAGATGGGCAGAATGTGGCTGGTATACGTGATAGGTCGGGACAGCTTGAGCAGAGCTATGTCGTAGCGATCAGGCTGCGTCATACGAAACTGGAATAGGGGGTGCAGAATTTTTTGGACGACCCTGTGAGGGAGATGGTAAAATTATTGACAAAAATATGTATGTCCGAGACAATGTAGTTTTGTAATGTTTAACATTTAATTACCAATTTTTATTCATATTAACCTCCGTAGCGTAGCGGTATTTGGCTCGTTTTAAATCTCGGAGGTTGTGGGTTCGATCTCCAAGCCGGACAAGAAATCTTTGTGTAGATTCTAAGATTTCTTTCTGGGTCTGGTTGGTTAAGGGACTACCCTCCATGCCTCGGAAAGCACGTTATTCCGTTGATCCCGATTGTTATAACATCATCATAATAATCGTATATCAAGGAACGGGCAGCAGCGTTACCTTGTGTGTTACAACATAATATTGCGGTCACCAACCCGCCTGACGCGCATTTTAGAAACGAAGTACTGACTTGCGTGCGTATCACGCCTGTATGGGTACAAAAGTCAGTACTTTGTGTCTAAAACGCGCGTCGACGGCGCGTTAAAAAAACGTAGTGTCCTTAGGCCCTTAGTTTTAATTTATTATTTCCTAAATATTACTCGAAAAAGCGTCCTCTTGCTTTTGAAGGAGCTCACCACTAATTCCCCTACTGCATCTGTCACATGAAACTCTACTAACACTCAATTCATGGACACAAAGCATACCCAGATTCAGAGCAATGGTCTGTGATTAACACTAATAATTGTCTCGGGTGGGAATCGAACCCAGAACACCAGGTCTCGGAAGCAACGACCGTAACCACTGAGCTACAGGTGCAGTAGTTTTGTCTAGAAAGGATCAAAATAAATGAAACTATTCAACTTACCCTAGTTTCCTGGCAGTTTGAGCTCCAGCGCTGGTGTCCAGGGCTCCGAGCCATACGGCAATGTCTCTTGGCCTCGCCCGGGAGACGCAGTGAGCGGCGGTAGCCACGTACCAACGGGATACTAAGAAGAGATACTAATTACAATCATCATCACCATCATCAGCCCGTAAAACGTACACTGAACATGGACCTCCTCCCGAAGGAGTGTATTTGCCATAGTCACCACGCTTGGTAGGCGGGTTGGTGATCGCAGTATTATGTTGTACCACACAAGGAAACGCTGCTGCCCGTTCCTTGATATACGATAATTATAGATGATGTTATAACAATCAGGACTCGTTAGTCTTCGGAAAGTACGTTAGGCCGTTGCCTAACGTACTTTCAGAGGCACGGAGGGTAGTCCCTCAAGTCCCTCAAAATCCCTCAAATGATAATAAGGTTTAAGTATTATCGAAACAGGGGTGCATGTAAAGTAGGTATGTTTTTCCGTTTACATGCTGAATGAACACTGAGAAAATGTTAGAATAGAAATAGAGATATACAAAGTGGAATTAGTAACAAAGTTTTAAAGTTTATTTTCGAGTGCACTTACTTTAAGTAAGTGCCAGGGACAATAGCCTCCTAAGGAAATCCTAACATACCCAATACTCCTCCACATTGAAACTCTGATATCCTGACGTGGGCCTGCCAGGGGAACTCGGCGAACCTAGCTTCTCGACCTCCGATGATTCTTTTCTGCAACATCTTGGTGGCCGACAGTCCACAATCTACCTAAAATACACAGATTCATATATTATATTTTCTATAAATAGTTTGAATCCAATTTAATTAAATAAATAAATTTCTAAAACTGTTGGTACGGTGGTATAAATTGCAGGTTTCATTTGATAGATGCTAAAAAAATATATATAATTCAATGCCAAATGATCTAAAAAACGAAATTCCGAAAACTCATTATCAAAAAAGTTACACACTTGGTTTTGTCCCTCCCGACCCTTAGTTTGCAAAGAACCTCCCGATGCCCTCGTAGACCCGAAGTCCAAGAGGCCCGCGAACTGTAAAGTAGAGTGACAGTTGCACAAAACTTCCCTAAAATACAAAAAGTCAAAATCCCTCAATCTCATCGCCAGCGACCGCCCTGAGCCGAGGTCCAAGTCCCACAGGGGACGCCCTCTTGCACAGGTTGCTTATTTTTTAGTGATTAATTAAACCATTTATCTAGGCTGGAGCTCTACTCGCCTTTGTGTCCGGTGAAGTAGCAAAAGCCTCGGGGCTAACTACATATGTCCGTCCGAAAAAAAAACACTTGGGTTTGTGCCACTATCCAATTGATGCTGGGAAATATTATCAAGAATACAGTCTTGCTATGCTATATTTAGATATAACAAAGTACTATTTCTATCTCTATCTTTGTAATAAGTATCCCATACATCTTTAGAGCTTTGAGCCTCGAATATGTTTGAAGACTATATACACAAACTTTTGGAAATATAAATACTTTTTAACATATTATTATAAGTCTTTTAATAAAGGTTCCTACAGCTGCTGTTCTGATTGTCTCGATTTCGATCACCATTCGAGATAGTAATTTTGAAAGTCTACGAATAAGAAAGAATATTTCTGGGTGTTTTCCATGAATTGTAAAGTCACCGATACACTTTTCGCGAAGTTGTTCTGAATTCAGTCTGAAGCACTTCGCTTCACTCAATCTCGCCTTGTCTGATTACCGATTGCCTCATCAGTTACGGTCAACCGGGGTTTCTTTGACATTCAGGGTAACATTGGCAGGGTAAATGTACTGGTATTTGATGGTAGGAGGATCTCTTAACTAAACTCACCAGCTTTCGTTTCTGAAGCACATTCCCCCATGCCATTTTGGCATTTTGTTGAAAAGTTACCCTGAATATCAAATTTACCCCGGTTGACAGTACTTTAGCTAAATTTGGACAGCGGTTCGACGAAGGAACTTAAAAGGTTGTAAAGGTGTCATAAGATTCTAAAGTCCCATACAATACATGAAGTCATTCCTGTAGCTCGAGAGTTTGCATTTAGATTACCTGTGAGATATCCTCATCAGCTCGTCTCCGGAAGACATTGGCGGGAACGATACTGCGCTGTGGCACCTGACGCAGCTTCGGCGGTACCACCTTGTACTTCCAGTCCGATGATGGTATACTGCAAGTCATATATAAACAATTATTATATGGTAATATGAATACGACAAAACACAGTCGGGAGAGTCCCGTGTACAGCAGTCTACGTTAAATTACTATGATCTGCGTCTGGACGTTAACAGACAGGATAAGGCACTATGCGTTATTGATCTTGGAAAAAAGAGATTGCTATGAAACCCAATACGCCTAAATGAGTCATTTCATCTTTTTTATGAAGCTGATAAAATGATAAAAGACCATTAAGATAGAATATCTTAATGGATTGTTTTAATAATGTTTAAACACTTTAATTGTATTTGTATAAACCTTTGGTTTTTTTCTTATCCAATTGAATTTTTTAATTGACTTGAAAATTGCCTATTTAGCCTTGATCGTTTTCTTTTTAAGTTCACTTATGTTAGTAATTCTGCAGCTTTTTTTACATTTTGATAAATTTAGAAGACACGTTTATAAAACGACATGGTCGTTCAGTTTTGTAGGATGTCTCCAACATACCTATTATCCATCTCTTCTACATGATTGCTGGGTTCAGTGACGCAACATGAGAACAACCAACTGCCCCCGCAGCCTCGTGCCCTGGTGCCACCTTTTAGCCAGCAGCTGAGGGTCAGGGTGCAAGGCCGTACTTCTGGTCCAAGGCTGCAAGTGGATGGGTAGCCGAGAATCGAAGCTAACATCCGACTTGTTAGTGCTGGAATTTATTAAAGATTATTGTGAGTAAAAATATTGTAGAAAAAACGATACACGACAGATATCTTTTAAAGAGTAGTAATCTAAAAGCGAAAGACTGCGATTGTATGATTTCTTGTGAAACTCCCCACAAACATAAATTAATTATTTTCCTTTAATCATTTTGACCAGTAATTGGCAACATTGATATCAATGGTGGAACCCACCACCAAGTCCCCATATGCACGTATTAGGGAATGACGGACGCGCGAGTACATGTAGCATAAAATGCAACTGAGCACCACAGAAGTACTGCGTTATATTGTTTCCAATCATGCACCACTTGCGGAGGTTTTGAAATTTGATTATGCCGATCCATCTTTTATGAATCTTCCCCCACTGTTACTTACACTGCCGCTACTTGCAGGCCGGCTTCACTCCGGAAAGGGGTCTATCAATTAAAACTTATTTGGCCTTTACACTAAACACTAAAGGCCTATATGTATAGAGAGCTCGAGAAAGTACGATTGCATGACTTTCTGTGTAACTTCCCACGTCCCTCGTATTTGTAACATAGAAGGTAGCAAAACTTACATATTTGACTCACTATGCTGCTTCATCTCACCTATGTCTTCTCGTAAAAATGCTGGTAAAAGAATTACTAAGAAGGTAGCACTACTCACATTCCCCCGCATCCACCCTCCCCGCTATCGTCAACAGCGGCAGTATTATGCCGATCCATCTCACATGGGTCCTCCTCCAGCGCTGCCTACACTGGTGGTTCTTGCGCGCCGGCTTCACCGTTGACATGGCGAGGGCGTGGAGTTTGACATAGCGATGCTGTCACTCCACGCACGAACGATATGGTACCTGGGGAAAGAACAAGCAAAACATTGGTGTATCGTACTAAACTGATATACTATTTAAACTTCCCTCATTTTTTTTGTTGAGCTTAGTTCAAATACGTATAGTCTATGCTGGTATTTAGTTTAAAAGTATCAGGTCGACCGTACGCTTAGTTACCGATTTAGCTATCTAGCCGACATTATGCAGATTGATAACCAACTCAATATATACACTCGACAGCAAAAAAAACAAATACTAACTCTAAGCTTTCACTTTGTAAGGTCTCTAACACTACAATTAAAACCTACATTTTATTTTAGGACAATATATTCCGTGGGACCTTTATCATTAAATAAAGTCTACTAACCGCGCCCCGCGGTTTTGCCCGCGTCACTCTGCTCCAGTGGGTCGGAGAATGATTTATTGTAGCCTATATGTTAATCGAGCTTATTAACTATCCCCGTTCAAAGTTTCAGCCAAATCCATTCAGTGGTTTTTGTGTGAAAGAGTAACAAACATCCTTCCATCCATACCTACTCACAAACTTTCGCGTTTATAATATTAGTAAGGATGTTACTCCAAGACAACGTAGATTTCTAATGGTGAATGGTGTTTCGAAATCGGTCCAGTAGATCCGGAGCCTATTCAATACAAACAAACAAACAAATCATTCATCTATGTATAGATAACATTAAGAATAAGACACATTTAATGTGCTAAATTATCTGTGAAGTGGGCAAAGAAAAGTGTTCTGGTTTCCATGCTACGTAGGTTGGAAATAATTGTCGTTTCCACTCGGTGAACATATCTTAATCTCTTGTTATTGTTTACACATTAATACAAGTTTCATTTCATCATCATCATCAGCCCGTATAAAGTCCACTGCCAAACACTGGCCTCCTCCCGAGCGAAGGTATTTGCCATAGTCACCACGCTTGGCAGGCAGGTTGTTGACCGGCGGTTGGTGACCGGCAGTATTATGTTGTAACACACAAGGAAACGCTGCTGCCCGTTTCCCTGATATACCTTCGTAGCGTAGCTGTATTTGGCTCGCGTTAAATCTCGGAGGTCGTGGGTTCGAACCTACGCCGGACAGGAAATCTTTGTGGAAATTCTAAGATTTATTTCCGGGTCTGGTTAGTTGCGGGACTACCCTCCGTGCCTCGGAAAGCACGTTAAGCCGTTGGTCCCGATTGTTATAACATCTAATATAATTTATAATAATCATATATAAAACGAACGGGCAGGAGCGTTTCCTTGTGTGGTACAACATAATACTACGGTCACCAACCCGCTTGCCAAGCGTGGTGACTGGCAAATACTCTCTCGCTAGAGGAGGCCCATATTCAGCAGTGGACGTTATACGGGCTAATAATGATAATGATTTTTTCACTTTCATTTCCACTACTCGTGTCTGGTTAAGTAGCAAATGCCTCGTGGCTGACTTCATAAATGTTCGTCCGAAAAGAAAACCATTTATAAATCAAGGAGTAAGTACAATAGAATAGTCAAAGCGTGGAATAAACTCCCAGAAAGCGTAATTTCAGCCCAAAATGTAAACTAATTCAAAAATAGACTACAAACATCTCAGCTGTAATAGAAACTAGTGGAGAAGAACAGGATAGAGGCACATACCAGTTGAATCAACTGCTTGCCTGATCACTAATAATAATAATATTGCGCTTTGGTTCAGTAAGGAAAAGTTGAACTGTAGATATTCTCTAGTAGAGCTTGACGAATCAATCTTTGGATCCATTTGGACCTGCTAATTACCAGCAATGACTTCTAAATTGCTTACAATTAAAGGCGAAAGTCGTAGTTCATGCCATATCTGTCAGTGAATGGACAGCTTCATTTGTTCGTAGTTTGTTGTATTTTTGTTTTACTCAGGATGTTACAGATTGCCTACCGATGTAATGGAATTTCGTTTATTAATATACTTTATCTTGGTATGGTCATGTGAAGAGGAGGGATGAAACGCATGTTACTAAAAGAGTTTTAAGTATACATGTAGATGGATGGAGAGGGAGAGGAAGGCCAAAGAAAAGATGGATGGATTGTGTGAAGAGTGATATAAAAGAGAAAGGAGTTAGTGATAGTGTGACCGGTGACAGGACAGAATGGAAGAAACAAACGTGTTGCGCTGACCCCAAGTAATATGGGATAAGGGCAGGAAGAAGAAGAAGATATGTATAAGATTTTTTCAAATCGGTCCAGTTTGGTCAGGTGTCTTTGTATTAAATAGGCTCCGAATCTATTCGGTGCCTATTCAGTACAAACAAACAATCAAATCTTTCTTGTTTATAATATTAGTAAAGATACAGTGTGGAATCTGGCTTAGAATAAACCACCCCGTGTCTTCCCATGGGTGTCGTCAGATGCGACCAAAGGAAACAATGGATGAATAGGCAGCAGCATCTATCAGCTCAAGGTTACCTTCAAGTTGAAAAAACATCCGCTGGCCAGGCGAGATGATTATGGCAATAACGATTCTGGCTTGCCAAGGTCTGCAATGAAGAAGCCCATGTTTGGCAGCAGACGTATACAGACTGTTTAAGTGAAGGTATATTTTTATTTATTTATTTATAACTTTACCACTAAAATAGGACATGGTGAACTTAATGCCTGAGGCATTTTCTCCCAGTAAGATATAATATGACTACCTTTTGTCAGCAACTTACCCGATTTCTCCACACGAACCCATTTAATGTCATTAAAATAGGGTTGCCATACGTCCCGGTTTTGAACGTCATGTCACGGTGTCCCGGCCAACAAGGCAATGGTCCCGGTGGGCGCGCTAACCAAACAAAAGAAGAACCCTGCTTCGTTCGTAATATCGCTCCTGTTTGTCTTAACGTCCTGCGTGCGCAATGGGAAAACCCCCTCGGCTCTGTGTGACGTGTTATTGTTTCATCTTGTCAGTTAGACTACGTTTTTTTGAAGCCTTTGACAAAGATTTTCGCTGGATACGATTTAATTTATTTAATATATCAAATAATTAATTGTATTATATTCGGTTTTAATTGAAAAAAACACATAAAGGTATCATTCATATTCGTATAGGAACTAAAATTACCAGTGAAAAAAAAATCCATAATTTATTTTTATTTGCATATGGCTGTTATTGACACCACGCTATGAGTAAGAAAGTTGATTTCTAATTCCAAATGAATGTTTATTTTTAATAGAAGTTTAATGAATATTTATATTGTATTTCCATTATTTTGTAACTTAATGATACATCAACAAAAAGTGATTTGACATACCATGATGATAAATTATTAATTAAATTAAGCAGTAAAGATGAGATTTTGTTAACGGAGGCCGATGCACCTACGCACGTTATCACTACATAGTATAAAACAAAGTCGCTTTCCTGTCTGTCCGTCTCTTTGTTTGCTTAGATCTTTAAAACTACGCCACGGATTTTGATGCGGCTTTTTTTAATAAATAGAATGATTCCAGAGGAAGGTTTATATGTACCTATAATACATCAGCATTGCACCCGTGCGAAGCCGGGGGGGGGGGGTAGCTTTATAATGAGACGACGTAATACTAAGACGTGCACAGGCGCAGCAAAGACGTGAGAAGAATAAGGCACGGACCACCACGTCTCTTGTGTAATTGACATAACATGACGCCTACGTTCATTTTGTATGAAAACGTATTCAAACAACATCATGTATGCGCTGGGTGTGTGTCACGTTTTTGCCTCAAGTCGTTTCTGTGCACGCAAAAGGAAACTTAAACAAGCAAATTTTTGTTCACAGTGTTTGGGTTGACGGTGTTCTTCTACAGAAAATCATGCCTAAAAACTTGAATTTGTTCGAATTGGCTCGCGAAAATTTATATCGAGATATAGGTTAGTTATTATTGTAGTTAAAAGATGGCGCTCGTAGTCTTCTTGTGATTTTTCTACGACTGCTGTAGTTATCGCTAGTTTTGTTGACAAGTAGCTAGTAATATAAGGAAACTATCTCAGAATTTACACAACGATTTCCTGTCCGGAGTGGAGATCGAACCCACGACCTCCGAGATTTAAAGCGAGCCAAACACCGCTACGCTACGTTTGCAACAAAATATTTTTAATATGTCAATTTATTAAGTTAATGTATCTTCAATAATCCAGTAACAATAACATAGGGAATCGTTATAATAACCCTACAGTAATTAAGACATTAAAATCTAAGTCATAATCATATCGTTACGCGATTAGCCTTTTCCACCATTCCCATCGCTGCTGTAGCGTATCCGTGCGCTGGCGGCGAGATATGTGGGACTCGCCCATTCCATAGCGGTGGTATGCTTATTCATACCACGAGGAAAGGACCCTACACCACTAAAACCCCCCGGACGCTCCTTCGATCCGTCGTTGGCGGGGGCCGAAGCAATCCGGCTACGCGATTAGCCTCCTATTATTAGGTAGCCTTCATATAAATATAGTATCACATCTCAGTGACCAACATAATCACATATACTCGACTAGTTAACGAGTGCAGTGGGTTCATTCCCATGAGAATCACATTACTAGCCTCACAGTTGTATACACTATCATATTCCTGCACTGCTCCCATTATTTGAGGTCGTCGCAATATGTCATCCTCATCCATTTTTCCCTATAAGCCGTATCTTTCTTACAAATGCGATCTTTCAAACAGTCTACCTTTTTTGGCCGCCCTCTTCTAACATATCTTCATTTATATTTAGCATTCTTTTCGTCATTTTTTAATCGTTCTTAATCATTGTCAGGACGATTTTGGTCTACCTCCTTAGGTACGCATTTTTAGGTTATTACGATTTCCAATCAAGGCCAGTAAAAAAAGAAAAAAGTTAAAATAACTATGTCTTACACATCTATTTCATATGTATATATCACGCCCTATTATTTTCAAGACGGTAAAAAAGCCATCATCATCATCAGCCCGTATAACGTCCACTGCTGAACATGGGCCTCCTCCCGAGGGAGGGTCTTTGCCATAATCACCACGCTTGGCAGGCGGATTGGTGACCGCAGTGTTATGTTGTAAACACAGGGGAAACGCTGCTGCCCGTTGCCTGGTACGTTTGTTATAGATGATGTTATAACAATCGGGACCAACGGCTTAACGTGCTTTCCGAGGCACGGAGGCTAGTTCCTCAACCAACCAGACCCGGAAAGAAATCTTAGAATTTACACAAAGATTTCTTGTCCGGTGTGGGGATCGAACCCACGACCTCCGAGATTTGCCAATTACCGCTACGTTACGGAGGTTGTCAAACAAAGTCATCCAGTATATTAATATACTATCATGCAGGACAACGTCTGTCGGGTCAGCTAGTACTTATATATAAATCTGAAGAGCTTGTTTGTGCTTGAGCGCGCTAATCGCAGGAAGTGCTAGTCCAATTTGAAATATTCTTTCAGTGTTAGATACTTATCCCATTTATCGAGGTAGGCTATAGCTATATTTAATTACGAAATTCCTTTCACCAACCTCCGTAACGTAGCGGTATTTGGCTCGCTTTAAGTCTCGAAGGTCGTGGGTTCGATTCCCACACCGGACAAGAAATCTTTGTGTAAATTGTAAGATTTCTTTCCGGGTCTGGTTGGTTGAGGGACTACCCTCGTGCCTCGGAAAGCACGTTAAGCCGTTGGTCCCGATGGTTATAACATCATCTATAATAATCGTATATCAAGGAACGGACAGCGTTTCCTTGTGTAATACACCATAATACTGCGGTCACCAATCCGCCTGCCAAGCGTGGTGATTATGGCAAAAACCCTCCTTCGGGAGGAGGCCCATGTTCAGCAGTGGACGTTGTACGGGCTGATGATGATGATGATGAAATTCCTTTCGTATATAATTACAAATACACCATTTTATATAATTACAAATAAACTATTTCCTAGTTCTATTTTTTTTCATTTTTACACTTTACTTTTTTCTCTCAAACTCATTTTATTTGACTCTTTCCACGGTTGCCTGGAAGAGATCACATTTTGTGATAAGGCCGCCAATTGTACATACTCTGTATACTGATAAGTTAAGTAAGTTTTCTGTGTTCATGTTTTATAAGTGTACAGTAAAGAGTTTAGATAGATAGATAGATAAGGAGTTTGAGAGAGGGGTAGTGTAAAATAAAATATAGAAATAAGAAATAGTGTATTTGTAAATATATTATATGTAAATATATCATGTATATGTTACGGCTAATAGCCGAAGTGCGGCTACACCTAGGTTTAGCCGGCTACATGCGGTTAAACTTAGATCAACCTCAATAAGTCCCTGTTCAACTCCATTGGTTTAGGTTAAGGTTATTTTTTTTTTTAACCTCCCCAACCTCTTTTTGTGTCGTGCATAGGTATTGTTTATTTAATTAAAACCTAGTTCTAACCGAAGATAAGTAGGATAGGTACATCTAAGTTTAACCGCATGTGGTCGGCTGCACCTAGTTGTAGCCGGCTAAACCTAGGTGTAGCCGCACTTCGGCTATTAGCCGTAACATATACATAGATAACGATATATAAAATATATACTTATATACAAAAATAATTTATTAAATAATAATTTAAACAGGAATACATCTAGTGTTGTTGAGTGTTTTGTAGTGACAGGTAATGGTCATTGGCTCGTCTTTGAAACTCATGCAAACTTTGCGATCGTCTAATTTCTACGGGCAGTTCATTCCACAATGGCACACATTTTGCGATCGTCTAATTTCTACGGGCAGTTCATTCCACAATCGCACACATTTTACTACGAAAGATTTATCTCAAAAAATAGTGGAATGAACTAGCTTATCTATCTATCCTTGGGGTACGAGAGTTATGCCGGGGAAAACAAGCGCGGGAAACTAGTCGCAAGATATAGAGAGAGTGAATCTTAACAGCGTTTCGTTAAAGTACATTCGTTCTACTTTATTCACTACATAACCTCACAAGGTCGGATACCGGATTCTTTAGATGATAGATGAATGCCTTTTACTTCGTGTAAAAGTATAATTGACAAGATTTATGGCTTCATCGAGCTGTCACATTTATAGGCAAAGGTTATGCACGATGTGATAAAGAAAGTTATGCGTGATTTTTTATAAATATATGGTTTTAATTATATGGTTTGCTGTTTATTAACATAATATAACTTTATTAATTATAGTTCAACCTCCGCACCTCTGTAGCGTAACGGTATTTGGCTCGCTTTAAATCTCGCAGGTCGTGGGTTCGATTCCCACATCGGACAGGAAATCTATGTGTAAATTCTAAGATTTATTTACGGGTCTGGTTGGTTGAGGGACTACCCCCTGTGCCTCGGAAAGCACGTTAAGCCGTTGGTCCCGATTGTTATAACATCATCTATAATAATCGTATATCAAGGAACGGACAGCGTTTCCTTGTGTAGTACCCCATAATACTGCGGTCACCCACCCGCCTGCCAAGCGTGGTGACTATGGCAAATACCCTTCCTTTGGGAGGAGGCCCATGTTCCGCAGTAGACGTTATACGGGCTGATGGTGATGATGATGATGATGATGAATTATAGTTCTTCCCGCGCGGTTACACCTGCGTAAGTTCGTGCGTAAGTTAAATATAGCCCATAGTCTTCCTCAATAAGTGAGCTCTAACACCATCCGATGCCCTCGTAGACCTGAAGTCCGAGAGGCCCGCCAACTGTAAAATAGAGCGACAGTTGCACAAAACTCCCCTAAAATACTAAAAGTCATAATCCCTCAATCTCTTCGCCAGCGACCTCCCTGAGCCGAGGTCCAAGCCCCACAGGGGGCGCCCTCTTGCGCAGGTTGCTTAGTTTTTAAACCATTTATTAAGGCGTGAGCTCTGCTCGCCTTCATGCCCGGTGAAGTAGCAAAAGCCTCATGGCTACCTACGTACGTCAATCCATGAGCATGAGCAAAAGAAATGAGCTCTAACACTGAAAGAATTTTTCAAATCTTTCAAGCAAACAAACACACTATTCAGCTTTATGTATTAGTATAGGAGTATAGATACCTTCCCCCGCAGGGTTACACCTGCGTAGATCCTGTTCCCGTGGGAACTTCATCTTTAAATATGTCTATTTTCTGTGTCTATTTTACTCCTGAATAACGTAGCTTTTTAATGGTAAAAAAACGGTCCGCCCGCTGTTCTTTTAAAAATAGTTTACATTAAATAAATAAAACGTGCCCAATCAATTAATATAAAAGAATAATTCTAAAGATAAACCTAACAAATAAAAATAACCTATAATTAAAACAGTGGCGTAGCTAGGTGAGCAAGGGCCCCGGTGCATAGCTTCAAGAGCTGTTGAGTTGGCTGACTCGCTCTTTCCAAAGCTTAGGTTAGAGGTCCCCTGAGGTCCAACCCGTGGTGGACTGCACCACCTATCCCTTCGATAGCTAAGCCACTGAATTAAAACTAACCAAAACGAAAAACACTTACGTATAACTAAAAACTGTTCTAAAATGGCGTCACTGGGTAGCATTCCCATTATTAATAGTGATTTAAGACATGTCTTAGCGTAATGTAAACTTTTCAAACCAACCAATCAAAACACTTGAAATAAATACAGACTAAGATAAGAGTTAACCATACATATTAATATTATAGAAAGGAAAAAATTATATCTTTGTTTCATCATCATCATCATCATCATCATCATTTCAGCCGTAGGACGTATACTACTGGACAAAAGCCACCATTCTAGATCACCAGTTATTGCAGTTGGACGCGGCCTGCATCCACCGTGATCCCGCGGCCTTTAGATCATCTGTCCATCTAGTTGGTGGACATCCTACGTAACGCTTGCCGATCCGCGGTCTCCATTAGAGAACTTTTCGGCCCCAACGGCCATCTGTACTCCATGCTATATGGCCTGCCCATTGCCACTTCAACAAACTAATCCGTTGGGCTATGTCGGTAACCCGCGTTATTCTATCTATAGTATCTCCTCATTTCTCTCCATAGCTCGTTGAGCGACTTCAAGTCTGTTCTTAAGGCCTATTGTGAAGCAATCTATGTTTGTTATGAATAAATTCGAAAACTACTGGACGGATTTCGATAATTCTTCCACCATGAGAGGATCACTTCAATTTGATAGCCCGTAATTTTGACCTCTGTAAATTTGAAACCTATCTAATAGGAAAACTGGATAAATGAAAACATTTTTAAATGGTACAAATTCCTTGGTCCCTTGAGATCCCAATTAAGCAGGTTTCACTGTACATACTAAAAAAAGCGTCATCTTTTATGATATTTTTCACAATGCTAATGGAGTTTTCACATACGATTGTTTTAAATATCTTTCAAAACAAAAGGCGTGGACAGTTACTTTCTATGCGATTTTTCTTTGTTATTATAATTAAAATCTTGTTTTGTGAACATAAAACTCTTTGAAACGTGAAAAGTTACGATGCTTTGCGCAACTTGTTTATATAATTGTACCGGCTGCGTCCGCGGTTTTACCCGCGTTACTCTGCTCCAGTGGGTCGGGGCGTGATTTTTTGTAGCCTATAATTAACCAAGCTTTACCAACCAAGCTTTACAATTAAATAAAGTTCTATAGTTCGTTTTTTTCCTTTTCATATATATATACAGGGTGTCCCAAAAGATTACGTAGCTGGGAAGGGGGGTGATAGGGATGGTCACAAGGGTCACCAGAAAAATATAAAAAATTCCCTCTGGGTGTTTAAAAAAATAAATGGCATTTTTTAAAAGACTAAAAATTTTACACCTTGTGCTAACTGTACCTACAAATATGGCTGTATTTAAAAAAAATGCTGTTATGTAATCTTCAATAACAACAAGGTCATCAACATCAACATCAAAAATAACAAGGTGTAAAATTTTATGTTTTTAAAAAAATGCCATTTTTTTTAAATACCCAGAGCGGATTTTTTTTTATTTTTCTAGTGACCATTGTGTCCACCCCTGTCACCCCCTTTCCCAGCTACTTAACCTTTTGGGACAACCTGTATATATATATATATATATATATTTTAAGATTACCTACAGAATTTTGCAGTCTACTAGTACTCTTGTTAACCCCCGTGCTAAGCTACAACGCTTGTGTTACGACTTGTGGATCGAACCGGCGATTCATATATATTATTGCAGTCTTTCATCAGTCTGTGTAAACGTAGCATTAACTAACTAACTAATTAGCTGTCAAAACACTTATTATACGTCAAATGAGTATTTGAAAGCGTGTTAGCTACTTTGATTTGATTAGTTTGTTAGTTAATCTATGATTTATACTTAGATCAATGATTGGTTTCGCGCGCTGTACTGAATACCGCCGTCGTACTTTACAAATGCGGCACAAAATACTACGCCGAAATAGGCAAACCCAAGCCAGTCACGCTCGTTTTTTTTTTAAAGGTTACTAGCAGAGTTTCTTTTACTCTACTAGTATTCTTGTTAACCCCTCGTGCTAAGCTAAAATGCTTGTGTCACGAGTGGGTTCACGTCGGTAGTGCAATGGGTGGGGTTCGAACCGGTGAACTCAAGATCACAAGTCCGACGCCCTTAGCCATTGGGCTACGGCCGCTTCTGCTCTGTGTCATACGTGTCGAAAGTTTAATTAAATTTTGGTTATAATCGAAGTACATACATACATACATAGATAAGCTCACGCCTGTTTCCCAGCGGGGTAGGCAGAGACAATGGTCCTCCACTTGCTACGATCCCTACACACATCTTTCGCTTCATTCACTCTCATAACATTTTTCATACAAGCACATCAGTTTAGGGTGGATCCTATTTGACCTATTGCGAGGATGTCTCCGATTTGAATTTTACGCAAATTCAAATCGGACTGACGGTTAACTGTGTAAAAGTAACATCACAAGAAATAAGAAGGACATCGGGATCACATACCATCGGTACAGTGTCTTATACAGACTACAATATTGAGTATTGAGTTGCCGCATTTACGGAGCTATCTATGGGTTTAAGATAGCGCGGTATCTAGTCGAGATACCAATCATCATTATCATCATCAGCCCGTATAAAGTTCACTGCTGAACATGGGCCTCATCCCGAGAGAGGAGGGTATTTGCCATAGTTACCACGCATGGCAGGCGGACCAATATTTAAGGGGGGCTCTCATACAATAAACGGCAACTGGTAGGCACTTGAAAATGGTACGGAACCTTTCGAGTCCGACGCGTACTTGGCCGGTTATTTTTGTGCGGGGGGAAATGCCTTAATGTTACGCATCCTCTCCGCCGGGAGAGGACGACTCCCACATACCCCTTCGCCGGTGCGGGAACGCCGCGGCGGTGGGTTTCTTTTTTTTTCTTTCGGACGGACATATGTAGTTAGCCCCAAGGCTTTTGCTTCTTCACCGGGCATTAATTTGAGCATAGCTCTAGCCTAGATAAATGGTTTAAACACTACAAACTAAGCAACCTGTACAAGAGGGCGTCCCCTGTAGGTCTTGGACCTCGGTTCAGCGCGGTCGCTGACGGGGAGATTGAGGGATTATGGCTTTTAGTTTTTTTAGGGGAGTCTTGTGCAACTGTCGCTCTACTTTACAGTTCGTGGGCCTCTCGGACTTCGAGTCTACGAGGGCATCGAATGAAAAACAAAGGGTCAGGAGTAGGAGACAGCATTTCCCCCCGCAATAACAAAAGAAGGTATAGTTCCTAAATTTACCTACATACTTAACAAGAGCCCTAGTTTGCTTATGAAATTCACAGTTTAATAAATCATTGATGACTGTTTTGGTAATCAGCCAATTTTGCTTATTTGGTACGATTTTTGGATTCTGGTGACAGACAGACTGACAACGAAGTTTTAGTAATAAGGTCCCTTTAACCTTCGGGTACGGAACCCTTAATAAGGCACCGGAAGGTTAATTTACATTATATTGACCAGCCAGAGCTGGGATTATGTTTAATCTCATTAGCCATATACGCAACTGCCTACCAAAAAAATAAAATCCGAAACACAAATTAATTGACACTATTCATGTATCTTTCATCATCATCGGGCTGATGATGATGATGAAAGATACCTGAATAGTATTACGTCCACTGCTGAACATGGGCCTCCTCCCGAGGGAGGGTATTTGCTATAGTTACGACGCTTATCAGGCGGGATGGTGACCGCAGTATTATGTTATAACACCCAAGGAAACGCTCCTGCCCGTTCCACGATAAACGATTATTATAGATGATGTTATATCAATCGGGTCCAACGCTTAACTTGCTTCCCGAGGCACGGAGGGTATTCCCACAACCAACCATCATAAACATCAGCCCGTATAACGTCCACTGCTGAACATGGGCCTCTTTCCGGGGGAAGTTTTTGCCATAGTCACCATGCTTGGCAGGCGGATTGGCGACTGCAGTATCATGTTGTACCACACAAGGAAACGCTGCTGCCCGTTCCTTGATATACGATTATTATTGATGATATTCTTACAATCGGGTCCAATGGCTTAACGTGCTTTCCGAGGCACGGAGGGTATTCCCACAACCAACCAGACCAAGAAATAATTCTAAGAATTTACACAAAGATTTCATGTCCGGCGTGGGGATCGAACCCACGACCTCAGAGGTGTAAAGCGAGCCAAATACCGCTACGCTACGGTAGTTGTCTTTCATAATAACTGTTATTTTTTTAATTAACCTGAAATAATTAGTCTTTGCAGTCTACATAATCTAGGTACTACTTATTTATATCTGTTCCTTTTTTGATAGAAATCTTTATGCATTCATAACATAAATATTAACTTCCTAACAAGTCTGTGCCTCGGAAAGCACGTTAAGCCGTTGCTCCCGATTGTTATAACATCATAAATATAACAAGCGTTTAACAGGGAACGGGCAGCAGCGTTTCCCTGTGTATTACAATATGCATTCCCACCGCCGCTGCAGCGTATTCGCGCGCTGGCGGTGGGATATGTGGGACTCGCCCTCTCCATAGCGTGGTATACTTAACTCATACCGCGATGAGAGGACCCTACACCACTAAAACCCCCCGGTCACTCATTCGATCCGCCGTTGGCATAAGCAATCCGGCCCGTCATAAATCCGCCTGGCAAGCGTGGTGACTGGGCCGGAGGGTTTTGATGGCAAAACCTTCCCTCGGCCCATGTTCAACAGTGGACGTTATACGGACTGATGATGATGAACAAGATTAACTTAGAACAACTACCTATATGTGGTTCGCGCAAATAATTGCCTCGGACGGGAATCGAATGCTGACAGGTGTCTAAACTATTATCGCCACTCAACTACCAGAACAGTCTACTAAATCTATAACAAATTCTCAATACACTGTTTTTTCCGCCAAATAAAAAAGTTATCATTCGGTCATCAGCAAACAAAAGGGGTAAATTTCGCGCGCTGCGATTTTTTATTTAAACCATGATATCAACGGAGCCATAACAGAACTTAATAAATTAATGTAGGTCATTGGATACGGTCAAAGCATCTTCAAACTAACATTTCTCTGCACATAACGAGATTAAACTAAACAAGATTTTGAGGAACACTCACCTGATATACACCTTTCACTTTTAAATAAGAAATCACTTTCACTCCACACAACTAGATCTAATATTAACCACTAATTTATAAACAATTCAAATTAATTTAATGGGTAATAAAAAAAGACGTCCTTCTCCGATAAAGTGCAGTTCGAAAATGACCGCGTTGTTCGATTTTTGAATTTGTTTGTGTTTTTTTTTCGTGCTCGCCGCTCGGAGGCTACGGCTGGTGATGGTGTACTGCCATGTTTTCGAAACTGGTTGGTTCGCGTTGCGCTGTCTCGATTATTATAGCTCAGGTTTAAGGTGACATTTCACGTTTTCGCGTACATCGGAAAGTATACTGTTGTAGAAAAATTTAATAAATAGCTGCCGCCGATGCGGTTATTATTTCGTTAGAAAACCGTAGGCTGTTGCGTTTGTTAATTACCTCTTTCCATTTTATATGTGACGGTTTAATCAATGTGTTAATTTACTGCCTTCTATTACATGTCTATTTAATCGTATGTTATTGCATGTTTTATATCTAATTAAAATAAACTAGTAACTACACGAGCTTTAAAAACTATTAACTTAGCAACCTGCGCAAGAGGGCGCCTCCAGTGCGAATAGGACCTCGGCTCAGGGTGTTTTTTTTCAACGGAATTTTATGTAGTCAGCCACGAAGCTTGTGTTACTTCACCGGGCATAGAGGCGAGCAGAGCTCCAGCCTTATTAAATGGTTAATAAATTACAAACTAAGCAACCTGCGCAACCTTGTGCCCCTGTGGGACTAGGACTTCGGTTCAGGACGTTCGCTGACGGAGGGAATAAGGTTTTGTGTAACTGTGTATTGTCCAGTTTGCGGGCCACTCGGACTTCGGGTCTACGAGGGTATCGGAAAGTTATTTGCAAGTTGGGTCGGGAGTGCGACAGGGAACGTGTCGCGTTCGCGAGCGAACTCTCCTCTAGCGGGTGCTCTATATTATAAAGTAGCGATAATTACGTAAGGAAAATAATAATGTCATTTTTTTACATTTTATGACAATAAGCCTATATTTATTCACTTTATCAGCTCGCTGACGTCCACTACTGAACATGAGCCTCCTCTTTAACAGACCTTGGCAAGCAAGGGTCGTTGAGGTATATCTGTTACGGCTAATAGCCGAAGTGCGGCTACACCTAGTTTTAGCCGGCTACAACTTACCTAGCCGCATGTGGTCGGCAATAAGTCCCTGTTCAACTCCATTGGTTTAGGTTTAGGTTATTTTTTTTTTTAACCACCCCAACATCTTTTTGTGTCGTGCATAGGTATTGTTTATTTAATTAAAACCTAGTTCTAACCGAAGATAAGTAGGATAGGTACATCTAAGTTTAACCGCATGTGGTCGGCTGCACCTAGTTGTAGCCGGCTAAACCTAGGTGTAGCCGCACTTCGGCTATTAGCCGTAACATATCAACATAAACACCGCGATTGGCAGGCGGATTGATGTTGCCGTCGGGGGGCCGGATTGCTTATGCGTACCCGCCAACGGCGGACCGAAAGAGTGTCCGGGGGGTTTTAGTGGTGTAGGGTCCTCTCCTCGTGGTATGAGTTTAGCATACCACGCTATGGAGAAGGCGAGTCCCACATACCCCACCGCTAGCGCGCGAATTCACTGTAGCGGCGATGGAAATGCGTAAATGCATTGTTACCGGGACAAAAAAAAAGGCGGAATGGTGTTCGCAGTAAGATAAGAGTATCCTCATTACATGACACTGGCAGAAATTGCTGAATAAGTCGGCTTATAGATGCTGCTGATACTCGCATTCTAAATTTAAAGTTGGAGAATAATTTTTCCACCACATTTCAACAGTAGGTTAGGATCCACTGTGACTAAATCATCATCATCAGCCTGTTGTAGTCCACAGCTGAACATAGGCCCCCCATCGATTTCCAGCGGGAACGATCGCTAGCGGCCTGCAATCACTGACTCCCTGCAACCTTTATGAGGTCGTCGGTCCATCGTGCAGGCTGTCGTCCTACGCTGCGCTTGCCAGTTCGTGGTCTCCACTCGAGAACCTCTCTGCTCCATCGGCCGTCAGTTCTTCGAGTTATGTGTCCTGCCCATTGCCACTTCATTTTGACTAAATAGTCATGACATTTAGTTTAACGAATCGAGCTTACCAAAGTCTGTTATGAGGCGGTCCATGTTCAGCAGTGGATGTAAACGTACTGTTGAAGACTACTGACAATGCATAAAATATGTTTTTTTTTCAGGTAGCTGCATAAAACAAAAAAAATAATACAGTTTGATGGACTACCTCGATATTAAGATCTCGTGATCCTTACTTATATTATAAAGTAACTCTGTCTATCTGTATGTCGGCCTTTCACGCTGGAAGTACCAGACTGATTTAAATGAAATTTGGCACACAGATAGTTTGGAACCAGAGAAAAGACATAGGCTACTTTTAAATTAGGGTCTAATTAAAACTGTTACTTAAAGTCACTATTTCAAGCGGACAAAGCACAGCTAGTTAAGTAAGACTTAAATTGAGAACCCAGGATCAATTCTCGCGACCAGTAATGTCATTTTGGGGTTATACCGGTTTGCCGATCGTATATCATAAATATATATTGAGACAAGTTTATCGCTAAACCACGCAGGCTCATTATTCATGCTTGTAACTCATCAATAATATTAAAATGAGATCCTGCAACCGCCATGTTTGACACGAATTCTTGATGTTTTTTGTTTTTATATTTAACACTACAGTTCTTTTCTGATGGACATATTATGTAGTTAGTCGCGAGACTTTTGCTACCTCAATGGGCATAAAGGCGAGCAGAGCTACTGTCTTGTTAGATGATTTGGAAACTGCAAACTAAAGACAAGGCGAGATCCAATCTACAACCTGCACAAGAGCACCCCCTGTGGGACTTGGACTTCAGTTCAGGGTGGTCGCTGGCGGGGGAATTGAGGAATGGTGACTTTAAAATTTTAGGGGAAATTTGTTCATCTGTCACCATGTTTTACAGTTCGCGGGCCACTCAGACTTTGGGTCTACGAAGGCATCGGAATGTTTTTTGCAAACTAAGGGGAATTGAGAGGGCGAGGAGAGATGCGTCACGTTCGCGAGTCTACTCTTCTCCGGCGAGTCGGATAGAGTGGTCTCTGTGTAGTAGTGTTAGTTTTTTGCGGTCTCTTTACTGCTTAACACTTAAATTGTTTGCGGGAATTTGGTATAAAATAAACTATTTATGCGGAAACCTCATCTTTAAATATAATTTACGTTAGTTCTTTGTAACGTAGCTGTAATGGTGTTAACATTACCAAAATTGGTTCAGTATTACCGGAGATTATCCCAAACATACAATACAATAAATTATTTTGGCTTTTGAAATATACATTACCTATTACAAAACAATCTTAATAAAAATAAGCCGGGGTAACTTAAGCTTTTAAGCTGAAATTACCCCGGGAACAGGATCTGTGGCTATCAGTAAACGTATATAAGTAAAAAGCTAAAACTAATGTGAAAAAGCGGAACGAAACTTACTTTTGTTTTTATTTTTTATTTATTTATGTACACACACACACACACACATAAGATTTAAATACAACAAGACAGACAAACAGCAATATACAAAGGTACTACTTATTTCTTAAGAAAACTGTTCTAGTAGACCTGTTTTTGTAGATTGTTTTTAAATAAAAACACGTAGTTTTGAGGTGTGACAATAACACATAATTCACAATAACCTGGTCAATTTTATTTAGCTTGTGTCGTATACACAAAATCGATTCTATTGTTTAATGATTGATTAGTATTTGACCGGTTTTTATAGGAAAAATCTAATTACCGAAATACTAGTACAAATATACTGTGGTCTATATATTCTATTCTACTTACACAACACACCATATTATTGTCAAGACGGTAAAAAAAGTCACCCAGTATCCTACTAATATTATAAACGCGAAAGTTTGTAAGTATGGATGGATGGATGTTTGTTACTCTTTCACGCCAAAACTACTGGACGGAATTGGCTGAAATTTTGCACCGGGATAGGTTATACGCTGGATTAGCATATAGGCTACAAGAAATCCCGCTCCGACCCACTGGAGCCGAGTAACACGGGTAAAACCGCGGGGCCCAGTTAGTAAATTAAAAGTGTGCGAAATTTTATACGCCTCCGACCCGCAATTTGCGTAATAAGGGGTACAATGTTTTTGTTTCACGTATTAATTTATACATTCTATTTTCTTTTTTTATTAAGATTACTAGAGTTTTGCAGTCTACTAGTATTCTTGTTAACCCCTCGTGCTAAGCTAACATGCTTGTGTTACGAGTGGGTTCACGTCGGTAGTGCAATGGGTGGTAGTGCGAACCGGCGACCTCAAGATCACAAGTCCGACGCCCTAGCCGTCATTATATTTAGTCTGGCCATAAATACTGAATTTGTCATCGGATATTTTTATAAATATGATTGTTCATTTTGTTTTCTCATTTTCGCGCCATTACATTGTCAAATAATTGTGATATTAAAATGGAGTGGGGTGATAAAGAGACCCGAATCTCTGTGATTGCATTACACAAAGTGCGAGGGAGCATTTTTATATTCACGGAATGGGGGACAAGGGGTGAAAATAAAAAAACCAAATTATTTTTACTTTTTAATATATTCACGTGCAAGAGAAATACATTTTTCAGATTTTCAAGTAATTTATTTATACCCTCATAAAAAATTGTTTTGTCTTTAGCGTCAAAATACCCCGAAACTGCCTACTTGACTTCATAATCGGTAGTAAAGTTTTTACCCCGCAGCTCTATTTTCAATTTTGGAAACAGGTAGTAATCACTCGGGGACAGGTCATGGCTGAAGGGTGGGTGATCCAAAATATCGAAGTACACCTTATGCAGGGCAGCCAACGCAACGCAGCTCTTGTGGAGCGCGTTGTCGTGTAAAAGCAGCACACCTTTCGTAATTTTTTTCCTTATTTTTTCTTTAATAGCTTCTTTTAGCCGCTCTAATGATGAAGCGTAGTATTCTCCGGTTGTACAAACACCTTTATCTTTGTAATCAATCAATAAATTCCTTCCGAGTCCCAAAAGACCGTCGCCATGAGTTTCCCAGCTGACTGTGACACCTTAAACTATTGGGAGCTGCTTAGCCCTTTTTATGCCACTGCATGGAGTCTTGTTGGGACTCAAGTTCATAATGATGAACCCAAATTTTGTCTCTAGTAACAATTCGACTCAATACACCATTCTTGTCTTCATTACAGAGGTCCAAAAATGCACGTGAACACTCTACGTTGTTTTTGCGGCGGCGTGAGCATTCTCGGCACCCATCTTGCGCTGACCTTAGTCATGCCAAAATGATCGTGCAGGATTAAAAAAATGGTTGTATCGAATACTCCAACCATTTCTGCAAGTTGTTTCTTCTTTAGTCGAGCATCGTCTAGTACAATTTTTTTGACTTTTTGGATAAGTTCTGGCGTGGTCACCTCGATGCTCCTGCCCGGCCTCGGGTCGTCTTCAAGGGATTCCTTGTTCATATAAACTGTGCCACTTGTACACCATGGTATTTCCTGGACAAGAGTCACCATAAACCAATAACATCTCATTCGTTATGGTCGCCACAGATTTTCCTTACTTGGTAAGAAACTTTATAACGGCACGATATTCGATTTCATACATATTTCACTTTTCACTCCCGATTATGTTACTTGGTTGACTATAGCTCAAATACTAATTGTCTTATCTCTCGGGCATTAGGCTTTAGGGGCCATCGGAAAGTTCTTTGAAAACTAAGGTTCAAGGGGTCGCGCGGGTGCATTCTTTGTATTTTCATTAATATAAACGAAATGTTTAGTATTAAACAACAATTAAACTCCTCCATTACAGACTTTCTGTTACAGATCACAGACCCTTGATAACTTTTTAATGTTATTTTTTTCTCTTAGATATGAGTATCTAGGGAAAGCGGCAGCACTGATAAATTAGCTACAATGTAGTCCGTGGTAAATTAATAGGTTAATATTGTAGACTAGTGCGCTTGTAGACTACGTTAGAGAAGATATATAAATGGTTTATTCCACTTTACCCCAAAAATGTTTCCCCAAAAAAAGACCCCAATAAATATTGGACACGTATTCTTTTATTTATCAAATTAATGAAAAATTAACAAAGATACAAAAACAAACTATAAAGTTCAGGAGAGAGGGGGGCTTGTGATGTCACTACTAGGTAAAATTGTACCTAAAAGTGACGTCACACGAAATTTCAACGCGTTTTATATTTGTGTTTTTTGTTTGAGGAACGAAAAAATACGTGTCCAATATTTTTTGGTAATCTAACTGACGGACTGAATAGATTTCTTTAGTCTTCATGCCTTTTGTCAAGACGAAAGATTGGTTTGTTTGTTTGCATTGAATATGCTTTGGAACTACTGAACCGATTTTAAAAAATCTTTCACCATTAAAAAGCTACATTAACCAGGAAGCCATAAGTATTGATGAAGTTCTTACGGGAACGGGAATTACGGGAATGAAACCGCCAGTTAATATCAGTAAAGTTTTTCGGTTTAATTGTGGGTTCGAGCATTACTTTCGGGCGGCGCTTTATTGTTTGAATAGACTGTTGCTAATTCAGCGGGCATACTAAGCAACCTGCGCTAGAGAGCTCAGTGAATATCCATCCTGAAACCAAAACCCAAAGTCACCTTGTGGGACTTGGACAGAGTAAATTCAGAGTGGTCGTTGGTGGGGGGATTGAGGAATCTCTTATTTTTATAGAGGACTTTAGTGCTTATCTTGGACTTTGAGTTTACGAGGTAATTGGAAGGTTTATTTTAGGCATTTCAACCTTAGATTTATCCTGCTAATATTGTAAACGCGTGTTTGTTACTCTTTCACGCCAAAACTACTGAACGGAATTGGCTGAAATTTTTCACCGAGATAGGTTGAATGCTGGAGTAATATAAAGGCTACAAAACATCACGCTCCGACCCACTGGAGCAGAGTAACGCAGGGCGCAGATAGATTTAAATAAAGTTAAAGATAAATGTTCATCAGTGGACATAACGCTGATGATGATGAATATCACAAATATGTTATGTCTTTCATCATCATAGGTAATTCATTTCCTTAAGATTTCTGCATCAAGTCCTAGACAGCTGCATCCCTATTTAGCCCTGAATTATTGAGTCTTTCAAGTAGTCTGTGCTTAATTCGCACTTAGTACAGGTTTATTAGGCCCGAGGCGCCGTTACGCGCGACTTGCACACCGGCATTACGCATATTGACCATATTTGACCCACTTTATTAGTCAACTAGTAATTACCCTATCACTGTCATAGGAAGCTCTACTCGAGATTAACGACTAGATTAAAACATAGAACCGAAGCATTGAAGTATTGAAAAAAAAAATGCTCAACGCGCCTCAAGAATTTTTCACTTCAAAAATCCAGTTAAGGGTGATTCTTGAGAGGCTAATTTTACGTTTTCCGAAGAAAAAAAGTACCTGTAGTATTTAAATTAGATACCAAAATATATTTTTTAGGCACGATAGTTTCTGTGTCTAATTTGGCACTAAATAGTCGAAAAAAAAACCAAAAGGCCGAAATATTGATACCCCTGGCGCGTCCTTTGCACATTTCGCAAACAACATACCAACAAAACCCTTACATATGAACGTAAACAAAATAAACAATGCGATCTAATCGCTACCAAGCTTGTTGTTGATATATTTAAAAAAAATACGCCATGTGTATTTATGGTAGTTTTGTTAAGAATTATAATATAAAGTTTGTCCGAGACTAAGCAGTGATTCCCGTGGTGCGTCACTAAACTTCGTACATCTTACTAGAATTTTCTAGAAGACTGTCTCCGCGCCGTCGCATGAGCGCTACTGGTACAGCTTCGAAAGTCGTTGCGGAAGGTTGCGCCGCCCGTTGGTCCAGGACGAAATTACGAAGGAAAATATTTGATTCCCCTGGTTTTGTTTCGCTAGCTCGTTGATTACCCTGATCACGTTTATAAATGCAATTTGAGTTTTAAGGATTTGGAAATGGAACAGCTTTAATGATCATGGTCATGATCATTTAATGATATGATGATTAGTATTATATAGGGGCAACTTTAAAATAATAATAAAACTTGATTTTCATATATATCTTGTTTTGATTTTGATTCCCTTGTCGTCGTTTATTGATTCCTCTGGCCAAAAAAAATTAAAATGCTATATATTGGGAACCATCCGGACAAAAGTGATGCCTGTTCGTTAAATGTGTTTATAATGAAGTTACATTTTATGTTACATTGTTACTTATAAAGACTTATAAAGAAACTGTTTAAATAAATTTCGCCAAGGGAATCATCTGAATATGCCGAATCTCAGGATTCACCCCTAATCATCATCATCATATAACGCCCACTGCTGAACATGGGCCTCTTCCCGGGGAAAGGTATTTGCCATAGTCACCACGCTTGGCAGGTAGATTGGTAACCGCCATTTTGTTGTACCACACAATGAAACGCTGCCCGTTCCTTGATATACGATTATTAAAGATGATGTTATAACAATCGGGAACAACGGCTTAACGTGCTTTCCGAGGCACGTAGGGTAGTTCCTCAACTAACCAGACCCGGAAAGAAATCTTAGAATTCACACAAAGATTTCAAGTCGGGAGTGGGGATTGATCCCACAACCTCCGAGATTCAAAGCTAGCCAAATATCGCTACGATACGGAGGTTGTTTTTATCTGTTGTCTGTCTCCACACGATTTTTTTTCCAGATGTTTTTTTTCCTGACAGTTATTGATGTTCTCATAATAATGCCGTGTGGTTTCTGGCTTAGAGTAGACTACCCGACAGTTGCACAAAACTCCCCTAAAGAAACTAAAAAGCCATAATCCCTCAATCTCCCCGTCAGCGACCGCCCTGAGCCGAGGTCCAAGTCCCACAGGGGACGCCCTCTTGCGCAGGTTGCTTAGTTTGTAGTTTTTAAACCATGTTTTAAGGCTGGAGCTCTGCTCGCCTTTACGCCCGGTGAAGAAGCAAGTTCAACCGAAAAAAAAACACTTGAAAATGGCACTGAACCCTTTACTCGCTACATGGTTTTTTGTTTATTTTTTTAGTAAGATTGTAATATTCCGCGGACGAAGTCACAGCTAAAAGCTAGTATAATAAAAACTGATATAAATTATAGTGACAATAATTTTACGAGCGGACGTTATAAGTTGAAATGAATATTCGTGTGTGCATTCCAATACAGTTGAGGAGCTAGTGAACCCTATGAGTAGCAGTCTTGCTTTAAGGCTAGAAAGATATAGAATGATGAGATATATCACGCTAAAGGCGATAATCATGACCTGGCAGGCATCAGCCCTGCTCGTCATCAGCCCTTTTGTATTTAAAAGTGTAAAATACATTTAAAAAAACTTGTTTCTGTTAGCCTGAAAACGATTTAGTTAACAAAACTGCTGATGCCCCCGCCAACGACGGATCGAAGGAGTGTCCGGGGAGTTTTTAGTGGTGTAGGGTCCTCTCCTCGTGGTATCTCGTGGTATGAGTAAGTATACCAAAGCTATGGAGAGGGCGAGCCCCACATATCCCACCGCCAGCGCAGCGAATACGCACATCGAATACGCTGCAGCGGCGGTGAGAATGCGTCAAAGGAATTCGCCCACGGACAACAAAAAAAAAAAAAAGGCTGATGTCTGCCATGTCATGGTTATCACCATATATTATCCTAAACGTACCATAACTCATCATTCTACAAATTCAAAGTGGCCGTAGCCCAATGGCTCGCCCGTCGGACTTGTGATCTTGTGGTCGCTGGTTCGATCCCCACCCATTGCACTACCAACGTGAACCTGTAACACAACAAGCATTTTAGCTTAGCACGGGGGGGTTAACAAGATGTATACATGTAGATGGATGGAGAGGGAGAGGAAGGCCAAAGAAATGATGGATGGTTTGTGTGAAGAGTGATATGAAAGAAAAGGGAGAGGAAAACAAACGTGTTGCTCCGACCCCAAGTAATATGGGATAAGGGCAGAAAGAAGAAGAACGGGGTTAACAAGAATACTAGTAGACTGCGAAACTGTGCTAGTAATCTTTATAAAAAAAAAATAGTTACAGGAAGACCGTTACTCGAAGGGTTTACTAGCTCTTGGACTAATATAAGTAACATTCCACGCGATATAATCAGAATGTGTAATAATATTTATCATAAAGCAGTTTTATTAACGAGTTGTTGAAGCCACTGTTACGACATCGGCGCCGGCGCATGTGAAACTGAGTGAAATCATCGTCTGCGTTTGTTATTGTGAGGTATTTTTATTTAACTTGCTGTGACCGCGGGTTTACCCGATAAACCGATCAGCCCGTGCCAGAACGCATCTATAAATCTATACTAATATTGTAAAGCTACAGAGTTTATTTGTTTGTTTGTTTGAACGCGCTAATCTCAGGAACTACTGGTCCCATTTGAAAAATTCTTTCAGTATTAGATAGCCAATTTATCGAGGAAGGTAATAATAATGTTCCTAAGGGAACGGGAGTAACGCGGATGAAACCGCACAAGGGAAGCTAGTTTGACATAATAGACTGAAATGCCTCAGTAGTTATGATTCACGGACAAAAACTTTTGGGACCATTTATTTACTGGGACGAAATGAATTAGGAATCTCTAATAGCTCTCTGTATCTATTATACGTCTCTAACGGGGAACGTAGATGCCATCTATCGATAATAAATAAAAAATAAAATAAAAATAAAAATCATTTTTGTTTACGTAAGCCTATTACAGGCACTTGCAAATAGTCAAAACAATAATTTATTATTAATCTATGTATAATTTTAACATTTATAAATTAGCATATTAAGCAGGTATTTTAGTTATTGTTTTTAATAATGTTTTAGACTTAACTTTATTATTCAACTATATTGTGTCCAATAGCTTGTTCTGTCTATATTAAATAATATTAAGAACAATTGTCATTATTTGGGCGGACCATGAGTATATTTAACATTACTCGACAAATATCTCCAAAGTTGCATTTGAAAGTAAATATTTAAACGATGCGCGATGACACCGCTCGTAATTACATTATTTAAAGTTTTTATTATTATTTATTATTATTTAATGTAAATTCAGGCGTGGCTGAATAGTCTACGCATTATAGGCTATACCTACGATGCAGATATTGTCAATTCTGTCGTTGGTCTTAATTTATTTATCTAATTTAGACCTTAAGTATGCTCGTATAACTTTGTCAAACAAAAAGGATTTTAAATTATTTGTTTGCTTGCAAATTTACTCGATAACTACATGACCGATTTTAAAATAACTTTCGTGATTCGAAAGCTACGTCATTAAGGATTAATATCGACTACATTTAAAAAAGAAATTCCAACGGGAATTCAGGCTACGTGGGTAAAACCGAAGGCTAGTGTAGTATTTACAAAAGGCAGTTATGAAATGTGAGCGCGTTGAATTCTTTTATATGAACCAGTTCTACTTAATATTTTAGATTCAATTTACTGCTTCGGTGGGTACGACCTACCTATCATACACAATAGGTTATGAATTTTTATTTTACTAAATGTAAAATATTTAACACTAGCTTCCCGCGGGCAGTTTCACCCGCGTAACTCCCGTTCCCGTGGGAACTTCATAATTAAATATAGCCTATATTAATCAGTGATAATGTGGCATTCAAATGGTGAAAGAATTTAAAATCGGTCCAGTACTTTTTGAGCCAATTCTTTACAAACATACTTACGTACAAATCTTTCCTCTTTATAATATTAGTATAGATTTAAATAATAGCGTGTGGTTTCCGTGTGGCTTAGAATACAACATCTTTTATCTTCTCATGGGTGTCGCATAATGCGACTAAGAGAATACACTTATGAATGGGCAGCAGAATCTATCATCTTAAGGATACTCTCCAACCTACTGCGATTACCAATCCGCCGGTCAAGCGTGGTGACTATGGCAAAAGCCTTACTTTGGGAGGAGGCCCATGTCCAGCAGCTGACATTATACGAGCTGATGATGATGATCCATTGCTGAACATGGGCCTCGTCCCGAGGGAGGGTTTAAAGGGATTAAGGCGGAAACATATTGTTAAAACGCGATACGACCTGACGACATGCGACACGTGTTGAGTCGAATCGAATGTATTGTTTTGTATAGGCCAGAATAAAATATTTTAATGTATTTAGTAGTTTGAACACTGAGATGGCTTCAAATACGTAACATATGGAATATGTATAGGCCTGAATGTAGGCAGGTACCTTTATGTTTAAATACTAACTGGCTTACAGTAAAAAATAATTATCAGCTCTTTTTACTTTTATTATTATTATATTTAAGAGAGTTTATAAAATTATCAATTTAGTTTATCTGTTTTTAACAGTTCACTTTTGCTTATGTTCATCAAGAGTAATTTACATGTTCAATGCTCGACAGGTGTTCATAGGTCGATTCTGGTAATACATGGTCAATACATTTGATTCGACTCAACACGCGTCGCGTTTCGTCAGGTCGCGTCGCGTGCTAACAATATGTTTCTGCCTTCAAAGTTCAAAGTATATTTATGAAAAATCGAATTTAATACGGACGAAGTCGCGTGCGAGAGCTAGTATTGTTTATGCACAACTAGAGACATCTTCCATCTGTTCGTCACACAAACACTATGTTATGGTGAAAGGCTATTGAAGTGTTTACTGTAGCCGTCAATAGATGGCGCTAACTTATAGTTTTACGTTATGGTAAGTAAAATATATAAAGCTGAAGAGTTTGTTTACTTGAACGCGCTTATCTCAGAAACTAACGGGCCGATTTGAAAAATTATTGCAGTGTTAGATATGCTATATATTTTCTTTAATTATGGAGTTCCCACGGGAACGAGAGGGAACCTTCAGAACCCTCGCAGACCCTAAAGTTCGAGAGGCCGCGAACTATAAAAATAAACTATAAAAATAAATATAACGTAGAGCGATAGTTGCACGACACGCTAATCTCAACAATTATTGGACGTTTTTTTTCGTATGGACATACAAAGTTAGTCCCGAGACTTTTGCTACTGCACCGGGCATAAAGGCGAGCAGAGCTCCAGCCTTAAGAGGGCGCCCCCTGTGGGGCTTGGACCTCGGCTCAGGGCGGTCGCTGGCGATGAGATTGAGGGATTATGACTTTTAGTATTTTAGGGATTTTGTGCAACCGTCGCTCTACTTTACAATTCGCGGGCCTCTCGGATTTCGGGTGATACACATACAGCTAACCCATACCTTCCATTGAAGACTTTCAGTATAGTATAATAAAATTTATGAAGTATTATTGTTCTTAATTTAAGTAAATAACAAAAAAAATGTTCTTAAATGTGTTAATGCATTGTAACTTACTTAACAAGCGTGAATTATTTGTCTACGTTACTAACGAACTATTTCATTTCATTTCTATTTCTTTCATTTCATTTCAAGCGGGAGTAGCCCAATGTCTAGGGCCGTCGAACATGTTATTATTTTTATTTATCTATATTTCAAAAAGGTAAGTAACTTATTAGCTAAGCCCCACAAAACCGTTGCAATGGTTGTGATCTTGTGGTCGCTGGTTCAATCCCTACCACCATTGCACTACCGACTTGAACCCCCTCGTAACACAAGCATTTAGCTTAGCACGAGGGGTTAACAAGAATACTAGTAGACTGAAAAAATCTGCTAGTAGTCATAAAAAAAAATATTTCTTTTTCTTTCATTTCATTTACTTTCATTAGATAGATTAAAATGATTTACAGAAATTGTTAGTAATGTCTTAGAGAATGAAACTAGACCGAGTAAATAATATACCAACCACAACAATCCCTCCCACACAACAATACCTTTTACAGGAAGTAAAAGGAGGCTTCGTCCATTCTCTGACTTTCAAACTAAGTATTTACTTAGAACTAGCTTTATCGCGCAGTTTCACCCTTTTTAATAATAATAAACTGGTCAAGTGCAAGTCGGACTCGCGCACGAAGGGCTCCGTTACAAGCTTCTACCTGTTGCCGTTATAGACATCGAGAAAAACAGTAAAAAAAAAGTTTGTTGTATGGGAGCCCCCTTAAATATGTAATTTACATACGTACATCATTTGCGAACATTTCAACTGTCTAGCTATTGCGGTTCTTGAGATATAACCTGGTGACAGACAGACAGACAGCGAAGTTTTAGTAATAGGGTCCCGTTTTTACCCTTCGGGTACGGAATCCTAAAAAACGGAACTAAATTTTTAACTTATTGTACAAAAAATAAGGATTTTATAAGTTCTAACAAATAAAGTCTAAATCGGTTGTACCATTTTGGAGGTAGAGCTGGATGCACAGACAAAAAGAAAGAACGATAAAATGAAAAGTAGCCTATATATTATATTTACTTCTATATCTACTAATTTATAAAACTAAAAAGTTTATATAATTGTTTGATTGCTTCATAGCCTACCTACTAATATAACATTACAGTTATATTAGTAGGTATAGACTCATCTAACGCCACCTACCGCCGGGTCAGAGCCCATTCGTCTCCTAAAATTCGTCCCCCAGCATAAAAGTTGTAGATTCGGCCCCTATATAGGTGCCCATTGGTCTCCTGGTAGGGGACCAATTAATATTTTAATAAAAAATATTATTTTTAAGGTACCCATTCGTCCCCTCTAATATATATACAATATAAGTTAAAGATTCGGCACCTATTCAGGTGCCTATTGGTCCACTGAGATAAAATTAACTATATTTTACATAAGAAACGGTTAACATAGTACACTTGTGAACAGTTTATTAACGGAATTAATTTAATAAATCATAACAGATCATTGAAAAAAGAGCTATGATGAATGATAATCCGTCATGATAATAATATAACCTGTCGATAGGCTTACGATGTAAAATTGTCTCACTACGAATGGCTTGTTAAAAAAACGGGTTACAAATAATAGATAAGGTGTTTAAAATTGGTAAGTACTCTCCAGATGTGCGCGGGGTGTGGAATGCCGAAGCGGGAGGGGTAATCTTAGCCGGAGTATCTGCGCGCGAGCAAATAACAAAGGCGTAGCCCAAAACAATAGACGCTCGATGAAAGGCTAACACCAGTACTAGACAACTTCGGCGTATTTATTCCAGGAATGTGTTACTACATTTAGTTTACTTATAGTTGCAAATCCAAGCGTACTGATTTTTATACTGTCTCGAGTGAAAGTTTACTCATTAGCGTATCCTGTAGGATTACTTATTAAATTTAATTAGTGAGTGAAGTGATCAGTGCGTGTACGTGAAGGAAAAATACGTAAGTTCTACTATTTACCTATACATCCCTATTTCAAAAGACTTACATGTATATAATTGGAACGATGACACAGAAAAAAAAAATTCAACTGCTGCTACTTTTTAATAGTTACTATTAAATACTTTATTTTAAGGTAAAACATAGATTTTTAGTATGCTACTGTGTATGCACTCACATAATTTTCTATTTTGTATGATAAATTATTACTTTTCTACTTTTTCAGTGATTTTCATATCTATATAGAGTAGATAAAAAGTTTGTTTATTAATCGATTCGATTTAAAAAAATATATATGTTGATTTATCTAGTCTTCAATAATTACTGTGATTTTAGTATTTTTTTTGTACTGTTATAATTTTTTAGATTTAAGTTATTATGATTTTGCATGTATGTAGTTGGTAAATATACAAAAAAATAAGAAGTGATTATTTACTGTTGATATGTGTTCTATTTTTTTTTTGCATATTTTATATTTAATGTTGATTTATATGATGGTCAATCAAGGCTGATTTTTGTAAAAGAGTTGTATTTTTTTAGTTTCTAGGACATTGTGATTTTGTATGTGTTAATCTTATTTGAAATAGACATGATATCTACCGAATTACTATATTTTTTATTTTAGCCTTTTCTGCGCGACTGTACCAGGACTACCGAGCTGCAGTATACATATATACATGTACTTATATTAGAAGAATGAATAAAAATAAATATTCTTCAGGGGACGAATGGGCCCCTCAAAAGTTCCAGGGGACGAGTGGGCACAGGGTGCGAATCTTAGGGGACGAATGGGCTCGGACCCCTACCGCCCTAGGCTCGGCCTCGGGGAGTGGGGGACATGGGCCCCGCTCACTTCGAGGCTGACCCATGAGGAGTAGGGACGCCTCTACACTCCGGGCGTCCCTATAATTGGGCAAATGGGCCACTGTAAGTGTGGCCCTGGAGATCCCGCGGTGCCATTTTGGCCGCGGGTGCCGTCGGGGGGCCGGATTGCTTATGCGTACCCGGAGTCCGCCAACGACGGATCGAAGGAGTGTCCGGGAGGTTTTAGTGGTGTAGGGTCCTCTCCTCGTGGTATGATTTTAGCATACAACGCTATGGAGAGGGCGAGTCCCACATATCCCACCGCCAGCGCGCGAATACGCTGCAGCGGCGGTGGGAATGCGTCAATGGATTTCTCCACGGACAACAAAAAAAAAAAAATGTATAGACTCCTCTACGCGGCTTCCTTGATCAAACATTATCTTAACATTAAACCATAATCAGTACTAAATTATAACTTCCAATAAATTATAATTACATAAAAAAACACTATAAAACACCCATAAAGCCATGGGAATCTTAGAAGCAGTTGGGTAACCCATCACTAATTTCATTGCATGGTATTTAAAAAGTTACGGTACAATACACAATGATTATTTAATTTTATGGTGAATCTATGATATTACTGTCATTTGATGGTAATAAAGGGGTTATTTAAAATATATTATAGATAATGAGCTTTTGAAAGTGATTTATAAGTATAATGTTAAGTAACAAACAATTTTTTTTGTCTGTCATGCCACCGAATATCTAAAAAGACCGTATCCGAATGGGTACTTCCCATTTGGATACGGTCTACGGTGTTCGAGGCTCTGAAGACTTGTCTTCATAAGTGAGTTAATGCCTATGACTCTCTTCGCTCGGCGCTCCAATGAGTCCAGAGGATTCAGCTGATATCTAGCAGACCCATCCCAAAGGTGAGAACAGTATTCCATTGAGGAGCGAACTTGAGCTCTGTAAAGACTTAAGAGCTGCTCCGATGTGAAGTACCGTCTCACCTTGGAGAGGATGCCAAGTTTTTTTGCTGCAGTGTTTGCAATGGACTCGATGTAGTGACCGAAGTTTAGATTAGAAGAGAGATGGCGTAATAAAATCGCGTTTTTTATACATTAATATATTAATTAACAATTTTTTGTTGAAAAATATGTATTCAATTGTAAAACTAGAGACATTTCTGTTTTTTTTGGTACATTTATATTTTAATATGTAATTAGCCTCGAGGGTTTTGCTGTTTATAGATAACTAGTTTTCCACCTGCGGTTTTACCTTTGTAGCTTCCGTTCCCGTAAGAACTTCATGGTTAAATATAGCCTATAACCTTCCTCGATAAAAGGGCTATCTAACAGTAAGATTTTTTTGGATCGGTCCATTAGTCCTTTGATTAGCGCGTTAAAGCAAACAAACATACTTTTTAGCTTTATATATTAGTATAGTATAGATAAACAATTTAATAAGAATAGATCATTAACTGGTTTAACCTTTAAACGGGCAGAGGGAATATAGAACCCACCATAACTGGAACTTTATGTACTTGTAATAAAGATCAAAACCAATCAATACTAAACATACCCACGGTCTGGCTAAGGGTTATAATTTACAAACTAAGCAACTTGCCCAAGAAAGCGCTCCCTGTGGGACTCGGACCTCGGTTACAGTTACAGGGCTTTTTTGAGTCTACGAGGGCATCGGAAAGTTCAAATTTATAAGCGGCCGTAGTCCAATAGCTAGGGGAGTCGGACTTGTGATCGTTTGATCGCCGGTTCGATCCCCACCCATTACACTACCGACGTGAACCGCTCGTAACACAAGCGTTTTAGCTTAGCACGATGTGTTAACAAGAGTACTAGTAGACTGCAAGACTGATAGTAATCTTTCAAAAAAAAAATCTCTTGCGTCGGAGGTTAATAAATGAATAAAAGACAAAACGGAAGAATAAAACCAAAGAAACTCCGATATTACGAAACTTTGTGTTGTCGCCAAAATGACACTTGCTTGCGAACTATCAATTGTTATATAATGTATTTAACATTCATTTCTTCTCTGCCTACTGATTATTTAAGCAGAACTCGTGTTATGGCCTACTTTTATTCGTTTTAACCTTTTGATGCTCTCGTAAAACCGAAGTTCGAGTTTTGCCACAGTCACCATGCTTTCAGGCAGGTTGACCACCTCGGGGAGTGGCGAACATGGGCCCCCATACCTTCGGGGCTGATCTATGAGGAGTAGGGACGCTCTGGTACTCCGGGTGTCCCTGTAACTGGCTTATAAGACCACTAGTGTGGTCCAGGAGAGCCCGTGGCGGCAATCTGGCCGCGGGCGCCACCGGAGGGTGTCCCAGAAAGCCATGGGTTCTTGGGGCCATGGGGGGGAGTTTTAGTGGGTAGGGTCGTCTCCTCGTGGTATGACTAGCATACCACTGTGCTGGTTCTCTATGCACCGCCGGGGCAGAGTGCGCCCGCGTACTCCACGCGTACCGCTTGTCTTTAATAAACCTTCCCAGGTCTTCCTAGACCCAAAGACCGAGAGGCGAATTTAGGCTGAAGCTCTGCTCGCCTCCAATCCAAATGAATAAAACTTACTTTGCTAAAAATAAATAACAGAAGAAAGTAATTTTATAATTACTTATGTATTATTTTTAATTTACATTATATTTAAGGAATTAACAAACTTGACTTTATTTAGGTAAGTACATTATTTAGGACTACACACTAAAACTCTTAATTAAAAAAAAACTCAAATGCTCTATAAATAAATATAAGAAAACCCACAAATCAGTTCTCTATTACTAACATTATAACCACTAAAAACTGTAAGCAAAATTAGCAATATGTATTACACTCTCATTCATAATAATCAGTCATCATTTCTTTGTTCTCTCCTTTCTAAAGCATAATTACTAATCTATTCATCTCATATACTCACTCGGTTTAACACTCAATTTATCACGCCATCTTCAAAATATCACAATATAATATCTACACAGAATTAAATAAAGGTATCTGAAAGTAGCTCTTTCAGTGGCGTTCGTCCCCAAATCGTAGCCACTAACGCTATCACTAATCATTAGTTACATAAACGTAGACGTCACTCCATGCATTTTTATATAATCCTACTAACAAGTAATGGAACGCTCGCGCCTCAGTACCCCACTAGACCCCGTCCGCGACAGACGTCTCGACAAAATTCGAACACAACGGACAATGAAATTCGATTTAAAAACCGAAATTTAATAGTCCGCGTTTTCAATAATGTACTAAATTTAAATTAGTTAAAAAGTTCGTTTTATTTAATTGATAATTTTTATTTAAATAATATAATGCAATGAAAGTGAAAACATCAGAGCAGTGACCGACTCAACATGTACAGCGAAAATAGATGGAAAGTGCTTTTGCTCGTGGTTGTGTCCGTCGTCGCGGCGGAGCCGGGCAGAGCGCTCAGTGTGTACCAAAAACCTTACAGAAATGTTATGTTTGTGCCAAAAAGTTTGTACAGAAGACCCCGCCACCGACAGTCCAGGGTTCTGTTCTTGGACGAGGACGAAAACCACCAGCCGTTCGGTAAAGGAGAAATAGATTTGACGCAAGACAAGAATTACTCCAAAATCAAATTCGATGATTCTTCTGATTACGAGTTCACGTCGCCTAGCGATGGTGATGTCTCCAAGAAGATAAACGAAGACATACCTTCGGGGAACGAGCGGTTTTACGAACCGTTACCCCGGTTTCGGCCTTACCAAAACTTGCCCCATTTCTACCAAGGCCGGTTTGGTAGAACTTATGCCCCTAATTACGGGTTCGATTATCCTGTTGCCCCTTTTGCTCCGGCCCTCCGGAATAGTTTTAACCCTATATACGCAGGATGGAAGCCGAGGTCTCCGCGAGTGGTCTTTCCATACGCGTCGGATAATGTGAACTCAGTGCATACGAACTCTCACGCGGGGCCCGGCGGGCCAGGGGGTCTCGGTGGGCCCCCAGCGGCCGCGGGCCCGTCCAGTGGCCCAGGGTTTAATGATAACGTAGTGTTTCGTGAACAGAATTTTGGTTTGAATGACATTGGTGATGAACAGCAGTTGCAAGATATTGGCACCGGCGCTGGTGGTGATGGATTCGTTGATCGAGGTGAGTTGGTGATGAGTTAAAAGTGCTTTGTTTTCGGTGTCGGTGATAAGATATAAGTAATATGGATACAATCAAGTAATAATATTCCTATATTTGTCCGTTATTTTGCGCTATAAATTGTAAAATTAAATCTTGGATTATGTCACTTAATTAACTTATGAATCTATGCCTCCAGAGAGGCAGAGGGCATCCCCAATGACTCAATCATAGGCCATCTGCTTTCCCCAATCATAGATCTTAGAGTTGCTATGTCCAGAATTAGTGGTAATAATAAACAGGACGCATCCTAAGAAAGTAATTTATAACTATGCATACAAAATAAATATACCTAATATGTTGTAAGACAATTCCTGTACTAGGGAAATTAATCAGACACAAAGCACACTCAGACTTAGAACAACTATCTGAAGTTCACAAAATTAATAGTTTCGGAATCGAATCCAGAACACCAGGTGTCAGAGTCGACTGTTGTAACCACTGAGCCACCGGTACAATCAGAATTACATTTGAACTCTCCATTACGACTGTTCTTATGCGTAAGAACGTCGGAATTGAGAGCTGAGTTTGCTTGGAATCAGGAATTTATAACGAATTGTGGTCAAACAATGGTCGATATTCGACCATAATTTGAAAAAAAATTAGCATTCTGCACTTCTTCTCTATATAAATTACTAGCTTCCCGCGCGCGGTTTCACCCGCGTAACTCCCGTTTTCGTGAGAACTTCATAATTAAATATAGCCTATATTAAGCAGTGATAATGTAGCATTCAAATGGTGAAAGAATTTTTAAAATCGGTCCAATGCTTTTTGAGCTAATTCGTTACAAACATACTCACATACAAAATTTTTCCTCTTTATAATATTAGTATAGATAAGTGTGCGATATTTCAATACTCCTCCGTCCGCGCAAATCTCGTAAAACGGGGTAAGAAGTTTTTATCTTCACGTATTATATATTATATATATTAGAATAATTCAGCCGCGTGTGGTTTCCGGCTTAGAATAGAGCACCCCATGTCCTCCCATGGGTGTCGTAAAAGGCGACTAAGGGACACATGGCTGATGGATGGGCAGCAGCATCTATTAGCTCAAGGTTTACATCCTACTGCGATCACCAATCCGTCTGCCAAGCGTGGTGATTATGGCAATATCCCTCAACGATCCTGGCTTGCCAAGGTATTTTAAGAGGAGGCCCATGTTCAGCAGGGGTCATAAACGGCCTGTTGAAGAAGAAGAATAATTCAGAAGATATACTGACTGCATCGGTGGCTCAGAGGTTTATTGTTGGCCCATGAGACCTGTTTTGGGTTCGATTCCTACCCGGGACAAAATTTGTGTGAACCGCATATAGTTGTTTGTGTGTTTGAGTGTGTTTTGTGTCCGCTAATTGAGTGTTAGTAAAGGATTCCACTACACAGGAATTAATTTCCCGAATGTGAGAGTTATCTTTTTAAAGAACTTATACTTTAAAATGAAACTAAAATAAGTAACTCTTACGTAAATGTTATGTATCCAATCGTTAGTTAGATAATATAATTAATTGGATCATTTTTACATTCCAATAAATTGTTGGTATTTTTATAGCCGTTTGATAATATTACTTGTTTTATTGTAGACACGGGTCTCGATAGCGGTACAATTTTGAGGTATTTTGACCGCGCGTTTATTGGGGGGCGCTAGTGTAATGTTCGCACACTTTTTTTTTTTTGCTTTTGCTACTTCACCGGGTATAAAGGCGAGCAGAGCTACACCACAGATAAATGGTTTAAACACTACAAACTAAGCATCCTGCGCAAGAGGGCGTCCCCTGTGTGACTTGGACCTCGGCTCAGGGCGGTCGCTTACGGGGAGTTTGAGGGATTATGGCTTTTAGTTTCCTTAGGGGAGTTTTGTGCAACTGTCGTTCTACTTTACGGGCTCTACATGGGCTAGAGATACCTCTGGGTGTAATCTATGGGTCTCTGTTGTCCCCCATGGGTCTCTGGTGAGACCCGTGTTTACTATAAATTAAGTGTACAAACTGCGAAAGTTTAAAAACATTGCTATTGCCATTAAAACTACATAATTAAATCCAAAACAATTTTTGTTTTATCGGAGCAGTAGTTCCTGTGATTAGCGCGTTCAAGCAAACACACTCTTCAGCTTTATATATTAACTATAGATTTCTGGAAACTACTGCGTTTTGGATTGGTCTTATCAATATATTAATGTATTCTAAGCACATTACAGAGTTTCACAACAACATTTTTTTTGTGTAAAACGAAAATTAAGTATTGTTGCTCAATATCCTCTAAATATGATTAATAATCTTACGTATGATTAGTAGTAGTTTTGATTAGTAGAAGTAGTAGTTTTAAAGTGAAGTCTTGATTGATGATTCATTCTTGTTTTTTGAAAGAATACCATCTAAAGATGATGTACAATGGCGAAGTTAATTCATTTTTAATTATTAAATTCCCTATGGCTACGCCAAATTGCGCAAAATTCCCCTTAAAATCTAAACTCATCATTCTTTAATCCTCCGTCGGCGATGGCCCTGAGCCGAAGTCCCCTGTAGTCCTACAGGGGACGCCTTCTTGCGCAGGTTGCTTAGTTTCTACTATTTAAACCATTTATTAAGCCTGGAGCACTGCTCGCCTTTATTGCCGGGTAAAATAGCAATAGCCTCGTGGTTAACTACAAAATAAAATTATACTATCATTAAACTATACATAATATAGCAGTATCGAGCTCTGCTCGCCTTTTTGCCCGGTGAAGTAGCAAGAGCCTCGTGGCTATCTACAAAATAAAATTTTACTATCAGTTAACTATACATATAGCAGTATGTCGCTCTGCTCGCCTTTTTGCCCGGTGAAGAAGCAATAGCCTCGTGGCTCACTACAAAATAAAATAATATTATCAGTAAACTATACATATAGCAGTATGTCGCTCTGCTCGCCTTTTTTCCCGGTGAAGTATCAATAGCCTCGTGGCTAACTACAAAATAAAATAATATTATCAGTAAACTAAACATATAGTAGTATGGAGCTCTGCTCGCCTTTTTGCTCGGTGAAGTAGCAATAGCCTCGTGGCTAACTACAAAATAAAATAATATTATCAGTAAACTATACATATAGCAGTATGGAGCTCTGCTCGCCTTTATTGCCCGGTAAAATAGCAATAGCCTTGTGGCTAAAAACAAAATAAAATAATCAGTAAACTATACATGTAGCAATATTAGCAACGTTTGAAGGAAAGCGAAAGAAATGGAAACGCGTCGTACGCTTACGTTGAAGCGAAAGGACAGCTCGCGTCACACATTCCGTCCACTAATAACGCGGAACTATCATGTTATAAACACACACGATACTTTTTACTATATCAGCCTTTTAATGTCCACTGCTGAACATAGAACACCTCTTAAGAGACCTTGGCAAGATAAAACCGTTCATCATCATCATCAGCGCGTATAACGTCCACTGCTGAACATGGGCCTCCTCCCGAGGGAGGGTATTTGCCATAGTCACCACGCTTGTTGACCGCAGTGTTATGTTGTACCACGCAAGGAAACGCTGCTGCCCGTTCCTTGATATACGATTATTATAGATGATGTTATAACAATCGGTACCAACGGCTTAACGTGGTTTCCGAGGCACGGAGGGTAGTCCCTCAACCAACCAGACCCGGAAAGAAATCTTAGAATTTACACAAAGATTTCTTGTCCGGCGTGGGGGATCAAACCCACGACCTCCGGGATTTAAAGCGAGCCAAATACCGCTACGCTACGGAGGTAGTCAAACCCGTTAAGGGATAGCGAAATAATGATATACTATACTAAGGTATTTACATACACTTGTAATAATATAATACACCAATATTGAAACTTGTAATAAACCTATAATAATTAATGTAAATATGAACTTATTATGTGTAGAGGAATTAATGACAAACGAACAGACGGAGTACATTGTCTGTAATGTCCTACAATTAGCAGCACTCACAGATTGCACTTGCTAGTTATAGTTACCTAAGTAGTTTTATTCATAGATTAAGAATAATAACTTATTAATTACAGTTCTTTTTCATTGTGATTTTGACAAGTACAAGTGTATTTAAATACGTAAGTGCTGAATAAATTTATTATTTCATTATTATTTCATTACTTGTATTTGTCAGAATCACAATGTGTAAGACTAAATCTAACAAAACTATCACAGAAGTAGCTAAGAACAAATTATATAATATATGTAAGTTGATCAACTTACTAGATAGTTATAAAAAAAACTATTGATAAACTTTCGGGTAGGTAAAAAAAATAACCTAAACCTAAACTAATGGGGTTCAACAGGACTTATTGAAGTGTTTTTTTTAATTACAACAGTAGCATAGTCTCGTTTGTTTAGGTTAGGTCAAGTGTCATAACAATTAAGTAAATAATATAATAATTTTTGGCTTTCACTGAAACTGGCAACTAAATTTAACAATATGAGTGGCACGGAAGTTGATGAACTTACTCAGCAGAACAGAACACAAATTTTGATAAAACAATTTTATTATTTGCACGTGTTGTTGAATGCTGTATCCGTTCATGGTGATTTGGCAGAACAGACTGAATAAATGACAACTAATTGACAGATGTAGTTTCAACAAGATGGCCGCTATCAACTGTCAAAGTTCTGAAGTCCCTATTGAAAGACCATTTATATGATACTGCACATCTATTAGCTGCATGTCCCTTGTCGCCTCTTAAGATAGAAAGACATGGGGTGGTCTATTCTGATCTGGCAACATTCTGGCTCGCCAAGGTATGTTAAGAGGAGGCCCCTGTTCCGCAGTGGTCATTAACGGGCTGGTGAAGAAACTATTTATTAAGGCTAAAACTCTGCTCGCCTCTATACCCTGTTAAAAAGCAAAAGCGTCGTGGCTGATTATATAATTATTTATCCAAAATTAAAATATAATTAGCGGCCGTAGCCCAATGGCTAGGGTGTCGCACTTGCGATCATGTGGTCGCCTGTTCGATCTCCATCCATTGCACTACCGACGTGAACCCACTCGTATCACAAGCATTTAAGCTTAGCACGAGGGGTTAACAAGAATATTAGTAGACTGCAAAAACGCTGCTAGTAATCTTTTTAAGAGAAACGAAAAAATAAATTGAAATCTGAATTCTTGGACCTTGGTCTCAACAAAATAATCAAAATTTTTGACGTATGCCAATGCCACCCAATTTGAAATGAAAGCAAAAATCACGTTCTTTTTCCAAAACCATATCAATTTATTGTGTTGTCACGCACAAAAACAATATTGAAATGCAAATCCAATTATGTGACTTTCATAATAGGAACATATGCGTACGAATTAAGGTCTTGATTTGAATAAATAAATATGTCAGATGTGTCATTTCGCATTCACAAGATGTCGATGCAATAATGACGCGTGGACACGAATGTATTGTCTGTGGTCATGCGATATGCGTTTAAAAAAAAACATAGTTTATGGTTGCTTAGTGTTATTTCCAATAATTTTAATTATATACTCGATGAAAATTATTGTTTTCAATGACAGCGTTAATTTCCTGAATGGTACTTTTTATTAGCTTTTGTTTATTTAAGATTATATATATATTCTTCCACGACCGATTTCGATCACGGCGACCACTTCAAAGCTGTTCAAGTTGGCGTTGGTGTGCTCGCATATGGCTAACATAACCGATCTTATTTATGAACTGTCGCGCACTATGCGGACAGGAGAGCACACTATTGCAAAAATTAAAGGCACTAGATGGGTGAACTTCATAAATAAATATAGTTTACAACCTTTCGCGATAAATGTATCTAACATTGAAACAATATTGCAAATCGGACCAGTAGTTCATGAGAATTCATTTAGTGCGTTCAAACAAACAAATAAACTCTTCAGCTTTATACAGGGTTAATTTTAAAACACCAACAACCTTTTGGGGAATAGAAGTACTCATGATTATGAACAACTTTTACTATGGAACCAACCCTGAAATCGCGGAAAAAAAATCAGCTGTTCCATACATTTATGTTTACTTACCTCGACAAAATGTATGGAACAGCTGATTTTATTTTCGCGATTTCAGGGTTGGTCCCACAGTAAAAGTTGTTTACAATCATCAGTACTTTCACCCTCTAAAAGGTTATTGGTGTTTTAAAAATAACCCTGTATATTAGTACAGGCTATATTTTATTATGAAGTTCTTACGGGAACGGGAAACTTGTACTATATAAGTCCATTGGACAAAAGAAATGACATTGATTTTAGTTTATTTGTTTTTCCTTCAAAAATACTTGTACCTCTATAAACTTATTTCTATAAAAAAACAAAATTGCACTTTCCATGTGTTCGTATTATAGCATCAAACTACGGAACTGCACATTGTTATTTTTTTTAACCTAACCGTCATTCGCGGACATATTTTACTAAGTGAAAACCTTAGTTTTTGCCTATCAATGACAAACAGACAAACGAACAGACGTACAACGGCTGCGCGTGAGTCGTTTTTAAGTTTAGAATTATCACACAATCGGTAAAAGTCTCATTGTTGTGGATATAAGTGGAATGGATGAGACATGATGAATTGTTAATTGGGTGTGAGGTAAGGATTTTTTTTTAATTTTTAGTTATGCAACTCCATTTTGTTATTAAAATGTTTGTTTGTTTTGTCTATTGTGAATAAGTATATATTTTTTTCTCACATCTTAACAATTACTTTAATAGTTTATTAATTACTTTCAACCAAAATTAGCTATTATTTTAATAAAAGTAACTTTTGAAATTCTATCTGTTTTTAATCTATACTTCTTGGCAAGGGTCCGTGAATATCATTTTTGAATACCTTTAAAAACCTGAAGTCCGAGAAGCCCGTGAAGTGTATATTAGAACTACAGTTGCATAAAACTCTCCATAAAATCGAAAGTTCTCATTCGAATCGCAGTTTTCATTGCGCAAACTCCCCTCTCCCTCCAAATCTCATACCTTAAACCTGGATGAAAGATGCCTTGCTGTCTTGGTTCCGGCTTAGACTAGATCTCCTTTCCTATGGGTGTCTTGAAGCGACTAAGGGACTTACATCTGTTAGATGGGCAGCAGCATCAATGTAGCTTAATGTTAATTACATCGTACTGCGATCACCAATCCGCCTTTTTTTTGTTGTTGTCCGGAGGGAAATGCATTTACGCATTCCCACCGCCGCTGTAGCGTATTCGCGCGTTGGCGGCGGGATATGTGGGACTCGCTCTCTCACTAAAACCCCCCGAACACTCATTCGATCCGTCGTTGGTGGGGGCCGGGATGAGCGATCCGACCCAATCCCTTAATGACCCTGACCCGCCAAGGTCAGTTAAGAGGAGGCCAATGTACAGCAGTGGACATAAGTCGGCTGTTTGAAGTGAAACTCGCTTTTATGCCCGGTGAAGAAGAAAAACAAACTCTGTAGCGTATCTTACCTGCGCTTGGCAGGCGGATTGGTAACCACCAACCACAAGGAACCCCTTGATATACGATTATTATAGATGATGTTAAAACAATCGGGACCAACGGCTAACATGCTTTCCGAGGCACGGAGGGTATTCCCTCAACGAACCAAATCCGGAAATAAATTTTAGAATTTACACAAAGATTTCCTGTCTGGCGTGGGGATCGAACGCTACGGACTCATAGACTTAGTCATATAAAAATCAAAACGTTTATGAAACCAAAATACGAACCATCGAATCTTTCGTTTTAAAGAAGAATCAACCAATGCCTGTAATTTTTAAAATAGAATCGCTTTATCAAGTGATACTTGTACCATACATTTAGATAAGCGATTGCTCCGCTGTAGTGGCATTTCGTCTAGGCCGTCAGTTACGTGAAACCGACACTTTTAAATGTTTACTTTGTTTGGAGTCGTTACTCATTACGTACCGTATCTAGTAGTTTTACATCACTGCGTTACGTGCAACATAAAGGAAGCGGGCTTCACGAAACGCACATAATAACAAAAACTCATAGCTTATCAAAGGTTCTCAAAGATTTGTGCCTACTATTCGTTTTTTGTGGGGGGTAATTATGACTCACTAATTATGACATTGCCATAGAATAGACCACCCATATCTTCCCATGGGTTTCGTGAGACATACACCTGATGTATGTATAGCAGCATCTGGGTAGATGCTGCTGGCTATCCATCAGGAGTATATTAGCTCAAAGATACACCTATCTTACTGCGATCGCCAATGATATTGCCGTAATTACCACGCTTGGCACTGCCTGGCCGGATTGCTTATGCGTTACCGGCCCCCGCCAACGGCGAATCGAAGAAGTGTCCGGGGGGTTTTAGTGGTTTAGGGTCCTCTCCTCTTTGTATGAGTTAGCATACCACGCTATGTATGGAGAGAGCGAGTCCCACATATGCCACCGCCAGCGCGCGAATACGCTGAAGCGGCGGTGGGAATGTGTAAATGCATTTCCCCCCCCGGACAAAAAAAAATGCGTGGTCATTACGGCAACATCCTTCAACGACCCTGGCTTGTCCAGGTCTTTTAAAGAGGAGGACCATGTTCAGCTGTGGACATAAACTGTCTTATAAAGTAAAATAAAAAAATCGAGACAGCCTCCGTGGCGTAGTAATGGGTTTGATCCCCACGCTGGACAAGAAATCTTTGTGTAGATTCTTTCCGGGTTTGGTTGGTTGATAGACTAACTATAAGGCTTATAAAACCTAAATCAACAAAATATTGGTATTCTTGCGACCTGGTATTTTATTATCTTATCCCGGTACCAGATCGTGACCCGCTAAATGAGAAACACTGGCTAAACTTAAACTTTTTACTCTTTAGAAATGGTTCTTTTCAATACGTTTTGGACTCTGTTGCAACTACTTTGGAATTCTGGCGGCATTCCGTGTGTAGTATGCTTTATTAGTATTTAAATACCAGTCGGTTTGTGTTTGAAAATCGAACATACATACATAATAATATATAACCTCCGTAGTGTAGCGGTATTTGGCCCGCTTTAAATCTCGGAGGAAATCTTTGTGTAAATTCTAAGATTCCTTTCCGGGTCTGGTTGGTTGAAGGAGTACCCTCCGAAAGCTCATTAAGCCCGTGGGCAAATACCCTCCCTCGGGAGAAGGCCCACATTCAGCAGTGGACGTTATACCGGCTGATGATGATACATATATTCACGCCTGTTTCCTATAGGGGTAGGTAGATACCACTTGCTACGACCTTAACATACTCTAACCACTTTAAAAATCGAACTTTATTAGTATTTAAATAACGGTCGCTATGTGTTTGAAAATCGAACAGGTTTAATATTTCTTTTTTTTTCAAATTAATGGCGTCATCGTTGCTGTATGTGCTCGCGATTTCGTTCGCGTTTGATAGTTCCTTTGGGGCTTTATTTTTTATTTTTTATCCGGGTTGAAATGCATTTACGCATTCCCACCGCCGCTGCAGCGTATTCGCGCGCTGGCGGTGGAATATGTGGGACTCGCCCTCTCTATTGCGTGGTATGCTAAACTCATACCACGAGGAGAGGATCCCACACCACTAAAACCCCCCGGACACTCCTTCGATCCGCCGTTGGCGGGGGCCGGATACGCTTAACCGTTCCGACTTCCCGACGGCACCCGTGGGTTAATGTGGCACCGCGGGATCTCCTGGGAGTTGCTTTGGGCCTGCCGAGATTTTGAAACATTCTTCATTGGTGCTCTCAGTCTTAATGTCATGATTTTTTGTTCCATAAACACACAATGACGATACATCGTATTAAAATTTCATGTGACGTCACTTCTAGCTACAATTTTAAGTAGGAGTGACGTCACAAGCCCCCATTTAGTAATCTTTGTTGCTCTGTATCTTTGTCATTTTTTATTGATTTGATATATCAAAAACCGGCCAAGTGCGAGTCGGACTCGCGCACGAAGGGTTCCGTTTCAGTTACAAGTGCGTACCTATTTTTGATATCAAGAATAAATAAAAAAGCGTATGTTTATGAAATGAAATGTTATTTTATATTTTTATATTCGAGTTTATTGAATGAAAGCTAAATTGCGGTTTACGATTTTTGACGTATTAAAAAAAAACTACTAACAAGATCTCGTTCAAACCAATTTTCGGTGGAAGTTTGCATGGTAATGTACATCATATATTTTTTTTAGATTTATCATTCTCTTATTTTAGAAGTTACAGGGGGGGGGACACACATTTTACCACTTTGGAAGTGTCTCTCGCGCAAACTATTCAGTTTAGAAAAAAAATACATTAGAAACCTCAACATCATTTTTGAAGACCTATTCATAGATAAACCACACGTATGGGTTCGATGAAAAAAAAAATTTTGAGTTTCAGTTCTATGTATGGGGAACCCCAAAATTTATTGTTTTTTTTCTATTTTTGTGTGAAAATCTTAATGCGGTTCACAACATACATCTACTTGCCAAGTTTCAACATTATAGTTCTTATAGTTTCGGAAAAAAGTGGCTGTGACATACGGACGGACAGACAGACAGACAGACAGACAGACAGACAGACAGACAGACATGACGAATCTATAAGGGTTCCGTTTTTTGCCATTTGGCTACGGAACCCTAAAAATATGTGTCCAATATTTTTTGGTAAACTAACTGTTGGATTAAATAGATTTTTTTGTCGCCTTTCCTATTACAGTTATTGTATCAACTTTGCTGTCAAATCCAATTTAGCTTTAGTAAAACGACCACGTTTGTCGTTAAATTATTATGAACTAGCTTTTGCCCACGGCTTCGCTCGCATTGAAGCCAAAGATACTATGTTACTTCTCATATCTCCAAGAATATGTGTAAAAAAGTTTCATGATGATCGGTAAAGTAGTTTTCAAGGAAAAGTGTTACAAACAAACTTACATTCACATTTAAAATATTAGTATAATATGATGAATGTTAATCATAGATTAAATAACACGATAATAAAATCACATTAGATAATCACGCTTGTGGAAACTCATTTGACATTTAACAAGAGATTAGTCAATTGATTTATTTCCAAGTGCGGAAGTTTAAAAAATGTGGTTAAAGCCGCGTGGCTGAGCTAGTATTGTAGTGAGCCATCACACATCCTCATTCCCACGTGTGTTTCTAATAAACAACAATAAAAATATTTAATATCTTCTCACATATAAAATATACGTAATCATAAATGTCTGAGTTGATGAGAAATTGTGGATTCCACTATGTTTACATTAAAAAATAGGAATGTTTAGTACGATGGCTTGTTAACGATGAAAACTTTTATAAACTGGCTAGGCGAATTATAAAACGGCTGGTCGAAATGTAAAATGGCTAGGCATATCATCTATCAGCGTATAACTTGACTACAGAGTTATAGTAGTAATATAGACTTGACTAATTTGGCTCATTAATTTTTTTTATTGTGTTTTCTAATTATCAATTTTTGACGAGCAAAGGGTACATACAGCTAGTGAATAATAATTCTAACATAAATAAGCTTTAACGTTATTCGGTATCTAATCTATTTTAGTTTAATTATCATAATCCTAAAACTAATATTATCCTACTAATATATATGTTTGTTACTCTTTCACGCAAAAACTACTAAATGGATTTGTCTGAAAGTTTGCACGAGGATTGTTTAATATATATTATATATATTATAAGCCGGATTACCGTAACCGTGTGGTTTCCGGCTTAGAATAGACTACCCCATGTCTTCCCATGGGTGTCGTAAAAGGCGACTAAGGGACATATGGCTGATGGATGGGCAGCAGCATCTATTAGCTAAAGGTTTACATCTTACTGCGATCACCAATCCGTCTGCCAAGCGTGGTGATTATGGCAATATCCCTCTACGATCCTGGCTTGCCAAGGTCTGTTAAGAGGAGGCCCATGTTCAGCAGTGGACATAAACGGGCTGTTGATGATAAGCTGGAGCACGCTCCGACCCACTAGAGTAGAGTAACACGGGAAAAACCGCGTTTGTCTATACATAAGCCTATTGTAGAACGAACGACATTGAAACAAAATTTTCATTGCATACAAAATTGCTTCGTATATTATGATGGCTAACCATTATGTAAAACGGCGAAGTATTTCAATATAAGTATTAAGCCCTGTCTTACTTAGCCTTTTGAGCTATGTAAAAGCTTGTAATTATGCGAGGGTCAAAAGGTGCAATTGATAATATGATTTATCATGTTATAATGTTAGTTGTTTCCTAGGAGAAACAAGATAATATAAGCTATAATCTCGCTTTGTATTGGAAGGAATTGACAACATTACATTTTTTTAACATGTATTTTTTATATTTTTTATGAAACTAGATCAAAAGTTAAGGCACTCATATTTATTCTTTTTTCGAAATTCGAAGTTTTTGATACAAAAAAAAAAATGTTTGGCTCATTCTAAATAGACGTAAGCGCCGGATGACGTCATTGTTGTGGTTGTTTGACGAAATTTCTCGGTTAGAAAAATTAAATGAAAAATCTGACATTAGCTACTGTCAAACGCTTGTGATAAGAGTTGTCAACTTAAGCATGTTTGGCAAAGGTAATAATTTAGTCCGTAATAGTCCGACCGCAACGATGACATCATCGCGCATTTTTCATTTTCAATTTACTGAAAAAATAAAAGCCAAAAAAAAAAAAAAAAAACGATATTTTTGTCGTGGGGGTCTTAGGAATTTTGAAATGTTGTCAATTATAAAAATAAGACATATTTCTCCTTCTGATTTACCGTACCTACGTGTGATTTCCGTGTTAGAATGTAGAGCGACAGTTAAAACTCCCCTAAAATACTAAAAGTCATAATCCCTCAGAGCCGAGTTCCAAGCCCCACAGGGGGACCTCTTGCGCAGGTTGCTTAGTTTGTAGTTTATAAACTATTTATTAAGGCTGGAGCTCTGCTCGCCTTTATGCCCGGTAAAGTGGCAAAAGCCTCGTGGCTACCTACGTATGTCCAAACGAAAAATAAAAAATAAAACACATGTTAGAATAGTCCATCCTATATCTTCTTATGGGTGTCGTTAGATACCACTAAGGGACGTACATCTGATGGATGGGCGGCAGCATCTATCTTAAAGTTACTTACCATCTTACACCAATCACCAATCCCTCTGCTGACCATAGTTGTTATGCTTATATCCGTCAGCAATCTTAGGTCAAGGTATGTTACAAGAAGGCCCATGTCAAGTGGTAAATTGTTTGTTACAATGAAGAAGTAACTGATTATATAGGGTGATTGGTAATTAGTGACCGATACCTAAACACATGATTGTGCTCATGATAACAAACAACTTTTACTATGGCACCAAACTTGAAATCGCGAAAAAAAAATCAGCTGTTCCCTACCATGTTGACGAGTTATGTGAACATGAATGTATGGAACAGCTGATTTTTTTTTCGCGATTTCAGGGTTGGTGCCATAGTAAAAGTTGTTTGTTATCATGAGCACAATCATGTGTTTAGGTATCGGTCACTAATTACCAGTCACCCTATATACATAGCAAATTATTGAATTGACAACCTCCGTAGCGTAGCGGTATTTGGCTCGCTTTAAATCTCTGAGGTTGTGGGTTCGATCCCCACGCCGGACAGGATGTCTTTGTGTAAATTCTAAGATTTATTATCGGGTCTGGATGGTTTAGGGACTACCCTCCGTGCTTCGGAAAGCACGTAAATTCAGTCCCAATTGTTATAACATCATCTGTAATAATCGTATATCAAGGAACGGGCAGCACCGTTTCCTTGTGTGCTACAATATAATAATACTAAGGCAAATACCCTCCCTCGGGAGCAGGCCCATGTTCAGCAGTGGACGTTATACGGGCTGATGATGATGATGAAATTATTGAATTTGTTTACTTAAAAGTTTACATTGATTGCATACGGTTTCATCTGCGTAAGTCCCATTCCCGTAAGAACTTCAGCATAAAATATAATTTATGTTATTTCTGGATTAATTAGGTTTCTAATGGTGAAATATTTTTTTAAATCGGTCCAGTAGTTTCGGAGCCTATTCAATACAAACTAACAAACAATCAAATCTTTCCTCTTTATAATGTATGATCACATTATTTATGATGAAATAAACAATTTTATTATTTATTATTCTTATAATATTAGTGTAGACTAGCTTGTGTCTGCGACTTCTTCCGCGGGATAATATACCGTTAGTCTCCTTCAATAAATGGGCTATCTAACTCTTAAAGGTTTTTATTTTAATTGGACCAGTAATTAATGAGTTTAATCGTTTGCTCGAAACAAACAAACAAAAACTCTTCAATTTTATAATATTAGTAAAGATTTCTTTCGCCATTAGCAATGTTAATGAAAATATTCTTTCCGCAATGTTGCCAACAACAAAATATGAATCAAGTGTTGCCCGCGTCTAGTTTATTAAGGAAATTTTCGAGCAAAACTAGTCGTATTATTGTTATGCTAAAATAAACTTTATTATTAATAGTATTTGGGTATATTTTCCTTTGTTAGTTATCCACTCTCAGTTTACGTCGCGTGACTATGCATTGTCGTTAATTTTCATAAGGGAATTCTTAGTTATCGTAGAATGGCGTCTGTGTGATTTAGTAATGATTTAATACGATATATTGAACGCACCGTTGATTATTGACGATAAGATGACATTTATCTTAACACGTAAAGCCGTCCCAGTCGTTTTTTTTTCCGGACGGACATTTATTTAGCCACCAGCGTTTTGCTACTTGCCGTCGGGCCGGATTGCTTATGCGGCGGTTCGAAGGTCCGGGGGGTTTTAGTGGTGTAGGGTCCTCTCCTCGTGGTATGAGTTTAGCATACCACGCTATGGAGAGGGCGAGTCCCACATATTCCACTGCCAGCGCGCCAATACGCTGCAGCAGCGGTGGGAATGAGTAAATGCATGTCCCACCGGACAAAATATAGATTTAAAAAAACTGGGCACCCTCAAAGACCCTGGCTGCTCAAGTCGGTGAAGAGGGATGGTGAAGTAAATAAGATGTTGATGATAAACTAACATCAAAAAAAAAAAGGTATATCGATACAATATTTAGAGAATTACGTCATTTCGTTATACATAGTGTTGCAAGGAAAGTTACATAATTTGAAAGCGCCGGCGCAGGTAGAAACTTTGTATCATCTACAACGATAGATAATGCTAATTAGATTAGGTTTTGTTCGCGAAATTTTGTGACGTCATTACGGAGTAAGTTTTGCTTTATGATGCATGCAAAATGCGTTAACATAAGGTGTTTTTAAACTGGCTTTTACAATGATAGACTCGATTTTTTTTTAATTTGTACTACCGTTTTGGAGTTAAGGCGAAATGTACGGACAAACAACTGTGTGCCGTGTGGTTTCCGGCTTAGAATAGACCACCCCATGTCCTCCTATGGGTGTCGTAAAAGGCGACTAAGGGACATATGGCTGATGGATGGGCAGCAGCATCTATTAGCTCAAGGTTTACTTCTTACTGCGATCACCAATCCGTCTGCCAAGCGTGGTGATTATGGCGATATCCCTCAACGACCCTGGCTTGCCAAGGTATGTTAAGAGGAGGCCCATGTTCAACAGTGGACGTAAACGGGCTGTTGATGATGATACGGACAAACAAAGTAACTGGAACAAAAAGACAGAAATACAAAAAAAAATAGTAAAAATTAGTTATTTTTCCATTAGAAATAGATTAAGATTTAAAACTATTTATTAAGGCTGGAGCTCTGCTCGCCTTAATGCCCGGTGAAGTAGCAAAAGCGTAGGGGCTAACTATAAAAGTCCTTCTAAAAAAAAAATAAGCTGTGACAGATCGACTGACAAAGAACGGCATAGTTTTGGTACGCGTGCTGTTTGAGTTGTAAGCTGTTAATGTACACGTCAAGGCAGAGATTTACCGGCTTCAGTGCGTTTTTCGCAGGTCTCCGTCTTTATTATTTACTAGCTTCCCCACCCGCGTAACTACCGTTCCCGTGGGAACTTCATAATTAAATATAGCCTATATTAATCAGTGATAATGTAGCATTCAAATGGTAAAAGAATTTTTTTAATCGGACCAGTACTTTTCTTTACAAACATACTTACATATAAATCTTTCCTCTTTATAATATTAGTATAGATATGGTCCGAGTAAAGTTTTTTTTTCTTTTTTTTTCGATTTGACTTACGTAGGTAGCCATGAGGCTTTTGCTACTTCACCGGGCATAAAGGCGAGCAGAGCTCCAGCCTTAATAAATGGTTTAAAAACTACAAACTAAGCAACCTGCGCAAGAGGACGCCCCATGTGGGGCTTGGACCTCGGCTCAGGGCGGTCGCTGGCTATGAGATTTAGGGGTTATGACTTAGTATTTGAGGGGAGTTTTGTGCAACTGTCGCTCTACTTTACAGTTCGCGGGCCTCTCTGACTTTGGGTCTACGAGGGCATAGGATGGTCCGAGTTAAGGACGATAGACACGGCGCGTTGATGTCTTTTGTACACGTAGTACTAAAGACATAAACGCGCTCACATTACCTTCACATATTGTCGACAAAAGTGGCTTATAAGGTATAATTTCGTGTACCGAGAAATATTTTCTTTATTTGTATAGTTAAGGGCTAAATATTAATTTGCTGCATTGTATTTTCAACCTTATTACACATTCACCGACGATATTATGATCGTAATGCTCAGCCCGAAACATCCACTGCTGTACTATGTTCAACAGTGGACGCTATTCGGACTCCTTAGAAGGAGGTGATACCATCACCACGCTTTCCAGGCGGATTGGCGACCGTATTGTATAAAGCACAGGTAAATGCTGCTATCCATTCCCTGATATACGATTGTTATAGATGACCAACGGCTTAACGTTTTTTTCAACCCACGGAGGGTAGTCCTCAACAAACTAGACTGTTTGGCGTTGGGATCGAACCCACAATCCTGAAACTTAAAGCGAGACTAACACCGCTATGCCACTGGGGTTGTCTAAAATCTTTCAATCATCTTAATTATGATAGAATAATAATTTAGCTCCACAGATATAAAACTCATATCTCTTCGTCATAAATCAACACGTATATACTCATTACCGCAACGCACGTAATGTCTGCGTTGTTAATTCAATATATCTGTTTATATAAGGTGCAGTGAAAAAAAAAAAAAAAAAAATTAATAATTTATTTCGCAATTCATTTTACAAAGGTACATTTCTTGTGGACCCACACTAGGCAAGTCGTGGAATCCAGACTAACATTTCCAGTTGTTTATGTTTACCATTTTTAATTATAAATTATTTAAAAAACAAGATACAGTTTACACAAATTATTATAACAGTTGATTATATGAGAATACTTATTTAAAAATGAAATATTTAAGCATTAAGATTGAGATTTTTTTGCGGACTGACATATTATGTAGTTAGCCCTGAGGCTTTTGCTTCTTCACCGGGCATATAAGTGAGCAGAGCTCCAGCCTAGATAAATGCTTTAAACACTACAAACTAAGCAACCTGCTCACGAGGGCGTCCCCTGTGGGACTTGGACCTCGGCTCAGGGCGGTCGCTGACGAGGAGATTGAGGGATTATTATACTATACTTTTAGTTTGTTTAGGGGAGTTTGTGCAACTGTCGCTCTACTTTACAGTTCGTGGGCTTCTCGGACTTCCGGTCTACGCGGACATCGGAAGGTTCTTAGCAAACTAAGGGTCGGGAGGGGTGATTTTCGGATTGGAATGGACGACCTCCTGTATTTCCATGGGTTTCGTCATAGGTGACAAAGGGACATACAGCTGATGGATGGGTAGCAGCATCTATAAACTCAAGGCTACTTAACATCTTACTGCGAACACCAATCCACTTGCCAAGCGTGGTGATTATGGCAATATTCCTCAACGACCCAGGAAGTAGTACAATACTAGGTAAAAGTTATTTAGTTATTTTATAGATTTTTTTTCACTGACTTAACAACACCTCATGATAATATTTATCGTTAATGGTACCGCATATATTTTGAAAACACCTTATATATATAAAAGGCAACATTTATTGACTGATCTATACAGTTAATCCACACAATAGATTGCGTTGAAATTTGCCATGCAGGTAGATATTAAAGCATAGGTATTTGCTATGAAGGGTTTTTTTAAATTTATTCTCTGAGGAGATGATATGGGGGTACAAACTCGTGGACAAAAGTAACACTTAGGCTCTGAATTGAACACGGGAGTGATCAGTATAGATACAGGTCCAATCACAGAAACGATTGCGCTGAAAGTTGGCACGCAGTTATACCTATCTTATATCTTATATCCTTTGAGAAGATGATACGGGGGTATTAGCGTCCAAGTCCCACAGGGGACGCCCTCTTGCGCAGGTTGCTTATGTTTTAGTGTTTAAATTTAACTAGGCTGGAGCTCTGCTCGCCTTTATGCCCGGTGAAGTAGCAAAAGCCTCGCGGCTAAAGAAATATGTCCTTCCGAAAAAAAAACTCCAAACTTTGGTTTTTTACCCGGGTGAAAACGCGCGGCAACGAATCTAGTTACAATCTAAAATTATATAGATGACATAAATCATTAACTTTACACTCATTACAGCACTGCATGTAACAACTGCGGAGTTATTGCTATATAATAAGGCAATTTCAAAGCTATATAAAACAACAATATAATTTATAGCAATTACAACAAGTTCGCGTTCGGATTTTATCACCATCAGCCCGTGTAACGTCCACTGTCGTTATACGTTCATAAGAATATTGATAGTTTTAAGAAAAAAAGCGACGCTCATAATGTTAATACTAGATCTAAGCATAATCTCGTTTACATGCTACACGTCCCCACAAATTAGCAATCCTTTTATGGAACAATGCTTCTACAACAAATTTCCTAATAATGTAAGAGATCTTTCTACAAACAATTTTAAACGATATGTCAAAGATAAATTATGTAAAAAGGCTTATTATAAAATTTCTGATTATGTCACTGACAAAACTGCTTGGGAGTGATTTACTCTGAAACAATACTGCTTTATTAATAAATGTCAAATAAAATGTATTTAAACAAAAGGATTCTTCTAAGTTTCTTGCCAGTTCTTCACAGAGTTGCCACGTCCAGAAATGGTGGTAAAAAAAGAAAGGGACGCATCATAAGATCATGATTTAAAATATTTTAAATCTGTCTATATGAATAAAGTATTTTTTGACTTGACGTGACTGCTAACATGGACCCCTCCCGAGGGAGGGGTTAGGCATAGTCATTTAGAAGAACGGTTAGTGGTGTTGCACCAAAGAAAATGAAGATCTTTGCCGGGCGAGGTGGTATGCCCGGCGGCTGATTGGACGGGTGAAACCGTGCGCAGGAAGCTATGAAATGAAAATGAAATGAAAACGTTTATTGATAATGTAGACGAATCGATCGTACTTTTTATAAGTCAAATACAATGATACAAATATAAAAAGAAAACAAAATCTTGACTAATTAATTAGTATTCATTTCAACAGTCATGTTATTAAATAGAATTTAAATCTACCAATGTGGCATGTGATAGTCGCGTATTATAAATATAATTAAAATCAACCAGCGTGGGCTGGGATTCGGTCAGAAGCAGCAGCAGGTAGAACGCTCCGCGAGCCTCGCCTTGCAAGGACGACCGGACCCTATCCTAGCTTTCTCTATCTACCTACGTTGTGACACCCGGAGAAGAAAGACTATAAGAAACTATAATACATATATACAATTAAAAGTAGGTCATTTAAGTTATAGCTAAATAATAAAATACAAAATACTATCTCAACTGTAACCCCAATCGGAATCACAATGCATATACCGCTTTTGTGGGCCGCGGCACGTATGCGCTCAAACTTTGCCTTACAGACGATCTTTAAATCAAAATTTTCTCCACAGTTGAGAAATTCATTTTAAATAAGCTACTGGCTAAGCTAACTATTCTAAGGTTTTCTGAATACTGGTAACATTACCCCGTTCAATAGTTATGTTTATTTGATGTGCCAAGTAAATACCAGCATCAAATTAAAATTCTTATATTATATTTTAACCAGTCACTGATTTCTAACTGAAATGTTGAATTATTATAAGCATTGATCAAACAAGCGTTATACTTTCTTAGAAATAAGAATGTTCAATGTTTAATTCAGTTTGTTCATTATGTTATCGCAATAAAACAGCTGAACGGAATTCGATGCAATTATTCAAGGACAGATATAAATACAAGTCAGATATGTAACATTCAGTTTCACAAATGCCAGTCAAAGTTACAAGCAAATAACTTGTTATTATATTTATAAATGACTAGATTCCCGCTCGTGGTTTCACCCGGTTAGCTCCCGTTGCCGTGGAAACTTCATAATTAAATATGGCGTGTGTTGTTCCTGGATAACTTATCTTTTAAAATGATGAAAGAATCTTTGAAATCGGTCCAGTAGTTTCGGAGTTTATGTTTATGGCAAATATTTGATTGATTTTTGCATTGAATAGGAATGCAAAAATCAATCATATATTTGCCATTTATTATAGTACCTTGAGACCCGCTCCGGCTTCACACAGATCTTCTTCTTCTTCCTGCCCTTATCACATATTACTTGGGGTCGGCGCAACACGTTTGTTCCTTCCATTCTGTCCTGTCACCCGTCTCACCATCACTAACTCCCATTTCTTTCATTCTTTCTTTCACTTTTCACACAATCCATCCATCTTTTCTTTGGCCTTCCTCTCCCTCTCCATCTACATGTATACTTCTGAACATGCTGGCGCCCCTTTCAAACTTCCTCTAATATAATAATTTCTCACTTTATCCTTTCTCGGCTTCGCACAGGGGGCCGAGTCTGCTATTTTTTTAAGTATTGTGCCACCGTAGTGCCGTCATGTTATCATTATGCCAAAAACGGTAATCTACAAATCTAACTATGATGACGGCGCTGGAATGGCATCCGGTGTTGCTACCACAGAAAAAGGCCGTCAACAGAAGTAGCAGGGGAGATGGATAGGGAGATTGTAATGTTTATTTAGGCGATTTCAAAACTTATAAATGTATCATTTGTTATTATATTCAACTACACTAATGCCATCGTGGCGTCATAGTGACACCATTATGACGTCATTGGGATTAGTAGATTACCAAATGGAAAAAAAACCGACCATAGAACTGTCATTGACAGTTCATGGACACGCCATTACAATAGTAGACTCGGGGGGCAGATGCAATGCTGATATACTATACATACAAATCTTCCTCTTGATCTATTAAAAAAAACCGCCTTATAACCCATTGCGTATTTTTAAAGAACTAAGCATACACAGGGACATACAGCGAGAAGCGACTGTGTTTTATACTATAGGTATAGTGATAGTGATTATCAATTTCCAATAAATATGTAATTACTCGAATAATCTGAGTGATGTTCTCCGTTATTAGTAATATTAAAATGTCAGAATTTCACAAGAGATGACATGTGTAAGAAAGGTGATAGTATGGAAGAGACGTCTGATAGGGAAAAATGGAAGAGGATGATATATTGCGCCGATCTCAGATAATGGGAGTAGGGCAGAAAGATGATGATGACAATCTCAAAAGAAAACTGATCTCGAATAGCCATTTTTTAATTTAATTACTCATGTCCAACTAACTATAATTACAATAAACATCGACCATCTAAGCCTAACACTTTCTTAGGGACAATAAGCAAGTTCCCAAGCCTTATCTCAGTTTTTTGTTGGCATCAGTGAAACTTGGGATTTCTCCATCCCACGGTATATAGAAACTGTATTGTCATACATAAGACGGGCTTATTTTTGATGTGTTTGTGGGAATTGTATGTGCCACTGAGATTATATGGTAGATCATCAGTTGGTTTTTTAATTAATTTTAATGTAAATCTGGTTTAAGGTTCATTGTTGGACCGACCTTTCATATACTATGTGATCTTCACTATTTTTTAATCTGTAATTTTTAATTCATAGTTTATATAAATAGTCGAACCACAGCACGTCGCCAACACATATATTACAATAACAATTGAATACAAAATCTAATGGTTAACTTAAATATATTCTTCAGACACCCAACACTTTAGTACTCACTAATAAAAGAGTTTTCGAATTTCAATCTATTAAAGATGAAAACGTACCAAAAGCAGCCGTAGCACAATGGCTTGGGCGTCTGACTTATGATATTGTGTTCGCCGGTTTGATCCCCAACCATTGCACTACCGACGTGAACCCACTCGTAACACAAGCATTTTAGCTTAGCACGAGGGGTTAACAAGAATACTAGTAGACTGCAAAACTTTGCTAGTAATCTTTTTATTTTTAGATGAGACAGAGATTTTCGAAAAAGGCATGTCTTAGTTTTGAAACGAGCTACAATGCAAAGCATCGACGTTAGCACCGTGTACAAACCAAACTCAGGTAGAAATATTAATCTTTGATTAATATCAAATATAAACACACAATAAACCATAACCATAAGCCAAAAATAATCTTAATATGAATCAACAACCATAACACACAAGTTTAATCTTGAAAGCTAATTTAAAGTGAATACTGCGAGACCATTTAAAAATAAAATAGTAACAACAATAAAAATAATAAAAACCTAGATTTTACACGCACGCTGAATCTAGTTCACAATTTAAATTTTTCTTATATACTTTCATACACATTCGAGACCTACATACCTACTTACTTTTAACATGTTTTTTAAGTCTGAAGTAAATCCCTGTGTTGTTGTGAGGGTCTCTGCTCTTTTTTTTTACAAATAAAATACACCTTAACTCCCACGAACCATCCTTACAACGGTTGAACATGTTTGCCGAGCGTGGTGTCCTATTTTTTTTGGACTAATCCCTCCCACACTCCCGCCACTGTAACTCCTGTAAGCCTGGAAATAGCGGCACATACGGAAGAGGCTATAAGCTGTTAGGCTTAGGCTGGTCCCGGGATACCTAAATGTCTTGGATCCCGCATCGAATTTAATCAGTAAGTTTATAGGAGCGGTTGGAAAGTAAGTAGGCATGTGTAATAAAAAAACTATTTAGTCCGTCAGTTAGATTACCAAATAATATTGGACACGTATGTTTTTTTCGTTCCTCAAACAAAAAATGACGAAGACAGCGCGTTGAAATTATGTGTGACGTCACTATTAGGTATAATTTTTCCTAATAGTGACGTCACAAGCCAGGGGGGCTTGTGACGTCACTATTATGGAAAATTCTCCTGAACTTTATAATTTGTTTTTGCTCTGTATCTTTGTCAATTTTTATTGATTTGATAAATAAAAAAATACGTGTCCAATATTTTTTTGTAATCTAACTGATGTGCTAAATAGATTTTTTTAGGCCCCATGCCCATTAAATGTAGCATATGCTACTGCTGGATAACGTAACTTATGGTGAAATAGTTTTTGAAATCGGTCCAGCACTTTCTGAGCTTATTTAATGCAAACAAACGAATTAAATCTTACCTCTTCATATAGTATACTTGGTATAGATTTCAATATACAAAGCTGAATAGTTTGTTTGTTTGCTTTAACGCACCAATCTCAGAAACTACTGGACCAATCTGATTTTTTTTCTATGTTAGATAGCCCATTTATCGTCGGCAGCAATGTTTAATTATGAAGTTCCCAAGAGTACGGAAGATACGCGGGAAGCTAGTGGATTCAATAAGGCTGCCTGCTCGCTTTTATATCCGGTAAAGTAGCAAAAGCCTCATGGCTGCCTACGTAAATGTCCGTTCGAGAAAACACTATTATATTTTGTCCATCAGTTTCGTAGATCACACCTCTACGAATACTTCCTGCTTTCTTACGCAACCAAAGCTGACATTTACCGGTTAAACTGCAGTTTATATTATGCAACAGTTACGTCGAGTTGTAACGACCTTCTGTTAGAGATCTTATGTTGTAATCGAAGTCGGACCTCGCTTTTTAAAACGCGGTTTCTATCCGTGGGTGATGGCAGAGACAAAAGTAATCCTTTGCTGTATTATCTATATATATAACTTGGATATCTTGAAGTCAAGAGTGAATAAGTATCTTCTTGACCTTTGATCTCCATCGTCAGCCACATCGTCGCTTACCATCAGCTGACATTGTGGCTAAACAAAGGTCAATCTAGAATAATAAAAAAATTAATCCCTATTTTCCTTGATCACGGGTGAACGGTTGGACCGATTTCACTAATTCTTTTTTGTCGTGTTTGTTATTATCGGGAGAAGGATCTTACGAAAGAAAAAAATAATAAAATTGCGCGGAAAATTAGAAAAATTAAGAAAACTTAACTGAAATATTATTTTTTTCGATAGAAAACCCCATTATTTGTGAGCTGAGATTGAGTGAGATTGTGTCATAGACTGTATTTTAAGACGAGATTCCCACGGGAACGGGAACTACGCGGGTGAAACGCGCGGGACAGCGAGTTCATTTATATTCTTACATCCCAATCAGTGGCGTAGCTAGGCTAAGGGCCCCGGTGCATAGCGAGTTGGCGGACCCGCTCTTTTCAAAGCTTCGGTTAGAGGCCCCCCTGATATCCGGGGCCCAGGTGCACTGCACCAACTGGCCCTACGATAGCTACGACACTGCCCAATGCGATAGAGTTGTTAACCCGTGTAACTCCCGTCCCCTTGGAAACTTTCTTATTAAATATAGGATTTGGCTGAAGGTTATAACAGATAGTTTATAAGCTAAATTTTTATATAGGCTACAAAATATCACGCTCCGACCTACTAGTTTTTTTTTTGAAGATTTTACGTAGTTAGCCACTACGCTTTTGCTACTTCACCGGGCATAAAGGCGAGCAGAGCTCCAGCCTTAATAAATGGTTTAAAAACTACAAACTAAGCAACCTGCGCAAGAGGGTGACCCATGTGGGGCTTGGACCTCGGCTCCGGCGGTCGCTGGCGATGAGATTCAGGGATTATGACTTTAAGTATTTTAGGGGGTTTTGTCCAACTGTCACTCTACTTTACGGACCCACTGGAGCAGAGTGACGTGATACGATTATTATAGAAGTTGTTTTTATAATAATCGGGACCAACGGTTTAACGTGCTTTCCGAAGCATGAAGGATAGTCCGTCAACCAGCTAGACTCGGAAAAAAATCTTAGAATTTACACAAAGATTTCCTGTCCGGTGTGGGGATCTAACCCGCGACCTCCGAGATTTCAAGCGAGTCAAATACCGCTACGCTACGGAGTTTGTATTTGTGTGAGCTATTGATATTTATTCTGTATCTGGATGTGATTAGAATAAGACAATTTAAGACAAAGTTTTATTTCATTAGTGCAGGATATGTTTCAAAAAGATGAACAATATTAAGTATTGTTAACAATTATATTGTACAGCGATTCCAGATGTTTGTTACTCTTTCACGCAACAACTTGTGAACGGATTTGGCTTAAAGTTAGTACGCGGATAGTTTATAAGCTGGATTAATGTATAGACTACAAAATATCACGCTCAAACCCACTGGAGCAGAGTGACGCGGTTTAAACCGCAGCTAGTTCGATATACTTCTTTCGTAACTCTTCTTTCATACATACATACATACTGAATACTGCTACTATTGTGGGTATGTGTGTAAAATAATACGTATTGTAAGTTGATCAAGTTCCGTGCCAATCATATTGTTAAATTTAGTTGCCAGTTTCAGTGAACGCGCATAATTATTATATTATTTACTTAATTGTTATAACACTTGACCTAACCTAACCAAACGAGACTATGCCACTGTTGTAACAAAATAAAAAATACCTCGCAGCGGCCCTCTTTAGTGCGGCACGTTCTCCGAGTGCTGGTTTCTACTTTGCACAGCAGGTAAGCATTGCCATTCAACGGGGTAATGCTGCCAGCATTCTGGGAACCTTGTCAAGTAGAATAGATTTAGAATAGTAGTATTTTATAAGTTGGTTTTATTTTAAATTAGCTACTTTTAGTTGTATATTAACTTCAATAAGTCCAGTTGAACCAGTTGAATGACTGCACCGGTGGCTCAGTGGTTACGGAAGTTGCTTCTGAGACCTGGTGTCCTGAGTTCGATTCCCACCCGGGACAATTATTTGTGTGAACCACAAATAGTTGTTCTGAGTCTAGGTGTTCTTTGTGTCCGTGAAATGAATGTTTGTAAAGTCCCCCGCGACGCAGGGATTTATTTCACTAGAGCGGGAGATGTCTCTTAAAAAAAAAAAAAAAGAAAAGAACCCCTTTGTTTTAGGTTTAGGTTATTTTTAACCACCCGAAATCTCGTTAGTTTATCAACTCTCTAGTTAGTTGATCAACTTACGGTAAAGTACAGCGACCGTTGCACAAAACTCCCCTAAAATTACTAAAAGTCATAATCCCTCAATCTCATCGCCAGCGACCGCCCTGCGCCAAGTCCCACAGGGGGCGACCTCTTGCGCAGATTGCTTAGTCTGTAGTTTTTAAACCATTTACTAAGGGTGGAGCTCTGCTCGCCTTTAAGCCCGGTAAAGTAGCAAAAGCCTCATGGCTACCTACGTAAGCCCAACCGAAAAAAAAAAACAAAATATCAACTTACGATTATTATTATTTTCCGGTTACATATACATTGACACGATAGTAATACTCACAATACCATACTATTAATCAAATACTTCAAAAGATGACAAAAAGAATGATCGCGGAGTTTTTTATAGTCTTTCTTCTCCGGGTGTCACACCGTAGGCAGATGGAGAAAGACTCGTAGGAAGCTAGGATAGGGTCCGGTCGTCCTCGCGCTGGTTGATCTTAATTATATTTTATAATAAGCGATTATCACATGCCATAACAACATTGGTAAATTTTATTTAATAACATTATCGTTGAAATGTAAACTAATTTATTAGTCAAGATTGTTTTTTCTTTTCATTATCATTGTATTTGACTTATACTCTGGCTGTTCGATCTGGATCTGGATGGTATATACGATCGATTCGTCTACAATTTCAATAAACGTTTTCATTTCATTTCAGTATATTATAAGATTTTTAAATTGCCTTTACTAGTATTCTAGCTTTATATTCTCTTACTATAATTCATAGACTTATGTCGTTCAAACCAGAAATATTTCCTCAACAAAATGTTAGGAAAACCCTACGCGTGTGTCATTGACATAGAAATGCATGAAAGAGATGCATATACCAGTGTATAGATGATGGAAAGAGATAGGTGTGTGTTTATGTGCATCGTCACACGCCGCACGATGCAGTGAAATCTTTTTGTTAAGGGTAAGTTATTTCTATGGGTAAACAGTAACTAGCTTAAGAGCGTGGTTTTACCCGCGTAAATCTGGTTCCCGTAGGAATTTCGCAATTAAATATAGCCTATAGGCATCCTAGATTAATGGAGCTGTCATTTTAAAAAGGAGAAAGCATTTATTTACTATGAAAAATCCCACACTAGGGAAATAAATCCTTGTGACACGAGGTACATTAGAAACACACAATGGGCATGAATTCTAAAAAATCTATTTAGTCCGTCAGTTTAATTACTAAAAAGTATTGGACACGTATTTTTTTATTTATCAAATCAATAAAAATTGACAAATATACAGAACAACAACAAACTATAAAGTTCAGGAGAGGCTTGTGACGTCACTATCAGGTAAAATTGTACCTATAAGTGACGTGACACGAAATTCCACCGCGCTGTATCATCGTCATTTTTTGTTCAAGGAACGGAAATAAAATACGTGTCCAATATTTTTTGGTAATCTAACTGACGAACTAAATAGAATTCTTTAATCTTCAAGCCCATTGTCTCGATCAAGAATCGAACCTGGTACACCAAATCTAAAAATCTCGTACAACCACCGGCGCATTCATAACGCAAATTTTGAAATAACTTAACATAGAATTATCTTAAACTAGACTAATTATAAAAAGAAATTTATATATTATTATATTTATAATGTAATTAATAAATATTTATTTAAATGGTTAGTAGGTTAATGTTCATTTTATATTGTTGTAATTATTAATTATTATGCTGTAGTAACAATGTGTATCTTTCCATTTTGAGCTATGTGTGTCACTGGGCTTATTAAATAATATGTTTATTTAAAAACTAACTTCCCGGGCGCGGTTTTACCCACGTAACTCCCGTTCCCGTGGGAACTTCATAATTAAATATAGCCTATGTCATCCGGGGATAGTGTAGCTTTCCAACGGTGAAAGAATTTTTCAAATTGGTCGAGTAGTTTCGGAGCGTATTCAATACAAACAAACAGTCAAATCTTTCCTCTTTATAATATTAGTAAGTAAGTGTGGTGTTGTTCCACAAACGATGGGACACTTAATATCGTGTCCTGCGTGTCCTGTCAGCTGCACTCTACAGCAACTGATGGACACTGGTGATGATGCCAAACAAGTGGCCGAATTCTGGGCCGAGTCCATTTAGATTGCTATCGATACGCTAAGAAGAAGATAATATTAGTAAAGATATAGACTTGTTTATCTGTTTAGCTGTAGCAAAATAACTAGGGGTGTCGGACTTGTGATCTTGTGGTCGCCGGTTCGATCCCCACTCCAGCTTACGCACGCACGAAACAAAACGATGCATTACCTTGTCAGTCGATATGTCGTTCAATCCCTGCGTTAGGTGCTTGATATTATAGTAAACTGCATTATTTGTTAACACAAATTCTCTATTGTGTCATGAAATGGTGTACAAATGAAATTCCAACGAAAAATCAAAAATGGCGTCACTGCTTTGTTTGACAGCTGTCCGTCTTTATTTTTTACTAGCGACCCGCCCCGGCTTTGCACGGGTGCAATGCTTATGTATCATACATATATACCTTCCTTTTGAATCACTCTATCTATTAAAAAAAACCGCATCAAAATCCGTTGTGTTTTTTTCGGTTGGACTTACGTAGGCTCTTGCTACTTTACCGGGCATAAAGGCGAGCAACATGCGCAAGAGGGCGCCCCCTGTGGGGCTTGGACCTCGGCACAGGGCGGTCGCTGGCGATGAGATTGAGGGATTATGAGTTTTAGTATTTTAGGGGAGTATTGTGCAACTGTCGCTTTACTTTACAGATCGCGGGCCTCTCGGACTTCGGGTCTACGAGGGCATCGGATGGTTCTCAAAATCCGTTGTGTAGTTTTAAAGATCTATGCATACATAGGGACGGATAGACAGGGAAGCGACTTTGTTTTATACTATGTAGTGATTTGGTCTGCGATTTTTACATAATTCACTTAATGACATTAACAATACTGACTAATTGAATTGGATACATAATTTAAATGTCATAGTTATGACTCGCAAAAAATAAGTACTGTTCAATTTAAATCTTATAACTATGAAGTTAAATCTGAAAATGGCTTAGCAAGTCAAGTAGGTACTTGTTACTTTTATTTATTAACATTGTCATACTATGTTAAATGTCAAATGCATGTCAAAAGGTCATTATAACTATTAAGGTGGAAACATAATATTGCTAAAACGCGACGCAAACTGATGAAACGCGACGCGTGTTGAGTCGAATCAAATGTATTGTTTTCTATAGACCAGAATCACACTATGAACACCCGACACGACACGACGTGACGTGTTCATAGTGTGATTCTGGTCTATTCAACACGCGTCGCGATTCATTAGGCCGCGTCGCGTTTTAACAATATGTCTGCCTTTAAAGTTCTATTGTTATACAAATCTAGACCTCAGAAGCATAAGAACCGATGCACTATTATACTTCAGAAGCATTTGGTCGTAAGTGCCAGTTTACGATAAAGGCACATACGACGAGTGTTTCTGACGTATAATGACACATACGACGAGTGTTTCTGACGTATAATGACACATCCGACCTTATGCTTCTGAGTTCTGGAAATTCATATGAAGATATATGCTTACTAATGATAGCCCAGTGGTCGAAATTCAAACATAATTAAAAAAAAAAGCTTTCTGCACTCATGATCCAGATCCCAGCCCGCGCTGGTTGATCTAATTTCTCAAACCACGCGACTTACTATTATTATTATTTTGTGTATACTCGTTTTGCTCGCGACAAATTTTCATTTTATTTTATTTATATATATCTATATATATTTTATTGATCTTTAAAATAAGATTATAATAGTAGTTTAACATAAGTGACCATACAGTTAAGTTATACCATTTAATAGACCTGTATATAATGCTAAAAATATTGTTCTTAATTAAGTAACAAAAAAATGTACTTAATTGCATATGCTTTGTAACAAGCGCGAATTATTCGTCTACGTATCTAATAAACTATTTGATTTCATATATAAACTATAAGTGTGCGAAATTTCATACTCCTCCGTCCGCGCAATTTTCGTAAAAAGGGGGTGCAATTTTAGTCTACTAAGAAATAAAGGTCGTCCTCCCGACCCTTTGATTGCAAAGAACTATCCGCCCTCGTAGACCTGAAGTCCGAGAGGCCCGCGAACTGCAGTGCGACAGTTGCACAAAACCCCCTAAAATACTAAAAGTCATAATCCCTCAATCTCATCGCCAGCGTCCGCCCTAAGCCGAGGTCCAAGTCGCACAGGGGGCGCCCTCTTGCGCAGGTTGCTTAGTTTGTAGTTTTTATTAAGGCTGGAGCTCTGCTCGACTTTATTCCCGGTGAAGAAGCAAAAGCCTCGTGGCTAACTACGTATGTCCGTCCGAAAAAAAAATATCAATATGAAAAAAGTGCATCATCATGTAGCAGTATTCTCCTTAAGTTGCAGTATGCAAGTGTTGACCAATAACCACCGTTAACGCACAAACACACACACACACACACACATACACACACATATATTACATAACATTATGTATAATAGGAAGTAGGAATTACAAGCATTAACATATTCGTTCGATTACGTTTTGATAACGTAAGATATACGTAAGGGCAAAGGTTGTTACGTAGGTAGATAAAAAAAGTGTTTTTTTTTTGTTTTTGCCTTATATACAGGGTTATTTTTTTAAAACATTAACAACCTTCCCGTGGATGAAAGTACTGATGGTTATAAGCAACTTTAACTGTGGGACCAACCCTGAAATAGCGAAAACAAAATCAGCTGTTCCATACATTTATGTTCTTCACCTTCACCTTGACAAAATGTATGGAAAAGTAGATTTTTGAATTTGGCGTTTCTCTCACTGACAGTATTCGAAAATTGAATTTTATCTTCTTTTCATGATACCTATTCGTAATTTGAATTTGGTGTCACTCACAATGACAGTATTCGAAAATTGAATTTCATCTTCTTTTCATGATACCTATTCGTAATTTGAATTTGGTGTTACTCACAATGACAGTATTCGAAAATTGAATTTTATCTTCTTTTCATGATACCTATTCGTAATTTGAATTTGGTGTTACTCACAATGACAGTATTCGAAAATTGAATTTCATCTTCTTTTCATGATACCTATTCGTAATTTGAGTTTGGTGTTACTCACAATGACAGTATTCGAAAATTGAATTTCATCTTCTTTTCATGATACCTATTCGTAATTTGAATTTGCTGTTACTCACAATGACAGTATTCGAAAATTGAATTTCATCTTCTTTTCATGATACCTATTCGTAATTTGAATTTGGTGTTTCTCACAATGACAGTATTCGAAAATTGAATTTTGTGTTTCACCCAAAAATAATAGTAAAAAAAAAAAATTGACAGTATTCTAAAATTCAATTAGGTATGTGTTTCTCTCATCAATTCTTTTAGTACTTATAGTAATATTCGAAAATGTAATTTCGATGTTTTTTCCCAATATAGTATTTAAAAATAGTTATCATTAAATTAAAATATCATCAAAGTTATTTTAACTTACTACATAATGTCGCTAGATTGCCAAATGACATCAATAACAATAATATTAACAACTTGACCAAATTTGACCGACGTTTATGGGCGTTGGAGCATTCCCAACAAAAACTTTAAAATCTAACACTTGAGATATACACCGTGTAGAATGCACTCTGGTGCACACTCTTCCTTTATTCTGAAAATAATAAGTAGGTAGTTTATAAGAATGAAGCATGCATGAGTTGACAAGAACTTTCAAGGGCTTTTTGGATAATAATGGACATTTTTGATTTTATAATAACCTTTGAACCTGCACGATGCAATCAAAACTTTTTTAAGGTAACTCACATGTATTATTAAAAAAGAATAACATATTTTTTTTTTTAATAACTACTGTTTCCCGCGCGCATTTTGATCCTCGTTACTGACGTTCTCGTTAGCCTTTCTCGATAAATGCGCTATTAAAAATATTTTTTCAAATCGGACCAATCGTTTCTGAGATTAGTAAGTTCAAGCAAACCATCTCTTCAGCTTTATATATTAATAATAATGATAATAATTTTCTTTATTTCAAAGTATACAATTTTACAGAAAGCTTAACACTATGGAATACATTAAGTTAATATTGCAAATTGATGGAAAATTGTAGGTAATATATTATATTAGTATAGATTTAAGGTACTTGTTAGACCTCAATACCCAATGTCGTTGTCCAGTAGCGGTGAGCAAGTGAGTAAGCAAATAATGGCCGTTGTATAATATTACGTGTAGCACCGCTTGTGAAAGCGATTTGTACCGTCAGCAAACAAAGCTTACTTCACAAGCCTATACTATCTAACTAATATTATAAATTTATCTTGGCTGGAGCTCTGCTCGCCTTTATGCCCGGTGAAGTAGCTAAAAGCCTCGTGGCTTACGAAATAAGTCCGTCAGAAAAAAAATAAACATTATAAAGAGGAAAGATTTGATGCTTTGTTTGTTTGTATTGAATAGGCTCCGAAACTACTGATCCGATTTGAAAAATTCTTTCACCGTTGGAAAGCTACACTAACCCCGGATGACATTTGCTACATTTAATTATGAAGTTCCCACAGGAACGGGAGTTACGCGGGTGAAACCGCGCGCGGGAAGGTAGTCTAGTAAAATGTCTCAGGTTAAATCCGCCGTGTGGTTGTCAGCTAAAAATATACCACTCCGTATCTTTCCATGGGTGTCGTAAAAGGTGATTAAGTAATACAGCTGATGAATGGGCAGCATTATGTATAAGCTTAAGGATACTCACCATCTTGTGATGCCCTCGTAGACCCGAAGTCCGAGAGGCCCGCGAACTGTAAAGTAGAGCGATAGTTGCACAAAACTTCCCTAAAATACTAAAGTTATAATCCCTCAATCTCATCGCCAGCGACCGCCTTGAGCCGAGATCCAAGCCCCACAGGTGGCGCCCTCTTGCGCAGGTTGCTTATTTTGTAGTTTTTAAACGATTTATTAAGGAGCTCTGCTCGCCTTTATTCCCGGTGAAGTAGCAAAAGCCTCGTGGATGTCTACCTAAGTCCATCCGCAAAAAAGAAGAAAAAAAAAATCTGCGGTCATCAATTCGCCTACCAAGCGTGGTGATAATGCAATATTCCTCCACGAATGGCTTACCCAGGTCTGTTAAGAAGAGGCCCATGTTCAGCTGTGGACGTAAACGTGCTGATGATGATGTTATGTCCATATTAAGATTAAGCTATTACTATGTGTAATTTCTTGTACGCATACTGCGAATAAGAGGTTGTAACTACCTAGTTACTAATCTAGTATTTTCATCCTAATCTGTATGAACATGGTGCACAACAATAGCAGGTATGTCCATATTATGATTTCGCCATCTAAATTACGTAATTTAAAAAAAAACGACCAATTCGTTTAACAAAATTATGACCTACTTTTGAAGCTTTTGAAGCGTTTCCTTGTGTGGCACAACGTAATATTGCGGTCGCCAATCCGCCTGCCGAGAGTGGTGACTATGGTAAATACCCTCCCCCGGGAGGAGGCCCATGTTCAGCAGTGAACGTTATACGGGCTGATGATGATGACCTACTTAAAACCAAACAAAAGTTTAACAAATTCATATGATTTAAACTGTAGACTAAGTAATTTTGAGGGAAGCCACGACAATAGATGACATTACAGTATTGAATTTGAGTATTTCTTACGTAAGATAGTTAACCCTAATTCATTTCCCGTGACCCTAATTGACATTTAAAGTACAAAAGCAAGGTCAAGTTATGATCGAGAGGTAATTTAGGACTTATTTTCGATGTTACATGTTTGTTAACTTCTGTAAGGCTGACCACATTGGGCGTGTGCGATAACCGAGCGTCTGGGCCGTGACGGTCTCATATGGGTCATGTTAAAACCGGTAGTAGAGTAACCGTAAAGATCAAAGACAAAGAGTGAGTTTGTTGCGCCGGATCTTCTTAGTTGCGGCGTTGTGTATCCGGTGGTAGCATTAAAGCGCGTCCGTCGTTATATACTCATGATCCACCCAAATAATGACAATTTTTTTGGCATGATATAGACAGAACAAGCATTTTGCGTCGCTAAGAACAATAGGAAAAAATTATAACACTTAATTTAATAGAAATAAATAACAATTGTCATTAAAACGTTTTCTAATTATTGTTTGACAAGTGCTTGTTATTTTTTTTTATGTTATTTTTATTTGTGTCACATGTGGAATACGGCTTAACCAGAGTAGCGTAGAGGGTGACGGAGTCAGGAGCTCGTTGCTTCCATAGTTCGCGTTGTTCAACAAACGTCATTTACGGTTACCAAACCACCTGCCAAGCATGTTGACTATGGCAAAATTCTCCCCTGGGAGCAGCCCTTGTTCAGCAGCAGACATTATACGGGCTGATGATGATGATGAAGGTTATGGAGAGAAGAGTCGTACATATCTAGCCACTGAGGCGAACAGGATGCATTTTTCCTTCAAAAAAACCCTTATTAAATGGTTCAAAATCTAAGCATCACACGTTATTAACGCAATTTTATTTAAAGTTTCACATAAAATACGTTCAGATTCCACTTAGCGGCTCGTTATATTGCTGAATAAATAAAATGCCTTTCGAAAAATTTCATGTGACAATTTTTCCTTATCGTCTTGCACAACACGCGATGCCATTAACAAGTTATGGCAGAAGTTTATTGATAAATATATAAAAGTTATGTATACATAATTGGTTATTTAATTCATGAAATTTCGTTAATCCCGGTGAAGTAGCAAAAGCTTTTTTTTTTCGGACCGACTTATGTATTTGGCCCTGAGGCTACTTCACCGGGCATACGTAGCAAAAGTCTCGGGGCTAACAACAAATGTGAAATAAAAAAAAACAAAAAAAAACCTAATTTCGTATTGTGGTTAATAAAATATATGGTCAAAATCAGAGGTGGATTTAACGTTGAGAGTGCCGTAAGCAAGTACCTCATCGGCGCCCCTGTAAATAACTAGTACTATTAAAATTTGATCGCGTTACTACAATGACATGTGTGGTAGAGGTTACTCCAATTTGGAGCTGGCATTTCTTTATTCCTACTTATAGTAGCCTCAACTACAGTTGCGGTGCTAGCGTGTATACCACCCGCGCGTTTTTTTTTTCTTGCCTACTTTTTGCGTCTACTTGTATTCTTGTTAACCCCTAGCCATTGGGCTACGGCCGCTTTAGACGTCATATATTTTATACGTTAGTTTTATTTTAAAATAGCTACTTAACAGTACAAGTAAAGAAAGTAAAACTAACATATAAAATACTAACCACATAAAAGGCATACAGACTTTTATATTCATTTTCATTTCAGATAAGTAAAGTTTCAATGATTTCGAGAATATGTCTACCTATTATTTTGAACTTTTAAGCATTTAAGTTGTATTTAAGTATTTATATAACTAATCACTCCGATTGACAATTAGTTAAGTAACCACGATAATAACTGCAATACACAGTTAACTCATAATGATTCATTAATTTAAACACGCCTTTCAATTATAATCATTAAATCCTTACTTAATATTATAAATGCGAAAGTCTGTCTGTCTGTCTGTTTTGGCCCTTCACCCCAAAAGTACTGAACCTATTAAAATGAAATTTGGTACAAAGATAGTGTAAAAAAAAATACTTAAACCAATTACAGGCACTTGTAAATAGTCAAACATTAATTAGAACATGAATTAATTATATTTTTATAATAATTAAATAATAAATTTATTCAGCACTTAGGTATTTACATACACTTGTACATGTCAGAATCACAATGTTACACAATTATTCTTATTCTATGAATTAAATTTAATACTTAACTAACCGGTAGCAAATTGTAGGATATTACAGACAAAGTCCATCCATCAGCTGTTCATTATTATTGTCTGTTATTTATTTATATCTATTAAATTCATGTTACAATTTAATTATCTTGTTCTTAGCGACGCAAAATGCTTGTTCTGTCTATATTAGGCCTCAACAATTGTCATTATTTGGGTGGACCATGAGCGTATAACGACGGACGCGGTAAACCGTCCAAAAGTATCGGCTATTTTTTATAGCAAAAAAGAGTCTAATTAAAATAATAAAAACTATTATTCAAAGTCACTATTGCACGCGGGCCGAGTCGCGGGTAGTATATATTTTTACTATTTTTCTGTCAACAGTACTCACTAGCCATGTCCCGTTCGTCTAGAGCGGATTGCGTAACGCGGCGATAAAGATGTCTCGTCGATTCGTATCGATATTTATGTCGATAGTTTATCGATAAATCGATACGGATAGCGAGTTTCGATTCGAATGCGTAGGCGTCGGGGAATTAATGCTGATCCTATCTTTTATTTCAAGGGGAACATGGATTGGTTGACTATAAATTATTAATTATTTTTATTTATAAAACACAAATACAATATTGGAATGCAAATGTATGGTTTTTTTTACCTGCGATAGAATGCTAGACAATTGCAACGATTACAAATCGTTATCGTAATGTAATTCTAATATTCTATGTCAAATGCAGTATACATTTCAATTGCTTTTGCATAATTGAATCAGGAACATATTATTATTATACAAAAGAAAGATACTTCTTGATCGTGTTTTGTTAAGACAAAATTTGTCGCTTGAGAGTTTGTATTTGAAACGTAAGAGTAAACAGGACAAAATTAAAATAAACGTGTGCATAAACGAGACAGATATACCTGCATTGCACTGACTTAGTTTCTTGGCGCGAGATTTCAAGCTAGGGTACCGTATCTACCTTATTTTAATATAATATAAAAGGCGAGAAGAATAAAAAAATCTATTTATTCCGGATTACAAAAAAAATTGGACACGTATTTTTTTATTTATCAAATCAATAAAAAATGACTAAGATACAGAGCAACAACAAACTATAAAGTTCAGGAGAGGGGGGCTTGTGACGTCACCACTGGATAAAATTGAACCTAAAAGTGACGTCACATGAAATTTCAACGCGCTGCATCTTCGTCATTTTTTGTTTGAGGAACGAAAAAAAATACGTATCGAATATATTTTGGTAATCTTATAGACGGACTAAATAGGTTTTTTTATTCTTCATTCCTATTGCACTATGTGTAGGTACTTCGCAATCGATGCACTTCTCAAAAAGAGCGTTTCGCAAAATGCGCACAACTCAAAATGTGAATTTCGCGACACTTGCACATTTAAAGTTGTCTTCTTGGATTTTTTCAAATGATTATCTTTTTTTTCCATCATCTCATTACATTGGAAGTGCCAAGGTCAATTTCTTGTGGTAACCCCTTAAATTCTCCTTTCACTCAAAAATAACCTCATACAACGAAATTTTTTTTTATAGATACTAACAATTGGCAGGACGATTTGTCATTTGTCATCAGTATTAAAAATTGAAACGGATCATTAACATAAAAAAAAAACAAATGGCAAAATAAAGTTTAGTGCCTTGTCATAAGAACTAATCTAGGTTATTCGTAGTCGAAGTTGAGGAAGTCGAAGTCATTTTAATATGTAATGCAGTGGATGCAGGCCGCTAGCTATCGTTCTCGCTGGAACTCGATGGGAAGGCCTTTGTTCCGCAGTGAACGACAACTGGCTGATATGATTATGATGATGATGACCTTTCACGTGTCATCTCACACACACATTCCATCCTTCATCCATTGGCCTTCTTCTTCCAATAGCGATCACTTCCTCTTATATCCATAAATCTGACTTTAATGTCAGTGGCACCTCTGGGCTGTGGTCCTAACTCCTTAAGGGTGCCCCCCACCTGGGGGGTGTCACTATAATTAATGTTAAAATAAACTTATTATAAGTAGAGGAAGGAGAGACGGAGTACATTGTCTGTAATGTCCTACAATTAGCAACACTCACAGATTGCACTTGCTCGTTATAGTTACCTAAGTAGTTTAATTCATAGAATAAGAATAATAACCTATTAATTACAGTTCCTTTTCATTGTGAGTTTGACAAGTACAAGTGTATATAAATACCTATTTCATTATTATCACTATATCCATCCATTTTGATATTCAGCACTCTTCTTGTCACATCACATCACGACTAATTCACGATGTACTAAACCTTTGTGCCCAATGAATTTAAGTATGTCACTTAAGTATCGAGATCGAACCTGCTAATTTGACTTTCTAACAATCGTAGACCAACAAGGAATGGTTGTGTCATATGTATGTGAGCTGCATATTATATAGATGTAATGGGTGGTCGGTTATGTAATGTACACCAAGTTTATCGTAGTGAAATAGTAAGTAACCTTGAGTTAACAGATGATGGACGGGCAGCATGCCCATGATGCCCAAGATCCATCATGTGTTTGTCGCTTAGTCACCTGGTCACCACTTATAACACCCATGGGAAGATATGGGCTATTTTAAACTTTAAATCTCTTATCCAGGAGTTAAACTTAAGTTAACCGTAGGTTTAAGGTAAGTATGTGTTTTATGCATAGATGTCACCCGCAACTTCATCCGCGTAAGTTTTGATTTTTTAATGCAAACTTTAAGTCCCTTTTTCCTTTCGTAGAGGATGATTTTTTTAAAAGAATCTTGTCTTAGCTTTTAGCCAACATATAAAATAACGATTTACGTGCTAAATTGCACCGCAATCCGTTCTAAATCCCGTTCGTAAAATGGAAAGATTAATAACTGAAACTATTTAAGGTCCACGCGTTCTGAGTTCGATTGCCACCCGGGACAATTATTGTTGTGAAGTTCCCAGTGACATAGGGGCTCATTTCCCTAGTGCGGGAGTATTAAAAAACAAAACAAATTTTAATAAATAACATTAATAATGGTCACCTCCTCCCTCCTCGGAAGTTGAGGTTCGATCCCCATGCCGGACAAGAAATCTTTGTGTAGATTCTAAGATTTCGTTTCAGGTCTTGTTGGCTGAGGGACTGCCCTCCGTGCCTCGGAAAGCACGTTAAGCCGATGGTCGCGATTGTTTTAACGTCATCTATAACAATTGTATACTTGAGAACGGGCAGCAGCGCTTACATGTATGTTACAATATAATACTGCGGTCACCAACTGCGGTGACTGGCAAAAACTCTCCCTCGGGAGGAGGCCCATGTTCAGCAGTGGACGTTGTACGGGCTGATGATGATGAATAATAATATTCTCCTCACTTAATATTATCTACTTATGTTAATTTAACACATCGTGGTCACTATAAAAAAATTGGACATAATATTATTTATGAATATTGTGTTTTTGAACGTGAGAAGACAACATCCATGGCGTGTGGCTCAGAGTTGCCCAACTATCGATAGTTTCACTATCGATAGATGACCTCGAAAAATAGTAACAATATCGATAGTGCTATCGATACTATCGATATCACAAATTAACTAATACTATTGATTGAAAGCAATAGTATCGAAAGGGTCGATATTATTACATTATAATACTATCGATAGTATCGATATTTTTAAAGTAATACTATCGATATTATCGATAGTATCGTTGTATTAAATGATTAACACTATCAATACTATTGATAGTTTGTAAAACTATCGATAGTATTATACTATTGTATAATACTATCGATATATTATATATATTTGTAAAACTATCGATAGTATTATACTATGGATAATTTAATAACCGCCGATAGTATCGTTTCCCAATTATAGCTTATGTTGTGTCACCGAAGACCAATTTATGTTTAGGAGCAATACTATCGATAGTATCGATAGCAATACTATCGATAGTATTGCTCCTAAACATAAATTGGTCTTCGATAGTATCGATACTATCACTAATATCGATAGACTGTCGATAGTCGACTATCGATAGGCAACACTAGTGGCTCGGCTTAATCATCGACGGTTTACGTGCACTATCGGTTAGTTTACGTCCATTTTTGTCCGTGGGCCTCCTCCCGAGGGAGAGTCTTTAACTTGGCAAGCCAGGACCGTTGAGATATTGTAGACAGGTTCAGGTTCTGCATAATCTGATACCCCCTTCACCTTTCCCCCTTTTGTTGTAGACATTTCTTCAATACGCACAAAGCGATTTGCTTCTTCTTTTATAATGCGGACGGCTAAGGAGTGGAATTCTCGGCCGGGGTCAGTTTTTCCAGAACGTTATAATCTGGACATCTTTAGAACTAAAGTGAACAGACACTTTCTAGGCAAGCGTGTATCATCTTAGGCCTTATCATCGCCTTCCATCAAGCGAGATTAAGGGCAAACGTAAGACTATAACTAGTTAACAAAAAAAAAGACCCTGGCTTAGTGATCGCATTAAGACCTTTCATCTGATAGATGCTGCTGCCAATCAATCAGATTTACGGCCCTTAGTCGCAACTTACATCATCCATAGGAATATATGGGGTGGACTATTCGAAGCTGGAAACTAAACGGCGAGGCTACCGTTTACAGCCAAACAAGTCAATATTTACAAACCCTTTTACAAAACCTTTTTTTTTTACCGGACATACGTATTTAGCCACGAGGCTTTTGCTACTTCACCGGACATATTAACAAGCAGAACTCCAATCTTAATAAATGGTTGGTAACAAGACGCAAGCAAAAGTTTTAAAGTAAATTTATGTAATTTTCGCACGCGTCTTCAAGTGTGCACCTAATTGTCTGAAACAGTTGACATAACACCTCGAACCTATTACCGCGAACGAAAGTGTGAACTTTCATCGCGACGTTATTGTTTTCGACATTTTTGCGATTGCGACATTATGCTATGGGGACTCGGAAGAAATTTGAGTTACTTCCTTTGTTTTGTTTTTGAATTATTGTTTGGAATACAAAAATGTGTTTTATTACTGCATTGTTAGATGTTATATAAAATATGTTATATAAAAGATGTTATATATGAATAAAAGGAAACAGTTCTATTAAAAATATTTATGGGTATTCAGGAATGTTATTCTGTGTGAAAACCAGAAAAATAACATCCATTAAAAATACTTTAAAAAATCTATTCCTATATACAAGGTGTAACGGAAAGGGTATATACGTAGAAAGAGCAAGGCTTCTTTGGATCATAACAAATGATATGGCAAGGGTTACAACTCAAAATAAAATACAAAGAAGTCAGTATTATTTTGCAAACAAAAAATAAAAATTCGTAACCCTTTATTCAGAAATACCAGGAGTAAGAGGTTTATTTTTACTTGCAAATAGTTCGTTGACATCGATAAGCTGATTGAGTGCTAGTGATGTATTTATTTCAATTTGAAAAGTTTGGTTTCTGGTATCTATGAATTTAAAAAAATCATTACTTCCAGACTTTTAGAGATAGGATTAAATAGCCCTTGCCATATCGTTTGTTATCATCCAAAGAAGCCTTGCCCTTTTATGTATATGTTACGGCTAAAGGAAGGTGTGAACATAAACTTAAGATTAGCCGGCTAAACTTAGGTTTATCTTCGAGAAGCAGCTAAAGTTCGATAACATGTTAGTTTGCGTCGTGATATTCTAGGTTTTAATTAAATTAAACAATACCTATGCAGGGGACAAAAAGGTGTTGGGGTGTTAAAAAAATAAAAAATAACCTAAACCTAAACCAGTGGAGTTAACAGGGACTTATAGAGGTTGATCTAAGTTTAACCGCATGAGGTCGGCTAGACCTAGGTTTAGCCGGCTAATCTTAAGTTTATGTTCACACCTACCTTTAGCCGTAACATATATACCCTTTCCGTTATACCTTGTATAAAGCTGAAGAGTATGTTTGTTTATTTAGTTATTTATGGAGGGAGGCTTTATTTAATTACAAAGTTTCTGCGTAAACGGGAAAAAGTAAAAAATAACTAAAAATAAACGAAAAAAATCTAGTCGCTTTTCGTCAATAGACGGCGCTGCCTTTTGCAAAGAAAAAACTTGTTTTTTTTTTGTACAAACCTAATAGCAAAAGCCTCGTGGCTACTGAGATACGTGGAAACGTAGGTGTATCCAAAAAATAAGATATGTACATTGTAACTAAAGCCATTTGAGGTTCAGGATTGTTGGTTGACCGCCGTGTTGGTTTTCGGCTTAGAATAGACCACCCCATGTCTTCCCATGGGTGTCGTAAAAGGCGACTAAGGGACATATGGCTGATGGATGGGCAGCAGCATCTATTAGCTAAAGGTTTACATCTTACTGCGATCACCAATCCGTCTGCCAAGCGTGGTGATTATGGCAATATCCCTCTACGATCCTGGCTTGCCAAGGTCTGTTAAGAGGAGGCCCATGTTCAGCAGTGGACGTCAACGGGCTGTTGATGATGATGATGATGATGATGAGGTTCAGGATTTCTGGGTTCAATGACCACCCGGGACAATTATTTGTGTGGTCTGCAGAATTCAGATGATTGTTTCGAGTTTGAGTGTACTTTGTTTCCGTGGATTGAGTGTTTGTAAGGTCCCCAGTAACATAGGGATCAATTTCCCTAGTGCGGGAGTATTAAAAAACAAATACCTACATATTAAGGCGCAACGTTCGCACTCCTTCCCCAGCATCCGACTACAGGCCTTTGCCTACAAAGCGTCGTAAACACCGTCAGCCTCGGGGCGTCCTAGACGACCCGGACGACGTGATCACAACTTACCAACTAGCAGTATAGAGACTGCAAGAAACTAGCACCACTACACAGAGACCACTCTATCCGACCCGCCGAAGAAGAGTGCACACGCGAACGCGACGCGTCCCCCCTCGCCCTCCCGACCCTTAGTTTGCTAAGAACCTTCCGATGCCCTCGTAGACCCGAATTCCGAGAGGCCCGCGAACTGTAAAGAAGAGCGACAGTTGCACAAAACTCCCCAAAAAAAAAAACTAAAAGCCATAATTTCTCAATCTCCCCGTCAGCGACCGCCCTGAGCCGAGGTCCAAGTCCCACAGGGGGCTCCCTCTTGCGCAGGTTGCTTAGTTTGTAGTGTTTAAACCATTTATCTAGGCTGGAGTTCTGCTCGCCTTTATGCCCGGTGAAGTAGCAAAAGCCTCGGGCCTAACTACATATGTCAATGACAGACCTATGTTAAGTCATCATTAGATCAAAAACTGAAACATGTAATTAAAATGCCACGCCACCCGACGACACACCACGCGTGTTGAGTCGAATCAAATGTATTGTTTTCTATAGACCAGAATCACACTATGAACACCCGACACGACGCCACGCGCGTACTGATTTACAGGTGTTGACACGTGGCGTGGCGTTTTAATAATGTGTTTTCGCCTTTATTGTAATCTTATGGCGTTTGACATAATATTGAGAGAATGCGTGCTGCTTTTTCTTTAAACTCACGGTTAGTTCAGACCTATCACGCCTAATGTAAGAGTTTTAGTTAAGACAGGACAATGTCTGTCGGGTCAGCTAGGCTATATTATGTTATCTCGATACAAAGAGTGATATTTAAGATCCTACATCAATAAACTCCCATATTTCAAACCCAAAAAACATTTAAAACTGAACTCTACCGCATTACATATAAGGTACGATCTTAATCGTGCTAAAAGTAACAGTGAAATATATACTGTTAATTTATATATGTAGGTATAATGTATGGTGCTGATCTCCAAAACGACTTAACAATTTCACAATAACGAATTTATATTTATTTGGAAACGTGAAATGATCGAATTCCTTATTAAATAAAAGTTCGTGAATGAAGTCATCTTTATGCAAAATATACTGTGTACAATCGGTTGGTAGTCATAATGGAGTCCAATTTTTTACAACTGCTGATAAAAATGATCATCATCATCATTATGGGCCTCCTCCCGAGGGAGGGTATTTGCCATAGTCACCACGCTTGGCAGGCGGGTTGGTGACCGCAGTATTATATTTGACCACACAAGGAAACGCTTTTGCCCGTTCCTAGTTATACGATAATAATCGGGACCAACGGCTTAACATGCTTTCCGAGGCACGGAGGGTAGTCCCTCAACCAACCAGTTCCGGGAAGAAATCTAAGAATTTACACAAAGATTTCCTGTCCGGCGTGGGGATTGAAGCCACAACCTCCGAGATTTAAAGCGAGCCAATTACCGCTACGCTACGGATGTTGTGATAAAAATGATCAGTGCAATGAATTTTAATTTTGTCAAAATGCCCATACTCAATGTTACACTTTAATTAATTTATTAATCTAGACTCATATTGTTAAGAGATAAAGTTTGTGTGTTTGTGACGTTGTAGGGTAATCTCTGGATCTACAGAACCGATTTAACAAATTCTTTTACCAATAGAAAGCCATGTAATTTGCGAGTGTCTTAGGCTATAGCCTTAAAGTTACTTCTTGAGCTAAAATGCTTGTGTTACGAGTGGGTTCACGTCGGTAGTGCAATGGGTGGGGCTCGAACCGGCGACCTCAAGATCACAAGTCCGACGCCTTATCCATTGAGCTACGGCCGCTTCTCATTCATTGCCATTTAGATAAACTGCTTTCAGAAAATTTGTATGAATTTGTTTACTATTAAAGATTTTTACGCGTACTTTATAAGTGTATTTGTAACAACATTTGTATGAAAAAGAAAACAAGAAATGTTATTGTCTCTTTTGCTCGCACTTCAAACAAATACAATAACGTAACGTAAATAAGTAAAATTAAAGGCCCAAATATAAGTCAAATTTATATAAAAACGATTGTTAAATCGTTTTTATATAAATTTGAATTCATAAAAAACACCCAAATTTCATATGCATTTCGTTAGTTATGTTACTATATTTTGTAAGGGACATTAACGTAATAATGTATAGTAAACTTTGAGTAGTACATACATTTTTACTAGCATGATCATTTTTATATTTATTTTGCAAATAAATACACCCGTGGCTCTGTTGTCATGGTAGTTGCCTCTGCGACTTGTTTTTTTGGGTTCGATTCCTACCGGGAACAACAACAACATACAAATATGAACCACCGATAGCTGTTCTGAGTATCTGTAAATTGTGTGTAGTCCAAAGTCTAACCCGACACAAGGTTTTATAACATGCGGTGGGAGTTGTGTTAAAAAAAGAAGCAGTGAATCGCGGGAGTTGACTTTAAAAAACCGTACAATAATATTGTGTGAATCACTCTACATACGAACTACCAATAAAAAAACGTACTATAATATTGTGTATAACTTTACATACGAACTACCAATATATGTTACACGCAGTAGAATGTGAAAGTTGATCGTGTACGTTCGTGCATGGTTCATAAACTTATGAATATAATTATTGCATAAATAAAATTACAAATTACGTACAAAATCAATACACATGAATAACCCCTTTATTGGTGATCGTTTTCACTGCGTTACAACTGCCCCGTGACGTGGCAAAAGCCTCGTGGCTAAATATCGAAAAAATCTACGTGGCTAAATTGAATTTGTCTTGTCATTATTAACATTAGTTTCTCATAAGCATTTCTGTGTTACTAATAATTCTATGGATTTATATCTGAAATAAATGAATAATAATAAAAATAAATAACACAAAAAGGTCCATGGCTAAATTAATCCGATGGAAAAAATTGAATAGAAAAAGGATGAGAAAGAAGAAGAATAGATTTAGTATAGTAGTATTTTATAAGTTAGTTTTATTTTAAATTAGCTACTTTTAATTGTCTAAGCTCTTGACTAACTACAAAGGTCCGTTCGAAAAATAAATAAAGTTAATGACAGCAATTGTTGAAACACTTTTTTTTAAGATAGACGAGCAGATTTTTTTCTGTCTACTAGTATTCTTGTTTACCCCTCTTGCTAAGCTAAAATGCTTGTGTTACGAGTGGGTTCACGTTGGTGCACGTGCAATGGGTGGGGATCGAACAGGTTTTAGTTGTATATATACGTAGGTATTTAATTCATCAATGAAATGAAAAAACAAAAAAACATATTATAGGGCGTGGGACTTGCGATCATCTGATCATGTGTTTAATCCCCACCCAATGCACTACCGACGTGAACACACAAGCATTTTAGCTTAGCACGAGGGGTTAACAAGAATACTAGTAGACTGCAAAAACTCTGCTAGGATACTTTTTGTTTGGGCCGGATTGCCCGGCCCCCGCCAACGGCGGATCGAAGGAGTGTCCGGGGGGTTTAAGTGATGTAGGGTCCTCTCCTCGTGGTATGAGTTAGCATACAACGCTATAGAGATGGCGAGTCCCACATATCCCGCCGCCAGCGCGCGGATATGCTGCAGCGGCGGTGGGAATGCGTAAATGCATTTGCCCTGGACAAAAGGATACTTTTTGCTTGAAGTACCTCATGTCGTTAATCCCGATTGCTATAACATCATCTATAATAATTTTATACCAGGGAATGGGCAGCAGTATTTATATTATTTAATACAATTTTCATTTTTAATGTGTGTTAAGCTACTCAATTTCATTATAGGGAGAGGTGAGGAGCATGGTCTGTACGCTCGTTAAATTGGAATAATACATAAAAAGCATGGTTTATACGCTCGTTAAATTGGAATAATACACAAAAAACATGGTCTACACGCTCCTTAGACTGGAACAATATCTACCCAAAAATAAACATGAATTCACTTTTTACTAGCACTTAATGTATTGAATAATAATGCATATAAGTAAAATACATTGTTTTTTTTTGAATACATTACTTATTCATGACTACGTTAGTTGATGAAATTAGGTGTGCTATAATTTTTTAATCATGTCACCAAAAACTACGGCTTCTTATCCCGCAAAGTACATACTGAAACGTAAAACTATTTAAGATAGAAAGAAAAAAATATTTTATTGAATAAATTCACAAAGAAAATTCATATACAAAAAAAAAACTGTACATTAAAAAACTCAGTATTGTAATCATTTTTATCATAGTCATATCGTTTTCCTTATATAAAAATATGTACATATATAAAACTGTTATTAACCCTTATGGTTTTAGGGGAAGATAATTGTTTTTGATACGAAAACGTTGAACACTGTCATCTACAAAAGGTAACAATTCAATGTCAGCTTCTAGTACTCTAAAAGTTTTCTTTTAAATAAAACACATTACATATACCTATTATTCGCAATACACAATCTTTCTACACTACCGCCATTGTGATCTTCAAGAACTATTTTCATTGCTATGTTTACTGTTACTTGGACACTTTTTCAAAATACACAATATATATGACGATGCTCCTTGCCTCTGAACTTAATTTCATATTTATATATTACTTACTATGTACATTTATTCATTCACTATCTGTCATTCACCGTTTCCGCAAATCTTATCTTTTTCTTTTTTTTTAATTGCACAGATGCCAACGACCTACATCGAGCTCGATACGAAACCACAGATTACAAAAATAAAAGAAAAAAACTGGAAAAGCCCATGTTTATTCAAACCGACCAATCGGCGTCAAAGAGAGTTGATATATACGCGTTCCCCAACGTCACAAATCGATTGGCTGACTTGCCAAAGTTCAAACCGATATCGGACGAACAGATGTTAAAAATAAATGAAATATTGGTTAACTTACCAAAGAGATTACCTGTTAGAAAAGGGAGGGTATTGGAACCCCCTAAAACTGTAATAGAACCTGAAGTTACTACAGAGGAAATTACGCAAATAGACCAGAGACAAGATGGGAAGAAGTGTGCTCAAGGGGGGACATGCGAGTTTTTTTTTTACTGCTGGATGGTTGGCGGCCTTTTAGACGGATCTTGCGGCAGCCTTTTGAAAGGCTGTTGTCATAGAGTGGCAAAAGCTGGAATTTTGGGAGTCCAGGATTCGAATAGCCTTGATTATGGGAACGAAGGCTTGAGCTATGGACCAGTAGTCAATGACGAAAGTAAGTGAAGATTCACCGAAGCGTAATTGGAATACAAAACTGGATAATTGGGAATGTTCCGGAATATTCCGATGTGATTTGGGATCTTCTTTTTTGGATTTTTACTTAGTTGTATAAGAGTCTTAAATACATTATGTGTCTTGAAAAAAACTATATATATCCGTTAATATAACTGAAAATAATATGAAATTTAAATACACTCATTTAATTTTATTTCAATTTTCTAAATTGATACACTGTACTTGAAAAAAATGAAATATTTTAATAATTCGAAGACTCTTATACAACTTAAATATGAATCTATATGTTATTGGAATATAATTCGGGATGTTTTAGATAACTTTGCACGCTTGTTTTTGGCACGAATTACTTACATTTTATGCATTTACATTTTGGAAAAATCTTTTAAAGTAATTGTGTGTAGCTTTTGTTTTGTAGAATTGTGGCTTTGCATGAAAAAAAAATATCATTAAATATTTGTTTTAATAAAAGCACGTAAGTATATTATGTTATAATAATATTATCAATTATTTTGTGTCATGATCATTTCAATAATCAATGTCAATAATTGAGGGAAAGTTTATATACAAAGTTTTATATTTTTTTATAATTCAGTTATCACACAATATGAGGCAAAGTTATCTAGATTTATTATCCAGAATCCCTATTAAATTAATTCGAAAAATACGCTTCGGTGTCAAAATTAAGAACAGCGCCATCTATCGACAAATAAAACGTACTAACTGAGCTCAGATGTGGTCGTTCGGCAAGACATAGCTAGATTGATTAATTACATCCGGATCCGGTGTCATCACAGGTACTGAAAAGTTGTATATATATAAATATAAATAATTATACTGTCTTATACATTTTTTTTTCTAATATAATATTTTAATATTTTTTACACCTATTGATTTCTGAATTCCGCCTCTTTTCTAACTATGTCTTGCTTCCTCACATCTCCTATAAATATAGTTTTGTTCTGTATATATATATATATATGTATTTTATATGATATATTCACTAACATACTAACTTATATTTTTTTCTGGCTCTAGCGAAAGCAGGTAAGAGCTTCATACTTTCATATATTTTTTTGTTTAATTGCATTACAGAGAGTTCAACTCATCTATGTGCGGCGGTAAGTGAGTGCAATTGTCATACGATTAATGTGTGTGTGAGTGTGTTTGTGTGTGCGTGTGTGACGCGACAGATGTCATCCGTGCATGCACACAGAGTCACTGTATATTTAAGTACAAGGTTACTCATATCGCGGCGGCGACAGATGAGTTAAGCTATCTAATCTATGAATTGTTTTCATACAGTATATGATAAAAAATAAAACCATTTAGAGCTATACTTTACATTTAATTCGTTTCATAATTACAATTGAACTAGGTACAATTTGAAAGAAAGAAATAAAAGTCATTCTATCATCCAAATAAAATGTTAAAAAAGTAAGATACTCTTAAAAAAAATAACTCAACCTAGTGAAAGACATAATAATATGCTTTTATAATTTTACAATGTATTCAATAACAAACATTTATATATATAAAAGCCTTTCTTAAGCCACACCTAAGCCAGACAATATATCATTGACTTATTTAGGCTTAGAAAAGGATCATTTTTTATCCGGTGAAAACATTCAAAAGCCTAAAACCATCTGTCACATCTTCCTTTACTTTTATGGTAACGACCGCCATATAAACACAATGGTACAGTCAGCTGCACAAATAATATAATTTGTATTAAAAAAACGTCCCACCCGCCTCTTAGTTTGCAATGAACCTTCTCCTTGGAGACTCAAAGTCCACGAAGGTTGTTAACTGTAAACTAAAATTTTAAACCCTATTTGCCAGCGATTACCCTGAAGCGAGGTAGTCCCACAAAGGCCCACTAGTTGTAGTTTTTAAACTGACTAATAAGATTAGGGCCCGTAGCAGAAGTAGCGAAAGCCTCGAGGCCAACAAAAAAATGTTTGCAAAAGAACATGGTTAATTCTTAATACAATAAAAATCATAACAATGATTTAATATTCTGAAGCAAATTCTAAGACTAAGAACTGTTTACAAATACACCTTACGATATTTTTAAGCAAAAGTCACTGTTGCAGATCGACCATTTTTTTAAATACAGTAAAGCATAAAGAAAACCGCCAGCACAAAATACTATGATTTTGTGCCAAATTCAAAACAACGATCAATCTATGTACTGATGAAAACCGCTTGAAAATCCCTGCAGTACTTTTTGAGTTTATCGCGAACTGACAGACGCAGCGGAGGACTTTGTTTTATTGTAAGTAGTAACACTTAAAATATCCCAGATTATACGTGTGGTCTAAAAGTAAATAATGTTATGTTTCTTTAAAACTTAAATATTTTAAAAACTGCATGGTTTTCGGCTGTTATAAAAACGTGATCATATTATAAATATTGTATATAATGTCACAGGAGAATAATAAGAATCGTAAATTGATCAACTTACTAGTTAGTTGATAAACTAGAGGTTTCGGGTGGTTAAAAAAAATAACCTTTACCTAATCCGATTGAGTTCAGCAGGACTTATTGAAGTTAAAGTTTTATTTTGTTTTGTTACAACAGTAGCGTAGGTAGTCTCGTTTTTTTATGTAAGGTCAAGTGTGATAAGGGCCGGATTGCTCATGCGTGCCCGGCCCCCGCCAACGGCGGCGGATCGAAGGAGTGTCCGGGGGGTTTAGTGGTGTAGGGTCTTCTCCTTGTGGTTAGGATACCACGCTATGGAGAGGGCGAGTCCCACATATCCCACCGCCAGCGCGCGAATACGCTGCAGCAGGTAGGAATGCGTAAATGCATATCCCCCCGGACAAAAAAGGTCAAGTATGATAATAATTAAGTATATAATTATGCGCGGCAAAAAATTTGATCAACTTACGATTTGTATTATATTCCGGTGACCTATACATACACGTTGACTGTACATTGACAAAACAAGCTAACCAGCTGATGATTACGTGAATACTTTCTCTCGGCGCGACGCAACGTCGATATGAACGCGGATTTATAGAAGGCCGCGGTTGGCGCCAAATGTACTTAAAAAAAAATATGACTTTGACATAGATCTATGGTAATATTGATATTACCATAGATAGTCATGTGAGTAATGTATAATTATTAGATTATTTGTTTTTTTTTGTCGGACGGAAATACTAAGTTAGTAACGAGGATTTAGCTACTTCACCGGGCATAAAGGCGAGCTAAGCTCCAGCCTTAATAAATGGTTTAAAATACTAAGCAACCAGCGCAAGAGGGCGTCCCCTGTGGAGCTTGGAGCTCGGCTCAGGGCGGTCGCTGGCGATGAGATTGAGGGATTATGAATTTTAGTGTTTTAGAGGGTTTTGTAGTCTACACTTCTGAGATTATTTGTGTGCGTTAAATTTGCAATGTTGTGTACCTATGTAGGTAAATAATAAATAATCATGTGTGTTTTGGTTTCTTTACGAGCTTTCGTAAAAAAATTAGTTACTTTCCTTATAATATCGACCACACGGCATTATTATGCGAACAATAATAACTGCTCTGGAAAAAAAAACGACTGAAAAAAAAATCGTGTAGATAAATAAACGTATGCGATTAAGTAAATTCGCGAACAAAACAAAAGCGAGTGGGGAAAATGCGACTGGAAATTTTGCTACACGGAACTAACGAGTTTGGGGAATAGATCGCGCTACTCAATAATATCGTGTGGCTTTTGACTTAGAATATACCAATATGTGTCTCGTGAGGTCGTAAGAGACGACTCAGTAATAGATGGGCAGCATCCATACCACTTTACTGTAGTTACGAATCCACCTTTTTTTATTTATTTTTGTCCGGGCGGAAATGCATTGACGCATTCCCACCGCCGCTGCAGCGTATTTGCGCGCTGGCGGTGGGATATGTGGGACTCGCCCTCTCCATAGCGTGGTATGCTTAACTCATACCACGAGGAGAGGACCCTACACCACTTAAACCTCCCGGACACTCCTTCGATCCGCCGTTGGAGGGAGCCGGGTACGCATGAGCAATCCGGCCCAAAGTTACCAATCCACCTGCATAAAGCTAACGGAAATACCTACCTTTTTATCTTGCTTACGACAGTTACGGTAAAAACCATTTCACAGAATCACCAACCTCGTAAGATAAGTACATTTTGAAATCCTTTCGGAGTACACGTTGTTGGTAAACATCCTCTTTATTTTGTAAGAGATGAATCATTTAGTGAGCACACCTATTCATAGAATTTAGGTTTATTTTGTTATGTTGGTAAAATTGCTTAACGCTAAATCGTGACGCAGTGTAAGTCAAAATGACCTATTTTACAAAAGATCAAAATCATCATCATTAGCACGTATAACGTCCACAGCAGAATTTCGGCCTCTCTCAAAGGACCTTCTCGACCCTTAGTTTGCTAAAAACCTTCCGATGCCCTCGTAGTAGCCACTAAGTCCGAGAGGCCCGCGAACTGTAAAGTAAAAACTTCTTCTTAAAATCTAGTCATCATTACTCAACCAGCGACCGCCTCGAGCCGACGTCCTAGTCCCACAGGGGGCGCCCTCTTGCGCAGGTTGCCTAGTTTGTAGTTTTTAAACCATTTATTGAGGCTAGAACTCTGCCTTTATGACTGGTGAAGTCGCAAAAGCCGTAGACCTGAAGTCCGAGAGGCCCTTCATTTGTAAAGTAGAACGATAATTACACAGAACTCACTTAAAACTCTATAATCCCTAAACCCCCCGCCAGCGACCGCCTAGAGCCGTGGTCCAAGCCTTTTATTAGGTGCCCTCTTGCGCTTACTTACTTTGTAGTATTTAAACAACAACAAAAGAAATTAAGTGAAGTAGCAAAAGCTTACAATACATATTACTACATGTCTGTCCAAAAAAAGAGACCTATCTTGATAGAAGAGAGCGCAGATAAAATCGAACCCGCGACACCTAGCATGATAAAACCTAAGTTATAAATGAATTTCACTGTCATCCAGAGGTTGCAACATATTCTTCAGCTGCGAGGGGCTCACATCAACTGGGAGGGGACCCCATCAGTTGGGAGGGGGCCCCATCAGATGATAAAGAGCCATCATTTATTATAGCTATTACTGACACGCCCCAGATTCACGCGGAAGTAAAGCATAATTAATACAAAACTTTGACAAATTATAAACTCAAACGTTCCTTAAGAATCACTCTATTTATTCGGTGCAAACTGCATGTAAAGCTGTGCTTGAGTTTTTGAGTTTAATGCAAATAGACAGACCCACAGTCGCGGCGGAGGACTTTGTTTTATAATATGTAGTGTAGTATAGTACTAAGAAAATGGGATAGTAGAATAATAAAAAGCCTAAGAAAGTTAACTAAATATTTATATAATATTTGGCACAAAGATCGTTAAGGTAAATCGATTATGCATACCGTATCGATTTCAAAGTTATAACCTACTATCGAATCGAGTAAAGATGAATACACACTTGCCTTTACAGAAATGTTATTTTATTGGAAACTATGATCACCTTTTGTTATTTCATTGTACAGGTCACTTTATTCATTTTAATGGTGAATGCCTTTTGTTATTTTATTGTACAGGTCACTTTATTCATTTTAATGGTGAATGCCTTTTGTTATTTCATTGTACAGGTCACTTTATTCATTTTAATGGTGAATGCCTTTTGTTATTTTATTGTACAGGTCACTTTATTCATTTTAATGGTGAATGCCTTTTGTTATTTTATTGTATAGGTCACTTTATTCATTTTAATGGTGAACGCCCCTTGTTATTTCGTTATAAAGGTCAGTTTGTTCATATTAATGGCGATAGCCTGTTGTTTTGTTCTCTTTACGGACATTAACGTTGAAAGCCACGAAGGGTTTACTTCTTCACCGGGCATAAAGGCGAGCAGAGCTTCAGCCTTCCTAAGTTATTATTAGTAAAGGTCACTTTATTAAGTTTTATGGTGATTGTCTTTAGTTATTTTATTGTAAAAATCACTTTATTACGTTTAATGGTGATCGTCTTTTATTATTTTACTGCTAGACGCAGGTCTAGGGGCCTAGACGTGGATGTAGATCAGATCCAGTTTAATATAAATTACTTAGAAGCTTCAAGACCTTTATACATATACTTATTAACTGTATTATGTGAAGCAAAGATTTAAATTTTGACTGTAGTAATAAGTGTGTACGCACCTTTACTTTTCGGAAGTAGCTTCAGACTTTTATAGGTGTTATATAAAAAAACTCGACCAAAACATTGGCATTAATTGAAATTAAGCAATTATAAAAATGTTAAAGTAAGCCATGATATTTATCTTATTAATTCGTTAAGCAATAGCTTTGTACGTAGGTACCCCTTTTTGCGAAAATTGCGCGGTCACAGGAGTATGTAATTTCGTACACTTATAGTTTATACTTTACTTTTTTTTTTTCGGACGGACATTTATAGTTAGCCAGGAGGCTTTTGCTACTTCACCGGGCATAAAGGCGAGCAGAGCTCCAGCCTAGATATATGGTTTAAACACTACAAACTAAGCAACCTGCGCAAGAGGGCGTCCCTTGTGGGACTTGGACCTCGGCTGTCGGGGGTGGGTCGAAGCGTGATGTTTTGTAGCCTATTGTATCTTTGTATAAACTCAATATGAAAATTATTTCTTATGTCTATGACTTTTACTTCCGAAAACGCTTTCAGCCATTCTGTGACGTTACACGTCTAGTTAAACATGAACGCGATCCTTTGCTATTTACACTTTCTTAGTCATGACGTCATCGATCTCGGACACAGATAATGTATATAAACCAACATGGCTGACATCGTTTTCTTCTCTAAATGACAAGACAATTTTAAAATATTTATTTTTGTGCTTTCTAGATCTCAAATAAACGGTTTTTTTTTTCTTAATCTAGTTAAACCATTCTTAACCATATAAAAATAATTTCAAATAGTGTCATCTAGCCTATTGTTCTTGCCATACTGTGAGTTGACTTATGAATGTTAGATGACCTTCATTTGATGATTTTCATAGTAATAGACACCACGACAGTGAGACTTAAAGCGGAAACATATTATTTAAACGCCACGCCACCCGACGACACGCCACGCGTGTTGAGTCGAATCAAATGTATTGTTTTCTATAGATCAGAAACAAACTATGAACACCCGACATGACGCCACGCGCGTACTGATGCACAGGTGTTGACACGTGGCGTGGCGTGGCGTTTGAATAATGTGTTTTCGCCTTTTTAAAACGGAAACGTATTATTAAAACGCCACGCCACACGACGACACGCCACGCGTGTTGAATCGAATCAAATGTATTGTTTTCTATAGACCAGAAACACACTATGTACACCCGACACGACGCCACGCGCGTACTGATTTACAGGTGTTGACACGTGGCGTGGCGTGGCGTTTTAATAATGTGTTTTCGCCTTTACTGACACTGTCCACGTATTTGCGTTTCACATAATTCTTGTGTTTTACCAAAGTTATGTCAGATAATGATTCAATACCGGATTCTGAGTCTCGTCATTCAATAATGAAAGTCGGTCGCATCGTGGTATTAATGAAATTAACTTAACAATGACTAATGATAGATTGGTAAATATTGTTTAATGTGAGTAGAAGATCTCACAGTTTGTTCTATCCGAGCCACCACGCCGGAGAAGAGAAGCGAGATGCGACTCCTCGCCCTCTCGACTCTTAGTTTAAAAAGAACTTTCTGATGCCCTCGTAGACCCGAAGTCTGCGAAGCCCGCGAATTGTAAAATAGATCGACAGTTGCGCAAAACTCCCATAGCAAACTAAAAGTCATAATTCCTCAATAGCCCGTTAGCGACTGCCGTGATGCAAGGTAACCCCGCAAATGGTGCTACTCTTGCGCAGGTTACTTAGTTTGTAATTTTTAAAACATTCAACAAGGCTCGAGCCCTGCTCGACTTTATGCCCGGTGAAGTAGCAAAAGCCCCGTGGCTGACTACTTATATCCGTCGAAAAAAAAAAAACACATTTTGAGGTTATTAATTACTAGCTTCCCGCGCGCGGTTTCGCCCGCGTAGAGCCCGTTCTCGTGGAACTTCATAATTAAATATAGCCTATATTAATCAGTGATAATGTAGCATTCAAAAAGTGAAAGAATTTTTAAAATCGGGCCAGTACTTTTTGAGCCAATTCGTTACAAACATACAAATCTTTCCTCTTTATAATATTAAGTATATTAGTATAGATTTCGCTTTAATTAAACGCATATTACATTTTTACACACGATGAGCATGTGTATTACCCGGTGGGGTGGGAGGGTTTTTGCCAAATTCACCATGCTTGGCCGGCGTACTGATGACAATACACTCCATGGATGTTGTAAGAGGGACTACGGGACATGCCTGATGGATGTTCAGCCGCATCTATTAGCTGAAGGTGCAACATCTTTCTGCGATTACCGTCTGCCAAGCGTGGTGATTATGATAACATTCTTCGACCCTGGCTTGCTGTGGTCTGCTAAAAGGAGGCCTATGTTCAGTGGAGGACGTAAACAGGCTAATACAGTACATTACCTTTAAATACATTGACATCTGAGAAAACACTGTTTATTTTTTAAACTATTGTCATTGTAATACAGTGAAAGGTGTTTCAGCGAGGAACAGCGGAAACCACGCACCATCGCGTTTTGTTATTACATGCAAGGACTAAGTTGTAAGCGGATGAGAATCGCTGTCTCTTATGAAGATAAATAAAATACACTGATTTATTATGGCTGTTCATACTTGGCGAAATTATTTATCCTTGGTAGTGAAATCGATTTGTGTATATAATTTTTTAATTGCATTAAAATTACTGATTATAATTTTTTTCAACTTAAGCTAGGCGCGCCCGTTTGTATAATCGGCAATGTACAAATACATTTTATCCACTACAAAGAATATTTATTTATTTTTAATAGATACGTTGACAAAGACAAAAATCAATAGATCTTCAAATGTATGCAACTTTTTAAAATAAATATAATAATTTAAACATATATCTGTATAGTTAAAGATAATCTATAAAATTAAACAAAACATAAGAGTCTGTTAGTGAGGGAAAAATAACAAGTCTGTCTGCGTAGTTTTGTTAGGCTAACCTCAGTGACAGCTGGACAGATTTTAATGGGACTTACCTTGCTAGATAACTCGTTTAATATAACCTTCATGTTATTTTGTTTGTCGGTATATTTCGCTTAATATAGAAGATAGAGCCGTTTTATACGGGACATTAATTGTTAGTAGTTAATAAAATCCTTATTTGACGCTGATGAAGTCGCAGGAAGCGGTTAGTACCACAAAATCGCTTTCTCCTTACAACTTGTGGCACACATCAGAGGCGGTGCGTGCGGTCGAGCGAAGATTCTTCCGTTGCCCCAATGCTAATCAAGGGCAGACTTCCTGGGCATACGTAATGTTTGTTTGGGCATGAGATTACAAAAAAAATGTGTTTTGGAAATATGCCCGGTGAAGTAGCAAAAGGCTAGCTAACAACATAAACGTCCGTTCGAAAAAAAAAGTTATTGAAAAACAAATTAATGATCAGAAACCTAATTCAATTTAAATATCATCGGCGTCGTGGTTACGGTAGTTAATTCTGAGAACAAGTGTCCTGGGTTCGATATCGTCGAGACATTTTTTTATGTAAACCACAAATTCCTCGTCTATTTATTAACTGTTATGTGTGTTTTTACTATTATGTGTTTGTAAAGTCCTCCGCGACACAGTGGTTAATTTCCTTAGTGCGGGATTTGTGTTTTTAAACAAAGTTTCATCATCATCATCATCATCATCAACCAGTATAAAGTCCACTGCTGGACATGGGCCTCCTCCCGAGGGAGGGTATTTGCCATAGTCACCACGCTTGGCAGGCGGGTTAGTGACCGCAGTATTATGTTGTAACACACAAGGAGACTTCTGCTGCCCGTTCCTCGATATACGATTATTATAGATGATGTTATAACAATCGGGACCAACAGCTTAACGTGCTTTCCGAGGCACGGAGACTTCTTCGGAACAAATCTTAGAAATTACACAAAGATTTCCTGTCCGGCGTAGGGATCGAACCCACGACCTCCGAGATTTAAAGCGAGCCAAATACCGCTACGCTACGCAGGTTGTGTGGAAACAAAGTTTACGTTGTTAAAACTGCGAAAGGCAGATTGGTGATCGCAGTAAGATGGTGTGTATCCTAGATTTTTTTTTTATCCGTGTGACTTGCATTTACGCATTCCCACCACCGCACCGCTGCAGCGTATCAGCGCGCTGGCGGCGGGATATGTGGGGCTCGCCCTTTCCATAGCGTGGTATGCTAAACTCATACCACGAGGAGAGGACCCTACTAACCACTAAAACCTCCCGGACACTCCTTCGATCCGCCGTTGGTGGGGGCCGGGTACGCATGAGCGATCCGGCCCCCCGACGGCACCCGCGGCCAATATGGTACCGCGGGATCTCCAGAGTATCCTAGACCTGACAGATCGGACACTCCTTCGATCCGCCGTTGGCGGGGGCCGGGTACGCATGAGCAATCCGGCCCCCCGACGGCACTCCAGAGTATCCTAGACCTGACAGATACTGCTGGCCATCTATCAGTTGTATGTTCCTTAGTTTCCTTACGACACCCATGTAACGACGTAGCGAGGTCTATTCTAAGCTGGTAGCCACAAAAATATAGTACCTATTCGCCTTCATTTAATTGACGGCACTAATGACCTTTGAATCGTCAGTGCAGACAAGTGGTAATGGTAGTTACTCCTGAGATCCTATGACTTCAATATATGTATTAATTACTGTTAGGTTATTGTAACGTCTGGTCTATACTGAGCTGGAAGCCATTTTACTTCCGATGCCCCCGTAGACCCGACGTCCGAAGGCCCGCGAACTGTAAAGTAGAGCGACAATTATTGCACAAAATTCTCCTAAAAATCTAAAGACATCATACCTCAATTCTCCCCGCCAGCGACCGCCCTGAGCCGAGGTTCAAGTCCCACATCAGGCGCGATCTTGCGCAGGTTGCTTAGTTTGTAGTATTTAAACCATTTATTGACGCTAGAGCCCTACTCGCCTTTATGTTCGGTGAAGTAGCAAAAGCCTCCTGGCTAACAAAATAAAGTCCGTCCGAAAAAAAAATAGAAGCTATTTTATTTGCTGCAGACTATTCAAAGATTCTTATCCTTCAACATCATCATCAGCCCGTATAACGTCCACAGCTGAACATGGGCCTCCTTCCGAGGGAGGGTATTTGCCAGTCACCACGCTTGGTGACCGCAGTACTATGTTGTACTCAAGGAAACGCTGCTGCCCGTTCCTTGATATACGATTATTAAGATGATGTTATAATAATTGGGACCAACGGCCTAACGTGCTTTCTGAGGCACGGAGGGTAGTCCCTCAAGCATTCAGACCCGGAAAGAAGTCTTAGAATTTACACAAACAGCGTAGGGATCGAACCCACGACCTCCGAGATTTAAATCGAGCCAAATACCGGAGGAACATATGGGATGGTCATTTCTAAGCTAGAGGCCATTTGATTTGCTGCAGACTATTCAACGATTCTTATCCTTCAATCCATCAATATTACTCCATTATGTCATAAGAAATAAGTATGAATAATTCAATATTTTCTTGTATCTAGAACTAGTTAATATCTTCCGGTGGTTGCTATTAACGAAGGGTCTAACGTTTCATAATACAGTCTAGACTTGAGATCACATCCGAATCCGTGCGCTAATGCAGTTTGGTGCAATAAAATAGATGAATATCTTATTTATGGTATTTATATTGCATTGTGTCTGTGAATTTAGTATTATTTATTTTTATCGCACAGTGGTTATTTATTTTTACGATTCTTATCCTTCATCATCATCAGCCCGTATAACGTCCACTGCTGGACATGGTCCTCCTCCCGAGGGAGGGTATTTGCCATAGTCACCACGCTTGGCAGGCGGGTTGGTGAACGCAGTATTATGTTGTACCACACAAGGAAACGCTGCTGCCCGTTCCTTGATATACGATTATTAAAGATGATGTTATAACAATCGGGGTCAACGGCTTAACGTGCTTTCCGAGGCACGGAGGGCAGTCTCTCAAGCAACCAGACCCGGAAATAAATCTTAGAATTTACACAAAAAATTCCTATCCGGCGTGGGGATCGAACCCACGACTTCCGTTTTAAATAAAAGCGAGCCAAATACCGCTACGCTACGGAGGTTGTCGTAGTACGATATCCAGGACTAACTAAGTTTTCCGAATTCAGAAAAAGAATCCTAAACGGATGAAATAGAGTTTGCAAGCTTGTATGGAAAAATCTTTTAATTAGCTCCTATTTTGACAAAACTTGAGATTAATGCTCGTACAAATATTAAATTGTTTAAGTATTTCAGGTTTTATTGGAATTCACCCCCTTATGGTGCAAAATAGGGGTTGAAAATATTTAAAATCTGCTTCAATTTCAATGAAATTTATCATCCGAGCTCCTAAATATAACAGAACAAGTGTTTTCAAATTCTTAGAAAAACAAGTATTTAAAATGTTGTTTTTTTGTCAGCGGAACGAATGGGCAATTAAAAAAAAACTATATTTAATTACGAAGTTCCCACGGGGACGGAACCTTCTCGAATGAAACCGCACAGACAGCAAGTAGTAAATAAAATACATAACCTTAAAATGTAACAATCATAATACAAAACATTCAAAAAAATATACGATTACTTGTTATTATATAACCGCTACCGCTTATGCCATATACCATACGTAAAGCTGCGCGTGCGCAACCGAGCCTAACTTCCGGTGCAGTAATCAAGGGCAGCATACTTCCGGCCGATTAACTGAAGATAGCTTAATACTAGGCCCGAGAAAATGCAGGGTTTTCATTTGTCTATGATGTAATTGTGTGCAATTTGCAGTGATGGCTATTTAAATATAGGATTTGAAGGTATCGTTGAGTTGCGTGTTATGTAATACTAGCTTCCCGCGCGCGGTTTCACCCGCGTAGCTCCCGTGCCCGTGGGAACTTCGTAATAAAATATAGCCTATAACCTTCCTCGATAAATGGACTATCCAACACTGAAAGATTTTTTGAAATCGGACCAGTAGTTCCTGAGATTAGCGCGTTCAAATAAACAAACAAACTCTGCAGCTTTATAATATTAAGTAAGTATAGATAAGCGGCCGTAGCTTAATGTCTAAGGCGTCGGACTTGCAATCGTGTGGTCGCCGGTTCGAACAGCACCCATTTGCACTAACCACGTGAACTCACTCGTAACACAAGCATTTTAGCTCAGCACGAGGGTCTCCGATAGTTTTTTTTTTGCATTACTACGCACCAGCTGTCTGGGAACGTGCCCAAAACGGGGGCAGAAAGGCTCCCTATCCCCAAGTTCCAAATGTTTCGACGCCAAAAGGTACAAATTCATAGTCACTATCAAGGCTACTTACGCCTCCTGAGATTATCTGCGGATTTGGCCAACATTGTAGCCATACTCTGAGTCCCGGACAGAAGAGATGGTTCTAGGGTGTCGACTCACGAAGCGTCACACACCAAAGGCCGTCCCATCTCTCCATTCTAACAGCCCATTTATGTCCACTGCTGAATATGGGCCTCCTCTTAACATACCTTAGCAGTCCAGGGTTGTTTAGGGATATTAGCCATTGTCACCTTGGCACCGCTTGGCAGGCGGTTTGGTGATTGCAGTAAGGTATATTAGTAGTAAGATGGTGAGAATCCCTGGCCGTCTCATACTACATGTTAAATAGACTAAAGAACATATTTCATAATCACTTTCGTTCTTAACAATGGAATGAACGACATTCGCCATTGTGACCCAAAACAATGATGAGCTAACGATTCTTTTGTGTTGCCATTTGTATAATTTGTTAGTTGCATTGAGAAAGTTTAAGTTTTTTCATTTTCATTCTGTCAAAAGACATGCTTTTGTTTTTTTATAAGATATTCTTATGATCGATGGTATCTAGTGGAAACTATTTATTTAAAACTAGTGTTGCCCGTCAAATATTTTGACACTTCCCGTCCGATTTTATCCAAGTTTTTCTTCCATACAAACCTTGTCGTCAAAATTATCAACCTGATAAAAAACGATCCAGCAAAATCAAGTCAAGTCGTTCTGAACTTATATCCATACATTTTATTTAGGTATTTAGACTAGCAGCTGTCCGCAAATTTGTCCATTTAAAATAAGGATTCTAGGTTTCGATAGTAGGTAATAATGGTCTTTCCACCTGATGAGCAATGGCAAAAAATCTTCATCTATCGAATCCAGGTATTTTCTTCCTTCTAATAGACACTGTTATTAATTCCTTTGTTAAGAATAACAAAGGAGTTGAAATTATAACTTTACAGTGTGTATAGGGCTTTATTATATGTGAACAGAAAGGAAAAGTGATTTCAACCCACCTAACTCCAATTTAGGTAATAACATGTTACACAAAAGTAAAAGTAAATACAATTTAAACTTTTATTATTGAGATGTATGGTCTTATTTCCATAATAAATACATATAGGGACATAGAAATGATGGTACTTTCTAACCAGATGACGTACAAGAATGTCAAAAGGCATTTGAAGGTAATGATATTATTCTTGTTATACTACGCAATCAAAAAGTGGTTTTCCTTTTTGTTTGCTTAGTTTATGTCCTTCAAAATTTGCATTTTATTCAATTTTGTATCTTTACTGCAATTGGCAGTGAATTGTCAATGGTAACTTTGTCAAAACATTAAAATAACGTTTAATTTCCAAAATTGGCGACATAACAAAAAATGGCGCCATGTTTAAAATGTCACTGTCATTTTTTATGTCGTTTCTATCAAAAGATTGTCTCCAAAGAGTATGTATAAAAAGGTTTTCTATCCGTTAACTGATTGCAGTCCACTTAACTAACCAATGTTTACAAACGTGTGCTGCCTACCAATAATATTAAGTAACCCAAGTCATGGCAATGTATTATATCATGGAGAGAGTTGTCCGCATGACATAGTTACCATGTTACGACTTATGACGTAACTCTTGTATTTTACCATTCCGTGTTGTTATGGTAAAATTTGATTAGACACTTCTCGTTGGCAAGACCGGAATTTTTAGATGTTTGCTTGTTCTACTTTTTTTTTAATTGTGCCGTTTGTTTGACAGATGATTTAGGCGCGAAATGACAAGTTCGTTTTTTGAAATTATATGTAACGCCAGTTTTTTTTTCTCTTTTCCTTTAATGTTAAGTTTGTTTATTTATGTTTCATTTCTTAATATTTTTTTTTTTATAAATAGGAACTGCTTTTTTTATATTTTAAGATAGTAACTGACCGGTTCTCTTTGAGTTCAGTAATATAAATGTACCTATTATAATTTATCAGATAAGAATATGCTTGCAGAAACTTATGTTTTTAGGCTTAGATGTAGAGCGTGACGGCTTTATTATTATTTATAACTTATTCAATAGTAATTACTTTTTATAATAACGTGTCCATACACCAGAAATATTTAAAACGCGGCTAAAATAATATTTGCTTATATAATAAGTAAGTGTATTGACTTACGGTCTTCGCAAACGTGAAAGTAACCCATGGCACATAATAAGGGGTCATAACACACATCATAATTTATGCAAATAGGTTACATATGCGCCCGTACTCAAGGTCTGTTTTTGTATGAGCTGAATAAGTAAACAATTATAATGTCAACGTGCATGAGTGTGGTAACTGGCTTGGTTTATTTTTTTAAATTTACTTTTTGGCTGGACGTTGAAAATGGAGCCGTAATATTTTTATTAATCTGGTTTTTTTGTGTTATGAAACAGGAAATGAGTAAAACAGTAACTGTGGTCCTCATGAACTTTTATTTATGCTAAAGTATTAAAAATATAAGTGTTTTACGCTGCTCTTTGGGACAACCTCTGTAGCGTAGCGGTAATTGGCTTGCTTTTAATCTCGGAGGTCGTGGGTTCGATCTCCACGCCGGACATAAATCTTTGTGTAAATTCTAAGATTTCTTTCCGGGTCTGGTTGGTTGAGGGACTACCCTCCGTGCCTCGGAAAGCACGTTAAGCCGTTGGTCCCGATTGTTATAACATCATCTATAATAATCGTATATCAAGGAACGGGCAGCAGCGTTTCCTTGGCTTGCAAAACATAATACTGCGGTCACCAACCCGCCAAGCGTAGTGACTATGGCAAATACTCTCCCTCGGGAGGAGGCCCATGTTCAGCAGTGGACGTTGTACGGGCTGATGATGATGATAATAAATTATGAATTTCCCAGGGTACGGGAGTTACATAGGTGAAACCGCTAAGGAAGCTGGTCCTACATAAAGTCAGTTAGCATTCGTTGTTTGTCTGTTACGCAACATCTCAGTTCGGATTTGTTCGCGTGACGAAACTTTTACATTAAATAAGGAATCTTTAATCTGTTTACGATCGGTCGATTTGGTCGGCGATTGCTGTTTTTAAATTGATTTGAATATTGTGGGTTGGGTCCTTCGAAGCAGTATTTACTACCTAATTGTTGCAAAATCACGAGTCGACATTTCTTTTTACGTGTTTGACTGTCATTTAAGTCATTTTGATTATAGCCAGATAGCCTTCTTCGATAAATAGCCTATCTATCACTGAAATGCCCTTCCCGACCCTTAGTTTGCTAAGAACCTTCCGATGCCCTCGTAGACCCATAGTCCGAGAGGCCCGCGAACTGTAAAGTAGAGCGACAGTTGCACAAAACTCCCCTAAAAAGACTAAAAGCCAAAATCCCTCAATCTCCTCGTCAGCGACCGCCCTGAGCCGAGGTCCAAGTCCGACAGGGGACGCCCTCTTGCGAAGGTTGCTTAGTTTGTATTTGATTGGGGGCTAAATACATAAGTCCGTCAGAAAAAAAACTCTGAAATAATTCTTCGAATCGGACCAGAAGGTCCTGAGATTAGCTCGTTGAAACAAACAAACTCTTCAGCTTGCATAAATGATGTCAAAATCGGTCCATTTGTTACTGAGATTAACCGGAACAAACAGAGTAAAATGTTTTTAATTGAGTTTTCCATAGGTATATCATCACCATCATCATCAGCCCGTATAACGTCCACTGCTGAAAATGGGCCTCTTTCCGAGGGAGGGTATTTGCCATAGTTACCACGCTTGGCAGGCGGATTGGCGACCGCAGAATTATGTTGTAACACACAAGGAAACGCTGCTGCCGTTCCTTGATATACGATTATAATAGATAATGTTATAACAATCGGGATCAACTGCTTAACGTGCTTTCCGAGGCACGGAGGGTAGACCCTCAACCAACCAGACTGGAAAGAAATCATAGAATTTACACAAAGATTTATGTCCGGCGTGGGGATCGCACCCACGACCGCCAAGATTTAAAGCGAGCCAAATACCACTACGGTACGGAGGTTTTCATTTATATATGCATTCAGTAAAAACATTTTACTTTTTCATTACAAACTTCAATATAATTTATTTGTAGATATTGAATGTAAATTAGTTTGTATTCTAATTGTTTTAGAAAACACGACAATTCAAAGTCATCAAGTCAGCTTAAGAAAGCGATATAACCTAAATATTAAACCAAAATGATATTCATAGACAATTTAATATTCCATTGTTTAACATTCAGTGTCAGATTGAATCACGAATGTTAATATGCGGGTCTTATGCAAGATTGCATATTTGTAAGCTAGGATGGGAAAATATCGGGGGAAGTTTGAAGGCGACATGTCATCATAGTTTCGTATTCTTAATTGAAGATGCTTAGTGTAACGGACGTAGCCTAATAGCTAGGGCGTCGGACTTGCGACCATGTGGTCGCCAGTTCGATCCCCACCCATCGCACTACCGACGTGAACAAACTCGTAACACACGCATTTTAGCTTAGCACGAGGGATTAACAAGAATAGTATTAGACTGCAAAAACTGCTTGTTTTTTTTTTCTTTTAGTAAAATGTTTGTAGTTTATAAAACCTTCCTGCGCGCGGTTTTAAAATCGGTTGAGTACTTTTTGAACCTATTCCTTACAAACATACTTACATACAAATCTTCCCTCTTTATAATATTAGTATAGATTTAATAAGAAAGGAGTTCTGTTCGCCTTTATGCCCGGTCAAGTAGAAAAAGCTTTGTGGCTAACAAAATAAATGTTGGCCCAAAAAAAAAGATAGAGAGCAATTATAGCTTAGTAGACAAGCTTTTCAAATTGATTTTGTGATGTGGTAAAGAATTTTATTCTGACGTCTAGAAAGCTATAAAATATATATTTTAACATGACGTATACAGACGTAAACTATGTCAGCCATTTTGGTCTACAGATTATCTGTGTCATGACGTCATTGTTGCAGTAAAGGAACGCGTACAAAATAATAAACATTCTTATAAGGAAATTTGTGAAATTTAACAAGAAATACAGTACTTAGCACCATAGTATCCTGCGACATAACAAGTATACATCTAAAAAATAACTCTAATAAATAAAATTAATAGGCTTAAAAAGACTTTTTTTATACTAGACCTATGACATCACAAAATGGCTGATAGCATTTTCGGCCTTTAAAGACGAAATATATAGTTAACCATAGTATCCTGCAACATAGCAAGCATACATCTAAAAAAGAACTCTGATAAATAGGAATTGAAAGGCTTAACAAGGCTTTTTATACTAGACCTATGACATCACAAAATGGCTGATAGCATTTTCGGCCCTTAAAGACGAAATATATAGTAAAATTATTATATTAAGGTTCTTTATGACAAACATTCTTTATAGTATGACTCAACTAGCCTATATAGTATTATTAATAGTAACTCCAACAATTATCCAACTATACAGGGTGGTTCCACAAAAAATGAGATTGACTTCATCATGACAACCAAAAGACAAATATTTAATGATGTCTCTGTGATTCACAGGGTTAAAACCGGAAGTGATCACCGAATAGTTAGAGGCACGTTAAATATTAATGTCAAATTGGAACGATCCCGTCTGATGAAGTCTACGCTCCGACCTTCAAACGCACACATCCAAAACCCCGAGAGCTTTCAGATCGAACTAAGTAATCGCTTCGAATGTCTAGACAGCTGCGAATCTGTGGACGATCTCAGCAGCGGGCTAGTAGACACTGTGCATACGGTGGGGCTTAAATATTTTAAACCCCACCCTAGAAATAGACCTCAGAAACTATCCACTAATACCCGGGACCTCATGGCTAAACGACGTACGATGATGCTCCAGACTCCAGACGATGCGGAGTCATTTAGGCAGCTCAATAGACATATCTTAACGTCATTGCGTCACGACATTCGCTCCTATAATACAAAATGTATTAAGGAGACGATAGAGCGAAACCAAGGCTCCAAAGTGTTCGCAAGAGACACCTCTATTGGGCAAAGCCAGTTGACAAAGCTGAAGAAGGAAGATGGGGTAGTGACGTCGAGTAAGCCAGAGGTTTTACGGGAGATAGAGAGGTTCTATAATCAGCTGTATGCCTCAACAGTCAAGCCCGCTAACAGCCAAGCCAAAGACCCCAGAGCAAGGCTCACCCGACACAATACCGAAGATCTCCCGGACATCAGCCTATACGAGATTATGATGGCCCTTAAACAGCTTAAAAACAACAAGGCGCCAGGTGATGACGGAATCACATCTGAGCTTCTGAATGCGGGTGGAACACCGATACTTAAAGTCCTTCAGAAGCTCTTTAACTCCGTCTTACTCGAGGGACAAACGCCAGAATCATGGAGCAGAGGTGTGGTGGTTCTGTTCTTCAAAAAAGGTGACAAAACCATGTTGAAGAATTACAGACCCATCACATTGCTGAGCCATGTTTATAAGCTGTTCTCGAGGGTCGTCACAAATCGTCTCGAACACAGGCTCGATGACTTCCAGCCTCCCGAACAAGCCGGCTTCCGAAAAGGCTTTAGTACCATAGACCACATACATACGCTGCGGCAGATTATACAGAAGACCGAGGAGTATAATCAGCCCCTATGTTTGGCGTTTGTGGACTATGAAAAAGCCTTTGATTCGGTCGAAATTGGGGCGGTTCTAAGGTCTCTTCAGCGGTGTCGTATCGACTATCGGTACATTGAAGTGCTGAAGTGCTTGTACAAAAACGCCACCATGTCGGTCCGAGTACAGGGCCAATGTACGAAGGCAATCCCGCTACGGAGAGGCGTAAGACAGGGAGATGTTATATCTCCCAAACTTTTTACGGCTGCTCTGGAGGACGCCTTCAAGCTCCTGGAATGGCAAGGACACGGCATCAACATAAATGGCGAGTACATCACTCACCTTCGATTTGCCGACGACATAGTGATCATGGCAGAATCGCTGGAGGACCTTGGACAGATGCTCAATGACCTCGATGGAGTTTCTCAACAAGTTGGGCTTAGAATGAACATGGCCAAGACGAAAGTCATGCATAACGCCCATGTAGTGCCCAACTCTATAGCCGTTGGAAACTCCATTCTCGAAGTTGTGACCGAATACATATATCTAGGTCAAACGATCCAACTAGGTAGGACCAACTTAGAGAAAGAGGTCAATCGTCGAATCCGACTCGGCTGGGCAGCGTTTGGGAAGCTTCGAGAGATCTTCTCGTCCAAAATACCTCAGTGCCTGAAGACCAAAGTCTTCAATCAATGTGTGTTACCAGTGATGACATATGGATCTGAGACGTGGTCTCTTACTGTGTGCCTCATAAGAAAGCTCAAAGTCGCTCAGCGAGCTATGGAAAGAGCTATGCTCGGCGTTTCTCTGCGTGATCGAATCAGAAATGAAGAGATCCGCAGGAGAACGAAGGTCACTGACATAGCTCAACAGATAAGCAAGCTGAAGTGGCAATGGGCAGGACACATAGCTCGAAGAACTGACGGCCGATGGAGCAAAAAGGTTCTCGAGTGGAGACCACGTACTGGCAAGCGCAGCGTAGGACGACCGCCTGCACGATGGACCGACGACCTCATAAAGGTCGCAGGAAGTCGGTGGAAGCAGGCCGCTAGCGATCGTTCCCGCTGGAAATCGATGGGGGAGGCCTATGTTCAGCAGTGGACTACAACAGGCTGGTGATGATGATGATGATGATGATGACAGGGTGGATCATAAGTTTTCTGACAAAAATATTTGTGTTCAATTAAAAGACTACCCTCCATACCTCGAAAAGAGCATGTTAAACGGCCCTTTTTGTCATACCGTACGCTTTTCAATTCACGGAAGATAGAACCTCTAAAAACCAGATCTGGAAAGAAGTCTTTGATATTACCTACAAAAAATAATGGCCGGAACCGAATCCACATCTTTCAAGATTTAAACCGAGACTTATTTCGGTATGCCACGGAGTTTGTTTCCATATATATACGTAATCGTTGTCATCGATTAAAGTTTTTATGTGTTCCTACGTTCTAGGTATCTGACATTTCCAAGAGAAAACAGTTCCGTTTTCCCGTTTCCTTTAATTGAATTTCCGGCTTTTTCCCCTTCCTTTCAGAGGTAGTCAATTAGGTATGTTTAGAAAAGTATTCCATTCTTTTCTACTATTTTTTGAAATATATCGTACACACTGTTTCGCTCGGAATTATCTAACACAAACTCAGACCAGCCATCCGTTGTTCACATTAATGTATAGGGTAAGAATCGAACCACAACTGCATAGACCAGTCTATCAAAGCCGCCGGAGAAAAGTGCGTCCGCGAACTCGACGCGTCCCTCCTCGCCCTCCCGACTCTTAGTTTGCAAAGAATTTACCAATCTCCTGCATTGTGTATTCGGATGTTCTGTACGGGTCTGGAGGTGTGTTTAGTTAAACTAGTTATTAGATGAGTTGACTTAAAGTACGGCTTATTCCAAAAGTAAGTTACACAACTATAGTTATGATTGTACAACCTCCGTAGCTTAGCGGTATTTAGCTTTACATCTCGGAGGTAGTGGGTTCCATCCCCACGCCAGACAAGAGATCTTTGTGTAAATTCTAAGATTTCTATGCAGGTCTGGTTGGTTGAGGGGTTACCCTCCGTACCTCGGAAAGCACGTTAAGCTGTTGATCCCGATTGTTATAACATCATCTATGATAATCGTATAACAAGGAGCGGGCAGCAGCGTTTCCTGGTTTGGTACAACCTAATAAACGCCTGCCAAGCGTGGTGACTATGACAAATACTGACAAATATGACCACGGGAGGAGGCCCATGTTCAGCAGTGGACGTATGGGCTGATGATGATGATTATGAGTTATGATTAGATGCTAATTCAGCGTTAGTTATAATTGTTATTTATAAACTGACTATAAAAATATATTAATGTATAAAGTGCAAATAGTGCCGAACGACAAAACTAGGCTACGGCTGTGTTAGCAAAATTAACCTGTACGTGAACGCGGGGGCCGGCGTAAGAATTGTGCCCCCTTCTTCCCCCTCTGTCTCCTCCCGTGGGCGCCATAGGACCCGGCCAAGGGAAATAAACCAGAAGATGGGCAGCAGCATCTTCTTGAATTACAACACCTAATACTGCGCTCGCCAAACCCGCCTTGAAATGAACATTTCTAACCGCAACCAATGCTGGACATAGGCCTCCCTCATAGATCTCCAGAGATCTATGAGGGAGGCCTATGTCCAGCATTCTACAGCTGGATGTTCTACAGCTGAAATGATGAAATGAACCGTACATGGTTAAATGAAGCTAATCACGCATTTTCTCGTGATAAAACTATCTTCGAAAATGACGTTCCATTTTGATTTATCGTTTATTGTTGGCCATCTACGCAATGCTTTGTGTTTTACGTACTATTGAGACATACAATATCTTATAAGGTTTAAAATCAAATGTAGCAAATTGATTTTTTTCTTCTTAAAAAATATATAACGAAAATATTTCTTGACAGTTGAAACTACACCTTATTAGGTACTGTCACTCATGAGGTATTGCAGTATTACCGAGGTGACATATCGTCATATGTCACCTCATGAAGAAATATTAGGTAAATTATACGTTTGTTCGTCATAGCAGAGGATATTGCGCTGATATCATTTTACGGTAGTTTGCTATTGAGCACAGTGGTGGCTGAGTGGTTTTTAGGAGGGGGAAGATGTTAGAGCTAACTGAATTCATAGTTTCGATGTAAATCTTGTTTTTTATCCATAACTAGCGTCCCGCGTAGCTCCCGTAAGAACTTCATAATAAAAAACCTATAGCCTTCCTCGATAAATGGGCTATCTATAACTGAAAGAATTTTTCAATTCGGACCAGTAGCTTCTGAGATTAGCCCGTTCAAGCAAACAATTTTATAATCATCATATAATCATCGATCATTTCATACAAATAATAATAATAAGTCGCGTGGTTTTAGAAATTAGATCAACCAGCGCGGGCTGGGATCTGGTCTAAAGCCAAGAACGCATAACAATTATTAAATCTTTCTTACATTATAATATTAGTATAGATAACAATTACATGTTCTATTTGAGCTTAATTCGTTTGTTTATAGTGAAAGAATATAAAGATATTTCCATGTTTCTCAGCAATGTCAGGAAATCTAATCACACTTCCTAACCGCAACCGCGAGAAGAAAGTTCAAGTTGATACGCGTTAGAAATAAGTAGACAAACGTATTCAATATATTTTATATAATAATTATTGTTTGGCAGAAACAATGGATGGTATTGTGTGAAAATTCATTATCATCATATCAACATATGAGAGGCCTCCAAAATCGATTTTCAGCGGGAGCGATTACTAGCGGCCCACATCCACTGGCTCCCTGCGATCTTAATGAGGTAGTCAATCTATCATGTAGGCGGTTGTCACACGCTGCGCTTGCCAGCTTGATATCCCCTCGATAACCTCTCTGCTTTACGGCCGTCAGTTCTACGAGCTATGTGTTTTGCCCATTGCCATTTCAGTGTGTTTATCAGTTGAGCGACCTTCATTCTGTAGCTTATCTCTTCATTTCTGATTCGATCGAAGTGATTTAAAGGCGTTTTCTTTATATCACTTCGATCTTCGGAGCTAGTGGTAGCGTAATGGCTGAAAGGACAGAATGGAAGAGAAAAACGTGTTGCAGCGACCACAAACAATTTGGAATAAGGGCAGGGAGATGGTGACACCTGTTTTTTGTATTGAACCAGGTTGGTAGAATTAGGTTCTGCATCATGATCTATGACTTGGACGATTACAGCTACGCTAGTTCTGTCTAAAGTCGCACAAAGAGCCATGAAGCTAGCTTGCATCTGAGTCCAGGTGTTCTGGTTCGATTCCCACCCGGGACAATTACTCGTGTGAACCATGAACCACAGATAGTTGTTCTGAGTCCTTTGTGTCCGTGAATTGAATGTTTGTAAACTCCCCCGCGTCACAGGTATCACATTCCATAGTGCAGGAGTTGTCTTTAAAAAAAAACATTTTTTTTTCACAGATAAGCAATTTCTTGGGCTTGATAATTTGGAACAAGATTCCAAGGTAATGGAATATGTCCTTCTTTTTTTTTGTCCGGGGTGAAATTCATTTACGTATTCCCACCGCCGCTGCAGTGTATTCGCGCGCTGGCGGTGGGATATGTGGGATTCGCCCTCTCCATAGCGTGGTATGCAAAACTCATACCACGAGGAGAGGACCCTACACTACTAAAGCCCCCCGGACATTCCTTCGATCCGCCGTTGGCGGGGGTACATCGGGTAAGCAATCCGGTCCAATGGAATATGTCTTGGAAGATCCTTCTCCTCTATGATACCGAAATGAGGGTTGGAGTCATCAGGATGTGAGCAGTTGTGGATTATACCGTTCATGTCAAAGTCTGAAATCTGATACAGCTTCACCAGCTCGTTGAGGCATGGGTACCTCCCGCTGGTGTACCCGAAGATTTTTTTTTGGCATAGTACCAAAGTCCGAGAGGTCGACGAACTGTATAGCGATAGTTGCATAAACCTACCTAAAAAGCATAATTCCTCAATTTCCCGCCAGCGACCGCCCTGAGTCGAGATCCTACAAGCGGTCCCCTCATGCCCAGGTTGCCTAGTTTTTTTTACTTTTAAAGGCTGGAGCAGTGTTCGCTTTTATGCCCAGTGAAGTACCAATTTAAACGCATCGTGGCCATCCGAACAAAAGCGAATAATAGGTACATTTATATCTATCATATATTTACTATGAACAGGAAGCAATAAAAAACTACTATAAATCTTTCTGTCCAGTAAATTAATCAGTATAGTAGCCTAATTAACAAGCTAATCACTGGCCTAAATTGAGCTGTTGTTATATTTATTTATTTTTTTATTTTTTTTATTTTATACTTTATTGCACACAGAAAATTACATGAAATAAATGTTATAAATTGGAAACAACATGTACAAAGGCGAGCTTAATTCAATTATGAATTCTCTTCCAGCAAACCTTTAGGAAAGAGATACATGATAATGAGTGCATAACAAGTGTACAACAGATTTAAAATAATTGTTACCAAATTGGTAAATACATATCTATAAACATACACACTAATAGTTACATATACAACTACATACATATACATACAAATAAATATGCCTACTATTTTTAATAAACTACATATACCTACTAACTTATATGTCCATATTACATAATAAATTACTGAGAGAAAAAGTACTCCCTTGTTCTTTTTTTGAAAGTATCAAGAGACTGGCAAGCGCGTATAGGATGTGGAAGTGAATTCCATAGACGCACTGCACGGACGGTGAAAGAGTTGTCATATTTGCTAGAGACACGGGGAGGGTTTTTTAAAAGGAGAGAAGTGGCAGTACGACAGGATTTGTCTCTAGGTATTAAATACTCAAAGCGTTCGCGAAGATATTTAGGGGCATTGGGATTGTGAAGGATAGAGAACAGAAGAGACAAGATATGACAGTCCCGACGCCGTCGAATAGGCAGCCACTTCAACTGCAACCGAAACTCTGACACATGGTCATACTTTCTGAGGCCGAAAATGAAGCGGATACACAGATTCTGAAGGCGTTCGAGTTTATCCAAAAGTTCTTCCGTTGCATCTAAGAAGCAAATGTCAGCGTAGTCTAAGAGAGGAAGTAGAAGCGATTGAGCGAGGGTGACTTTTGTCTGAAAGGGTAGAAATTTCTGGAGACGTTTAAGGGACTGAAATGAACAATACACTCTCCTGCTTACCTCTGCAACTTGATTGCTCCAAGCTAGATTGCAATCTATAAGGACACCTAAATTCTTTGCACATTTGGTAAAAGCTATTATTTCATTATTAAAGATAACTGGTGATAATGAATTGAGGTCAATGGAGTTATACATGTATCTGCTACCAATAATGAGAGCTTGTGACTTAGAGGGGTTGACCAGAAGGCCAAAAGCATTTGCCCACGCGCTAATGTTTCCAAGGTCAGTATTGATAGCAGCAATGGCATCCCTAGCATCTGTGACCTTAAAATGCCGATAAAGTTGCAAATCGTCTGCGTAGAGATGGTAATTAGAAGATAATATTGGAGTGACTGCGTTAATAAAAACAGAAAATAGAAGAGGAGAGAGGACGCCACCCTGAGGAACGCCCGCAGTAAGATCACACCACTGAGAGAAAGTCTCATTGGCACGAACAGCCTGCGAGCGACCCCTAAGATATGAATCAAACCAAGCAACCACTGGAGCCGAGACATTCAAGGAAGTGAGGATGCCAAGAAGGATATCAAAGTCCACTGAGTTAAAAGCACTGCTAAAATCCAGTAGGACTAAGACAGTTAATAGCTTCTGTTCCATAGCCAAGCGGATGTCGTCAGTAACCTTAACAAGTGCAGTAACAGTGCTGTGGCTGGGACGGAAGCCGGACTGGAAAGGACTTAAGAGGTTGTTAGAGGAGAGATAAGACGAGAGTTGTGAGTGCACAACACTCTCAAGCACCTTAGACAGGATAGGAAGGATGGAGATTGGACGGTAATGGGATGTGGAAGTAGGATTAGTGGTCTTGGGATATATATTTTTTTTAATAATAATATTGCACTTACTGAGTAATTCAGTGCGATATAACAGCATATACGTATCACAAAATTATTTACACTTTCGAGACGGTTTAACTCCTAAATAGAAAGAAGTTAACGAAATACCATTTTGCTAATATAATATAAACATAAGAAAAATGCGGTAAATATTTGTTCTTTTATTTAAATTTAGAAGCTCGGATATTAAATTTCAATTTCAATTTAAATTTTCATCCCTTCAGGGTTTATTTTTTTAAATCCTTTCTTTGTGTGCGTACCTACGCATTTTGAACTAAAACAACAGAATAAATTTAAAAAATGTGCTTGCATTTAATATGTCATTATAATAATATTATTTTCAAACGGCAGTATTTTTTAAGCCTCATACAGTTATATTGTACCACAACATCGAAACTTAAAAAAATAAATTAAAAAAATGATCTCAGTGGGAACTTCTCCTCTTATATAGATTACATTACACAGGTCAACAAGGTTTTTGTTGCACAGAAAAACACACATTTATTTGTCATCTCAGAGGATGATGGATATTGTTTCATCACTAAAAATATTCTGTCACCTCTAATTTTAGAAATATTTGACAATAAAAAGTAGAAAATTGGCATTAAAGCCTTTTTTAAACACAGGTAAAAAGACTAATAAGTCCATTAGTATAATTGTATAATGACTGATTTTGTCACAAGCTATTCTGAATTCCAATTAACATATATGATTTTGTTGCTGTAATGTTCTTTTGTGAAAATATTAACAGTTAAGTGCCATCAGTAAAAACTTCATATAAAATGACTCTATTGAAATGTATGAGAAAAATAAAGACCTACTAAATCTTTAATATCTTTGCATTAGAAAATCTTAGAAACTTTTTGTAAACTGTATTAAAAATGTCGGTTGTTGGACTATCAATCTAAGATATTAAGTTAAGGAACAACAATATTTTACTATTCTAAATAAAGTTGCAAATATAGCTAAATCAGCATATTTTTATATATTTACAATCAAATATATCAAAAATGTAAGGTGATATATATATTGTAATTATTGTTCAGATTTTAACTAACACTGATTAATACAAAAATTTAAATAGAAGTTCTTCAACATGAAAAATGAAAAATTTTGTTGACCTGTGTTATCATAAAATTCCATAATTTATTTATAAACGATAAATTACGTTACAAGGTAAATAAATCCATGTGTTACGGGGGGCTTAATAACCACATTACAGACAAAAAGCACACCCAAACTCAAAACTACTATCCCAGGTCCACACAAATAGTTGTCATGTGAATCGAACCTAGAACACCGAGACTCAGAACCAACTACCGCAACCACTGCGCCACCAGTGCAGTCTATATACTATTTCTGATAATTATACCCCCTTGGGCTAAGTCTAATTATGTAATTATTCTTGTTAGTACATTAATATGTTGTTCCACATATGTTGTAGCGTATTACAAAATGTGTGTCAAACGTTTAGTTACAACATGGTCCGTGCTCTGAATGCTTTCTCAATTTTTCGTAAACATTTTTATCCCTTATCGAATACAGGTTAATTTTTCTGGAGGACTTCTTTGCAATTTAGAATAATAATAAATATTTTTCACTAGTTCTAATTAGCAATGCCTTGTAATATAAGTCTCCTCTCTCGTCTCCTATGTTACAGTGTTGCTGTGCCCGACAGGGTTCGTAATTGGTTCTACATGTTAAGTTGTAAAGATGGTGTAGCTGGCACTGGCACTGGCATCGCCTACAGGCGCTATATCACAGGGCAGGGGTAGGGGCACAAAGCGGTCCTCGCCAGACTCCTAACGTAGGCCTTTTTTTTTGTCCCTGTGGCAATGTCTTTATGCATTCCCACCGCCGCGCCACTGCAGCGTATTCGTTGGCGGGGGCCGGGTAAGCATGAGCAATCCGGCCCATTTTACCCTATCCTACAAATACCTATTATACGTAATTTTACAATTTTAATGTCCTGAATGGCTAAATTATTTTTTCTAATGTTGCCGATTCTAAAAGCCTTTCTTTACCGCTTGATTCAAAGCGTAATCATGTAAATAAAAAAATAGAAACAGATAAATTAACAAAACCGGCTGTCATCATTGGTAATTACTCGACCTTGTAATTAATCAACGAATACGCATAATAGTCGAACGCAACTCATAATTATTTAACAACTCACAATTTTCGTTTATACTTTCCTATTCGTAACCGGTACCTCTAGTTCCTGTAACGGAAATAAGTTAACACGCACGTTATGTAAACAACAGTTCACGTTAAATGTTATTGTTAGTTGCCAATTGTTTATTAAGTGGGTTACACGTTTAAGTTTATCTGTGAAATAATAGATATAATTTAAATTGTAATTAAACATTACGGATCTGTGAACGCATTTTAAGCTTTTTTTTGTAACGGTTTAAAACAACTCAAATATATTTTTTTTTTACTTAGTTAAAGAAAAGCGTTGAGTTTAAAAGTTTAGTCTTAATTTTAATCCAAAAGTGAACAAAAAACATTATAATTAAAAAAAATACGTTTGGTTCATTTTAAAAAAATGTGACCTAATTAAAAACTTATAGTTAAAATGTATTTTTTTAAGAACAGTATTTTTTTTAGTAACATAGTTTTTTGATTAATTATCTAAGTGCAGTCGCCAGATTATGCGCCATTTTGTAGTGGAATGAAATTTGAATTTTGGAATTAGAATAAAATATTAGTGGTTTTTTAAGGCATGGAGTTAATAATATTTGGACATAGATAAGGATGTGAAAGAGTTTCATTGATTGATTATTTTAAAGATCTAAAGACACTTACGACTTTAACAATAAGTTTTTGAAGTGTTTTATTAATAAATTAATAAAATGCGTTTAAAATTAATAAAATGAAGAAATTACTAATATTATTTTTAATATGCTTATTGATAACATCGTCGAGTGAGAAGAAAAAATCGAGCAAGAATAAAAATAAGAAAAACAAAACAAAACTTGAGTTCAAATCGGCTAACTGGACATATCCCGGTAATATTTCTACTATAATGTATAAGCTGACACCACATTGGGGCATTGGGTCAATCCGCGAGCGTGTGTCGCAGACGGTAAAGGTAACGGGGCGCGAGCGTTGTTCGCTTCTTTCACACATTGGAATGTGGGGTCAGCCGCAGTGAACTTTCAAAGGAAATGAATTTGGTTTCACACCTAGGTATACACATTCTTTTAAGGCATTTGTACCCCGATGCAGTGTATCATTGATACGGCCGATACATCAGTAGCTACATCCCTGGTAATAAATTAGCGTTGCATATATGTATTAATCAAACATCTCACTTAATAGAATTCATTGAATTAAGCTCCACTTTATCATCAGCCCGTTTATGACCCCTGCTGAACACGGCGTCCGCTATAACAGACCAAGGCAAGACAGGGTCGTTGAGTGATATTACCGTAATCACCATACTGGGCTGGCAGATTAATAATCGCAGTACGATGGGAGTATTTTTTTACCGATAGATGCTGCTGCCCATCCTTCAGTTGTATGTCCTTCGTCGCATTTTACGACAGCCTTAGGAAGATATGGGATGGACTATTCAAAGGCGGAAACCACATGGCCTTAATACATGTTATTTCCGTTGTATCCAATTCAATTCATTAGTCTTTCTCAGTCACTTCACATAAGTCTCCTCCAGTTTGCGTCATGCGGTTTCGGTCCTCCACTATCCATATCTAGATCTTCCTTTGTATAAACTTTATATTATGTAAAGGATTTATCAAAATGAACTTTGTTTTGTAAATTAAAATAAAACAATAAGTTTTGACTATAATGATCTTATAATTATGTTTTATCTTATTACAAGATAAAACATATATATAATAATATATATATGTTACGGCTAATAGCCGAAGTGCGGCTACACCTAGTTTTAGCCGGCTACAACTAGGTGCAGCCGACAACTTGCGGTTAAACTTAGGTCAACCTTAATAAGTTCCTTTAAGTTCCTCTAAGTTAACTCTAAATTAAACAATACCTATGCAAGGGACAAAAAGGTGTTGGGGTGGTTAAAAAAAAAAATAACCTAAACCTAAACCAATGGAGTCGAACAGGGACTTATAAACGCATGTGGTCGGCTGCACCTAGTTGTAGCCGGCTAAAACTAGGTGTAGCCGCACTTCGGCTATTAGCCGTAACATATATAACACAAAGTAGGGTTTCACAATTATTAATGAAAATTGATATTTGATAAATGTCTATAACGACCACGGTTACACATGTCGAACTTTTCATCAAAATGTTGTCCTTACAAATAATGGAAATCCAAATTTATAATTCCACTAAATTATCGAAGAAAATACAGTTTAATTAATATAAAATACTTAAACTATATTTTAAGTAAAATACTTAAGCTATATTTTGTTTGATACCTGCTTCCAATAGTCCTTCTCTTTAACTAAATTCACCCAAAAAAAGTTACTTAATTTTTTTTCTTTTTTTTTCCAGGCTGTGGCATTGCTGGCAAACAGACTGCTCAAAGGAGAATAGTTGGCGGCGATGATGCAGGCTTCGGCACCTTCCCCTGGCAGGCGTACATCAGGATCGGATCCTCAAGGTTATACAGTTCGAATTGCACTAGCTTTTAACTGGCTTATTTCTGGCACAATTGAGTTGAGTTACTTCACTAGGTAAATTGAGTTAACTCGTTTATGACAATAATTGGTTTAGTTAAGTTCAGTAGAATCAGTTAAGAATTAGTTATGTAGAATTAGTTAACTGAATTAATTTAACTCTTTCAGTTTAGGTGGTCGATTTTTTAATTCTAAGGTGTTTAAAATATTATTTTAAGCTTATTGACGTGGCCCTGAATTATTATGCTTTTTTAAACATTGCTGCCATGTTTTGCAAAACTTTGGCGTTACACCGCGGCCTAAAATACCAAATTAGAGTGTTTGGTATTAAGTCCCTTTCCCTAAAATCCCTGATGTGGGGTTTGTAAATTAACTTAATAATTAAACCTAAAAAGTAAGACAGCCTACTTAAGGTAGATAAAGAGGTTCGATGGAAATCTCGGAGGCCATAGGTTTAATTCCCTCGCCGTCCAAAAAATCCTTGAATAAAATCAAAGATTTATTTCCGGATTGGTTGAGGGGCTTTCCCCAGTGCCTTGGAAAGTACGTTAAAGTCAGTTAAACCGGAAGTCTCGATTGCTACAGTATCATCTATGAAAATCGTAATAACAAATATATTATCTATCACCGATCGCTATCACCAATCCGCCTGCCAAGTGATTAGTGCAAACCTCTTCGAAGGAAACTTTATACGGGCTAATGATGATGATAATATATAAAACTGTAATGAAACGATATATTCATTAGTTTTATAAAGTCTCCATATAAAACTGTGGCTGAAAGAGTTATGTAAATTAATTTACTTAACTTGTATTAAGTTTTTTAAATTAATTAAACGACTGAATTAGTGTCATAAACTATTGTTATATATACTCATTTTAAAATTAGTTTTTTTTACGCATAGTTTAATGCTTCTTATTTATAAGTAGTGTTATTTATATTTATATTGAGTACTAAACAAAAGTTATAAAAGAAATTAAATGCATTTTGGCTATACGAAGAAACTATGGGACTCTGCACTAATTTTGAAATTAGTTTTTTTTACGCATATTTCGATGCTTCGTATTTACTAATAGTAGGTACATTATTTTAAATTTACTATTATTTTAATGGGATGAATTATTTTTGGCTTATTTTATACGGGTTATTTAGTGTCAGAAACGATTAGTTTTTGGTGAAAATATAATAATATTATTAATTATTATGTCTTATAATTAAGGCTGAACCTTTAATGAAAATATGTTTCTTGAATAATTTACCACTAGGCACGTCTCCATACCATTTTTTTTAAATTACTAGTGTTAGCAACATTCACATTTCAATACCAAAATCCATTTAAATTTATTTTATAGGCTTTTGTTTTTGGTATTTAAAAGTTAACTTTTTAAATTTTCAGTTACAGATTCAAATTTTGACAGATTATGTATAAACTTTCTGTCAACATTTGATGATAATAGACCGATACAATTATATTGGATGATTAAAAAGCGCGACTTAAAAAATTTGAGCTAAATATTTTTTTTATTAATAATATTACAGTTTATTGCTGTAAAAAGTTTCTTCTTGTATAAAATATATTACTATTTATATATCTAGGAAATCTTTTTTTATTATTTACTATTATAATAATCACTGTGAAAAAAATCACAGTATATTTTAGACAAAGTCACAACACATAATGTTTTATCCTTTATGTATATTCTATCGGTAGTCTTGTACGAAACTTACATTGAAAAAAGCACATTTTAAAAGATTGTAGACAGGAAAATATTATACAGAAATAATTTATTAAATTTTAAAGCAGCTTTTAAATTGCAAGGTTTAACTTATTGCAATAATACAAGATTATAAACCTTGCATTTGTATAAACGTTTATAATAAAAAATCACTATTGTTCTATCAGCACAGTATTACATTGTAACTGTTAACTGTATCAACCATTTATAATTAAATACTTAAAAATTATAAACAAATAAACAGCTAAGGATTTTTATTATAAGGAACAGTTTTTTGCGTATTGTTTCATGTTTCTGTATAATTATTTTCCTAGACACGTCACAATATATTTGTTTTACATTGTAATTAACGCACTAATTAACTAATATACTAATGTTTTTGTCTTGTATTTGAACCAGACGCTCCTATAAATACTACTATATAAAAATTAAATATTTATAAGAGTTTGGTTTTGTATTACAAAACTACTGGTGCTCATGAATGGAATGGAATAAATTCATTATTTCATTATTTCATTATTATTTCATGTCAGAACCAAAATTACGAGTATTTTTTTGCGTACAGTTGAACTTTAAGGTTTAATAATTTGCAAAATGTTAAACCTAAAGGTTTAAATACATTAGATTTTTACGATGATATGTTGTGATTGCAAGTTATTAAATCTTGATTGCCTGGTTTGTTATTGTTTCAAAATTCACTAAAAATCATATGTAGTACAGGCACAGTTGCTAAATAATTGTAATTAATAAACCCACAGAATGGAAATAATATAAATTTATTTAATGACAACGGGCAATTTTCCGTATTGCTTGTTATACTTTTAGTTTGTAACAATGTCCGAGAGACCCGCGAATTGTAGAAAAATAGTCGTACAATACTCTCAAATCATCTTTAAAACTTCAATTTACTAGCTTCGCTGCCAGCCTTCGCCTCTAGCCGAGATCCAAGTTTTGTTCAGTTTATAGTTTTTAAACCATTTAATAAGACTAAATACCTGGTCATTTTTATGCCTGGTAAAGTAACAATAGCTACGTGGCTAAATAAATAAATAAGTGTGTTTTATAAAGAAACTAGTATGGGGAATGCTAATAGCTATTCGCGTTAGGTCAATGACAATGCTTTCTTGAAATGAAAGTACTCATTTGTTTACCACACTTCTAGTGCAATGAATAATACATAAAGTAATTAAATACTTTTTATGGCAAGCTAACGATCTATTCAGTAATTTCTGTCCAGTTTTCATAACACTAAGAGTTGAAGCACTGATGATTCGTGTTTTATAATAAGAGAATGATTTTTTTAAATTGTTGTGTGTTGAATTTATGGCAGGCTTAGTATCAAAAGAGTCGTTGCTAAATACATATGTCCCTCGGAAAAAACAAGTTTTTTTTTACGCATAGTTTTATCGCGGTTGGCCACGATAAAAAAAAGACAGATAATAAAAAAATATATATTTGTTTTTATATCATTTCCATTCCAAATTGTAATCTACTAATAATAACAAAATTAATAATTAATTTTACAGATGCAACATGCTTATGTCGATATTCGAGCTTATCGGCTGGAAGCAGTGTTGGATAGAGAGGTAAATGTGCGAAAGAGATAGCATGATGTTCATCTGCTCCTATTTCGTAGTGTAGTGGTGTATGATTTATTTATTATGCATTACCACGTGACGTCAATGGGGATGGTTATAAATATTGTTTATGGTTCGATTAAGCTATGGCTTAAAATAAGTTTGCTTTACCTTTTCATATGAGAACGGTACGATGGGGACAGTAGTAGGAAGATAAACTTTATTCTATTGGAATAAGTGTCATGAGCTATTTCTATTGTCTATGATTGTTGCTGTGATCCTTAACGCCATTTAATAAAGTTTCATTTCGTCTAACAGTCATCTCTGTCATTGTAGCATTTTTGTATGAAATGGATTATAAGTTAATCTATGAATATAGCTGTCATTTTTTTTTTAGGTATAAGCATATTTTATGCCTTCATAAATCATATTTTTGAAGTTTCATATGCATTTTACATTAGTCTGATATGCAGCATTTAATTTATTTTAATTTTATGTGAAATATTAAATTTTATTTTAATAATTATTTTTTAGTTCATAGATTGCTATTATTTTAGAGCTTACAACAAAATATCACAAATAATAATATGTATTAGGTGAGATACCTCAATAAAATAAATGAAAATAATAAATAAGTACATTTTCATTCAATAATTTTAATTACATCCTTCTTGTTATTAAACAGTAATTTACCCTCAGGTTTTTAAAATTAAAATATTTAGTAAATTTTATCTCTTAAACGTACTAACGTTTTCATTATGATTTTATACTTTCTAATTGATGTTTTTGATTAATTAATAAAAAACAAAATGTAAGTAACATTTAAAAGTTTGTTTTGTAATTAAAAATAAATGAAGGTACGTTTTAAAAAGTTTACTTATGTTATTACCGATCAAGTTTATATTTATCTATAGATATGCAAGTTTTTGGCTGTATTTGTAACTGACCCCAATGACGTTATTAATGTAAGATAAATATCCCTTCTATATCTTAGGAACGAGGTTTTAATGTAAAATATCTTATGTACCTATGTATCGAATATTCAAAATTTTGTTATAAATAAAGTATTAAATAAAATATAATCTTTAAATATTATATTAATTGTAGAATAATCAATTCGCCTTGACTATTCAGCCACGGCATTTTTAATAGGCTGTCAAAATTGACAATTCTCTTTTACGACGAACGTTAATTTTAATTTTTAATGATTTAAATTACGAAATTTTGATGATTCGATGTTCAATTGTAATTCTAGAGCTCAGAAGCATAAGGTCGGATGTGCCATTATACGTCAGAAACATTCGTCGTATGTACCTTTGTCTTAAACTGGCACTTACGGCCAAATGCTTCTGATGCATCCGTCCTTATGCTTAGGTCTAGAAATATGTTCGTTCGTATTTCTTCTTTTAGATCTGGCTGTAAAATAATTGTATAAATAGTTTTCATTATATATTTTGTTATATCTCGTCCTTTTTCGCACATTCCTCTTCTTGAAAAGTATTTTTTTTACTAACTGATTAATTAATCATTGTATTTTTTTTTAGATAAGGTAAGTTTTAATCTACATGATTACATTTATCAGTTGAAGCATGACTTTAATGCTTTGCATGGTTCTTTCTTCATTGTTTGTATTATAATATGTATGCTTTTTTTTAGTTTTAAATTGTATAGGTGTATATGTTGACAGTGATCCTTCCATTTTTATGTTTCAAGTTGACAGCATTAGCGTGGTTACATTAGGTACTAGTATTCTTGTTAACCATTCGTGCTTAGCTAAAATGCTTGTCTCTTTGTATCACGTCTCTAAGGGGGCGATTTCGATGACCGGCTGTGGTTCCACCGTAGCCTAATTGGTTAAGGCAGGGTTTCTCAAAGTGGGTACGCGAACCCCTAGGGGTTCGCCATTCGATGGCAGGGGGTTTGCGACAAGATTTACGTAATGGCGGCTTGAAAATTCAATACGCGGTCCAAAGTTACTCCTAAAATTGAATCCATTTGCGACAAGAAACAAGCACACCCATCACATTAATATTAAAAAGATATTTCTTTTGGCACTTTATTTGTTACCTTTTATTCAAATAAAAACCTTATTTTCTTCAACAGTCAGTCAGGAGGGATTTAATTAGGGGTTCGCTTTCACCTGGAAATTTTAACAGGGGTTCGTGGAGCCGAAAGTTTGAGAAACCCTGGGTTAAGGCATTGGGAGCTTTACCCAAGGATCAGATTCAAATCTTTCCGGTGGTCGATTTTATTAATTTCAATTTTGAAATACGATATACTTAAGGTAAACTTTCCCATAAAGTGTTCAAAACATTTAAAAATGTAAAATGCTTGTGTAACGAGTGGGTTTACGTCGGTAATGCAATGGGTGGGGTCCGCAAGTACGAGGTCCTGCCATTGGGCTACAGCCGCTGCTAATTATTTGTGTAAACCACGAATAGTTGTTTCGAGTCTGGGTGTGCTTTGTGTCAACATAGGGACATAGGGATTTTTATTTCTAGAGCGGGAGATGTCTTTAAATAAAACGAAAACGAAAATAATTGTCAATTTAGAATTATTTATTTCATTATCAACTAGCTGATGCCCGCGACTTAATCCGCGTGGTGTTTGTTATTCCCTCGGTTTTTTAACTACCCCACGGGAACTCAATAGTTTTCTGTGATTAAAAGTATTTAAATGTTGACCATGTAAGGTACCACCATGTATAATTTCGTTTAAATCGTACAAACAGAGATAAAAAAAAATCAGGTTCAGGATTCGGTTTTTAGCGTTTTTTTTATTTGTACAGACATTCGACCTCTACAGTTTTATTATATGTATAGATTAAATCCTAAAAAACAAAATTACGTATTGTACAACTTACGGCCTTACCACTTAATTATATTTAATTAATTTGTTTACTTACCGATCTCTCTCTATCTCTTCGATAATCAAAACCAATAACAGTTATATAACTGCAAACATAACGCCTTTAATTGCTGTAAACACATAACCATAATTACTGCCACCCATAACGGCACCAACATAATAATAATTATCGTATGATTCCACACAAAAATGTTCGACTCAATATGATTTCGTAACTGTAACAATGGTATGAGACAGTTTCACTATGAGATGGAAGTTATGCAATTCTCTATTATGTTTCTTTTCCGAACAATTGAATTTTAAGTTGAGGATTGTTTGTAACATCTATTTGTTTCCTGGTGTTTATATAAAACTATCTGAACCGCCAGACGTTGTCATTTCCTAACTGAAACTCTATATTAAATTGAACTTTTAATATATGGCGTAATGGAGAGCAGCATACAATAAAATAAGACTTGACTTAAAGGTCCAAGTGACCAGGTCATTAAAATACAAAAAAAAAAGAGCAGCATACTTTCTGTCAATGTTATGTCAAACGCCATTAGGTTACATTAAAAAAGTTTATATTGTCAAAAGCGCTAAGGTTGCATTAGAACATTTAATATGGTGGTTAGGTTAGGTTAGGTTATAAATCTTAAATTTTCCTGTTTTTTTTTCATAAGCACCTTGCTCTGGCGATTAATTTTTTTTTTAGCGAAATCGGTCCAACTTTTAACGCGTGATTTTTCAAATCTGTCAAGTAGTTTCGAAGCCTATTCAATACAAACAAACAATCAAATATTTCCTCTTTATAATATTAATAAATACGACTAAAAATCACGGTAAATATGCTTATATAGAAATAAGAAATAAGAAATAATTTATTCATTTTTAACATTAAACAATTTGATCATTTGCCGTGACATCCACACTAGGCATAGCCTGAATCGTGGATATCAATTAAACACGATTAACCCAGCCTAGAATTAAACTTAAAACTAAAACAATACCAAGAAACTGACACAATATACCTACTTATGTAAGTCCATAAATACAAATTGTGGTATTTTTATGGGGAAGTTGAACTTAAGTACAATTATTTAAAAGCGTTCCACAAAATAAATAAAATATAATAAAATAACGATAAAATAAAAATCAAACAAATAATTAATACAACATGTAATATAAGCATGGCGGATAAATTAATATTTTCTTATTAAATTTCCTACCATACCTTGTGTCAAATATATTTTTATAATTATTTAAGATTTGAGACTACCTTGCTAATCTTATTCAAATAATGCAGATTGTACTTTCCGAATAACTCAATACTTTAAATAAAAAAAAAAAAAACAAAACTCTTTGGTAATCAAAAAAGTATTTAACTAATATTTTTTTTTTTTTTTCTTTTTTATAAAACGACACCTCCCGCACTAGGGAAATAAATCCCTGTGTCGCGGGGGACTTTACAAACATTCATTTCTCGGACACAAAGAACACCCAGACTCAGAACAACTTTTTGTGGTTCACACAAATAATTGTCCCGGGTGGGAATCGAACCCAGAACACCAGGTCTTAGAAGCAACTATCGTAACCACTGAGCCACCGGTGCAGTCGAGCACCAGTCGATAATAAAGAGCTATGGGCTTCTTTACTCAAATATACCTTAAAACAAAAGTGAACAGACACTTTCTAGGCAAGCGTGTATCATCTTAGGCCTTACCATCGCCTTCGATCAAGCGAGACTAAAGTAAAAAAAAAAAAAAAGTACTTCAACGTCCAAAAGCTTCCATACTTCAATCTTATCAATACACATTTCGTACACAATAATTAATATATCTTAAAATTTAACTCAAAACTAATGGGTACCTCTCAATATTTCCAGATGTGGCGGCTCCTTAATCTCGCGAAGGCATGTTGTTACCGCCGGGCATTGCGTGGCCCGGGCACAACCCCGACACGTCAGAGTGACACTCGGTGATTACGTCATCAATTCTGCGGCAGAACCCCTGCCAGCGTACACGTTTGGGGTTAGGGCTATAAAAGTCCACCCCATGTTTAAGTTCACGCCGCAAGCTGATAGGTTCGATGTGGCTGTGCTCACCTTGGACCGGAGTGTGCACTACATGCCGCATATTGGTAAGTATTTTTGGTATCAAAAACGCACTCATTGGAAAAGATCAAACCTCAGAACGACCGGCTCTGGCCGGCCATTTTATAAAACGGCAAAGAAAATTCCATGGCGCAGCAGTATACGTCTCGAAGGTCGTGGGTTCGATCCCCTCATTGGACAAAAATAATTTAATTTTACACAAGTAAAATCCAACACTTTCTTCTGGTCTGGTTGGTTGAGGGACTACTCAGTATGCCGAAAATCAAGTTAAGTCGTTGGTCCCGATTGTTATAACATTATCTTTAGCAGTCGTATACAAAGAAGGGGCCAGCGGCGTTTCCTTGTGGGTAACAAAATAATACTGTGGTCACCAACGCACCTGACAAGCTTGGTAACTATGGCAAAGTATTTCCTCGGGAGGAGGTCTATGTTCAGCAGTAGACGTTATACGGGCTGATGATGATGCCTTAATAAAATAAAAACAGCAAAGTTTACTTACCTCTTCCTGAAGTGTTAATTTCCAATTATTTAATATGTCATTTATTTACTCATAACATTTTACATTCATAAATAATATACACATAAAACTAAAACTACAGTTGCAGTTTAAATGAACACTAATTTATAAATACTACTATTCTAAATCTACTACTTGGCAAGGTTCCAGAATGCTGGCAGCATTACCCCGTTGAATGGCAATACTTATCTGCTGTGCTAAGTAAAAACCAGCACTCGGAGAACATGCCGCACTAAAGAGGTTCAATATGTGGTATTTTCCTATTCCAGCACCTATCTGCCTGCCGGAACGTGGGTCAGATTTCCTTGGCCAGTACGGCTGGGCAGCTGGCTGGGGCGCCTTGAGTCCAGGGTCCAGGTTAAGGCCCAGGACGTTACAAGCCGTAGACGTGCCAGTGCTGGATAATAGGGTCTGCGAGCGGTGGCACAGAGCTAATGGTAAGAATCATAAGCTTATACAAAACTACATTATTGTGGAGCGATAGAATACTTACCAAAAACGCTTTGGCGGTCAATTGGTATTTGGGCTTGTGATCTTGTGGTCGCTGGTTTGAACCCCACCCATTGCACTACCGACGTGAACCCACTCGTAACATTTTAGCTTAGCACGAAGGGTTAACAAGAATACTAGTAGATTGCAAAACTCTGCTAGTAATCTTCAAAAAAAAAACAAAGACTTATATTAAAGATCGCTTTTTCTATTAGACTAATACCTAAAAATTATTAAATCTTAAAAAATATTAATTAAAACTAAATTAAACTCTTAATCTGTCGAAAATATTCAAAAAACCACTTGTGTCTTTCTTTAGACTGAGACTCTTTGTGTGCTGCTTTCGATTCATACCCGGGACAAATACTGTGTACTGTGTCGACACACAGATTGTTGTTCTAATCTAGACTCAGATGTGAATTTTGACCGTGTATTATGTGTTTATAAAGACCACCGCGACGCAGTAGACATAGATATGTCAGATGTGATATTCTGACTCAGTTCTGGTTATCCCTTACAACTTAATAATAAAACATGGTCATTTGTTTAGACTGAATCACCTAGCGTTCAATATCTCATTCGCCCTATGACGCGGTCATAAGAGTCGTTAGTCTAAGTAGACAAATTGGCGTTAGAATCCAAATTGTCTAAAATTTGGATTTATTGGAAAAATCGTCGGGAAAAATCTTAAAAAGAAGTAAACTTATAATATTGATTCTGTAGTAGTTTATTAGAATTGATGTTAGTGCTATTTGGGTTGCAAAATGCTCGCGCTGTTCACTATTATTAATAATGACTTAGCTGCAGTCTTCTGCATGTTACATTTGCAGTAACTATTAATTGAGGGAGCCTGTTGTTTTATCGCTAATACTTTCGTATAAAATTATGACGCCTTAGTCAAAAATTGGGTGGTGTACCCCATGGAGAGCATGATAAATAGACGGTCCCGTACTTGATCTCTAACCAGTTGAGTCTGTAACCTGGATGTACAAATTTAGAGCATACAAGAACTTTATTCCTTTTACTTTTAAAATCAAACGCTTTTGCTCTTTAATAGATGTGTCCTACACAAACTTATATGTCTTCTCTATTAAATTTTGCTGCAGTGGCCGAAATCCGTCGTGACAGGTATAAAAATTAAAATGTGATGCAATGCGTATTGTTTAATATTATATTTTCTGATTTCAGGTATAAACGTAGTAATTTACCCTGAGATGCTCTGCGCGGGCTACAGGGGTGGGGGAAAAGACTCTTGTCAAGGGGACTCAGGAGGGCCCCTCATGTTAGAGAGAGCGGGCAGATGGTACCTCATAGGTATGTGTCTCAGTCTTTTGTGTATTTTATAATCGGTCTGATATATCGGTTACCATAGCCTGAGACTAGATAAGATTCAATTAAGTACCTATTGCTGACCCTAATTCTATTGACAAGTATGCTTAGTGATCGCACTTTTCTGGTCTTAGGGATATTCATAGGGTCATATAGTCTAAAGGAGCTCAAAACACACTTTTGCATCATCACCGTTCATATTAAATTGTTCTTGCGTCCGTGGGCGCAACCTTATTGAATAATATTTGTTGGTATCTATAAAATAGAGTTACTTACTAGTCGAGCGACTCATTAAACAAAGTATAATATTTTATAACTAGCGCAACCAACACACTTAGAAATGTTATTGTTGAGATGATAGTTTTTTTTATTAACATCAAAATTACATCCAACGTTTCTTTGTGTGAAAATCACAGATAACAAATCGCGCATCCCCAACAACTGGCTTTCTATGAGTATCTTTAGATAGAGTCAAAAATTGATAAAGAGTTTTTTTTTTCAAATCAAAGAAGGTGTGAGGTGAAATACTTGTTATTTATTTTTGACTTTATTCAAGTTACCTGTTACTAAAACTTGACAATCGAATTAAATAAGTAACTTAAATAAAATCAAAAATAAAATAAAAATACCTTTTTCTCAAAACACGTTCTTTATCATATAACTGGCTTTCAGATGTGTAAAATGAATTTTATGAACCCCATCTTCAATTACTTTTTTTCAATTCCAGGTGTAGTGTCAGCAGGGTACTCTTGTGCCAGCAGAGGTCAGCCGGGGATATACCATCGGGTGGCTCACACAGTAGACTGGATCTCGCATGCTACGACTCTCTCATAGCATTAGTGATTGATTAGGTACCATCACTGGACTTGGTAGAGGTTGGACTGGATAAAAGAGCTGTTGACTCTGTGAAATAAATGAATTAACTGACACATGTTGCAAAGTAATAGGGCCATATTTATCTATATTAATATAATAGAGGGAAAATATTTGATTGCTTGTTTGTTTGCATTGAATTAGGTGCGGAACTTCTGGACTGATTTCAGAAATTCTCTCATCATTAGAAAGCCAAGTTTGTATGCTGGAGTAACATAGGCTACGTTTAATGATGAAGTTTCCACGGGAATGGGAGTTACATGGGTTAAACCGCGCGCTGGAAGGTCTCGAAGAAAAGTCTCGAGTTTAGTATTTTTGCTTAGAGAGAGATAGAGATTGTAGTGTATATATATATATATATTCGTTTAGTGACGTTTTTAAAAGCTAATGCCCATCGTATGTGGCATTTTGAAAACTCGTTCCAAAAAATCCAGTTCATTTCGTTGTTTAATTGAATTATTTATTGTAGAATCTGGATAGCCAAGTTTTTCAAAGTTTATTTTCTTTATTTGCTAAATGAACATAAATGTGACTGTGAAAAATAATAGTAGTACGTATAAAAAAAGCAATGGTCCTAAAATGTCACCTTGCACTACCGCAGCGTAGAGCTTGTACTAATTGCTCTAAAAGGACAAGGTATTTAGGGATTTGCGGTATACATAAAACTATACAGCGCGGATGTCGTTGCCGTTAAAAATATATTATATCTATTTATTAAATTTTGGTTTCACGTATAAATTGGCAACCGTATACCAGATATAATTTAGCAATTATTATTTTTTCGGCCAAGACACCACGGTGCTGACTTTCTTTTATATGAGATATTTTAAATTGGTTACTTACAGAAGCAGTAAGATTTATAATATGATTGCATAAAAGGTTTTGAGTCGTGTCTTTCTGGTCACGACTTTTGACTCAATTTAGAATATTGTTATGGAAGACATATACAGCTTAAAAATTTGGACTACTAAAAGATTGTGATCAAACATTTTTATCGGAATTTTTATGATAAAATTGGGCCTTGATTTCTTTTTTCTTCTGTTTTTATTATACTTTGTACATCTATACTAATATTATAAAGAGATAATATTTGATTGTTTGCGTTGAATAGGCTCCGGAACTAATGAAACATTTTTAACAATTCTTATACCATTAGAAAGGTGCGTTGTCCAGAAGTAACATTGGCGATATTTAATTAAATAGTTCTCTCGGGAACGTGACCTACGTACGTGAAACCGCGCGTGAGAAGCTAGCTGTTTCATTGTGAGAATTGTGAAACGATTTTTGTTGATTAAGAACTACAGGATACTTTTAAATCCGGATCTTGTTGGCTACCGGCCTTTGTTATAAAATTATCTATGATAATTGTATCGGGAACAAGTAGTGTGTTACTATTTATTTTGACACAGAATTTTTACACAGAAATTGAGTCTTCGGTATGAATTATGTGTTTAAGTATGAGTTCCACTTACATAAAATAAATTAATTTAAATGTATTTACAACAGCTGTCCAACCTCTAACCACACTAGCGCCATTGTCATTTGTGATGGTTTTCGAATCTAAACTTCGAAAGGAACAGCATTATTTTTTTGTTCCAAGAATTAGGTAGTGACAATTTCCTAAATAAAAATTTCAAAATATAACAGCATTTTACAGATGGACCTTGTGGACGTAAATTATTTTGATGTGTATTGAAGTCGATATAAAAACATTTTTTTGTTATAATCACGTTATGAGTGATTTAATTCGTTTCATACTATTTAAATAAACAATTAATTAATTAAAAATATGGAATATAGTTATTGTGTCCTTCAATTTATTATTTTTTAAATATTACGTAACTAATTTCTTATTTTTAAATAATTAATTATTTTAACTCACTTATTTTATTTCTCTGTTTATATTTATTGTAAAAAATACCCTGTAATTATTACTGTAAAGATCAAAATTAAAATGCTATTTCAGAAAGGAACAACCAACTATACTTTCAGAAATTTAAAACGTTACTCATAAAGTACATAGTAATTATTAATTTTTAATAGTTTACCAACAAAATAGTTAAGTTTAATCATTCAAACATTTCACCTCATTCCTGTTAAAATGACCAGAAAATAAATTTGAAATTGGAATTGCAATATTTTAAACCTTGATTTAATTATAAGGTTTAAAAGATTGCAATTTTATGTAATACGTACGTATTATAAAATATCTCAAAAAATTTTCAAAGTAGTTTTAACGGCTGTCAAAGTTTTTTCTTTTTTTTTATTTAATGGCAATGTGCCTAATGACGTCTATTCTGCCAATGTCAGGCGTGATTTTTTTTAAGTTGACATCTTTTTCTTTTGACATCTTTTTCTTTTGACATTTTAATGTAGTCCTGATAGGAAGCTTCTAGTTTTAAACCCTATTCCACCAAATAGTCAATAGAATAATCATTTTATATTTTAAATCTTCTGTTCAAATTATCAAAAGTCATTTTCTCATTTATAATATAAGGTTTTTATTGTGATACATACCTATATAAATTCATTTAAAATATCCATTAAACACTCGCTTGGATTTGCAATATTAAATACTAATGGACTTTTTTGTAAGAGCCATAAACTAAAGTCTTGGATGGAAATAACATATGTTTGTACAAAAAAAAAATCGAATATGCAATGTCGAAACACTGTAAACAACATACTGTGTACAACTGTAATACAATAAAATACAAATAAATATTGGTCTAAGTTTGTTTAATCGAACCAATTATCGGTTCAAAATCATATGTTTTATATTTTTATAAATTTATTTGAACACGTCCTTTGCTAGATGGATCAACACAGCTTTCTATTAAAACCTTAAATGTAATCGTGAGAATTGGTTCTGTTTCGCATAATTGCGTCCAAATAACAAAAAAAATAATCTGTCACTCAGTTTTAGTTAAACAAAAAATGTCTAAAACAATTATTTATGGTGTTATTTTTTTTGGGAACCATAGATAAATGAGAATAAAAAAAGTATTGTACATATACTATGACATTAGTAGTACATATTGTTATATCCATCCAAGTTCCTAAGTGCCTAACATTTTGTAAATATCCAGCAATTTTAAAATGTAAATATTATGTAATAATAAACCACGTTTTTATTATCTACCATTATTAATGTAAATAATAATTAAGTATTAATTTAAAGAAACGCTTTATGTAAGTTATTGTGCTTTTAAATTATTTTTGTACCATTCTCCTTTTCATTTCAAATTATTCTTAAAAAAATAATTTTATGACTTTTATTGACTATGGACAAACGTCGTTGTTGATAAAATAGTTTATTTAATTGTAACTTAATAAATAAATTGTATTTATTGTTATGTAATGTGTTGTGTATTTCTTTTTTATTTCGATCATCATGATCATCATCATCATCAACAGCCCGTTGACGTCCACTGCTGAACATGGGCCTCCTCTTATCAGATCTTGGCAAGCCAGGATCGTTGAGGGATATTGCCATAATCACCACGCTTGGCAGACGGATCGGTGATCGCAGTAAGATGTAAACCTTGACCTAACAGATGCTGTTGCCCATCCATAAGCCATATGTCCCTTAGTCGCCTTTTACGACACCCATGGGAGGACATGGGGTGGTCTATTCTAAGCCGGAAACCACTTGGCACCTTCTGTATCAATTCATCATCATAGCAGCCTGTTGTCATCCACTGCTGAACATTGGCCTTCTCCATGGATTTCCAGCGGGGACGATTGCTAGCAGCCGGCATTCATTGACTTCCTGCAACCTTTATGAGGTCGTCCATTGCGCAGGCGGAGCGCAGCGTCCCACGCTGCGCAATGGACTGAAATTAATGTAATTAAATATGTTTATGAAAGTACTTTCATTTTCTTACTTTATCAGCACATTTACGTCCTGAACATGGCCCTCCAGTTAATAGACCTTGGCAGGGTCGTTAAGAGATGGGCCGGATTGCTTATGGGTACCCGGCCCCGCCAACGGCGGATCGAAGGAGTGTCCGGGGGGTTTTAGTGGTGTAGGGTCCTCTTCTCGTGGTATGAGTTTAGCATACCACGCTATGGAGAGGGCGAGCCCCACATATCCCACCGCAAGCGCGCGAATACGCTGCAGCGGCGGTGGGAATGCGTCAATGCATTCCCCCTCTCTCGAACAACAAAAAAAAAAGAACGTCGTTAAGAGATATTGCCATTTTCACCACCCTTGGCACGCGGATTGGTAATCGCAGTAAGATAGTGAATAAACTTGAACTGATAGACGTTGCTGGCACTGCTGGCAGCTGTTTGTCCCTTAGTCGCCTCTTAAGACTCCCATGGGGTGGTCTATTCTAAGCCGGACACCACACGGCTATTTGTACGTACGTACGTATGATATTTATGGGTGAAGGGTTTGCTACTAGCTGTGTAGCTGTGTAATATATAATAATATGCCCATGTTTATATGAAAAGTTCACTGTTATGTGTTGTGTTATTTGTTAGATAGCGGTGAACTCTTTGCACATAAACGAATTACCGGCAGTCGTAGTGACATTAAGATACTTATTTACGTTATTGGATACTGAAGGTATAAGTCTATCTATTTGGTTGACTTTACTTATGTAATCATTCACGACGCTTTTGCTACTTCACAGAAGACAAGGACGAGCAGCGTTCCAATCTTATTACTTTTTTACTTTTAGATGATTAGGGGAGCTTTGTGCAAAAATCGCGGGCCTTTCGCATTTGGTTCTACGAGGACCACGCACGGTTCATTGCAAGCTAAGGGACGGGAGAAATCATTTTTTTAGACGTATCTTTATTTATGTAAGGCTAATAAAGCTTTTCCTTCTTCACCGGGCATAGAAATCTCACTTGTTTCGCGTAGAGACAAGAGCAAAAATCTCATAGTACTTCGTGGATGTTATCAAATATCACCTTCACCTCCGGTTTAGGACGATGAGTAAATCACATACGCAATTATTAAAAGAATAAGGTTCCCATTATAATATACAAGTATTTATTAAACTAAATATAATATTTGGTAACCAAATTAAATAATTCTCCATCTACCAGCCGATTGGAATACGATGTTTCTTGACAAAAGCGTCCAACAATTCGTACAGCGGTTGGTAGTACTTGTTCAGCGCGTCTGCAGATATTTCTGAGTCTCCTACAATGGATTTGAGGATTACGCTCCAGTGCTGGGAGTTTCCACGTGACATGAAGTCCCTAAAATCAAGATAAATACTGTTAGAATATACTACTTACTTGATCTCTCTCTGATAATCATATACTAGGTACCTCCGTAGCATAGCGGTATTTGGCAACCTCCGTAGCGTAGCGGTATTTGGCTCGCTTTAAATTTCGGCGGTCGTGGTTTCGATTCCCACGCCGGACAGGATATCTTTGTGTTAGCGCAGTTATATCCACGTAATGTTTAATTTTTTAATGCGAAATTCTTATACATTTTCAAAATTTAAGGAAGTTATTTTCTTGCAATTTCAGGTTCAGCAACCTTTTCGCAACTTTAGTCTTAAAGTTTTTCAAGTCAAAATAGAATAGGCTAGAGTTGAGCGTGACTTGAGCTCTCAAATATGTATGATAAAACTTCGCCAGAGAAAGAGTAAAGCGGGGATGTTTCAAGTCAAATATCGTATTATATAAAGTCAAAACCGTCCTGGTTATAATTCTAGGGGTGGCCAGTTATCCAACCCTCAATAAATCTATAGATGTATGTATACTTGAGTCTAATCACTATAATAGTCTTCATTACTTTAACACTTTTCCAGCAGCCTTAGATCCGTACAGGTCACATCGAGTGAGGGTAATAGTGGGAGGTACATCCTCATCAGCGCTGCGTCGTCCATATACCGCTGCTTTGCAAAGCTTCTCAAACAGCTGGTGCTGGAGGAAACTGCTTAAAAAGTACCTGGGCAAAGGAAATTTATCTATTTGTTATTTTCAATCCACCTACATATCGATTGAACTTGGCCGAAAATTTTAAGAATTAAAAAAATTATAGGGACATTTTATGTTTGGAACACAAAATAAGATTAATAGTCGTAAAAAATAATTTGGTTATGCATTTGTATCTATTACCTTTTGACAAAGCTGAGGAGAACTGCACTTTCGATGGTATAATAATAAAAAATAAGTCGTGGGTTCGATCCCTACGCCGACAAGAAATCTTTTTGTAGAGATTTCTTTCCGAGTTCTTCTGGTTGGTTGAGGGACTACCCTCCGTGCCTCGTAAAGCACGTTGAGCCGTTGGTCCCGATTGTTATTACTTCATAATCATTCTATATCAAGGAACGGGCAGCAGCATTTCGTTGTGTAGTACAACAAAATACTGCAGTCGCCAACCCGCCTGCCAAGCGTGGTGACTATGGCAATTACCCTTCTTCTGGAGGAGGTCCATGTTCAGCAGTGGTCAGTGGACGTTATACGGGCTGATGATGATGATGATGATGATCTACTTTTGGCAAAAGGTGAGTAACGCTTTATACTTATTTAATAGTTTAAAAACTACCTATTACAACAGCTATTCACGACGGTAGCAGTGCAATAGGCCGACCCAGGATCTCGGGGCTCATGGTGGTCGCTTGCGGAGAAGATGAGACGATCAAAACTTTTTGCAGCTGTCGACGGGTCTTTCCGACTTCGAGATTACGAGAGTATCTGATGGTCCAATGCAAACTTAAGAGTCGAGAATTGCTACTTACCTAATATACGGTGTATTATCTGGTACATGGAATTTTGCTCCTATATCAAAATATTCTTCTCCTCTTACACCAGGGGGCGCTACTCCTTGAAGCTCCAGTACCATATTCCAGAAATCAATGTTTTCTCCTATTATTTCTTTAAAAAAAACAACAGTTATATTTTTACACTGGCGATATCAGGATAGGCTTTTGAGACTAGTTTTTGGAAATTTGGATAGACCGTGGAAGAAGAAAAAAAGGGTTTTGTAAAGTCTCCCTGAACACAGATATTTAGTGCACGAGTAAATCGTATTATAAGTTTCTAGTGCATGGATAAATTATAATAAACATGCCTCAGGAAAATGTGATTCTTAAGTATTTATCACACTTTATTTACTCTTGTTAATGTCATAGGTGTATCAAATGAAAATAGAAAAATGGGTTTAGTAAAAGCTTCAACTCACCTCCTTCAAAATACTTCCATCGATATTCGTCAATCAGCAAAGCAAACGGTATCTGCGGTATTTTGTTCAGCGCTTGTTTTAGCATTAGCATCAAATCTGTTGTTACTTCATCCTCATCAATTAATTTCGGTGTTTGCGGTTTTAATATACTTTCATATTCAAGCTTATTATTAAAAGTGTCGATATTATCATAAAAAAACATATTTGCATCATTATTTTCTTTTAGTATATCACTCCTTATGAAATCTTCTTTTTTTTTATTTATAATTATCTTTTCACTTTCTTTTTTCTTCGGAATAATGGTTGTATAAAGAAGAGAATCGTTGATCAATCCAAGCCGGTTCAGATGCTGTGGTGTTAGTACTCCATACATAATTGTGTCTCCTATAGTTTCATGAAATGCTGAATTGGCTTGCTGAAATAATATTATACTTTATATGATTGAGGGTCCATTTAAATGGTTAATCTCCGTGGTTGTAACATCGTCTATGACCATCGTATACTAGGAAAATGGGCGGCATTTACCAGTGTAAATGCATTCTGCGGATGCCAGGTCATCTGCATGTCAATACCAACAGGACCTTCGGGGTAGGTCCGTATTCAGAGAAAGTTATACGGGCTGATGATTTTTATTTATAACAATTATTAGAGTTTTACCTTTTCATAACACAAGCAGGGGAATATAGAATTCTGTTTTTTTAATCGCTGCATCATCCAATCAGATAAGTGGCAAAAAAAATGTGTCTCCGTTTTCAGTAGATACATAGTTTTTTTTTATAATGAGTGATAATAATAAAACTAATAATTATAAATTTGTACGAAAATTAGTAAATATGTTTAACACATTTCACTTATTATTACTTTAATTACTGGACCTATTGTACTACTCTGGGGTATACCATTTATCAAATACGGTAGTTCGACTTACTCTGAATAAAGCAGGCTGCTGTTCATATGCCATGTAATATTGTATGTGTCCAAATTCATGATGCAATACATAGAAATCTTCTTTTGTAGTCTCGGAACAGTACAACAACCTGAAAACATTATCACATAGGTATCAAAGGCTTACCTATATTTAGGTGTGATTACAATTCATTGGGACCGAACTTATTATTACAAGGTAATAGAATTGAAAATATTGAGGGAACTATATTGCTGTTGCAGTTTAAGGGCATTTTCTAGCTAGCTGTGTATAAACACACATAACTGAACTCTCGTCTCATGAACGTGGATTTAAACATGTTAAATGTGTAATCCTATTTTATAATTTATCCTTGGTACGGCAAATTTACACTCAGTAAATTTGCCGTGTGGTTTCCGGCGTAGAATAGACCACCCCATGTCCTCCCATGGGTGTCGTAAAAGGCGACTAAGGGACACATGGCTGATGAATGGGCAGCAGCATCTATTATCCAAGATATCTGGATATCTATTAGATCTTACTGCGATCACCAATCCGTCTGCCAAGCGTGGTGATTATGGCAATATCCCTCAACGATCCTGGCTTGCCAAGGTCTGTTAAGAGGAGGCCCATGTTCAGCAGTGGACGTAAACGGGCTGTTGATGATGATGATGATGATGATGAGTGTAAATTTCCCGGCGGATCGATAATGGATAATAAAAAAAATACGATTGTATATTTTTTATTTTTTCAAATCCTTGAATTTTATTTCTGAACAAGCAAAAACTATTTTACGGGTTTGGATAAAACTAACAACTTTTTGTCCGGGCGGACATACATTTACTCATACCCCGCCGCCGCTGCAGCATATTCGCGTGCTGTCGATGGGATATGTGGGACTTACCTACTCCATTGCGTGGTATGCTAAACTCATACCACGAGGAGAGGACGCTACACCACTAAAACCCCCCGGACACTCCTACGATCCGCCGTTGGCGGGGGCCGGGTACGCAATCCGGCCTCAAACGACACTAAATCCTGCTTGAGCAAAATATTGGCTTGACATGAGCAATGCCGAGAAGCGCAGCAACTCTATAGACTTAACAAGTTTACCTATATTCAGTTTGTTTCTTTAGCACAAGTTTTCTTTAGTAAAACCTTTTTTTCTTTACCTGAAGTCGCCATCTTGAAACATGTCGGCCGCGGTCCCATGGCAACGTGAGCTCGTATTATTTTCGCGCGAAAAAATTGATTGTTGCCAAAATGTATCTGTCATGGCGGGTAACCCCATAGATTGGTAAAAGTCATCGACTCTCCTCACCTGTAATAATTATGATTCATTTTGGCGGTCTAAGCCGTTTGCGTAGATCAAAATGATCTAAAGCTAAGGCAGGCTAAGTTGTACAGTTTTTTAGACTTACAAATTGTCAACTCTAACCAAAGCAGAGTTGACTTAGCCATTTCATTTGGATCGAGGTAAATGGCTAAGTCTTAAGGTGGAGTTTACAATTTCTAAGATTAAGAAATTGTAAACTCCAACCAAAGCAGTATAAAGCGGTGTCGTCCGCGAAGAGAGCCAGATGGACTTTTATAGGCTTTTATATAAAAAGAGAACAGGAATGGCGCAAGGACTAAGCCTTGTGGCACACCCACCTAAATTGGTTGTGGATCAAAGCGAGAGCGACAGAAGTAAGAATTCAAATACAGACTTACGCTCCTAGTCAGATGATTGTTTGAAATTAAATACAAAATTTGTTAATATTTTTTTCATTATTGCCAGTATAACGACCACTCCTGAACATAGGCCTCTTTCGAAGGGGATATGTATAGTTGGTTTTGGCTGTGGTATTCTACAAGGTGGAGGCAATATTACATACATACCATATGCATTACGGTCCAGTTCATTTTCTTAATACTTTGGTCTAAGTCTAAAGTCCTAGGTATGATCAGGTCCGTTAGGGATTCCCAATTCTGTGACCATAAGTTACCTGAAAGAAGAATTAACTTGTGTAAAAGATGGTACCGCTGATTGTGTGGTGAAATAAAGAACGAACTACACATGTATACTCGATAACTGTGTTTTGCACTGTAAAGTTAATTAGGTACAGACACAATATGCATTATTAGTAAATAAAAGACGAAAAGCTAAAGAAAACACTCGAACGCAGTGAACGTTGCGAGCGCGCGTCGCCGACTGCATGCGCAAGCAAGCAAGGGAGAGATCGATATCCGCGTGTGATAGAGAAATAGGCGCGGGACTTGAACATTCCATTCCTCTACGCATGCGCTTGTTATTTTTTGTAAGATAACTTCCTCACTAGGGAAATAAACGCATGGGTGGCGAGGGACTTTACCCATAATTCATGGACACAAAGCACAAACAAGCTGTCCATGATTCACACACACAAATGACTTACCTAACAAATGTGCAGGTATAGGTCCTCGTTCCGGCACCCTCTCTCCGTAATTTATTCTCAAGTAGTACCTCACCACACCATGGAGAAGGTCGTATAGAGGACGAATTGAATAATACAGTTTACGAGAGAGGTTTCTCAAATCTGGGATCTCAAGCTCTTCGCGCCAAGAGACTCCAATGTTGTCGTGTCCTGAAATAAAAGACATCCTCGTAAGCTTGTATAAAATACACTGCTGGGCATATGTCTCATAAGATGGTGGTTTTTGACCGCAATATTCACTTATATTAAAATGGCGAATCAAACAGGATGTAGCGTTTTTTTTCGCAGTCTCTCAAAAATAAATTAATGGTTTCCGACTTAGAATAGACCACCTATGTCTTCCCATGGGTGTCATAAGAGGTGACAAAGGGACATACAGCTGGTGGATGGGCAGCAGCATCTATCAGCAACTTACTGCGATCACTAATCTTCAAAAAATATGAAATTAAAGTCAAGTGTGTAAAAAAGGATTTCATCATAGGCTGCTTACCATCTCTTTTCGCGGCCTGATTCTCAACTGCTACTAGCTTCTTATACGGTTCTTTCATCGGTGGCCCCACTTTTTCCCTCCAAACTAGCCATAACCATCTCAGAACTTCTTCTTTCCTTGAAAATTTCATCATTTTATCGAAAAAATCTTCACCTTTGAAACAAAACGTACTTTTATCTTCTGAAAAAGTTTTGACAGCAGTTTTCGCGCTGATCAAGATGGGGTCACCATGATTGATGACCTGTTTGACATTTGACAAGTAATTCAAGATGGCGTCTTCAATTTCGTTTAGGTTCTTAGAAGATACAGGGTTAAGAACTGGGATGCATATTTCAGCTTCAGAATATGTTGATTGCAGCTCTTCTAAGAGGTCACTTGTGAGTCTGAAAACCGATAATTTTGTTATAATTCTTAATTCGAATGATGAGGCTTTTTTGAGGCTATTGAGACTACATATTTTTTAAATCCTATTTCATAATGTAGATAGCGATGCGGACACTTTTTGACGCCGAAGAATAGAATTTTCAATCTTTTTGTTCATTTTGTATATAGTTACCTTTTTTTTATTGCCTTCAGTGGCAAACGAGCAAGCGGCACACCTGATGGTAAGTGTTAACCGCTGCTCATGGACTCAAGCAATGCCAGGAAAGCAGACTGTCATTGCACAATCCGCTGCCTACCGTGCTCTCTTTAAACCTCTTTTGTATTATTGATATATACTGGGTGAAAATTTTACCGTCTTGCAAATAATAGAGCGTGATATGTATATGAAATAGATGTCTAAGGCATTGTTAAGGGAATTTATACAAACATATAATTTACGGACACAAAGAACACACACCAGACATACATTCATTCACACATATTTGTGTGAACCACGAATAGTTGTGAATCGTCCTGAGTGGGAATCGAACCCAGAACACCGGGTCTCAGGAGCCACTGCCATAAACACTTAACCAGCGCAGTCGATCATTGATAAGTAAATAAATTTTATGAGTTTTTGATAAAATAAATATTAATGATATGTATACAATTCCACAATAGCGAATCTTGAGATAAAAAATATGAAAAACTGTCACCTTGCTTCTTCAAAAGTAAACTTAGGTCCTCGACACAGTAAATACGACTGCCTCTTCTGAGTTTCATTGAAAGAATAATGCCGAAACAGTGTTGCCAGCTGACCGCAAATCCTTTGTTGCCACATAATTCGATCTTTCTGATATCTCGCTGCGCGACGAGGAAGCTCAGGGTTGCCAGGATTGACAGAAGACTCCCATGCTATGCTAGCTGCCTGAGCGTTATATTTTTTTGTGTCTTCATTTATTTTGTTAAAAAGATCATTAGAATGAGTGCTCAAACATGTTTTGAAGAAGAAGAATATTATAACATTTGTAGGACCCATGGCTATTTAGTTCTTCATTTCTTATGAAAATCTGAAATAAAAAAGGTTAAAGTCACTATCATTCATCTACCTGTATAACATCCAGTGCTGAACATGGGCCTCCTATCAAGGGAGGCTTTATACATAGTTACCACGTTTAGCACGTGGGTAGATGACCGCAGTATTATATAACACACAAGGAAACGCTGCAGCTCCAACCCTGGTTTAGGCTTTTTTATTACGGAACGAATCCCTCCCACACTCCCGCCACTGTAACTCCTGTAAGCCAAGATCAACAGCGGCACACACGAAAGACGCTCTAATCTGTTAGGCTTAGGCTGGTCTCGGGACACCTAAATGTCTGGATCCAGCATCGAATTTAATCTGAAATTTTATCGGAAGAGTTGGAAAGTAAATTCCACTTCCCTCCAGAGCAAAGCTGGAGACATAAATAAACGAAATTGGATAAGCCAATTACAAAGCACTGCAGGCATTGTGTTTTTTAATAAGGGGTCCTATTTTTATGTGTGGGATATTATGTTTGTGTCCAGTAGAAGGATCCTGGTATAGGCTTGTTATAGATGATGTGATAAAAAACAGCGAAACGTATGAACGTGCTTTCCGAGGCAAGGAAGGAGGAAGTAAACCGACTACCTCCTTCCTTGCCAAAAAAAAAACTAAGGCCCTCCCGTTCAGGCGCGATGCCGTGACCAAGGGAAACTGGGATTCATTTTTATATACTGGGTGAATTTTTTTATCGTCTTGAAAATAATTAGGCATGATATGTATATATGAAATAGATGCAGGCATAGTTATTTTATCTTTTTTTTTAATGACATAGAATGAAAATTTTAACGATAAAAAACCGTACCTAAGCAGGTAGTTACGCTATTTCGATCACTGTTTTTTTATTCATGTGTGATTGCGGCCTAGGTATTGTAGGCACCTATTTCATTATTAGGCACGCGCTATGTAGGGCGTACTTTTAGCTAATTTATTAGATTTTGGAAGCTCTAATTACCGAAACACTAGTACAAATATACTGTGGTCTATAGATGCTATTCCACTTACACAACACACCATATTATTATCAAGACGGTAAAAAAAGTCACCCAGTAAATAGTAATATTAATTCATAAAATAAATTTAAGAAACAGTTTCATCACCTTCCTGTTCCCGTTTTCTATAAATATTTGTTCTTCTGAATGTGGATTGGCGTTGAAAATAGATGTTCTTGGAAATACAATAAAGAATTTCGTTGGAATATATCTTTTCTACGAAAAAAAATAATACCTTACTCTAAGGAATATTACGTCGGCAAAAACTCATTAACTGCAAAAAATCACTTAATACGTTTTTAACTATAGTGGACTTCTTTTGACATATTCTTCAAAAGGCAAAAACTCACTCATTTCTATCTTGTAAATTTTTGGGCGTTACAACCTTGCCATTAAATCCATAACTGCAACTTTGGAAATCAGGCATTTACAAAAAATCACTAAGCTGCACCAGTTATTTTTATTAAAGAGATAATAATTAAAATACCTAAATTTTACGTTTATCTCAGAATAGTGAATATGTCACATAATGACTTCTTGCAATAAGCCGACGATTTATAGAGCTCATCAGTTGAACGCACGTCTCTGAAGTCATATTTTGGTTTCAGTGTGAAACAAACTTAAACAAAGTACCTATAAAATAAACGCTATCCTATTATAACGGTAGATGTGTAAACAATTACCAACTTTAATGACGATTTTGTTAATTGTTTTTTTATTAAAAAAAAAATGCTTTTGCTACTTCACCGGGCATAAAGGCGAGCAGAGCTCGAGCCTTTATAAATGGTTTAAAAACTACAAACTAAACTAAGCAACCTGAGCAAGAGGGCGCCCCCTGTGGGGCTTGGACCTCGGCTCAGGGCAGTCGCAGTCGATGAGATTGAGGAATATGACTTTTAATCTATCTTAACATGGTAGTTTATAGCCTATTTATAGCCTTCTTCGATAAATGAACGAAATAAACGCTGAAAGAATTTTTCGAATCGGACCAGCAGTTCCTGAGTTTAGCGCGTGCAAGCAAACAAACTGGCTTAACATTTAGGCTACAAAACATCACGCTCCGACCCACTGGAGCAGAGTTACGCGGGTAAAATCGCGGGGCACACCTAGTGATATATTTTTTTTAGAAAATGTTATTTTTGATAAAAGAGCACGCGCTTCATTCGTTTGCATAATTATTTGGAGGATTATCTATCAATCTTAATAAAGACACACGAAAATATTTTGAAGAAAATACTCTTTTGTGTGTTTGATTGCAAGAGAATATAAATCATCATCATTATCATCAGCCCGTATAACGTCCCTGCTGAACCGGGCCTCCTGCCGAGGGAGCGTTTTTGCCATAGTCACCACGCTTGGCAGTTCATTTGATGACCGCAGTATTGCGTTGTACCACACAAGGAAACGCCGTTTCCCGTTCCTTGATTTAAGATTATTATAGATGATGTTATAATAATTGGGACCAACGGCTAAACGTACTTTCCGAGTAATAGAGGGCAGTCCCTGAAACAACCAGACCCGGAAAGAAATCTTAGAATTTACACAAAGATTTCCTTGTCTGGCGTGGGGATCGAACCCACGGACTCCGAGATTTAAAGTGAGCCAAATATCGCGTCACTACGGAGGTTGTCAATCAATCTTTATTATACTTTTTCAATTGCATTAAAAATACAGCTTAAAATGACATCAAAACTGTGTTAATGGATTTCGCGCGCAGTTTCACCCACGTAGCTTGTACCGTGGGAACTAATTCATTAAATATAGCTTATGGTTAATCCTGGATAACTTGGCTTTCTTATAGTGAAATTATTATTAAAATCGGTCAAGTAGCTCTGGAGCTTATGAATTGCAAACAAACGAACACACTTTATAGTTGCTGTTCCCTCTCACCCTCCTGACCCTTAGTTTGCAGAACCTTCCGATGCCCTCGTAGACCCGAAGTCCGAGAGGCCCGCGAACTGTAAAGTAGAGCGACAGTTGCTCAAAACTTCCGTAAAACACAAGAAGTCAAAATCCCTCTATCTCATCGCCAGCGACCGCCCTGAGCCGAGGTCCAAGTCCCACAGTGGACGCCCTCTTGTGCCGGTCGCTTAGTTTGTAGTGTTTTAACTATTTATTTGGGCTGGAGCTCTGCTCGCCTTCATGTCCGGTGAAGTAGCAAAAGCCTTGTAGCTAATTAAATATGTCCGTCCGAAAAAAAAACTTTTACGTTCCTCTTTTCAATACAAGAATCGATAAGTTTTACAATTAGAGAGCGGCGTTCTTCAGGAGTTACATAGGCTACAGCCATATTTAATTATGAAGTTTCTAGGGAAACGGGATTAACGCGGGACGTTAGAATACACATATATACTAGGGTTGCCAACATTAGGACTTAAAGTAGGAAAAGCCAGGACAATTCGTTTCTAGAACAGTTATGGACGACCTACAGAATTTATGATGGTGTGCGAATTTATAATACACTAGGTGCGCCCCGCGGTTTAACCCGTGTTACTCTCCTCCAGTGGATCAGAGCTTCATGTTTTGTAGCATATATATTAATCCAGCGCATAACCTATCCCGGTGCAAAATTTCAGCCAATTCCGTTCAGAGGTTTTGGCGTAAAAGAGTAACAAACATCCATCCATCCATCCATACTTACAAACTTTCGTGTTTATAATATAAGTAGGATGCAATGTATTATAAATTCGAAGATAATGACGCCTAGAGGCGCTATAAAAACTATGCAGGACTTCCCAGGAAATTAATAAAACCAAGTTATGTTTTTGCACAACAGGACGCGGTGGGCAACTCTAATAGGTATATACCTACATAGGTAAACGCGCTGGTATAGGTTGGTACTATTATCATCAGTGATCGGAGTAGGTAAATTGATTTTTGGTACTTGTATCATAAATGCACACAGAAAGAATAACATGGATAGGTACGCTATTTTTCCGGAAAGTAATTCCGGTAATTCCGGATTCAATTAAATATTGTTAATGTTGATAGTGATACTCAATTCAAAATTTTAAAGGAAGGTATCAAAACTAAATTAATTTATTATTTATCTGTCAAATCAACCGAGTTTCGATCGAAGCATTAGTTTTTTTTATTTTTTTTAGACTTTTTATGGTTTCATCTTTTTATAAATTGTTGCACTTAAATTTCAATTACTACTACTACCACTTAAATGTTTTCATAGTCATGGTAATTTACATTATGCCGTATTAGCAATTCCGGAGGAATGTCCATATTAAAATAATATATGTTTCGGATCAATGACTCCAATTCTATATCTACCTACTCTGATCACTACTTATCATAGATGATGATATGTCAATCAGGGCCAACAGCTTAACGTGCTTCTCGAGGAATCCAGGAGAGGACCGTCCACCAACCAGACACCGAAAGTACGGAGTGTTTTGTCCGGAGCGGTAACGAACCCACGATTAAGATTTTTGAACCCTAGATTTAAGGCAAGCCTTATACCGCTACGCCACTGGAGGTAGTCTAACACCAGTAAGTGCCCTTAATAATATTATAATCAGTACAAAATTAAGTAGAATGTCAGAAAGATAACTTTACGCTTATCAGCAAAAATCACGAGAACTTCGAGTGGTGATAGGGCGGTTCGATAAAAATGCTTTCATTATAGATAACTATTAGCAGGGGAGCCTACGATGCTAAATCGCTAAATTTAACGCGCTAGTTAAGCATGCTCACCCCATATATAATAATAATATAGGGTGACAGGTAATTAGTGACCGATACCTAAACACATGATTGTGCTCATGATAACAAACAACTTTTACTATGGCACCAACCCTGAAATCGCGAAAAAAAAATCAGCTGTTCCATACATTCATGTTCACATAACTCGTCAACATGGTAGGGAGCAGCTGATTTTTTTTTCGCGATTTCTGGCCTTTTATTTTTTTGTTGTCCGGGGGGAAATGCATTGACGCATTCCCACCGCCGCTGCAGCGTATTCGCGCGCTGGCGGTGGGATATGTGGGGCTCGCCCTCTCCATAGCGTGGTATGCTAAACTCATACCAGGAGAGGACGCTACACCACTAAAACCCCCCGGACACTCCTTCGAACCGCCGTTGGCGGGGGCCGGATAGGTACGCAAAAGCAATATGCATAGTCAGCCCTAAGTAACTTAGTAACAACCTGAAGGGGCTGATACATCAATAAATACTTTCCACCATTAAGAAACATGTTCGAACCTTCTAGAATAAATTGTACTTAAGTACACAGCATTTACTTCAACTGCAACAATATAATATGACACCTGTGGGACTAAACCAATGAAGCTTCCGTTAGAAATAATTATTAGTTTTTAAGTCATTCTGTTCTCAGTCTTCGCTTAATAAACATTGTAAATAGGTTAATCAAATGAATATATATTTTTTGGTAAACCTTGAGTCAATCCTTGACTCGATTTTTTTATTTAAAAAAGTTACACCTAAACGCTGTCGGGTCATTTTAGTTTTTTAAATTACCGTTTTTCTTGTTTACTAATCTGATCCCTTATCCTTGAAGGGCGGCCATATTGAGGCTCATAATCGGTGGCAGTACTTAACCGGGTACCTATAAGGTATCCCCTATACAACGTGTTAATTAAATAACACAAAACCTCTTAGGTGGTGATTGTGCTCATGAATATGAACAACTTTTTCTAAGAGGCCAACATTGTATCTCGAAGTAAAATAATCACCTGTTCCATACAAATTATCAATCAAATCAAACTCGACCAAAATGAATGAAAAAGTTTTTTTTTCGAGTTACAAAGTTGGTCCCATATTAAAAGTTGTCCATATCCATGAGCAGCACAATCACCACATAAGAGGTTTTGCGTCATTTAATTAACACGTTGTATACAATCTGCCGCGCTTTAGTAAATGCCGAAATCCCTTCTGGGGCTCCTCTACTATATGGGAAACCACATTTTTTTTATGATAAGGCCTTGAGTGGTTGACTGATAAACTTGATTTTTTTTATTGTTTTGGACGTATACTTAGCACTTTTGGTAACACACGGGCACTTTTTTTTTGGATGGTCCGTTATGTAGTTTGCCACGAGACATTTGCTACTTGACCGGGCATAAGGGCGAGCAGAGTTCAAGCTACAAGAGTACAATTGTAACTCTCGCTGAAAACGACATTAGTATAAATACCAAAACGCTTTTAATTTGCGCTAAAATAGTTATGATGAGAATTTTATTTCATGGAAAATAAAAAAGCTAATAAAAATAAATAAAGAAGAAGCGTAGCCCATTGGCTAGGTCGTCGGACTTACGATCATGTGGTCGCCGGTTCGATCCCCACCCATTGCACTACCAACTTGAACCCACTTGTAGGTAACACAAGCATTTATGTTAAGCAAGAGGGGTTAACAAGGATAGGTAGTTTTTTAGAGTTATTCAGTCTACTAGTGAAATGAAATGAAATGAAAACGTTTATTGATAATGTAGACGAATCGATCGTACATATTATAAGTCAAATAAATAGATAAAAATATACAAAGATAAAAATAAAAAAACATCTTGTCTAATTAATTAGTATACATTTTAACAGTAATGCTATTAAATAGAATTTAAATCTACCGATGTGGATGTGGATTAGGTCAGAAACATAGAACGCGTCGCGAGCCTCGCCTTGCAAGGACGACCGGACCCTATCCTAGCTTCCTACGAGTGTTTCTCTATCTACCTACGTTGTGACACATAGAACGCGTCGCGAGCCTCGCCTTGCAAGGACGACCGGACCCTATCCTAGCTTCCTACGAGTCTTTCTCTATCTACCTACGTTGTGATCGACACATAGAACGCGTCGCGAGCCTCGCCTTGCAAGGACGACCGGACCCTATCCTAGCTTCCTACGAGTCTTTCTCTATCTACCTACGTTGTGACACATAGAACGCGTCGCGAGCCTCGCCTTGCAAGGACGACCGGACCGTATCCTAGCTTCCTACGAGTCTTTCTCTATCTACCTACGTTGTGACACCCGGAGAAGAAAGACTATAAGAAACTCCGAGATCATTCGTATTCTTGTAAACCCCCCTTGCTAAGCTAAAATGCTTGTATTACGAGTGGGTTCACGTCGGTAGTGCAATGGGTGGGGATCGAACCGGCGGCGGCGACCACAATAACTAGTACCTCCCTCATAAATAGAAAAGATAGGTATTTAATTATAATTTTCCTCAACATTATCTCAACCTGAGGGCAAATTGCAATTTGACTTACATTCATATTAATTTCTTTGAATAGGATAAAAATTCAATCAAGGCGACTTATTTTAAGCTTTAACTATTTCAGTAACATTTTTATAATAATTTTAAATGCTGGTTATATACTATATACTAGCTTGTGACTTCGTCCGCGTGGAAAAGTGACTTTGAAACATGAGGTCACAGCTCATTAGAGCCACTCGGCACCCACCCCGCACCGCCTCGTCGCACGCCGTCTACTCGTTGTCGACAGGTGGTCCACGGGTGGTCACCAATAAACGTCACGCGGTCAACCAGTGGAACCCGCGCGGTCAACGAGTGAACGCCGCGTCGTCAACGTGTGGACGTCGCGTGGTCCACGAATTTTTGAGTAGTCTGTTAATAACTGGCACTCAATTAATCATTTGCAATGCAGCAGGTAGCAGTTGGCAATGCGCAGTCAACGCAAGGCAAGCATGCGAGCAGCGAGTTGTCACCGAGTGGTCCACCCGCCGCGCCGTCTTACGACCGACGAGTGAGCGCATAGCCATACAAGTCCATATAAAGAATACTAGCCCCAGGAGGCTAATGCACTAATGAGCGTGATAAATGGGCAAACTAACTCTGAAACAATTTTTCAAATCGGACCACTAGTTCCTATGATTAGCGCAAAACAGACAAACTGAAATTTTGCACCGGGATAGGTTATACGCTGGATTAACACATAGGCTACAAAACATCACGCTCCGACCCACTGGAGCAGAGTACCGCGGGGCGCAGCTAGTCTTCTATATTAATAAAATGCTGTGTCCCGAATTACTGACTGACTGATGGATCAACGCACAGCCAAAACTGATGATCGTAGATACCTAATTGGAGGGTGTATCACTACAAAGTATAGAACAAAGTAGCTTTCCGCTGTCTGTCTGTCCCTGTGTATGCTTAGATATTTAAAACTTTTAGGGTATTTTTAGGGTACCGTAGTCCACTATGAACTTTTATAATTTCGTCATGTCCGTCCTTCTGTCCGTCCGTCTGTCTGTCCGTATATCTGTCCGTCTGTCCGTCCAGGCAGTTACTGCACCGATAGTCACGAAAATTGGTTGAGAGATGTATATTAAAAATCCAAAACTTGATTTTTTTAATTAATGAAAAATATTTTTTTAATAGATAGAGGGATTCAAGAGAACGGTTTGTATGTATAATATATTTTATAAGCATTGCATCCGTGCGAAGCCGGGGTGGGTCACTAGTTTTCTATATGACGAAGGCATTCGAAAAGAAAAGATTTTTAAAATATCCATTCATAAGAGGGGGCACATTTGGTTCCGCCCTCGTCCTCTTGACACTTACACACTTACACTGTTTGCAAAGAACCATCCGATGCTCTCGTAGACCCGAAGTCCGAGAGGCCCGAGACCTGCAACGTAGAAGTTGCACAAAACTCCCCTCAAATACTAAAAGTCACAATCCTTCAATCTCATCGCCAGCGACCACCCTGAGCCGAGGTCCAAGGCCCACAGGGGGCGCCCTCTTGAGCAGCTTGTTTTGTTTGTAGTGTTTAAACCGTTTATTAAAACTGAAGCTCTGCTCGCCTTTATGGCCGGTGAAGTAGCAAAAGCCTCGTGGCTACCTACGTATGTCCATTCGAAAAAAAACAAAAAGAAAATGGGCGAAGATGGGATAAAGAAATCGAAAATAACGCGGATGAAGTCGCGAGTAACAGCTAGTCTATGAATGTATTATTCTAGCGACCCGCCACGGCTCCGCACGGGCGCAATGCTGATGTATTAAACATATAAACCTTCTTCTTGAATCCCTCTATCTATTAAAAATAACCGCATCAAAATCCGTTGCGAAGTTTTAAAGATTTAAGCATACATAGGGACATAGGGATATAGGGATATAGAGACAGAGAAAGCGACTTTGTTTTATACTATGTAGTGATTTACTAATACTATAAAGAGGAAATACATAATTGTTTGTTTGCATTGAATATACTCCGGAACTACTGAGCCGATTTCAAAAATTATTTCACTATTCAAAAGCTACATTATTTAGGAGTAATATAGGCTATATTTCATTATGAAGTTCCCACGAGAACTTGATCTACGCAATTGAAACCGCGAGCAAGAAACTTGCAACAGATAAAATAAAAATCAAAAATATTTTTATTCTTAACATTTTTCGATAAAATCTTCAAGTACGAATATTGCGCCTTAAGTGTAAGACTTACCTTTAATATTGAATTATTTGACCAAAGATAGGTATATTTTCAGTTCTCACAATACAAACGCGAACCCCCGGCGCGGTTCGACACGCGACTGAAATCACAACAACCTGCCGCAAGTACGTACATTATCGATGGGGTTCCGCAGGACAACAGGAAAAACCCGGTGAAAACATATAAATGAATCTAGAGATTATGTGGAACGAGAGCATTGTTTTATATAGACAGTTTCATATTTCATATATTTATTTTAAGTTTCTGAACTTGCTCCGTCAATGATATTAATGACAATTGAAAATTAAATATTTTTGAAGGATTCTTCTTCATTTGTACCCACATCCCGTTTACATCCACTGCCGACCATTTTTTTTAAATTATTTCTATTATAGTTTTGCAATCTACTAATATTCTTGTTAACCCTTCGTGCTATGCTAAAATGCTTGTGTTACGAATGGATTCCCGTCGGTAGTGCAATGAGTGGGGTTCTTGTCAAGATCACAAGTCCGACGCCCAGCCATAGGGCTACGGCCGCTTGGCCCCTCTCTTTACAGACCTTGGTAACCCAGGATCATTAAGGGATATTACCATAATAATCACGCTTAGCAGGTGGATTGGTGTTCGCAGTAAGTAAGTAACCTTAGTCGCCTCTTAGGTACGACACGAAATTTTACCAAAAATACCTTATTTTACCTTTTAAATATTTCTGTAATTTAATTAAATAATGTTCAATAGAAAGGAAATTAACTAAAATTTCTACTTAAGACTTGTAGGTATTTTTCTTTTAAATTACCTACTTATCCAGAACCCAATCTCTTTATTCAATACGTACTTGTCGTTTTCCATGCAATGCTCCAGATTAGGCCGCGTCTCCACTGCGTGGGCGATGCTATGAATTCAATTAGCTTTTTATATGACTGGCAGATATTTATGGACATCATTTAATGTATATATTTAAATAACCTCCGTATTTCTCCTAGTTTTAATCTAGCTTTAAGTCTGGGAGGTCGTTTATTTTTTCTGGGTCTGGTTATTAAATAAAAATAAATATCATTTTCATTTACGTAAACACTTGCAAATAGTCAAAACAATAATTAAGTGTCTATAATTAAAAAAAAATCAATTTAAACCAGTATTTAAGTTATTATTTTAATTATATTTTAGTCTTAACGTCTTAGTTTATTATTTAACTATGTTGTGTTAAATAGCTTGTTCTGTCTATATTAGGCTAGAACAATTGTCATTATTTAAGTGGACCATGAGTAACGACGGACGCGCTTTAATGCTACCGGATCCAATACGCCCCAACTGAGAAGACCCGGCGAAACATACTCAAATAGGCAGAACGTAGGTTTTGGTCCAGTTACTTTAACTATTTATTGGCATACACATTATTTGCCCGAACGGTTGTCTTTGTAATATTTGTTTATGTTTTTATACTAATAGAAAAATAAACTAATTTGGGACAGGACTAGCGGTCTATGAATATAATATAAGTAAGTAGGTCAATTACAGATAGTTCACAGAACATCACACTATTATGCTTACTAATATTTTATTTGGATACAGGGTCTCTAGGAAGCGTTACGCAAGTAGGTTTATGAAGCCAAACGTCTTTATCCTCAATGTAGGCCTTAATGCTATAATAGCCTTTAGATATGAGGACATATTTAATATATACTTTAAAAGTTGTATCAGGCAAATCAGTTACATGAATAGGGTATAAAACCTATTTGAGAGTCTAGCCTCCGTGCCTCGGAATTGGTTTGTTATCCGGGGTGGCGATCAAACCTATGACCGAGTCTTAAAGTTTGATTTAAACCACTGCACCACGGAAGGTGTCACCTATATGCAGAGAATAAACGATGCTGCCCCACCTGACGATTGCTTTTCTAGCCAGTGTGGGCTGTCCCTCTACCGACCAGACTAGACAAGTGGCTTTTAAAATATTTGAATAGAATCGGACAACCTCCGTAGCGTAGCGGTATTTGGTAATCTTTGTGTAAATCTTAAGACTTCTTTCCGGGTCTGGGGGTCTACTCTCTAAGTCCGTCAACGAAAGTACGGGCCCGTCCGAAAGTAGCTCGAAACTTAGAATAGTTTCGAACGGAATCATAGACAATTTTCGTGAACGAGAACGATAACAACTTTGCTGTCGCGAAAACTGACATAACGTTCCGTCAAAACAAGTGTCAAATTCAATTTTTCGGACGGGCAAAAAAACATCAGGAGTAGGATGAACTGTCATATCATTTGGTCATTCATTCTTAGTTCGGACCCCGAACGAAACATATGTACGTAGGTGATCCGTAGTAGGAAACGTTCCGTAATTACGGCCGTAACTACGATTTCGTGCTTAGAGAGTAGACCCCCTGGTTGGTTAAGGGACTACCCTCCGTGCCGATTGTTATAACATGATCCGCCTGCCAAGCGACTATGGCTAATACCCTCCCTCGGGAGGTGGCCCTTGTTCAGCTGGACGTTATACTAGCTGATGATGAGAATCGATAGTCACCAGGCTTGGCAGGCGGATTGGTGACCGCAGTGTTATGTTGTAATACACAGGGGAAACGCTGCTGCCTATTCCCTATGTTTCGTTTGTGATGATGTTATAACAAGCGGAACCGATAGCTTAACGTGCTTTTCGAGGCACGGAGGGTAGTCCCTCAACCAACCACCCGGAAAGAATTTACACAAAGATTTCTTGTCCGGTGTGGGGATCGAAGTCACGACCTCTGCGATTTTAAGCAAGCCAATTACCTATACATAAAAAAAAACATATATTTTTTTATGAAAAACCTGTTTTTTATTTAACGGGAACGCCGTACTTGCCCAAATAAGTGTTTACCGCATTTATCTCGAAATCGTGATTTTGCAAGTACGACGTTTGCATTAAGGAGGGCAGACATGTAGTAATGTAGATTGTGACTACATAAGTATTAATATTTTAAAGCTGAAGAGTTTGTGATTTAACGCGCTCATATCAGAAACTACTGGTCCAATTCGATGAATTCTTTCACCATTAGAAAGCTATGTAATTCAGGAGTAATATCCTACTAATGTTATAAACGCGAAAGTTTGTAAGTATGGATGGATGGATGTTTGTTGCTCTTTCACGTAAAAACTACTGAACGGAATTGGCTGAAATTTTGCACCGGGATAGGTTATACGCTGGATTAACATATAGGCTACAAAACATTACGCTCCGAGCCACTGGAGCAGAGTAACGCGGGTAAAACTGCGGGGCGCAGCTTATAAGCAGGTTATATTTAATTATGAAGTTTCTCCGAGGACGGGAGTTACGCGAGAGAAACCGATTGTTAGTCCGGCGCGGTCAAGCGAGACACACGGTTACAGAGGCAGTTGTGTTTTTTTTCGGACAGACCTACTTAATTAGCCACGAGGCTTTTGCAACTTCACCGGACATAAAGGCGAGCAGAGCTCCAGCCTTAATAAATGGTTCAAAAAACTACAAACTAAGCAATCTGCGCAAGAGGGCCCCTCCTGTGGTGCTCGGACCTCGGCTCAGAGTGATCGCTGGCGATGAGATTGAGGGATTATGACTTTTATCTTGCTATGGAACACAAACCTTATTCAATCAAAGTGTCCTCCGTCACAGTGGTAATCTATCAGTCAATCTTCATCAGTACATTACTATACGTAGAAGTGTTAGTAGTTATTATTTGTATGCAATTCCTGTGCATCTTGTTTGTTACTCCTTATGTAACACTTTATGGGGTCGTCGGTCCATCGTGCAGGTGGTCGTTCTACGCTGTGCTTGTCAATTAATGGTCTCCACTCGAGAATCTTTCTGCTCCATCGGCCGTTAGTTCTTCGAGCTATGTGTCCTGCCTGCCCATTGCCACTTCAGCATGCTAATCCCTTGAGCTATGTTAAAGACCTTCGTTCTCCTGCGGATCTCTCCATTTCTGATTCGATCACGCAAAGAAACGCCGATAAAAAAACTTTATTGCAGCGGTTCTATATCTTGTTATGGAACACGAACCTTATTCAATCAAAGTGTCCCCCGTCACAGTGGTAAGCTATCAGTCAATCTTCATCAGTACATACACAAGTGTTAGTGGTTATTATTTGTATGCAGTTCCTGTGCATAGCGTTTATGACTCCTTATATAACGCTAGAGTCCCGCGCGCAATTGCACCCGCGTGATCCCGTTCCCGTGAGAGAACTTCATAATAAAATAAAGCCTTCGTCGATAAATGAGTTATCTAACACTGAAATACACACAAATACACATAAACCCACAGAGTTTGCTTCGCCGGATCTTCTCAGTTGGGGCGTATTGGATCCGGTGGTATTCATAAACCCACTGAGTTTGTTTCGCCGGGTCTTCTCAGTTGAGGCGTATTGGAACCGGTGGTATTCATAAACCCACTGAGTTTGTTTCGCCGGGTCTTCTCAGTTGGGGCGTATTGGATCCGGTGGTATTATGTACATTAAAGCGCGTCCGTCGTTATATACTCATGGTCCAATTAAATAACGACAATTATTATTGTTCTAACCTAATATAGACAGAACAAGCTATTTGACACAATATAGTTAAATAATAAACTAAGACGTTAAGACTAAAACATTATTATTAAAATAATAACTTGAATACTTGTTTAATTTGAAAATTTATAATACATGATAATAATAGATAATAATACTGAAAACAAAATTAGTTTTTTGAATATTTGCAAGTGCCTGTAATAATAGGTTAACGTAGATAAAAAGGTTTTTTTTTTTTTTTTTAATAAATTTTCAAATCGGACTTATAGTTTCTGATATGAGCGCGTTCAAGCAAACAAACTCTTCAGCTTAATATACTTATTAAGCGGTATAACTAATAAGTCACACTTTAAGTTTCGGAGGTCGTGGGTTCGATCCCCACGCCGGACAAAAATCTTTGTGCAGATTCTAAAATTTCTTTTCAAGTCCGTGCCTCGGAAAGCACGTTAAGCTGTTGGTCCCAATTGTTAACATCATTTAAAAGAAGCGTATACTTACCAGGATACGGACAGCTGCGTTTCCTTGTATGTTACACCATAATATTGCGTTTACCTACGCGCTAACCAAGCGTGGTGACTATGGCAAAACCCTTCCTCGGAAGGAGCCCCTTTTCTGATGGACGTACGTAGGTAGCCACGAGGCTTTTGCTACTTCACCGGGCATAAAGGCGAGCAGAGCTCGAGCCTTAATAAATGGTTTAAAAACTACAAACTAAGCAACCTGAGCAAGAGGGAGCCCCCTGTGGGGCGTGGACCTCGGCTCAGGGCGGTCGCTGGCGATGAGATTGAGAGATTATGACTTTTAGTTTCTTTAGGAGAGTTTTGTGCAATTGTCGCGCTACTTTACAGTTCGCGGGCCTCTCGGACTTCAGATCTACGAGGGCATCGGATGGTTCTTTGCAAACTAAGAGTCAGGAGGATGAGACGCACTCTTCTCCGGCGGGTCGGATAGAATTCCTAGGAAGGAGCATGTTGTGAATTTTATATGGGGTAATGATGTATTTCTACGCAAACTGGAGTTGCGTAGGTGAAAGCGAGTATTACCATAAATTGTGGCTTTGTATTAGTTTAGCAAATGAAGATGGACTGACTCGGTGTCTCTTCCTTACCCTTGTTGTTTAAGGGTTGTATTGTATCAAAAGCGTAGCGAATAATTATATTCTTTCTTTTTACTATATGTATACTTATATTTTATATAAAGCTCAGGATTGTTTTTGCTTGAAAGCAGTAATCTCAGAAATTAATTTGAAAAAAATCTTTAGGTAAATTTTCAAATCGGACCAGCAGAGTTGTCTTTGTCTTTTTAAAAATAAAAATAAATAAGCTGTTCCTGAGATTAGCTCGTTCAAGTAAACAAGTTGCTTTTTAATAAGAGACTTATTAAAGCAGCAGCCCCTTTAGTGCGGCACGTTCTCCGACTGCTGGTTTTTACTTTGCACAGCAGGTAAGCATTGCCATTCAACGGGGTAATGCTGCCAACATACTGGGAACCTTGCCAAGTAGAATAGATTTAGAATAGTAGTATTTTATGAATTAGTTTTATTTTAAGCTAGCAACCCGCCTCGGCTCCGCACAGGTGCAATGCTGATGTATTATACATATAAACCTTTCTCTTGAATCACTCTATGTACTATAAAAACCGCATCAAAATCCGTTGTGTAGCTTTAAAGATCTATGCATACATAGGGATGGACAGACAGGGAAGCGAGTTTGTTTTATACTATGTAGTGATTAGTTACTTTTAGTTGTATATATGTACTTTATTACATACATACACACATAAGCTCACGCCTGTTTCCCAGCGGGGTAGGCAGAGACAATGGAACTCCACTTGCTACGATCATCATCATGTTGTATTTTATTCATGTAATAAAAACAAAAATTAAGAAGTTAAATATTCGCATCGCTCCCACTACTAAACCACCCTTATTCAATAAGGGCTAGCCAATAACGTGAGACATTCTATCTTCATTTGTAAAACTAATATAACGCTTTACTTGTGTACAACTTTAGGTGACATGGGTAGTACAGTCGGAATAATAGTTAAATGTTTAGGTGTATTGCTGGGAGTGAGTAGCTCTGAAACAATACTGCTTCGTATTAAAACCATTTATTAAAAAAGGATTACTGTGAGTTTTTTGGCAGTTCTTTTCAAAGTTGCCACATCCAGAACTGGTGGTAGTAACAAAAAGGACGCATCATAAGAACATTATTTAAAATATTTTAAATGTGTCAATATGAATAAAGAATATTTTAATTTTAATTTGAATATACTTAAGTAATAAATAATAATTTGAATATAGTTAACCGTTTGTTACCCGTGGTACTACCGGTTGTACCATGGGTAAAATAAAACTCAGTCGTACCACGGGAAGATTTTTTTAACCCATGTTACACTTATTGTAATATGGGTTAAAGGGTTCTTCAGATGTGGCCTTAGTGGAGAGCCTACTAAAAGTTTGACATCTGTCCCTGTGTATTTTTATTTTAAATACTTCTTAATAAAATTACTAACTCAATCTGTTAAGAAAATGTTGTAATGACCTAGCAATTAATTTGAGATACTATTTATTATACAACGACAACCTCCGTTGCGTAGCGGTATTTGTCTCGCTTTAAATCTCGGAGGTCGTGGCTTCGATCCCCACACCGGACAAGAAATCTTTGTGTAAATTCAAAAGTTTCTTTCCGGGTCTGGTTGGTTGAGGGACTACGCTCCGTGCCTCGGAAAGCACGTTAAGCTGTTGGTCCCCATTGTAATAACATCATCTATAATAATCGCATATCAAGGAACGGGCAGCAGCGTTTCCTTGAGTGGTACAACATTATAATGCGGTCACTAACCCGCCTGCCAAGAGTGGTATCTATGGCAAATACCCACCCTCGGGAGGAGGCCCATGTTCAGCAGTGGACGTTATACGGGCTGAGGATGATGATGATGACTATTTATTATTGACTATATATATATATACGTGTCCAATATGTTTTGGTAAACTAACTGACGGACTAAATAGATTTTTTTAGTCTTCATACCTATTGGTTCGGAGTGAGATTAGACCATTAGATATAGACAGGACTGTAAGTCAGTCCTGTCTGTATCTAATTCGACTGACTGCGTCTACATAACCATAATTTAATAATATGGTTAAGCTAAGTTAATAACTCTTAAGCCTTAAACCTTTTTTGTTCTATTTTTGGTTGACTGTACACTGCGTAATTAAAAATGCCAATATTTTCTCTCTTTCTCGAGTAAATTACGATAATACGTATATATGGCGAATTTAGTTGACATTTTGGAAGCATTCTATTTCAGTGACACCGAGAGCCGATCGAGGGGCAAAGCAGTTTTTTTTTTCGGACAGACATTTGTGTTGGCCATGATGCTTTTGCTCCTTCACCGGGCATAAAGGCAAGCAGAGCTCCAGCTTAGATAAATGGTTTGAACACTACAAACTAAGCAACCTGCACAAGAGGGCGTCCCGTGTGGGACTTGAACCTCGGCTCAGGGCGGTCGCTGACGGGGAGGTTGAGGGATTATAGCTTTTAGTTTCTTTAGGGGAGTTTTGTGCAACTGTCGCTCTACTTTACAGTTCGCGGGCCTCTCAGACTTCGGGTCTTCGGGGGCATCGGAAGATTAGTACAAAAGAGCTGTTAAGTAGAGCGATTGATGCAGAATATATGAAGCGCCCGTAGCCCAATGGCTAGGGCGTCGGATATTGAGGTCGCCGCGGCGCGCCGCGCCGGTTCGAACCCCACCCATTGCATTACTGACGTGAACCCACTCGTAACACAAGCATTTAAGCTTAGCACGAGGGGTTAACAAGAATACTAGTAGACTGCAAAACTGAGGTCAAAGTTCCCAATAAAAATCTAAAAGACTTAATTTCTCAATTCCTCTTTCAGAAATAGCCCTGATCTCTAAGCCCCATAGAGGGCCCCTCTTGCGCTAGTTGCTTAGTTTTTAGATTTTAAACCAATTGATAAGACTTCAGCATGCCTATATGCCTAGTTGAAATACAAACAAACAATCAAATCTTTATAATATTCGTATCATCATCATTAGTTCGTACAACGTCCACTGCTGAACATGGGCCTCCTCTCCAGGGAGGCTTTTGTAAAGTATAATGTTCTTTCCGAGTATGGATGGTTGAGGGGCTACCACCCGTGCCTCGGCGAGTACGTTAAGCCGTTGGTCCCGATTGATATAACATCACCTGTAACAAGGGTATACCAGGGAACGGGCAGCAGTGTTTTCTTGTGTGTTACACACAAGAAAAAACTGCTGCTGTTATAACAATCGGGACCAACGGCTTAACGTACTCGCCGAGGCACGGAGGGTAGCCCCTCAACCATCCAGACTCGGAAAGAAATCTTAGAATTTACATAATGATTAATTGTCCGGTGTGGGGATCGGACCCATGACCTCCGAGATTTAAAGCGAGCCAAATACAGATTCGCTACGGAGTTTGTCCAAATTTAATCATATTAAGTGAAATATATGTATCGTATTTAAAATGAATATATTGAATTTAAAGTTTCGGAGCCTATTCAAGGCAAACAAACAAATAAACTTTACGATACTAGAATAGAAAAGGTAAATCTGTCGTCTATAATATTTCAAGTATCAGATGTGTATTTATGCACATAGCAGTAGGTAATATTACATTCCGCTGCGCTTACCTATATTAAATTTTATTCATATCAAGCAGGTCTTGGGAATTTTATACCTACCGTGTGTACAAAGATATTTCTTATTATAAGACGCATTGGAATATAAAGTCCATGAATAAAAAGATATATTTTCAATGTATTAATCTACCTACTAATACCTATGAAATTGCCGTTTTGTATGAAAAAATTTAAACGATTTTTTTTCATGTATTTTTTATTTGTATTTATCGAAGTAAATCACCCATGCAATCAATGCATCTTTGCCAACGCAGTGGCAGTTTATTGATGCCCTTTTTAAAGAAATCAGCTGGATGGGAGGCAACAAATTCTTCAAAGGCATTTTGAACTGCCTCTCGTACCCGAATTTTTTTCCCGCCAAGAAGTTATCCAAATTCTGGAAAAAGTAGTAGTCTGTAGGCGCAAGGTCTGGTGAGTAGGGCGGATGACGGAGAGCTTCCAACCCCAGTTCTTGCAACTTGGAGACCGTCTGCTGTGCAGTATGAGGTCGCGCGTTGTCGTGCAGGAGCAGCGGAGACGAGCGATTTACCAATGCTGGTTGGAGATGTGCCAGCTTCTCCATCGTTGTGTTCCGTTCTTCACAGTACACATCAGCAGTAATGCTCACCCCGTTTGTAAGTATGGATGGACTCTTTCACGCCAAAACTTTTGAACGGAATTGGCTGAAATTTTGCACCAGGATAGACTACAACATTCCGCGTCACTCTGCTCCAGTGGGTCGGAGTGTGTTATTTTTTAGCCTATATGTTAATTCAGCTTATAAACTATCCGCGTGCAAACTTTCAGTCAAATCCATTCAGAAGATTTATGCGTGAAAGAGTAACAAACATACATACATCCACACATACAAACTTTCGCATTTATAATATTAGTAGGATTTTGATATACCTACTGAACTCTGAATTGAACAAATATTTTATTCTCATCATCATCATCAGCCCGTATAGGTTCCACTGCTGAAAATGGGCCACCTGTCGGGGGAGGGTATCTGCCATAGTCATCACGCTTGGTAGGGTTGGTGACCGCAGTATTTTGTTGTACCACACAAGGAACGCTGCTGCCCGTTCCTTGATGTTATAACAATCGGGACCAACGGCTTAACGTGCTTTCCGAGGCACGGAGGGTAGTCCCTCAACCATCTAGACCCGGAAAGAAATCTTAGAATTAACACAAAGATTTATTTTCCGGTGTGGGGATCGAACCCACGACCTCCGAGATACCAAATAAGCGCGCCAAATACCGCTACGCTACGGAGGTTGTTATTATCGATGCCACAAAATGTTTTCAATTTGCGCGAAACAAAAGATGTATTTCTTTTGTCTTGGTAAGTGATTGCGAAAGTAATAAGCTGTTGTTAATATTGAAAGTCTCAGATAATACGAAAAGGTAAATATTTGAAATTACGTTCTGTAGGTATTCAAATTGTATACCTAGGTACTTCTTTATTCTGTATCTATATAGATAGAAAGAAAATTCATTTAGGTATATATGGCACATTATAGGTACAATGACAAATAAATAATTAACAATTAGATAATATATATAGAAATGGGCCATAAATGGTTCTGGCTTCAGCAATTTTTTTTTTTTTTTATTATTCACCAAAAAAAAATCGTTTACAAATATTGTTTACTTCTGCCAAACTGCAAGACAGTCCAAACTGAAAGACAAATGCTACCTAAAAAACCTAAAAGATTATGGCGGCAGCGCTGATATTCTAGCCAACCCCAGGTATGACGGCACGCATGCCAACCGTCTATTTATTTATTTATTTAGGATCTCCAACAAAGGATATACACAAATCATGAAGAAAATATAAATGGACGACAATATTATCACCAAGGTGTAGGTACTCCTTCACTTACAGGAGACCACAGCATGCATAAAATAAATTACAACACTAAGCAAACAAAATTAAAAAGTTTAAAATAATAATAATAAAATTAAAATAATACATATTCGGTAACATATATAAAACAAACTAAATACGTAAATGAAAGACTAATATAAATATAAAATCACTAATACAAAAACAAAAAAAAAACATAAACATCAAAACCTTAATTAAGATCAAAATATACATCAAAAACTAACAACAAGTAAAATAATAAGAAAAACAATACTTACTACTATCAAGTTATTAAAAATAAAATCATATAAATAATTATTATAAATAATAGTGTTCTGCACTTCTTCTCTATATAAACTTTAAGTGTGCGAAATTGCATATTCCTCTGTCCGCGCCATTTTCGTGAGAATTTATTTAATTATTTTTTATTTGTCTGGTTTTATCAACGCGCATTACGCGTGTAATAGTTTTTATTTAAACTTGGCATGATGAGTGCACATTTTTTTTAATAAAAATCAAAGATTATAAAGATAATTTTTGAATTTTGCATAGTTCCCTTGGAGAGCAGATGATAATCAAAATTTATTTATTTAAAAGGCTTACCAACTAAAATACATACATGACATTCATAAACGCACTTTAAACTAAAGATAATGTATGCTTTTAACTTACAGGTAGGCACAACATTTACTTTTGACTCTGTTCAAGTCAAATTTTAACAACTAAAATAAACTTAAGTGAACATTTTATTTATAATTCTTATCGGTCAAATAACAATTTTGGTGATTAGTACTGATAATAATTGTAATCAGAGCAAAAAACAAACAATTTTAAAACCAATGCAAATAATAACGACACCAACTTTGCTAACCCAAATGGTTTCCTCAAGTTGTTTGACATTCAACAAAGGTAATGGCCGATGCCACGATACAGATACATACCAGAAGTATAACAGACTAAATTCCCGCGATTTCACCGCTTAAGTCCCGTTACAGAAACGGGAATTACACGGAACTTCATAATTAAATAAAGCCCTTCTCAATAAATGGGCTATCTAACACTGGAAGAATTATTTAAATCAGACTAATAGTTCCTGAGATTAGCGTGTTCAAGCAAACAAACCAACTCTTTAGCTTTATATATTAGTATAGATACCTATTTCTGCGGTTATGCAAGAAAGTATGTTAATATAAAAATATAAGACGTAGGAACTTATATTATGCGCCGTAATTTTTTATCATTGATAATAATTGGCAGGACAATTTGCCATGAGTATTACTGTGTGAAATGTAAGTTAGATATGTCCGAAAATAAGTGAAGATATTTGTTTGTAAACGAAATATGTGACAAGATGATTAAGATGATTTATGAACGGAATGTGGAAGTTGATAATTAGCCAATGAGAAAGTAATGAGTGAACGATAATTGAGATATGATGACTGATTGATTTATGAACAGAGTATGGAAGACTATATATATATATACGTGTCCAATATGTTTTGGTAAACTAACTGACGGACTAAATAGATTTTTTTAGTCTTCATACCTATTGGTTCGGAGTGAGATTAGACCATTAGATATAGACAGGACTGTAAGTCAGTCCTGTCTGTATCTAATTCGACTGACTGCGTCTACATAACCATAATTTAATAATATGGTTAAGCTAAGTTAATAACTCTTCAGCCTTAAACCTTTTTTGTTCTATTTTTGGTTGACTGTACACTGCGTAATTAAAAATGCCAATATTTTCTCTCTTTCTCGAGTAAATTACGATAATACGTATATATGGCGAATTTAGTTGACATTTTGGAAGCATTCTATTTCAGTGACACCGAGAGCCGATCGAGGGGCAAAGCAGTTTTTTTTTTCGGACAGACATTTGTGTTGGCCCTGATGCTTTTGCTCCTTCACCGGGCATAAAGGCAAGCAGAGCTCCAGCTTAGATAAATGGTTTGAACACTACAAACTAAGCAACCTGCACAAGAGGGCGTCCCGTGTGGGACTTGAACCTCGGCTCAGGGCGGTCGCTGACGGGGAGGTTGAGGGATTATAGCTTTTAGTTTCTTTAGGGGAGTTTTGTGCAACTGTCGCTCTACTTTACAGTTCGCGGGCCTCTCGGACTTCGGGTCTTCGAGGGCATCGGAAGATTAGTACAAAAGAGCTGTTAAGTAGAGCGATTGATGCAGAATATATGAAGCGCCCGTAGCCCAATGGCTAGGGCGTCGGATCTTGAGGTCGCCGCGGCGCGCCGCGCCGGTTCGAACCCCACCCATTGCATTACTGACGTGAACCCACTCGTAACACAAGCATTTTAGCTTAGCACGAGGGGTTAACAAGAATACTAGTAGACTGCAAAACTGAGGTCAAAGTTCCCAATAAAAATCTAAAAGACTTAATTTCTCAATTCCTCTTTCAGAAATAGCCCTGATCTCTAAGCCCCATAGAGGGCCCCTCTCGCGCTAGTTGCTTAGTTTTTAGATTTTAAACCAATTGATAAGGCTTCAGCATGCCTATATGCCTAGTTGAAATACAAACAAACAATCAAATCTTTATAATATTCGTATCATCATCATTATCATCATCAGTCCGTACAACGTCCACTGCTGAACATGGGCCTCCTCTCCAGGGAAGCTTTTGTAAAGTATAATGTTGTAACACACAAGAAAACGCTGCTGCCCGTTCCTTGGTATACCCTTGTTACAAATGATGTTATAACAATCGGGACCAATGGCTTAACGTGCTTTCCGAGGCACGGAGGGTAGCCCCTCAACCATCCAGACGCGTAAAGAAATCTTAGAATTTACACAAAGATTTCTTGTACGGCGTGGGGATCGCACCCATGACCTCCGAGATATAAAGCGAGCCAAATACAGATTCGCTACGGAGTTTGTCCAAATTTAATCATATTAAGTGAAATATATGTATCGTATTTAAAATGAATATATTGAATTTAAAGTTTCGGAGCATATTCAAGGCAAACAAACAAATAAACTTTACGATACTAGAATAGAAAAGGTAAATCTGTCGTATAAAATATTTCAAGTATCAGATGTGTATTTATGCACATAGCAGTAGGTAATATTACATTCCACTGCGCTTACCTATATTAAATTTTATTCATATCAAGAAGGTCTTGAGAATTTTATACCTACCGTGTGTACAAAGATATTTCTTATTATAAGACGCACAAGAATTTATAGTCCATGATTTAAAAGAAATATTTTCAATGTATTAATCTACCTACTTATATTATAAACGCGTAAGTTTGTAAGTATGGATGGATGGATGGATGTTCGTTACTGTTTCATGCCAAAACTTCTCAACGGAATTGGTTGAAATTTTGCACCGGGATAGGCTAGAAAACATCACGCTCCGACCCGCTGGAGCAGAGTAACGCGGGTAATACCGAGGCGCAGCTAGTTAATATAAAAAGCTTAAGAATTTGTGTGTTTGCTTGAATGCGCTAATCTTTGGAACTAATGGTCCGATTTGCCTAAAAGTCATAATCCCTCAATCTCATCGCCAGCGACCGCCCTGAGCCGAGGTCCAAGCCCCACAGGGGGCGCCCTCTTGCGTAGGTTGCTCAGTTTGTAGTGTTTAAACCATTTATTAAGGCTGGAGCTCTGCTCGCCTTTATGCCCGGTAAAGTAGCAAAAGCCTCGTGGCTACCTACGTAAGTCTATCCGAAAAAAAAGGTCCGATTTGAAAATATATTTCAGTGCTAGATAGCCTTTTTATCGTGAAAGGCTATAAGGCTATATTTTATTATGAAGTCCCCACGTGAGCAAAAGCTACGCGGCTATATTATTATAATAATAATATAGTAAATGCCGTTTGGTTTCCAGCTCAGATTAGACCACCCTATGTCTTCCCATGGTTGTCGTTATGTCGTAAGGCAGAGGTCTCCAAACTACGGCCCGCGGGCCAAATCCGGCCCGCCAGTGCCAACAATCCGGCCCGCGACAACTTAAAGACTAGTGTCATCGATCTGGCCAGCGTCACCCAATGTCTAATTGTTGTTAATATTGCTGTGAATAGTTGAAAAACACAATACAAAATGATAATTACTCGGTCGCGTACTTTGCGACTAGTTTAGAAATATAGTTAAGGATAGGAAAATTAAAACAGTTTTGGTCCTTCGAACATATTGAAAAAATCGTGATGGCCCTAAGGCGTCAAAGTTTGGATACCCCTGTCGTAAGGGATGGATGTTTAAGTTAACTCACCATCTCACTACGATCACCAATCAGCCTGACAAGCGTGATAATAACAAAAATATGGTTTATAAACTACAAACTAAGCAACCTGTGCCCCTTGAGGGACTAGGATCTCGGCTCAGGGTGGTCGTTGAAGAAGGAAGTGCGGGATTGTCTTTTAATTTTTGGGAGAGTTTTGTGCAACTGTCGCTCTGATTACGAGCATTTTAACGCAAACGAAATGACGGGGCGTTACAACTTGTAATATATTTTACAAGCTGCGCCCAAAGGTTTTACCCGCGTCACTCTGCTCCAGTGGGTTGGAGCGTGATTTGTTGTAGCCCATATGTTAATCCAGCTTATAAAATATCCGCGTGCAAACTTTCAGTCAAATCCATTCAGTAGTTTTTGCGTGAAAGAGTAACAAACATAGATACATACACATACAAACTTTCGCATTTATAATATTAGTAGATTTAGATTTTGATATACTGAACTCTGAATTGAACAAATATTTTATTATCATCATCATCATCATCAGCCCGTATAGGTTCCACTGCTGAAAATGGGCCACCTGCCGGGGGAGGGTATTTGCCATAGTCATCACGCTTGGTAGGGTTGGTGACCGCAGTATTTTGTTGTACCACACAAGGAAACGCTGCTGCCCGTTCCTTGAAGTTATAACAATCGGGACTAACGGCTTAACTTGCTTTCCGAGGCACGGAGGGTAATCCCTAAACCATCTAGACCCGGAAATAAATCTTAGAATTAACACAAAGATTTCTTGTCCGGTGTGGGGATCAAACCCACGACCTCCGAGATTTAAAGCGCGCCAAATACCACTACGCTACGGAGGTTGTTATTATCGATGCAACAAAACGTTTTCAATTCGTGCGAAACAAAGGATGTCTTTCTTTTGTCTCTGTAAGTGATTGCGAAAGTAATAAGCTGTTGTTAATATTGAAAGTCTCAGATAATACGAAAAGGTAAATATTTGAAATTACGTTCTGTAGGTATTCAAATTGTATACCTAGGTACTTCTTTATTCTGTATCTATATAGATAGAAAGAAAATTCATTTAGGTATATATGGCACATTATAGGTACAATGACAAATAAATAATTAACAATTAGATAATATATATAGAAATGGGCCATAAATGGGTTCTGGCTTCAGCAATTTTTTTATTATTTTTTTCATTATTCACAAAAAAAAATCGTTTACAAATATTGTTTACTTCTGCCAAACTGCAAGACAGTCCAAACTGAAAGACAAATGCTACCTAAAAAACCTAAAAGATTATGGCGGCAGCGCTGATATTCTAGCCAACCCCAGGTATGACGGCACGCATGCCAACCGTCTATTTATTTATTTATTTAGGATCTCCAACAAAGGATATACACAGATCATGAAGAAAATATTATCACGAAGGTGTAGGTACTCCTTCACTTACAGGAGACTACAGCATGCATAAAAGAAATTACAACACTAAGCAAACAAAATTAAAAAGTTTAACATAATAATAATAATAAAATTAAAATATTACATATTCGGTAACATATATAAAACAAACTAAATACGTACATGAAAGACTAATATAAATATAAAATCACTAATACAAAAACAAAAAAAAAAGATAAACATCAAAACCTTAATTAAAATCAAAATAAACATAAAAAAATAACAACAAGTAAAATAATAAAAAAAACAATATTACTATCAAGTTCTTAAAAATAAAATCATATAAATAATTATTATAAATAATAGCGTTCTGCACTTCTTCTCTATATACAGGGTGTTTGGCAGAACGTTGAACATACGAAAATGGTGGGTAGGTGGGGTCATCTGCTACTTACTCAGCCCTAATTTATTTGGCACTGGCCGACTGGGTATTTAAAAAAAAAAAAAAAAGTTTTTTTCTTGTTTCACCACTTTCTTAACTTTAAAGTGTATTTTTTTTTATTAAAAATGGGCAATAAAACAAGCAATTTTTTTTTTTTTACTCTTTGATGTTGGCAGATTCTTATAAAATTATTGCTTTGTTCAGATGTTAGCTAGAAAAAAAGTTATGAGTCCTCAAACTTACAGAAAGATGTAAAAAATACTTGAATGTTAATTTCAACTTGCATTTAAAAAAAAACAAAAAATGATTGAGGAGTTCCAATTCTAGCAAAACATCCCTATTGTGTGAGCTTTCTAATGGTATGTAATTTGCTTTTATAAAAAAAAAACTTTAAGAGTAATTTCATAATTTTATCAAGCAGGAAATTTTTGACGAAACTCTACCTTTACGGAAAGTTAAATGTTTTGCGAAATTTAATACTGCAAAGTTGGTAAAAATTATGGATCGACGGCTTGCCAGTAGCAGTGGTGCAAATTGACATTCACTATTCCCTTGAGATGGTTACACAAAGCAGGTAGAAATTTTGTTTCACTCTTGCGCAGTCATAGCGTATTTTTGCTCTCTTTCGCTCTCGTGGCACCGTGACGCCTCGGAATGAATTCTTTTCTTTTATTCAGTCGAGACTTAACTGCCTCTGCGATCTCACGTGCCCGTTACGCTTACGTTTGTTTTTGTTCACTTCGTTTTCTTTTATTGTTATCACTAGTTAAGTTTAAGTTTAAGTTTGTTAAGTTTTTTGTTATTACTGTTACCTGTTGTTATTGGTAAAGAAATGGCTGCTTTTACCAGTGAGGAATACGCGGACATGTTGTTAGCGTATGGAAGCGCTAATACAAATTCGCGTGCAGCGCGAAGAATTTATCAAGAGCGTTATCCCAACCGCCGAGTACCCAGTCATCAGACGTTTGCGAGTACTTACCGACGTTTACGACAAACCGGTAACCTGAACTTACAAGAACCACGAGTGAACGCAGCACGACCCGATGCTACCATTGACGAACAAGTTCTTGCCGAGTTTGACGCGGATCCTACCAAAAGCATTAGACAGATAGCTTCAATACTTGGCTTAAGCATATGGAAAGTGTGGTATGTTCTCCGGCAAGATGGTAGACATGCTTTTCACTACACTCCAGTGCAAGGTAAGATTAAGCCGTTTATGCACTGCATCTGATACGATTTTGTGGAATGTAGTAAATTATGAGACAGTTCAATTGATCGTTCCATTTAACCTTGATTTCGTCACTTTCTTTATTAGTTGTTTTGCCTCATGTTGTTTTTAGCGCATTCAATTCTAATTTCAAATTAAATTCAATAAACTATTCCTATTCGGCCGCATTCACGTAACAATCAGGCGGCCAGCGCTTACAGGATTCGGATTTCGGATTCGGTTTGCGCAGGTGGTCAGCGTAGGTAAACTTGCCAGCACTTATGGGTCCTTTTTAGAACAAAATTGGAAAGTCGCACGCCCTTTTGTGAATTTGGTCTTACGTCTTTATGGCTAAGCCATAAAGCCAATTAGTGTACTTAAAAATTGAAGATGAAAAATTTGGATAATTGTAGAGTTTGAACTCGGAGGAAGAAAAGATTCAGTATTGAAATCAATTCTTAGACATGTTTTGTTTGTTCTAGGTCTCGATGACAGTGATTTTGGGAGACGTGTGCAATTTTGTCGCCATTTGCTGCATACCGATGTGGACGACGTTAACTTTTTAAAAAGTATTTTGTGGACAGACGAGTCCAAATTTGACAAAGAAGGGATTGTCAATTATCACAATCTTCACCATTGGGCACTTAAAAATCAAAACCCACACGTGAAGAGACAAAGAGGCTTCCAGAGGAGATTCAGTGTGAATGTCTGGGCAGGAGTGATTGGCGATAAGCTAATAGGGCCTCATTATTTGCCCGACAACATCAACGCGAACAACTACTTGGATATTTTGATAAATGATTTACCACCATTAGTGGAAGAAGTGTTCCAAGTAGACATAAACAGGCCTATTGTCTTTCAACACGATGGTTGCCCAGCTCACTTTAGTCTAGTTGTACGTGAGCATTTGGATAATTGTTTCCCAAATTCGTGGATTGGCAGGGGAGGACCAATTCCCTGGCCTCCGCGATCGCCCGACCTCACTCCGCTCAATTTTCACGTGTGGGGAAGGGCAAAGGAACTAGTTTACACTACAGAAGTAGAAAGTCGGGAAGATTTGATAAATCGAATTAATGCTGCTTTCGAAGTTATGCGACAGGAGATGCTGCTGCGCACAACAACTGTAGAAATCAGACGTAGATGCCGCACCTGTATTGCGAATGAAGGGCGTCAATTTGAACATCTAATATGATTTATTATTTAAATAAATTATTTAAAATTATTTAATTGTTTCATTAACGCACCTAACTGGTACAGCATAATTTCAATCGATCATTTAATTTTTACCAACTTTGCAGTATTAAATTTCGCAAAACATTTAACTTTCCGTAAAGGTAGAGTTTCGTCAAGAATTCATTCTGACGCGTCACGGTGCCACGAGAGCGAAAGAGAGCAAAAATACGCTATGACTGCGCAAGAGTGAAACAAAATTTCTACCTGCTTTGTGTAACCATCTCAAGGGAATAGTGAATGTCAATTTGCACCACTGCTACTGGCAAGCCGTCGATCCATAATTTTTACCAACTTTGCAGTATTAAATTTCGCAAAACATTTAACTTTCCGTATAGGTAGAGTTTAGTCAAAAATTTCCTACTTGATAAAATTATGAAATAACTCTTAAAGTTTTTTTTTTATAAAAGCAAATTACATACCATTAGAAAGCTCACACACTAGGGATGTTTTGCTAGAATTGGAACTCCTCAATCATTTTTTGTTTTTTTTTAAATGCAAGTTGAAATTAACATTCAAGTATTTTTTACATCTTTCTGTAAGTTTGAGGACTCATAACTTTTTTTCTAGCTAACATCTGAACAAAGCAATAATTTTATAAGAATCTGCCAACATCAAAGATTAAAAAAAAAAAATTGCCTGTTTTATTACCCATTTTTAATAAAAAAAATACACTTTAAAGTTAGGAAAGTGGTGAAACAAGAAAAAAACTTTTTTTTTTTTTTTTTAAATTCCCAGTCGGCCAGGGCCAAATAAATTAGGGCTGAGTAAGTAGCAGATGACCCCACCTACCCACCATTTTCGTATGTTCAACGTTCTGCCAAACACCCTGTATAAGTGTGCGAAATTTCATACTCCTCCGTCCGCGCCATTTTCGTGAGAATTTATTTAATTATTTTTTATTTGTCTGGTTTTATCAACGCGCATTACGCGTGTAATAGTTTTTATTTAAACTTGGCATGATGAGTGCACATTTTTTTTTATAAAAATCAAAGATTATAAAGATAATTTTTGAATTTTGCATAGTTCCCTTGGAGAGCAGATGATAATCAAAATTTATTTATTTATTTAAAAAAGGCTTACCAACTAAAATACATACATGACATTCATAAACGCACTATAAACTAAAAATAATGTATGCTTTTAACTTACAGGTAGGCACAACATTTACTTTTGACACTGTTCAAGCCTAATTTCAACAACTAAAATAAACTTAAGTGAACATTTTATAATTCTTATCGGTCAAATAACAATTTTGGTGGTTAGTACTGATAATAATTACAATCAGAGCAAAAAACAAAAAATTTTAAAACCAATGCAAGAACAAGATTAAATTTAAAAGTTATATGTCATAAATAGCTTTTTTAAACATGCCAATTTTTTGTGAACAAAGATCATTATTGAGATTCTAAAATATGTCATTCCACCTTCTGAGGATATAGGAGAGAGACTTCCATATTTATTACGGCTATATTTTACGGCAAAAGGTTTGTAATTTGATAGCCTAGCTGAAAATCGTGGTACATTTAAATTAATTTCCGACAACAGAGGTAGGTAATCAATTCTATTATTGAGTATCTTATGTAAAAACATTAACCCCAAATAATCTCTACGCCAATACAAATATTAACATTTGTATAACACCATAACACGCAGTCCGATTTAATTACTATTATCATATCAATGAAATGATATGGATATATTGGGCTATGTTTCAATCTCATATATTGGACAAAAGTGTGTTAAGTATGGAATCAAACTCCAGAGGATGGACACGAAAATTCCCCACCTCAACCGCTATGCTATCTCAACCCGCAGTATGTAGAACACACAAAAAGTATTGTCTGAACAAACTCAATCAATTTCAATTGTTTCTCAGTAGTGTATTTCTATGAATAGGTAAAACGAATAAAACTAATCTCTTCAAATAAAGGAGCAATTTAAAAAAGAAAGTTACCTTTTGTTAGAGTAATTACAGCACTACATTTAAACGCCCATAGATCAAAAGATGCCATTTGTCGGCTTAAAATAGACCACCTCTACTTTTAGCCCTTCGTCCTCTCGACCCTTAGTTTGCAAAGAACCATCCGATACTATAAAGTAGAGCGACAGTTGCACAAAACCCCCTAAAATATTAAAAGTCATAATCCCTCAATCTCATCGCCAGCGCCCGCTTTGAGCCGAGGTCCAAGCCCCACAGGGGGCGCCCTCTTGCACAGGTTGCTCAGTTCGTAATTTTTAAATCATTTATCAGCTGGAACTCTGCTCGCCTTTATGCCCGGTGAAGTAGCAAGGCAAAAATCCTGCTAGTAATCTTTTTTTTTTTTATAGAGAAAATATAGGTATATAATATGTACCTATGTACAAATTTGTATTGGATTAATCATTAAAATTAAAAACATTAATATCCAAGGTGCCAAAACATTATGCTTTTCAATAGTTTAATAACGTATGAAGAAACGTGCAAATAATAACGACACCAACTTTGCTAACCCAAATGGTTTCCTCAAGTTGTTTGACATTCAACAAAGGTAATGGCCGATGCCACGATACAGATACATACCAGAAGTATAATGAAATAATGAAATAATGAATTTATTCAGCACTTAGGTATTTACATACACTTGTACTTGTAAAAATCACAATAAAAAAGAAATATAATTAATAGGTTATTATTCTTATTCTATGAATAAAACTACTTAGGTAACTATAACTAGCAAATGCAACCTGTGAGTGCTGCTAATTGTAGGACATTACAGACAATTTACTCCGTCTGTCCGTGTGTCATTAATTCCTCTACTCATAATTAGTTCATATTTACATAAAAAAAATTTGAAAGCATACAATTAAGTGACACACACTTGGGGGCACCCTTATGGGGTTAGGACTACAACCCAGAGGTGCCACTGATATTAAAGTCAGATTTGTGGATATAAGAGAAAGTGATCGCTGGCACGGCCTACAGGCGCTGGATCACAGGGCAGGGGAAGGGGTACAACGCGGTCCTCGCCGGCGAGAATCCTACCCTAGCTAACCTGCAACCTTTCACTAGCTACCTAGGTGGACGACCCGGAGAAGAAAGGGAGAAAGAAACTCCGGGATTTAACAGACTAAATTCCCGCGATTTCACCGCTTAAGACCCGTTACAGAAACGGGAATTACACGGAACTTCATAATTAAATAAAGCCCTTCTCAATAAATGGGCTATCTAACACTGGAAGAATTATTTAAATCAGACTAATAGTTCCTGAGATTAGCGTGTTCAAGCAAAACCAACTCTTTAGCCTATTTCCGCGGTTTTGCAAGAAAGTATGTTAATATAAATATAAGACGTAGGAACTTATATTATGCACCGTAATTTTTTTATCATTGATAATAATTGGCAGGACAATTTGCCATGAGTATTACTGTGGAAATCTGCCCACCATACACTAAAGTGCAGTAACAGCAAAATCACGATTTCGAGTAAAACGCATTTAAAGTTAAGAATTGATTTTAAAAAATCAACAGAATGTATAAGCAAAAAAATTTGAATGCAGAAAGGTTGTAAAGGCATAGGTTCACACGTTAAAGCAATAAAAAAAAATATATCTTAATAACTGAATTTATTATGGCCATTTATTCTTTTTGGTGCCTATTACTGCATAGCCTTTTTTGTAAAAAATACCATTTTAAACTTAGTAAAATGCAGCAAAAAGCCCTATTACTGCGTTTGGATCAGTTATTTTGTCAAGAAACCCAACTAACATGCAGTAAGGTCAAAAAAATACTGCATTTTAGTTAGTTTTTTAAGAAAAAAGTGTTCAATTTACTAGTGCAGTAAGAAAAATAGCTAGTTCACATTTTAAAGACCGTTTATTTCTTATTATTTAATCACAATAATTCAACTCACTTATGTAAAATTTACATATCAAAAATAAAATAAAACATCTAATTAATAAAGGACCCTGCGCAGAATGCACAACCTCCTTTGACAGTTTTCTCTTAATATTAACATATATAACATAACATATAACATTAACTGCACTTTAGCTAGGAATAATCATATCTGTGTCATTATGCTATCCAAACTAATCTGCAGTAATGCTGTATTTTACTGCGTGTTAGTCAGTTTATAATGATAAAAGAATGTTAAGTATTCACAACTAAAATGCGACAAGCTTTGATTTTACTGCATTTTAGTTGGGAGTTCGTGACAATAAATTGTATTTTCTTAATTTGCAGTAAAAATAGCTTGTATGGCGGTAAATTTTACTGCGTATTAATTTTTTTTTTAATTTTTTTCCAGAAATATAAAACTATCTAAAGAACTGTAAAATTATATTGCTTACTGCATTTTAGTTATGAAACCTTAAAATTTAATCTGCAGTATAATTTATACTGTATTTTAGTTGGGAAATCACGCCAAATTGTTAATTTTTTTCGTTTGCAGTAAGTGAAAACTGTTAAATAAAAACCATTCTAATAGTCTTAGAAATAAGTAAGTTAATTCAATAGAAAGCTTAAGAAACCCGCTTTCAGAATCACTAATAAAACGAAAAATCACAAAAGGGCTGTTACTGCTCTTTAGTCTCTGGTGGGCAGAAATGTAAGTTAGATGTGTCTGAAGATAAGTGAAGATATTTTTTTGTGAACGAAACATGTGACAAAAATGTTAAGATGATTTATGAACGGAATGTGGAAGTTGATAATTAGCCAATGAGAAAGTAATGAGTGAACGATAATTGAGATATGATGACTGAATGATTTATGAACAGAGTATGGAAGTGGTTTATTAGCCAATAAGAAAGCGGTTAATGAACAATGATTGAATGAGATAAGACTGAAGGATTAAGGATACCGGAATGAGTGAAAGTAAGTTTAGAAAGGAAGCTGCTAGACCAGGGGTCTTCAAACTTTGAAGCCTTAATGCTTTTTTCAGAATGTTCTAAGGGCCAAACCAGCTTATTTTTTTCTGCCATTAACTAACTCGTATTTCTAGACTAGTCGCTAAGTGCGCGATCGAGTAATAATTATTTTGTATTTTCTTATAAACTTAACTCAACAATAGGACATTGGCAGTTGCGGACCAGATGATTAAGACACTAGTCTTAAGGTCTCGCGGGCCTAATTGATGGCACTGGTGGGCCGGAATTGGCCCGCGTGCCGTAGTTTGGAGACCCCTGTGCTAGACGAACGACGTGCTCATTTCACGTACCTTGAAAAACCAACATTCATCTAGCAATGAGTACCCGCGCTTTCCTCCACTGCTTTACTGGCGCCAGTTCACGACGATAACAGGATCCGTCTCGATGCACAATCCTCCACAGTACACAGGCGAAGTTATATTGCGATTTATAATAGATGTTTACAGTCAGAGCGTTGTTAGCGAAGAATCTTTTCTTCGCGCGAATGCAATATGCGCGGAAAGAATGCGTTCCATGTTCAAATCGCGCGGGAATTATGCCTTCTTAGTTCTTAATATTGGCATTGCAATTCATGCGCGCCGCCAATTCTATCAGGCTGACCATAGACAAGCAATGTGAAATATTATTAATATTATTATTTGAAATACGTGAAGATAAAACCCACACATATTATAAGAAATAAGAAGTATCTAGAAGAAAATAAAAGACTATCTAAAGAATTAATCGTTTTTTGCTGGATCAGCTTTCCTCCTGATTATATCCCATATAAGTATCGAAACGTTACCCGAAAAAAAAATATAACTACATATTTATTTTACGAAATCCGACAACGATAAATGTAATGAAGGTAGTACAAATAGGCGCCTCTGGCACAGGTTCGAAGTCATTTTTATCTATAATTTTGAATGCTATAGAAAAAGCTTAAACATTGATCAATTGTACTACCATAAACAAATCATTTCGATAAGTATTAGAAACTTAGTAATTCGTTTTTATTTTTAGTTTAATTTAAGATTTTAAAATTAAGCATTTTCATTTTATTGTTTAAGTTTTTTATCTGCATTTGTAATTAATAAAAAATACATTCAATAATTCTTTCATAGAAACGACAAAAAAGTCTACATTAAAATAAACATACTTCGGGTATTCGGATATTTTAAAATTTAAATAAGCTATTTCAAATTTAAACTTCTTTACCTCACCTGCGTTGTGGAATGTGAATGCAATTATACTTAACTGAATCCAAGTATTTATCCAGTTTAAATTGAGCCTTAACACAAACTTATGAGAGTTCAAAATAAGTAATTACTTTAAATTGTTGTGGTCTTAGGTCGTGACGGTATCGTGGGGTTCCTAGAAGTAAAAAAACATCATAAATTTTGGGTGTTTTATACTAATTACTATGTACTACATTTTTTGTCTTAATATAAGAGATCTTGATCTAAATAAAATTAAAAACGGGAACATACACAATACACATTAATATGAAAAATTATTCTAATAAAAAGTTAAACCAATTAAACGATTCTAATAAAAAGTAGATCATACAGTATAAAATCAAAAAAAAATATAATAAAAAAACCTACAAAAATAATAACATAAACCGTGACAACAGGCAAATAAATAAATAATATGGTTTTTTTTCTTTGATATTTTCAAATAACACTGTAACTCTTTATTTTAACGTACTATCCACGATATAGATTTTGAGGTACCCTAATTGAGTCATCGAGAAAAAAGTAGGTACAGTTTTAAAAGCTTTATTACACGTTTTAAATTTTTTATACAAATTATTTTTACCTTTCTTGCTTTCATACATATTTTATTTTATTTACATGTACATATTCCAACTAATATGATATTATACTAAATTGTAATATCAACAACGTATTAATTTATTGCATAAAAGTATTTATAAGTAATATTTAATTGGTTTAATAATTTCTTATTAATAAACATTTCTAAGGAAAACAAATTAAAAAACTAGCAACACTAAAACCCCACTCGCGGTCCAACACGCGCATGCGTCGCGCGTTCCGTTTTCAAATTCAAACTCGAAACAAAATAAAAACTTTTCAGTTCCAAATTCGTGAATAAAAAAGTTAATAATCTGTTAACATTGATATTAAAAAGTTACGAAAAAAATGAAAGTGCTAATAGTGTTGTTTGTGGGTTGTGTTATGTCTATATCGGCGCAGTCCTTGGCAGGTAAGTGAAAGGCGTTTATAAGTTAAATAACTCGTTTCGTAGTCACCATAATTTACGTTATAAATAGTTTAATTATTTACCGGTTTTAACGACCTTTATATATTAACTATATTTGGCTTTATTTAGGCGTTTGATATATATTTTAATTTAACAATTGTTACATGACCTAGCTTAGTAAATTCTTAGTAATATATGTAATGCAACAACTTTCACAACGGTGCTAGGAGTTTAATGTGAGAATTATGTTACTGAGAGTCTTTGTTCCATTGGCGTTTTATTGTAAAGAGGATGACACAATATAAATATAATTATTGCCAATTTGAAATATTATTCAATTAAGTGATTACTACAATATTATTCAGCGTGTAAGTAGGTATTTTAGAATATTTTTTTTGTAATCTTGAAGACTGACGTTTTTTTTTCAATATTGAATTTTCAGTTTCAGTATTATAAACGCGAAAGTTTGTAAGTATGAATGGATGTTTGTTACTCTTTCACGCCAAAACTCCTTAACGGAATTGGCTGAAATTTTGCACAGGGATAGGTTATATGCTGGATTAACATATAGCCTACAAAACATCCTGCTCCGACCCACTGGAGCAAAGTAACGCGGGTGAAACCGCGGGTCGCAGCTTGTTGGATATTAACTATAAACGTTTACACTTAGGTATAAAGAGGAAAGATTTAATTGTTTGTTTGCATTGAATAGGCTCCGGAACTACCGGACCGATTTCAAAAATTCTTTCACCATTAGACAGATACGTTATTCAGGAGTAACGAAATCTATATGTAATTATGAAGTTCCAACGGGAACGGGAGATATTGAGGTAAAACCGCGCGCGGGAATGTTTTGTTATAGGTATATGACATACCGTTTGGCACAAACTAGCCGCCCACAAATAGTATAATTGTCCACAATACTTTTAAAATACAAACACAAATAGGTACGTACATAACGAACTTATGTGTTGAATCGAGCACTAGGGGCGCAGCGGGAATATTAATATATTCCCGCTGCGCCCCTAGTGCTCGAAACAAACTGAAAAAACAATAGTCCTACCTGGTCTGGCCCTACCTGGGCCCTCCATAGTCTGTGCCTGAGCACCGGTGGCACCGCCTTGCCGGATTGCTTATGCATGCCCGGCCCCGCCAACGGCGGATCGTAGGAATGTTTAAGTGGTGTAGGGTCCTTTCCTCGTGGTATGAGTTAGCATACCACGCTATGGAGAGGGCGAGTCCCACATATCCAACCGCCAGCGCGCGAATACGCTGCAGCTGTGGGAATGCGTAAATGCATTTCCCCCTGAACAACAAAAAAGAAAAAGGCACCGCCTTATTTACGGCACTGTCTATAACTAGATAATTATATAGTTCGCTATGAATCATTGTCGTAGTTTTCCTCCCGTATGCTATAAGTTGACTTGGTAATGTCAAATGTCACTTTGATGATTTCTATTACCTTAGCAATAGATACATTAGAGACCACGACAGGGGGACTCTATACTAAAGTGAATAAAACTTAAAGCCAAGTACTGTTTTTGCTTTCTAACTTATTTATTTTTAAATTATGGACTTTTAAAAAAGGCATAAAGATGAGCAGTTTATAAACTACAAACCACGCCGGACAGGAAATCTTTGGGTAAATTCTAAGATTTCTTTCCGGGTCTGGTTGGTTGAGGGACTTCCCTCCGCGCGTCGGTTAAAGTAAAGCATGTTAAGCCATTGGTCCCGATTGTTATAACATCATCTATAATAATCGTACATCAAGGAACGGGCAACAGCGTTTCCTTGTGTGGTACAACATAATACTGCAGTCACCAACCCGCCTGTCAAGCATGGTGTCTATGGTAAATACCCTCCCTCGGAAGGAGGCCCTTGTTCAGCAGTGGACGTTATACGGGCTAAAGATGATGATTATGAAAATACAAACTAAGCAACCGGCGCTAGAGTGGTCGCCTGAGGGACTTGGATCTCGTCGGATTGAAGAATTATGACTTGTAATGTATTTTTTTTTTTCAATAGCAAAAAATTGCAATATTCAGAACAAAAATAGTCTTAGTTTTCTATGTATGTTTATGTATACTCCTGGATGGTTCTATTTTCACAGCTGTAGGTACCTTATAAAAAAACATCTCTTACACATCTTTTAGTCAAATTCGAGTTATAAACTGTATGCATATAAAAAAATATTTATTTCGAACGTTAAAGATTTTAATTAGTACAATTTACCCTATGTCAATGTAGAGGCTCTACATGAGATCTAGATCTTAGCCAGTGTTGCTACAAATTAAAGCCTTTATCGTTTGCAATAAAACATTTGTTGATTAACATAGAGTTTATGATTCAAAGTTGGTTAATAGATCTGTGTAAGGTATGTTGAAATTGTCTTGAATTCTGAACGTGACGTGGGCTATAAATTACATTATTATATAAAAAAGGCCTTGACAACCTCTTTGGCATAGCGGTAGATATAAGTATCACTTTTAGTCTCGGAGGTAAGAGGTTTGATCCCCACGCCGGACAAGAAATCTTTGCGTAAATTCTTAGGTATATTTCTTTCCGGTTCTGGTATGGTAACCCCTCAAGAGTAACCCTCCGTGCTTCGGAAAGCACATCGTTATATATCATCTATAACAACATATACCAGGAAACCGGCAGCAGCGTTTCCTTGTGTCAACATAATACTGCCGCCTCCAACCCGTCTTTTTTTTTGTTATCCGGGGGGACATTCATTTACGCTTTCCCACCGCCGCTGCAGGGGACTCGCCCTCTCCATTGCGGTGGTATGCTTACCCATACCACGAGGAGGGGACCCTACACCACTAAAACCCCCCGGACACTCCTTCGATCCATCGTTGGCGGGGGCCGGGTATGTCTCAAACCCGCCTGCCATTCATTGGCGGGTCATTAGGGCAAGTCAAACCCTCTGGATAGCAGGATTCAGCATTTAATTTAGATGTTCAGCAGTGGACGTTACACGGTTTGAAGATGATCTATTACAGTCCACTTATCAAAACAATACTTACCTACGTTATAAAGCAATAACAAAAAGATGACAATAACTGTACGTAAGATGTTATCGGTTAACTGTACGTTATCTTAAACTAACTGTCTGCGGTTAACTGATTATACTTTGCAACTAACGGTAAAGAAAAATGTGTCTGGTGTTTTATGGACTTCTTAAAGACATTTTTTTTGTCCGGAGGGAAATGCCTTTTACGCATCCCCACCGCCGCCGCGCCGCCACTGCAACGTATTCGCGCGCTGGTGGTGGGATATATGGGACTCGCACTCGCCATAGCGTGGTATGCTAACTCATACCACGAGGAGAGGACCCTATATCACTAAAAGCCCCTGGACACTCCTTCGATCCGCCGTTGGCGGGGGCCGGGTACGCATAAGCAATCCGGGACTTCTTAAAGATCTCATCATTATCAGACCGTATATCATCTACTGCTGAACATCTGAGAGTGAGTTTTGCCATTTTCACCAAGGGCTGAACCACCGCTGCGATTTGAGACGTCTTGTCTTGATGTGTGTACAAAAATATTAGATTTATTTTGTTTTCCCAGGGATGCCATTATCAGAACTAGACCTAATTGAAATGGGACAACATCCGCCGTCTGAACTCCCTTAACAAAACTAAAATTGACAGTCCCTCATTCTTTCCGCCAGCGATTACCCAGAGCTGAGGTTCTTGTCCTACAGGGGACGCCCTCTTGCGCAGGTTGCTTAGTTTGTAGTTTTTGATACTATTTATTTAGGCTGCCTTTGTGTCCGGTGAAGTAGCAAAAGCCTTCCGGCTAACTAAATTATGTCCGTCCGAAAAAAGGGACCACACGGAAAGCACAGGCATTCAAATAATAAAAGGATTATCAAAATCGGTGCACTTTGTCGAAAGCTTTGAGGTAACGAAAGTAAAAAAATACAGTTGAATTGAGAATCTCTTGCAGTTGAAGTCGTTTGAAAAAGGAAATCAAGTCGTTAATACACGAGCGAGTTCGTGCTCCTAATTGCACAATGTTTTTTGAGGACCGCCACCTTTTTGAGGGCTGGATTCGCACCTGAAAGTCACGATGCTTTGAAGGTGGGTTGGTGACCGCAGTATTATGTTGTAACACACAAGGAAACGCTGCCCGTTCCAAGGTATAAGTACGATTGTTATAGATGATGTTATAACTGTCGGGACTAATGGCTTAACGTGCTTTCCAAGACACAGTTGGTTAGTCCCTCAATCAAATTAACTTACTTACTTAGGGAAAAATGTAGTGATATTATAATTAGTTATGGAAGTAATTAACATAATTTTGTACATTTTAGTGATTCATATCATTAGCTTTATTCAATAAGTAATGATGTTCAGGAGGCTAATCACGTAACGATATGACTATGACTTCAATAAAATTGTCCTAATTACAGTAGGGTTCATCTTCATCAGTCCGTACAACGTCCACTGTTGAACATGGGCCTCCACCCGAGGGAGGGTTTTTGCCATAGTCACCACTTTTGGCGGGTTGGTGACGCAGTATTACGTTGTAAGATATAAGGAAACGCTGCTGCCCGTTCCCTGATATACAATTATTATAGATGATGTCATTACAATCGGGACCAATTGCTTAACGTGCTTTCCGAGGCACGGAGGATGGTCAGCCTCAGCCAGTCAGACCCGGAAAGAAATCTTAGAATCTACTCAAAGACTTCTTGTCTTGGCGTAGAGATCAAACCGACTTTCGAGATTTTAAACGAGCGAAATACCACTACGTTACTTGTCAACGTAGGGTTATTGAAACGTATTTCCTATGTTATTGTTTCTATAATATTATTTAAGCTATATTAACTTAATAAATTGACATATTTAAAATACTTTTTTGCATGCATAGTAAACGCTAAGTAGCGAAGACTTTTTTTATTAAAGTTATAGTGATATCGTTACGTAATTAGCCTTCTGGTATTTGTTAATTACGCACATGTTCTACAAGAATGTCAGTTACTTTACTCTTAATTATTAAATACTATGAGTAGGTATAATTATGAATGTATATACGGATAAACAGACGCAAGAAACACCTATGTATATTAAACTGTAGAGGAACGGTTGGTGATGTTCGTCTGGTCTCGTCCATAGAAAATGAATATCTTCTTTGCCGGGCGAGGTGGTGTGCCCGGCGACCGACGGCCATTTGTTACTGTTCGGAACTTGTATATGTTCGAATTGGCTTGCGAACTTGTATTGCGCGATACAGGTTAGTTGGAAAGCTAGGTGGTAGATGGCGCTGATTGTCTTCTTGTAGTTTTGTGCGGCTATTGAAGATGTCACTACAAAACTATATACCATGAATTTTTAGTGAATGATATTATTTTTTGCTAGTACCACAGTAGTAACTTCTTCCAAGTACCCATGGGATATTTAATACAATCCAGTACACCTAACTACCCCTCTTTTAAACTCCTTGTATGGTTCCTTCCTCGGTTGCCTGGAAGAGATCACATTTTGTGATAAGGCCGCCAATTGTACCTTCCTAATTTTAAGTTTAGTTTTGAGTCCTTTTCTGTTTTATTCTCCTTGTGAAAGTGTACAATACAGAGTTTATCAATCTATCTATCTACATCATTTATTTAATTTAATTTATTTTATTATTCGATCTATGTACCTACACAACGTTTTTAATCTTTGATTGACAATTTACCATCCGATTTTTTTGAAAGATTATTAGCAGAGCTTTTGCAGTCTACTAGTAATCTTGGTAACCCCTCGTGCTAAGCTAAAATGCTTGTGTTACGAGTGGGTTCATGTCGGTAGTGCAATGGGTGGCAATCGAGCCGGCGACCACAAGATCACAGTCACACAGTCCGACGCCCCTAGCGGTCGCTTAACAATCGATCTCTGTAAGGTACACCGTTATTTTTTAATAGTTGTTAATAATAATTGGCCAAGTAAGTTTAAATCGGTCAAGTAGTTCCTGAGATTTGCGCGTTCAAGTAAATAAACTCTATACACGATTTTACATAGATCGATTGTTCTAACAAAAAAATTAGAATTTTCTGAGTATAAAAGCAATTACTAAAAATTCACGGTGAATAATGTTAGCAGGTATATATTTCAATGTTAACTAATTAATATATTCTATGCCACAATAAACAGTTACTAATTAATTAACAAAATATTTGTGGTTTTCGTTAAATGTGTTATTCACTTAAGAAATATGAGTATTACTAATACAAGTAACGTCACTAACAGGAAAGTGTTATAAAATCATATAGTCAAGCGTATACTAGGGAACGGGCAGCAGCGTTTCCTTGTGTGGTACAACATAATGGTACCAACCCGCCTGCTAAGCGTGATGACTGTGACACAACTCTTTACAGGCCCATGTTCAAAAGTATACGTTATTTGGGTTGATGATGATCAATGATGACCAACAGGAAAATATGAAGAATTGAAAGAAAATCATCATCAGCCCGTATAACGTCCACTGCTGAACATGAGCCTCCTCCCGAGGGAGGGTTTGCCATAGTCACTACGGTTGGCAGGAGGATTTGTGACCGCAGTGTTGTTGTAACACACAAGGAAACGCTGCTGCCCGTTCCTTGATATACGAACGGCTTAACCTGCTTTCCGAGGCACGGAGGGTACTCCCCAACCAACCAGACACGGAAAGAAACCTTAGAATTTACACAAAGATTTCTTGTTCGGCGTGGAGATCGAGCCAAATACCGCTACCCTACGGTTGTTGAGGTTGAAAGAAAATAATTTGTATCAATTCAATTTTGTTTTTTTACCATGACGTTTCTGGCTTAGAATATACCACCCCATATCTTTCCATGGGTAACGTTAGAGACGACTAATGGTCATAGAGATGTTTGTGGTGATATGGTGCGTATTACGGAAAGCCAGCAGAGGTTGATTGATGGATGTTTAAAACCCGGTTGTTACGGTTTCTGAACGGAGGTTCAAACTAACTTTATACTTTTCAAGAAGTATAAAGTGTCTAATTTGATTTGCTGTTGCACTGCTCGCCTTTATGCCCGGTAAATAAAAAAAACTATTCAGATGCATTTGCATACTAAAAAAATGAATATGTTAAGTTTCAGTATTTAAAACATTTGATAAGGCTCTAGCTCTGTTATTATTTTTGACTAGATATTTTATTCAGTAGATAATTCGATGATTTTGAAGAAAACAGGAAAGCACGCAAGCCTGCCGCCATTTTAGACAATAACGCATACACCATCTGGCATTGCATATGGCGTCTTCATGACTCATAAAAAAACAGGCAAAGGTTTAAAGGATACAGCCTATTTTATAAGTCACTCGCTCCAATGACTCAGTGAACTGGTATCAATAACATAACAGGTTTCTGTCTTATAGATCACTATGTTTTGATCGCGGCTTTGCTTGTATTAAATTCGGGTTGACTTTTACGATGAAATATAGGGGTTGCAAGTTTGTTAGAAAAAATCTTTAAATTAGCAAGCATTTTGACAAATCTTGAGAGCTCTTATAAAGATTCCATTAAATAAGTGTTTAGGGCAGGCCATATAGCACGGAGAACAGATGGCCGTTGGGGCCGAAAAGTTCTCGAATGGAGACCGCGGATCGGCAAGCGTAGCGTAGGACGTCCACCAACTATATGGACAGTAAGACCGCCTCCAACCGTAGCAACTGGAAATCTATGAGGGAGGGTTATACCCATCAGTGGACGTCTTAGAAGTGTTTCATGGTTTAGGGGAATTCAGCCCCTAAGGGTGCAAAATAAGGGCTGAAAGTTTCTATGGAAAATATGTTAAATCTGCTTCATTTTCTATGAAATTTATTATCCGAGCTCCAAAATATAAATAACAGAACAATAATAAGTGTTTTACGGTTCTTTGAATAATATTCCAAAGCGTAGTAAAATAGGGGTTCATACTTAGATATTATTTAAAAATATTGTTTGTTTGTTATAGACTACAAGACTATTAGGGCGATTAAAAAAAAAAGTTCACCATTAAATAGCTACATTATCCAGGAGAAACATATACAGGTTTATTTTTAAAACATTAACGACCTTTCAGGGGGTGAAACTACTGATGATTATAAGCAACTTACTATGGGACCTCATTACCACCAAAAAGACAGTTGTTCCATACATTTTGTCGAGGTAAGTGAACATAAATGTATGGAACAGCTGATTTTTTTTGCGATTTCAGGGTTGGTCCCATAGTAAAAGTTGCTTATAATAATTAGTTCTTTCACCCCCTGAAAGGTTGTTTTATGTTATAAAATAACCCTGTATACAGGTTATACTTAATTATGATGCTCCCGGGAACGGGAGATATGAGGGTGAAACCGCACCATCCGATGCCCTCGTAGACATGAAGTCCTAGAGGCCCGCGAACTGTAAAGTAGAGCAACAGTTGCACTAAACCCCCTCAAATACTAAAAGTCATAATCACTGAAGTCGCTGGCGATGAGAATCGCCAGCGACTAACCTGAGCCGAGGTCCTAGCCCCACATGGGGCGCCCTCTTGCGCAGGTTGCTTAGTTTGTAATTTTAAAACCATTAATTAAGGCTGGAGCTCTGCTCGCCTTTATGCCCGGTGAAGTAGCAAAAGACTAGTGGCTAAATAAGTAAGAGATTACGAAAAAAAAAAATGAAACCGCGCGTATGAAGCTTGTTAAATAAAATATTATTATGTAAATCGGAGACCTAAAGCCACGTAGCCTTTGAAATTTCATTATGCGTTTTGTAGTTAATTTCAGATAATATATTATTTAGCTTCAAGCGCTGTTAACTCTTAGGTTCATAAGTTTCTCGCTTCACCGCACCGCGCCGGGTCATCACGATGCAGTATAGCAATACTTTCTCTCTACATTGTGAATACACGAAGTGTGACGTCACTGTGCTAGTGCAGTTTGTTATAGTGAGTCAATGAACTGGTGGGTAGGGTTGCCATGTTATGTCGTTAGTTTTGCTAAAATTTCGGGAGATTTTTTATTTTTTTAATATCGACTTTTTAATCTATTCGGAAAGATTTTTTTTATATTACTATCAACAGTAGTAAGCATTTAAGATTCATCATCATCATCAACAGCCCATTTACATCCACTGCTGAAAATGGGCCTCCTCTTTACAAGACTTGGCAAGCCAGGGTTGTTGAAGGATATTGCCATAATCACCACGCTTGGCCGGCGGATTGGTGATCACAGTAAGAAGTGACCTTAAGCTGATAGATGCTGCTGCCCATCCATAAGCTGTACCATCCGATGCCCTCGTAGACCCGAAGTCCGAGAGGCCCGCGAACTGTAAAGTAGAGCGACAATTGCACAAAACTCCCCTACAATACTAAAAGTCATAATCCCTCAATCTCATCGCCAGCGACCGCCCTGACCCGAGGTCCAAGCCCCACAGGGGGGCCCTGTTGCGCAGGTTGCTTAGTTTGTAGTTTTTAAACCATTTATTAAGGCTGGAGCTTTGCTCGCCTTTATGCCCGGTGAAGTAGCAAAAGCCTCGTAACTACCTACGTATGTTAATCAGAAAAAAATGTGTACCATAGTCTCTTACGACACCCATGCATGGGAAGATATGGGATGGTCTATTCTAAGCCGGAAACCACACGGTCGTATATGAGATCGGCCTTAATGAATTAATTTGTTTATTACCTTTAACGTAACCTTGTGATATGCGACTCGTTTTAAATCTCGGAAGGTCGTGGGTTCAATTCAAAGTATTGTTTCCGTAATATTTAAGATTATTTTCCCGCGCGCGGTTTTTTTTAATTCCTGTTCCCATGGAAACTTCATAGGTAAACATAGTCTATTAATTCCTCGATATATGGGAACCACGCTAAAGAAAGAATAATTAAATCAGAAAAGTAGTTTCTGTGATAAGCGCGTTTAGGTAAGCAAACTTTATATATTAGTTTAGATTTGTGAAGATTTGAAGAGGGGCTTCTCTTTTTATTCCGAAATCACGTTCAGCCGTAGATCCCGATCGATATTTATCCTCATCATCATCATCATTTCAGCCGTAGGACGTCCACTGCTGGACATAGATCTCACTCATTGATCTCCAGTTGTTGCGGATAGAAGCGGTCTGCATCCACCGTAATCCCGCGGCCTTAGCAGATCATCCGTCCATCTAGTAGGTGGACGTCCTACGCTACGCTTGCCGATCCGCGGTCTGCATTCGAGATCTTTTCGGCCCCAACGGCCATCTGTTCTCCGTGCTATATGGCCTGCCCAATGCCACTTCAACGAGTTCGTTCGGCTATGTCGGTAATCCGTTGGGCTATGTCGGTAACCCGCGTTCTTCTACGTATCTCCTAATTTCTGATTCGATCTCGTAAAGAAAGTCCGAGCATAGGCCTCTCCATAGCTCGTTGAGCGACTCTGCGTCTGTTCATAAGGCCTATAGTGAAGTGAGGGACCACGTTTCGGATACATAGGTCGGAGATCTGCTCGCTTTTATGTCCGGTGAAGTAGCAAAAGCCTCGTGGCTAACTTCCACCCGATAATTGTTCGGAGTCTGGTTGTGCTTTATCCCCGTGTGAATTTAAAGACACCAACAAATCTCGAGTCTTATCTTTCCATTGTTCGAGATGCCATTAGTTCTACGGAGCGCGACATTTTACACTCCGCTGCGTTTCTTAACTTCCATAACAGTTATTTGCCCTAGTTATAGATAATTAGTTTTGTCAAGGCTTAGTAATGTTTTGATATATCCTTTCTATACTAATATTATAAATAGGAAAGATACAAACATACCCATTCGTTTTCTTTACGAATTAGCTCAAGAAGCACTGGACCGATTATAAAAATTCTTTCACCATTTGAATGCTATATAAAGTTCCCATGGGAACGGGAGTTACGCGGGTGAAACCGCGCGCAGGAAGCTAGTATATTATATAGAGGAGAAGTTTGTATTTTTGTTTGTTGATTCGAATAAACTCAAAAACTACTGAACTTATTTCGATAATTCTTCCACCATTAGAATGCTACATTATCCTTGAGTAACATAGGCTATAAAAGTCCACTCGTGCGAATCCGGGGCGGGCCGTTAGTAGTAAAAAAAGGAAACAAGAAACTTTTAATTTGTACTTTTATATTGTAAGTTTAGTTTATTTTAGTCTTGGAGGTACCTTTTTTTTTTTTTTTTTTGTCCGGGGTGACATGCATTTACGCATTCCCACCGCCGCTGCAGCGTATTCGCGCGCTGGCGGTGGGATATGTGGGACTCGCCCTCTCCATAGCGTGGTATGCTAAACTCATACCACGAGGAGAGGACCCTACCAACCACTAAAACCTCCCGGACACTCCTTCGATCCGCCGTTGGTGGGGGCCGGGTGAGCAATCCGGCCCTCCGACGGCACCCACGGCCAATATGGTACCGCGGGATCTCCAGGGCCACACTTATAGTGGCCCATTTTCCCAATTATAGGGACGCCCGGAGTGTAGAGGCGTCTCTACTCCTCATGGGTCAGCCTCGAAGGGAGCGGGGCCCATGTCGTCTTGGAGATACCTATAGTTTATATATTTTTAATTTAGATAATGTATCGTTGTAATGGATTTGAAATTGAATAATACATGAATAAATAATTATATCAAACAAAATATCGTGTTTGCACCTATACAACACCCCTGTCAAAGGATTCCAATGGCCAGCAGTAGACGTTTTACCCGGACTTGGAGATCCGGAGGCCTTAGGAAGCCAAAGAGTGGAGGTCCTTTGTCCACAAATTCTTTTCCAAATATAGGAAAAGGTCCAGGGGGTTCATATATATTCTATTCCAAATCAATTACAACTAAGTATTTCTTATCTAAATTAAAAATAAATTACCTATCGGATTAAAATAAACTAAACTTACAAAATAAAAAGTACAAATAAAATATTTTTAGTCAATATTTTCACTAATAAATTAATTAAATTAATTTTAAAAGTGGATAATTTTAAAATTAAACGCAAATAATATATTAGTTTAATTAAAATCAAAGCCATGTTTCTCCAAAGTACTTACTATTATTAAAGGCGAACGGTACAGTTAAAAAAAAAATTAAACGAAAAGTTTACAACTGTTTAATTGTAAGAATTTTAAAGACTAGCTTCAAGCGCGCGGTTTAATCCTCGTAACTCCTGTTCCCGTCGGAGCTTTAAAATTAAATGCCCCCCTTTTTCACACCCCTTGGCGTTGAATTTTACAAAATCCTTTCATAGTGGACCTATGGTCCAAATATCACGTTTCTAGCTTCAGTAGATTTGCCTCGGTGTTGATGAGTCAGTCAAGACATGTTAATTTATACTGGGTGACTTGTATATGAAATGATTAGACATCATCTATTTCATATACATATCACTCCCTATTATTTTCAAGACAGTCAAAAAAGTCACACGGTATATATATATATTTCTTTCGAAGTCTCTATTGTAACTCCCTCTCTTTATTGTAGAGGTTTGCCCTCCACCTAAAGACCCAACGACGATATACTGTTGATACTGCTTTTGGCGCAGGTTCTTTTTTAACTTCCTAAACTGTTGCCTGTCCTAGTTATCGTTATTTGGTTTTGTCAAGGTAGAATGATGTTGTAAGTTAAGTAACGAGGCTGTCCTCGCATAAAGCAATGTTTGTCTCTGTCTGTCGTCTAGCCGGGATTTTTCTCAAATCGGTCAAGAAGTTTTGGAGCCTATTCAATACAAACATACAATCAAATCTTTCCTGTATATAATATTTTTATAGATAATAATAATGATATTTTTTTATTAACATAAAATTTATAAGAATTATTAGCATCTGCGCTAGTAAAACTAGTGTCTTCCCTTTATTCATTGACAATAACTTTTCATCAAATTTACATCAAATAGAACGTTATAATATTAGGTTTTTTAAATAAGATATAAAGTACATTACTACTAAAAACACGCTTGAACGTATTTGCATGGGCGTGCGTTCGTTCGTGTGTGATTATGTATTTCTGCTCACGTGTGTGTACTATACAGGATTCATTCTACTTTAAAGAGGTTCTCTACATCGTCGTAGTCCATCGATGTTCACCATTTACTTACATACAACCTTTCTAAATTTAAAACTATTCAATTTACGAAGCTTACTTTTTATGTGTTTGTTATATTTATTGTATTAATAGATTAATTCTTAAAACTATTTCACCAGCTAACCCTCATCATGATCTTTCAGTCTTGACATTTTTATTTGAACCAAATATGTAATATTCTGCGTTCGATTCGTTTTCAATCTTAAAAACTGTTAAATCTTAACATGCTTAATGTACTGTCTCAATTGTATCAAAGGAATAAACAGATCGACACTTTAACCTAATTATTAATTGTATTTGTTGTCAATATTATTAGCCATATTGTTACCATTAATACTAAAATATGTTTTGACTATTTACAAATACCTTTAATAAAAATACTTTATTTTTATTTATATTGATATTTGGAGTACTCAAATATAAAAGAAACTAAACATCAAATCTTTATTCTAACCACAACATTCCACAGTTGATATTTCAGGTCCTAAACATGGGAAGACGGTCGTCTGCTACGTGGCCACTTGGGCTGTCTACAGACCTGGCGCCGGCAAGTACAGCTTGGATGACCTGGAACCAGCATTGTGCACGCATCTGGTATACTCCTTTGCAGGCCTGAATGAGACTACGAATACCATTAAGAGTTTAGGTGAGTAAAGCGGCGGCTACCATTTCTTTTATTCCAGAGTGAAATGCGTACCCGGCCCTCATCAACGGCGGATGAGTATCCGGGAGGTTTTAGTGTTGTAGGGTTCCTCTCCTCGTGACATAATAACCATACCACCGAGAGAGTCCCACATACCTCTTCAATGGCGCGGGAACGCTGCAGCAGCGAAGGGAATTGTTAATGCATTTCCCCCCGGACAAAAAAAAGAGTGAAAAATGCAGCAACAGGGTATGTAGAACTCCCCTTACAAGCAATTTAATTATATGCTAATCATACCACAAAGAGATGGGTTTACCCACTTAAAACCCCGGGTGCTCTTCAAACTGCAATAATTGGGGCACCGGGAAGAAGAAGAAAAACACTATTTGCAAAATATAAAACAAAACAGTAAATTTTAAGTAAAAAAATATTATGAAAATAACAAAAGCCAACGATGAAAAAACTTTTTCAATAATTTTAGTTAAACTTTATGTAATTCGATGAAAAAACAATGATAAAAAAAGATTCAAAAATAAATAAATAAAAAAGATATAAGATACCAATTAATTTACTAACCAAAAATCAAAACTAATACCAAATACGGTCTCAGCATTCAAAAATAGGTACATAAGATTTAATCAAATTGATTCAACAAGTTTTTACAATCATTTTATTTGTTGGCTTGTCGCTAAAAGCGATCTCTTTTAGGCAACCTTATGCATTGGTTGGACCAAAAGGTTAAAGAAATAGGGTAGCATAGTTTGTACATAGGGAAAGGAAAATAAAAGGGTTACAAAATAAAAGTTGACATCTAGTTTTCGTTATCTTTCTGAATTAGCATTTGAATGAAGTCCCAATGTTTTTTTTAACCAATTTTTGAACTTTAGTGGCTATAAAATGCTAATTCTTGAATTATTTTCATTCAATTTTTTTTTCTCAAACTATTGTGAGAACTTCGCTAGATTTAAAATTCTATTGTGTTCTCACAGATCCGTGGCAAGATTTAGAAGCGGATTATGGGAAGGCAGGCTACAAGAAAATCGTGGGGTTAAAACAAAAGTACCCTCATTTGAAAGTCACGTTGGCCATCGGGGGATGGAACGAAGGATCCCCGAAGTATTCAAAAATGGCGTCGAATCCAGAAACTAGAGCGATATTCATTAAAAGCGTTATGCTGATGTTGAAGTAAGTTTGTGTGTCTTTGTTATAATCATCATCATCATCAGCCCTTATCCACTGCTGAACAAGGGCCTCCTCCCGAGGGAAGGAATTTATCATAATCACCACGCTTGGCAGGTGGGTTGATGACCGCAGTAATATGTTGTACCACACAAGGAAACGCTGCTCCCCGTTCCCTGATATACTATTAATATTGATGATGTTATAACAATCGGGACCAACGCGCAACGGCTTAACGTGCTTTCCGAGGCACGGAGGGTAATCCAACCAGACCCGGAAAGAAATCTTAGACCTCCGAGATTTAAAGCGAGCCAAATACCGCTAAGCTACGGAGGTGGTCGTAATTTTAAATAAGTAATTGAATAAATTATATTTTTCAGTAACTACAAATTCGACGGGTTGGATCTTGATTGGGAGTATCCAACGAAGAGAGACGGCAAACCTGAAGATAGAGAAAACTTCGTGCTTCTAGTCAAGGTGAATATATAATATAATACCGTTCTAATTAAAGTAATTCTCGGATATAATCACCAATAAAAATATAAGAGGCTTGCAAAATATACGCTATCTCAGTAACAGCAGATAGTCACTACATAGTATAAAACAAAGTCGATGTCTGTCCGTCCCTATGTATGCTTAGATCTTTAAAATTACGCAACAGATTTTGATGCGGGTTTTTTAATAGATAGAGTGATTCTAGAGTAAGGTTTATATGTACGATACATCAGCATTGCACCCGTGCGAATCCGGGGCGGGTTGCTAGTATCATATAAGTAATAAATTTTAGTTTACCTCATATTTTTGGTTCTGCATTTGAAATGGTATTAAAATACACAATAAAAGCGCCAAAGGAGGCCTTATCATGTGGAAGATGCGACCATCACAGCTAGTATTGAGGGATGATTTTATTCATTTTCTTTCATGAAGAAATGCACACTTTTTCAAAAAAAGGTTATCTACTAGCAGACGTTTTGCATACTACTAGTATTCTTGTTAACCCCTCAGCTTAGCTAAATGCTTTTGTTACAAGTGGATTTACGTCGATAATTCAATGGGTGGGGATCGAACCTGCGACCACATAATCGCAAGGCAGACACCCGCCATTATGCTACGGCACTACAAATGTCATGTTCTCTGTCCCCGAGGACCCACTATATGGCAGCAGACGGCAGGATCCAGCACGCGGTGGACCTGCCGTCTGCATGGCGGATGATAGCTGGAATCATTTTCCTTATCTGCTCCGTGGTCTCCTTTTGTGAAACTACTGTCTCACAAAAGAAAGCCACCGACTCCCAAGATCTCTCACTCTCGAGCATCTTCTTAAAATAGTCGAAAGCAAGAGATTGTTCACTTTCTGGGTGACGAGATGACTACGTTCAGTCGCCCAAGCCAGTCACTTGGCCACCGTGTGTTGCGCCGTATCATCAACAAAATCACAATGGTGGCAACGAGATTCCGACTTCCTCAACGTCATGTCCCTTTAGCCACGAGGCTTTACTACACCGGACATATAGGCGAGCAAAGCTCCAACTTTAATAAATTATTTAAAACTAGAAACTAAGCAACCTGCGCAAGATGGATATTCTCCCAATTTCATTGCCAAAGACCGCCCTGGTCCAAGCCCCACACGCTCCCTGTAGGGCTTGGCTCAGGGCAGTCGCAGAGATGATGACTTTTAGTATTTAATGGGAGTTTTGTGCAACTGTCGCTCAACTGTTTACAGTCTTGCCTCTGTCAGGCTAATCATATATAACCATTATTTTATCCTATGTTTCCAGGAGTTGAAAGATGCCTTCGAACCTTACGGCTACATTCTGACTGCTGCGCTCGGAGCTGGTAAAACCACCATGGACACAGCTTATGACCTGACCAAGCTGAGCCGGTACCTGGACCTCATTCACATGATGTGTTACGATTACCATGGAACCTGGGATAGAGTGGTGGGGGCGAATGCTCCTCTGAAGGGAACTACTCCTGATGATGTCCTCAGTGTGGTAAGTAAAGTAATACATTCTTTACAAGCGCTACTCTGCTCCAGTGGGACGGAGCGTGATGTTTTGAAGCCTATTGTATGTTTAGGTGTTAGAGGTTAATGAAACGAAAGGACTGTCGAATACTTTAATATATAGAATACATAATATCACGCTCCGACCCAATGGAACAGATTGACGCGGGTAAAACCTCGTCGCGCAGCTAGTTTTAGAGAAATCTAACTGACGGATTAATTATATTTTTTAAGTCCTTATTTACCATCTCTTTCTCTTTCTATCTTCCAGGAATTCACAGTGAACTACATGCTGTCCCAAGGGGTGTCTCCATACAAGCTGGTGATGGGTCTACCGATGTACGGCAGAACCTTCGTGCTGCAAGACCCTGACACCAGGATATTGGAGTTCGGCTCTACTCCGGTCAATGACGCTGGGTTCAAAGGACCATTTACTGGGGAGCCTGGATTCATGGGTTATAATGAGGTAAAACAATTATTAAGTTAATATAATATAGCTACCAGTGTTTAGGCCAATAGCTATGTTCAAACATGATGGTGGTGGTTAAGTTAAATAGCAACGAGTCATCGACAAGAATACAGAACATCACTATTTAATTTTTGTTGTACCTAAAGTCAATTTAATCTACAAGTTAACTCGGGTGTATCATTTAAAAAGTCCTCGCTATAAGAAGACCTGCCCATTCAATCAGTTTTTCACCACCTCCATGGCTTAGCGGTATAAGTCACTCTTTCGATTCCCATGCCAGACAAGAAATCTTTGTGAAAATTCTAAGATTTTTTCCGCGTCTGGTTGACTGAGTGACTATCCTCCGTGCTCCGGAAATCACGTTAGGCGTTGCCCCGATTGTTATAACATCATATAACAATCGTATACCAGGGAATGAGCAGCAGCGTTTCCTTTCAGGTTATAACATAATACTAACCCGCATGCCAAGTGTGGTGACTATGGCAAAAATCATTCCTCGGGAAAAGACCCATGTTCATCTATGGTATATAACGTCCATGTGAAACTACTGTCTCACAAAAGGAGACCACCGAGACGCCCACGATCTCTCACTCTCGAGCATCTTCTTCAAATAGTCGAAAGCGAGAGATTGTTTACTTTCTGGGTGAGATCACTACGCTCAGTCACCCCAGCTGGATTCTCAACCACCGTGTGTTGCGCCGTATCATCAGCAAAATCACAATGGTGGCAACGAGTTTCCGGCTCCCTCAACGTCATGTTCCTTTTTTTCGGACGGACACACGTAGTTAGCCAATAGGCTTTTTCTTATTCACCGGGAATAATGGCGAGCAGAACTCCAGCCTTAATAAATTGTTTAAAACTACAAATTAAGCAACCTGCCCAGTAGGGCGCCCCTTATGAGGCTTTGACCTTGGCTCAGGGCGGTCGCTGGCGATGAGATTGAGGGATTATCACTTTTAATGTTTTAGGGGAGTTTTGTGCAACTGTCGCTCTACTGTTAACAGTCTTGTCCCTGTATAGCTGATGATGATGAATGTTTTTTGCCTTTTATAAAACTTAAAACGTAAGAGGTTTCCAACTTAAAACTAACAACCCCATTTTATCCCTGGATGTCGTAAAAGGCGAGTAAGGGACAGACAACTGATGGCAGTTAGGGTAGCTCAACGGTTATGATAATTGCTTCTAAGAACTGAGGGTTTAGACAAAATTCCACTATAGCGGAGTGATCGCTGGCATAACATCACCAACGCAAATGTATGATACATGACATTTGTCTTGTGACTAAGCGCTTCTATTTAAAAAATAATGGGCATTCATTGGTTGATTCTTCTTTGAAACGAGCGATTCGATCGATTCAAAAACCTTGTAGATAACATAGCTCGGAAACGGCTACATACATTAGAAAGAAAATGTCGGTAGAAAATGTCATCCTCTTCCATTTTTCCCTATTAGACGTCTCTTTCATACGCACACCTTTCTAACCTATGTCATCTCTCACACAGTCCATCCTTCTTTTTTTATCTTTCTCTTCCAATTATATCTCTTCATCTTCATATTCAGCATTCTTTATTTTTCATCATCAGCATCATCATCATCAGCCCGTATAACGTCCACTGCTGAACATGGGCCTCCTCTCGAGGGAGGGTATTGGCCATAGTCACCACGCTTGTCAGGCGGGTTGGTGACTGCAGTATTATGATGTACTACACAAGGAAACGCTGCTGCCCGTTTCTGGATATACGATTATTATAGATGATGTTATAACAATCGGGACCAACGGCTTAACGTGCTTTCCGAAGCACGGAGAGTAGTCCCTCAACTAACCAGACCTGGAAAGAAATCTTAGAATTTACACAAAGATTTCCTGTCCGGCGTGGGAATCGAACCCACGACCTCCGAGATTAAGAGCGAGCCAAATACCGCTACGCTACGGAGGTTGTTTCTCATGACTTGCCCAAACCATGCTTCGTGATTTATTACATACCTTCTCTTACGTACTCGGACTATTCTTGCATCAGACTTTATTGGTTTGTATTTGTTTAAGATCTGCATGGAGACTGCCAACAAGTCATCGCAGTGGGTCTACCACTGGCACGACCAGACCAGCACAGCGTACCTTCGCGACGGAGCTCGTGTCATCGTCTATGATGACGGCAGAGCTATTGCTGCTAAAGTGCAGTAAGTTACCATGATTTTTTTCAGAACAGCAACAGGTAATTCTGGTATGGATGGATAGCTGAAGAAAAGTGAATGGAAACATACATATCGGCATGGCTTCCTTCCATAGGGGTAGGCAGAGACAAAGGAACGCCACCTGTCACGATCCTGGCACACCACTTTTACTTCTTCCATATTAATCAGTCTCTTCATGCATGTTCGCCGGTTATAGGTACTTTTTATTTGCCCCTTTTTTAATACGTCGCCGGCTACATAACACTTGATCTCCAGGTTTCCAGCTTAAAATGACTACCCCGTATCTTCCGGTGGGAGTCGTAAGAAGCGACTAAGAGCAGTGGCGTAGCTAGGTGATCAAGGGCCTTGGGGCATAAAGAACTGGTACCACTAAACATATTATTACATATTTTAAAAGGGTAATAATATGATCACTTATAAGGTTTTGGGGCCCCTCTGAGCTCGGGGCCCTAGTTACGCCAGTGACTAAGAGACATACACCTGATGGATGGGCAACAGCATCTATCTACTGAAGAATACTCTTATTTTACTTTGAGCTGTATACCTATTTCTTTCTTTCTGTTTCTTCTCTATATGTCTTTGAGGTTTCGGTAGTTCCTTCTGAGACCTGGGATTCTGGGTTAGATTCTCACTAGAGACAATTATTTGTGAGAACCGCAGATAGTTGTTCTGTGAGTGAGTGTGTTTTGTGTCCGTAAAATATGACTTTGTAAGGTCCGCCACGCATAGATTATTTCCCAATAAAATAATGCGGGAGTTGTCTTTTAAAAAGTAAAAGGAAAATTGTTTTTTAAATAAAATTTCACCTTTCAGATTCGCCATTGAGAAAAACCTGGGTGGTCTTATGGTGTGGAGTATAGACACCGATGACTTCATGGGTGTCTGCAACGAGTCTAACGCTTACATCGACTACGTACAGCGACATAAGAGAATGGCCAATGATCCGTTGGTGAAGAAGGCGGCGAAGAACTTGAATTTACCTGATAGTGAGTATCTAGTGTAATTAGGGCTTGCAATATCCGTTCATTTTTACTATCCGGGTAGTACGAATATTCATATTTTACTATCCGGATAATCCGGATAGTGCGGATAATACGGATATTTTGATTTTTATACTGCGCCCTTCCTACCCTTCCACTTTTGCCGAGCGATCTTAAACCACCGCGCGACCTGCTCATGCAAGTTCCTTGTACCAGCATCTTGCCTATTCTCCTTCTGTTTATTTTACTTGCCAAATAAAATTCTTCATTTTTCTTCCAGTAAATACTATCAGTTCAAAAGGCCCATCCTACGTTTTTCAAGACGACGAACTGCATCTTCGCTTACCCCAACCAAGGTTCACCAACTACGCCTTAATGCAGACAATCAATGACGCTATCTCGCTTTCTCTTGAAGAGAAACGCATAAATGACGAAGTGAGACGGATGCAGGGCGAGAACGAGGTGCCAAAAGAGGATAAAGATGATAAAGGATCGAGTACTTATCACGGGGCTAGTGTGTTGTGTCTGTTCGCTTGTTTGGTGGTTTTGTTCAAGTTTTAATTTTGTGATATTGTAGTTTTTAATTTTACGAGCTTGTAATGATATGGGGTGCCCTAGACATAATGCTAATGAACATGAATACTATAAAAATATATTTAGTACGTAAGTTATATTACTAAAAAATATTGGACATGTTTTTTTTTTCGTTCCTCAAACAAAAAACTGACGAAGATACAGCGCGTTAATATTTCGTGTGACGTCACTACTAGGTAATTTTACCTAATAGTGACGTCGCAAGCCTCCTGAACTTTATAGTTTGTTTTTGCTCTGTATCTTTGCCAATTTTTATTGATTTGATAAATAAAAAAATACGTGTCCAATATTTTTTAGTAATCTAACTGACGAACTAAATAGTTTTTTTTTGTCTTCATGCCCAATGTTGGTTCAGTAATTCCTGAGTTTACTCAATACAAAGAGACAATCAATCTTTCCTCTTTAAAATATTTAGAATAGAAAAATGATTTATGAATCACTGATTCTGGGGCACTTATCCAAATGTGATTCCTCTTAAATATATTATGTATTTTACGTATTAATATTGTGTAGGTAGTAGGTTATTATGATATTTTCTTTAAAAATTTCAAATTCGATTCGAAGTTACCTGTCGTTCTAAAAACTGTGGTTTGATAATAATTTTGTATTCAAGTTTTTATTTTATTTTGTATACATTTTCTTTTATAATTATTCATATTGCGTTTTGTCATTAAATTAGTAAGTACTGTTAAAAATGCCATCTTGGTTTCTTGTCTTATTTCTCTGTAATTATACAGACCAAATTAAAGCAGGTATTTGAAAAGTAAAAGTAAGCCTTTGATAGTTATATAAGGTGTTTCTAATGTATATTCCTTTTAATAGTAGGAAGAACCATGTGTAATGATGAAAGTTAATGAAAAATTTTTTTGAATTTTTTTTTGCAATTTTTTTTAAGTAAGTATAAAATTACATTATACAACCGCGCACCGCAAAGAAGTTACTTCACCATAATTCTAATGTATTTCAACATTATTTCATTTTTTCCCTAATGTAATCATTTTACTCATGTGATCAATATATGTTTGTGACAGTGTCTCCTGGTGAAGAGATGTCATATATTTTGGAACCACCTTATACATGGATGGATGTATTACTGACCTTAATGTCGTCCATCCATCCACAGTCCGATATTTTAAACGGTTGTGTTTCAGAAATCTTAATAAAGTGCTTTTTCGAAATCGGACATACAATTAAACCAAAAATTATATGTGTCAAGATGGCGGGCCTTCTTTTAGTTTTCCTACATTTTTAATAATGATTGTACAATATGTTTTATCAGTTGTACAATTATTGTACCACGGATTGTGGTGGCAGATGTCGATAATGCATCCTTTTAATTTTAAGCAATGATTGACTAAATAATATTCGTAGTATTCCAAAAGTCTTTATTTTTATAATTTGTAAAATAAATGCGTCAGAAAAATTTGATTCGTTTTATTTTGATAAAGTCTTGAAACAAAAGTAAGTTTTTTTTAATATTAGCCAAAAATACATTATTATTATGTTAGGAACAAGGTAGAAAATATTTATATAAACAGATAAATGGAATTGAATCGAATAATGAAAACAGTGGTCCAAACATTCTAACGTATTTTTTAATTATGAATGGCTACGTCTTCACGGTTTATTTGCTATTGACAACATTTAATTTTTTTTACATGACGTCATAATCATCAGCCCATATAACGTCCACTGCTAAACATGGGTCACCACGCTTGGCAAGCGGATTGGTGACCGCAGTATTATGTTGTAATACACACGGGGGTGTAGCTGCCCGTTCTCTGATATACGCTTGTTAAAGATGATGTTATAACAATCGGGACCAACGGCTTAACGTGCTTTCCGAGGCACGGAGGGTAGTCCCTCAACCAACCAGACCCGAAAAAAATATATCTTAGAATTTACACAAATATTTCTTGTCCGGCTGCGCGGAGGTCGTGGATCGAACCCACGACCTTCGCGACTTAAAGCGAGCTAAATACCGCTACGCTACGGAGGCTGTCTGCTTGGTGTGTGCTTTAACATGTATTTTTTTATAAAACTAGATCAAAAATTAAGCTACCCATATTTTTTCTTTTTTCGATATTCAAAGGTTTTCATTCAAAAAAATATATCTTAGTTTTGCTCATTCTAAATAGAAATCGCGCTGAACAGTTGTTTGACGAAATTTCTCGGTCAGAGTTGAAAATTAAATTTAAAAAAACTGTCATTAGCTAATGTTAAACGCTTGGGATTAGTGTTGTCAGATTCAAGAATGTTCTAATCTAACCACCCTGTGTTGTCCCACTGAATGAAGAAAGTTCGAATAGGTATAGTATAGCAAAGGTAATATTTCAGTTCGTAATTGTCCAACCGTAACGATGACGTCATTGCGCATTTTTCAGTTTTCATTTTTTTTTCTTATCAACTATCCGGCAAAAAATCATAGTTTTGGGATCAGAATTCGAAAATAAAGAAACGGTATTTTTATTTGACCGTGTGGTTTCCGGCTTAGAATAGACCACCCCATGTCTTCCCGTGGGTGTCGTAAAAGGCGACAAAGGGATATATGGCTGATGGATGGGCAGCAGCATCTATTAGCTCAAGCTTAACATCTTACTGCGATCACCAATCCGTCTGGCAAGCGTGGTGATTATGGCAATATCCCTCTAAGATCCTGGCTTGCCAAGGTCTGTTAAGAGGAGGCCCATGTCCAGCAGTGGACGTAAACGAGCTGTTGATGATGATTTTTATTTTAGGGTGTTTGTGTATGTATGTTGTCAATTAGTCGACATACTAAATATTTGAAGTTAGGTAGAAAATAGAACCTCAACCTTCGTGGAATAGCGGACAGCGGTAAAAGGCTTGCTTCCAATCTCGGAGGTCGTGGGTTCGATCCCCACGCCGGACAAAGCATCTTTGTATAAAATCTTAAATTTCTCTGCGGGGCACAGTGTGTAGTCATATTGACATTTATTATTATTATAAGTTGTTACAAAGACATCGGATGGTGACTGGTAGTGGTGTTTAGTGTAAGGGAAAATGGAATCCAAAAATCAATACAACCATGTAAGTTTTACAAATAAATATGTAATTCGTTTAATATATATTCAATAGTATTAAATTACAAATCTTCGTAGGGAGATCCACATCGCACGTTGTAGAAGTGATCGCATACCTGAAAACAAAAATAACTATCATAACAACTACATCTTTATATATATTATTCTTCTGTGAGTGTGTATGTCACTGAACTTCTCTCAAACGACTGGACCGATTTTGATGAAATTTTTTGTGTGTGTTCAAGGGGATCTGGGAATGGTTTAGATTCACAATTTTGTCCGCTGGACAATGTTTTTTTAATTAATTTTTAATTTATTAGTAGTTGCCTGAAAACCCCTTAAAACAGCCTTTTTCTTTTTCCCATACAAACGTTTTCTAACTAAAATGTAGAGTCAATTTGAGACGGCTAAGATTTTTTAGGGTAGGTGTAGGGTAGGGTAGGGGTAGATTAGGGGTACCTAGGTGTAGGGTAGGGGTAGGGTAGAGGTAGGGTAGGGGTAGTGTAGGGTAGGGGTAGTGTAGGGTAGGGGTAGTGTAGGGTAGGGGTAGTGTAGGGTAGGGGTAGTGTAGGGTGGGGGTAGTGTAGGGTAGGGGTAGTGTAGGGGTAGGAGTACCGCATAAACGAAGTCTCTACGGCCCAGTTTATTTTATACAAATGTTTAGGTCTATGTATCGATTGAGGCAGTACTCAGTCTGCCGGGTCAGCTAGTAAAATTATATAATTATCATACTACACTCCGCTACTGAATATAGTTTTTGGGAAGAATTTTGTTCAACCGTCACTTCACTCTACTTCACAGTACGAGGGCTTCGGAGGGTTCCAAAATTTAATAATTATCATCATCATCATCAGCCCGTAAAACGTCCACTGCTAAACATGAGCCTTGTCCCGAGGTTTTTGCCATAGTCACCACGCTTGGCAGGCGGGGTGGTAACCGCAGTATTATATTGTAACATACAAGGAAACGCTGCTGCTCGTTTCCAGGTATACGATTGTTATTGATGATGTTATAATAATCGGGACCAACGGCTTAACGTACTTTCTGAGACACGGAGCGTAGTCAACCATCCAAATCCGGAAAGAAATCTTAGAATTAGCACAAAGATTGTCTGCTAGTAGACAATAAAAATGTTATTTTCGCTAAAACGGCACTACATCGGCGTTTTGTCTAGGCTCTCTGGTCGTCCTGTCCACGGATTAATACGTACCTGGAACTGCTCATTGAAAAGAGTGCCGTTTGCACACAGGTCTGTGCTCACAAGGTGTTCTCGCCAGCAGAAATGATAAGCCTGGAACAGAAGATGAAAGATACCATTTAAAGATTACTAGCAGGGTTTTTGCTGTCTACTAGTATTCTTGTCAACCCCTCTTGCAAAGCTAAAACGCTTGTGTTACGAGTGGGTTCACGTCGGTATTGCAATGGGTGGGGTTCGAACCGGCGACCTCAAGATCACAAGTCCGATGACCTAGGCATTGGGCTACGGCAGCTTCAAATTCAAATTTATTCACCGGTTCCTTGCTTTAGGTAGGAGATGCATTAGGCATCACCTCCGCCTCAGCAGCAATGTAGTTATATAGGACCCCCTTCTTCATTGCAACCATACCATGTGGATAGAGTTTACCCACTTAAATGCCCCGGGTGGTCCTACAAATGTCAATAATGAGGGCACCGGGAACTTCTAATGCATGACATCCTGTGCCCCATTACAGTGCTTACAAGCTGGCTTCCACTTGCCCAGGCTCTATTTTTTATTTAGAGATCTACGTATGTAAAATATTATAATATGGCTATAAATTGGTGGTTTAGTAACTTAAAAGTATTTTTTTCTAAATTAAACTTAAAATTAGGGCCAGGGTCGCCTATGGCACTTATAAATCTTTTCGCTTAAAGCGATCTCTTCCAAACAAAAATTTGCTTTAACCAACATTTAAAAGAGAGAGAGCATTATTTTTGCAGATATTTAATTGCATAAATGTCTGCAGTTTCCCTTACTCTTAGGCCGAGGCCGTACTGATACAACGACTACGACGCGACAGCGACAATAAACCAATACATTTCGCTTGTCAAATCTGGAGTGCGGCCGCCGTCATATGTTTATATGAGATTGTTTTCACAAAATAGCCTAAAAGTCATAATCCCTCAATTTCCCTGCCATTGACCACCCTGAGCCGAGGTCCAAGTCCCACAACAGAAGCCCTCATGCGCCGGTTGCTTAGCTTGTAGTCTTTAAACCATCTATTAAGGCTGGAGCTCTGCTCGCCTTTATGCCTAAAGAAATAACAAATGCGTCCTGGCTAACTACATATATGACCGCCCAAAAAAAAACAATTACAATTGGCTTATCAATCCCGCAGTGCGGCCACCGTCATATGTTTATATGAGATTGCTTTCACAAGATCGCCAGTAATTGCTATTAGATACCAACCTGACAGCCGGAGTCCACGTCAGCATAATACCCCCTCGGTCGATCGTCGCATATGAACTGTGTGCGGGGAGCGGCCGCGAACACCGGGTATAGGGGTGGGTCGTGGGGTAAGTGTAACGCGTGGTAATAGTCGAATTGGGGCAGACTGACTACAGCTGCAGCTGGAAATAATGACAGAATATTTTAATTATGGAGTTTGTGAGTTCCGCCACGCCTTCCGTTCCGCCACGCCACGCCAGACAGTCAAAGACATAGTCAAATATCATTTATTCCGTAAAAATGGTTACATTTATTTGGAATGGTCATATTTTTTCCCCTACCGTGCAGTGCGTGACGTGGCGACTACTAAGAAACACTGCCAAAAAAACTCAGTAGAACCCTCTTTTTTATAATAATATTTTATTAAATTTATACATAATTTTCTATTTTACATTGTAATTACTAATATAATCAGAAATTTTATAATAAGCACTTTAATGATAAGGCTATAATAGTTGTTTTAAACTTATTTATCGACATTTCTCTTATATTATGGGGAAGTTTGTTATAGAACCGTAGTCAAGACAGTAGACAAAAAAATAAAAACCTCGAAAAGCACCTTAAGCCGTTTTTCATTGCCGTTTATTGTTTTGACTATTTGCAAGTGCCTGTAATAGGTTTACGTAAATAAAAATGATTTTTATTTTTATTTTATTTTTTATCACGTTGTTATAACAATCACCAGGTAACGGGTAGCAGCGGTTCCCTGTGTATTACAACATGATACTGCGGTCACCAATCCACCTGCCGAGCGTGGTGAATATGGCAAAACCCTGCTTCGGGAGGAGGCCTATGTTCAGCAAGGGAGATTGTACGCGCTGATGATGATGATGAAATAAATGTAATACCAAGTATTATCAAGCTTATTACTAAACTAACTAAAAGACATTCAAAGAATGTAATAGGTTGGTGATATTACGGCGTATTATTTACCCAAGAATATGCTGTTACCAAGGATTTACCTCTACAACTATGGCGGTATCCATACATAGAGGTTTAAATAAATTAGAAACAAGAACATGGCAAACATGGCCGATTATAAAATACCTGACGATCTTGTTATGAAATAGCAGATTTTTAGTAAAATACTATAAATAAATGGTAGATATCAATATACTAGCTTCTCGCGCCCGGTTTCACCTGCGTAACTCCCGTTCCCGTGGTAACTTCATAATTTAATATAGCCTTTTTCATCCGTTGATAGTGTAGCTTTCTAACGGTGAAAGAATTTTTCAAATCAGTCCAGTAGGTTCGGAGCCTATTCAATACAAACAAACAAACAAATCATTCCTCTTTATTACTACAGACTAGCTCTTTACGTGTGGTTTCATTCGTGTATCTACCGTGTCCGTGGGAATTCAAGCATTAAAAGAGAGTGTATTTTATAATATGAGCCTTAGTCAAAAAAAAAATCTGCGGTCCTGTGTTGATCGACTCATTCATTTGAAGTTACTATATGTGCAAAGACGAAACAAAATCGGACCTAAAGTTTACGAGTTACATTTGTTATTTATTGTTTTCTAAGGGCATTCATTTTTTATTTATTTACTTATATCTAAATTTTTGCAGGACAGATTTTTTTGATTTTGTACAAAAATCTGGTATTTGAGATGATCTTTCAAACTAAACATGTTGCAGGCTTGGGGTCATACTTAAGTTTTTTTTAATTACTTTTTTGGACCAAAAAAAACATTCTCCTTTGCGTTATTCTTAAAAATTACTGCTGGTTTTAATTTATACACCAATATTTGTTTGTTCCTAGCATTATACCTCTGCAGCTTTATATATTAAGTATACTAAGATATATATGCCTAGTGCTACAGGTCAGACGGATGTCAGATTATAATTCAGAAGTAAATGGTCGTGAGTGCCAGTTTACGATAAATGCTCATAATTATGACGAATGTTTCTGATGTATAATGATACATCCGACCTTTTGATTCTGAGCTCTAGAAATATGTTTATACTATAACTAGCAAGAATACACATAGAGCCTAATTCTCGTAAAGAGCATTATTGTGAATCGTACAATTGATTCACAAATTAACAACTTAGTTAAGACTTATTAACAAGATTCAAAGTTACAAGTCGTACTTAGTAAAACACCACGCGTAGTTCTAGCAGTCCCTTATCATCATCATCCTTAGCCCGTATAACGTCCACTACTGAACATGCCTCCTCTCAAGCCATAGTCACCACGCAGGCGGGTTAGTGACCGCAGTATAATGTTCTACCACACAAGGAAACGCTGCTGCCCGTTCCTTGATATACGATTATTATAGATAATGTTATAACAATCGGGTCAAACAGCTTAACGTGCTTTCCGAGGCACGGAGGGTCGTCTCTCAACCAAACAGACCCGGAAAGAAATCACATTTTCAATCTTAGAATTTACACAAAGATTTCCTGTCCGGTGTGGGGATCGAACCCACGACCTCCGCGACTAAAAACTAGCCAAATACCGCTACTCTACGGAGGTTGTCTTTATTTGCGAAAACAAAAATTACATTATACCTTACTAGTCCCTTAATAGTTCTAGTGCGAGCACTAGAATTAATTTTGCCATGTAGGTACCATTATCATAGCTGTCCCTTGAGGGCTACTTTTAAAAGCTAATAATGATGGTGTAATACTAATAGCAACGATTAAAATATCACAATCTATATCTAATACTTTTAATTAACTAGATTTGCCCGCAAAATCGCCCGCGTAGAATTTTAGATTTTTTCAAAAGTAAAAGCCTACGTTACTCCTTACATCTGCTATCTGCCTGTGAAAGTCCCGTCAAAATCGGTCTAGCCGTTCCAGAGATTAGCCCTAACAAACAGACAGACAGTTGAGACAGTTTGACAGAATCGTAAATAGTTATTTGTTATACAAGAGTGCAAAATTGCTTTTTAACCGCGTGTTCAATTTTGATGACCGAGCAAGCGAAGGATTCTAAAATTGTCCTAACTCGCTGCGCTCGTGATTCAAAATTAGAATCCTGAGCGTTAGCGAGGGAATCAAAAGAGCACGAGGTGAAAAATCTTTGCACTCGAGTGCAACACGTAACTTTTCATTCCACCTCAGCGAGGAAATGCGCATTATTAACAGTTTCAGTCAATTCTGTTGGCGTCAAACAAACTTCCTCGTCGCTAGAATCACTCATTCTAGTTTTTTCACTTGTTTTCAAGTTTCTTGTTTTTAATATAAGGTTTAACAATGACGTGAAAAAATGCCGCGTAAAGAACCGCGTACAAAGCAAATTGAAAAAAGAACACTAAGAAGGTTCCGAGTCTGAGTTTTTAACAAATTAAAAAAAAGTTGTATGATATATTCGGCACCATAGAAGTAGCAGTAAATAGGTTTAATGTTTTTTTTAATTCACAAACTTAGTGCACACGATGTTCTAAATTCAGTTTACTTAATTCTCTAGAGAATAAAAACGGCTTTTCCACTCAGATATTGAAGATTAAAAATACTCTTTCCGAGATGGTGGGATGAAAAAATATTATTGTATATGTACCGTATATTATTATACATACCTATGCGAGTAGTAAAAAGCGGTTATTTGAATTTATAAACTATTTATTAGTATTGATAACAAAAAAATACATACCCAAACAAACCGTAACGAAAACCTTCAGCATTTTAAAATAAAATAAAGAAATACTTTTAAAAATAATAAATAATATGTAAAATAAATTATTAAAATAAATAATTATAATTAACGCTAAGCGCCAGGTCAGCGACCGTTGACGCTGAGATCACAACACTGAATCAGAATTAATCCAATTTAAATTTACTGAGCTGCGTTTATTGATTCGGGGACGGTGTTATGCAGTACCTAACCAAGAAATAAATTATTTGTCAGTTTACTAGAAATTCGACAGTGACAACAAATCGCAGCTTGACAAAGTGACACAAAAGAAGGTTATGATTCAACACAAATTGGTTTCTATTAGCATGTGAATAAATCTCATTATAGTAAAGTTACACATTTAGTTTTGTGTCACTATCACATTAAAGCAGCGACAAATGTCAGCAAATATACGTACGTTAATCACTTTGAACTGAAATCAACGAACCTATTAATGTTTTTACGTTGGTTGTCTTTTAAATAATAATTTATGTAACTAATGTTAATTAAACCAGTTATTTATAGTCTACTCATATTTAATTTATTCTGTTGTGATTCCGGCAACACTTTTTTTGGATGGATGGAGTTAGTCACGACACTTTTGTTACTTATTTATTTGCTAGCTGCGCCCAGCAGTTTTACCCGCGTTACTCTGCTCCAGTGCGTCGGAGCGTGATGTTTTGTAGCCTATATGTTAATCCAGCGTATAACCTATCCCGGTACAAAATTTCAGCCAATTCCGGTCTATAGTTTTTCCGTGAAAGTGTAACAAACATCCATCCATCCATACATACAAACTTTCGCGTTTATAATATTAGTAGGATAGGATGGAATGTATACAAATTTGTCTTTATTTTAAACTAGCTGTCCCGCACTGTTTCAACCACGCTCCCGTGGAAACTTCAACTTAAAACATAGCATATGCCACTCACAAATGACGTGACTCACAAACTTACAAACTTTACCTCTTTAAGATTTACTTCACCCGGAATCAAAACGAGCAAGACTTCAGGCTCATTTAGTGGTTTAAAAACTATAAAATAAGCTATCTGTGGGGCTCGAACCTCAGCTTAGGACAGTCGCTAGCTGGGACTTTCGAGGGTCTCTCGGATTTTGGGCTTAAAAGGGCCACGAATGCTTTCATTGCCTCCGCAGGCCAGAAGTACCTATATATATTTTTTACCACAGATTCGGCTGACATGCGGTAAATATTAAATCTATATATATAAAAGAAAGTCGTGTTTGTTACAACACTTATAACTCGAGAACGCCTTGACCGATTGCCATGGTTTTTGATTTGTTGGATTTGTTTCCGTCCCGAATAGCAGAATACATCTTAAAAACAAAATAAAGTCGTGTTAGTTACTCTATTTATAACTCAAGAACGGCTGAACCGATTTAGCTGAAAATTGGTAGGGAGGTAGCTAAGAACTGGGAGAAGGACATAGGATACTTTTGGGTAGGGGCAGGGGTAGGGTAGGGTAGGGTAGGGTAGGGTAGGGTAGGGTTAGGGTAGGGGTAGGGTAGGGGTAGGGTAGGGGTAGGATAGGGGTAGGGTAGGGGTAGGGTAGGGGTAGGGTAGGGGTAGGGTAGGGGTAGGGTAGGGGTAGGGTAGGGGTAGGGTAGGGGTAGGGTAGGGGTAGGGTAGGGGTAGGGTAGGGTTAGGGTAGGGGTAGGGTAGGGCAGGGGTATGGTATAAATCCACCCGTGCGGAGCCGGGGCGGGCCGCTAGTAACTGATAAAACATACCCAACCAAAATAAAAATTTGTCCAAATATTGCTACTTTTAAACTCAAACAAATCAACGACCTTAAAAAGAATGCTAACATCTAACATAACACCATTCACCGCTTGACACAAGGGTATCACATTTCGCACAAAGGTCAGATCGCGCTTGACCATAATGTGCAGTCAACCTGTTATGGCATGCCTCTAGTGTTCTTGTTATGGTAAATTATATTCTAAGGTACCATGGGTTACATACGCTGTTTATTTATTAAGTAGCTTACCGCACGCGATTTCACCCTCGTAACTCCCGTTCCCGTAGGAACTTAATAATTAAATCGCCCCTGTTTCACCCTCTCAGGGGTTGAAATTTACAAAATCCTTTCTTAGTAGACCTATTTATGTCATAAAAGGAAGTCACGTGAAATACGTGGCCGTAGCCCAATGGCTACGGCGTCGGACTTATGATCATATGGTCGCCGGTTCGATCCCCACGCATTGCACTACCGACGTGAATCCACTGGTAACACAAGCATTTTTAGCTTAGCACGAGGGGTTAACAAGAATACTAGTAGACTTCGAAACTCTGCTAGCAATGATAAAAAAAAACTATATGTCATAAAAAGGAAGCCACGGTGGCATAAAAGAGAAGATAGCTCAGTCTTATTAAATGGCTTAAAACTATATTCATATTCATATTCATTTATTGCACACACACATAGATATGTATAATAAGTTGTTAAACCTACAAAACCAGTACAAAGCATGGACCCTATCGGGCATGGCAAGTTAGATATACAGTATACACTAAGGAACATGCGCAAGAGTGCGCCTACTAGGGTTAGGACCTCGGTCAGGATGGTCACTGGCAGCGCAGGTTGCTTAGTTTGTAGTTTTGAAACCATTTATTTAGGCTGGAACTCTGCTAGCTTTTAAGGCTCGACCACACCGGATGCGTATGCATAGACGTAAGCGTAGACGCGCACGTAGGTACCACTGAGTTGTAATGTATGGAACCGTATGAGACAGGACACACCGCTTGCGTAACTTAGACGTGCGCGTGCGGTGTGTCCTGTCTCATTATGCTCGAGCCTTTATGCCCGGTGAAGTAGCAAAAGCCGATCTGGCTAAGTACCGACATAATGTCCGTATGAAAACAAACAAAAATGCATTGAGTGTTTTTGTTTTTGAAGCGATTTTAGAAATTAGTGACCCCAATATATTTTTTTTTACTATTTCATAATAAATGCCCTAAATATCTAACTTCTTTACTAAACGTTCAAGAAAATAACACTCAATGCAGATGCATTCATGCACATATGAGCGTGGACCGTAAGACAAACGAAACACGCTTTTACGATACCACTATATAAAGAAATCACGGTTAATAATCATCATCATCATCATCAGCCCGTATAACGTCCACTGCTGAACATGGGCCTCCTCCCGGGGAGGGTATTTGCCATAGTCACCACGCTTGACAGGCGGTTTGGTGACCGCAGTATTATGTTGTACCACACAAGGAAACGCTGCTGCCCGTTCCTTGATATACGATTATTATAGATGCCTGCTTTCCGAGGCACGGAGGGTAGTCCCTCAACCAACCAGACCCGGAAAGAAATCTTAGAATTTACACAAAAAATTCTGGTCCGGCGTGGGGATCGAACCTGATGTCTCTATTCCTAGACATCACGTTTGTTGACAGAAACATTGTTCGTAGACATATCGGTTCATACGAATCACGTCGACAGAACTCTCTGTTCAAATATAGCACTTGTCGCCGTATTCTTTATTCATAGAAACCACGATCCCAGATATCTTGGTTCATAGAAATCTGGAGAATATGAAGTAAAACATCAATAAAATTAAATATTTGTGAAAGGTACACTATAAAAAATCGATTAGATTCCCTTGACATTACTGAAATAACTTCCTAATAATAAACCTTGACTCGGAACAGGCGTTAAAGATACCAATCCACCTTAGAAAAGTCACGATTACAGCGAATCCGGGACCAACATATGCTACAATCAAATAGGTACCTGACATCATCATCATCAGCAGCCCAAATAACGTCCACTGCTGAATATAGGCAAAGTTCTCTCTAAGGAGGAGGTCCCGAGAGAGAATTTTGCCATAACCACCACGCTTGGCAGGCGGGTTGGCAGTGTTTTGTCGCAATACACAAGGAAACTCTGCTGCCCGTTCCATGGTATAAAATTATTATGGGTGATGTCATCATAATTACAGACCAACGGCATAACGTGCTTCCCGAGGCATGGTGGGTAGTCCATCAACCAACCAAACCCCGAAAGAATTCTTAGATTTAACGCATGGGGACCGTACATTTTTTTTTTTTTTTTTTGTCCTGGGGGAAATGCATTGACGCATTCCCACCACCGCTGCAGCGTATTCGCGCGCTGGCGGTGGGATATGTGGACTGTCTATGCTAAAGTACACACATACCACGAGGAGAGGACCCTACACAACTAAAACCTCCCGGACACTCCTTCGATCCGCCGTTGGCGGGGGTCGGGTACGCATGAGCAATCCGGCCCCCCGACGGCACCCGCGGTACCGCGGGATCTCCAGGGCCACACTTACAGTGGCCCATTTGCCCAATTATAGGGACGCCCGGAGTGTAGAGGCGTCCCTACACCTTATGGGTCAGCCTCGAAGGGAGCGGGGCCCATGTTCCCCACTCCTCGAACCCGAGCCTAGGGCGGTAGGCGGCGGGTTTCGGCCCGCCGCCGACGGCCAACACGCCGTCTGCGAAGCGGGTGGGCAGAGGGATCTACTTCCCTCTCCCGCTCCGCGGCCTCCTTCTGTGACATAACTTGTCTACAGAAGGAGGCAACCGCCTCCCACGACCTCTCGCTTTGGACCATCTTCGAAATGATGGTTGGCAGCGAGAGGTCGTCTCCCACCACGCCAACGAGCTCCTCCCGCTCGTTGGCATGGGGACCGTGCCTACGATCTCTAAGACTTAAAGCGAAACTTGTACCAGTACGCTACGAAGGCAGTCAAATACAAACCTGTCTCTATCTAAACTTTTAAGAACAAATCGGGATCACCGTGCTTTCCGAGGTAGCCCCTTACCAACTAGGCCCAGAAATAAATCTGTCATTTATTTTTTGCCTAGAGCAGGAATCGAACCCAAGATCAAGAGTCTTATTGCGGGTGCGGAGGTTGCCAGTAAAAAAATATAAATGCTCTAATTTTAAATTTCAAAACAATACGTTGGAATTTGACCTCGGTGAAGGCGGTAAGTGCAGGCTGGCGCCACGCTAGGGTTGTCTCTGGCGTCAAAAAAGCCTACACACGGCCATAAATTGCCGATAATATTGAATCCATCTGTCGATAGTTACTCTAGTACTTATTCTTATAACAATAACTTAGCCTAAGTAATTTCTTGAGAACTTAAAATAAAACATACTTATTGACGTGTGGTTTCCAGCTCAGAATAGACACAGGCTGAAGGAGGGCAGCAGCATCTATGAGCTTAAGATCAACATCTCACTGCGACCACCAATTCGCTTACGGTGACCAAAGTGTGGTGATTATGGAAATAACCCTTAACGATCCAGGCTTGCCGAGGTCTGTTAAGAAAAGACCCATGTTCAGCTGTGGACGTAAACGGGCTGTTGATGACTACTACTACTATTATATCCGCCCATGACTACACCGGTGGCTCAGTGGTTACGGTAGTTGCTTCTGAGACCTGGTGTTCTGGGTTCGATTCCCACCCGGGGCAATTACTTGTGTAAACTGCAAATAGTTGATCTGAATCTGGGTGTTCTTTGTGTCCGTGAAATGAATGTTTGTAAAGTCCCCCGCGACGCGACACAGGGATTTATTTCCCTAGTGCGGGAGTTGTCTTTTCTTAAATAAGAAACATAGTGTCCCACAGCTGGGCAAAGGCCTCCCTTCACTCCTTCCACTTCTCACGGCTTTCGGCGACCGTGGTCCAGTCTTTCAAGAAGCGGTCCAAGTCATCTCGCCATCTTCGCTGACTATGATATGATATGTTGATGACTAATTGAAATAAATTTGACACAGGCTATGATGTTTACTATGTTACGTCGCATGACATGTTGATTTATTAACTCCCGTATGCAAGAACAGCACTTTTTTAAGCCACAAGGCTTATGCTACTTCACCGGGCATAAAGGCAAGCAGAGCTCTAGCCTAGATTAATTGTTTACACACTACAAACTAAGCAACCTGCGCAAGAGGGCGTCCCGTGTGGGACTTGGGCCTCGACTCACCTCCCGCCAGCGATTGCTTGGCGGGAGGATTGAGAAATTCAAATGACTTTAGTTTTTTAGTGGAATTTTGTGAACTGTCGCTCTTTTTTACAGTTTGCAGGACTCTCAGACTTCGGATCTATGAGGGTGTCGGAAAGTTCTTTGCAAAATAAGAGTCGGGAGGGTAAGAAACATTACCTATTAAATTCATATTACTTGGGAAATTCAGGTGTCACTTTGATGATTTCTATTAGAAATAGCAAGAGACCAGGACAGTAAGACACTACTTAACCAAGTGAATAGGTACATAAATATATCCAAAAATAGGTTCGGCGCGACTTCCTCAGCGTAACCTCCGTGCCCGTGGGAAGCTATTTAATATAGCCAATGTTTTCAGGGATAATATTATAGCATTCTAATGGTGAAAGAATTATCAGTCTTTCCAGTAGTTATTGTGTTTTGTCCGTAACAGACATACCTACAAACAAAAATACAAATCTTTCCTCTATAATATTAGTATAGACTCAAAAGATTTTGACGTCACAAACCATTATTAAGATTTTGTGACGAATATAAATAAATTTGTAATAAATAAATAAATAAAAAACAAAAATGAAAATGACTTTTGCTACTTCACCGGGCATAAAGGCGAGCAGAGCTTCAGCATGGTTTTAACACTACAAACTAAGCAGCCTGCGCAAGAGGGCGTCCCCAGTGGGACTTGGACCTCGGCTCACTGAAGGAGAGATTGAGGGATTATGGCTTTTAGATTTTTTTAGGGGAGTTTTCTCTCGGACTTCGGGCCTACGAGGGCATCTGAAGTTTCTTAGCAAACTAAGGGTCAGCAATAATAATCTGTCCGAAAACCAATATCTAAGTTGTCAATTAAGTAACGTTTTCAAATGCAACAAGTACCTACCATATTATGTGTTATACCTACTTACCGGAGTAGTTCTAACGTGTCCGACATTGAAGTGTCGCGTCAAGGCTACCAACCTGATTGATTGGCTTTTGCTCTCAATGTTTTAAACTTTATAGGGTTCCGTGGGACTAATTATTTTTTTTAACCGACAAGGTCCCCGATAATCGCAATTTATAGGTACTAATATATATAACTTTACTGACCCTACTGAGTTTGTTTCGCCGGGTCTTCTCAATTGGGGCGTATTGGATCCGGTGGTAGCATAAAATCGTGTCCGACTATATACCCTACTTATGGTTTATCTAAATATTAACATACTCAAAGGACAGAACTTTAGACTATTAAATTAGTTACCTATAGATAAAAAAATAAATTGTATTATCATACTTGACAGCTATAAATAAATATAAAATACAAACTATTTATTATTATTATAACTATAATTAGTAAACTAAATGAATAAATTAAATATATCATTTTAATGAGCCAAATATGTACGGACAAAAAATCTTTGTGTAAATTCTAAGATTTCTTTCCGGGTCTGGATGGTTGAGGAACACTACCCTTCGTGCCTCGGAAAGCACGTAAACCGTTGGTCCCGATTGTTATATCATCATCTATAACAATCGTATACCAGGAAACGGGCAGCAGCGTTTTCTTGTGTGTTACATCATAATACTGCGGTCACCAACCCGCCTGCCAAGCGTACTGACTATGGCAGAAACCCTCCACCCATGGCCGCCCATGTTCATCAGTGGACATTGTACGGGCTTATGACGTACACCAGGAATAATAAAAGATAAACTCTGCATAATAATAAAAAAGTACTTACCTACATTGCCTTTTCTTTTCATTTTTGTTTTTTTTTACTATATTTTTTGTGTTGACATAAATAAATTAATAAAATAAAGTACAAATGGCGGTCTTATCGCTGCTGCGATTTCTTCCAGACAACCTCACCACGAACTTCATAGAGAAAAATAAGAGCTGGGTAGTATGGGTGTAGCAACATCACCAAGTAATTACACATCTAACTACATCTAATTAATACATAATTATTAACCGATATAATGAACCTATATTATAAAAATAACCTAGAACTAAAAGCATACAGAACCCAATTAGCCTCAAGGAACAAACCAATTAACGTGACAGGTTTTAAGAGCATAGATAAAACAGTTATTGATTAATATAACATTTTAGTCTATGCTAGGTCAGTGAGTCAATAGTTCAAGTGTTTTGGACGATGGCTATTAGTAACGCCTACAGCCATATCCATATATCGTAACGACTGGGGGGCAGGGGAGGGCAGCTGGCCATTCTGATCCAGTTGGTAACATATTCAGTATTGTTCATTTTAATGCACAAGACATACATAGTCAGATTCAGCTTCAAACATCTCTGTTTTAACTCCCCTTTTACTAAACAAAGACAGGGCCGTCTTTCACCTGTTAGAGGCCCTGGGCACATTAGGATAATGGGCGGGGGGCATTATCCTAATGTGCCCAGGGCCAATAAAAAATATTCTAATTTACTATGGTCATAGGGGTATGACCATAGTAAATTTGAATATTTTTTTACAAAGAACGCAGATATGAAAAGTTTTAGCTTTATTTTTACTTCTTTACGGCAGTGCCGGATTAAGCCAGCGCGGAGCCTGTAGCAATCTGTCCGGAGGCCACTCTTAATGACTCAGAGTGGCTCAACGAGCTTTTTTTTAGGCATCCACCTATTACCTATTGTGAAGCACCATAATTCGGATCCATAGGGTTATTCATTGGATCCAATTTCTTGCTTGCGCACGTATCTTAGTGTGCGGGGTCCCAAATCATCGCGGGGGGCCCCAAATCAACGCGGGTCCTGTAGCATTTGCTACTCTTTCTATATGGCTAATCCGGCACTGCTTATCGGTGACATTAGATATGATGAGTAGATAACATAACGTAATCCACACTAAGTATCTATGATTAGTCCTTAGAGTGGCTATCGGTTATCGTTTGGGGTAGGGCATATGGGGCCCTAAAGCATCGCGAGGACCTGGGAACGTGCCAATGTGCCCAGTGGGTAAGAGGGGCCTGAACACAGACCTCTTTATCCGAGCATAGTAGAGTGGCCCGCGAACGCGCATTGCCTCCTCGGCCTACCGACCTTGAGTATACAAAGAACCTTCCGATGCTCTCGTAGACCCAAAGTCAGAGAGGCTCGCGAACTGTAACGTAGAGTGACCAAAAGTTATACAACAACAGTTGCACAAAACTCCCCGCAGAAACTAAAAGTCTTTAATCCCTCCGCCAGCGACCGCCCTGAGCTGCGGCCCAAGTTCCACAGCGGGCGTTTTGTACACAGGTTGCTGAGTTTATAGTTATTTAACAATTTAATAAGGCTGGAGTCCTGCTCGTCTAAGTACTTATATGTTCGGTGAAGTAGTAAAAGCTTTGTGGCTGACTACATCTCTTAAAAATGTCGAGAAAAATATGGAATACCCGACGATTGAAGCGGCCGTAGGCCAATGGCTCGATCGTCGCACTTGCAATCATGTGGTCGCCGGTTTGATCCCCACACATTGCACTTCTGACGTGAACATACACGTAACCAAGCATTTTAGCTTAGCACGGGGGGTTAACAAGAATTATAGTAGGTAGTGTGCAGAAACTGTGCTACTTAGTAATCATAAAAAAAAAGTTGAATCCCTTTTACCCGACTTTTTTGATATGTTTTGGTAAGTATTTAATGCACAAATGTGACGAACTATCAACCTAACCGTTTTTATGATTTAGGTCAAATTAAGTTCTTAAAAGTCCAATAGTCTAAAGTAAAATTAACTCTATAAAAGTATTCTGCCACTATTATGTCAGTGTCACATATCAGCGAATGTCTTTTTCGGGTTACTAATCTAAAAAGAATCATCACATTAAGGAAGTAAGGAAATTTTACGGTTAAAACTTACTAAGTAGGTAATTGAATATTGTAATTATACAAATTAGATTCCCGCGCGGGATGTAATATGTGTATCTCCTATTGCTGTTGAAACGTCATAATCAAATATATCTTATGTCCTTACTCGATAAATAGGCTATATAACACTGAAAGATTTTTTTAAACAAATCGGATCAGTAGTTCTTGAGATTAGTGCGTTCATACAAACAAACAAACAAATCTTCAGCATTATATTTACATTATAAGATATGTAAAACCGTTTCAATAGTTTATTAATTACAACTTATTCTAAAATTGTCTTTTTAAAAACCTTGTCATCATATTATGAATATTTATTTAAAAAATCAGTTACCTTTCTAAATCTTTTTTTTTTATAGCTGCTATAAAATGCATCAGAAAAATATTTTTAATATCGACTCAAAAATTTAATGACAAGTAGCGGAGAGATTTAGTTTGTTCTTTGGCAACACTGTTCCATTTTGACATATTTATTTAATGTTTTGTATGCGCGTAAATCGAGCGTTACAAAAGTGAATTATTCTGTAAAAAATGTTATAATTCCTTTATATTTTAACATAAGAGTAACTAAGAAAGTGAATTCTATAGTACACAATGAGTAATATTTACATACAGGAGCCGCCGGCACTTGGCAAGGTAAATTATATAAAAACATTATCTTTTCTCATTTTGTGGGATTTATAGCTTAATTTAATAGATTTTGAGCATAACAGTATATGTATGCGATGTGTTTTCTTATCTTAATAGATATTTGTCTCCACTACTCAATCATATCACACAGTGAAGCAAAGTAAAGATTTAACAATATGTTTGAGGTACCAACCCATGTCAATGAATTATATGTCTGTAAAATGCCACAAATTAAACAGGGGTATACTTCTGTTGAAAGGATTACGATTTTAGTAAGGTATCATGGTTCTGTACCGTAATTCCTCAATCCCATCGCCCTGAGCCGAGGTCCAAGTCTCACAGGTGACATTCTCTTGTGCAGTTTGTAGATTTTGAACCATTTATTTAGGCTTAAGCTCTTTATGCTTGATGAAGTAGCAAAAGCCTCCTGCTCGTAAATAATGGTCCATCCGAAAATAAAAAGGTTTATATTTTATCTTTTTATAATAATACTGTATAGATAATGATAGATACATCATGCACACCTCACTCTTGGTTTCTAACATAGATAATTATATATTGCAGGTTTTACTCAAGACATCAGCAGGGGAAATAGACATAGAGTTATGGACAAAAGAGGCTCCGAAAGCTTGTCGGAACTTCATACAACTTTGTATGGAAGGATATTACAATGGTAAACTATTTTAACCTTGACTTAAAAAAAAAAGTATAGCAAAGCAGGTTTGACTTGGTAAAGAAGAAAAAATGTGTCAAAGAAAAAAACCAATACTATTTCTAGATATGTGCCGTTATATGTCAAAAACATTTGTTGTATGTGCCTTAATTGTAAACTGGCACTTACAACCAAATGCTTCTGAAGTATAATATGCATCCCTCCTTATGCATCTGAGATGAGAGATACTGTGCAGATGGTACTTCAGTGGTGCCATAGATATCTTTAGTATGGCATGGGGCCCCTTTTGGAGCCAAACACGTAAATAAGTCTGCCAAGCATGGTGATTATGGCAATATCCCTCAATGATCTTGGATTGTAAAGGTTTATTAATAAGGAGGCCCATGTTCAGCATTGGACATCAACAGGTAAAGTAAGTATGAAGTTGATATCACAAGACCTAGGATTCCTCCCACTAATTGTCACAATATATCCTACTTACAACCTCCGTAGTGTAGCAGTATTTGGCTCGCTTTATCTATCAGAGGTTGTGGGTTCCTCACGCCGGACAAGAAATCTTTGGTTGCTTGAGGGACTACCCTCCGTGCCTCGAAAATCATGTCAAGCCGTCGATCCCAATTGTTATAACATAATCTTTAACAATTGTATACAATGAAACTGGCAGCAGCATTTCCTTGTAAATTACAACATAATACTGCGGTCAACAACCCGCCTGCCAAGCGTGGTGACTATGGCAAAAACCCTCCCTAGGGAGGAGGCCCATGTTCAGCAGTGGACATTGTACGGGCTGATGATGATGATCATACTTAAAAACTATGTCACACGTAAAGGGTGGTAAGGGGGCGGTTGATGGCCCTTACCACACTTTGCATACCCTAACCCCTTACATAGGTCCAATAAGACCCTTTACATAGTTTATGAATACCTCTAAAAGTGAATTTATACACATAAAACATTTTGAATTGTTCATGATCTTGTTTGTTTCAGGCACAATATTCCACAGAGTTATCCCAGGGTTTATAGTGCAAGGTGGAGATCCTAACGGAGATGGCACGGGTGGTGAATCTATATACGGTGCTCCATTTAAAGTAAGATGACGATTTGCAATTAAATATTTACTGTGGTTAAAAAATATTTACAAGCCAAACTGATTTTTTAATGGTTGCTAATAATTGGCAGGGAGATTAGACTTTTATTAAATAATTAATTGATTCATATGCAGATTATAAATATAAAATTGTTGATGTTTGAAAACCTTTAAAAGGTATATTTGTGAGTATCATCCTAGGTTGCAAAATCAGATGTTTCAAACATCTTAACTAATCTATATTATAATTAATAGCATCAGGCGTTACTTTGCGGAAATCCATATTAATCTAATTTAAAAAAAAAAAAATTTGTTCAGTTATGGTGGTTTTGCCACATTGCCAAGTCTCAAAGACAATATACGATTGTCTTCGATGATGCTATATTAATAGGAACCGCTTAACTTTCATACCTGTGCATGGAAGACAGTCCCTCAACCAGCCTGGTGATATTAATAACTTTTCGTTTTGACCATTTTTTTTTTTAATCTGTTGCCATGCTGGAGCGTTTAGCAGTATATTGGTCGGGATTTCTAATGGCATGCTCGGTATGTGAGCTCTGTCACATCGTAGTTCATGGGAATTTATTTAAGAGTGTCCTGGGGCATTTTCCGTTTTGTGTGCTTCTTCCATTAATACATTCGCGAAGCAGTTTGGGTGGTTGGTGATCCTTTTCTTATATGATTTTGTATACTGCAGAAATCCATTAAATATATTTTTTAGCGTCAACTCCTGCACTAGGAAAATAAATACCTGTGTTATTTACAAACACTAAGCACACCAAGACTTCATACAAATATTCTTGATTCACACAAATAATTGTCCCCGGTGGGAATCAAAACCAGGTCTAAGAAGCCACTGCGTTAACCACAGGGCCATCATGTAACATTCAATGTTTCTTCGCAGGATGAATTCCACTCTCGTCTCCGGTTCAACCGCCGTGGTCTGGTCGCGAGTGCTAATGCAGGCAAAGATGACAACGCGTCACAATTCTTCTTTACTTTAGCCGCTACACCTGAGCTGCAGAACAAACACACTATATTTGGGAAAGTTACAGGTATGTTAAACCATAAAAGCGTGACTAATAAACAAACAGACTGAATATTAATTGGGAAGAGTGAACTAAGCATTGCGCATTATCTCACACACCACATAAGCTCACTTACACACTCACACCCACACTCACTCATGATACACATACCACACGTATTTTATTATTTTTGTCTTTCGTGTTTACACTGTCTACATTGGGGCCGTCCATTAATCACGTGATCTTTTTTTAAGCAACCCCCCCCACCCCCTAGGTGATAAATGGTGAGGTTTAATACTACCCCCCCACCCCTCACCCACCAACACGTGTATTTTAAGTATGTACAAAAAATCTTACATTTTTTAGAATAATCTTAAATATTATCATTTTCCCGTTGCTTATTTATAAAATGAGAAGTTTGATCACGTGGCCAATAAAGAAATGTGTGGCTGGACTTATAATTTCCAAAAAATAAATACACGTGATATCTTACTACACCCCCCTCCCCCCTTGTGGCATTTCGTGATTTTTGTCAAACCCCTCCCCCCCCTTTCAAGCCTCCCGTGACTAATGGACGGCCCCATTTCAATTGCATAAAAATGACAAGGAAGTGCGGAGTCTCCTAATACAAGTAATTCCTTGCTTAAAAGGTGATCTCCAAAAATCGTGTCAGTACGTGTCACTGTTTTGTAGAGTAAATTTTAACAAAAATCGTGACAGTACATGTTACTGTTTTGTAGATTAAATTTTACAGATTTGAATAGTAAATTGACTGATATAGAGGCATAATTAAGACTAACATTAGTGGTTCTTCCACTATCATGACGGCATACATAGCCAATGTTATACTGATCAATTAAAATCTCTGCGACAGGAGAAACAATATACAACGTGCTAAAGCTCTCCGAGGGTCTAATAGGCCCCGACGACAGACCCGAACATCCACACAAGATCGTTAGCACTACAGTGCTAATTAATCCTTTCACTGACATTGAGCCGAGGGTACAAGAAGTTAAAGAAGAGGCGCCTAAGAAGAAGAAGAAGGAGCGGCAGGGGGTTAAGTGAGTGTTGATATTTTTTTAAATAGAACAATCAACGGAATACCGTACTTTAAAACTTAAGTATAGGGACCAGAGGCGGATTATCCATAGGCACGTGCATAGGGGCGGGAAGATACAAAGGGGCGCGCGTCCAGTACAAGTCGGAATAAAGAAATGCCAGCTCCAAATTGGAGAAACCCCACACGTGTAACGCCAACTACAGTGGTACAATTTTTACTAATACTTATCTAAACTAATATTATAATGAAGAAAGATTTGTATGTAAGTATGTTTGTGACGAATTGGCTCAAAAAGTACTGGACCGATTTAAAAAATTCTTTCACCATTTGAATGCTACATTATCACTGATTAATATAGGCTATATTTAATCATGAAGTTCCCACGGGAACGGGAGTTACGTGGGTGAAACCGCGCGCGGGAAGCTAGTTATTTATGTCACATAGACTGATGATAATTATTTTCAGAAACTTTGGTCTACTGTCCTTCGGTGAGGAGGCGGAAGAAGACGAAGGCGAAGCTATGGAGTACCGAGGGAAACCCAAGTCCACACATGACCTGCTAGAAGACCCCAAGCTTAGCAAGTTGACTGCTGCAGGTATTATTCTGTTTCGAAAAATATGTTATCACTTGTCTATCGTCATTTTCATCATCAGTTCGAATAACGTCCGTTGCTGAACATGGGTCTTCTCCCGAAGGTGGGTTTTGCCATAGTCACCACCCTTAGCAGGCGGGTTGGTGACCGCAGTATTATGTCAATGATCATATGATAGACAGGGAAACATTGCTGCCCATTCCTTGGTATACAATTTTTATAGGTGATGTAATAACAATCGGGACCAACAGCTTAACGTGCTTCCCGAGACACGGAGGGTCCCTTAACCAACCAGATATCGAAAGGAATGCCCAGGTTCAGCAGTCGGACGTTATACGGACCGATGATGATGACCATAACTTGTAATATACAATACTGAAAGCCGCCCCCCCCCTTAAAATATGGTTACACCATATTTTTTACTAGCGACCCGTCCTTACTTCGCACGGGTGCAATGCTATTTATAGGCACGCGCCGTGCCCGGCCCCCTGGCCGGTACCGGTGCCGCAACCGCTATGTCCAGCTTTGTCCCTGCCTTTTGAAATCGGTAATATCTTCGAAATAGTAATTAAAATTACACGCTGTAAAGGGCCATATTGACCAATATTAAATGCTTAACGTATTGAATTAATGTAGGTACTTAATTAGATAAGGATTAATGCTGTATTGGTTAGAATCGTAAAAAATGGTTATTGTGGGTTACCCCTTGGCGATAGACATATACCATCGCGGACTTAACTGTAGAACTCTTTAAAGTGTACAATACTGTAGTACATTATTTTGATCTATCTCGCGCGCAAAAAAGTGTCTATTGGCGACATCACATTAGAAACCTCTAAAAGTATCAGTGCTCTTCTACTATATTAAGCATGTATTATACATAAAGATTCAACTATATCGATTAAAAAAACCGCATCAAAATCCGTTTCGTAGTTTTAAAGATTTAAGCATACATAGGTACAGACAGACAGACAGACAGAGGGGAGCGACTTTGTTTTATACTATGTAGTGATATTAATTTTTATCTTACAGAATTACAATTAGATGAAGATGTACCAATAAAAGAGACTACAGTCATAGATGATGAAAAACTACAAGAAACTGCAGCAGCTGTCAATAATATAAGAGATAAATTGAAAAAGAGAGATAGATCGCCTGACGCACAGAAAAAGAGACAGAGAACGAGCAGTGGGAGTGAGAGCGACGGCGAATATTATATTGGAAAGGAAAGAGACAAAGCTAGGAGGAAAGAGAAGTGAGTATTTTGTGGTATATCTATATTAGTTATATAAGACAGAGGGTTTAGCGGGAATGAGAGAGATGCAAAATATTATATAGGGAAAAGAAGAGATAAAGCTAGGAGGAAAGTGAAGTTAGTATTATGTATCTCCTGTATTTTTGATAGTTATTGAAAGAGAAAGAGACAGAACGTACGTGTACGAAAGTGTAGGAAAGTGATAAAGCTTGGAGGAAAGGAATATCGGTATTATGTGCTAAAATGTTAGTTATGCTAGAGAGAGATATATATATATAAGTCTGTATGTATTTTATCTCAAATTATGAAGGTGAATCAAACAAATGTGTTGCTCTGAAATCAAAGATTTTTATTGTAATTGATATGATAACTAAACTAAAACAAAATAAACAATATAATCCTATAACAATATGTAAAACTCATACCTGAAATCAAAGAAACGACATTAAATGTTCATTGTCCGTTCCTTCACAATTTTGTTAAGATTATTTTATATTTTTATAATTAACAAATTAAACATGAATGTGAAAATTAATATTTGACATATTTATGTCAACCACAAAAAAAAGCAACTAAAGAATCATAGACAGCGCTATGCGCGAAATATAAACTTAAAGAAAAACTACAATCTTTTTCTTTACATCTCCCCCCTTTGGGAAAGAAAATATACAGGAGTAAATTTTCTTTAATCAATTAATAAAAAATCTGTATGTGTTATTGGTACTGGAATTAATTTCGTTATATGAAAGAGATTTGACTCTATCTTTTTGTGTCCTGTGTTGATTCTGTATATTGATTTTGAAACTTTCTCAACAATCTGAAATGGTCCAATTTTTAATTCTTCCAGTTTTTTCCTGTTTAGTTTATTGCCATTTTCCACATACACCATATCACATTAAATTCATGATTTTTTCTATTTTTGTCAAATAATGTTTTGTTGTAATTATGTGATTTAATTGTATTCTGTAGTGCTGTAGTCCTATCTCTGATCCAATCCAAATGAAAATTATGTGTGTTCTCTTGTATTAATTCCTTGGGTAAAACCGTGACATCTGTACCATACAAAAGATAACTTGGTGAGAAGCCAGTTACTGAGTGAATAGTTTGATTATACTTATTCACACATTCATGAGCTACTGTTGTCCAGGCTTTCTTATTTCCATCTTCATTCATTTTGCATCTGATTTTGTTAACTAGTGTCTGATTTAGTCTCTCATTTAGACCATTTGAGAATGGTGCATTTACCGCCGTAAATACCATGGTTATCTGTTTGTGTTTTAAAAAGTCCTTGAATTCTTTCGAATTTATACCTGGATATTGATCCGTCAGCAGCATATTAACGTCTTCTGTTTCTATTACATTAGTGACTAGTTTTATGAAGTCATTTGCACTCTGATATTTCGAAGTCAAGATAAAAGCGTATCTAGTAAAGTGATCCACTAACAAGTGCAAATATTTTTTTGTAGATCTTGAACCTCCGAAGCCTCTTATTGTATCAATAGAAATTATTTCAAATGGCCTTGTAGCTGGACCTAGATGAGACATAAATCCAAATTTGTGTTGTCCTCTTGATTTATTTCTAATACAGATCTTACACTCTCTACATATCTTTTTAATATTTTTCGTTAGATTTCTTGCTATGTACAACGGACTTATTGTCTTCTGCATTTGGTTTGTCCCAATGTGGCAAAGATTCTCATGTATATTTCTTAATAGTTTAATACTGAATTCTTCAGACAAAATTATTTTTTCTTTCTCTCTAACTTTTTTATAATATATGTTTTGTTTGTATGTAATATTTTCCTTATGCTTTTGTATTTCTTCATTCTTATTCTGATCTAATATAATATCTTCCAGATTAACCAAGTTCACAATCTTAAGTTGTTCGTCTGCGTTTTCATTTGATTCTAATACAGGGTTTCTACTAAGGCAATCTGCTTCTAAATTTTGTTTTCCCGGGGCATATTTTATATTAAAATCGTATTGTGATAAGTAGTATGTTAGGTCACCTAGTTCTTCATCAGTCCTCGATTTTAAGTTCATGTTTTCCAGCGGCTTATGATCAGAATAAACTGTAAATGACTTACCTATTAGCCAATACTGCCAGTATCGTAATGCTTCCTTGATGGCTAAGCACTCCAAATATATCGCTTTTTTCTTCTTTTGGGTCCCATTTAGTTTCTTAGAAAAGTAAGCTACTGGTTTTTCTTTTCCATCTGGCTGCGTCTGTTTCAAGATAGCACCAACACCCTCTAAAGAAGCATCAGTGTAGATTGTTATCGGTAAATCTTTATCAAAAATTTCTAACACTGGTTGAGAGCACAAAAGGTTTTTTATTTTTTCAAATGCTTTTTGACATTGTTCAGACCAGAAGAATGGTTGATTTTTCCTCAGTAAATTATGTAGCGGATCCAATATTATCGCACTTCTTGGTATGTACTCATTATAAAAGTTGATCTTACCTAGAAACTGTCTTACATTTTTCTGTGTTTTTGGAATTGGAAAGTTTTTTATAGAAATTAAATTATCTTTCAGCGGTTTAACTGAATTATTTTGAATTATATGACCCAGATATTTAACAGAGGCTGAGGCAAATGAGCATTTCTGAAATTTCAATCTAAATCCCTCTGTTTTAATTGCTTCCAATAATCGTGTTAAGTGCTGAATATGTTCGTCAAAAGATTTCGAGAATATTAAGATGTCATCTATATAATTTACAGCAAAATCTGTAAGTTTGTACTTTCTTAGTATGTTACTTAATATCCTCTGAAAAATCGCCGGTGCTGTTTTAAGTCCAAACGGTAAACAGGTCCATTGAAAATGTCCATCTTGTGTTACAAATCCAGTCTTCTTTCTGTCTTCTATTCGTAATGGAATTGACCAAAAAGCAGAATTTATATCTAGAGTTGTATAAAATTTGCAATTTCTTGTTTTAGTTACTAAATCCTCAATTAACGGGAATGGTTGGGCTTCTGGTACTACTATTTTATTCAAATCTCTGAAGTCTATGCATAATCTTGATTTTTTATTTTCTTCTTTTTTAAAGGCCAGTGTGACAGGTGCAGCAAAGGGACTATAGGATTCTTCTATAAGTTTATTATCCAACAATTTTCCTATTTGTTCTTCTATTTCTTTTTTATCCTCCATAGTGCATCTATATGGTCGTTTACTGCAATATTTATCTAAAAGTAAATCTATCCTAGCTTCATATCCATTAACAGTTCCAACATCATATTTGTTCTTTGCAAAAACAGCATTATATCTATTCATTAGATTATTTATTTTTGACTTTTGAAATTCATTTAAATGGCTTATATTTAATTCGAAATCTTCTTCTTTAACATGTTCGTTAAAATTAATTCTGTATTCGTTTATAATTTTCTTTTTATCATTAACTTCTTGCTCTTTCTTTAGCTTTTCATCGTTCTTGTTTGTATTTTCTATTATTTCCTCTTTAGCATTAGCCTTTATAATAATTTTAGTACTTTCTTCTACTTTTTCTTTATTTAAGTTCTGTTTTTGAGTGATTTTTAAGTTCTCATCCTGTATTAATTTGAACTTTGTTATTATGTCTAATCCAATCAAAAAATCATATTTGAAATTTTGTTCATCTATAATATACACTTCAACATTTTCTTCTATGTTAAAAATTTTAATTTTTAGGTTCGTCAAACCACTTGTCTTTTTGACACCATTAATCGTCACTAAACTGGCTTTATTCATAATGTTCCCTTTGCCTTTTAGTTTTAATAACTTCGAATTAATCAGAGAAACATTTGAACCTGAATCATAAACTCCATAAATTTCTAGTGTATTATTTATTAGAAGTTTGACATTGATTAATGGTGTCACTTTTAGTTTTTTTGTTCGGTTTCATGTAACTCGGCCTCTATCGTAGAATTGTTGACATGTTTAATGCTTTTCTCTTTTGACTTATCATTTTCTTTTGGTTTAAACCAACAAGCAGATTCAGGGTGGTAGCGAATTCCTTTATTTATTTTTTCACAGGTCTTGCAAGGGATTTTATCTTCATTCCTATTGTTGCCTCTTGGACTTTCATATTTTCGATAGTTTAAATTATTCTTCTTGTTTACCAAATGTTCAAATTTTCTCACTTCATTAAAAAGATCTACTGTATCTTTTAATGCCTCTCTATCAATCATGTTGAGTACATGTTTTGGCAAACCCATTGCAATAAGATCTATCATAGTACCTGTATCCATTGTGTTTCTCATGTCTAGTAATAGTTTTTCCTTCTTTATGGCATAATCCACCAACAATCCGTCTCTGTATTTGAAGAATAAAGCATATGTTATTTGGTTCCAGCCTTTGTTCGCAAATGACTCGCAGAATTTGGTTTTCCATGACGACCACTTGGAATCCATGGTCAATTTTATCACCATAGAGCTGTACCAATCAATACAACTCCTGTCCATGAATAACCTCAGTAATTCAATCATTTTTCCATCTTCGGTTACACTGAAGCGTGAGCATTCTTTTTCAAAGGTCTCAATCCATTGATTTGCATTTGAATTTCTGCTGGAAAATTTTTCCATTACAAACTTTTCTGCAATGTGCATCAAATTTTGTTTAGATTCCTGCGTTTGAACCAGTTTATCAAATATTTTTTCTAATACACTTGTATCTTCAGTTTTTTCAACTCCTGTTTTTGTTTGTGTTATTTCTTCTAAGTATTGATCTTTAAATTGTATATTATCGTCCTCATCTAAGTAAGTTTGCTTGAGTCCTTCTGTCAACGTTATCCAAACTCGTCGCGTCTGATATCTTTTCCTCAAGCTGTTTTTTACCTTGCCATAAGCGGTTGTTTTTAACAGTTCGTCGTGATGGCCAGCAGGTTGAAACTCTTCCGGTACAGCGTACACTTTGTCCTCACTAGTAGCTATTGAGGTTACAGCAAAGATGTTTGACTTTCCGTCAGTTCCCGGAAGTATAGTGAATTCAAAACGAAGCTTCTCCATTTTGGGTGGTTATTCAAAATTTCAATAAACGAGAATGTCGTTTTATAAGTCTGTATGTATTTTATCTCAAATTATGAAGGTGAATCAAACAAATGTGTTGCTCTGAAATCAAAGATTTTTATTGTAATTGATATGATAACTAAACTAAAACAAAATAAACAATATAATCCTATAACAATATGTAAAACTCATACCTGAAATCAAAGAAACGACATTAAATGTTCATTGTCCGTTCCTACACAATTTTGTTAAGATTATTTTATATTTTTATAATTAACAAATTAAACATGAATGTGAAAATTAATATTTGACATATTTATGTCAACCACAAAAAAAGCAACTAAAGAATCATAGACAGCGCTATGCGCGAAATATAAACTTAAAGAAAAACTACAATCTTTTTCTTTACATATATATATATAATGAGCAGCGAGAGAGAGAGAGAGATGCAGAATACAATATAGGGAAAGAAAGACTCCGTATCGTAGCGGTATTTGGCAAGCTTCGGAGGTCGTGGGTTCAATCCTCACGCCGGACAGGAAATCTTTTTGTAAATTTTAAGATTTTTTTTGGATCCTGGTTGGTTGAGGTATAACAGGGAGAAAGACACAGAACGAGTAGCTTGTTTGTATGGTTGTGTTAGCAGTTTGTTACTCTTCACTAAGTAGCTATTGGTCCGATTATGGCGATTTTGCACAGGCATAGTTTATAAGCTGGATTAACATATCGCTGCTTTGCGAGAATGTACAATTCAAAAAGAGTAAGTATGGGAAAAAAAAACTTTAATGCCTGAATCTTAAGAACCGTTTTCTCAATGTTTCTCTTTTTGAATTGCCTCGTTCTTTTCGCATAGGTTACAGCGATAAAGACTATCACGCTATGACCTTCCGGAGCAGAATAATTGTCCAACGCGGGGAAAACCATTAAGCGCCGCTAGAGTGATAGAGGAAATGATTTTTTATATTTGATTTGTTAGCTAATTGCATTTTTTTTGCTTATAGAGAAAGAATACAAAACGAAATTAAGCAACTCAAGCGAGAAATGAAATCTTCTAAAGAGGAGAAGAAAGAAGAAGTCGTACCAGAAGAAACAGAAGATAAGAATCCGGAAGAGAATAATGAAATGTACAAGAAGTATGTAGAAGAACAAGAGAAGTATAAGAAGATGAAGGAGAAGTTACCTAAAAAGGGAGCTGCCAGGTAAATATTAATATTATTTATCAGTAAGTTTGGATGTGTGTATGTATGTTTGGTACTTAATTACGCCAGAACGTTTGAATGGAAATGGATGAAATTTAGCACTCTCTCTATCTATCTATAGGTACTAAGCGGCCGTAGCCCAATGGCTAGGGCATCGGACTTTTGATCTTGTTCGGTTCGATCCCCACCCATTGCACTACCGACGTGAACCCACTCGTAACACAAGCATTTTAGCTTAGCTTAACAAGAATACTAGTAGAAAGCAAAATTCTGCCAGTAATATTCTAAAAAAAAAAAAACTTTTTACTTTATGCATAGGAATGTATATAAAGTTATTTTTTTAAGCTCTCGTATGTCTTTTGACAGAACATATCGCGTTTTATATCCGTTTGCTTGCAAGTTTTAAATGTGAAAGTGAAACAAGATTCAAGAGACAACCCCAGCTAACAGAAGAACTCCTGCGTTTCAGACCCCGCGCCAAGAACCCCCGGAAACCCCCCCGAAGGAAACCCTGGGTGAAAAACTTGTACGAAAACCGCGAATACCCCGACAATTACACCGATGTCAAATTCCTTCAAGAGCTTCGCAAAAATTTGAACGTTGAAAAAGTTACTTTACTACAAGCGATACAAGGTTCATTTCGCGTTGTCCTAAGACTATGTATATGTATAATATACGCTCTAATATTCGTCTATATGTATAACGATTGGGTACACACATATACAGTAATATACATATCTGTAATTACAATTTTAATTAGCTATATTTTATATATTATGTATGAAAGTACTGCATTTTTAAGGCATTTAAAGACTGTTTTAGTATATATCAGTATAGGTTATTTACTATCGCCTATACTACATACGTTAACTGACACAGTAAGCACGGATACTATATACGCTTGGGCAGTTATAATGATGTTAATCCATTTGATATTTTTCGATTATAATGTTCCAGCGGCGATAGTATCAAAATCATTGTCGATAAACGCAGCTATTTTCGCTTCTGTGTGTTTAGTATCAAGATTGGCCAGTCCGTTCGATGCGTTTGTATTATTAACTGTTTCGGTTGTATTATTTGTATTAAGTCCTCAGTTATTTGAAGTGTGTTTGAATACAAATTTGTTTGCGTTTTTGTTCTTTGTGACGTTATTTTTGACTTTTGTGTGTTTGTATTCGGTTTCTGGTGTTTTGTTTTTGTATTTTTTGTTGACGGTTGTTGTGTTGAGTTTTTGCTGTCCGTACTTGTTTGTTAAGTGGCAGAAGTATAAAGATAATATTTATGGGCCGTGGGACGAGGCTATTATTAATGATTCAGATGATTTAGAGGAATGTTTGTTATGAGCTTAGGATATGTTACCACGGTCGTGGTAGCATTATTGTTATTTATTAACAAATTTAGAAGGGATATACAGCTTGGCAAAAAAGTCTAGAAACGGAACTAATTTTTTGTCTGTTGGCAACATTCCCAAAATAATGTCATTTCTTAATAAACAAAATTAAAATCAATAAGTAGAATTACTTATTGATTTGAAAAAATAATACATAAATAAAATAGGACTAAATATATGTCTAAAACAAAACCAGGTAAGTATCAAGATTAGGTTTATATGCTATTCGGTTGCAACGGGCTGCCACACAAACAACACAGTGGCGCCCCCATTATTTTCTACTCTTTTTTGCCAAGCTGTAACTTGTTTTCGTGGCTCAACTCCCGTTACCAAAGAAACTTTATAATTAAATATAGCCTTTAAAGAATTTTTCAAATCGGACCAGTAGTTCGTAAGCTAGCGCATTCAAACAAACTAACTCTTCAGCTTTATATATCAGTATATATAGATATAATGACGTAGCTGTACTTTTTTTTTTTTTTTTTAAGAAAACCTCTGCTCTATTGAAATATAATCCTGTGTCGCAGAGGACTTAACAAACACACACAATATAGGTTTATAAAATGAATTGTCCCGGATAAGAATTGAACCCATTGAAATACTGTAATTACTGAACTACCGGTGTATTCATACTGTTATGATAATTCTAAGGCTGGGGCCGCAGTACGGTGACCCTACAAATTTCGCATGTCGTTCCTGAAGTGTGGCCTCCGACATATGTTTATATAAGTTCGTTTTCACGTAAACGCGTCTTAGTCATCGTACTAATGCGGCCACAGTCTAAATTGTACATATCAACGTTCACGTCATATAACTTAGTTAATTATTAAATTAATATTGTTATTAATGGCAAGTGTGAGTGGCACAGCCGGAAGGGGAAGACCTTGACGAACGTTCTCTGACCAAATCGGAGACATTCTAGCAAAAGGTGAAATAAGATCCACCCTAAACCGACGTGCTTGTGTGAATTGTATCTGCCTACCCCGCTGGGAAACAGGCGTGAGCTTATGTATGTATGTAATATTGTTAAACACTTACATAAGTAAGACTGTATGAAATAAATTTATTTTCGTTTTATTTGTTCTTTTATTTATATAATTCTAAAGCTCAGAAGCATAAGGTCGGATGTGCCATTATACGTCAGAAACATTCGTCGTTTGTGCCTTTATGGTAAACTGGCACTTACGACCAAATGCTTCTGAATAGTGCATACGACGTTATGCTTCAGAGGTCTAGATATGTTGGTTGATATTAGATTCAAAGGAAATTGAGTTCATACTTTAATCATTTTGACACCTCTGTTAAAGAGCAATCTAATAGACCACGGACTACGTACACCATAAAAAGTACGACAGATAATTGGCAGCTCGCATAGTTGTCAACAAAACTTTACTAGATGGCGCCACGTTCACCATTTAGAATGTTAAGATTATTAAATGTTCCAACAATATTGTAGACTAACACCGGTTTAACCAGCGTCAAACTAAGCAACCTGCGCAAGAGGGCGTCCCCTGTGGCACTTGGACCTCGGCTCAGGGCGTTCGCTGACGGGGAGATTGATTAATGATGACTTTTAATTTTATGGGTTTTGTGCAACTGTCACTCTACTTTATAGTTCGCGGGTCTCTCGGACTTCGGGTCTACGAGGGCATCGGAAGGTTCTTTGCAAACTAAGAGTCGGGAGGGAATATGCTTATCAGCAAAAACACCCTATATAGGTGTATCTCAGGATTATTTTTACTCGACTGCTCCAGAAGGAGGGTTATGTTTTTCGAGAGTCGTCATCGTCATCAGCCCGTATAACGTCCACTGCTGAACATGGGCTCCCTCCCTCGGGAGGACCCGAGGGAGGGTATTTGCGATAGTCACCATGCTTGGCAGGCGGGTTGGTGACCGCAGTTATATATTGCACCACACAAGGAAACGCTGCTGCCCGTTCCTTGGTATACGATTATTATGGATGATGTTATAACAATCGGGACCAACGGCTTAACGTGCTTTCCGAGGCACGGAGGGTAGTCCCTCAACCAACCAGACCCGGAAAGAAATCTTAGAATTTACACAAAGATTTCCTGTCCGGTGTGGGGATCGAACCCACGACCTCCGAGATTTAAAGCGAGCCAATTACCGCTACGCTACGGAGGTTGTCCGAGTGTTGTGTTTCGAGAGTATACAGGGTTATTTTTAAAACACCAACAACCTTTTAGAGGGTGAAAGTACTGATGATTGTAAACAACTTTTACTATGGGACCAACCCTGAAATCGCGAAAATAAAATCAGCTGGTCCATACATTTTGTCGAGGTAAGGAAACATAAATGTATGGAACAGCTGATTTTTCTTTCGCGATTTCAGGGTTGGTCCCATAGTAAAAATTGTTCATAATCATGAGTTCTTCTATTCCCCAAAAGGTTATTGGTGTTTTAAAAATAACCCTGTATATGTATAATTGTTCGGTACGCTCTGCAGCCTGAACGGCTTGATGGATTTTAGCTTGAGAGGTGTCGTGAGATTCGTCTTTACTGTAAGGGTGACACTGAGTATATCAAAATAAAAAATAAACACAAAATGGCGGATTTTTGCCGCCAAATTTTTGGCCCGTTCTGTAGACTAAACGCCTAAAATGATTTAAGGTTGAAAGGTCGTTAGATTCGTGTTTACTGTGAGAGTGGCACTGAGTATATAAAAAAAAAACATAATGGTATATTTTTGGCGCCAAATTAGAATATTAGTATGTTTTTACTTAAAAAAAAAATGCACTCGGGTTTTTAAATTTTTTAAATTACCGTTTTTTATTTATTATGTGGTTATTTATATATAATATAATTTATTATGTGGTTATTTATATTTAAATAATAATATCAGGTTTATTTTATTTGTTTCAGGGAAGATTTCACGTTACAACTGCTGGCTAAGTTCAAGAACAAGCTGCACGCTATTAAAGAGAAGTCGCAGACAGAAGGAGAATCTTCTGAGAAAACGGAAGAAAAAGATGATGAAAATCTTAATTCTGATGACTGGTAAGATCTTTTTAAATACTATTTTTTTAGAGCACCATACCTAAAGAGTAAAAACGGACCCCGGAGAATCCATTGTGCCGTGATAGCTAGACGGTTGAAATTTTCATCATCTTCCATATAACAAACGAGTTTTTTGATTTGAACTCAACTAATATAATATACTTGTAGTAATAGTATGAAACCAATATAAAATAATGTTGTACTCTTATAGATAATAAGTAGGTACGGAACCCCTCGTATGCGATAAAGACTTGCATTAGGCCGATTTAATGTTGATAGTTTTTGTATAGGCATTCTATCAAAATTAGTTTTTTATCGACTTTCAGTTAAATTTAAATAATATTTTATTTTTTCAGGTTGGGACATACTCTACGCTTCGAGGAAAAAGGCGCAGTGCTCGCTAAAGACGCTTCTACAAAGGGGGATGACTGGTTCGATATCTACGACCCTAGGAACCCTATCAACAAGAGGAAGAGAGAGAGAAATGATAAGCAAAAGAAATAAAAAGTTTATTTAGTTATTTGTTGTTTCATTATAGTACAACTAGCTACCGAGCACGCGACAACCTCCGTAGGGTAGCGGCATTTGGCTCGCTTTAAATCTCGGAGGCCGTGGGTTCGATCCCCCCGCCGGACAAGAAATCTTTGTGTAAATTATAAGATTTTCTTTCCGGGTCTGGTTGGTTGAGGGACTACCCTCCGTGCCTCGGAAAGCACGTTAAGGCGTTGGTCCCGATTGTTATTACACCATCTATAATAATCGTAATTCAAGGAACGGGCAGCAGCGTTTCCTTGTTTGGTACAACAATACTGCGGTCACCAATCCGCCTGCCAAGCGTGGTGACTATGGCAAATACCCTCCCCTGGTAGGAGGGCCCATGTTCAGCAGTGGACGTTATACGGGCTAATGATGATGATGATGATCCACACGCGGTTTGTTCCTAAGATAATTTCATACTTAAATATAGCTTATGTTACTCCTAGATAACTAAGTTTTATAATAGTGAACGGTTTCCACATGCGCTCTGAAGTTAAGCTTTCGGTCAAGGATTACGCCTAAGTACTTGGCTTGCCGTTCCCTAGGGATTGGTTCGCCGAACATCTTGACCGGAGAAATGACCGGTGGACTATAGAATCTCGAGAAGTGTACAGCGGCACTCTTTGTCGGTTTGAACTACTCGCCATTGTGCCTGATGAAAAGGCAAAATCACATAGATTTAGCCTTTTCATCAGGCACAAAGGCGAGGCTGACTACACAAATCCGAACAAAACGCTCACTGGCGGTGTTTGGGCTCCAATGTACCTATCAAAAAGGTCAAATTATCTATTTTTTATCGGGTGTGATGACCGACATCTGATCATGTAGATAAATGATATAATTGTCTTGTAACAAGGCGATAAAAATTAATGACCCGTACAATAACAGTTTTCGTTAATTTTCTAGGAAGAAGGCGGAGTTTTGCGAGTTCAAAATGGTATGTAGCATTGTAAGGGATTTTTTTCTTAACGGAAGCGGACAAATATATTTATTTATTAAATTAAATTAAATTAAATTTCTTTTTATTTCAGACTTGTGCATGTACACTACTGTCCATATTTTTTTTTGTTAGTATTAGCATTAGTAACAATAGTGCTTATAACTAGGTTAGTATTGTTAGTTTTATACTAGATGCATTTTAATATTATTTATTCAGACCTATGACTGTTCCCACCCAGTGTCTCTGGAAGGGGCAGTCTGGTCTGGCAGCAATCATTTTTAGAACGCTGTTGTCACTACCATGCAGGCGCTGTAGTAAGGAGGCTGCTTTCTTTCGCATAATTGCGTAGAAATCATCTGTGCGAGCCTCCGCAAACATACCCGACGCACTACAGCGCCATGGCAGTCCCAACAACATCCTAAAAGCATTATTAAATTGAACACGCAGGACATTGTATGCTCGTCGCGTGTATGACACCCACAGGCCGCTCGTGTAAAATGATTGACAGAACGCCTTGAAAAGAGTTATTTTAACGTCTGTAGTACAACGAGCGAACCTGCGGGCAAGCATATTGCTTCTCACAGACAATGCCCTGCGCTCCCTCTCTATATCTCCGTCATCCCTTAGGTCGCTCGTGACAATGTGGCCGAGGTACTTAAAGCTATTAACAATATTTAGTGCTACGCCGTTAAGACTTATGGGCGGAACAGTGCGCGGCTGTTGCTTCAAAACCGACTTCAAAAAAAGAGGAGTTTTCTCAATTCGACCGTATATTTATTTTCATGTTTGTTCGCGGATAACTTCATTGTTTATGAACCGATTTTGATTATTATTTTTTTGTTGGAAAGAAGATATTTCAAAGGACCCATGATAAGGAAATCAGGGTTTGATGATGGCAGACCAGAGAAATGGATTGGAACTTTCAAAAATCGTAGGGACGACTAGTGCGTTTGTTGTTTTTTTTTTTTTTTTTTTTCATTAGGTATTAATATTGATAATAACTTAATAACTTTACACCTTTTTTTTTTTTGTTGTCCGGAGTGAAATGCATTTACGCATTCCCACCGCCGCTGCAGCGTATTCGCGCGCTGGCGGTGGGATATCTGGGACTCGCCCTCTCCATAGCGTGGTATGCTAAACTCATACCACGAGGAGAGGACCCTACCAACCACTAATAACTTTACACCTAGATGCGTTGTAACCGTCATAAGGGGTCTGATGATAAAGACGAAGGACAGTTCAGGAAACTCTTAGTTTACTGTTTGAAGATGGTTTTTTTTTCCTTGTATGTTACAACATAATACTGCAGTCACCAACCCGCCTGCCAAGCCTGAGGACTATGGCAAAACCCTCTCTCGGGAGGAGGCCCATGTTCAGCAGTGGACGTTACGCTGATGATGATGATGATGATACATAGTCAAATCCTTATAATCTTTTGTTCTACATTGTAGTATACGGACAATTAGCAATAAAATCTGTGAGGTCGTTGACTTGTAAAGAAACTCCATTAAGTGCGATGTAATTGTTATCGAGAGATCTGAAAACGGACAGGGTGTACGGGTCACTGTAACCTGTAGATAGAGATGTCAAGTGTGTCGGATTAAACTTAATATCGATACTTACCAAATATCCTCTTTTTTATTTCCCCACCTACAGTAGCTGCACAATACTAATAAATAGAATAGCAAGGCCATATACACCTTTTTTTTGTTGTCCGGGTGGAAATGCATTTACGCCGCCGCCGCTGCAGCGTTCCCGCTCCCTGAACTGGTATGTGGGACTCGCCCTCTCCATAGCGTGGTATGCTATATTCATACCACGAGGAGAGGACCCTACACCACTAAAACCCCCAAGACACTCCTCCGTCCGCCGTTGGTGAGGGCCGGGAACGAGAGGCAATCCGGCCAAGCGCCATATAGGTACACCTGGTTCGACAAAAAGTTTATTTAGTTTCTGTGGAAGAACAAGACCAAGGAGGTATAGAGACACCTCCTTTATTAATTAAACGATAAATAACATTTGAAGTTCATAATTAGGCTAAACTTTCCTACTTCAAAGCAAAAGCCTCCCCACTCTCCGACGGAATAGCGACATAAATGTATGTTTACTCACTAAAACCCGGCTGCTCCTCTTAATCCCAACAATGGGGCACCGGGAACTGTTAATGTAGACATCCGGTGGATACTTCTAACTTGGCCTACGTCTCCGATGTGATCGTAAAACGTCCGCCTTTGCTAAAGCCAATTTGAAATTGGAATTGGAGTTGGAAATTTCCGTTTACATTTGATTAAAAAAGTTCTGATGTGAACGGAATTGTTGGAAGGGTAAACCCGTCCAATAATTCAAGTCACATTAGAACTACACACTGTAATATCGATAGTGGTGTAGGTACAAGAATTACTCCCATCCCTACAAAACCAGTATATTATTAATGTAATAATGAATTGGCGAACGTCTGCAGATTTTGAGATAACGCTCAGTTGATTATACTTATATTACTCATTGTTATTCCGTTTGGCTAGGTAACTTGTTGAGATTTGGTATTGGAGAGGAACGGTTGATGGTGTTCCTCCATAAAAAATTAAGATCTTCTTTGCTAGGGGAGGTGGTATCCCCGGAGATTCCGCGGTGCCACATTGGCCGCGGTTGCCGTCGCGTCGGGGGGTCGGATTGCTTATGCTTACCCGGCCCCCGCCAACGGCGGATCGAAGCAGTGTCGGGGGGGTTTTAGTGGTGTAGGGTCCTTCGTGGTATGAGTTTAGCATACCACGCTATGGAGAGGGCGAGTCCCACATATCCCACCGCCAGCGCGCGAATACGTTGCAGTGGCGGTGGGAATGCGTAAAGTATTTCCGCCCATTTTTTTCGTATTACCTACAATCGATTTATGTATAATCTTTTTTAATAACATTACAATTACTGATTAGTTAGTGTACCTAAGTTTTTCCTACAACCCAGATTGTCTTGTATTGCAAGGCACTAGAGCTGTTTTTGCCATGTAAGTTAATCATCGCCGTCTCCTTGATATTATAATTATAATACCTATATAATACTTAAAGCCGAGGACAGGGACGCTTGGAACGGCTTGGTGCATCAAATTTCAAGTTAGACCCGACCTTCAATGCAATGGAGACGCCGACTAAGAAGAAAAAGTCTCCTTGACGGAAACGTTTTTGTTATTAACATGTTTTATGTATATTTAAACATTTTAAAACTGATTGCAAATCGTCTTGTTAATTTTAAGTGCCTAACTATAAGAAAAATCAAGGTGTATGGGAAGGTACCTATCTAACCGAAAAAAATGGCGTGTAAGCTTGTCACCAGCTGTTAGATAGCAGCTAACATAACTAGGAAAATGCTGAATTAACTGGCTACATGAGATTTCCAGTAGTATGACTGTGTTGCGAGATTGGTGCGTTTTAGTACATACATAGGTATTATGTTTTAGATGAGATTATAAGTGAACATACTTTAGCTCAGGATGTCTCAAACTAATGGCTCCCTTTTAAAGATATCTTATATTATAGCTGTTTGTGATGAGACCACCGATTATACATTACTAACTATTACTTATTTGCCTTTGTTGTTATGTTGGTTTGCAATAAAGAGAATATTATCTTATCTTAAAGTTCCCAGAGGTCGTCCAACACATCTCTCTCTTCAGAGGCGTCTCTAGTCCATGTAGCGCCCTTGAGCAAACATTACCCTAGCGCCCCCTAATAAGCGCGTGGTCAAAATGGAATGGGTACAAAGTGTAAGGCTCCATAGCACGCGGCACTCGGTGCTCCCTAGGACCGAGTCCCTGTACTATAGTAAAGATATCACTGCTTATCTTAGTTTAAAGAAAACTAAGGAATTTTATTATTTAAAAAAAAGGAAAAAAAATAATATCTTTAGGTTAAGGTTAGTAAGTTTAGACAGTTCAGATGCGCGTGCGCCGACAAGCATGCACGAGCCATTTTTCGGGGGGAAATGTATAAGGCGCCCCCTCTGCAGCAGCAGCATGGTATTACCTATACATGACTTCCCTCTGCATTAATGCATAACATCCGGTGGAATCGTGCACTTGTCTGTCAATAATTCAACCACCATTCAACCGTCAATCATTTTGCGAACTCCTCGAGGTTCACGTTCCTGCTTTTGAGAAACGCAGTTCTAGTTTAAAAAACGTCGTGGGATCCTATCTTTGGATTGCCTACATTTTTTAGATTGTTCGTTTAAAGAACAATTCCTTGCACTGAAATTAATTAAAAAAAGTGTAAACGAAACTGGGTATTACTGTTAATTATACGTACCTAACTGTGCTGAGAATAGATCTTTTTGTTAAGTTTTTTGCCGTCAAAAGCCAACGCCCGCTGTAGGGAAATATAAGCTCATGAATAAGGGGACATACCTTGTTAAGAGTGGATTATAATATAAACGGTATTATTTCTGAAACCGGCAGTCGAATAACCACACTGAGTTTGTTTCGCCAGGTCTTCTCAGTTAAGGGATATTGGATCCGGTGGCAGCACTAAAGCTTTTCGTCGAGATACTTTTGGTCTGTCTAAATAATAACATACTCAAAGGACAGAACTTACACTCATAGATATAAAATAATAAAATAATATTGTATTTTCATACCTGACAGACTGACCTGACTATTATAATAAGTAGCAATAATCAAATAAACTGAATTAATTTAACTCAGTAAATAAATCAAGCGTACGTATCATCTTAGGCCTTATCTTCGCCTTCCCTACATCAAGCGGGATTATGGTCAAACGTAAGGCTATATTTAATTTTAAAAAAAGAAAAAGATAAGCCAAAATATGTTTTGACTATTTACAAATACTTACCTGTAATAGGTTTACGTGAATAAAAAGGTTTTTTTTTTTTTTTTTTAATAACAAAATAAAAAAACATTAAAATTTCTAGTAACTCGGTAGGTAGCTTAGTTTATTCCACCCTCGCCCTTCCGACCTATAGTTCGCAAAGGAACCTCCGATGCCCTCGTAGACCCGATGCATGTCCGAGATTCTCGCGAATTGAAAAGTAGAGCGACAGTTGCACAAAACTCCCCTAAAAAATATAAAAGTCATAATACCTCAATCTCAGTTGCCGCGACCGCCCTGAGTCGAGATCCAAGTCCCACAGGGGACGCACTCTTGCGTAGGTTGCTTAGTTTGTAGTTTTTAAACCATTTATTAAGGCTGGAGCTCTGCTCGTATTTATGCCCGGTGAAGTAGCAACTGCCTAGTGGATAACTACGTAGGTATGTCCGTCCGAAAAAAAAAACTTTCTAGTTTTTAAACCATTTAATAAAGCTGAAGCATTGCTCGCCTAAAAGCCTGGTGAAGTAACAAAAGCCTTGTGCCTGCATACTTACATACATTTCTGTCCGACAAAAAGGGGGTGGTCAATCTCTTTAGTTATTGGCCGCCGTAGCTGAAGTTAGTGAATTAACACAAAGATTTCTTCAGCGGCGCCCTGACCTTACCCGTTAAGGGTGCTTCAGGCGTGTGTCGTTTTAATTTAATAGAATTTGGCTGAGGATGTTTCATTTCGCTATTTGACCGGTCAATTCTACTAATATTATAAATGCGATAGTTTATATGTGTGGATGTATGTATGTTTGTTACTCTTTCGCGCAAAAACTACTGAATGGATTTGGTTGAAAGTTTGCACGCGGATAGTTTATAAGCTGGATTAACATATAGGCTACAATATATCACGCTCCGACCCACTGGAGCAGAGTGAGGCGGGCAAAACCGCGGGCCGCAGCTAGTTCAGTTTTTTACTATTGTTATTTATTTTTAAATTATAAAATATAGATTATAAAAAAATAAATTTAAATATAGTTTTATAACTCCCGTTCCCTCCGGAACTTCATAATTAAATATAGCTTATGTCATCCGGGGATAGTTTAGCTTTCCATCGGTGAAAGATTTTTTCAAAGCGGTTCAGTAGTTTCGGAGCCTATTCAATACAAACCAACTATCAAACCTTTCCTCTTTATAATATGAGTAAAGCTTTTGTATTCATTATGAATTTTATTAACAAGTACAAGTGTATGTAAATAAAATAAAAAAATAAAATAAAAATAATTTTTATTTACGTACCTAAACCACTTACAGGCACTTGTAAATAGTCAAACATTAATTAGAAAAATTTATTCATTATATTTGTTATTTATTTATATCTATAAAATTAATAATTTTTATATTATCATATATTTATATGTTATTATTATAATTTATTTATTTATATTGTTCTTAGCGACGCAAAATGCTTGTTCTGTCTATATTATGTCAAAACAATTGTCATTATTTGGGTGGACCATGAGCATATAACGACAGACGCGCTTTAATGCTACCACCGGATCCAATGCGCCCCAACTGAGAAAATCCGGCGAAACAAACTCAGTGGGTTACTTTACTACCGGTTTCAACACGGCCCACATGAGAGGGTCCGGCGAAACATACTCAAACGGACAAATACGCGGGGTTTTGGTCCAATTAATATCATTTATTTTTAGTAGGCATACACATTTATTGCCCAAACGGTTGTCTTGTTATAATTAATTTTAAAATAAATACTTAAGTGCTGAATAAATATCATTAATTTAGTTTTTACTTCACCGTCGTCGTGGGGATCGAATCCACGACCTCCGAGACTTTTAGCAAGACTTAAACTGCTTCGCTACGAGGTAAAGGAGAGCTATTAAAAGTAGAAGACGATGACCAAAACTATTTTTTTTCTTTGTATTTCTGATTAATGAATTTTTGATTTTAATTTATATTAATTTAACCACCATTACCATTGTTACTAACATAATCTGGACCTGGTCTGAATAAAATGTTTTATTATTATTATTATTTATTTATACTTTTATAGTATCTCGGCTAGTGCCGATATCTAAGAGCAACACGGACCAAAGTCAAGTGCTACTCCGACACATGTTAGTCTCTTCCGTGTACAGTAAGAATTTACGTTCAATCCTACATGTATTTAAAATCACAGGTTGATAAGTATATGATAAACCAAATAACTGTAAAGCTTGTTGAAGGTATTCCGGAACTACACCGGTTGTTGATATGACGATAGGAATTATCGATACACTAGCTGACCCGGCAGACTTCGTACTGCCTCAATCGATACATAAAAGACCTAAATATTTGTATAAAATAAACTGGGCCGTAGAGACTTCGTTTATGCGGTACTCCTACCCCTACCCTACACTACCCCTACCCTACACTACCCCTACCCTACACTACCCCTACCCTACACTACCCCTACCCAACACTACCCCTACCCTACACTACCCCTACCCTACACTACCCCTACCCTACACTACCCCTACCCTACCTCTACCCTACCCCTACCCTACACCTACCCCTAATCTACCCCTACCCTACCCTACACCTACCCTATAAAATCTTGGCAAAAAAAATCAAGTTTTTAATTAACAAAATAAAGCTCAAATTGACTCTACATTTTAGTTAGAAAAAGTTTGTATGGGAAAAAGAAAAAGGCTGTTTTAAGGGGTTTTCAGGCAATTATTCGAATTTTTCTCGCCGTAAAAACCATCCTTGAACTTCCACGAACATTAAAAAAAAAGAATTGGCCAAATTGGTCCAGGCTTTGTAGAGTTATGCGCTAGCAACACATTTTGCGATTCATTTTTAATCGATACATTATTAAGTTTCCGCAGACGTGTTATTTCGGCTTTGAGATCTAAGTATTTCGATTTATTATCAAAACTGTTTTCATGTTCCAACATTGTTCTACAACAATAATAATTACCTAACTAAAGTATCGCTATTACAGTTATGCACAATTTTCTATTTAACACAAAGCTTTGCTAATTGGCGGGATTCTCATAAAATTCATGAAATAACGTTTCACGAAAAATCCGGTTACAACGTGTAGGTAATCATTTGATCTGTGGCCAAGATAAAAATTAGAAAAGTTAGAGATGCTGATCATATTTTGGGTTCCCTTACTTTTACATACTTTGGACACAGCTATATGGGACATCTATATCTACATATAAATAAAAGTGAAGTGTCTGTTTGTTATGGAAAAATAACCAGGAGGCTAAACACGCAACGATCCTACCAATATTATAAACGCGAAAGTTTGTAAGTATGGATGGATGTTTGTTACTCTTTCACACCAAAACTACTGAAGGGAATTAGCTGAAATTTTGCACCGGGATAGGCTATACGCTGGATTAACATAAAGGCTACAAAACATCACGCTCCGACACACTGGGGCAGAGTAACAAGGGTAAAACCGCGGGGCGCAGCTAATGTGACTATAAAAATGTCTATATTACTGTAGAGTTATTGTAACGCATTTCCTATGGTTTTGTTTCTGTATTATTTAAGCTACATTACCTTAACAAATTGACAATAAACATGCAAGCATACATCATTTATTTTATACATACATACATACATAAGCTTACGCCTGTTTCCCAGCGGGGTAGGCAGAGACAATGGACCTCCACTTGCTACGATCCCTACACACATCTTTCGCTTTATTCACTCTCATAACATTCTTCATACAAGCACGTCGGTTTAGGGTGGTTCTTATTTGACCTTTTGCGAGGATGTCTCCGATTTGGTCAGAGAACGTTCGTCGAGGTCTTCCCCTTCCGATTGTGCTACTCACACTTGCCATGTATACCTGTTTTGTCAATCTTTCTTCATCCATTCTTTCCACGTGACCAAACCATCTCAACATTCCCTTCTCTATCTTCGTAATCACGTCCTCTTTCACTCCACACCGTTCTCTTATCACGCTATTCCTTATTCTGTCATTCAATGTTAACCCACACGTACTTCATTTATTTATTAATAAAGGTACACCAACAGCTTCTGTATATAGATTAACAAATAGAGTAGTTAAGAGTAAAAGGCTTTATACAGTTGCCAATAGCAGGTGAACCAACATTCACGCACATAAGTGGTAACTTAAACTAAATAAATGTACTAATATTGAGTGGAAATAAACTATACAAAGGTTAGAATTATGCAAGAGTAAAAATAGAAATCCAAAATCAAAATTAAACAAATAAACAAAAACAAACTTGAGAGGATAATTAAACTATTTTTTTTTTTTAATGATAATTAACGGTGAGTTGCGCAGACATTTTTACCAAAGTAATTGTACTTAGGTAATATTGTTACGTAATTAGCCTCTAGGTTGTACCTACTAAATAAGTACCTATATATGCATATAGGTATATAGGACTCACTTAAAACAGAAACAAAATTTTACTCTGATACTTATCATGGAATATCGTTTGTGTTTCTTCACTAAACTTAATCAGTCATTAACATCTACTGCTGAACAAGGCTTTTTTTTCGGTCGGACATATATGTAGTTATCCCGGAAGCTTTTGCTACTTCACTGGGCATAAAGGCGAGCAGAGCTCCTGCCTAAATAAATGGTTTAAAAACTACAAACTAAGCAACCTGCGCAAGATGGCATCCCCTGTGGGACTTGGACATAGGCTCAGGGCGGTCGCTGCCTGGATAATGACGTTTCTGAACAAGAGCCTCCTCTTAACATAGTTTGGCAAGCCAGGGTCGTTCAGCGACATTGCTATCATCATCAGGCAGGGATGCTGATCGCAGTAAGATGGTAAGTAACCTTGAGTCGATTGCCGCTACCCATCTATCTCACGACACTCATGGGAAGACATAATATGGTGGTCTATTATACGCCGGGTACCACACAGCTATATAATTTTGCCACAAAAAATCCCAGTGTCATTGGGTCCACTCCTGTGTCAAGGAACTCTAACCATATAATCGGTCACGGGTACTGAACCCCAATATTTTTTTGTATCAAAAACTCCAAAATGTTTACACGCAGAAAACTGCCATACATTTTTTGCTTCAATGAAATTAATTACTAGTTCGTTGGATATAGCGCAACAGTGCGTAGAATTTCCTTAAGTGGAACTATACACCTAATACTTAGCATGAGTAATGGCCACATGGCTTTTCCCCTCGTCCTCCCGACTCTTAGTTTGAAAAGAACCATCCGAAGCCCTCGTAGACCCGAAATCCGAGAGGCCCGCCAGCTGTAAAGTAGAGCGACAGTTGCACATCATCATCATCAGCCCGTATAACGTCCACTGCTGAACATGGGCCTCCTCCCGGAGGAGGGCATTTGCCATAGTCACCACGCTTGGCGGGCGGATTGGCAACCGCGTTTCCTTGTGTGGTACAACATAATAATGTACCACACAAGGAAACGCTGCTGCCCGTACCTTGATATACGATTATTATAGATGATGTTATAACAATCGGGACCAACGACTTAACGTGCTTTCCGAGGCACGGAGGGTAGTCCCGCAACCTACCAGACCCCGAAAGAAATCTTAATACTCACACAGTTGCACAAAACCCCCTAAAATACAGTCATAGGTAATCCATCAATCCCATCGCCAGCGACCGCCGTGAGCCGAGGTCCAAGCCGCACAGGGGGCGCGCTCTTGGCAGGTTGCTTAGTTTGTAGTTTTCAAACCATTTATTAAGGCTGGAGCTCTGCGCGCCTTTATGCCTTTAAGCCTCGAGGCTAACTACGTATGTCCGTCAGAAAAAGCAGTTTACGTCTTACTCAAAGCCTTAAAGGTCGTGGTTTTGCTCCTCACGTTGAAAGAAATCTTTGTGTTAAATCCAAAAAAAAAAACCTGGGTTTGGTTGGTGCACACAACATGTTCTATGTTAAGCCGTTTGGCTGTCATAACATCATTTATGGTGGATGCAGGCCGCTTCTAACCGCAACAACTGGAGATCTATGATGAAGGCCTATATCCGGCAGTGGACGTCCTACGGCTAAAATGATGAATATCATCTATGACAATTAAGCTTAAAAGCTAAGTATTAAGCGTTATTGTAAAATACATAATTAATTATATACTATTAAAAGTAGCTAATTAAAAATAAAACTAACTTACCAAATACTTCTATTCTAAATATATTCTACTTGGCAAGGTTCCCAGAATGCTGGCAGCAGTCCCCTGTTGAATGGCAATGCTGAGGTAGGTACCTGCTGTGCAAAGTAAAACCACCACTTGGACCAGGTTTGGTTATGTTTCGACACCAAATGACACAATTCACAAGGAATTCACAAGGACCGCATCAAAGTATCGTATTTAATAAGATTGTAATTTAAAACACACTGTTGTATTAGGTTATCCCGTAATGATAGTGTGTCGTATTAAATAAATAATCACTATCAAGGTACGATATTTGCGCTTCTTAAGATTCTCCGCAGATTCAGCCACCATGCCCGCCAGCTGTAAAGTAGAGCGACAGTTGCACATCATCATCATCAGCCCGTATAACGTCCACTGCTGAACATGGGCCTCCTCCCGGAGGAGGGCATTTGCCATAGTCACCACGCTTGGCCAGCGGATTGGCAACCGCGTTTCCTTGTGTGGTACAACATAATAATGTACCACACAAGGAAACGCTGCTGCCCATACCTTGATATACGATTATTATAGATGATGTTATAACAATCGGGACCAACGACTTAACGTGCTTTCCGAGGCACGGAGGGTAGTCCCGCAACCTACCAGACCCCGAAAGAAATCTTAATACTCACACAGTTGCACAAAACCCCCTAAAATACAGTCATAGGTAATCCATCAATCCCATCGCCAGCGACCGCCGTGAGCCGAGGTCCAAGCCGCACAGGGGGCGCGCTCTTGGCAGGTTGCTTAGTTTGTAGTTTTCAAACCATTTATTAAGGCTGGAGCTCTGCGCGCCTTTATGCCTTTAAGCCTCGAGGCTAACTACGTATGTCCGTCAGAAAAAGCAGTTTAAGTCTTACTCAAAGCCTTAAAGGTCGTGGTTTTGCTCCTCACGTTGAAAGAAATCTTTGTGTTAAATCCAAAAAAAAAAACCTGGGTTTGGTTGGTGCACACAACATGTTCTATGTTAAGCCGTTTGGCTGTCATAACATCATTTATGGTGGATGCAGGCCGCTTCTAACCGCAACAACTGGAGATCTATGATGAAGGCCTATATCCGGCAGTGGACGTCCTACGGCTAAAATGATGAATATCATCTATGACAATTAAGCTTAAAAGCTAAGTATTAAGCGTTATTGTAAAATACATAATTAATTATATACTACTAAAAGTTGCTAATTTTAAATAAAACTAACTTACCAAATACTTCTATTCTAAACATATTCTACTTGGCAAGGTTCCCAGAATGCTGGCAGCAGTCCCCTGTTGAATGGCAATGCTGAGGTAGGTACCTGCTGTGCAAAGTAAAACCACCACTTGGACCAGGTTTGGTTATGTTTCGACACCAAATGACACAATTCACAAGGAATTCACAAGGACCGCATCAAAGTATCGTATTTAATAAGATTGTAATTTAAAACACACTGTTGTATTAGGTTATCCCGTAATGATAGTGTGTCGTATTAAATAAATAATCACTATCAAGGTACGATATTTGCGCTTCTTAAGATTCTCCGCAGATTCAGCCACCATGCCAGCCCTACTCTGAGTCCCAAAATATCCTCTTTTCGGGACTCAGAGTAGGGCTGGCATGGTGCGACGGTCGTCGCAAGTAGCATCCCACACCAAAGCTTGTCCCATCCTCCAGGGCACCAGAGTCATTCCGTCGAGCCTCTTACCGTCGTAGCGCATAAGACCATTAGGCTCTAAACGGCTGGCACATTTACCGAGCTGAAGAGTAATATCATTAATATAGTAGCATGACGGAACAGACGTCCAGCACTTTTGTTCCAACACAGGCTTTTGTTACAATACTTAGTTTTGTAAAGTTAACTCAATATCTTTGTTAATGTGTTGTAAACGTTATAAACTATAATTTTCTTTTCATTTTATTGTTTTATTTGTCAGTCCAAACATGATGTTTTAGCTCTAAATCATTATATTATAAGTACAAAGAACCTTGGGAGTGCATCGACGGACGCATTGTAACCATCAAATATTATGTATGGACAAGATTATAAGATTTGATGGCCAACGGTGCCGAGACATGGACACTAGGTGTAGCTGGGTACAGCTGTCTTAGTCGTGGAGTGCGCTATGCTAACTCAAAACATAGCTTGCTCTCTAAAACATGTATCGTTCGGAGAATTTGATTTCAAAGTCTATCTTTAGCAATCAGATTATCCCGCGGGATCCTGCTGTAACGAGGTCAATCCAGCAAAAATCCCACGGGATTGGAAGCGGTGCTGGATTGCAACGGTGCTGGATTGCATGAATTGCATCCCTAGTTGCAGTGGTGGGAATAAAGGTAGGATTAGTCCCATAAAAAATAGAGTAATATTTTTGCTTCTGGAGGCTTATCACATATCGATATTAGTATGGCTTAGTTAAACATGTCTTCGCAAGCAAAAATATTTAAATTTATTAAGTTAAATGTAGCCTCAGTAACATAGGAATTAATGCGTTACTAAAAAATTTTTTAAGTCATAGCCAATCTTTACTTGTTAAACCTCCTGCGTAATTTACAAAAAACTAAAAATAGCATTACAATGTCTTTTACTAAGTTGTTTTCGAAACCTATTTTTTTTCGGACGCACATATACAGTAGTTAGCCACGAGGCTTTTGCTACTTCACCGAGCAGGTGATCGACAGCAAATAGTGTGAAACATATGAGTAACTTCATGAGTTCATACCAAATATATTTTTTACCTATTTATCGAGTTAGAGGAGGCAGAGCGTTAACTTTAGATGGGTTTTTTTGTCTGTATCTAGGCATATTGAAAAGGATGTCGATGTTTGTTTGTGATGTAAAATATTGTTTGGTATAAAATTGTGAAATTTCTTCAATAAAAGATGTTTCTAAGGTTGTTGCAAATGAAAAGTTCTGTGACTTTTCGGTTCAAAATAAGGTTTTAAGTATATAGGTACCGCGATTCATACGTTGTTAGCTTTTATACTCGGGTAAATGATTTATTTTTGACAGTTAGTACAATCGATCTTAATACGATTGATCTAACTTACGACACCCGGGGTTGAAAGCGAGACTCTCTCTAAAACATTTTGACTACCTTCGGGGCATTCCTGTATACGCCTTTTTAGATTTATTGTTCTTTGTTGGCCAAAAAAAAAAAAATATTGTCTTTTAAAATAATTTTGCACAGACAAACTCACATAATAATCCTATATCCACCTGCCCGATTAACAATCTAAAGGTTCACATGAGATGCCAAGGAAGTGTTTTCTGGGCATCGAACCATGACACGAGGCACACCCAGCCACTTGCGCCATAATATTCGCAAAGCCTTAACTGAATAGACGTGTGCTTTTATTTAAACTTTTATATAAAAAAAATAAAAAAAAACTATTTTATCTGTGAGAAATTTCGCGGGAATTCGCAATTTTGTAATTGGAGTAGTTGAGTAAGGAGTGATTGTAGCTGTCTCTTTTACTCGTATATGTTTTAGTATGAATGAAAGAGATATATTGTTGTTTGTTAATACATCGTGAGATTCATGCGTGTACAACGAAAGTGTTAGAATTTGGTTTGATAGTTGGTTAAACTTCCATTGCGTGTTTTGTTTGTAATCTTTTATTAGATTGAAAACGAAACGATCGATGGAACGTTAATATTAACATTAAATTGTATTTCCAGTTTAAATTATCAAAATCTAATACAATTTTTAAATGAATATATTACAAATAATATTAAAAATAGGTGTGAATTGACGGATTTTTTAAAACAATATAATAAAATGGACATTTAAAGTGAGCATGTTAGTTGGTTTGTTAGTCAAAATGTTGTACATACTACTTCTGTGTCCGGTTTTGCTCGCGGCAGTACAGACGCTGACGATTGACTCTCAACTTGGAACATCGATTGAAGGTAAATAAAACTTTATTCTAATAGTCTTGAAGTATACAATTGTGACTACCTCCGTAGCGTAGCGGTATTTGGCTGACTTTAAATCTCGGAGGTCGTTGGTTCGATCCGATCTCCGGACAGGAAATCTTTGTGCAAATTCTAAAATTTCATTCGATGTCTGGTTGAGGGACTACTTACTTTCCGAAAGCACATTAAGCCGTTAGTCCCGATAGTTGTTAAGTACAACGTAATTCTGCGGTCACCAACCCACCTGCCAAACGTGGTGATTATGGCAAAAACCCTCGGGAGGAGGCCCACGTTCAGCTGTGGACGTGACTCTACAACATGTGACACTAACACCCGATTTCTTAAACATCAATCAAAGCAACAATTAACTAATTTATCTGTCAATTCTATCTCAGTTTCTTCTGGAAGGAGAATTAAGAATGACTTTTAGTATTTCAAACTTGACTTTTGTCATTTCATTCTGAACGAGCATATTAATATTAATAATTAGGATTTTATAAACCACCTAACAATGAAAGTCCCAACTAAATCCGTCCGTAAATCATCAACATTAGTGGGTACACATTGCGCCATAAAAACAGACTACCCTTCCTGTGTCCAAGCTAAATATTCACGCAACCAGTACGTTAGTGATATCAGTAAAAATATACAACAAACCATCTGACACCATAAAAAATAATTAATATTCAAGTCCCAAAATCAGTCTAGCCGTTACTGCGAATAATCGGAACACACAGACAGACCTTATATACTAAAACTAGCTTTCAGCGCGTGATTGCTTATATTCCCGTCATCATCATCATCATCATCAGCCTGTTGTAGTCCACTGCTGAACATAGGCCTCCCCCATCGATTTCCAGCGGGAACGATCGCTGGCGGCCTGCATCCGCTGACTCCCCGCGACCTTTATGAGGTCTTTGGTCCATCGTGCAGGCGGTCGCCCTCCTTGCCAGTTCGTGGTCTCAACTCGAGTTCTCCTGCGGATCTCTTCATTTCTGATTCGATCACGCAGGGAAACGCCGAGCATAGCTCTTTCCATAGCTCGCTAAGCGACTTTGAGCTTTCTTATGAGGCACATAGTAAGAGACCACGACTCAGATCCATATGTCATCACTGGTAACCCACATTGATTGAAGACTTTGGTCTTCAGGCACTGAGGTATTTTGGACGAGATGATCTCCCGAAGCTTCCCAAACGCTGCCCAGCCGAGTCGGATTCGACGATACATTCCCGTAGGCCCCTTTTAATTAAATATAACCTATAGCCTTCCTCGATTAACGGGCTATTTAAAAATGAAAGAATTTTTCAATTCGGACTATTGGTTCCTGAAATTATCTCATTCAATTACTTAAACAAAAAAACTCTTTATCTTTATATGTTAGTACAGATAAAGTTCCCACGGGGACGGGAGCTATGGGAGTGAAACCAGGCGCGGTAAGCTAGTGCAATAAATTCTATGACAACATCCACTTAAACTAATTTCATATGACCTAACATAATAATGAAATCATTACCAAATCCATTGTTTACGAATAAGTTAGACGGTACGCAGACATACTTACATAAAACGTCATTTTGAGGGTTCCGTACCCAAAGGGCAAAAACGGGACCCTATTGTTAATACTCCTTCTGTATTAATAATAGGGTCCCTACCAACAATTACCTACCACACTTATCCGATACCGTCAGACGTAACAGGCATGTCAGAAATAAACTCTGTGTTCACACTTCAAGAACCTCATCATCATCATTAGCCCGTGTAACGTCAACTGCTGAACATGGGCCTCTTCCCAAGGGAGCAGTATTATGTTTGACCACACAAGAAAACGCTGCTGCCCGTTCCTTGATATAAGATTATTATAGATGATGTTATAATAATCGGGACCAACGGTTTAACGTGCTTTCTGAGGCACGGAGGGTATTTCCTTAACCAACCAGACCCGGAAAGAAATCTTAGAATTCACACAAAGATTTCTTGTCCGGTGTGGGGATAGAACCCACGACCTCAGCTTCGCTACGGAGGTTTTCGCGCTTGTTATATGTCATTTACAATGCATACCTAACACAATATAGGTAGTACATTTTTTGATTTACTTAAGAAAAATATTTTAATATTATATAGGTACAGGTCTTTAGTAAATGATATAACTATTAAAAATATTGATTAAAAATAAAATGTCTTCGCGACTCAGCGTTTACTAGATATGTATGCAGAAAATAATTTAAATAATGCCAATTTGTTAAGTTAATATAGCTGCAATAATCAATAAAATAACATAGAAACAGCATTACAATAACCTTTTTTTTTTGTTGTCCGCGGGTAAATGCATTTACGCATTCCCACTGCCGCTGCTGCGTATTCGCGCGCTGGCGGCGGGATATGTGGGACTCGCCCTCTCCATAGCGAAGCAATCTGGCCCCCCGACGACGGCACCCGCAGTCAAGTGCCGCGGGATCTCCTGGACCACACTTACTGTGGCCCATTTGCCCAGTTATAGGGACGCCCGGAGTGTGATATCGTCCCTACTTAGAATTACAATAACCCGACAGTAATATAAACATTTTTATCGAAGTCATAGTCGAAGGATACGTATATTAATTAGCCTCTGGAGTAGGTATATTCCTTTTTCAGCACCAATTATTTTTTTTAGCATCATTCAAAATCAATGGTTTGAGCTGAGATGCTTAATCCATTGCTGCTGAAAGAGGCATACCTACTCCCGCTGACCGCATTTGGGCGCAACGTTCGCACTTCATGTATTTAACGGAAAAATTGGTGGAAAGTGGCATTTCTTATCTGATATATTTATAGATTATTTATTTTGCGAAAGTATTGTCAATAACAGACCTATGTTAAGTCATAATTAGGTCAAGAACCGAAAAAACCTTGTGAATATCGGTAGGTAATCAAATTTTCTTTTCTTTGTCATTGTATTGAAATTTCTTAGTCTACAGATGCTATTAAGTTTTAAGGCTAATTTAACAGTAGACCCGTTGTAGATTTTTATATTCAATACTGTAACTGTTATACTAAAATAATAAACAATTATTTTAGTATAACAGTTAAAAATGCCATATTCAACGATAAATACTTAAAGTGCGAACGTTGCGCTTGTGTACAGACCACAAAAGAGATAGGTTTACACCGTCAGTATCTCATAATGTAAATAAATGGGATAAAATATAATGACCACCAAAAATATATACTTGACACCAGAAAAATAAAGTCTAAAATTATAATAGTACTATTTTAGTCACGACTGCACTTCAAATTGTATTCGAACACCAAATGTAGTTAATGATCACCAAATCTTAGCGAGCAAATTATTGCGCTATTTCTACCTTAATAAAATCAATGAAAAATGACAATCGGTTAGGTTAGGTTAGAGCTGCGGCCATACAACGCACGAGCCGAGCGAGCGAAGCGAGCGGTGCCGCGGCAGCGGCCGGCGAGTGCCAGAACCGAATAGTAAATTAGTAAAACATTTAGGTACTTTTGGTGATCATTTACTACTTTTGGGTTAACAATGATTAATTATTTGGAGTCATTTTGCTTAAATATGATAGCGAAATGTTAAAACTTTGGTTACAATTTTACATTAAAATGCGGGTTTAATTTTGGTGATCATTTTCAATTTTTTTCTGTTATATGTTACTATATCTGATGGTAAGTTAAACATAAGCCTAAATAAATTAGGCTTGCAACGAATATTCGGTTACTCTTCGGTATTAGGCCGAATACCGAATATCTACATATTATTCGGCCGAATACTTATGCTATATATTTTATTATAGGGAGGTAATTGGTAAAATGAAAAAAAGGGATCGATTCATTACCTATATAATATATAGGTAATGAATCAATTCTTTTCATTTTTCATATTCATATTTTCATTTCTCTTGTAATCATTTACGTAGACACATGTACATAATCATCTTCTGTATTAGAAAAATTAAGAATTTTTCTATTTTCATAATCAAAATTTACAAGAAACTTGTCTAAACATGCAGTACCTACTTACATTAGCAATAAACCGTGCAAAGCAACTGCGGGCGCGCAGGCGGTGAGTACATTAGAACAGACGAGCGTGAAACAATTACGCCAGTACAAGTTTTGGCGCTAAAATCTGGCCGAATACTTCTGCCTTATATTCGGCTATTCGGTCAGGGGGCTCGCCGAATATTCGGCATTCGGTATACTGCCGAATAATCATATTCGTTGCAAGCCTAAAATAAATATGTTTATGTCAGTACGACAGCCGGTAATTCTTTATGAGTGAAGATTTCGCTGCTAGCTGTGTAAAAATGCACACAATAGTAAACTCTTCTCATAAACGTGTAGGTACACATAAATTTAAAACGCTATTATCAATGTGTAAACCTATTTCTTTTGTTGACTGTACATCATCAGTCCATATAGCAAATGTACTGCACTGTCCCCTGCTTAACATGGGTCACCAGTCCTACCATAGTCACCAGTCACCACGCTTGGAGGCGAGTTGGTGAACGAAGTATCATGCATAGAAATTTGTCAAATTTAATGTAACTAGCTTCCCGCGCTGTTTGATCCGCGTAACTCCCGGTCCCGTAGGAACTTTATACTTAAATATAGATTATAGTCTACCACGAGAAATGGGCTTTACAACACTGAAAGATTTATTAAAATCGGGCCTCTAGTTCGAGAAATATGCACGTTCAAGCTAACAAAAACTCGTCAGCTTTATATATTACTAGTTTCACCCGCGTAGATCCCGTGTTCGTGGGAACTTCGTAAAAAATATAGCCTATAATCTTCCTCGATAAATGGCCTATCCAACACTGAAAGATTTTTTGAAATCGGACCAGTAGTTCCCGAGATTAGCGCGTTCAAACAAACAAACAAACAAATTCTGCAGCTTTATAATATAAGTACCTATAGATATAGATTATTAACAGCTTTAAGTGCCTTCCGAGGCACGAAGGTTAGTCCTTCAACCAACAATCTTTTGGTTTTATATGAAGATTTTAACCTCCGTCTTTGTTTTTTAGTTTTAGTGGGAAATAATAAGTACATATAAGCCAATTTAAATAAATGTTGTACATAATCGTTTTATTATTACAGATTGTTTCGACCGTGTATCGATCGGTGAACAACTGCCTCCCGACGCCATCTATCGCAACGTCACGGAACTAACGACCCGCGAGTGTGAACAAATCTGCAAACAAGACAAACAGTGCCAGAGCTATGATTACGGGTGAGTTTCTTGAATGTGGCAAGAGATGGCGTTACTATAGCTCGATTATTTTTAAGTAGGTACTACTTTGGAGAGAAGTAGAATAATAGATGTGCTCCTTCACTGCGGAAGTACCGTATTTAAGTGACAACGACATGCTAAATGCCATAAGGTTACATTAAAGAAGTTTATATTGTCACCTCCGTAGCGTAGCGGTATTTAGCTCGATTTAAATCTCGGAGGTCGTGGGTTCGATCCCCACTCCGGACTACAAATCTTTGTGTAGATTCTAAGATTTCTTTCCGGGTCTGGTTGGCTGGGGGACTACCCTCCGTGCTTCGGAAAGCACGTAAAGCCGTTGGTCCCGATTGTTATAACATCATCTATAATAATTGTATACCAGGGAACGGGCAGCAGCGTTTCCTTGTATTGTATGATACAACATTATACTGCGGTCATCAACCCGCTGGCCAAGCGTGGTGACATTGGCAAAAACCCTACCTCGGGAGGAGGCCCATGATCAGCAGTGGACGTTGTACGGGCTGATGATGATAATGATGATGATGATATTGTCAAAAAGGTAACATTAGAATTTAATAGGTACGGTGGTTAACTATTCGTAAATTTTTAAAGCAATTTTCTGGCTGGCAATATTATGGCTATAACAAACACAAAGAAGAATTAGCGAAATTAGTCCTAATAGGGATTAATTTATGTATATATTTGTATTATTTTGTTATCAATATGTAATATTTTTTAATATTTCCAGAGTTGGGGCCAAAGGCAACGCCACATGTAACCTCAGCAATAATGGTGAAAAAGAGATCAAAGAAAAGAACATGCTTCTACGTCACCCAGACTACGATGTCTACGTCCGAAGGTTTCAATGTGAACAGTCTCCTCCATCGCCCATACAAACCCCCCAGTTCGATGATCCAGGACCAGAGTCTGATATTCCACTTCACAAACCCGTATTCCGACCAGCAGTAGACCAAAAATTACCATTTTCTGAAGACTATTTACTTTCTGGAGATATAGGTTCATATGGTTTTGATAGACCACCACACCATAACGAAAGACCTGATGATTATTCGAATCCCAAACCTGAATATGATGCGCCCCCAAGTTATGGAGGCCATACTCCTCAAGACATCCCTTATAGACCAGAAAGGCCAAGTCACAATAATCCCAATAAAAAACCAGATCCTTATGATGTTCTGCAATTTCAAGATCCTTACAGACCTCATGATAAGCCGGGATATCCAGCCGAGAACTATGGTGGACCATCAAGACCATATGTCCCGGAGAAACCAGAGTACCATTATATTATTAGACCGAATAGAAAACCTAAGCCAATGGACGATTCAGGTTACGACAAACCTTCTCATTATCCCAAACCAGGGTATGGCCAGGAAGATATAGGATATAGGCCTATAGGCCCCTCGAAACCATATAAGGAACCCTACGATACCCCCAGGCCTGATTCAGGGAGCGGGTATGGCCAAACTCCACCTTACGACGATAATTCTATACACGTGGAAATCGTTGACCCACCAAGGCCTTACCGACCTGCAAGACCAACATCTGGTCAAGGAGTATGGGGTTATGGAACATACTCTAGTCAAAATTCGTATTCACAATCCCAAAATAGTCAATCACAGTATTACGGATCAAATGAAGCAAATAATTATGTAAACAATTATCATAGACCTACTAGGCCCAATCCCCCAAGTTATGGTGCTCCAAGTGAAGACGTAGGTTATGGAAAACCACCTTACGATGACTATAAACCAGCATATGGGAACGATAAACCTTATGAAAATCCAAAGCCTTCTTATAGCAGTGAAAAACCAGGTTATGCCTCTGGAAGTCCAGTCCCAACTTACGGTAATGATAGTCCTGGCTACACAAATCCATCGAAACCTTTGGAAAGTATACCCGCTTATGGCAGCGACAGGCCAACTTATGGCAACGACAGACCAACTTATGGCAACGACAGACCAACTTATAGCAACGACAGACCAACTTATGGCAATGATAAACCTGTATATGATAGGCCTTATAACAAGCCATCATATGGGAATGACAGACCTTTATACGGTAATGAAAAGCCTTCGTACCATCAATCATCTTATGGTAATAACCAAGCTTCATATAGCAGCCAAAGTGATTACAGTAGCAACCACGGTTATGGGACCAGTCAATATCTAAACAAACCTTTTAATAATCCTGACACTGGATATGGGTTGCAAAAACCGAGCAACGACTATAATAAGCCGTCAAACCAAGGTCATGGTGGGAACCAAGGATATGGAAATAACCATAGCACTTATGGGAATACTCAAAGTTCATATGGAAATAACCAAGCAAGTCATGGTAACAGTCAAACTGCTTATGGTAGTCAAGCGTCTTATGGCGGGCAAAGCCATGATAGTCATCAGAACTATTACGGAAATCAAGGTTATTATGGAGGAAGTCAAATGTCTTATGGTGGTCGTCCTCCTCATGATTCCAGCCATGGATCTTACGGCAGCAGCCAAAACTTACATGGTACCGGTCAAAATTCTTATGGAAATCAACCCTCTTACGGTGGTAGTGGATCATATGGCGGTCATGGTTCTCATGGAGGGCACGATCAGGGTTACGAAACTACGAATGGTTATGGTGGTAGTTCACCGAGTGGGTCTTATGGCAGTAATCATGATTCAGTTAATGCTGGTAACACCTATGGGAGCAATCAAGGATATAGTGGCGGAAATCACGGATATGGAAGTACAAGTAGTTATGGAAATTCCCAAAGTTCCTATGGAACCAGCCAATCATCTTATGGGAGTACCCAATCTTCTCACGCCTCGCAATCCTACGGTCAGAATGATTTGAATGGTAATTATGGTAGCCAAGGTTCCTATGGTGACAGTACCAATAAACCATACGGAACCCGACCAGTTGACGACAAACCGTATATCCCACCAAAGCCACAAAAACCCAAACCATCTTACCACGAACCAGATGAACCAAAACCTGGTTACGGTACTCCGAGTTATGACAACGATCGCCCTGATTACATCAACCCAAATGAACCAGGTAACGACAATGATGAGAAGCCAGGGTATGGAAGTAACAAGCTGAATGGTTTTGAGAAACCCCTTTTGAAGCCGGTTTATGAGTATGAGTTGGAGAAACCGGTGGGGGCACCAAGTTATATAGCAAGGCCAGGAGGAGAGGTTGTGACGACCAGGCCGATGGTGATTGGCGATTTTATGGCGTACGGCAGACATCCATCGAAAGAAGTTACTTATAAAGGTAAGTTATTTTATCATCATTATTACACACTAGCCTCTTCCCGAAGGAGGGTTTATGCCATTGACAGGCAGGTTGGTGACCGCAGGATTATGTCTTGTAATAACACACAAGGAAATGCTATTGCTGGTTCCTTAGTAGACTTATACAATAGAATGATATCATAATAATCAGAGGGCCTAGCAAAATGCCATTACAGCGGAGCGATGGGCTTCCGATACCCTCGTAGACCCGATGTCCGAGAGGCCCGCGAACTGTAAAGTAGAGCGATAGTTGCACAAAACTTCCCTAAAATACAAAAAGTCAAAATCCTTCTGTGAAACTGTGGTACTGTAGTACGGTACTGTGAAATAGCATAGTAACAATTTAACTCATACTATTGCACAAAAAACCGGTCAAGTGCGAGTCGGACTCGCGCACGAAGGGTTCCGTACCAGTTCCAAGTTCGTACCTATTTTTGACATCAAAAAAAAAAGTTTGTTGTATGGGAGCCCCCGTTATATATTTATTTTATTTTTAGTATTTGTTGTAAGATAAAAACATTATTTGTGAAAATTTCTATGCGATATCGCGGTTCTTGAGATATAGCCTGGTGACAGACAGACAGACAGCGAAGTCTTAGTAATAGGGTCCCGTTTTTACTCTTCGGTACGGAGCCCTACAAAACCGCCCCAATGCATTGTTCGACAGCGCTCATTTTTACTTTTAATATAGTCTAAGACCTCGTCCATTTTTTTTCGTGATTTTAACACCACAGTTGAACCGTAATTACGTTTATCCAAATTTAACGGAAATTCCACTTTTAAAATAAAAACACAATCCATTCAATTCAATTAAATGTAGCTTAATGTATGATACAGCAATGCTGGCCAAAAAAATCTTCCGTATTCTTTAAATAATTTCCATTAACTACGTATTGTTTATTTGTAAGTATGTGTAATAGCTAAGCGGCCTTAGCCTAATGGCTAGGGCCTCGGATTTATGATCTTACGGTCGCCGGTTCGATTCCCACCCATTTTACTACCGACGTGAACCCACTTCCCAAGCATTTTAGCTTAGCGCGAGGGGTTGACAAGAATACTAGTAGACTAAAAACCTCTGCTAGTAATTTTTTTTTATTGTTTACTGAAATATATCGTCTCCGACCAAATAAAGAGGAAAGACTGTCGAACATCGTACTGTAGCCGTTTTTTTTTGTCCATGATTGTGGTTAAAATAGGTGCTATGACTTTTCTCAGTACCCCAATGTTATAAAAATAACGTTGAACTATGATTTGTACAGCCTTTCATAACACAATTCGGCATTTTTGTTGACAAATAATAAAGTTTAGTATGAATAATCAACTGACAAGGTTAGGATAGCATAGGATCTTATGCGTGCCCAGCCTCCGCCAACGACGGATCGAAGGAGTGTCCGGGGGGTTTTAGTGGTGGAGGGTCCTCCCCTCGTGGTGTTGAGTTAGCATACCACGTTATGGAGAGGGCGAGTCCCACATATCCCACCGCGAGCGCGCGAATACGCTGCCGCGGCGGTGGGAAAGCGTAAATGAATTGCACCCCGGACAAAAAAAAAAAAAAAAAAGGATAGCATAGGATAGTTTGGGCAAGTGTGTGTGTAAGCTGAGTATATACACGCTAAGACAGATTTTATCAGCTTCAGTGCGTTATTCGCAGCGCCACGTTTTTTCGGACTAACATAATCATGTAGTTAGCCAAGAGGCTTTTGCTACTTCACCGGGCATAAAGGCGAGCAGAGCACCAGCCCAAATAAATGGTTTAAAACTACAAACTAAGCAACCTGCGCAAGAGGACGTCTCCTTAGGGACTTAGATCTCGGCTCAGGGCGGTCACTGGGGGAATTGTAGTTTTTTTAGGGGAATTTTGTGCAACTTTTCCTCTAAGTTACAGTTCGCGGGCCTCTTTCATTTTTGGGTCTACGGCATCGGACGGTAGCGCTTTATCGTTACTTATTATTTGGTCATATGATACTGCTATACCGTATTAGTAGCAGTTGATAATAAAGTGCAAATCATCATCAGCCCGTACAACGTCCTCTGCTGAACATGGGCTTTCTCCCGAGGGAGGGTTTTGCCATAGTCACCACGCTTGGCAGGCGGATTGGTGACCGCAGTATGATGTTGTAATACGCAGGAAAACGCTGCTGCCCGTTCTCCGATATAAGCTTATTATAGTTGATGTTATAACAATCGAGACTAACGGCTTAACGTGCTTTACGAGGCACGGAGTGTAGTCCCTCAACCAACCAGACCCGGAATAAATCTTAGCATTTACACAAAGATTTCTTGTCCGGTGTGGGGATCGAACCCACGACCCCCTAGACTTAAAGCTACCCAAATACAGCGGTAGCGTAGCGACGCTACGGAGGTTGTCCAAGCCCCAGTCCAGTCCAAGTGTAAATGAAATAAATGAATTTTATTCAGCACTTACGTATTTACATACACTTGTACTGGTCATGTGACTTCTTAATAACGGAATAACCTGTATCTTGGAAGTCAGTATCCTTGTGTGCAGTATCAGTATCATTTTGTCGGACTTCGCTTCAAAGTGCTACGATTGCTTCGATTACTAGCCACCTGCTCCGGCTTCTTACGGGTGAAATTAATCTTGAATCACTCTATCTATGATTGTTGCACACCTACTGCTGTTATATCTGCACTTTACTCCTATCCATCCAAAGGTTGTCTGGAAGAAATCGCTTTATGCGTTCTAAGCATAATTAGGGGACAGACAGCGGAAAGCGACTTTGTTCTACAATAATTATGTACCTAGGATACAGACCAAAAAATAGAATGAATAAAAAACAATTTTCTCTAATACAGCGCGAAAACATAAATAAATAAATAAAATAATAAATCACCCAATGGTTGACTTTTGTTGTAGACATTCCTTCAATACGCACGAAGCGATTTGCTTCTTTTTCCATAATGCGGACAGCTAAGGAGTGAATTCTCTGCCGGAGTCAGTTTTTCCGGAACGCTATAATCTGGACATCTAAGACTGAACAGACACTTTCTAGGCAAGCGTGTATCATCTTAGGCCTTATCTTCGCCTTCCATCAAGCGAGATTATGGTCAAACGTAAGCCTATATATGAGAGATAATAATAATAAGTGAAGTGTGAAGTGGAGTGGAGTCGCAAGAGATGCTCGGAGGAGGAAGTATCCCATAAGTGGTTAGTGGGCACGTGAGGCTGGACGCTCAGGGAGCCAATGATCGGGTAGAATTCCCAGGAGTACCTCTGCTCCTCTACCCCACAGACCATGTTGCCCCTTTGTTGCTACATGCTAGCGGCCGTGTTCGGGGGCCCATGTATCGTGTGGTCGAGTCACCCCCAGCCATTTTTACATGATATTATCATTGTTAAGGCGGGGCCATAGTCCTTCCATAGACCCAGTTTTCTTCATCCACTAGCACCCATACCCCCATAGACCAACATTTTGTTTTGATCCATATTATGCAATAGCATTATACGAACCGGGGATTATCCTTGGATGGTTTTTTTTTTTTTTTTTTTTTTCGGACGGGCATATGTAGTTAGCCCTGAGGCTTTTGCTACTTCACCGGGCACAAAGGCGAGCAGAGCTCCAGCCTAGATAAATGGTTTAAACACTACAAACTAAGCAACCTGCGCAAGAGGGCGTCCCCTGTGGGACTTGGACCTCGGCTCAGGGCGGTCGCTGACGGGGAGATTGAGGGATTATGGCTTTTAGTTTAGGGGAGTTTTGTGCAACTGTCGCTCTACTTTACAGTTCGCGGGCCTCTCGGACTTCGGGTCTACGAGGGCATCGGAAGGTATCCTTGGATGCATTTTCATAGTGTGTACAGGGAAAATCGTCGGTTGGTGTCACACAACATTTAGATTAAACTTGTCTAAAGGGCCTCTGCGAGTTGGCTTCGGCCTCCCGCTTGCCTTCCAAAGGTCCGGAGCTCCATAGCTCCGAGATAATGGTAAAGACGTACAAATAATAATTTAAAAAAGACTGGTAGAAAGTCCGCCACTGTACAACTTTGTGCAAGAAGTTTTAAATAAATAAATAAAATAAAAAAATATACATCACATACACAAATTAAATCAAAAATCATTACCAAAGCCGCCATAATAATATGTTTAATGAATTAATGACCTTTTTACAAGCGTAACCACTGCATTGTTTAAAATGAAATAGTTGTATTAACATCATAATGAGACAGTGTCATGACCTTCCGTTCTCATGGCCTGAGATCGTTGAGATTGGTGAATACTGGTGTATGTAAGGGGCATTCAAAATATACGTCATCCCTTTATAGCCCTGCTAATTGTACTGGCAGTAATCGACACTTTTGGGATTTTCCCTTTTTTGCCGTCCGTCGTTACCTATATACTCATGGTCCACTTAAATAATGACAATTGTTCTAACATTATATAGAGTCTATATAATGTCTATATTATAGACAAAACAAGCTATTTGACACAATATGGTTAAAAATTAACTAAGACGTTAAGACTAAAATATTATTAAAATAATAACTTAAATACTTGTTTAATTTGAACATTTATAAAACATGATAATTATAGATAGTAATACTGAATACAAATTATTGTTTTGACTATTTGCAAGTGCCTGTAATAGGTTTACGTAAATAAAAATGATTTTTATTTTATTTATTTTTATTTTGGGAAAATTACATTTCAGACTTCAGACTCTAATCTATACAAAAAGATTGATTTTTTCTTATTTTTTAGGTTCACTTTAAAAGTCACGTAGACTTCTTGTTTAGATATCAAAAAATGTGTTTATCGCGTTTATCTCGCAATCGCGATTTAGCAAGTACTGCGTTTGTATTAAGAAGGGTTGAGTTGTATGGTGGAGTATGATTATATTAAACGTAAAATATTGTTATTGACTAATTGGAGGGTACAGACAAAGAACAGGAGAATAATCATCAGCCCGTATAGCATCCACTGGCGAACATTTGCCAGAGTCACCACGCTTGGCAGGCGGTTTGCTCATCGCAGTATTATGTTGTAACAAAATGCTACTACCCGTCCTTGGTATATGCTTGTTATAGATTATGTTATAACCATCGGGACCAACGGCCTAACTTACTTGCCGAGGCACGGAGGGGAGTCCCTCAAGGGCCTCAACTAACCGTACCCGGAAATTAATCTTAGAATTTACACAAAGATAATAATAATATCAAAGGGACTATCACAATAATATATATTTCCTATTAATCTTAGTTTAAAACCCAATACAAAATTTGCCAAGCAAGTAAACAGATGGTGTAAAAAAAATACATTTTTGTTCGATGATTTCATTAAAAAATATATTTTAAATAGATTTCTCCTGCATTATTATTAAAAAAAATCGCATAGTTTTAGACACAAACGTGATAACATGATTCATGGAATACTGTTAAAGGGATGGCACATATTTTGGACGCCCCTTATATTAGTTTGCGCAGTCGTGTGGGAGTAGTCATGGGAGTTTTGTATGATAACCCATACATTTGTTTTTGGTGGCCGTGAAAATTTGGGCAAATAAAAGTAAACCATAACTAATCATACGAATTAAATCAAGAAGTTCTTTTAACAGATATGAAATGTACGAATTTCGATAGCCATGAGGCTTTTGCTACTTCATCATCATAATAGCCCGTATAACGTCCACTGCTAAACATGGGCTCCTTTCCGAGGGAGGGTATTTGCAATAGTCCCCCCATGCTTGGTAGGCGGAATGGCAGTATTATGTTGTACCACACAAGGAAACGCTGCTGCCCGTTCCTTGATGTACGATTATTATAGATTGTGACCAACCGCTTAACGTGCTTTCCGAGCCACGGAGGGTAGACACTCAACCAAACAGACCCTGAAAGAAATCTTAGAATTAACATTTAGATTGTCTGTACGGCGTGGGGATCGACCTCACGACCTCCGAGATTTAAAGCGAGCCAAATACCGCTACGCTACGGAGGTATCATTGTATTTGACTTATAATACCTAAGTACTATCGATAAGTCTACATCCTTACTAGTCCTTATCCTTACTAATATTATAAATGCGAAAGTAACTCTGTCTGTCTGTCTGTCTGTCTGTCTGTTACGCAATCACGCCTAAACTACTGAACCGATTTAAATGAAATTTGGTACAGATATAGTCTAGAGCCTGAGAAAGAACATAGGCTATATTTAATTATGAAGTTCCCACGGGAACGGGAGTTACGCGGGTGAAACCGCGAGCGGGAAGCTAGTTATCAATAAACGTTTTCATTTTCATAGTAAACGCTGAAGTAGCTAAGATATTTTTATCAAATTCACTAGCGGCCCGCCCCGGCTTCGCACGGGTGGACTTTTATACCCTACCCCTGCCCTACCCTACCCCTACCCTACCCCTACCCTACCCCTACCCTACCCCTACCCTACCCCTACCCTACCCCTACCCTACCCCTACCCTACCCCTACCCTACCCCTACCCTACCCCTACCCTACCCCTACCCTACCCCTACCCTACCCCTACCCTACCCCTACCCTACCCCTACCCTACCCCTACCCTACCCCTACCCTACCCCTACCCTACCCCTACCCTACCCCTACCCTACCCCTACCCTACCCCTACCCTACCCCTACCCTACCCCTACCCTACCCCTACCCTACCCCTACCCTACCCCTACCCTACCCCTACCCTACCCCTACCCTACCCCTACCCTACCCCTACCCTACCCCTACCCTACCCCTACCCTACCCCTACCCTACCCCTACCCTACCCCTACCCTACCCCTACCCTACCCCTACCCTACCCCTACCCTACCCCTACCCTACCCCTACCCTACCCCTACCCTACCCCTACCCTACCCCTACCCTACCCCTACCCTACCCCTACCCTACCCCTACCCTACCCCTACCCTACCCCTACCCTACCCCTACCCTACCCCTACCCTACCCCTACCCTACCCCTACCCTACCCCTACCCTACCCCTACCCTACCCCTACCCTACCCCTACCCTACCCCTACCCTACCCCTACCCTACCCCTACCCTACCCCTACCCTACCCCTACCCTACCCCTACCCTACCCCTACCCTACCCCTACCCTACCCCTACCCTACCCCTACCCTACCCCTACCCTACCCCTACCCTACCCCTACCCTACCCCTACCCTACCCCTACCCTACCCCTACCCTACCCCTACCCTACCCCTACCCTACCCCTACCCTACCCCTACCCTACCCCTACCCTACCCCTACCCTACCCCTACCCTACCCCTACCCTACCCCTACCCTACCCCTACCCTACCCCTACCCTACCCCTACCCTACCCCTACCCTACCCCTACCCTACCCCTACCCTACCCCTACCCTACCCCTACCCTACCCCTACCCTACCCCTACCCTACCCCTACCCTACCCCTACCCTACCCCTACCCTACCCCTACCCTACCCCTACCCTACCCCTACCCTACCCCTACCCTACCCCTACCCTACCCCTACCCTACCCCTACCCTACCCCTACCCTACCCCTACCCTACCCCTACCCTACCCCTACCCTACCCCTACCCTACCCCTACCCTACCCCTACCCTACCCCTACCCTACCCCTACCCTACCCCTACCCTACCCCTACCCTACCCCTACCCCTACCCTACCCCTACCCTACCCCTACCCTACCCCTACCCTACCCCTACCCTACCCCTACCCTACCCCTACCCTACCCCTACCCTACCCCTACCCTACCCCTACCCTACCCCTACCCTACCCCTACCCTACCCCTACCCTACCCCTACCCTACCCCTACCCTACCCCTACCCTACCCTACCCCTACCCTACCCCTACCCTACCCCTACCCTACCCCTACCCTACCCCTACCCTACCCCTACCCTACCCCTACCCTACCCCTACCCTACCCCTACCCTACCCCTACCCTACCCCTACCCTACCCCTACCCTACCCCTACCCTACCCCTACCCTACCCCTACCCTACCCCTACCCTACCCCTACCCTACCCCTACCCTACCCCTACCCTACCCCTACCCTACCCCTACCCTACCCCTACCCTACCCCTACCCTACCCCTACCCTACCCCTACCCTACCCCTACCCTACCCCTACCCTACCCCTACCCTACCCCTACCCTACCCCTACCCTACCCCTACCCTACCCCTACCCTACCCCTACCCTACCCCTACCCTACCCCTACCCTACCCCTACCCTACCCCTACCCTACCCCTACCCTACCCCTACCCTACCCCTACCCTACCCCTACCCTACCCCTACCCTACCCCTACCCTACCCCTACCCTACCCCTACCCTACCCCTACCCTACCCCTACCCTACCCCTACCCTACCCCTACCCTACCCCTACCCTACCCCTACCCTACCCCTACCCTACCCCTACCCTACCCCTACCCTACCCCTACCCTACCCCTACCCTACCCCTACCCTACCCCTACCCTACCCCTACCCTACCCCTACCCTACCCCTACCCTACCCCTACCCTACCCCTACCCTACCCCTACCCTACCCCTACCCTACCCCTACCCTACCCCTACCCTACCCCTACCCTACCCCTACCCTACCCCTACCCTACCCCTACCCTACCCCTACCCTACCCCTACCCTACCCCTACCCTACCCCTACCCTACCCCTACCCTACCCCTACCCTACCCCTACCCTACCCCTACCCTACCCCTACCCTACCCCTACCCTACCCCTACCCTACCCCTACCCTACCCCTACCCTACCCCTACCCTACCCCTACCCTACCCCTACCCTACCCCTACCCTACCCCTACCCTACCCCTACCCTACCCCTACCCTACCCCTACCCTACCCTACCTACCCAAAAGTATCCTATGTCCTTCTCCCAGTTCTTAGCTACCTCCCTACTAATTTTCAGCCAAATCGGTTTAGCCGTTCTTGAGTTATAAATAGTGTAACTTACACGACTTACTTTTGTTTTTAAAATGTATTCTGCTATTCGGGACGGAAACAAATCCAACAAATCAAAAACCATGGCAATCGGTCCAGCCGTTCTCGAGTTATAAGTGTTGTAACAAACACGACTTTCTTTTATATATATAGATAGTAATAACGATACATGCTTAGTCTCCGGAAAAAACCACGTCTAATTCGACTTTTTTATGCAAAAACTTGAATAATTTACCCGAATGATATAATAGACCTTTAGCCTTGCTCCGAGTGTTAGCCATGAAGCTATGAATGCGTGACACTATTTGTGCCACATATTTGTCTGTTCACAGAATTTACACAAATTATGCCTCCATCCGTGCCCTTTTTTCCGACGCGGTATGTCAGTTTAAGGTCATTTTTGTGATATTAGGGCTTTGTTCGCTTAATTTTATGCAAAATGGGCCGTTTATCACATATCTCATTCTGAATATGGTTTTATTATCATCAGCCCGTAGGTATATCGTTCACTGCTGAACTCCTCCCAAGGGATGGATACAGTGGCGAACTTTCTTCAGTATTCTTTTAACAAACCGTATTCACAACCTCCGTAGTATAGCAGTATTTGGCTCGCTTTAAGTCTCGGAGATCGTGGGTTCGATATCCACGCCGGACAAGAAATCTTTGTGTAAATACTAAGATGTATTTCCGGGTCTGGGTAGTTGAGGGACTTCCCCCATAACTCGTTAAGCACGTTAAGCCGTTGGTCCACGAACGGGCAGCAGCGTTTCCCAGCAGCGTTTCCTTGTGTGTTACAACATAATACTGCAGTCACCAACCCGCCTGGCAATATTCCTAAACGATTCTGGCTTGCTAAGGTCTGTTAAAGAGGATCCCTATGTTCAGCACTGGACCTCAACGGGATCATAAGGTAAAAAAAATAAGATAAACTCAAACTTATTAACAATGGCTTAGGCTCTTCAATTCTAAAAATATTTCAATGGGAATCTAAATTAATTGACACCCTAAACGCCCCACATTACTCACTTCAGCCCATTCCAAGGCTATTTCCACGATATTTTTGGCTATTTCCTCAGCTATGGTTCCACGAATTACTCCGCCCATTACTTAAAGTTTTACTCAATAAAACTCATATAATAGAAGGTCCAAACAATTTGCTCCAAGCCTACCGTATGCTATTTGCTGCTGTGTCTTGGATTAAGTTATAAGCGATTAAGCCATTATTGTAATGATTTGTGGTAATTGTGAATTTTATGCAGCACTAGATTCCCGCGCGCGGTTTCATCCGCGTATATCCCGTCCCCGTGGACACTTCATAATTAAATATAGCCTATGTCATCCGGGGATAGTGTCAAACAAAGAATCAAATCATACCTATTTTTAATATTAGTATAGACTAAGGTTTTGACATACACTTGTACTTGTCAGAAAAACAATGGAGTAAGATAAATAAAATAAAATAAACTATAACTAACAGACATTGCATAAATCCGTACAAAGAGCCATTCAGAACCAGTCCCTATCGAAAGCGTCAAGTTCATCTCTCCATCTGGGTCTACGTCTGGGTCTGCCGCGCTGTCACTTTTATTTTATTTTTTATTTTATACTTTATTTTATACTGCAATTTTATTTATTTGTTTATACATACGTTTTCGAGAAAAATTGCTACAGCTTATAAATTGTCAGCCTCTCCTCTAGATAGCGATCAAATATCAAGATTGTTAGAAACATTGTGTACAAAACTTATTGTTAGTTATATCATACAGACATTAACTGTAACCTTGGCTATTGTCTTTTGTTTTAAAACAAAATCTATAAAAAAATATGACCGTTTGCTTGATTGGAATAAAGTTAGTTGTTTTGAATATGACTTTGAAAAAAAAACTGCTTTTAAACATATTCCGGAGTACACTCTATCCGACCCGTCGGAGAAGAGTGCGCTCGCGAACGCGACGCGTCCCCCCTCGCCCTCCCGGCCTATAGTTTGCAAAGAACCCTCCGAAGCCCTCGTAGACCCGAAGTCCGAGAGGCCCGCGAACTGTAAAGTAGAGCGACGTTGCACAAAACTTCCCTAAAATACAAAATGTCAAAATCCCTCAATCTCATCGCCAGCGACCGCCCTGAGACAAGGTCCAAGTCTCACGGGGACGCCTTCTTGCGCAGGTTGTTTAGTTTGTAGTGTTTAAGCCATTTATCTAGGCTGGAGCTCTGCTCGCCTTTATCCCCGGTGAAGTAGCAAAAGACTCGTGGCTAACTACATAATTATGACGGTCCGAAAAAAATAATAATTGAAAAGGTCACAACTAAAACACGTCATGATAACAAGCATAGATATGACAAGTCATATGAGTGGTGCCCTTTTTGAAATTGCATATTCAATTAATGTCAGTAGAATTTCCCTAAAGGATAAATCCGTACCTATATAACTTGAATTTAAGTATATTTTTAATTTTAGTAAACTTTACGGCAACTTTAACTACATACTTAATTTCAAAATGATTCAAACATGCATCTTAAGTATACGTAGAAATTTATCATTATCTTTGAAACACGTCTCAAAAGTCTCAAAATGCTCTGTTAGATGTTTTCCTATTTTATATTCGATTGCTTCCGCGAAGACCCCTCAACGTGATAATCTCGTCTTAAAATGTAGACTATGACACCCGTAAATGATAGGGCTTTTGTTATTATCATTATTAATTGGTAAAATACTTTAGAAAACCGGCTCAGTAGTTAAGATTACCCCTTTACAAAATCACAAAATTTTTAATATATCTAGCTTTCCGCGCGCTCGTTCCCGTTGGGACATCACAACTAAATGGAAAAATCCTTCCTCGATAAAATCTATCACTGAAAGCAATTTTCAAATCGGACAAGTATTTCCTGATACTAGCGCGTTCAACCAAATAAACAAACTGTGTAGCTTTTTATATTGGCATAGATACACCGTGATTTTTTAGGTGCTATGATGATTTATCATCGCTATAACTAAATGTGCCGTGTGGTTTCCGGCTTTGAATAGACCACCCCATATCCTCCCATGGGTGTCGTAAAAGGCGACTAAGGGACATATGGCTGATGGATGGGCAGCAGCATCTATTAACTCAAGGTTAACATTTAACTGCGATCACCAATCCGTCTGCCAAGCGTGGTGATTATGGCAATATCCCTCTACGATCCTGGCTTGCCAAGGTCTGTTAAGAGGAAGCCCATGTCCACCAGCAGAGGTAGCCCAATGGCTAGGGCATAGGACTTGTGATCGTGAGGTCACCGGTTCGAACCCCACCCATTGCACTACCGACGTGAACCCACTCGTAACACAAGCATTTTAACTAAGCACGAGGGGTTAACAAGAATACTAGTAGATTGCAAAACTGTGCTATAAAAACTATTACTAGTATCGAAAAATTAAGACCATACGTTTGTTCCAAAAGAAGTTTCTCACGGAGACAGCAATTATAGATATAGCTACATGGCAAAATAAGCTCTAATACCTTGCGACACGATGTAATTAAGGTTATACGAACAGGTTTGATGTCATTTTAATCTGCATAGATCGATTATACTACTTACTGCAATGGTACGAATTTGCACTCGGTCGGTTTCTTAGTTTAAAAATCTCATAGAAATACCGTCATCATCATCAGCCCTTATAACGTTCGTTTTTGAACAGGGGCCTCCTTACGGGGGAGAGTATTTGCCATAGTCACCACGCTTGGCAGGCCGATATTATGTTGTACCACACAAGGAAACGCTGCTGCCAGTTCCTTGTTATACGATTATCATAGATGATGTTATAACAATCGGGACCAACTTAGCGTGCTTTCCGAGGCACGGACGGTAGGCCCTCAACCAACCAGACCCGGAATGAAATCTAAAAATTTACAGAAATATTTCCTGTCCGGTGTGGGGATCGAACCCACGACCTCCGAGATTTGAAGCGAACCAAATACCGGTACGCTACGGAGGTTGTCAGGAATACCACAGGATGAACTTATTTTCCTACCCTTGTGTATAAATGGTTCCTATTTGATTGTATTGTCAAATCCAAGGCTTTAGAACAATAGAAGATGTATGTATGGATAGGATCGCGGCAGACAAACGCTTACATCATTTGTTAATTGTAATTTGGCTTTTAGTACAGATTTAACTGGTAGTCAAATACTAAACTTGATAAAAGTCTTTTGACAAGTCGTTCTTTAAGGTGTGAAGATGCAACTGGTGTAGTGCCAAGATCAGACGAGCTCATTGTAATTCCACATGGCCCAAGCAATATTTCTCTCCTCGCCGTCCCGAACCTTAGTTGAAAGTCTGAAGAACTCCCCTCAAAAACTAAAAGTCATAATTCCTCAATCCCGCGGCCAAAAACATCAATCGGCACCAAGGGCTTGCAAAGAACCATCCGATGCCCTCGTTAAATACTAAAAGCCATAATTCCTCAATCTCATCGCCAGCGACCGCCCTGAGCCAAGGTCCAAGCCTCACAGGGGGCGCCCTCTTGCGCAGGTTGCTTAGTTTGCAGTTTTTAAATCATTTATTAAGGCTGGATCTCTTCTCGCTTTTATGCCCGGTGAAGTAGCAAAAGCCTCGTGCCTAGCTACGTAAGTCCATCCGAAAAAAAACTTAACGTACTTTCCGAGGCAAAAAGGGTTGTCAACTAACCAGACCCAGAAAGAAATCTTAGATTTTGCACATAGATTGACTTGTCTGGCGTAGGGATCCAGCTCCGAGACTTAAAGTGAATTTTATGCTGCGCCATTGAGGTGTCCTTTGTTTAATAATTAGATGTGCTGAAACAAAATAAAACTCATTATGACTCACTTTATGACCTCACACAGTTTTATACACTACCAAAGTTTTTGATAGTTTATAGTAAACAGTCTAATGTCCTTCACAAAATGACTAATTGTTTAAACAATTATCTTTTGCGGATACGCCAAGGATGAATCACTTAAGACGTTAAGACCACTTTTATTGTCTCACAAAACCACGAAACAAAAACATTGCTGAGTAGAGGTATGGTTCCGTATATATTTAACGTAGCAAGTGGAGAACAGTGTGGTGTGGCGAATAGACCTCCCCATGTCTCGCCATGGGTGTCCTAAGAGGTTATTAAGAGACCTACACTTGATGGATCGGTAGCAGAATCATGATGGGAGTAACTTTAACCTGATAGATGCTGCTGCCCATCAATCAGGTGAATGTCCCTAAGTCGCCTGTTACAGCACCCATAGGAAGATATTGGGTGGTATATTCTGAGGCGGAAAGAACACGGTCAAGGGTACTTACTATATTACTGCGATCAACAATCCACTTGCCAAGCGTGGTGCTTATAGCAATATTCCTCAACAACCTTGGTTAGTCCGGGTCTGTTAAGAAGAGGCCCATGTTCAGCAGTGGACGCTAACGGACAGTACAACTGGAGGGAAGTGGTGAGTCTCACTTCTTTTGCTTAAAAAATCACGCGTACCTCGAAGAGTTAAGCGACATTTCGTAAGACGTTTCAGTATGTCACGGTATACTGAAGGTATTGATTCAAGATTGTATCGAAATAAAATAATATGAATTCTAATAGTATTAAAATAAAAATAACAAGAACTTGTAGAGATTGCACCGGTGTTTGACTGCACCGGTGGCTCAGTGGTTACGGTAGTTGCCTCTGAGACCTGGTGTTCTGGGTTCGATTCCCACCCGGGACAATTATTTGTATGAACCACAAATAGTTGTTCTGAGTCTGGGTGATCTGTGTGTCCGTGAAATGTATGTTTGTAAAGTCCCCCGCGACACAGGGATTTATCTCCCTAGTGCGGGAGTTGTCTTTTTTAAAAAAGAAAAAAAAAGAAAAGTAAAGATATAGTTGGTAGTGTTCCTCATCAGAAAATCTTCTTCTTTTAGTTTGTGTGGCTACTGTAGATATCTCTACAAACTTAATCATCATTTCAGCCGTAGGAAGTCCACTGCTGGACATAGGCCTCCCTCATAGATCTCCAGTTGTTACGGTTAGAAGCGGCCTGCATCCACCGTGATACCGCGGCCTTAACCAGATCATCCGTCCATTTAGTAGGTCCTACGCTACGCTTGCCGATCCGCGGTCTCCATTCGAGAACTGTTCGGCCCCAACGGCCATCTGTTCTCCGTGCTATATGGCTTACCCATTTCAACGAACTAATCCGTTGGGCTATTTCGGTAACCCGCGTTCTTCTACGTTTCTCCTCATTTCTGATTCAATCTCGTAGAGAAACCTCTAGCATACCCCTCTCCATAGCTCGTTGAGCGACTCTGAGCCTGTTCATAAGGCCTATAGTAAAGGACAACGTTTCAGATCCATAGGTCATCACTGGCAACACACACTGGTTAAAGATTTAATAAACTGAAATAAACTGCAGTGTCATGCGGTGCGGCGACGTCACTCACCACCAGATTTATGGAACCCTAAACACATAAATTGCTTTTAAAACGGCGGCTCATCTCAAATCGTTGTGACGCCGGATAGGCACAATTCAATAAATTATACGGAAGGCACCATGGAGCTGTGGTGTTATTGTTGTTTTAAGCTTTAGCTTAAGTGTAGTAATGATTATTACCGCGTGGTTGTAGCCTTCCGATGGCTTTGTAGACTCGAAGTCTGAAAGCCCGCGAACTGAACTAGAGCGACAGTTGCACAAAATTGTTCTTTTATGGGTTTAAACTTCTTAATAAAATAAGAAATATTTATGTCAAACCAGAGGTCACACAGTGGTGCAAATTCGACCATAAATAAAATAAAAATATTAGCATTATGCACTCCTTCTCTTTATGAACTGTATGTTTGCGAAATTTCATATTCATTCGTGCGCGCAATTTTCGTGAAAAGGGGGAACAAAGTTTTGCTTCACGTCTTAATCTTATACTAATGTATAAAGCTGAAGAGTTTGTTTGTCTGATTGAACGCGCTTATCTCAAGAACTACTGGTCCGATTTGAAACATTTTTTCAGTGTTAGAAAGCCCTTGATTATGACGTTCTCAGAAGAACGAGGGTTACGCGGATGAAACCGCGCGCGAAAGATAGTATATGGATAAGCATAAACATTTTGTTGTTATAAGAATAATGTAAATAGAGTGATTCACGAGGAAGGTTTATATGTATAATACATCAGCATGCAGGTCGCTAGTAGATTATAAAATAGAGCTTACTCGTACGTTACTAGTAAACGTGGGCCACCTCTTTAGCATACCTTGGCAACCCAGGGTCGTTGAGGGATATTGCCGTAATAACCACGCTTGGCTGACAGATTGGTGATCGCAGTAAGAGTATCGTTTAGCTGATAGATGCTGCTGCCCATCCATCAAGTGTATATCCGCTAGTCGCCTTTGACGACTTCCATAGGAAGATATGGGATGTTCTATTTTAACCCGGAGACCGCACATTTTTTTAATTATTTGTGCAATACCATAAGTACTAAAATCATAATTTAAAACTCATGAAACAATCCTCACATACCAATTAAACAACTCCCATTCAAAAATGTATGAAGCTATTAAAACACCATGATATTATGTTAACATTCTCATGAGGGTACAATGGTCGGATATATTAGGCTTTTTGCTTCAAATAAATCCTTTTTTTAGAGACAATAGGCCGGAGTCGGTTATCAGATGTAATGAACACTGCGTTGGATTTGTATGGATATGACATACGCGACCGTAGTGGCGATCGGCGGTAATACAAAGTCCTTGCAATGTATTCATGCATTATCATACATAACAGAAGATAATTAATAAATAAATGTATATTGATTATACTGAATTTGATTAAAAATTGTATTAGGTATAGTCATTATACACATGACGGTAGTAAAGAAATTATAACACACACTAAACGTCAACGACTCGTTGCACGTTGAAACATTTGTTTTTGTACAGATGTGTGATGTTGCCATGATGGATTTGCTACTTCAATATAAAGGCGAGCAGGACTAAGTGTCACAGTAGATTAGATAGCGGACTTTAAGTTATTTAGTAGGGGAATTTCGCTTCAACTGTCGCTCTTCTTTACAGATTGCGGGCCTCTCGGTATTCAGATTTGCGAGGGCATCGGAAGGTTCTTTGTAAAGTAAGGGTTGAGTGGATTCGTCTAACAAAGGATACCACGACAAGTCTTACAAAGGAATTAATGTTCATAGTTTCTGTATTGTACTTATTAAGTTATTGTTCTTCTGAACGGCATTACAATAAATAATCAATGTTGCCTCTTAAATATACAAATATAAACAAAACTATTTGCTTCAGTAATATTACCCTAGAAACTAATTTAAATGAGGCGTTGAATACAAAATCATCCAATGTCCATTTTTTTTGTTTGGTATTGTTGGAAACAATGTTCAATATTTGAATTTATCAAGTGAAATTAAAAACAAACGATCTGTGCCTAAAACGCTATTTTAGTATATTCATTGTAACCAGTGGCAACAATAGGGATTTTGATGGTTCACATCTCACCACTGGCAATAATTGAGGTTTTAATGATTCGTCTATCACCACTGGCAACAAATGGTATTTTTTTCTCGTTTGTCCCCAATGGGAAGGAAGCCAGTGGTGACGACTAAGGGATAATTTGCCTTAGTTTTATTTCTCCTGTAAAATTGAGTCCCAATAAATTGGTTGTTTTACCGGAAAAAAGAAAATATAAATACAATTTTTAGGGCCAGCCCTAAACCGAATAAAATTCCAATCTTAATTTCAATTACACTTTCATGCGACTTGCATAATTATTAATTATTAATATGCACAACGCTGTGTAGATATATTATATCCTTATTAATCAGCGTGTTACATCGTAATTTGTTGTATTTACTAGTCCATTGTTTTTGTGTCTTGTCCATACAAATCTTTACCTAATTTTCCATTCACATATAAGCTTATTGCAGACAATGCCACCGTTCAGTTGCACTATGTCCCGCGGCGTAACCTCGTTGACCTACAAACGTACAATAAAAAAACACGAATAAAAAAAAACCGAAAAAAAAACACAAAACGTTATTAAATGTTACTAAATAATAATCAAATATCAGATAACATATCCGAATATGTTATAGATAAAATCGAATCTATTTCAAATTATTTTAAAAATAGAACGTGTTTTGGGATTATGAATTTTGATTATTTAAATTTCGAATTGTAATTTTAATTTTAATGTTACAAATTTGAATAAATATTTTTTTATGAATGTAACAATAATTATGAATTGTGTTATTCAAATTAAATGTGTGTTATTTAAAAGTGAACATTCAAAAGGTTTTTGTTAGTGATGCAAACGAGAAAGTGTAGTGAAAATGAAATTGTGGATGATAACTTGTTTGTTATGTGTTTTTGTGTGTTTTGTGTTTGGATCCAGAGTTATTCTCGTGGAAAATGCACCAAGTATGTACATTAATTAATTTATATACTAAACCAAATCTGGGTCACGTGGCTCTAAAATGGCTTACCTCTAAGGTTGAAAATCAAATGCGAAAAATATAGTTAATTTTAAGCAAATATAAAGAAAATATTTATTGACAGATGAAATTGCACCTTATTAACAACTGTACAGACAATATAAATGTTTCGTACCTTTTATTAGGATACTCAAAGTTGTATTTACTACTTTTATCTTTTAGAAATCTATACTAATACATAAAGCTGTTTGTTTGTTTACGGGTATGCTTGCCAACCTCAGCAGCGTAACGGTATTTAGCTCGCTTTAAATCTCGGAGGTCTTGGGTTCGATCCCCACGCCGGACAGAAAATCTTTGTGTAAATTCTAAGATTTCTTTCCGGGTCTGAATGGTTGAGAGACTACCCTCCGTGCCTCGGATAGCACGTTAAGCCGTTGGTCCCGATTGTTATAACATCATCTATAATAATCGTGTATCAAGGAACGGGCAGCAGCGTTTCCTTGTGTGGTACAACATAATACTGCGGTCACCAACCCGCCTGCTAAGCGAAGTGACTATGGCAACTACCCTCTCTCGGGAGGAGGCCCATGTTCAGCAGTGGACGTTATACGGGCTGATAATGATAATGCTTGCTTGAACGCTAATCTCAAGAACTACGGGACCGATATGAAAATTCTTTCAGTGCTACCTAAGTAGCCCATTTATCGAGGATGAAGTTTATATAAATGATAATTATAAAGTTTCTACGGGAACACGAGTTACGCGGGCGGGTAGCTAGTACGGGATAAAACACAGGGGACGAAGACTTACCACTAGATACTTTTCTTCTTAATCGGGTCACTCATGACAGAGCAGTCGTGGTCATTATTGTAGGTCACTCCTTGTGACACATTTGATGGCTACACACGACACTAGAGACACCAGAGACACTCCTGACATATTTTTATGTCATGTGTTTACGAATGAAACGTTTTAGTTTCACTTATCATTTTAACGGTTCCGTTCCTAAATCGTAACAACGGGACCCTATTACTGAGACTTCGCTGTCTATCTGTAAAGTAGTAACTGCCCCCCTAAAACCACCACAGTAGCCTGCCTCAGACGCATCTGACAGTGGTCCCGGGCACACGAACTGATCGACAACCAGGGCCACCGTGAAAGGTGGAAGCCTACTGGTCATCGAAATTCATTAATATTATCGCTAGAACAGTGTGGTCTTCCAATTAGTGCTCCTAACTTCTCATTATCTTAATACCATCAAAAACACGGCATTATAATATTAAAAACTAATTCCCGCACGCGGTTTCACCTACGTAACTCCCGTTACTGTAAGAACTTCATAATTATACATGATCTATAGCAGGGGTGGCCAACTTAATAAGACCTAAGAAGATCGACTTTTGACTGTGTGCAATCGACTATATGGCATACATAACTTTGAATCACGTATCGTATAAGTCAATGGAATGATAAATAGCTCTATTTTCAGATTATTATACGACAAACACTAACAATTGTGCTTATGTGGCACGTATTTGTAGACTAAAATATCACTTTTTATTATATAAGTTGATCGACTGTAATAGCTGCCGGGATCGACCAGTCGATCGCGATCGACCGGTTGGCCACCCCTGATCTATAGCCTTCCTCAAATGGGCTATCTAACACTGAAATAATTGTTCAAATCAGACTAGTACTTCATGAGATTAGCGCGCTCAAGCAATCAACACACAAACTATTTAGCTTGATAAATTAGTATAGAAGACAAAACATTTATTTCGTATGTCCTTTCAGTAGGTCAAACTAAAAATATTTTCAAGGTCATAATTAATTTTGTTTTTGTCTATATAAGGTGCAGTTAAAACATATGCCATACCATTAACACTAGATAGAGTAAGAGATAAGTAACTGAATCTATGTTAAATAATATTATTATACCATACAATACATAAAATTATATTAAAATACTCCGTGGCGTAGCGGTGTAGGTTTCGGAGGTCGTGAGTACGATCCCCACGTCGGAAAAGATTTTTTTGTGTCAAATCTTAAATTTATTTCCGGGTCTGGTTGGTTGTTCCCTCCGTGCCTCAGAAAATAAGTTAACCCAATGGTTCCAACTGTAGTAACATCATTGTATAACAGGTAACGGGCAGTAGCGTTTCCGTGTTTTACGCTATTTTACTGCGGTGATCAACCCGACAAACCTTCCTCGGGGGAGCTGTTTGTAAACAGTTTGCACCGCTTACAAAAATTTAGTTTGACTGCACCGGTGGCTCAGTGGTTACGATAGTTGATTCTGAGACCTGGTGTTCTGGGTTCGATTCCCACCCGGGACAATTATTTGTGTGAACCACAAATAGTTGTTCTGAGTCTGGGTGTTCTTTGTGTCCGTGAAATGAATGTTTGTAAAGTCCCCCGCGACACAGGGATTTATTTCCCTAGTGCGGGAGTTGTGTTCTTAAAAAAAAAAAAAAAAAGTAGATTCACTGGACGGGCCACCGGGGCACCGTGGTTCATTCGTCATCGCAACTAAAATAAATAATAAAAATAAATTAAATAAAAATCATTTTTATTTACATTAACAAATAACAGGCACTTGTAAATAGTCAAACATTAATTAGACAATTTATTCATTGTATTTGTTATTTATTTATATCTTTAAAATTAATTATTTATATATTATTATGTGTATATATGTTATTATTATTTAAAATTCTGATCTCCAACTGCCTTCCATCAAGCAGTGGTTGCCCGCGCCCGCGATCTGTAAAGTAGAGCGACAGATGCACAAAACTCCCCTTAAATACTAGAGGTCAATCTCATCAATCACATCGCCAGCGACCGCCCTGTGCCGAGGTCCAAGCCCCACAGAGGGCGCCCTATTGCGCTGGTTACTTAGTTTGTAGTTTTCAAAACATTGATTAAGGCTGAAGCTCTTCTCGCCTTTACGCCCAGTGAAGTAGCTAAAGCCTCGTGGCTAGGTATGCCCATCCGAAAAAAAACCTTCCTCGGGGGAAGGACCATGTTCAGCAGTCGAAGTTATAAGGTACGGGCTGATCATGATTTTGAATTCATTTTCACATTATATATTTTAATGTAATGTTAATTTAAGAAAAACATGATTTTGGTAATACAACATTTATTTTATTTTTTCACTTCACTTCATCAGCTTGCATAGGTCCATAGTTAAACTGAACATGGACCTTGAGCAACAGCCACGGTCTTTGGGGGATATGCCATAATCACTACGCTTGGTAGGCGAAGTGATGATCGCAGTTAGATGGTGAGTATCTTTGAGCTGATAGATGCTGCTGCCCATCAGTTTTATGTCATAGTCGTCTCTTTCGACACCCATAGGAAGACATGGGGTGGTCTATTCTAAGGCTAAAACTAGGCTAACAGGGCCATATTTTCTTATCCTTACATATATTATAAACACGTCAGTATGGGATGTTTGTTACTCTTTCATGCAAAATACTATAAAAGTAATTTTGTCGTCCTAAACCCGAAAAAGTATGAAGGGAAAGTTGAAATCGACAGTGAAATAAAATTTAACGTTATGGTAGGTACTATCGTCCTATCGTATTTTATTGAGATTATAAAACAACATCAACGGCAATCACAAGCTAGTGTAGGAATCGAACCTGCGACGCTCGGCTATCATAACTACCTTCCACGCTAGACAGCTGACTATTTCGGCGGTCGGCGGTTTCTTTTGTGTGCGGGCGGATTTGGCTGAAAATGTGCGCGCGGATAGTTTATAAGGTAGCATATAGGCAGAACATCACGCTCTGATCGTTTTGTGCAAAGTTACTCGGGTAAAACCGCGGGGCGCCACTAGTTTATAATATTTCACATGTTATCAACTGATAAATGGAAGGCATATATTTTTGAAGCACCTCATATGTTTCTTAGAAGTTATTGTTTGAGTAATTTCCTTGGCTACCTGCAGATAATATTTAACTACTTATGTAATAAACAATTCCGGTAATTTAACTTAATTTTGTATTTAATCTTTTCGACTCGTAAATATAATTAGTTGAGTTACAACTTGACCTCCATGTATACAACGTGATTTTTTAGGGTTCCGTAGTCGAAGGGTAACAACAGGACCCTATTACTAAGGCTTAGCTGTCTGCGTACTCCAGGCTGTATCTCACGAACCGCGATAGCTAGACAGGTGAAATTTTCATAGATGATGTATTTCTATTGCCGTTATATCAACAAATACTTAAAAATAAAATAAATTTATAAGCGGGGCTCCCATACAACAAAATTATTTTATTTTGCTCTTTTTTGCTCGATGTCAATAACGTCAACAGGTAGGTATTCATTTGAAAATGGTACGAAAACCTTCGTGCGTGAGTCCGAATCGCACTCGGCCGGTTTTTTAGTTACTAAAAACGTAACGATATAAGTATGACTCTGATATAAAAATGTTATCCCTTCCGATACTCGTAGATCCGAAGTCCGAGAGGCCCGTGAACTGTAAAGTAGAGCGACAGTTGCACAAAACTCCTCTGAAAAAAAACACTAAAACCCATAATCCCTCAATCTCCCCGTCAGCAACCGCCCTGAGCCGAGGTCCAAGTCCCACAGGCGACGCCCTCTTGTGCAGGTTGCTTAGTTTGTAGTGTTTAAACCATTTATCTAGGCTGCTCTGCTCGCCTTTATGCCTGGTGAAGTAGCAAAAGCCTAACTAACAAGGACTAAAGAAATATGTCCGTTCGAAAAAAAGAATGTCTTAAACGCAAAAAATACTTTAAACATGTCATTTTATTAAGTTAATGTTCAGCTTCAATAAGTTTTAGTAATGAGCCCTAATTGTTGTTGGACAACCTCCGTAGCGTAGCGGTATTTGGCTTTAAATCTCGTAGGATGTCCCTCGATCCCAACGCCGGACAGGAAATATTCGTGTAAATACTAAGATTTTTTCCGGGTCCGGTTGGTGGAGGGACTACCAACGGAAGCACGTTAAGCCGATGGTCCCGATTGTTATAACATCATCTAACTCTAATTATAACCATTTACAACGAGAAAACTATGTATATAAAATGAATCCCTATTTCCCTTAGTCACGGCATCACGCCACGGCTAGACCGATTTATTTTTGTTTTGTTTGTTATTGTAAGGAGAAAGTTCTTATGAAAGAAAATTGCGCAGGAAATTAGAAAATGTAGGAATACCACTACGTTATTTTTTAAATGCAAACCTGGCGCTTTTATCTGTATAAACTTTTTTTTCGTAATCTTATGGCGTTTGACTTGACATGGACAGAATGCGTGCTGCTCTTAGTGCACATCACGGTTAGTTCAGAGCTACCACGCGTAATATTAAATGTTCAATTTAATATAAAATATAGTTTTAGTTAAGTTGGAAAACCTCTGTCGGATCAGCGAGGATTTAATTAATGACTAATGTGTGTAATACCTCAATAATCATTAGTGAAGTACCATTGAAATTATGTACAAACCCAGAGCTTAGGTACACCTCAAATCAACTCGAACTGTACCTCTCCATTACAGACTGAATGCGATTACACATCAGTTTTGTATACAGATGACATATGTAAAGGCTTGGGTTCACTGTTATACAACAAGCTAAGTGTTCCCTTATACAACTGTTGTGTTCCAGGATTGAACTTGAAAGATTTTGTTGATAAAATAATAAATTAAAAACATCATGATAAGTCCTGCGTTACATTGTTAGTAGGAAATTGCAAACTCACAAAGGAGGATATTACAGACAGTTTTACAAGAATGTTAGATTAAAGTTGTAGTAAGATTATATTGTGTGCCTTCCCTTATATAAATAATATGACTGACAGTACCAATAGTTATATTCATATGTTGAATAACCATATATAATTTTTGGTCAGTCATTATAGTGACAAATTTATATTCTTTGATATAAATAGTTTTAGGATTAGTTGTAAGGTGACCAGGAATACACTGTATGTCCTGAAAAAGTCATTAAATGTAATTGCTACTTTATTGGCAACCCATATTAACACAGTCAAACATAGCATGACAAAGCCATTTTTTTTACAATATTTTAGTAATGTTTGCAAAATTAAACATATATAAATTGACCCAAATAAGTTGAAATTTAATACTTGGGCGACTAAAGGCATAAAGCGGAGTAGAGATGTTTTATAGGAACTATATGACATAAGGTCCTTTACACTTGATGAAAACTTTCCAAACTATGTTAGGAAATATTCAAGTATTTTTAAAGAAGTATGTACACAGGCTAAGTCACTATATATAAGAGATAAAATACAAAAATCGGATAATAAAATATAGTCTATATGGCAAATGATCAATACTGAAACTGGTAAAAATAAAATTAGAGATAGATCAATAACGCTAGATATTAACGATAATCTGGTTTCAGATAAGCATACGGTTGCCAATTTCCTCGCTAAATTTTTTACTGACATTCCTATAGATACTACCAAGTATCTTTCATCATCACCGAAGGATGCTGAAAATCTTCTTAAAACAAATATAAGTTTAAATATTTCCAAATTCAGTTATCAACAAGTTAATGATATAGACATCATAAAGGCGTTTCGGACAATTAAAATGAAGAGTACTGAAGACTTATGGGGACTCTCAGTAAAAGCTATAGACACAGTTATACAAAATATTGCTCCAATTCTAGCGGCTATCTTCAATAAGTCTATAACTGATGGAGTTTTTCCTGACCTTATGAAATTAAGTAAAATTGTTCCTATATTTAAATCAGGTAGCTCTAATAACGCGACTAATTATAGGCCTATTTCTATACTACCAACTTTGAACAAAATCTTTAAAAAAAATTATGCTCGGCCAAATGTTGGCTCATTTTAATACAAATGGGATATTTCACGACAAGCAGTTCGGATTCACAAAGGGTCGTTCAACTCAAGATGCGGGATGCGTTTTGATTAAGTCCATATTGGAGGCTTGGGAGCGATCGCAGGATGCCCTAGGAGTCTTCTGTGACCTCTCCAAGGCATTCGATTGTGTAGATCATGAAACGCTTTTGCTAAAGTTAAAATATTATGGTATTTGTGATAAATCACTTGATCTTGTAGTATCCTATTTATCAGATAGGAAACAGATAGTATCTATAGACGGCGTGAATTCTGAGGGACATTTTGTTAAAATGGCGGTGCCAATCTTAGGTCCTTTCCTGTTTCTTGTTTATATAAATGATCTCCCATACCTAATTAATGAACTATCAGACATTGTTCTGTTTGCCGATGATACTTCATTGATTTTTAAAGTTAAAAGAAAAGTTACCAATTTAATTGACCATAATGGAACACTCGGTTTAATTGCAAACTGGTTTTCCGCAAATAATCTTTTACTAAATGCAGGAAAAACCAAATGTGTTAAATTTGTACTACCAATTCGACGCCTGAAGTTTCATTAAATGGAGAAACATGTGATTTAGTCACGTCCACCGTATTTTTAGGAATTACCTTAGATTTTAAACTACAATGGGGCCCTAATATTGAGAAACTCGCTGGTAGATTAAGTTCAGCTTCGTATGCTGTGTGGAAAATTAGACAGTTGTCCGATGAAGCCACGGCTAAGCTAGTGTATTTCGCGTACTTTCATAGCATTATGTCTTATGGAATTCTGCTGTGGGGGTAAGCCGCCGATGTGAATACTATATTCGTATTAAAAAAACGAGCGGTCAGGGCCATATATGGATTAGGTAGTCGCGACTCCCTACGTAACCTTTTTAAAAATATAAATATACTTACCGTGCCCTCTGAATATATTTACCAAAATATAATTTTTATTAGAAAAAATATTGATAAATATAGTAAAAAAAGTGACATTCATAATATTAACACAAGAAATAAGCACAAACTTGCTGTTACAGGATTTAGAGTTAGCAAAACTAATAAAACATTTATGGGAAATGGTATTAGGTTCTATAATAAACTCCCTAGTTATATCACAGACTTGCCTGATACTAGATTTAAATCACATGTTAAAACTGTTCTCATATCGAAAGGTTACTATAGTATTCAGAATTATATTGAAAATAAAGACGTTTGGCTATCGGTACCATCTTGCACCTACCTCCCTGAGGACCATACAGCCAAGTACAGTAGTTGTAATTAGAACTGTATCTTATTCTGTGAACTGTCTGTAATTGATTTCATGGTGTACTTTACTTATAAATACCGCTAGTTATGTCTCAATATCATTCAATCTTATTGAGTAAAACTAAAATAAATTATAACTAGACAACCGTTTGGGCAATAAATGTGTATGCCTATAATAATTGGATCAAAACCCTGCGTATTTCTCCATTTAAGTATGTTTCGCCGGACCGTCTCATGTGGGCCGTGTTGAAACCGGTAGTAAAGTAACCCACTGAGTTTGTTTCGCCGGATCTTCTCAGTTGGGGCGCATTGGATCCGGTGGTAGCATTAAAGAGCGTCCGTCGTTATATGCTCATAGTCCACCCAAATAATGACAATTGTTTTGACATGATATAGACAGAGCAAGCATTTTACGTCGCTAAGAACAATATAAATAAATAAATTATAATAATAACATATAAATATATGATAATATAAAAATAATTAGTTTTATAGATATTAATAAATAACAATTATAATGAATAAATTTTTCAAATTAATGTTTGACTATTTACAAGTGCCTGTAATTGGTTTACGTAAATAAAAATGATTTTTATTTTTTATTTTTTTTTATTTACTAATCCTTCTAAGAAATTACATTCATGTCGCACCTAATTATCATAATTGAACATATAAATTAATTGATACTAAAATACAATTTACTAGCCGTGTGTGTTTTCTGGCATAGTCTTCCCATGGGTGTCGTAAGAGATAACTAACGGTTCAGCTGATGGATAGACAGCAGCATCTCTCCGACATATGTGACCCCACCAGTGAATTAAACACAAGCGGCGTGCAGGCCATGCCTTATCCGTCGCGTCTTCGCTGCGTCTGTACCACATTTTTGCCTTACGTCGTTTCTGTATTATTCACGCCTAAAGGCTACTACACGGCGGCTTGGCCGGGGGCTTGCCCGGCGGCCCTGCCGCCGACACTGTGTGCCTTTAGAACCTTATGCGGGAAGAAGGTAAGCCTGTTAGGGCAAGCCTAGGAAGATGGAATGGCTTCTTGGACCGTCACATCATTCCGCGACATTTGAATATTGAAATTTTGGAAAATCCATAGAAAATGAACTAGGTACCTACTAATAAGTTTACAGGTGATGCTGGGCATGGACAAATGCTAGTATTGTAGTAAAAAATTGTATTTTAAACACATATTTTTGTCTATTTCAGTATGTTTCCGACGCGTATTGGCTGGCAAGCGTGCACTCCGGAGTCACGTACGCAAAGTAGTGCCTTGCGAGAGACTCGAAGACTGCCGCCGTGAATGCGCTGAAGAAAAGAGGTTTCCTTGCGAAAGCTTCAACTATAGGTACGTTAACATTTTATATCTGATCAGAGACATTTGTTAAGATAAGTGACTAGAGGGTCAAGACAGGTGACCAGAAGGTCAAGACAAGTGAGTAGAAAGTAAATTCTATTTATCAGGGACACTACGACGCGGAGACCGGCCGACCTGATATCGGAATGGACGGTCACCCTTTAAATGTAGTTTTTCTGCTAGTTTACGATGGAAGCAATTGTTTGAGAATAGGAAGCAAATAGAAGCAATAGGGAAGCAATTCTCGGGCATAAATTCAACGCTAAATACGCCTAGTGACCGTCCATCCTGATGGAGACAAGCAAATGCGTCCCTAGCCCATGTAGCGCCCGTGTGCAAATATTACTCTAGTTATTACTAACAACCAAAAAATGTTGTCTGCACAGGTGACTAAGTTGTTACGGTAGTTACTTCTGAGATCTGGTGTTCTGGGATCCGAATCCCACCCTGGACTGTTATTTGTATTAATTTCCCTAGTACGGGAGTTGGCTTTAAAAAATATGGGGACAAAGTGTGGGGCTCCATAGCGGGGCTCCATAGCGGCCTTTAGCGCCCATTAGGGCTGCTGCGCCCGTGTGCAATACACACCCTGCACTATAGGCGAAGACGCCTCTTAAGACATGTGACCAGAGGGTCAAGACGGTCAAGACTGAGAAGAGTGACAAAAGAGTCAAGATAAGTAACGAAGGGTCAAGACAAGTGACCAAAGTGACTAGAGAGTCAAAACAAGTGGCCATTGGCTTTTTAAAAATTGGCCGAATAGAAAACGTGTAACGAAAACAATACTACAATTTTCGCTCGATACCTATTTGCGACAATGTATCGATCAAGCTGTTTTTTTTTTTTTGTCCGGTTGGAAATGCTTTTACGATTTCTCATCGCCGCCACAGCGTATTCGCGCGCTGGCGTTGGGATATGTGGGACTCGCCCTTTCCATAGCGTGGTAGGCTAAACTCTTACCACGAGGAGAGGACCCTACACCACTAAAACCCCACGGACACTCCTTCGATCCACCGTTGGCGGGGGCCGGGTACGCATGGTATCGATCACCCTGACGTTAGAAGTAAATATGTGATACAATGGGACTTATGGGACATATCGCTACAATTTTTATTGTACAGTCTGTTTCGATTGTCGTACTCGTCGTACCGTCCCTAAAACTGACATTGGCAATATTGTGGAAGCATTCCCACAAAGACCATAGGTACCAGAAAAACTGAACTGACATATCTAACTGTCGTTCTAATATGTGTCACATATTTGTGTGTCGCAAGTTCGCAACCATGAGACAAGCTCCGTAGCGTAGCAGTATTACGCTCGCTTTAAAATCTCGGAGGTCGTGGATTCGAACCCCACGCTGGACAGGAAATCTTTGTGTAAATTCTAAGATTCCTTTACGGGTCTGGTTGGTTGAGGGACTACCCCTGTGCCTCGGAAAGCACGTTAAGCCGTTGGTCCGATTGTTATAACATCATCTATAATAATCGTATATCAAGGAACGGGCAGCAGCGTTTCCTTGTGTGGTACAACATAATACTTTGGTCAGCAACCCGCGTGCCAAGCGTGGTGACAATGGCTAATACCCTCTCTCTCGGAAGGAGGCCTATGTTCAGCAGTGGACGTTATACGGGCTGATGATGATGAACCATGAGACAGCATCATATATTTTGTAACAATAACTGTTCTATTAAATTCCATTTAGTGATACTAATTGGTATCCCTGTGGAATGCCATGTTCCAAAAAGTGGTACTGCCATTTAGTGGTAGGTTTTAATTGGAATACACTGTACTATATCAAATAGTACCGATGCTGCGTGGTTTCCGGCTTAGAATAGACCACCCCATGTCCTCCCACGGGTGTCGTTAAATACGACTAAGGGACATATGGCTGATGGATGGGCAGCAGCATCTATTAGCTCAAGGTTTACATCTTACTGCGATCACCAATCCGTCTGCCAAGCGTGGTGATTATGGCAATATCCCTCTACGATCCTGGCTTGCCAAGGTCTGTTAAGAGGAGGCCGATGTTCAGCAGTGGACGTAAACGGGTTGTTGATGATGATGATGATATCAAAATTAAATAGTACTGCAGTAATCTATCCCTTAGTGTATACGAGACTAAATGTGGCTAGAATAAAAATCCAAAAGGTAACCCGTACTTGCTTTATCAGATTTACGTCCACTACTGAACTCGAGCCTCCTCTTATTAAAGATCTTGGCAAGCCTTGGTCGTTGAGAGATATTTCTAATCAATTGACAGGATTGGTGATAGCAGTAAGATGGTGAGTATCCTTGAGCTGATAGATGCTGCTGCCTATCCATCAGCTGCATGTCCCTTAGTTGCCTCTTACGAAACCCATGGGACGATATGGGGTGGGCCATTCAGAACAGGAAACCACACGACATAGAAAACCTAACATTAGTTTTTTTCTAAACAGATTATTATACGACCTCCTTAGCGTAGCGGTATTTGGCTCGCTTTAAATCTCGGAGGTCGTGGGTTCGATTCCCATGCCGGACAGGAAATTTTTGTGTAGATTCCTCCGTGCCTCGGAAAGCACGTTAAGCCGTTGGTCCCGATTGTTATAACATCATCTATAACAATTGTATACCAGAAAACGGGCAGCAGCGTTTTCTTGTATGTTACAACATAATACTGCGGTCACCAACCCGTCTGCCAAGCGTGGTGACTATGGCAAAACCCTCCCTCGGGAGGAGGCCCATGTTCAGCAGTGGCTGATGATGATGATGAAACAGATTATGCTGCTTGTACAAAATGCATGGGATTCGCTAATATAATTTTAAATACCATGCCTTCCCATGTAAATTAAGTAACACATAGATTTATTGTTAAACTACCATATAAAATAAAACCATAACTAAGAACAGTAGAAGACATAAGAAGCACGTCTGGTGTCATGCGTGGTCGGGTTCCGTAGCCGTTTGAACATGCGGAGTTTTTGCGGACGGCCACCTGGCTTTCGATACTTTAATGTGAATAAAGGCGAGCAGGAAGCCCCTTATTAAATGCTTTCTAGCGTTCATTTTAGCATATATGAATTAAGATTCTGACAAAAGGTTCTAAGACGTGGTCATTCACTGCTCAAAATCGGTAAGAGCTATGCTCGGCTTTTTCCCTATGCGAATTAGATTCAGCTCAACGGATTAGCCAACAAAAGTGGCAATGGCAAATATCGGCCGATGCAGCAGTATGGTTTTGAAGTGGAGACAACGAACTGACAAGCTCACATAGGAAGACCGCCTTAACGATAGACCGACGTACTAATTAAGGTCGCAGGAAGCCATCTCCCGCTGGAAATCGATACTGGAAGCCTATGTTCAGCAGTGGACGTTTAGGTACATAACGTCCATTACATCCAAAATGACGAGCAATCTTCGGTTCTGTGTGTAATCATCCTTTTGATGTTGATGTACTTGTAGCACACATCTGAAGATTGTGTAATAAATTATAAGGATTTTCAAGATTACGGAACCCTAAATATGTAGTAACAATTAAACAAATTAAGGTCAATTCAAATCAGGAAACGTATTCAATAGTGAGAATGTGTCGTGTGAAATTGAATTCTGAGTTGCATTTTTGTGTGTGATATTATCTGCTTAGTGTTTTGTAGTGTCGACAGGTATGGTATTATAATCTTAGAGTACTTAGCAACGTATAGAGTGCGCCTTTCAGAGTGTAAACGGTAGGAGTATTCCTCTTTGAGCTCCAATTTTTTGAGCACCTGTTTAAATCTTGAAGTAAAATGAAATATAGAAGTGGACTGTATTATAAACTGGGTTTAATGAAAGATGAAGAAGACTGACTGCTGCGTTCGATTCTGAGCGAATGTTGATTCGTCTCCATGACAACTTAAATCACTGCTACCGTGGGCAGGCTGCCTTATGTCAGGCCATAGTCACCACGCTTGGCCTGAGGGTTGGTGACCGCAGTATTATGTTGTACCACACAAGGCTAACGCTGCTTCCTGTTCCCTGGTATACAATTATTGTAGATGATGCTATAACAATAAGGACGAACGGCTTAATGTGCTTTCCGAGGCACGAAGGGATTTGCACAAAGATTTCTTGTCCGGCATGGAGATTGAACACACGACCTTCGACACTTAACCGCTCATATACCGCTATACCACGGGTAACACATTAAACCATGTAAATAACATTTGAATATCGCATATAGTAACCTTTTTCACGATTCATCCTTGAACCGGCGTACAATAGATTTATCTAGCATCTATGTTACATGAATTCATTATGTACTCTTAAGTACATGCACGCATATTACTGCTGAGGCCCTTCTCTCTACGCTCCGTGACTAACTAGGTCTCGATAGGGTTGACACTTTGTAATAAAATCTTAAAATCTATATACTTATAAATAAAGCTGAACAGTTTGTTTGTTTGCTTGATCGCGATAATCCCATCTATTTTGTAATATAAAAATGCTTTTGATCTCCCTAAAGAAGAACTCCGTTCGACATAATGCTATAAACTATTCTAGCAGTATCAAAATCAGTGAGCTGTCTAATGGTTTTACTGCATATGCTGCAGAACTTAATTTTCCTGATATTTTTTAGTTTTGAGTCAATGGGGAGAAACTAAGAATACAGTTGTATCCATAGGGTTCCAAGCCATTTCTATTAATATATACATTGGTGACTTGATTTCTTTTGTTTGTTTACATCAGCAACCCGCCCCGGCGTAATGCTGATGTATACATATAAACCTTCCTCTCGAATCACTCAATCTACTTGTACAGGATACGAGCAGGAGGAGGGAATTCACCAGTAAAAGACGCGTAAAAACACTATCACGATATTGTATTCAGCAAATTCACAACTTCATCATCATCAAGAAGTATATCGCTCTTTTTTCTAGTCACAATGACAGACTTATCAAATTTAGATTTCAAGAAGAATAAAAAACTATATACAAAAGGCCGGTACAAAATTATATATAAAAGAGGTTGGTCGGTCCGCAACACTACTATCAACAGTATCAACCGATCTCAATCTACTGCAACAAAATCCGTTGAGTTTTAAAGATCTAAACATACACAGGAACAGACAGACAGCGGGAAGAGATTTTTTATACTATATATAGTTCGAGAGCCTTATTCATAATGTCATAGTGGTGTAGTTTACAAAAGAACTTAAAGTCATAACCCTTTAATCCCACCGTCTGTAACCGCCCTGATCCCAGGTCCTAGTTCCACAGGGGAGTCCCTTTTGAGCAGATTGCTACAAACTTTGTGCTTTAAAAACTATTAATAAGGCTGGGACTTTGCTCGCCTTTATATCCTCTAAAGTAGCATAAGCCGTATGACTGACTTCTAAAATGTCCGTCCGCAAAAACAATCTTAGTCGTCTTTTACGACACCCATATGTGTATTTAAGGGTGCCCGCCAACGTCCAACAATCGGTGACTGACTTTTTGTAGGAGAAAATAGAACGTATCTACTAATTGCAATAGTATCGCACATAAAATGCGTAATACGAACACGTCCTACTGAAAGTTGGTCAGAAATAAAATCGGTGAATCCCGACTGATCCGATAGTCGGTGTAAATGGAACTTTCGGAAATGTACCTATGCGTTAACGCACACTGCTCACCGACAGTCGGCTGCTGGCACTTGCCAGGGCACTTGACACAAAATCGGACATAAGAATCGGAGAAAAAATCTGACCGATTATCGGACCTAAAAAAAGTATGACGTGTGGGCACGCTAAAGCTTTTTCCTTTTCAATGGTTAATTGGCTTTAAGAAACTCAAATACCATTATCGTACTGGTACCTCTGTACATCCGTAGGGTGAGGACCTGGTGATCTGTAATACAGGCATTTTCTTGCCTAACTCAGACACCAGCCCCTCACGTGTTATAAAGAAGACTGTTATCATGTAATTACTTAGCCTTAAGATCATTGTGAGGAGAAATAAATAAAAATTATTATTATTAAAAAAAAGCTGGAAACAATTCGACAGACTATGTAGGTATTTATTCATTCAATCTATATTTTTTTGAAAGCATTAAAAAATTGCAGAATAAAATTGATTCGGACCTGTATTACAAGCGCCTGTTCGAACAACTTAGATTATTATGTACTAGCTGCGCCCGGCGGTTTTACCCGCGGTTCTCTGATCCAGGAGCGTGATTTTTTGTAGCCTATATGTTAAGCGAGCTGATTAACTATCAATCGATTAACTATCCCCGTGCAAAATTTCAGCCATTCAGTAGTTTTTTCGCTAAAGACTAACAAAATCCATCCATCCATCCATACTTACAAACTTTTGCGTTTATTATATTAATACCTATTACTACCTATTACTTCTCGTAGTATGATTTGTAACAGAACGCCTGAATGAAACGTTATACTTCCTGCTGACGTTAACACAATTGCAGTGATTTTATATGTTAAAACTAACAATCACATAACACACGGTACCTTCGTTTTAAAATCTTCATCAGGGCCGGATTTAAAAGTCCGGAGGCCCCGGGGCAACAAAGGAGAAGAGGCCTCTTGGCCACAAATTAGTTTCCCTCTAAAAATGTAGAAAATATGAAGTATGTACCTATTTTTCAGGACGATTTGACATTTTACTAATTTAAGTGAACAAGTAGAGATGAATAACAGTTATTACAATATTTAAGAACTATTACATTAGTCATGATTCTACAAAGTAGACTTTGCTCGTCAGAATTTGAAAAAAATTAAATTTGTATTATGGGGGCCCCTCTATTATGGAGGCCACAAGGCAGTTGCTCTGGATGCCCTTCCTTAAATCCGGCCTTGATCATCATCCTGAATAACATAAGTATCTCACAACGGGGGTAAGGCCATAATCGCCACGCCTGGCTGGCGGTTTAAATATTGCAATATATGGCTCGTATATAGTATATTAATATATTCATTCGATGATTAATTACCTGGTACAAAAATTAAAATGAAAACTTTTATTGACAATGTAGACCAATCGATTGTACTTATTATAAGTCAAATACAATGATAGAGACATCTTTTTTTGTTATTATTTTATAACAAAAAAAAACCGACTTCAAAGAAAAGTTCTATTTAAAACGAATGAATATGCACTAAAAAGTAAAAGAGAACCCGTAATTAGAACATACTTATCAATTTAAAAAAGAGTCATCGAAATCGGCTGGCGTGCTATAGAGGTAGGTATATAAGGCGCAACGTTCGCACTTTAAGTATTCATCGATGAATATGACGGAATATGGCATTTTTAACTGTTATACTAAAATAATTGTTTATTTTGCGAATATAAAAATCAACAACGGGTCTATTATTTAAATGTTTTGAACTCTTTATGGAAATGATTACCTTATACTATATTTCAAAATTGGTAAGGTAATCTTTTCCATAAAGAGTTTAAAAAATTTAAATAATGTGAAAAACGGGCGGTGTCATCGTTTAATATTTAATACCAAATGTAACTTTGGAGATATTTATCGAAGTAATGCGAATCATTACCGATAGATGGCGCTACCGTCCCCCTTAGAGACGTGTTACAAAGAGATTAATAAATTTCGATGATCGGTAGGGTTCCACCGTAGCCTAATTGGTTAAGGCATTGGGGGCTTTACCCAGGATGCAGGTTCGAGTCCCGCCGGTGGTCGGATTTTATTAATCTCAATTTTGAAACGGGTCTATTATTAATAAGCCTTAACAGTTAATAGCATCAGTAGACCAAGGAATTTAAACACCTGAAGTGCTAACGTTGCGCCTTAATGCAAATTTAACTTTATATTTTCCCGTTGCTCTGTATTTATGTAAATTTAAATTGATTTGATAAAAAAGTGTCCAATATTTTTTTGTAATTTAACTTACGGAGTAAATATTTTATAATAATAATTGTTTAGTCTTCATGCCTTTCTATAGGATTATGAACAGAAGTGTTGGAAGACCAAGGCGAACGTTCCAAGTTAAAATCGAGGACGTTCTTAAGAGACGCCAGGTTAAAAGTTCCCTAAGGACATGCATGAGGAGATTAATGAATGTGTAGGGACGTAAGTGGTATGTCAAGATCGAAGCAAGTGGAAGGAAGTGGTCTCTGCCTACCCTATGGGAAAGAGGCGTCATCATCAGCCCGTATAACGTCCACTGCTGAACATGAGCCTCCTCCCGAGGGAGGGTATTGCCATAGTCACGACGCTTGGCAGGCGGGTTGGTGACCGCAGTATTATGTTGTAACACACAAGGAAACGCTGCTGCCCGTTCCTTGATATACGATTATTATCGATGATGTTATAACAATCGGGACCAACGGCTTAACGTGCTTTCCGAGGCACGAAGGGTAGTCACTAGTCCCTCAACCAACCAGACCCGGAAATAAATCTTGGAATTTACACAAAGATTTCTTGTCTGGTGTGGGGATCGAACCCACGACCTCCGAGATTTACAGCGAGCCAATTACCGCTACGCTACGGAGGTTGTCAGGAAAGAGGCCTGAATGTATGTTATTATTATGTTATGCAATTAATGTGTATAGTTTTATGTTCGGTTTATTGTATTTACTTTAAACATATTTCAAATGGTTTAATTTAACTACAAACCAACTACGTACTATAACCTACTCAGTCTCAGCCCCTAGTCAAGTTTAATATAAACTTTTCAATTAACACACTAAACGCAATCATAAATACAAACAAGTATATAAGTACCAGTTAATTTAATGTCAGTATAAATAGAATTATTATAAAGCTTATAATCGCCTACTTTTACTGAGTTTCACCAAGTTTCCAAGCTAACTTTATAAATAGTAGGGGTGTTACGGAGCATTGATTACGAGCCTTTTATCCACATTTGTACCTTTGTGGAGGTATACCTATAGGCTACCGGTGTGAATAATAAATATATAATAGCTTAGGTAAGTTTATAATAAAACATGAATTTGTTGAACATGGGCCGGAGCTCTGCTCGCCTTTATGCCCGGTTAAGTATTAAAAGCCTCGTGGAAAACTACGAAAAAAAAACATCAATTTTTAAATCATTAATAATAATAATTTATTATATATCATATCATATACAATGTTAACTTAGTATTAAAAATAAATTAAACACTTGAATGATGGTTAAACGCTAACAATGCAATAACAACACGGTGTCAGGTGTTGCAACCAGAACCCTTGCTAAGTTATGCAATAACTTGTATTAAGGGCCTGGTCCAAGCTCCTGACATCGATTTGATACATTAAAAAGAAGCGTGTCAGCAAACAGTGGGCTCTGGATGGTAATGCAAACCAAGCCCGATAAGGTCTTTGGAAGGAGAGGTTCCCAACGACTCTTGGCAGACTTGGAAGTCCTTAAATAGACAGCGGACTCAAGTCGGACGAAGCCGGGAGAACATGAACAGGTGGGCGTATAGCTCAGAGGTTGCGTGTGCGTGTGGTATCTCCCCCCAGACAATGGCGTACCTCCTATTCTGCCCTGCGTGCTCCAACACCTGTACACGCGAGGACCTGTGCAACGCCACTGATAACGCTGTGTCTGTGGCCGAGTACTGGTCTTCTCAAATTTGAACGCTGGGTCGACACGAAAAAAAGAAGAAGAACAAACAGTGCAAAGCACATTCATATTTTTTTTTTTTTTTTCAAATATAATTTTTTTTTTGTGAAGTGATGAAGTGGCAATGGGCAGGAGACATAGCTCGAAGAACTGATGGCCGATGGAGCAGAAAGGTTCTCGAGTGCAGACCAGGAACTGGCAAGCGCAGTGTGGGACTACCACCTGCATGAGAGACGACCACATAAAGGTCGCAGACTCCCTAAGATCTTTATGAGGTTGTCGGTCCATAACCGCTGGGGAAGGCCTATGTTCAGCAGTGGAAAACATGCCGATATTATGAAACCAATAGAAAATGACTAAGATACGGAGCAACAAAGTTCAGAAAGTGGATCTTGCGACGTCACTCCTAGGTAAAATTGTACCAACCCAGAACGTCACAAGAAATTTCAAGGCACTGTATGTTCGTCATCTTTAAGGTTCCGTACCCGAAGGGTAAAAATGGGACCCTATTATTAAGACTTGGCTGTATGTCTGTCTGTCGGTCACCAGGCTGTATCTCAAGAACCGCGATAGCTAGACAGTTGAAATTTTCACAGATGATGTATTTATATTGCCGCTATAACAAAAAATACCAAAAATAAAATATAATAAATATTTAATGGGGCCTCCCATACAACAAACTTTGTTTTTGCTCGTTATCAATAACGGCAACAGGTAGACGCTTGAAAATGGTACGGAACCCTTCGTATGCGAGTCCGACTCGCACTTGACCAGTTTTTTTTAACTGATCGAAAAAAAAAACATGTGACGGACCAAATATAAGTTTCTGGTCGTCATCCCTAAGTTGTGTTCAGCGGGGGTGATGCATAATTCATTACCGTAGCATCCCTATTAAATACCACAAACGTTCGCACTTTAAGTATTCATCGATGAATATGACGGAATATGGCATTTTTAACTGTTATACTAAAATAATTGTTTATTTTGCGAATATAAAAATCAACAACGGGTCTATTATTTAAATGTTTTGAACTCTTTATGGAAATGATTACCTTATACTATATTTCAAAATTGGTAAGGTAATCTTTTCCATAAAGAGTTTAAAAAATTTAAATAATGTGAAAAACGGGCGGTGTCATCGTTTAATATTTAATACCAAATGTAACTTTGGAGATATTTATCGAAGTAATGCGAATCATTACCGATAGATGGCGCTACCGTCCCCCTTAGAGACGTGTTACAAAGAGATTAATAAATTTCGATGATCGGTAGGGTTCCACCGTAGCCTAATTGGTTAAGGCATTGGGGGCTTTACCCAGGATGCAGGTTCGAGTCCCGCCGGTGGTCGGATTTTATTAATCTCAATTTTGAAACGGGTCTATTATTAATAAGCCTTAACAGTTAATAGCATCAGTAGACCAAGGAATTTAAACACCTGAAGTGCTAACGTTGCGCCTTAATGCAAATTTAACTTTATATTTTCCCGTTGCTCTGTATTTATGTAAATTTAAATTGATTTGATAAAAAAGTGTCCAATATTTTTTTGTAATTTAACTTACGGAGTAAATATTTTATAATAATAATTGTTTAGTCTTCATGCCTTTCTATAGGATTATGAACAGAAGTGTTGGAAGACCAAGGCGAACGTTCCAAGTTAAAATCGAGGACGTTCTTAAGAGACGCCAGGTTAAAAGTTCCCTAAGGACATGCATGAGGAGATTAATGAATGTGTAGGGACGTAAGTGGTATGTCAAGATCGAAGCAAGTGGAAGGAAGTGGTCTCTGCCTACCCTATGGGAAAGAGGCGTCATCATCAGCCCGTATAACGTCCACTGCTGAACATGAGCCTCCTCCCGAGGGAGGGTATTGCCATAGTCACGACGCTTGGCAGGCGGGTTGGTGACCGCAGTATTATGTTGTAACACACAAGGAAACGCTGCTGCCCGTTCCTTGATATACGATTATTATCGATGATGTTATAACAATCGGGACCAACGGCTTAACGTGCTTTCCGAGGCACGAAGGGTAGTCACTAGTCCCTCAACCAACCAGACCCGGAAATAAATCTTGGAATTTACACAAAGATTTCTTGTCTGGTGTGGGGATCGAACCCACGACCTCCGAGATTTACAGCGAGCCAATTACCGCTACGCTACGGAGGTTGTCAGGAAAGAGGCCTGAATGTATGTTATTATTATGTTATGCAATTAATGTGTATAGTTTTATGTTCGGTTTATTGTATTTACTTTAAACATATTTCAAATGGTTTAATTTAACTACAAACCAACTACGTACTATAACCTACTCAGTCTCAGCCCCTAGTCAAGTTTAATATAAACTTTTCAATTAACACACTAAACGCAATCATAAATACAAACAAGTATATAAGTACCAGTTAATTTAATGTCAGTATAAATAGAATTATTATAAAGCTTATAATCGCCTACTTTTACTGAGTTTCACCAAGTTTCCAAGCTAACTTTATAAATAGTAGGGGTGTTACGGAGCATTGATTACGAGCCTTTTATCCACATTTGTACCTTTGTGGAGGTATACCTATAGGCTACCGGTGTGAATAATAAATATATAATAGCTTAGGTAAGTTTATAATAAAACATGAATTTGTTGAACATGGGCCGGAGCTCTGCTCGCCTTTATGCCCGGTTAAGTATTAAAAGCCTCGTGGAAAACTACGAAAAAAAAACATCAATTTTTAAATCATTAATAATAATAATTTATTATATATCATATCATATACAATGTTAACTTAGTATTAAAAATAAATTAAACACTTGAATGATGGTTAAACGCTAACAATGCAATAACAACACGGTGTCAGGTGTTGCAACCAGAACCCTTGCTAAGTTATGCAATAACTTGTATTAAGGGCCTGGTCCAAGCTCCTGACATCGATTTGATACATTAAAAAGAAGCGTGTCAGCAAACAGTGGGCTCTGGATGGTAATGCAAACCAAGCCCGATAAGGTCTTTGGAAGGAGAGGTTCCCAACGACTCTTGGCAGACTTGGAAGTCCTTAAATAGACAGCGGACTCAAGTCGGACGAAGCCGGGAGAACATGAACAGGTGGGCGTATAGCTCAGAGGTTGCGTGTGCGTGTGGTATCTCCCCCCAGACAATGGCGTACCTCCTATTCTGCCCTGCGTGCTCCAACACCTGTACACGCGAGGACCTGTGCAACGCCACTGATAACGCTGTGTCTGTGGCCGAGTACTGGTCTTCTCAAATTTGAACGCTGGGTCGACACGAAAAAAAGAAGAAGAACAAACAGTGCAAAGCACATTCATATTTTTTTTTTTTTTTTCAAATATAATTTTTTTTTTGTGAAGTGATGAAGTGGCAATGGGCAGGAGACATAGCTCGAAGAACTGATGGCCGATGGAGCAGAAAGGTTCTCGAGTGCAGACCAGGAACTGGCAAGCGCAGTGTGGGACTACCACCTGCATGAGAGACGACCACATAAAGGTCGCAGACTCCCTAAGATCTTTATGAGGTTGTCGGTCCATAACCGCTGGGGAAGGCCTATGTTCAGCAGTGGAAAACATGCCGATATTATGAAACCAATAGAAAATGACTAAGATACGGAGCAACAAAGTTCAGAAAGTGGATCTTGCGACGTCACTCCTAGGTAAAATTGTACCAACCCAGAACGTCACAAGAAATTTCAAGGCACTGTATGTTCGTCATCTTTAAGGTTCCGTACCCGAAGGGTAAAAATGGGACCCTATTATTAAGACTTGGCTGTATGTCTGTCTGTCGGTCACCAGGCTGTATCTCAAGAACCGCGATAGCTAGACAGTTGAAATTTTCACAGATGATGTATTTATATTGCCGCTATAACAAAAAATACCAAAAATAAAATATAATAAATATTTAATGGGGCCTCCCATACAACAAACTTTGTTTTTGCTCGTTATCAATAACGGCAACAGGTAGACGCTTGAAAATGGTACGGAACCCTTCGTATGCGAGTCCGACTCGCACTTGACCAGTTTTTTTTAACTGATCGAAAAAAAAAACATGTGACGGACCAAATATAAGTTTCTGGTCGTCATCCCTAAGTTGTGTTCAGCGGGGGTGATGCATAATTCATTACCGTAGCATCCCTATTAAATACCACAAACGACTACTACTAATTAATAGAAAATCTATACATTCAGGAAGCGGTGGTTTGACGTGGTTAATTAATTTTATTAGTTGGTATATTAATAGACCGCTTACTCGTCTTGAAATCCGTTTTAACGGTGTATGCAATTAAATTGTAATGGTTATTTAATTATATATTTACGTGGTCGATTCCTGAGAATTATTTAATTACTCCATAATATTTCTGCTTGTATTTACAAAGCTAACAGGAATACGGTGTACCTCGTAGCCACACTAGATCTTAGAAACAACTACCGTAACCAAAGGCCTCAACCACAATACAATCACCAACTCCCTGCCTTTACCCCAATTTATTTGTGGTCGGTTTAACACGTTTTTCTCTTCCATTCTGTTCTTTCAGCCGTCCCGCTATCACTAACTCATTTTTCCTTCATATCCCTTCTCCCACAATCCATTCATCTTTTCTTTAGCCTTCCTCTTCCTCTCCATCCATCCATATTCATTACTCTTTTCGTCACATGCGAATCATCCCTCCTCTTCAATCACAATATCTGATTCAAATTTAATATTAATGTTACTATCTGCAATTGTTCCAGATTGGATCGTTCCTTCCGTGGCAAAGGTCTTTGCGAGCTGATGACAAAACCAATTGAAGCTTTCGATCTACGCCGCGATTTTGTAGAAGACAAAGACTTCGATTTTTACGAACTCGACCGGAATAGCTTAGAACCCAACTGCCCTGACACTCTAAAAGGACCAGGGATCTTGCATTCTGGTTTTTTATCATCTAAACCTAATAGGATTGAGAACGAAGGATGGCGGGATAGGAATGATGATTTTAGTAGGGATAGGGATAGGTTTGGTTGGGAGGATAGAAGGGGAGGGTCTGGTAACAGAAGACATGAAAACAGGTTTTATATACCATATCAAATAAACCAAGGTAAGTGCTGAAGGAGTAATGTTACAATTTATTGTTTTATTGTCTGATTCCGCAATAGAGGTGTGATAACCTAAAAGTTCCAAAAGTAATAAAACTTAATTGAAGATATAGTTGTAGATTTAATTTAAATTACAGAAATTTCTTCACCATCGTTATATTTACGTAATTAATCAACCCGTTGCTGACATGGACTTGCTCTAAACAGGCTTTGGCAAACCAGGGCTGTTAAGAAAGATTGCCATGATCATCACGCTTGGCCGGCGGATTAGTGATCGCTACTGAGTACGACATAGATATGAGATAAGATAGTCACTGATCTTGAGCTAATAGATACTGCTGCACATTTATCAGCTGTATCTCCTTACCTTAGTCGCAAGTGCGAAGAAAGGATTGGGAAAACAGACATGAAAGGTTTCTTTATTCTGTACGATTGCTGACACTCCCTGTTATAAGATAGTATAATTGTTGGTATTTTTTTTGGATACCAAGTAAATATTGATATATTGAGATTTTCCTTCGAGGAATTCTATTTAATAACGAGTAGCCTGTATTGGTGTCCGGTGAATGGTATTAAGCTGCCCCCTATTAATTAAGAGAGTTTATTATAGATGGAAAAAGTGTGATATGCTTGGATGTAGGAATATCTTCTTTTAAAAAAGTTGTTATACAATGAATATGATGTGTGATGAATAATATAATTCGCTAAAACCAACACGACCTAACTTGGCTTTCAAATTAAAATATTGTACCGTTCACCAGAGATAATGACTGCTCCTCAAAGATACTGATTTAAAATCATATAAGAGAACGTTACTTCTTTGGAATCTCGACTCAGAGTAGTCTGATTAAGATGGGTTAAGTTGAAGTTATACAAAAAATAATACCACACTGAAATACGCATTCATTGTTTCGTCCCGTGACTATTTCGTCCTATGGGAGGAATCAAAACTTTTATGACACATCCCATGAGACGAAAAGTCGTAGGACGATACAGTAAATACGTCCACGGAAGTAAGCCTGTCTTACTGGTGTTCAATAAGTAATTTAATGAGTATTGGAATTTAATTAAATGCTATATAAAATATATTAATCATTGGTGTGAAATTATAATTTCTTTATATTATTATTTATTCTTTCTTATTTCTTTATTCTTCTAATAACTTTTTAAAGGAAGTTTCGTAAAGTGTGTTACAATTATTTGTAATATCAGGACCTCCTACCTAGATAGGGTTTTTCCATAGTCACCACATTTGGGAGGCGAGTTGGTGACCGCTGCTTTAACACACAAAGCAACACCTGGTACACTCATAATGATGTTATAGCAATCTAGATCAACATCTTAAGGTATTTCCCTAAGTTTAGACGGTAGTCCCTCAACCAACGAGATCCGTAAAGAAATCTTAGAATTTACACAAATATTTCGTTGCCGGCATCGGAACGTATTGAGCGCATGACCCCCGAGACTTACTAATAAGCCACAAAATAATCTTAAAAAGTGTAAAATTTGGACCCTAATGTTTATGACGTCCATCCATCTATTAAGTCGCTGTACATGTTACCAATTCGCCGATCATTACCAAATCGGTGAGTGCAAACGACTCTAAACCACATATTCCTACAAAACAAAATAATGAAACAAAAATGGACCTTTAACATATTAAACAACTTGATATTCCACAGGCCTCGCCCGAAGCAACGAAGATCAAGAAACTTGGGGTCAATACGGTGGTATTTACGGAGGAAACGAAAGATATTATAAAGACAGGGATGACCTCCATAAATCAGTAAATCATTGGCGAACAACTGAAATTGACAGACCATCGTATGGGGTCAAACCTTACGAAAACACAAACTTTGACTACCATAGCCTTGGCAAAAATGACGGTTCCTGGAATAGATATGGATATGGGTCTTGGAAAAGAGGGAGATGGAATACCTCAGGGAATACCAATGCCTTAGAGTATGGGGAATCAAATTTCTATAAACCAAAACCTCATTATGAGAGTGTAGATCGAAATGATGATGGCAGAACAAAGGGTAAGGGATTTTCTTAAACGGACTATTATATAACAAATAATTAAGAAAATATTTAGTTATAACTTAGTGTAAGATTTGAAATAAATAAATAATTTATTTTATGAAATATTATGTTTAATTTATTTTTTGACTGGTTTGGCACTGTTAGGTTCCCAAATGATAAATTACTGTTAGGGTCCCAAATGATAATTACGTATTCCTACTGTGTTATAGGCTGTCTCTTCATAATGACTAATCACTCAGAAATAAACAGTAAAGACCTAATTGCTGGTTCTATTTAACGAAATTTGCATACCTTATAAAGCAGCCGAACTAAAGTGACTTACCTAATAGACGCAATCCTTGTTAATGATAATATTGAAGTCATGGTAATTAATTAAAAGAATATTAAGGAGTTACTTTTCAACGAACACAATAAATAAGACAATAAAATTTAAGGCACGGGCAAGGTGCCATATTTAGGATATAGCAAACCAATCATTCAAAATTTACCATTCTTTTTAATATGAAATTACAAAAAACAATAACTTTGATATAAAATCCATAACGATTCTGAAATTTAGTTCAATAAACGAAACGAAAATATTAATCATAGATTACCTAACACAATTATCAAATCAGTGATGTTAATTATGCTTTCAGAATCTCATTCTCATTTAACAAAAATTGAAACAGCTGATTAGTTTATTCTGACTATGATAATCAGTTGAGGACCTAGTGTTTAAGTAAATGAGAAACAAATGAGATAATTGTTAATGATATTTCTACCTACAACTATAAATATTGATGGCATAATTGATAACCTTTGATAATTAAGCACTTAGCTACGTTTTAATTAAAGATAATGAATGCTAAATTTATGCAAAACCCATTAAAGATAGATATAACAATGAATTCGCAACTAATTATAATCAAATTAATTATTTTATTACGGTATTAAGACGCATAAAATTCATTCTTGAGATTTTTCTCACATACACATAGTAAAGTCAACACTTACTTTCATATAGTTGCCGAATGGAATTATGAACATTAAAACTATATAAGCATCTATCAAAACTCTTGTTTTAAAAGGCAAATTAGTGTCCACATAGTATCTAGCTAATTTAATTCCAGTATCGTTTTAAAAGGCATTAAATAAGCCAGGAGCTTTGCTCGCCTTTATACCTAGTGAAGTACCAAAAGTCTCTTTGTGGCTGTCTACACAAACGTCAGACCAAAATCAAAAGTGGAATGAAAACATAATATAATACATACAACTTAAAGTAGTCACTATACATTTAAACTGACTGATACTAAAATACTATTAATACAAAAGATAAAGATTTTCGTTCAGAATTGTATGACATAGGTACATATTTTTTCTAATCGGACAGACATATGTAGTAAGCGACGAGGATTTTGATACTTCACCGGGTATATGACAAAAGTAAGTCGTCATTTCAAGTACTAGCAGTTTCTCTTAATTCATATTTCAGAAACTGAATTAGATTTGACAGTAGTTAAGATAACAAGCTAGGTATGTTAGTAGATTTTGGCTTTGATTGGCGTTTATGGAATTGGTGTTATAATGAAATTCTTAGGCTTGTCGGTAACACTTATAGTATCAAATGCACCAGTGGCTCGGTGATTACGGCAGTTCTTTCTGAGAACCCGGCATTTGAAGTACCCTCGGCCAGTGAGGAAATTATGTGACACTGTAGGGCCCTTTCGTTTGTGATGTTACGCTACTCTTACCACGAAGAGTACTGATAGTCTCTGCACCACCCTTAAGTTAAATGGAAGAAAATATCTCACACATTAAGTCCACCATGAACTTTCATAGTGTTGAAGTTATTAAATTAATTAATGATGGCTCCTTAAACGGGGAGTGTCACCACCAAATACCACTAACCCACTTAGTGTTGTTTGAATGAGCTTCCTTCCGAGTGCTGGAAACTGCAATTGCATGACAACCAATGATTTCTGGCAGAGCCACTGCCTTACAAGTTTTGATATATAGGGCTCATTCGCTGTTTCGTACTCAATTTTTTTCGTCCCATAAATCAGGATTAGAAAGTCGTGGGACTAACTAGCGAAAAGGTGTCACAGAATTTGAATATCTAGTTTTGAACAATTACTCTTATAGGACGAAAGAGTTTTGGGACGAATCAGTGAATGCATTGCATAAATTATGAACATTTATTAAGTGTTTATGAAATCCCGTGACAAAAAGGGCGATAGAAGCCAAATTTTTTTTTTATATATTCAATATATTTCAGCTTCGAACTTCTGTGGCGGTAGCCACAATATTAACAACCGCAGTGCGATTACTTGAAATGCGATAGCGTTAAAGCAGATCAATTGCAAAACATCAAACAGTCGCGTTACTATAGCAATTGATGTCTACTATAGCTAAAATCTATGTTGTTGGTTGCTACGTCATTTATAGACTTATTACGATTGATCTGCTAAATAAGCGATTATTAAATTTACCAGATCAATCGCATTTTTACGTATTCTTGTTGACAGTCTCTAAACAGTCAATCAAATCAACAATGAACTAATCGCATAACACTCCAGTGCCAGCGAAGAAATTTTTATCAAAGTCATAGCAATATCGTTACGTGTTAAGCCGTTATACTATTTAACCGTGACGCCCTATATTCATCATATTTTTTGCTACAACCCCCCTTCTTCTTAAATTAAAAATCACCATCCATAACATACTGGTTCCAGTATAGTAACAGGTATCAGAAGAACTTTACTTTTTAAATACAAAATAAGAACGAAAACAAAACAAGAATGTAAATTATAAGGATTAGTCACTAAGTCGACACACGAGACTGGACACGAGTGTGTCTAGTTGGTGAAACTCGGAATTAGGATCACTTATTATTTTGTCATCTGGACACGCATTTAGTGAAACTTAAATTAAATTACTTTTATGTATCGTCAAATAATTATTTCGTTTTATTTAAGACAACTTTTGAAATGAAACGAATGTGTAATAATCAAAATATATTTATATTACTTAGATGATTTATTAATGTAAAGATGACACACTCGTGTCCAGTCTAGTGTGTCGAGTTAGTGAATAACCAAATTATAAGAGATATTTATTATACGTTTTTGAATAGCTACTAATAAGAAGGATATGCTTGCCCTAGGGCTCTCGTTTAGGAATTGTATTGACACAATTTGAGAAGCATGGAACTAGAGAGTGGGAATACACATTTTATCGCTAATAAAAAATACACATCGTCTAATAGAATCTCATAAAATAATAAACTCGTTTTGGTAGCACTTCAGCAATACCATACCATAGCAATAAGTCCCACAGCGGGCTAGCACTGGTTGCTTAGTTTGTAGTTTTAAACCATTTAATAAGGCTGGAGCGTTGCTCGCCTTTATGCCCGGTGAAGTAGCAAAAGCCTTGTGGCTAACAACATATATGTCCGTCCGAAAAAAAGAAAAAAAACGTAGGTACAGCACAATCATTACCTAATCGAATAAAGTAAATATGTTAAAAGATACCTTAGAAGCAATATTAACTATTCAACAGTGCCAAACCTAGTTCAATTAATAAAACCGTTGTTTTTGAATACTAGAGTTACCTAGTTGTGCTAAAAAAACATTTAAACCGATTCTAACGACTTCAGATATGACGTGAAGCGCCATCTACATTAATGGTACAAAAAGTATTATAAAACTAGTAGCGCCATCTAGAAGCTTCAAGAACAACTAATCTGTATCGCGCAATGGAAATTCGCAAGCCAACTTAATGATAAACAAGCTCTCAGCCGTAGCAAATGGTCCTCGGTTAACCTGAAGACCATGGCCACTTCGCCCGGCCAAGAAGATCTTCACTTTCTCCAGCAACTGTTCCTCTACATATTTATGGTCCAGAAAGTTGTATATTATCTATACCTGTGTATACGTGAAGCAAATCCTTTGTACCACTTTTTACGCAAATTGCGCGGACTGAGTAGTATAAAATTTTGCACACATATAGTTTATATGGAAAAGGAGTACAGAATGCTTATATTTCCACAAGTATCAGAAATAACACTTGTCTTAACTATTTCAGATTGTTCTTCGCGTCGTCGTCCAGGAATGTCATTGGGGACTGGTGCCATCAGGAGGTCTCTGATATCCTCTAATGTGGTAGAGTGTGAAGCTGCGTGCTTTAGTGAGAGGGAATTCAAATGTGTTTCTTATAGTTTTCGGTGAGTAAAAAAAAATGCGGTCGATGGAAATTTCAATTTCAATTTTTATTATAGCGTACAATTCAATTCAACATAATTAATATGCTAGCCCCGCAAAACCTTTTTTTAGATGGATCACTGAATTCGCGACAACGACACAAAAAACAAACAAACTCAAAGCAATTCTATTTTTAAGAACATAAAACATTATTTCAGTTAACATAATGTCACTTAGAACCTTATTTAACTCAACAAATCAAGTATGGAATTGCATTCTGTTTCTTTCCAATCATCGTATGGTTTTATTTCCTTCTCGTGTTTTGTTATAGATACTCCAGTTCCCGTGGCACTGACAACTGTTTCCTAAGTGAGAGGCCCTACAGAGGTTTAGAGATGTCAGCTGACAGCAGTTCTGATGTATACGCCATGCCTCAAGACAAAGGGTGTGCTACTATCAATTATAAACCCTGGGTTGAAAGTGGTAAAACTAATTTTTGATATCCTTTTTTACATAAAATTCAATATTTACATGTTAAAGGGATGGGATATATATTTTCAAAATCGAAGATGTACCAAGTTCAGGCTACATTCAAACTTCTGTGTACTTATCTTAAATTAGTATTCAAAATATTTGTAGTATGTCGTAATCGTGCAATCTGATCAAGATTGCCAGAGACTGCTTTGTCCCGAAGTTCAAGTTCGTGACAGGGGTCGTCAATTGTGGTTATTTTTCTGCCCAATCGCGGAGCTTATTGGGTGTACTTATATGCTAAACTCTGTACTGTATCAGCCCGTGTACTTCCACTGCTGAACATGAGCCTCCTCTTAACAGACCTTGACTCGTTGAGGGATATTGCCATGATCACCTCGCTTGGCATGGATGATGAATATTCTTGAGCTGATAGATGCTTCTGCCCATCCATCAGCTGTATATCCTCTTAATGAAATAATGAAATTTATTCAGCACTTAGGTATTTACATACACTTGTACTTGTCAAAATTACACTATATAAGACTATATCAAACAAAAGTCTAACCGATATCCACCTGAGGGCACCCTTAAGGGGTTAGGACCAACGCTCAGGGTGCCACTGGAGTAAAGAGTTGATTTACAAACAGTGGTAATGATCGCTGGCACGAGATCACAGTTCGGGGAATAAGCAACAACGCGGTCCTAGGCCATGCCGTCGAGGAATTAATCCTTAATCGTCTCTTAAAGCACCCATGGGTCACCCATGGGGTCCCACTTACATGGGATGGGGTGGTCTATCCTAAGCAGGACATCACACAGCTATGAGCTCTGCCGCTTTTAAATTATGATGATCTTTCCGTTTACAGAGTGCTTCTGGCACGTACGTTCTGGAGCCGCGATAGACTCGAGCGCAGTCCGTGCTGCACTCACGGTTGGCGGGCTCGGCGCGTGTGAAGCTGAATGTATTAGAGCACAGAATTTCTTCTGCCGAGGATTCAGTTTCAGGTTTGTAAATACATATACTAGAACAGGGCTTCCAGGCAAGTCCAAAACTTAAGCACCGGTTTGAGAAGCTATGCCTTGAAAGGCAAGCTCATCCTTCTTATTAGAGGCCATCCATTGAAAAACCTATAATAAATATCTAACGTATATTTTTTTATTAAGAAGTAAAGTTATATGTAGTTTTTCTCATAACCCTTTACCATCTTCATCATCAGCCCGTATAACGTCCATTGCTGAACATGGGCATCCTCCCGAGAGAGAGTTTTTGCCATAGTCACCACGCTTGGCAGGCGGATTGGTGACCGCAGAATTATGTTGTAACACACAAGGAAACGCTGCTGCCCGTTCCTTGATATACGATTATTATAGATGATTTTATAACAATCGGGACCAACGGCTTAACGTGCTTTCCGAGGCACGGAGGGTAGTCCCTCAACCAACCAGATCCGAAAGGAAATTTTATAATTTACACAAATATTTTCTGTCCGGCGTGGGGATCTAACCCACGACCTCCAATATTTAAAGCGAGCCAAATACCGCTACGGAGGTTTATTATTCTTATTCTATGAATTAAACTAGCTAACCTAAACCTAGCAAATTGTAGGATATTACCTGATATTACAGACAAATTAGTCCGTCCGTCGGCTTGTCATTAATTCCTCTACTCATAATACTTACAAACTTAAACAAGTTCACATTAATTATTATAGTTTTTAGTGGATCAATATAGAAAAGTTTGGTAAAAATATATAATTATGTGACACACACCTGGGGGCCGAGTCTGCAATATTTTTAAGTATTGTGCCACCGTATAATGCCGTCATGATATCATTATGCCAAAAAGGGTAACCTACTAATCTCACTATGGTGTCGGCGCTGGAATGGCAGTCGGTGTTCCTACCGCAGAAAAAGGCCGCCAACAGAAGTAGCAGGGGAGATGGTTAGAGTGATCGTAATGTTTATTTAGGCGATTTCAAAACATATAATAAATGTATCATTTGTTATTATATTCAACTACGCTAATGTTATCGTGGCGTCATAGTGACGCCATGAAGACGTCATTTGGATTAGTAGATTACCAAATGGGAAAAAACCGACCATTGAACTGACATTGACAGTTCATCGACACGCCATTACGATAGTAGACTCGGGGCCCTGGGTACAAGGTTAAGGGGTTGGGGCCACGACCCAGTGTTACCACTGATATATAAGACAGATTTATGAACATAATATAATTTTCATCTCTGTACTATTTAATTTGTTACTTAATATTAGCAAAGAAACGAGCGTTACAAAACTCATTTACCAAACCACTTCCAGATTTGATTCACCGACAATAGGGGATGACCTCGAGAACTGCGTTCTGACATCATCGCCGCCCACGTCTTTGGAAAATGGGCGTGGGCTTCGTCCCAACAGTGGGCATGAGTTGTATTCAAGAGGCAACTATGGCAGAGGGTGTGAACCGGCGTTGTATGATGATGTACAGCATCGCGATGAAGGTATGTCTAATTTTTAGAGCAAATTAGCTGTCTGTCTGTCTATCACCAGGCTGTATCTCAAGAACCGCGATAGCTAGACAGGTGAAATTTTCACAAATTATTTATTTCTGTTGCCGCTATACCAACAAATACTTGAAATAACATAATATAGGTAAATATTTAAGGGGGGCTCCCATACTACAAGCGTGTTTGTTTTTGCCCTTTTTGTTCGATGTCAATAACGGCAACAGATAGGCACTTGAAAATGGTACGGAACCTTTCGTGCGCGAGTCCGAGTCGCACTTGGCCGGTTTAACATATTTACATAATCTTTTCATATAGACACGTTTTCTTTTGTAAGATTATTAGCAGAGTTATTGCTCACTACTAGTATTTGCTAAAATACGTGTGTTACGAGTGGGTTCACGTCGGTAGTGCAATGGGTGGAGATCAAACCAGCGACCACATAACAATTCCGAAGCCCTATGTAGACCAATGGCTACTACCGCTTAATATTATTTATAAGCTATATTAAACCAAATAAAGCTAGGGAAATAAAACCAAATTGTGTTTGTAGTCACGCGAGGCAGGGATTTATTCTTTAGCTTTCTTTTTGGCCAGGTAAATGAGAGGCTCTTTAAACCAGGCAAATGAAGGAGTCAGTTGACCAGGCAAATAAGAGGGTTATTTGACCAGGCAAATGAGGGGGTCATTTGACCAGGCAAATGAGGGGGTCATTTGACCAGGCAAATAAGAGGGTTATTTGACCAGGCAAATGAGGGGGTCATTTGACTAGGCAAATAAAGTGGTAATTTATCACACAATCGTTTTTTTACAACAGTTAGTTAATCAATAAATAATGCTGAAGATGTCTTAAAAAATAAGAATCTTTATATATGTTATTTTTGCTTCCAGAATGTTATTTACAGTACGATAAGGCAGCTAAGCTAACAGGGTCAGCTATTCGAGGCCAGGCCAGGGTAAAAGATGAACAATCTTGTGGACATGCTTGCAACGACGCCCCGTTCAGATGTTTAAGTTTTTCTTTCAAGTAAGTGAAGATCACTCAAATTCACAATTTTTGTTGTTAATTATACCCAATTAACTTATTTATTTTTGGTCGGACAATCGATCTATGTGTATATTCTTTTTGTATAGCATTAAAAATAACAGACTAAAATGCCTGCAAACCTGTTTCCGTTCGTACAAACGAGGTAGTCCGCTTAGCGCACCCGTACGAACCTGCCCGTATCCCCGAATCGCACCTATCAATATAGACGAGATTATCTTGTATTGCTAGGCATTACTACTCGCCGTGTGATTCCGGTTTAGAAAATACCACCTTATGTTCTTATAAGTGTCGTAAGAAGCGACTAAGGGACATACAGCTGATTGATGGGCAGCAGCATCTATCAGCTAAAGATACTCCCATTTTACTGTGATCACAAAACCGCCTGCCAAGCTTATTTACGGTCATAACCCTGGCTTGCCAAGATCTGATCAGAGGAGACCAGGTCCACAGGTCCAGACCACGTCATGCTCGAGTTTCATTAAGACACAATTTGTCCGTAGAGTGTAAACAGGACAGCATGAAAATTTGCGTGTGCAAAACAAGACAGACATACGTACAAGTGTGCCAATTAGCTTAGTTTTGTGGTGCCATTTTTTAACCCCGGGCGCCGTATCTACCTCTTTTTTACTGGAACATCATTGATGTTACGACTTAATAGTAATACTGATGGCAGATCGTCCTGACAATTATTAGTCACCACGGCGTATATATGAATTAAAATGTTGGCTTAACTATTTTCTTTTACAGCAACAAAGTTCCTTCCAACACTGATAATTGTCTTCTATCAGAGATCCGTCTCTTCGATTTAAAACGAGGAGTTGACTACGTACATTCAGCTGACGACTGGCTCTTCGCTTTTGATTTGTTTAATGGACAATGCTGGAGGAAAGTGCACCATGAGGATTATGAGTAAGTTATTATCAGGTTCCTGTCATAGAATAGACTATCCCGTATCTTCCTATGGGTAGAGTAAGACATACACCTGATGCATGAGCATCAAGTGTGCAGCGTATCAGCTCAAATATACTCCCATCTCTCTAATCGCCAAGCATGGTGATTACGGCAATACCCTCAACGATCCTGTCTTGCTAATGTCTGATGATGAGGAGCCCCATGACCATGGTTGTACACCAGGATACAATATGGAGAACCACCGTAGTCGCCGTTATTCTTAGAGATCGTAAATGTGATTCTCGCATCAAACAAAATTAAAACCGTTGTACATTTGTTAATCACTAATTATCAGGTAGCGTTGGTACCTCTACCAGGTTTGCTGGAAGAGAATTCATAAGTTAATTAAGGTCGTCTTTATGGTGTCTGGCTTAGAATAAACCACCTTATGTCCAACCTTCCCATGGCTGCAGTAAGAGGCACCTGATAGATGGGCAGCAGTATCTATCAGCTCAAGCATACTCCCATCTTACTGCGATTGTCAATCCACCGCCATGGGTGGTGAATACGGCGATATCTCTCAACAAACCTGGCTTGCCAAGCCGAGGTCTGTTAAAAAATATTGTTTAAGTATATTTTGACTCTTATACTAAAGAAAAGATAGTTTACCTGAATAACTTTCTCAATAAATTTGTTTCAGTGAACACACGGCAGAAATACCGCATCCCATATCTGTTCCCACCGCAGAAGAATATTCAGTGCCATCGGGACCAAGGCCAAGCCCTCATCTAATTTCCGGACCACCAGGCCCAACCGTGGTCTCGGGTCCTTCAGGACCGTCGGGACCTTCCGGTCCTTTGGGACCTTCGGGCCCATCTGGACCTGAATATTTACCTGAGCATCATGGTGAGTAAGATTTAAACATTTAATGCCATTATCTCAACGATAGATGGTGTTGATTTACAGTCTACTAGTATTCTTGTTAACCCCTCGTGCTAAGCTAAAATGCTTGTGTTACGAGGAGGTGCACGTCGGTAGTGCAATGAGTGGGGATGAACCGACGATCACAAGATCAACGACGCCCCTAGTCATTTGTCATCCATCATTTAATTCTGTATAACAATCGAAACGTAACATTATTATTTTAAAATGAAAATATGTTCCATTACTTTTAGAGTTTATTAATTACAAACAAAAATATAACGTTCTCGCTCCTTATTTCATATGAATAATGAATATTGAAGTTTTTAAAAAAGGCATTCCAAAACATTGCACTCAATGAATTCATAAAATTTCAGACTAGGCAATTTTGAAACACTGTATTTTTTCAGAACATTCATTTCTTCCACCATCCGGTCCACCAAGCGGTTCCAGCTACCCATCTGGACCAGAACCTGGTATCTTCAAACCTGGATATTCAGAACCATCAGGTCCCAGATATAAACCATTCCATCCTCCTGGTCATAAACCTGAACCATCAGGCCCTGATTTTCCACCTGTATATCCACCAGAAGATTTTAGACCGGGTGATTTTAAGCCCGGATATTTGGACAATTTTAAACCGGGTTATGAGAGTGGACACTTTAAGCCAGGTTATACCGGTGATAGATTTAAGCCAGAATACTCTGGTGATTATGAAGATAACTTTAAGCCCGGTTTTCCAGGTCCTTCAGGCCCAAGCTTCAAACCTGTGTACCCATCAACCAGTTCTGGGTTTAAACCTGCTTTTCCACCTCCAGTAAATCCCAACTTGAAACCTGATTATCCAAGCCCTAGTGGTCCTTATAAACCAGGTTATCTACCAGATTCTGATTTCAAGCCTGGATTCAGACCTCCTGGACCACAAAGACCAGTGTTCAGACCAGAATTTTCTGTGGATAAGCCAGGATATCTACCAGAAAAACTAAGTTACCTGCCAGAAAAACCAGGATATTTGCCAGATAACAGACCAGGGTATCCAAATAGACCATTCCCGGGTGAAAGACCTATTGGAAAACCAGGATATCCGGATAGAGCGGTGGATGAACCAAGTAAGTATATTTTGCAGTATTTGGATCGAAGGTTATTTTTTCTTTTTCTAATTATTGTCATCCACTACTGAACATAGGCCTCCCCCATCGATTCCCAGCAGGAACGGTCGCTAGCGGCCTGCATCCACCGACTCCCCACGACCTTTATGAGGTCGTCGGTCCATCGTGCAGGCGGTCGTCCTACGCTGCGCTTGTCAGTTCGTGGTTTCCACTCGAGAACCTTTCTGCTCCATCCGCCGTCAGTTCTTCGAGCTATGTGTCCTGCCCATTGCCCCTTCACTTGCTAATCCGTTGAGTTATGTCAATGACCTTAGTTCTCCTGCGGATCTCTACATTTCTGATTCGATCTAATTATTGTATTTAATGCAAATTGGCAAAGTTATGATTCCGCTCTTAATTCCTGAGTAATTGTTACTTCTAAATATAGCAGTAGGAAGATAGGGATCAATTTTTTTTCGAGTGCTAACATAAACGTCCTTATGTAGAAACAAAATATTTTATAGATCCTCCTCTCCTATTAGCCACGAAGTGTTTGCTACTTCACCAGGTATGAAGGCGAATAGGGCAGCAGCCTTATTAAATACTAGCTGTGCACCGCAGTTTTACCCGCGTTACTCTGCTCCAGTAGGTCAGAGAGTCATGTTTTGTAGCCTATATGTTAATCCAGCGTATAACCTATCTCGGTGCAAAATTTCAGCGAATTCCGTTGAGTAGTTTTGGCGTGAAAGAGTAACAAAAATCCATCCATTCATACTTACAAACTTGCGCGTTTATAATATTAGTATGATGTTCAAATCTACAAACTCAACAACCTGCGTAAGAAGAGACGGCCCTTGTGCTTAGACCTTGGCTCAATGCGGTCGCTAGGGGAGGGATTGCGGTATAATTTTTTGATTTTTACGGGAGTTTCGTGCAACTGTCACTGAATTTAAGGTCTACGAGGAAAAATAGGATTCAACTAACCAAATAATATATTTATTGCTTACTGTTGCTTTGTATTAAGATTACTAGTAGAGTTTTTGCATAATACTAGTATATTGTTAAGTCCTTAAGTTTTTATTTTTATTTTTATTAATAGTCTTACGTTTGACCATAATCTCGCTTGATGGAGGCAAAGATAAGACCTAAGATGATACACGCGTGCCTAGAAAGTGTTTGTTCACTTTAGACTTAAAGATGTCCAGTTTGAATGAATGTCAACAACAAAAGGGTGAAACCGCTCGCCGCGCCTTTTTGTCCGGTAATGGAAAGGTGAAGGGGGTATCAGGTTATGCCGAACTGCAAAAGTTATTGTTATGAGTGGGTTTAGAACAACTGTTTTGATTTGAAAAATTATTTCAGTGTGAGATAGCTTATTTATCAAGGAAAACTAAAGGCTATATTTAATTATGAAGTCCTTGGGGGAATGGGAGTTACGAGGGTGAAACTGAGCGCGTAATCTAGTTTTTAATAATATGATCAGTTTCAGTGTCATGGCGTCACTACACGGTGTCCGGATTCCCGTGCCGGGCTGGCACTACTTGTGCTCAGAATACTGTAGCTGGACATTGGGCATGTGAGCCGGAGGCTGCTGAAATAGGTAAGATTTTTGAAGAAAAAGGCATCTACTCCAATAGCCATAAATTCGAGAAATTCAAACAGGCTTTCCTTTGATGAACTGATGATTATTGAAACTCATTATAAAGACTCATATTCTTTCACCAAAAACTTCACTACATAGTATAAAACAAATGCGTTTTCCGCTGTCTGTCCCTAAGTATGCTTAGATCTTTAAAACAACTATATTTTTATATTTGATAGATAGATTGATTCAAGAGGAAAGTTTATATTATAATACATTAGCATAGCATTGCATGCACAAAGGCCGAGGAGATTGTAGAGTACATACAGATCAAGACGAAGTGGACTTTGAGAGTTGTGAAGTTGGAATCACGCCACAACGTGAGTTTTAACTCCTTTGTGGTGAGAGTGCCAGCTGAGCACTTTTCAAAATTCACTTCACCAGAATTCTGGCCTAAGACCAGTATTCCGCCGTTTCCGTGGCCGGATACCGGATTCTGCGCAATGCACGGCGCCGATACTGCTGAACAAGCAGTAATCGTGTATAATTTTAGTTATATATTTTAATTGTTTATGTATAGTATTTTATTTTATATTGTATAGTATTATGTTTGTAATATGGGTCTTTGTTACCTGAAATAAATGAATAAATAAAAAAAATGCTATATGGCTCATCCGGAACATTTAAGATTAGTCCTTAAGGTACAAGTTGGTAGCGGGCGACATGAAGCTGCAGCAAACGACGTGTCGCAGCGACACTAGGTAATGGTTTCTATGTATTTCTACGAAATTCCCTTCGCAGTTAGCGACATGAAGCTAGCGACGCGTTTCATAGAAATACATACAAACCAGTAGTGTCGCTGCGACACGTCGTTTGCCGCTGCTTCATGTCGTCCGCTTCCAACTTGTAGCTTTAGAGTGGCTGGCTATCGGTTATCATTTGGAGAAGGGACTAGGGGGCCCTAAAACCAGTGCCCAGTGGGAAAGAGGGGCCTGGTTACAAATAGGAAAAAAAACGCAACTACTAAACCATTTTTTTCCAGGTTCATGGGACTACTGTTGCGCCCCAACCCATAGATGCGGTTATAGTGAAGGCTTTAATAAACCATGGTATATATATTTTGATTCTTTAAAATTTTACATTAATAAATACCTACGTACGCACGTATATACACTAAAAGTTACTGATTTAAATTACTACATTTATTTGTATATAAAAAAACATAGGTAATGGCAAAGATTATAAAGAAGTAAAAATGGTGAGTTTGGAGGTTATGAACATTTCACCATTAGAGCTGCAATTAGCTTCTTTATCCAGGACCAACATCACCGGCCCGTATAACGTCCACTACTGAACGTGGATCTCCTACCGAGGGAGGGTTTTGTCATAGTCACCAGGATTGGCGTGTTCACCAAACTGCCTATTTGGCGATCACGCAGAACACTGCTGCCCGTTCCCTACTAAACGCATGTTATAGATGAAGTTATAACAATCGCGACGAACGGCTTAACGTGCTATTCGAGACACGTAGTATTGTCCCTTAACCAACCAGACTATGCCACGACTTTAAGAGGAGGTCCCCACAGAAATGGGATCTACAATGTTGAACGCGCCTCCCGCGCGGGAGAGCTAGTAGATATAAAGAGGCAGTTTGTATGTTCAAAGTAATCCGGTACTACTGATAGGATTTTGTTTCTTCTTTACCATTAGATAGCTAGTGATCCAAGACTAACATAGATTATCTATACTAATATTATAAAGAGGAAAGATTTGTATTTTTGTGTGTGTATGTCTGTTTGTAATGAATAAACTCAAAAACTATTGTGCCGATTTCAAAAATTCTTTCACAATTGGATAGCTACATTCACCCTGAGTGACATAGGCTATATTTAATTATGAAGGTCCCACGGAAACGGGCGCAGGAGGCTTGTATTTTATGTATATAAAAAATGTATAATTTAAATGTATTTTATTTATTAACACCTAACAGGTGCTACGTAGGACCTAACGAAGATCAGTGGCGGCCATGCAGTGAGAAGTATTACCCTTACCACCAACATAAAGGGCCTCACCCTTCACAAGTACAACAGCCCCACTCTTCAGGACATCGAGGTACATAAAGACTTATTTTCAAAGTCCGTTATACCAATCAATCATCATAGTAGTTACCAATTATCATCATGCCCCAATCATCATCACCAATCATCATCATCATCACTAATCATTAATATCACTAGGTAATAGGTAATCATCGCCACACATCATCATCATCTTCAAGCACACGGCTAAGTATACTACAAGTATACGTTTAACTCCTTATTTTAAATTATACTGACCCTTGGCACTAAAATTGTGTATTTTGTTAATATTTACGATTTCCAAACTAATCATCATCATCACCAATCATTATAATCACCAATTATCATCACCACCAATAATGTTCACCAATTTTCGGTACACATGGTATTACGTTTTAGTGCTAAATCCTCAACCGAGTTCTGAGTTCGATTCCTATCCGTATTAACTATTTATGTGAATCACAGATAGTTGTTCCGAATCTGGAAGTGCTGTGTGATTGTAATATATATATATATATATATATATATATATATATATATATATATATATATATATATATATATTGTATTTGTGAAATTCTTAGCAACACAAATGATTTCGATTCTTTGGCAGCTGCGTTTTTGCCCTGTGTATGTAAAGTACGTATATGCTGTACATAATACTGCGGTCACCAACCCGCCTGCCAAGCGTGGTGACTATAACAACACCTTCAAGGGAGACCCTAGTCCAGCAGTGAACATTTTAAGGGTTGATGATGATACAGTCTAAGATTTTTTTAAATATTTTTACCTAATAAACCTCTCACCCTCAGAGCCCCCCCGTCCTTGGCAAGACCGACATTCAGAGCACAAGCATCCCGTATCCTACTTATCTGAAGCCGATCGTAATTACTGGGACAATTTATACGAAAATGGACCTAAAGCGTATTACGATAAATATGGAAATCCTTTACCAGGTAATATTACTTTTACTTACTTAGCCGTGGCTTCTGGTTTAGAATAGACCACCCCATGTCCTCCCATGGATGTCGTTAGAGGCAAATAAGGGACATACACTTTTTTTTTCTCCGGGGTAAATGCTTTTACGCATTCCCACCGCCGCTTCAGCGCCGTGCTGGCGGTGGGATATGTGGGACTCGCCCTCTCCATAGCGTGGTATGCTAAACTCATACCACGAGGAGAGGACCCTACACCACTAAAACCGGACACTCTTTCGATCCGCCATTGGCGGGGGCCGAGTACGCATGAGCAAACCGGCCATCCCTCAATGACCCTGGCTTGCCAAGATCTGTAAGGTTGTTGAAGTATGAAGTAAGGTACTTAACTAGTTGAGCTGCTTATTGAGCGTACTAACGTCGTCTTACTTCTCAGTAGTAATCTGCTTTATAAATTGAATTTATCTACTTTCAGGTTATTCTCGGGTCCCGATGGAAGAACGTCCTCATATAAAATACACTCACAACCGTCCTCAGCCTGGAAGTGGGCAGTGGCTACCGGTGGAACCATCTCAGGACGAGCCACCCCCTGGAGCACTAGGTACACCCAGGTCAGAAGCTTTTTTTTAATGTTTTCTTATTAGATCAAAAAATAATACGATTACAACCTATGCTTGTAAACGTTTTTTAGGGTTCCGAATCCGGAGGGTAAAAATGGGACCCTATTACTAAGACTTCGCTGTATGCCTGTCTGTCTTTCACCAGGCTGTATGTCAAGAGACACGATAGCTGGACAGTTGAAATTTCACAAATGATGTATTTCTGTTGTTGATAATAATATAACAACAAATACTTAAACAAAATAAATTAAATATTTAAGGAGGGCTTCCATACATCAAACGTTATTTTTTGCCGTTTTTTACCATCATTGTATAGATAATGGCCGGTTTTTTATATTAGTAAGATCGGATAATACGCCTGACTTCAAGACTATACTACAGTAACTGTCGTCTTGGAACGCGGGCAATAGATGTCACTCAGCTCTTGCCTATCCAAATATTTTTAATTAATTATACCCAAATGTTATTCTTTTTTTTTGTTTGGTACTAATCCCACCCATACTCCTACCACTGCAACTAAGCCAGGATCAACAGTGGCACACACTGGAAATGGCAATGAGCACCGAGGCCCGTTAAGTCTCGGGAAAATGTTAACAAATGTTGCTCTTGCTTACAGAAGTGAGTAATAATGCTAATTGCTTATTTAATTTCACAGGTACTGGCCCGTAGCCTACTTACATAAAGGCCCGCCACCCAACACAACTTACTTCAGATACAACGAGAATCGAACCAACACGGAACAACCAACAACCACCGAGCGATACACCACCATAGACTCTATACCTTCCACCACATTCCGATTCAAACCAACCACAGACAAACACAGAGATGAAAAACAACGGAATATCAGCATATTTGAAAGCACCACACCGGAAATTACTACAATAAAAATAAGTACTACTACAGTTACTACTGAACTACCGGTGACAGAAGAGGTAGTAAAAGAAAATGTTACAGAAGCAGAAGTAATTAAACCAGTGACTATTAAAGAAAAAGATACAATTAAAGGTATTGATGATAAACTAGATGACTTTTCAAGTTCAATTGAAGTTATAGATTTAGATGATGTTAAAGGAGAAAAACTATCAGATATAAAAACTTTAGAAGCAGAAGAGAAACAAATAGAAGAAATAGGAAGAATTCTAGCATCCAGAAGAGGAGGAAAGCTAGTTCTTGACAAAAGATCGCAACAAGATCTAGAATCGAAAAGCATTTCGGTCGACAAAGATTTAGTCGATTTCAATTTCGGCAACCGATTCAATATCGAGAGAAGAGGAGTTATCCAAAAGGTGACTAAAGATGAGATAGAAAGAGAAAGAGAGAAAGCTGATAAGAGTTTAGAAGTTAGTGAAACTTCTTTCGTTCGTCCACCAAGAGTTTTAGCTACAACTGATAATATCAGAAAAGCCATAGTTAACGGAAAAGTGTTTTACGACGCAACGATAAGAGAACAGAGAGACATTTACAATAACTCTACAAGAAAAAGCAAGAGTTTAAAAGTAGGAGAAGAACCTAAGATTCTGAATTCAAATTCTTCTACTTCCTTCGGTAAGAAGATTATTAGAACAAGAAACACGAATCCTGTTAGAAGAGTAAGAAGAGTTTATAGAAAGAGATACAATCCTGATGAAGTGAGAAGGAGATTGTTGGAAAGAGAGAAAAGTAAACAAGACACTAATAATACGACACGAAAGATTTAATTTGTAATTTTTAATTGTTAGAATCAGTATTTTAATTTTTTACTTAACTATTTTTTAATTAATTTTAATTGATTTAAGGCAATTATTGAATTTGTGGCTATTGTAATGGATTGGTGCTTGTAATAATTGTCAGTTTGACTTTAACTTAAAGATTAAAGTTGATTTGACGATGCTTATTAAAACTGAAAATGATAATTAATGAACTCACTATTATTAAGTAATAATTAAATAATATAATGATTCATGTTATAATATGTAAGATTAATAATGACTTTAAATTAAGTATTTTATCATTTTTATAAATATATTTTTATGTATGCGATTTCCAAAATTTTGAAGTTACCAAATTAATAAGTTACCAGTACCTATTGGAAATAAAAATACTATTTTATGATATTATGTATAAAAATTAATTATATGCAATCTAAATTACAGTATTTTGTCTTATTTTTATTAAATGTCATTTCGGTTTTTTTTTATTAAAATTATTTTAATGAAATAATATTTATTTATTTGATTTCTATGCATTTCGCTTGGAGAACAAGAAAAATACATTTTATGGTACCTTTACTGATTTTCTCTCCAACAATATCTTCTGCTTACTTACGTCTCTCGGTTAAAGGGGAGAAATAACTATTCTATGGTATTTCATCATCATCATCAGCACGTACAACGTCCACTGCTGAACATGGGCCTCCTCCCGAGGGAGGATTTTGCCATAGTCACCACCCTTGGCAGGCGGATTTGTGACCGCAGTTGAAGCGAACTTCTGCCGCCCCTCACTGCCTCCACTGCAGAAGCCTGATGAAACACTGGCTCACACTGCTGAAGAGAAAGCCAACTTGTTTGCTTCTCTGTTTGCCGAATCTTTACGTCTAGATGCTGGAAGCGCGATTCCTCCTAACGTTCCAGGAAGCGAGATAGTCATGAATGACATTCACATTCGCCAAAAGGAAGTTCGCAAAACGCTTCGTAATCTTGACGTGAATAAAGCCAGTGGCCCTGATGGTATATCTGCCATAATGTTGAGGACATGCGCACCCGAGTTGAAGGATGTCTTAACACGCCTCTTTCGGCTCTCTCTAGAGACTGGAATGGTGCCGAAGTCTTGGAAGCTAGCAAATGTGCAACCCGTACCCAAAAAAGGTAGTCGTGCTGACCCTTTAAATTACAGGCCTATCTCCATAACCTCCATACTCTGCAAAAGCATGGAGCCTTCCCCTTTCTTCTATCGGACAACGAGACACTCGGAGGGGCGCCATCAGTACATGGTTGATATTCCCATAATACGTACGAAGCGCTTCGAGTCCACGTTTTTTGTACGTACTGCGAAGATGTGGAACTCCTTGCCGGGGTCTATCATTCCCGATACGTACAATACTTATGGGTCTCTTCAAATCAAGAGTAAACCGGTTCCTTCTAGGTAAGCGTGCTCCATCCTAGGCTATGCCGATGCTTAACAGCAGGCAGGGTGAAGACAAACGCTGAACTATTTCAAAAAAAAAAAAAAAAATTAATAATACACAGGGAAACGCTGCTGCCCGTTCTCTGATATAAGCTTGTTATAGATGATGTTATAACAATCGGGACCAATCGGGTCCGTCAACCAAACAGACCCGGAAAGATATCTAAGCATTTACACAAAGATTTCTTGTCCGGTGTGGGGATCGAACCCACAACCTCCTAGACTTAAAACGAGCCACATACCGCTAAGCTACGGAGGTAATTTGCTTGCCTATAACCATCAAAATATATTTAATACAAACAATCAAAAATTTCCTGTCTATAATATGATGCTATAACGCACAAATTTAAAACCAGTATGAACGTACTGTATTTGAGTTAAAATTCTAATTAATCAAATTAGGTTTTCAATGAACACTAATTAATTCAGTCATGTATATTGGTTCCCAGAAACAATGGCACTAACTCCCACAGGATGTCAGTAAAAAGATTTGTCTAATATATTCTGAAACACGCTGCGAATATGCATTGAACTTCAGTGTCAAGGGACAACTTTTACTTGTCAACTATAGGGCTGGCAAAGGTTTTATTATACACCATCAGACCAAATAAAGTCGCGTCTCTGCGAAATTTTACAATTTATTTTAAATCTCTAAATTACTCTTATCCAACACTTGTGTATCTAAGTCCGAGCATTATATAACTTGTAATTTATTTAGTTTTTCTAACACTTAGCTAAGTAGGAAATAAAGTTGTACTCACGGGATCTTCGTTGCACTCACTGTCCCCAAGGTTATAATTTAAATCCAAACAATTGGCAGCCAACTTTTACAGGGGGGGATTGCTTTATTCACCAAAAATCACTATCCGGCTCAAAGGACCATGTACGGTATGGAGTCAAAGTCACCAAAAGCCAGAGGTACTAGTGAAATAAAACACGTTTCCTGAGATTAAGAAGGATTTAATAAAAATGTTACTTATATCAACAGAAAACACCAAAACGCTTGCGACTTATAACTCGACTGTAGCTCAATCTATTGACGGCCGCCGTAAATAAATGTAATGTACATTTGAAATTTGAATGTATTCGAAACAAAGTCAAGACGGACTGCTGTCAAACAATGCACTCAAGCTATTTTTTGTGCAGTACTTAGTGTGGGTAAATATATATAGAAAATATAAATAATAAATATCTAAAAATATAATATACTAAATATATTTAAAAAACTAGTTTTTAAGTTAATGTTAATAAATATAAATAAAAGAGAAAAAAATAAAATAAAATAATAATAATAATTAATGATTATAATGGCTGGTCCTACTTCCTCTCTTCCATTTTTGCTGTGCCCGACAGGGTCCGCGTTGGATCTAAAAAATTGATATTATCTGTAACACCTTATGTAATACCTATACATGGAATGCATTAAAATATTTGAGTTTGAGTTTAAAATTGTTGCTATAATTATTCACAGTACCGTGTTATTAAAATAACGTTAAACTTTGAACTGTACACCATTTTATGACACAATTGTGATTCTTTGTTAATAAATAATTAAGTTTGTATTAATCATCATCAGCGCGTATAACGTCCACTGCTGGACATGGGCCTCCTCCCGAGGGAGGGAATTTTCCGTAGTCACCACGCTTGGCAGGCGGGTTGGTGACAGCAGTATTATGTTGTACCACACAAGTAAACGCTGCTGCCCGTTCCATATACAAATAAGTCGGGAGGACGCCCATATTCAGCAGTGGACGTTATACGGGCTGATGAGTGATGATGATCCTTTAGCTGCTAGATGCTGCTGCCCAACCTTCAGCAGTATACCCCTTGTGTGCCTATTTTAAGCCATACAATTTCAATATTACGTTCTGCCAGCCCTAACAAGTACACTTTCGCCGTGAAACTGCAAACTTTGCTAAATGATATGCATACAGTGCACAACTTCACTTTCCCTTATTTATTTTTGTTCATTCCGATTCTGTAGGCGTCAATTCGTTTTCATTTCGAAAACAACAGCCTATGGAGACTCAGAATACGTATTTTGGATGTCCATAATTAAATAATTTATTTATTTTTGTTTGTTTATAAACGTGGCGTCATCAATGGGGCCAACTAGAATACCAGCGCTGCATTCATACACAAATGTGTGGATGTAGCATAAAGCTGAAGTTGGTGCCTATTTATGGTGCACATGGAATCGTGTCTATTTTTTTTTAATTTGATATTGTATTTTTTTGGAAAACTGTGCATTATGAATAAATTTTTTTTCTTACTCTTCTTTCTTTCTATTTTCTTGATTTGCTAGAGACTCTTTATGGTGTAGCGGTAATTGGTTCGATTTTAAGTGCAATGTTTGTTTCAGAACACTATTGGTAGTTGTAATATCTGTTCTTTTGCTCAAAAAATTTGTGACAGTTTTGTTGTTGCACCTTTTTATTTTTTGCCCGGTGAAGTAGCAAAAGCCTCTTGGCTAACCAAATAATGTCTTTCCGAAAAGAAAGGTTCTTATTTTTCATGCAGGTTTCCGTTCTAAGTAGAAATATTGAAAAATACATACATAGTCTGTAATAGAAATATTATCTCATTTAAATTAATTCTTACAGAGAAAAATGGCCGCACTTTAAAAATAATTATAATGAGATATTTATAATAAAACAGAAAATTAAGTTCACGACCCGACCATTTTGCGCAGTGAAACCTGTTTAGAGTTTAGTTCTCATGTTTCTGCAACCTTTCCCTTGCTTATACCTATAACCTTTACTTATAACCTCAGCAATATCAATATATATATATCACTAGCGGCCCGCCCCGGCTTCGCACGGGTGGACTTTTATACCCTACCCCTGCCCTACCCTACCCCTACCCTAACCCTACCCTACCCCTACCCTACCCCTACCCTACTCCTACCCCTACCCTACCCTACCCCTACCCTACCCCTACCCTACCCCTACCCCTACCCTACCCCTACCCCTACCCTACCCCTACCCCTACCCTACCCCTACCCCTACCCCTACCATACCCCTACCCTACCCCTACCCTACCCCTACCCCTACCCTACCCTACCCTACCCTACCCTACCCTACCCTACCCTACCCTACCCTACCCCTACCCAAAAGTATCCTATGTCCTTCTCCCAGTTCTTAGCTACCTCCCTACCAATTTTCAGCCAAATCGGTTCAGCCGTTCTTGAGTTATAAATAGTGTAACTAACACGACTTTCTTTTGTTTTTAAAATGTATTCTGCTATTCGGGACTGAAACAAATCCAACAAATCAAAAACCATGGCAATCGGTCCAGCCGTTCTCGAGTTATAAGTGTTGTAACAAACACGACTTTCTTTTATATATATAGATTATTATAAAAAAAAACATTCTTTTTTAATTAAAATCTTCATTCATACATTGTCACCGGCAATGTTGCTGCTGAACATGAATATTCTCCCGAGGTAGGGTTTTAGTCACCACGGGTGGTAGATGGGTTGGTGACCGTAGTAGCAAATTATGTTGTAACACACAGAGAAACGCCGCCATCCGTTCCCTGGTATACGATTGTTGATGTTGTGAAGAGGCACGAGGGGTAGTCCTTCAACCACCCATCATCGTCATCATCATCAGCCCGTATATCGTCCACTGCTGAACATGGGCCTCCTCTCGAGGGAGGGTATTTGCCGTAGACCATAGTATATTATGTTGTACCATACAAGGAACGGTTTGCGGTCACTACCTAATTAGGTAGGTACGTATTTTTAACGTTATGATTTTCGGTATATATTGGTTAAAAAAAATGGTACAATAACTATGCCTTAGACATCTATTTCATATAAATATCACAGCCTATTATTTTCAAGATGGTAAAAAAAGTTACCTCAGAATATACAAGGTGTAACGGAAAGGGTATATACATAGAAAGAGCAAAGCTTCTTTGGATCATAACAAACGATATAACAAGGGTTTCAACTCAAAATAAAACAAAAAAAAGTCAGTATTATTTTGCGAACAAAAAATAAAAATGTGGAACCCTTTATTCAGAAATACCAGGAGTAAGAGGTTTATTTTTACTTGCAAATAGTTCGTTGACATCGATCAGCTGATTGAGTGCTAGTAATTATTATTTCAATGTGAAAAGTTGGGTTACTGGTGTCTATGAATTTAAAAAAATCATTACTTCCGGACTTGTAGAGATAGGATTAAATAACCCTTGCCATATAGTTTGTTATGATCCTAAGAAGCCTTGCTCTTTCTATGTATATACCCTTTCCGTTACACCTTGTATACCTATATATTCTGAGGTTTAAAGATAAAATTCATCCCTAAGTTTTCCCTAACAAGTCGGTCACAAGTCGACTCCTCTCATGTAACTGATAGCTATCTCTAAAGTAGGTACTTTAGAGATGATTACCATCTGACCTTTGACCTCGACGACATGGTGACCTCCGATATGAATAACTTGTAGGAACTTTATATTAAATAATTTGCCGTGACTAATTGACGGATTGACGCACATCCTAAAACGCTGATTGTAGTGAGCTGAAATTTGAAGAAATGCGGTAAAAAGCGCAACATGATTTGTGATAATTCTTATTTAGGCGTGTTGAGCATTTTTGTAGTGGTATGGTTGTAGCTCAGTGAGTGAGTTGGTAAGTGTTTATTGAGCAATCTAAATTTACGCGAACCAAATCGCAGGCGACAACTAGTTTATACTAATATTATAAAGATGATGTTGATGAATGATAGTTTGTTTCCATTGAATATGTCCCGGGTGTCACACCGTAGGTAGATAGAGAAAGACTCGTAGGAAGCTAGGATAGGGGCCGGTCGTCCTCGCAATATTAAGGTGAGGCTCGCGACGCGTTCTACGTGTCACAACGTAGGTAGATAGAGAAAGACTCGTAGGAAGCTAGGATAGGGTCCGGTCGTCCTCGCAATATTAAGGCGAGGCTCGCGACGCGTTCTACGTGTCACAACGTAGGTAGATAGAGAAAGACTCGTAGGAAGCTAGGATAGGGTCCGGTCGTCCTCGCAATATTAAGGCGAGGCTCGCGACGCGTTCTACGTGTCACAACGTAGGTAGATAGAGAAAGACTCGTAGGAAGCTAGGATAGGGTCCGGTCGTCCTCGCAATATTAAGGCGAGGCTCGCGACGCGTTCTACGTGTCACAACGTAGGTAGATAGAGAAAGACTCGTAGGAAGCTAGGATAGGGTCCGGTCGTCCTCGCAATATTAAGGCGAGGCTCGCGACGCGTTTTACGTGTCACAACGTAGGTAGATAGAGAAAGACTCGTAGGAAGCTAGGATATGGTCCGGTCGTCGTCGCAAGGCGAGGCTCGCGACGCGTTCTACGTGTCACAACGTAGGAAGATAGAGAAAGACTCGTAGGAAGCTAGGTTAGAGTCCGGTCGTCCTCCCAAGGCGAGGCTCGCCTTGGGAGGACGACCTGTGATTGATTCTAAATATATTGTATAATACGCCACAATCACATTCCACATTGGTATATGCTATTCAATAACATTACTGTTGAAATGTAAACTAATGAATTAGTCAAGTATTTTTTTTGTTTTTTTTTATCATTGTATTTAACTTGTAATAAGTACGATCGATTCGTTTATATTTTTATTAACGTTTTAATTTCATAGGCTCCGGAACTACTGGACCGATTTCAATTCTTTTTTTACTACTGCAATGTTTTGCACTTTACTCCTTTGTAACAAGGCTATATTTAATAATGAAGTTACCACGGGAACGGCAGTTACGTGGGTGAAACCGCGAGGGAAGCTAGTACAATATAATTTGCAATATAACATTTGGTACTGTAGCGACATTTATAGGAATTATTCCCGATTGTCTAAAACTGACTAAAGGGGACAAACGGGAAGTATTTTTCTCAGGTGTCACCGGGGATGCAAATGTCAAATGTCACCCCTCCCCCCCCCCCGGCGACAACTGAGAAAAATACTTCCCGTTTGTCCCCTTTAGTCAGTTTTCAAAGGGAACAGTCGGCACAAATTGTCACCCTGGTGACAACTGAGGCTAGCTAGAGGGGACATTCGGGAATAATTCCATTTATAGTAGCCGCACAAAACTACAAGAAGACTAGCAGCGCCATCTAGCACCTAGCATCCCAACTAACCTGTAACGCGCAATACAAGTTCGCAAACCAATTCGAACATATACAAGTTCTGAATATCAACAAATGGCCGTCGGCCGCCGGGCACACCACCTCGCCCGGTAAAGAAGATATTCCTTTTCTGTTGAGGAACCAGCTGTTCCTCTACAATTGGTGACTCCGAAGACAACACTCAACCGGCTACTCCAGCAAAATAATCCTCTTTTTTTTCTTTTTTTTTTCGGACGGTCGTTTGTAGTTTACCCTGAGGCTTTTGCTACTTCACCGGGCATAAAGATACTCCTCCTCCAGCTCCACAACCAACCACAACAAGCGACTAGCTTCGGCAACAGGGCTCCATATACTCCGGCTACAGCACCACGGCACTGCGCACATATAACTACTTTTATAGTCATTTTCCACTTTTAATATTACAATTCGATACATATAATAATAATAATAATAAACCGGCGTCGGGATGTGACGACCCCATCGCCCACTGGTTTATCCAGTACAAGCAGTCACCGCAGGGCAGCTTGTGGCGAGCTGTTGGTGAGTGGCGACACCACGGACCCTATCTCCCGGGGACACATACAGACATGCACACTACACACACATACACACAGTGACACATCCCCTGCCTCTGAGCTTGCCTTAACTGGCCGGCCAGAGTGGAGTTGCAAGATCGGAACCTATGCTCCAGGTTGGAAGTGTAAAATGTCATAACGCCGGGGGCACTTGACTGTATAAGGATCTTGCGCCCCGCAGTCTCACCTCTCAACAACCTTAGCTGTTTACATAGTGTTGCCTCCTGGCCGCCATGTTGCGGCTTTTGATAGGGGGCCCACCGAAGCTAACTCGTTGGTTAGCGTCAGACAGCGAGTCACCGTCTGCCAATATAAAATATGTGAGAGTTTTCGAGGCAGATGTCCGATCTCACTCCATAGCCCAGTATTCCAGTACATTTAACATCCCATCCGTATAGCCCAAACCAAGTTTCTTCCTTTCCGGCAATAGTTTCGTATCTGTGGAGGACTGTCCATTAGTATATCTCAATGGCATATCAGTGGATAAACCTTCATAGATGCAGCCATCTCACTTTTATATTAAAAGGTACCAAAGGCCTCTTCAATGTTGGCTTCGGCCCCATGAATGCCTTTTAAATGACCGGGTCCCCATGGGCCCGTGACAGTAAAATGTACCAACATAATAATAATAAAAATGTTTTATTCATCTCCACAAATTACACATTATGTACGAGGACAATCTTAAAGATAAATATACAAGTTGACAGTTACGTAAATGAAATTTGTGGGAGATCTGGAGTACATATAAAATAGCATTATGAAACTCGTCGACAAATATAGAAATTACTTGTATTTTATAAGCTTTCTCTGTTGCTTATTGCCGCTTACTTATCGTTAAGTATTGCAAATATTATTATAATATAATATTTGTAAGCGTTTCAACGACGACGCCTCTAAATATTCTGCCTTTACGCTTTTGGTAACGGAAACTAAGCCCAATACTGCCAAGAAGTTGAAGTTTACTTCGTCGTCGCGCGAGAACTGTATTACCGATGAAAATATAGTATTATTCGTACTATATTATTTTATTATAATATATAGTACAATGGACTGAAATATAGTACGATACTATAATAATATAATATAGTACGAATGGCAACCCAAGATAGCCCTATACAGCACTTTAATCACATCTGCCTTTTTTGAGTTTCTATATCTAGTTTTGTGATTGTAATTTATGATTATAATTAATGAATAGGCAATTTTATTGGTCTTATTTTAATACATAGCATGCCTCGGTAAACATAACATGAAAACGATAATCACTTTTTATATCGAGGGGGTCGTGCGGTTTTTCGAAATCGGCCGTTCTGTGAGTTTTTGATACCAAAAGAAAACTAATGTAACGGTTTGTTTTTACTATAAAACCAGAATCAAGCGAAGAATTATCGAGATTCTAAGTCAAAAATCTCACGGCAAAGCTACACATTGTAGTAGGGGAGCCCATGCGGGGATTTCGGGATTTACTAAAGCGCGGCAGATTAATATACAGGGGGATACCTTGTACCCGGTTAAGTACCTCCACAAAACATGAGGCCCATATATAAGGCCGCCCGTGAAGGATACAGGATCAGATTAGTAAAAAAAAATTGACCATCAGAAATTCTCGAGCGCGTCAGATTAAGGTAGGGTGAGTTAATTACATCCTAAAAAGTGTATATTCCACTAATCTGACAATTTGAGAGTGACGTAAAAAAAGGGGAGGGCAACAAAGTTGTAAAAAAAAACGTCATCTCGACATTCTCGAGCGTAGCTAAATTTTTTTTTATTTTGAAGCAAATAATTCAAGAATAATGAAAAATATATAATCTGACGATTTCCGCAAGCCGAAATAACAAAAATTCGTCGATAAAGTTAAATGCGTGCAGCTGCGTTATGCCTACATTTCCTTCTCCGCGTTTCTATTCCTCTCTCACTCTTTCTCTATCTATTACTCTCTCACTCCGTCCCCACTCTGGTTTCTGTTGCCATGACTCCATCACAGCTGATCATAAAGACTCGTTCGTGGCATACTGTTTACAACGTGTTTCCAACGTTTTGGCTTTTAAAATAATGTAAAATAATGAATTTATTCAGCACTTAGGTATTTACATACACTTGTACTTGTCAGAATCACAATGTTACACAATTGTTCTTATTATATTAATTAAACTAGATACTTAATTAACCGGTAGCAAATTGTAGGATATTACAGACAAAGTAGTCCGTCCGTCAGCTGGTCATTAATTTCTCTACTCATAATAAGTTTAAGTTCATATTAATTATTTTAGACTTTAATGGATCAATATAGAAAAAATTGGAAAAAAAACATACAATTAAGTGGCACACACCTGGGGGCACCCTTAAGGGGTTAGGACCACGACCCAGTGGTACCACTGATACTGATGATTTTTTTGCTATTTTAATATTATTTGTGTGAATTAAAGTTTATAAATATTTAATATGAGTGACATTAATTTGAAATGTGTATTTTGTGGTGAAAGTACCTTACAAAAAACAATTAAATTTACGGTAGAAACATTAAAAAAATGTGTAAATATTTTGGAATATCGTCGGAGCAAGCCGGTTATCCGAAAGTCTCGAGGATCATATGATAACCTCGAATTGTCGATGGAATCATCATTAAATGATTTATATCACGCACAGTGCTATAAATTATAATTATGCTATATTTAATATTACTCGCTTATAACTTTTGAACGACTAAACCGATCGGAATCTACTAAACGGCGTTCTAAATATTTCCCTCAAAATTAGATTTCCTGTGAATTTGAACCGATTCGGACCGATGGATTTTGAGAAATGGTGAAAAATCTCAAAAAAAATAAGAAAAACATTGTTTTTGAAAGTGTTTTTTTTGGAATAACTTTTAACCGGCTTTATCGATCAATTTCAAAAACTAATCCGCCTTTGAGCTTGAAAAACCACGTCGATCGCCACTAAGCTGGTCAAAAGCGGTTGATTCGTTCGAAAGATATCGTGAACGAAAGAAACCCGAAAAAGTGTTCTTTCGGGATTACTCCGAAATTTGTGGTTCGATCAATTAAAATTGCAAAATTACTTATGAGGATGATAAAACTGCGTCGAATGCCGCCAACCGCGTGAAAATTGCTTAATCCATTCAAAAGTTATTGCGGTTTGAAAATTCCAAAAATAGTGTTCTATGAAACTTCTATCAGACTTTCGACTCAGCGAGCTCAAAATATCACATAAATTATATTTTGAGCTCAAAAATGTCATAAGTACAATATTAAGCGCCCAGGAATGGAATTAGCGGGAAGTTGCAGGGATGGCCTTTAAGGTGAACCGTTTTTCTAATTTTTTTTTGTCAGATCAGGCGAATCCCTCTAGTTAATCGTCAGATTATGAGACAGTACGTTTAGAACATAAAGATGAACCATATATATCTTAATCTGACACGCTTGAGTATTTCAAAATGGCGAATTTTTTTTTGCACATTATGAAAATGGCCGCGAGTTTGCGTCCCATCGAAATCGTCAGATTAGTGAATGAGAGCTTTTTTTTGGTGTACTTAACACTCCCTTAGAAAATCTGACGCGCTCGATTAAATTTTTTTTTTTTCATTTTCAACCCTTAAATACAACCACCCGCATCATGCAAACGATCAGATTAACATACGTACATTATTAAAAATACGTAGGTCATTGATGCTATCAATATCTGACGCGCTCGAGGATGTCCAACAAGGTGCAACAGTTTTTTTTTACATATTTAAAAATCTATAGCCGCTTCCCCCACCGATGTAAAGGTATATATCATATAACATTTTTTTCTTCTTATCATCTAAGCTTTGCATCCCAAAAGGTCTCTACGACGCTCGAGTAAATCCCCATTTAGCCTCGTCGGCACCCTTACTATTGTGGGTAATTTAGTTCAATAATTTCTTCGTTAGTAATACGTTTGAGCGTAGCAAGCCAACTCGGAAGAAGCTCAAGAAGATGGTGGGGTTTTAGCCATGCATGGGGAACATGTTAAACTATCGAACATACACCTGTTTTTTTTTCGGACGGAAATTATGTAGTTAGCCACGAGGCTTTTGCTACTTCACTGGGCATAAAAGCGAGCAGAGCTCCAGCCTTAAAAAATGGTTTAAAAACTTCAAACTAAGCAACCTGCGCAAAACGGCGTCCCCTGTGGGACTTGCACCTCCGCTTAGGGCGGTCGCTGGCAGGGAGATAAAGGGATTATGGTTTTTAGTTTTTTAGGGAGTTTTGTGCAACTGTCGCTCTACTTTACAATTCGCGGGCCTCTCGGACTTCGGGCCTGCGAGGGCATCGGAAGGTTCCTTGCAATCTAAGGGTCGGGAGTCTCTTACTGGTTCTACTGGTAAAACCATTCTAGTAGATTTTGAGAGTAAAAAAATAGAGTGGGTACCGATGGTGCGCACACACTCTTGTAAAGTCATAAGTCCTGCGTATTTGACTTATCTCCTTAGAGTTGGCTGCCACGATCAAAATCGGTTCAAAGAACTTTGGTTCCTCCATAAGGTAAAAGACCTTAAATTGTATTAAATGAATGAAAGTTTAACATGTCTGAAGAAAGTAAAATTACTTGATTATTTACCCTGCAGACGCGTTTACGTGGTTCATTGGTAAGTACAGTCGATGACGAATATGCCTTTACACTTTGTGAAATGCATTTTATATATGTATCTTATATTTCAGACCTTCAGTTTTCAGTGTCGTCTACCGTCTGATGCCCCTATAAGTCTAAGGTCCCTCGAACTTTAAAGTCAAAAAACTTGATATATTATCTAACATTCCATCCTCTTTGCTGATGTTTAAGATCATACGGGGGGTAAACATGTCCACTTCCAATGAATGACGGAAACCCCCTCAACCACGGAGCGACACCGCCGAGCCAGTCTGCCCACGACAACGATCAATGCAACTTGATTGAAACGTCGGGAAATATAAAAAAGGGAATTTTATCGCTTTAATAAATCTGTAAAATAAATTATAATTATGACGGATTATTTTACTTTTTTTTTCAATGAGATTTACTCTTGACCTGACTCATCAGAATGTCTTGGATCCCGCAACTAAATATTTTTTTACGTTCAAAGTTACTGTAGATGAATAGTTGGTGGAATTTCTTGATTCCTCACTGAAAATGAATAAAGTCTAAGTGAACAAAATTCGTATTCGTATTGTATTGGCGAGCTAACTTTTATATATATAATAGCTGCGCCCCACGGTTTTACTTCTCCAGTGGGTCAGAGCTATGCTGATGTTTTGTAACCTATGTTTTAATTTATCCCGGTGCAAAATTTCAGCCAATTTCGTTTAGTAGTTTAGGCGTGAAAGAGTTACAATCATCCATCCCTCCATCCATCCATACTTACAAACTTTCGCATCTATAATATTAAGTAGATTTACATTGCATTATGGTGCAACATTGTTATTTTCAGACGGACATTTGCAGCTTCGTGTGAAGCAACGTGCATAAAGGCGAACAGAGCCTTATTAAAAAATCAATCAGCCTATCTCTGTTTTCTACTGGACAAAGTCCTCGCCTTATTTGCACCGTAACACTTTCCTTTGCCCTCCACATGCAGTGTAGTTCGGCTCCAACCTTATAAATTTTATTAATCTACTCTACTTGTATGTAACTAATGAAGGAGGACTGTTATAACAGATCATGTTTTTTATGCGAGACAACACGCAAAGGGTTGTAGCGACATCTACAATAGCAACAAACTACAAGAAGACGAACAGCGCCATCTAGCGCCTAACATTCTAACTAACCTGTATCGCGCAACACATATTCGCAAGCCAATTCGAACATATTTCGGTTCAGTTGACAACTAATTTATTTATAAATTGAGAAATGTAATGTACATTATAATAATAGCAAAACCTCATTTATACTTAATCTTCTCTTTTTTAAAAATATTATATGATATTTTCTCCCTATAATTTTTTTTTATTTTAAATTCAAAATCATACACATGCTATAATTACTTAGTACAAGTTCTGAACACCAACAAAAGGCAATCGGCCGCGGGAATACCATCTCGCCCGGAAAATAATTCTACTAATATTATAAATGCGAAAGTTTGTATGTGTGGATGTATGTATGTTTGTTACTCTTTCACGCAAAAGCTACAGAATGGAATTGGCTGAAAGTTTGCACGCGAATAGTTTAAAAGCTGGATTAACATATAGGCTACAACAAAATCACGCTTCGACCCACTCGAGCCCATGGACCCACTAATCGTTCCTCTGCAGTGTCCACCTATATCCATATTGGACTGTACGTTAAATATGTAAATATTACAAGTTGACTTTCTATTTAATTTAAGCGACTTTTGAGAGTAATGTATGTGGTTAATGACAACGCAGTTTTACATTCTAATAAGGTATCTTGTGGTCGCGTTCTACACATTCTGTGGTTTCTTTAAAGTAGCCTTTGCTGGATTTAAGTAGCCTTATCTACTGGGTGAATTTTTTTAGCGTCTTGAAAATAATAGAGGAAGACCTCGACGAACGTTCTCTGACCTAATCGGAGACATACTCGCAAAAGGTCAAATAAGATCCACCCTAAACCGACGTGCTTGTATGAAGAATGTTATGAGAGTGAATTAAGCGAAAGATGTGTGTAGGGATCGTAGCAAGTGGCGGTCCATTGTCTCTGCCTACCCCGCTGGAAAACAGGCGTGAGCTTATGTATGTATGTGAAAATTATAGAGCGTGATACGCATATGAAATAAATGTCTAAGGCAAAGTTTTTTTTTTCACTGACATAGAGTAAAAATCATAACGTTAGGCAGTTACGCTACGTTAGTTAAAATAGGTGCCTATAATACTAGGCCGCAATTAGATATCAATGAAAAGAGTGAGCAAAATAGCGTAACTACCAGCAGTAAAAAGTAGTAGCGTAAAAAAGCCAGTAAAAAAAAAGATAAAATAAGTATGCCTTACACATTTATTCCATATAGGTACATATCACGCCCTAATATTTTCAAGACTATAAAAATATATATATATCCAGTATATCTACATAAATATTATAAGAAGGAAATATTTGTATGTTTGTCACGAAAAAGCTTAGGATTGGTATAGAATAACAATGCTGTAGACAACCTCCGTAGCGTAGCGGTATTTGACTCTAAGATTTCTTTCCGGGTCTGGTTGGTTGAGGGACTACCCTCCGTGCCTCGGAAAGCACGTTAAGCCGTTGGTCCCGATTGTTACAACATCATCTATAACAATCGTAAATGAAGGAACGGGCAGCAGCGTTTCCTTGTGTGGTACAACGAAATACTGTGGTACCCCCCTGCCAAGCGTGGTGACTATGGCAAATAACTTCCCTCGGGAGGAGGCACATGTTCAGCAGTGGACGCTATACGGGCTGATGATGATAACAACATTGTATTAAAGTATATGGATTATTTCAAAATAGCATTCCTCTAAGATTCTAGCCTGTTCTTCTTAAAGAGCCGACGTTCTGAACTGGTAGAACTACGGTAACGATACTGCACGTTTCCTTTACATATGTTATACGTTTCCCTTCTTTATTCAAAGTAAGGCTATTTGGAACCGATTGGTTAACGTTTTCTCCAGGACCCGATTTTTTTTTTTTAATCTGTCCACTGTCTATATTTTTTTTAGATATAAGTAAGACTGTCGACCTAGTTTCACATGATGTTCTGTTACAAAAGCTAGAAATAATAATATATGGAATAAGGGGAATAGCATTCAATTGACTTAAATGTTACCTTAATAAAAGGATTCAATGTGTAGAAAATAAGTAACATAGTAGACAATAACAAAAAAGTTTTTAGATCCCCTCACTATATGTTCACAATAAAAATGGAGTCCCCCCGTAGCGTTCTTTTTTTTTCGGACGGACGTGAAGTGTTAGCCACAAGGCTATTGCTACTTCACGGAGCATAAAGGCAAGCAGAGCTCCAGACTTAATAAATGGTTTCAAAACTCGTACTAAGAAACTGCGCAAGAGGGCGCCCCCTGTGGGGCTTAGACCTCGGCTCAGGGCGGTCACTGGTGATGAGATTGAGGGATTATGACTTTTAGTATTTCAGGGGGTTTTGTGCAACTGTCCCTCAACCAATTAGACAAGGAGAAAGGTCTAAAATGTTTACATAAACCCACGACCTCCGAGACTAACACAACCAGGTCACACAGGTCACTCTCGTACTAAAAAAGCATAAAAAGCAGTGAAAACAACAGTAAAATTATAACTAACAACCTTGGAAATTGCTTGCACTTTTATAACGAATCGCTACAATTGTGATTGTTGTAACATATTATTATATTTCATGCTCTTACCACGATTGTATAACTTGCTAAATGATTATTACCTATTACATTGGAAAGCGTAGAGTTTAGCTCAGAGGAGAGAGGAACGGAGGTGCGTAGTTATGTAGTAGAGTAGTACAGTTTTCTTTTATATTTAAGAATAGCTTTTACCCGCGGTTTCGCTCGCTTTGAAAGTATCCTATGTTTCTTCTTATACCTCCAAGAAGGGCCGATCCCACTATTCCCATTACTCATTGCAGTGGTAATACTGGCACTTCACTTTTTACTCAAAACACTCCCATTGACATAAAAATTTACCAATTGAAATAAGTGTGAATTACTTTTCGTACGATCGTGTCCTAGAATAACCATTTGCGGCGTTTAATAAACGTGTGACGGTAATAATAATTTAATTTAATAAAACGTAATGTTTATTGTGGGAAAGTAAGTGCCACTATTACCATTAATGGTTATTCTCAATGGAAATAGTGGGACCGACCCTCCAAGAATATGTGGGCAAAGTTTAAAAATCATCGATAAGTAGTTTTCGCGTGAAAGCTACGCTACAAACAAACGGACAATCACATTTATAATATTACTAGCTTGTCACCGCGGCTTCGCTCGCATTGTTTTTTTTGTTATAAAAAGTATCCTATGTTATTCACATTTATAATATTAAATAAGGCTTACTAACAGACTTTTGTTAGTACTTAAGGCGGAAACGTATTGTAAAAACGCGACGCGACCTGACGATTTGACGATTTATTTGATTCGACTAAACGCACGTCGCGTGTCGTCAGATCGCGTCGCGTTTTAACAATAAATTTCCGCCTTTAGAACTTGTACATGTTCGAATTGGTCTGCGAACTTTTGTTGCGTGATATAAGTTAGTTGGTATTCTAGCTTCTAGATGGCACTGTTTGTCTTTCTTGTGGTTTCTTGTGCGGCTAATATAGATGGCGTTACAGTTTAGAAGACGCTCAGTGGTAGGTCAAAACAATTCTTGGCTTTAAGTATTTACTTGAGTAAGTAGCGTCTCACTGTCGCGGTATCTATTGGTGATCAAACCTATAGTTGGATGCTGCAACAACCAACGGGCTTGGATGTTGCAGCATCCAACTAGATTCGAAGAAGCGTTCCGACGCCTCTTTCATTCACTGATTGATGGAAGGCAGTTGCTGATCAGAATGTAAGTTGCGATTACGAATGAACCACGTTGCCCCGGTAGCCCGTCGAGTGAATTTATTTTGAAAAGTTTGTAAGCGGTACAAACTGCTAGACGCGAAACCACCGGTTGTTCTTTCTACCGTCGATAATGAAGGGTCCAGGTACCATTTTTAAAACGTGACGAGCACTCCTGAACTCCCACAAGTTGGAGTCCACCTACATGAGAGGAACAGATCTGATCCTACAGGGGTGCGTAGACCTACTCCCATAGGAACCATTAAACCACCTGTTAAAGTATATATATAAAACAATAAATCACTACATATTATACAACAAAATCGCTTGATGCTCTCTGTCCGTCCCTATGTATGATCTTTAAAACTACGCAACAGATTTTGATGCGGTTTTTTTTAATAGATAGAGTGATTCTTGACGAAGGTTTATATGTATGATACATCAGCACTGCACCTGTGCGAAGCCGGGGCGGGTCGCTAGTATATAATAAAATCAATTTATGTATTATATGTATTTGCATTTAAAATGTATATTTTTAAGAGCTTTTTTTAAGTTTAATTTCGTCTCAATGCTAATATACAACAGAATACAAAATACTTATTAATCAAAATTCAACGTTTCTGTACTACAATTGAATCAAGATTTCTAGGCCTCTTTCTAGCCTTCGGATCCCAAAAGGTCGTAAGTGCCAGTTTACCATAAAGGCATATACGACAAATATTTCTGACTTATAATGGTACATCCTACCTTATGCTTCTCAGCTCTAGATTTTATTTTAGACCCTGTCATTCATTTTAAGATCCATAACGTATCCTTTAAAGCTCTGATTTCACGCATTTACCATTCTAGATGCAATCTATTCTACTTTAGAACTTTCTTTATACGAATGTACTAGAACGACAAATAGTCGTTAATCTTTTAAAAAGGACAAAGAAAGAAAGTATGTTTCAAGAGGGAATGTATGCGACTTGAATAAAAGTTCTCCATAATATACAAGTACTACTTTTTGACAATTTTCACAATAGGTAGATAAATCCGTGGTCTATAAGAGTTTAAAAAAAATATTTATCGGACACTAACGACGAAATTATATTCAACTAACTAAGCCCCGCGGTTTTACCAGCGTTACTCTGCTCCAGTGGGTCAGAGCGTGATGTTTTGTAGCCTATATGTTAATCCATTTTATTTTTGCCCGGTTGGAAATGCATTTACGCTTTTTCACCGCCGCTGCAGCGTATTCGCGCGCTGGCGATGGGATATGTGGGACTCGCCCTCTCCATAGCGTGGTATGCTAAACACATACCACGAGGAGAGGACACTACACCACTAAAACCCCCCGGACACTCCTTCGTATGAGCAATACGACGGCACCGCGATATACAATATGGTACCGCGGGATCGCCTGGGCCACACTTATAGTGTCTCATATATGTTAATCCTGCGTATAACCTATCCCGATGCAAAATTTCAGCCAATTTTTTCAGTAGTTTTGGCGTGAAAGAGTAACAAACAGCCATCCATCCATACTTACAAACTTTTCCGTTCATAATATACAAATTGTCATCAGCCAGTATAACGTCGACTGCTGAACATTGGCCTCCTACTGAGGGAGGCTATTTGCCATAATCACCACACTTGGTGGGTTGGTGACCGCAGTATTATGTTGTACCACACAACGAAACGCTGCTTCCCGTTAAATAGATTATTGCAGATGAATTTACATCGCTTCAATGCTAACTCCACAATAATCTACTCTATGAATAAAAAAAAATTGAACCGTAAAAATATTGACGACTTTAGTTCGTAAGAATTGTAATATCCATTAAGGTAATAGTGTAAATTATAACTTTCTCTGTTAACTTAGACCGCGAAACTAAATGTGTTTACGTAAACGTGTAATTTTATAGTACCTACCTACACACTTTTCATTTGACATTATGTCTGGGAAAAATTGTATTGCAATACAATTTAAGACGACCGACGTTTTTTGTGCGTACTGCGAAGATGTGGAACTCCTTGCCGGGGTCTATATTTCCCGATAAGTACAATATGGGTCTCTTCAAATCAAGAGTAAACCGGTTCCTTCTAGGTAAGCGTACTCCATCCTAGGCTATTCGGCTATTCCGATGCTTAACATCAGGCAGGGTGTAGTCAAACACGCTAACCTATTTCTAATAAAAAAAAAAAAAATAAGACCGACCGTGGGTTCGATCCCTAGCACGACCTTCGAGATTTAAAATGAGCCAAATACCGCTACGCTACGGATGTTGTCTTAATACAATATTCAACATCAACCTTACTATAACAATTCTCAAACTATTATCAATACTACCTACTTGGTAAGGTTACCAGAATGCGGGCAGCATTAGCACGACAGACGGACAGAATGATAAAAAAAATCTGTAAGATCAAATAATTTTAACAATGTTTCAAAATTGAGATGAATAAAATTCGACCACCGGCGAGACTCGAGACTCGTTAAGCCCCTAATGCCTTAACCAATTAGGCTACGGTAGAACGATACCGGTCATCGAAATTTATCAATCTCTCTAAGGGCGACGTTAGTGCCATCTTTCGGCAACGTTCCAATTTTATTAATCTCAATTTTAAAACAAAGTATGGTAAACATTTCCGTAAAGTATTCGAAAACATTTAAAAATGTTAATAATGTTTTTAGCTACTTAAGTGATAATTTTGTTAGGTAATTTTAACAAGTACTAGTTTATGTAAATATCTGAGTGCTGAATAAATATCATTATTTCATTGCCCCGTTGAACAGCTATGCGTTACTTCTGTGCGAAGTAAATACCAGCATTCGGGCAACGTGTTACATTAACGAGAGCCGCTGCGAGGTTTTTATAATTTAATTCGGCTCTTGGTCCCCACGGCCCCAATATTTCGACGCCAAAAGGCACACATACTTGCTATTAATGCCTTATAGTATACTAGCGACCCGCCCCGGCTTCGCACGGGTAGCAATGTTGATGTATTATACATATAAACCTTCCTCTTGAAACATTCTATCTATTAAAAAAAGCCGCATCAAAATCCGTTGCGTAGTTTTAAAGATCTAAGCAAACATAGGGACGGACAGACAGGAAAGCGACTTTGTTTTATACTATGTAGTGACTATCCCCGGAAAAATAATACGAATCGTAAGTTGATCAACTTTTTAGTGAGTTAATAAAATAACGAGGTTTCGGGTGGTTAAAAAAAAAAGACCTAAACCAATAAAGTTCAACTTATTACAGTTGAAGTTTTTTTGTTCTATTACAACAGTAGCATGGTCTCGTTTGGTTAGGTTCATCATCATCATCATCATTTCAGCCGTAGGACGTCCACTGCTGGACATAGGCCTCCCTCATAGATCTCCAGTTGCTGCGGTTAGAAGCGGCCTGCATCCACCGTTAGGTTAGGTTAAGTCAAATGTATTAATAATTAAGTAAATACCTAATAAAAATTATGCGTTCACTGAAACTGCCAACAAAATTTAACAATATGAGCGGCACGTAAGTTGACCAACTTAGAATAGGCATGAGGCAAGATTTTGAAATCCTCTTGCGCAACGTGGGTAGTCATTTTCTATACGAAAAACACAATATTTCGGTAATAAATTTAAATTTAACGAAGTTTAAACCATATTTCTATTAAATTTTAAATAGCGCGCGAAAAAAGGCCTCAAGTGTCATGGCGTCGGCTATGACGTCACGCTATTGTAAAAAATGTCATTGAGTCCGCCAAACCTAACGTAGTGGTTAAATTCTCTTTAATGGTTACAATATCGTGACGTCATGCGCCGTGATTGGTGTTTCAGTCAAAATGGCCGATTGCAGTATTTTAATCTTTTATTTTATTAAAAATCACATTAATCTCAAGGTTATATATAAAAATAAATAAGTGTAATAATTTCTTTTTATATGTACTTTCCCCTAAAAAATTAAATCTTTAATTTTTTGTTACTGTCGTCACGCCTATTCGTTTTACTTCCTTAAATATTTATGAGAACTTTAATAATGTTGGTCTCAAAGAAATTGTATTGAATTTAAGTAATTTTAATGAGAATTCGCGTCTTGAACCCAATAATACAATTTAAATAGAGTATCATTGCAATGAAGATAGAACAACATTTTACTCAAGTAATGAAAGTTAAAACCTAGGTAAGTACTAGATGATATAAAATTACTTAGAATTTTCAATTTTCACGTTTCGTGATATCCAATAACAAAGATATCTGTAGTTAAGTTCATATCAAATTCGCAGTACGAAGGAGAAAGTGACTTTCACTCAAGGAGTAAGGGTCGATGGCCTGATGACCGGCTTGACTAACAGGTGCGTAAGCCTTAAATTGGACCACGAAATATGGATAGCCTTAATTTATAGTTTGCACTCAAATTTTTAAGCGGGCTTATGCATATAACACCGCGGGGCACAGCTAGTTTGCCAATCATCACTACATAGTATAAAAAAAAGTCGCTTTCTCTGTCCCTATATCCCTGTGTATGCTTAAATCTTTAAAACTACGCAACGGATTTTGATGCGGTTCTTTTTAATAGATAGAGGGATTCAAGAGGAAGGTTTATATGTATAAAACATCAACATTGTACCCGTGCGGAGCCGGAGCGGGTCGCTAGTATGTCTATAATTAATGGATAGAAAGCACATCTAGCTATCTGTAGCTTACACGAATAGTTGTTGCGAGTGGGAATTGAACCCAGAAGACCAGGCCACAGAAGCAATTAATATTTACCACCTCACAAAAAAATAACATATTATTTAAACGTTCCAGTGAAACTCTATTGAAATTCCTTTGCGATTGTAAAGTATTTTTAACTATAATTTTTTTTTTAAAAAAACCTACTTTCCAGAGCGCGGCTAAAGCCGCGTAGCTTTCATTCCGTGGGAACATTATTAATAAATACTTATTGCTTATATTACTTCTGAATAACGCCGTTCTTTTATGATGTTTTTTTTTAAATTCGACCTGCGGTACCGGAGCATTAAATGCAATTAAACAAAAAAAAACTAATTATTGACAGTAATGTCACTGATAAAACTATATACTATCTACTGATATAAGTAGGTACGGCTTATGCCTTTGAAAGCACCTCATTTATTATATGTATTATTATATTCTAAGGTCATCATAACTGTTTCTTCTTCTTCTTTCTGCCTTTATCCCATATTACTTGGGGTCGGCGCAACACGATTGTTTCTTCCATTCTGTCCTGTCATCCGTCACACTATCACTAACTCCTTTTTCTTTCATATCACTCTTTACACAATCCATCCATCTTTTCTTTGGCCATCCTCTCCCTCTCCATCCATCTACATTCTAAGGTCATCATAACATTCCCAATAAAATACTTGTAGGTATTTAAAGAATCTGGAGATCCCCCGGTACCATATTGGCCGCGGGTGCCGTCGGGGGGCCGGATTGCTCATGCGTACCCGACCCCCGCCAACGGCGGATCGAAGGATTGTCCGGGAGGTTTTAGTGGAGTAGGGTCCTCTCCTCGTGGTATTACTTTAGCATACCACGCTATGGAGAGGGCGAGTCCCACATATCCCCAATATGCTGCTGCGGTGGTGGGAATGCGTCCAAGCATAACCCCGGAAAAAAAAAGAAGATATTTGAAGAATAGGCTTGAAGACTGCAAAATGATAATTACTTAGTCCTTCAGTTAGATAACTAAAAATATTGGAAACATATGTTTTTATTTATCAAATCAATAACAATTTACTAAGACACAGAGCAACAACAAACTATAAAGTTCAGGAAAGGAGGGCTTATCAGGTAAAATTGTAGTTACGTCACACGAAATTTCAACGAAATTTATGTATGACATTTTAGATTTTTGACATTTTGATTTTGACATTTCGATCTTTGACTTTTTGATTTTGGAATTGTAATAATAATTATATTTGTAATAGTAATGACATGATATATTATCTAATGATACTAATTTATATTTTCCTTTTAATACAAACATATATTTTTAATAAAGTTGATTATTTAAGAATTTTATAACAGTAATTTTCCTATAAATTGATCTAAATAAGCGTAATAATAGTGATATAAATAATTTCAAATGTTTGCATGCCGATTGGTAAATGTCGCTGAGATTTATATAATTTTAAGAACTATTATGTATTACCCATATTTTCAAAATAAAATTCTATTATATTCTATTCTATTCGTCATTTTGTGTTTGAAGAACGAAACGAACGAAAAACATATACGTGTCCAATATCTTTTGGTAATCTAACTGACGGACTTAATATATTTTTTTATTCCTCATGCCTATTCTCACGCTTATATTTAGGGAAAGTTTGATACTAATTAACACTTCTTTGAATACAATCTTATCTTAAATATAATTTCGCTTTTGACCCTTCGCTATTGTAACCTTTTCCTACTTCTAGACATCCGCCTTACTCATCTTCACACACCAGACAGTCTAAACCACCACTTGCAATCCATGCAAATTTGATTCCTATTCTTGTACACATAAGTTTAGTTTTGAATGAAGTTTTCATGGTTAGTTGGTAATTCAAGAAGGTATTATAAATAAACCCATGAGTTTCTACTACAATGGCTTATTAGCAATCTGTGCACAGTATAAGAAAGTGCAGGTTCGTTTTTAGAGTTCCGTAGTTAAACGGTAAAAACCGGCCATTTATACTACGACTTCTGTCTGTCTGTTACTAGACTGAATCTCATGAACCGTAATAGCTAGAGTGTTAAAAAAATTCCAGGTGATGTATTTCCGTTGACAGAAAGAAAGAAAGTTATTTATTTATAATGGACTTATGTGTATAGGTACAAAATATGTATTAAAGGGCATAAAGGCGAGCAGAGCTCCAGCCTTAATAAATTATTTAAAAACTACAAACTAAGCAACCTGCGCAAGAAGGCGTCCCCTGTGAGACTTGGACCTCGGCTCAGGGCGGTCGCTGACGGGGAGATTGAGGGATTATGACTTTTAGTTTCTTTAGGGGAGTTTTGTGCAACTGTCGCTCTACTTAACAGTTCGCGGGCCTCTCGGACTTCGGGTCTACGAGGGCATAGGAAGGTTCTTAGCAAACTAAGGGTCGGGAGGGTGACGGGGGACGTCGCGTTCGCGGGCGTACTCTTCTCCGGCGGGTCGGATAGAGTGGTCTCTGTGTAGTAACGCTAGTTTGTTGCAGTCTCTGTACTGCTAGTTGGTAAGTTGTTATGTCGTCGTCCGGGTCGTCTAGGACGCACCGAGGCCGACGGTGTTTACGACGTTTTATGGGCAAAGGTCTATTACAAATTGTACGCTATAGCACAACAGATAATAAAAACGGCAATAATATCACGTTTAGGAATTGTATATAAATATAACAATTGTATAGATAATTAGCTATCCCACTCGGTTACATTCATGTAGACCCCGGTCCTGAGGAAAACTTGATTTGAAATACACTCACAAGTAATGTGGCTTTCTATTGGAAAAATAATTTGCAAAATCGGCTCAGTAGACCCGGAGATTACCTCCTACAACCTCACAAACAATTCACAAACTTTACTTCTTCATAATATTAGTATCGATGGTACGGTACGACAACCTCCATAGCGTAGCTGTATTTGGCTCGCTTTAAATCTCGGAGGTCGTGGATTCGATTCCCACACCATACAGGAAATCTCTATGTAAATTCTAAGATTTCTTTCCGGGTCTGGTTAATTGAGGGACTACCCTCCGTGCATTGGAAAGCACTTTAAGCCGTTGGTCCCGATTGTTATAAAAATCATCTTTACTAAACGGGCAGCAGCGTTTCCTTGTGTGGTACAACATAATACTGCGGTCACCAAGCCGCTTGCCAAGCGTGACTGGCAAATACCTTCCCTCGGGAGGAGGCCCATGTTCAGCAGTAGACGTCAAACAGACTGATGATGATGATGATAGATGGTACCTACGGAGCCCGTCGTGCGCGAGCCAGACTCGCACTTGGCCCATTTTTAATGTTATCGATGTATTCTAGAAACTGTTGGCAGGTGTAGTTTTTTGTAGAAATTGGAATAAAGTTTTCTATTTTATATTTGCATAGTTTGTACACACAGTTTGTAGACATTATCATTATAATGGCGAGTTTGTTTATAAAGGTCTATATGAATGTTTAGGTACCTAGTACCTTATTATTGGTGGCAAATATGTGGCAAGCCGTTTATCACTCGACTCGGTTCCTCCAATAGTTTTTAATAGCGTGCCGATACCTTACTCTGCCACTGTAAAAAATCTGGGGGCTATAATTGATAGCACCCTATCATGGAGCAGCCACGTTGCAGAGGTAAGCAGGGTGTACTGTTCGTTTCAGTCCCTAAAGCGTCTCCAAAAATTCTTACCCTTACAAACCAAAGTCTCCTTAGCCCAAACTCTTCTTCTACCTCTCCTGGATTATGCTGACGTCTGATTTTTGGACGCAACTGAAGAACTTCTCAACAAACTGGAACGACTACAAAATTTGTGCATCCGATTTGTTTTTGGCCTCCGTAAATATTACCATGTGTCGGAGTTCCAATCACAGTTAAAGTGGTTGCCAATCCGACGACGTCGCGATTGCCATATTCTGTCCCTTCTCTTTTCGGTTTCACATAACCCAAATGCTCCTTTCTATCTCCGTGAACGCTTTGAGTATTTAATTCCACGGGACAAAATTGGTCGTACAGCTACCTCTCTTCTTCTTCGAATGCCTTTACACACCTCCTGCCGTTTTGATGGCTCTTTCACCATTCGCGCTATACGCCTTTGGAACTCTCTTCCACAAAAAACTTTTTTTTAGACGGACATTCTTATTTAACCAGTAGGCTTTTGCCACAAAAAGGCGAGCGACAGGTGACTAATCACGTAACAATATAACTATAACTTTAATAAAAGTGTCTTCGCTACTCACCGTTTACTAGGGTTGGCACCCGTACTATATTATATAGTATCGTACTATATTCAGTCAAATGTACTATATATTATATAGAACTTGCCGTGTGGTCTCCGGCTTAGAATAGACCACCCAGTCTTCCCATGGGTGTCGTAAAAGGCGACTAAGGGACATATGGCTGATGGATGGGCAGCAGCATCTATTAGCTCAAGGTTTACATCTTGAGCCAATCCGTCTGCCAAGCGTGGTGATTATGGCAATATCCCTCTACGATCCTGGCTTGCCAAGGTCAGTTAAGAGGAGGCCCATGTTCAGCTGTGGACGTAAACGGGCTGTTGATGATGATGATGATGATTATATAAAAATAATATAGTATAAAAAGTACAATATTCTTTTGCTTAATTTGACACCATTTAAAAATTTTGACCGAACCATCAGACTCTTTTATGTGTGTGTTTTTCCTGAATTTCCCAAAAGTACTATATATTTTGCAACTTTTTGTAAAAAGCACAATATAAAACAAAATAAAAGGTTGCACCCCTACCGTTTGCTATAAATGCAAAAAATACTTTTGAAAAATGAAAATGAAAACGTTTATTGATAATGTAGACGATCGTACTTATTATAAGTCAAATACAAAGATAATGAAAAAAAAAACAATCCTAACTAATAAATTAGTTTACATTTCAACAATAAAGTTATAAAATAAAATTTATTAATATTGTTATGGCATGTTCGTAATTAATCGCTTATTATAAAATATAAAGAACATCAACCAGCGCGGGCTGGGATCGGGTCTGAAGCATAGAACGCGTCGCGAGCCTCGTCTTGCGAGGACGACCGGATCCTATCCTAGCTTCCTACGAGTCTTTCTCTATCTACCTACGGTGTGACACATAGAACGCGTCGCGAGCCTCGTCTTGCGAACAGTACATCCGCGTTTATGCTTCTGAGAGGTTCAGAAATATTCTTAAATACATAACAACTTGAATATTACTAATGTTGAAGTTATTTGTATATTACGAAACACGTGTTGGTGACAAATTGGAAAGCTTGCGTCAATTTATATAAACAGTTATGACTGTTACGTTGGTAATATAAATTGTTTGTTTCACTTTCTTTAGATACTTATGATTCATTCAATGTTTCCACTTTATCCGACCCGCCGGATAATCCCCTTCAACCTTTAGTTTGCAAAGATACTTCCGATGCCCACGCGGACCCGAAGTCCGAGAGGCCGGATTGCTCATGCGTAGCCGGCCCGCGAGCAGATAATAAATGGTTTAAAACTACAAACTAAGCAGCCTGCGCAAGAGAGCTTTCCTTGTGGGGCATGGAGGTTGGCTCAAGGCGGTCGCTGGCCATAAGATTGAGGGATTATGACTTTTAGTATTTTAGGGGAGTTTTGCGCAACTGTCGCTCTACTTTACACTTCGCGGGCCTCTCGGAATTCGGGTCCGCGAGGGCATCGGAAGTTTCTTTGCAAACTAAAGATTGAAAGGGATTATCCGGTGGGTCGAAGGAGTGGCCGGGGGTTTAAGTGGTGGAGGGTTCTCTCCTCGTTGTATGAGTTTAGTATACGCTATGGAGAGGGCGAGTCCCACATATCCCATCGCCAGCGCGCGAATACGCTGCAGCGTCGGTGGGAATGAGTAAAGGTATTTTCCCCCGGACAACAAAAAAAAAGAGAGCTCTGCTCGCTTTTATGCCCGGTGAAGTATCAAAAGCCTCGTGGCTAACTACGTATTTCCGAATAAAAAGTCTCCTAGTGCATCCCTGGCTTCACATTTAGATTCAAACAAGTCAATAAAATCAAAACGTAGCAGTATATAAAACAGAGCTTTCCTTTAGACATCGCTTTTCCCATTCTCCACTTTCTGTCTGAGTCATCATTGGACATGATCCAATTAGTTTAATAAACATACTAACTTATGCCCGTGACTTTCTCTGTTTTGTATAAAGTGCAATCTTTATTACCAACGATAATAGGCTAGTTGACCCATATGAAATTACTGGCTGCGCCCCGCGGTTTAACCCGCGTAACTCTGCTCTAGTGGGTCGGAGCATGATTTTTTGTAGCCTATATGTTAAAAGAGCTTATTAACTATCCCCGTGAGTTTCAGCCGAATCCATTCAGTAGTTTTTACGTGAAAGAGTAACAAACATCCATCCATCCATACATACTTACAAACTTTCGCGTTTATAATATTAGTAGGATGTTACAATGATGTTTATGCCTGAAAGTATCTGTCAGAACCTACCTAAATGTAATAATTTATTTTTGAAAAACTTGAAGATAGTATAAACTTAATGTTTTTTTGTGATGTCTTTAATTTCCGAAAACGCGATCAGCCATTTTGAGACGTCATAGGACTAGTTAAAGAACAAGAACGCGATGCTTTACTATTACATTTTCTGAGTCATGACGTCATCGAGCTTCAGGATTGACGTCAGGACACAGATAATGTATAGACCAAAATGACTGCCATCGTTTTCAAATCTATATGTCACATCAATTTTAAAATATTTATTTCAGCGCTTTCTACATCTCCAAACAAATCCATATTTTTTTCTTGGTCTAGTAAAGTTAAGAATGGTCATAACCATATAAAAATAATTTCAAAAAGTGTCAACTAATAGTCAAAGTCAAAGTCAAAGTCAATAATATCTTTATTCATATAGACACAATTCAAAAATAATCAAATCATGTTCTTATGATGCGTCCATTTCTTTTCCTACCACCAGTTCAAAGACGTGGCAACTCTGAGAAGAACTGGCAAGAAACTCAGAGGAATCCTTTTTTAAATAATCAAATCATCATTTATTTTACAATATTGTTAGGCCGCAGTGTCATTCCAAAGCAAGTTACTCCCAAGCCATTCTGTCATTTACATAATCTGATATTTTATAATATGCCTTTTTACATAGTTTAGCTTTGACAGTGGCTTTAAATTTATTAACAGATTAATCTCTTGTGACTCATCCATGACCATAGACTGATGCCCTTTTACTGTTCTTCCCTCAATCAGTCAATAAGGAATTAAATGTTTGATGCAGCACAAACAGTTTCAAAACATTTTGAACCAAGATCCGTTTCCTACTTTACCGAACCTAATGGGAAGCTTTGCCCTAACCTTATTAAATGCAATATAATAAGAGGCCGTAATCCAAGCTCGTGGCTAGGGCTTCGGACTTGTGATCTTGTGGTCGTTTCGATCCCCTCCTATTGCACTACCGACGTGAACCCAATCGTAAAACTAGCATTTTAGCTTAGCACGAGGGGTTAACAAGAATAATAGAAGACTGCAAAAAATAAATTGTCTTAATATCCTCATAGCTTTCCTCGATAAATGAGACATTGGATGGGCACTAGGGGACAAATGACCGTATCACTAGGGGACACAATTAAATAACCTTGAGTGAATTGGTGTAAATTTATCGGACTTTGTTCGACATGTTTATACATGTGTTTCTAGTTTGTGTTTTATTTTCTGTATTTGTGTTTATATGTGTACCTACATAAGTACACCACCATCATCATCAGCCCGTATAATGACCACTGCGGAACAAGGGCCTCCAGCAGTGTTCAGCAGTGGCTACTGTATGGATTTGGCTGAAAGTTTGCACGCGGATAGTTTATAAGCTGGATTAACATACTGCGCGACGCACCACTGACGCGGGCGCTGCACACACTCAACCTCATTGCCAATGACCTGGATATATTTGGTTGTACTCAGAGTGAATTCACAAGGACAGCACTTATTAAAATTTGTTATTAATTTATTATTAGCTTGTAAGTAATGGAGTTGTAATTTAGAAAATAAGTAACTACAATATCGCATTGGATTAGTCTGTAAGGATATTGTAAGAAATAAATAAATAAATAAATAAATAAAACATATAGGCTACAAGACATCACGCTCCGACCCACTGGAGCAGAGTGACGTGGGTAAAATCGCGGGGCGCAGCTAGTTATACATAATACACGATCACCAATCCGCTTGCCAAGCGTGGTGATTATGGCAATATCCCATTACGACCCTGGCTTGCCAAGGTCTGTTGAAGAGGAGGCCCATGTTCAGCAGTGGACTTATACGGGCTGAGGAAGAAAGTAAAGTAAGAATCTAAAATAGCGCTTTAATAATAAATTTTACTTTATGTTGCCTTTTAGTTTCCAGCATAGAATGGACCACCCCATGGAAGGCATGTGGTGGTCTCTTATGACCTGGAAACCGAAAGGATATACAGCTGATAGATGGGCAGCTGAATCTATTAGGTCTACTTTATTTGGGGCCGGATTACTCATGCATACCCGGCCTCCGCCAACGGCGGATCGAAGGAGTGTCCGGGAGGTTTTAGTGGTGTAGAGTCCTCTCCTCGTGGTATGAGTTTAGCATACCACGCTATGGAGAGGGCGAGTCCCACATATCCCACCGTCAGCGTGCGAATACGCTTCAGTGGCGGTGGGAATGCGTAAATGCATATTACCGCGAACAAAAAAAAAAAAGAAAAGTGTCTTCTTTATTTACAATCTTACTGCGATTACCAATTCCAATTGCGTCGTTCACACGCTCGAGGAAAGTAGATGCCCAATGTAGGGTCAGCCTAAACATCCATGTCTCGGATCAAGGTTTGCGCTCCGCTATGATCTTAGCCACAATGATCAAAATCATCATATTCAAGGTTTTACAATTTATGATTCTGTATCGTCATATTATCAAGTGGATAGCATGCCGTACCGTCAGCAGATGCGTCAACAAGGAATACCTGTCCGTTGTTACATTTTTATTAAGTACAGTCAGCAAAATATTGTTAGTTGATTAATGAAATAATAATGAAATAATGATCAATGATTAAATCATGAAAGAATGATTATTAAATAACTTCAGTAACTATTATATATTTAAAAAAATATTCGTTTTCTTTACCTTTACGTACCTTTTTAATCTGATTACTTATATCTCAATAGTTTTAACTGCCCTAAATATGAAATCGCTGAAGTAGCAAACGCCTCGAAGCTAACTTCATAAAACTCCGTCTCTTAAAAAAAACTGCGATATAGTCGCCGTTATTTATAGGTTTTGTAGTCATAAAAAGAGTTAAATATTTCATGCTTGTGTTTTATTAAAACAAAATTAGTCCCTAGAGAGTAAACAGGACAGCATGAAAATTTGCGTATGCCAAAACGAGACAGATAAACGTTCAAGTGTGCCAATTAGATTAGTTTCGTTGGGTCATTTTTCAAGCCCGGGTACCGTATCTACCTTTTTTTTACTAAAACATCATTGGTTCATTGGTTGTATTTAAAATACCAAAGGTTTTTAAAAGCATTCGAGTTATAACTTCCGAGAACTCAAAAACAAAAAAAGAACACAATTCGAAAGATGAACCTTATCATTAAAAAGAAAAAAAAAGTCGTTCGACAATATTTACTTTTTTTGCCGACAGTCCATAGACAAATAAACTTTCTATTGTGCCAGCCTGTGTCGAATACTTTATCGATGATAGTTAGAGATGGTTTCATATCGATAAATGCATCGATGATTTATATCGAGCTTTTGTTTAGAATGACAGATGATTTATGAATGCTATTAAGTAAAGAGTATAGTTACTTTGTTCTTGATGTCTTTGGGCTTATAAATTATTGCTGTATGTGAACGTAATGGACAGTGAATTTTAAAAAGTATTGAGATATTAAAATTAATTCAATTTACGTATTTTATTCATATAATAAAAATATTAAAAGGAAAAAAAATATGTACATAAACAAAAAGTGGTATAAAAAAGAAAGATAGGACAAAGGTACTATTTATCTATACTTGATATTATAAAGCTATTTGTTTGCGTGAACACGCTAATGTCAGAAACTACTGGTGCAATTTGTAAAAAAATCACCATCAGAATAGCTTTCGTTATTCAGGAGTTATATAGGCTATATTTAATTATGAACTTCTTATGGAAACGGAAGTTACGCCGGGAAAACTGCGCGTTGAAAGCAAGCTTCTTATAAAATTTCTTCCAGCAATTACAAAATATGTAATGAATCCCATAGCTCATCATTATTAGTTAAATACTTTATTGATTACTATATAGTTTTGTATTTATTTGATTTAAATAATTAAAAACTTAATTGTCATTAGAATAGATTTTTCCATGAACATAATAAATATGAAATATATTTTGACATAAATAAAATGTGTAGCTTTAAATGTTGTTTTTGTATTTCAGGTTATATTTTTTATTATTTTTCTGTTTTTAAATACTAATATTTACATAAAATATTTTGTATTTCAGCAACATATTGAAGTTATTATTTGAAGATTATTATAATAACATAATTATGTATTATAAATATAATGGGTGAATTTTTTACCGTCTTTTTTACCGTATGTAAAAAAATGATAAAATAACTATGCCTTGGACATGCAAGGCATAGTTATTTTTTTATTTTATGTATTTACATATCGCGCCCTATTATTTTCAAGACAGTAAAAAAGTCATCCAGTATAATGTTATGGAATATTTAATTTACTACACTTTCATTTACTATGTACCACACACTGAAACAATTTTACATTTACAATTTAATTATATGATAACATGTACCCACTTACTACTCGATATAAATTCCCAGCCCTATTTACCTAGTCGTGACCTCAAGCGAAAGTCCAATGTTAAGGAGGCTAGTGATGCGCGCAATATTCGTAATTCAAATCGCACTGTCATTGACACTTTAACCATAGAGCTTCATTTTACTTTTTTAACTAAAACGGCGGTTAACGCGTGTGCGTTGTTTTTTGCCAATGTCGAGTATGACTTATTCAAGAAAGTAGGTATAGAGTATAAGGACAGCGTTGTACGATATATAAATTACGTATAAAATTTGAAAGTAATATTTTTGTATGTTAATCGCAAAACGTCAATGAAATGCCATAGCAAAAAAGAAAATGGCGCTGCTTTATGATATTTCAATTGTTTACCTTAAACAGATGCAGGGCTAAGTTGTGAATTTTAAATGAATACTTGTGCCATAGTCTAGAAGTGGCTCATATTTTAAGATCTAGGTATGTATCTAGTAACCACAATAAAAACATTGCTTGCTAAGAAGTTAACGTCTGCTGCTTATGCTGTTAGAAAAGTGAGACAGCTCACTAACGTAGAAACTGCCAGTATGGTCTATTTTAGTTATTTCCATAGCATTATTTCTTATGGAATTCTACTTTGGGGAAAATCAGCCGATATTCAAAACATCTTTATTTTACAAAAATGGGAAATACGATCTATATATCAGCTAAGTGCCAGATCCTCTCTAAAAGGTTTATTTAAAGATATAAATATACTAACGGTAGCTTCTCAATACATTTATGAAAATATAATGCATGTTAGATATAATTTAAATAAACATCAAAAGAGAAATGCTTTGCACACAATAAATACTAGAAATAACCATAAATTGTGTGCTGAATAACACCGTTTACAGCGAGTCCATTCTTCTTTTGTGGGGCTTAGTGTGCGCATGTAAAATAAGATTCCAGAATATGTGCATGATTTACCTCTTAATAAATTTAAAATCGAGGTTAAGAATACCCTAATGAAAAAGGGTTATTACACAATCAATGACTATATTAATGATAAAACTGCATGGTGCAAGCAGTAAAACAAAGTCATTTTCAAAATAAGTACCTATCTGTTGTAATTGTAATTTTAAAAGAATTCATAAAATGGTTAGTTAAATATTGTAATTTGTATAAACTCACTTGTATTGGAAATGCTGAGTTAAAGTTTAGATATTTTTTATTATTATTGACTCCACGAATACTACTGTCAGTGAGTTCGTCATGCTCCCTTTGTTTGTCATTGCTTGCGGTGGCGATGTGGGTCGGGTCACCTCCTTCCCTCTAATATGGCGAGGGAGGCGATGGCTGTGTGCTCACACGTCATACTCGTGAACGGGTGCTGCTTGCGGTGGCTGGTCGTCTTGCTGATGGATGTATTTGAGGTGGTAGTTTTTGTGTCCTCTATGACGAGAGATTTACCTCGTATAGTGTGTTCCTTAAAAATGTGCGTGGATGTTGCGTGTGCGTTTTCATGTGCAAGAGGTTGTTTTTCTTTTGCTTGAGGAAATCTAGTAAATACTTCGCCTATACTGATGAAAATGTTTCAGAGCGTACATCAGCGCACATGGTATAATTGTAACGTACCTATTCAATTAGATTTGTTAACAAGATTGTTAAAAAAAAAAGAAGAAGAGACTAAAACACAACAAAAGATGACGAAAAAGAACAACCCCGGAGTTTCTTTCTTCCTTTCTTCTCCGGGTCGTCCACTTAGGTAGCTAGTGAAAGGTTGCAGGTTAGTTAGGGTAGAATTCTCGCCAGCGTGGACCGCGTTGCGCCCCTACCCCTGCCCTGTGATTGAGCGCCTGTAGTCGGTGCCAGTGATCACATCCTCTTAATATATCTACCTTTTTACTTCAGTGACACCCTGGGTCGTGGTCCTAAGCCCCATAGTGTGACCACTTGCAATTTTGATGCGATTTTAATTTTTTCTTTTAATAATAATTGTTTAATTGCAAAAAAAATCACAGGACAGACGGACGGACTTTGCAGTCTGTAGATTTGTATGATTTGCTATTGCCTACCTACTACTGTTAGTTACTTAGTCGGACATCTTACCTCTATAGAGTAAAAATTTTCTGTTAGCTATAGTGTTTATTTAATTTTTTTATTAATTTATCTTCTTACATTGTAATTCTGACAAGTACAAGTGTATGTTAATACTTAAGTGCTGAATAAAAATTAATTATTTCATTAAATAAATCAATAAAATTGAATTGAATAGCAACTGCTCCTACCACCGAAGAAGAATTCAACCGCGAACACGACGCGTCCCTCGTCCTTCCGACCCTTAGATTGCAAAGATCAATCTGATGCCCTCGTAGACCCGAAGTTCCATGGGGCCCGCGAACTGTAATGTAGAGCGACAGTTGCACTAAACTCAAAAAATAAAGAAAAACATACTGTAACCTTGAGCCACTGGTATACTCAAAGAAGATGAAAAAGTGAGGTACAGAAAATCTTTGACGTTAAATGTCAAACTAGGATTTGGCATATATCTATACTAATATTATAAAGCTAGAGAGTTTGTTTGTTTCAACGCTCTGGAACTGCCAATTGATCCGATTTCAAAAATGCTTTTAGAGGAGAGCACATTTATCAAGAAAGGCTGAACATCATCACGTTAAGCCTAAAAGTAGCGGAGCACCAATGAAGAATGTGTAGAGGAACGGTTGGTGGTGTTCCTCGACAGCTAATGAAGATCTTCCTTGCCGGGCGAGGTGGTATAACCGGCAGCCGACGGCCGTTTGTTTCTGTTCCGAGCTTGTATATGTTCGAATTGGCTTGCGAACTTGTATTGCAAGATACACGTTAGTTGGGACGCTAGGTGCTACCAGCGCCACCTAGCGCGTGCTAGATGGCAATTAATGTCACAGAAGGAAGCCGCGGAGCGACAGTTAGTGTCGCCCAGGTGATCCCGCGGCGCCATATTGGCCGCGGGTGCCGTCGGGGGGCTGGATTTCGTGCGTTCCTGGCCCCCGCCAACGATGAATCGAAGGAGTGTACGGGGGATTTTAGTGGTGTAGGGGCCTCTCCTAGTGGTATGAGTAAAGCATACCACCGCTATGGAGAGGGCGAGTCCCACATATCCCGCGGCTAGCGCGCGGATACGCTGCAGCGGCGGCGGTGGGAGGGCGTCAATGCATGGGAAATGCATTTACGCATTCCCGGAAAAAATAGGTTCTAGATGTTGCTGCTCGTCTTGGCTGCTCTAGAAGTCGCTGCAAATGTTTCAAAATCGGGGTTAACCCAAAGTAGCTATTCCAATACAAGCTAGTAGATAATAATAAAAAATGGAAAGTTAATTATGTCCTATGAGATAGGCTTGTGAAAGTCATTGTTGAATCAGATATACTATCAAATAGATGAGATTACAAAGTACAAAAGGTGTTTTGAAACAATAGACAGAGGTCTTACTCACGCAGTTGACATTATTATTACCAATATGAGTTGTTTGTTGTTTTTTTTTTTTTTTGTTAACTTGCAAACCAAATAAAAGTTATGAATGGCCTATAATATATAATACTGAAAGCAAGACAACCTCCGTAGCGTAGCGGTATTTGGCTCGCTTTGAATCTTGGAGGTCGTGGGTTCGATTCCCACGCCGGACAGGAAATCTTTGTGTTAATTCTAAGATTTCTTTCCGGGTCTCGTTGGTTGAGGGATAAGCCTCCGTGCCTCGGAAAGCACGTTAAGCCGTTGGTCCCGATTGTTATAACATCATTTATAACAAGCGTAGACCAGGGAACGGGCAGCAGCGTTTCCCTATGTATTACAACATAATACTGCGGTCACCAATCCGCCTGCCAAGCGTGGTGACTATGGCAAATTCCCTCCCACGGGAGGAGGCCCATGTTCAGCAGTGGACGTTATACGGGCTGATGATGATGTTGATGATAAATAATGAAAGATGTTTTATAATCGTACCAGTAGTTCCCCAGATTAGCGCGGTCAAGTAAACCTTTAAACTCTTCAGTTTTATGTATTAGTATATAAGTGTGTTTCCAAATAGTTATCAATAAAATTCGACCACCGGCAGGACTCGAACCTGCATCTTAGGTTAAGCCCCTAATGCCTTAACGAATTAGGCTACGGTGGACATAGTATGTAGTAGTATGGTAAACTTTTCCGTAAAGTACCTATTCAAATACATTTAAAAATGTAGTATATAAGTACCCTTAAGTGCGGCACGTTCTCCGAGTACTGGTTTCTACTTTGCGCAGCAGGTAAGCATTGCCATTCAACGTGGTAATTCTGCCAGCATTCTGGGAACCTTGCCAGTAGAATAGATTTAGAATAGTAGTATATAAGTTAGTTTTATTTTTAATTACTTAGGTACTTTTAGTTATGTATTTTATTCATGTTTGTATAGTAAATAAAAAATAAATAAAAAAAACCCTTTGATTATTTCCTTCCTGACTTTCGCCTGACACATCGATTGTTATAGTAACAAAAAAAAAAATTTTTTTTTTCCTTCTCACATTATTTTATTAGCCACGAGGCTTTTGCTACTTCACCGGGTATAAAGGCGAGCAGAGCTCCAGCTTTATTCATTTTTTTTTCACTCGGGATTTGAACATGAGAACTAGTGACTAGTTACAGTTGAGTATTATGACCGCTAAACCAACGAGGCAATCCATTTATTAGTAATTTCCCGTTAAAATATCTTCGTTTTCATCTACTCATAACTTTGATAAAGTAATATATTCATTTATCGCATGTTTATAATTAATTTTACCGTTTGCATCGAATTAACTCAAATCAACAATAATTTTATATGCGCATGAGTTGATCAAGCGTATGTGTACCGAAGCATCTTCAAACATAGTGTTATCTCGGTCTGACGTATGAAAATATCAATAGTTCTATCTCTTTCTGTACAGTTAATTACAAACTTGTTGAGGAAAGCTGTGAAATTTATCAGTAGATAGTTTCGAGTAAGTAATTAACATAAAATTTATTTACTTTTAACAGACTTCAAAACTGAAGATGATGAGAAACTGATGAAGCGGCCGTAGCCCAATGGCTAGGGCGTCGGACTTGTGATCTTGTGGTCGCCGGCTCGATCCCCACCCATTGCACTACCGACGTGAACCCACTCGTAACATAAGCATTTTAGCTTAGCACGGAGGTTAACAGGAATACTAGTAGACTGCAAAAACTCTGCTAGTAATCTTTAAAAAAAAACTATTTATGAATTAGGTCATTTCATTACTCTCTCATACCTTTATAATTATTTAATCTTTCATCATCATCATCGTCAGCCCGTATTACGTCCACTACTGAACATGTTGCTGTCTGTTCCCTGATATACGCTTGTTATAGATGATGTTATAACAATCGGGACCAACGGCGTAACGTGATTTCCGAGGCACGGAGGGTAGTCCCTCAACCAACCAGACCCGGGATGTAAACTTAGAATTTACACTAAAATTTCTTGTCCGATGTGGGAATCGAACCCACGACCTCCTAGACTAATACTGCTACGCCACGGAGGTTGTCCAGAGAAGGTTGTGATTTAATACATATTAATATTATAAAGAGGAAAGATTTTATTGTTTGTTTGCATTGTACAGGCTCTGCAACTACTGGACCGATTTAAATTAAAATAATTTAATTAAAATTCTTTCACCATCAGAAGGCTTTATTTTTTTATTTATTTTTAAAAAAAGGTTACTAGCAGAATTTTGCAGTCTACTAGTATTCTAGTTAACCCCTCGTGCTAAGCTAAAATGCTTGTGTTACTAAAATGCTTGGGTTCACATCGGTAGTGCAATGGGTGGGGTTCGAACCGGCGACCTTAAGATCACAAGTCCGACGCCCTAGCCATTGGGCTACGGCCGCTTATTTGTACGATTCCCAGAACGTTGTACACAATATATCAATTATTTATTTTATATTTTAATTACCAGTTGTTTAATTAAACATACCATAGAAAAAAGATTTAAATTTATTTCCAATTGATCCTACTATTTTAGCAAGTTAACACACTTAAGGCGCTGTACTTAATCAAAATAGGCTTCACAAAACAATTTTTAAGCCAAATGTTTACATTTTAGAGCAATTTTTTAAATTGAAAATGTAGCAATTGTAACTGTATTATTTATAAACAAATCTTGATAATATTAATAACAGTGATGTAATATATAATAATAAAGGGAACTGTTGTTTTTATTTATCGATTGGAATAAGATATTTGCAAGGAATAATGTATTTAATGATAAATAACTCGAACGAGTCGAACGAAACGTTGCGCCATCGCGGCGTCTCTTCGCTTCTCTCAAATACGTAAATGTCGTCTATTCACCGCGCCTTAAGTTATTTAATCATGTACAACAAATTAACAAATTTCTACAAACACATGTCTTGTAATAACACCGTCCTTTTATATTAAAATCAGTGCTGACAACATCAGAACCACACCAAGTCATAGATACTCAAACTAGTTTTTTTTTCTTCTATAATTATGTCATTCATTTGAGATAAAGGAAAAGTGTTATGTTTCGACACGATAAGCTACTTAAACTTTGAACTATTAGAAAATAAAATTCAAAATTAAGATTAATAAATTATGACAGGACTCGAACCTCTTAGAGACGTGTTACTCGCCCACCCGACCCTTAGTTTGCTACGAACCTTCCGATGCCCTAGAAGACCCGAAGTCCGAGCGGCCCGCGTGCTGTAAAGTAGAGCGACAGTTGCACAAAACTTCCCTAAAATACAAAAAGTCAATATCCCTCAATCTCATCGCCAGCTACCGCCCTGAGCCGAGGTCCAAGTCCCACTGTCACAGGGGACGCCCTCTTTCACAGGTTGCTTAGTTTGTACTGTTTAAACCATTTAGGTAGCTAGGAGGGAGCTCTGCTCGCCTTTATACCCGGCGAAGTAGTACCCTCGTGGCTAACTAATACATAATATGTCCGTCAGAAAAAAAGAGAGATTTTTATAAATTTCGACGACCGGTTGGGGTTCCACTGTGGCTGAAAGTTTAAGGCATTAGGGGCTATACCTAAAATTCAAGTTCAAGTCCTGCCGGTGGTCAAAATTTATTAATCTCAATTTTGAAATTTAGTGATTGGTAAACCTTTCCGTGAAGTATTCAAAGAATTTTAAATATTAGAAATTAGCTTTCAGTCAGCGATTTTGTCCGGGTGGAAAAGTTACATCGGCCATGATTTTTTTCGCAATTAAAGATAACTGATATTTTGCCTACTTATATCAAGTTTAGGTATCTCTGAAACTATGAAAATAGGTTCAGAGGTTTTTTGTTGTTGTTTTTTTGTTGTTTTTTGTTGTTAGCCACGAGGCTTTTGCTACTTCAACGGTCATAAAAGTGAGCAGGGCTACAGCCTTATTAAATGGGTTAAAAACTACTAAGGAATCTGCGGGATAGAGCGTCTCATAACCCTATTTCCATAGAAATTTTCCAAATCCTTAGGAATGCAATATCTCCGAAGTCCTATGAGATAGTTAAGTCACATTTTAGATAGTATAGATAATTATATGATGCATCAATGTAAAGTGAGAAATATTGCCTAAAGTCTAGGAAAATGGAAAAAAAAATGTTTTCTAAAAATCATAAATTAGTAAATATCTCTCAAAATACTGCAGCTATCATTATTTGTTTTTGCATAGAGCTAGACGTTATTGTTCTAGGTCGACCTGATTACAACATTTTGACTTTATGTTATAATTTTACAAAATTAAAAAAAAAAAACAGCTTTTTACTAAAATCAGATAATATTATTTTTTTACAAAACTAAGCAAAAACGACTACTAGTTACTTCCCCAATGTTTTATGTAATACCTAACAATTGAGCTCATAAAATATGGATGACCGCAAATAGGGCAAAATTTCACACTTGAGTCTTGGACCTCGGCTCAGGGCAGTCGCTGGCGGGGGGTTTAAGAATTCCTGATATTGGCTAAGGTGTGGTAGAGAATCAAAAAACAGACAGACACAGTTTACTTTTGCATTCATTATATTAAGAAGTGATTAAAATAAATGGAATTATGTAATTAGCGTATGTGCTTAGTAAAGTACATTAAACTCTCTTAATACAATCGTAAACCACTGTACAAGAAGGCCTGTGTATTACAACAAAATACTGCGGTCACCAACGACCCGAATGCTAAAGTGTGGTGACTAAAGCATAACTAGTGGATTTAGTAAAAACAGATGAGGAAATTCGATTTTATTCCTAGTATAAATAATTGCAGATATATTTAAAAATAAAAACGTCCATTTATAACCTACTAGCTGACCCGGCAGACTTCGTACTGCCTCAATCGATACATAAAAGACCTAAACATTTGTATAAAATAAACTGGGCCGTAGAGACTTCGTTTATGCGGTACTCCTACCCCTACACTACCCCTACCCTACACTACCCCTACCCTACACTACCCCTACCCTACACTACCCCTACCCTATACTACCCCTACCCTACACTACCCCTACCCTACACTACCCCTACCCTACACTACCCCTACCCTACACTACCCTACACTACCCCTACCCTACACTACCCCTACCCTACACTACCCCTACCCTACACTACCCCTACCCTACACTACCCCTACCCTACCTCTACCCTACCCCTACCCTACACCTACCCCTAATCTACCCCTACCCCTAATCTACCCCTACCCTACCCTACGCCTACCCTACCCTACGCCTACCCTAAAAAATCTTGGCAAAAAAATTCAAGTTTTTAATTAACAAAATAAAGCTCAAATTGACTCTACATTTTAGTTAGAAAACGTTTGTATGGGAAAAAGAAAAAGGCTGTTTTAAGGGGTTTTCAGGCAATTATTCGAATTTTTCTCGCCGTAAAAACTATCCTTGAACTTCCACGAACATTAAAAAAAAGAATTGGCCAAATTGGTCCAGGCTTTGTAGAGTTATGCGCTTACCAACACAATTTGCGATTCATTTTTATATTATAGATAAATAATATTTGTACAGCCGCATAGTCCATTCTCACGCCATCTTTTAGTTTCCATTTTCAAATTTTAAAAATATTTTTGTAATTGGACGATCATTTATTCGTAATTTAAAAATACCGAATCGACATGACACCCTGCATTTCTGAGGTCCTAAGTTTCACCAGTTGAACCGTAAAAAGAAATGTTCACCTATCTCTTTCCATCATATGTCTGTCTCTCACAATTTCTCATTTCACCGTTCACTTGTTTAGCGAGTTGCTTCTAAATGCGACCGCGTTGTTACCGACATGAGAGCGATGCGCTATTTTAACTCTTATTTTACTCTTAAAAAGTTGATGTTCGGTTGCAAGTGAAAGGCAGTTACGACTTTCACTATGCAAGTCGTTGTTAGTAATATGTATGTTTCTTATTTTACACGGTAAAGTTGGTCAGTTGGCTAGTAGGTTCGCAGTCGTGTAGACGTGTAGACGTCCCTAATAAACCCAGCGAAAAAATACATCGATAAAAATGTCGAGAATATTGTATGGATATCGAAGATAAAATTGATTAAATAAAATGTGAATGTGATTTTAAAAATAGAAGTTTAATAATTAAGTTTGGTTTTTTTTTAATTTTTCGCGCGCCAATTTTGAAATCTGTCAAGATGACAGTACGAAAGTGGTTCAAATTTGGAAAATCTATGCACCGTAGTGATGTGAAAATGATGTTAGTTATTTTAGTGACATTAACTGTTTTGGACAATTTGCCCTTATCATGTAAGGGTGAAGAATATAATAGAGGTAAGTCAATACTCAATAGGTACTTTATTGCAATTCACAATGTGTTTACAGGTATTTTAACATTAAAGTGGTACCAATTGTGGTCAGATTTAATCTAAATTTGTATCATAGGACAGAGCCTACTTATATCATAATGTACGGGCAATAATTAATTGCCAGAAATATTCATTATTATTTTTTTATTAAATATGTGTAAGTCGAATACTATCTTTAAACAATTAGAAAGAAATACATAAGTACTACCTAATAAAAACTTACTATTTATGGAGCATTCCATCAAACGCTGACCTCTTTACGGCAAAAAAAAATACAACATATGAATATTTAAAACTTAAAAACATGAATCTTTTTGACCTTGATCCTAAAACCACAAAATAACTTTAGATCAAATTATTTATACATTCATAACTTAATGATTAACTTATAAAATACAGTTACGTTACAAAGTAAAAGTGTTGTTCGTGTCAAAAGGCGAGAACATCAATCGTAAGAAAAAAAACAAGTTTAATTGTTTATGAATCAGCGAAAGTAAAATATACCTACTTCAATTACGAATAAACTTTTGGTTTCTAAATTTAAATTTAAAAAAAGTAATCCTCTATTTAAAAAAGGACAAATTTAAAATTTTATTTATCCTACTTACTAAGATTATAAACGCGAACGTGTGGATTGTTACTCTTTTACACAAAAACTACTGAATATATGAAACTTTACTATATATTATGTAACTTATACATCAGAATAACACACAGGCTATATTTAATTATGAAATTCCCACGGAAACTAAAACTTAAAAGCGGCCGTAGCCCAATGGCTAGTGCGTCGGACTTGTGATCTTGTGATCGCCGGTTCGATCCTCCCCATTGCACTACCGATGTGAACACAGTCGTAAAACAAGCATTTTAGCTTAGCACGAGGGGTTAACAAGCATACTAGCCAGTGGATTGCAAAACTCTGCTAGTAATCTAAAAAAACCCGCGAACGGGATTCTAGTTTTATATAATCTTATAAGTAGTACATTTACGATTAAGGTGCAACGTTTGCACTTTAGGTACCTATTTAACGTAGAGAAATTTTGCGGAAGATGGCATTTTATTATCTATACTTATAATATTATAAAGAGGAAAGATATGAATGTTTATTTGAATTGAATTAAAAATTCTTTCCCCAGATGACATAGGCTATATTCAATTATGAATTTCCCACGGGAACGAGAGTTACACGGGTGAAACCGCGCGCAGGTAGCAGTCTATTATTTTAATATGTAAAAGACAATAACAATTCTAGGTTAATTAATGGCTAAAAGTTAAAAGGTTAAAAGTATTACATTTAAATTGGAGATATCCACAGAACCTTTATAAAGTTTTTAACCAAATCTTGACTAAAAAATAAACTACATACACAAAACTTATTCATAAATTGCAACATTTGCGTTTTTTTGCCTATAATAATGCTTTAGCTCCCCGGGCTCGGTTTTACCCGCGTAACTCCTGTTCCCATGGGAACAACATAATGAAATATAGCTTATATATGTTACTCCTGGATAAATTAGCTTTGTAATGGTAAAAAAAATTATTAAAATCGGCCCAAAAGTTCCTGAGCCTATTCAAAGCAAAAAAACAAAAAAGAAAACAAATCGTTCCTCCTTAAAATATTAGAATAGATAAATTAAACACATTCAAGATTGAAAGAATAGACAAAGCCAATCATAATTCTGTTCTATTTCCATAGACAATAAGTTTTTTTTTTACCGGCTTCCCCATTCCCACATTCCAGATATGAAATATATGGTTACGAATAGACAGTTTACCGTAGAGTCGGTGTGACAATTTTACACCTGATATTAGATAAATAGCTATTGTTAGAAAAGCTTCTATTACAATGAGCAAGCGAGTCGACTGTATTAAAAAACAGAGTGAAATAAAACAATGATGATTGAATTATTATTATTTATCTATGATAATAATACGTAGAACAAAAACTTTGTATTTTTTTTTTGTCCGCGGGGAAATGCATTAACGCATCCCCTCCGCCACTGCAGCGTTCCCGCGCTAGCGAAGGGGTATGTGGGACATATGGTTGCCACCATTTTTTAATTACATTTTGTTTAAATAGTACTTTTTACAAATTGTTACTTTTGTAAAATTCAGGAAAAAATAGTACACATTGATTTTAAATCAATATATTGAAAAGGGGTGAAATTTGGATTGGCGAAAAAATATATTTAATATATTTAATAATTACATATTATTATAGTACCTACATTTGACTGAGATATAGTACGGTACTATATAATATAGTACGGGTGGCAATATTGGTGGGACTCGCCATCTCCATAGCGTGGTATGCTATAGTCATACCACGAGGAGAGGACCCTACACCACTTAAACCCCCCGGACACTCCTCCGTCCGTCGTTGGTGAAGGCCGAGTACGGGAGGCAATCCCGCGCCTATATTGGCCACACTATTGTGGCCCTTTTGCCAAATAATACGGTCGCCCGGAATGTAGAGGCGTCCCTACATCTTATGGGTCGGCCTCGAAGGGAGCGGGGCTCATGTGCCCCACTCCACCTACTTACCCCTATTTACGCGGACGGAGGAGTATGAAATTTCGCACACATATCTAAGTAAACTACTTAATATTATATTTTTAGGTTACAAAGTTTGTTTTAACATGATTGAAATGTAAACACCGAATGCCGCACCTAGCTGTCGGCATGGTAACCGCTATTAACACTTACAAATTGAGGTTAATGTCAATTTAGGCCGAACTTTAAATGTAGGTGAAGAAAAATGATGTATGTATATATTTGATTTGAGTTGTGACCCCTTTTAAAAAGTTGTGGGTTTTAAACCATTTTATAAGTAGCCCTGTTCAAATTTATGTCCGGTAAAGAATCTCTTAGTTTGCACTGAATCATCCGATGTCCCCGTAGAAGCGACTACCGAGAGGCCCGCAAACTGTAATATGAAGCAGGAGTTTTTTTTTTCAAATCATCATCATCATCAGCCCGTACAACTTCCACTGGTGTACATGGTCCTCCTTCCGAGGGAGAGATTTGCCATAGTCACCACGCTTGGCAGGCGGATTGGTGACCGCAGTATTATGTTGTAATACACAGGGAAACGCTGCTGCCCGTTCCCTGGTATACGCTTGTTATAATGATTTTATAACACTCGGTACCAACGGCTCAACGTGCTTTCCGAGGCACAAAGGTAGTCCCTCAACCAACCAGACCCGGAAAGAAATCTTAGAATTTACACAAAGATTTCTTGTATCGTGTTGGGATCGAACCCACGACCTCTGAGACTTACAGACTACAAAAGTTTTATACATTTTTGCAAATATGTATAACTAAATATAAACACAGGGATCACGGTAGGTGCAGGCCGCTTCCGACCGTAGTAACTGGCGAAATCTACGGCAAAAAAAAGATGATGATGATGATGAACTTGCACTATGTAAATAAAACCCTGTGTCGCGGGGGATTTCACAAACACACAATTCAAACAAATTAAGTTGCACAAAACCTCTTAAAAAATCTAATAGTTACAATAAGCGGCCGTCGCCCAATGGCTAGGGCGTCGGACTTGCGATCATGTGGTCGCCGGTTCGATCCCCACCCATTGCGCTACCGACGTGAACCCACTCGTAACAAAAGCTTTTTTTGGTAGGTACGACTTACTTAGTTAGCGACGAGGCTTTTGCTACTTCACCGGGCATAAAGGCGAGCTGAGCTCCAGCCTTAATAAATGGTTTAAAAACTACATACTAAGCAATCTGCGCAAGAGGGCGCCCCCTGTGGGCTTGGACCTCGCTCAGGGCTCAGGGCGGTCGCTGGCGATGAGATTGAGGGATTATGACTTTTAGTATTTTAGGAAGTTTTGTGCAACTGGCATTTGTGCATTTTAGCTTAGCACAAGGGGTTAAAAAGAATAATATAAGTGTGCAAAAATTCTACAGTTAATCTTAAAAAAAATACTATAAAATACAGTCAAATTTCTTAAATAAATAGACATAGCAATGATGTTAGTATGCTAGCAGTAACATCGTAAGTAGGTTTCCCATTGACAGTTACTACAGGTGCTCAATCCAACGCAAGGTCAAAGAAACTATGCCTTCCTCTTTACCCATCACCATAAACAACAAAATTTCACATAGAAATCTAATCGGTCCCGACAATTGTACATAAATCAGTTAGGGTACAAATAGTACGCACGCGACAGCAATCCTTGAAAACACTATTTATTGTTATTACAAACTATTACTCTTAAAGATTTATCACAACACTAGCCTGCCACTTTCACCTTACTAGACCGGTTTTGATGCACTATGCGCGCCTCTTTGCTCTATGGCACATCAAATAGTGCCGAAAAGTAGGCAATGGTCATTGTAACACTGCCCTGTATTAAAAAGTAGTGTTTTCACACGTGTTCCCGTGGGAAACTCGTCATAAAAGTTTATTTTACTTATGAATTACTTAGTTTTTTTTATCAATATTACTAGTAGATTTTTGCTGTCAACTAGTAAAAAAAAAAAAAGTTTTTATTCACGTAAACCTATTACAGGTATTTGTAAATAGTCAAAACATATTTGGTTTATTTTTGATTGAATTAATTAAATTTATTTGTTTATTGCTACGTATAATAATAGTTTATATAACTTTAGCCTAAAAGCTGTCAGGTATGAAAGTACAATATTATTTTATTATTTTATATCTATGATTAAATCTAAGTTCTGTCCTTATTATTCTTGTTAACCCCTCGTGGTAAGCTAAAATGCTTGTGTTATGAGTGGGTGGTGTCGGTAGGGCAATGGGTGGGGATCGAAGCGGCGACCACAAGATCACAAGTCCGACGCCCTAGCCATTGGGCTGTGGCCGCTTTGTAACTTCATAGTTTTTTGATGGTGAAAGATTTTTTGGAATATGTCCAGTAGTTTTGGAGTTTAAAATATTGAGATTAATGTATTAAAAATTACATTAATTTATTATTTTGGTAAATAATCATTATCATCTACCCGTATAACGTCCACTGCTGAATATGGAGCTCCTCCCGAAAGGTCCTCTCTTTTCCATAGTCACAACGCAGGTGGATTGGTGTTTCGCCGGATCAACTCTTGTGAGTCGTGTTGAAACCGGTGGTAAAGTAATCCACTGAGTTTATTTCCAGATCTTCTCAGTTCAGATCCAATGCATCCCGCATTGGATCCGGTGGTAGCATTAAAGCGCATGTTTTTGTATGGTCTATCCAAATAATGACAATTGGTCTAACATAATATAGTCAGAACAAGAATTGTGTGTGACTAACATGAAGTAACATGTAAATAAATAAAAAAAATACTATAAATAATTACAAGTTTAATATGTTTATAGCGTCGCACGTGCGGTTTCTCTCATAAAATCCGTTCCCGTAGAAACTGCATAATGAAATGTAGCCTATAGCCTTCCTTGATAAATTGGCTATCTAATACTGAAGGAACTTTAAAATTGGACAAGTAGTTCCTGAGACAAGCGCATTCAAGCAAACAAAATTTTTGCTTAATATATTAGAATAGATATAGATAAGAAAATCATCATCATCATCATCATCAGCCCGTATAACGTCCAATGCTGAACATGGGCCTCCTCCCATGGAGGGTTTTTGCCATAGTCACCACGCTTAGAAGGCGGATTGATGATCGCAGAGTTATATTGTACACAGGGGAAACGGTGCTGCCCGTTCCCTGGTTCGTGTGTTATAGATGATGTTATAACAATCGGGACCAACGGCTTAACGTGCTTTCCGAGGCACGGAGGGTAATCCCTCAACCAACCAGACCAGAGAACCAGAGAAAGAAATCTTAGAATTTACACAAAGATTTCTTGTACGGTGTGGGGATCGAACCTACGACCTCCGAGATTTAAAGCGAGCCAATTACCGCTACCCTACGGAGTAGAAGTTGTTATATATATTATTTTAGATATTATTATATTGGTTAGATATTTTCTCCTTATTTAAATACATGTGAATTGCAGAAATCAATTAGATTGATTCATGGCTGTAAAATAATTGTGAAAGTGATTGATTGAATCTTTGAAAGACGTTGAGCAATTGAATATATTTTACGTGCGCATTTGAAGTAGAAAATGTGTCATGGAAATCTAGCTAGAACAAATCTAGGTACATCTACATTACTTTATACATAACTTTACATACTACTAATTTAAATATTAAAATATGTTAATTCCCCCTTCGGCCTTCTGACCCTACGCTTGCAAAGAACCATCCGATGCCCTCGTAGACCCGAAGTCCGAGAGGCCCGCGAACTGTAAAGTAGAGCGACAGTTGCACAAAACTCTCCTAAAATACTAAAAGACATAATCCCTCAATCTCATCGCCAGCGACCGCCCTGAGCCGAGGTCCAAGCTCCACAGGGGGCGCCCTCTTGTAGTTTTCAAACCATTTATTAAGGCTGGAGCTCTGCTCGCCTTTATGCCCGGTGAAGTAGCAAAAGCTTATATTTTTATAAACTTAATATATTAATCAGTGGTACCACTGGGTCGTGGTCCTAACCTCTTAAGGGTGCCCCCAGGTGTGTGTGTCATTTAATTGTATGTTTTTACCAAATTTTTCTATATTGATCCATTAGAAATCTATAATAATTAATATAAACTTAAACGTATTATGAGTAGAGGAATTAATGACCAGCCGACAGACGTTACTTTGTCTGTAATATCCTACAATTGGCTACCAGTTAGTTAAGTATGTAGTTTAATTCATACAATAAGAATAATTGTGTAACATTGTGATTCTGACAAGTACAAGTGTATGTAAATACCTAAGTGCTGAATAAATTCATTATTTCATTATGTAGGTATGTTTTTATATATGTTTTATGGTAATAGCTTCCCGCAAGAGGTTACACCCGCGTAACCGCCGTTTCCGTAGACTCTTCATGATGCAAAGAACCATCCGATGCCTCGTAGACCCGAAGCCCGAGAGGCCTGCGAACTGTAAAGTAGAGCGGCAGTTGCACAAAACTCCCCTAAAATACTAAAAGTCATAATCCCTCAATCTCATCGCCAGCTCAGGGGGCGCCCTCTTGCGCAGGTTGCTTGGTTTGTAGTTTTTAAACCATTTATTAAGGCTGTAGCTCTGCTCGCCTTTATGCCCGGTGAAGTAGCAAAAGCCTAAGTAAGTCTATCCGAAAAAAACAAAAACACCTTCTTGATGCAAAACAGCCTACCATAGCCATACTATATCATCTTCCTATAAATGGACTGTCTAACACTGAAAGAATTTTCCAAATCGGACCAGTAGTTACTGAGATTAGCACGTTCAAACATACCCTTAAGCAGTATATATTAGTAAAACGTAAATAATGGGTATAAAAAAGGCAAAATGGCATTGCCCTTTCGACCTACATCCATAATAGTTGCATGCAATACGGGAATCGTGTCGCATACGTACTGATATTGATCTTGCAACAAATATATGGGCTTTTAAAACTACTTCCCCGCTTTAAAACTTCACTATAATACGTCATTCAGGAGTAAGGCTGATCACATATTGCATTTAGATCGAATTTGATAAAATCTATATTAACATATAAAGCTGAAGAGCTTATTTGTTTCTTTGAACGCGCTTATCTCAGAAACTACTGGTCCGATTTGAACAAGTATTTCAGTGTTAGATAGCCAATTTATTGAAGAAGGCTATGAACTTTATTTAATTATGAAGCTCCTGCGGGAACGGGTGTTACGCGGGTGAAACCGCGCGCTGGAAGCTATAAAACTTCTCATCTGATAAAAAAATCGCCTTTCGATAACTTCACATTGAATTTAGATTGAAATTTTGATAATTATTGTATCAAAATCCTAATAATATTATAAACGCGCAAGTTTGTAAGTATGGATGGATGGATGTTTGTTACTCCTTCACGCGAAAACTACTGATTGAATTGAATTTGTTTGCACAGGGATAACTAATAAGCTGTATTAAGAGGGCTATCACAAAATAAAAGAACTCAGTTTAGGTAAATTAGGCGACGCGCGGCACTGGATGCGCATGTGTGCGTCTAGCGAAGTACGCTACGCACTCATGCAAACAGGTATGCTTCGGATACCAGGAACAAACAAACATGAGCCTTTGTCACTTTGTTTTCGAAATAAATAAAATTTGGTACTATTAATAAAGTTCATGAAATATTATTTGTACCGATTAATGTTTTCACCTAAAATTACTTAGGTATATTATATATTGTCTATTACAGTTACAATAGGGTCATACAAATTTACTTGAATTTTTATATTAGTATATTTTAAGCCTCTAAAGTGGCAAACTAGCGGCCCTGATGGTAAGCAGTTACCGCAGCCTATATACACTTGCAATGTCAGAGGCATCTTTTGCGTGTTGCCAGCTTCTCAGAAAGCGGTCGCGCCGCTACTTATTTAAACTATTTCTAAAAATATGTATCCATTTTTTTTTACGAAGTTTCTTATTCGTAATTTATTCAGCAGGTAGGTAGACATTTTAGTACTTATTTATATAAATGAAAGCAATGTGATGTTGTTTCTACAGTTTTAATAATTATTTTTCTAACTTTGGCCGAAGCCGAAGGTTTCGCTTTTTTGGCTGAACGAAGCCGAAGTCCAAGCTTCTGTGGGATACTATTTAAAATGCATACGACGTGTTAGATAAAGTTAGGTTAGATACGAATATTGTGATTAATTATAGTAAAAAACTTTATGACAATTCAAAGACATCACAATTTAAAGACATCATCACTATTTATAGTGATACAAACCTTAAATATGGAACTTATTATTATATGGATGGGTACAATTGGTAAATAAAAAAAACAAAGACGGAATAAGAAAAAAGTATAATTGTAAAAATAAATTAAAATAATATTTTCCGAAGTGGCATAGACCGAGCCTTCCTCGAATCTATGATTTCGGGAAGAACGCACTCCTCATAAAACTTAATTAATTTTGGCAACATTTTCTGGTTCCAGAAATCAGTATCTTTGCAAACTTTCACGACTTTCAGTGGGTACTCTGTACCAGTCCACACTGCGAATAAACAAACATTTTTATTTGCAATGTGGAGTTGCCCTTGCACTTGGTAATACCAATCGTGATTTTTGTTAAAAATTACTTCACCGTTTTGATTTATTTTGAAGCATTTTATTTTTTTTTCCAAAATAGCCGTATCAGGATCCATCTCAAAAGCAGATATGGGGCACTTAATTTCAACAATACCATCTTCAAACACTCCATCAGGTGTAGCTCCTAAAAAGAAATGCTCTGTACTTATAAATAGACCACACTTCTCAATATGTGTGTCCATTTGACAGCAAAGTTGAGCTAAAGCTTTTGACTCATTTTCTTTTCCATGTTTGATGGAAGGCACATGATCTAAATTGTACGAGTACAGTAAAGATTTGACCAAAGGTGAAGAGTCCGTATTAGGGCGTCTCTTACATATTTTGCTGAACATTGATGCAGTAAGTAAGCATCTGCGCAGTTCCAGCCATAAAGCGCTTTCTGCTTGCAGAATAGTATTGCGCTCAATTTCGTGGCGATTCAATGTTTGCCGTTGTAAATTGGACAAAAACAGTTTTTTGGCGTTCTCGTAATCATCGCAGGTCATATCGGGACGTTGGCATTGACTACCATATTGACCATCTGCGGTACCAAATTGCAGTTGTCTACGACAACGCTTAGAGCCTATCTCAGTTCTTTTGCTATTGGCAAAATGTCGTTTAAGTTCCAAAGCTTTTAAAGAATGCCCGGGAGACTTTTTTAAAATACATTTATACATACTATATTGAGGGAGGCCAGTATTAAAAATCACAACAGCTGCGTAACAGCGTGCTGCATAGGAGTCTTTTAAAGAAAAGTTTATTCGTTTTCCTCCTACTACTTTTGCCACAACGCTGTTAAACTGTTCAGCTCTATTGTTCGTATAGCAGAACATGAGACTTCTCGAGTGAAATGCTAGTTGGGAAGCATTTTTTTGCAATTTGAGCATCAGGGTCGCAATTAACGGTACTACATTTTTTTCTTTTTTTCTTTCGTCTGTGCAATAATAACTATCACACGAGGTGTGATCTCCAAAAATATGGCGGGGACTATTTAAAATATCTTTTTGTAAATTTAATATTTGAATTGATAAAGAATTACTTTGAGCTTTCCTAAATTTAATTGCTGAACGAATAGCCGTGCGTAATCTTGTTAAGCGATCCCCGGTTAAAAATTTACGCTCACTAAGGGGAACTGCAGTATCTTTTTGCAATGCCAAATTTTTACCATTATAATTGCGTAATAAATGGTTCGTACACTCGATTTTTTGTATCGAAACGTCGGGATACGGCCTACTTTCTAAAATATTTTTGTAAGTGCTGGAGTCACCGTCAGCAATCAATGTGCTATATATTAAATTTCTTTCTGCCAGCGACACCTTGAAACCTTCAACTAAAATCGATTGTTCCATGCTAGTTGATGATCCTGAGTGATTTTTGTGGCAGTCGTGCCCGCGTGGCACTAATCCCTTTTTATTAGCGCGAGCACATGTAACGCAATATTTATTTCTAACCCCGATATGAAGTACTTTTCCAGTATGCTCCCCAATTATTGCGGCCACACCTGACAAAGCCGAATAATTAGTTTTGTATGACCGTTTACTCCAGCATGCATCTGCTTCTACTGGTATCATTGCAATACCGCCATCACTGACGTCACCCCGTGATACTGCAGCTTCTCTTTCTTTTTTGGCAGCTTCTTGCATTGTCTCTTCTGCAGTAATACGCCACATTTCAGCCACATCTGCATGAATTGAGCTATACAAGCGGAATGGCATGGTTGGCAATTCCATAGATGCAGTGAGCTCATTTAGATTGGAAAGACCAATTCCTATCATTAATGCTCCTGACACTACGCCTGTATTAACATTTAAATTTAAATTATTTTCGTTGCATGTCTCTAATTTAAAAAGTGACCCACACATACAACATTTTAAATCAAATTTTGAAATGAGTCCCTTTTGTATTTCTTTTACAATTTTCAAACTATTCAATCGGCAACCAAACTTTTCGCCATGTTTGTCAATTAAAAGTAACTGATTCATAAAAAAATTAAAATCTATAATTCGTCTTCCATCTATATCTTGATTTTCCTAAAACAATGGAAACCAGGAATTAAAACAATAACAAAAAAGTAAAATTTGTAACTATGTTACGTAATAAAAAACTTTTTACGGATAATAATAAAATGCTCACCATGTTATTTGTACTCGTATCAGACTGAGCCTGATAATCTACTGTTAAATTAAATATGCTTTCTTTATCCTGGTAAAAAATAAAGAAGTCCATTAATTATGATAATTCATATTTAAATATATGTATAACATGATATTAAAAGGTTATAAAGCTTTTACAAATGGTAAAAATAAATTACTTACCATGTCATTTGTATTGCTGTCTGAATTAACTGTAAAATCTATGATTGGGTCAAATGAACTTCCTTTCTCCTGTAAAAGTAAAACAGTTCAATAAAGGCATCTATATAATACGGGGTGGAAAAAGACTCACATAGCCGTTAACTACGCATATTTCCAGCAAACCAAGTGACTGAGCAAAAATTATTACCTACTTTTTTTACTACCTGGTTTTTGGTGATAGATCACTGTTTATCAGGAAATAATCACGAAATGTAACGCATGCAAAACATTGTGATTATGGATGCATACAACAGTACAGTCGCATTAACAGTTTAGTCATAACATTAAATTAAATTAAATATACCTTTGTTAAATCAGTATCAATATTTTCATTTGGCGAATTGTCTTGTTGCCTCTGCTGCATTTCAGCCTTTTTTTGCCTATAATAGGGAAACATTTTTATTTGGATGGAATGGTATAAAAAACATACGTACAAACATGTATGGACATGCATACAAGTTTTCAAGAAACATAAGTCCTTTTTTTAGCAGTCGTGTAAAAATATAAGGAGATGTTTCTATCGCGAAAAAGTGAAGACTCATTGGCGTTTGTTATTACGTAAATATTTGTTAACTACAATATTTCAGAGTAAATGTAAAGTATTCTCACCGATAAGCTTCTCTTGCCCGTTTCAAACTATCGACCAAAATCTTTTTTTTTATTTTGACAGCACCATAGGTTTTATTTTTATTTCTTTTTCCCATTATTATGAACTATGTCTAAAAAATAAAGAAATAAATTTAAGTTGGAGATTACATTAATTAAATAATCAATTAATATAATCAATAATACAAGAACAAAAAACTTATATATTTACCTACGTATAATATGTTTATTTTCTATAATATATTCGCATCCGAATATCATAAGAAACTGAATTCAATACAATTATGTATTTACGTTACAGCCACATTATAACTAAATAAATAAAATATACTAACTTTTATCAAGAAGGTTTGGTTGCGCTATATTCTCGACGAATAGGTAGTTTACGCGGCGCTCAAAGTAGAAACAGCGAGCGATACGTCCTCCCTCAGTAAGCGCTTGGCGCGGACTGAAGCTAAGGACCGCCCGTTCCGAGATTTATATTGATTTTTATCATTGCATAAAACGATTGTTTAAAAATATTATTTTACTTTTAAATGGGCTTATTATTTTTTTCAAGCAAGGTAACATAGTAACTTTCGTTATTAAAGGCTTATTGGTTCAATTTGGATTATATATTCATAGATAAAAAATATAATTTCGGACGAAAAATTGACATTATCTCTCTGTTTTACAGAATTATTTTTGGTGTATTGCTGTGTGGAACATTATAAATTGAGTTGAGCATTCCAAAGTTCAACATCCAGTTGTACTATGGACATTTTTTAAAGTTAACATATTATTATATCTTCTATGTAACAAAGCATCAAAAGATGCCCAAAAGAAGAATTTTATGAAACATCCTTTGCAGAGACAAGGTTTTTACTCATGTATCTAAAGAAATTGAAATATTTACTTAGAAGGCTCCCTAGAGGAATAATCAAACTTTCTCGGACATCTTTTTTTTTTATTTTGTGGCCATATCTAAACCATAATCACTCATCAAAACTCGAGTCAAACACTCAAATACAAGAAAAATTGTGATAGCCCTCTTAACATATAGGATACAAAATATCACGCTCCTACCCACTGGAGCAGAGTGACGCGGGTAAAACCGCGGGGCGCATCTAGCCTTTAATACGTGCTTAAGTGCTACCACCGGATCTAATACGACCTAACTGAGAAGACCCAGCGAAACAAACTCAGTGGTTAATTCTTCTACTGGTTTTTAAACCTCACCCAAATAAAATTAATGAGCTAATCTAGTAATCGTCGTAATTAAATACTGTGTTAGTTTAATTAAAAATTAGACCGGAAACCGTTTAATGTAAGCTAATTAAACATTTTAGATGTTGATTAGAATAAAGTTTTAATATCTGTCATTAATTTGTTTAAAATATCGTAATGATTGGACTACCTCCGTAGCATAGCATAGGGGTATAAAGATTGCCCTAATTATCGGAGGTCGTAGGTTCGATCCCTATGAAAGGCAAAAAACCCAACCCCCGTAGCGTAGCGGTGTTTGGCTCGCTTTAAGTCGGAGGTCGTGGGTTCGATCTACACACCGGACAAGAAATCTTTGAGTAAATTTTAAGATTTCTTTCCGGGTCTGGTTAGTTGAGGGACTACACTCCGCGCCTCGGAAATCACGCTAAGCCGTTGATCCCGATTGTTATAACATCATCTATAACAAGCGTATACCAGGGAACGGGCAGCAGCGATTCGCTGTGTATTTCAACATAATACTGCGGTCACCAATCCGCCTACCAAGCGTGGTGACTATGGCAAAACCCTCCTTCGGGAGAAAGCCCTTGTTTAGCAGTGGACGTTGTACGGGCTTATGATGATAATGAAATAATTAATCGAGCCTTGAACATCGCTTACAAATCTCATTAGTTAAAAAGTACACTTCTAAGGGTACTTACCTTAATCTAAAACGTTAAACTAAGTGATGTATGTAGGTAGGTACAGTCAGCAAAAGAGATGGGTTTACACTTAGTCAAACGCATTTCATATTTATATGTACAAGTTTTTTTTTTTTTTTTTTAATTAAAATTTGTTTTTGCTGTCGCAGCGTATGCACCCTTAATTTGCCGACTACCACTTGGCTCGAACCCCACAAATTCGGTGTCTACGGGTAGGTACTGAGCAGGGCTGTTCGTTAGCAGCGGAAAATTAAGGACACTGCTTGGAAAATTGAAAGTTATAACAAGGAATCTAATTAGATTTTGTCAAAAATTTTGTATGAAAATCGGAAAGTCGATTTTTATCAAAAAATGGGGGGGCGGGTGCAATATTTCGTATCCGTACGTCGTGTAAAGTCAATTTAAAGATGTTAACACAAAAAGAATTATCAAAATCGGATAAAAAACAATTTGAAAAATTGCCAATGTATGGAAACAGACTACTACTAACTAGGGAAGTAAATCCCTGTGTCGCGGGGGACTTTACAAACATTCATTTCACGGACACAAAGAACACCCACGTTTATGAGAAGCGTTTACTATTATGTGCATTTGAATACAGCTAGCAGCGAACTCTTCACTCATAAAGAATTAACGGTTGTCGTAGTGACATAAACATATTAATTTCCATTATTTGATACTGGCGGTGTAAACCTATCTCTTTTGTTGACTGTACATCGTTTAAGGATTAAGCGATCAACATTCAAATCGTCTAACCCTTGGCAGACACCCATAAAACCTCATTCAAACAAGAAAGTTAATTCAAACGAAGTGAAATCTTCGGTAGGCATCCTGTTTCCAAAACATTAAATATAAAATGCGTACCTTATAGGTACATCACTATTCGACGTGCGTACCCCAAAATGCGGTCAGGTACAAAACTGGTATACAAAGCGTCAATTCTGCTATTAAAGTTAAATTTAACGTACAATCGACAGACCGTGATTTTTTAATCGTTCCTAAAATTGGGACGAGACACACTGAAATCTTCTCCTAGCCGTATGGTTTCTGGCTTAGAACAGATCACATAATGTATTTTCTCAAGAGTCGACTAGGAAATCTATCAGCTTAAGGTTGGTTAACATTTTTGAGGGACCTAATCCGCCTGCTAAGCGTGGTGGTTATGGCAATAACCTTCAAAGACTCTGGCTTTCCAAGGTCTGTTAAGAGGAGGCACATGTTCAGCAGTGGACATGAAGGGACTGGTGAAGGGTAGTAAAGTGAAGAACTGGACTCTTTCCTTTTCCTGGATTGGTCCCGGGTGGCTTGTGTTAGGGCAAATTGGAAAGAAGCCTTATCCATACAGTGGGACACGTCAGGACAATTTGCTATCAGTTATAATATAGAAGTGTAACATTAAAATTGTTAATACATATAGTTAGATGACCAAAAAATTGACCACAAGGAGACGGCAATAATGTAAATATCTTACATGGCAAAAAGTCTATTGCCTTGTAATTACGTGATATACCTATATTAAATGTGTAAAGTTGTTCCTCTATGTTTTAGGCGTTTGTTGTTGGTCTTGTACCTTTCGCATGCCTTATGGTTAAATATGGCTGAATTGTATACTATTTAACACCATATACTGTACCCAGATTTGCGAAATAAAGCGTCTTATCTTATCTTCCAATAAAAGATAATCTAGTTTATATGAACGGGTGCCCCCTAATACAGGTTCAAATTTATTTTAATGTGTTTTTTTATGTTATTTAAAAAAGTATACAAATATAATGATTGCAGTACCAAAAATAAACCATTTCGCTGTATATTAGCAAAGAGTAAAACGATAATTAATAGCAATTATGAACGATAGCGATTTAATTTAATGTATTGTATAACTCGAACTATGTTTTAAATTTAATGATATCATGTTTAACATATTTCTCCCGAGTAATATTTTAGTTTAATTTTTATTATTATTTTAATCATTTTGAAGTTATTTGATAAATATTACAATGTATAATTTAATATCATTTCATTACCAAAATGTTATTATTTTCATTATTAGTGTTTTTTATTTTTATTTTAATCTGTTAATTCATATTTTTATTATTTTTTTCTTTGTCTAGACCGTAAATAATTTGTGCATGTGGTGTTAGCCTATAAGTAATTACTACACTCAAAATGTCAATTTCAATGCTTGTATATTATATTTATGTGATGGTGTAAGTAATTGTTGGTAAACAATGGTTGGTATCTCTGCTTATCTTGTCATCAACTGTCTACCGACATTCTATTGCAATTTCTTTAATATATTTTTCTGTCTACCAAATTATCAGAATCAAGACCCTGGTATATTTGTAAACTGGTATAATTGTGTACCGGTAACATCACTAATGGGGACTACTTTTTTGGTTCCGAAAAGAGGTTGATTAATTCAGGCTGAGGCGTGTACAGACAGTATGGTGCGAACTTCGGTTTTGGTAGTTGATCTACATATTTTATAAAACTATAGAAATTGCTCGAAGTAGCTAAAATTTCGGGTTTTTAATTGCTGGTCGTAACTTTCTATTATATAAACTAAATGATCATAACCTTTAATAGGTTACCGCCCCTTTTACATGGCAAATAAATCGAACGCCCTCTTTTTTCTAATTCCTTTATTATGCCAATTTTATATTATTTTATATCTATCCACTATCAATTATAATCACAAATTACAATTACTCTTTCTCTCTCTTTTTCCGATCGTGCTTCTCGTTGTCGTGGGTGAGGGTCGTCATAATTTTATTGTCATATTATAATTAGATTTTATTTTTCAATCGTCTGATAAAACGATGAGTATATTTGACAGATTTCGCATAGAAATTCCTTCAAAATTCAAATTTATCCTTCTGAAGCTTTAATCGTTCTTTAAAAATTACATTTATAGTGCTACTATTACTTTGGCTCCAACGCCCAACAAGTTTGATCATTACTTTGTTTATATAAAGAACATATAAAAACATTTTGGAACTCCTAACGCCCCCTCAAAAACGCCCTCCAGTGCTAGGGGACATTACCGCCCCCGGGAACTTATGATAAAAGCAGTTAAAATAACACTTTCCTTTTCTGTATCAGCAAAAAAGGTAATACTGAATCACATTGTCAATTCCGCTAGGAAATGACGCCCTCATTTTGACATTATAAGAAATATGACAGGTCATGTCTTGATGGCTGTAACGTGTTTTTTTTTGACCCCGTGGCCTGAATTTTGTCTGATGTTCATTGGAAATGGAGGTAAAACGCGAAAGCAGACAGTCATCATCATAAAAATCATTGTATTTCAGACTTTTCGCGATATAAAGCGATTTCGCACTTCCATTTTTGCGCGACTGAGTACTTAATCTTTTTTATAAATGATATGTACAGGACCACCTTCGACAAACTCCGTGACATAGCGGTATTTGGATCGCTTTAAATTTCAGAGGCGTCGGTTCAATCCCCATGCCGGACAAAAAATCTTTGTGTAGATTCTAAGATTTCTATCCGAATTTAGGTGGCTGAGGGACTACCCTCCGTGCCTCGGAAAGCCACAAACAGCAGTGGACGTGTATACGGGCTGATGATGAAATTATAAATGAATAACAAAAGCGAAAATTGTGCGAATAAACCTTGATATAATTTACCATAAATTTTCCCTTTTATACATTCACAACTCCCGTCTGAACTGCCTTAATAAGGTTTCCTTGCCTCATTAAGTTCGTTCGAAAAAGAGCGTTTAATTTACGACTTTTGTTTTTATTTTGTCATTATTTTTGTACGGTACTTGTTAACTGTATATCTATACGAATTACGAACTATATGGTCGCCCAAAGATCCAAATTTGACCATAATTTAAAAAAATATGAGTATTTTTCACTCCTTCTCTATATAATCTATAAGTGTGCGAAATTTCATATTCCTCCGTCCGCGTAATTTTCGTAAAAAGAGGTACACATTTTTTTTTACGTTTTTTTTGTAAGTATTTTAACAGAGTTTTTCAGTCTACTAGTATTCTTGTTAATCCCTCGTGCCAAGCTAAAATGCTCGTGGTGCGAGTGGGTTCACGTCGATAGTGCAATGGGTGGGGTACGAACTGGTGACCTTAAGATCAGAATTCCGACGCCCTAGCCCTTGGGCTACGGCTATTAATTATAAAAAGGACATATTTATTCCTTGTTTGTTTGTTTGTCAATAGGTATATATATATTATATAGGCTCCGGAGCAATAATACTTTTAAACCAATGTCAAAAATCCGTTTAGTAATTAAAAAACCATTTATTCAATATAACAGTTCCCATGGGTACAAGTAGGTACTACGTTAGTGAAACTTAAAAGGCTTAAAACTTAAAACCTTAAATTCTATAAAAAGAAACACAGTTAAAAAAAACAAAAGAAATCCATAAATCAAGAGAAAAAAAAAACAAATTCCATCTTCAAAAAGGTCGCCATATGTCACAGTAAACGACTTAATGAGATAAGAAACTCTAACCAAACGTTTAACATAGTTAAAAGTGTAGTCACCTCGCTATCGACACATTGTATATCACTGACTCACTTTCGTTAGCTGCGGGCGATCTCAGATAAAAAAATTAAAAAGGTATTTTCGGTGTGCTGTACTGATTTTTAGCCGCTTTATATTTGGAGGTTTCTCTTTTTGAATGTGGTGGCTGTGACGTTTGGTTAGTTTATTATTTATGGTTTTTAGGTAGGTTTCATAATTTGGCAAAATAAAGAAGATTATTTTTGAAATAGTATTATTATATACTTACAGTTTGATACTTAAAGTATATATGATAGTAAATACAAAGAAAATGAATCTAGCGCACTAGATTTTGCCTGTGACTGACCGTAACTAGCAAAGTCCCTCGGGTCGGGCAAAAAATCGTGAAACTAGTAACAGCCGTAGTATGGAAGATAATGGTGTGCCTCGGAAAGCACGATAAGCTGACGGCCCTGATCCTGATCTCTCACCAGTCGTGTCGTAACCTACCGGTTTTTAATACCAAAGGAGTAGAGTACCTACACCTGTGTTTGCGCACACACTTGTGCACTAGAGTATGTCCTGCGCGATAGCTTATCCCCTTAATGATTGGTCGCCACAGCTGACAGCGGTATTCGCGCGCGGTTTCACTAGCGTAGCTTCCGTTCATGTGGGAACTTCATAAAAATATAGCCTATAGCCTTCCTCGACAAGAGGGCTGTCGAACACTGAAACAATCTGTTCAAATCGGACCAGTACTTTCTAGGATTAGTGTGTCTTAGCAAATAAGCCGCTATCAGCTTTATAATATATATTAGTTTTAATAAAACAAATATAAAAAGTATATACCGAAGGCCCTAAACCAAAATACACGTCTCAATTTGTCACGGTCATTATCGAATCACGGTGACATTTCACCGTCATTGTTAACGAGACAATGACAAATATGCCACTTTGATGTCATCTGTGTCATTGTTAAGCTTTCTTCACAATTACTTAACGATTAAGTGACTGGCATCGAAATCAAATTTCAGTGTCACTTTTGAGTTTAATGACAGTTATTTGTATGATTGATTTGATCAATTTAATTTTTAACATTACATTTAGATGGTCAAACGATTGTTGTTTGTTTTTTCGGATGAACTTACGTAGGTAGTTACGAGGCTTTTGCTACTTCACCGGGTATAAAGGCGAGCAGAGGTCCAGCCTTAATAAATGGTTTATAAGCTACAAAGTAAGCAACCTGCGCAAGAGGGCACCCCGGGTGGGGCTTGGACCTCGGCTCAGGGCGGTCGCTGGTAATGAGATTAAGGGATTAGGTCAAATGATTGTGTTTATACATATAATAAGAACAACTACAACTCACTAGTTAGTTGATAAACTAAAGAGGTTTCGCGTGGTTATAGACCGGTGACAAACATATATGTAATTTAATTTGACATACCACATAAAAGTGATATAGTATATACATATATGTAATTTATTACGTGGGAGGTGTTGTATAAGAATATGTAAGTAGTCAAATACAAGATCATTTAATAAGCTAAAAATAATTTAAAAATTAAATGTATCAATACATCTTACAATTTCCTAAAATTAAACTACACCTGTTGCCGTTTTCGATATCCAGCAAAAAAATCACGTTTGTTGTATGGGAGCCCCTTAAATATTTATTTTATTTTGTTTTGTTTTGTTGTTAAACGGCAACAAAAATTTCACCTGTCTAGTTCCTGAGATACAGCCTGGTGACAGACAGACAGCGAAGTCTTAGTAATAGTGAACCAGATATAACCTTCGGGTACGCAGCCCTACAAAATGGTAAACTAAAAATGTTTTATCATACAGTAAGTATTAATAAAGGAGCATATACTAAGCAAACACACAGACACTTTCTAGGCAGCGTCTTAGGCCTTATCTTCGCCTTCCATCAAGCGAGATTATGGTCAAACGTAAGCCTATATTTAGTAAAAAAAAAAAAAAAAAAAAATGCGTTTTCAAATAACAAGCGCAAACTATCACACACTTCATTGCCAATTGCGGTAACCAACGATTACAATCCAACCTTTTATACGATCTGTCATTAATACGCGCCATTCAAACCACAACATACATACACACAACACCTGCGTTTCTAATACAGTTACCGTACTGCGTGTTTCACTTTCTGTGACCCGCGGGACAGCGTTTACTTTCTATGGCACTTCGCTTTAGATTATATCAATGTAAGTATTTTGACTCTTGGATAAAACGTACAACTATAAGTATATAAACAGCTAACTGTTCCGCGCGGCTTCACCCGCGAATATCCTGTCCCCGTGGGAACTTTATCGTTTAATATAGGTAGATAAATTAAATCAGCACTTTATTTCTGTTTTTTTCTTTTTTCGGACCGACAGTCGTAGTTCGGCACGAAGCTTTTGCTACTTCACCGGGCATAAAGGCGAGGGCTCCAGCCTTAATAAACGGTTTAGAAACTACAAAGTAAGCAAACTGCGCAAGAGGGCGCCCCCTGTGGGACTTGGACTTCTGCTCAGGACAGTCGCTGGCGATGAGATTAGGGATTATGACTTTAAGCATTTTAGAGGGTTTTGTGCGACTGTTCTCTATTTTACAGTTCGCGGGCCTCTCGGAGTTCGGGTCTACGAGGGCATTGGATGGTTCTTTGCAAACTAAGGGTCGGGAGGACGAGGAGGGATATTTCTGAAAAATGCGGTAGCGTTCTAATGGTGACTTTTTGAAATCTGTTTAGTAGGCTAAGCACGTAACGATATTATTATGACTTCGATAAAATGTACTTAATTAGGTATTAATCATCTATAACAATCGTATACGGGTACGGGAAGCAGCGTTTCCTTGTATGTAACAACCTAATACTGCGGTCACCAACCCGCCTCCCAAGCGTGGTGACTATGGCAAAACCCACCCTTTGGAGGATGCACATGTTCAGTAGTGGACGTTATACGGGCTGATGATTATGATGATGATGAATCAGGACGTGGTGTTTTATCCGTGCTTTGGAGATAAGATAAGCTGTTAGTCGGTAAAACTGTCTCATCATATCAGCCTGTGTCGTCCACTGTTGAACATAGGCCTTCCCCATCGATTTCCAGGAATGATTGCTAATAGCCAGCATCCACTAGTCCCTACCACTTTTATGAGGTCTTCGGTTTATCGTGCAGGCGGTCGCTGCGCTTGCCAGTTCGTGGTCTTTACTTGAAAACCTTTCTACTCCATCGGCCGTCAGTTCTGCGAGCTATGTGGCCTGCCCATTGTAATTTCAGCTTGCTAATCCGTTGAGCTATGTCAGTGAACTTCGTTGTCCTGCGGACTTGTTCATTTCTGATTGAATTACATAGGGAAATGCCTAGCATAGCGCTTTCCATAGCCTTCCAAACTTTAAGCATTCCAAAAGGTCAGGATCAGTGGTACGGTGTATATCCTAACCTCATTGTCAGGTTTGCTGCGTGAATTTAAGAGACAATGTAGTCGACTGAATGAGTCTACCACCTTGCGAGCTACTCTTTCGCGACGCATTGGTCAGATGTGGACGCACCTTATACATAGTTTTACCTACGCTTTAATTACCGAGAAATGCGGTAGAATTGAAAAAAATCTTTGCGTGTAAATATGTGCGTTGCGTTTTATATGTTGCTAAAAAGAAAATGACTATTCTACTATCGCTTTAGGTAATCGTTTACTCTTTTATTTATTGCAATAGTTACCCATTGCCAACTTCCGTGGCTTAGCAGTAAGTATAAATAGCTTCCTGCAGAACGGCTTACCGTACTTTCGAAGGCACGGAGGGTAGGTAGACTTAACCATCTAGACCCAGAAAGAAATCTCCGTGCCTCGGAAAGCACACTAATCCGTCCGTCTGTTCTAACGCCATCTATAGCAATAGCCAACTAATCTTCTATAACCTATAATACATCTGTAGCAAGCGGACTATGGCCCGCTTACCAATTTTAGTGACTATGGTAATAAGCCTCCCTCAGGAGGAGGCCTATGTTCAGCAGTGGACGTTATACGGGCTGATGATGCTACCCATCCATCAGTTGCATATCCTTTAGTCGTGTCTTACGATATCTATGCGATGACATTCATTATTATTTAATTCATCATCAGTCCGTATGTCTACAGCTGAACATGGGCCTCGGAAGGATCCGAGGAAGTACTTTGCCATAATAATCACGCTTGGTATGCGGATCGGTGATCGCGCAGTAAGATGGTGAATATCCTTGAGCTGATGGATGCTGCTGCCCATCTATCAGCTGTGTGTCCTTTAGTCGCCTCTTACGACACCCATGGGAAGACATTTATCATCAGCCCCTATAACGTCCACTGCTGAACATGGGCCTACTCCCGAGGAATGGCATTTGCCATAGTCACAACGCTTGGCAGGCGGGTGGTGACCACAGTATTATGTTCTACCACACAAGGAAACGTTGCTGCCCGTTTCTTGATATACGATTATTATAGATGATGTTAAAACAATCGGGACAAACGGCTTTCCGAGTCACGGAGAGTAGTACCTCAACCAACCAGACCCGGAAAAAAATCTTAGAATTTACACAAAGATTTCCTGTCCGGCGTGGGGAATTGGGGATCGTACCCACGACCTCCGAGACTTAAAGCGAGCCAAATACCGCTACGCTACGGAGGTTGTTGGGAAGACATTGGGTGGTCTTTTCTTAGCTGGAAACTACACGATTTTCAATTCAATATCCATACGATATTGGTTCTATAACTACAATAATATGCTAGTAACCGTGAGATCATTGAAGTATGCGTTTCTAGCACGCTCTGATTACTATCTCGGACTTCCGTTTCGTGTGGGATAGGGGAGCTGAGACAGTTAATGTCCCTTTAAATATATAGTTTTATTCTTTTTTCAAGGTTGGGGATAGGGGACATATTTATGTTTTATAAATATATCCCCTTTCCTCGACCTTTAAATATATAGTTTTATTCTTTTTTCAAGGTCGGGGATAGGGGACATATTTATGTTTTATAAATATGTCCCCAATCCTCGAACTTTAAATATATAGTCTTATTCTTTTTTCAACGCTTCATACGAAGTAAAATGTACCAATACAGATAATAGCTGGGTCTCACGGTTTTACCCGCGTTACTCTGCTCCAGTGGGTCGGAGCTTCATGTTTTGTAGTTTATATGATTTTGCGTGAAGAGTAACAAACATACATTCATACATCAATATAATTACAGACTTTCACGTTGATAATATTAGTAGGATAGATATTAAAAAAAAATGAATCCTACATAATATGTTAGACGTGAGTTTTAACTACTAGTAGCTGTTCCCTTCTCATAGGGAGTGATTTTCTTTATCTCTGTTTTTTTTTTATCGAATTTCCTGAGATTTAGATCGTTTTATCAAAATAGGAAATCGGTCCTTATTTCAAAATCTTAAAATAATATAGAATCAGAATCAGAATCAGTATTTATTTGCATAAAACAGGTTACATAGGATGTTACATTATATATTAGAAGTCCACTGTATTATAACCTCGAGGAGGTATGCAAATATAAGTAGGATTTTAAAATTACAAATATTAAACATGTTAAATTAAGACATTAAAATAATTGTGATAAAACAAAAAACATGCATACATTATAAAATTAAAAAAAAAAAAAAAATTAATCATACATAAGATTCATGCTAAAAGTGGAAACAAAACAAATCGAATAATATAATAAAATGAACAAAATATACACATTACAGTGAAATGTCTACAAAAAAAGAACAAAATATACACAATACAATGAAATGTCAATGAATTCTGTGTCTATAATTTATCTAACAGAAAATCTTGTACGCTGTAATAACATTTTTCTATTACCAGGATAGTGTCTCCTGTTGTATAAATAATGGTACGGAACCCTTCGTGGGAATCCGACTAGCACTTGGCTGTTTTTGTATCATCATTTAAAAATACTCATTAATAAAAGGTGTTTAAGCACAATAAGTAGAATATTTCTCACCATATCTTATTCTATACGATATGGTGAGAAATAATCTATACTTATATTATAAAGCTGCAGAGTTTGTTTGTTTGATCGCGCTAATCTCAGGAACTACTGGTCCGATTTCAAAAAGTCTTTCAGTGTTGGATAGTCCATTTATCGAGGAAGGTTATAGGCTATATTTTATTACGAAGTTCCCACGGGCACGGGAGCTACGCGGGTGAAACCGCGCGCGGGAAGCTAGTTCTTACATAAAGCTGAAGAGTTTGTGTATGCTTAAACGCAATAATCTCAGGAACTGCTTATCCAAATTGAAAAATTTTTTCAGTGTTAGATAGCCCATTTATCAAGAAAGGTAATTAGCTATATTTAATTATGAAGTTTCCACGAGAACAGGAGTAAAAAGGGTGAAACTGCGCGCGGAAGCTAGTTGAATACAATTCAGTATATCACGTGTAAACAATAGGTGTTCAGAACGTCACAAAAAAAATAACTACATCAATGTATAATGTACCACAGTTCTCATGTACACAATAAATGGTGATTAACATAATGCCACGAGGCTAATGAAGGCGTAAGAAGTGTGTGACAGTGACATTAATAAAGTAAGAAACTTGCACTCATTTCATGAAAGATGATCAAATTAAAATTGACTAAATAACAAAATTGAAATTAATAAATATACTTAGACCACCGGCAGGAATCGAACCTGCATTTTAGGTATAGCCCCTAATATCTTAAACTTTCGGCCACGGTGGAACCCCAACCGGACATCGAAATTTATAAATATCTTTATAACACGTCTCTAAAGTTTAAACGTTCCACGTTTAAACTTTTCCGTAAAATATACAAAAAAAATACAACTTTAACTAAGTAATTAATCTGCACAAGAATACTAGTAGCCTGCAATACTCTGCTAGTAAACTTTTAACTGTGATTCAAGGGGAAGGTTAAAATTAGTAAAATCGTTCACTACACTAAACAAGAGCCTGCTCGCTAGGTACGCTACGGAGGATGTCCATATCTTAGTTTATAAATATTAATCGCAGTAAGCACATACAGCAACTCTTTCCTCTATCGTTATCTATCCTCTTTCCTCTATGTCTTTACTCTATCTTTGTCACAGTCATCGAAGAAATCTTTAAGAGTTTTTAACCATCCGATGCACTCGTAGACCCGTAGACGTAAGTCCGAGAGGCTCGCGAACTATAAAGAAGAGCAACAGTCGTACAAAACCCTCTAAAATACTAAAAGTCATAATCTCTCAATCTCGTCGCCAGAGACCGTCCTGAGCCGAGGTCCAAGCCCCAGAGAGGGCGCCCTCTTGCGCAGGTCGCTTAGTTTTTAGTTTTTTAACCATTTATTAAGGCTGGAGCTCTGCTCGCCTTTATGCCCGGTGAAGAATCAAAAGTCTCGTAGAAAACTACGTATGTAGATCCGAAAAAAAATCTACGAGTTTTGGTATTACATTTTTTATGACGAACAAATAAACTAACATACTTTCACATATATTCAATTAAATTAAAGTTAAAATAAAGGCGAAGTTAAAAAAAGTGAAAACTGTTTCCGTATAGTAGGTATATGGGTTATTTACCTCATTCTTAAGTCTTACGAAGACAATTAAAATGTTAGAAGATAATTAATGAGATCACGCATTTATCATGATTAGTGACAATGTTTGCACTGGTGGCACAGTGGTTACGACAGAACTAAACCTCGATGTTCAGGGTTCGATCGATCGAATCGAATAAGCAGCAGCGTTTCCTTGTTTATACAACATAATACTGCGGTCAGTAACCCGCCTGCCAAGCGTGGTGAATATGGCAAAAACCCTACCTCGGGAGGAGGCCCATGTTTAGCAGTGGACGTTATACGGGCTCATGATGATGATGATGATATAATTTTTAGTCAATACCATATATTGAAGATGTTTTACTTGTCAAAATGACATAACTTTGTAAACATCGACAATATAACCTATTGAACACAGGTAACAAAATACACTAACAAAAACGGTTGACGTCAGAAGAGAAAGTCACTCTTATTTTCGATCTGACTCACTTTTTGTTACTGTGACCAGTTTTACGTAATTAGGAATTTGTGTGGTTTATTTTATTGGTTGGTTTTTAAAAAGGAAAATTAGGGTTTTTGCTGAGTATTTAGTTTTGTAGTCCTCTCAACTTTTATGGATGAAGTCTCGACTTGTATTTTGAAAGTTGTAGGTTTGATTCAGGCGCCGCTGGGACAATTAGAGGCACGGAGTACGACGGCATGCGTGTCTAGAAAAACATTGGAAGCCGAGGTTGGAATGGCAATATCCGTAATAATTATGCCAAGGAACGAACAATAGTTTTAAATTGTGTATTTACTAATACTGCAGTCATCAGCTTATGTGCCAACCGTGGTATCACAAACCTTAGAAGGTTCTCAAGGTTGTTTTTTGTTTTTCAGGATCCGAACCCTTTGAGACTTGAACTTAACTTATGCCAGCAAGCTACTGGCATAATCATCATATAATGTCTATTAATTCCTAGATATCCGCGCGCGCGTACCTTTTGTTCCCTCGAGATCTTCGCAATTTAATACAGCCTATGTTACTTCTTGATAACTCAGATTTTTAATGGAGAAATAAATTTTGAAATCGATCTAGTAACTACTAGATCGATTTCAAAAATTTATTCCCGAGCTTATTCAATGCAAACATTCAATCAAATCTTTCCTGTTTATAATATAAGTATAGATATTGAATACCTCAATAGCCTGCCATCTCGCAGTTTATTAGTTTCAAAACTATTTATTTTCTTACATACGTTTCATATTTATTTATTTACAGTTATCCATACGATACGGTATTAAATATACATTTGGAATTATTTTAATAATAAAATACAAAATAATAATATTTAAACCAACATCGCTTTTAATTGTTTTTTTCTAAGGTATTTTTCAAGATGGCGGCCTACTTTCAATTTGACACAACGAATAAGATCCTTGTAGCTCAGTACAATACTTGCATTGCATTACCAACTGCTTTCACAAAAACATTGAACTTGATAGCGAATCCAAAAGAAAGTCAATTTGATTTAAATTGCAAATTGTCGAGTGGTCTTGACAATGCGATGACTATGTAGGCCAGTAGTGAAACAGGAAGGAAGATGATACAATTGAATAATTTAGAAAATATTGTTATTGGAGTTTTGTCTTATACATATACCCAGAGATTTATTTCACAAGTGCCTATTACTTTTTTTGAATGATTTTGAATACTTTCAGGAAAAGTTTACCATATAGGTATACTATGTTTCAAAATTGAGATTAATAACATTCGACCATCGGCGGGATTCGAACCCGCATCTTAGGTTAAGCCCCTAATGCCAATTAGGATACGGTGGAACCCTACCGGTCATCGAAATTTATCAATCTCTTATAACACGTCTCTAAGGGGGACGTTTTCGCCTATTACTGTTACATTTACTGTTACTGTTAGCCTGCATCATCCCACTGCTGGGCAAAGGACTCTCCCCATGACTTCCAGCTCTTTCGATCCAGGGCTAAAGAAGGCCACGTGGTCGTTTGTTTTATCTAGCTGGTCCTGCCATCGTCTACGGGGTCTGCCGCGACACCTTCTTGCCGTGTCAGGGCTCCACGTGGTGGTTATTTTGGCCCACAGCTTATTGGGCTTTTAAAAAAAAATAAGTTCCGGAGCCTATTCAATGAAAACAAACAATCCAATCTTTCCTCTTTATTATATTAGTTTAAATGACACTCATAAGAATTGTGGCTTTTTAATTATAAGACAACATCGGTTCTGTAGATCCGGAGATTACTCCCTCACAAACTTATAGTCCTACCGACTGATTTCGGTCACGGTGGCCAATCTCTATGGAGATTAGCCATCTGTGCACAATATATAGTGCACAAGTGTGAGCGCCATCGCAGGTCCACTCTCTTTTCCTTTAGTTTCAAAATTCGGTGGGACAGTTCTATCGACACGACCGGTGTGATCAGGCGCTTGGCTGACAGATTAATATGCTTTCCGAGGCACGGATGGTACACGACCAACTTTTAACTTTGAGTGATAGAAATGAGGGCTAGAATTTGTAGAACTAGAAAAATGCTATAATGCTAGCCCTATAAATTTTTCCAGATAGTTTCCTTTTTTATTTAGCTTAGCTGTCTACTAGTGAAAGTCCTGTCAAAATTGGGTGCAGCCGTTACTGAAGTTAGCCGGAAAGAAAAAATATACACAAATAGACATGGACAATTTGTGTTTTTGTTTTTAGTATCCTATACAAATAATCACCACCAGCCCGTATAACGTCCACTGCTGAACATGGGCCTCCTCCCGAGAGAGAGTAGTTGCCAAAGTCACCACGCTTGACAGGCGGGTTGGTGACCGCAGTATTATGTTGTACCACACAAGGAAATGCTGCTTCCCGTTCCTTGATATACGATTATTATAAATGATATTATAACAATCGGGACCAACGGCTTAACGTGCTTTCCGAGGCACGGAGGGTAGTCCCTCAACCAACCAGACCCGGAAAAAATCTTAGCATTTACACAAAGATTTTTGTCCAGCGTGGGGATCGAACCCACGACCTCCGAGATTTAAAGCGAGCCAAATACCGCTACGCTACGGAAGTTGTTACATTACAAACCAACATATCTATTTTATTTATATGTAAAATAAGATAAAATGGATACATTAAACATCACGCTACCATCTACGGGGGAAGAGTAGCAATCAAAAGCAAGTAAAACCACAGGTAACAGCTTATATTACATAAATAATGTCAAGAATTCGACCCACTGTCTACCGTGTGACTAGGTCGTAACAAAAAAAAGTTGATTACAAGGCACGACACGATAACGAGATTTTAATAGGATAGGTCGTTAGCATTCCTCGTGGCCACACGAGTGGTCACAACGGATTGACCAAAAGGAACACCGTATTTTGTGTGGTGGTGATAGTTTTGGTGTGGCCAAGGAATTCCAAAGATATGGTATTCCTGTTGACACCAGTGTTACTTTTCGTGTAGCCACGTGGAATGCCTAAAATAGGATATTCTTGTCGCCCACACCAATTAAAAAACAATGGCTAAATTTTAAAGCGGTCGTAGCCCAAAGGCTTGGGCATCGGACTTGTGATCTTGAGGTCGCCGTTCGAACCCCACCCATTGCACTTCCGACGTGAACCCACTCGTAACATAAGCATTTTCGCTTAGCACGAGGGGTTAACAAGAATACTATTAGACTGCAAAACTCAGCTAGTAATCTTTTTAAAACAAAATCGTAATCGTATCGTGACCGTGTCGTGAACTATAAAAACTCATTCAAATACATTCACGTACTACTACCGGAAGAATCGATATCATCAGGATTCGAGTATCGATTTAATGTGAACCGAATACCGATACGATGTTCAAATCGATAATTCGAAATTTAGATTGGTAACCACTTTCTAATAGACTAGGCCTATATAATTATGTTGTTTAAAAGATAATCGACGTTTTTTTTTCTATAAAAGATATTGTGTGCAAGGAATTAAAGTAAAATTATAAAAATATAATCCGTAGCGTAGCGGTTTTTGGTTTGCTTTAAATCTCGGAGGTCGTGGGTTCGATTCCCACATCGGACATGAAATCTTTGTGTGAATTCTAAGATTTCTTTCCGGGTCTGGTTGGTTGAGAAATTACCCTCCGTGCCTCGGAAAGCACGTTAAGTCGTTGGTCCCGATTGTTATAACATCATCTATAACAAGCGTACCAGAGAACTGGCAGCAACGTTTCCTTGTTGTGGTACAACATAATACTGCGGTAACTATGGCAAATACCCTCCCTCGGGAGGAGGCCCATGTTCAGCAATGGTCGTTCTACGGGCTGATGATGATGATGATGATGACTACATCAATAGTGAATAACTCCATTGGCTCGTGAACTAGGTAATCAACAAAATTGGTTCATCTAATTAGAAAGGGTACAAAGTTAAAAAAAAAAATTTACCCCTTTTTACGAAAATACTGGGCCACCATTATTTTTATAAGATGTTGTAGCATACGTATCACTAATAAGTGTTCGTATCTATTACAAATCGGACATTTATGCTAAACATATCAATAACGGTCGATCCATATCCTAGCCAGTTTACGATTTAAGGTCTGTTATCCATTAGTAAAGCGATAATTACGTTTCGTTAAAATATATTATGACAACCTCCATGGCAAAATTATATTTGTCTAAAAACAAAAAAATGCATGAATATTCCCTAAAAAGCGCCAAGCACCGCAGGGGACGTAGCAGGGGACTCTTACGCAGATTGCTTAGTTAGATTTTTATATAATTTAATGCCTTTACGCCCGGTGCAGTAGCAAAAGTCTATAACTACATATCGTTGGTGATATTGTAACACTGCATAAGTGACAATAACTATAGTTAATAAGGTTGAAAATCAATTCTAGGAAATTATGGTTTTTTTCCATTAACAGCATTTAAAAAAATGTTATTGACAGATGAAATCTCACCTTATTAGCAACTGTCACTTATGTGGTATCACAGATCATCGACAGTAAATGTAGGGTTGTAATTCTAAAGGGTCTAAGTGCCAAAAAATTGAAATCGATATTATTACAAAAATAAAATCTATGTGTCCAGCCTAATAATATCCAAATGGATCCAAAAGCCTAGGTATGTCTTAAAATTATTCACTCACACATAGAGTTAAGTTGTGGCGCGGTCTAAGTGCTAACGCACTTTCGCTCGAAAGGGACTGTGATTGTGAGCGGGTGGGGCAAAAAAAACAAAAAGGTTGCGGGGAAATGGGTTCATGTCAACTAAAACTTTAAATACGCATGCATTTATTTAGAGTGATAACTGACTTGCCGTGTGGTTTCCGGCTTAGAATAGACCACCCCATGTCCTCCCATGGGTGTCGTAAAAGGCGACAAAGGGACATATGGCTGATGGATGGGCAGCAGCATCTATTAGCTAAAGGTTTACATATTACTGCGATCACCAATCCGTCTGCCAAGCGTGGTGATTATGGCAAAATCCCTCTACGATCCTGGCTTGTCAAGGTCTGTTAAGAGGAGGCCCATGTTCAGCAGTGGACGTCAACGGGCTGTTGATGATGATGATAACTGATTATGTCACTCCGAAAAATAATTAAAAAGCAAAAAAAGCTTATATTTATACAGGGTGTCCCAAAAGATTACGAAGCTGGGAAGGGGGTGATGGGGATGGTCACAAGGGTCACCAGAAAAATATAAAAAATTCCCTCTGGGTGTTTAAAAAAATAAATAGCATTTTTTAAAAGACTAAAAATTTTACACCTTGTGCTAACTGTACCTACAAATATGGCTGTATTTAAAAAAAATGCTGTTATGTAATCTTCAATAACAACAAGGTCATCAACATCAACATCAAAAATAACAAGGTGTAAAATTTGTCCATTGTGTCCACCCCTGTCACCCCCTTTCCCAGCTACTTAACCTTTTGGGACACCCTGTATAAATAACTTGCTAACTTGTAGAAACTACATAATTAAATATAGCCTCACTCAATAAATGGGTTATCTAACCCTGAAATATTTTTTCAAATCGGACCAGTACTTCCTGAGCTTAGCGCGTTCAAACAAACAAACTCTTCAGGTTTATATATATATAAGCAAATAAAATAAAACACCAATAGCCTACTATCGACGTAAAATAACTACAAATTAACGTATAATTAAAAAAACATAAAAAAATATTTATTTTGCCTTACCGCCACCTCCAACGCATACGCACATTAAGTCATAATATAATATCTTTACATCGCTTACTACTATATATGGAAAATAGCTTTACAAATGACACACTAGCCTCTACAAACGCATCAAATTATAATATACATGATAATCAATACTAAATTTATAAGAAACAGGTTGGTGTGTAGTCTATTAGAATGTATTTTTCTATATCCAGGTCAGTGGAGTATGTACCAGTTATATGATATAATACGTGAGAGGACATTGATCTTAACTCGTTGATGGACAGTAATGGCTATCGACGTTTAGGCCGTCGAAAGTGATATGACTTTACGCACATCGATGTCGAAGTGTTTTCTGAGAACCTTCTGAGTTAACGTACCGTCTTATAACAGCATAGAAATTAATATTCTAACTAGTACGCTTGACGATGTGTACGTCTATTGCCGTTCTGTCGAATCATACTTACTATCTCCCGTTCTCGTGGGAACTTCATAATTAAATATAGCCTATGTTACTACCGGATAAAGTAGCTTTCTAATCGTGAAAGAATCTTTGAAATCGCTCCAGTAGTTCTGGAGTATATTGCAATGCAAACAAACAATCAAAATGTTTAAATAATTTTCATAGAAACTTTCAAACCTAATTTTGCACCCTTAGGGGGTAAGTATAAGTTCTCAAGTCTCAAGTTTTATCAAATTTCGTTGCCAATTTAAAGGTTTTACCATACAAAAATGCAACACCTATTACATCCCTTTAAGGTATTATTTTTTAATCCCTTCTTAGTGTTTATTTGGAATTTTGAGTTTCTACTGTGTTCCTTTTTTTATCATTGTAAACGTTAGTATAAAATTTTTAGTTTCTTAAATTCTTACTTATCGTTTAGATAAGTTTAAATCTTTTACATACCTACTATAGAGCGGCCTTAGCCCAATGGCTAGGGGCGTCGGACTTGTGACCTTGTGGTCGCCGGTTCGGTACCCACCCATTCCACTACTGACGTGAACCCACTCGAAACACAAGAATTTTAGCTTGGCACGCTTAACAAGAATACTAGTAGACTGCAGAAATCAGCTAGTATTCTTAAAACCATACGTAAACATACAATAATTAACTTTAATTCAGTAGGTAACGTGTTGAATAACCACTTAAAAAAAAAAGTCTAACAGTATCCTAACCGGACAGGCATTTTCTACAATTATATATGGTACATTTTCAAAGTAACTTTTCCCATGTTTGTTTCATTTTGTACAAGTCATCCAGCAAGCTATCAATTTGGCTCAAGTGAAACGCCTGGAAAGCGTCTCCACGTACGAGAGAATACACATTTTGTGACGCGGGGAAATCGGCTCTACTCTCGCGAAGTAAATAATAATAATTTAGTTAGAAAATATTATTTGAAATTATGTTTAACAACTTACTTACCTACTATTTTGAATACTTTGTATTCTTTGTTTGTGATAATAAGAAACATTTCTATGGAATGTAAAAAGAATAATTGGTTAGTAGAAACGGCCGTAGCCCAATGGCTAGGGACTTACGATCATGTAGTCGGTGGTTCGATCCCCACCCAAGGCACTACCGAGAAACAATAACACAAAGGCGATTTTATCAGTGCAATAAGCTAACGCAACGTGCGACTGGACGCTGGTCACACGTTGACCACAATTGACCTCACTTTTCGTTACCATAATTACGCAGAAGAACACCTTTTTAGTCAATAATTTACAAAACATAATAAATTTCAACTAGTTTTAATCCAAAGTAAAAAATATGTCAGACATTTACATATAATTTTCTTTCTTTTTCAGATTCACGAAAACTCTTCGGTGGCTACAGAATAACCCCCACCTACTGCAAAGCATCAAGAGCAGCAAAATATAACAGAGGCAACACAATCTGCATGTTCAATCACGAGTGTGTTCAAAGGGGGGGTGAAATCGTTGGCGTCTGCATGGACGGGTTCCTCTTCGGAACTTGCTGTCAACTCAAGTCTGACAGCCAATCACACATCCCTAAAGGCCCAGGAGTAGTCATGACTAGTTACCTTGACTACCCTGATGCGACTGAAAGTGATGATTATGATATGGAAGAGCTAAGTGCTTTACATAACAGCTTTAAGCCTGTAGTAACCCCGGGGTATAGGCCTAGTGATAAAGCTACCACCTCCAAACCAGAACTAGGTTTGAGCACAGAAGGAGAGGAAATTATCTCTGAAGGACTAACTCAGATCACAAATACTTTATTAAGTTCTCCTCCTAAAGATACTAATGGTATCATTTACGTGAAACCAAAACCAGATTATTATACTCATAGCAGTATAGATCATGGTGGTCCAGACACTATTCTTGTTCATACTAATGGATCTATAGTAGACACTGTAGTAAGGCCTTCAGATTTTAATATACAGTTGTCATCTATGCAAACGAAACCTACTAAAGCTCCTTCTTCTACTACAACATCAGCTCCTTTGAAAACTGTTTCAACACACAGACCAATAAAACCGATATTCAAACCAAAACCAGCTACTGCAACTGAACATTATGTCATGATTTCAACAGCCAGTAAAGATACTCAGAATCCAGAGTTATCTTCAATAAACAGCATCATTCAAATGCTTAATTACAGTACTCCGAGTATGAATGATGAAGCAACCCCATCAATTGATATCTTAGAAACTAAATCTTCACCTTCACCTTCCTACACTTATCCAAGTTCCTTATCAACCGGTCATTACGTTACTTTGAAACCATCATCATTATCTACGTATGCAACTAGAAGAACACCCGCGCCAAGCAAGAAACCATCTTATGACTATCAATATACAACTCCTAATAGCTTGCCACAAGATGATAAGCCATCTTCATATTACTCATCGCCAAGCCCTAGTCAATCTACTAGTCAAGCTGCCATCGATGCTTTTAACAGGTATCCAACAGATCCCACTGAATTCGGAGACTTGTCTACGTTTAGTTATGTGAGCTCAACGACTACTCCCAAGCCTAGACCTAAACCAAAACCAAAACCGAAACCTAAACCAACCACTACAAAGAGACCTCCGTCAACAAGCTACATCACTGGATCAACTCCGCTTAGAAGACCAACTCCTCCTTCCAATGAAGTTATTGACACGTATGATAACGTTGATACGTTCTCAAGTGTCACACCCACTGTGATAGTTCTTAATGACATACATACCACAAAACCACCTGTAGAAGACGATGAAACCCAATTTGTAGAAATATCCCAAGAACCTTTTAAGAAACCAGTGAGCCAAATTACAGTTAATAACCATATAGCAGCAACTAACAATATTTATATGGCAAAACCATCGTACCAAGCGTCACCTTCATCTCCTACAGTTGTGATTACTCCAAAACCTGGAGCAACAACGCCATATCCTATCAAAGGATCCTCAAGACCTGTGCCAATAGTAACTAGCCCACCATACTTAGAATATACAGATTTCCCTACAACAAATAAACCTGAAATGCAGACATCTCCCGATGATCTAATCAATTTCCCACCTGTTAGAAATCCTATGCTAAATGCTACTGGATCTAATACAGCTTTGTACAACACCAGCATTTCAATGCCTGATGATGAACCTGAAATCCCTCACGAGGTAGAATTTACCACACCTACTTGGGAAATGGATGATAAACTAAGCGAGAAAATGAACGTTTTTGTCAATAAAATTGTTGGAAATCTCCAAGGGACTTTCCAAGAATTGCATGATATAGTAATTTTGGGAAAAAAGCCGAATGAAACTATTCTCAAACCGACTACGGCTAAGCCACCAAAGAAGACGATTCCAACAAAGAGGCCGTTCTTGACGACCACGAGGAAGCCTATCCGGTTGACTACGACAACAAAGAGGCCGCCAGTGAAAACGACTAAGAAGCCAGTGAAGACAACACCTCCCATCATCAGAAGAACTACGACAACTCAACCGCCGACTACTACGACTATAACTACAACTACTACTACAAAAAAACCGGTACGTATATATGTTTAGCTACATCATTTCTGAACTTTAAAATTAAGTGTAGTCTATTTCATTCCTGGATAACGTAGTTTCAGAGCCTCAATGCAAACAATCAACCTAATCTTCTTAGACTAAAACCTAAATCCTTACTAATATTATGTATAAACGCGAAAGTTTGTGAGTAGGGATGGATGGATAAATGTTTGTTACTCTTTCACGCAAAAACTACTAAATGGATTTGGCTGAAATTTTGCACGGGGATGGTTAATAAGCTCGATTAACATATAGGCTACAAAAAATCACGCTCGGACTTACTGGAGCAGAGTAACGCGGGTAAAACCGCAAGGCACTTACTTAAAAGGATCATTTAGTAATATTTAAATAATTTAGAAAACTGTATCATGAAACATTTAATTATATCCCCAAATGCTATTTTGAGAATTAGTATGAAAATATGATATAAATTAATAATTATGATAAATGTGTAGTGTGTCTAATCTATACTAATATTATAAAAAGTAAATATTTGATTGTTTGTTTGTATTGAATAGGCTCCAAAACAACAGGGCCGATTTGAAAAAATCCTTCACCGTTGAAAAGCTGCACTATCACACAGTTGGAAGGCTATATTTAATTATGAAGTTCCCACGGGAACGGGAGTAACGCGGGTGAAATCGCGCGCGGGAAGCTAGCGAAACATAAAAATAAGTTACATACACAATTTGCATATAATTATTAAAATACCTAAAAGTGCATTACCTGCATTATTGGTCGTCAAAATATTCTTTAATTAGTTTCAAACTCATAAGGATCGAAAACTATAGAGAAATCTTTGAATCTACACAAAGATTTTCTTGTCCGGCGTCGGGATCAAATGTCATATTTCCATGTGATCATTCTTATTTGTTTAGGCAAAGAAAAAGTTCACAAAAATAACACATGACATCCTTAAGCCTATTCCTATATTCCTAGATTTACACCCGGTGATTCAAAATTCAAGCAAAGTAACAATCAAGTATCTCACATCGATATTGGATTAACTTCGATGATTCTAGATTCAGATCAAAAATGAATTTACAAAAACTTGCAATACATTAAAAATTAAAAATTAAAGTGGTTATATATGTATATTATACAACAGAAAGGCGAGAACTTTACTTTAATATTGAAGTTAGAACGTCAATTAACAATGCAAATACAATGTGCATGCCATTCATACAGCCATCATACCAGGAATTCGATACTATTGATATGCAGACTGGATAATACACTAACAATGACGTCACTAGTTAAAGTGCATTCGGCATTAGTTGAACTTAGTTAAGCAGAAAGGACTTAATTAAAACATTGGCCATAATTGAGTTAAGTTTGCCATGACACTCCTGAGGGTGGAATCTATTCTCGAAATGCCGTTAGGTTTCCGGCTTAAAATAGACCATACAGTAGACCCCATATCTTCCTTTGGGTACGACCGACGCAAGCACCTATTTGGTCATACCGCGACTAGTAGTTTGTACCGCTTACAAACTGTTCAAAGTAGATTTACTCGACGTGCCACCGGGGCACCGTGGTTCATTCGTAATCGCAACTTACATTCCGATCTCCAACTGCCTTCCATCAAGCAATGGATGAAAGAGGTGTCGGAACGCTTCGAATCCGCGGCGCAACACCCAAATCCCCTCCTGACCCTTAGTTTGCAAAGAACCCTCCGATACCATTTGGTTGCTAGTAGACAACTTTAGCTGCAGCTTTTATTGGTGGCTATGACAACGTCCTCCCGACCCTTAGTTTGCAAGGAACCATCCGATACCCTCGTAGACCCGAAGTCCGAGAGGCACGCGAACAGTAAAGTAGAGCGAAAGTTGCACGAAACTGCCTTATTAATAAATAAAACCACTAAAGGTCATGATTCCTCAATTTCATCGCCAGCGACCGCCCTGAGCCGAGATCCACGTCCCACAGCGCCCTCTTGCGCAGATTGCTGAGTTTGTAGTTATTAAACCATTTATTAAGGCTGGAGTTCTGCTCTCCTTTATGCCCGGTGAAGAAGGAAATTTTAAGAGCTCCCAAAGTGAATAATGTCTTTAAAAAAGTTCGAGTCCGGCTTAATTAATTCTCTTTACAACTTGTAGGGCATTAACTTGTAGGGCATGCACTCAATATTGCCGTAATAAAGCATGTTTTTAAGAATGTATTGTAAAACTTGAATGTTTTACTTTGATCAAATAAAAAAAATATTTTGGAACTTTTTTAGGGATCACCTTTTGATGTATTCAGGCACAAAAATAGACGCCTATTTAAACGTCATCTTTAAATCTTACCACATTTCAGATCACGACCACAAAAAAACCGAAACCAACGAAGAAAGCGACGACCACCACGCAAGCACCGACCTCCACTACGGAATACCTTGAAGAAGTGACCACAGAAAACTACATTGACCACCCTGTGGACTACAATGACAAGAATCGTAAGTTGATTTTGATAAAACTTGTGAGCCACGCGTATGTACGTGTGTCGACACACACGTTTTTGGGGTTTTTACCCGTCCCTTTGTTTGCAAGGAACCTTCTGATGCCCTCGGAAGATCGAGAAGCCCTCGAACTGTAAAGAAAACCGATATGCATTTGTATTTTTTTATTGGCTCTTATTGTTTGGTTGCAGTTTTACGAAGTTAAAATAACCTATTATTGTGTTACAAACCGGAGGGCCTAGCCTAAATTTTATTAATTTATCTATTTTTCCAGTATGCGGCGTTCGTCCTTTATCTAAATCTGGTCGTATTGTCGGTGGCAAAAACGCCAGGTTTGGTGAATGGCCGTGGCAGGTCCTGGTAAGGGAATCCACCTGGCTTGGCCTCTTCACCAAGAACAAGTGCGGCGGAGTCCTGATCACCAGCCGGTTTGTCACAACAGCTGCACATTGCCAGCCAGGGTTAGTATCACCGTATCACCAGCCCCTTATACTACGGAACATGGGCCTCCCTCGATGGAGATGCTGTCGTAGTCACCACGCTTGGCAAGTGGGCTGGTGACCGCTGTATCTATTGTGCAAAGTATAATATATACAATAGTATAACCTAAAGCAAGTAAAGTTGTCTTTTTAGTGCATTAGGTCGGTAATAACTAATAAGCCAGTAGACAGTTTCGCTAGATGGTAATTTGGCAACGTAGGGTTTTAACGCTTGCAATGCGAAGGCTATCACTAAAGCGACAGCAGATAATTTTCCATAACTTAACAGATTTGGTTGCTAATTGGTGGCTAGTAGATGACTTCGGCTATTGGTGGCTATGACAAGTAGTTGCGATGCTATATAGCATCGCAACTACTTTTTAATACATTTTAATCACAAAGACGTCATAAATTACGCTATAGCGTAATTTATGACGTCTTTGTGATTAATCAGCATAATTATCACTTTCGCTTTTTTTACGTTTTAAAATAATATGAATATCTAAAGAACAAACTTTATCTTCTTGTGGGATTTACTTTCCAACTCCTCCTATAAACTTTGTGATTAAATTCGATGCGGGATCCAAGACAAGTGTCTACTGACATCCTCTTCCGTGTGTGCCGCTGTTGATCCTGGTTTACAGGAGTAATAGTGGTGGGACTGTGGGAAGGATTAATCCCATTTGAAAAAACTTTTGTTTCTTACTTTGTCCCATAAAATTTCAGGTTCTTGGCATCACTGGTAGCAGTTTTCGGCGAGAATGACATTTCTGGTGACAATGAGCCGAGAAAGCCAGTATCACGTAACGTTAGGAAGGTGATAGTCCACCGGCAGTACGACGCTGCTACATTCGAGAACGACCTGGCACTTTTAGAACTTGAATCTCCAGTGAAATTTGATGCCCACATAGGTAAGAAATATTGGTATAACATACTCTTCGGGCCCTTATTTTGTAAAGGACCTTCGGATGCCTTCCAAAGAAGAACTTTGGGTAGTATTTTTACTTGAGCTCCAATAACAACGCAGACTATGTCTATCTTCAACTAATTAAACCGAAAAATAAGCCCAAAAAACATACACAGAGCCACATATAAAGCGTTAGAGTTTGTTGGTTTGCTTGAACATGCTAATATCAGGAACTATAGGTCCGATTTGAAAAATTCTTTCAATATGAAGATAGCCCATTTATCGTGAATTATGAAGGCATATGGCCTTGGGTTCCTCGAATCTCCCAAATAATTAACCTGTAACTACTGCCCCAAACTCTCTTTTTACTTCTTTTATCATATTTTTTTGAATACTTTCCAGTGCCCATCTGCATGCCTCCAGACGAGACAGACTTCACAGGTCGCATGGCCACCGTCACAGGGTGGGGCCGGCTGAAGTATGGAGGAGGTGTACCAGCTGTTCTACAGGAAGTACAGGTAAAATATCTCATCACCATCATCCGTTTATTTAAGTTGGTTTGAAAATATTCCTTATCTTCAACAGGAGATAGTATCATGTGTAATATTGAATGGTAGTACTGGTAAATGGAAGGCATCTATTTAGGAAATGCTTAATAATTATATAGTCCACTATTGAATAATTGCGCTTGGTATGCTTTTACCAGGTATAGAACTGACATAGACAATTTTATGACAATTGTTATTATAATTTATGGGAGATGTATGGGAAGTTATGCCTCCTTGCACTAGATCGTAACCCTATAGCTGTTGAAGCATTGAAAGACCAAGATAATGTATTCTGTATAAAGCTATTCTGTGTACTATCTGTAATAATAAAAATAATACTACCAAATATATATTCAGTTCTGTCTTTAAATAAATTATTTAATCTGTTTTTTAATGAAAATGTAAATAAAATTCGTATAAAGACAACCGATTGGTAAATTATGAATGCCAACTAAATAATAAAAGTAACTGGACCTAAACTTCTTGGACTTGCCCATCTGAGTATGTTTCGCCGGATCGTCTCGATGAGGCCGCGCTGAAACCGGCAGTAGAATAACCCCACTGAGTTTGTTTCGCCGGATCTTCTCAGTTATTGGATGCGGTGGTAGCACTAAAGCGCGTTCGTCGAGATACTTATGGTCCGTCTAAATAATAACATACTCAAAGGACAGAACTTAGATTTAATCATAGATATAAAATAATATTGTACTTTCATACCTGACAGCTTTTAGGCTAAAGTTATATAAACTATTATTATACGTAGCAATACGTAATTATTTAAATCAAAAATAAGCCAAATATGTTTTGACTATTTACAAATACCTGTAATAGGTTTACGTGAATAAAAACTTTTTTTTTTTATTATTCATCATCAGCCAGTACAACTTCCAATGCTAAATATGGGCCTCCTCCCAGAAAAGGGCGCCATAATATGTAGGGAGACGCTGATGCCCGTTCCCTGGCCTAACGGCTTAACGGGCTTTCAAACGCACGAATGGTAGTCAACTAACCAAACAAGGAAATAAATCTTTGATTTCACAAAAGCTTAGTACTACCTAGTGACGTATAACTCCTTACGTTACGTGAATTAATGAAATGATCGAAAAAACAAATTAGGCTAACCCACCAGTCCATTTTAACAGGGATGCAAATGCTGTGTGGTGTCCGACTTCGATTAGATCACTTGTCAAGTCATGTCTTCCCATGAGTGTCGTGAGAGGCTACTAAACCACATAGAGTTTATGGATGACTCACCATCTTACTACGATTACGAATCCGTCGGCCAAGCTTGCTGATGCTTGCAATACCCATCAACGATAGTGGATTGCCAAGGTCTGTTATGAGGAGGCCCATTTTCAGCAGTGGATGTAAACTGGCCGAAAAAGAAAAAAAAATGTCGTTTTGTCTAGGACTGGTCTACAGAACTGATTTGTTGTTTTAATTTTCCACTAAGATTTTTAATCAGGGATAAAAATAAGCAAGTATGTAATATCCAACCTTTACAACTTCCAGGTGCCAGTTATAGAGAACAGCGCTTGTCAGGACATGTTCCAGACTGCTGGCCACTCCAAGAAGATTCTTAACTCCTTCATCTGTGCTGGATACGCGAACGGACAGAAAGACTCTTGCGAGGTATGGGTTTTCTTCTATTCCTGACTAAGCAAATTATCTCTTTCCACCAGATATGAACTGGGACAGGGGTCCAAATGCAAGGACATCTTGTACCAATAAGGTGGATATCTGACCGGGCGTATGACCTCGAGCCAACAGATGTTAAGTGGCAGGAGCTAAGTTTCATCTGGGCCCCTGTCACTAGACAGCTAGTGCTAGTACAGTAGATATGTACAGCACCCCTTATCCTGCCGGCCCGTTCCCCTTCTCCCTAAGAATTGTGGCGACTTAACCACGCACAGGAACACGGCATAAAAAGTACTTCCCCAGTCAAGTAGCTCATGGAGCGTAACGATGTGTTCTACCTCTGTTAAATTGAATTTTATTATAACTATAATTTTTAAAAAGAAAATGATTTTTTAATCGTCTTTAGCTTGTACATCATCAACAGCTGAACATGAACCTAAATGGACTTTATGGTTCACGACCGCAGTATTTATATTTGCTGAAACGCGCTAAGCTCAGGAACTATAGGGCCGATTTAAAAATCTTTATTTTATTATAGAGTCCCCACGGGAACGGGATTGTAGTATAGTATACGATTGTGGTAGAGAATGATATAACATTTGGGTAAACGGCTTAAAGCTCTCCAAAGCACGGACCATAGTCCCCTGATCAAGTGGAACAGTAAAGAAATCTCTGATTTTCGCGAATCAAACTTATGACCTCTGAGCCGGATGTTGTTTTTTGTTTACAATACAACAAATAGATGTTATTTTATTCTAAAACTAGCGGCCCGCCCCGGCTTCGCACGGGTGGACTTTTATACCCTACCCCTGCCCTACCCTACCCCTACCCTAACCCTACCCTACCCCTACCCTACCCCTACCCTACCCCTACCCTACCCCTACCCTACCCTACCCCTACCCTACCCCTACCCCTACCCTACCCCTACCCTAACCCCTACCGCTACCCTACCCCTACCCTACCCCTACCCTACCCCTACCCTACCCCTACCCTACCCCTACCCTACCCCTACCCTACCCCTACCCTACCCCTACCCTACCCCTACCCTACCCCTACCCTACCCCTATCCTACCCCTATCCTACCCCTACCCTACCCTACCCCTACCCTACCCCTACCATACCCTACCCTACCCTACCCTACCCCTACCCAAAAGTATCCTATATCCTTCTCCCAGTTCTTAGCTACCTCCCTACCAATTTTCAGCCAAATCGGTTCAGCCGTTCTTGAGTTATAAATAATCTAACTAACACGACTTTCTTTTGTTTTTAAAATGTATTCTGCTATTCAGGGCGTAGACAAATCCAACGAAACAAAAACCACGAAAATTGATCCAGCCGATCACGAGTTATTAGTGTTGTAACAAACCCGTCTTTGTTTTATATTTATATATACCTATAGATGTATAATTAAATATTTAACTTTATTTTACAAGTATCCAGTATATTTTTTAAAATCTAGAGTCGTTCTTTCATCATCAGCCCGTATAACATCGACTGCTGAACATGGGTAGAACATTCCATCGAAGGCAAAAATATATGTGTCTTAGGTAAAGAACAATAGCATCTATAGTTCTTCACCGAGAATAAAAATATTTCTTTTAGAAATACGATTTTTATGTAATTTTATTATCTGATAGGGTGACAGTGGCGGCCCCTTAGTTCTTCAACGAGATGATGGCAGATGGCAACTGGTTGGCACAGTCTCCCATGGTATCAAATGTGCTGCCCCCTTCCTACCTGGCGTCTACATGAGAACTACCTTCTACAAACCCTGGCTGAAGAGCATCACGGGAGTTCATTGAAAAAAAGAAAAACTTAATTTGGAAAAGGAAGTTTAAAAGTGTTCTATTTTTAAATGCTTGCTTGGACGAAAATTTGTGAAAAATTGGAATCGATTTTCAAATGTTTTTTTGACAGTATTCAAATTGTTCTTTGCACTTGGATAACGGTTTATTCAGGTGCTACTGTATATATATTTTTTTAAATCTTATAATAAGGAAATTAAATTAGATGCCACGATTAAGAAACAGCCAGGAAAGTCTAAAGTTATTGTAACACGCTTTCCTATGTATATCACCCAATTTTTTTCTTTGTTTATCTGGGGAGCAGGGCTTCACTTACGCTCAGTCGACTACATTGTCTTTAAAAAAATCATTGCACCTCTCCTCCGCCGTTGTAGGGAGTTTGCGGTTCCACAACAGCGGGATGGTATGTAAAACATCCCTCTCCATTGGCAATGCTATGCTAGTCATACCACAAGGAGAGATACCCACGAAAACCCCTGGGTGTTCATTCATCGCCATGTTTGAATATCACATCCGATACCCATCTATACCCCCCACCATACCCAGTTACTAATTTAACTCTAGGCTTTCAGAAGCATAAAGACGGATTCTACTATACTTCAGAAACATTTGGTCGCAAGTGCCAGTTTACGATAAAGGCACATACGACGAATGTTTCTGACGTATAATGCCACATCCGACCTTACGCTTATAAGCTCTAGAATTTATCAATGCGTACAGTAGCCACCGATTGAAATAGATTTTTTAGAAACATAAATTTTTGGCAGTCAATATTTATCTTTGCTAATATTATAAAGCTGAAGAGTTGTTTTGTTCGTTTGTTTGCTTAAGCGCCCTAATCTCAGAAACTACTCGTCCGAATTGAAAATTTATATCAGTGCTAGATAGTCCATTTATCAAGGAAAGCTAAGACCGATAGGAGCGGAGCACCAATGAAAAATATTTTAAAATGGAGTTAGCCTAAAGTAACTATTTAACGCGAACGAGGTCGCGGGCATAAGCTAGAAATGTAATAAAGAAGACAATTATTGTAGTGCGGTTTTTAACCAGACTATCTTGAAACCTTCGACTGATTTATGATCAAGTCAGACTATGATAAATTACTAGGCACAGACATGAGTACTGACACACTATTAAACATGAGTAAAGAATCTGACATGAGTGAAAAAATGTTGTCACCATATAATAATTGGTTTCATTGCAAGATAGGAAAATATAGGTAAATCTAAATCAAATGATAAACTATAACTAAAAGTAAAAATAGACGAACAAAAATAAATGACTCTTAGAATTGTATGTCATATGAAAATGGAAGCATATTATGCAATATAAATATCACATTAAAAAGAAAACTGATGTTTGACATTCGTCTATAAATGTACGACAGTTTTTTTTTGAAAATGTCACTCTGTTTAACAACCTTAGAGTATGTCGAAATATGTTTTATGATTGACACAATGTCATTTATGAACTGTCAAATTATGATCGTAACAAAAACTTTGGTACGCCCCATTTTTTATAGTACCTAAACAGTTTTCATAAAGAATGTAATCATAAATTTTATACGTAATTATTTCAATATGAAAAGCTCTCTATAAAACTTGTACGTAATTAATACCTGAATAACTTACTTAATTTATTAATGCTTCATAAATTTTAATATAAATTAAGAATTGAAAATAGTTGTTTATTTTAATTATTTTGTTTATATTATTTTTAATAATTTATGTGTTCTAACGTTCATATAGTTTCTATAAAGTCGTGGAATTAGGTTACCACCAAAGCTATGGGCTTACGATTATAATGTACATTTGCTAAGCCCTTATTGAGAAATTTATAGTATTGTTAAACCAGACTATTTATGTTAGTAATTTTTCATATTATAATAATAAGATTTTATTAGCCTTGCTGGACATTAAGTTTTGTGTGTAATCAAAACTAAAAAAATATAAATGTCGACTAACAATCATAAATTAATGAAGAATAAAGTTTCGTTCGAAAGCGCTGTCGAGATAAAAATATGCTTGAAAGTCAGAGTAATTGTATATTTTTGTTACTCATTATTTATTATTCTTATATAACGATTAATGATGATGAAATGTTAATAATTGGATATTTTTATGAAGTTCGAATAAAACTGTATTCTATGTGAATAATTTTAAATTCCTAAGCCAATTACTTTAAAAATCAAATGTTTAATGAGAAGTTAACTATTAAACGTTGTATATTTCCCTAGTATTATTAATGTAAATTAATATTAAAAACTGCATTTATTTATTATTTAGATTTTTAAAATTAGTATTTAAGACTGAACTGTAGAAATGTATAATTTATTTGTATTATTTTAAACCTAAATAACAATTTAGAGCATTACAATATATTGCTTATAGATAAAATGATTACCACATTCCGTTGCGGGCAAATTTTCAACAAGAATTGGTGTAAAAAAACCTAGTAACTTATCAGTTCATATTTTATATTTATGTTCATTAGTCTTTATTAATGAATCTAAAACTTAGTTAAATTTTATATATTGTATTTTCATATTTTTTGCCTGTGACAAACAATAAATAAATCGCTCAAATAATCTTAAGAAAAATGTTACTGACGGTTATGCATTTATTAAACAATTTAAGTATTTATTATGTTTGTTTTTTACTAATAAAACACCATTTTTATATTATTTAAAATAATGAATTATTGAAAAACTGAGAATTATATGTGAAAATAAAACACATGAATTAATGCATCATAAATTTATTTATTGCACACTAAGCTTCATAAAATATTGGATATATTTTTAACAATTATTACGTATTAAGTACTACGCCTAGAGCCTAATAGTTTATTTATTCACTAACTATAACCCACTAAATACAAATACATACAAGCTATAGGTACGATTTAGATAATATGAATTTTGCTTGAAATTTTATTTTTCATAAACAATGGTACGATTTAAAATTATTTTTATACATAAACACTATACAAATTAAATAATAAAAATACATTTTTTTTCACGTTCACAAACTAAATTTGTTCATTCGCAAATATGATAATATTTTAAAGTAAATCATATATGAAAACTTAATGAACAAATAAAAAATTAAGTTGTTAATTTAGTTACTGACATAATGATGATCACGTTATTGGCAGGTTAATAATAAGTCACAGATAAAAAAATCACAATAACGTTTTATTGTGATTTTTTTATCTGTGGCTATTATTGCGATACCTTAAAATAAACAAAAAAGTGAAATTATTTTCAAATTGCAATTAATATAAATTAGCACAGATGGTATATATGTTGCAGTCAAGACTCTTGGCCGGTCAAAAGTACTTTTGACTAGCAAAATCAGTCAAAATTAGTTTTAGGTTAGTTTAGTTTTGACTGATTTTGCTAGTTAAAAGTTATTTAGACTGGTTAAGAGTTTTGGCTGCAACATATATACAGCCTTTGGAACATTTACGACTTAATGCAACAAATGAACCATTTTATAATCACACTTTGTGAATCATTAAACTATTTAAATGATTAAAAGAAAAACTTATCTTAAGAAATGTAACTGCTTCTTTAAATATATATATATGTATTTAAATAACTACTATTATTATTTATTTATACACGGATATACATTTTATTATATCATAAAGTATTATATAATTTTACTTATAAAGTGAATAATATAATTTTCTACTGCATTTTATAATAATTAAACTTTACATTTTATTGATATATGCACAGCAGTATTATGATACCTTTATTGCAATTATTTGTTTAAAATATATTAACGATTAATATATTAGATATTTATGGTTTTTTAAAAACTGTTCTAAACATTTTAAACTGATAAATATATAAAACCCGACATTAGGCCATATATAAAGCAGTTTTGTTATAATTTAAATAATTACTGATTATATTATTTAAAATAAATGTTAACATTTATTTAACAAATAAATGAAAACGGAGAATGATAAGAATACCTAACAATAACAGAGATTACCAAGTTCAGGGTTGTTTCCTTTTACCACATTTCATGTCAATTTTGAAATATTTTCGCATATTACAATGACAATCATAGTATTCAGGATTATATTGAAGATAAAGACGTTTGGCTATCGGTACCATCTTGCACCTACCCCCCTGAGGACCATACAGCCAAGTACAGTAGTTGTAATTAGAACTGTATCTTATTCTGTGAACTGTCTGTAATTGATTTCATGGTGTACTTTAATTATAAATACCGCTAGTTCTGTCTCAATATCATTCAATCTTATTGAGTAAAACTAAAATAAATTATAACAAGACAACCGTTTGGGCAATAAATGTGTATGCCTACTAAAAATAAATGATATTAATTGGACCAAAACCCCGCGTATTTGTCCATTTGAGTATGTTTCGCCGGACCGTCTCATGTGGGCCGTGTTGAAACCGGTAGTAAAGTAACCCACTGAGTTTGTTTCGCCGGATCTTCTCAGTTGGGGCGCATTGGATCCGGTGGTAGCATTAAAGCGCGTCCGTCGTTATATGCTCATGGTCCACCCAAATAATGACAATTGTTTTGACATAATATAGACAGAACAAGCATTTTGCGTCGCTAAGAACAATATAAATAAATAAATTATAATAATAACATATAAATATATGATAATATAAAAATAATTAATTTTATAGATATAAATAAATAACAAATATAATGAATAATTTTTTCTAATTAATGTTTGACTATTTACAAGTGCCTGTAATTGGTTTACGTAAATAAAAATGATTTTTATTTTTATTTTATTTTATTTTACAAATATCAGCAACTATAACTAGTTAAAGTGTATATGTTACGGCTAATAGCCGATGTGCGGCTACACCTAGTTTAAGCCGGTTACAACTAGGTGCAGCCGACCACATGCGGTTAAACTTAGATCAACCTCAATAAGTCCCTGTTCAACTCCATTGGTTTAGGTTTTTTTTTTTAACTTCCCCAACACCTTTTTGTACTCTGCATAGGTATTAAACAATACCCTGTTCAACTCTAAATTAAACAATTTAGAGTTGAACAGGGACTTATTGAGGTTGATCTAAGTTTAACTGCATGTGGTCGGCTGCACCTAGTTGTAACCGGCTAAAACTAGGTGTTGCCGCACATCGGCTATTAGCCGTAACATATATGTATAAAAGTATATTTATATTGTTTTGCTTTCATTAAATTGCGTCAATATAATTATATACCTCAGAAACATAAGGACGTATGTCTATTTTACTTCAGAAGCATTTGGTCGTAAGTGCCAGGTTACGGTAACGGCACTTTCGACAAATGTTTCTGACGTACAATGGGAAATCCGACCTTATGCTTCTGAGCTCTAGATATAATATATACTTAATGATCTATAATATGTTGCCAACGTCAAAGAACTACCAGGTTATATATTATTACAGTAATAAATATTACGTTAATTCTTTTCTTAGTACTAACATATTTTAATTAAATAATAAACTTAATAATAATAACAATTCAATATTGTGCATCAACTTAAAATATAATAAGCCCAGACCAATATAAAGAAATACAATTAGTCTAAAATCCCATTCCCTATTTACTGTATCACACAGTAAATTAGTGATTTTCTAATACGTACTTATCACTATATTTCTTGGAAATGACATATGTCAGCACAATTGACACATGTCAACCACAAGAAAGTAATGTCAAGTGTTGTTGGGAAGAACCGTTGTTGAGTCTTATATAAAATAATAATTATAAAATATATAACGCCTCTTTGCTTCAATAACGTGATAAGTTTCTTAAGTTCACTTTTCAAGATATCACATTATTGAAGCAAAGAGGCGATAAATAAAGATTATTAAAATACTATATAAAAATAGTTTATTAACTCGAAAACGTCAAGAAAAGTTATTTTTTTGGTATAAATATGCTATCACATGTAATATTTAACGATTTTTTTATACTAATGGCTACATAGAACATTTTATAAGTATTTTAAATAATTTTTAATAAGAAAATACATTTTATTAGTTATAATGAAATATAGGGACATGAAAGGCAAGCCGTAAGCGATAAATGTAATTTTAGGCTTGTTTAAAATCACGTTGATCGTCAAAGCTGGAGGTCCAAATTTCGTATTGCCTTCGGAGCGAATGCTAGAGCCTGACTCATAGCTCTGTACAGCTCTGATCAAAACAAAAGAGCTGAAACAACAACGCATACGTTGAGCTGTCAGCGCTGACGATCAACATGATTCTAAAACCTGTCTAAATAAGTTATGGAACTAAGTTTTAAAACATTCATGACAACATTAACAACATTAAATAGTTACAACAACCACATTTACTGCAAGTAGTATAAATATTACAGGCCCTTTTTCGGATTGAATCATTTATTGAAATTTACTTAGACATTTTACCTTTGTAATGTAAACATTTTTTACAAATTGCATCGGCTTTATCTATTATCGTTTGGCTCGACATTGCCCTTTCAGATTCAGGTTTAGGGTCCTCTGCTTCTAAAGGACCCTCACTGAACTGTTGTATTAGCTTCTTAATATAACTTCCAGGTCCTCTAATAGTTAATTTAGTATTACAATCATCAGTTTTATCAACTTTATCAACAGTGCTTTTATAATCGCTTAACATTTGTAATCCATCTTGAAAATTTTCAAAAGCTTGTGTAATTTTATCTCCAATATTCAATTTTTCTTCTAAATCACTGAAACTTGTTTTAGTTGATGATATTTCTTCAGCGACATCTTTGGATCCAGTTGGCGTGATTATAATTTCATTGTTTTTAACGTCAATAGTGATTTTAGCGTCATCTAGTGAAAGGCCGGAGAGTGAAACGTCGACTGATTTCGATCTGTATTGCCTAGATGGCGCTGCTGGAACGTAAAGTTGGTTAGAGTCGTGGTTCGGCTCTTGTTTGATGGTTCCGGAGGATGAAACGGGTGAAGCTGATTGTGGCGATTTTTCCCCCGGACTGGATCCTGGAGTTTAATTAACTTTGTAGAGGAAAGAGAACAATGTTTATGGTTAATTAAAATAAATAATAAGCAAATTTAACAAAATTATTTCATTAAATTTAGTCCATTTCTGTCAGATTTGATGTGTTAGCATTTTAATTATAATTATAAATTATGTTATGCCCGCCACCTATATATTTTGATGAAAATTACCTCTCATTTAAATATTATTTTCAATCCTCTCAGGCTTTGGTCCTATAAAAAATTATAGAGTTATTGAATGTATTTTAATTGGATATAGGTCTTTGTATTTCTGACACCTGACACTTCTTTTTATTGTTCTAACTGGCTAAATATAAAAATGTTGTTCACTGCACTATATGCTCCAAAAAAGACTTTATAATATACAAAATGTTTGTGCTAACACCAAAAAAGTCTATCAAAGTCGCTTAGTCTTCATTACGTCATCAGAAAAGACCTATCTACCCACCGTTAGACATTACATCTTCCCTCTCCTCCTCCTTGCACTGTGGCAGAGACTGCTCCACCATCAAACCCTGCACCATATCCATACAGGAATCCAGGGAGAACTTCTTGCCAATCATTTTGATACCACGGATGCGACGACGCATTTCTGTTAGTGAGTTAGTTGCGGTGAGTGCAAAAATGTATTGTGATATGTGGTTAAAATGAAATATTTAGTATAACATACTTAGATAGATAGAAAATTTAATTGAAAGTATACAAACTGGGCTTTCATTATTTTTTAAAGAGTTGTAAATGGATAACTTAATAATGCATGTTCATACGGCTATGGTTAACTTAAGCTTAACTTAACCGTCGCAATTAAAAAGATAAAATATACCTTTAAAATTTATATAAAAATTTGTTAAATATGCAAATGGTGCCATCAATCACCATACCAAATGGTCAAGCAGAATAAGCTGATCAATTATACTTAAATTTTCTTTAAGTTCTTACCAGGGCTGTCTTTAGGTTCCATCTTCAGCTGAGCAAAGGTTTGAGCACAGGAGGCGAGGACTTGCTCATAGTCACATATGGCAGCATAAGTGCCATTCATGACTTTTGGACTCATAGGACTGTTGGCCAGGAGCAAGCTGGTGCCGAAGGCAGCATTGAGTTCACGAGTTTCTGCAATGTATAAAAAAGATTAATAATTGTAGGGATTAAGATGATTTATCGGCATAGCTTCTTCGACCTTCGAGAAGTTTCTATGTCAAGTTTATAATATTCTAAGGAAATAGTAATGGTGTAAAGTTAATGGTGTACTTATTATTTTTAAACAAAGTATCCATTTGATTCGGGACTTGACTGATTTAGGATATTCTGTTATACCATATTATTTTGATTTCTTGAATATTTCAAATAAAAAAACCGAATTCTAAAATTGTTTTAAAAACGGCAACAATGCCGTAAAGGAATATTTATCAATTTATCAAAATTATCAAAATATTGTATTTCTTATTCTTCTTCAACAGGCCCTAAAGGGCCGTAAACGTCTACTGCCGCACATGGGCATCCTTATTACAAACCTTTGGCAAGCCAGGGTCCTTGAGGAATACTGACATTATACCAACGCTTGGAAGGAAGGTTGGTGATCGTAGTAAGGTGTTAAGTAACCATTAGTGAGACGCTGCTACTCTTCCATCAATTGTGTGTCCCTTAGTTGCCTCTAACGACACCCAAAGGAAGACATGGAGTGGTCACAAAACTGGAAACCTCACGACAATGTATTTACCTCTAAGAGAGATCCTGGGTTTCTTGGGTGCCACAATATTGCCATCTTCTAGGCCAAAGGTTTCGAGGAGTATCTCTCGAGCAACCGTCTTGATCTCATTCCAGTCGTCTGCAATAAGAACATAAATATTTTTAAATACACGACAGTTAATTAGAATTCAGGTCACAATGTAAAAACAACTGAATTCATATTTTTTATTTTTTTTAAATTATAATAATTTATTTAAAATTATAATAACCAGAAATATCAAGATGAATAAAACAAATTAAAACTAAAAATAAAGTTAGGGACAACAAACTATATCATTAGCAACCAGCTTCCCACGCTCGTTATCACCCACGTAGGTCCCGTTCTCGTGGGAGCTTCATCATTAAATACAGCCTTTGTTACTTCTGGATAATAAAGCTTTTTTAGGGTGAAAGATTTCTTTACTCGCTCCATTAATCGAACCTTTTCAATACTCTTTCCTCTTTACAACATTATTGTAGATAATAATCGGTTTTATAAGAATGAAGTAGGAAATCCACGGCGCCTTTTTTTCCTGGTCTTATCCATTAAGCAAGCGATTATTAATTTATTCACAACTACTCTAGCTGGTCGCCGACAGGATATTACAATCGTTATTAACCGACGATCGGTCTAAAGAGCAAAATGACTTTACAATTGTACACCACCTAAAATAATGACTAGAGTCACCACTGTAAACAGCGTACTTACCCAATATATCTTGGTTAGTAGTCCTTTGTGAAGTAACAGTGAATCTGATGATATAGATGCCTTTGAAGATGGCAGGCACCATGTGGATATATCCACGAGCGTTAATACGCTTCAGCAGTCGTTCCGTCAGAGTATTGTCACCTTTTAGACGGAAGATCACCATGCCTAGAAAATATAAAAAGTATTTTTATGTGGTCGATGAGATGACATGTCATAGCTTCCTTAAGGCGTTTATGTAGAATAGCGTTTTTACGACGGCGGGGTGTGAGACTAGATTTCTTCATTGACAATGCTATGTTATGCTTTTAGTGGATAAAAAAGGCCATTTGGGAAGGGGAAAAGGGAACTGCATTAGAACGAAATCCGTTACTACATATATATATTAAAACGCGCCAAGTAAATAATTATTATCAACACATAAGAGCTTTCTAGAGGTGGAATGCATCGTCAATCTAAAACACAAACTTTTGAGAACCATTTGTGAAATATTGCAGGATTCCTGTTTTGAATGTAATACAGTGCTTTCACAGATTGAATTAGCTAGCAAAATAATTATTACAATGAAAGAATATGTTTGGTCAGGGGTATTGAACAGACTTAATCTTTGGAATGGCACGGTACCACTACCGTGCCATTACAAAGATTAATTTTATATTATATATTTTTATCTAAACACGCGGAAGCATATCAAGCCAAGTTCAAGCTCTTACCTAGGTTCCTTGGCTGGGGAATCTCAAATCGCGGATCAGCAAGTACAAGTGCTTCGAACTTCTGAGCCAAACGTACGCTCTGAAAATAATACATTATCAAATTAGAGTTTATCACCAGAACCTTTTATTTTAGGTCTAATACTCTAATAATTTAGGCAACATTAAAATAGTCAATTTATTTGTTTGCTTGTTAAAATATGATATTTTCGTTGTATTTTATTTTATACATAATCTAGTTAATAAGTTTAAAACTAATAACAATCACTTACTTCGCGTATATGTTTCTGGATTCCAGATATTCCATAGTTTCGCAGAACAAACCAAAGCTTTAACGCTCGGAAACGACGACTCAGTGGAATTTGCCAATGCTGGAATAGATAAAAAATAAAATGAAATACTCCTTCAAAGTATTCTTTAACCATTTTATATAACCTTGGTTAGTTTTATATTACGTCCGTCCCATCACCAGAAATTTCATGATTGCTAAAGTGTTGGCTAGCCTTAAGCTAAAGTGATATATCATTCTTGGTGACAAAATGACACAGACCACTTTTTCTGGATTCATTTATCGTTTGCTCATGAATGGAGTTCAACAGAAAATGTTACATAGATAACTTTAGTTCCAAGCTAGCCAAAAGATTTCTATCACCAAATATTAAAAATATTTAGCAGCCCACCACCAACCATTCGTTTATTTTAGTTTTCCGCTTTACACAAAGGGAAGTGGTATTTACTTTCCAACTCCTTCTATAAACTATCTGATTAAATTCGATGTGGGATCCAAGACATTTTAATCTTAGAGCCTTTTGTGTGCCATCTTTGATCCTGGCTTACAAGAGTAACAGTAGGCAGAAGAGTGGAAGGGATTAGTCCCAAAAAAAGCCCACCACCAAAGTTTATAAAAACTCTTACTAAATACTCTTTCTTTGATGCATCCTCCAATTTTATATCAGCACCATAAACTGAAGTATTCTTCTCATAAACCTCGCTATCATAATCATATAAATCATCAGAGTCATTTTCGTCATTATCACCATTTATGTATGCAGTGTCATTAGTTACATCACCATTTATATGCTGTTTATCACCATTTACAACAGGTTTGATGTCTTTATCACCGTTTGTATATTTGTGACCATTTATTTTAGATCCGTTTGCATCTTCTGCTAATATTGTGTTAATTTTCATGAGAGGTTTCTTCTGGATGTTATAGATTTTCCTGTCAGCCTCATCCTATTATTGGTAAAATTAAAAAAAAAACAGAACAAATTGAGAAAAATAATTGCGTTACTTTAAATATTTAAACAAAAGAAGTAACAAGAATAAAATCCCCACTAACAATTATTTTATTGCGCAAAAAAATATATAACGAATAATAAAAATATGTAACTTACCATGTAATCAATGGCTTTGCCTGAAAAAAACACAATATATTTTAGTACAATATAGAAATTAAAATTTAAGAAAATCTTTTTTGGTGCACTGACGTTTAGGGATTTATTCAAAATTAATAATACCAAAATATTAGGAGATTCTCTTTCAGGAAAATGTTAAGTTATTTCAACGATTTTGAAGTTAATATGAAACATAACAAAAAAAAATGATTAGAGATAAAAGTAATTTATTAAATTACCTGAGTTCTCGTGCCTCAAATAAATGGGGTTCACGTTGAATGTTCTGTGAAGAGCAGTGCTGTCTTTTACCCTAAAAAACGAACATAAATCAATTTCTCTATGGAATCTATAACATACTACCTATATACTATGTTTTCTTGAACGGGCTAGTCTCAGAAAGTACTGGTCCGATTCGAAAAATTCATTCAGTGTTAGATAGCTAATTTATCGTGGAAGGCTTATAGGCTATATATTCTAAGTCTGGCCTTTCGAATTTCAATAGATGATCAACTAAATTAGTTCCGGCCCGATGTCAAATTTAGGCTGACTCTCCATTCTGTGTGCGCTGTGTTTCTTGAAATGCATGAAAAAGAAAAACGATACGAACGCCGAATACGCCGTATTTAAATTAAATTGTATCGTCAAAATTTATGAACGCGCATAACTTGATAACGTCTTTATTTTATTGAATTTATGACAGAAAAATTTGGAAAATCCAAGTCAGATGTTAGTACGATCAATGGGCATGGGCATCGTCGAGTGTGAACATCTAGTCGTTCATAAATATGCATATCACAATCTTACCACATAGCGGTGCAATCAAAGTTGACCATCAGCCACTTGGATGGGTTGAACGCAAAAGAATCGGCCAACTCCACTCCATCGAGCCAGTGCCTGTAAATAAAACAGGCATTAGTCAAATTTCAAGAAACAGTGAAAGGAAAATTAAAATTTATTTTGCTTTTTCTACGAAAGTTAATTCATGTATAAAAAAACCGCCCAAGTGCGAGTCGAACTCCAGCTTGATAGGTACCTTATCCGTACCATTTATATATAATTTTAAGATTTTGAATAACGTAACCATTTCAAATAAAGAATGGCAAAAAAATCACGTTTGTTGGGAGCGCCCGTCAATTAATTATTTTATTCCTTTTTTATTTAAGTTATTGCGGCAACAGAAATGCATCGTCTGTGGAAATGTCAACTATATAACTTGTGTTGTCGGACAGACAGCGGAGTCTTAGTAATACGGTCCAATTTTATCCTTTGGCAAGGCAATAGAGAAGTTCCTCAAAACATTCCTCCTCTTACCTGAACTCAGGACAGAAGAAACAGCTACCAGCATAAGCAGCATCAACGTGAAGCCAGATGCCATGCTTCTCGCAGACCTCTCCCACTTCACGAAGGTTGTCGAAAGCTACTGATCCAGTTGTTCCAAGAGTAGCACAGACCTGACAAAATAACAAAAATACGTGAAGCCCATATTGCACTACTTTGAAAAAGTATTTTAGGCCTGGACACCGCAGTATTATGGTAATATACAAGGAAACGCTGCTACCTGTTCCCTGGTATACGCTTGTTTTGGATGATGCTAAAACAATAGGGACCAATTACGGTAGCACGTGCTATCCGAGCCATGGAACGTCTATCAACCAACCAGACCCAAAAAGAAATCTTAGATTTGACGGAGAGATCCGTGTCCAGCGTGGGGATCGAACTCACTACCTCTGAGACTTAAATCTCCTGTTCGAAACAACAGCACTTGAGACTATGACTTTACTTGGGAATGTCAGATGCTACTTTAATGAACTCTATTACCATAGCAATAGAGACTACGACAGTGAGACACAACTTACTCAAGTGAATACTTAAAGCCAAGATTGTTCTGACTTCAACAACTTTCATAATCATCATCATCAGCCCGTATACCATCCACTGCTAAACAAGGGCCTCCTCCCTTGGGAGAGTTTTTCCCATAGTCACCACGTTTGGCAGGCGGGTTTTTTCCTCCCGAACCTTAGTTTGCAAAGAACCATCCGATGCCCTCGAGGAACCGAAGTCGGAGTGACCCGCGAACTGTAAAGTAGAGCGACAGCTGCACAAATCTCCCGTAAAATACCAAAAGTCATAATGCCTCAATCTCATCGCCATCAAAGCCGAGGTCCAAACCCCACAGGGGACGCCCTCTTACGCAGGTTGCTTAGTTTGTAGCATTTAAACCATTTAATTAGGCTGGAGCTCCGCTTGCTTTTATGCCCCGTGGAGTAGCAAAAGCCTCGTGGCTAACTACGTCCGTCCGAAAAGAAAAAACCAGCCCATTCCTTGATACATAAAGGCATTTCCAAATATGTTTAACATTAAGCCGTTTCTCGAAAAAGGCAAAGTTGAACGTATGTAACAATAATAAAAATGTTCCAACGTAAAAGGTATGAACACTAGACTGTCTAGGAAAAGCCTAACGAGCATTTAACGAGGTATTCTTGTCAGCGGTTATTATATGTAGCTACAGCCTCCGTAGCGTAGCGGTATTTGGCTCGCTTTAAATCGGAGGTCGTGGGTTCAATCCCCACGCCGGACTAGAAATCTTTGTGTAGATTTGAAGATTTCTTTCCGGATCTGGTTGGTTGAGGGACTACTCTCCATGCCTCGGAAAGCGCATTAAGCCGTTGGTCCCGATTGTTATAACATCATCGATAACAAGTGAATACCAGGGGACGGGCAGCAGCGTTTCCTTGTATGTTACAATATAAAACTCCCTCGGGAGGAGGCCCATGTTCAGCAGTGGACGTTGTACGGGCTGGTGATGATGATGATTTGTTTACCTACTCTATCAGCTCGTTTACTCAATAAGTACTTAATACTTTATTGCATTTCAAAATGTGTTTTAACATTATCATCATCATCATCGTCAACAGCCCGTTTACGTCCACTGCTGAACATGGGCCTCCTCTTAACGGATCTTGGCAAGCCAGAATCGTAGAGGGATATTGCCATAATCACCACGCTTGGCAGATGGATTGGTGATCGCAGTAAGATGTAAACCTTGAGCTAATAGATACTGCTGCCCATCCATCAGCCCTGTCCCTTAGTCGCCTTTTACGAGACCCATGGGAAGACATGGAGTGGTCTATTCTAAGCCGAAAACCACACGGCAACCGGAAACCAAACGGCAAGAATCATTTAACATTATAAATGTACCAATCATGAACCCTGTCGTGCTCAGCAACATAGTTAGATATAATCTTGATGATGATGATGATGAATACCATAGGAGAGGAGGCTTCTTATATTACGTTAACGGCCACTACTGAATATGGGGCTCCTCTTAACAGATCGTAGAAGCCTGGGTCATTGAGGGTTATTGCCATAATCACCACGTTTGGCGGATTGGTGATCGCAGATGGTAAGTAAACTTGAGCTGATAGATGCCTACCTATCCATCAGCTGTATGTCCTTTAGTTGCCACCTACGATACCCATGGGAAGATATGGGGTGGTTTATTCAAATAAATATACCTATAACGTTTATGCTTATAATATAATATAATATAATATAAGATGGAATAAAATAAAAAAATACCAGATTATAAAATAAAGTTATTCGTAGCTTTCTACCAGTGAAGTGAAGCCGTGACTTTACAAGTTCTGTTGCTTAGTTTGTAAATTATTAGCACATAGCTCCCCCTAAAAAAATTAAACATAATTCCTCGATCCCTCTGCCAGCGATCACCCTCAGCTGAGTATCAAGTCTCCAGGCACCATATTAGACAAACAAGTTCAAGTTTTTTTTTTGCTCCTTCTGTGACATTACTTGTCTACAGAAGGTGGCAACCGCCTCCCTCGACCTCACGCTTTGGACCATCTTCGAAATGATGGTCGGCAGCGAGAGGTCCTCTCCCACCACGCCAACTAGCTCCTCCCGCTCGTTGGCCCACGCTGGACAATTACGCAAACAACCTGCTGTAGTTTGTAGTTTAAAATAGACCTTTTAATAAGGCTTGAGTATTGCTCGCCTTTATGTCCGATGAAATAGCAAAAGACTCATGACCAACTACATTATGTCCGTCCGAATAAAAAACCTTATTCTACTTCTCCAAATCTCAAAATAACACAATACTTAAATACAACTTTGTTTGTCTAATATACGCTAAAGGTAATTTCATACTGAAGTACCCGTACAAAACACACTTAAGGTGAATTCAGACGGAAACGTCGGAGCGTTTATTAAAATCCGATCCAAAATGAAGAGTTTAACTATAAAATTACTAATTGAAAAGCTTCACGCGTCAAAGATGTACAGATATTAATTACGCCTTCTTGATTGCCCGAGTAAGTTTGTTATACTTCACTTTAACGAATATGCCGGTGAAGAAGCAAAAGCCAACATTCGTAGGTACCGACGACTAAGTGTCAGCGCACACCAAGAGCAGAGTAGAGCAGAGCATTTCTGAGCTTATTGAAAAAATATCTTATGATTATTATTATACATCGCAAAATTGAATACACGCCCAAATTTGATACTCGACTATGCTCGAGCAAGCCGACTGCGTGTTCGAGTAAGCATCCTACATGCGCGAGCGCGCTTGAGCAACCGAGCGCCACCGCGCGCTTCCATCAACGTTTGGCATTAATCTGATCAAGCTCAGGGCCAGGCAACCCAGACCATATTGAACAGAGATGGCTCGCGCATGGTCGAGCATGCCGCCTGCATGCACGAGCAGTAAAAATGTTGGTCGACCATACGCGAGCTTTAAGTAGTTCAGTCTAGGCTGACATTGACCGTCCGAAAAAAAAACTCCAAAGAATTTTAAAGTGACGTTTTAAGGCATTATTGGCTTCCCGCACGGTCATCCATCCATCGTGAAGCGAAGCGTGGTGTCAAAGGCAAATACCCTCCGTCGGCAGAAGCCCACGCTCAGCAGTCGACTTTATACAGGCTTACGAATTCACTTACACTTCTAGATTTATCTTACATCCATTTTTAACGTAATTATATTCTTATACAGGTAATCGTTTATATTTAAAAACGTTTTATGAAGTGAAGAATCTATGAATATTGTGAAAGGGTTAGAACAAATTATTATATATGTTTTCATTAAGTATACAGGTATGTATATAGGTATGTATATTGCGAACAAAAACTAAAACTTGAGTATTATTTAACTAGCTTCCCACATGCATTCCCGTAAAAACTTCATTATTAAATCTATAGGTATATATATATCTCACCGGAAAATAATACGAATCGTAAGTTGACCAACTTCCGTGCCACTCATATTGTTAAATTTAGTTGCCAGTTTCAGTGAACGCGCATAATTATTATATTATTTACTTAATTGTTATGACACTTGACCTAACCTAACCAAACGAGACTATGCTACTGTTGTAACAAAAAGAAACTACAACTGCAATAGGTAGGTAAGTCTTGTTTAACTCCATTGGTTTACGCTTTTTAGGGTTCCGTAGCCAAATGGCAAAAAACGGAACCCTTATAGATTCGTCATGTCTGTCTGGCTGTCCGTCCATATGTCACAGCAACTTTTTTCCGAAACTATAAGAACTATAATGTTGAAACGTGGCAAGTAGATGTATGTTGTGAACCGCATTAAGATTTTCACACAAAAATAGAAAAAAAAAACAATAAATTTTGGGGTTCCCCATACATAGAACTGAAATTCAAAATTTTTTTTTTCATCGAACCCAAACGTGTGGTTTATCTATGATTTTTTTTTCTAAACTGAATAGTTTGCGCGAGAGACACTTCCAAAGTGGTAAAATGTATGTCCCCCCCCCTGTAATTTCTAAACTAAGAGAATGATAAATCTAAAAAAAATATATGATGTACATTACCATGCAAACTTCCACCGAAAATTGGTTTGAACGAGATCTTGTAAGTAGTTTTTTTTAATACGTCATAAATCGTAATCCGCAATTTAGCTTTCATTCAATCAACTCGAATACCTATAAAAATATAAAATAACATTTCATTTCATAAACATACGCTTTTTTATTTATTCTTGATATCAAAAATAGGTACGCACTTGTAACTGAAACGGAACCCTTCGTGCGCGAGTCCGACTCGCACTTGGCCGGTTTTTTTTATAACCAACCGCCACCTCGTTAGTTTATCAACTAACTAGAAAGATTAACCAACTAGTAAGTAAGTTGGTCAACTTACAATACATATTATTTTTCGGTGACATATGCAAAGTAAAAGTATAAACAGACTATCGAACTTGGTTCGGGCCGAAATATATTCGCCCGTGTGGTGCACGGTCCGCCGGATATTATTATTATTGATATCGCTACGGCTGGTTCGGAGCGCTTGCACAGTGACCGCGGAGTTAATTTACATTTCCGTTTGAAAAAAAGCTTTCAATATGAAGAAATCCTGTTGAACAGCCAAAAGCCTCGTGGCTAACTACAAACGCCCTTCGGATAAGAAACTGATTTTTATCAAACGCTTATCAAAGATAATTTGCCTGTAGAAGTAGCAAAAGCCTTTTGGCTACCTGCATACGTATGTATATAGCCAAAAGAGGACGGAGGACGTCCTCCAGAAGAGAAACTTAACCTTTACCAAATGCATATCAAATATAGTGAAGTACCAAAAGCCTCGTGGCTAAAAATAAAACTGTAAGAGATCAAATACATCGTTGCTGCCATAAAATAATCTCGAATTACCCACATTTCTTTTCAAAACAAACAAAACTAAATTTACAACAATTTCCCAAAGCGCATTCTCTCATTACTTAATAGATACAGTACTTACTTTAAACTGGAAGCTTATGAAAGATAACTAGTGAAAAACTATTTCAGGTGTATTAGCAAAAGCCAAGAGGCTAACGACAAACGTCCTTCATAAAAAACTGAATCTATATCAAACGCCTTTAAAAGATAAGTATGCCTTTTGAAGTTGCAATAGCCTCACTACATACGTCCTCCGGTAAAAAAAGCTACCCTTTACCAAATGCATATCAAAGATGGTGAAGTACCATTCAACGGGGTAATGCTGCCAGCATTTTGGGAACCTTACCAAGTAGAATAGATTTAGAATAGCAGTATTTTATAAGTTAGTTTTATTTTAAATTAGCTACTATAAGTTGTAGTTGTAGTGTAGTTGTTGTTGTTGTTGTTGTTGTCCTTTGCCGACTGGCAAACAGATCTTGGAAAGATTACCAAGCAACAGATAATAGTTTAAGAAAATTACTTAGTTTTAGAGTATACTGTTGATTTTAAGTTTAAAATTATAGTTTATTAGTTAAGAGATCTGAATAAAAGGCTTTATTATTATTATTACTATAAGTTGTATATTATGTATTTTATTAATGTAATTAATTAAACGTACCAAAAGCTTGGCTAAAAAATGAACTGTCTCGTAAGAGATTTAATACATCGCTGCTGCCATAAAACAATCTCCAATTACCCACATTTCTTTTACCCACGAACAAAACTAAATTTACAACAATATCCCAAAGCGCATTCTCTTATTACTTAGTACTTCCTTTAAACTGTAAGCTTCGTATAATAATGTTCTGTTGTCAACACAAATTGGTCCCCTAGCGGTCGACTTTAAAAATAGCAGTTCTTAATAATAAGGGTATTATTTGAAAGGATTTAGCAATATTTCTTCGTGTCGCGGGGGTGGTTTGATAATTATTTGTGGGTAGGTAATTTGTGGTGAAAGATTGTTGAGAGAGTATTTAAGTAATTGAAAGATATTTGAAAAATTGAAAGCATTATTAACTTTCGTATTTCTAACCGTATAAGAAACACAACTGCGAGCCAAAACCAAGATAACAGACGTTACTCAGAGGGCCGCTAAACTTAAGTGGGACTGGGCTAGACATGTCTGCCGCATGTCAGATGACAATTGGGCTAAAAGAACCACCGATTGGGTCCCAATAAACTAACGGCGCCATCGCGGCAGGCTGAGACGAAGATGGCGGGACGAGCTTGAATCCTACCGTAGGGACTGGCCGGCACTCGCAAAAGACAGAATGTGTGGAAAAGGGAGAGGTAGGCCTTTTCCCTGCAGTGGGACACAGGCTAGAATAGATTAGATTAGTAGATAACTCAAATGGTTTTTATATACTAGGTACTATTACTAGCTTCCCGCGTACGGTTTTACCCGCGTAGCTCCTGTTCCCATGGGACTATATAGCTTAAAGCTTTCCATGGTAAATAGGCTATCTAACACTGGAATATTTTTTTAGATCGGACCAAGTAGTTCCTGAGATTAACGCGCTCAAGAAAATTTACAAACAAAAAAACTTTTCAGCTGTATATATAAGTATTTATTTATTTATAACTTTAGCACTAAGTGGTGGGCTTAATGCCTGAGGCATTTTCTCCCAGTCTACCATAGGGTGATGCAGAGACAGTGTGGTAGGTGCACTAAGGTAAAATTTGAATGGAGAATACATACCACTGTGGTAAATATATAGTTATAATAAGTTTACAACGTACAAAAAAGCATTCTAATATATTATATATTATACATAAATAACTACATACAATAAATAAATATATACATATACCAGCTATACATAATTTATAAAAGTTGTTAGGGCTAAGTGACATTTTTAGTATATGTTCACGAATTTATCACGAAGTATTGATTGAAACTACTATTTTAATGTTTAAAGACACGCGGTTTAGATCCTGTTCCCGTGGAAACCACGTAACTATTTTAAAATAATTTAATTTGTTTAAATTAATTAATTAATGTAACTATATAGGTATTGATGACTTACCCAGAATGGGACTAATCCCTTTTCCTTGTCATCAGCTATAGCTTCCTCCAGCTCGGCTCCTCGCATGCTCTGGTTCTCATCAGATTTTATGTACCTCATGCGGACCAGACCTGGACAAAGAATGGCAAAGATACAGATATCGCGCCATATTAACATTTGAATCCTAATTTGCGGTTTCATCCGCAGAACTCACATTCGCGTGGATAATGTAGCATTCTAATGGTGATATATTTATTGAAATCTGTCTAGTAGTTTTTCACTTTATTCGTAACAAACACACATACAAAAAAACAAATCTTTCTTCTTTATAATATTGGTATACATATGTAGATTGGTTCGTTAAGTAAAAAGCAAACGCGTTTTATAGGTAGGTTAATAGTGGGCCGGATTGCTTATGCGTGCCCGGCCCCCGCCAACGGTGGATCGAAGCAGTGTCTGGGGGGTTTTAGTAGTGTAGGGTCCTCTCTTCGTGGCATGAGTTAGCTTTTTTTTTTTTCGGACGGACATATGTAGTTAGCCCTGAGGCTTTTGCTACTTCACCGGGCACAGATGAGTTAGCATACCACGCTATAGAGAGAGCGAGTCCCACATATCCCACCGCCAGCGCGCGAATACGCTGCAGCAGCGGTGGGAATGAGTAAATTAAATGCATTTAAAAAAATATAGGTTAATAGTAATAAGTAGGTACTTTTTATGCCTCATATAATTCATCCACAAAATTTTAAAGAAAATTTAAATGACAATTTTAACCTCTTACCACCAGGGCTGTATTTTTGTTTGGACCCTGTGATATATAACAAATTAAAAAGAAATGGGCGTACATACCAATAAGCCCTGCCTTTTCCACTGAAGAATGCGCCTGATCAGAGCAATAACAAATAAGATGCCCCAGCATCTCGGATAGATGGAGTTCAGGATTCAACTTGGACAGCTGCAGAAGAGCCCTGCTCCTAGCTGCCAGTAGACTGACCAGGGTGGCTTCACTCGCAGTGGTCTATTAACAGAAGATATAGTGTTCATTGTTAAAAGGTGCATCTAGGTACTATTCCTACCCAAGATAAATATTTGTGTGAAATGTGCTTTGTGTCCTAAGGTAATAAAAGACTTGCGATCGTGTGGTCGACAGTTCGATCCCCACCCATTGTAAAAACGACGAGAACCCACTTGTAGCACAAGCATTTCAGCTTAGCACCAGGGGTTAACAAGAATACAATAGACTAACTAAGCTAGTAATAGAAAAAAAAATGACGAAGATCTATGTAGTTAGCCACTTTACCGGCCATAAAGACGAGCAGAGTTCCAGCCTAATTAAATGGTATATAAACTACAAACTAAGGAAACTCCGCAAGAGGGCGCCCCCTGTGGGAATTGGACCTCGGCACAGAGCAGTTTATGACGGAGGGATTGAGATATTATGATTTTAATTGTTTGGCAAGTTTTGTGCAACCGTCGTTCTACGATACTCTTAACAAACCTTGGCAGGCCAGGGTTTTTGGGAAGATTCCCATAACCACCAGACTTAGCAGGCGGATGGGTGATCGTGAAGATGGTTATCTTGAGTTGATAGATGCCGCAGTAACATCAGGTATGTCCCTTAATCACTTCTTACGACAGCCATGGGGAGACATGGAATGGTCTATTTTAAGCCGGAAACAGGCAAAGGTTTTGTCAAGCCAGCTTACCTGAATAACTCCACCACCAGGGCTTTCATTCTCCTCATTGAGGAAGCAGTTTGGAAGGCCTAGCGCCTTGCCGAGCCAGTTCATCGATATGGTCTCCAGCTCCGTACCAGCGGGTGATGATGCCTGTATGAGGTAGGATAAGATGAACATTTAGATCTGATAAGAGGAAATTAAGAGATCAAGTGTAGCCGATTTTTTTGTAAGTTTCACGATTTTATATGTCTCTAGAAATGTCAGCGTTTAAATAACATAAAATGTTTTTACTCTGACAGTTTATAATAATTGGCAAAATCATCGCACATTGTGGTTGCCTAGACCATTTTTTAAAGAATTTGGATATAAAGTTCGAGAGTTTTAACAACTGTGTGAAACTTATGTTGACTATAGGAAAAATCAAACAAAGACTTACCCAAGTAAAGCAAAGGACGTTGAGAGCACTGGACAGCATTTCGCCCATGATGGAAGGATATGACGTCAAAGCTGGGAAGTACGCGTGCATATGAGGGCTTTGCCAATGAACCAGCTGCCGACAAATTGATTAAGTTAAATCTCTTCATAGGTATCTGCAACAGCAGGGCAAATAACAGCTTATGTGTAGGCCCCGTAATTTATTACCCGTCCGTGGTGCTTTACAACTGGCTTCTCTAGTTGTAAATTACCCCTCAAGACTACTTATGTCTTATTATTTTATTTTCCTTTTTGCTGTCTCCTGCTTTGCTAGCCCATTTACGTCCACTACTGAACATGGGGCTGAACATTGGCCTCCTCTTAACAAACCTAGGCAAGCCAGGGTTGTTGGGGGATATTGCCATAATCACCACTCTTGGCAGGTAGATTTATAATCGCAATAAGATGGGAGTATCTTTGAGCTGTTAGATTCAACAAGTGTATGTCAATAAGTCGCCTCTTACGACACTCTTGGGAAGATATGGGATCGTCTATTCTAAGTCGGAAACCATATGATACCAGTTTTTATAATTTGCTAAGCAAACTGAGGTCATCATCATCAGCCCGTATAACGTCCACTGCTGAACATGGACCTCCTCCCGAGGAGGGTATTTGCCTTAGTCACCACGCTTGGCAGGTGGGTTGGTGACCGCAGTATTATGTTGTAACACATAAGGAAACGCTGCTGCCCGTTCCTTGATAAACGATTAATATAGATGATGTTTTAACAATCGGGACCAATGGCTTAACGTGCTTTCTGAGGCACGGAGGGTAGTCCCTCAATTACCAGACCCGGAAAGAAATTTTAGAAATTACACAAAGATTTCCTGCCCGACGTGGGGATCGGAACTTGAGGTCGACACGTTCAAATTTGCTGATTATTTTCAATCTCGCCATAAGTCTTTGAGGTTTTGTGCTCGATTCCAGAGGCGAACACCTTGAAGACTTCAAAGGCTACTTAACTAAGCCCGTTTAGTTCCATTTCTGAACATGAACCACCTCTTTTGGTGATTGCAGTAAGATGGGAGTATCTTTAAGCTGCAGCGTCACCCACCCACCTGCCAAGCGTGGTGACTATGGCAAAGTCCCCCTCAGGGGGAGGCCCATGTTCAGCAGTGGACGTCATACAGGCTAATGATGATGATGATCTTTGAGCTGAGAGATGCTGATGTTATACCCATAGGAAGGTATGGGGTGGTCTATTTTAACCAAAGGCTACTTACACCAGGCATGATATGCTTATCAACATCCTTGAAGATTTCATCCCACTGCTCCGGCTGCTGGGGTGCCTCTTTCGGCAGCAGCTTGTGCAAGTACCCTGGCTGCACCCTGGGGTACAGGTGTCGGTCGCGAATGTTCTCCAGATAGTCCGCTATGTAGTCCACCATCTCTTTGGCTGCAGTAAAAGATGTAAATTAGAACAAAGAATTTAAAAATGCTTTAGACTTGGAAGCTAATCACATAAGGATATTACTGACTATTCATATCGATGTATGGGGATCACTAACCTAGATACTAAAAAGCTAGGAAGCTAGGATAGGGTCCGGTCGTCCTCGTTTTGCGAGGATTGGGACGCGTTCTATGCTTCAGACCCGATCCCAACCCGCGCTGGTTGATCTTAATTATATTTTATAATAAGCGATTATCACATTCCATAACAACATTGGTAAATTTTATTTAATAATATTATTGTTGAAATGTAAACTAATTCATAAGTCAAGAAAATAATGTAAAGAAAAAACCATCTTAACTAATGTTAAGATTGTTTTTTCTTTACATTATTTGACTAATAATAAGTACGATCGATTCGTCTACATTATCAATAAATGTTTTCATTTCATTTTCATTTAATAAAATTGTTTTCTGTATTTTGCGTTTACTATGCATGCAAAAATTAAAAAATATATAGGTAAGTATTAAATTCTAAGATTTATTTCCGGGTCTGGTTGGTTGAGTGTATACCTTCCGTGCCTCGGAAAGCACATCAAGGCGTTAGTCCCGATTTTTTTTTGCAGCTGCGTTTCCTTGTGTGTGACGACATACTACTGCGATCATCAACCCGCTTGCCAAGCGTGGTGACTATGGCAAAACCTCCCTTGGGAAGGAGGCCCATGTTCAGCAGTGGACGTTGTACGGGCTGATGATGATGATTATGAATACAGTAACATAGGAAATGCATTACAATAACCCTACAAAAATGTATACATTTTTATCGAAGTCATAGTCATATTGTTACGTGATTAGCCTCTTCATTGTAAGTCATCAAAACTGGGACTCTACTGCTAGTTAAATAAAATTACAAACAATATATAGGGCGTTTCCAGCCCTTTCTAATCACAGCCACACGAAAATCGGGCAAATGCGAGTCGGCATACCAACTATTTACTTTTTACGTATTGACTTACTTTTTTGACTAAATGAGCTGATATTGGTTAATTAAGTGAAAAAATATGCTCAAGTATGAACAAACACGAAAAGGTCAGAGAGGAACCAAGTTTTGGAAATACTTATGTAATTAAGACTCAAGTTTTCCAATGTTTTTCATTAGGAAAACATAATGATTCCTCGTTTTAATTTATTGGAACACTAAGCGTATGTTTAACAGCTTACTAAAATTTATTTATTTATTCATAGTAAAACATACACTAACATTACAGTTGCCCAATGCGTTAGCAATAGTTAGCATAGACATAACATTTACAATTTATAATTACTAAATAATTAAAAACATTTACGTAAATTACTAATTATACTAATTTCGTCGTTAACAAGGAATCATTTTTCATATTGATACCTACCTCCATTTCCCTTTTTATCTAGGTACCTACCACTTGAAAGTCGATAATTTCAAAAACTTTTCTTTTAAATCCAATCAAAGACGTACAAAGGCGTTGATTGAAGCCAACGTACAAACAGACTACAGTGTTTGTGTCAAGGAATTGTAACATTTGTAGAAAAAAGTCGTTCACTTTATAACGACGGGCGTTCCGATGTAATTTGTATTCTCTTACAATGAACAGTAGTCATTCTAAATAGTACAGCTACTGGGCTAGTTAACATTATTTTGCAATTGTTTGATATCGTTAAAAATGGCTTTTACTAGACCAAAAAGTATTTCAAAATTGAGATTAATAAAATTTGACCACCGGCTCGATTCGAACCTGCATCTTAGGTTTAGCTCCTAATGCCTTAACCAATTAGGCTACGGTGAAGACAAGCCCGGTCATCGAAATATATTAATCTCGTGTTAACAAGTCTGGAAGGGGGACGTTAACTAAAGAAATTGTTTTGAGTGCTAGAAAGGTGTTTTTTTTATTTTTTATTATTAAATATAGGCTTGCGTTTGACCATAATCTCGCTTGATGGAAGGCGAAGATAAGGCCTAAGATGATACACGCTTGCCTAGAAAGTGTATGTTCACTTTAGCCTTAAAGATGTCTAGATTATAGCGTTCCGGAAAAACTGACCCCGGCAGAGAATTCCACTCCTTAGCCGTCCGCATTATGTAAGAAGAAGCAAATCGCTTCGTGCGTATTGAAGGAATGTCAACAACAAAAGGGTGAAACCGCTCGCCGCGCCTAGTCGTCCGGTGATGGAAGGGTGAAGGGGGTATCAGGTTATGTAGAACCTCCGCACACTCCCCGAAATGTAACCGATAAAAAACCGATAGGCAGGCTACTCGTCTACGGTGTTCGAGGCTCTGAAGACTTGCCTCCACAAGTGAGTTATTGCCTAAGACTCTCTTCACTCGGCGCTCCAATGAGTCCAAAGCATCCAGCTGATATCTAGCAGACCCATCCCATAGAGAACAGTATTCCATTGAGGAGCGAACTTGACCTGTGTAAAGACTTAAGAGCTATTTGATTAGCTGTAAATGAAGGGTTCAGGCAAAGAACAGGGACTTTCACAATTTTTTATTTTTTTATTGAAACATATCTTTATCTACGGTAGTAAAATATTCAATTAAAACTTTAAAAATAAATAAGAGAATTTGGTGTCGAAAATGCGTTTTTATTTATTTTTAATTGATGTACACACTGAATAACAAAAATATAAATCAACAGGTACATATACAGGCTTGTCACAACGTTACTACTCATTTCTATAAGAATTCTCTGCCATCAATACCGCGAGAGGAGTAAAATATATCTATAGAATCTCAATAAAAACGGGTTAATTCCTTACTTTTAATTGCATTTTTCACAAATCTATAATCTTAAAAAAAAACATTACTAGCAGAGCTTTAAACGCTACAGTATTCTTGTTAACTCCTCGTACCAAGCGATCGTAAGTTGATCAACTACCGTGCCACTCATATTGTTAAATTTACTTGCCAGTTTCAGTGAACGCGCATAATTATTATATTATTTACTTAATTGTTATGACACTTGACCTAACCTAACCAAACGAGACTATGCTACTGTTGTAACAACACTATTTTTTTTAATTTTTACGTCCTGTTGGACCTTATCGGTTTAGTTTAAGGTTTTTTTAACCACTCGAAACCTCGTTATTTTATCTAGTAACTAGTTAATTGATCAAATAACGATTATTGTTATTTTTCGGTGATATATAAGTACAGTCAACAAAAGAGATCAAAGAGAGAGAGAGAGGTTTACACCGTTAGTTAATTTTACCGTCACCGTCACGTATTTTTACCGTCAGTTTAATGCAAATAAATATGTTTATCTCACTACGACAGCCGGTAATTCTTTATGGGTGAAGAGTTCACTGCTAGCTGTATACAAATGCACATAATAGTAAACTCTTGTCATAAACATAAACATTTTTATTTTATTTTATTTTTTAGAAGATTACTAGCATACTTTTTCAGTCTACTAGTATTCTTGTTAACCCCTCGTACTAAGCTAAATGCTTGTGTTACGAGTGGGTTCAAGTCGGTAGTGCAATGGCTGGGGTTCAAACCGGCGATCACAAGTCTGACGCCTTAGCCATTTGGCTACGGCCGCTTCAAATATAAATTTAAAATGCGTTTTACTAAGTGTAAATATCCCTTTTGCTGATTGTACATTTTAAACAGAAATTTCTGTTCAAGAAACAAAGCGCTAATATCAGTAAACTGACATCCAATAAAAAGGATTTACCAAGCTTGTATGAACTGGCAAACGACTCAATAACGTACGCAAATCCTATTGTACGGATTTTATTGAGTCATTCTATTATTGTCTTGTATAAAATAGGGTAACACTGATGTTTTATTTATTCTGTTTTTTTTATTGTTCGATTTTATTAGGGTTCTGTATCCGAATGGTAAAAATGGGACCTTATTATTAAGACGCCGCTTTGCATCTGTCTGCTTTCCGTTCGTCTTGTTTGTCACTAGGCTGTATCTCATAAACCGTAATAGGTAAAATGTTGAAATTTTCACAAATGATGTAGGTATTTCTGTTGCCCAAATACCTACTAAAAGCAGAATAAAATTAATATTTAAGGGGTGCTCCCATACAACATATGTGATTTTAATGCGGTTTTTCGCTCTAAAAATGTTAACGAAGAGTGGGTGGTGCTATATTAAAAACAAGTTTATTTAGCATATATTGGTATGGAACCCTTCGTGCGCGAGACGAGACGCACTTAGGCAGTATTTTTAAAGATTTTTTTTTTGGTTTAGTTGCGAAATAGAGCAATATATTGATACCAAGTTAATTCAATATTTTGTATGGATTAAGATGTTTTGGTCTTTGCTAATCGAAATAATTTATTTTTCGTAGTACAATCTATTATATATAAGTATCTATCTATTCAATAGCGTTAAAAATTACACATTAAAATTGATCTTTTGACTTTCGTAACGCACCAGCGTACTGCTACAACTTTAAGAAATGAGTTAAACAAAACTTACAAATTAAAAGAATGCTTGGTAATTAGGTTGCATTTTCTTTTTCTATCTCTAGACACATATGGCTAGTCTTAAATTTTGCATGGTTGTTCTATTTAGACACTATTTAATATCGCACTTGTAGTTTCTGAGATTGTGTGATGAGTGATTTTGACAAGTAGAAGTGTACCTAAGTGCTGAATAAAGTTCATTATTTCATTAGTGCACCGGTGGCTCAGTGGTAACGGTAGTTGCTTCTGGGACCTGGTGTTCTGGGTTCGATTCCCACCCGGGACAATTATTTGTGTGAACCACAAATAATTGTTCTGAGTCTGGGTGTACTTTGTGTCCGTGAAATGTATGTTTGTAAAGTCCCCCGCGACACAGGGATTTATTTCCCAAGAGCGGGAGTTGTCTTTTTAAAAAAAAGAAAAAAAAAAAGTGACCTTTTACTTTTATGTATTACTAGCTGTGACCCGTGACTTCGTTCGGGGGGAAATTATGATATTACTATCCGTATTTTTAGAATAGCTATTACTAAAACTGACGAAGTTCCACATTAACTTGCCATTCTCTTAATATAAAAAACCGTATTTTTTTATTTTATAGCGTATAATATGTGAGTTTGAAGTCGAGCTTTAAAAAAAAGAATGAGTGAGGGAGTGAGTTACTGTTCACTTTAACATAATATAAACATAATTTTGATTACATTACAATGTCATTGAACAAAAATAAAATAATAGTTACTTATTTTCCATAAATTACAAACTAAGTATTTTTCCTTCAAACCTTAGGCCTTCAGTTACCCGTATAATATACAATTATTTGCCAATTATCTTATATGATTTTATAACAATCAATTATAGTCAATCCAGTTGTAAATAATTACATACAAATCAATATTATTTTTGTACGTTACTGGAATATTGATTAAAACGATTAATGAACAATAAGTACTTGGCTTTAAGTATTAACTTGAGTAAGTATTGCTTCACTGTCGCGGTCTCTATTGCTATGGAAATCATGATCATTATCATCATCATCATCATCAGCCTGTTGTAGTCCACTGCTGAACATAGGCCTCCCCCATCGATTTTGGGAAACGCTAGCGGCCTGCATTCACCGACTCCCCGCGACCTTTATGAGGTCGTCGGTCCATCGTGCAGGCGGTCGTCCTACGCTGCGCTTGCCAGTTCGTGTTCACCACTCGAGAACCTTTTTGCTCCATCGGCCGTCAGTTCTTCGAGCTATGTGTCCTGCCCATTGCCACTTCAGCTTGCTTATCCGTTAAGCTATGTCAGTGACCTTCGTTCTCCTGCGGATCTCTTTATTTCTGATTCGATCACGCAAGGAAACTCCGGGATATCTATTTCCATAGCTCGCTGAGCGACTTTGAGCTTTCTTATAAGGCACCTTACATTATTGTAAATAGTATGTACAATAATGTAAAGCACTACTTGTGCTATAAAGTTACTTGTGTCAATGATAAAATATAAAATTTATTACTTACCTTTAACGCGGAACTCCTGGTGATCCATTATGAAGATGTTTTTTTGCACCTGAAACAAAAGAAAATTTATAAAATACTTATCTAAATATTTCATATATCAGTGAGTCACGCACTTACAATTGACCATTCTAATCAAATATTGTATTTTTTTCTATTTGAAGGCCACATACACTCAATTTACGGACACAAAACAAATATATGTGGTTCACTCAAATAATTGTGCCACCTGGGATTGAACCCAGTACACCATGTCTCAGAAGCAAATATCGTAACCACTGAGACTTCACAAATATTGGACAAACTTTTCTTTTTAATATTTTTATTATTACCCTTGGGCGTCAAATATTCCTCCGCACCGTCCGCCCCGGGACATAGTGCCCAGAAGGCTGGCAGCATTGCCTCGCTATATGGCGATGCTTATTTAGGGATTATATTGTGTATATGAATATATAAATTATTGACTATTATCATTATTTTTACAGTCGAAAATATTTAAATGAGGAACTTTCTAAATTCTAGTCCTCGTATGAACCTAGCTTGTTGCATTTCAAACACATTACACCACATTATTCGAATTTCAAAATAGTCACCAATAAATGCTGTACAAGCTAAATGGCATTACAACATTTAACGAGTAGATATCGACTAACACTACTGAGGCTTCACAACGTCTACTGGATTACCCTAATGCCATGCGGTTAAATGTACCAAATTTTACAGTTTTTAGACTTGACTTATATTTATTAGTAACCCGCGACTTCATCCGTGTGGAATAGTGACTTTTAATTAAACTAAATATAATAACAACAGAAAAATTCTGAAACTAAACGTGGAGTTTTTGCAGTCTACTAGTATTCTTGTTAACCCCTCGTGCTAAGCTAAAATGCTTGTCTTGCGAGTGGGTTCACATCGGTAGTGTAATGGGTGGGAACCGGTAACCACAAGATCACAAGTCCGACGCTCCAGCCATTGGGCTATGGCCGCTTTATACATGTTAATGGTTTTTTTTTTTTTTACTCTAAAGTGGCGTCACTGGGAAGCGTTCCCAGAATGCTGGCAGCATTGCTACGCTGAATAGCAATGCTTAGTTGTTGGGCAAAGTATATACCAGCAGTCTGGGAACACGTCACATTGTTCACTTTTAATAAATAAGTTTAAATTCTATAACTTAAAACATGACTGTACTTCCATACCTTCATCCCCCCATTTCAACCTATTTTTTCGCTTTAAAAAGTATCCCATGTCCTTTCTCAGTCTATAATCTATCAGTGTACCAAATTTCATTTAAATCGGTTTTGTAGTTTTGGTGTAAAAGGGCGACAAACAGACTGAGTTACTTTCGCATTTATTAGGCAGAAATAGTAACAAAGTGAGGATTCAAACCTCGCTTTTACTTTTAAATTTAACTGAATATGTCTGTAGGCTTAGGGTAGACTAACCCATTCCGTGGGTGTCATAAAATACGACGAAGGGACATTCAGCAGATGAATGGGCAGCAGCATCTAAAGGCTCAAGGATACTCGCCATCTTACTGGGATAACCAATTCACCTGCCAAGTGTGGTGATTATGGCAATATGCCTCTAAAATTAAAGGCGATTATCAGACCTGTCGAATCATGTATGGATCTGAATGTAGGGCCGTAAAGGGGCTGGATGAAATAAGACTGTATGCGACGGTGATGCGAATGCTGAGATGGATGTGCGGAGTAACAAGAACGGATTGGAAGTCTGAAAGTGGCACCAGTGTCAGAGAAATTGAGAGGAAATCGCTTAGGATGGTATAGGCACATTGTGCGTAGATATGACATGCATGTGACGAAAGGAATGCTGAATATGAAGATGGAGGGATAGGTTGGAAGAGGAAGGTCAAAAAAAAGATGGATGGACTGAGTGAAAGATGATATGCCTAAGAAAGGTGTGAGTATGGAAGACACGTCTAATAGGGACAAATGTAAGAGGATGATATATTGCGCCGACCCCAAATAATGGGAGCGAGGCAGGAAGATGTTGGGCCGGATTGCTTCGTGCGTACCCGGCCCCCGCCAACGACGGATTGAAGGAGTGTCCGGGGGTTTTAGTGGTGTAGGGTCCTCTCCTCGTGGTATAGTAAGCATACCACCGCGATGGAGAGAGCGAGTCCCATATATCCCGCCGCCAGCGCGCGAATACGATGCAGCGGCAGTGCACGGGAGAAAAAAAAATGGGCAGGAAGATGATGATTTTTATCAAAGTCATATTTACAAGTATGTCGTCACAAGAATATCCTCCATCTTAAGATGATCCACCAATAGGTACCAATTTGCCGCGTTCCTAAAAGGTTACAAGCTCCGATAAATTAGTTAAGTCAGTTTATAGATTTAAAATTATCTCCCTATATCTCGAATAAGCGAGTTAAGTAGTTCATAATACGCTTGCAAACTTACAAACTATGGATAACTGGATGTACTAAGATTATCCTTACTAATATTATAAACGCGAAAGTTTGTGAGTATGTATGGATGGTTGTTTGTTACTGTTTCACGCAAAAACCACTGAATGGATTTGGCTGAAACTTTGCACGGAGATAGTTAATAAGCTCGATTAACATATAGGCTACAAAACATCACGCTCCGACCCACTGGAGACGAGTAACGCGGGTAAAACGGCCGAGCGAAGCTATTATGGTAATATAATTATTAACATGCAGTGACTCCGAAAATTGTATCAAATATTTGATTACATATATAATTGAAACGTCGTGTGGTTTCCGGCTTAGAATAGACCACTCCAAGTCTTCCCATGGGTGTCATAAGAAGCGACTAAGGGATATACAGCTGATAGATGGGCAGCGGCATCTATCAGTCCATCTTTTTTTCTTTTTCTTTTGTTGTTGTCCGTGGGTAATTCATTTTCGCATTCACAACGCCGCTGCAGCGTATTCGCGTGCTGGCGGTGGGATATGTGGGACTCGCCCTGTCCATAGCGTGGTATGCTAAACTCATACCGAGGAGAAGACCCTACACCACTGAAACCCCCCGGACACTCCTTCGATCCGCTGTTGGCGGGGGCCGGGCACGCATAAGCAATCCGGCCCACCTAATCTACACCTACCCACTAATATATAAAGCTTTAGTTACTTTAACACTCTAATCTCAAGAACTGTTGGTTTAATTTGAAAATGTGTTTCATTGTTAGACAGCCAATTTATCACGGAAGGCTTTAGGTTTTATTTGATTATGAAGATCCTACGGGAACTTTTATTCTTTAGCTTTAAAAATTTAATTTCTAAGGACTTTAACTTACGAGTATTTTAAATTGATGGCCTTAGTTAATTTAATAGCTTATTTAAGGACTTAATTCTTTTTCTTCTTCATGCCCTTATCCCATATTACTTGGGGTCGGCGCAACACGTTTGTTTCTTCCATTCTGTCCTGTCACCCGTCACACTATCACTTACTCCTTTTTCTTTCATATCACTCTTCACACAATCCATCCATCTGTTCTTTGGCCTTCCTCTCCCTCTCTATCCATCTACATGTATACTTAAAACTAAAGACTTAAACTAAGAGACACATATACGAAAGCCCTATTTGTTATATTTAAAAAGTATTATTGATATTGTCTTATTTTCTAAGATTGAACTTCAAGTTCCCACAAGTCGTGGGCGGCCATCTTGTCTTTACAAAATACGTCGGTTTGATAGATTGTGATACATTGACTGGTAAAACAAACAATTGGAGAAGAATACACATTTGAACTGAAATAAAATAATATAAGATTATATTTCAATCACAATAACAAATAAAATTGTTTCCGATAAAAGTTATTCGTGTTTATCATGTACTTCACCTGACATAAAGGCGAGCAGGGTTTCAGCCTTGGGTCGGATTGCTTATGCGTACCAGGCCTCCGCCAACGGCCGATCGAAGGAGTATCCGGAGGGTTTTAGTGGTGTTGGGTCCTCTCCTCGTGGTATGAGTTGTTTAGCATACCACGCTATGGAGAGGGCGAGTCACACAAATCCCATGCTAATGCGTAAATGCAATTCCGCACGGACAAAAAAAACAAAGTTTCCGTCCTTATTTAATGATCGAATCGAGTAAGTCCCTTACTCGATTCAGAGTAATCACTGGTGGGGGATTCAGGAATTATGATATTTCGATTTTAGGGGAGTTTTGTACAACTGCCGCTCTACTTTACAGTTCGTGACTTCGGGTCTAAGAAGGCATCATAGATTTCTCCCGGGGTTAGTTCAACGATAAGGCATACCTATTTCAGTTATCTTTTTGATACCATAATAATATACAGAAAAATAGTCAAAAATTTAAGAATAACGAATACCGTGCCGGGGAAGAAAAAAAAGGTGCATGGCCGTACCGATCTTTTCTCGAAGCAACTCAGGCCATTTTCGATCCCCTATAACTTTGTTGTCGATAAAGATAGGAGCCTAAATTTTCAGTAACCAAGTAGGCTTGTATAAATACAGTATATTTCAAATTTCATTTCAACCAGAACTTTAAGAATTATAACTAGTCAAAGTTTGGTAATTTTGTCACTCACTCACTGACTGACTGACCGATCATCAAAATGTTAAGGCACTTCTAGCAAACATAGAAGCTTCAAATTTTGAGTACTTGTAGAGTTTAGTGTAAAACCCAAGGGAAAATTCCAACATTTTGCAATTTCGGTCCAGTTGTTAAGTTCCATCAACTGCATTAATAACTTTGTTATTTCTTATAAATGTATAGGATTACCGTCAAGAATTTAGAATTTTAGTTATATTTTAATTGTAATTTTCAGTAATATAGTATAGACAGTGTTCGTGGCATAGCCAGTATACTTTAAAAAGTCTCGCGGATCGTGGGTTCGATTCATTTGCCGGGTATTAATTCACATTATTTAATTCAACCGTATATTTAAAACTATGTTGATATTATGACTGTCCCGTTGGACTATCGGTGATTTATTCTGCCGTAACTAGTGGTAGAGGAGGCGGATTCAAAATCCGGGTCGGGAAAAAATATTTCACTAGAATTTTTTTTTCGAGAATAATTTTAATACCAACCCGTTAGGAATTCGGTGGTATTTTCTTGCGCGGCGCGGGAATCAAACCAACGCGGCAACGTTTATAAACCGTCTAGGCCACGGGGATTCGCAAATTTATAGAAAAACAGCAAATCATCATTACATAGTATAAAACAAAGTCGCTTCCCGCTGTCTGTCTGTACCTATGTATGCTTAGATCTTTTAAACTACGCTATGGATTTTGATGCGGTTTTTTTCACTAAATAGAGTGATTCACGAGGAAGGTTTATATGTATGATACATCAGCATTACACCCGTGCGAAGCAGGGGCGGGTCGCTAGTTTATTATAAAACTATCTGCGCCCCGCGGTTTTACCCGCGTTACTCTGCTCCAGTGGGTCGGAGCGTTATGTTTTGTAGCCTATACATTAATCCATCGTATAACTTATCCCGATGCAAAATTTCATCCTATTCCGTTCAGTAGTTTTGGCGTGAAACAGTAACAAACATCAATCCATCCATTAACCCATACTTACAAACTTTCGCGTTTATAATATTAGTAGGATTAGAACTACGGAACTCACAAAATAAAACCAACACACACTTGACTGTTATAATTAATGTGTTGCTAATTTCCAGGCCTTTTTAACATATTAGGAACGGGTCACTTAGCTAACATAAAGAGTTATCTGATGTCGTCGCGTTTGTATTAAACTACGTACAATATTGTTTAGTTTTTATACTAACTTTTATATTTTACTAACTCCCATTCCCGTAGAAATTTCGTTATTTAATCAAAGAAAAAAAATCCTGCAGGAGGGGACAGGAGTTACTTGAATTTGGACAGTTTTCATTCAGTCAAATCTTTTATCTTACCTTCCGATCATTTTTATCTAAAACCTTAAAAATAATTAAAATATTTAATATTCCACTATAAACAATAAATGAATAAAAATAATTAAGGTAAGTTTATTTAAAATTTATTAATTATAGGTATTGTTTAACGATATTTATTTTCAAAATTATAACAAATAAAAATAATTTACTGAATTAAAAGTTAATTTCGTTTTTGTAAATATAGCACCCAAAAAAAAGTCTTTTTTTATTTAATAAAAAATTTATCGTTATGAAATTTTAATTTATAAATTTTACAAAAATAAACATAGTTTATTTAACTTTTTTAATATTTATCTAGAGTTTTATATAAAATAGAATCATATAAAAAAACTTGTCATTACTACTTATCTGATATTTTTCTGTTTTTTATTTTTTGTTCACTTCCTAAATACAAAAAAAAGCTATCTTTAAAAAAAGTTGATTTATTTAAAGATCCATAATATTTTAATAATAATTAATTAATAAGTAATTTAAGGTAATTTAAGGTTTAAACCTAAAGCAATTTATAATAAATCTAATTAAATCTATTAATATTATAATTAAATGTTCAAAAGGTCATTGTTAATTACAAGTCAACACAAAAATAATATACCTACATAATTTTTGTTCTTATAAATATAAAAAAATCAAAAACTATTTATTTCCTTGCCAAGTAAGATTCAGAATTATTATTAGTTTTTTATAAATTTGTTATAGTTTAAATTAGCTACTTTTATTTTTTTTATATTAATACATTTAAAAAATATTTATGCCGTAAAAATGGTTGTCGTCATAAAGTTCAGTGTTAATAATAATCAATATATAATCAACGAATTCCTTCTATCCGTGACCGACTGGTGTAACCCATCTCGAAACGTCGGATTATTAAAAAGTTAATGATTTGCCTTCAAATTGTACCGCGATTGAGACCCGCTTCTATAAATTCTTTGTGCAAATCGCGAATGTTTAAAAACATTTATAATCAACTAAGCTATTCAATTATAATATTAATCAGACGTTAGTACTCAGAAATACTGTAAAAAAACTTACTCCCGAAGAACCCTCGTTTTAAATTAATTGTATTTACTCAATGTTATCTGTAGTATTTTGTCATAAAGTGAGTCAGAAACTTTATAACGAGTACTCCTATACAATAAAATAATAATAATATGTATTTACCCAAGTGGTCAAAATTATACCATAATTTTAAAAAAAGTAGCATTCTGCACCTTTTCTATAAAAACTATAACTGTGCAAGATTTCGTACCTACTCCTCCATCCTTGCAATTTTTCGTAAAAAAGGGGTAGATACAAAGTTTTTGTTTCACGTATGAATGTATTGAAGTTTTAAATAATTTAATATATTATTAATAATATTTATTAAATAACTTACCAACAGTGCACGTAACAAGCAAGCGCAACGGACTGTGTGAGGCGAGGGTGAAATTACGTTTATATAGGGGTTGCGGAAGCCCTCAGTCGCAGTGGCGGGATTAGCGGAGCGATTTTTGTAAAATAACTAGATTCCCGCGAGCGTTTTCTCTACCGTTCCCGAAGGAACTCCATAGTAAAATATAGCCTACAATAATCCACCATAAACTAACACTAATAAAAAAAATACTAGATTATTTTGTATACTTTACTTTTGTTCAACAGTAAAAGGTATAATGTAGTGAAAAACAGTATAATACTGTTTTTAACAGTATAGTTGGCACCCCTAGTTAAACTACGTGGAGAAGACCCTACCCACTAAAACCCCGGAGTACTCCTCCGTCCGCCGTTTGTGAGATGCCCAGGATCCCATGGCTTTTTGGGTTTACCGCGTAAAATCAAGCAAACAAACGAACACTTCAGCTTTATATATTAGTATAGATTGCTGATGTTTTTAAGTTTATTATTTAGTACCTATGGGCTCGCGGGGGGATTGAGGAATTTTGACATTTAGATTTTTAGGGTTTTTTTTTTCGGACGTACATAATTATGTAGTTAGCCCCGAGGCTTTTACTACTTGGCCGGGCATAAAGGCGAGCAGAGCACCAGCCTAGCTCAATGGTTGAAACACTAAGCAACCTGCGCAAGAGGGCGTCACCTGTGGTGGGACTTGGACCTCGGCTCAGGGCGGTCGCTGACGGAGAGATTTATTTTAATTTTTTAATTTATTTTAATTTTTATAAAAAGACAACTCCCACACTAGGGAAATAAATCCCTGTGTCGCGGGGTACTTTACAAACATTCATTTCACGGACACAAAGAACACCCAGACTCAGAACAACTATTTGTGGTTCACACAAATAATTGTCCCGGGTGGGAATCGAACCCAGAACACCAGGTCTCAGAAGCAACTTCCGTAACCATTGAGCCACCGGTGCAGTCAAAGATTGAGATTGAGGGATTATGGCTTTTAGTTTTTGAAGAGGAGCTTAGTGCAACTGTCGCTCTACTTCACAGTTCGCGGGCCTCTCGGACTTCGGGTCTACGAGGGCATCGGAAGGTGCTCAATAAATAAGAGCTTACCATGTGCGGTAATTGTCAATTATCCAAACCAATATAATAAAGAGGTAAAATTTGTGAGTTTGGTTGTTCGGGGTATTCTCCTGACAACCTCCGTAGCGTAACGGTATTTCGGTATTCCGTAGCATGGTGATATAATTATATAGTAAATAACTTACTCGCAATAACTCGACCGACACCGTCACCGCTCTGCTGTACAGTTATAGGGAACTGTTGCTTTTTACAAGCTGAAGCTTCGCAGCGAAGATTTATAATTCCTATAAAAAAACAAAAGTTATTAGAAGCCATGGCCGGATTGCCGCGGTCCTCTCCTTGTGGTATGAATTTAGTATACCACGCTATGGAGAGGGCGATTCCCACATATCCCACCGCCAGCGCGCGAATACGCTGCAGCGGCGTTGGGAATGCGTAGATGCATTTCCCCCCGGACAAAAAAAAGGCACTAATCTGTATTAATATATAACGCGCTAACCTCAGAAACTACTGGGCAAAACTCTTCAAAGTTAGATAGCCCATTTATCGAGGAATTCTATATTTATTATAAAGTTCCCACAGGATCGGGATATATCGAGCGCGGGGAGCTAGTGAATTAATGTTATAATACTAACTTCCCACTTGTAGTTTCGCATGCATAACTCCCAGTCACGAAGCTACGTAATGGTGAAACAATTATTTACATCGGATCAGCTATTCCTGAGATTAACGCATTCAAGCAAACACACTATTCATCTTTAAAATTGATATAAATTAACATTGATTTTGATACATATTCATCCCTTTATTTTATAGCCGTACATTTCTTAGCAGCTCTAGCTACACGGCTAAAATTGTAATTATAATAATATTCAAAAGCTAAAATTCAATTTATTTACGATTCTTAACACATATACCTAATATAATAATAATTAAAAAAAGATAAATTTAAGACAAAAACTGATAATGTTATATTACTTTTTTTATTTTAAAAAGTAGATTTTTATTGAATAATATTAATAGTTTTTTTTTTATGAATTTATAGTTTCTCAGATTTATTTGTTATAATAATAATCTTTAGGTACCAATACAACATTTCTTTAATTAGGTACCACAAACAATAAAAAATGAATATTTTAAAATCAATTCTTTTAAATTAAATACTCAATTATTATATTTTTTGTCTTTAATGTATTACCATTTATTTGTAAAGTTTTATTTTTAAATTCGAATATTTAGTTTTTTATTATTATTTAAAATTGAAACAAATAACATTGAATTATTGTACATATTTAAATAAATAAAAAATATAAGTACATTTTTATTTAAATTAAAAGTGTTATTTAACTCACTTGTCAACGATGCTATAATTAGTGACCGATACTTAGAGAGGCTAATTTAAACTGAATCAATTGATTGTGATCAATGCCTTTATATATAAGTAGCCTTCTACAGGTAAACTGGATGGGTACATTGCACTGTGCTAGACCGATATAAAAATATATAACTGACGTAAAAAGTTAAACTATTATGTATTAAGATTATTTTACATAATTAATATACATTATTGATATAAAAGGAGATGGCTGGGATCGATTCACGCTCAGGACAAATTAAAGGTTTTTTATTCATTAAAAGAAAGAAAAAAAAAGTTTATTGTTATTAATTAGAAGTAACAAAAAAATCCTGATAAATGAGCATAAGAGTCGCTCAACGAGCTAAGGAGAGGGCTATGCTCGGGGTTTCTCGAGTGAAGACCGCGGATCGGCAAGCGTAGAGTAGGATGACCACCAACTAGATGGACGGATGAACTGGTTAAGGCCGCAGGATCACTGTGTATGTTGGTCGCTTCCAACCGCAATAACTGGAGACCTATGAGGGAGGCCTATGTCCAGCAGTAGATGGCCTACGGCTGAAATTACGATGATGATAAAAAATAATAAACGTATGTTCAACAGTTCACGAACACTATATAAACCTGACAACGTTTGTGTTTGATGAGTAATTGGTCTTGGTCATACAAAGCATACAAATATAAAAACTCAAAGATTTATTATTGAAATAATCAATCATTCATTGCGTTTCACAGTGTTTTAGTTTAGTATAAAAACCGGCCAAGTGCGAGTCGGACTCTCGCACGAAGGGTTCCGTACTAGTTGCAAGTGCCTACCTATTTTTGATATCAAGAATACAACAAGTAACATAGTATAAAAGTTCTTGTAGTTCGTTGTAACTTTAATAAATGTTAATAATAGTTGAATGAATGAAAGGTAAATTGCGGTTTACGGTTTATGACGTATTAAAAAAATACTACTTGCTTGATCTCGTTCAAACCAATTTTCGGTGGAAGTTTGCATGGTTATGTACATCATATATTTTTTTTAGTTTTATCATTCTCTTATTTTAGAAGTTACAGGGGGGGGGGACACACATTTTACCACTTTGGAAGTGTCTCTCGCGCAAACTATTCAGTTTAGAAAAAAATGACATTAGAAACCTCAATATCATTGAAGACCTATCCATAGATACCCCACACGTATGGGTTCGATGTTTTTTTTTTTTTGAGTTTCATTTCTATGTATGGGGGACTCCAAAATTATTTGTTCTCTTAATGCGGTTCACAACATACATCTACTTGCCAAGTTTCAACATTATAGTCCTTATAGTTTTGGAAAAAAGTGGCTGTGACATACGGACGGACAGACAGACAGACAGACATGACGAATCTATAAGGGTTCCGTTTATTGCCATTTGGCTACGGAACCCTAAAAAGATGACGAAAAAATTTAACCCGGAGTTTCTTTCTCCCTTCTTCTCCGGGTCGTCCACCTAGGTAGTTAGTGAAAGGTTGCAGGTTAGCTAGGGTAGGATTCTCGCCGACGAAGACCGCGTTGTACCCCTACCCCTGCCCTGTGATCCAGCGCCTGTAGGCTGTGCAAGCGAATAATTCCTCTTATATCCATAAATCTGACTTTGATATCAGTGGCACCTCTCGGTTGTGGTCGTAACCCCATAAAGGTACCTCCAGCCCGGCTAGCATAGGCAGCGCGTCTCGAGTCTACTCTACGGAGGCCGACCAATCACATGGCAGAAAGTGTCACGTGACAGTGCGTTCCTGCAATGTGATTGGTCGGCCTCCGTAGAGTAGACTAGAGTCGCGCTGCCTATGCTAGTCGGGCTGGTATGTCTCACTTAATTGTATGCTTTTATAAATTTTCAATATATACCTAAAATAATTAATGTAAATATGAACTTATTAGAGTAGAGGAATTAATGACAAACTGACGCGGACGGTCGGAGTACATTGTCTGTAATGTCCTACAATTAGCAGCACTCACAGATTGCACTTGCTAGTTATAGTTATCTAAATAGTTTTATTCATAGAATAAGAATAATAACCCATTAATTGCAGTTCTTTTCCATTGTGATTTTGACAAGTACATCATCATTAGCCCGTATAACGTCCACTGCTGAACATGGGCCTCCTCCCGAGGGAGGGTTTTGCCATAGTCACCGCTCTTGGCAGGCGGGTCTTATGTTGTAACATACAAAGAAACGCTGTTGCCCGTTTCCTGGTATACAATTGTTTTAGATGATGTTATAACAATCGGGACCAACGGCTTAACGTGCTTTCCGAGGCGCGGAGGGTAGTCCCTCAGCCTACCAGACCCGGAAAGAAATCTTAGAATCTACACAAAGATTTCCTGTCCGGCATGGGAATCGAACCCACGACCTCCGAGATTTAAAGCGAGCCAAATACCGCTACGCTACGGAGGTTGTCAAGTACAAGTGTATGTAAATACCTAAGTGCTGAATAAATTTATTTATATTTAATTATATTACAATTTCAGGTCATTGTGGACCCTGTCGGACACAGCAAATTAAAATTAGAGGTACAGAACAGAGATAAGAGTAGAGGAGAGGGAGGTTTTGGTTAGGTAAAGAGTTTGTTTTCTTGAACACACTAATCTTAAGAACTACTAATGACTTTAGTCTGATTTGAAAAATTATTTCAGTGTTAGATAGTCCTTTTAATTGAGGAAGGATATATTTAATTATGAAGTTCTTATATATTATACGCGTGCGGGAAGCTAGTTTAATACAAAATAGCTTAAATTGACATTAAATCAATCATAAATAATAAACAAGTAGGTATATATTTGGTAAACAGGCTTCTTTTTGCAACTTTTTACTTGATTGAGTGACTACTCATCGTTCATCGGAAATGGGGGGTGGGAAATCATTTCTTATGATAAACATCTACGTGCCAATTTTTAGCGCAATCCTTTCGTTAGTATACCGCTATAAACTTATAAAAAGCTATAATAGGTTTTAGAAAGTTCCGAAGGGCGTTTTAATATTGTTTCAAGATTTTTTATATTATTGCAAGTTTAGTTTTTTATGGCATTTTAAATTAGTAAGAAGCTGTTTGTCGAGATATTTTGTATTTTGTCGGGAGTCGTACATGATATGAAATGTCGGGACTACCCGCCGTGCCTCGGAAAGCACGTTAAGCCGTTGGTCCCGATTGTTATAACATCATCTATAATAATCGCATGTCAAGGAACGGGCAGCAGCGTTTTCTTGTGTGATACAACATAATACTGCGGTCACCAATCCGCCTGCCAAGCGTGACTATGGCAAATACCCTCTCCCGAGACGAGGCCCATGTTCAGCAGTGGACGTTATACGGGCTGATGATGATAACAAATGACCTGTTCGCCTATATGTCCAGTGGGATAGCACGAAAGACTTGTGACTATAACTTCATACATTTTAATATCTCCGTCTGTAATAAAAGGAGACATACAATTCCTTCGCGAGGGCAACCATAGTTCTTTATACATTTTACCCGAGACATAATATTTAGGTAAACATAGAAATGTAGACATTTGTTTACTTACATTCCTATGATTTGAGTTGAGTTTGAGTTTGAGTTTTAAAAGACAACTCCCGCACTAGGTAAATACATCCCTGTGTCGCGGGGGACTTTACAAACATACATTTCACGGACACAAAGAACACCCAGACTCAGAACAACTATTTGTGGTTCACACAAATAATTGTCCCGGGTGGGAATCGAACCCAGAACACCAGGTCTCAGAAGTAACTTCCGTAACCACTGAGCCACCGGTGCAGTCATATATTTCATAGTCATGTATTTCCTCCTGCCACAGACGGAAATGTAAACTTTTGTCTACATTTCTACATGTTCCTCCTGCCACAGACGGAAATGTAAGCTTTTGTCTACATTTCTATATGTTCATCCTGCCACAGACGGAAATGTAAACTTTTGTCTACATTTCTATATGTTCCTCCTGCCACAGACGGAAATGTAAGCTTTTGTCTACATTTCTATATGTTCCTCCTGCCACAGACGGAAATGTAAGCTTTTGTCTACATTTCTATATGTTCCTCCTGCCACAGACGAAAATGTAAACTTTTATCTACATTTCTATATGTTCCTCCTGCCACAGACATACATTTAGACATTTATCTACATTTCTAGGTTATAGACGTATTAATGGCTGGGTATTAAATCGCTTCCGCTTACTAATGTACGCACCACTCAAATGGACGTATAGAAGTCAAATAAACATCGTTTGCGCATTTTTAATACTTGTTTCCTGGTAAAGTTCGATCATTATAGTGATATCTGTAGCCTTGAGATCTGCTTCAGATTTAGTTGACTGAACTTAATATAAGTTTCAGTCACAATGAAACGCTTATTAGTAAAAGGAAATAATAATAAAAGTAAAATATTTAGCTGTAGGTAGTAGAAGATGACATATAGCCCTGAGGCTTTTGCTACTTCACCGGGCATAAAGGCGAGCAGAGCTCCAGCCTAGATAAATGGTTTAAACACAACAAACTAAGCAACCAGCGCAAGAGGGCGTCCCCTGTGGGGCTTAACCTTGGCTCAGGGCGGTCACTGACGGGGAGATTGAGGGATTATGGCTTTTAGTTTCTTAAGGGGAGTTTTGTGCAACTGTCGCTCTACTTTACAGTTCGAAGGCCTCTCGGACTTCGGGTCTACGAGGGCATCGGAAGATTCTTATCAAACTAAGGGTCGGGAGGGCGAGGGGGGATGCGTCGCCTTCGCGGGCGCACTCTTCTCCGGCGGGTCTTCCCATGGGTGCTGTAAGAAGCGACTAAGGGATAAATACATGCATCTATCAGCTCAAAGATACCATCTTACTGGGATCACCAATCTGCTTTCCAAGCATGATGATTACTGCAATATCCCGCAATGATCCTAGGCTGCCAAGGTCTGTTAAAGAGGAAATCCATGTTCAGCGGTGGACGTTGACGGGCTGATCAGCCTTTTTTTCTGGGTCTCGAGTTTGAAAACTCTTTCTAGAAATTTCGGCCGCAGTTGAGACGGGCTTGCGAAGGTAATTAGTGCTTCAAGAGCATCCTAACAAAGACTACACTCTCTCTGTCTGTCGGCAGCATTTATTAGGCTCTATGTAAGACGGAGCCCTGTTTTAGTTTGAACAGACACTTTCTAGGCAAGCGTGTATCATCTTAGGCCTTATCTCCGCCTTCCATCAAGCGAGATTATGGTCAAAAAGCCTATATTTAATATTAAAAAAATAAGTTTATATTTAACAAGACCATCGGATATTTGCGTCCTTAAAAGGGTTAAAATATGGACATAAGAAAGCCAGTAATATGATGCCATGAAACAACACTGACCTAAATTCCCTACGTCTTGGAGGGGATGAACAACACATCTACCCCCAGAAAAAAGGGTGTATGCCCTAGATGGTACACCATCAACTTGTCAAAAAATAAGTAACCAAAAGATTATTTTTATAAAACAGTATTTTATCAATTTCAATAACTTTAAGAAATCTTTTTTTATTTCATCATCATCATCATCATTCCAGCCATAGGACGTCCACTGCTGGACATAGACCTCCCTCATAGATCTGCAGTTGTTGCGGTTAGAAGCGGCCTGCATCCACCGTGATCCCGCGGCCTTAACCAGATCATCCGTCGATCTAGTAGGTGGACGTCCTACGCTACGCTTGCCGATCCGCGGTCTCCATTCGAGAACTTTTCGGCCCCAACGGCCATCTGTTCTCCGTGCTAAGGCCTGCCCATTGCCACTTCAACGAACTAATCCGTTGGGCTATGTCGGTAACCCGCGTTCTTCTACGTATCTCCTCATTTCTGATTCGATCTCATAGAGAAACCCCGAGCATAGAATAGCATAGGGGAGACCGGGGATAGTTGACTAACTTTTGACTGAAGCTCGTATATCTCGGATGTTTACCTTAATATAACAAAAATTACAATTGATACAGCTAGAAGAACTATTCAGGTACCTAAAATACTAATTAATAACCTATATATTTATCATAATAATACTTATTTAGTTGATTTACTAAACCCTTGACGCTTGGTCAACCTCCCCCATTTCCGGGGTAAGTTGACCATAAGCATGGGGTAGGTAGACCTAGGCAGTAATAAGTGTAAATAAAGAGAATTCGTTAAAAATAAAACATTCAAATTTACTCAATGATAGAAACTTTTTATTTAATAATAAACACAATCAAATTTGGGATCCGTTCTCGGTTAGTAAAGAACTTTAATAAAGGAAACAGTCTCTTCTAAAAATATAAAAAAAAAAGTCAGATTTATTTTTGTACTTTATAATTATTTTGTATATTTCTTCTACTTTCTCGGAAAAGGTCTAATCTCTTGAGGTAATAGAAAATTTGGTTGGATTTAGGTCCTTAAAGTGTACTCTTGGGAATACAAAAAACGGGGGAACCTTGTTGCAGAGAGCTGAAATTGCTACTGCAACTTTCACTAAAGTGCCTCTTTTAGCCGAAGTCATTTTTCACAAGTTTTTAATACCCCGGCGAGCTATGACTCTATTAGTTACATGAACTGTTGTTAGTCCCGTCTCATTAACATTCCAAATATCACCTGGGCTTAGATTTAATCGTTCGAAAACGATAGAAGATAGGCTTGTAGCTTGAGGTGATGTAATTGATAACGAGGGATGACGTTTTAAAAAAATACCGAGCCAATCATCGCCAGTGCTTGCTTTTGTATTTCAAGATTCAGGCATATTTTTATTATTCTTTTTGCGTATTCGAATGCAAACTTGCCGGTCTCATTTGCATCATTAATAAATATCAGCAGCCTTTTTCAAATAAGCTTCTAGTTTATTTTCTTCGTCATCGCTAAATATTTGCCTATTTTTTATGTACCCCGCCGTGTCCAGGGTCAAATCAGCTCTACTGAGGCTCGGATTACTTTCTAGCTTTTGTTTAAGTTTAGTTACATAACGATGCAATGCTTTGTATGGAATTTGGTATTTCTTTGATGTGGCGTCTATGCTATTATTACCGAAAATTACTGGTGGTAAGCTCTTTCCAGGATATCTTTTGGTACATCACCTCTTTCAGATATTTTTTGTACGTCCTCATTTTCTGTAAAAATATAACTGGTATTTAGTATGTAAGAGAAGAATATAATAGTGTATACATTTATTATGCACATTAAACTTTAGCAAACACAATTCTTCAATATAAGTATAAAACTTATTTAAAAGGGGTTGGTTGACTAATTAGTCTACCTACCCCGAAAAAAATTTACGCAATTTTTAATTTTGCCTGTGTATCATATGCAAACTCTGGCACTAACATGGAAGCAATACTGTGCAATATATAATAAAACTATCATATTTACATTTGGCATAACAACAAAATTGTTTCTAACACATTCATAGGCACAATAACAAAAAAAGTACGAATGAAAAAACTTACTTACCGGGACCAAAATACAACATGTGATGCCACTCACGAACGCCGCGCGTCTGCAGCGGCTCACTTCGCACAAGTTAGCGGGTCGCGGGGAGGGATCGTCGTTCTTAATTTGTTGATGAGAAACAAGTGACGGTGGCGAGTTATTGCTGATTAGTCTACCTGCCCCTATAGCCAACCATCCCCGGTCTCCCCTACCCCTCTCCATAGCTCGTTGATTATTTATTTATTTTGTATTATGTTGTTGTTGTTATGTAAATAGTTATCGTAATGTTTATACACCGGAAACAACATGTACAAAGGCGAGCTTAATTCAATAATGAATTTTCTTCCAGCAAACCTTTACGAAAGATGCATTTGATTAAAAGTGCATAGCTAGCGTACAACGGACGAATCTTACAATAATTAATTTATACCAAATTAGTATAATTTTCTAACTGGTTAATGTTACCTATTATAGGTAAAATTATAGAATGTACAATTGTTATGATATCTTATAAGTATTTTTAATACTTAATTAAGTTGTCTTTTTTTTCGGACTGCTTTTGCTACTTCACCGGCTTAAGATTAAGTTGTATGTAGGTATGTCTTCACTGTTGTATACCAAAAATGGCGGGTCACAGCTGGAAGTTTTTTGTATAATACCAATATGATGTTACCTATGTACCACAATATAATGAATGAATAATTGAATGAATAAATAAAAGTTTAATGCATTCGTCGTTTTAATTACCATAGATGAAAATGAAAACGTTTATTGATAATATAGACGAATAGATCGTACTTATTACCTATAAGTCAAATACAATGATAATTAAAACAAAAATGAAAAAACACAATCTTGACTTATAAATTAGTTTACATTTCAACAATAATGTTAATCAATAAAATTTATCAATTTTGTAATGGCATGATTATTTGTAATCGCTTATTATATAATGAATACAATTAAGATCAACCAGCGCGGGCTGGGATCGGGCCTGAAGTATAGAACGCGTCGCGAGCCTCGCCTTGCGAGGACGACCGGACCCTATCCTAGCTTCCTACGAGTCTTTCTCTATCTACCTACGTTGTGACACTCGGAGAAGAAATATAATAAATCATTCTTTTTGTCATCTATCTACATGTCATACTACACTCGGTTCCAAAAATAACGGGTCAGTCACATAAACCCGAATATCTCCCGAACTACGTATGCCTAATGAAACGAAGACTGTTCAATTGAGAATTTAATTATACAGATAAAAAATAAAATAAAACTTAGTTGCACCCACAATATTATTCTCTAAATTAAAAAAAAAAACTAAAGTAGTCATATTTTTCTTAAGATTACATTTTTTTATGATTGTTTTTTGCTGTTTTTCATCACTTTCTTCATTTAATACTTTGTATTGCCTCCACGAGCTCTTCTGACAGCTTCCAGGCGATTAGGCATGCTGTACACCAAATTTCGGAGCCGGTGCTGAGGAATACCTTCCCATTCCTCCACCAGTGCTTGTTTGAGCTCGGGAAGCGTGATTGGTGGGGGGTTTCGACCTTTCACGCATCTCTGAAGCTCGTCCCAGGCGTGCTCGATGGGGTTTAAATCGTTATTTTTGGAACCGAGTGTAGTTGATTCATATCAAATTATATGACAGTAGGTACCTAATGTTTATTTAAAAGTTTTTGTTATAAGGAACCTAAATTTTATGATTTCAGTGAATAAAACTGGAAGGAGATTGATTTTATTTTAGTCGCTGAAAACGCTTTTAATTTTCATTTGTTTTAATAGGTGTATTCTTGTAGCATCGAAGGATATTATAGTGATTATTGGCATAAAAATAAATTATTCTGTTAAGTCCGTCAGTTAGATTACCTATATAATATTGGACACGTATTGTTTTTCGTTCCTCAAACAAAAAACAATGAAGATACAACGCTTTCAAATTTCGTTTGACGTCACTTCTAGGTACAATTTTACCTTGTAGTGACGTCACAAGCCACCGCTCCTGAACTTTATCGTTTGTTGTTGCTCTGTATCGTTGTTAATTTTTATTGATTTAATAAATAAAAAAACAAGAAAAAAAAAAAAACTAACTGACGGACTAATTATATTTTTTTAGTATTCATGCCGATTACTGTACGAGTACAGTGTAAGTACCTATTCCTTATTAATTTAACAAGGAGTTGTTGGAACTCAATGTAAGAATTGAGAAGAAAAATTTTATTACCTGACAGCTTTTAGGCAAAAGCTATACAAACTATTTTAATAATTAGCAATAAGCACATACACTAATTATTTTACTTATTATATTATTATAACAACCTCCGTAGCGTAGCGGTATTTGGCTCGCGTTAAATCGCGGAGGTCGTGGGTTTGATTCCCAAGCCGGACAAGAAATCTTTGTGTAAATTCTAAGATTCCGGGTCTGGTTAGTTGAGGGACTACCCTCGGAAAGTACGTTAAGCCGTTGGTCCCGATTATGATAACATCATCTATAATTTTTGTATATAATTGTTGGTACAACATAATACTGCGGTCACCAACCCGCCTGCCAAGCGTGGTGACTATGGCAAATACCCTCTCTCGGGAGGAGGCTCATGTTCAGCAGTGGACGTTATACGGGCTCATGATGATTATATTAATATGCCACAATAATTCGAAAGTAAACAGTCCTCGGTGCTCACTCGAGGTGGAATTACTCCCAGAAAAAAGCCAAAATATGTGTTGACTATTTACAAATACTTGTGATAGTTTTGATTAATCATGTCGTGATTAAAAACTTTTGTTTAACTGCAACAATGATATCATGCATTTAACACAGATAATTAAAAGACCAAAATGGCTGACATTACAACTTATTTTAGAGTTAGAAAACTCTAAAAATACAAAACAATACAAAAAATACAAAACAATTTACTTATTCATATGCAGGGTTATTTTTAAAACATTAACAAACTTTTAGGGGATGAAAGTAGGTACTGATGATTATAATAATAATAATAAAATAATAAAATCTTTATTGCCAAAAAAAAAAATACAATTTTACAGTGAAAACCAACTAGTTAATACTATGTTATTTATTTGCTTGGGAAATTGTATTCGACACAGATATAGATACCACTGACACCCAACTAAAGATTGAACTTGTGTTGTGGGTGTCAGGAGTCTCTCTCTCTCTATAGTAACCTTAGTACAGTACAATTTTAACAATTTAGTTTAATCTCGTACATAGTGTTTATTAATTTCAATGACTTATTTACATTTTTTTTTTTTTTTTCTCATTTATTTTGAAAAATATGTATGATTAATATCTATAATAAAAATATGAAAATATCCAAACATTGCGCGTTTGTGTGTGTGTGTGTGTGTGTTGTGTGTGTTGTGTGTGTGCGTGTGTTTGTATGGGTGTGTGTACTTGTGATTGTATTTTTGAAAATGTTAGACAGAAATTGACAGGAATTTTTCTACTTCTTCGTAGGTGAGCACCATGAGCCACTCTGATGTTTTCTTTTTACATGTATAACTATTTACCCCATATATACTACAGTGTTTGTTAATAATGTTGTATAGTTTACTTCCTAAAATGGAGAAATGTCTTTCAGCCAATTTGGTTTTATGCTTGTCAATAGCACATACGTTTGTATTTCGACGTCTTAACATTTGTTGTACATTATATTTTAAAGTTTTATGTTTTCGTAGCACAGTAGATAACACAAAGAGTTGCCTCACGGTCAGGACCTGACAGTCTTTATACAACTGTGTTGTACTGTATCTGAAATGTTTAAAAGTCATGACCTTGAGGACAGTTCTCTGGGCCCTTTCTAACTGGATAAAGTGAGACTTGGGTGCTCCACCCCAAATCGTAATGCCAAAGGAGATAACTGACTGACATAGCGCTTGATAAACCATGCGCAATGTTGAAGGGTCTGCACTTTGACGAAGGTTTTTAAAAACTACTATAAGTTTTCTCACTCTATTTGTCAGAATTTTCAAGTGTGCATTCCATGAAACGAGATTGTCAATGGTAAGGCCCAGATACTTAACACAGTTCTTTTTTGACAATGAGCGGCAATTGCAAGTATCATCTTGTCTATGACAACTATGGGCTTTTATTGTGAGTTGGTCATCAGGCTGTGTTGATGTTGTGAGCGAGAAAGTTATGTAGTTTGTTTTTTCAATATTGAGGGTTAACAGGTTATTTGAAAGCCAGCTCATGACAATATTTAGTGCTAACTCCGCTCGCTGGTGTACTTCTTTCCAGTCTTGTCCATGTACAAGGATAGCCGTATCGTCAGCATACGTATAAATGTCACAATACGGAAGAGCCAGATTGCAAAGGCCATTTACGTAAACTAAAAATAACGTAGGTCCTAGAATTGAGCCTTGTGGAACTCCAAAAGAAAGGGATTGTTCATTACTCATAACGGATCCAACTCTCACACACTGTGTGCGCTCCGACAGATAGCTTTGAAATAACGCCAGAGCAGGACCCCTGATTCCAATTTTCTCTAACTTTGACAATAGTGCGGGGACAGAGACAGTGTCAAAGGCTTTAGATAGGTCCAAAAATATCCCTAAGCATTTAGACTTTTTATCTAGTGCTTTGACAACATCATCTACAAGATCAGCAGCAGCGTCTTCACAAGACTTTCCTTTGCGAAATCCGTATTGCTTTCGCGACAAGATATTTTTTGCTTCTAGAAAATTGACAAGGCGGTTGTTTATTAGCTTTTCTAAAATTTTAGAGAATGTTGGGAGGACTGATATGGGCCTATAGTTGCTGACACTGTCTCTGTCTCCACTTTTGTGGATAGGGTGTACGACGGCTCTTTTCAGAGCTCGGGGGAATACACCTTGTGCGAGACACTGTTCACAAATATGAGTAATAATAGGGACTAGTAAAGGACTACATATTTTGACAATTTTTGAGCTTATACTGTCCCAACCTGCCGCCGAATCATTGCGAAGACTTGAGATAATTCTTCCTACCTCGGCTTGATCAGGTGGAAGCAGTACAAGTGAATTGAGTTGTCTTTCGTCTTGAACATAAGGTAGGTGATGATCCAATGTGGTGTCATTTATGTGCTTTGAAGCAAGATTTGATCCTATATTTGCAAAAAACTGATTAACCAGGTTTGCAGAGCTTACAGGGTCATCGGATAGATTTAACAGTTCCGAGGGGGGTGATTTACATTTTCTTTTTGAAATAATGGTATTAATGACGTTCCATGTATCTTTTGGTTTATTTTTAGCTTTAATTAGCTCATTTTTCTCGTAGATTCGCTTTAATCGGGATAATAACTTATTACAAAAATTACGGTACCGTAAATAGGTTATTTTCAAAATATAATTTTCGGGTGACTTTTTGTGCTTTTTATGCATGCTATCTCTATTTCTTATACATTTTAGAAGGCCAGGAGTAATCCACGGCTTGGTGATTCTAAATTTTGAAGAAATAGTTCGAACTAAAGTGTTATTGTCTATTATGGAAGCTATATTATTTATTAAAAGTTCAGTTGCTTGATTCGGATCTTCTATTAATAAAATTGAATTAAAATCTACTTTAGCAATTTCTGAGGCTATTTTACTATAATCAATTTTGTAATTTATTTTATTTTTCTGGTAAGTTATTTGTACTTTTCTTATACAGCTTAAGACAGGGGCATGATCGGTAATTTGACTGTCTAATATGAATGATACTATCGGACTTGTTGACTTAGTCATTGTGTGGTCGAGGCAATTATCTTCCCTAGTTGGGAAGGTGTACCCTGGTAACAGTCCATGAGCCGCTGTGAGATTCATATATTCGTTATAATGAGAGTCACTGCTATTGGGTCCGATGTTTATGTTAATATCCCCCACCAAAAATATATTTTTATAATCCTTTACAGTCTGTAACAAATTATTTAGGCTAATTAAAAAATTATCGATTTGCCGGAAAGAGGGCGGTCTATATATAGCTATTACGACGGTATCTGAGTTTAGCACACAGATCAAACAGTTGGCGTCCATGAAATGAGGCTCCGTAACACTATGCTTTAGGTTCGAGTTGATGTACATCACAACCCCATCGTTTTGGTTAAAAGTATTATTTGAGTAGTACGACAAATAACCTTGTACATTTGGAATATCTCGGGAATAGCTAAGCCAACATTCAGAAAAAATAATTATGTGACAAGTAGATTTTAGAGTAGAAAGAAGAACCATGGCACTGTCAAAATTTTTGTTGATGCTGCGTATGTTTAGTTGTAGTAAATTTAACGGGTTACTTATATTATTACCTAATATCTGATTGCATGTATTTGGGGAACAATTATGAAATTCGTGGTGTCCATAGAAATCAATGTCATTGATTATTTCATTTATGCTGTTCATTGTTGCAGATAATAGTATATGCGCAGCCTAGTTTTGTCGTAATATGTAGGTACAGTTATAATTTGACTATCTAATAATAAAATGATATATGAGAGGAAATCAAAGTTATGTCTAGCGAGAACCGTATATTGTATTTTGAATGAAAGAAAAACGTGTACTTTAACTACGTTTATAAAAATTCCTAATATATATTTCTGCGTGTATGCTTGGTGTGTGTAATTATGTGGTGTATCATTAATTTGTCTAGTATGTGTGAATATGTGTGTAGATGAGGCCTGACTTAGGATTACAAAAAATAAGTAATTATGTTTAATACAGATTGAGGAGTTAAATAACTTAAACTGCCAAGTTATTTTGAGGTTGCTGCAAGTTTTGAAGGCAACTGTTTGAGAAAATACGAGTAGGTTTATCGCCTTCTTTTTTCCGAAGAAAGATTTTTTCATTAGATGTCCAGCAGTATTTGAACTCATGGACTTTTGCGAATTGACGGGCCTGAAAAAATAGTTTTCTTAAACTTTGTGGAAGGCGATATGCAATGAAAATAGGGAGCGTGTCGCATTTCAAGCCTATGTGCTGACTATTTAATTTCTGCGTGACTGATTTTTCCTTATTAAAATCTCGGACGGCTCGAAGTATGTTATTTTTCAGCATCACGGATTGAAATTCTACCACAATTTGTTTAGTAGGGCCCTGTTTATTTTGAATTCGATAGACATTACGTATCGCTGTGGGCTCCACCGGTACTTGTAGGGATTTGGAAATATCCACTACCATATTAGATAAATCATCAGATGTTTCCTTATCCTTGAGTGGCAGATTTCGAATCTCAATCGTGGCAGACCGATAATTGTCCTGCATATCACTTAATTGATTCTCCAGTTTATCTATATATCTTCGTTGATCAGCCCGCTCACTTTCAAGTTTTTCAAATTTTACTTTTATTTCTTCGTATTTGGAGTTCATGAGTTCTGCCGATGCATCTATGTCACTTTTAATTTTTTGAAGATTTTCATGTTGTAGTTTTATCTCAGCTAATTCTGACGTAATCTTATCTGTAAACCCTTTTAACATTTTCTCCTGGTCGAATTGCCACTTAAGGAGCATGGCCTTCATTTCCTCCTTAAACGTGTTAAATTCACTTAAGGGGCTTGATTCAGATCTGGGCCGCTTGGATCTTTGAATTAGGTTAACAAACTCAGAATCCAGTGGGGTTTCGGTGATGTTGGGGTTTGAAGATACCCTCAGTACTTCCCCATGTGGTGTAGTCGGGGGCGTGCGGTGACACTTGGGCATCGTTGCAGTTAGATTATTTCAAAGAACTGCACAAATGAGAATTCTAAACGTGAAATCAAATTTCCTGCGGAAGCGCTAATAGCAATATGTTGCGTAGAAATTCGTAGCGGATCGTAGGTGTGTACGTAGCACACCAGTATGGCGTAGTCGGGTAACGTAGCAGGGTCGTAGCGGACTGAAGGAGCTGATTAGTGGTTTGGCACTGTGACGTCAGCGTGGATTTGGCGCGACGGCTATGCACGCTGCATTCAAGTCAACCGTGGCGGCAGTTCAAACCCATCGCGGTGCACTTTTTGAGCATTTATTTATATTCTCATAAAAATCTTGACTCACCACCGCAGTTTCGGCTGGTTACCTCTAACAGTCTCCCAGACACAGGTACAAGAGCGAGACTTCCGACACTTCACAATATGGCCGCCGACCCTTATGGGAGACTCTCTAAGATAGACAAGGAGGGTCCGAGAAATTCAAAAAACTAGTATAATTATAATGATTTAAAATAAATAAAATGAAATGAGCCACTATAAGCTTAGCACAACTAAAAACACGTCTACTACGTACAAGCACAGCAGAGAGAGGATAAGACATTTACTATGGGACCAACCCTTAAATCGCGAAAAAAAATTCAGCAGTTCCATACATTTATGTTCACTTACCTACCTCGACAAAAATTTATCCCTAAAGTTTTTTTAATAATACTACAGACGATGTTCATAACACTCATGTTTCCGAAAATTGTAATTAATAATATCACTAATGTTAATTTATTAAAACTCCTGCTGTTGTTTTTCATAACGTTTTTATCCCTAAACATAATTTCGATAAAGTCGCTTCTGGCTGTATTTATGTCAAACTAACCCGCTCGTCGCTTCGCTTCTTGCTAAATAAACTGAGTGAATTTATTTTGAGAGTTGCTTCTGGCACTTGCTTTGGTTATCGAGGAGCGAAGCGACAAGCAGGTTTTACCTAACCCGCTTGTAGCTTCAGTAGGTTGACATAATCACTAAGTAGTTAAGTTAGTATGTGTTGTAATATAAAAATGATATATTTATATTCATGAAGATTTTCTGTTTTATGACTTTGAATAATAGTGTAAAAGACGCTGTTGTTGAGAAAATATAGGAAAACAAATAATAATATAATAGATGTTTATTGCCACTGACATTATGAAATTGAATGATTCGGAATTATGAACAGAAAGGCATTATGAATATTACACGCAGTGCCAAGCCGCCGTGCACCCGGCGGCATTCAAAGCCGCCGGCTTTGCCACACAAAGGAGCCGCCGGCATAGATACACATACAAATACATGGCTTTTATACAAATACCCGCATAGCCGCCAGCATTTGTGTAGTAGCTTTTAGAAACAGAGCAGATAGGAATTGCGATTGAGGAAACACATTTTCGGAGTAGAAAATTTAGGTGAACTTGGGAGCACCCACCTACGAGTCCCTCTTTACTAGGGTTGCCACCCGTACTATATTATATAGTATCGTACTATATTTCAGTCAAATGTAGTATAATATGTTATAAAAAAATAATTAAGTACAAAAAGTACTATATTTTTTCGCTAATCCTAATTCACACCTTTTTAATATTTTGATCACACCCTTAACGCGGCATATGCAAAAAAAGAATTGTTGATTTATTTTATTATGGAACTCACATGCTCAGATTCTTATACATAATTATTTTAAAGGTAAAAAGACCTTGAGGGCAAAAGCGAAGAGTAATAACAAATACACATGGGAAAATAAGTAATGATTTAAAATACATGTGTACTATTATTTTTCCCGAATTTAACAAATATATTTTGCAATATTTTGTGAAAAGAACTATTTAAAACCAAAAAAAAGGTGGCAACCCTATTCTCTACGGTGTGACACCCGAAGAAGAAAGACTATAAAAACTCCGAGGTCATTCTTTTTGCCATCTTTTATTGTCTTTGATAAAAGTTCATTTTTATTAATACATTTACGTGATTAGCCTCCTAACAGAGAATCGTTAGGAGGTTCATTTTTTAAATAATCAGTATCTCATCATCATCATTAGCCTGTTGTAGTCCACTGCTGAACATAGGCCTCCCCCATCCATTTCCAGCGGGAACGATCGCTAGTGGCCTACATCCACCGACTCCCAGCGACTTTTTTGCGGTCGTCGGTCCATCGTGCAGGCGCTAGGCGGTCGTCCCACGCTGCGCTTGCCAGTTCGTGGTCTCCACTCGAGAACCTATTTGCTCCATCGGCCGTCACTTCTTCGAGCTATGTGGCCTGCCCATTGCCACTTCAGCTTGCTAATCCGTTGAGCTATGTCAGTGACCTTCGTTCTCCTGCGGATCTCTTCATTTCTGATTCGATCACGCAGGGCAACGCCGAGCTCTTTCCATAGCTCGCTGAGCGACTTTGAGCTTTCTAATGAGGCACACAGTAAGAGACCACGTCTCAGATCCATATGTCATCACTGGTAACACACATTGATTGAACACAGTGTGTCATAACTTCGATATTTTTTCATGGTCTTTTAAAACGTTGGTATGTAAATGCAATTTCAAAAACTGGTCTATCTAACTAGTTGCATATTTTTAACGGAAGTGGAGTAGGTATAAAGAAGGTATTAGGTATGTTTTATACAACACAAACAAACATTATTAAGTAGTTAAAACTAATATAATTTACCTGTTTCTGTTTAATATTTTGTCGTCACATTACGCAACACATAACAGGATACGCCCCATAAAAATATTAGTAATTAATAATTAATATAATAATTATACAAACATTGGTTTAGATGTCCTTTGTGATAAGTGTCGATATGTTTACTTATCTGCGGAACCTGGTGTACCGGTAATGTGTTAAGCGAGGTCCAGGCTTCGATCCCAGGGTCGGGCAAATATGTCATTAGAATGTTTCTGTTTAGAACAATCTAAGTATCTTTTTAAAAATTTTCAATACTTTACCAATAAGTAAATTTCAAATTTGAGATTAATGAAATGAGACTCCCGACAGGACTTGCATCTTAGGTATAGCCCTTAATGGGCTGTTGTGGTTACACGGTGGCTGAATGGTTAACGCATTGGGGGCTAAACCTAAGATGCAGGTTTGAGTCCTGTCGGTGGTCTAAGTTTCATGGCGTATACATACACAGTTAACACGCACGCATACCTAAGGTTTGCCTAACCCTGTCAGTCGATTTTTGAAGCGTCCGGTGCATAATGAGATAACAAACATACATATTCACGCCTCTTTCCAATAGGGGTACGCAGAGACCACTTGCTTCCACTTACTACAAACTTGACATACCATTTTCGGCTCTTCTACATTCATTTATCTCCTCATGCATGTCCTTCGTTTTAGGGTTCTTTTAACCTGGCCTTTCGTAATAACGTTCTCGATTTGTTCGTGGAAAGTTCGCCTTGGTCTTCCCCTTCCAATTCTTCCGTTAACATTCGCCCTATAAATTTTACTTGTTAACAAACTTAGGTTATTTAATTATCATAATTGATTACTAAATTTAGTCCACCGGCAGGACTCACACCTGCATCTTTGGTATAGCCCCTAATGCCTTAACCATAATTCCATCCTAATGCCTTAGCCATAATTCCATCCGGTTCCATCGTAGCCTAATGGCTACGATGGAACCCAACCGAACATCGAACTTTAAAAATTTCTCTAAGGGATTTTTTTTTTAAACTTAGATTAGATAACAAAGTTTAATATTGTGTAAATATCAATTCCAAGTTGTGTCGTAAAAGGGTGTAAAAATAAAAATTCACGTGAAACGAAAACAAAAAAAACTTTTAAATGTACCTACTTGTTATCAATAATAGGCAAAATGCGAGTTGAAACATTACACACATTAAATTTTTATTTTATTTTATTATAAGCTAATATTTTGTTTATTTATGATCACCGAGCTACAGTGTCTGTAGGCATAGTTAATGCCAAAAATCATAATAAAAAATAAACGAGTTTTCCCTAAATTTATATACAAACTCGTTCATTTCATGTCACCATTTCCCTTACTTAATAGTTTGTTTTGTGATACATTTAAACTTATTAGCATTTGACTAAACGTGATGATACGTACATGATATAGTATTACATAGTTTTACGATCCCAGAGTTACCGTTTCCGTTGGAATCTCAAATATACTTATTTATAGGTACTTATAAAGCTAAAGCGTTTTTAGTTATTTGTTTGCTTCGACGCGTTAATCTCAGGACCTACTGGTTCGATTTGGAAAATCCTTTTATTTTTCAATATTTTATTATGAAGTTCCCACTGCGTTCGGGAAGCTAGTGATATTAAATAAGATACTTGGGAAACTCATAATTAAATATAGGTTACTGTTACTAATGGCCAACGTAGCTTTCTAATGGTAAAATAATATTTGAAATCGCTCCAGTACTTCTGGAGCATAAATACAAACAAACAAGTTGTTTGTAATCCCTACAAACTATGAACCCGTATTTTACTATCCCTGGGAATGTTGTGTGGGTCAGGATTGAGGGCCCATTTTTTGAACTTTTGTGAAATGAAATAAGACTATTTGGAAAATTAGTTAAAAATAGTTAAAACTTTCTTAAACGTGAATTAAAACTGTTATGATTAAATAACTTGGGCCCTCAATCCTGACGCACACGGGAATGTTTTCCAAGGAACCGGAAAATACTTTTTCTATTATTTACCTATATAATAAATTTGACAGAAATTGGAGAAAATTTTAAATATTTTTACAAGAAAATTTCAACCCCTATTTTGCACTCTCTTTGGGTATAAATTCCAATAAAACTGGAACACGTATTCAATAAAAAAAATTAAGAACATGAATGTTAAGTTTATCATAATTGTTGCTAATTAAACTAAACCAAAGATGTTTCCATGCAAACTGCAAACCTATTTCATTCCATTAAGGTTAATTTTTATTTAAATCCATTCTAAGTGTGCGTGCGTCTATAGATATGACAGTGGATCTTCTCTTTTTACCCGACTGCGCCAGAAAGAGAGTTATCCTTTTTTCGAGAGTATGTATGTGTAATTGCTTAGCACGCTCTGCAGCCTGAACGGCTTGATGGAATTTAGCTTGAACGGTGTCGTTAGATTTGTGTTTACTGTCAGAGTGACACTTAGTTTTGTTTTTTTTTTATGTCCTAAGATAAGATTATTAGATAGATTTAATAAGGTTGGAGCCCTGCTCGCCTTTATATCCATTTAAGCACCAATAGCCTCAAGAATACATAAATGTGTATGTGTATCATTAAATCGCACTAGTAAAAGATGAAAAAAAAGTTTTATTCAATAACAAAGTTGGTTCAACAATATTGAGGTACACCTCTCCTATTAACTGTGACAACATGTGTGCCAAGAGAGGCCGCTCTCCCGCCACCTACCGCCCTAGGCTCGGCCTCGGGGAGTGGGGCACCCGCCCCCTTCGAGGCTGACCCATGAGGAGTAGGGACGCCTCTACATTCCGGGCGTCCCTATAATTGGGCAAATGGGCCACTGTAAGTGTGGCAGGAAATCTCGCGGTGCCATATTGGCGGGGGGTTTTAGTGGTGTAGGGTCCTCTTCTCATGGTATGAGTTAGCATACCACGCTATGGAGAGGATGAGTCCCACATATCAGCTGCAGCGGCGGTGGAAATGCATAAATGCAATTCCACCCGGACAACAAAAAAAAAAAGGAGAAGCCGCTCTCCCTTAACTTGATTACCCTTACATTTTTTTTTCGTACTGACATATGTAGTTAGCCACGAGGCTTTTGCTATTTTACCGGGCATACAGGCGAGCAGAGCTCCATCCTAGATAAATGGTTTAAACACTACAAACTAAGCAACCTGTGCAAGAGGGCGCTGTGGGACTTGGACCTCGGCTCAGGTGATTAAATTTACATATATATCTTATAGATGTACGACAAATTTGGTTTTATTTTTAATTGAGTACCTGTTTTACTACTTGTTCTAATTACACTGTTTACGTAATTCTACCATATCAAATCATTAAGCTTTGACGTAATTGTCAGTTTTCATTTTATTAATCCACGAGTCATGATAGTCTAATTAAGTTTTGTAAATTGTTAATTTTGTTTCGAGAGTCAATCCCAATTTAATCGTTGATCATAGAAATCGTTGTAGCTGTTCTCGAATTATAAATGGTGTAGCCCGAATTCGTTTCATATATTTTATATACATAAAGCATATCTATAAAGACTATACCATTTCCATTTCTTTATTTTCTCGATGACAGTTCTAATTTGATAGTTGTAATGTTGTGACCAAATAAGTAATGATATCGATTGCATATATATTTATTATATTTTGAACAAAGACAAATACAACAAAAACATTCAAATATCAATCAATTAAATAATCAATCAAGAATTAATACTTATAACAAATATAATGAGTGTGATGGAGGATGATGGGATGATGGGACGATGGGGATGAGGATGAGGATGGGACGGCCTTTGGTGTGGGACGCTACGTGCGTCGACACCCTCGCGCCGTCTCATCTTTCCGGGACTCAGGGTAGGGCCGGCATGGCGGCTGAATCCGCGGAGAATCTCAAGAGGCGCAAATATAGTACCCTTGATAGTGGTTATGTATTTGTGCCTTTTGGTGTCGAAACATTGGGGCCGTGGGGACCGGGAGCCAAATTAATTTATAAATACCTCGCAGCGGCCCTCTTAAGTGCGGCACGTTCTCCGAGTGCTGGTTTCTACTTTGCACAGCAGGTAAGCATTGCCATTCAACGTGGTAATGCTGCCAGCATTCTGGGAACCTTGCCAAGTAGAATAGATTTAAAATAGTTGTATATAAGTTAGTTTTATTTTTAATTAGTTACTTTTAGTTTGTATTTTATTCATGTTTGTAAATTATAATAAATGAAAAAAAAAAAAAAAAAAAAAAACAAATATATTAGTAAATAAATTTGTACAAAGTATCAGGCAGTTGTTTAGTTTCTTACACTTTGTAAAAAAATATCGGGTCTGTTATCGTGTTACGTTTATCGATAGCCCCATCGATATCGGTTTCGGTTCGGTATAACCTTGTACGTGTGTAAGCGTCATATTTTTAATAAAATAATGTATACAAAATGTAAAAAAGACGCCCATTCAAGTTTTCCACAGGAGCTGTCATCGAGAAAATAAAGAAATGGAATAAGTATAGTGGTCGCCCAGAGCTCAAAATTCTAGCGTAACTAAAAAAACCGGCCAAGTGCGAATCGGACTTGGCCGGGTTTCGTACCATTTTCAAGCGCCTGTTGCTGTTATTCATCATCATCATCAGCCCGTATAACGTACACTGCTGAACATGGGCCTCCTCCCGAGAGGGAGGGTCTTTGCTATAGTCACTACGCATGGCAGGCGGGTTGGTGACCGCAGTATTATGTTGTACCACACAAGGAAACGCTGCTGCCCGTTCCTTGACATACGATTATTATAGATGATGTTATAACAATCGGGACCAACGGTTTAACGTGCTTTCCGAGGCACGAAGGGTAGTCCCTCAACCAACCAGACCCGGAAAGAAATCTTTGAATTTACAAAAAGATTTTCTGTCCGGTGTGGGGATCGAACCCACGACCTCCGAGATTCAAAGCGAGCCAAATACCGCTACGCTACGGAGGTTGACAAACTGTTGCTGTGATTGAAATCGAGCAAAAAAAAAAATTGTTATATGGGAGACCCCCCTCCCCCCCGCCTAAATACTTTTTTTTGTTTTTGTTGTTATAGCGTTTGACATACAGCCTGGTGACAGACATACAGACAGACAGCGAAGTCTTAGTACTAGACTTAAGCCTTAAGAAATGCGCGGTTTCACCCTCGTAGATCACGTTCCCGTGGAAAGCTTGACTCAAAACATAACCTATGACATTCACAAATAAGGTGGCTTTATATTGGTAACAGAATTTTTAAAATCAGTTTCGTAGTTCCAGAGATTACCCCCTACAACGTCACAAACTCGCATATTTTACTTGTTTATAATATTAGTAAAGACACAGAATAATAAATAGTTAATGTATAGTGTGCGAAATTTCATACTCCTCCATCCGAGCACTTTTCGTTAAAAGGGGTGCAAAGTGTTTGCTTCACGTAAATTAAATATAAGTATACCTAGATTATGATTAATATTGATAAATGAAGTGACTACTATATATTTTTCGGATAGATATTTATGTAGATAACCACCAGGCTTTTATTACTTCATCGATATTATAGATTATAGAGGCCCTGCTCCAGCCTTACTAAATAATTTATAAACTACAAATTAAGGAACTAGCGCGACATGGCGCAACCAGCGGGTCTTGACCCTTCGGGGGATTGTGACTTTGAGTTTTTAAGGGAGTTTTGTGCACAGTTACGGATCTCTCAAACTTCGGGTCTACAAGAGCATCAGAAATAAGTGAAAACTTCGTGTAAATTTTCTCTATAACGCCATCTATCTAACATGTTACTGAACTAACTAACAAGATAAAGAACTTTTAGACAATTTAATACGACATTACACTATAGATGTCGTGACCAACAACATACATCATAAATAATTTTTGTTTTAGGTATTTCAAGATACAAAAATTATATAGTATAAAAAGTATTACATTTTTTTGGTAAACTAAAATTAATTTTAAAATTTAGACCGCACGAAATTTAGACGAAAGTTAGAGCGTGGAAGGCTAACAAAAAAGCTCGTTGAGTGACTCTGATTCTGACACAGTCTTAATTCGGCACGAAGCAAATAACAAATACACGTGGAAAAATAATTTAAAATAAAAGTGTACCAATTTTTTATTTTTCAAAAGTACTATATTATATATTTAGCAACTTTTTGTAAAAAGTACTATATAAAACAAAAAAAAAGGAGTCAACCCTTGGTACCTACTAGCCAGAGCCCTACAGTTTTAACTGTAGATCTTCAGTTTTTTGGAAATGCTCTCAAATTTTAGTTTAGACCTACGAACATGGGCCTACGAACCTCGAAATCGGTTTTCTACAGTTTTCTATTGAAGACGATTGCGTCATGTACCTATTTTAATTTCTTATGTGCTGGATTCGCTTAGCAATTACTAGTTTTTACCTGATATCATAATTTTATTTGAAAATAGCTTCCCGCGCGCGTTTTCACCCTCATAACTCCAATTCCCGTGGGAACTTCGTATTAAAATAAAGCCTTTCACCTTCCTTGATAACTGGGCTATCTAACGCTGAAAGAATTTCAAATCAGTCCATGTCCCTGAGATTAGCGCGTTCAAGCAAACACACAAATTCGTCAGCTTTATATATTAGTTTAAAATCATCATCATCATCATCATCATCAGCCCGTATAACGTCCACTGCTGAACATGGGCCTCCTCCCGAGGGAAGGTAATTTCCATAGTCACCATGCTTGGCAGGCGGGTTGGTGACCGCAGTCATAATATGTTGTACCACACCAAGGAAACGCTGCTGTCCGTTCCTTGATATACGATTATTATAGATGATGTTATAACAATCGGGACCAACGGCTTAACCTGCTGCCTGAGGCACGGAGGGTAGTCCCTCAACCAAACAGACCCGGAAAGGAATCTTAGAATTTACACAAATATTTCCTGTCCGGTGTTGAACCCACGACCTACGACGTTACGGAGGTTGTCAGTTTGCTCAGTTTAAGATAATGTATCTTTATTATTATGTTATGAACTTTCTCTGTAATGTACTTATCTCAATTACTACTATACTATAATTAATTACCACAACACATTAAAATCTACTTCTGACTTCTCCTCTCGCAGGTCTGCTGGAAGAGATTGCTTAAGAAATAGGTAGTAGGTACCTTTCTACATTACTGTTTGTCTGTCTTGTTGTATTTATATCTTCTTTGTGTGTACATACATAAAAAAAAATATAGATTAAAAAATTTCTTAATTTGACATTAACAGTTCTCTACAATTTTTTCAAGCATATCTGTCTATAGTTTTATACTAACATAGGGTTGACTGCACTGGTTGGTTGCTTGCTAGTATTCTTGTTAACTCTTCGTGCTAAGCTAAAATGGTTGTGTTACGAGTGGGTTAACATCAGTAGTGCTATGGGTGGGGATCGAACCGACGACCAATAATATGATCGCAAGTTCGACGCCCGCGCCCAAGCCATTGGGCCACGTAATTATTTGTTGAAATTTTGTGGATATTTTAAAATATCTGAATGTGGAAGTTGGTGTTGTTTTTCCCTTGCGGAGTCCGTCGGAGAGCGAGTTACGTTGTCATCCTTGTGTCTGATCTCTCACCGGTCGTGTTGGAAGAACCGTAGGTACCACATTTATTTTTTTTTGGATTTTAGCAGTAAAGGGATATGTTCTACGCAAATGGGTAATATCCTTATAGATTACCCGGCGAGACTTAAGGACTATATATGTTACGGCTAAAGGTAGGTGTGAACATAAACTTAAGATTAGCCGGCTGTTTAACCATTAGTTCACAATGTTTTGACTAGATGTCACCACTCATCATTATTGGCCGATCTAATGGATGACTGGTCTAATTAGTTGGCCATTTTATCACTAGATGGCGATGATCAATATCTCTGAATCTCGCTATAGAGATATCGTTTCGATTAAAGACTTCTCTATAGTAAAATTTTATTATCAGCACACTCAAGCACATTATCAAATGTGATGTAAAATTAACCCAACTCGTGTAACAGTGTATCGAGATTATAATCAGTACTGTTCTCAATAAAGTGAAAGCGTGAACCTGTTACCCGAGTGTTTTTTTCAAATCAAACCCCAGCTCAGAACCCCTGAAGGTTTTGGGAGATCTTCACCAGCTAAACTTAGGTTTATCTTCGAGAAGCAGCTAAAGTTCGATAACATGTTACTTATCTTCGGCTAGAACTAGGTTTTAATTAAATTAAACAATACCTATGCACGGCACTAAAAGGTGTTGGGGTGGTTAAAAAAATAAATAAATAACCTAAACCTAAACCAATAGAGTTGAACAAGGACTTATTGAGGTTGATCTAAGTTTAGCCGCATGCGGTCGGCTGCAACTAGGTTTTGCCGGCTAATCTTAAGTTTATGTTCACACTTACCTTTAGCCGTAACATATACATGGTTACTGGAAATGTGAAGTATTTCTGTAAGCGTGCGAAGCCGCGGCGGGTCTAGCTAAATATAAAATTTGATTTAATGGCGCACAATAAAGACTATTTGACTCTACAATTCCGACGACCTAGATATTTGTTAAGGCCCAGGTGAAAAGAAATAGTGGACTGTATATATGTACCTATAGGTTTATTGCCGGTAGTACTAATAAAATTATTAAAAATATACAAAAAATGTTGCACGCGGTCGGGACGGACGATTCTCTCTTCTTTTGTTTTTTTCTTATTTTCTTTTTAATTTTGCGCCTTTTTTCGGTTGGCTTTGGTTTGTGTTTATTTTTTAATGTGGCTTATAACTTTTTAAATGTGTTAATGGTTTTTGCATTAACAATATTGACCAATTCAGACCAAGTAACTCTTGCGTTTCTTCATTAAAGTGTAGCGTAACTGATGGCAGGATGCTTTTAATGACAATATAATGAGTAATAATAACATCAATTTGTAATACAAACCTGTCATGGCGACTGAAGAATAGTTAGCTGTCGCCTTGGCCGAGTAACGACAGCCAGTTCTGCATAGATGAATAGCGTAGCGGTATTTGGCTCGCTTTAACTCTCGCAGGTCGTGGGTTCGATCCCCACGCCGGACTAGAAACTTTGTGTAAATTCTAAGATTTCTATCCGGTTCTTGTTGGTTGAGGGACTACCCTTCGTGCCTCGGATAGCACGTAAAGGTCCCGATTACTATTACATCATCTATAATAATCGTATATCAAGGAACAGGCAGCAGCGTTTCCTTGTGTGGCACAACATATTACTGCGGTCACCAACCCGCCTGCCAAGCGTGGTGACTATGGCATATACCCTCCCTCGGGAGGAGACCCATGTTCAGCAGTGGCCGATATCCAGCTGATGATGAATGAAAGTATCAGTTAAATTACACATTTTTTATATAATACCTACCACAAAAACTGAATGATGCTACAATCTTGATAATCGTCAAACTAATGATTTCCAAGGTAAACTCGACATAGATAAATGGTTAACAATAACCTGCTAATTAAGTACAGTCAGCATAGAAAATATCATCATCATCATAAGCCCGTATAACGTCCACTGCTGAACATATCCCCAGGAAGTGTTTTGCCACGACGCTTGGCAGGCTGGTTGGTGACTGCAGTATTATGTTGTAACATATAGGAAAATACTGCTGCATGTTCCCTAGTATATTCTTGTTATAAATAATGTTAAAACACAGTACGAGGCACGGCCATAGGTAAGTCTATAGCCTTCCTCAATAAATGGGCTTAGATAGCCCATTTATCGAGGAAGGCTAAAGACTTGTTGACACTGAAATATTTTTTTCAAATCGCACCAGTAGTTCCTGAGATTAGCGCGTTTAAGCAAACAAACTCTTGTAGCTTTATATATTAGTAATAAATTGTCACTTACGTGATATTGCAGTATCACTGAAAAGCTGTTGCTATTTTATATCACTACATAGTACAAAACAAAGTCGCTTTCCACTGTCTGTCTGTATCTATGTATGCTTAGATATTTAATAGTACGTAACGGATTTTGATGCAGTTTTTTTTTTCAATAGATAGAGTGATCTAAGAGGACAGTTTATATGTATAATACATCAGAAGTGCATCCGTGCGAAGCCTTATGCCCGGTGAAGTAGCAAAAGCCTCCTGGCTAACTACATATGTCCGTCCGAAAAAAAAAAAAAAAAAAAACGTGCGAAGCCGGGGCGGGTCGCTAGTCAAATATATATAATAAAAAATCATTGCTGACTGTACTTTAAAGTAAAGAATAAATATCAAATTATTACACAATACGTTGAAGTAATTAGAGTTATAAACTTTAAATATTTAAAATATATATATATATATATATATATTAAGTATTATATAAAATAAAGTAAAAAAAATTAAGTACTTTTAATGTAGAAACTGTCTTAGTTGTCTGTGACAAATCAATGTTATGTTCTTTTAACATTTATTATGTTAATATAAAATTACAATTTATTTCATAACTGTACATTTTAAACGTTAAAACCTTCCTCAAGAATCACTCTGTCCATAGGTAAAAACAGCATGAAATAGGTGCGATTGTCTTTGATTTTATCGCGAAAAGACAGACAAACATGGCGGAGAAATTTTCTTTTGTAATACCTATTTTATGTAGTTTGTGTTTTGAGGAGACGAGTGTTGTGTGTTGTGACGTGTTTCTTGTGTATAATAAGTGCCGGCGTTAAGAGAGGCGTGATGAGGCGACGGCCCTGGGCGCCCAATTATAGGCAGCGATTGGTGGGGATGGGATGCTTAAATATAAGCCTCCCCTTTAACGGTAGGAATATCATATGTATCTACTTTTTTCAACGTAAATAAATAAATCAATAAAAACAACAATTAAAATTTAAAAAATATAATGAATACACCACTTTTATATTGTAAACAAATATTTATATATCCATACAAATGTATAAATAATAACATAAATATATTATTTTCTTACCAACAAACATGAAATTAACATAATATAATTATTTATTATATAATATTTAATCATCATCATCAGCCCGTATAACGGCCACTGCTGAAGATGGGCCTCTCTCAAAAGAGTAATTCGACAGTCACCACGCTTGGCCGGTGCATTGATGACCGCGGTATACCTGGTCTACGATTATTATAGATGATATTTTGACAATCAACACCAAAAACATATCATGTTTTTTGAAGCCCCAAAACACGCCCAAACAAAGCTGGGAGCCCCAAACAAAGATTCTTTGTCACGTGGGAATCGAACCCACTACCTACCCCAGAATTAAGGCGAGACTTAAACTCTAAGTAAGAGAAGTCGCCAAATTTGTAGTTATACGGTCCCCCTTAAACAAGTTCAATAATGTAGTTGCGTGGTAAAATTCATGTGATATCCATATTGAGGGAGTTTAGTGGCGGCGGCCATCTTGGACCGATTTTTATCAAACATAGCTAAGAACACTTCCGACTAATTCACCTTTCAAACAAAAAAAAACAAAATCAAAATCGTTTTCATCCGTTTTGAAGCTACGATACCACAGACAGACACACACACACACAGACACGCTAAACTTATAACACCCCGTCGTTTTGCGTCAGGGGTTAAATAGCTATCTAGTGATGAAAGATTTTTTAAATCAGTCCAATAGTTCGGAGCCTATTCAATTGAAACAAACAATAAAAACTTGCCTCCTTATATTAGTATAGATTGACCACTCTGGTCACATTCAATTACACTGTACATCTGATACACTTAAAAAGTATTAATCAATTTCTTAATCATATCTACCGACTCGTTCTGTCCTATGCTTTCAACATATTCCGTCGCTTTTTTCGAATGTTCTTCATACAACATTTTTGTTTTATCGACAGCATCTGTTTTCAATATATTAAACTTCAAATCTTCATAATCAACATCTTTCACGTCTTTTTTTGCCTGATCTATTATTTTGTAGAGTCCAGGATTACTGTCTAAAGCGAATAGAACTGGGGCACTTGCTAAGCAAAACTGTTCTTTACTGTCTGATGTTAGCTGCTGAATTTCTGTAGCAGCTTGCCAGGCTAGACCTACGTGGCAACCGAATTGATAAGCCAAGTTTTGGGTGTCGCGATTCTGCCTATCAAGTACCATAGCTGATTGACAGCCTCTTCCTAATAGACTGACACCATTATAAACAGTTCTTGCTGTCCATTCTTTCCTCGGCTTCCCCAAAACATCATCTACAGCAATAGAGTTTGTATCAAATGTAATTTCATAATCTTTTCCTGTGAGTTTCGGTTTTCCTGGTAACGGCATGTTTTGTTCGTCTCTTTCACCGAAGAATTCTCCTTCAGAAAGATCTTTTAGAGCTGTAGATATGATGTATGAGACGTCAGAATTTCTCAGATTTGCTAACATACCGTTAGCCGTGACCAGAAGATAGTCTCCTAGTAAGATGGCTATTTTGTTTCCGAATATAGCAGATTCTGTGTCTTTAGATCTTTTTGCGAATGGGACATTGACAATGCCTCGGTGAATCAGGTGTCCTGTTCTCATCATTTCGGTTAGTTCTGCTAGTATTCGAGTCTGTTCTTCGTTTTTCTTCATCTGTGGTGTGTATGTGGGTGGTTTGACGGATTTTGAGAGTAGTAGAATGATTAGACCCCAGGGCTGTAGGTTTTTGGAGTCGCCGTAAAGAACGTTTTTTGCTGTCTGCATTACTAAGTGATTGCTGCCGACCTGAAAACAATACAAATGTTTCAATTATTAACACGCAGAGGCATAAACGTGGTTCACTGAATTTCAAAGTTGTTTTTCGGATGTACTTGTATTAATTGGCCGATGAGGCTTTCGGTACTTCACCGGGCATTAAGGCGATCAGTGGTCCTGCCTTAATGATTGGTTTATTAACTTCAAACTTTACTCCGCCCCCTATCTAAACCTCTGCTCAGGACGGTCGCAAGCGGCGTTTACATTACTGATTTATTCTCGCAAATCTCCCGCTCTCGTGGGGTTTTATAATTAAATGTTGCCTATTTCACTCCTGGATAACGCGGTTTTCTAATGGTAAAAGATTTTTGATAATCGATCCTGTAGTTTCGGAGCCTATAATTGCCAACAATAAACTATAAAATCAATAGGAAAAGGTTCCTACCGAAACAGAAAGTCAGCGGATCCAACCGCCTATACTACAAGTATAAATAAAAAAACAAATTCAAGCAAAAAATATTATCATAGAACTCCTCGTAAAACACATTGAGCGTCATCTTTGTAATCGGCTTCAGCTCAAAATAACGGTACGTTTTGTACGACGACCGTGAGTTTATTAGTTTATTTATTTTGTTTCTCCTGTGAAAGTAAGGTTCACTTTCTACTTAACTGGTTCAAACTATGTAATTAAAGTTTGAACTACATTATAATATGAATGAAGTTATTTTTTGTTTACATAAATACTTACTACTAGCTATAGTACTACTACTAATAAAGAAGAAAGAAAATACATTTAATTCAGGAACTTTCGAGAACTACTGGACTGAGTTGAAAAAATATTTCGTGTGTCACTACTTGGAATGCCAACTGAAAAACAGCGCTAGGTGTTGCCTAGCCAATGCTGAGGCATGTTCTGCCCCCCCTCGTCCTCCTGACTCTTAGTTTGCAAAAAACCATCCGATGCCCTCGTAGACCCGAAGTCCAAGAGGCCCGCGAACTGTAAAGTAGAGCGACAGTTGCACAAAACTCCCCTAAAATACTAAACGTCATAATCCCTTAATCTCATCGCCAGCGACCGCCGTGAGCCGAGGTCCAAGCACCACAGGGTGCGCCCTCTTGCGCAGGTTGCTTAGTTTGTAGTTTTTAAACCATTTATTAAGGCTGGAGCTTTGCTCGCCTTTATGCCCGATAAAGTAGCAAAAGCCTCGTGGCTAACTACGTATGTCAAATGTCAAAAAAAAAGTTCTGCCGAAAGCTAACCTTTTCGGCAGAACATGCAGTTGTTATTTTGTTGTAGTTTTTGTATAATGGTTCGCACGTGGTTTCACTTAGTCGCCTCTTAAGACACCCATGGGAAGACATGTTGGTCTATTCTAAGTCTAAAAAAACTTTTTACCCCTTTTATTTTGCGCGGACGGAGAAGTAGGAAATTTCACACACTTATAGCTTATACAGGGTTATTTTTAAAACACCAACAACCTTTTGTGGAATAGAAGTACTCATGATTATGAACAACTTTTACTATGGGACCAACCCTGAAATCGCGGAAAAAAAATCAGCTGTTCCATACATTTATGTTTACTTACCTCGACAAAATGTATGGAACAGCTGATTTTATTTTCGTGATTTCAGGGTTGGTCCCATAGTAAAAGTTGTTTACAATCATCAGTACTTTCACCCTCTAAAAGGTTATTGGTGTTTTAAAAATAACCCTGTATAAAGAAGGAGTGCACAATATAAATATTATATTAAAATTATAGTCGAATATCGACCATTGAGCTAACCAAGCCGGTAACAACGTTGTCAGACGTCCCGATTTTGGCGGGAGGTCCCGCTTTTCAATATCAAAATTTAATGTCCCCTGCGGAACTGGGTTAGTCCCGCTTATCAGGGATAACTTGACCGCTATAGTGTAAATCTTAAAGTAACATTTGTTCATCAAAATCGTTATTTAGTGAAATATATTTTTACCGCGTTTTTTATTTAAAAGTATGAAAATCCCGCTTTGCCATGAAATAAATTTGGCAACGGTGGTCGGAAGGTTCCAGTTGGTTGAGGGACTACCGTCCGTGTCGCGGAAAGCACGTAATGCCGTTAGACCCAATTGACATAACATTATCTATGAAAAATAATGACAATCATATACCAGGTAACGGGCAGCAGTTACCTGTGTGCTGCTATACTATACTGCGGCCACCAACCCACCTGCCAAGCGTGGTGACTATGGCGAAACCTCCTACAGAGAAGGCTCGCGCTCAGCGGTGGACGTTTTAAATGCATGATAGATAAATATAATCTTTTCCATTTATGCAATTTTTATTTCAAATGTCAAAAAAACAGTTTGATTTTTTTAGGTAGCTAAGTCAGAATCCACACGGCATTATAATATTATTTTAAATTTTATAATTTAAAATTACCGAGTTTTTTAAAGAAGCCGAACTTAAGAACAAACTAACAAATAAAAAAGAAAGTAAACGACTTAATTACTTACCAACTTCCGCAAATAAAGCGCCATATTCGCAAACTCATCGCTCAACAAACACCGCAAATTCATGAAAGATGTCGGATATCCAACCACTTTCTCTGCATCTCTTATAATATTGCTCCAATTCGTGAACGGTGGCCTCAAAAGTATTAAAATTTCATCTTTCGTGAAACTTGCTACTGTAGATTCCATACTTTTTTGATAAAATAATGGTGAAGCCCGCCTTAAAACGCGCGAAACCGCGTAAGACACCGCCATCTTTGATTTTTAACTTTTTTTTCTAAACACGTCTGATCAGGAACGCGACTCTAAGTGCAGTGCGGTGATTAGAAATTGTGTGGCCAGCTTCTTTTACAACTCCCCGATTTAAAAAAATACCTGGGTCTCAATTACGCTGATTTATATAAAACTACCTAGCTTCATGCACGCTGTTTCACCCGCGTAGTTTAAGTTCCCGTGGGAACCTCATAGTTAAATATACCCAGGGATAATGTTGCATCTTAATGGTGAATGAATTTATCTAACTCCGTCGAGTAGGTACATAGAAAAATCTTTCCTGTTTATAATATTAGTATGGATTACACACAATTGATGATCCTTAGCCAAATAAATAGTTACCAAATTAAGTCACCGACCTATCTTTTACATCTTTAGTGATAATTATGATGAAATTTACAGACTCACGGAACCAAAACTAGCCGTGTCGCAAGCTGCATCTTTCGTATTTAAAAAAACAACGTTATTTATGCCCAGAGAAATAGCCTTCGTAGACCCATAGTCCGAGAGGCCCGCGAACTGTAAAGTAGAGCGACAGTTGCACAAAACTCCCCTAAAGAAACTAAAAGCTATAATCCCTCAATCTTCCCTTCAGCGACCGCCCTGAGCCGAGGTCCAAGTCCCACAGGGGACGCCCTCTTCCGCAGATTGCTTAGTTTGTAGTGTTTAAACCATTTATCTAGGCTGGAGCTCTGCTCGCCTTTATGCCCGGTTAAGTAGCAAAATCCTCAGGGCTAAGTATAAAAGTCCGTCTGAAAAAAAAAACTAGTGAAGTAGCAAAAACCTTTTGACTAACTACATAATTTGCGACCGAGAATAAAAATAAATAAATAAAATTAACAGAATTGCGACCCTGTTTTAGTAAATATACTTGTAACCTTGGTGACTATGCATGTTGAAACATCATTATTCAATTAAATTGGTAGTAGTTAGTGAATTGTCATACTGATAGCGCGCTATGAAATCTGACAGCCGAAAGAGGTCAAGTCTTATGTAATTAATTATTGTATGACAATATACAAGGTGTAACGGAAAGGGTTTATACATAGGGAGAGCAAGGCTTCTTTGGATCATAACAAACGATATGGCAAGGGTTATTTAATCCTATCTCTACAAGTCCGGAAGTAACGATTTTTTAAAATTCATAGATACCAGAAACCAAACTTTTCAAATTGAAATAAATACATCACTAGCATTCAATCAGCTGATCGATGTCAACGAACTATTTGCAAGTAAAAATAAACCTCTTACTCCTGGTATTTCTGAATAAAGGGTTTTAAGGGCATTTTTATTGTTATTTGCAAAATAAAATAAAAATTGGAGTATTTTATTTTGAGTTGAAACCCTTGCCATATCGTTTGTAATGATCCAAAGAAGCCTTGCTCTTTCTATGTATATACCCTTTCCGTTACACCTTGTATACACACATATACAAATGGTGGAATTAAATACGTATATTATTATTATAAAGAGGTAAAGTTTGTGAGAATGTGACTTAATAGGGGGTAATCTCTGGATCTACTGGACTGATTTTGAAAATTCTTTTACCAATAGAAAGCAACGTCATTTGTGAATGTCATAGGCTATATTTTAAGTTAAAGTTTCCACGGGAACGGGATCTACGCGGGTGAAACCGCACGTAACAGCTAGTATGTAATAAAGTTATAAAAAGGGAAGATTTGTATGTTTTTTAAACTACTTATTACTAAACAAATTGCACAGTCACTAGAGGGCGACTTCATTGGGTACTTGGACCTGAGCTTAGGCCGTTCGCTTGGAGGTGCAGAGTTGAGATATACCTACTTTTATTTTTTATAGTTTTGTGCAACTGTCGCTCTATTTAATACTCGCGGGTCTCTCAGACTTCTGATCTAGAAAGGGCACGAGTAACGTATGTTAGGATGAGTTTGCCACGGGAGTAAGATCAATGCAGAAAACGCGCGGTGATTCCAAAATATTGTAGGTAAGTTATTTTTCAAAATTCACAGTTAACAATATCTTTACATAAAACTTTATTATAATCACTACATAGTAAAAAACAAAGTCGCTTTCTCTGTCCCTATATCCCTATATTCCTATGTCCCTAAGTATGCTTAAATTTTTAAAACTACGCAACGGATTTTGATGCGGTTTTTTTTCATAAATAGAGGGATTCAAGAGGAAGGTTTATATGTATAATACATCAGCATTGTACCCTTGCGGAGCCGGGGCGGGTCGCTAGTTTATTATATTATAACATTAATAATATCAATACGTACTTTATTAATCAAATTCAACATATTGATTCGTCAAAGATTTTAACATTCTTTTTCAAATCAATCTCCCTACAATCGGGGAAAAAATTTACACCTTACCACACCATGTTCTTGACCGTGAAGTGGAAAGTAGCTTTGAACTAGTGACGGAAGCCAACTAGATTTTCACATCATTTCCATCGTCGCAATCAAAAACCAACCTTATTTCTTACTTATAATGTCGAACAACATATTATCAACTACAAGTAAGGTTTGTAGATGGAAAAAGACCATTTTATTTAGAGCTTTGGTATAAAATGTTCTGTACGTTAAGACAGGTCTTTTTGTAATTGTCGCAACGGGTTCGAATGCATTCTTTTTGTTGCAGTGTTCTATGAATTTCTCCTTATAACTGGTTTGATAGTAAGTTGGTCTGTTTGAGCGTTATAGTATTAAACAATTCCGTAATAATATAATTATCATCACCATCAGCCCGTATAGGGTTTATCATCACCATCAGCCCGTATAGGGTCCACTGCTGAACATAGGACTCCGAAGGCCATACTTTTCAATAGTCACCACGCTTGGCAGGTAAGTTGGTGACCGCAGTATTATATTGTTCTGTCCGTAACTTGATATACCTACGCTTGTTATAGGTAGATGATGTTATAACATTTCTTTTTCGTACGGACGTATATTTAGTTAGCCACGAGGCTTTTGCTACTTTACCGGGCATAAAGGCGAGCAGAGCTCCAGCCTAGATAAATGGTTTAAACACTACAAACTAAGCAACCTGCACAAGCGGGCGTTCCCTGTGGGACTAGGACCTCGGCTCAGGGCGGTCGCTGGCGATGAGATTGAGGGATTTTGACTTTTTATATGCTAAGTTACATTTTAATGTAACTTGTATTTTAGTTATTATTGTTATTTGGGAATATTGTTTTTTCTCTCTCTCACAAAGTACACTTTTATAAATTTACAAATTAGTTATATATAGCATGATTACATAATAACAAAAATTTAGAGCTGGGGTCCGTACTAGGTTCGGACCCTGTATGACAGATCCCCAGGCTCGCTTTCTCCATACAAAATACAAAACTGCTAATGTGTGATTTTACATTCATTGTAAGTAATATTATTATCTACTAGCGCCCTGGCTTTGCACGGATGCAATGCCAGTGGCGTAGATAGGTGATCAAGGGCCCTGGGGCAAAAAAACTGCGCCCTGTTTAGGTTTTATCAATATTCATTCATTCATTCATTTCAGCCGTAGGAGGTCCACTGTTGGACATAGGCATCTCATAGATCTCCAGTTGTTGTGGTTAGAAGCGGCCTGCATCCACCGTGATCCTGCGGCCTTAACCAGATCGTCCGTCCATATAGGTGGACGTCCTACGCTACGCTTGCCGATCCGCGGTCTCCATTCGAGAACTTTTCGGCCCCAACAGCCATCTGTTCTCCGTGCTATATGGCCTGCCCATTGCCACTTCAACGAACTTATCCGTTGGTCTATATCGGTAACCCGCGTTTTTCTACGTATCTCCTCATTTCTGATTCGATCTCGTAAAGAAACCCCGAGCATAGCCCTCTCCATAGCTCGTTGAGCGACTTTGAGCCTGTTCATAAGGCCTATAGTGAAGCACCACGTTTCGGATCCAACACACACTAGTTGAAAACTTTCGTCTTTAGGCATTGAGGAATTTTGGACGAAAAGACACTGCGAAGTTTGCCGAACACTGCCCATCCGAGTTGGATTCGGCGATTGACCTCCTTCTCAAAGTTGGACCTAGCTAATTGGACTGTCTGCCCTAGGTATACATACGCATCAACAACTTCAGGAACCGTATTTTCAACCATTATAGGGGTAAGCACAACATGGACGTTAGACATGATTTTCGTCTTGTCTATGTTCATTTTAAGACCTACCCGTTGGGAGACTCGGTTAAGGTCTTCGAGCATTGTACTGACTTCTTCCATCGACTTTGCCATGACCACGATATCATCAGCGAATCGAAGGTCAGTGATGTATTCGCCGTTGATATTGATGCCTAGACCTTTCCAATTCAGAAGTTTGAAGATTTCTTCCAAAGTGGTCGTAAACAGTTTCAGAGAAATAACGTCTCCCTGTCTTACGCCTCTTTTCAGTGGATTCGCCTTCGTATTCTGTTGTTATACTCGGACCGACATTGTGGCGTTTCTATACAAACACTTCAACACTTCGATATATCGATAGTCAATACGGCACCGCTGGAGAGACTCAAGTACGGCCCATGTTCCGACCGAATCAAAGGCAAAAAACCACGTGCGTATCCGGCCCCCGCCAACGATGGATCGAAGGAGTGTCCGGGGAGTTTTAGTAGTGTCCTTTCCTCGCGGTATGAATTAGCATACCACGCTATGGAGAGGGCGAGTCGCACATATCCCACCGCCAGCGCGCGAATACGCTGCAGCGGCGGTGGGAATGCGTAAATGAATTTCCACCCGGACAACACAAAAAAAAAAGTCTTAGTACCTTATGCCTGCAAATATTATGTGGAAAAAGGTTGTGATACACTTAGGTAAGTATTTTTGTTCAGGCGCTAATATCAAGAAATTTTCATCTTGATATAACTAATCACAGTTTCATATTTAATGGTACTAGTGGTTGCCCAGAGCTCGAATTGCGGCCATGTTACCTCATCTTGTGGTATTTATAAACACATTACAGAGTGCTTGGCCGAGCGCTCGGCCTAGCAAAGGCCTAGACAGTCACTCGGACCCCGTTCTATTTACTAGGGCGAGTACCCACCTCCCCGCTTCCCCGCCCTGTCTCGCTTTGTCACTCGGTGGATCTAAACAGCACTCGGCGTGCACGCGGCGAGTGCTGTTTAGCCACTCGGTGCGTACACGTCACGTCATTCCGATCCATGTTAAGCCCCAGGTGTCCTTGCACTTCTTCTATTAACTAAATGTCTCGCCACAATATCTAAAATACGTGGAAACACTCACTCGGCTACAACACTGTCTCGGTCGAGTTACATTTTACTGTCTCGCCACTCTACTCGGTAGGTGTAATCAAGCTATTAACGCATACATTTCCGGACGTTCCATTTACACCGACAATCTGATCTGTCTGGATGCACCGATTTTATTTCTGACCGACTTTTAGTAGGACGTGTGCGTTATACTATTGCAAAAAAAAAAGTCACTTTTTGTAGAAGAAAATTCTTCTACAAAAAGTCGGTCACCGATTGTCGGACGTGGGCGGGTACCCTTAATAAGCTCAAAGAACTCTACTCTACTCTCTACTTTACTCTCTACTCTACTCTCTACTCTACTCTCCCCTTTACTCTACTCTCTACTCTACTCTCTACTATACTCTAATCTCTACTCTACTCTATACTCTAATCTCTACTCTACTCTCTACTAGACTCTCTACTCTACTCTCTACTTTACTCTCTACTCTACTATCCCCTTTACTCTACTCTACTCTCTACTCCCATTTTACTGCGATCATCAATCCGCGGTATTTACGGACATATTCCTCAAGAATGCAACGGCCCATGTACAGCAGTGGACGTAAACAAGATTATAAATAAAACAAAAATAAAAAAAAATAAACAAATTTCATTCTATTAACTTACAATCACAATTTAAAAATATAAAAATGGAATGGCCTTTAATTAAATAATACGCATTAGAAACAACACATCTTATAACAACTTCACCTTTTAAAAACTCTCCCATTAAAACACATATTGTCATGCACACACTTTGACTATAAAGCTTAAAGTCTAAGCACATTTGTACAACACCGCTCCCACTCATTGATAATCATTCGGGCTTAAGCTAGTTATAGTAACAAAAACATCACAGTTCGTTTCGCAGCTTACTCAATAAATTACATATTGATTCATAGATGTCATAAATACGTTACATTAATATGATTGTAGCTCATGCAACTTTTTTAACACACATTTTAAAATCATTTTTAACTCTTTTAACAAATCATATTCAAAAATCTAGTGTCTTTGTGATTTTCATAATTATAACTTTTTGATACAAATTAATTTTACGCCATTGTTTAACGAGCGTTTTTATTATTCAATAATAATTAATGAATGATCCTTTAGTACAATTGTTTTTTTTTCTTTGATATTGTCATTAAAAGCTGTAGCTATTATTTAAAGACAATTTTGTATGCTTTTTATAAATAATAACAGCATTAAATCGCTTACAAGGAGCGGTTATGATTAGCTGAAAATGCAAAATACATCAAGGCTGCAGAGTTTATTGGCATTGAAGTAGTCATTGATAGTCTTAAGTTTTAACATACTTCATTTTCTTTCACAAATTTGAGCTCATCCGGGTTAACTTTGTTTAGCACAATCTACTTAATGTACAGTCGGCAAAGGAGATAGGTTTTTCCATTGTGAAACACTTTTTCTTTTAATTACTAGCTACATTTTTGTCCACTAGTATTCTTGTTAACCCCTCATGCAAAGCTAAACTGTTTGTATTATGAGTGGGTTCACGTTGGTAGTGAAGTGGATGGGGATCGAACCGGCGACCACATGATCGAAAGTCTGACGCCCTAGGCTTCAGCCGCTTCTTTAGTTATCTGTCATGTGTACAATAGCTTGCAGCGTACTCTTTAATCATAAAGAATTACCGTCATCATGACATCAATATATTTATTTACAAGAATTAATTCAGAATGTGTAAAGCTATCTCCTTGATCGACTCCACTGTATGCAAGTACAATGAAACCTTTACTATTTACATCGAGCAATGCAGTCGATTGAGTACTTATTGTATCTACTATATTTTTTTGGTAAACCAATATTCATCCCATTTAAAAATTTTGATCGCAACCTCAGCGCGGCATTTGAAAACAATGAATTGTTGATTTATTTTAATATGGATCTAACATGCTCAGACTCTTATAATTATTATAAGGTTTTTAACCTTGATGACCGAAGCAAAGAGTAATAACAAAAACACGTGGAAAAATTATTAAAAATAAATGTGTACTATTTTTCTCCTGAATTTCCCAAAAGTACTATATAAAAAAAGGTGGCAACTTAACATGTAAGCGAGCGGTATCGTGTGGGTTGAGACCTTTAGGTACTATTTTTATCTGTCTCTGTCTTCTCACCGATTCTTTTTACTCTGCACTTTAGCACTAGTACTAGACGTTACTTTTTTATTGTTCTTATCTTTTGTACCATGAATCATTTTGGTTATCGGCCATTGTATGTAATAGTAGAAATAACACAATATACCGATGATAACTATGGACACGTGGTAGTAAATGGTGCCGTAGAGTTTCTCATATATCGGGTACAGCCAGATGCCTCGTTCCATGTAGGTGAAGTACATCCTGAAATAAATAAATCTTAGCTTTACTTAAGTAATATTATAAACAGGAAATATTTGTTTGTTTTTTTTTATAGTGGAACGGTAAGCACAGGTTTAAAAAAAAAAGATAACTAGAAGATTTTTGCAGTATATCTACTAGTATTCTTGTTAACTCCTCATGCTAAGCTAAAATGCTTGTGTTACGAGTGGGTTCACGACGGTAGTGCAATGGGTGGAGATCGAACGCGCGACCACAAGATCACAGGTCCAACGCCCAAGCCATTGGGCTACGGACACTTCGTGGTAGCATGTTCATGGTGTCCCTCTACAGAAAATGAAGATCTACTTTGCCGGGCGAGGCGGTATGCCCGACAGCCAGCTTTTGGCATTGGTGTTCCCAACATTAGCTGTTAGCCTGTTGGCCCACCATTGGCAATGGTGTTCCCTACATTGAATTTAAGCCCACCGCATGTTTTCCTGACAAAAAGGGGCCCATTGTAATGTCGTCGGGGCCCTGGGCGACAGCCCTTAAAGACTATTAGTAGGCCCGCCCCTACGTCATCCCTACAACCGCTACCGAAATTTCTTATATATCCAAACTTAAGTTAAGTATTTTTTTTATAATTTCATACTTACACGCTTAAATAAAACAACATATGAGTAGTCAGCTGCATGACATTCCTCGCATGTATCTCAGGTTCGGTTCTCGGGCGAAGCACAAGTTCTAACACAGATATAGGCAGTATAGCTGTATGCATTATGTGATTGGAGACTGGAGGTAGAATCTCGTCCAGATATACTGGGAAGATCAGAGATCTGTCATAGAGGTAGACGGTCCAGAAAATTGACACGACAATCTGTAATTATAAGATAAATGTGTAAATAACTGGTGCTGGTTTTTACTTTGCGCAGCATGTAAGCATTGCCATTCAACGGGGTAATGCTGCCAGCATTCTGGGAACCTTGCCAAGTAGAATAGATTAAGAATAGTAGTATTTTATAAGTTAATTTTATTTTAAATTAGCTACTTTTATAATTATAAAAAAGGTAATAATTTCATTATCATCAGCCCGTCCACTACTGAATATGGACTTTCTATTGAAGGAGGTTTTTACCACAGTCACCAAGCTGAGCAGGCGGGTTGGTGACCGCAGTTTTAACACACAAGGTATCGCTGCTCCCAACGGCGATCAGCGTTTCCTTGTGTGTAACAAGCCAGGTACAGGTCGCGCCGTGGTTTAAGATCGCTCGGCAAAAGTGGAACGGGCATGCGCATTATTCAGCTACAAGGTCTATTTGGTGCGCCGATAGCCCCCACTACTTTCATCGAACGATCTTAAAGACCTGGCTTATAGAACCGTATGGGTAGATAAGCGAGCGGTATCGTGTGTGTTTAGACACTAAGCTGCTATATCTGTCTTTGTCTTTTTCCCGACTCTTTTTACTCTGCACTTTAGCTTACAAGACTTTACTTTTTTTGGTGTTCTTGTCTTTTATTCCATGAATCATTTTAGTTATCGGCCATTGTATCATCGCGGTCGCGCGGTGGTTTAAGATTGCTTGGCAAAAGAAGAAATAGCAAGCGCAGTATTCTATTCTAAGGTCTATTTGGTGCACCGATTGCCCGCACTACTTTCATCGAGCGATCTTAAGCCATCGCGCGACCTGGGGCCTGAGTCTACTATCGTAATGGTGTGTCATAGAATTGTCACTGACGTCTCGATGGTCGGTTTTCTTTGTCTTTTGGATTAGTCGTAGTTATGACGAGACGAGACGTCAGTGACAGTTCCACGACACACTATAACGATAGTATGACTCGGGCCCCTGTAACGACCTGGCTTGTTATAGATGATGTTATACGGACGGACGAGCACGCGGGACCAACCACTTATCTAAGAATATTACAAACTAGCTTTTTACTATGATATTACTTTTATTTACAAGCATATTACTTTTCAACAATCGCGGTTTCGCTCACATGTCATTGAAGCCAATGTCCCTATGTGATCCAGAACATCTTGTTGAATTATCATCCCTCCTCCCGGAGGAGGGTATTTGCCATAGTCACCACGCTTGGCAGGCGGATTGGTGACCGCAGTACTATGTTGTACCACACAAAGAAACGCTGCTGCCCGTTTCTTGTAATACAATTATTATAGATGATGTTATAGCAATCGGGACCAACGGCTTAACGTGCTTTCCGGAGCACGGAGGGTAGGCCATCAACCAACCAGACCCGAAAAGAAATCTTAGAATTTACACAAAGATTTCCTGTCCGGCGTGGGGATCGAACCCACGACCTACGAGATTCAAAGCGAGCCAATACCGCTACGGAGGTTGTCAATCTCTTGTTGAATTACTCATAAGAAACACATACCAAAGTGGTAGGCCACACCAGGCCAGAATACATGATGTTCCGCAAGTCATTGACGACCTCAGGAAATTCATAATCTTTCTTCTTTGAGTTCTTCAGCCAGACCAGGTCACAACACAAGCTTAAAATGGCGTATCCCATTTGTAGACCCTGAAATGTTCAAAAATACACTATAAAGATTAGTTTAGATACATCATAATCATCATCAGTCCGTAACACATCCACTGCTGAACATGAACCTCCTCCCGGATAGAGGATTTTGCTATAGTCACCAAGCTTAGCAGGCGGATTAATGACCGCATTATGTCATAATATTATTAAAATAATATCTGTCTGTCTGTTTGTCGCGACTAATCTTAGAAACGGCTTTACCGATTTTGACTGGACTTACACTGGTAGGCAGCTAACTTTATAAATTACTAGAGTCGCGAGCGCAGTTTCTACCGCATAACTACCGATCCCTTAAGAATTCGATAATTAACTTTATATAGCCTTTGTTACTTCTACATACAAGTAGCTTTCTAACGATAAAATAAATTTTAAAATCGGTGTAGTATTTCCGGAGCAGTACCTATTCAATACAAACAAACAATTCAAAATTCAAATCTTTCCCAAACCTAACCCACTCCTGTTTTTCGTGGTGGAAATATTTTATACATCCAGACAGACTTCCCACCGTATTGGGGAAAGACGGTGGGGGCGTGTGGGACTCCTTCACTTGCTCCCGGCTCTATGTAGCTGATGAGCCGGGGCATCCGGTACCCACTAAAACCACCACGGTAGCCTTGCCTCCGACGCTGGACAACGATGGCCTCGGGCACTCGAGTAGATCGACAACCAGGACCATCGCCGTGCGTCTGCTTCTCCGCAGAGACTCATCCCGGGAGAAGGGCAATAATTACCCTAACCCACTCCTAAAACAAGCATTTTAGCTGTGTGTTCCTCTGTGGCCGGACCACAGTTTAGTACTCAGATGCTATAGTTCGAAATAATACCTACCTAAAATCTACTTTCATCGGAATATATAGGGTGACTGGTAATTAGTGACCGATACCTAAACGCATCATTGTGCTCATGATAACAAACAACTTTTACTAAAAATCAGCTGCTCCCTACCATGTTGAGTAGTTATGTGACTAGTTATGTTGACATGAATATATGGAACTGCTGATTGTTTTTCGCGATTTCAGGGTTGGTGCCATAGTAAAAGTTGTTTGTTATAGCACAATGATGTGTTTAGGTATCGGTCACTAATTACCAGTCACCCTATATATATATATATATTTTTTTTTAGTACCTCAAGAGATATCTTTTTAATTAACAATTTATGTGGTCCGGCCACCAGGCAGTGCTCTCTGGCCGCGCCACCTCAAATTAAATGGAGTATAATGAACTATTAATAAATCAATATCCCGAAAACAACTACCTAAAGAGTACCTTGCATACGACAAATATGGTCCAATAAACCCCTTTAGTTAAGGAGTCATTGGTCGTAGGGTGTGGTCCGGCTGGAAGGTATACTCTGCAGCAAGTCAATTTTGCAATATTTAATATTAACTATCCATAAATCAATTTATCTATTAGTACCTTTTCTCTACTCTTCGTTGATACTTTTTTTTCTCAAGAAACTATTCATTTTGATTAATTAATCTTTAAAGTATGTGGCGCCGCTAGGGAGGATTACTTTCAGCAAATATAACCTACCTAAAGGTAGGCATTATTTCGAACTATAGCATCTGAGTACTAAACTAAACTAAACACACATTTTAGCTTAGCAGAAGGGGTTAACGAATACTAGTAGTATGAAAAAATTCTGATTGTAAACCTTTAAAAAAAAATATAAATTTAAATATAATGATACTCACAAAAGTCCAGGTGGTGAAGAACCTGTACTTCAGACCTTGGAACTGCTCCGCATGCTTCACAGCTTCAGGAGTTAATGCGTTCTTCTTGATGCTGTCGATGTAGACCAGGTTGCCTAAGTGGAGGACCAGGGTGGCAATGTACACCACGATACGGAAATGGATCCGCGCCATTTCGTGCTGGAAATTATTAACAATTTATATATTCATTTATATCAGGGTTCCTCCGGTTCCCGTGGGAACTTTATGATGAAATACACATTATACAACTAAAAGTAGCTAATTTAAATTAAAACTAACTAATAAAATACTACTATTCTAAATCTATTCTACTTGGCAAGGTTCCCAGAATGCTGGCAGCATTACCCCGTTGAATGGCAATGCTTACCTGCTGTACAAAGTAAAAACCAGCACTCGGAGAACGTGCCGCACTAAAGAGGGCCGCTGCGAGGTATTAATATATTAATTTGGCTCCCAGTAGTTTTAATTTAAATTAGCTACTTTTAGTTGTATAATGTGTATTTTATCGATGTAAATAAAATGATGAAATATAGCCTAAAGCCTTTCTCGATAAATGGGCTATCTAGCACTAAGAGATTGTTTCTGATCGGACAAGTAGTTTCTGAGATTAGCGCGTTCAAGCAAACAAACTCTTCACCTCTATTTATTAGTACTAGGTTTCCACGCGCATACTGTAGAACTCCAGTTCCCGTAGGAACGTGATGCAATATAACGCCGAGTGCCCATAGCCTTTTTTATGTTGTCCGGGGGGAAATGCATTTACGCATTCCCACCGCCGCCGCTGCAGCGTATTCGCGCGCTGGCGGTGGGATATGTGGGACTTGTCCTCTCCAGTGGTATGCTAAACTCATACCACGAGGAGAGGACCCTACGCCACTAAAATCCCCCGGACACTCCTTCGATCCGCCGTTGGCGGGGGCCGGGTACGCATAAGCAATCCGACCCAAAGTGCCTATAGCCTTTCCTAGATAAATAGACTATCTAACACTGAAATGCTACTACTGGATAAAGTAGCTTTCTAAAGGTGAAAGAATTCTAGAAATCGGTCCAAGAGTTCCGGAGCATATTCAATGCAAACATACAAGCAATAAAACTTTTTTATTTTATTTTTATTTATTAGGAATAACAACAGTCTTTTACAAATGTATCTAACTTAAAAAATATTACTTACTAATTAGACTAATTACAGCTATCCACCGTTTACACTATGTGTTTATATATAGTTACAGCACAATATATGGCGCGGCGCTCGGTGAGTCGGTGCGCGCGCGCTTTGCTTACAACATTTGTTTTACTATATTTTACATTATCCTATGTTACTCAGGGATAATGTAGCATTCTAATGATGAAAAAATTACCGAAATCCGTTCAGTAGTTTTTGTGTTTATTCGAAACAAAAATACAAACTTTTCCTCTTTATAATATTAGACAACCTCCGTAACGTAGCGGTAATTGGCTCGCTTTAAATCTCGGAGGTCGTGGGTACGATCCCCACACTGGACAAGAAATCTTTGTGTAAATTCTAAAATTTACACAAAGATTTCTTTCCGGGTCTGGTTGGTTGAGGGACTACCCTCCGTGCCTCGGAAAGCACGTTAAGACGTTGGTCCCGATTGTTAAAATCATCTATAATAATCGTATATCAAGGAACGGGCAGCAGCGTTTCCGTGTGTGTTACAACATAATACTGCGGTCACCACCCTCCCTCGGAAGCAGGCCCATGTTCAGCAGTGCACGTTATACGTGCTGATAAGAGAGAGATAAGATCATTTTATTTGTATTAAACATGGTAATTATACAGATCTTAGAACTAAAATAGGGTCCACATGTCTAACCAGATATACTGGTATACAAATATTAAACAGTTAATTATGCTATATTACTTTACATTATTTTATGTCCACTAGTGAATTACAATGATATATTATTTAGATAAAGTCAAGAAGTTAGTAAGTGGGTACACACACAATCGTAAAATGTCAGTAAACACAAAATATACAAATAGTTACAAATCACAATTATTATTAATTAATATCCCTTATTGTCAAAAAATTCCTGAACTGTATAAAAACATTTTTCTGTGAGCCATGTCTTCAACTTAAGTTTGAATAACCTAAGGGGTAGTTCCCTTAGCGACTGTGGGATTTTGTTAAAAACTTTGACACACATGAACATACAGTTTTTGTGATGAAAGGTAGTTCTACACTTCGACATTGCGAGCTTAGTTGGATCCCTTCGGCTAAACAAACTATGTTCACTAGCTCTTTCAAACAGTTGAGGGTGGTTCCTAACAAAAAGTCCGATTTCCAGGATGTATAATGAAGTTAACGTTAATAACCTTTTTTCTTTAAAAAGTGGCCTGCATGAGTCAAGAGGATCGGCATTGCATATAGCTCTAATACACTTTTTTTTTGAGAAAGAAAAACTTGATTTGCAAAGGTAGAGTTTCCCCACAATATCAAACCAAACCGCAGTAGCGATCCAACATAACCATGGTATGCTGTAATTGCTGTGTTTTCTGAAGCAGTATAACGTAGATTTTTAAGAGCATACACAAATTTATTAATTTTGGAGCAAATATTAGTTATGTGCGATTTCCAGTTGCAAAAATTGTCAACAATGGTTCCTAAAAATTTTATATTATTTGTTTTTTCAATAGTAGTATTTTCATATTTCAAAGTTAGTTTTTTTACGGTCATTTTATAGTTGGAAAATTGCATATATTTTGTTTTAGATAAATTAACAGTTAGGTTATTACCTTTAAGCCATTGTATAATCTGTTCTAGGGTTCTGTTAATTTCTAATTCATGGTCGACACTTTCTCGGTTATTATTAGGAATAGTTACACATATATCATCAGCGAATAGTATGCACTTGTGAGAGATGATGTTAGGAAGATCGTTAATGTAAAGCAAAAACAAAAGTGGCCCCAATATGCTACCTTGCGGGACTCCAGTTTCATTGCATTGATAAGTTGATCTGAAAGCAGTTGATAGTAAATTGGCATCAAGACGGTTTATTTCTACGCACTGGGAACGCTTCGATAGATAGCTCTGAATCCAATCCAATGCCGGCCCTCTAATACCATAAAGATGGCATTTATTTAAAAGTGTTGCGTGATTAACGTGGTCGAAAGCTTTTGACATATCCAGGAAAATAACTGTTACTGGTACTTTACTGTCAATATTTTCTGTAACAGTTTTTATTAAGGAGTAACCAGCAAGAGTGGTAGATTTATTTCTTTGAAAACCGTTTTGTTCTTCTTTGATTATTTTAAACTTATTAATAAAATTTGTTATTCGGTTATGCATAAGTTTCTCATATATTTTAGATATTGTAGGTATTAATGTTATGGGTCTATAGTTACTTAATTCTAAATCATTGTCTTTTTTGTAGAGTGGCTTTACGATCGATAATTTTAATCTAGAGGGAAATACACCTTGGTAAAAAGACAAATTTACTAGATATGCCAGAGGAATCGATATTATATCCGCGCAAGATTGCAAAACGAATGTAGAAATTGAATCGTATCCCACAGATTTAGTGTTATTCAGTCCTTTTATTGTTTTTCCGACTTCTGCTGGGGTACATGGAGTCAAAAATATTGATGACTGTATGCTGTTTATAGTATTATAGTTTTTGCGGCTATATGCCATTTTATTGTCATCTGTACTGGTATAGTAATCGTTAAATACATTTGTTATGCCCTCTGGATTGCTAATAATTTTGTTTTTATATTTTACAGCTCTGATGCTTTGATAACATTTCATGTTGTCCGATTTGTTTTTTATAACGTCCCATGACGCTTTACATTTGTTTTTTGCTCTTTTTACAAATAAGTCATTGGTATTTTTCTTAGAGTAACCTATACATTTTTTAAATATTTGATTGTACGTTTTATAGGTACCAATATTTATTTGTTTTTTTTTTGTATATATGCTATATCTTAATTTTCTCTTAGTTAGACTAGAGGTCTTGATGCCCTTTGTGATCCATTTTGGACATAAATTATTGCAGTTTATTTTTACCTTTATGCTAGGAAAACATAGATGGTAAAACATACAAAACGTATCATAAAACTGGTTAAAAGCTAAGTTACTGTCACTTTCATTATAAACATCGGACCATTTAAGGCTAGATAGGCACTCAATGAATTTATGTACATTTTCTTTAGTATAGGACTTTTTTATGACATACCAGTAAGGGGCCGTTCAAGTATTACGTAAGCACTATGGGGGGGCGGGGGGGTCTTTGCTTTGCTTATTTTGGATGACATGGGGGGTAGGGGAGTCTAGATGATGATTACGTCATCGGTAGTTATTTACTTTTTTACACGAATGGCAACCCTCACATTGTCTTTGCTTGAAAACGAAACGCATTTTCGGGGATTCCCGCAAATAATGCATACGTTTAGGCACTCGCTTTAGAACCGAGTAGGGGAATTACCGCGCGTTATTCACTTGTCTAAATTTCCTCTGTCAGTGTATTGTTTCGTTTGGATACTATAGCGAGTAGACGTATTGTAAGCATAGCAAAGCAAGTTAACATTTGTGTTACCGTTGATTCCATTAGCCAAAGTTTAATGTTTAAATAAGATGTCGTTTCAAATAGACAAATCCAAGTTATACCAAAAACTGTTTGAAAGTTTTAAAAAATCTCATACAAGTACGAAAGTACAAAATGTACAAAAGTTAGTTAATTGAAAAATGTTTACGTAAGCATGGGGGAGGGGGTAAGAGCTTTGCTTACTTTTGCTGACAAGGGGGATGGGGGGGTAAATAATTGTAATAAATCTGCTTACGTAATACTTGAACGGCCCCTAATTCAGTTTATTAATTTTGGTCGTATTTGAGAAGCTAAGAGTTTGACAAGTGTTATGATCTGATAGGTAAATGTTATGTGTTTGACCGTTAGCGTTATTAATATTGCTGTATATATGGTCGATGCAAGAGTTTTGCCTGGTTGGAGTTTTTATATATGAAGTCAAGTTATAATTAGATAGAATGTCATTTAATTGAGATGTCAGTTGATTATTTTTCAAAATGTCTATATTCATGTCACCTGCAATTATAATTCTTTTATTCTTATATTTTATGGTCAATTTGTGTAATAATAAATTTAAATTTTCGAGAAAGATCGTAGCATTAGCGTAAGGTATTTTATATAAACAAACAACTATACAGTTTAGGCTAGGGATTTCTACACCACAGCATTCAAATGATTTTTCTACGGCAATTTCTTTACAAATTGTGACCGGTTTAGTGAAAAAATGTTTGTGTACAAGAACACAGACACCGCCACGTTTTACATTTTTACGTGAAAAACTACACGCAAGATTATAGTTCTTAAGATAAATTATTTAATGTTAGTTTCGTCACCGTGCTTTACAAATGTCTCCGAAAGGCAAATAATATATATCGGATTTTTTTCTGAAATTTCAGCAATATTAATTTCTAACATTCCTAATTTATTTATAAGGCCAGCAATGTTTTGATGCAGTAAATTAATTTGATTATTCTTATTACTCTTTTTATTCACGAAAAAAATTGTCTGGTGGGTCGCTACTCATTCTTTTTTTATCTTTATCTTGGGGGATAGATTTTTTTGAAAAGTAATACGGTATGGTCCCCCTGTGAACTAGTGTATTTGGATTTTTTTCAGATATGAGTTCTTTGTTAGGTAAGCTTGACGTAATCTTATTAGGTTTTTGAAAATAATACGGAATAGTACCTATTTTATACAAAGTACTCTTACTAGTCTGTATTTTAGGCTTAGATTTAAGACCTAGGAAACCATTTTTGCCATTACATAAGTATTGATTTTTGTATTCAATGAAGTTAACGCAAAGGTTAATTCTCTTACAAATTTGAAATAAATATGAATCATAATACTGAAATGGCGTTATGTCTATATAAGTACAGTTGGTAAAATATTTACAGAATTGTTTCATCATATGATTAAGTTTGTCTATATTAAGATATCTATTTTTGAAAATACTTATTATAATAATATTAATATTTTTGAATCGTTTCAGTGTTGCTGTTAGTTCAATGGTGAGCTCGGTGGGATCACTGTCATGTTCGCCTAAGCTTAATATCATGAAATCGTTAGAAGAGTCCGAAATATTTTGGCAACACTTTAGAATCTCCTGAGAAGATGCAGATGGTTTGATTATGGACTCTACTTTAAATATTTTATTGTTTGGTGTTGATCTTGAAGAAATAAGATTAGATGCCAAATTTCTACATTGTTCGCCGCCGAAAATATGTATTCGGTTAGTCCACTGCTCTGAAGTGATAAATTTTCCATTTTGATATCTCGACGAGTCTTGTTTGGATGTTGATTCTGGAGATTTCTTTTGTAGGCATGTTTCAGCTTTAGTCTGTTCTACACTAGTATCGCCCTCTGTTAGCAAGTAGTTTGTTATTACACTCGTTCCATTTTGTTGTTCACAGGATTTGTTCTGTGTATATTTTGTACTAGTACCGCCCTCTATTGGCAAGTAGTGCGTACTTTCACAGTTCGATTTTTCCTTCGTTTCTTTTGCAGAGCTGCCATCTGTAGGTGAGCAGTTCAAATCTTCACAAGTAGTATTTGAAAATGCTTGATTATCTGATAATTTCATTTTGCGGATTGATGATTTTGGACTCGACTTTGGAGTTGATTTTGGGCTTTTTGATATTAAGGGAGATTCAGTACATATTTTTTTGTATTGTGATATTACGTTCTGGTTGTTGTTTACTTGTTTCTTCAGTGTATTATTTTCGAGAAGTAAAGTTTCTATTTCATGATGACAAGATTCGAGTTGACTTTTTAAAAATGAAATTTCACTTCTAAGTTCTTCGATATCGCTTGGTTGTATAGTAGAGAGGTCCGGTAGGCTTTTTGCCAGGTAGTCAGATTGTGTTTGAGACACATCTAGGTAATCAAGTGACTCGTCAGGTTCGACTGTGCGTCGCTTTCGTATAGTTATGTTCTCCAAGTCCGATTCCATTTTATATGTAGCTATTTTAGGATTAATTGATACAAGTCTAACCTTTTACTTTGATTTTTTTAGCATCGAAGTAACAGATTAATCTGGATAGTTAGTATAGCGCCATCTCTTAGTGGACTTCCAAACTATTTAGGGACGATAATAGTTTGTTACGTAGATTCAGATCTGGTTTAACTACTCGGTGATAGATGTCGTTACTTTTCTATAAATTCAAATTTATCAATAACAACCGTCTTCCAGAATGTATTTTTACACTTTTTCAATGAAAAACACACTTATGTAGATCGATTTTTCACTGCATAGGGATATTTCACAGTTTTGTTTCGTTCTCAGCTTGTTTTGTCATTATTAAAACATCACTTTAGGTTTTTTGTCAAATCACTTGTAGTTTTTTAACTTTGGTGTTTTTTTGTAGTATAATTTGTCCGTTTTTGAAGATAACACTGGTGGAAAGTTTTTAGATGTTTAATTTCACTTTGACGCACGGCACTTTATATATAACTGTTTATAATAATTTTAATCAATATTATTCTGTGGATCGATATGCAGGTTATGTTTACACGACAGCAGCGCCATCTATCTATCGATGATGATGATAATGATGATGAATATTAGTATAGATAGCTGCCCGTCCCGGCTTCGCACGGCTGCAAATTGCACATTTCTATAAAAAGATATGACCTATGTTACTCAGGGATAATGTAGCATTCTAATGGTTTTAAATTAACGAAATCCATTCTGTAGTTTTTGAATTTATTCGAAACAAAAATACATTTTTTTTCTCTTTCTAATATTGCTGATCCGACAGACGTCTTAACTAAAACTCTAAATTAAATTGAACTTTTAATATTAGGCGTGATAGCTCTGAACTAACCGTGATGTGCACTAAGAGCAGCACGCATCCTGCCAATGTATATGTTGTAAAAGAAAGTCGTGTTAGTTACACTATTTATAACTCAAGAACGGCTGAACCGATTTGACTGAAAATTGGTAGGGAGGTAGCTAAGAACTGGGAGAAGGACATAGGATTTTTATGCCGTTCCCGTCGTTCCCGTGTGACGTGACATAAGACGGGTAGAGGTAGGGTAGGGGTAGGGGTAGGGTAGGGGTAGGGTAGGGTAGGGGTAGGGGTAGGGTAGGGGTAGGGTAGGAGTAGGGTAGGGTAGGGTAGGGTAGGGGTAGGGTAGGGGTAGGGTAGGGGTAGGGTAGGGGTAGGGTATGGGTAGCATAGGGGTAGGGTAGGGTAGGGGTAGGGTAGGGTAGGGGTAGGGTAGGGGTAGGGTAGGGGTAGGGTAGGGTAGGGGTAGGGTAGGGGTAGGGTAGGGGTAGGGTAGGGGTAGGGTAGGGGTAGGGTAGGGGTAGGGTAGGGTAGGGGTAGGGTAGGGTATAAAAGTCCACCCGTGCGAAGCCGGGGCGGGCCGCTAGTATTACAATAAAAAAAGTTAATATTGTCAAAAATGGAACACATTAGAAAATTTTAAATGGTAGTAAAGTATTCTCAATTTTTCAAATTTTCCACTTAATTTTCATACTTTTTTCTTTGATAAGAGCCTTCTCCTGGCAATGAGACAGCACAACAACAAACACAACTAAAAATGAATTAGCGAAATCGACCAATAGATTATTATCTATTAAGTTAATTATACCTACATTATAAATAAATATGGTATTCAATACCATATTTATTAATCTCATAAAAAAAATCAATACATAATATCGTATACGACCTTGGTTTATAGTCTACATTGTTATTAGAGCTGTGTAGGTACCTCTTTATTATATATGCAATAATTATATAAGGAGCTCCTAAAACATATTCCATCCCTTTAACAGTTAAAACTATCATCATCATTGTAATCAGTCCGTATATCGTCCACCGCATAACATGGATCTCCCGATGAAAGGCTTTTGCCATAATTTCCACGCACGTAAGCAATTCTTAAAATTGCTAAAGGCAATGGGTAGGGGACCAGCAACTTAAACTGCTTGCCGAGGCTTGGAAGGTATACCTACCTACTAACCAGACCGGGAAGGAAATCTTCGACTTTTACACAAAGGTTAAAAAATACTAGTAAAATAATAGTCCAGCGGTGCGGCGTAGGGATTTAAATCAAACCCTTATAAAATCATTTATAACAATCATATACCAAGGAACGGGCAGCAGCGCGCCTTTTTGTCCTTGAGGAAATGCATTAGCATTCCCACCGCCGCCGCCGCTGCAGCGTATTTATTCACGCTCTGGCGGTGGGATATGTATTACTCACCCTCTCCATAGCGTGATATGCTAAACTCATACCACGAGGAGAAGACCCTACACCACTAAAACCCCCCGGACACTCCTTCGATCCGCCGTTGGCGGGGGTCGGGTACGCTTGAGCAATCCGGCCCCCCGGCGGCACCAGCGGCCAATATCGTACCGCGGGATTTCCTGGGACGGGCAGTAGCGTGCCTCTGTTACAACATAATTACAACTGCGGTCATCAAGCCCCCCCCCCCTTCGAGATCTTATGTTCAGCAGTTGAAGTATACGGGCTGATGATGGTGATGATCACGAAATAAAATATCAGTTCACGTTTAAAGGGCTCACATATCAATGAGCAATTGACGACAGATTGTGTTAAGGCAGGGTTTCTTAAAGTGGGGTCCCCTGATATACATGGCACGGACCCCTTGGGGGTCCGTACCATGTATATCAGGGGTCCGCAGTAGATCAGTCTTGTCGAAAACAATCCCACAATTTATTCGTTCTCATTGAGGCCAAACAGCAGCACCCTTCTCATTAACTAAGTAGTAATTTTCAGGGGTCCATGGAATTTTTTAAATTGTTAAAGTGGTCCGTGACTGATAAAAGTTTAAGAAACCCTGTGTTAAGGTGTGTACAGATTAAGTAACATGTTGTACAACTTGTGTTTTATAACACGTCTATATTATCTAACATTATTTTTCAACATTGCATCATATAACAATACACATTAAAATAACAATGTAATATAACAATGTTGTATGACATTTTCGTTAGTCGTTCTACATTGCTATTCAGAATGTCTACACAAGAGGACGTTTTTCTAGCTGCTGCTATCTAGTTAGCCACGCGGCTTTTGCTACTTCACCGGGCATAAAGGCGAGCAGAGCTCCAGCCTAGATAAATGGTTAAAACACTACAAACTAAGCAACCTGCGCAAGAGGGCGTCCCCTATGGGACTTGGACCTCGGCTCAGGGCGGTCGTTGATGGGGAGATTGAGGGATTATGGCTTTTAGTTCTTTTTTAACTATCGCTCTACTTTACAATTAGCGGGCCTCTCGGACTTCGGGTCTATGAGGGCATATGAAGGTTCGATATGAATTTAATAACGGAAAATAACCTATTAAATAACTTAATAACATGCTTTATAACATGTTATGTTATATAATATGTACGCTACTACCGCACCTATAAGCTACTAATTTGTTGTAGGTAGTTACGAAACTTTTGCAATAAAATAATATCAATATTACCCTCATATCGAAATGTCAGTAGGTACAAATGCTTCGTATGAAAAAAAATCATGTTCATTTTAAAACTACCCTACTTTCATTTTAGGGCACTAAGTGACTTATTCTAGGTGACATATTTCCCACAACACTTGGAACCAACGATGTGAAAGAAGTTTTCAAATCGATCCAGTAGTTCCTGAGATTATCACATTCAGGCAAACAAACAAACTCTTCAGCTTTACCTATTAGTATAAAAATATTAAAAATATTAAATCAAGCGCAATTGCCTGGCATGTCACTTGACATGTCACTGACTCATTGTACTTTGTCCCCTAGTGTATTTAGCATAAGGCCTCATTTACAGAGACGCAGCGACAGAACATACTACTGCACAACATAGTATTAAAACAAAGTCGCTTGCCGCTGTCTGTCTGTCCCTATGTATGCTTAGATCTTTAAAACTACGCAAGATTTTGATGCGGTTTTTTTTATCGATAGAGTGATTCAAGAAGAAAGTTCATCAATCAGCATTGCTCCCGTGCGAAGCCGGGGCGGGTCGCTAGAACTTCGGTGGAGGCGATTCGGCCCCATCTAAAAAAGTGGGCCGGTCGCCGTCACGGCGACGTCACCTACCACGTTGCACAGGTAGTAACAGGCCATGGCTGCTTCGGCCACTACCTGTGCAACGTGGCGCAGAGAGAGCCGGACACTCGCTGTCACCACTGTGACTGTGCCGACGATACGGCACAGCACACGGTAGTGGAGTGTCCGGCGTGGGCCAGCGAGCGGGAGGAGCTCGTTGGCGTGGTGGGAGACAAGCTCTCGCTGCCGACCATCATTTCGAAGATGGTCCAAAGCGAGAGGTCGTGGGAGGCGGTTGCCTCCTTCTGTAGACAAGTAATGTCACAGAAGGAGGCCGCGGAGCGGGAGAGGGAAGTAGATCCCTCCGCCCACCCGCTTCGCAGACGGCGTGTTGGCCGTCGGCGGCGGGCTGAAACCCGCCGCCTACCACCCTAGGCTCGGCCTCGGGGACATGGGCCCCGCTCCCTTCGAGGCTGACCATGAGGAGAAGGGACGCCTCTACACTCCGGGCGTCCCTATAATTGGGCAAATGGGCCACTGTAAGTGTGGTCCTGGAGATCCCGAGGTACCATATTGGCCCCGGTTGCCGTCGGGGGGCCGGATTGCTCATGCGTACCCGGCCCCCGTCAACGGCGGATCGAAGGAGTGTCCGGGAGGTTTTAGTGGTTGGTAGGGTACTCTCCTCGTGGTATGAGTTTAGCATACCGCGCTATGGAGAGGGCGAGACCCACATATCCCACCGCCAGCGCGCGAACACGCTGCAGCGGCGGTGGGAATGAGTAAATGCATTTCCCCCGGACAACAAAAAAAAAAAGGTTCGCTAGAACTTACTAAATATAAAATAAACTAAATTTATTATTACAAATTAAATGTAATTAGACAATGTTTTGACTATTTACAAGTACCTAAAAACATGCATTAAGGTTATCTAAATCTAGCCAGATAAATAAATTGTCTGTGTAATACTATACATCATTAACTAACATTATGTTCAAGGAAGCGGAAAATGTTAGTCAGAGGTCAAAGGTTGGATTGTACTGTATATTATCATTATATTGTAAGCCAGCTGTGTGTCATGTTTAAACTTTATCAACCCGTTCACAACGTAAGGTCCTAACCACTAGACGATCACGGCCAATCAGGGGCCTGAGTCTACTATTGTAATGGTGTGTCGTGGAGCTATCACTAACACAGCCTTAATAAATGGTTTAAAAACTACAAACTAAGCAACCTGCGCAAAAGGGCGCCCCCTGTGGGGCTTGGACCTCGGCCCAGGGCGGTAGCTGGCGATGAGATTGAGGGATTATGACTTTTAGTATTTTAGGGGAGTTTTGTGCAACTGTCGCTCTACTTTACAGTTCGTGGGCCTCACGGAGTTCGGTTCTACGAGGGCATCGGATGGTTCTTTGCAAACTAAGGGTCAGGAGGACGAAGGGGGACATGGGTATATTTTAAGCAGGAAAACATACAGCATATAAGGACGAAAAATGATTATGACAAAACCCTTTCGATGGGAGGATTTATGTTTAGCAGTGCACTTTATACGGGCTGATGATGATGATGATGATGATAGAGAATTTTGTGGCGTAGCGTTATAAGTATCGCTTTAACTCTCAGAGGTCGTGTTGTGATGATACGTTACAGTGGGTTCGATCCCCACGTTTGACAAGAAATACCTATTTGTGTAAATTTTAAGATTTATATCGGTAAAACTCTCTCTTTTTGTCACAGAGGTCGTTGGTTCGATCCCCACAACAAGATATCTTTATGTAAATTCATACAATGTTTGTATTTTATTAAGATTTGTAAGGCGAGGGTTCGCCGTCCTTTGGAAACTTTAAAAGGGCTGCATGGAGCCATAAGTTTGAGAAACCCTAAACTATTTTTTTTCTCGTTAAAAAGACAACTACTGTACTAAATAAATCCCTGTTATGCGGGGGACTTTACAAACACACAATTCACGGACACAAAGTAGACTCAAGACTCAGAATAGTCGTGGCTCACACAAATAATTGTCCCGGGCGGGAATCGAACCCAGAACACCATGTCTCAGATGTCACTGTCGTACTGAACTCGCCACTGAGCCACAGGTGCACCCTGGACTATTAAAACCATTCTTAACCATATAACACAAATTCAAAAAAAGTGTCAACCATGCTTTTATGTTCCTCCGCCAAAATCTACTTTCACATTAATGTTGTACTTTTACTCAAAAACTGGAACAAAAGTAACATTCACATACAAGTTTTTACGCAATTTTAACAGTAAAAACCGGCCAAGTGCGAGTCGGACTCGCGCCCAAACGGTTCCGTACCTAAATTTGGCATAACTTGCTTTCGAGGTAGCACTACCTACTTTTGGTTCTGATTTTCAGGGTAAAAGCATTAGCTTTGTTGTATGGGAGCCCTCTTAAGTACCAATTTTTTTTATTGTTGTTTAGTCCATAGGTATTTAGTTGGCGACTGGCTGGGTAACAGGCTAATTAATTTATTTTGAAAAAGCGACCCGCCCGGCTCCGCTCGGGTACAATGCTGATGTATCATACATATAAACCTTCCTCTTGAATCACTCTATCTATAAAAAAACGCATCAAAATCTGTTGCGTAGTCTTAAAGATCTAAGCATACATAATGCTGATTTTCCAGAGGGGCGAGACGAGACGAGACGAGGAGGGAATTGAAATTTGTATGGCAATTTTCAATCCTCTCCCAGCGCATCTTTGGTGGAAACAGTGTGGCGAGACGAGACGAGGCCAGGCGTGAATTGAAATATTTGTTTGTGTAAAAATGAACCGTATTGCTTCCAATATAGAGTATACTTGCAACAGAAACACGTTTCTCGCGAGATGCTCATTGTTTTTCATTGCTACTTATTACCGTGCACCTGAGAATCGCGATGGCTATTTTTAGTGGAAAAGGGTCAGTGCGATTTCAATTCCCTCCTCGTCTCGTCTCGTCTCGCCCCTCTGGTGGAAAATCAGCATAAGGCTCGATTACACCTACTGAGTCTCTACTCGGTAGGTGTAAACTGGCGAGACTAAAATGTAACTCGACCGAGACAGTGCTGTAGCCGAGTGAGTGTTCACACGTATTTTTGATATTGTGGCGAGACAGTGTAGTTAATAGAAGAAGTGCAAGGACGACTGAGGCTTAACATGGATCGGAATGACGTGACGTGTACGCACCGAGTGGCGAGCGGTCGCCGAGTGCACGCCGAGTGCTGTTTAGATCTACCGAGTGACAAAGCGAGACAGTACGGGGAAGCGGGGAGGTGGGTACTCGGCCTAGTAAATAGAACGGGGTCCGAGTGACTGTCTCAGCCTGTTAGCACTCGGTAATGTGTTTATAATTATAAATACCGAGTGCTCGGCCGAGGGCACTGCCTCGCCACTCTACTCGGTAGGTGTAATCAAGCCTATAGGGACGGACAGACAGCGGCAAGCGACTTTGTTTTATACTATGTAGTGATGTTGTTACTTTTTATAATGATTGTATTGTCATGCTTTTATAGTATCAGTGCGTGTATTTATATCGTGTAATTATCGTTTCAGAATTAATACAAGCTGATGCCCGCGACTTTGGCCGCGTGATGTTCGTTATTCCTTCGGTTTTTTAACTATCCCGCGGGAACTCATAAATTTTCTGTGATTAAAAGTATTTAAAATGTTGCACCAGGGATGTAAGGTAACACCATGCAAAATTTCATTTAAATCAGTGTAATAGTTTCGGAGATTAGCCCGTACAAACAACAAGACAAAACTATTTTTTTTAATCTCGATTTTAACTTTTTTGTCTATGTACAGACATGCGACCTGTACAGTTTTATTATATGTATCGATTATAATTCAACCATCCTCTATTCATTTAATTTCACCTTTTAAATACAGTCTATTCGCTCGCTCACATATTTTTGTTATATTATAGCTGCATCAGAATTACATCATCTGTGAAAAATATCTACCTGTCACGGTACCTTTTTTTTGTTGTGTGGGGAGAAATTCTTTTACGCATTCCCACCGCCGCTGCAGCGTATTCGCGCGCTGGCGGTGGGATATGTGGGACTTGCCCTCTCCATAGCGTGGTATGCTAAAGTCATACCACGAGGAGAGGACCCTACACCACTAGTGGTAACCCTAGTACGGAACCCAAAAAATGAAAAGAGAAATGCAAGGTTTTTGATCAACGCGACGCAAGATTTATGCCAGGCGATAGCATAATTTTATATAGTGTTATATGTATACGTGCAAATATGTACAGAAGCCATGTCGAAGACGCTGAGGTCAAATTTTGATCGCAAAAAATATTAAAGCCTATGTAAGGTTCTTCCAAACTATATCCACCCTTTCTTCTTAGTCGGTCCCTCATTCTGAGGATCGTGGTCATCAGGGTTGCACCTGGAGCGGATGATCTGTCTCCGCCGGTTTCTGTCCAGCGCGTCCCTCAGAACCGTGTGGAATTTCAAGGACGAGTCTTTAACTTGATCGGTCCATCTTGTTGGATCTTTCGCCTTCTGTGTTTCCAACCACTATCAGTTTTTCTAGGCTTTCGTCTCCTTTACGTATTCCATCCTTTAAGCCAGGGCTTCTTAAAGTGGGGTCCACGGACCCCTTGGGGGTCCGCAGTAGGTCAGTCTTGTCGAAGACAATCCCACAATTTATTCGTTCTCATTGAGGCCAAACAGCAGCACCCTTCTCATTAACTAAGTAGTAATTTTCAGGGGTCCATGGAATTTTTTAAATTGTGAATCTGGTCCGTGACTGCTAAAAGTTTAAGAAACCCTGCTTTAATCGATTAGTACCAATTGTATTTATTACGTTTATTTAGAAATTTCAATGTTTAGCAAAAACTTTTTTTTATTAATTTTTGTAAATATAAAATATAAAAAAATACATTTAAAATAATCCGGCCGAGTGCGAGTCGGACTCGCGCACGATAGGTTCCGTACCATTTTAAGTGCCTACCTGTTGCCGTTATTGACATCGAGCAAATTTTAATAGAAAAATCAAGAAGTTTGTTGTATGGGAGCCCACCCTAAATATTTAGTATTTATTATTATAATTTTTTAGTATTTGTTGTTATAGCGACAAAGAAATACATTATCTGTGAAAAGTTCAACAGCTATCTAGCTATCGCGGTTCTTGATATACAGACTGATGACAGACAGACAGCGAAGTCTTAGTAATAGGGTCCCGTTTGTACCCTTCGGCTACGGAACCCTAAAGAGATCAATATACTTCAGTTATTCAACTAAAGATTTCGTACTTTGGAATTCGATCTCATGATAGCGGATTCTTGGTCACTACATAGTTTACTACATAGTGTAAAACAAAGTCTCTTTCCGCTGTCTGTCTGTTCCTATGTATGTTTAGATCTTTAAAACTATGCAACGGATTTTGATGCGGTTCTTTTAAATAGATAGAGTGATTTAAGAGGAAGGTTTATATGTATAATCAGCATTGCACCCGTGTGAAGCCAGGGTTCGCTAGTAATTTGATAATCTATCTATACTAATATTATAAAGTGGAAAGATTTGATTGTTTTTTGTTTGTTTGCATTGAATAGGCTCCGAAACTACTTGACCGATTTGAAAAATTCTTTCACTGTTAGGGAGCTACACTATCTCCAGTGAACATAGGCTATATCTAATTATGAAGTTCCCACGGGAACGGGAGTTAAGCGGGTGAAACCGCGCGCGAGTTGCTAGTACTATATAATAATATTATAAAGTGAGTTTGTTTGTTTGAACGCGCTAATCTCAGGAACTAAAGGTCCAATTTCAAAAAATCTTGCAGTGTTGAATAGTCCATTTATCGAGGAAGGTTATAGGCTATATTTTAATACGAAGTTCCCACGGGCACGGGAGCTTAGCGGGTGAAACCGCGCGCGAGAAGCTAGTTCTCAATAAAGGTTCCGTTTTACGTTACGGTACCGAACCCTAAAAAGGTACTAAAACATTGACAATACAAAAAGGTTATGCGATAAGAACATACTTAGGTTCTACCTGTATAATAATCCTACTTGGTTGCGTATGCGCAGCTGCTAATAAATGACCTTGGATAGTAAACCTTGTAGGTATATCTTAATAAGCGGAACAATTTACTACATAATGTCATCTAAGGTAATTAAACTATGTGACTTGGTATTCAATTCTTACTAATTATAGTCTAACTGACAACTAGGGTTGTCAACTTTTTTTTTAAAGAAAAGTATATTTAAGTCTGAGAAGAAAATTAAACAGTAGGTATTAAAAAATGCCGTGTGGTTTCCGGCTTAGAATAGACCACCCCGTGTCTACCCATGGGTGTCGTAAAAGGCGACTAAGGGACATATGGCTGATGGATGGGCAGCAGCGTCCATTATCCCAAGGTTAACATATTACTGCGATCACCAATCCGTCTGCCAAGCGTGGTGATTATGGCAATATCCCTCAACTATCCTGGCTTGCCAAGGTCTGTTAAGAGGAGGCCCATGTTCAGTAGTGGACGTAAACGGGCTGTTGATGATGATGATTAAAAAATATGAAGATTATGTACAGTCAACAAAAGAAATAGGTTTACACTGTGTCAGTATCAAATAATGCAAATAAATATGTTTATCTCACTACGACAGTCGGTATTTCTTTATGCGTGAAGAGTTCGCTGCTAGCTGTATACAAATGCACATAATAGTAAACTCTTGTACTAAACATATAAATTTAAAATGCGTTTTACTAAGTGTTAACCTATCTCTTTTGCTGACTGTACATGTCACACTTGATGGCTTGAATATTTGACAAACAATTTTTTTTTTTTTATTTGGTAAGCGTTAAGAATAATAGTATCAAAATGATTAACACTATTATTGGACTAAGGTCCAATTATGGTGTTAAGCATTTTGACGCTCAAAACAGTATTTGGTATACCTACTTTATTTTTATTCAACAGTTAAAAGTATAATGTATTGAAAAACAGTATAATACTACTTTTAACAATATAATAGGCAACCCTACTGACAACATCCAAGGCGTAGCGGCATTTCGCTCGCTTTAAATCTCGCATTTCGTGGGTTCGATCCGCACACCGGACAGGAAATCTTTGTATAAATTCGTCATTCTTTCCGGGTCTGGTTGGTTGAGAGACTCCGTGCCTCGGAAAACACGTTAAGCCGTTGCTCCCGATTGTTATAACATCATCTATAATAATCGAATATCAAGGAACGGGCAGCAGCGTTTCCTTGTGTAGTACAACATAATACTGTGGTCACCAACCAGCCTGCCAAGCAAATATAATGGCAAATACTCTCCCCGGGAGGAGGCCCATGTTCAGCAGTGGACGTTATACGGGCTGATGATGATGATAGTCTAACGCAGGGATCCCCAAACTATTTTGGGCAAGTGACCCGTTTTCCAAAATGAACTGTTACCTCAGACCCCCCATGGCCAAATTACCTACTTTTAAGATCAACCCCCTTATTCATAATGGTCCGCTCACTTAAAACAGCTGCTACAGTGTGTAATTTTTATTCTGACTTAGGTCAATAGAACGATAACGGCCCCAAGGGGTCGATATCTACCACTTTGGGAATCCCTGGTCTAACGCATTCACGACCAGGTTATACAGGGTTACTAGAAACAGGCCGCGGGCGCCGCCGGAAGGTGTCCCAGAAAGCTATGGGTTCCTAGGCCCCAACGGCGGAAAAACCAGTACCCAGGGGGTTTTAGTGGGGGGCTTTTTAATTTTTATTAATTTGATAAATAAAAAAATACGTGTCCTATATTTTTTAGTAATCTAACTGGCCTGTTAGTCTTCAAGCCTATTCCTAATACCTATAGGTACCATTTGTCCACAGTCGATCCCAAGCGGTAGGTACTCAAACACGTCTCTAACAGGCCCATTTTTTTACATAATTTTTTTAAAGTTAATTATTCTTAAAGGAATTGGATTTAATCACACAAACTACCTACATATTCAATGATAATGACTTACCTACATTATTTAATTAGGTAAAAAATTACTTACGACAAATAACTTGAAAGTCGAAACAGTCACTTTTAAAACTGAACAATTTTATAGTTATCACTGTATTCCACTTTGAAACAAACAACCACAATATTTGTATAATAATATACAAATTATATATTACTTTAAATGTGTAACAAATGAATATGTTTGCGTAAAATACGTGACACGTCTGCGCCGCGCGGTGGCGGCACGCTTTCTAAATAAACTTCAAACATGCGAAGAGCATAAAAATGTATAGAGAAATTTAAATTGTATGTATGAAACTTGTTTTGCGTGTGTAAGGGTATTTAATAATATATTTATATTTGGATTTTGCGGTTTTTTCGTATATATTATATGTCACGGGAAAATAATACGAATCGAAAGTTAATAAACTGTCGTTCTACTCGTATTGTTAATTTTATTTGCAAGTTTCAGTGAAAACGCATTATTATTATATTATTAACTTAATTATTATGACTCTTGGCCTAACAATCATAACCAAACGAGACTATGCTACTGTTGTACATAACAATACAAAAAAAACTTTAACTTCAATAAGTCATGTTGAAGTCCATTGGTTTAGTTTTAGGATAATGTATTTTTTAACATCCGAAACCTCATTAGTTCATAACTACCTAAAAATTGATCAACTTTCTAGGTGACATATATAAATAACAATGAACTGCCAAAATGTATGAACGCGTATCTATACTAATATATAAAGCTGAAGAGTTTGTTTGTTTACTTGAACGCGCTATTCCTAAGAATGACTGATCCGATTTTTTGAAATCTTTCAGCGTTAGATAGCCCGTTTATTGAGGAAGGCTACAGGGTATATTGGATTACGAAGTGCCTTCGGGAACGGAAGGTAGGTGAAATCTGCGCGAGGGAAGCTAGTAACTTAAAAACGACTTTACCAATTTTGACAATTTCTGTTTAGTGCAACACGTTCTCCGAGTGCTGGTTTTTCCTTTGCACAGCAGGTAAGCACATTCAACGGGGTAATGCTGCCAGCATTCTGGGAACCTTGCCAAGTAGAAAAGATTTAGAATAGTCGTATTTTATAAGATAGTTTTATTTTACGCACGTAGCGTCCCACGCCAAAGGCCGACCCATCCTCCAGGGCACCAGAGTCATTCCGTCGGGCCTCTTACTGTCGTCGCGCATAAGGCCTTTAGGCTCTTAAATGGCTGGCATATTTGCCGAGCTGAAGGACCGCCGGATTATATCCAGCACTTTTGCTACAACACAGGCCGTGGTGACCGAGTTGGGTTAACTAAATTGAATTATATAACAATATCATTGTGAGTAATTCTTTAGATTAATAAGTTTACTATAATCGTAGAAATGACCTACTTTATCGATATGTTATTTCATTGATATCGAGACACGTTTGACCCTTATCTAGTTAAAGATAATAATTCATAATTATAATGTCTTGCTACTGTATTTCACGTGTTCTATTTTACCGGTAGTATTACAATGTTGTCCGATCCTTAAGGGCATTCATTATACCATTTTATTCCGGTCAATCTAGACCAAAAAATGAGAGTGAAGGTGCATAAAATCCTAACAAGCTGATAATCAGTAAAATTGTTCAAAACATAATTAATTATAAATAAAATTTAAAAGTTCCCCATCATTCCCGTGTATGGAAAAAAATATTCGAAGTCTACCGTCAAAAAAAAATATTCATCTTGTTCTTCTTCTTGATCTTCTTAGATGATGTTATAACAATCGGGACTAACGGCTTAACGTGCTTTCCGAGGCACGGAGGATTGCCCCTCAACCAACCAGACCCGGAAAGAAATCTTAGAATTCACACAAAGATTTTGTGTCCGGCGTGGGGATCGAACCCACGACCTCCAAAATTTAAAGCTAGCCAAATACAGCTACCGTTACCGTGTGGTCTCCGGCTTAGAATAGACCACCCCATGTCTTCCCATGGGTGTCGTAAAAGGCGACTAAGGGACATATGGCTGATGGATGGGCAGCAGCATCTATTAGCTCAAGGTTTACATCTTACTGCGATCACCAATCCGTCTGCCAAGCGTGGTGATTATGGCAATATCCCTCAACGATCTTGCCAAGGTCTGTTAAGAGGAGGCCCATGTTCAGCAGTGGACGTAAACGGGCTGTTGATGATGATGTATGAAATACAGCTACGCTACGGAGGTTGTCAATGTTTAATCTGTATTCATTTTATCGTCTGTGTAATGATAGGATGAGCGAAGCCAATGTTCCGTTATCTTCATTTCTTGATAATTGTTGTCTGTATTCAATAAAAATACAAAATGGAGGTATATCATATTGGATTATATGACTGAAAGATACTGGAGTTTCTTATAGTCTTTGTTCTCCGGATTTTACAACGTAGGTTAATAGAGAAAACCTAGGAACGAAGGAAGCTAGGATATACAACGCTGTCAAAAAGTAAGGTTACGCCGCCCTTGGGATCGCGGCTGTCAGAGTGGGGACCCTGGCCGTTATCACTTTGCATTCCCGGGAAGAGGTAAGCAGTTTGTAGCCGCTGGTTACCTCTGCGCAAAGACGCAGGGTAGGGGCCCAATCATTGCCCCTCCCGAGATGAGCCTCTTTCGAGACTTAAAGCATGACGGTGGTCCTGGTTGTCGATCAGTACGAGTGCCCGGGCCACCATCCGATGCGTCCGAGGCAGGTTACTGTGGTGGTTTTAGTGGGTAACTCGCTCGCTACATAGAGGCGGGTGCAAGTGAAGGAGACCCACACGCCCCCACCGTCTTTTGATCTTTTCCCAAGGCGGTGGCGATTATGGCAATATATCTCAACGACCCTGAATTGCCAAGGTTTGTGATGAGGAGGGCCATGTTCAGCAGTAGACCTAAACGGGTAGATAAAGGAATTGATAAAATGTAATTTTATTAATATACTAACTTCCCGCGCGCGGTTTCACCCGCGTAACTCCCGTTCCCGTGGGAACTTCATAATTAAATATTGCCTATATTAATCAGTGTTAATGTAGTATTCAAATGGTGAAAGAATTTTTAAAATCGGTTCAGTATTTTTTGAGCCCATTCGTTACAAACATACTAACATACAAATCTTTCCTCTTTATAATATAAGTATAGATAAGCTGCGCCCTACGGTTTTACCCGCGTTACTCTGCTCCTGTGGGTCGGAGCGTGATTTTTTGTAGCCAATATGCTAATCGAGCTTATTAAGATACTTACTATCCCCGTGCAAATACTATCCCCGTTTCAGCCAAATCCATTCAGTAGTTTTTGCGTGAAGGAGAAACAAACATACATGATAATTCCACACATACAAACTTTCGCATTTGTTTTATTAGTAGGATTAAGAAATGCTATAAGCAGTGATCAATATAGGTATTTGACGTAGCTTTTAAAGGTACGATTTAATCGTGTAGGTACATTATAAAATATCATTTTCGTTTCACAATGCATAGAGTGTAACGTGCTATGTTTTTTGGTATCTTTAAAACGATTTACCAACAACTGTAACTTTGAAAAGCACTGTACTTTTAAAGCTGAGTGCCTACTTTATTCTATATAGCAATAAGACGCATTTATTAATGCAAACGTATTAGAATCAGGCGCGGTACGAAGGGGCAGCTGCTGCTCGATCCCTTGTACAATATAATTTAGACCCCAGAAGCATAAAGACGGTTGTACTATCACCTTCAGAAGCTTTTGGTTGTAAGTGTCGATCTACGATGAAGGCAGATACGACGAATGTATCTGACGTGTAGTGGCATCACGCTACTTCATCACATCCTTATGCTTCTACGCTCTAATATTGTTGTAAATGATGTTATATCAACCTAGACAATGGTTTAACGTGCTTTCCGAGACACATATCGAGGGGTGAAAGGCTATTTGTTTGAAGCGACATTTTACGAACTTTACAGGAGAGCCATTTAAAGATTCAAAATTTGGAAAAAAAATCGTTATGAAAAAACTAGTGCTCTTTCTATAATGGGGATCGCAAATTTTTATTGAAAAAAAATCCCTGAATGTTTTGGTATAATTTTCAATTAAAAAACAGTTATGCGTATAAGATAAATTGTCGCTTAATACAAAATGATCTGTATCGCCTTATTTTTAGAGTAAAGAAAAATGATTCAACTTCCAACATTGTCACTAATCAGCAGCAGGCAAAATGGTTTAAGTGACTTAACAGTACTTATGCAGGAGAAAGCAAAATGATTGAATCGACGTTACTCAATAATAATAGGAATAGGCTATTTTGTTTTAATACCAATTTGGGTTTGGGTTTTGGGTTTTGTTAACGATTCAGGAAAGTTGGCTTAAGCAACGATGAACATTCTTAAAGAGTTGTTTGATGTCTGAGATTTTGAAAGGAGTTATATAACTTGGTTGTTCTAAACAGAGTGAAAAACAGTTGTAGCGAAAGGGTTGAACCGACGACATGTCTTAATGAATTTGGCTGACGGCAAATTGGTTGAAGCGACATTGCACAGAGTAAGTAGTCGTAAGCAAAATGTTTGAAGGGACTTTTCATCTAAAGATAGCTACATCGAAAAACGATTTATCTGCCATCGAACTAAAATTTAAGGAAGGGAATAACGGCTTATGATCCGATTCTCTGTTTTTGTATACAGCTTAAATGATATACTAAAAAAATATGGCAAATTTGAAGTCTGATCATACATCATGTTTGAGAATTATGCACTAAAATGGCATTGTTTTAAGCGCCATAAAAGTGCTCAGAATTGTACGAAACCCGGCTCAGACGACGCAGAAAAATTCGCTGAATCCGAATATGTATATAACTCCATATCGTCCAAAATGTCGCTTCAAACAAATAGCCTTTCACCCCTCGATATGGTACCTAGTGCTCTAACCAACTAGAGCCTGAAAGATGAGAAGAAGAATATTTCTTGTCCGGCAAGGGGATCTGTTTAGATCCCCTTGCCAGACAAGAAATCTTGAGCACATTTGGTACCTTTTGCTCTAACCAACTAGAGCCTGAAAGATGAGAAGAAGAAGATTTCTTGTCCGGCAAGTGGATCTGTTTAGATCCCCTTGCCGGACAAGAAATCTTCTTCGACAAGAAATCTTACGCCTCGAAAGTTACTGTACTCCACTCCGTCACGTCGGGGTCACCAATTGTAGAGGAAAATGAAGAAAGAAAATGAAGATCTTCTTTGTCGGGCGAGTTGGTATAATCGGCGGCCGACGGACATTTGTTAATGTTCGGAACTTGTATATGTTCGAATTGTCTTGCGAATTTGTATTGCGCGATACAGGTTAGTTGTGATTAGGGAATGCAATCCCGCAACAAAATTTCAATTGCTGGATCCCGCGGGATTGAGCGGTTCGATCCCGCGGAATCCAGGTATTTGCGGGATCCCGCATGTTTTTTGAAAGTCATTGAAAAAAGAGAGGAATCCTGTTTCATAAACGAGTTTATAGAACTTAAAATGAAACTAAAAATATTATTGACACTATTTATTAAGTAATCAAATAATTAATCAGAAATAACAGTTTCAAACAAAGGTCAAAAACTATTATTACAAACAAACAAAAAACAATTATCCATTATTTAGGAAGGAGCTGCGCAAATGTACATAAAACATAGCGTCTCAATAGTTTTGTGAAAGTGAAACTATTTATAAGTAATCAAATCAATCACTAATTAGAAATAAGAATAACTATTACAAATAAACAAAAAACAATTATCCATTATTGTGGAAGTAGCTGCGCATGAAACATAGCGTCAGCTAAACGGTTTCTTACTTTGCCCTAAAATGCCCTTTCCGCTTCCACGCTGGTGGGCACAACTGTTAATAACGCATTGTAGACGAATTGAAGATTTTCACACATGCCGTATGTCGCTGCGCAGTCCCGTAAATCCCGCGGGATCCCGCACGATTTAGGCGCGGGACTGGTCCCGCAAAAATGGTGCGGGATCCCGGTATTTCGGGATCCCGGTATCCCGGTATTGCATTCCCTAGTTGTGATGCTAGGTGGTAGATGGCGCTGCTTGTCTTCTTGTAGTTTTGTGCGGCTACTGAAGATTTCGCTACATTACTAATCTTCACACAAATAACTAATCTGAGTTACCCCACACCTAAATTGCTGGCAAGACGGAGTCCATAAGTTTATCAAGTAATGTTTGTCACTATCTACCTACGTCATTTACCTAGTGAATTCCATCATCCATCCAAAGGTTGTCTGAAAGAAATTGCTTTATAAGACCGCCCATTAGTACAATGGGCGGTGTATATCTGGGGGCACGGCAGTGCCCCCCCAAGTCGAGTAAGAAAAAAAAAAAAAAAAATATATTTTCTTTATCCTGTTTACTTATGTGTGTACAATAAAGTATTCTATTCGTTTTTTTCTTCAAAGGCAGTTAATTTTTTTTTTTTTTAATAGACAAAATTGTTCTCCCGCTCTCGGTAAATAATTCCCTGTGTCGCGGGGCCTTTACAAACATACATTTCACGGACACAAAGAACACCCAGACTCAGAATCACTATTTGTGGTTCACACAAATAATTGTCCCGGGTGGGAATCGAACCCAGAACACCAGGTCTCAGAAGCAACTACCGTAACCACTTAGCCACCGGTGCAGTCACAGTCAGTAATAGTTGGACTTGTCTCCATTCGCCCCATGAATCTTGATCTATATTACAAAATTATTGTGTAAAATGATTTTCAGAAACCGGTTGTTCGATATTTGTTTTCGGTAGAAGTTAAACTACTGAATTATACTTAAGCAAATAATAATTTAGTGATTAAAAAACCGGTCTAAACCAAGTTTTTTTAAAATACGCCATCGTGATACTTTGTACATTAGACATTATATTTAATGTCTAATCTGTTTAATATCTTTAACTATATAGTAGAATCTAAGTATTTTTTTTTTCGGACTAACATACCTATTTATGACAACCTCCGTAGCGGTATTTGGCTCGCTTTAAATCTCAGAGGTCGTGGGTTCGATCAGTCAGAACGACAGAAAATCTTTGTGTAAATTCTGAGATTTCTTTCCAGGTCTAGTTGGTTGATGGAATACCTTCCGCAAAGCATGTTAAGCCGTGCGTTGGTCCTGATTGTTATAACATAGTCTATAATAATCGTATATCAAGGAACGGGCAGAAGCGTTTCCTTGTGTGGTACTACATAATACTGCGGTCACCAACCCGCCTGCCAAGCGTGGTGACAATGGCAAATACCCTCCCTCGGGAGAAGGCCCATGCTCAGCCGTGGACGTTTTACGGGCTGATAATGATCATGATCATACCTATGTTGTTAACTACGTGGCTTTTGCTAATTTACCGGGCAAAAAGGCGAGCAGGACTTCAACTTTATTAAATGGTTTGTAAACTACAAACTAAGGAACCTGCGCAAGAGGGCGCTCCCTGTGGGACTTGTACCTCGGCTCAGGGCGGTCGCAGACGGAGAGATTAAAGGATTCATCATCAGCCCGTATAACGTCCAATGCTGAACATGGGCCTCCTCCCGGTGGGTATTTGCCATAGTCACCACGATTGGCAGGCGGATTGGTGATCGCAGTATTATGTTGTACCACAGAAGGCAACGCTACTGCTCCTCGATATACGATTATTACAGATGATGTTATAGCAATCGGGACCAACGTATCCACAAATCGCACCTATCACCTTAATAGGTGCGATTTGTGGATACTGAGTAACATACATATTTTACTTGGTAGGTACTAAGTCCCCTTGTAAATTGTACCCTTATTGTTTTATCTTGAAACCAATAAATAATACCCAGAAGAACGAATTACCAAGAGAATGATTCTATTTAAAAAAACTGTCTGCTTAGTGAGGTTGAATAGACGTATTTCTATACAAAAAAAATATACATATTTAAAACATTTTTATAATAAATATAGTTTTTTATGTGTGACCAACCTGTTTTATAATGGCGAATAAATTAAAAGATAGATAAGAAAATATTTATCTACTATAATATTATGTATACTTATATATTATAAAGAGGAAAGATTTGCTTGTTTGTTGGTTTGTTTGTTTAAATTGAATAGGCTCCGAAACTACTTGACGGATTGGAAAAATTCTTTTACCGTTAGCAAGCTAAACTATCTCCGGTGAACATAGGCTGCAGCCTAGGGGCGGGCCGCTAGTACTTAAATAAATTTAAGTACTACCGGCCCGCCCCGGCTTCGCACGGCTGGACTTTTTATAGCCTATGTTACTCAGGGATAACGTAGCATTCTTATGGTAAAAGAATTATTAAAATCCGTTCATTAGTTTTTGAGTTTATTCGAAACAAACATACAAACTTTTCGACTTTATAACACTGTGCGTTGCGGAGGTACCCTAGCCGGGAAAAACGTCCGTAACGTCACAAAAAAGCTTAAGATTTTTTATGTATAGTCTGTGTATGATGGCTATACAGTGTCTGGTGTATAGTCTACGTGATGAATGTTATTATTCTTCTTCTTCTTTAATTTAAGAGCTCAGCTCTTGTTATTATTATAATATATTTTTATAAATCATTGTAAGTGGCACGATAATATAGAAGAAAATGTGCATGAGGAAATTAGTATGCATGAAATTGTGAAAGCTATTAGATGCATGAGGTCTGGAAAGTCAGGAGGTTATGATGGAATAACTGCCGAGATGCTTAAGACTGGACAGGGCGTCATAGCTAGTCTGTTGTATCGCCTTTTCAACATGAGCTTCACCACAGGCCGAGTACCAAGTGATTGGTGCAAGGCTGTCATCGTACCTTTGTATAAAGGAAAAAGCCCACGACAAGACTGCAAAAGCTATAGGGGCGTTAGCTTATTAAGCGTCGTCGGCAAGTTATACGCGAAAGTGTTGATTGAAAGGGTAATGAAAGCAACCGATAAGAAAATATGGGATGTACAAGCAGGTTTTCGGAAGGGAATGGGATGTAGTGATCAGGTCTTTTATCTGCGAAACATAGCCGCTAAGTCCTTCGCCGCAGGTCAAAGGGTTTACTGTGCTTTTGTAGACTTAGAAAAGGCCTATGATAGAGTGGTGAGGAATGAGCTTTGGTCGGTATTGTCTATGTATGGGGTGGATGGCAGTCTTATCCGCGCTCTGAAATCGCTGTATGAGGATTCCAGAGCGTGTGTAAGCAAATGGGGGTGTGAGCAAATGGGGCCTACACTGATTGGTTTAACATTGAAAAGGGTGTTAGACAGGGATGTGTAGCGTCGCCTTGGCTATTTAACCTATTCATAGACAATTGTTTGAAAGATTTGAAAGAGAGTGAGTACGGATTAAAAATGAGTTGGTTGCCAGTCAAATGTCTTCTTTACGCTGATGATCAAGTATTACTTCCATCATCGGTGTTGGAGTTGCAAGAGATGGTAACAAGAATGCACGAAGCGTTTAAGGAGAAAGGAATGAAAGTGAATGTTGAAAAGACGAAAGTAATGGTATTTGAAAAGGATAAATGTATGAGTCCATGTGACATAATGAGGTGAGAAAGTGGAGCAAGTAAAACAGTTTGTATACTTGGGAACTTTGTTTACGAGAGATGGAAGATGTGAAAGTGATATTGAAAGGAGGGTTGTTAAGGGAAATCAGGTAAACGGGGCACTGCACTCCTTTATGAGCACTCAACAAGTGTCTGAAGAGCCTCGGTTGGCTGTGCATGGGGGAGTGTCAGTTCCGACACTGATGTATGGTAGCGAGAGTTGGGTATGGCAGAAGAAGGATCAAAGTAAAATTAATGCAGTGGAAATGAGAGCTTTGAGAATTATGTGTGGGTTAACATTGAATGACAGCATAAGGAATAGCGTGATAAGAGAACGGTGTGGAGTGAAAGAGGACGTGATTACGAAGATAGAGAAGGGAATGTTGAAATGGTTGAAGAATGGATGAAGAAAGATTGACAAAACAGGTATACATGGCAAGTGTGAGTGGAACAATCGGAAGGGGAAGACCTCGACGAACGTTCTCTGACCGAATCGCTAAAACTAGGTGTAGCCGCACTTCGGCTATTAGCCGTAACAGATATATGATTGTTGCAACATTGCTAAAGGTGACAGGCTATACATATCTACTTATTTGTATCTAGTTTTTTTTTATTGATTATTAATTCTTAAATTTTGTACCAGTTTATCTCACAACAACCCTCACAAACACTTTTTAAACAATAGAATAGTCAAAGTGTGGAAAAAACTCTCAGAAAGCGTTATTTCAGCACAAAATGTGAACCAATTCAAAAATAGTCTCGACAAACATCTCAGCTGCAATAGAAACTAGTGGAGAAGAGTAGAATACAGGCATTTACCAGTTGAATCAACTGCTTGCCTGATCACTAATAATACTGGTTCTTCCAGTGCTAACAGTCAACGCAGGGCAGCTTATGGCGAGCCGTTGGGAACTAGCGTCCCCACGGACCCGAGTACTCCCGGGAGAAGGTCCTGTTCCTCATCTCCGGCTTGCCTTTACTGGCCGGCTGGAGTGAACAATGACGGGGAATTGATCTCCCGCCTCCTGCTTGCCTTAATTGGCCGGCTTGAGTGGAGTCGCAAGAGCAGAGATGCTCGGAGGAGGAAGTATCCCGTAAGTGGTTAGTGGGCACGTGAGGCTGGACCCTCAGGGAGCCAATGATCGGGTAGAATGCCCAGGGGTTCCTCTGCTCCTCTAGCCCCTCAGACCACGTTGCCCGTTTGTTGCTACATGCTAGCGGCCGTTTTTGGGGGCCCATCTATCGTGTGGGCGAGTCACCCCCCGGCCATTTTTACATGATATTATCATTGTTTAGGCAGGGGCCATAGTTCTTCCATAGACCCAGTTTTCATCCACTAGCACCCAAACCCATAGACCAAAATTTTGTTTTAACCATATTATGCAATAGCATTATACTATCCGGGGATTATCCTTGGATGCATTTTCGTAGTGTGTACAGGGATAATCGTCGGTTGGTGTCACACAACATTTAGATTAAACTTATCTAAAGGGCCTATGCACTTGGGCAGGCAGCTGAAAATCAGCGTTGCAGTCGCCGTGCGGCTGTAACTATATGCTGATCTGCTAGCCATTTGGACACACTACATGTTATGTACTATTAAACGTAAATCCATGCAACCCCTTTTATTGTGTACCTATTTATTTTCTCATCTAGAAATTTTTTGTGTGTTCAATAAATGCTTTTTCTTTCTTTCTTTGTAAAACTACGCAACGGATTTCGTAGCGGATTTTGTTTCATAGAAAGAATGATTTGAGAGGGAGGTTTATATGTATAATACTACGGCATAGCACCCGTGTGGAGCCGGGACGAGTTGCTAGTTATAAATATCTTCAAATACCGCATAGAAGAGCTCAAAGAATAAAGGTCGCAATACTGTACAGACGTGTTTACAAAAAAAAAAAAATATAAATATATTAATATAAAAATATATTAATTTAATGTTGCGGTTGAGTGTGTTGTATACAATATAGTAATTGATAATGGATGTCAAATTAAAACATAGGTATGTATATATTTAAATCTATACTAATATATAAAGCTGAACAGTTTGTTTGTTAACCGCGCTAATCTCAGGAACTAATGGTCCGATTTGAATAATTATTTCTTGGTGGCTTTAAGCTATATTACTTTTTTATTATATAACCTATAGCTTTCCTATATTATAAAGAGGTAAAGTTTGTGAAATGTCAGTGAGGTTGTAGAGTTAATATCTGGATCTACGGAACCACTAGACAAACTAGCTATGCCGTGCTTTAGGGTCAGCAAAGTTAGTAAGTCATTCATGGGAAATTGCATTAGATTTTATAACAAACTTCCCTCTCATATTACTGACATGCCTGAAGCATTATTTAAAACACATGTAAAACGCATCCTAATGAGTAGGGGCTATTATAGTACTAAAGAGTATATAGATGACAAAGATGTATGGCAGGCTATACCCTCGTGCACCAGATCGGATACCCTATAGCTGATGAAGCATTGAAATGTGAACTGAAAGATCATGATAGTGTATTCTGTGTACTGTCTGTAATCATAATCATAAAAATAACACATGTTCTGTCTCAAAATAACTTTTCTGATCTGTTAAATTAGGAAAATAAAAATAAAAGTTGTATAAAGACAGCCGATTGGTAAATTGTGTAAGCCAATTAACTAAATAAAAACAGTAACTGGACCTAAATAATGTTGACATGCCCATCTGAGTATGTTTCGCCGGATCGTATCAATGAGGCCGCGATGAAACCGGCAGTAGAATACCCCACTGAGTTTGTTTCGCCGGATCTTCTCAGTTGGGGCGTATTGGATCCGGTGGTAGCATAAAATCGCGTCCGACGATATACTTATGGTCTATCTAAATAATAACATACTCAAATGACAGAACTTTAGACTATTAAATTATAGATAAAAAATAAAATTCTATTTTCATACCTGACAGCTTTTACGCTAAAGCTATAAAAAATCTAATACAAACTATTTATTATTATTATAACTATAATAACTAAACTAAATTAATAAATTAAATATATTATATTAATGAGCCAAATATGTTTTGACTATTTGCAAATGCCTGTAATAGGTTTACGTAAATAAAAACTTTTTTTATTTTTATTTATATATTTACTGTGGGGGTTTACTGGAAGTATGAACAGCAATACCTGGTGGCCTCCACACTCATGGCGAAAGAAGAGTACTCGGGGGGTTTTCGTGGTGTAGGATCCGCTCCTCAAGGTAGGAACGCCTCTACACTCTGGGTGTCCCTATAAATGGCCAATTGGGCTACATTTAACCATGTGGCCCAGGACAGCCCGCAGCGTCAATTTGCAGTGCCGACAGCCGGATTGCACAGCGTACCCGGCCCTCACCAACGACGGACGGAGGAGTGTCCGGGGGGTTTAGTGGTGTTTGGTCCTCTCCTCGTGGTAGGGGCAGCATACCATAGTTAATGGAGAGGGCGAGTCCTACATACCCTGCCGCCAGCGCGGAAACGCCGCAGTGGCAGTGGGAATGAGTCAATCCCTCCGGACAACAACAAAAAATGGATCATCCGAACCGATTTTGAATTAATTTTTTTCTTATAGAAAGCGAAATAATGAAATAATGAATTTATTCAGCACTTAGGTATTTACAAACACTTGTACTTGTCAAAATCATAATGTAAAAGAACAGTAATTAATAGGCTATTATTCTTATTCTATGAATAAAACTACTTAGGTAACTATAACTAGCAAGTGCAAACTGTGAGTGCTGATAATTGTAGGACATTACAGACAATGTACTCCGTCTGTCCGCCTACAAGCGCTGGATCACAGGGCAGGGGTAGGGGCACCCCGCCGCCTACCGCCCCAGGCTCCCGAGGCTGACCCATGAGGAGTAGGGACGCCTCTACACTCCGGGCGTCCCTATAATTGAGCAAATGGGCCACTTCAGTGTGGCCCAGGAGATCCCGCGGTACCATATTGGCCGCGGGTGCTGTCGGGGGCCCGGATTGCTCATGCGTCCCCGGCCCCTGCCAACGGCGGATCGAAGGAGTGTCCAGGGGGTTTTCGTGGTGTAGGGTCCTCTCCTCGTGGTACGAGTTTAGCATACCACGCTAGTGAGAGGGCGAGTCCCACATATACCACCAACAGCGCGCGAATACGCTGCAGGGGCGGTAGAAATGCGTAAAAGCATTTCCACCCGGACAAAAAAAAAGGGGTGGACGACCCGGAGAAGAAAGGGAGAAAGAAACTCTGGACTTTTGTTCAAAATTTGTGAGTGTCATAGTGTCATAGGTTTTCTCGGGAATAGATTATACGCGGATGAAGCCGCGCGGTGCAGCTAGTAATATATAAGTATAGAAAAAAAATATTTAGAACAATAGTTATTATCTTTTGTTCTCAAACATTTTTTTAGTGTTACAAGCTATTTAAAATTATTATAATTTAATTGTGCCTACTCATGACACAGAGATTAATGAGATTGTTGATTATATAAGTCATTATCATCATATAAGTCATTATCATCATCAGCCTGGAGGCCCATGTTGGGCCTCCCCAGGGTTTTTGCCATAGTCACCACGCTTGGCAGGCGGGTTGGTGACCGCAGTATTATTTAGTAACACACAGGGAAACGCTTCTAGAAGAAACGAGTCTAGAAGCTCGTGGGATCGATCCCCACACCGGACTAGAAATCTTTGTGTTAATTCTAAGATTTATTTCCGGGTCTGGTTGGTTGAGAATGGTGGGAGAGTCCCCTCTCGTCCTCCTGACCCTTAGCTTGCAAAGAACCATCCGATGCTCTCGTAGACCCGAAGTCCGAGAGGCCCGCGATCTGTAAAGTAGAGCGACAGTTGCACAAAACTCCCCTAAAATACTAAAAGTCATAATCCCTCAATCTCATCGCCAGTGACCGCCCTGAGCCGAGGTCCAAGCCCCGCAGGGGGCGCTCTCTTGCGCAGGTTGCTTAGTTTGTAGTTATTAAACCATTTATTAAGGCTGGAGCTCTGCTCGCCTTTATGCCCGTTGAAGTAGCAAAAGCCTCGTGGCTAACTATGTATGTCAAACCGAAAAAGGGAGATTTGTAATATCCTCCGTGCCTCAGCACGTTGAGCTGTTGGTCTCGGGACCAACAGCTTCTTCTTTCTATCCGATAACAGCATCTATAACAAGCGTATACCAGGGAAAGGGGCAGCAGCCTTTCCCTGTGTATTAGAACATCATACTGCGTTCACGAACCCGCAACCGACAGACAAGTGACAGATAGCTCATGTAATTTTTTATTTATTTATTAAGGCACATCAACAACATAAATACATACATTGACAAATATGTATTACATATACAAGAAAAATATGGCTAGGTGTTTACATCTCCTTCCCGGAGGGTGTTGCACGGTGGCGGACTGAGATCCGTCGCCAAACCCTCCGGAAATGGCAGGAGCGGCTAGAGGCCGCGCCGCGGAGCGGATTGCGTACGGTGGAGGCGATTCGGCCCCATCTTAAAAAGTGGGCCGGTCGCCGTCACGGCGACGTCACCTACCACGTTGCACAGGTAGTAACAGGCCATGGCTGCTTCGGCCACTACCTGTGCAACGTGGCGCAGAGAGAGCCGGACACTCGCTGTCACCACTGTGACTGTGCCGACGATACGGCGCAGCACATGGTGGTGGAGTGTCCGGCGTGGGCCAACGAGCGGGAGGAGCTCGTTGGCGTGGTGGGAGACGACCTCTCGCTGCCGACCATCATTTCGAAGATGGTTCAAAGCGAGAGGTCGTGGGAGGCGGTTGCCTCCTTCTGTAGACAAGTTATGTCACAGAAGGAGGCCGCGGAGCGGGAGAGGGAAGTAGATCCCTCTGCCCACCCGCTTCGCAGACGGCGTGTTAGACGTCGGCGGCGGGCCGAAACCCGCCGCCTACCGCCCTAGGCTCGGCCTTGGGGAGTGGGGAACATGGGCCCCGCTCCCTTCGAGGCTGACCCATGAGGAGTAGGGACGCCTCTACACTCCGGGCGTCCCTATAATTGGGCAAATGGGCCACTGTAAGTGTGGCCCTGGAGATCCCGCGGTCCCACGGCCGCGGGTGCCGTCGGGGGGCCGGATTGCTCATGCGTACCCGACCCCCGCCAACGGCGGATCGAAGGAGTGTCCGGGAGGTTTTAGTGGTGTAGGGTCCTCTCCTCGTGGTATGACTTTAGCATACCACGCTATGGAGAGGGCGAGTCCCACATATCCCACCGCCAGCGCGCAAATACGCTGCAACGGTGGTGGGAATGCGTCAATGCATTTCCCACCGGACAACAAAAAAAAAAAAATCGTGTTTTGTTTGGTGTTTACATCTATTAAAGATATGCACTAACATTTGTTATTAAAATAGTGAACAACAGCTTAAAAGTTAAATATTATATTTAATTAAATTTGAAAAATAGTATTGCATGCGTAGTCACTTACTAACTAAATAAAATAATTTGTTATATTTAAAAGATGGTTATTAAATAAAACGAGATGTCAAAATATAAGGAGCAATTGAAATGAAATTAATAAATAAATTTTTAATAATAACTTAATTAATTTTATGTCAATTTGGCAGGCTATTTTTGTTAACCGCGTTTAAGATCTTTTGTTTAAATTACGGTCACCGAAGATGTCAATATTGTAGATCCTCCACCAGCTATTATAATAATGTAGGTAATAAGGAGTAAATTAAATAACTTTTTTTAAATTAAATTCCATGCGGATTTAGTCACGGGCATAACTAGTAGTATAATAATAATCATTAAAGTATGTCCACAAGAGGACATAGATACCTCTATGAGACGGGTTTCACATATTTACCAAGCTGGAAATCAAATGCGGAAGCCCGAGAGCCCGTATGTAAATGCCGCTCGGCTATAATGTAAAGGAAGTATTAGTTTACCTTTTTCAAAAACCTATTTTTACATAGTGCTGTTATTTTATTTCGTACATTTCAACATTCTATTAAAAACCTGTTCGGAATATTATAAACTAGCTTCCAGCGCCCGGTTTCACTCGTGTAACTTCCGTTCCCTAGCCTATAGCCCTTTTTGACAACCTCCGTAGCGTACCGGTATTTGGCTCGCTTTAAATCTCGGAGGTCAAGGGTTCGATCCCTACACCGGACAGGACATCTTTGTGTAAATTCTTCGATGTCCTTCCAGGTCTGGTAGGTTGAGGGACTACCCTCCGAGCCTCGGTAAGCACGTTAAGCCGTTGGTCCCAATTGTTATAACACCATCTATAATAATTTTATTGTATATCAAGGAACGGGCAGCAGCGTTTCCTTGTGTGGTACAACATAATCCTGCGGCCACCAATCTGCCTGCCAAGCGTGGTGACTATAGCCTACTAATCCTCGGGAGAAGGCCCATGTTCAGCAGTGGACGTTATGCGGACTGACGATGATGATTTTTTTACCGTCTTCAGAATAATATAGGGCGTGATATGTACCTATCTGAAATAGATGTCCAACAAATAGTTATTTTATCTTTTTTTTTCTGACATAGATTGAAAATCGTAATGTAAAAAATGCGTACCTAAGTAGGTATTATAGGCACCTATTTTATTATTATGCACGCGCTATGTAGGGTGTATCTCTTTTAAGTAATTTATGAGATTTTCGAACCCCCAGTTACCGAAATACTAGTACAAATATACTGTGGTCTATACACAACACACCATATTATTATCAAGACGGTAAAAAAGTCACCCAGTATATGGCCCTTACATATGTATGTATGTACTTAACCCCCCTCTTTCATTGCAGGTTCGTAAGCAACCCCATGCATGCCCGCATGGTGGGCTACTTAGCAACCTTAGCTGTTCAGGTGTCCACAGCACTGTATACCACCAAGACATTCAGTGTTGCCGAAGACCCGGTGGTGAAGCACTTCTATCAACACCAGTACGCATTTCTAACCGTTTGGAACGCTGTAAGTACCTTTTTTAATGCATACTTGATCCGCCATTTTATGTCTACTACTGAACATGGCCTCCTCTTAACAGACCTTGGCAAGCCAGGATCATTGAGGGATATTGCCGTAATCACCACGCATGCCAAGCGGAAAGATAGAAGTTTCTTTGACCTGATAGATGAAGCTGGTCATTCATCAGGTGTTTGTCCCTAAGTCACATTTTACGACACCCATAGAAGATGCGGAGAGATCTATTCGAAGCCAGAAGTACTGCCTTCTCTGAATTTTTAATCGCAATTAGATACAAGTATCCTTGTGCTGATAGATGATGCTGGTCATTCATCCGGTGTTTGTCCGTTAGTCGCATTTTATTACACCCATAGGAAGATTTGGGGTGATGTATTCGTAGCCAGTAATACGGCCTGCTGCGGATTTTTAATCGCAGTAAGATAGAAGTATTCTTAAGCTGATACATGAAGCTGGTCATTCATCAGGTGTTTGTCCCTAAGTCACATTTTACGACACCCGTAGAAGATGTGGGGAGATCTATTCGAAGTCATAAGTTATGCGGATTTTTAATCGCAGTAAGATAGAAGTATTCTTGAGCTGATAGATGATGGTGGTCATTCATCAGGTGTTTGTCCCTTATTCGCCTTTTACGACAACCATAGGAAGATGTGGGGTGATGTTGGGTGATCTATTCGAAGCCAGAAACACGACCTTCTGCGGAGGGGTACACACGGGCCTCTTTTTTCTTTGTGGTATGCTACACATACCACAAAGATAGGGCCTACCCACTAAAACCCCCTGGGCGTTTTCATGCGGGCCCCAGGTACATTGCGGCTTCTGGGAACTCTCCGGTTTTGCCAGCGGCTTATAACGGTGCTATAGGAGCTCCTGGACATTTAAAAGAGAGTCCACAACATCTGGGTTTATGAGAGGCAATTATTCGAGAGAAAGAAAGAAATAACGAACCGACTACGCTAGTCGCGTTAGACCTCATTAACGATGAGGGTGGGCGTTGCTTTGGACTCGGCCCGCATTTTAATTCTTCATCGGCCCGTATAACATTCACTGTTTAACATGGGCCTCTTCCAGGAGGGTTTTGCCATAGTCCTCACGCTTTGCGGGAGAGCTGGTGACCACAGTAAAGCTGCTGCCCGTGCCCATGATACGCTTGTTATTGATATTGCTTTACGTACATTTTAAGGCTCGGAGGGTAATCAAGTCCATCAACCAGACCCGGAAAAAAATAGATGATTTTAAGAAGATTTTACATAAACATTTCTTATTTGGCTGTCCACTTTCGTGGACATGGGTCAATCCCCACCCATTGCCACTAGTCGACGTTATACAGGCTGATGAAGAAACATACGTAATTGCATTTTTTTTTTTTGTCCGGAGGCAATACTTTTACGCATTCCCACCGCCGCGCCGCTGCGGTGTATTCGCGCGAGGAGAGGACCCTACCCCACTAAATCCCCGTGGACACTCCTTCGATCCGCCGGGTACGCTTAAGCAATCCGGCCCATACGTAATTGCCCTACCAGTATATCAATGTTGTTTTTTTCAGTACAGTCAAATGCTATTTGCTATTGTGGCGATATCCTGTGAGGTGTTGTCTTTGGCCAGCGAAAAGGAGACGATTTTGTTGAAGGCATTGAGGAGCATAAAAGATCCACTGTTCTCCTGCGTGGTATTTCCTTTCTCTATGGTTAGTATATTATTTTCTGATGTCCGACTAAATAGGCCAAGAGCTAACTGAGCCCTGAAGCTACTAACGGTCTTCCCTACTAAGGCTAGAAAATTGTAAAATGATGAGCCATAGGATACAAAGGGCGATAACCATGACCTGCCCTGCACGTCATCAGCCTTTTTGTATTTAGTAGTAACCTGTAAATTTAATAAGATTTAGTTTGTTCATTGTATTTTTTTATGAAAACAAAAGACAGGCGATCACAGTGTATACGTGACCTGCCAGGTTAATCGAAATATATAAAGGTAAAAAAAAAACTTTCTTCTGTTAAGTTAAAATTAAGATATCGCTGCTTTGCGAGAATAAAGGTACAATTTAAAAAGAGTAAGTATGGGAGAAAAAACTTTAATGCCTGAATCTTATGAACCGTTTTCTCAATGTTTATTTTTTTGAATTGCCTCGTTCTTTCCGCAAAACAGCGATATATTTTTGAGTGAGAAATTAAAAAAAAAATGAAATGACATTTAAAATAACAGTGAGGTGCATACGCCAGCTGCGGGGGGATGCGTAACATCATTACATGAACCCCGGACAAAAAATAGCTCCCTAATGATGAAAGAATATTTTAAATCGGTCCAGTATTATAAGTACCTGTATATAAAATTAATATGCTAGTAGGGTATAACTGCTATGCAAACTTTTACAGACATTGTGATTATTTTCAAGGAATTCTGTACAATTTTGCTCGCAAGATCATTTAATTACAGAGCATTATAAAAAAAGCAAGTTATATTTAATTAGCCGTCATTATAATAGAAGATGAAATCTTTTAATTAATATTATATTAATTTATAATGGCCTTCTAACATAGATCCTCTCTATACGAATGTTCCGACCGACCTCTCTATACTAATGTTCAACCGTGCTCGCACGTGTGATAAGTGACCTTATTTAGTATCCTTATATATTTTCCTTTCCCTGTGTACACACCATGCTACCCTATTTCTTTTTCTTTTACTTTTTGGTCCAACCTATGCATAAGGTTGCTTGGAAGAGATCGCTTTTATCGATAAGTCCGCCGATTGCAAAATATAATTAGAATATTATTATTCTCATATGATGTTATCAAAGTTACTGTATTGTTTTATATTTTGCAATGAAGTGTACTTCTTCTTCTTCTTGTGGACCATGTGGTGAAATTACGACCATAATAAAAAAATAAGCACTCTGCACTCCTTCTCTATATGAATTACTATAAGTGTGCAAAATTCTGAATGGATTTGGCTGAAACTTTGCACGGGGATTAACTATCCCCGTGTTCGATTAACCTGAAAGAGCTGGAAGTGCCCGACTGGTTAGATTTGGCACAGAATAGAGAAGCGCACTTTAATGTCGGAGGCCAAGATCCACTTCGGGTCGCTGAGCCAGCGAAGTAAGTAAGTGAGTGGTCGATTAATATATACTTAGGCTATAAAAAATCATGTTAGGACCCACTGGAGCAGATACTTTATATTTTGAAGGCATCCAATGTAAAAGGATTTTTATTAAATTCCACCATTAAAAAGATGAAAAGTGACGGACAAAATTGTTTTGTTAAATCGATATCTAGCTTTTGCATAAACATAATCGTTAAATGAATAATTGAGCTCAAAGTAATCATAGGCGGAATTGGCAAAAAAAAATGGATGGACTGTGTGAAAGATGAAATGTTTAAGAGAGGTGTGAGTATGGAAGAGTCGTCTAATAGGGAAAATGGAAGAGCATGACATATTGCGCTGTCACCAAATACATTGCCTGGTATACGATTGTTATAATAGATGATGTTATCTACATGATGTTTTAATATACTGGCAATGCGTTGCCTACCCTGATGCTTAAGATTTAATTTTTGGGCCACTTTGGTCTTCAATTCATATAATAAAATAACATACTGTAAATCTCAGTAAACTGTAAGGTAATTTCTCTGACGCCCTCGTAGACCCGAAGTCCGAGAGGCCCGCGAACTGCAAGTATAGCGACAGTTGCACAAAACCCCCTAAAATAATAAAATTCATAATCCCTCAAACTTATTGCCTGCGACCGCCTTGAGCCGAGGTCCAAGCCCCACAGAAGGCGCCCTCTTGCGCAGGTTGCTTAGTTTGTAGTTTTTTTAATCATTAATTAAGGCTGGAACTCTGCTCGCCTTTATAGCAGGTGAAAAGCAAAAGCCTCGTGGCTAACATGAAAAACAAAAAGGTAAAGTAATTTAATTTTAAGTACTTAGTATGGTACAGTTTTAAATAAGTTATACGTAGGTAAGTATATAATATGTTGGTAAGAATATAATCATATGTTTTGTCACATTATCAGACGTTTTTTATGATACTGGAATGTAAAAACGCATGTGTTGGAATCCAGCACTAGGAGTGCAGCGGGAACTTATCAGGAACTAGGAAGAGCATGACATATTGCGCTGCCACCAAATACGCCCGTTCCCTGGTATACGATTGTTATAGATCAGGGATGGCCAACCGGTCGATCGCGATCGACTGGTCGATCCCGGCAGCTATTACAGTCGATCAACTTATGTAATAAAAGGTGATAAGTACATATTTTAGTCTAAAAATTCGTGCCACAGACGTACAAAGTTAGTGTTTGTCGTATAATAATCTGAAAATATAGCTATTTAACATTCGATTGACTTATACGATACGTAATTCAAAGTTATGTATGCCATATAGTTGATCGCACACAGAAAAAGTCGATCTAAGGTCTTGTTAAGTTGGCCACCCCTGTTATAGATCATGTTATAACAGTCGAGACTAACAGCTTAATGTGCTAACGTGCTTAACGGATTAGTGATCGCAGTATTTTTGATCCTATCCATCAGGTGTATGTTCCTTCGTCACCTGTTACGAAACCCATAGGAAAATATAGGATGGTCTATTTTAAGCCGGCTTACAATAGACCATCCCAAGAACATATTGTTTTGATCAAAATGAAATATGTATTTTCTTTCATTTCAGACGATAAGCATAGTCTTTTGGACGCTGTTCTCCTACGACCGAACCCTCATTCTCCCACCAGCAGTGGACCAGCTGTTAGGCAACGCCAACCATGCCATGCATACCTCTATAGCGCCCTTGGCCCTTTGGGAACTGATGTTCAAGGTCAAACAACCTTCGAAATCTTTGGTCCCATATTTGACTGGATTATATGTGTTTTGCGCTGCCTACTTAATAGTGTAAGTAGATTACAACTGACTTCCCTAGTTGTAAATTATCGGGTTCCGTACCCAAAGGGAAAAATCGGGACCCTATTACTAAGACTTTGCTGTCTGTAACTGTCTGTATCTCAAGAACCGCGATAGCTAGACAGTTGAAATTTTCACAAATGATGTATTTCCATAGCCGCTGTAACAACCATCCGATGCCTTTGTAAACTCGAAGTCCGAGAGGCCCTCGAACTGAAAAGTAGAGCGACAGTTGCACAATACTCCCCTAAAATAGCAAAAGTCATAATCCCTCAATCTCATCGCCAGCGACCGCCCTGAGCGAGAGGTCCAAGCCCCACAGGGGGCGCCCGCTTGCGCAGGTTGCTTAGTTTGGAGTTTTTAAACCATTTATTAAGCCTGGAGCTCTGCTCGCCCTTATGCCCGGTGAAGTAGCAAAAGCCTCATCAAAGCTACCAACGTAAGTCCAACCAAAAAAAAAAAAAAATATATATATATATATATACATATATATATGCTATAACAACAAATAAATACTATAAATAAAATAAAATATATATTTAAGGGAGCTATACAGCATATATTTTTTTTTGCTCATTATCAATAACGGAGGAAGGCAAAATCAGCATATTTTTATGGGCCATTCTCTGAGATCTCAAAATTTGTTTGACTTCGGTTTCAACTTTTTTTTTGCAAGATATTATTTTTATTTTATTTTCTTTATTATGGAAAAAAAAACATTTTTATTTTGTTAAAAAGTGTGTATACATAACAATAATTATTCGTCAATAACCACGACATTTTCCACGAATTAACTCGAATTAAGATCCAGGAACCCTATGTCTTATTTTAAAACTAGAATTTTATCTGCTTATTTATATTTTGTGTTCTTGAGGGAACACAAAATATTGTCTGATTACAGAAATATTAAGTTTAAAAAAATTGGTTTCCACCGTAATCAATATAACTTTCAGTGAAATCAAAAATCGATATATCATTACGTAGTCAAAACGAAATGAATATAGTAAATTAAATAAATTAATAAAAAATAATAGCCTCGCAGTAATGCATATGCTTGTTTCTAAATTCAGGTTTCTAAACAACAAGGTCAGGCCGATATCAGTATTGCGATTATAAATTAATTTCAATGCTAGCCTGAACTCAGGAATTTGGTGGTGGAAGCCCCCGTGCCTAGTAGAGAACGTTACGCAGTGGGTTCCGGCTGCCATTTCTAAAATCTGTGAGAGTCAGAAACCCACAAATAATATGATATCCACCAATCCGCATTTGACCTGTGATGAATTGTGATGATTGAAAACGAACCAGCATTTGGTTAGTTTTCAATCATCACAGGTCAAATGCGGATTGGTGGATATCTGCATTAGCTATTGAAAGGTGACAATGTTTAGCCCTTAATCCACACAATTAAGGGCTAAACATTGTCAACTCTCAATAGCTGCATTTAGTTCGTTTTCAATCTCCGCAAGTACGACCATATTTCTCCATATCGTGTCCAGCTGACTATCCGGCAACGCAGAAACTAGAGAGCACTTACTAATCAGTTTATCACTTTTATAATATTGATAAGCAGCAGTGTTTCAGAGCATGTTATTTCCAAGTCATTCTGTCGTTTACACAGTCTGATATTTTGTAATATGCCTTTTGTAAATTATTATAATCTAAGCAATTGATTATCTAGTTATTAGAAATTAGCTAATAAGTACTTATTTTAAAGGAAATAAAGAAAAGAAGAGAAAAGATAAAAAATACTTTTTAAGAAGCACATATTGCGGACGCGCCACCGAGCTCAAAACCTCAGAGGTTTTGATATTTTCAAAATAGCTGACACCGTTTCTATGTAACGTTCACTGCTGAACATGGGCCTCCTTCAGAGGTTTTATACCAAAGTGACCACGCAGAGCAGGTGGGTAACCGCAATCTTATTTAATAACATACTGCCCGTTCCTTGGTAAGTATTCTACATAGATGTCACCAGAAAATAATAATAATCATAAGTTGATCAAATTACTATTTAGTTGATCAACTTTCTAGTTATTTGATCAACTTTCTAGTTAATTGATCAACTTTCTAGTTAATTGATCAACTTTCTAGTTAATTGATCAACTTTCTAGTTAATTGATCAACTTTCTAGTTATTTGATAAACTAACGAGGTAGTTAAAAAAACACCTAAACCTAAACCAATTAGGCTTAGGCTCAACAGGACTTATTGAAGTAAGAGTTTTATTGATTTGTTACAACAGTAGCATAGTCTCGTTTAGTTAAGTTAGGTCAAGTGTCATAACAATTAAGTAAATAACATAATAATTCACTGAAACTGGCAACTAAATTTAACAATAATGCTGATTTTCTCTAGAGTGGGGAGACGAGACGAGGCGAGGAGAGAATTGAAATTTGTATGGCAAATTTTCAATCCTCTCCCAGCGCATCTTTGGTGGAAACAGTGTGGCGAGACGAGACGAGGCGAGGCGTGAATTGAAATATTTGTTTGTGTAAAAATGAACCGTATTGCTTGCGATATAGTGTATAAATTAACTTTGCAACTGAAACACGCTTCTCGCGAGAGGCTTATTGTTGTTCATTGCTACTTATTACCTACAGGCGGCGCGGCGGCCACGTTTCTTGTACAAGTCTGTTTTTTTTTCTGACGGACATACGTAGTTAGCCACGAGGCTTTTCCTACTTCACCGGCCATAAAGACGAGCAGAGAAACACAGCCTTAATAAATGGTTTATAAAACTACAAACTAAGCAACCTGCGCTAGAGGACGCCCTGTGGGGCTTGGACCTCGGCTCAGGGCGGTCGCTGGCGTCGATGACTTTTTAGGTGGTAGGTTTATGTTTGGCGTGGGGATTGAACCCTACGATCTTTGAGTAGTTAATTTGTTTTTTTATGTTTCAGACTGATCTCCACATTCATAAAAAACGGAGCCTGGATTTATCCGGTTTTGAACCTTTTACATGGTACTATTTATTTTTATAGTTTTTTCATAATTACAATTCTTATTGTAACCATATTCTTTTTTATACAATGGCCTCTAAATAGTTTAATGTGGAAATACGATAAGGTATTAATGAAAAAAGATTAGATAGTACATATCGGGTTAATTAATTATATAATTAATTAATTTATTATCATTATCATAAATTTAACACGAGACATGATGATGCTAAAAAAAGTAATGAAATATTAAAAAGATACTAGTTCAGTGTGTGTTTGTTTTTTTAGTCCTCTTGTCCATGGTCGCTAAATTTAAAGAAGATTGGCCGTGTGCGCAGAACATATTAAAGTGCATAAGGGACTAATTACTCTTATTCAGCTCAATTCAGCTTATGTCCATAGATAACGCCAGTTTTGTAGGGGACACGTACGCGTGCGTTCAGCTGAACAGACGCGGGGATGCGTACCCCCTACAAAACTGGCGTTTTCTATGGACATAAGCTGAATTGAGCTGAATAAGTGTAATTAGTCACTCAAAACCCAGTGGAAGGATTTCCAAAAATATGTTGACTAATGTAACCATAACCTTAGTAGCGTAACGGTATTTGGTTTGCTTTAAATCTCGAAAGTCATGGGTTCGATCCCCACGCTGGATAAGAAATCTTTGGAATCTAAGATGTGTTGGCTGAGGGACTATGGCCCTCCGTGCCTCGGAAAGCACGTTAAGCCGTTGATCCCGATTTTTATAACAATTGTACACCAGGGAACAGGCAGCAGCGTTTTCTTGTATGTTGCAACATAATACTGCAAAAGCAAAAACTCTCCCTCGGGAGGAGGCCCTTGTTCAGCAATGGACGATGATGGTGAATGTAGCCACTGTTCATGATATTATCTATTAAGAAAGTGATGGCATTAATATTGTAGAGGCACATTATATACCACACTATATACCTACTCTAAGGGTTCCCTGTCTGTCATGGTATAACAAGGAGACCTATATAGAAGCAGCCGTATCCTAGCCGTATCGTATGGCTATGGTGTCGGACTTGTGATCTTGTGGTCGCCGCCTCCGGTTCGATCCCAACCCATTGCACTATCAAAGTGAACCTACACGAAACACAAGCATTTTAGCCTTAGCCCGGGGGTTAACAAAAATACTAGCAGAAAGCAAAACTCTGCTAGAAAACTTAAAAAAAAACCCTGCTGCTGTGGTGGGGGGTGGGTACAATATTTCATACAAATCAATTACCTGGCTCCCAAGCTTTTTATCCAAGATGTTACCTAGCATGAACTTTTTTTTTCTTTCTTTTTATAGCGTTTTGAAAGTTTCTTATACATATTGTATGAATCGTCAACTGGAAGATGGCTGTTTATATTAAGACAAATTGTTAGTTGCGACACTTGCGACTGTCAAAATAAAAGTACACTCGAAATTTAAATTAAATTGCATTCAAAATAAGGTTCAACTTTGGTTGCTTACTACAAACTCTATGAACACAATAAATAAGTTTGTGCCTTTTGGCTTCGAAATATTGAAGTCAAATTAAGCACAAAATATAAAGAGCTGAATCTTACCAATTAGGCAGATTTAGAATAATTTACAAGTGTATGTAATATACCTTCGTGCTGAATAAATTTAATTTTTTTTATTAACCTATATTGTTTCACTGCTGGGCAAAGGTCTCCCCATAACCTTCCACTCTTCCCTTTGTGCGGCTTTCTCCAGCCAATCTCTCATGAATGGGCCTAGATCATCGCGCCAGCGTTTTCTAAATTTCATTATTATTTTATTTTATTTTTATATTTCGGTTTCCCTTAGAGACGTGGTATAAAGAGATGGGATAAATTTCTATGACCGGTTGGGGTTCCACCGTGGCGGCCGAAAGGTTAAGACAGTAGGGGCTATACCTAAAATGCAGGTTCGAGTCAGGACTCGAACGGCAGGCCGTTGGTCTAAATTTATTATTCTCAATTTTGAAATTGAATCATTCGCTTTGTATATCTACAAAAGTATATAACATTCATTTTAATGAATAAAATACATAATATACAACAAAAATTAGCTAATTTAAAATAAAATAAAAGTAACTTATGAAATACTACTATTCTCAATATATTCAACTTGGCGGGGTAATGCAGCCAGCATTCTGGTAACCTTTACCAGAATGCTGGCTGCATTACCCCGTTGAAACCCCCTTAAAAGTTAATAAATAAAATATCAAAAATAAGTTTTAAAACAGGCGCTTAGTATAGGTAGGTACCTAATATAGTTGAATAATAAAGTTAAGACTAAAACATGATTACAAACAATACCTGCTTAATATGCTAATTTATAAAATGTTAAAATTATACATAGATTAATACTAAATTATTGTTTTGACTATTTTTTAAAACGATTTTTTTATTGAATTTATTTTTTATTTAATATTCGTTTAAAAACTTACTTTTTAAATAGAGAACATCTAGAAAATAATTATATAAGCAACATGTGCATAATCGTTCGGAAACCGGTCTACGTAACGGTTAATGAAGAATCTAGCGAGCAGTTTGACATTGTGCTTGTAGGAGAGTGCCCGCGCTGACTTTGTTTTTTTTTTACGACACATTTTGGATTTCGAACTTAGGATTCTGTTTAAAAGAAAAGTAAGTATTATTATTTATATACTCTTTGACATAATAATATTTTTTATCGGTTTTTTTTTAAATATGATTGGCGTTAATTTTTTAATCTTATTAATGCTTCGACCAAGTATACAACCCCAACACCGTTTTGTTCCGGTAATAGGTATTGTTTATAATATAATTATCACACTCGACGACCTAATTAATGTGTTTAGAAATTTGAATAGATACTTACGTACTTTTACATAATTTACATTCACTACATGACCGACGGTGACTTTATTCAAACAATTGAAGACGTGAGTGGATGAAGGTGAAAAGTCACATAATTTAAATTTGGAGTAAATCGAAGTTAAAGTTTCACTTTTATTTTTTGAGATAAGTCGCTACAAAACTAATTTTTGTATGAAACTATGATGTCAAGTTGCGTAAATAACCTGAAATATTAATAATATGAAAGCAACCAAACAAATTTATATTTTTTACTATCAAATTTGAAAAAAATCTTGACGTAACTCCTTTTTTCATAAACAAAAGTCAACTGTTCTGCAAGTTTAGATATTGAATAGGTATGAGGTGCTAAGATGAATGTAGTTGACTCGTAAAGCCTTAAATGGACGGTTTAGGATCTGTAGACGTATTGTATTGACATATTATTATCACCTTCATCTATGCAAAAAAACACAAAAACTCGAAAATGCGACATATCACCTTCATCCACTCACGTCTTTAATTATGTCGAATATAAATGAAATCATGATTTAATTATTATAATTGCTTGTACAAATCTATACTAATATTATAAATATGAAAAGTTTGTATTTTTGTGTTTGTTTCTACTCAAAAACTACTGGATGGATTTCTACAGTTATTTCTCAATTTTAATGCTATATTATTCCTGAGTGATATAGGCTATAGGTATTTTTTACTAGAAAAAGTTAGGAGTAAATGTTAAAACGGGCCGTTACCTATCCATATATATAAAAATTAATCCCTATTTCCCTTGGTCACGGCATCACGCGTGAACGATTTCGTTAATTCTTTTTTGTTGTATTTATTATTGACAGGAGAAGGTTTCTATAAAAGAACAAAATAATAAAATTACGCGGATAATTAGAAAAATTAAGAATACTTTACCACAAAATATTTTTTTCTAATGTAACCTTAGCGTTGACGTTTGACAATAATTATATACTTTTAAAATAAAAAATAAAAAAATAAAAATCATTTTTATTTACGTAAACCTATTACAGGCACTTGCAAATAGTCAAAACAATAATTTAGTATTAAGTATTATTTAGATAATATCATATTTTATAATATTATTATTATTAATTATCATATTTTATAAATTTTCAAATTAAACAAGTATTTAAGTTATTATTTTAATAATATTTTAGTCTTAACGTCTTAGTTTATTATTTAACTATATTGTGTCAAAAAGCTTGTTCTGTCTATAGTAGGTTAGAACAATTGTCATTATTTAGGTGGACCATGAGTATATAACGACGGACGCGCTTTAATGCTACCACCGGATCCAATACGCCCCAACTGAGAAGATCCGGCGAAACAAACTCAGTGGGTTATTCTACTGCCGGTTTTAACACGACCCACATGAGACGGTCCGGCGAAACATACTCAAATGGGCAGAACGTAGGTTTTGGTCCAGTTACTTTAACTATTTATTGGCATACACATTTTTTGCCCAAACGGTTGTCTTTGAAATATTTGTTTATTGTGTTTTTATACTAGGTAATAGAAAAATAAAAGAATTTGAGACAGAACTAGCGGTCTATGAATATAATATATTATTATGTAAGTAGGTCAATTACAGATAGTTCACAGAACATCACACTATTATGCGTACTACTATTTTATTTGGGTACAGGGTCTCTAGGAAGTGTTACGCAAGTAGGTTTATGAAGCCAAACGTCTTTATCCTCAATATAGTCCTTAATGCTATAATAGCCTTTAGATATGAGGACCCGTTTAATATATACTTTAAAAGTTGGATCAGGCAAATCAGTTACATGACTAGGGAGTTTGTTATAAAACCTAATGCAATTTCCCATAAATGATTTATTGGTTCTACTAACTCTAAAACCGGGTATGGCAATTTTATGTTTATTTCTCGTGTTAACATTATGAATATCACTTTTTTTGCTATATTGATCAATATTTTTTTTAACAAAAATGATATTTTGGTATATGTATTCAGAGGGAACGGTAAGAATATTAATCTCTTTAAACCTGGTACGCAAGGAGTCGCGACTACCTAAACCGTAAATAGCCCTAACTGCTCTTTTTTGTAATATAAAAATACTATTGACATCAGCGGCTGACCCCCAAAGCAGTATTCCATAGGACATAATGCTATGAAAGTACGCGAAATACACTAGTCTAGCAGTTGCTTCGTCTGACAATTGTCTAATTTTCCAGACATTTTTTATTGTAATCTTATGGCGTTTGACATGACATTGATAGAATGCGTGCTGCTCTTAGTGCACATCGCGCTAAGTTTAGTGGTATCACGCCTAATATAAAAAGTTCAATTTAATTTATAGTTTTAGTTAAGGTCAGCTAGTACCTAATAAATTTGAAATTAATATGATAATTAAATTCTTTTTTTGTGCAATATATACGTAGAAACGGTAATATATTACTATTTATGCAATTACACAATTGTAATAGGTAATAAACTACGACTTTAACGATTATAATAGGTTATTATCTATTATAATCATTAAAGTAAGAATTGTTAGTAGGTAATTATAAAATTAAAACCATTATTCCATCATCCAACATCATTACATCCACTGCTGAAGATACCCCATTCTCCCATGGGAGGGTATTGACATAGTCACCACGCTTGGCAGGCGGGTTGGTGACCGTAGTATTATGTTGTACCACACAAGGAAACGCTGCTGCCTGTTCCTTGATATACCTACGATTATTATAGATGATGTTATAACAATCGGCACAAACGGCTTAACATGCTTTCCGAGGCATGGAAGGTACCTCAACCAATCAGATCCGGAAAGAAATCTTAGAATTTACACAAAGTGTCACAAAGATTTCCTGTCCAGCGTGGGGATCGAACCCACGACCTCCGAGATCTAAAGCGAGCCAAATACCGCTACGCTACGGAAGTTGTACCTCTTCATAACACAGTATCATAGATTATAGATAACACAGTATCATAGTTTTTTGCTACTCGTATTAATATCCTCCATACCCTTAGTTTGCAAAGAACCTTCCAATGCCCTCGTAGAACTGAAGTTCGAGAGCCCCGCGAACTGTAAAGTAGAGCGACAGTTGCACAAACCTCCCCTAAAATACTAAAAGCAATAAAGCCTTAATCTGCCCGTCAGCGACCGCCCTGAGCCGAGTTCCAAGTCCCACAGGGGACGCCCTCTTGCGCAGGTTGCTTAGTTTGTAGTTTTTAAACCATTTATCTAGTCTGGAACTCTTCTCGTCTTTATGCCCGTTGAAGTAGCAAAAGCCTCGAGGCTAAATACATATGTCGATCCGAAAAATCAAAATCGTATTAATATATAGATATTTACTTAAACTTATATGATGGGAATTACACGAGTTTGAATCAGATAATTTGAAAAATACAGAATTTTTAAGACAGCTTGCACCATTTTGCTCCACAATGCACGACAGTTGATTAAATAAAATTTCCAACTATTAAAAACCTTGATAAAGCATATTCTTTCATCAAGGAAATGACTTAAGCACATATTTTATACTATTTTTCATAATTGAGATTAATAAAATTCGACCACCGGCAGGACTCGAACCTCGAAAATCTTAAGTTAAGCCCCTAATGCCTTATCTAATTTGGCTACGGTGGAACCCTACCGGTCATCGAAATTTATCAATCTCTTTTATAACACGGCTCTACGGCATAAGGGGGAGGTTAGTGCCATCTATCGGTAATGATCCGCATCATATCTGGGATATATCATAGGTCTGGGACGGGTCAGACCTTACATAGGTCTAGGTAGGTGCAGCAAAATACAAACTTAATGCTCTAGACTGAGTTAAAACATAACTTGCCAAGCCAGGGTCGTTGAGGGATATTGCGGTAACCACCCCGCTTGGCAGGCGGATTGGTGACTGCAGTATTATGTTGTACCACACAAGGAAACGCTGCTGCCCGTTCCTTGATATACCATTATTATAGATGATGTTATAACAATCGGGACCAACGGCTTAACGTACTTTCCGATGCACGGAGAGTAAACCCTCAACCAACCAGACCCGGAATAAAATCTTAGAATTTACACAAATATTTCCTGTCTGGCGTGGGAATCCAACCTACGACCTCCGAGATTTAAAGTGAGCCAAATACTGCTACGCTACGGAGGTTGTCAGTCCAAAGTAACATCAAAAGTATCATGTATAATATTAGTGATTAAGTTGGTATTTGTTTTTTTAATCTAGCATCAAATTTACAAACAGGTTAACCTTGGTGCAACATTTTAGACCAGTGATTGTAAAAGTGGGCCGAGTTGACCCCCAGGGGTCCACGAGAGACTCGGGGGTAGACCCCCGAGTCTCTCGGGCTTAAAGAAATTGGGATCAGAAATATGACTAGAGTTTTAGGTAGAGTATTAGGTAGAGTTATTTATGTACTTGCATCCAAATCTTGATATTAATATGGATCTTCTCACGATTTTTATGGACCGCGTTTCCCTATATTATATGTCACAACATAATAGCGAATGCTACTAATATTATAAACTCGAAAGTTTGTAAGTATGGATGGATGGATGGACGTTTGTTACTCTTTCACGCCAAAACTACTGAACGGAATTGGATGAAATTTTGTACCGTGATAGGTTATACGCTGGATTAACATATAGGCTACAAAACATCATGGAATCCCGTAAAGCCAACGGAGTGAAATACATAAATAAATGATAAAAATACACTAAAGATAAAATTAACATACAATTTTTATGAGTATTTAAATTCATTAATCAATACAAATTATTCATACAGTTCAAGCAAGTCTTAAAATTTGCCTTTTTATAAATAGTTAATAAATGACTTTTTAATGTATGAAATATGTGTAACTAAATAAATAATAACGTAATTGTGATCTCTGAATATGACATAATGTAGAGGTATGGGGTCCACCTAAACTAGTAAAGTTTTTAAAGGGGTCTACTAGAGAAAAAGTTTGAGAACCTGTGTTTTATAGATAATTTCGATTTTTTCTATCGTAATCAAATCTAAGATGATAAGATTTAAATAATATTACATACACAGTTTCATAATAATTATAATGGCAATTTGACTAAATTGTTGTTTTTAATTAACCCACTAAAACTCGCGCTTTTAAATTATTATAAGTAACACTTATGAGCCACGAGGCTTTTTGCTACTTCATCAGGCAAAAAGGCGAGCAAAGCCAACCATAAATGGCTTAAAAACTACAAACTAAGCGATCTGCGCAAGTGGGCTCCCCCTCTGAGGCTTCAACCGGTCGCTGGCGGGGGAATGGGAAATTATGTATGACAATAGATTTTTAAAGGATTTCTGTGCAACTGTCGCTCAACTCTACAGTTGGCGAGCCGCTTGGACTTCAACTCTACGAGGGCATCGGAAGGTTCTTTGTAAATTAGGAGGGATCAATTATGAGGGTTTTAATATTTCCATGAGTAATATATTCATTGCACGAGTGCTCGCGGGTTAAATAAACCAGTAATTTAATACTACTAAAAATTATACACTTAGATACAATGAAGACTTTTTATGATGCATTTTTTGTGAGTCGCGCGAGAATCCGCCATTGTAAAGTCGTTTTTACACTTTTTTTCGTCGGACGGACGTAGTTAGGTCAACAGAGGACCACGATCACATTAAAATAAAACCTAGCAGCGAAATCTAGCACCTAATCTCCCAACTAACCTGTATCGCGAAATATAAGTAAGTAAATTGTTATTAAATATTTGAATGAAATTTATTTAACATTAAAAGTATACAATGCATATTTAAAACTAATTAACATAATTAAAACTATGAATCAAACTAAACATACATACGTAAGCTCACGCCTGTTTCCCAACGGGGTAGGCAGAGACAATGGACCTCCACTTGCTACGATCTCTACACACATCTTTCACTTCATTCACTCTCATAACATTCTTCATACAAGCACGTCGGTTTAGGGTGGATCTTATTTGACTTATCAAACTAAAATAGGATAAAAAGGGTGGTAATTAGAGGGCATCAGAAAAACGCTCCGTATCAATATCTGTCCGAAGAGTGCCCAGAAGGCTGGCAGCATTGCCACGTTGAATGGCAATTAATGCTCATGCGTTGTGCTAAATACAAGCCAGCCTTCTGGTCACGGGTGGCGTCGACCAAGCGTTTCGAAAGTTCTCGCTGGGACCCCATGGCCCCAATGTTTTGACCCCAAAAGGCTCAAATATATAGCCTCCAATAAGGCTACAGTACTTGCGCCGCTTTAGGGTCTCCGCTGAAGCTGCTAAATACAATTTCATGCCAACATATACAATTTTTGAGTTGTAACCAATGTCCGTCGGCCACTGGGCTTACCACCTCATCATCATCATTATCATCATCAGCCCGTATAACGTCCACTGCTGAACATGGGCCTCCTCCCGGGGGAGAGAGTATTTACCACAGTCACCACGCTTAGCAGGCGGGTTGGTGACCGCAGTATTATGTTGTTCCACACAAGGAAACGCTCCTGCCCGTTTCTTGGTAAAGGCCCATGTTCAGCAGATGTTATACGAACTGATGATGATGATGACAATTGTTTTTTATAATTATTTTGGTGCAGTTGACCTCATCGTTCTTGATCTTAGTCCGTAACCTTATATGTAAATAAATAATTAATGTACATATTAATTAATATGTACGTCAAAAAAAAGCATACCTAGGTAAAATTTATAATATTACTAGCTGATCCAACGAGAGATGTCCTTCGTATAAAACTGCAAACTAAGCATCCTTCGCAAGAGGGCGTCCCCTGTGGGGCTTGGACCTCGGCTCAGGGCGGTCGCTGGCGATGAGATAAAGGGATTATGACTTTTAGTATTTTAGAGGGTTTTGTGCAACTGTCGAATGCTATAGGGACTATTGAGGACTATAGTCTATACAAGCTGATGCCCCCGACTTTGTCCGCGTGGCGTTTGTTATTCCTCCGTGGCGGTATTTTAACTATCCCACAGGAACTTATTAATTGTCTGTGATTAAAAGTATTGAAAATGTTGACCGGAGATGTAATGTACCACCATGCAAAATTTCATTGAAACCAGTTTAATAGTTTCGGAGATAAGCCCGGACAAAAAACTTGAAAAAAATCTGAAAATTGAGTAAAATGGATTATTTTAACATCCCCCTGACTCGGTTTTTAGCGTTTATTTTTATGTACAGACATTAGACCTCTACAATTTTATTATATGTATAAAATATATAGATAAATATAAATTTAGGTAATTACGAAGTTCCGACGGAAACTGATGTTACGCGGTTCAAAGGGCGCACGGACATATTACAAAAAAAATAACCAATCGAAAATTAGCGTTTATCATAATAATTGCACTCCGCGCTTTTTTCACGAAATGTTTTAATAGCTGTGTGATCAAATATATTATGTTTAATTACGTTTTATTATTATTACATGAATAAAATACATAATTTACAACTAAAAGTAGCTAATTTAAATTAAACTAACTTATATTTAATGTTTAATCCGTTTTCATACAATAATTGTTTTAAAAACACTTGAATTCAAATAGGTATGCATGATATAATGAAAATGAAAATAAAATAAAATTTGCATAGCACCTGCTTTGCAAATTTTATTTATAGTGTTATCATACAATAAATAAAATTGACGTACCACCAAAATTAGCATTATGAATGACAAATTGCCAGTTGCCAGTGAATCGGAGCGTGATGTTTTGTAGCCTATATGTTAATCCATATAATATGTACAATAGTTATAAGTAGTTTTTACGTGAAAGAGTAACAAACATCCATCCATCCATCCATACTACAAACTTTCGCGTTTATTATATTAGAAGGATACTTCTTAAGTAATATACAGAGTTTTTTGTAAAACACCGGTAACCTCTCAGGACTACGTTACTAACATCATAATCAACAACTTTTATTCTATGACTTTTAAAAATTCATCATATTTTAATTCATCAGATTTACACACAAAAATAAAAATATTTAAATTCAACGCACTAAATGTTACGAAGTCTATGCGAAGCAAAAGAAAGCGATAGGACTGCCAATAGCGAGGGGAGCGGGGAATACAGAGTTGAAATGTGTTTGTTATGACAACGAAATATTGAAGGTTTGTTTTTGGTAGATGTATTTTAAATAAATAAAATGGCGGCTGTCTATGGTCACGAAGGAGGTCGCTACAAATGGCTATATACGCTTTAGGTTACCAAGAATACTAATAGAGAACAAAAACTCTACTAGTAATCTTTTAAAATAAAATGATTTATATTACATATTTTATCTCCCTGATCGCCCTTTCCGAGTAAATGTCAACATGGCAATTAAATTATACCTATGTTAGGTATTGCGACAGATAACAAAAACAAACAAACAAAACAAATGACTTGTAGTGTATATGTTAAAATAAAAATGTAATTTATAAGCTATAGGTTAATTAATTTTAATTAGTGTTTAATAACAAGGGTTCGATTCCCACGCAGGTCAGGAAATTTGTGTAAATTCTAAGATTTATTTCCGGGTCTGGATGGTTGAGGCAATCCTCCGTGCCTCGAAAAAGCACGTTAAGCCGTTGGTCCCGACTGTTATAACATCATCTATAACAATCGTATACCAGAGAACGAATTCGAATTTCTTTCTGAGTTTCTTCTTCGGGCCGTCCACTTAGGTAGCTAGAGAAACCTGCAGGTTAGCTAGGCTAGGATCCTCGCCGGACAGACCGAGGACCGCGTTACCTGCCCCTGTCGTGTGATCCAGTGCCTATAGTCCGTGCCAGTGATCTCGTCCTCTTTATTTCTCTTTACTTCTAGCTTCAGCGGCGCCCTGAGTCGTGGTCCTTACCCCTTAAGGGTGCCCGCAGACGTGTGTCGTTTAAATTTAATAGAATTTGGCTGAGGACGTCTGATCTCGCCACTTGGCCGGTCATTGCACTCTAAGGGGTTAATAACATCATTTATAACAATCGTATACCAGAGAACGGGCAGCAGCGTTTCCTTGTGTGTTACTACATAATACTGAGGTCACTAACCCGCCTACCAAGCGTGGTGACAATGGCAAATACGCTCCCGCGGGAGGAGGCCATGTTCAGCAGTGGACGTTGTACGGGCTGACGATGATGAATCCCCAACAGCCTGATCCAGATGATGAGAATAATCGTACTTCCTCTCATTTCCTCAGCCCATGGCATCTCACATATACTACCGGCTGTTGGGTCAGTCGGTAGCGATATTGCTCCACGCCGGGAACTCTGTCGAAATGCTGCTGGCCATGCAGAATGAGGAGCTGATGAGAGACCCGGAGATCAAGACTATGACCTCCATGCAGAGCAGATACTTTACTGTGTGGAATATTGTAAGTACTCTAATAATTTTAAAAACCCTTTTATGCCCTTGCTGGATGTGGGCCTCTTCATAACAGACCTTGGAAAACCAGAATTGCAAAGTAATTTGTCGTAATATTTTTGAAATATTGTGCCGGTTTTTTTTTTGGCCTCCACCTTTTGTTAAGCGCCATGGTTCCGATCCATAGGATTATTTATTGGATCCAATTTCTTGCTTGCGCACGTATCTTGGTGTGCGGGCCCCCCAAATCAATGCGGGGCCCTTAGCATTTGCTACTCTTGTTATATGGCTAAACCGGCACTGCGTGGTTCACTTAAGGCGCACCGTTCGCATTTCATATCACAACACGAGAGAAGAGTGCGCCTGCGAACGCGACGCGTCTCCCCTCGTCCTCCCGACCCTTAGTTTGCAACAAACCATTTGATGCTCTCGTAGACACGAAGTCCGAGACGCCCGCGAACTGTAAAGTAGAGCGACAGTTGCACAAAACCCCCTAAAATACTAAAACTCATAATCCCTCAATCTCAACGCCAGCGACCGCCCTGAGTCGAGGTCCAAGTGCTACAGGGGGCGCCCTCTTGCGCATCTTGCTTAGTTTGTCGTTTTTATACCATTTATTAAGGCTGGAGCTCTGCTCGCCTTTATGCCTAGTGAGATAACAAAAGCCTCGTGGCTAAGTGCGTATGTCTGTCCGAAAAAAAAATCTTATACAGACTATAATATTGAATTGTCGCGTTTACGGAGCTATGCGTGGCTATGGTTTTGCTGTAGCGCGGTATCTGGTCATGCGCGCGAGACCAACCATTCATCTAAGCCTTCAGCTTTATAATATTAGTAGGTATAAATACAACCTCCGTAGCGCAGCGGTATTTGGCTCGCTTTAAAACTTGGATTTCGTGGGTTCGATCCCCACGCCGGACAGGAAATCTTAGTGTAAATTCTTAGATTTCTTTCCGGGTCTGGTTGGTTGAGGGACTACCCTCTACCTCGGAAAACACGTTAAGCCGTTGGTCCCGATTGTTATAACATCATCTATAATAATCGTATATGTATAAAGAAACGGGCAGCAGCATTTCCTTGTGTCGTACAACATAATACTGCGGTCACCAACCCGCCTGCCAAGCGTGGTAACTATGGCAAATACCCTCCCCGGGAGGAGGGTTCAGCAGTGGACGTTATACGGACGTATGATGGTGATGGTGAGGTATAAATAAGTCAGTTAAAATTCAATTTAGTTTAGGTATATCCCTTGTTCACCAAGCCGTGTGCCAAGTGTGGTAATTATTGTAATATCCATCTACCCTGGCTTGCCAATATCTTTTGGGAGGAGGCCCGTGTTTAGCAGTTGACGTAAACAGGCTGATGAGGAAGAAGAAGATCCCTTGGTTAGAACTCTTTATATAAATAAATAAACTTAGTTATTTTCCAGGGTTTTCAATTGGCATACTTCTCTTTGGCCTTCGTCTGCGATTTCCTCACGGTGATAGGAAAAGATCATCTTCTACCCAAGAGTATAAAGAAGTGGAGACAACCATTCTTTGGTGCAACGGTCGTCCCGGCTGCCAGTGTAAGCATAATTTATGTGACACGTAAAAATGTTGTCAGCACCATGGGCACACCCACATGGACACACCCACATAAGCACTCCCACATAGACACACCCACATGGGCACTCTAACATTGGTGCACCCACATGGACACACCCACATTATCACTTCCACATGGGCACATCCACATGGGTACACCCACATGGGCACCGCCACATGGACATAACCACATGGTCACTCGCACATTGGTATACCCACATAGGCACTCCCACATGTACACACTCACATGGGCACTCTCACATGAGTACACCCACACGGGCACACCCACATGGGCACACCCACATAAGCACTCCCACATGGACACATTCTCATGGGCACACCCTCATCCATGGCCGTCTGTTAAGCGTGGTTATTATGGCAATATCCCTCAACAAAGGGTTAGTTAACAGACAGGGCTTTCTTAACAAAGAAAGCCCATGTTCAGTGGAAGTAAAAGGCCTGCTGAAGATATATTCGTTGTGTAATCTCAAAGATTTTTTCCGGGTCTGGTTGGTAGAGGGACTACCCTCCTTACCTCGTACATCACGTTAAGCCATTGGCCCCAATTGTTATACCATTATCTATTGTATACCAAGGAACGGGCAGCAACGTTTCCTTGCATATACATACTACTGCGGTCTCTAAGCCTCCTCTAAGTCAAGCGTGGTGACTATGGCAAACCCCTGCCTCAGCAAGCCCATGTTCAGCAGTGGACGTTATACGAGCTGATTATGGTGTTCCTGGTTCTAATTATTGTATTTATTTCCAGCTAATCTTCATAATATTCTGGCCGATCTTCATTTATGATCGAGAACTACTATTTCCGGCGTTCATAGACAAGATATTCCCGTTCCACTGCAACTTCATTATGCATTTCGCAATCCTCCCGGTTGTTCTATGGGAAATTGCATTTCTGCCAAGACAAACGCCAAAGTCACATACGAAAAATGTGCTGTTTATAGTATTCTTGTTCGTGTTGTACAATGCAGTGTAAGTATAAGCTTATTTACGTAATTTATTTTAATTGGTAACATTTGCAGCAATGTAAAGTTAAATATTAAATAACATCGAGACTGCCATGCGAATACTCAGCCTCCGTGATGTAGGTCGTAAATCTCGTGTCGTGGGTTCGATGCCCACACCGGACAAGAAAATCTTTGTGTAGATTCTAAGATTTCTTTCCGGGTCTGGTTGGCACGTTAAGCCATTAGTCCCAATTGTTGTAACATCATTTATATCAATCGTATATCGGGGAACGGGCAGCAGCGTTTCCTTTTGTGGTACAACATAATACTGCGGTCACCAACCCGCCTGCCAAGCGTGGTGACTATGGCAACAACCCTCCCTCGAGAGGAAGCCCTTGTTCAGCAGTGGACGTTATACAGGCTGATGATGATGAAATCGATGATTTATTTTTGTATAATCGATGTATGTATTTTTCAATAGTACTTTTTCAATAGTAGTATAGTACACGCGGTTTCACCCGCGTAGCTCCAATTCCCGAGGGAACTTCATAATGAAAAAAATAGCCTATAGCCTTCCTAGATAAATGGGCTACCTAACACTGAAAGATTTTTTTTAAATTGGACTTGTAGTTCCTGAGATTAGGGCTCAAGCAAACAAACAATTTTACAATCCGACTGTGATATCAACTAGTGTATGTAAATACCTAAGTATTGAATAAATTCCATTTAAATGTTTTTTTTTTAATTTCAGGATCATCCACACGTATTTCAAGCATGGTTTGTGGCCGTACCCTCTCTTCTACACTATATTTAATACAACTATATATTACATTTTCCTAAGTATAGTTTTAGTTCTACTAATAAGTATTTATTACGGGCAATGGAAATTAAGCACCTTATTTTGGGGAAATAAAAATAAACTCAGTAAAAGAAAAGTAAAGTGATTTGATAGTATTTTATGGGTACTTAAGTAATGTTTGGTCTATGGACAGAGACATGGGAGCTTTGGGTACAGGGTTAGGCTAAACGGCGGTGCTATGATGCAAAATTTGCAATGATAACAACAAGCAATCAATCGCAAATTGAAACAAAAAACGCTTTATATAAAAATCTGTGGGATTTATCCCATTCTACAGTTATGCGCTTGTTATTGGTAGTAGGTAGGGCTTTAAGTGTGCGTTGCGACGCCATAGGGCTTCGCGACAATTCCCAAACTTGAGTCTAGCTTTGACAAGTACATACATTCTTGCTCAAAAAGGCAAATACATACTTTCTCAATAGTAGCCATTCATAAAAAGTATAATAAACTAGCGTTGCGTAGTTTTAAAGTTCTCAGCAGGGCCAGATTTTGAAACAAACGGGGCAACAAGGCCCCCTGGTCACAAATTAGTTTCCCTCTAAATGTTTAGAAAATTTGAAGTATGTGCTCGTATGTATGTACTTTTCAGGACGATTTGAATTCTGATATTTTACTGATTGTCTAATTTAAGTGACAAGTATAGATCAATAACCGTTACTAGTAAATGAAACAGGATTCTACAAAGTAGGTACTGTATGTAAAGGTACAACACCGAAAAAATAAATGAAATAAAAGTTTTAGAGTTAACTCGTCAGAATTTAAAAGATTTTAAATCTCTATTGTGGGGGCCCCTCTGTTATGGAGGCCCCGGGGCAGTTGCCCTGGATGCCCTCCGTTAAATCCAGCAAATGCAATTTAGTAGCAATTATCGGGTGATAATTGCTGTCGCATTGCTATCGCTAGCAGTACACGCAACACGTCATCGCTTTGCGGATATTTAACATAGTAATTTATTTATAAAACAATGAAGTCACTATATGTAAAATAAAAATGACTACTTATTATATAATATATAATAAATTTTAACGATATGTTATCCCATTGTTTAATTTTCTTCGAATATTTGTTAATTTAAAAATAATTATTTAAGTTATAATAAAGGTCTACTAGCCTAAAACACGGGTATACCTAGTCCACGCGTTTCAATTGACCTATTTCATTGTAATCCAAATTGTATAATTATCAGTTAAAAAAAAAATCCCGCTTGGCCATAAAATAAATCTGGCAACACTGAATAACGGTGACATACAAGGTGACAGGTAGAAAAATAAAACACATCCGCATTTGCAAGTGATTCGAGAATAATAATAAAAACAATAACATTTATTAACTATTGGTTCTCAAAATTCACCATAAACTAGTTTAGGTACATAGGTACAATGTTTGTATTGAGTTCAAAACCAACAAAGCTGATACGGAACCATCGAAAAATGAGCCCACAGTTTGTGACCCCTGCAGAATTGAGTAAAATAAGGGATCGACAACATTTTTTTTTTTACTTTTTTCGATCGTTCCGTACATGCAAAATATGTATTTTTCTATATATTCTGTTTTTACATAGATATATTATTATTATTATTATGTTTTATATTTGTTACTCTCCATATGTTCAGGTAATGTGTAAAAATACTTAATTTTTTTTTTCATTAACAAATTAATATTTTAGATAATATAAATCATCTTATAGAAAAACAAGGCATACAAAAATTGTATTATTTTTAATTCATTTTTTTTTACTATTTATAATGATCTTAGATACCCGTAAATTCGTAGGTACCATTATAATAGAAACTCTTAGAAAAAAATAAAGACAAAAAAAAAAGTTGTAAAAAGTTTTTTTTTTTTAATCGAACCAATTTTTGTTCAAAAACACACACAGACTTTCAAAAACACAGATTTATTCCGATTATTCCCGCAAATATCATTCTTGCTTTTTCACAAAATTCTTTTCTTTTTTTTTGTTCATTAACTCTATCCCTTTACGTGTCCAAATCTATAATTAGTTTTAGTGAAAATTTAGCAAAACATAGTATAAAAGTTTTAGAAATACCTACTAAAAACTACCCAGCAATTAAAATGTTACCCTATTTACTATCACTATGGCGCTTGCACCCATTACTGATGTGCGAAAGAGATGCAAGATGCTTCTCAGTTCACCTTCATTTGCACCAATCAAGTCTAAGTTATGTATGTGGCTGTGGACACGGCAATCAAGTTAGACAGGATGTACACTTGCGACATAATTTTGCGATTGCGATTTTTTATTTGTAAATACAGTATTGGATAACAGATTAAATATGTTTAAAATCATGTGAGTTGATATATTTGTAATGAGTTACATTAAATCAATGAAAGAGTACATTAATATAGACATTAATGAAAGAGTACATAGTATTAGTAAGAGAGGACATTAATGTTTTAAAGGAACAGTTACGGTTTTGCGACAGATTATCAATCGTTATAACGTAATGCATTTAATGAGTATCTTTAAAATCGTTGAACTGTTACTGAAATTGTATATTTATATTTATAAAAAGTATATAACAAAGAACACATTTCAACAATATTTCTTGTCAATATTTAACTAAATATAATATAATGATCTATGCTGATAAATCGGCGATGGGTATGATATATTTAAGTATACCTACTTTACAAAATGAGTAAAATATTCCAATAAAAAATTGAACAACATTCCTCATAAAATCATGGAAATATATATCAGGTACAAAGTTAACAGGTACATCGAAGTAACAATAAAAGCAACAAAAATCAGTCGCACACACAAACTTAATATTAAGTCGCAAAGTCGCAAGTGTATATCGAACTTTACATTTCATATTTATTTATTATGGTGATTTTTTTTTTCAAATATAAATTCGTGTAGCATGGCCGGTCCTAGACAGTTATTTATTTAATTATTAAAAAAAGACTTGTTTCATATTTTTTAAATTTGTTTTTTAACCGTTATTCGGTGAAAATCATCGGTATTTCAGCCAATTTTCAGTCTTAGTGCTTTAAAACGTTTTCTTCAATATTTCGTTTTTTTCTCTAATTTTATTTTGTAATTCTCTATGGAAAATGTCCAATTCTAATATAGAATAAATATTTAATACAAGGACATATGTTATGTGTTTTACATAAAAACAACTCCTAGTCTGACAATAATAAACTTAAATGTAAATGTAAAAAAGTTGTAAAATCAAACAATTTTTATTATTTATTGTAAAACATTTTTTTAACATAATAATAATTTTTTGTTATTATTTATTATTATTAACATTAATTTTACAATTATTATTTTTTCGTATGAATTGGACATAATTCATTTCAAGCTAAACATAATGTCTAAATAATCTAAACGTGTGCGCCTAGTCTTAATATTTTTGTATTATTATTATTTTTGCAAAAAAGAAGTTTTTTATAACTCTTCGGAAAACTGTATTGCAAATACTAATAGTTGTGGAAATATTAAAAATTAATTATTTCTACATATATAGTATCTGTAGTTTTAATAAATTAAATTAAAATATAATATTTATGCATTTTTTTTTTCAAATTAACATTTTTTGAACCACCCGTATGATTTTTTTTTATTATTATGATCTCACTATATGATTAACCCTAATGTTACATTTTACAGAAGAAAAAAAACAAAAAAACAACCAAAGGAACAAAAGGTAAATAAAAATAAAAAATAAAACAAAACCTGACAATAACAGATTGCTTTATTTAACAAAAAATATATAATATATAGAAAGGAAATAAAAACAAAATTTTTCACATGATCCATCAAACTTGAGAGCCATATTGAAAAAAAATTGTTTTATTTTTTTAATTATATTTTTTTATAGAATGTAAAATTAAAGATAACCCATATAACCTTATGACATTTAATATAAAATACATATGATTAATAACTATTTACAAATACGAGTTAAGGTTTATACTTCTTTATTAACATTATAATTATATAGTCCAGTCTATAGTAAAAGGCTATTCGAACTTAGCGTAATGTTAGAAAAATTGATGGTTATTAATAAATCTAATTATTAGTAGCAGGCAATTTAAATTAAATTAAAAAATATACGTATAAAACGCGACAAGCAAAAAAATAAATTATAATGTTAAATAATAATTTACGTATTTATGGATAGAATACAACAGAGTTTATTATGCAAAAATTGTGTGTATTTTTATTTATTTTTTAAATTCTTTTAAATTATTTTTTGTTTATTATGCGACGAATATGACGTTATTCCAAAATGGCACCCAAGCTAAGTTGAAAATAAAATGAGATCAAATTTATTCTACGAGAAACAAATATGAAAAAAATAAAAATTGCCTGCTAAACATTATAAAAATGATTTTGTCCGTGAATTGATTATTCATCCTCGATCGCTGGTTTTGTTCAACGCACGATAAATCGACTTATATTAATATATTTAATTATGATTTGCAAATTTTTTCCATCGCTTACATATCCAACATATATGTACTTTTATTAAAAACAACGAAAAAAATACAAAAAATGGGCAGTATCGTGTATTCCTATATTACAACTTAATTAAAAAATCTACAGAATCGAAAAAAAAAACATTAATAATATAATAATCATTTGAAATAAATAACAAGTTTAAAAAACTGTTAAAATTAATAAAAAAAAGAATCCTATTTAAAATAAGTTCCGTTAAAATGAATCTTGTGTGATCTTTAACTTGCTACACCATTATAACTTTTTTATTTATTTCTTAATAAAAACTCTATTCCTATTTTTATATATTTATATAATAATAATTATTATTATTATTATTTCTTCATTCAGAGTTAGATACACTTTACGATAATTATATTAAGATATTCCTTTATATACAATACACAATCAAACACATATGTATAATTATGTATTATATAAACATACACACAAAATGTTTACATGTATGTACCACTACATAATATATTTCCTGTTATGAAAAACAATAAATGAAATTCACAACATAAAAAAAGATACCGTCATTATATCTGTGAACAACAAAAAACACAAAAACAAACGCACAACAAACTTAACTAGAATCGAATTAAATAAATCATTTTTTAATTTAATTTTAATTATTGTACGTACGTACTTATAAGTAAATATTTTAACAGTCTCTTAGTACATACATACAATTATAAATATATTATTAATAATAATGATAACAAATATTTTTATGCGTTTATTTTTGTATTTCTTTTTTTAATATTTTTTAATTTAATTTATTATTATTTAAAAAAAATAGCTGTCAGAACTGTGGAGTCTATAGTCTTGGGAGTCTCAAAATGCCGTCGTATGTTTAGGCGAAAGTGAGATCTATTTTAATGACAATAAAGTTGTTTTTTAGCCGTGTGTGTAGTCGAGCACACTGTCCAGTGAAAATAGTTCCTTGTACAGAGCTGGGAACGAATGGTGCGGATGAGCGACCTTGAAGCGACACAACGCTTCTAAGTGCATTAGTGACAGTTCTCTGTAAAAAAAAACATAAAAATATTAATTTAGTATCATCATCATCATCATCATCATCATCATCATCATCATCATCATCATCAGTTCGTATAACGTCCACTGCTCAACATAGGCCTCCTCCCGAGAGAGGGTAGTTGCCATAATCACCGCGCTTGGCAGGCGGGTTGGTGACCGCAGTATTATGTTGTACCACACAAGGAAACGGTGCTGCCCGTTCCTTAATATACGCTTATTATAGATTATGTTATAACAATCGGGACCAACGGCTTAACGTGCTTTCCGAGGCACGGAGGGTATTCCCTCAACCAACCAGACCCGGAAAGAAATCTTAGAATTTACACAAAGATTTTCTGTTCGGCGTAGGGATCGAACCCACGACCTCCGAGACTTAAAGCGAGCCAAATACCGCTACGCTACGGAGGTTGTCTTAATTTAGTATGATTCAATCACAATTTTAGCCTTGTGGTGTTTGGCTTAGCCGTGTGGTTTCCGGCTCAGAATACACCCCCATATCATGCCATGGGTAGGTATCGTAAGTGGCGACATGGGGACATACACCTGATGGATGGGCAGCAGCATCTATCAACTCAAGGTTACTTACCATCTTATTGCGATCACCAATCCGCTTGCCAAGCGTAGTAATTATGGCAATATTTCCAACGACCCTCACTTGCCAAGGTCTGCTGCTGAACATGGGCCTCATCCCGAAGACGGGTTTTTGCCATAAGGCACCACTCTTGGCTGGCGGGTTCGTGACCGCAGTATTATGTCCATGACCGTTTACTCGTTTACAATTGCCATAGATGCTATTATAACTATTGAGACCAACGGCATAACGTATTTTCTAAGGCACGGAGGTCGTAAGGCGTGGGGATCGAACCCTCGACCTCCTAGATTTGAAGCGATACTTATACCGCTAAGCCACGGAGGTAGTAACCTCCGTAGTATTCTTTTTATGCCCAACATTGGACAAGAATGTTTAAATTTTTTGAATACTTTACGGAAAAGTTTAATTACTAAATTTCTAAATTGAGATTAATAAAATTAGACCACCATTCGTCCACCACCGTCATTTTATACATTTTATAACACGGCCCCCTTAGCGACTTGTTATAAAAGAGATCGAAGACCAATTGGGGTTCCACCGTAGGCGAATAGTTAAGGCATTAGGGGCTAAACCTAAGATGCAGGTTCGAGTCCTGCCGGTGGTCATTTTATAATACGTCTCCCTAAGAGACGTGTTATATAAGAGATCGACGACCAGTCGGGGTTCTACCATGACCGAATGGTTAAGGCATTAAGGGCTAAACCTAAGATGCCGGTTCGAGTCCTACCGGTGGTCTAATTTTATTAATCTTTTTTTTTTCAAAAATGATGGAATGATTATGGTATTTACCTGAAGGTGGGTATCTTGGCCAGCAAGGTGTCCAGGACGGTGACGTCACCCTTCAATGGGGCGTGGTTGCTTTCTATTTCATGGCGCATCGCCGCCATAGACATGTTGAATAGACACTGGATCTCTGGGTTACCACGGACACCATGTCTCTCTGTAATAACAAATACATTCATTATAATATATACTAATTATACATAAAGCTGAAGAGTTTGAATGTTTGAATCTCAAGAACTACTGGTCCGATTTGAAAAAATATTTTAGTCTTATATAGCCCATTTATCGAGGAAGGCTATGGGGTATATTAGGCAATTATAAAGTTCCCACGGGAACGGGAGATACGTAGGTAAAACCTCGAGATATAGTGATTAAAAAGAGGGTTTATATGTATAATACATCGTCATTGCACCCGTTTGAAGCTGGGGCGGACCGATAGTCAAATATAAAATGCGAGTAGCCAAATGACTCTATGAAACGTTTGGTGGTGCAAGGGAAAGTTGAGGGCAAAAGATCTCGTGGCCGCTCCCCAACACGATGGACAAACCTCATTAAGTCCGTCACAGGGAATACGATCAACGATTGTTCCCACTCCACCAGAAACAGAGACACATGGCGACGGGTCACAAGAGCTAGGGGCCGAGTCTGCTATTTTTTTAAGTATTGTGCCACCTTAGTGCCATCATGATATCATTATGCCAATAACGGTAATCTACTAATCTCACTATGGTGTCGGCGCTGGAATGGCAGTCGGTGTTGCTACCGCAGAAAAAGGCCGTCAACAGAAGTAGCAGGGGAGATGGTTAGGGATATTGTAATGTTTATTTAGGCGATTTCAAAACTTATAAATGTATCATTTGTTATTATATTCAACCACACTTATGTCATCGTGGCGACATAGTGATACCATCATGACCTCATTTGGATTAATAGATTACCAAATGGGAAAAATACCAACCATTGAACTGTCATTGACAGTTCATGGACACGCCATTACGATAGTAGACTCGGAGCCCAGCTGTGTCGCAAGCATCAACTTTGACATGACCACGACCAAGTCAAGAGTGTAAGACTAAGAAGAAGCTAAATAAAATATAAAATGCGATATTCACCTGGCCACAGAAGCACCAGGCTCTGGTACAAAGCCAGTTCAGTCTCAGTCAGTTTGAGTCGCGCGATAGTTTTCGCCGCATCGAATATACCCACCACGAGCGACACGTCACGGGGATCACTGAAATTGAAAAATGAAATAGAAATTTAAAAATAAGTTTTCTTTACTTTTATCTAGAATTGAAAAATCAAATATAAATGAGTTTTTTACTTGAATCTAGTATTGGAAAAATAAAATATAAATGAGTTTTTTTACTAGAATCTAGTATTGAAAAATTAAATAGAAATGAGTTTTTAACTTGTAGTTTTAATTTATAAGTTTTTTTTTGTTTATTATTTAGACTTATATTAGTTTAATTTATGAGTCTAATATCGTTTTTTTATTTATGCCGGCTTACAATAGACCACTGAGTATCATCAATAAATAATTAATGAATTTTATTCAGCATTTAGGTTTTTAATGACATTTGTACTTCGAAGATTTAAAATGTAATAAGATCAATAAAATAAAAAACTATTGGTAACTAACAGATAATTATTACTGTAGCACATACAGCTCTAATATTTATTACAAATGTATGTAAATATGTATATCAAGTGTATTATTTAAATAATGTGTGTACAACACTTACCGTGCATGCACACATTCTCTGATGGGTAGCACGACATCTCCATATAACACTTGGTCGCGGTTCACGTCGATAAGTCGCGACAGACGCACTATTGCTAGTTCAAACGATCCTGTAACAAAGAATATTTATATTGTAATATATACTAGCTTTTTTTACCCCCTTAGGGTTTGAATTTGAAGCCCCGTAGCCCAATGGCTATGGCGTGTGACTTGTGATCCTGTGGTCGCCGGTTCGATCCCCATCCATCCATCGAGTTGCAGTGGCACAGTGGCACACACTGGTAATGGCAATGAGCACCGAGGCTCAACAAGTCCCGGGAAAAAGTTGTTTAATCAGAAAGAGATTATTAGTAGTAAGAAAGACTTATGTTTTCACTTCCCTCCATAACAAAGTGAAATTAATCAGCCACTTACCAGATTTCAGCAACAGTATCTGGTCATCTTGCGTCAGTTTCATGAACCCGGGTATGAGTTTGGCGAACTCAATGATATTTTGAATCATGCCTGTCAGTTTGTCGGCGCAATCCAGCCACATCTCTTCATAGGTCATCGAACTGTAGTATAGTAGCCTGCAAACAAAATAAAACGGTTGAAAAATGAAATGGGGTTTGAAAAATGAAACGGAGGAAAAATGAAATTGAATTCGAAAATGGAACTGTAAAAAAATGAAAAAATTGAGTATTTTAAATTAATGAAAAAATATATATTTATGTTGTATGAAGTCTCGCTTTCATGAGGTTCTGAATATGATCCCCATACCAGACAAGATTTTTTTTTGAATAAAATCTTAGATTTTCTGGGTCGGGTTGGTTGAAGCACGGAGGGTAATCACCTCCGTAACTCAGAAAGCACGCTAAGCCGTTGGTCCGACTGTTATGACATCTTCTACAACAATCGTATGGCAAAAACCCTCTTGGGCGTGGCTCATATTCAGTTTTTTTTTTTAATGGACTTTACACGGATTTTTGACGACATATGGCATAATATTTAACAAATTTATATTAAAATAAACAATAATAATGATGAATGATGCAGAAGAGGAGTTACATGTTCTTTTGATTTTTCTCAGCCAATCTGAGAATGAAAAAAATGAGTTGTTTTACGGAAAATGATGAACTTTTTTTAAACACAACAAATATAAAGAGGCATTTTATACGAAGATTTTTTAGCTAGTTAATACTTTTAACTTAATAAATTGACATATTTAAAATATTTTTTGCATGCATAGTCAATGATGAGTTAGCGAAGGCATTTTTATCGAAGTCATAGTAATATCGTAAGTTCTTCCTGTTCTGTAGCCGGAAAGCACAGTTGGTAGATTTAAGGTAGCGGCTCGATATAATATCGTTAACTAATATGACATGTAGTCTTTAAATTTGCAGTTAAATCATGAAAATGAGTTTAGAACTTTGGGAAACGGTAATAGATGGCGCTGAAATAAAATATGTAAAATTTTACTTGAAATCATACCTGGACACATCCTGTGGCTTTCTGAACATCTCGTGAATGAACTCCAGTTTGGGATTGGTATTCGCATGTGCTTCTGCCAAGCTCTTCACCAGGACTTTGCTGATGTCACCCTCCGCTGTGAACGAAACAAATAGTTTAGCTACTCGTCGATAGATAGCAGTGTCCTAAATTTCTACTTAAAGCTTGATAAAAAACTAAATAAACATTGGTAACTAAATTTAATATTAAGATTTATAATAAATAATAATTAATAACGTGAGTATATACAATTATGTAAATACATAAACAAACAATAATATTTTATTACATATCTATGAAATTAAAACACAAACTTAAAAAAAAAACTTTGTTTGACTATGCTTTTTTGACAATTTGACTCTTGACAGGTAAACGTCAAAGTCAAGTAATACTTATACAATGGCAAAATCATCAAAATAAACTTTAAAAATGCACGAACAATGATGAATTCTTTAAGATAATTACTGAGAATAATTTAATATGGGTCCTCTGACCGCCATATTGATAGGCACATGCATTTGCTCTTGTTGGCGTAAGTTTAAAATCATCTAACATTTTTATTCACACATCGTATGGGCCAGCATCAACTGACACCGTGCGACCTTTTTATAGTACCTGTTGATATTTACCTATAGATGTTTTGTTAACAGCTTGTCTTCTACCGCTATGCATACCAATATTGCCTATTCCAATAGTGATTGTGCGAGAAAAAGAAAACATTGATTCATCTGACCCTCAATACAACGTGAGCACATTTCTACATGGAGATCACGTAAGTAATATTTCATTAAAATAATCGGTTTCTCCTGCATTTAATAGTCTCGCTGCTCGTTTGCGTCTACTGCCAAACATGGGCCTTCTCTTTCAGACCTCAGCTAGCCAGGGTTGCTAAAGGAAATTGCCATAATCACCACCCTTGGTAAGCGGGTTTGTGATAGCAATAGGGCAGTACGTAATCGTAAGCTGATAGATGCAACTGCTCTTTCTCCTGCATGTCCTACTCTAAATGATGTGGAAACCGCGTCAAAATACTTATATATGATCTAAGTTTAGAGTTTGACAAGCTTTATGTTTATAGAATTCATGTCGATATAGTCTTGATTCTAAGACAGTTTCAAATGAGGTAGTAACATTCTTGCTGACTTTACTTACTGAAGAATGTTCTGGTACAAAATGTATTCGTTGATTTATTAATTTATGGAGTTAGCCTTTAAATTTGTTTGCTTTATTTGTTAGTTATATTTATTGTAGTTCTTGTCTCTTGTTGCAGGGCGACTATTGTAAGAAATTTGAGTATTATCCGTGAAGTTCTCATCGATACAATACATTTGTGACTGACTAGTATCATTATACGAGATTAATAAGGTTTGATTATATATAAATTTAATTATAAAAATGACATTTCATTCAAAATAGAAGTAGTTCAGTCTCGGTTACCTGCCATCTTGAGCACAATCGCGTTTTGTTTTATATTTTGCAAAATCCCAAAATTTGCTTGCTCAACCAAACGAAACCAAAAAGGAATATTCAAATACAAATCTCTATAATAATACAAAACAAAAGATAAATAAACAAGCCAAACTACAAAATAAATACACTATACGAAAAAAAAACTGCCAAATCCACTAGCGTATCCTTCCATAGCCACTTACAGGGTAAATCGTCCGAAGAGCTATGGTGACTCGTCCCTTGATGCCTCCTATTGGACACAGCATTCGGATTCACCATTCCCATACCCGACATGTTCATATTCAGGGGGTCCATCAATCTCCCATGGCCACTGCTGGACGTCAAGTCATCAGGACTCAGATCTTCACTAGTCAAAGACACCGAACTCTGTCCACTGACTAACACAGAATTTTGTATGTCCATCGGACTGTGTTGTATGTTTGACGGACTGTGAAGGAATGTTGTTGAGTCCACATAACTGGCGACTAGATTGTCCACCCCCATTGAAGTTTCGGGTTTGATTTCCTGTTTTATGTTTATCACTCCACTTGAGATGGAAGCGGGAGATTGGATTCTATCGTCGTAACGGTCGAATTCTTGGAGACGTGTTCTTGGTATTTCGTTAATGGTGGTCTGTCTCATTGGGGTTGTAGAAGTGGTGGCAGTTGAAGTGGTTTGTGATCCGGTCGCTCGGACTATTGTTGAGCCCTTTTGCTGGTCGTCTGGAGTAGGGGGTATGTTAGTATGGAAACTAGCATTAAGTTAGTTAACTATGAGGTAATACAATAATTTTCTAGTCTAAATAGTTTTGATGCGAGGATTTAGAATCTGTATTCAAATATTCTCAAAACTGATAGCAAATTATTGTACCTTCTAAATAACAGCGTGCAGATATCTTTATCTATCAACATGTTGTAACGACCCGTTATGGATTACTTTAAAATCCCGACTACGAGAATAAGCTCACTCTAAGATTCACACACGTGTTCAGTTTTAACTAAGAAATCCCAGCTTTGTCGAGGAATGCTGTTCGATTTTGGGTGCACCACCAAAGACCTTAAATGTACATAACATGATCTGTCGTCATATTCTGAGATAGATTTTCAAACACGTCGTTTTATAACCTTAATAAAAACAAGTACAATAAATTCTTCAATCAAAGACATTATACCAGCGGTTCCCGAATTCTTTTGGCAGCAAAACCATTTTTGTTTCATCATTTTTGGCTGGAACCCTAGCTTAAGTAAGAAGTAACTGTATCATTATATAATTTTTACATGAAATCATAAACTTGAGAGACTCTTAGAGAACTCATTCAGGAACTGCTGCCCTATACGATTAATATTACCAACAAGGACTTACCATGATGACTAATGAAATCTGGGTCCAAGAAGCCGCCAGTCTGTTTGGAGTCGAACGGTGTTGTGGAGTCAACAGTGGAGTATTCAGCTGACACGTTGTTGTCGTAAGGCTGTTGTTGGGGCTGGGGTTGGATCCCCATATTGGTGGTGAGGTTGGGGCCAGGATTGCTGTAGCCGTATGAGGAGAGCGGCGAGCCGTAGCCGGCATAGCTGGAAATGTAGAATGGGAAATATAAATATTGGGAATTAAACGATGCTGATATGGAGACTTGAAAAATGTCTTTATTACTGTAGGATTATTGTAACGCATTTTCTATGTTATTGTTACTTTATTATTGAATCTACGTTTACTTAAAGCTTAAAGCGGCCGTAGCCCAATGGCTAGGGCGACGGAACTTGAGGTCGCAGTTCGAACCCCACCCATTGCACTACCGACATGAACACACTCGTAACACAAGCATTTTAGCTTAGCAAAACTCTGCTAGTAAACTTTAAACAAAAAAGAAAAAAATATATAAATTTACATAAAATATGTATTTAAAATATTTGTTGCCTACATAAACGTCGAGTAGCGAAGACATTTTTATCAAAATCATAGTAATATTGTTAAGTGATAAGCCTCCTGGACATGATTCTAAATGATTGATGAGGAAACTTGTTTATGGTTTTTTGGACGGATATATGTTAGCCACGAGGCTTTTGTTGCTTCACTGGTATAAAGGCGACCAGGGTTCCACTCTAATGCATGATGTCTCCCAATTAATATTCAGATGAAGGGTAATATTGCGTCTCAAATACATTTTGGCATACATAATTAAACTGATGCTAAATTTGAAATAGCAAATAATATTCCATTCTTTAAAAGTTATGTTTTATATCACCGGGCTTGTTATTCTCCAAAGACATAACAAGATACAATGGCACATGAAATTATACTTCTTCTCGTAGAACAAAACTGCATCAACCAACACAAACACGTACAGACCATCAATCACAATTGTTAATTGAACAATCCAGTTAACTACAAGAATTCTCCACACAACTTACTGTAAAATCTAGCAAAAACATCGTAAATCTATTAAACTTCTCAGAATTAAAAACAGCACCATCTATCGTCGTTAATAAGAAACGTTTAGTACCGCTATCCGATACTAGGTGGCAGTGTTTGCATTTACCGTTAAGCGCCATTGAGGTTCGTCACGACAGTGTACCGTTGGTCGCTTACAATAATGACGGGTTTGATGCGTCGCTGACACAAATTGATGGCTCAGTAATGAATTGCAACGGTTATAGAACAAAATGTGCTGTAAAAGTTGATGATTGTCGGTTGACATCATTCGAAGCAGTCTTTGAGCTTTGAGTCGTTTGTTTTGCTAACAAGTTGTCGGATTGAATATTTGAATGTATAAATGGATTTGTGCGGTAGCTACATTAATAAGACACAAAGCAGTAAGTTCCGGAATATGGTAAAGTTGATAATCTATACATGTAAAAATAAATCCCTGTTTCCCTTGGTCATTGCATCACGCGTGAACGGATGGACCAATATCACTATTTTTTTTTTGTTATATTCTTAATTGTCAGGAGAAGGTTCTTATGAAAGAAAAAAATAAGAAAATTACGCGGAAAATTAGAAAAACTAAGAAAACTTGACCACCATATTAAATTTTCTAATGTAACCATAACGCTTTTGGCATTATTAACTTTTTTAATGTCGTTTGACATAACATTGACATAATGCGTGCTCCTATCACGCCTAATATTAAAAGTTCAATTTAATAAACAGTTTTAGTTAAGAAACGACAACGTCTGTCGGGTCAGCTAGTTATAGATAGTTATAATGATAATTTAGGTCCCACCACTTTAATGACATCTGGAGGGTAATCATGTAACGATATTAATGACTGATAGAAATGAGTTCGCTACTCGATTACTATAAATTCAAAAATCTTTTTAAATATATCAATTTATGAAGTTAAGGTAGCTTCAATAATACAGTAACAATAAAATAGGAAATGCCTTACAATAACCCTACAATAACGTCATTTTACGTCCCGGAGTTCATTTATTAGAGGCTAAAAAGCTATTGGGATTTCAATGGCAATCCGTAGTACATAGGTATATAGAAGAAGATAGAGGTTTGTATATCACTATGGTACTTATTTACACAGGTTACTGTAGTAGATGACCATGGGGTACCCCAAAGTAATTAAATAAGTCTTTTGCGCAATAATGAAATAATGAACTTTATTCAGCACTTAGGTATTTACATACACTTGTACTTATCAAAATTACACTGTATAAGACTAAATCAAACTAAAGTATCACTTAAGTAGCTAAAAACATTGTTAAAATTATTTGATCTTACAGAATTTTTTATCAGTCTGTCCGTCTGTCGTGCGATAAATGACAAACGTACACATTATAGTAAGATGCCTTAAAGGTGACAGGTCTAAAATTAACTTCCAAGAATCCGGCCAAAGTCTAAGCGACATTCACCTGAGGGCACCCTTAAGGGGTTAGGACCAACGCTCATGGTGCCACTGGAGTAGAGTAGATTTACGAACAGTGGTGATGATCGCTGGCACGAGATCACAGTTCGGGGAATAAGCAACAACGCGGTCCTCGGTCATGTCGTCGAGGATCTTACCCTAGCTATCTTGCAACCTTTCACTAGCTACCTAAGTTGACGACCCGGAGAAGAAAGGAAGAAAGAAACTCCGAGATTGATGTAGAATGATAGTACATGGCGGATTTAATGCCATAGGTCTTTTCTAATCAACCATAGGGTGGTGCAGAGAAAAAATGATAGATGCACAGAAGTCGTTGATAATTTAATTTACTACCATACTAGTAATATCAAAAAATATATATTATTATATGTAATACCATATTTATTATGTCTAGTTCTGAACTTTATTAATAGATGGCGTTACTTACCCGCCGTAATGATTATGGAATTGATCGCTTGAGCTGGGTGTTTGTTGCTGTGCATCATATACTGAGTCAGGCGCAGTATCTGTTTGCGCCCTCATTTGTGCACGATGGTACCGGACCTCATCCTCCACCTTTTCCCTCTGTTTCTTTGACATACGGCCGAATTTCACCGCTGTGAAAGAAAAATAAAATAAATTAGTTCCGCCACTCACCGCATCTAGCGCTGCACGATAAAAACTTATGACACAAATGACATAACAGGGAATACGACAGTCATATCATTCCCATACCTAGAGTCACACGAAAAAAACAACTTAAATCGGAGAGCCTAACAATACAATACAATTATGTTCTCAATGACACCTAACACATTGCTTAGTTACTCAATACCCGCACACATGTAACACAAATGTGTGCGAAACGTGTTTACGAGCGAGTGTGCGTTAATAAACGGGTGCCGATGAGTTGTGTGCGTTCGATCGACGCATGTGTGCGTTAGATCGATGCATGTGTGCGTGGGGACACATCGGCCGTTGGCACACTGCCTAGTGGAACAACGAACTCGCGAACTCTGACGTACGTATGTATATACGTAAAATGACGTATAAGCCTGCTACGTAACGACGCGATCCCGTTGGACAGTAATGCGACCGATTTAAATTACGCACGTGGAGCGAACGATTACTCGGATGAGGATTACTTTTTAATTTGGCTGCTTAATTCCTCTGTGCTGGAATCCGTTTTGTGTTCTATCGTCTATGAATTTTCTTTGTTAAAAAGTTCGATGACTTTTAAATGGCCGGTGTAAGTTGAGCTTTGTGTGTGAACGAATTCTAAGGACAGACGTGTCTAAAACGTTGGTTTTTTAGAACAGTGGTTTGTATGTCCCAGATCATTTATGTACATTTACTTTGTGGAAACAAATAAAATTTGTAACAATAGTTGTTTTTGTTCATTAAAACAACGGACTAGTGTCTATGAACTGTTTCTGTGTCACGAAAATATGTATGTATTTTAGTATTAAATCAATATTTGAGTCACAGTTGGGTACGCGGAAGTGTACGCGTTAAAATTGTTTGTACAATTTTTAAACTACCGCCGTTTAAAGCCTCGATATAAACCTCGTTTATTTTATGACATCAATTCGTTTCAACATTTCCAAAGAAAAACTATATAAAGTATAAATATAAATGCACGGTTTCATATAATACTAATCCGTACATACTTTGCCTGTATATCACTACATAGTATAAAACAAAGTCGCTTTCTCTGTCCCTATATCCCTATGTATGCTTAATTCTTTAAAACTACGCAACAGATTTGATGCGGTTTTTTTAATAGATAGAGGGATTCAAGAGGAAGGTTTATATGTATAATACATCAGCATTGCACCCGTGCGGAGCCGGGGTGGGTCGCTAGTATTTCTCTATATTACTCATTACATTACTCGTGAAATTTTTCATAGATACGTTGTTTTTATAGTAAGAAAAACAACAAAAACTTTGCCGAATTAACCCTTAAGTACTTTTTGAGTTATGCACGTTTATACGAATAGGAAGAAAGTAAGAAGAAAGAGAGAAAATATATTTCTTACTTTCTTTTTAATTCTACGGAAAAGTCACCACCTCAGCATAGGCTAGGTGATACCTAGCGCTGGTTTTCAGTTGGCAACTCGAGTATACGTCATCTATAAATACTAGGTTTTTTTTTTAAACTAACTGTTACAAATGACTCTCCATTATCCTAATTTGAATACTAACATGCAACTCACGTTAAAAATACGAACATAAAAAATATAGGTCGTCATTCTTGTTTGACTTAACGCTTATTACATAAACACTGCCTTTTTGTGCATGTGTGCGTGAATGATGTTGTTTATAGTGCGTGTGTGTGTAAAGTTGTAAAAACTTGGATATGTTTATGTTACGCTTCATGACTAACATTGCACAATGTGTAGGGATGGAAGTGAATTTTATCGATTTTTTTACGGCATATTATAATATTGAAAATTGGAAATCGAAGTTCAAAATTATATATATATATATTTGATTAACTTTGGCACTAAGGTAATAAATTCATGTATCTCCAATTCAATATTTTTATTGTCCACAGTCATTGTCTAACTTAGGTACAAATTAGATCATCGTGGACTCGGGGGACTGTCGTAAAGTCCCCGCACATATTTCATGGAAATAGAACATAAGTCCCCATATTCACTCTGTAAAATGAAAAATTTTGGGAAATCCTTTCTATGCGGGTGTCTACATCATAAAAATTATCTGCGTGCCAAATTTCAGCTTAAATCATTAATTATTTAGAGCTGTGCGTTGATAGACAGTCAGCAACGTGTGCATTTTATGTTTACAGAAAAAGCTGTAAATTTTTATTCAAACTGATAAACCCTGTTATCGATAGCCAATGAAACACATCCCTATATAATTGTATTGCGCAAGTCTGTACGCCTCAACGATGTAGCGCTATGTCGATACTAGTCTTTATATTGTGACTAGTGGCCCGCCCCGGCTTCGCTCGGGTGGATTTTTATAGCCTATGTTAGTTAGGGATAATGTAGCATACTAATGGTGAAAGAATTATCGAAATCCGTTTAGTAGTTTTTGAGATAATTCGAAACAAACATGTTAAAATACAAACTTTTCCTCTTTATACAATTAATATAGATATATTATTATTGGCAAATAAATATAGTAACGGATATTGAATTGATATGTTCAATATCCGTCACTATATTTATCAGCCAAATCAAACCAATCCCGTCACTACCCAGTTACGTATTTTGCGTAACCCGATCGATCCATGCTCGTTATCAATTAAAAATAGAATTATCGACTATCGATACTTAACTCGATTTTCTTTCGATACTTTTAGATTACACAGTCCCTCACTACCCAGTTCCTTTTTTTTGTAACCCGATCCACCCATTTTCGGTTGCAATTCAAAAATAGAACTATCAACTATCGATACATTTCTCGGTTTACAGTCCTTCACTACCCAGTTACGTATATTGCGCAACTCAGCGAGTGCACGCGTCAACGACGCCGCGTTATGCACGCGATGTTAAGACTTATCGTTTATAATGACTGGTGGTATCTTAGTGGTAGTGGTATCGCGTGCTACCTGCTATCTGCTTATAGATTGATTGTTTTTTTGTATATGGTTCCGTACCCGTTGGGTAAAAACGGGACCCTATTAATAAAACCTCGAGAATACCTCAAGAATGGTCAAAACAAACGAATGGAAATCAAGTGTATCTCAAGAACAGTTCAAAATTTCATAAAATTAAATAATGTATTTGTGTTGCCGCTATAACAATAAATAGGTACTAAAAATAAATTAAATAAATATTTAAGGGTACCAATAATAAACGTGATTTTTTTGCCTTTTTTTGCTCGATATCAATAAATGCAACAGGTAGGCTTAAAAATGTTACGGAACGCTTCGTGCGCGAGTCCCACTGGCACGTTTTTTTGTAGGCATATGACCTGAATTGAGCTAGAGATTAATTACGTGGCGATATGACTATGATACGATAACAATGTCTTTGCTAATCACGTAACGACAATACTATGACTTTGATAAAAAATGTTTCCGCTACTCGCATTGAAAAAATATTTTATATATTATATCAATTGAAATAAAATGATAACGTTTATTGGTAATGTAGACGAATCGATCGTACTTATTATAAGTCAAATACATTGATAATGAAAACAAAAAAGATAAATCAATCTTGACTAATAAATTAGTTTACATTTCAACAATAATGTTATTTTATACTAACTTGTTAATCAACCAGCGCGGGCTGGGATCAGGTCTGAAGCATAAAACGCGTCGCGAGCCTCGCCTTGTGAAGACGACCGGACCCTATCCTAGCTTCCTACGAGTCTTTCTCTATCTACCTACGGTGTGACAACTCATTATGTTAATATAATATAATACAATAACTCTACAGCAATGAAGACTAAGATTGTATCGAAGTCATAGTCATATGTCCACGTCATAATCAAATAGATACGTAATAAATTAAATTTCATGATAATAAAATGTGTTATCATTTATTTAATTCTTAATTTAAATGTTTTTTTTTATTTGTGTATTTTCTGTTGAAATGTCACATCCCTAACTTTATCGACTTACCACGCCTATAGTTACGTGATATTGCGCAACGTCACGTCACGCGTCGTCGTTTCGCGACAGTGCACGCCATTCTTCACGTGACATAAAAGCATGTAAATAACACGCTATGAAAAAGGACGACCTGACACTAGTTTTGAATTTAGAATTTCCAATTGAAACGTTTTTTTTTTAATTAAATATTTATGAACGTCATCGTTGGCATTTTTTATTATGGTTTTAAGGTAAACATTCATTATAATATGGAATTCGAAATTATAATAGTAATTTCAAAACAACAACTACAGTACTAACTATATTAAAAAAAAAACATCTCTATTCATTTGAATATCGAATTCGAGAGTTGTAATTGGAATGGTCACTAATAAACACGACCAGCGTACTTCGTTAGTTAATTTAAAAAAAGCATTCTGGAATTTAAATTCAGAATTGTGAACATTTTCAAACAACATTCTTGTTAACGAACAAAATTATTCTTTTAGTTCGATTACCTCGATACGAGATGGCGTTACTTGTACATATCTTTTTATAGTGTTCGTTTATCCGTACATTAATAATTATTGTTTCTTATCAAAGAAGCAACAATATAATTGAGTCAGTGTTACTTATTTCCCGCAGTTCAATACTTTATTTGTTTAAAATATTAAAATTAGTGGAATTAAAACAAAAGAAGTTACACTTTATTGTTCACTCGAGTGATTCGGAGCGTGATATTTTTTAGCCTATATAATCTAGCTTATAAACTATCCGCGTGCAAACTTTCAGCCAAATCTATTAAGTAGTTTTTAAGAAAGACTAACAAACATACATACATCCACACATAATATTAGTAGGATAGAATAAATGCATTTTCTTTCTTCTATTATATATTTTTTCTAATATTATTATTCAATTCGCTACCCTTTCCTTGTACGCGTAATATAAACACAGCGTTATCAGTAACTGATAAGGGTTCATTGACTCCACCGTTCGCTTCCTCATTGCACGTGGCACAAGTAATTTTAACTTTTCTTCATTAGTGTAGGTACTTGTTTATTTAATTGTTATTTAAGTGTCGAACTTAATTAGATAATCATCATCAGCCCGTATAACGTCCACTGCTGAACATGGGTGCCGACTGAGGGTATTCGCCATAGTCACCACGCTTGGCAGGCGGGTTGGTGACCGCAGTATTATGTTGTACCACACAAGGAAACGCTGCTGCCCGTTCCTTGATATACGATTATTACAGATGCTGTTATAACAATCGGGACCAACTGCTTATCGTCTTTCCGAGGCACGGAGGTTAGTCCCTCAGCCAACCAGACTCGGAAAGAAATCTTAGAATTGACACAAAGATTTCCTGTCCGGCGTGGGGATCGAACCCACGACCTCAAAGATTTAAAGCGAGCCAAATACCGCTAGCGAGGTTGTCGTAAATGAGATAAATAATTACATTTATGTTTATGTTAGAATAGGTAATGATTTAAGCATATCTTAGGTTTACGCGGATACATGCTAATCTTCTAATTTTAAAATATTGATGTAAATAAACGTTTATTTGAATAAAGAATTCTGTTGAGTTTTATGCGTAACCACACATCGATTGCTGATCTAGGACGGCACGAGATTATTACGACTGATTTTATAGGAAAAACAATTGCCCTAATTATGTAATCGTGTACGTATTCACAGAAATGAAGCTTCGTATTTTTGTCGAATTCGGAGAAGATGAATGATTAAGTATGAAAATTGGGTAATGTATTAAATATTCAAACATTCAAAACCAAATTTAATAGATTTTAGTACTTGGAATAGTATAAGTGACTTATTTTATTACTTTATCATGTTCTCTTAAATACTGTAAGACCACAATTTGTTTGTGAGAAATCCTTTCAAATCTAAACGAATTTCTGATTGTTGTAGTTTTTTTCGTGTGACTAATATTTAATACCTAAGAGAAAACATTGCTGATGGTCCAAAATCTTTCATTGAAGGAGTATGACAACGTATTGAAGAAAATAATTAGCTGTTTATCGTAGTTTGTTTAAAGAAGATATGAAAATAAAAGTATTTTAAAAAACTTACCGTCACGGCTCATGCCTAGTTTGAGACATTTCTGGAGTCGACAATACTGGCATCTGTTTCTGTTTACCCGGTCCACCACGCAGGCTTTGTTCCGTGGACATTGGTAGTTCACCACTGGAAAAGATTCATCGAGTTAGTACATTATTGAGAATGAGTCACACATACATCGTACTGGCGAGAAGAATTTAAGGAAATCTGTCCCATATTGGTGAACACTTAGTTATTCACACTGGGTAGAAAATTGCTTGAAAATTGTCAACTAAAATATATACAATTTTTTTGTCTCCAAACTACATATAAGTACATCAAATAAAAAAAGAACAGAAGTTTTATCTATATATGAGGATAAAAATGAAACAATAAAATAAAGAATGAGAATGTAAAGAACTATATGTCAAAGAAAAATATATAGATATGATGAAAGTTACTACAAATTTGTATTGTACATCTATTCATAGACATTTAGGTTATAGATTTATTATACTGGTAATTAAATCAAGTAATAATCTACTTACCTATAAATGTCCTTAGAGTCTGAACACTGGTACCCTACATCAAAATGATGAATGGTAAAACCAGAAAAAATATTTATCTTTGAATTCATAGTCTCGTTTCAGTTTCATTAACTCTGCCTATTTATTCAATAAAATGAGTATTATGTTATCCTATACTAGTTATTATTAAGAACTGTATTATGCCTATCAAGGACTGCCAACCAAACTTTAATTTTGCTTGGTGTTATTTTTACTCCAGGTAAATGAAAAACCTGAGTCGAGGGAGACATTACAAAAACACAATTTATAGTCAAAAACACACCCAAATTCCTAACATCATCTGTGGCTAACAAAAATAGTTGCCCCGGACGGGAATCGAACCCAGTAAGTACCAGGTCTCAGTAGCAACTACCGTAACCATTAGGTCACCAGGCTCATTGTAATTACATTGGGACGTAACATAGTTCATACAAAATTCGAATATGTTACAATTATTCATAAATTTTCTGGATGAACTGGGTATGTTAGTCTAGGTTAAAGTGCAAACACACTCCAATATCACCAAATATGTAGCTATATATGTATGTTTGTCAGATGATGTAATATGTTATGAGTGGGTGGTGTCTATATGTGTAGACAGTTAGTGTTGATCCAGAAGATGCACTACCCCATCAGTTTGTACCATTCAAAAAGTTCTGGGAAACTTTCTCTAACACCAGTATTTTAACTAATGTGTGTACTAGCTGCGCCCCGCCGTTTTACCCGCGTTACTCTGCTTCAGTGGGTCAGAGCGTGATGTTTTGTAGCCTATATGCTAATCCAGCGTATAACCTATCCCAGTGCAAAATTTCCGTTCAGTATTTTTTGCGTGAAAGAGTGACAAACATCCATCCATACTTACAAACTTTCGCGTTTATAATATAAGTAGGGTTCACATGAAAAATACAAACACAGAAAAGAAAATAATGCGAGTACGAGATAAGTTACGAGATTTCACTTATCTTTACCTTCTTCTTTTCTTTTAAAAATGCTTGATATATATTAATTTGATATATATTAATTGTATATCCAATAAGAAAGCAACTCTTTTAGTTTGTATTAAATTAATTAAGGATCATTTTTTCCCCAAATTTTGAGACGACCGTAGCCCAATGGCTGAGAAATCGGACTCGAGATCATAATGGTCGCCGGTTTGATCCCCACCCATCGCACTACCGACGTGAACCAACTCAACAAGAATACTAGAAGTGTGAAAAAAATTTGCTAGTAATCTTTAAATAAAATCTACGGTAAAGTATGTCTGAATAAAAATGATGTAAGTCTAACATGTAGTATGTCCACACTTACGACGGTTTTTTAGCTTTATATATTAAAAAATAACAATGAAAATGATGCCGACCTGTGCTTTGTGATCGTCTGAAGAAGCCCTTGCAGCCCTCGCACGTGATCACCCCATAGTGGACACCTGATGATTTGTCCCCGCAGACTTTGCAAGGGATTATCTCGATTTGAGCTGTAACAAAAAAAGAAAATAATACGTTAAAATTCTGACAATGAAAAATAAAATAAGGATCTAAAAATTGTAAATTTTGAGATAAGGTGTTTTGTGTCGGAGGCAATGATATCATTGCCTCCGACCTTGTTGAAAATCTTTGTCTTTTTAGTAACGTAAAAATAGATATTTCATTTCTAAATATCTAAGGAAGAGAAAACCTAAATCATGATCATATAGTATAGTTAATCATCGAAAGTTAAAATAATTGTAAATTGTGTATTTTGTGTCAATGGAATGATATTGATTATAATAATAAGAAATAATAAAATAACTATAATTATAATACAATATAATTTAATTATATTTATTCGTTTTCCAAATCTTAGATATGTTTTAGTAGGTAACGCAAGTTTAAGATAACGCAAGCAAAGTTAAAAAAACATGTGTCTATTGGTAAGGTAACTAAAAAACACTACAATATATAAAAACTTACTCCCGTGCTCGTGGGAACTTTAAAATTATATACAACCTATATTACTCCTCGAAAACGAACCAGTCTAATAGTGATAGATTTTTTTCATTCGGTTCAGTAGTTCCGGATTCTATTTAATGAAAACCAACAACAAAAACATTACTCTGTATAATGTTAGTACAGATAATATTAAGGATACACAACACAAATACCTAACATACATAAAGACATCCACAAATTTCAACTTCTTATTTCAAACTATGCAAAATATTGCAAATGTACCACGATTAAATTTAGAGTTCTTTTTTCAAACCCAACAAAATATTGCAAAGATACCACGATGAAATTTCGAGTTCTTTTTTCAAAACCTACAAAATGTTGCAAAGATACCACGATGAAATTTCGTTGTGACTTCTTTTCGAAGCCTCGAACGTGTCAGCCATTTTTGGTGGAGAGTTCATTCACCGCGGCAAGGTCGGCTAGCGGCCAATGACTCGGGTCCCTTAGTGTGAGTGAGCCAAGCCCTTTTCGTATGATAGCGACTGGCAATGTGCTTAGCTCTGCTTATACCGTTATCGTGTGATGGTGTAATAGTTTTTTTTAATGGAGGTTTGTGGGGGTTTCAAAAGTGGTTGAAGGTCATTTTAGGGATTTTAGAGCCTATAGTTTTAAGAAAAAGGTATTTGGGCTTGCAAATTGAGTATTTATACAATAATTTGGGCGGAAAAGAGTCTTTTGCTTTGGTCTATCTGAAGAGGCCATTTTTACCTATTAAAACACAAATGTCTAGTTAAAGCTAGATATAGAATTTTCACATTTTACATTTATTTTTTTCAATTAAATTACTATTTTTAATGGTCATTTTTTATTTATTAAAATTGTCACAAAACAATCAGTAAGTAAAGAAATATCAGATTAAAAAAATTCAATTGCGGAACCAGCGCAGGCGTCATTAAGAAAATATCTAAAACCGGTAAAATAATCCAAATCAACGACACTATATTTTAACTTAATGCGTTCTAAATGAGTTCTAACATTAAATGGTTAATTCAAACATGTGTAATACCATTAGATATTAAAAACAAATCTTTTTATTTATCTGCAAGGAGTTCCTAATTGAAAGTTTGGAAAATTGGTGCTAGTACCTACAGCTTTCCAAACTTTGATTATGATTTAACTAGAAAAAAAAATTACTCCAAGAAAAAAAAATCGACATTCAAAATTCGAACTTATTTTAAATTTTTTGACTCCTTGTTTATTATTCAAATAATAAATGATACTCTGTGATCGAAATTCAAAAACTATAGATTAATATTATCATATTAAAGCCAATTTTCATTTATTACTATAATGTTATTTAGAAAATTGTATATTCTAACTAAATTGGTTTCAACAGCTTTTATATAATAGAATACATTTTCGTAACAACAAAAACAATAAATACTAACAACATAGGTAGTTCCGTGTAACGAAACTGAAAACAATAGTTTTAGTCGTTCCGTTGTACGCAAAGCGGTGACAATCTACGAAATTGCAAGGATATTTGCAATATCCTACTTTTATTCGTCATTGTATTTCGAATGTATATAACTGAGTGGAACGGAATTTTCGTAGGAGATTGGACGTTTATGAAATCGCAATTATATAAAAAAACTGTTCAGATTATAAGTATACTTAATTTCAATTTAAGAATTCCATTCGATATTTATCCTACCAATGAAATGAATACTCAAAATATATATATGACACAAATTACTAATTAATAAATTACAAAGTCATATCAAATTCCGTAAATTTTCTTAACAGGGACAGGGATATACATCCCTCTCTTTCGAATCCAGCTGATTTTGACGTCATCGGCCATCGACCGCGAACATGTTCGGAATTGTATCACGCCCCGCTACGTCACACAACGGTTAGTCTTTTGAATTTGGAACGTTTAGATTTTACAGTTACGTAATGTGCATTTTGTTTTAAAGATGGAGCATTGTTTTTGATGTTGCGTGGAAAGTGGCCAGTGCGTGTTTTTTTTTTCTTTTTTTTATTGGCTTTGGAAAATTTATAGCATCTCCATGTTACTTATTCGATTTATAATTTAAATAAAATTAATTGATTGGCAACATTTTTAAGATACTAATTTTTTGGCATGTTTAAGTTAGATGTATAGATACCTACTTTAGTTAGGTAGGTACTTTGCAAGAAATAAAAGTACATTTTTAGTAAATGATTATGAAGAAATGCCAATGCAATTTTTTTGTAATTGTCGTATTAGCTAAGTTAATTAAGAATGCAATTGTCACAATATATTCGCGATCGACAAATGACAATTTAATACAGGTCTCTACTTCTGACGTCGAATGGGTGTGTTAAAATAAGCGACGCAAAAAGGTCGCGTCGCATCGACCCACCTGACAGGCGTGCCAACTGTGCTTTAGCATTATAATAAGATTTTAACAAACTATACACACCCACATACCAAGGAGGGTAGGGCCATCCTCCCCCCTCCACTCTTTCCTGGAATCATCACTTATCATACTTACGAGGAATACTCCCCCCCTTCAGACCCAAAGCTTCGTTATGTCGTGTACTACGTCATAGGTGAACGCCCCATAAAAACAAACTAGGTTCTATATTCAAAAATTTTAATTTTAATGGAACAGCCTAACGTCACGGGTCGATAACCGCTGCTGAACTAGCGAGACATTTACAAAATTCACTGTCATAAATGCAAGGACCTTATTACAACGTGTTAAAGTTTCATTTCGCCTAACAAATTATTTTTGAAACGCAAAATTTTAATTCGAAATTCGCGAGTACGAAATTCATATGTGGATTCATAATAGTTCTAGAATTAAACTTTTATCGTCTATTTTTCGTTTTGTAAATTACGGATGTACGCGGTTTATTACAGCAATTCGAACTGGCCACTTTTTTGTGAAAAATTATGAAGATTTATAATATTTGAATTTCGTCAGTGATAGTGTAAGCGACATAAGGTTGTAGATCGAATGTAGCCATTAAATATTTTGCCGTTTACTTCACAAATAAAGCAAACATATCTTGGTGGACGAAATTATACCTTATTAGCCACTGTTGTTGTTTATAAGCCTCTGCCACGACACTTTCTAGGCAAGCTTGTATCATCTTATCTTCGCCTTCCATCAAGCGAGGTTATGGTCAAACGTAAGCCTATATGCAATAAAAAAAAATAAAAAAATTACCGGCTCTAACTGACGATGTGATGTCAAATAATGATTTAAAAATGGAACATTGGAACCCATTTTTTTCCAACGGACATATTATTAGGTAGTGGGCCACGAGGCTTTTGCTACTTCACCGGGCATAAAGGCGAGCAGGCTTCTAGCCTTAATAAAACTACAAACTAAGGAACATGCGCTAGATAGCTGTGGGATTTGGACCAATCAAGGCGGTCACTAACGGGGAGATTGAAGTGTTGTGATTTTTAGGGGTGTTTTGTCCAACTCTCTACTTTACAGTCCAAGGGCCTCTCAGACTTCGAGGTTACTAGGGCGGACGGTAACAAATATAGATATGAAATGGCAGATTACGGTTGTAATGTCATTAGAATTGCTTAGTACGTCAAATTGAATAACCGGCGATGATATTACGATGTTAATTAGTCGCAATACCAATTACGTAAGAACGGTCAAAGTTCAAAAGTAATTAGTGTCTTAGCTTGGTAGCTACAAGAAGCAATTTCCAAAATAAATTAAAGCCACAAAGCTCAAGAACTTAACTTACTTTGCCTGTATATTTTCTTCTGATATTTAGAATAACCTTTAAGTTAACTATCATCATCATCAGCCCGTATTGCGTCCACTGCTGAACATGGGTTTCATCCCGAGGGAGGGTTTTACAGTCACCACGCTTGGCAAGAGGGTTGTTGTCCGCAATATATTGTAACACACAATGAAACGCTTATTATTATACATGATCTTATAACAATCGAAGGCTACGTTAAGCAGTAACATAAGTTATATTTTATAATGTAGCTCCCACGATTACGGGAGTTAGAAGTCTGAAACCGCGCGCAGAAAGCTAGTCTATACTAATATATAAAGTTGAAGAGTTTGTTTGTTTGCATGAAAGCGCTAAAATCAGAAACTACTGGTCCGGTTTCAAAATTCTTTCATTGTTAGATAGCCCATATATCGAGGAAGGCTATAGGCCATATTTTATTATTAAGTATTCACGAGAACGAAAGCTTTATTGGATTTTAAAATAAGCTAGTGATCCATACAAACATACTATACATGTATAAATATATAGATAAACATATATTTTGGCTTCGGATCAGCTGTAAAGTCAATACCTTCGCAATCTATTGTTTCATTCGTACCTTACATATCTCTCATTTAATTTGACAGTGTCACAAAATAGTACCATTATTCAATGCAAATTGATCTATAACTTTATGTAGTTAAAGCTCATTATTCAATAGTGACAAATTTGCTTTTATGTCTCTATCAAATTGAAGCAGCGACATGTATTGTAATCAAATTTTAATTGTACAACTTTTTAATGGCAGGTCTTGTCACTTCACTTTTCAACCTAAAAATGACGTCAGAAGCCCTTTTATTTTCAAGGCATTTGCTACTTCGCCGAGCATAAAGGCGAGCGTCAAGCCTTAATATACCTATTTTGAAAAACCTACAAACTGCAAGTACAAGATGGATTCCCCCGTTGGGCCGTAGACCTTGGGTTAAGGGGGGGAGAGGGCAAGAATAATGAATTTGAAGACCCTCGAACTGTAAAATAGCGCAACTCTATAGTTCAAGGGCCTCTCCAACTTCGGGTCCACGAATGCATCGAAAGATGATGGGAAAGGTTTATTAGAAAATATGACAATTGCACTAAATTCCCTTAAAATACAATTAAAGACATTATTTTTTAATCCTCCGCACCAGCCTTCGCCCGACCAGAAATCCAACCATTGCAAGGAACACCCTGTTGGGCAAGTTGCTTAGTTTTTAAGCCCTTAAAAAGGCTGGAGCTCTTCTTGACGTCTTTATGCCCGGTGCAGTAGCAAAAGCCTTGTGACTACATATGTCCGCTCAGAAAAAAAACATTATACGGTATTTTGTCCTCTAAAATAAAGAAAAGCGAAAAAAAATGAACACCAAAAATGTGAAAACATCTTGAAATGTCACATTATTTGGACAATAATTGTCAAGTTGCAAATAAAATGACAGCTGCTGTCAATTAGACAACGGTTTTAAAAATAGAATGCCGTGTTTTTTTTCTTTTGTTAATTTATAGTATGTTATTGTTGTATAACATAAGGTCATTGGCTTTCATACATATAATTATAATATATTATGATATCAATATGTCGCATTGTACAAAGAATAGACGCGGAAATTGTCTATGAAAACATTATTAAAACAACAAAAACTCATCATCATAAGCCTGTTTAACGTCTTGGCTGAGCATGGGCCTACCCCGACGATGATAAGTGATAGTCACTAAGCTTGGCGGATGGGTTTGTGACCGCAGTATTCATTTTTTACTCAAAGAAAGCATGTTATTATCATTCGGTAATATTATAATTAAAATGGCATTATCCTTAAACAATGTAAACTATAGTCCATAGAGGTAACTGACCCTATACTCATTGTTTCAGTTAGGATTAATAATACTGAAATATTTTTCCTGTACCGATTATAAAACTATTTATAAAATACAACTCTATGTAAACTATAGACAATAGACACTCATAAATAAAAAAAACAAAAATTAAAAGTTGATTAAAAAAAAGAAATTCAAAAAAGGAACTCACATGTCATTTGTGTTACGTCAGGAATGCCGTATGACAGATTCTACAGTTTTCCAATTGATTTAAAAATGGAACACATTTTTTTATCGAGTCAAGGCAATGACCGAATATCGGTCAAACGCAATCCGCATAGATAATATTATATCGCAAAATCATATAAGGTGTTTTAAAGGTATATGCCATCCCTTTAAACAGTAGATAATAATAATGTTTTGATCGAGTTATGATTTCATATTTTTATATAAAAAAATCAATTATGGTAATATACACACTTTTTGAATAAAATCATCAAAATACTAGTTGTGCTGGTTCTTCCCGGTGTATCGCGGAGTGAGAGAACCTCATATCGCGCTTGTATGTACTCTTACGTAGTTTTCTTCAAATATAATGTATTATTTCATAGAAATTTCTTCACTAACTAACTACCTAGGTACATAATTATGATACCAATTTCAGTTAAAGGGATGACACATATTTTAAAAGCACCTTATATACGTAATGTAACGCGTTACCGTAACACCAATACTCTGAGTAATACACTACACTGGGGCAATGACCTCGAAATGCCGCGCGCTTTTAGGAGAAACCATTTTACTTTGACCTTTGTTATAGAGTAATATGTGCCGGTCGATAGTTCAATGTCCACTGGTTTAATTTGGACAGTTACAACAAACATATTTTGGTCTCCCGCACTGTAGTAATTGGTCGTATTAATAGATCTTTGATAATGGTATTGTTTACTCGGCTGACTAATATATTAGTATCAAGTGTCTTGAAATATTATGTAACAATAATGGTGGTATGTTAGTTTTTAATTGACTGAAAATAGTATTTATCTCAATAGACAACCATTCCATACCTAAAAATTACTATATTTATTTCAGAGAAACTACTTAAAATGTGACATAAGCAAAAATGTATATGTACCTACATAATTATTAAAGATGGCGGCCGGAAAACTGTCGCGTCATTTTAATAATAATAGCTCCATATTTTTCGCGTCACAGTTTATTGAACTTACATTTGAAAGAAACGATGACCAATTTTATAAATATTACAAAGTTAAGTAATTAAATGATTCACATTCGTTTAATGGAAAATATTTCGTTGAATTGTAAAACATAAGTATAAAAAACATAACTTTTTTGACGTTTCAATTGTTCTAAATTCAAAATATGGTTTCCTTTTTTTGTCCGGAAACAAACTAAACCTACTACTTTCTAATTAAGAACTAGGTACTTCTTTAAGAACAAGACATTATTCATACGCATTTTCACAGCGGAAAATTTACCGCTTCCCACGAAATACCATTACAATTAAGCTAAAAACTTCAAACATTTAACCTGCTAACGAAACCGTTCACTTGCGCACGCCCTAAAATAAAAGTGACAGCATACGTCACGTGACGTCACGGGTCGACGACATCACAAGAGTGTTCTATTTTTGAATAAATTGACAATTTAATTTTATAAATGTTTTTCTTAATTTTAGCTCACTTATTTATTGATGGAATGAAAATATTTATTTGGTGAAGTGAAAAACAAACTATCTCAATTTATGATCAAAATAGAACACCATTATAATATAACCTATTATAAAATCATTTGAAATCACGAAACTTATGCAAATGCTATAAAAACTTTATAAAAACGTCTCAAAGAATGAAAGCATTTTAAAACACTTACAAATTTGAAATGACGAAATTGGTAGAACCATTTTATTTTTTATTCCGACAAAAGTTGTCTATGCACTTGTAGTTTATGACAATATACTGACACTGAATGGAACTAAATTCACCAAGTTTCTAAGGTGAACGCATCCTCAAATTAACAAGCACAACCTTGAACCCGTACCGAGGCCAATTCAACGGATGACAACCCCGAAATTGTTCTATTACGCCATCCCAAGCGTAATGACAATTGAAATTTTAGTTTTGAGATTAGAATGAATTGAAATGGATCTAATTTTTTAAGTTACCTCTTTTGTCGTTCCCAAAATGACACTAATCTTTTTTCACTACTATTTTTTCATTTGAAAATGGAACGTACTCCTTGTTTCCATTAAATTTAAATAATCATTTAATATCCTTTAATTTGAGTATCAAACTTTTCTGATAGCAATGTTTTATTTAAAAATGGTTTTTTTCTATGCTACTTATAAAATCGAATAATCTTTAAACATCCGTACCGCCTTTTATAAGGCATATTCTTTTTTAAACTATTTTTTATAATTTTATTTGTCAAACGAACGTACTAGTTCTACTTTTATAACTGTAATATTTATCATATTTTTTTTAACTGAATACTTTTTTGATAGCTATAACACTCTGGTTGCGCAAAGGCAACATGCATACACATACAGCCTTCACTTACGCCGTTTCAGTACTGGCATGGCGTCCACGTGTCAGTTTTCGACCGGGGTGAATGACTCTTTACTGCACTTTGACTTGACTAGTAATGAATGCTTTTTTTATTTGATCGTTGCAGGTTGGTTTAATTGTTTTTTTAATGTGTGCGTTTTAATGGAAGTGCCTATTGAGTTTTATATTTGATAGATTAGTAATCGAATCTTCGAAATCGAGGCTTTAAACATATCTATACTAATATTATAAAGAGGTAAAGTTTAAATTGTTTGTGAGGTTGCAGGGCGTTATCTTTGGATCTACTGAACCGATTTTGGATTTATTTATTACCAATAGAAAGCCACATTATTTTTGAGTGTCATAGGTTACTTTAAGTCAAGGTTTCCACGGGAACAGGATCTTCGCGGGAGGAACCGGACATCGGATTCTAGTTTGTTATAAATACGAAACTATTTGTTTTTAAGCCTAAACCATGATTTTTTATGGAATTAGGTAAAATGATATGGTCTTGGTAAAGGACATTGGAAAAAAAATATCGCGAAATCTGTCCTACGTCACTATTTGCACGCGGACGAAATCGCCGGCAAAACCTAGTTCATAATATATAATGTTTGTAATAATTGTTATGTTTCTGTACCTATGTCTGTGCTTGAATAGGAAATTAGAAATAGATTTATAACTGATTCACTACTTAACTGTTTAACTTAAACTTTTTAAAATTATATCTAAATTCTTCAGTAGTCTCCTGCCATATAAGCCCGACGTATAACGTTCCCTGCTGAACCCACCTTCAGCAGTGGACCTTTTCCTCAAAGGGGGTGTCGAAACAGTCCCACATACCTACACCTACATTAATAATATTCCATTTCCATACAATTTTGCGTGTGCCACACAAGTCATTAGTAAACATAACCCAGATTCACAATACAATTAACACAAATACAAAACAAAGAAAATCCCTAACAACTAATTATGGAAAATTAAAATTTGGGACACAAACATTTAAATGCAATTTGGAGCAATAGATAAAATACGTCTAATTTCGTATAATAAGCCCTTTTTGAGGACAAATGACGCACGACAGTTATGCACTTAAGCTACTGTAGTTAAAATATTTTTTAAACTGTTCTTAATTTAAACATGTGTAAGACATTTTTTTTTACCAAGATATAGTGTCTAATGAAAGTTTTTATAAATTATATTCTTATTTTAAATTGTGTCATACGATGTTTTTTAATTACGAAGTAGTATGAGCGTTGCTTTGTATTTGATTCTTATTTCAAAATTTGACAGATGATTTTTTTTTATAGACATAAAAAAGTATACACTTGTATTTTGAGACATCATACTTTTAGTATGCATAAACATTAATTATCCTCGAGGATATGATTAAATGATTATAATACTGTAAAGTACTTTTTTATAAATTGATGTCAATAATTCTTATCACCAAATATACTCTTAAGATTTACATACCTATGCACTTTGCACCTACAAATCGGTTACCTACTGATACAAGCGATTCAACAAACAAGCCTAATTAAATTTAAACTAATATTTATATAGTATATCGCTATTTATTAACAAGCTACTTGTACGTCATGCCATTTAAACTTTTTGATTGTAAAACGTCAAATACGTGTGTTAAAATTAATATTGATGTGACGTCACAAAAAAAATAATATTAAAAACTAATTTAACTAATAGGCACCAACTACTAAAAATTGTATTGCTATTGTGAGAAAAGTAAAAATGAAATCGTACTTATGAATGTAAATCAATTTACATATAAACCTTCAGGATATTTTGACCTCGTAAAATTATGACAACGCCCCCAGCGGAAACTAGAGCTCATGTAAGCAAGTAAAATTGTAGTTCTAAATTTTCCCGCTTGGAGCGCTGTTATTTTTTTTTTGACATGAAACGTCAAAATCTGTAGCCACTCCCCTACGTTGCCATATGGTAGCTGTCATAACGAAAAAATAAATAAAAATTATAAGTACCTCTAATAGAGTTTGCGGCTTTCTTATCCATGAACATTCCTGATATAGAAGATCCAAACATTCCATCACTACTCCCAGGGGGAGGGGAGGTGCTGTCAGCGACAGACCCTGACGTGATGTCCATGCCATGTCCCATTTGGTTGTGCATCCCTGGGGGCACGTCCGTGTGAGGTTCCCGTTTCAATTGCATTCCTTGAGGAAGACCCTGGGAGGTGTGCAGCATAGTAGACGCTGACGAGTGTCCTCCGTGCTGGTCCGGAGGCCACTGAGATCCAAACAGGTCGTGGAACTGATTGCTGTTCATCATTCCAAATTCAATTTTCGAAGTCTTGTCCGTTTTACTTTTTTTCTTACCGGTTAAGTATAAAGTTTTTTAAGTTATTTTCGGCCAATGATTTTGTGTTTTCGCGAATCGAATTCGCATTGCGGTTACACTAGTATCACTGTGCGATTTGGTGTTCCGATGAATGTTTCTTTTTTTAAATTTCGACTATGTCGGTAAGGCAACTGTTTTGAATTTTTGTATTTTGATCACACCATTAGAATTTTTCTTGGAAAAAACTATGGCACTCCCAATGTTAATGTTTCTTCAACTTTGTTGATTATTGAGTTTAAAGCACCAGGGTTGTTTTAACTGATAAATATATTCCGGCCGAGGGGCGATGTGAGATTTCTTTTAGCGAAGTTTATTTCAGGTATTATCTTTTTGAAGAGCAACAAATTTTTTGGCATTTTGTCTCCGTGGTTATGTTTTGTTTGCTTCCTTTCCTCTTAAATAAACATTCTATGTAAGGCACTATTATAATTATTGTAGCTGTTCACTTGTTCCCTTATTCTACTGGTTGCTATCTCTTTATCAAAAATTGCGAAACAAAAAATCTGCAAAGAGAAAACCAAAGCAGAAAAAAGAATGTATTTGAATTAGAACGAAATTAATTTTGGATTTAAATAAAATGCCAATTACATTGAAATGTTTAAACGATTTTAGGTAACCGAACAGATTTATACACTGCTCAATTATCTAAAACCCGTTATACGAATTTACATCGAACACTATATTTAAATTTCAAATTTAGAAGTCGTTAGACGCCACTACGTTCCATTTTCCAAAAAAGAAAATTTATTTTTCGTCACTGTAGCACTTAAAGGCACTGTCACTTATTTATTATGTAGGAATCAACAATACTCGATCACCTCACTGCGGAGAAAAAATTTGTACGTTGTATTTTGTACTATAGGTTGTGCACAACTCGGCTTCGCGACGACAACTGGCAGGTCCCGAGATGTTGACGCCAGAGCGGTCCGAACGTGACTGACGCATTGACGAATCTTCGGCCGGGCTCACGAAAAAATTATATATTTTTTCATTCCGACCGAATAATCAACTTAGCTCATAGCGATAGTTCAGTCGCCCCGGCGGCGGCGCGGTCTACGACGTGAAAAATTTCCTTCAATATTCATCTTTAAGGGGTAATTCGTATGATTGTGTGACTTAGGGGTGTTGTACCTCAGGAATCGCGTTTGTAATGTAAGGAAACATGTTTAATTATGTTGTAATTAGGAGACAAAATTGTCCCTCAGTGTACGGTTGGATCACAAGGCGTTACGTGTATGTGTGGGTGAAACATCGTTTGTATGAGCGGCGCGCGCACACAAGCAAAGAGGCGTCACACAGGTTCATTGACCCCGGGACCCAAACAAAGTAGATTTCGGTGAAATGCCGTTGAACTCTAGTTTTGAATGTAGAATCACCGAACGATATTACGTCGCCGAGTTTCCTGGCGATTTTTTTCGCCAATTTGCGAGATTTTACGTTATTTTGTCAAAAACTTTTTTTTTCTTTTTTTTTTTTTGTTACTTCAGTCCGAGGTTTAAAGCAAAGTTACCAATATTCTTTTTGACTATTGACTATTGTTAAGACTACTATCTAGAAAATATATGTTAGGTAATATTTCCAAATACCTACATCTTAGAAGGGTTAATACCTAAAGTCTAAGGCTTACAAAAATCTTAAGATCTTGTCCAAATTTTCTTATTTAGGTATACATGTATAAATAGTGTTAGAAGCGTAAAATAAATTAATTAATCTATCCAAAGTATACAATAGGTAGGTATAATTAATTCTTTATTGCATAATAATCAAGCGAATCGCGTTTGATAAAAAAAAATTAACTTAAAAATTACATTTTTTTTAAACAATAACCTATCAACATTTAAAAAGTAGAACTGTCATTTGTTATTTCATTCATAATTCAAATTATTAAAGTTTGACAAATCTACATTGAACTGGCATAAGGTCAATGACTCAGGAAAATGTGTTGACAACCGCAATACTGGCCATTTTATAAATTCATTATTTTTCCTTTTAAATCGTGCAATAGTTCGAAATTCAAAAACAGATTCAACTTCGAGATTTATTCGAATTTCGAACTTTGGATAATCGTTAAAAACTTTGAATAAAAGTTACGTTAATTTAGCTTAATTAAAGGAATTATTTGATTTGAATCTAATTTATTTGCAATAAATTAACTATGCTTATCTAATTTTGCATTAAGCTCAGTTTTTAATTGACTTTAGTATCTTTATTAGGAAATTAATATATTATATTTAATTTATGTGTTGTATTTACAATTTATATCCGTTTTAATGTTAAACGTATTTCTGCTTAAACTTTAAATTTTATAATCTTTACTAGATTTAAAAATATTGAGAGAGACGGCGCCATTGTCTGTATCGCTCAGTAGTTACGGTAATTGTTTCTGAGACCCGGGTTCGATTCCCACCTAGGACAATTATGTGTATGAGCCACGAATACTTGTTCTAAGTCAGTAATTTATATATTTGTAAAGTACGCCGCGACATACTTAGATCCTTATGTCGCGGCGTACTTTAAAGTTCCCTACTGCGTAGTTCTAAATTCAATCACATTTGCAAAATGTACTACGAAATATTTTTAAAATTTTATCACGCGGTACGATAATACTTAGTAAACAATAAAATATGCCATTTCAAATGACACTTCAGTGTTTATGCTGTTTACAGAAGATCCAAATAATGTTGGTCCAAAGAATCATTTAGTTATTGATTGCAAGTGGGTTAGAAGTAAAACTACTAACCTACACACAAAACCTGCCTATTAATATTAACTAATAGATTTCTACTGTCCATTTAAGTACAAAAAACCATTAAAGAATTACTCTTACTGCTAAGCCCCCATTTAAAACTCCTACATACCAAAAAATTACAAACTTTGGTAAAAAAGCAACCCGCCCGTTCCTACCTCCATACCCACTTAACAGAAAAAAAAACTAGGTTTTCCAAATTCAAATATTAGGAAATAAATTAAAAGTAAATACCCTCGGCGGAAGGCGCCGACCTTGCGAGGAAGTGGGATGGAGTTATGTGACGTCACGTATCGTTTGTCTCGTTTGCTCTTGGAGCTAACGACCTATTGATTTGGGCCCACGTGGTTAGGCCATATTCTTCAAAGCCCAATGCTGGACTAATGTGTGGTTGTCATGCAAATAGATAGTGCTTTAGCCGAGGCAGTTTAATAACTTTTTAACAAGTAAATGACCTTAAGCCACCTAATGTAAAGGAAATTGAGTTCAAATATCCATCGACCCTGACAAATGAAGTCGGTTGACGTTGCCCACATAGTCTCTATTAGAATGGTGCCTCTGTAGCATACGAGCAAGTCATCATACGATCATCCCAATATTAACACACCCAAATTTAAATTTTGATTTAAAAGAATGGAACAGTTCGCTTTTCAAAATTTAAATTAAATCAAATGATTTAATTATTTATTTCCAAATTTCGAATTTGCAATTTGGAAATGTAACTATAACAAAAAAGTTAATGGTCAAGAAGAGAAAATGCAGTGAACGGTTTACGCCTCTTTATATGTTTAGATTTAGAATAAGTATTAACTTAATGTCTTATCCCATTTTGTCATATTAGTGTTTATCTTTTATTATAACTATTTGTCACAAAGTAGGTATTTATGATCAGTCGTTAACTCATATCTTAAATAGGTTTGACACCTGTCAGTTAATTTCCTTGTTTTTTACTATATTAAATAGATACATTCATGTTTTAAAAGGTTGATGATTAAGCATTCACCGGCCGTAGCCCAATGGCTAGCACGTCGAACTTGCAATCATGTGGTCGCCGGTTCGATCCCCACTTATTGCAGAACCAACGTGAACCCACTCGTAACACAAGAATTTTAGCTTAGCACGAGGGGTTAACAAGGATACTAGTGTGTGCAAAAACTTTGCTAGAAATCTTTTTGTTAAAAAAAGGACTTTTTAGATAACAGGCGTTTTAATGTAAAACTTAAATAAAAATAACTGTTAAAGTCAGACATACATGACCGAGACCAATGATAGGAATTAGTTTTCAAATAAACTGTCATCTGTATTCCATTTACAAAAACAACACGGAAGGAATTACAAAACAGTCCGAAATTCAAATCGCTCCGAATCCGAATTCGAAAAGATTCGAATTTCAAATTTCGAACTCTTTCGGTGTCGTCCGACGACCCATGAACTATATGAACTGCGTGACCCTTGGCACTGTTAAGTTTGCTCTGCTTCTGAGGTAGGTAGAGTAACCCACAATGTACTCGCATATCAAATGAGTCAATATTTAGTCATATACCTATATTGTGAAATATATGAACAAGGAACACGGACTACGGTTTGTCGTTGGACGGATAACCATTAAAATACTTTAATTTTACTGTCACTTTAAGGATCATGTTAGTTTTTTTTAATCCAAGAATGGGTGACAGTCATACCAAGGTACATATAAATAAGTGGGCTGGTTTAGCTTACAAGCTAATGATTTTACATACAAAGATGAAAATTCCATGTAACAATGGAAAAATTACCGTATTTAATTCATGGTCAAATATTTTTGATCAGTGATACGCGCTACTACGGCGTAGCAACTACGAATGCTACGCGTGAGGTCGCTATTCCGATTTGGAAAATTGCGCGAAAAATATGTTCTAATTTTAAATGTGACTTACATTATGTACTTTCATTAAATATAACTACAGTACTGAATCATATAAAATTGTTCTTACATATTAAAAATATTTATTTGAATAAGTGTATTTATTGAAAACAACTTAAAATATATTGTTTATGCTAGCAGTAACGTGTGTAAATAATTTTAATATAGATTTTCCTAAAAATATTTGCCCTAAATATTTAAAATCACGCTAATAATTCGATTCGTAGAAAGACAGTGATTTATTTATTGTGATTACCACATAATTTTTATATTTCAGTGAGAATATAAATGATCGCTTTCAAACTTTGGACGAGATGACCTAGTCATTTGATTTTTTTAAATGTATACTTGTTTAAATATGTCACGCTGTAAAAAAGTATTGTATTCTTAACTCAAATATTATTTTTCATAAACACGTTCCAATATAAAAATATTTTGATATAATTTCAATTTCGTGTAAAAATATACAAATTCTTTATTTGAATATTATTTTTATTGAAACAAATTTGAATTAATTTAACATAATTTATAAAAAAGAATTTATTATTACAAATTTCGAATTAATATACCTATTACAATTTATTTATTTCAAACTTAACATTTTGTAACCAGACTTTGAAATTTAAAAGTTTGAAATTGGAATGTTTTAAACTTATAACTGTTCTTAGAATTTTAACCCGTAGCTCGGTGAATCGGGTTCATAGCGTTAGTTACGTGAAACTGCCACATTATTTATTTTTATATTCAAATTTAGGGCTACAACTATTTTAAGGTCACCATGTTAGGTTACTAGGTTTGGTTTACTAGTTTATGTTATACTTTCTATTGGATACAGTATCGTGATAAGATTTACTAAACTTTTATTTGAACAGTTGTATTATTATTAAATTGTATTTCGAGAATAGGAAAAAACAACGAACGATTTTTTTATTTTCATTACAACAACGTACAGACCTTTTCGATTTCGAACGATTCTGCAAATTTTTCTTGTAAATTGTAGATCTGGTTAATATAAGAACCTGCAAACTCTATTTATTTATTAATTACCTACTAGATACCTTTACTCCGGTAGGCCGCAGCCTGATGTTATGTTGCTTATATGTTAATCCAACTTACAAAGTATTCGCTTGCAAACTTTCAGTATTTTTGCGTGAAAGAGTAACATTCATCCATCCATCTATCCATTATGGATGGATTACTTAAAAAAACTCCCCTTCAAAATTAAAAGTCATAATATTTTAATCAATCCGTCAGCAATTGCCCGGAGCCGACGTCCAAGTCTCACAGGGGGCGCCCTCATGCTCAGTCTGATTAGTTTGTAGTATATAAACTATTTGATAAGGCTAAAGCGCTGCTCGCCTTCATGTCCGATGATGTAGCAAAAGTCGTGGCTGGCTTAAAGACCGTACGAAGGAAAAAACCTTCTAAAGTTGAAAAGAACCCTACAACGGCCATACAACCCAAGAACATCAATCTAGCATCTAATAAATCGGCGATCAATATCGCGCGTTATCGCGTCTTACTCAGTTCGTTGGTCGAACGGGCGACGAACCCCGAAACCGCGGGTCAACGACACCGGTCTAGCCTCTACAAACGAATGCAACCGCGAAAATAACTGACAGCATTCGAAATTCAAAGAGTCATTTTTTTCGAATTTGAATTTTTCGCGTTTCGCATTTACACAGATAAGATCCGTGGCTCGCTACAATTTTCGGAGTTCGTGAGTTCGATTATCACACTGCACATAATATCTTTGTGTAAAATCTGAGATTGCTTTCCGGGTCCGGTTGGTTGAGGAATTACTCCGTGCCTTCAAAAGCACGTTAAGACGTTGGTTGTTATAACAACATCTATAACAATTGTACACCAGGGGATGAGCAGCAGCGTTTCCCCGTATATCTATATTCTATACTAATATATAAAGGAAAAGGAAGTACTTACTCTTCCGATTAAAAAAATCTTTCAGTGTTCGATAGCCCATTTATTGAGGAAGGCTTTAGGGCTATATTTGGTTATAACGTTCCTACGGAAACATGAGTTACGCATGTGAGACCGCGCGCGAAAATCTAGTTATAACATAACAGTTGTGATTATGTACGGTCACCAACCCGCCTGCCAAGCGGTTGACTGACAGGTGATTTTGGCAAAACTCTCCTCAGAGGAGGCCCATGTTCAGCAGTGGAAGTTATACGGGCTTATGTTGCATTTATACGTACTTATGTATGTAACCAATCGAAGGAGACGGATCGTGATTAGTACCGATTTGAATTTCGAATTTTTTTGCGTGTTCTCCGACAGTTTTATTGTTTTTAATGTTTAGAAACTGCGAGACGAGTTCAGAAATGGCCAGTTACTTGATTTGAAAAGAGAATTGTTAATTTAAAAATATAGCCGTTAAATCTAAAATCTGACATTCTAATCAGTTAAATCGGTTTTAAAGAAAGTACGAGACAACAATATTTTTTTATATTTTAGAAAATCTGATGTTAATCAAAGCAACTGACATTGCTGTTAACTTAACTTTACTGTCAAATTAATTTAAGGTTCCGAAATATTAATGGAGTAAAACTTCCATTACAAAAAAAAAGAAAAACGCAATCAAATCGTGGTTGCGGAAACTCATTTGTCAATCATCAAGAGTATTGACTGCTGGTTAGGTAATTTCTACTTTGATCAATTTTTAAAAGAAAAATTGAGTGTATGTGTTAGATCAACAGTATATGTCATCAAATTTATATAATTACGGTCATAATATATATCTATCTTATATTTATATATATAACGTAAATGAATTTTTATTTATTGCTAATATTCAGCGAAATGATTAATTTTTGATAGTACAATCAATCTATGTATATACTGTTTCAGCTTTTCAAATAAAGATAGCACAAGCACTAAGAATGTCAAACTCAACTTTGAGCAACAAAACATCAACTTTCAAACACAACGTTTAAACAGATTATTCGAATTCCATTTCAAATTCCAAATTTCCACGAAGCACACTATAACCAAGTGTTCCATTTATAAACACGAAAAGCCACAACTACCAACTAACCGGGTTACGGACATGACATCATATGACGTCATCACATTGAGGGTAAAGAAAGTGGCCGATCGTAGTTCAACTTTTCCTTTTTTTACGTAGAATATGTAGAGCGAGTAGATAGCCCTAATCTGACCGTGTGAATAGAAACCAAATAAAAAAAAAAAGTTTGAACAGACTAAAATTTGTTTTTTTTTCGATGGCCATATAGCCGTGACACATTTGCGCCTTATAAAATGTAAAAAAACTACAAATCAAGCAACCTGCGCAGGACGTCTTCCTGCGCAGGTTGCTTTGTTAGGAGTTTTTTCTTGTGGGACTTAGACCTCGGCTCACGGCAGTTACTGGTGGGAGATCGATGAATTATTTTTTAATTAAACCTTTCGTTTTTTAGAGGAGTTTAGTGCAACTGTCGCTTTACTTAATAGTTCGCGGGCCTCTTGAACTTCGGGTCTATAAGGGCATCGGAAGTTATATTTATAGAAATAGCTGGTTAAACATCGTGATTCCATTTTATATTTTTTGTTAAATTTATAGCTAAGTGCTATTTTGTTCATGACTATAATATGAATTGTAGATTACTCAAGTTAATTTTAGCTATACGTTAAATTTGTTTCTTTTGGTGTACCTATTTATGTTTAATGAATAGAATCAGGCGTTAATTTGCGGAAATTTACTTACAGTTGTTATATATGATCTTATAATAATCCACCATTTGCGTAATATGCTTTCCGAACCACGGAGATTAGTACTTCAAACACAAACCCGGAAAGAAATCCTATAAATTACACAATATTACTTATCCGTGGGGATGGAACCCACAACCTCCGAGACATAAAGCGTGATTCATGCCGCTACGGCAAAGAGGCTCAAGACACAACATCAACATTTCCTCAAGAAACACTGACTTACATAGTTACCTATATGTTTACTTCACGTTACTATAGTGACATATAATAATTTACACTTATCATAACTTGTGGTTGACATAATTGTAATATCAATATTAGAAAACATCGTTACATTTTATTATATAAATATTTGTCACCATAATAATTACAAGGTATATTTTTCATTTTTTTCTGTACATAAAAACGTTTATTCTGTCAAAACTTGTCATTATATCGTTTCAAATTTGAATGCAGAATTTGAAATTCGCACGCCAAATTCGGATACCAAATTCAAAATTCCAAATCCCAAACTAAAACATTGAACTCCAAATTCAAATTCGGAATCATTGACAAATCTCAAAAATTGACAACCCCTAGCAAACGAGAGGCATCCAAAAAAAAGGCAGCGAAAATCTAAAAAATGCGACCGGGAAGTCATTGGTGGCGATAAGACCGGCTCGTTGCTTCGACCCACGTGGTAGGTCAACGGCTGCTCTACTGAAGCTGGGGTCGGTGAACCACGCTCACACACTCACACATACAAACGTACCACAGAACAGCAAGTACTCACACACACCTGAATAACTTGAAGATGTTTACGGTTCAACTCACACATGCTAAGATTTGCGTGTATGCGCCTGCGCACATGGGACGTCAGACAGGTGACTAATTGTGTGGTTTGTTTTAAAGGCTTTTTACGGTAGAGTAAGGTTGGTGATAGTTATCTATATAAAATGTCAAGAATTTTATGGGGGAATCCGGAAGTTACCAAAAATTATAATATTCTATATATTATTTATTAACTAATTTGTACCAGCCCATATTTGGTGGCTTAGGATTTCATACAATTTCTTTCTTACATATAATTCTTCATAAAGAATGTTACTTGCAAATATTAATACTAAAAGACTAATTTTTAACCACTAGAGCAGAGAAGAACAGCTCAAAAGGTGCGCCCCCTATTGTGCTAGGACCTCGGCTCAGGGCGTTTGCTAATGGAGGGATTGAGGGATTATCACTTTAAGTTTTTGAGGGGAGTTTTGTGCAACTGTAGCAAAGAGTATTCCAATATCAAAAGCAAATGTAAGGCAATGGCGAAATGAAGTTGTTTTATATTTTATATACAGTTCTCTTTTCCGCACATCTTAATTAAATATAGCCTTTATTCGCAACTTTTTAATAAAAAAAATAATATTTGAAATCGGAATATTTTATACCGTGTTCTTAAAAAAAAACTATTCTCTTTGTAATGTACAAATAATGCCTTTGTCATGTCATTTGTCGTATTAGCGCGCAATTCACATGTTCTAAAAGTTACGTCATGGAGTCATCGAATGTCAAACACATGTTTTTTTTAATGTAGGCATGTACTCAGATAATTTATAAATAGATTATCGACTTTATTTTCTGGTGGAGCTAAACTTTTCATTCTAGTGATTAGTTAATTTAAACATTCATCGACTCATGACTCGAACAGGGGCATCCGTAGAAAGGGGTATGCCATAATCACCACGCGTAGTAGTTGGATTTGTGACCACAGTATTATGTAAATACAGGTAAATGCGGTTGCATGTTATCTCATATACGATTGTCGTAGATGATGTTATGCCAATTGGAATTAACAGCTTAAAGTGCTATCTGAGACACAGCGGGTAGTCCCTCAACCAAATTCAGACCCGGAAAAATACTCTTAAATAAAACTGTTTACTAACTAAATTCTGTTTACACATTTTAATCCTTATAGCTTTTAAATAAGAAATAAAATTGCATAAATCTAATAATATCTACCTAGTCGTTCGTCAGTTCTTACAAAAAACTATGTTTGAATCAGCAAATTAACTGTATGAGATCATTACTATATATAAAAGTGATCGATTCTACATTTCCATTGGTAATTAATCGACAAAAGATCCTAACTACATGGAAAATTACATTCACTTATGTCGTTTAACATTTAGAGAAATAATTGCTTAAGTCACTGTTTTATCATGGTAACAATTACACATCGGATTCCAAATAGAATCAATTTTTAAAAATCAAATGTCTCTCTTATACTATGGCACAATACCCGTATAATAATTGTACGGAAGTAAAATTAATAAATTTGAATTAAGACCTTGATATTTGAACGATGAAAATGAACACATAGGTATTTATTTTATTTCTAATTATCAATGTCGGTTCAAATTTTAAATTTCAATTCAAATTTTCGAACAAGGAACTTAACATTAAAATTGGTCACTCCAGTTTTTTTTTCTTTTTTTTTCAAGTCATCGTCATTGGCCAATAATGAAACAATATAATTCTAGACAAAGTAGTAGGTATCTTAGGTCAGTGCTACACAGAGTTCATTGCTCGGCCGACGACCGCTGAACGCGCCCGAAATTTAACTATGTCAGTTTTTAAAATAGTTCTAAAGTAAGTTCTATTTTGTGCGTTTATGTTTTGAAAAATAGCTTCTTTGCGTTTCCGTGTTTTTCGTGTAAACGGGAATTTGAATAGAGAATTGTACGAGTTATTTATAGATTTAGAATTGAAGTAAATATTTGTTCTTCCTTTGCGTTTTATAGATGTTCTATTCGTTTTATTTTATTGTGGGATATAACAACACGATTGGTGAAAGATTATTGTCATATCACGCAATACCAACAGTTTAACGTGCTCTTCGAGGCTTGGATCACAAACCGCCGTGGCGTAGCAGTTCGCTTTACATCTTGGAGGTCATGGGTTCGATCCCCACGCTAAACAATAAATCTTTGAGTAGATTCTAAGATTTATTTCCGGGTCTGGCTGAAGGACTACCTTCCGTACCTCGGAAAACACGTTAAGCCGTTGATCCGATTGTTGTAACATCATCTTTAACAGTCGTAGACCAGGGAATAAGCAGCGTTTCCTTGTGTGTTACAATATAATACTGCGGTCACCAACCCGCCTGCAAAGCGTGGTGACTATGGCAATACCCTCTCTCGGGAGGAGGCCCATGTTCAGGTGGACTAATAGTACAGTTGAAATAAATATACAAAACACCATACATAGGCACATAGAATCGAACAATACTAATTTTACTCAAATTCTATGGTGGAGTTCATTAGACGGTGTCAACGCACGGCCTTCCGTGTTGGCCTTGGTGCGAGTTCGACTCCCGATGACGTCACACCGTGGGGGGTGATCCGAGGTCGTTGCACCCGGACATTTTTTTTTTCACGCGTGACTCTTTATGGTGGTTTCATTTTCTAGAATGTTGTGAAATGATTTGTTTTTTTTAAGTGTTTTTCGAAACGTATTTCGTGACTAATGGTCGTAATGAGAAGGATTTAGATCCGTTTGGAAAAAGATTTTTTTATATAGCTAGTCCTCAGAATCATAAGGACGGATGAACTATTGTACTTCAGAAGCATTTGGTCGTAAGTGCCAGTTTACGATTAAGCGGCCGTATAGAGCCCAATGGCTAGGGCGTCGGACTTGTGATCTTGAGGTCGCCGGTTCGAACCCCACCTATTGCCCTACCGACGTGAACCCACTCGTAACACAAGCATTTTAGCTTAGTACGAGGGGTTAACAAGAATACTAGTAGACAGCAAAAGTCGGCTAGAAAATAACAAAAAAAAAAAAAATGTTCGACTATTATTTCTGATGTTTAATGGCACATTCGACGTTATGCTTCTGAGCTCTAGATATGTAGTTAGCCACGAGGCTTTTGTTACTTCACTGGGTATAAAGGAGGCAGGGCTAAAGCCTTATTACATGGTTTAAAAGAGGTGGACTTCTATAGAGCTTACACATTAGCTCGCATACCCTACACCTAAATATAACAATCACACAAAATATTTAGGGTTAAGGGTCTACCCTCTGTCCCGACAGCAAAAGCCGTTGATCCCGACTTTCATAACAACATCTATGCCAATCGTATACCAGGTGAAGATATATGCTGTAGGTATATAATACTGCGGTCACCAACCCACTTGCCAAGCGTGGTGATGTAATATAGTAATCTATAAACCTATTTCCTCCTACCAGCCGTTATAACCACCATGTTTTTCAAACTTTCCAGTTTAGCGGTTTATTTTTTTTTCCAAATTCACAAAGTGCTGTATGATACAGTTTCAGGGTATAACAGAAAAAAAATGGCATTTTCTATCAAATTCTCCGTTAAATTCTAAAATTGAGTTTGCCTTTAACAAACTTCGTTACATACGACACACGCAAAAAATACACATTATATTATATACTATATAAAACCGTGATCATCCCAGAAATCGTAACAAAAACGCTTCATCAATCATTCAACACAATTATTTTATATAAGGTGCTATAAAAACATCTGCCATCCGTTTAACAACGGTATCATGTCTCGCTATAGGCCACAGGGAGCTTATCTCGTAACGATACTATGACTTTTATAAAAATATAGATTACTAACAGAGTTTTGCAGTCTACTAGTACTTTTGTTAACCCCTCGTGCTAAGCTGAAATGCTTGTGTTACGAGTGGGTTCACGTCGGTAGTGCAATGGGTGAGGTGCGAACCGGCGACCTCAAGATCACAAGTCCGAAGCCCTAGCCATTGGTCTACGACTATTTTCTTAAATTATATTAAATAACAACAATATTTATAATATTTTATTATGTACATAAAGTTTTCCGAAGGTATGAGTTAACTGTATATAATTTCAAACAAACAATATGTTATGTATAGGGATGGCACATATTTTCAAAACACCTTATGTACTATATTTTTGTCACAGGGTTTTTCACCCTTAAGGTAATGGCAGGTCACATAAGTCTAATGAACCCTACGAGGTTTACACTCAAAGTTGGTCGTTAAAGGGCTAATGTCTTGTAACACCCTATTTTGTTGGTTTTAGTGGAATATTGACCGAGTTAGGGTAGTTTTGGGTACTTAGGGGGGTAAGAAGAGGTTTTATGACTTAATTGAGGAGTTATACTGCAGGCTTAGTGGTTATGGTAGATAGACTTTTTAAAAAGGATAAATAAAAACTGATTCTTAATTCAAATTTTATCTATACTTCTACCTATATTCTATACTATTATATAAAGCCCGCTAAGCACAGGTACTAAGGGTCCGATTTGAAAGAATCTTGCATTAAAATATGCCCATTTATAGGTTATATTGAATTATGAAATTTCAACGGAAAAGGGAGTTCCGTGAACCCACTCGTAACACAAGCATTTTCGCTTAGCATGAGGGGTTAACAAGAATACTAGGAGTGTGCAAAAACTCTGCTGGTAATATAAAAAAAAATGATAGCATTTTGAATTTCGAATTCCAATCCTATTCCTTGAAGTTTTAAATAGGTTAGTTTTTAAAAATATAACATTTTGAATTTCGAATTGCTAATCCTATTCCTATAATTTAAATTGGTCTTGTTTTAAATATATAAGTCAATATAACATTTTGAATTTCGAATTGCTAATCCTATTCCTATAATTTAAATTGTTTTGTTTTAAATATATAAGTCAATATAACATTTTGAATTTCGAATTGCTAATCCTATTCCTATAATTTAAATTGTTTTGTTTTAAATACATAACATTTTGAATTTTGAATTTCGAATTCCTAATCCTATTCCCATAAATTTCATATCTTTTTTTTATATTTAACATTTTGAATTTCGAATACCTTATCCTCCCTCAGACATTGAATACAGCCTATGTCAACATAAGAATCGTTCATTTTTTTATTAGGCAACATTTGGCATTGACCGTAGAGCATTGAACTGTGTACGATAACCATATTTGTATTGCAAAGATATGATAGGTGCAGTTACTGATAAAAAAAATATTGAAAAAGAAATTCAACGTGATATTTTAAATTTCGAACATACTTTATTTTTATCTTGCTTCGTAATCAGCCCATATTATTACGTCCACTGCTGAACGTAGGCTAGCAATTATACTTCTATACTTTTATTTCTTTGTGTGTGTGTGTGTGTAAAAATTCTTTCATCTTTGGAAAGCTACATTCACCCTGAGTCACATAGGCTATATTTAACTATGAAGGTCCCACGGGAGCAGGAGTTACGCGGGAAGCTTGTAATATATAAAGCTGAAGAATTAGTTTCGTTCAATGAGCTATTCTCAGAAACAACTGGACTGATTAGAAACAATTTTGTGTGTTCGATAGCTTATTTATCGAGGAAGGCTATAGGTTATATTTGAATGTGACGTTCCTACGGGAACTGGATTTACGGGGATGACACCGCGCGAGTGAAGCTAGTTAATAATCACTACATAGTATAAAACAAAGTCGCTTCCCGCTGTCTGTCTGTGTATGCTTCGATCTTTAAAACTACGCAACGGATTTTGTTGAACTATTTTTAATAGATAAAGTGATTCAATATGAAGGTTTATATCGTCGGCTTATTGCAAGAAGTCATTATGTGACATATTCACTATTCTGAGATAAACGGAGTTTTAGTGTGATTTAGGTATTTTAATTATTATCTGGTTAATAAAAAATAACTTATGCAGCTTAGTGATTTTTTGTAAATGCTTGTTTTCCAAATTTGCAGTTATGGACATAATGGCAAGGCCGTAAGCCGTAACCGCTAAAAATTGCCTAGATATTAATGGCTTATGTTTAAATTACCATCAGATATAGTAAAAATGATCACCAAAATTAAACCCGCATTTTAATGTAAAATTGTAACCAAAGTTTTAACATTTCGCTATCATATTTAAGCAAAATGACTCCAAATAAATCATTGTTAACCCAAAAGTAGTAAATGATCACCAAAAGTACCTAAATGTTTTACTAATTTACTATTCGGTTCTGGCGTTGTATGGCCGCAGCTCTAACCTAACCTAACCGATTGTCATTTTTCATTGATTTTATTAAGGTAGAAATAGCGCAATAATTTGCTCGCTAAGATTTGGTGATCATTAACTAAATTTGGTGTTCGAATACAATTTGAAGTGCAGTCGTGACTAAAATAGCTAGTACTATTATAATTTTAGACTTTATTTTTCTGGTGTCAAGTATATATTTTTGGTGGTCATTATATTTTATCCCGATATTAATTAGTGAGTTTTTGCCTTTTGTAGAATGTGTCAAAAGAAGTCCACTATAGATAAACACGTATCTAGTTATTTTTTGCAGTTAATGCGTTCTTGCAATAAGCGGACGATATGTATGATACATCAGCATTGTACCCGTGCGGAGCCGGGGCGGGTCTCTAGTATAATTATATTGAATGTTACAGCTTACGCATTTTTCTTGGCATACGACGGGCGATGGGGCTCACCAGGGTGATTTTATTCAGACGGAAGTATGTAGTAGCCACAAAGCGTTTGCTACTTCACCGGGCATAAAGGCGAGCAGAGCTCCAGCTTAGATAAATGGTTTAAACACTACAAACTAAGCAACCTGCGCAAGAGGGCGTTTTAGGAGAGTTTTGTGAAACTGTCGCTCTACTTAACAAATCTCGGACTTCGGGTCTACGAGGGCATCGGAAGGTTCTTTGCAAACTAAGGGTCGGGAGGGCGAGGGACGCGTCGCGTTCGCGTTCGCGCTCTTCTCCGGCGGGTCGGATAGAGTGGTCTATGTGTAGTGGTGCTAGTTTACCAGGGTGTCAAGTTGATGGAGGAGCTTAGAGTTTTTTACCGTGTCAAAGGTTCAGTGCCATCGACAGTACTTGTGGTAATATGGTATGAATATATGCTACTAATGATAATAACTGTGGTCAATGATAAAAAACTTATTATATATATGAAAATGTTGCGGTTTTCGCTTCCCTCGTAGCTCCCGTGGGAAGTTCATAATTAAATATAACTCCTAAATAACTTGGCTTTCTAATGGTGAAAGGATTTTTCATATCAGTCCAGCAGTTTCATAGCTTATTCAATGCAAACATATAATCAAATCTTTATAATCTATTTAATTATGAAGTTCTTACGGGAACGGGAGTTTTGCGTCTAAAACAGCGCGCGGGAAGCTTACCCGATGATAAAATAAGAAATAGGGATTGAACATAAAAATAAAATTTGAATTTAAAATTTAACATAAAAATTAAATTTGAATTTAGAATTTAACATAAAAATAAAATTTGAATTTAGAATTTAACATAAAAATAAAATTTGAATTTAGAATTTAACATGAAAATAAAATTTGAATTTAGGATTTTCATCTGTCCAGTAGTTTCACTGCGAATTCAATACAAACAAATATAGAAATAATCAAATACTTCCTGTTAATAATATAATTATACATTTAATATTAACACCTCCGTGTCCTAGCGGTATTAGTCTCGTCTTAAAGCCTCGGAAGTCGTGGGTTCGCTTCCCGGGACAAAAAAATCTGTGTTCGATCGAACTACAACAACAGACGCCTTTTTTATGCTGGACATTTATGTGGTCTGCCACGTGGCTTTGCTACTTCACCGGGCATAAAGGGGAGCATAGCTCCAGCCTTAATAAATGGCTATAATTAACTGCTAGCTTCCCGCAGTTTCACTCGCGTAACTCCCGTTTCCGTGGAAAGTTCATAATTAAATATAGCCCATATCTGGGACAGTGTAGCTTTCCAACGGTTAAAGTATTTTTCAAATCGGACCAGTAGTTGCGGAGCCTATTCGATACAAACAAACAATCAAATCTTTCCTCTTTATACATACATAAGCTCACGCCTGTTTCCCAGCGGGGTAGGCAGAGACAATGGACCTCCACTTGCTACGATCCCTATACATATCTTTCGCTTCATTCACTCTCATAACATTCTTCATACAAGCACGTCGGTTTAGGGTGGATCTTATTTGACCTTATCTTATGTCCTCTTTCTAATATTAGTATAGACAAACTAAGCAACCTGCGCAAGAGGGCTCCTGTGGGACTTGGACCTCGGCTCAGGGCAGTCGCTAGCCAATTTTTTGGGGAGTTTTGTGAAACTGTCGCACTACTTTACAGTTCGCGGGTCTCTCGGAGTTCGGGTCTACGAGGGCATCGGAAGAACATTTGCAAACTGGACGATCCTTAAGAACCTTGTCCGAAGAAACCCTGACGAGTGGCTATCCTATCCTAAACGCTGGCCGTCCGTTCAACTTTGATGGTACAATGACATTACGAATACTGACAAATCATTTACCATTGTATGTAACACTAGCTTCCAGCGCGCGGTTTCACCTGCTATTAGCGCGTTCGAACAAACAAACTCTTCAACTTTGTATATTAGCTGAGCCCCGCGGTATTACCCGCGTTACTCAGCTCCAGTGGGTCGGAGCGTGATCTTTTGTAGCCTTTATGTTAATCGAGCTCATTAACTATCCCCGTGCAAAGTTTCAGCCAAATCCATTTAGTAGTTTTTGTGTGAAACAGTAACAAACATACATACAACCACACATACAAACTTTCTCATTTATAATATTAGTAGAATAAGTATATATTATACTAGATTCGCGCGCGGTTTCACCCGCATAACTCCCATTCCTGTAAGAATTTCATAATTAAATATAGCCTTTTGCCTTCCTTGATAAATGGGCTATCTAACACTGAAAGAATTTCTAAAATCAGACCAGCAGTTTCTGAGATAAGCGTGTTCAAGTAAACAAACAAACTCTTTAGATTTACTAATTTTAGTACCTATAGATTTAGATGATAAGGCCTAATTAATTACAACAAGCTAAAAAGAAATCCATTAAAAAGAAATGCAGCTTCCGGTTTCAGGTCCATTTCCGGGGTTACATTTTAATTATTGGTCTTTGAATTGTAAGTTCCACGCGGTTTCATGCAAGTAACCAAGCAAATTGAGAGTTTATTACAACAAATTTTAATTATCTGACTTTAATTTAATAAATAAAAACATTTATTAAAATGGCTTTGCAAGTTTTTTTAAGAAAACTCCTTCAGACAGTAAAAACCGGTACAAGTAAAATATTTTACTACCATAATTTTATATCATAATCCCTTTTTATGCGCAATAAAAGGATAATAGTAAAAGTATATAATACATTTTCATACATTTCCTCATACACTAACACTTTCATACAAAACATTGAGTGTACGTAGGTCAATCCGCCAAAATACTGAGTTCATTCACATCTGACGAATTCTTTATAGTGTAACAACCTCATGAGATTTAGCTGTGAGCAAATATTGCTGTTATTACGAAATTGTTATATTATATAAATATATTATATTTATATACTAATATAGGTATACGATATAATTAAATTGTCATCATTTAAAAATATATTAATTCATGTAAATTGAAAAACTAAAAATATGCATAAATATAATAGGTGTTATTACATGATTCCAAATTCGAAACAAAAAAAAATGACCGGGTTTTTAAAATCAGTACTTAAATTATACAACTATTTTGCTTTAATTATATTTAGAATCATTTTATTTTACCATTAAAATAAGTAATAAACTTTAATTATATAAATCCAATCTTCTTTCTTTCTTTCTTTCAATTGTTATGTTAAATCTCTTTAATTAATTTTATACAACATTTAATTAAGTAAGTACATAAGGCGGCTTAAAATGTAAATTTAAATAAATTAAATCATAAAAATCGTCATCAATATATTTAAAAAACTTTTATCTACTAAGTGTTTTTATTTTTAATTACCATCCATTTCAAATTTACGGCAAATTATTTAAATTGCAAATTCAAATTTTTATTCCAACTTTGAAACGAAACTTTTAAAATGTACATTATCAGATAAAAAGTTTATTTATTAAAATAAAAGCACAAATTTAAATTAAGAACATCTATTTATACATTCGAACACTAGCGGTCATCACACCCAAAATAAATACACCGTTCTAATTCCGCCAAAAAACCGACAAAAAGGCTTTATTAAAACCGTATATTTATATGGGAAACCCGAAACAGTTTAGTACACATCCTAAAAACCGATAATATAGGCCCGCAAGGGTTGTGAAAACCGTAAAATTCCGTATAAAAAAATAGCGAAACCGCCTGCCGTGGTGCGTTCACCTCTCGGTCGTTCGTTGAACCCCAAATTTTGGCGGTTCGTTGGCCCGGCGAACGACCGCTTGTAATGTGTAACAGAGATGGAAGATTGTCATCGTGACGTCAGAGGTTAATCATATTGTGACGTCATTTTGTCGAGTGCATTATTTTTGTTTAGGTGGTAATGTACCTTTAGTAGGTATATATTTTTTTTTCTAGTATCTATGTTTCCTATGATTATTCAAGTAGGTAGTTAGGTCTTAGAATTGTGTTAAACTAGAGATCAAATTTACAACGAACTTTTCACAAGCCAAATGTTGTACCACTGAGCCACAGATGTGATATCAATAAAATATATATTTTGAGTCGAATTACAAGGATTATATTACCAAATATATATAGCTTGTTTGTTTGCTTAGCCACGCTATTTTCAGGAACTACTGGTCCAAATAGACAGACAACCTCCGTAGCGAAGCGGTATTTGGCTCGCTTTGGCGTGCTTTCCGAGGCATGAAGGGTAGTCCCTCAACCAACCGGAAAGAAATCTTACAATTTACACAAAGATTTCTTGTCCGGTGTGGTGATCGAACCCACAACCTCCGAGAATTAAAGCGAGCCAAATACCGCTACGCTACGGAGGTTGTGTTTCCTTTATTATTTCCTTATGATAAGGTAAATAAATAATATTAATACATAACATAATATACCAATATAATAGGAGGTTAATTACATCACTACATAGTATAAAACAAAGTCGCTTCCCGCTGTCTGTACCTATGTATGCTTAAATCTTTGAAACTACGCAACTGATTTTGATTCGGTTTAATAGATAGAGTGATTGAAGAGGAAAGTTTATATGTATAATACATCAGCATTGCACCCGTGCGAAGCCGGGGCGGGTCGCTAGTATTTTGATAAAAATAAATTAACTTTTGATCGAATCAGAAATGAAGAGATCCGCAGGAGAACGAAGGTCACTGACATAGCTCAACGGATTTGCAAGCTGAAATGGCAATGGATAGGACACATAGCTCGAAGAACTGACAGCCGATGGAGCAGAAAGGTTCTCGAGTGGAGACCACGAACTGGCAAGCGCAGCGTAGGACCACCGCCTGCACGATGGACCGATGACCTCATAAATGTTGCACGGAGTCGGTGGATGCAGGCCGCTAGCGATCGTTCCCGCTGGAAATCGATGGGGGAGACCTATGTTTAGCAGTGGACTACAACAGGCTGATGATGATGATGATGATGTTGATGATGAAATTAACAGATGTGACAGCCTTAATCAAGTACAACTGCGGTGTTTAAGGTTCAGGGTTCAATTCTCGAGTTACGATTAACAAATATATGATCAATTTGAATTAGTTATGTTTGCCAATATCAATCAACAGACAAATATGGCTGCGGCATCTCAGAAATGTTAACGGGAATCCTTTCACACGAGACTACGTACAGACGTACAAACAATGCGGATTTATATTAGTTTATATTGTAATACTGTATAATATTTATGTTATCTAACGAACAACTGTCATTGAACTTTACATAATAATATGACAAATAACGATGATAGCCCGTGTGGGGATGGAATACAAAAATGTATTTCCACATTTTTCTTTTTAAGTTTAGTTAATCGGACTGCCTAGCCATGCCCGGTGAAGTAGCAAAAGCCTCAGGGCTAAATACATATGACAGTCCAAAAAAAAATGACTGCCTAGCTAACATGTAGCCTTCTTTACATTATGACAAATAACGATGATAGCCCGTGTGGGAATGGAATACGAAAATGTACTTCCACATTTTTCTTTTAAGTTTAGTTAATCCGCCTACTTATCAACCTCTGATATTATTTAAAACTAGCTGATGCCTGCGACGTTGTCTACATAAAGTGAGGATTTTACAAACTATATATAAAATACGCGGTAAATCAATCATACAGACAGACAAAATAAAACATTGCCTCCATTCTATCTCATAAAATTATTTATCCAAATATCAGTGAAAGTCTCGTCAAAATTGGTCCAACCATAACTAAAATAAGCCGGAACAAATGGACAGGCCTTCATCAAATTGTTTTTTTTTTACTGCCCTTGCTTTTCAACTTCTCTGCCACTTAACACTAGGCAGACTTCGGTAACGTGCTTTCCGAGGCACGGAGGGTAATCCCTCAATCAACCGAAATGAAATCTGAAAATTTACACAGTGATTTTTGCCGGGCATCGAACTTACAACCTCCGACACTTAAAACTAGACTGATATCTTTACGCCACGCCATTTATAACCATCATCATCAGCCCGTACAACGTCCACTACTGAACAAGGTACTCCTCCCGAGAGAGGGTTTTTGCCAAAGTCACCACGCTTGGCAGACAGATTGGTGACCGCAGTATTATATTGTAATACACAGGGAAACGCTGCTGCCCGTTGCCTGGTATACGCTTGTTATAGATGATGTTATAACAATCGGGACCACTTAACTTAACGTGCTTTACGAGGCACGGAAGTTAGTCCCTCAACCAACCAGACCCGGAAAGAAATCTTAGAATTTACTTATCCGGTGTAGGGATTGAACCCACGACCTCCGAGACTTAAAGCGAGCCAAATACCGCTACACTACGGAGTTTTCATTTATAACCATGATGTTTGCGAATTAGTCAGACCAACCAAAACTGGGACATTGACCCAGAAAAATAAGTTCAATCGTAATTAACAATTTACTTAGAAACTGTTAATTAACAGGAAAAACACTTCGACCTGATCACGTATAGGAGTTTACATGAAATTTTCCGCTAAATTTTGAAAAATATGTTATTCGTGAAATCCTCGATTAGCTAGGCTAGGGCCCTTGCCGAACAGACCGAGGACCGCGTTGGCCCCCTGTCCCAATCTCATCGGATTGGGACAGGGGGCCAACGCGGTCCTCGGCCTGTGCCAGTGCTTGTAGTCCGTGCCAGTGATCACTCATCTTTTTTTATATAATTATTGTTACATTAATATTTCTCATAGCATTAGCGATGCCCTGAGCCGTGGCCCTAGCCCATTTAGGGTGCCCTCAGGCGTGTGTCGCTTATACTAAATATTGTTTAAAGACGTGCCTCTTTCTATGGACCTAAATTATATTAAGATTTTGATTACCTATAGAAATAATTATTGTTATTACTATACATATGACGTGATACTAGACTGACAGACAGGTCATTAGCTAATCCGCAATAGATTTCAGTTGCGATATTTTGTATTTAATTAGATTAATCATATTTCATTGTTTACAACTGGCGAGTACAAGTGTATGTAAATACCTAAGTGCTGAATAAATAGGTATTATTTAATTCGTTTTTCTGTTGTAACTTATTAGTTTTTATTCTTTATTTAAAAGCCATTTTGACCAGTAAGTCGCCCCTCCAATGGCCTCTGTCGTTCCCGCCATCAAATCCTCCATCGTGCAACTGTTAGGGCATGAAAGGCAGGCCAACGGGTGCGACATAGACTGTGGTTGGGTGCCACACTGACATTGTATGTCGTTGTTGTCAATCATGCCCCACTTGTGCAGATTGAGCCTGCAGCGGCCAACATCTAAGCCTGTTTAGCGTTTTCCATGTTGGCCACGATAGGGAACCACCATTGGGAAGTATTTCTGCAGGCTCAATGTAATTTTGGGGTCGGAACGCTTATGCGTACCCGGCTTCCGCCAACGGTGGATCGAAGGAGTGTCCGGGGGGTTTTAGTGGTGTAGGGTCCTCTCCTCGTGGTATGAGTTTAGCATACCACGCTATGGAGAGGGCGAGTCCCACATATCCCACCGCCAGCGCGCGAATACGCTGCAGCGGCGGTGGTAATGCGTAAATGCATTTCCCCCCGGACAACAAAAAAAAAGGAGGAGGAAACTTTTACGGCTCTTCAACCATAATAATCAATCTAAAACCAAAACGTCACAACATTCAAATAACGAATGACTAACTAATATATAATCCATAATAATCAGACAACACCGCAAACAAGATTAAGAAACCATTGATAAACAAACATAAATATAAATCAACAATAGAAATAATTTCCTCAACATTTTTTTTTTACCAAAACATTTTCGTTTGGGTCCAACAACCTATTCAAAGATCAACGTACTCGATGTCGGGAAATACCTCGGATCAGCGCCATCTAGTGTTAAGTAGAAGTACTAAGGGTCAAATGGAGAGGTTGATGAACCGAGGACGAGCCCTATCAAAATAATTGTATGACTATTTTTGGTGATGTATGATTGTAATTGTATTTGAATTGATCGAGAGTTTCGTTAATTGAATAGAAAAAAATATTTAAGAGCTGACATTACTTATACCTACTTAGGTATATATATAACAATGATGCTTGACCTAGGAAGGTCCTGTATCTAATTGGGTGTTAATTGCATCATCATCATCAGCTCGTATAACGTAACCGTATATCCACTGTTGGACATGGGCCTCTCCAGTGTCATAATCACCACGCTTAGTAGGCGGATTGGCAACCGCACTATTATATGCAGTTTAATATATGTACACTACTAAACGCTGATATCTGTTATGCATACGATTGTCAAAAATGTTCTGACAATCGGACTATGACATAATGTGCTTTCCGAGCCCCGAAGGGTAGTCACCTAACTAACATTTAGTTAAATAAATAGTTTAAAAAAATAATTTAGTACTTTATATTTATTTATTTTAATTCGATAAATAAAGCCATAGCTCATATTGTTAGATTAACATAGGTAATGTTAATCTCGTACCACGGACAAGTAAAAGAAAAACGTGATTTAAAAAATCTTACAAACTTTTAACCCATAAGTAAAACCCTTCAAGCCTTATCACAATAAAAGGTTCTTATTATAACCTTTCCCCAGTTCCACTCTATCTCTGTACCAAATTTAATCTAAATCGGTAGTATGTCTGTTATGAAATCATAAGGGACAGACAGAATTATAATAGTACTAGCTGCGCCCCGCGTTACTCTGTGGGTCGGAGCGTGATTTTTTGGAGACTATATCTTAATCGAGCTTATTAACTATCCCCGTGCAAAGTTTCAGCCAAATCCATTCAGTAGTTTTTGCGTGAAAGATGGAGAAACAAACACACATACACCCCATTTATAATATTATTATTAATATGAATTGATAACATTAAGTATGGCCTTCAAAATGACTAAACAACAGATCAAAGAAAACCTAGCTAAGATCAAAAGTTTAAGAACAATCTAGAATAGATTAACATGTTATTTTTCTACGCGCCGTTAATAAAAATCTATACATATGTAACAACGCCATCTAACGCCGAATAGCAGTACCAAAGTTCAAACCACTGCCAAACTGAGGTGACTGACCTTCTACGCGGGCTTATCTTAGTACTACGAAGATCTTACATGACGCATGCTCCATGTTATTTTTTCCACAATACTTCATTAAGGAAATGTGTATACACAAAATATAACTTATATTTATGTTTGTAAAGTTGTTTTATAACAGATTTTAACGTGAAAACGTAAATATTTAACGATATATTCATGTACGGTATGATTCACAATTAAAATTAGTTTAATGGCGGTGGGCTGTTTTAAAGTGTAAACAGATAAGTCAACGTTTGTTTTATTTTAACGTAATACGCAAATAAAATTTCATTAGTACCAATAATATTGTTGTAATAAAGCTGGAATGAACCAAAATAAGAATATGAGCATATATTTTATGCTAAAGGGCGTGTACACACGATAGCATATTAGTAGTGGATGACAGTAGGATTATCGATAGGACTATCATCATTACAGGCGTAGGACGTCCACTGCTGGACATAGACCTAGATTTCCAGTCACTACGGTTGGAGGCATCCTGCGGCCTTTACCAGGTCATCCGTCTTCCGTACTTCGATAAAAAAGTCTTCATTACTATAGGGTTATTTTTACGCATTTCCTATATATATATATTTATATTTTACTATATATACATATATTTATTTATATATTTGTAATTTTATATTTATCTTCATGTATGTAGATAACTATATAATCTTTAATGTAATTAAACACGTGATCGCACGTGTAATAAGTGAGCTTATTAAGTATCCTTGCATGTTTTTCTTTCCCTGTGTACACTCTATGCTAGCCTATTTCTTTTTCTCTTACTTTTTAATCCAACCTAGGCATAAGGTTGCCTGAAGGATCGCTTTTAGCGATAAGGCCGCCGATTGCAAAATATAATTAGGATAATTGTCATATGATGTAATCAAAGTTACTGAATAGTTTTATATTTTGCAATAAAGTGTAACTACTTCTTCTTCTTCCTATATTATTGTTACTGTATTATTGAAGCATGCCGTGTTGTTTTCGGCTTAGAATAGACCACCCCATGTCCTCCCATGGGTGTCGTAAAAGGCGACTAAGGGACATATGGCTGATGGATGGGCAGCAGCATCTATTAGCTCAAGGTTTACATCTTACTGCGATCACCAATCCGTCGGCCAAGCGTAGTGATTATGGCAATATCCCTCTACGATCCTGGCTTGCCAAGGTCTGTTAAGAGGAGGCCCATGTTCAGCAGTGGACGTAAACGGGCTGTTGGTGACGATGATGATTATTGAAGCATATTAAAAATAGTGAACGCTGGGTAGCTAAGATATTTTTTTCAAAGTCATAGTAAATATGTAACGCGATTAGTCTCCTGTCCTTGCAGACATAACAACATGATGTTCATAGTCTTAGTGACGAAAGTTTCGTATCTAACTATTCCCCATTGTTTTAATAAATAATTAACCACCATATTACATCAGAAAATGTAATATGGTGGTTAATTATTATACTTAAATTTTCAAATTTTCCGCCCCATTTTCGATTTGTTTTGCTTTTATAAGAACGTTCTCCGGAAAATAACAAACACAACGAGAAGAAAAAATAGCAAAATCGGTCCAGCCGTTCACGCGTGAAGCCTCAGCCAAAGAAAATACGGACGCATTTTTATATATAATATATATATATATATGTACCTATGTACATTATTCTTACAATGGCAGGAAAATAATAAAAAATAATAAATTGCAATCGGTCAATGCACGATTACGGAGTTCCTATGCTATGCAGTTGCCGATAAAAAATATTATGACATAACGTAGACGACGGCCGGTCGCTGACCCAACCGTAATATGGACAGTGCCATCTGTCGTCGAGTAGCTGAACTGAATTTACACTTTACTTAAAATGATTAACACTAAAAAATACTTTTTATAATGTTACTATGTGCTGTTAAATAAATTGTTTAATCAACAATCATGTATTTTAATACATATTTCATAATTAGTAAGACTGTTTTTGTATGTAAGTTGTGGTTAGTCCTACTATTTACCGCTAGATGGCGGTACTTGTACAATCATTATTTTCCAACAAAGTTTTTCACGCCACTCGAACAAGAAACTAGGTACACTAATTTAATCAAGTAAATCATAAATGCACTGGGAATAAAACGAGCTTGTTATGCTATGCATTTGCTGTTATGAAATGTACCAGTCGGTAAGGTATTACCTAATACCGTTCGCTTTGCGTATACGATCGTAACAGCTCCCCACTCGACGAAATCTAAGCCGTCTCAAGGTTAAATGAGAATAAAAAGGGTCCTTTTAAAGCTTAATGAACCTCAAACACTTATTCAGAAATTACGTCATAGGAGAACATATTTTATGGCATTCAAATTTGGAGTAGACTTTAAAATAATGTTTTGCGGCAGACAAAGACGTTATTTTATTTGAAAACTATTTTTATAGTTTGAACGAATAGTGATTATATATCTATTATATTTAACTATTTGAAGTTGCCTGTCACAGATTATAAATCTTCAAGTTGAATCAATTTTAAATACCATGTTTTGCTAACGCTTCGAAATTTAAATCATCAATTCAAATTTCAAAGAGAAGAAATTTAAATTTCTTTTTTTTTAAGAAAAGTTCAATTCTATTGATAAGATTTTTTAACAATATAATTGTACAACGTAACATTTTGTAGTAATTTGAAAATGATGTTCTACAGTATTTTAATTTATTATTAACCTGAAAACAATATGGGAACGCCTACTATTTCCTCATAATGGCGCCTTTGTCTAATAATCTGTAATATGGAATCATATTGACATTTGTGTAGCACATTACATGTAATGTAACATTTATTTAATATTTACTTGTAAGATCAGCTTGTTCTATAGATACAAATATTTTGTTGTTTGTCATTACAGTAAAACCCCCTGATTAGTCTACAATCGATTCATTTCTTTTGACATCATATTCTATTGGTAGTTTAGTATTAAACTTTTTTTTTTTTTTTAAATAGCACCATCTTAATTTAAACATTTTTAAATTACGAAATGCTATTTTCTACGTCGCCTTTTATCTCATGTTGTTCTATATATAATAAATAATGTTGAATAGAATAGAGGAACATTATTTATTTTGGACGCCTTTTTTTTTAGAAAATTAAATACATAATCCCTTCTTGTATGACCAACATTGACTATGTAGCATCAAGTATTACGAAACCAGCCAGATCTAGAAATGTCTAGCTTTAATTCAGTATTTATATGCGTCCCGCGCGTAAGACCGTTGAATCTATAATGTTATGTAGTACCTATGTGGAAAAATTCTAGTGAAATTTATATTGAAGTCTTTATAGTAGGAGTTAAGTCGAGTTGCGTCATAATACCTTAGCGATTGGATTTCTATGTTGGCGCCTTCACAAATTATGTCATCCCACATAATTTGTTGTTGTCACTTACATAAACGAAAAAAGTTTGTATGGATGGTTGTGTGGATGTCTGTTACTCATTCACCTAAAAACTACTGGATCGATTTGTCTGATATTTCGTTTGGAAGCAAGATGAATACTACGAACTATTTAAGTGGAGTAGCAACCTATCGCGTTTGAAGCCGTGGTCTACAGTTAGCACGTTATAAAAATTGTTAATTCTTTAGTTTGTGTGTATTTAGGAACAGATTTTATTTTGTGATACCTGAATTTAATTATAAAATAAAGGAGCATCCGAAGTTTATTAAGTTAGATAATAATGATTACAAGCCATTGTGATGATAATATGAAATGAAAAAAACTGGACAAAACTTCTTCTTCCATTATTTGTCCTAGTCCTTCAGTAATTCACTTTCCGCGAAACCAAACTAGGTTATGAGTTCAACTTTGACCTCGAAGCCGGGAACCTGGCCCAAGGTCATTGGGGTCAGATTAGGGCCGTTCGAGAGCTAGCCCAAAATGTGTCGAGCTATGACCTGTTGTGACCTACATAGAGTACAAGTTTGAGGTCAATTTTGTTTGTTTGGGGGCCCATTGTGCGTGCATATTTTGGACCCTATAAGAGATTTTACACATTTTACATCCCTTATTTTCTACGTATGTATTACCGACAAAAACATAGCAGTCAACATTTTATACTTTTCGATTCAAATTCAAAAGGATGTATACGTATGTTTACATGTGGCACTGTTTATTGATGTTATATTTTGTCCTATTTGGTTACATAGGATACAGTATAGGTACAGCATAGATCTATCTATGTTATAAATTGTTTAAATTGGGACGTACGCGTAACGTATAACATGTTTTATGAAATGTGCAGTTTTTGATAGAATATGTAGACGAACACATGTGGTTAAACATGAGGCCTTTCCAACTTCATCGGCCACAAAGTAAGAAAGGCTTCTGAGCCTGATAAAATGCTTTAAATACTACAATCTGCGACCCCTGTGGAGCTTATATTTCAAAGTGTTAACGAAAAATAATATAAAAACAATTGCCTAGCCTCAAATACTTTTGTAAGCTACATGTACATACAAGTCATAAGTTTATTGAACATCGACTAAATAAAGAAATAGGTTAATATGTGCGTGTTAGTTATTATATAGCTGTGAGCAATGTTTAAACGCAATGTATTACCTCAGTACGTGACTTAACATAACTGAAAACATTCCTCTAGTAGCTCAAATACTTAATAAATAAATAGTCATATGTGTGCAGCAAAAAAGTAATGATTGACGGATTGACATTATTTTTGGTTAAACTTCAATGCCATATAATGCTTTTTTCCTTTTTTTAGTAATATAGGGAAATAAAGCCTTGGTCTCAGATGAATAATCAACTCACATAAGGCACAGACATAAAGCAAACCTAGACTCAGAATTACTATCTGAAGTTATCCCAAATAGATATCCTGAGTGAATATCGAACACAGAATACCAGATCTCTGGAGCAACTACCGTAATCACTGAACCACAAAGGCAATCTCTAATGTAAAACTTAATAAATAACTTTATACAGATTCTTTCATCATCATCATCATCATTTCAGCCGTAGGACGTCCACTGTTGTACAAAGGCCTCCCTCATAGATACTTTACAGTTTGTAAATTATTATTTATTTAAAGAAAATATTAATTTAGCGTGGCTTAACTTTTTCTTCGTCTTAATGCCCAGTGAAGAAACTTTAACCTCGAAGCGAATTACATATATCCATCTGATGAAAAGAACTGTCTTCTTCTACTAAGATACTAAATTTTAATGAAACATGTTAATTTCCTGTTACAAAGTTTACGAGCAATCTCTCATTTGCAAAGAAATAATAACGTTCATTATAATACTCACGACCCCTCTCACATTATACCTACTCCATTATTCCATGACCCCATGATGTCCCCTTAACTTATTCAAGGAAATCGCAAGACAGCTTTTCTAAGCCACGTGGCTTGAAAATAGGTCAGCTATTATCTATCATCAATTTAATAATGCCGTCTCTTTCTACTTATTGTTATACTACGAGTTAAAAAGAGGTGTACGATGGGCCCCTAAGCTTAAGATGGTGAAAGATCTAGTGTTTCTATGCCAGTTTTGTTAAGGTTAAAATGTCAGGATGTTTCCTGGTGTCATGTCAATGTAGTTATGATGAAAATGGTATATGGCATTGTGGTTTGACAGGTTTGATGGGGCGATATGTCCAAAACTTTCACATTGAATATATATATTTAGAAATTCGTTTTGTTAAGATAAAAATTAAAAACATTTTTTTTATATAACAATCAATCTGCATTCAGTAAAATAATAATCATCATCATCATCAACAGCCCGTTTACGTCCACTGCTGAACATGGGCCTCCTCTTAACAGAGCTTGGCAAGCCAGGATCGTTGAGGGATATTGCCATAATCACCGCGCTTGGCAGACGGATTGATGATCGCAGTAAGATATAAACCTTGAGCTAATAGATGCTGCTGCCCATTTATCAGCCATATGTTCCTTAGTCGCCTTTTACGACACCCATGGGAGGACATGGGGTGATCAATTCTAAGCCGGAAACTACACGGCAAAATTTTAAATAATAATATAGATACCTTTATCATATTTATCATAAAATATTTCTCCTGAATATAAACGTACCTTAATAATCATAATTAATAAAGCAATACAGCTGATAAAATGACAATTTTATGGTAAAATATATTTTTTACTGTCCAAAACAATACTATTCCAGATTTTCAAATAATTTAACATGAAATAAAGCAGGCATTATCTTTGCGTCGAAACCAAGTACATATTCCAGTTGACTATTTTACTAACTTTATATGATGCTGAGCTTTAGCCAGCAGCTTTATCCGCGTGGAAAAAGGGCATCTTTCCTATATCCCTTTTATAAGTAATAGTATAATAGTCTGTCTTTGTGAATATCGACTTAGTCGCGAATTATGTGTATAAAATTATGTAAACAAACATTTAAATAAATCTAAAAATTATGTTTTCCGAATGTTCCACTCCATTAAGTAAATATTATTAAATTGGAATTGCAATAAAATATATCTGAAATTACATTTATCACTAAAATATTACATTCAAATAAAAACAATAGACAAAGCCGAACACAAGAAAATTTAATATTTAGTTAGTTTATGTATATATATATTATCCGCATCACAGACAATTACAGGTAGGTATTTTTATTTTCTTGTTTATCTATTACACTATGATATGAAGACATTAAATATACCTACCTAAATCCATAAGAAAAAATCAAATCATTTTTATACTAGCCTTAAAGTTTGTAATAATTTAATAATAATCGTAAATTTAATTGAATTCATAGAACTTTCGCATCAACGTTTAATATTTTATTATTAAAATGTCAAAAAACTCCCATTATTAGGAAGTTACGAAATGTCTAATTTCATATAAGAACGTCACACAGAGCTTATTATTCTATTACCTAAGCTAGCGTGACCAATTTAAACTTTATGATCAACTCCCGCTATTTACACTGTTAACTATTTAATATCCACATGCAAAATTTAATTTACGCTCCGAAATATGTAATTAAACCTTCATAAATTATTAAACAAGACAAGAATTACGTAAAACTTTCTTTAAAAATAAAAAGTTGCCGCCAAAACCGAGTTGTGTTACAACGCCGCATAATTAATTCAAACCTCGAATCATTCCATTCTATTCGTTCACTTTTTAAAACACTGCACACCACAGATAACACAACACTTCACTTTTTAATTTTTAATCAATTTTTCATTCAGTATTATTTCGTCCGTTTGCCGAATTCGTAAGGACCCGCTCACACCGAGATGTTGCAAGCGGGCCATCGGGGGAACAACTAGGAAATGAATACAAGCGACGGCACACCACGCCGCGGCACACATAACCTCCTTACACGCATTTGTGTGAGTGCAGTGCATACGTTTTGACAGCATGTGTATGTTTATTTATAGGCCTGCATCATGCATATAAAAAAAACATTTCATTGATTTTACCCAGAAACTAAAAGTAAAGTAAACTAAAACAACTACGATTCCAATTAAATAAAATTGCGAGACTAATTAGAGTCTAACTAGACTTGAAAACCAGATATAATCAGTAGTGCAATTAAAATTTATTTTATTTAATCAAAAGAACAAATCTTAAAATGACAGTTTATACATCTAAGATATAGCGGTTTAAGAGAAAAATGTTACGCGGCTAAATCACAACAACCGTTATTACATAACAGTCAGCTAGAAAGAGATGGCGATAATAATTGTACGAGCTAAAAAAAGATAGAGGTACTAGGTTGTGTAACTGAACACAGAGAAAGCTTACACGTACTTTCTTTATACACGACAAACACTTGTGCGTGTCTGTTACTATGTACGGGTGGCAGTGTGTGCGCGTCTTTACATTTTTGAATTTCGAACGAAAGAGCGTAAGTGGCGGGATGGATTTTTCAAAATGGACTCTTCTTTTTGAAATATGGAGTGCAATTTTGATCGTTAGTGGCATGAGTTAAGGTCGATTTTTGTAGGGAAGAGGCTCGGGAAAGCTGCATTTTGAAGGGGTTCAATGACACACGGTTTGGCACGTTCCTTGGGCCTACCGATTTTTTCAAATGTACTGCCGAGTAGGCTGAAACGCCACAAAAGACTTAATATTTCCACAGAACTAAAACTAGGGCATGCGTAGTTTATGTTATGGCCTTTTTTAATCGATTTTCCTCGAAGCAGGAGGATATAGTTTTGAAATGTTAAGTCAATATATTCATGAAGCTTAAAATTCGAACAATGACTAAGTTTTGCGAGAATTGACCGAAAACGAGGACATGCGTGCGGAGCAATAATCATAAAATAATAAGTTTTGCTACTCAGTGACAGATGGCGTTGTTATAAATTTAGTTTATTTGTAAACATTATGGTATTTGGTGGATCTGTTGGATATTTTTGTTAATTGAATTTAATACTTAATTCGAAAAATAGAAATCATTATTAATTTAAGACTAGAATACCTACTATTTCGGTAGTAGGTATAAATATTGCAATATTTATACCTACTACCGAAATAGTAAAGTTAAGTTAAATGTGTATTTTATAAAACATACGTAATGAACTTACTGCAGTATTTAAGTACATAGGTATATATTTACTGAGCGTAAAACAAAGAAATAAGAATATTCAATATTTGTTTTATAATATTATGTTTACTTAAATAAGTAGCTTCTTTAATTACAATCCTAAATCAAATAAAGAGAACATAATAAAACTGAGTTTAAAGATCGATAAAACTAATTAGTTATTACGAAACACTAAAAATAAATCAATATTCTCAAAATAGATGCTTTACTGTAAAATTGTTATTGCATCACAGCGGAGGAAGTGAAATAACAGCCATAATATTTATATGTCTATCTCTTTCCATCAGTATGACGGCGTCTTCGTCGCGCGCACGGCGTTCCTCATTTGAAAGACGAGAGTGAGTGGGTGCTTGCTATCTCGTTTTCGCTAGTGGGGTGGTGTATATGTCGGCTATGCTCGTGCAAGGCAACGGAGTGCATTGACCTGTCCTTGTTGCGCATGTGTGCAGCCTTGTTTTACAGTTATACATGTTTGGATGTGTTGAATGCATTAAGATCGTTACACACTGCATTATATTTTGTGTCGTAAATTTTAATTTTATATTCTTATGTAAAATGATAGTTGGGTTATATTATTATGTTACGGCTTTATACAAACCTCTCGTACTGTATACTCATGCTTCTCCCTTTTGTATGGAAATCGAACTTACCTGAAACAGAAAAAATATATTTTATGAGATTATTTGTTTTACATCTACTTCAGAACATGAGGCATGAATATTACAATAAATAATATATCTATCTATGTAGTCATTAAAAAAGGGCTGAATTTTCATTGTTACCATACGCTCCATAAAAGGTCATACAAAAGAACCCCCACTCCTGTACTCATACAAAATAATTAAAAAACCTTTTATTAAAAAACCCTATACCTGATTATACCCTTTTCATACAACCCTTCCCCCAATTTAAAAACCGTACGGAACCTTTACAAGACTCTGAAATCGTCCTGACTATAATGTTACACGCTTATAAAAAAAAAGTTGCGTCAGAACATAAAAAATGTCTGCCAGCCGTCAACGCCATATTACATCACTGCTGAGCGCATGTGTGCGTGTACACGTCACACATACACCTGTATACAAATATAGCAATACACGTGGGTTTGAATGTGTGCGTGTTGTATGCATGTGTGCACTCTAATCTTCATAGGAATGCGGGTTTCATGAGTACATTCGAACTTTGAAAAGCTGAAAAAGGAAAATTCTTTGAGCCTACTACCATAGTGTTGGGTCGTTCTGTTTTTACTTTTTAAAAGTTTTTTTTTTATGAAAGCAAATTCTTTTGAGCTTGCTACCTCGTTTTTACTTTTTAAAAGTTTTTTTTTAAGCGAACGCAATGGATCGACGCTGGATTGGAGCCAGCTTAATTAGTTTTAATTAAAGTCGATTTGGCAGTTTCACTAGTTAGTGCTTATAGTCGTATGAGTTTTAATTAGAGGGTTTAAAAAGTTGGTTTATTGGCGTTGGATGACCGATATTTATGAGGTTTTTTTTAATGCTAGTCTCTGCTATTTTATAGCATCCGCATAGACAGAGGTAAACACGTCAAGTGTTCTAATATTTTAATACAAATTGGCAGACAGAACGTTTAAAATATGATTTATCACATAAACCAAACGGAATGAAAGAGAGACAATGGTATTCAATTTAATTCACGAACATCTCTGACTCTAAAAAAATATAAAGGCGACGATTAATAATAAAAAAAATATAGACAGAAAACCGAAAGTTCACAATGTCTATTGACATTTACAGAAGTGGCGTCGCTAAAGGGAAATAACATTTCCGCCATATTGTTTTGCAATATCTACCTTACACCTACCATCAATAGATACGCACTTATGCATAAAGTACATAAGGTGCTGCTAAAATATATGCCTACCCTTTAACAGCATTTAGTAATTATCTTTACTAATATACGAGTAATACTTATATATATAAAGCTAAAGATTTTTTTATTGTTTAAAAAATTATTTAATTGTTAGATAGTACATTCATCGAGGAAAGGTATTTAATTATGAAGTTCGAGAACAGGAGTTACGCGGAAGAAATCGCGCGCGCGATGCTAGTGTATTACCTATATTAATTATAAATTATAATAATAACATATAAATATATGATAATATAAAAATAATTAATTTTATAGATATAAATAAATAACAAATATAATAAATCAATTTTTCTAATTAATGTTTGACTATTTACAAGTGCCTGTAATTGGTATACGTAATTTTATTTTTTATTTTTATTAAAGATAAAGGTCTTACCTACTCACCGTTAACAATGCATACAAAAAATATTTTAAATATACCTATCAATTTACTAAGTTAGTGTAGCTACAATAATACAGTAAGAATAACATACGAAATGCGTTACAATAACCCTACACTGCCGTGTGGTTTCCGGCTTAGAATAGATCACCCCATCGCGGGAGGACATCCCATGGGTGTCGTAAAAGGCTACTAAGGGACACATGGCTGATGGATGGACAGCAGCATCTATTAGCTCAAGGCTTACATCCTACTGCGATCACCAATCCGTCTGCCTAGCATGGTGATTATGGCAATATCCCTCAACGATCCCGGCAGTGGACGTAAACGGGCTGTTGAAGAAGAAGAAGAAGAACCCTACACTAATTAAGACAATTTTATCGAAGACTTATCATGACATAATATTACCCTCCTGTGTGAAAGAAAAAAGATTGGCGTTGTGTCTAACCAGCTTTGTATAATTACAAAAAAACTTTCGAATGGGTACCTGAGACTTATAGTGGTATGCAAGACTACCTCTTTTTCGTTGTCCGGGAGAATTGCATTTACGCATTCCCACCGCCGCTGCAGCGTATTCTTGCGCTGGCGATGGGATATGTGGGACTCACCCTCTCCATAACGGTGGTATGCTTTACTCATACCACGAGGAGAGGACCCTACACCACTAAAACCCCCCGGAGACTCCTTCGATCCGTCGTTGGATTGGTCCTACCTAAGAATACTTGGCTTTAAGTAAGTAGCACCGACATTTTTTTTTTTCGGACGGACTTACGTAGTTATCAATGAGACTTTTGCTACTTCACCGGGCATAAAGGCGAGCAGAGCTCCAGCCTTAATTAATGGTTTAAAACTACAAACTAAGCAACCTGCGAAAGAGGGCGCTCCTATGGGGCTTGGACCTCGACTCAGGGCTGGCGATAAGATTGAGGGATTATGACTGTTAGTATTGTCAGTAGCAACGACATTAAACTCAAATCTTTGCCGCTCAATTAAATATCATAGAGATCTGTCTATGATATTTTAATCAAACATACCCATCCAAGGCCGGTCAGTGGTACAGTTAACTCATTTTCCGGTGTCACTACATTTTCCTCAGCTGAATAGTAAACAGACACTGTTTGAATATATTACATACAAAATCTTATACTTATTCTAATAATATATATATATATAGCCTATAGCCTTCGATAAATGCGCTATTTAACAAGAGGGAATTTTTCATTTATTGGACATGTAGTTCTTGAGATTAGCAAACAAATAGTGTTACATAGCTCATTTATCGAGGAATATGTTATTATGAAGGTCCCACGGGAACGGGGACTGACTGCGCGGATGAAACCGCGCGGGGCAGCTATATTATTATAAAGCTGAATCTTACTTACTTTAACTGCCACTTTATGTCCACTGCTGAACATGGGCCTTAATAGGCCTTGGCTAGCTAGTAGAGTTCTTGGCGTAATCACCACGATTATTAGGCGGATCAGTACCTAATCGCAGCCGGATTGCTCATGCGTACCCGGCCCCCGCCAACGGTGGATCGAAGGAGTGTCCGGGAGGTTTAAGTGGTGTAGGGTCCTCTCCTCATGGTATGAGTTTAGCATACCACGCTATGGAGAGGGCGAGTCCCACATATCCCGCCGCCAGCGCGCGAATACGCTGCAGCGGCGGTGGGAATGCGTCAACGCATTTCCCCCCGGAAAATAAATAAAAAATAAATAAAAGGATCAGTAATAGCAGTAAGATGGTATACTTGGACTGATAAATGCTGCTGCTCATCCCTCAGCTGTATGTCCAACACGTTGAAGAAGTTTTAGCATTATAATAAGAACACAAGTCTTTGGTCATTTAAATGATAAAGAATTGGACAAAAAATAAATTTGCATATATCAGAAGACCTCACTTATAATAGAACTAAAATACACGTCTCGCAAAAACCTGACCTATTACAATAGTGTATGAATAAACACGTGTACATACAAAGTTGTATGTATGTATCGATGTGTGTATGTGTTGTTATTACGTGGGAAATGTTGTTATGATATCGCTTAGGGATTTCGCATGTGGAGATAGGTCAGGAATTGTTAATTGGCAATTAAACATTGCTATGTCAAATTGCTGTCATTTGCGGTTAGCCATGAGGCTTTTGCTTCATCGGGCATAAAGGGAAATAGTGCTCTAGCCCTATTAAATTGTTTAAAATGTTGGAATGTTTGAAATTTAAATTCAAATGCGTTCTACGTCCAACTGCTTTTGCATTTGTAATTTTACGACAGTTAATACACAATTTTGTGGCGGTTCCATAGACAATTTTTGACAGTTTACTTTACAGCTTAAATTAAAATTTTGACAGCTGTCATGTACGGCTTACAAAATTTTAAGTTAGGCTGTCACTGTCGCATATTTTAATGATGATTGCAATACCGTTATCACAGCAGTAAAACACGTGATTTAATCGTGATGAATGAATGTAGAATAAAAAAGTTCATTAGTTCTTCATCTATTGTAAAAACTGAAGACCGAAGGACGGCTGTCTCTAGTCACGCAAATAAAAAAAAATGTTTCTCATTGTAATAATAGATTCCAACAAGTATCATTAACTATCTATCTATTGTATAATAATGTGTTTTATTTATAGATTTTTCCTTCTTTCGAATGGTATTTAAAATTATATAAGCTGTAAGCTTGCACACCGGTATGCCGTGTGGTTTTCCAGTTTAGAATATACCATGTATTCCCATGATTGTAGTAAGAGACGACTATGGTACTTTTTTTTTCTTTTTCTTTAAAAAGATTACTAGCAGAGCTTTGCAGTCTACTAGTATTCTTGTTAACCCCCCGTGCTACGCTAAAATGCTTGTGTGTGTGTTGTGTGGTGTCGGTAGTGCAATGGGTGGGGATCGGACCGGCGACCACATGATCGCAAGTCCGACGCCCTAGCCATTGGACTACCGCCACCTTGTTATTACATAGTTTAGCTCAAATTAATGAAAATGTACATTTACTAGATGGATTGTACTACCAATAATAAATAATGTCGCTGAATATTAGCAACGTTCTACAAAATAATCACGGATTATGATTTAATTAAGAATCTACTTATTAAGTCCGCTCTAAGCCGAAATTCAAACCCCACAAAGGACGTCCTGTTGCACAGGTTGCTTAGTTTAATAAGGTTAAGTTCACCTTTATGTCTAGTGAAGCAAAAGCCCCGTGGCTAACACTAAGTAACACTAACTACGTATCGCTATGTTACTAAATGCAACAGCGATACGTAATGCACTTACAATGTGCGTATGTCATTGCATCATAATCATAACAAGTATTAGGCTTTATTACAATCTTTATAAGAACAGACTGCCTATTCCTCTGTCAATCCTCCAGTATCGAACCGATATGTCGTTACGAAATGTTATGTAATATGACGACTATTTCGTTTTTATTGTCATCTTGAAAATTAATTGCATTCCGCCCGTGTGAACGTGCTTTAAGATAAGTTAAAGCTTTAGTAATAAAATAATTATGGCTGGTATATAGTGTTAATGTAGTAGCTACCCGCGCGCGGTTTCACCCACGTAACTCCCGTTCCCGTAGGAACTTTTTAATTAAATATAGATTTTAGCCTTCCTCGATAAATGGCCTATCTGACACTGACAGAATTTTTCAAATCGGAACAAATAAAAATCACTTTACAGTTTTTCAGACAATAGCAATTATAATTATATATATATAATTATTATTTCGTCGTCAAAAAATTAAGGTTAAAAAAAAACAATTCAAATTAAGAATTTGATTTTTTTTATCTGTAACCTTCGAATTTAGTCAACTTTCAAAATGATGTAAGATTAAGATATTTACTATAAAAACAATTCAATTCAGAAAAAATACCTACCTATATAATTTATAACAAGATAAGTCAATAATTATTCATCTCAGTTTTATATCGGTTTTATATAGAATCAGTAGCATTAATCTATAATCATTGTGCTTGGTTACTCATCCGTACTGATTGTAGCAATATCCTATTAAATAGCTCGCGGTAATATGGTGTAACGGCTAACTTACAATGTAGGTATTAAATAACCGTTGTTAATTCAACGTTCGTTTAAAAAAACTTATGTAGTCTAATGTAAATTAAAAATAAAATTTAATCTTTTTAAATATTGACAGAATTTTTACAGTTATTAAGAAATAAAATAAATAAAAGTAGTTTTTAGTCACGTAAACGTATTACAGGTTTAAGTGAATTGTCAAAACATTTTCGATTAATAGAATAAATGTATCCATATTAATTTAATGTATATGCTTATTTAGTATACTATAATACAGTTTTAAGAATATGATAGCTATAACTGTCAGGTTTTTTTTTCAATTGATTACTATAATTCTAAATTCAAACTGGCTTTGATTCTCGATGAGTTCACCTAATTCATTTGTTTATACTAAGTAAACATATTTAAGTTGTTCATAAAACAAATAGCATTTTGTAATAATTTACAATATATACATTTAGCAAAATATCCGCTTATCATAGTGCCAGAATAAAAATATATGGTGTGTTTTTATAAATCACACCATGTTATAAGAGGTTTTGAATACATGTCAGACAAGATTATCATTTAATTTTGTTGTCGTGTCTCAAATTTGAGGAAAACAAAATATTTGTCGTAAGTACATAACTAACAATGGTTGAACGGCCACGTGGCCGTGACATGACAGTTTACGTTTTTATCCATTTATAGATAACTACCATAGAGTAAATAGCAAAAAAAATAAAAGATACATATAATATATGTATATTTTATTTCCCAAGCAGCAAAAACTAGTTGTATAAAAGTCCATAGAACGTTTTGTAAAAAACTGTTTTTGGCCCTATAAAAAACCTAAAAAAGAGTTATTTCTTCGAAAGTGGCGCAGTTATATCTCTGTTTAGTGTCAAAACGATCTGTTAGCAGTGTCACACATCACAAATCAGTCCTATACAATTTATGTAACAGTAACGCAAGTCTCAAAATAGTGATGTAATGGCTACTATAGAACCTTTTATAGTACTTTTTCATACTAAACTAGAGTTTATGTTTCCTATACTTCACCATTCATTCTTTTATCATTCGTGACATGGTGCAATGCCAAAATTTAATAAAAAAAAAAACAAAAGGATACATAGTACAATCAATTTGAGGTGAGTAAGATTTTATTTTATTATTATGATATTCGTCTAATAAGGTAAAAATGATGTACGAACGCAATTTTACTGATAAACTAGGGTTAGGTTTACCATGAATTTTAAGTACCCCTTCGAATTATTGAGTTTTTACTAAAATATTTATCAATTAATGTGACTTCAAGTTTCTAAGGACCCTTATAGTACATGTTGTGACAATGTTTTCACTATCATCATGGGTTCAGAGTGATTTTGGGGATCCGTGTGAGCATAACTAAATAATACACCATGATTTTTTTTGGTTATGTTTCTGAAGCACTGATTCTACGCATGAAAAAAGCTTTCTTTATAAATTTAAAGGGTTTACTGCTTAAACTGTGTTAATCATGTGGCCACTTTTTTTTTCGGGAAAGTTGATTAGTTTTATTAAGTATATAGAAATATAAAATGTATCTAGTCAACTTTGTGTTTTTTTTTCAGAGTCATTGAAGATTAATGGAATGGAAGATTCTGAAATATTGTTACAATAATCGCTGGAGTCCAATCGTTATGTTCAATCAAAAGCTCATGATCTTTGCAAAATTCATTTTGTACGGAACCGTTTTCTATAATTGTGCCCTCAACTTGATTTTGGTTGCTATTACTGGTTAGATCGTTTGCTAATGATGATGGTGCTTTCTTATAACGTCTATTAACTTATCTTCTATATGTTCCACTGCGTTTATATCTTTTACAATTCTTTAAATCCATTTTTGTCGATCGTTGAATCAAAATGTCTGAGTATTGTTCTAAAAGCATGATAAAAATTCTTTTTCAGGATATAATTGTCATTTAATAGCAACATTTGTCTACTTTTGTGTGACATTTTTGTATTATTAAAGAGATAGATACCCTGTTATAATACTAACATATGTATTAAAGGAACTAAAGAAGACATTATACAAAAAATCTGCTCTAAAAAAGTGTCTGTGTAATTGTCTTATCAGTGAAACTATAATAGGCATCTGAAAATGATTATAGTACAGTTACATTACATAAGCGTAATCTCAAACTTGGCTACATAACAAAATCATACAATTGTAGAGTTTTTTTGACTACTAACGTACTAAGTACTATAACAACGATCTGAGTATCCACAATACCACAATATCGCTCCATAGTTGAGTGTTCGTCACTGCTAAAACGAAAGTACTATAGCAGTTCGTTTGGAACCCTTATTGTGCAAATCAGATGAATAAAGGCTTCTGCGAACAATTTTATAAAGCAATATCGTTCTGTACTAGTTATATTAGATCTTGCTATAGCACCTGACTATAACGGTTGTATAAAATGGCGTTGTAAACGTTAACAACGATTGTTTATATGTCATTTTAGCTCTATAAGCTTATAGAGCAATAATGTGTTATCGAACGCCTTTATACAATACGCTGTCACCGCTAAAACCTTAATAAAACGTTTACACAGCTTTTTAGAGGTATAACCTTTAGTTATAGGACTGTATTGCTGGTTGGGTTGTTACAACTCTATGTCCGAATCTGCGTTTTTAATATTTAGCATAGCTTTATAATTATAATCGTATCTCTTAATACAATAATCAACCATAAATATAAGTTGGTATAAATCTTACTTCAAGTCTTAGATGCCTTGGGGTCGACATCCACGCCAGAAAAAAAACTTAAAGTAAATTAAAGATTTCTTTAGCTCAGGTTCAATGAGATACTTAAGCTGTTGGGTATAACATCATCTATGACCATCGTATACCAGGTAAGGAGCAAAGCTTACCTGTGTATATGCTATGCATAATACTGCGGTTACCGACTCGCGTGCCAATCGTGGTGATTCAGCAGTGGACGCTATACGGGCTGATGATAGACATTTAACTATTGCTCTGCTTATAAAGAGATCAAATTTCGTCCTTCTCTGTAGGAATGCATATTTGGGGTCGGCGCAATATGACATCCTCCGCCATTTTCTCAATTAGACGTCTCTTTCATATTCACACCTTTCTTACACATGTCATCTTTTACACAGTGCATCTATCTTTATTTTGGCCTTACTCTTTCAATATACCATCCAACTTCATATTTAGAATTATTTTTGTTACATGCATGTCATACGTCCGTACGTATAAATTTACTACTAAACTAATAGATGTTACTAATAAATAAACGATATATTTTATATTTCAAACAAGTATTCAACAATATAATTTATATTATTACCCTAAAATTACGAGATACAGCGATATATCATATCAGAAATTCCACAAAATAATAATGTACAAATCGATCGAATATAATGTTAGAATATTAATCGACTACGTTTGCAGTTTCAATAAATGTCTAAATTGACAGTCCACCGCTTAGAGAATGCGGTCATTGGTCTAGAATTTATGTCAAAATATATTAAGTTTGACAGAAGTCATTAATTGACAGGTGTCAGAACTTATATTTTTCTTTCTTAGCTCCCATCTGAGAGCTTTTGGCTCGCACTTTCTTTGCATGTTTTCTTGACAAATGCATTTTTTTTAACTTAATTTTTAGAATAGTCTTGGTTATTATAGTTTATAATATATAGGTAGATTAGAAACATCCCTTTAGGCAAGTACGCGATGAAATCTGCTAATCGAATTTTTATACAATTTTCATCAGTAGAAAGATGGATAATAATCCAATCATTAATTTGCCAGAATATGGTATACAGGTGGTATATTAAAATAAGGTTGTAACCATATAAATGTAATTTATGTTATTGCGTGCAAAATACAAAATACTTTTATATCAGAGTAATGATAAAATTTAAGATGGGTTATACCATTATACATATCATTAAGTTACCTAAGGGCAAATTTTTCTAACGTCAGATTAATACATTTAAAATATGACGTATTTTATACTCTTATACAATAATATCAAATAATATTGCTGAAAATATTAAGCTATAATCGGAAATCGAAACACTTCTTTTTATGTTTACCTTTACCTAGTGACAATTATAGCTTGCATAAACTTAATACGCTAGTATTATAATATTATAAAACAGTCGTAGGTTCGGAAAAGCCCGAATGCATCATTTTTCCTTGAGTCGGCAAAGCGACAACCTACCGCGTCAGGTCGTGCTAGTAATCGTAATGGCGCATGGCGCGGCGTAGTTCCTCGCTTAGTTTGTAAACCGTTTAACGAGGCTGGACCCTTATAACTCGCCTTTATGACCGGTGAAATAGCAAAAGTCTTGTGGCTCACTACATCCTTATTAATATTATAAACCCGAAAGTTTGTGAGTATGTGTGAATGTAGATGTTTGATGCTCTTTCATGCAAAAACTACTAGACGGATTTGGCTGAAAGTTTGCACGTGGATAGGTTATAAGCTGAATTAATTTATAGGCTACAAAACATTATGCTCCAACCCATTGGGCTAGAGCAACGCGGGTAAAGCCACGGGGCGCAGCTAGTATTATGTATAATCATTCGAAAAAAGTATAGTTTTTTTATAAATCTTACTACTATAATACCCATACCATACTTAAATGCCAAAATGAGGGAGGATGGGTATATTTGTCTATTCCACAAAAAATGTTGAAGGGATATGGTTGAAACTTAGCACACATATGACTATAACTTAATTAACACACAAACGAAAATGTTTTTTTTTTTTTAATAAAGATTACTAACATAGTAGTCGATGATAGTAGATGTGAACCCACTCGTAACACAAGCATTTTAGCTTAGCACGAAAGGTTAACAAGAATACTAGTAGACCGTAAAACTCTGCTAGCACCTAATAACCAACTATATATGTTTGACTCAAATTTTTGTCCATGGTAAAACCATTACTACCTTAGACATAACGATAAGTGTATCATACCCCGGTGAAGAAGCAAAATCCTTGTGGCTGAAAACATAAATTTGCGTCCATAATAAAGATTTTACCGTAGGTCCCGATTGACCGACTTATTCTATGATAATCGTACGAGTAAAGCAGGTAACGGGCATATTACCTGTTTATATATACAGTAGCGTTTTTACTTATAATAGTGTACGGGCGTAGCGGTCCTAGGGGGTGCCGAGTGCTGCTCACTATGGAACCCCACACTTTGTACCCATTCCATTTTGACTGCGCGCTAATAGGGGGCGCTAGGGTAAGGTTTGCACACGGGCACTGCATTGGCTAGAGACGCTTCTGTGCACATATATAAAGATACCTAGTTACATTAACTAGGTATCTGGTAGGTAGTTTGAGAGGCAGGGTTTTCTTTATTGTGCACAGATTTTAGTTTCTAGATTGTACTGTATTGTGTTACTACCAAAGCTCTTTTAAATTGTCTTTATTTTACATTATGAAATCTGTATTTTTGTGAAATAAATTATTATTATTATTATTATTATACATAAAACCTGTCTACCAAGCGTGGTATCTATGGCAAAACTCATTTAAAGGAGGTCTCATCTATTAGTGGTGATGCTAATGATGATGAAGATGATTAGAAAGAGTTGAACATTATAAAGATAAAATAATACTAACATTAGGTATAGTTATCTTGTCTTATGTTAGTTATAGCTACTACCAGCGATTTTGTCGTGTAAAATAATGATTTTATAAGCCATCTAACACAGAAAATATAATATAAGTTTCGTCTTATATTGTACTAGCTCCCCGCGCGCGGATTCACACGCATAATTACCGTTCCCGTGGGAACTTCATAATTAAATATAGCCTATGTCACTCAAGGTGAAAGTAGCTTTCCGATGGTGAAAGAATTTTTGAAATCGGCGCAGTAGTTTTTGAGTTTATTCATTACAAAACATACAAAATTACAAATCTTTCCTCGTTATAATATCAGTATATATATATCTAGATATTAATACGTGAAACAAAAACTGTATCCCTTTTTACGAAAATTTCGCGGACGGAGGACTATGAAATTTCGCACACTTATAGTTTATATAGAGAAGGAGTGCTGAATGCTAATATATATTTTTTAATAATGGCCGTATTTCGACCACTAGGGGGCCACTAGTATTAATTTATTTCGCCTAATTTAAAGTCAACTTGGCTGAAATTTAGGTGAAATAATAAAATATAGTCGCGTTAATACCTAACATTTTTTCTTATTGTAAATCTGATAGTCGAAAAAGTATATAATACTAAAAAAGTATATAAAACAAACATGTTTATTCTAAACCACAGCTTCTTAACTATTTCCTCTACAGGTTCGCGTATTACTAAAATTGGTCAATGCCGCCTTAGTACTTGTATAAATCATTACTATTCATGTAAGTCTTTTATCTCTAGCTTATTTTACGATCGTTTTACGGCTTTTAAGGATTTCTATTTGTATTTAATATTTTTATTTCAATATGCTGTTTGCATTTTTATGTAAAAAAAATGATGACACCTGCCTACTGAATGGTGCGTCAACTTAAGGTTTTTTTTAGGAACTAATGACACCAGCCTGCTCAATGAATCGTCGACTTTAGTTTTTTTTTTTTAAGGAGATATGCTCCCCATGGCTTGTTAGCTACTTCATTAAGGTGAGCAGGAGGCTACCACGTAACGAAATTACTATGACTTTGATAAAAAATAATATAAATGTGTTTATTACTGTAGGGTTATTGTAACGCATTTTTTCTGTTATTGTTACTGTATTATTTAGGAAACATCAATTTAATAAATTGACATATTTAAAATATTTTTTGCAGACATAGTAAACTCTGAGTAAGGAAGACATTTTTATCTAAGTTAATATTAAAATATGTTTAGTACTACATTAATATATTAATTATATGTATGTGAATGTAGTGAATTATTTTGATTTATACTTTTTCCGGATACTTACTATAGTATCCGAAAAAAGTTATTATTTACCTTCTGAAAAACCTCAAAGCAAAAAGGTGCCGTTCTTAAAAAAAAACAATAAAAAGCTTTCAACATCTCAACGCGAAAATTCGCATAGTGTGTCAACACAAAAACGTTTTTTTTTCGCTCACAGTGTAATCACGAGACGATGGCACACGCGAGTGTTCCAACCTATCTGTATGTGTGCATCCGTGTGACCCACTTACGAACGCCATCGGCAAACTTCGGCCGTTTCCGTCGCCCGAACATATGTCCCACCGCCATCTTACTTATTGACTGCAAGTCCAAATTAACTTGACCTATCTCGACTGCCGTATTTTAGGAGGTTAGTTCGATGTAACACGTGTGCAGGGGTCAATGTATTTTGGTTGTTGTGTATACGTATTACGTAAAAAAAGTAACTATACGTTTAATAGATTGTTTGTTTTCGCGCCGTTATCGGATGGTTCGGTGTTGTCACTTATCGTGGAGATAATACATGATTTACTTCCTAACGTTAAGTTATTAGTTCGTAAATATATAATATGTTTACTATTGACAATTTTTCCTTGTCAATAACAAAAATATAATTAAAAAACGTTGTTGTAAGAGATAGTGGCTATCGAATAAGGCGTATGCTAATAAAGGATGTCTAATAATAAAATACAATTATTATTAATGCCAGTCATATTACAATAATTATTAAAAGTTATTGACCGATTATCCATCGTAGGTAATATCACATAACAGAAAGCTCGCGTGTAAACATCCGAATGTAACTTCCGCGTTCGAAATTTGAATTTTTTCACCACTCACACATAGAAACAACTTTCACTATTCGAAATTCGAAAGTGGTGTAGGTAGTGACGTGTCCGCGGCTATTTTCATTTCGGATATGCGTTCCCAAGAAGCTTTTAAAAATAGCTGTTAAAAATAACAGTTATTCATTTTTTTATGTTTTATTTTATCATTGTTTAATAAAAGCTTGAGAAAAAATTATAGTACATCGAGTGTTGGCTAAGCAATGTTTTTTGTAACTTTTTCAAATAAAGTTGTTAGCCAACATTTTTATAGTTTAAATGGCTTTAAAGACAAAAGTTCACACGGGTGTGCATATAGAATGCAAAGTCATTCTCTATGGACCCATAGGTATATTTTTTAATTCTGTATGCAATATAACTTGTACTTGAATTTATAAATAATAATTGAAGTATCTTAATGCTTTATCAGCTATTGTAGTTTTAATAGTTTGCCTCAAATACCTACATATGAGTAAGTATGTACCTAAGGGTTTCTGTAACCCACATAGCTCAAATTGAAGTACCCTAATCAATAATAGCTAATCTAAATAGGTACTATACCTACCGATGTACTTATTGAAAATCCACGAAGTAGTATGCTTATAAAATATAAGATTGATAAAAGTATTCGAAATTGAAATTACACGTAAATATAATTTACAGTCTCTCTATTTGTAAATAAGATAATATTACGTGGTCTAATTAAAATACCTCATTGAAAAAAGTAAATATTATAAACTTTTTTGAATTAATGTAATGCTTCTAGCAAGCATGATAACTTTTCATAAAAGGAAAAACTGCCTGAAGGATGCAACCCGAATGCAAATTTTAATGAGAAATATCTTTATGCACTAGTAGCAAGAATTTTATATTACGATCATAATCCTTAACGACATACATTATGCTAATATCTATATAAATTCTATTGAAGATTATCGATGAAAGCGCAGTGGTTATCGGAATGCCTTGAATTTTGTGAGATGCGGGTTTGGACTTTATACCTTAGAAACTCCAAGGCCGAGTTGGATTCATCAGCTTGTATGATAGTTACAGCGAAAAATGTAACAAAGATTTTTTCGTAGACTTGCTAATTATATACCTTACCTACTTTTATTTGCATACTTTCATATATTTGCTTAATTCGAGAATTTTTGTATTTGTTATTCGTGTTAAAGGTTATTTATATCCCGAACATTGCATTGCAGCTTGTCTATCTGATTAGTAAATCTACAAATCTTTTTTTTTTCTGCAGGCTTAAAGGCGAGCATGGCTTCAGCCTTATTAAATGGTAAAAAATCGGTCAGCAAGACACAACAACTATATCAGTTACGACCCTACCTATTATTACGTTGTCACGTGTTATTTGGCGCTACACATTATAAGCTATTCACGGTGGCCATGCTGCATTTTATATGACTCATCCACACACCAGGCCCACAAACACGCAGTCACGTTCTCCCACAGGCTCTTTCTCAACATATTATGCTGTATGATACTATGCTTTGCGGTCGAGGTTACCTGCACACACGACTGTCATCGTGACCGATTACCATATTGACATGATTTTGTACCTAATCGTAGATCAGGTGCGTGAATTCTAGAAGGGTTTACGCACTGACTTCTGGGTATGAAACTAAATTTTGCATATAATAGCTATGTTAAATGGCGTTAGTGGCTCGTAAATAAGAATAATTTATTTTCCGACTTCGATGTACAAACATTACAATAATTAATGAGGTATAAGACAGATATATTACAGGGACATAAGAAATTTCTAGTAGATTCCGTACTAGGGCTGATCTGTCTGGCTAATGTCTAGGACTGAAAAAACACGAAAGTTTTGTTTACTATTATAATTGACACCAGATGACACGTTACATAATTGATTAACTTCGTAAATAAAAAAAAACACAGAACACAAATATTTAGTTTCCAACCAAAGTTTTTAATATACACGATTTAATTGCTGCTGTTTTCAACTACAAGACTTTATAAATAAGCATAATAATAAATAATAAACAAGAATTCCAATAAAATAATTAGGTATTTCCATTTGTACGAAAGTTTTCTTAAAAGTAATGTACCGATTACTTCTCCTTCTCTTATTATTATTATTTATCTGCAAATTATTTGATCAGGTTTTTTTCTTAAAGTACTTTCACATTGATCTCTGATATGTTAGTACAGTTTGTCACTGTCACTTTCTCCTGGATTTTTTTCAAGTATTATATTTACCACGAAATGTTAAAACTTGTTTAATTGGAATGAAAACAATCGCAATACAAGATAAAAGTCGTGAAAGTCCTTACGAAATAAGTAACACTGTGCCTATATGATTCTTTACAAGTAATGCTTGATTGAATATGTGATTTTGTACATTGTTCTAGGTTAAAAAATAACCCTCATCTATTTCTTTAGGCATTTCCTCATTGTCAAATGGGATCTTTATCTTAATAAAATCATCCTACTCCATTTCTTTGACTTTGATGTGATCTTAAATAGACATATTAAATTAGTTTCGCAAACAATATTATATATATATAGGTACCTACCAATTTAAATTTACCTCCGAACTTATTCGCGAAGAAAGTTATGTTTCAATTTACAAACTTAAATTTAACTCACATGTTATTAATTACAAGCTGTCAACGAGCTTCAATTCTATCGAACAACTTTCTTCGAGTGCGATTTTATCTACACATCAAATATTTTTGGTATACATTGCTTTAACAGATGAATAAATATATTAAATTGCTATATCAGTACTTATTTAATACAGATAAAGTATATATTTTCGTTTATCCTACTAATATTATAAACGCGAAAGTTTGTAAGTGTCCACGGATGGATGGATCTTTGTTACCCTTTCACACAAAAACTACTGAATTGATTTGGCTGAAAGTTTGCATGAGGATAGTTTATGAGCTGGATTAACTTAAAGGCTACATAATATCGCGCATCGGCCCACTGGAGCAAAGTATCGCGGGTAAAACCGCGGGGCGTAGCTAGTAATTAATAAAATTATTTACAAAATCAGTTAACCGTTGAAAAGCTACATTATTTAAGATTAACATAGGCTATATTTTATGGCGAGGTTTCTACAGTAAGGAAAATTACGCGAGAAGACTAGGTATAAACAATAGGCATAGTAGCTTTGTCATTTTACTAATCAAATCTGTAGATATCGCGTGCAATATTTGTTAATTTTATCTTTTTTATACCTAACATTTACGATTCCTGTGTAAAATATACGTTCGCGTGATGAACACGAAATACGGTGAAGGCCTACCTTTTGTTAAGCACATAAATTGATTATTGTACATAGCAATTATGTATGAGATTATATCTTTGCTATTTTTTATATACTTGCGCGATTTTTATAATTACAGAAACTAAGAAACGTAGAAAATCGAATGCTACTCTAGCTTTATTTTTAGCGGATTATATTTAATAATAACTGCTATTAAATGTAGCTCCACTCAAAATAAAGCTGCTTAAATGAGTAACAACACTAAAATCAAATGTAGACATCATGTTCAAAATTTGAAAAAAAAATATTTTTTTATTACAGCTACCGTTTAGCCGTATTAAATATTATGACAATGTTTACCATACTTACACCCCTTTCGCTTATTTCGTCAGAGCAGTTATCACTAAACCAGTCCGTTATCTAACTAGTGAAAGTTTGGGTCCTCGCTCTCTCGAAATTTGAACACGATTGTACTTGACGATTTCTCTGCATTATGTTTGGTGTTTTAATTTGTGAGTTTATACACTAACTATATAGGTATTCATTTAGGTTTATGATACTACTACACAAAGAGACCATAAAGAAATAGAGTTGACACTTTTACTTTTTAATTGCTTACGTCATAATGTTTTCGTTCAAATTGTCTGTCGTTTGAATATGGAAACCTTCAGTATCTATCTATACACTTTTATATACATAGAAAGTTTATTAAGTGCCTATTATTGACTTCCGTTTCGAATTTCAAATTTTAATATTCCTTAAACAGAAGTTCTTTATTCAAAACAAATTTGATGACGTATCATAACATAACTTTTGAAATACAATAGGTACCTTTCTCTTCCATTCTTGTAAAGTACTCACAGCTAAAATGACACAAGTCATAAAATAAAAAAGCTATTAAATTTTTTGATAGAATATAGTTAAAGAAATGTAATTCATATATGTATTATTATTGTTGCCAACTACAAGTTGCAAAATTAACCTAGCAACCAACAAATACTAATGGTTGCTGCAAGTCAAGGTTGTGAACGACGGGTTAGCAACCCAGTAACCCGTAAATACAGTTAATAGCAGTTACCGCGTTCTTTAGGTACTGTTAGCTTCGTGTGAATACTGTCACGTGATGATTGTTTTCGAACAGTTAATGCCTACTATTAGATGCACTTGTAACCGTAAAAGGAGGGTTTTCTTATATGAGACAGTTACTGTAATGTTACGTTGTTGTTTGAGCGTATGTAGTAGAACAAACTGTTGTTAGTTGTCAGGGACATACCTATTTTTTGTAATTAAAATTGTTAATCATATCTTCTTCAAAGAATTATAAATCTTCATAAGTATCTACGCTACGTTGTCCAGGGGAGTAACATTGGCATGATAAGTGTCCCACGGGATTAGGATACCCGCCAAAAAGCTAGTTATTTATAAAAAAATAAATAATAACATTTACTTATTGTTAAGTAACAACATTCGTAAAGAGTTTAAATAGCCAGTACTACCTATTTTTAAATATATAGACCACACGTAATAAACTTAGCGAATCGAGAAGTAGTACCTACGATAAGCGTAAAAACTCTCTTTACTTTTAAATAAATAAGAGTGTCGTATTGTGAGATTATTGTTAAATAATTCATGCAAATAAATAATAATTCAAAATAGAATAAGGTATTGAATCAGATTATATTCAACGCAATGATTTTCCTTAGAAAATGTTGTACTGTTAGCACTGAAGACATAAATAATTTAAGGGAGCTTAATACCAAATATCTCATTATGACAACATATGTACGTACAAATAGGTTTGCGACTTCATTAACAATAGGATTGTTTAAATACAGTGTCTATTTAGGGTCATCTGGAAACGATATTAATACAGCAATATTTTGTCACATGATAAAGATTATGTACATGAAATAAAGATTAAAAGCATTTAAATTATATATAGATGATAATTTTATATGTTAACATAGTTTTTTTATACTACCATTTGTCCCATAACATCTTAAAGCCTCCTTAAAATGCGTTCAGTTTAACATCTGTCCATCTAAGGCGTAGGTACTAGGTTTGTTAACGCCTTATTATACGCATGCGCCAAGGCTGACTGCGTAGTGACGTTATTGCATCTATTCGGAATTTGAAATTTTACTAATGTGTATAGTATTGCATCTGATTTTGTATTTACTCATGCGTGAGACATATACGCAGATGCAACATCTACTAAATAAATAAAATTAATAATATTTACGTAATATAATTAATATTGAATTAATAGTACGTTGATACGTTTTTAGATGCTGTCATTCATATAAATCGATAGGTAAATTATAATATACTAGCGGCCCGCCCCGGCTTCGCACGGGTGGTGGTCAGGGATAATATAGCTTTCTAATAGTGATAGAATTATCGAAATCCGTTTAGTAGTTTTTGGGTTTATTCGAAACAAACATACAAAAATACAAACTCTTCCTCTTTACAATATTATTATTATTAGTTTACTACCTATTAACAAACAGAATTACCATCAGGTAGGTTTTAAAAAAATACTTAGATAATCCTAAATGTATAACGTATTTCGATTGTATTTTCAGCAACGGTTAATTTTAACAGTCTTAAGTTTCAAGTAAGAATGCTGTCTTTCGATTCCAATTTTAAAATTTTCACCAAATAACATACCAGTGATAATTTTATACACGTTTATTGGTTTAAATGAGTCATCACTTTCAAGTGTTGCAACAAGGAAAAATATGCGATTCATACGAAGCGAAGGTTTTAGAAAGTGCTAACATTTGCTATTAGTTTTATCGTGTTTGTTTGTTTGTCAGTAAGAAAGTTATATTGGGTGTTTTCATTATTTTATAAAACATTTTTGGTTAGAGAAATTAGATTTAGATGTCTTTTAAGCCATAACACTGAGATTTACTTTTCTTCTGTATATATACCTAAAAGGGCACCTGTATTGACCTAACACAGGTGAAATCACTGAACGGGTTGAGCTGAAATTTGGTAGGCAGATAGTTATTACGTAGGCATCATCTGAGAAAGGATTTTCCAAAATATACGGCCATTTAAGTGATACTTTTTAATGTATTCGTAACAAAGTGAAGGGGTTTTACTAAAAGAAAAATTGGGAAATTCTCAGGACATTATACAGTGGTTTGACTGGAAATGTGGGGGCAAACAGTTACAACTAAGTATGTAATTTAATACGTTTTAAGAAAGCTTTTAAGTACTAACGCATTCTTTTGGAAGATCTATTACTTTTTAACAATGAGCTATCAACGCTAAGGAACTCGTTACGTCACACGCATGCCCTACGAGTTGCGCAAGCGCATTTTGTCGGCGCATTACGTCACGCATTTACGAAGCACCAGTTAAGTGCTTGATGTAAGAGTGTGTAAGTGTATTAAGTAGTTTGTGTTGTTTTTACTTTTTTACATTTTTCTTATTACCGTAGTGCGCTTAAGTACAGTTAGATATGTAAATGTAGGTTATTGTTTTATTTAACTAAACGACAATATTTTATTTATTAGTTAATACATATTCGGTATGTTAACATAATGATCTGCAATAATATTATAAATCGATAAGGTTTATAAATTTGTTTCAGATAAACTCAAAATCTGAAAAGAATTCCACGGGAATAGGAGTTACGTGGGTAAAAAAACACGGGAAGCTATCTGTAATACCTACATATTTTGTTGCTTTATATCATATAGTTCTACCGTTCTAAAATTGCAGCCAAATCAGAGAAAGTCATGTCATATTCTTTTTTATGGCAGCCCTACACCAAGGCCCGAGAGAACACAAAGCATAGAGTTACTCAATCCCTTATTGTTTACTTTTATAATTCGTGTGTGTTACATTATGAGTGGAAGACCTTTATTTTATCAACTTTAAGAGGAAAATCATTGAAAAATACCTTTATTTGTATGTTGATTCCATAAAGATAGGATAAATTAAGACCATGATTGTATGTAGTTAGATACCTACCTACATATGTTTTGTTCAGATGTGGTATTTTTTTTGTGTTTCATGGTAGCTTTAATATCATGAAACACAAAAGACTATACATACATTAATATATATTATATCTCTATTAGTTTCTTGGAAAATTATGTTTATTTTTTATTGGTAGCCTTCAGTTTATATACCAACCAATCAACATAGTGACATAATAATATGAGTAATCATAAAATCGGCTGCGTTAATTAATAAACAAATATAAAGAATAAGAATTTAACAGTTTCATTAAATAATTCAGTTATTTGTCGTGTACCTATCTATATTGTAATAAAAAGTACTGTAGGTATACAAAAGTGTTATTTCAATGGTTTATTTAATATATTAAATAGGTACATAAGTATTATAATAGATATAATGTTCCGCTTGTCATTCTAAACAAGTAGCATCAACCAAGGGAAATAGTTTAGCGGATGGGCTAGCTACCAATTATGCGCAGCTGTGTCTATCACACGTGGCTTTCGAGTACATTTGCTATTACACATTGTTTCATCATAATATGATTAATAAACAATCTAAAATACACATACAAAAATCAACTAGATAAAAAGGTTCCGTTCTTTAACTTGTAACATTATGCCATTGAATCTATTCACAATTCAAATAGAAGCAGAGAGAATGACTAATAAAATAAAAAAATCGCCATATTCGAAATTCAAATTTCGAAATTCGCGATAGGACGGTGCGTTGTCTCAATTAAAACTTTACGTTAAAACGTTGCATTGGAAAATGCACTTTGTTGCGGAAACAATAAAGTTTATTTTCTTTTGTGTTGTCACACGGCTTGAAGCCAACTCAAAAGTGTGTCACCGAGTTGAATAGCACGCGCAAGGCCGGTCTATCTATGAATGCGCGTTCAAAACCACGGATGTGCTGCGCTATCTGCGTTCAAAATCACCATTGTATTTACGCGTAAATAGATACACAATTTTGTATGGAAAGCTCTAGAAGAAAGTAGCTATAGAAATTTAACGTTTTTATAAAAGAACTTTTAACTACAAAACACTATTTATACCTAAATACCTACTGTTTTAATGCAAGTATAATTTTTTATTACCTGAAAATTGAACCGTAATTGAAAGATCATTTATAATTTAATCCTATCAAGGCCGTAAATACATAAGTTACCAAAATATGGTAATGACCTTGAAGTTCATAAAATAAATATTTTTGTAATTATTTCATAAACTAACTTTTTTTCGAGATACATTACCTACAGTTTAATAGACATAGAATTAAGTTAAGATTAAACAAAATTGTAGTGAACAAATTATAAATGATCTCCCCGCACGCGGTTTCACCCACGTAACTTCAGTTCCCGTGGGAACCTCATAATTAAATATAGCCTATAGCCTTCCTTAATAAATGAGCTATCTAAAACTGAAAGAATTTTCCTAATCGGACCAGTAGTTCCTTAGATTAGCGCGTAAAAGCTAACAAGCTCTACAGATTTATAAACCTCTAGTTTCCCGCGCGCGGTTTCACCCGCGTAGTTCCCATGCCCGTGAGAACTTCGCAATAAAATATAGCCTATAACCTTCCTCGATAAATGGACTATCCTACACTGAAAGATTTTTTGAAATCGGACCAGTAGGTCCTGAGTTTATCACGTTCAAACAAAAAAACAAACAAACTCTGCAGCTTTATAATAATAAGTATAGATTTATCTACGCTGGAGCTCTGCTCGCCTTTATGCCCGGTGAAGTAGTAAAAGCCTAGAGGCTAACTTCACATGTATGTCCGAAAAAAACTAATAAAAACCGGGTGACTTGTTTTTTACCGTCTTGATAATATTATGGTGTGTTGTGTAAGTGGAATAGAATGTATAGACCACAGTATATTTGTACTAGTATTTCGGTTTTAAGAGTTACGAAAAACATAGCGCGTGTATAATAATAAAATAGGTGCCTTTAATACCTAGGCCGTTATCACATGGGCCGGATTGCTCATGCTTACCCGGCCCCCGCCAACGGCGGATCGAAGGAGTGTCCGGGAGGTTTTAGTGGTGTAGGGTCCTCTCCTCGTGGTATGAGTTTAGCATACTGCGCTATGGAGAGGGCGAGTCCCACATATCCCACCGCCAGCGCGCGAATAGGCTGCAGCGGCGGTGGGAATGCGTAAATGCATTTACAACTGGACAAAAAAAATAAAAATAAGTGCCGTAATCACATATGAATGAAAAGAGTGAGCGAAATAGCGTAACTACCTACTTAGGTACGCAATTTTACCGTTACGATTTACACTATATGTCAGAAAAAAAAAAGATAAAATAACTACGCCTTGAACATCTATTTCATATACGTATCACGCCCTATTATTTTCAAGACAGTAAAAAAAGTCACCCAGTATATAAGTAGGTTTAGTAGGTTTTACCGCGTTACTCTGCTCTAGTGGGTCGGAGCGTGATTTTTTGTAGCCCATATGTTAATTGAGCTTATTAACTATCCCCGTGCAAAGTTTCAGCCAAATCCATTTAGTAGTTTTTGCGTGAAAGAGTAACAAACATCTATCCATCCATACTTACAAACTTTCGCGTTTATAATATTAGTAAGGATATGTTTAACGATCATAATAGTTCAAAGTCTGTGTTTAGGCACTTAATAACATGTTATCAATACGTCCTAGGCACTGTGATATGATACTATTGTAGGTTAGGTACCTAATTAATTTTAACTGTTACCTACTTCGCGCCAAGAAGTAGAAATGCGATCACAATAAAAAAAAATTGGCAAACCGCACTCCTTTTCTATCATCATCATCATCATCATCAGCCCGTATAACGTCCACTGCTGAACATGGGCCTCCTCCCGAGGGAGAGTATTTGCCATAGTCACCAGACGGGTTGGTGACCGCAGTATTATGTTGTACCACACAAGGAAACGCTGCTGCCCGTTCCTTGATATACGATTATTATAGATGATGTTATAACAATCGGGACCGGCTTAACGTGCTTTCCGAGGCACGGAGGGTAGTCCCTCAATCAACCAGACCCGGAAAGAAATCTAAGAATTTGCACCGCGCGCGGGAAACTAGGTATCTAATAACTTCTGATAAAACCGTTAATTACAAAAAAAAACAACTTTCCTGTGATTATAGGTGACAATTTCCGTAGAGTAGCGGTATTTGGCTCGCTTTAAATCTCTGAGGTCGTGAGTTCGATCCCCACGCTGGACAGAAAATGTTTGAAAAAAATCTAAAATTTATTTCCGGGTCTGGTTGCTTGGGAGACTACCCTCGGTGCCACAGAAAGCACGCATTATCTATAATAATCATTTATCAAGGAACGGGCAGCAGCGTTTCCTTGTGTGGTACAACATAATACTGTGGTCAACCCGCCCGCCAAGCGTGGTGACTATGGCAAATACCCTCCTCGGGAGGAGGCCCATGTTCAGCAGTGGACGTTGTACGGGCTGATGATAAATCTTTCCTAATAATCGAAGGTCACCAATTCGATTTCTCAGTTAAAACTAAATCGATTTTTCATCGATTGTCAGTACACTTTGTTTATTACAATTACAAGTGAAATTCAACCTTCTGGCTTGCGACATTTTATATTACAATGTTAGTTTTCATTTATTTGGCAATATCCCTGTACAAGGTTTAAGGTTTTTTTTTACTTGTGGTAACACTCAAATCGGGGTCAGCAATTTTCGAGATTAGATTTTCTCAATCCAAGGACAGGAGTGCAAAAATATAATACTATAAATTATAATTAGATACCGCGCTGAGATGTAATCTCTTACTGTGTGCCTCATAAGAAAGCTCAAAGTCGCTCAGCGAGCTATGGAAAGAGCTATACTCGGCGTTTCCTTGCGTGATCGTATCAGAAATGAAGAGATCCGCAGGAAAACGAAGGTCGCTGACATAGCTCAACGGATTAGCAAGCTGAAGTGGCAATGGGCAGGACACATAGCTCGAAGAACTGACGGCCGATGGAGCAAAAAGGTTCTCGAGTGGAAACCACGAACTGGCTAGCGCAGTAGGACGACCCTTGCACGATGGACTGACGACCTCATAAAGGTTGCAGGGAGTCAGTGGATGCGGGCCGCTAGCGATCGTTCCCGCTGGAAATCGATGGAGGAGGCCTATGTTCAGCAGTGGACCACAAAACGCTGATGATGATGACTAATATATGTATTTACTAAAGCTGAACAGTTCGTTTGTTTGATTGAACGCGCTAATCACTGGAACTACTAGCCCATTTATCAAAGAACTCCCGTTCCCGTAGGAATTTCTTAATTAAATATAGTCTATAGCCTTCCTCGATAAATGGGCTATCTCACACTGATAGAATTTATGTAGGTACTGCTCGTTGGAAGCTAGGTTAGGGTCCGGTCGTCCTCGCAAGGCGAGGCTCGCGACGCGTTCTATGCTTCAGACGCCATCCCAGCCCGCGCTTGTTGATCTTACTTAATTATATTTTATAATAAGCGATTATCAAATGCCATAACAACATTGGTAAATTTTATTTAAAAACATTATTGTTGAAATGGTAACTAATTTATTAGTCAAGATTTTTTTTTCTTTTTTGTTCTCATTATCATTGTATTTGACTAATAAGTCGAATTCGAAGTTCGAAGTGGATTCGTCTATATTATCAATAAACGTTTTCAATTTCATTTCATTTTCATTTCATTTCACGTGTAACTGATAATTGGGACCAGTATTTCCTGATATTAGCTCGTTCAAACAAACAAACTCTTCAGCTTATTATATTAGTATACATAGGCTTTATAACCCACTCGAGCTGACTAGGAATCCATTTAAAACCGTGGGGCGCACCTAGCTAGGTTTCAATTTTTGACCTCTACCGAATGACGTCATACACTCACACACACAAACATATGCCCAATAGATATTCAAGGTGCGTTCACACTATAGTAGCTACTGTACTATAGTACTGGAATATTATATACCTACTTACCTACTATTCAACAACCTCTGTAGCATAGCGGTATTTGGCTCGCTTTATATCTCGGAGGTCGTGGGTTCGATCCCAACGCTGGATAAGAAATCTTTGTGTTAATTCTAAGATTTATTACCGGGTCTGGTTGGTTGAGGGACTACCCTTCGTGAAAGCACGTTAAGCCGTTGGTCCCGATTATTATAACATTATCTATAATAATCGTAAAGCAAGGAACGGGCAGCAATCAACCTCTTCAGCTTTATATATAAGTTAAGATAGTTGGATCTTATATCCTTCGATATTGTTAGTCTATCACTACCTACTAATATTATACAAAGAAAAAACAAATATTTCGAATAAACTCAAACAATAATAAACGGATTTCGATCATTCTTTAACCATTAGAATGCTACATTATCCCTGAGTTACATAGGCTATAAAAGTTTACCATTACCATTTTATAAGGATATGTGAGCCTTCCATTTATATAATACTAGTTGACCCGCGCGGTTTCACCCGCGTATCTCCTGTTCCAGTGGAGTTGAGGCAGATTTCCAAAAAAAAATATGTACGAGTTTTTTGTTAGTCATAAATAGTCCGCATACCAATTTTTAGCTTACACCTTTAAAATTTCGGAATGCTCCATACAAATTTCCACCACCCGTTTTAGGAAAGTGGGGGGTTAGAAAGAGACGAAAAGTAGCCTATGTCACTCTCCATCCCTTCAACTATCTCCACTATTGCCGCGAAAGACGGACAAAGAAAGACACACACACTTTCCAATTTATAATATTAGTATGGATTTGTATACAAACAGACATAGAAAACTAATTATATTTACGTGTGCAAATTATTTGTAAACACAATATAACAATGCGAAATCAAATATGATTGTACGACAGAAGTGCGAAACGCTTTTCGCAACTTAACCGCAGCGGTTGCTTAGTTTGGGCCCCGGATATAAAGTGGCTATTGTAAATGAATTGTGAAAACTTTTTAAATAGGACTATTGAATTCGACATTTTGTAATGGATGTTAATACACTTAAATATTACTAGTTGCTGTCACTAAAAGTCGCGTCTAGATCGGTGCTACCGCTTTTGAGATTAGATGGATTGCACGGACATTCAAACAGACGCGTAGACGGCTTATTTTCTGAGGTATAATATAGGCTTTATACGTCTACCTTAGAAAATTAGCTATTTACTATTGAAAATCTAGTCGCAATCGGTTCAGCCATTACTGAGATTTGCCGGGATAAACAGATAGACAGATGGTTTTTTTTTTTACTTAAATTTTTGTTATTAATATGTACAATTTCTTCACATATGAATTTATTAATAATCTTTTATTTTTTCATTACAAACAATCGTCTTAAATTTTTATCGACATTCGTACAACTTTCATACGTATTTATAATATTTTTAATATAATATTGATAACTTTACGTGCCTTATAATTTTGGCATTGACAAATTTTAATCATCATACTCATAGTTAAAGGGCCATTGACTGTCTAATATGGGATCATTAATGAGCCATAACATTACAACTACAAGGAAATCATAGATTAACAGAGCACTTTGTATCTGGTAACACTATTAAACATAGCCCAAATAACTAGTAAGTAACTAAGTCTAAAAAAATCTGAATGTATTTTAAACATTCTTTCATCATTAGACCCTTAGGCTATACCTATTTTTTAAAGAAGGTTTCAAATATAACTAGAATGCGTGATAGGGCTAAAAGGTATGACTATTCTAAATTCAAAAGCATCATCAAATGCTACACAGAACATTCTAGAGATCAAAGCTAAACGCAGCACAATACATTTACAAAATCCAGACTAAACGTAGCACAGTATATTTGAAGAATCCGGACTAAACATAGCACAGCACTTTTTCAAGGGATAAAATATAATGAGCACCAAAAACATATACTTGACACCAGAAAAATAAAGTCTAAAATTATAATAGTACTAGCTATTTTAGTCACGACTGCACTTCAAATTGTATTCGAACACCAAATGTAGTTAATGATCACCAAATCTTAGCGAGCAAATTATTGCGCTATTTCTACCTTAATAAAATCAATGAAAAATGACAATCGGTTAGGTTAGGTTAGAGCTGCGGCCATACAACGCACGAGCCGAGCGAGCGAAGCGAGCGGTGTCGTGGCAGCGGCCGGCGAGTGCCAGAACCGAATAGTAAATTAGTAAAACATTTAGGTACTTTTGGTGATCATTTACTACTTTTGGGTTAACAATGATTTATTTGGAGTCATTTTGCTTAAATACGATAGCGAAATGTTAAAACTTTGGTTACAATTTTTCATTAAAATGCGGGTTTAATTTTGGTGATTATTTTCAATTTTTTTCTGTTATATGTTACTATATCTGATGGTATAAGCCGCGCCAATAAAGAAACGAATCTAAAATGGCGTCCCTGACAGATGATAGGGTCAGCAAATAAAAAGAAAGATAGAAAGAAAGTTTGTTTATTGTATATGTAGGTAAAATACAATTGTTAGTTTAATGTGTTGAAATGTGTAACGTATACAAAAAGATACATAATCTTTCATAAAAATTAGAACTGTTTATTTGCTTACTTTTCTTTAACATTTTTTACCTTAACCACTCGCAAGTAAGTCGTTTTTTTCCGTTAGCTTTCTTTACGGATTTCTTTTTGCATGCAGTACGCGCCGTGTGTGACTAAGATATCAACAGTTTAGAGTGAGAGCGCATGATCGCCGCTGCCATTTTAGATTCGTTTCTTTATTGGCGCAGGTTATAAGTTAAACATAAGCCCTTTTTCAATATACGGGCTTAACATAGCACAGTACATTTTCAAACCCCAGACTAAACATAGCACAGTACATTTTCAAAATCCAGACTAAACGTAGCACAGCACATTGTATCCAGCAAGCATGTGAACGCAGCACAGTACATAATATCTAGCAAGCATGTGAACGTAGCACAGTACATATACAGCGCTAATATTATCATATCAGTTGCTAGTACCTGAGTGCGGTACACGCATGCGCATACGTAAATGTGTGGACTTCGACTCGCCATACTTGATACTTGGGGCTTCAATTTTTATTTATTAAATCGTAAATTCAAATGTATTTTTGAATAAGCCATGTGATTAAGCACCCATAATATTTAATACCATGTACTTATTTTACTAGATGCATGCCTCCCATACATATCATAATCAAATATAACCTATGTTAGTCAGGGATGATGTAGCATTTTAATGGTGAATGAAATGATAATTATCGAAACCCATTCTGTAGTTTTTGAGTTTAGTCGTAACACAAATATAAATCTTTCTTCTGCATAGATATATATTTTTTTATGTGGAAGTATCTTAAATTTATTAATTATCTCAAGATAACGAATAAGTATGAAGTAAAAGCCTTTGACAAAAGCGTTTAAGTGTCCCATTTGAGATAAATTAATGGTTAGAAAGATATATTCGGACAATCTTTCTAAAATACGCATTCAATACCGGTAGAAAGTTATAATTAATCTTATTGACTAAGTAATGGAGCTAAAGCTTACTTATATTATAAAATATTTTCACCTTTCTTGTCATTTTAAGACCAATTATGTTAGGTAATGATTACTTTCAAAGATATATAATATACAAATTCCGTTAGCTTACAATTTCGCATTAATGATATTAGTAGTAGTTACATGCTACAACAAAATATTAATACGAACATTTTAATGGATGTATGGAGTTTTGTATCTCTTTCACACAAAAACTAGTAAAATTGACTTCGAGATAGTTCATAATACAAAAATATATTATTTTTTTTGTTGTCCGGGGGGAAATGCTTTTACTCATTCCCACCGCCGCTGCAGCGTATCCACGAGCTGGTGGCGGGATATGTGGGACTCGCCCTCTCCATAGCGGTGGTATGCTATGCTACATACCACATACAAAAAAATACCTGCCAAAATTACTATTTCACGCGGGCCATTTGGTGGTTAAGGAATAATATAACATGCCAAAAACATAAGTGTTTCCATTTCCTGATCCCCCGATACTGAATATTTACGATCTCACATAAACGGCACACTTTATGTTACTTTTCCTTTTCCGTCAACAATTTCCAGTTTCAATATAAACTCGAATCAAATAAAATTCATAATTGAATGAAGATTGCCTTCGTTACTTTGTCTAAAAAAAAGTGCTGAATAAAATTCGTTTATTTCATTTGGTAACTATTTTTTTGTGCAATTTACAAAATATGTGAAACATAAATTATGGATACCCGGCACAGAAGCAAAAGGCTTACTAACTAAGCTAAGACTAACTGGATAAGTCTATACAAAAAACACATACTTCATAAGTATGCACATTAGAAATATCGTATTAATATGCCTTAAAATTGTACCGCGATTGAGTCGCGTGTATACTATAAATTATGCGTACAAATCGCGAACGCTGAAAACATTATATACTTGACTTATTTCTTGTCCATAACTTTTGAGCATCATAAAAAACACAAATTTACTTTTATACAAAACAAAATGGCGTCTGTCAAACGCAAGTATCAAAACTGTGCAGTTATAGTGCATCGAGCACGCTATATGGGTCTTGGCCAGGCAACTTTTTCTTGCGTACTTTAGTACTAAACTGTGTGGCGACCTGTCACATGTTTATGCGCTCCTAGTACCTTGGTACATGTATGTATAAGAATTAATTGATTTAAACGCCAATTAAATAATATTAGATAGTTAATTTATATGGTATATACACGAAACTACTGGAATTAATTATAAAATATGAAAGACTGTGTTGTTTTGATGATTTCAGAAAATATATAATTACATGTCCACTGTAATGTAATCTATACATTATATTGTAAGGGAGACATATATGATTGTTTGTTTGCATTGAATAGGCTCCGAAACTACTGAACTGATGTCAAAAAATATTTTATCATGATAAAGCTACGTAACCCAGGAACAACATAAGATATGTTTTACTATGGAGTTTACACGAAATGTTATATGGGATAAGGGCAGGAGTAAGAAGACACTTTTATTGATGGAGATCAATATATAAAATTCAATTCAATGACATGATAAAAATTACCCCTTTGTCACGTCATAACTTGAAAGCGACACAACCGATTTCGCTATTTTTCTATTTTGTAATAACGCACTCTATCGACTATAAATACAAGAATTTATAAATGGATATTTAGAAAAACAAACTGATACAATGTCGGGCGACTAAGAGTTGCAAATAAATAGGTATTATAAAATGTACATTCTGCCTTTGTACAGGATACGAGCAGGAGGAGGGAATTTACCAGTGAAAGACGCGTAAAAACAATATCACGATATTGTATTCAGAAAATTCACAACTTCATCCTCATAAAAAATATATATCTCTTTTTTCTCGTCACAATGACAGACTTATCAAATTTAAATTTCAAAGAAGAAATAAAAAACTATATACAAAAGGCCGGTACAAAATTATTAGATATATAAAAGAGGTTGGTCGATCCGCAACAGCCTTCATTTCAAATGTTTATTTATATAAAAAAATGATTAAATATAATTTAATATACAGATGGCAACTACACATCTATGCAACCAAAATATTGCAAACAATGCATTCATATTCTCAATGACTTTTCAAATATCAATTTAAATTATTGCGTTGTATTGTAATTTGATATAATATACACAATTGTAGCTACTGACCAAGCAATAACAGGTATGAATAAACTAAATCGGTTACGTCGCCAGTTTTACAAGTATTAACTAGGGTTGTGTTCATTTAATTATATTGACAGTCATAGACAATTTATTTTTCTTAAAAGTACTTATTATGATTGATCAGATATATGACAGCCATAGACAAAATATATGTTTTTTTAATAGCACATTCTATAATTTATCAGAATTATGACAGTTATAGACAAAAATTGTTTTAATTTTGTTTTTTTAAATAAAGATGTGTTCAATAATTTGGTAAATTCTACAATATTAAAACGGAACCAAATATATATGGCAGCCTTAAAACATATAAAACAAAATGGAATACTTTTTAAATAATGCAGAAACTAATATAAATAAAATCTTGCAAAAAATCATACTTTTTTTTTTAATTAAAAAAGATTTCCTCATGATAGTGATAAACATTTCAGATAATTATATTGTAATAAATAGGTATTATAATACCAATTACAAATTTACAAATATAAAATCATAAAAAAAATATTATAAATAGTTATATTCTTCGTGAACCCTTTCAGAAAACGAATAGGTACGATTGTACTTTGGTATCAACTATTTAAAATGTCAATTTTGTGATTTCATAATTTTTGTAAGTGCCTATATTCTTAGGCACTACAAGTTTTGGTATATCTGTCACCGGAAAATAATAAGAATCGTTATTTGATGAACTTTCTAGTTAGTTAATAAACTAACGAGGCTTCGGGTGCTTAAAAAAATACCTAAACCTAAAGAAGTTGAAGTTTTATTGTTTTATTACAACAGAAGAATATTCTCGTTTGGTTAGGTCAGGTCAAGGGTCATAATAATTTTCCTTGTGTGGTACAACATAATACTATCTTTTTATTTTTATTTTTTTCTGACGGACATGTAGTGAGTGGCTTTTGCTACTTCACCGGGCATAAAGGCGAGCAGAGCTCCAGCCTTAATAAATGGATTAAACACTACAAACTAAGCAACCTGCGCAAGAGGGCGTCCCCTGTGGGACTTGGACCTCGGCTCAGGTCGGCTGACGGGAAGATTGAGGGATTATGGCTTTTAGTTTCTTTAAGGAAGTTTTGTGCAACTGTCGCTCTACTTTACAGTTTGCAGGCCTCTCGGACTTCGGGTCAACGAGGGCATCGGAACGTTCATAATACTACGGTCTGCGTGGTGACAACCGCAAATACCGGAAGAGGCCCATGTTCAGCAGTGGACGTTATACGGGCTGATGATGATGATGATGATAATGACATAAAGACAGACAGACAGTGGGAAGCGACTTTGTTTTATGCTATGTAGTGATCATTAAGGGTTATCGTACATAGACCCAGATTTTTTTGCGAATCGTCATCTATTGATAAGATTGAAATTTCTTCATAACAAAAAGCTTGTATCAGATAGATTTCTTTGTATATAATAGTTATTTAGATTTATATATTGTTAGTTCTCATTTCCCTTAAATATACAACTGAAATAGCACCGGTTACTCAGTATCTTCTGAAACCCGGTGTTATGGGTTCGATTCCCACCCGGGACAATTATTTGTGTGCACCACGAATAGTTGTTCTGAGTCTGGGTGTGGTTTGGGTCCGTGAATTGTGTGTTCGTAAAGTCCCCTGTGACATAGGGATTATTTTAGGAGCCCATAGTGCAGGAGAATAAGACATTTACGTAAAAATATGACAACTAATTCGATATGTAATATGTCTTAATTTTTCATACTTGAACTGTCAGTTAACGTCCACTGATGAACATGGGCCTCTTAGCAGAATTTAGTAAGCGAGTCAGAGAGGAATTTGACATAATCAACGCGCTTAACCGGCGAATTGGAGATCGCAGTCCAGTTTTTTTTTTTGCGGGTTTGTTGATCGAACCCACGATCTTCAAGCCTTAGGTGGGATTTATATCACTTCGCCACGGAGGTTACTAAATAATAAATTCCTTTCTTATATTACACAGCACTGAACCAACAGCTTAACAAACACGTTTTAATATTTATTATGTTGCACTCTAGTTCATTTTGAGTTGTCAAGTAACTTCATTTTAAATTCTTTTATTTACGTGGTCTATTATCCGTAGCACACGGGGTATGGAAAGTATCTGCCCTCTGATACTATTTTTGTTTCTTAAAGACTTACGTAGTTAGCCACTAGGCTTTTGCTACTTCACCGGGCATAAAAGCGAGCAGAGCTCCAGCTTTAATAAATGGTTTAAAAACTACAAACTAAGCAACCTGCACAAGAGGGCGCCCCTGTGGGGTTTGGACCTCAGCTCAGGGCGGTCGCTGGCGATGAGATTGAGGGATTAAGACTTTAGTATTTTAGGGGGTTTTGTGCAACTGTCTGATACTACTATTGTCAAATATACATAGGGTTAGATCTGGGTTTTCTTCAGAGTAGGTATAAGTTCCATATCGTCGGAGATACTGCGATACCGCATAAGGGACAGTGGCTAATAAGGTATCATTTCATCTGTCAAGAAATAGTTTCGTTATATACGTTGTAAAGGCCTAAAAATCAATTTTCTACATTTGATTTTGAACCTTACAAGCTATTGTATTGCACTATCACCGACGACATGTAACGATTACCCCAGAATCATAAGTTGGATGCTGGCTGTAGCTAGGTACGGTGTCGTAAAACTATTGTTTTTCAAACTGACTTATGTAATTAGCCACGAAGCTTTTGCTACTTCACCGGACATAAAGGCGAGCAAAACTCTATTAAAATACTTAAAACTACATAGTAACCTGCGCAAAAGGGCGTATCCTGTGGGACTTGGAGCTCGGCCCAGGACAGTCGCTACATCCCCTGTACAAGTCCCCTGTACCAACTGTTCTTGCATTTCATCTCTTCTGCCACTAAACATCAAAATTGTAGTCACAAGAAAGATTTGTATTTTTACATGTATGTTTGTAACGTAATAACTCAAAAACTACTAAATAGATTTCAATAAGAATTATTGAAATCTATTTAGTAGTTTTTGAGTTCACCATTAGAAAGCTACATTATTCAGGAGTAACATAGGCTACATTTAATTATGGAGTTCCCACGGGAATGGGAACTACGTGGGTAAAACCGCGAGCGATAAGCTAGTAGCTTCTATATCATGTAATGGATCTTTATATCTAGAGCTCAGACACATTCGTCGTATGTGCCTTTATCGTTAACTGGCACTTACGACCAAATGCTACTAAAATATAATAGACATACATCCTTATGCTTCTGAGGTTAGATATGTAGGTGTGTCCCTTAGTCATTCTAAAGATCAGTAGCATAAGGTCGGATGTGTCAGAAACATTCGTCGTATGTGCCTTTATCGTAAACTGGCACTTACGACCAAATACTTCTGAAATATAAAAGACATCCGTCGTTTGACTTCTGAGGACTAGATATGTAGGTGTGTCCCTTAGTTATACTAACGCTCAGTAGCATATAAGCAAATAAAATAAAAATCATTTTTATTTACGTAAACCAATTACAGCCACTTGAATTTGTAAATCGTCAAACATTATTTGAAAATTAATTATTATTTATCTTAAATTACATTTGTTATTTATTTATAAACCTATTATAATTAATGTATATTGTCGGTAGAGACACAAAATGCTTCTGTCTATGTTATGCCAAAACAATTGTCATTATTTGGGTGGACCATGAGCATATAACGACGGACGCGCTTTAATGCTACCACCGGATCCAATGCGCCCCAACTGAGAAAATCCGGCGAAATAAACTCAGTGCGTTACTCTGCCACCGGTTTCGACACGGCCCACATGAGGTCGGAGAAACATTGGTCGTATGTGCCTTTATCGTAAACTGGCACTTACGACCAAATGCTTCTGAATAGTACACCCGTCTTTAAGCTTTTGAGTTCTACAATTTGTTTCTTAGTACCATCGAAAACATATTGCTTTAAAATGTTATTTTCCGAGGCCGCGTGCATATAAATTATTAAATTTAATATCTAAGTCGCCAATTACTAGAACAGGTTGAGGTAACTTAATAAAATTACACTCCTAAATGCGTTTTATACAGCAAATTATAATTTTGTACTAGATACCATATTTTCAGTACATAATAAGCTTAAATTTTAGCACAATATCAAAATTAAGTTTTAGAATAACGATACATGTATGAATCTCATCTATTCTCTATGTTTCTATACTCTCTACGACCAGCCATTTTACTACTGTCAAATGTTGTATTTAAAATGTCAAAATTTATATTTATATATATCAAGATACTAACAGTACTAACTGACCACAAGAATAAAACAAGCATATAATTAAATATAACAAATTAAACATAAAGAACAACTGTTAAAATGTCTAATTATTTCTTTAAAAACAGAGACCATAAAATATAACTCTTGGTAATACTAAATAAATGACAGTACAGTATTATGTTCTCCCGTCTTATCCATAGGGGACAATACTATTTAGATCATCTGTATTGAACAGTCTATGGTTTGGACATTATTTATTCATTCTAAATTTCGAGCTCCTACTGTTAAAGTATTAAGATGGAAAACGACAACTCTACCAGAATAATAATATATTTAAATAATATTTTTTTAATTCATGAACATCATTTTTAAATTTTTATACTCGATTTTAAAATAAAGATTTATTTTTTATTAATTAAAGTAAATATTATAAAGGAACTAGTAATATAAATAAATACATTCTCAACTTGATCTAACCGCAACAATTTAATCCAAAAACGAGATTCTGAAAACCCACCAAAATTAAAAAGTAAAATACTCTTAAATGTAGAACCCGTTTTTTTTAAATTCACAAACAATATAATAAAAAGAATTCGCATGCAAAACGTTTCTCTTTTTAAATATTTTCTAAAGCCGAGGGGCGCGTTCAATCATAAGTATTATACTAAATACAAACTGGTTGGCAAGAACATGTTACGCAACTGAGTTTAAAAAAGAAACCAGAATGTTCGGTTTAGGGTTTTCACTTTTGATACTTGCATTTAAATTGTAAGTTCATATTTAATTGTATAATTAAAGTATTTTTTAAAGAAAGTAATTCGGCTTAAAAGAAAGTGTAATGATATATTGAGTATTTGAGTGTCGAACGGATTAAGTGCTGTCAGTTCGTGGTCGCCATTTTCCGAGTTTTATTTTTAAAGTTAGAGCGCTCGTGTGGTTTTGGTCGTAGCTGAACTTTTGTTTTATGCCAACATGGATATTTTTTTTATAATTATTGATTGTTTTTTAAAACTTTCTTTTAAATATTAAAAAAATTATGCATAGTTAACATTAATATAGAGAAATACATAGTAAAAAAAAACATTGATTGAAATTCTAATAGTAGATAGATTCAATATTTTCGGATTCTGAAAAACCAATTTATTAGGTATACATCCAAAAAAGAGAATTTTGAGAACTTATATATTTACTCATGATTCAAAAAGAAACGGCCAGGACAATGCAGACACTCGCATAATGTACTTTCACTTTTAATATAAAATATTATTAAGTGGGAGTTTTGTTTTGTTTAACATGTGAATCAAGATGAAAGTTATTTGGTTATATGATGCCTTTTTTATTTAACTAGAGATGTACAAATAGTTCTAGTCATCTGTGCGCGTGGCACTATGTAAATGCCTTGTATATAAGTAGGTAAAGCTTACCTACATCACGCGCCTATAGATCAATTGAACTATACGCAATGCGACTAATTTGTATTGAAAACTTATCAACTTTTCTTTCATATTAAATCTGGTTGTTAGTTTTAAATCATCATCATCTTCCTGCCCTGCTCCTATTAGTTGGGGACGGTGCATTATGACATCCTCCTCCATTTTCCCCTATTAGACGTCTCTTTCATACTCACATCTTTCTTACACTTTCTTGTTAGTCCGTATCAGTAAATGCCAAGGTAACTGTCTGTTGGTCTGTCGCCCTTTTACGCCAAAATATTTAACCGATTTTAATTAAATTTGGTACAGAGATAGTGTAAAATCTAAGAAAGAACATAGGTTACTTTTAAAGTCAAAAAGGAGTTGTAGGGGGCTGAACGGGGGCGTTGAATATTGTATGGAAGTATCGTCATTACTTAAGCAAGTTTTAAATGAAATATAAATCGAATATACTATGTATTATTTTTGTACTCTCAGCCCTATTAAGCTTTCTTGCCAAATGAATGCCAAATATTCGATATGTCCTTTATTGTATGCAATAAAACGACTTGCGTGAAAGTACGAAATGTCAGTTGCCTTTTATTTTTAGTGAGAAGACCTGTTATGAAAAACAAAGTTCACAACACTGGCTGAAAGAGCTGAATATATGTGTAGCGAATGTCAATAAAAAACAATTTTGTATAAACAGTATAGCACAAAAATAAATAAACCGTTACTAAATTAGTTCATAGTAACCATAATTTAAACTTTTTACTAGTGTTCTATTTTTTTTTATAATAATTTATTATTATTAAAAAAAAATAGAACACTAGTAAACAGTTACTAATAACTATTTCTATATAAGGGTGTGAAATTAAATATTGTATAGAAATTATTTTCTAATTTAAAATAAAGTATGATATACTTTATCTTAAAATAAAACCTTTTTAATATCATATAATTATGTGTGTTGTTTATTGTCTTATACTAAATTAAATATATTCTTTTGTTAGGTGTTACTTCTTTCTTATATTTCAATAAGCATTCATTAATTCATACTAATATATAAAGCTTAAAAGTTTGTTTGCTTTGAATCTCAGTAATTACTGGACTGATTTGAAAAATTATGTCAGTGGTAGATAGCACATTATTCGAGACAGGCTGTTGGGTATATTTAATAATGAAGTTCCTACGGGAACTGGAGTTACATGGGTAAAACTGCGCGCGCGTAGCTAGTCATATTATAAAAGGAAAACCACAAGATGGCCGTTGTACCTGTGACTAGGCTACCTAGAATGTAGGTAATTCAGGCACATCAGAAATTAGGTCAAACATTCCTTATATCTTATTCAGTATTCTAATTTTCTTAAGCTGTGTTTATAATAGGCAAATGCAATGTATATCTACTTAGTCCCTATTACTTTTAAACATTTAAAAGTAACTTTGTCTGTTACGCCTAAAACCACTAAACCATTGATATGATTTGGTACATACCTATACTGCGAAAAACCTGCCCTAAGTAATCATTTCATGCGGATAAAGTCACGAGGATAAGTTAGTGATATATAACTAAGTTAATTAAATAATTTCACCCACGGATTGACCCAATAGAACATATATTCGAAGAACGGCCATTCTTGGTACATTATCATAATTTTAACTAATCTCATCTAATTTTCCATGTTTCTTAAGTCTCTGAAGAGTAAGAATGCAATCTAGGAAATTAACTTTTGAATTTATTCATATTTAGGTTTAATATTAAATTATACCTAACTAGCGAACCGCCACGGCTTCGCACGGGTGCAATGGTGATGTATTATTCATAGAAACATTCTCATTGAATTACTCTATCTTTAAAAAAAACCGCATCGAAATCCATGTCGTCGCTTTAAAGATCTAAGCATACTTAGGGAAAGACCGACTGCGGGAGTGACTTTGTGTTATACTATGTAGATAAGTCTTCTCAATTGATAGTTGCTCTAAATTCCTCTAAAATCGTGAACCACCTCTTCGCAATCCCCTCCAGTGACGGCTCTGAACCGAGCCCTCTCCCCTTATATAGGTTGCTTATGTTGTAGTATTTTAACCATTTAATTAGGCTCGAGCTCTGTTCGCACTAACGCCTGGTGAAGTAGCAAAAGCCTCATGACCTCATGGGCTACGTATCATGGGCATCAAATGGGCTGTTTAACAGCTACGACAAAATCAAGCATTACATATAAATATGGAAATACTTTCATAGACACACGCAAATATTCAATTATATAGGTAGATAGGGATAATGCTTATTCGTCCTTTTAGCTTGAGGCCAAAAATAATATATGCATCCAAAAAAAAACTTTACATCCGCAGTTAATACTAACAATCCTTTTATCCGCATGACTCATTAAAGAAGAATGAACAAAATTAAAACAACATAAAAGACAAAAATTAAAAGCAGAAACATGGTTCTTTATCACAAAAGACTATAAAATAATTACGAAATATCACGAAAGAGCGGCGACAAGCCTCGAATTTTAATTGGCCACTTTCTTAACATTGCGTAAGATACATGTGAAACAATTATATGTATATATAATTATATTTATACCGGAAAAGTTTTTGGTTCTCACTTTCTATTTATATATATAAATTTTATTATAGTTTTGTTTCACGCAACCATATATTTTTTAATATGCACATCTTTCGCTAATTGCAAGAGAGTTGCAAAAAGTATATATGTAACTACATACTCTTAGGTGAGAGATGCGCGTGTTTCAATTAAAAATATAAAGTTAAGAGCACAATAAAAGCTGCTTCCAATCTGACTTTCTTTAGCCATTTTATTTTATTTTGAACTGTTTTTTAGGTTTAATAAAAAGATAAGTTATAAGTGAAAGGGGTGGATATAAAATTGATACTTTTATTCTTACTCGTATAAGATGAGGTCAAAGCGAGATGTGGTCTGTAATACATTTTTAGTACAGGGTTTACCGCATGCAATCCGTATGATTGTGATAATTCATCTAAATGGGGTTCTATGGGAGTATAATTTTAGTATTCTTGCAAATTTTAAAAAGGTGAATGTTAGGTTATTTGTCGTTTTGGGGCAAACTGAGGAATTATCGTACCGAGAATTACTCGTTAGCTATAAAACTGAGCTTTTGCTATTTTAAAGTGTTGCAAATGATATAATACTGAGAAGAGTGTTTTTCGTTTTTACGAGTATAAATAAATATAGAAACAGCAATAATAAATAGTCAATGCAATGTAAATAATTTATCAATAATTCAATAAAATACTGAGTGCCATTGATTAAATTACAAGAAAATTATCTAATAACATTGCAATGAGAATCGAGCGAATAAATTATGAAATGAATCTATTGGTATTTCGCCATTTTTTGTTTATCGAAGTGGCATTTTATATTTTTGTTCAAAGTCTGCCCCAAAACGCACAGGGCCTTTTTATTAAGTGGAAATTACCTTTAATGCTCCCACCTGAAGTGTGCGGTTGTTGACTCTGCTGCACATTGGTCTGCTCCAGCTTCGTCGTAACAGAGTTCCACATATCAAACATGTTCAACATATTTATTGGCCCCAAAGGACCTACACTAGCACAATGGTACCATAACACTTAATTTTCACACACAAACACACGGTCATCCATTTTTGTACACTGAAAATATATCAAGTGTCAAAATCGTTCGCGCGTCGTAGATACAAAACTTTTTTTTTTCTTAAGGCTACGTCACTGATCCCCGGATTATATTTGTATTATATTGCGTTTTTTAATCACTAATAATAAATATTTCAATTTTTTTTTTATTCTAGATAATATAAACTTTCTCAAATGCTCAACTAATGTAAATACTATATTTTTTTTAATTTAAATTTAAATACTACTTATATGGATTTATATATCAGTCTAGAATTTCGATCGTAAGGTTGGGTTTATTTGCTCAGGAGGTTATATAGTGTATCACTAATTTGTGTTTAATTATTTTTTATTAAAAACTAATGGTTTTTGTGATTAAATATTGCATATAAATTTTAATAAACTTGTGATTAAATGCTTTCGGAAAAACTGTTATATTGTCGAAGTGCTCATACGAAGTGGTTTGTATTTAATATATGACATTGGATTCGCTTATCTTGTGTTCCGTGCATCCGTTTTTTCTTCTTCATAGTTTAATGGCTGTGCTGTGCGCCCCACTGGTGACCGGTCTACGGTGTTTCTCCACACATCAACATTTCAACGATCACGCAGTTCTATTTTCAAAATTTGAAATTCCTTTACGAGTATCAAAACGTTTATCAAAAAACTCCTTTTTTGAATTACAATTAATTTTTTTAAGAATTGCGTTTATTTTTATAGTTTTTTCTTGGAACACGATCTCGCATGCACTGAATTGCAGTTGCAGCGTGTTTCAGCTACAGTTCCAGAGGGGTGGGGCGGAAGTGGGGGGCCGTTGTGCGCATGCCCGGAATCGATCCCGCGTGGCCACTGAGGTATACCGACTAAAACACTACTTTTCTTATATGGACTGTAGGGAAATGAGGGATAGCTATTTGTATGTAGTGTCTATTATGTCATTCACTTTGATGTCTGTTGCTAGGCCGTGCCTGTTTGTATTGTTGACCGCTTCTTTATTGAGTGTGGCAACACCAGGATATGTACTGACGTTAATACTTAGTTGTTTTATGTTCGTGTTATAATGGGTGAAGATAGCGATCGATAGTTCAGTGCAGGGTATATGAGTACATAAATAAAACGAATCGATGTTTCTATTGCTGTATTTAATTGATATAATTCTTTAACTTTTTGTGTTTTCTAAATAAAACGTTTTACATTCTCATTGATATTCAACTTTAGAACTCAGATGGCGAAGCTCTAGCTGCTGCAATATTTTAAATTTCGAACACCCACGTCGAAGTTCGTATTTGAAAATTCAATCAATGAATTCTTAATTTAAAATTGACATGTGCCGTCAACATTTTCAATTGAAAATTCGAACATCGGCGTATTTTCGATACGTCAATTTATGAATGTAAATTGTACAAAGTATTTCATTCCATTCGTTCGTTCATGAGTGTCAATCCAGACTAAATATATACGTAGAGTAAGTTAACCTATTTCCCATTCACTTTGTACGCCAAGCCAGTCTATGGCATACGACGTATATTCAAATGTATGATAGATATATCAAACTATTAACTTAGAAACGTGTAGGTGTATTGAAAGCGTTAAATATAAAGAGTTTAGCTTTAATTTATGGTATAATATTAACTATAAATCACAGAATGCATAACTATGTGGGATATAAAAAATGGAAGTCATAAATATAAAATCAAAGATGTTCCAAATTTGATATGTTTTGATCTCTATGGTTTTCTTTGTGTGTTTAAAATATTATGTATGGATGATTGTTTGTTATTTACAAAATATTATTGATACTATCACTAGTTTAAGAGTACCTGCATAAGTGTTTATGATAATTTAAAATTATTTCATAATGCGTGAGCCCTGCTCGTCTTTTGCTTTGCCGGTGAAGTTGCAAAAGCCTCGTGGCTAATCTCATATTTATGTAGGTACAATGTGGCCAAAAACCAAGACAATTAAAAATAAATTATAATAAAAGTTTAAATCATTTGTGTGCGTGAGACAACACGTTACGCAATCAGTTACGAGTATGTGAATGAAAGTCGACGGTTTTGGAGATAGCTGTGCAAGGCATAAGAGGCAGCGGAGGCGGAAGCGGTAGAGTTTTGATACGTGGGCGATAAATGACGTAGGTGTCAAGTGGTGAAAAAGAATCATACTTAAATCAATTACCAAAACGCTATGTTATTTTTGTTAAAATAATTACATTAAATGTGCAGAAAAGTTGCATATAGATATATATTCATTAATTCTTAATTGTATTCATATTATGCTAAATTCATAGGATCAGATCTTCCTTAAAATCAAATAATAGCTCCATAAATGAAATACGACATTATATTCAACAACAATGTTTTAAATTGATTCCACACTGTAGACAGACTAGACTTCTGAAGAATATTTGAGTTTCTTTTCATGCTCATGAAAGTTGAAGAGACGCAATTGAAGAAGCTTTTTCTGTGCTTCTGTCTTGTAGGTATATAATATATTTACCAAAATAAGTCCGTAACTCTAATCTTATACTAATATATAAAACCCGAAGAGTTTGATTGTTTGCTTGAACGCGCTAATCTACCAATAACCAAGAATTACTGGTCCGATTTGAATTCTTTCAATGTTAGATAGCAGATTTATCGACGCAGACTATAGTCTATTTTTTATTATGAATTTCCTACGGAAACGAGAGTTACGAATCTAGTAGTAATAATAAACGTTAGGACAATACCTCCTTATATAAATTCAAGCATATAACTAGCAGTTAACTCTATGTGTATAACTGAAAAACATGTTTGTAGTAGGCGGGTTAGGCACCTCGTGTAACAGGCATTGCTATGGTTTCTAAGCATTGAGTGAATAAGGCGGTTTTAACTAGTTCATATTAGTTTAAAGTCTAATCGATAATAGAATTAGTATTGTTTGAGTGTGCCATTAATAATATTGAAGCTAGTTTTGGTTATAAATGTTTAAAAAAAATAATTAAGATGCCCAGCATCGCCCGTCAATCAAACAATTACTATTATATATATACAGAGTGTCCCAAAAGATTACGTAGCTGGGAAGGGGGGTGATAGGGATGGTCACAAGGGTCACCAGAAAAATATAAAAAATTCCCTCTGGGTGTTTAAAAAAATAAATGGCATTTTTTAAAAGACTAAAAATTTTACACCTTGTGCTAACTGTACCTACAAATATGGCTGTATTTAAAAAAAAATCTGTTATGTAATCTTCAATAACAACAAGGTCATCAACATCAACATCAAAAATAACAAGGTTTAAAATTTTAAGTTTTTAAAAAAATGCAATTTTTTTTTTAAATACCCAGAGCGGATTTTTTTTTTTTTTCTAGTGACCATTATGTCCACCCCTGTCACCCCCTTTCCCAGCTACTTAACCTTTTGGGACATCCTGTATATATATATGATACGATTTAAAAAAAAAATTATATTAAATCAATTAAATCTTTCACTGATTAAGGTGTGACCTAGGATAATAGGGACATTCAGCATCTTTATCTATACTAATATTATAAAGAGGAAAGATTTGTATGTAAGTATGTTTGTAACGAATTGGCTCAAAAAGTACTGGACTGATTTAAAAATTCTTTCATCATTTGAATGCTACATTATCACTGATTAATATAGGCTATATTTAATTATGAAGTTCCCACGGGAACGGGAGTTACGTGAGTTAAACCGCGCACGGCAAGCTAGTTCTGTATAAAAATATTGATATAATAAGTCCATTAAATGTTGATGATCGGGAATAATATCGCAACAAAATAGTCCTACAATAATTGTTTAAAAATCTCTTTGGCATATAGCTCACCAATTTATCAACTTACTACAGTGTAGTTAGTATTAATAAAAAGTATTAATTATAATAAAATGTTGAAGTTCTTTATTTGTCTTAAAAATGTTAATTTCTCATCAAAAGTTATGAATAATGCATCAAAATTTCTAATTCATTATGTCATCATAATCCCATTCGTCTTATATAAGCGTATATAATTTTGTACCTTTCTTTTAAATGTCGGATATAATTATGTAAATTATTCAACAACTTGTTTTCTAAAGATTACGGAAGTTTTAAAAATAAACGGTATATAAAAAAAACCGTTGAGATTAATTGACCGATTATAATTTATTTTTATATTTATTATTATTATTTTTTTAGCTGCATAATCTTTTTTACATTGGCTGAATTTTGTTCATTCATTCATTCGATTATATACGACTATAAATGAGTACCAATCCATGTTTTATTTTTACGTACTTATTATTTTCTATCATTATAAATACTATGTCTTCAATCGAAACTTCCAGTAGCTACTCTCATTTTTATTGACATATTTTTATAAGCCATTTGAAAATTAATATTATATAAAAACAAATAGTTTAAATGAGACTAGAGCTCTTATATTTTCATCTTTATATTTGGTAGTACAATCGACTTATAAACATAAATATACTTTTTCAAAATCATTAAAGAATACAAATTGTTTTTTTTTTACTTTTAGCGTTACACTAGAGCTTATTTTCACCATGTACTTTTAACATTTCGTCCTACCAATTATAAGCAATGATTAAAAAGTCACAGTGTAAATTCATTTGTTGCTTGCATTCAGTCCATTGAAATTGCAATATTAATTCGCTGTCCGCTAATATTTTGCGCCGCCCGAAAGTAAGTGAAAGTAGTGACTGCCAAAATCTCTCGAGAAAGTCGAGAGTGGTTTGATCGATGCCATAATTATTATTACCATTATATGAGATATGCTAAATGCAAGCCGGATGTAGGAGCCGATACTAAAAAAAACTGTATAAGGTGCTACCGAAATACATGCCATCCTTTTAACAGTAGATGATTTCTTTTGTTTATGTTTTAGTTTTTTTAAATTACATTATACAAAGGCAGCAAAGATAGTATTAGTGGACAACTTTATTGATAAGAAACACTGAAATTGATTTTTCCATATCATAAAGAAACAATTTTATTTTGTCTCTTAAATTTCTGTACTAACTTTCATATATTGCATGATACTATCAACTGTTAAAGGCATGGCATATATTTTAAAAGCACCGCTTATATACCTATAGATATTAGATCGATCTATGCAATGTTAAGTGAATGGTTTAAATCGTTTCAATCACGATTCAGAAAGTTAATTAATAAAATATGATATGATTTTTTACATAAAAATAACGGAGTCTAACCAAAATTAATTGCGCCGGTGGTGGTCGTTTTGAGTTCGAGTCCCGTTCGCCGTTCGGGACAATAATTGTGGTTCTAAGTCTGGTGTGCTTTGTGACCATAAATTATTTGTTCGTAAAGTCAAGACAGGGATTTATTTCCTAAAAAATACAAAAATGTTGACGACACCCAAAATGCAATGAGAACCAAATTTGAAAATTCATATTATTATTCTTTATTTTCCAACCTGTATGTTCCACAAACAAAGATAAGATTTAAAAAGGAAGTATTGTTTTTAAAATGTTGTCATTAGAAAGTGAAAGAGGTTGTTCAAGCCTTTTATGACTGACTGCATTAGCATTTTGACTATCTACATAGTACTTAGAACTTTCTGCCTAGCCTAGAAACAATCGGTACAACGAGTACGTACAATATTTTAACTTATTAATGACTTATGGTAATACTAGTTTTTGCCCGTGACTTCATCCGCGTGTAATTGTTCCTTTCGGCGGGTTTAATTTGCAATTAATAGTAGCCTATGTCTGTACTAAGGTTAAGTCTATCTCCGTATAAAAAAACAATCGTCAATAAGAGTATTAAAATTTAATTTAAAATAATACAAATTTATTCAAAAGTTATCACTGATTATCAAAGTAATCTCCAACTCAAACTGTAACCAGCACCTTTGTGGGATAAATTACAAAAAAAATCATACTTAGTTTTATCAATATTTATGAACAATTATACCTAAGAACGTAGATCTTTGTAACCTCGCCGCACGCGAACCACAAAACCTTTGCTACTTGTGTTAGATACTTGTTGGAAATATGTAAACGACCGCCTTCAAGGCAATGAGATTAGCTTAGAGGCTTTTAATAAACTCGCTACTTTGACAGATTATTTTTTAATAGATTCATAATTTTGACAGATTCATTTTTTTTATAGATCCATTATATTGACAGATTGATTTTTTTTATTCCAATTTTGATATCTGTCACCATTTGGAATTCGAAATGTGCTCGTGATTTTTTTTAAAGTTATAGAACTATGTAAACGATCACCTGAGAAGATTATTCAGTTTAGTTTAGTTCTTGGGGTATTTCCTTTAGGGAGAGGCTACAACGTTTTTGTCAATGCCTGAGTTTGTAGGATAGGCCGTCTAAAGAAGGATACTATTAAAGATTAGAAAACAATGGGGTCGCACATTTGGCAGAAGTTGTCAACGACATTTTGACTTATGGAACACCATATTCGGTTCGAATTTGGAACGTAAAGTATGAAGCTCAAATTTAAATGTTGGGCTTCTGATTCTCTAATTTGAAATTAATGAAAACTTAATGCAATTTTATATGAATGTTGATATGCATAAGACTGGTGGAATAGTGGTTGCGGAGGTGCTTCTGAGATCTGGTGTCCCGGGTTCGATTCCCACATTGTTGGTATTTGGGTCTGGGTGTACCTACATTCTGAACGTGAACTTTGATTTTATAAAGGAAAGCGAAGCAGTGATTAAAAAAAAAATATTGAATTGAAATTCAAATGAAGGTTAATAGTTAATAACAAACACACCATGTATGAACACTTTTACATATACGAAATACACAATACAAACATTATTAAAATAATTTAAAATTAAAAAAGTAAACAAAAAAAATGCATAATTTTCACAAATTTTACAAAAAAATATATACTCTACGAAAACGTAAACAATTCGTACTATTTCATGAAGATTAATATAACGATATACTTGTGATAGTCATTACATTTTGTACCGCGCGTGGGACCTATTATTAAATTTAAAAATGCCAAATATACTCTGAAACCTCCATTCCTCTTAACATCGACCCCAATTTAATGCAAATATAACAATAAGATAATATTTTATCTCAAAACAAATATTCATAAAAAGTGCCCTTCGGCCCCCGAAAGAGAGAAATGATATTTCCCAAGAGTTTCCTAATATCTTTTGTCTCATTCGAACACAAGGTCGAAGTGTTGCCGTCTCGTTCGCACAGTATGCAATACAAGATCTCATGCAACCAGAGACCTTGATAAATTGCAAGTTTCGTGATAGATAATTGTTATACGGGTGATTACTATACGGGCCTTTGCTATTAAAAAATATAAAAACGCATTTTTGTCAGTGACTTGGCCTTAAATAAATTAAAAAAAAGTAGGATTCTATAATGTTCAAATTTGGAGCTATAATTCAGTTCCAAATTTAAAAATTACGGATAACGTATAGATTACTTTTTAATTTCATGACTGAAAAGTAATTTGTACGGCCTCCTACAACCCTCTATTTATTTATTCTATCTATCTATTTATATTATCAATGATAAACATACCATACAAAAACAAATCTAAACGACGAACGAACAATTTTGTAATTAAAAAGCTAAAATTAAAATTACTCACATCCAACGTAATGCATTTGTCAAACAATCCAAAAAGTTCACAACACAGGTCCAAAATGCAAAAGCACTTGCGAACAAAAGTTTAGTATTCAATAAAAAAAATATGCACTAAAGTCATTGGTTGAATGTAGAGAAAGAAGAAAGAAAAGAAAAAGCGCGGCAAGTTTGACGTTTGGTTTTTTTTTCAAGATGGCTGGCGGTGCCAAAAAGTTTGGACGCGTAGAGCGGCCGCGCGCGCGCGGTTTGCAACTCAAACTAAATTTTGTAAGCGCAAGCGAATGGTTAACGCACGCAGGACTGTGAAGGTGTCAGCCTAAGCGTTTAATTTGAACACTTTTTACCATTCGTTGTTAAGCCTGATGATGAATACTTTGCTAAATTAAGTTAGGTTATTAAAAAAATAAAGTGAATGGCTTATGCTTAGCGTTAAAATTATTAATGTATTTATTTCATTTTATAATGCCACACCTCTTGATATAAATATTAAAATTATATCTGTAATTAAAATACTTTATATATCTGCCTACTTATAATATTTTATTAATAATTAACACTTAGGTAGGTATAATTCAGAAGATGCATATCCAAATTTGAAGAACCATTTTATACATAAACACCATTTTTTTTTATGTGACTAGTCTCTACTATGCAAACCTTCTAAATACCTATGTTAATTTATTAAATTAATGTAGCTTACATTTCATAATACAATATGTACAGTTCCAATAATATTGTAAATGTATTACAACTACTAGGTGCGCCCCGCGGTTTTACCCGCGTCACTCTGGTTCAGTGGGTCGGAGCGTGATATCTTGTAGCCTATATGTTAATCCAGCTTATAAACTAAACGCGTGCAAACTTTCAGCCAAATCCATTCTGTAGTTTTTGCGTGAAAGAGTAACAAACATCCATCCATGCATACTCACAAACTTTCGCGTTAAAATATTAGTAATGATTAACACATTTTAATCGAAATTATAGTCATATTGTTACGTACCTAATAAATAAATGCCATTTGAACTCAAAGGTAATAAAATTTTGCTTTTTTACAAGATCTTATAAAACTGTTAAGTCTTTTGAGTTACTTTAGAATATTTTATTATTTGTCACCTTTCAGATTTTAAACCTGTCCAAAGTGATTAATTACTACAACAGAACAAAGATAGAAATACGAAAGAGATTAATAAAATTAGACGTTTTTATTTATTTAAGACCGCTGAATGTTCTCAGATGTCAGCCTTAGCAGCTATGACAGTTTATGTGACATAAAGAAAAAAACATTTGACAATATCTAAAAAGTCCAAGAGTATATAAACAATATTGAAACGTTTCGGTTGTTTTCATTACTGGCTAGATACTAACTGGCTTCAGAATAAAAATAAGCTTGATCTGAATCATCATTAACAATGAGTATGTAATTATTAACTTCAAACTCAGCTAACAATATTCCATATTGTACATAAGCTGACCCGACATTGTCCTGTCTTAACTAAAACTAAATTTGTCGTGACAGCTCTGAACTAACCGTGATGTGCAATAAGAGCAGCACGCATTCTGTCAACGTTATGTCAAACGCCATAAGATTACATTTAAAAGGTTTATAATGAAATAATGAATTGTATTCAGCATTTAGGTATTCACATACACTTGTACTTGTCAGAATTACAATGTTATAAAATAAATAAAAAACTATAATTAACAGATAATTCTTACTCTATGAAATATCCGACTAGATAGCTAACAGAAGTAGGCTATAACAAATCTACAGACTACATAGTCAGTCATAATCCGTCTGTCCTGTGACATTTATTTCTGTTATATTATTATATAAGAAGAAATTAATAACGCATCAAAATTGCAAGTGGTCACACTATATTTAAGTGACACACACCCGAGGGCACCTTTATGGGGTTAAGTATGTACCACGACCCAGGGTACCACTGAAGTAAAAATGGCAGATACATATACCAAACGAGAAGACAGATAGAGGTGTAACAATTAAGCTAAAGAGGGAAATATGGTAGACTAGCTTCCCGCGCGCGGTTTCACCCGCGTAACTCCCGTTCCCGTAGGAAATTTATAATAAAATATAGCCTATGTTCTTTCTCAGGCTCTAGACTATATCTGTACCAAATTTCATTTAAATCGCTTCAGTAGTTAAGGCGTGATTGCGTAACAGACAGACAGACAGAGTTACTTTCACATTTATAATATTAGTAAGGATACTAATTAAGGCATAATAATAGCATTCCATGTGTTTTGAATGTCTAATTTTGATTTGACATCAATATAACTATCGAAATGTAACATAAATATTTTAAAATAGACATAATATATGTTTTTTACAAAAAAAATGTTTACTTCAAGGAGAATGCAATATTATGTCTTTTAGGTAAATAATTTAATATTTTTTGATAATATATTAAAAATTTTCATCAATCAACATATTTTTTATAAAATAGTGACAAAACTAACAAATTACCAGAGTTGCAACGTTAACAAAATGCAAATAAATATATTATATGCAATTAAAATTGTAAGCTATTATAAATTTTGCAATCGTTGCAAAAAAATATGTTTTATAACTTTTGCACGATTTATTATTTCGGTTTTGCTAACACCTCCAAAAATATCTAAAGAATTAGTGAAATGAACTAGCGACTTTTATAATAGTAATTAGTAATTCAAATTTTTACTTGCGTTACTCTGCTTCAGTAGGTCATCGGAGCATGATGTTTTGTAGCCTATATGTCAATTCAGCGTATAACCTATCCCGGTGCCAATTCCGTTCAGTAGTTTTGGCGTGAAAGAGTAAAAAACATCCATCCATCCATACAAAATTTCGCGTTTATATTATTAGTAGGATAAACCTTAATAAATAAACTCCCCTTTCGATAGTTAAAACTACACTATCATCTGATTATAGTGCAGTTTGTGTACAAGTGTCTGAATCTACTGAACCGATTTTGAAAATTCTTTTACCAATAGAAAGCCTCATTATTTGTGAATGTACTAGACTATATTTTCAGTCAAGGTTTTCACGAGAACGGGATTTATCTATCGGCTGAAACCGCGATACAGCTAGTCGTTTATACATCTAATTACAAAGACAAACCATCGATTTATTTTTTAAAGAAGAATAAGAACGGATATACTGTAATTTTCAAAAGCATTTGGTCTTAAGTGCCAGTTTACGATGAAGGCACATACGACGAATGTTTCTGACACATCCGACCTTATGCTAATGAGCTTTAGGTTTAATTATGAAGTGCCTACTAGGAGTTCGCGGTTCTAACCGCGCGAGGGAAGCTTGTGTTCGAATATTTTGTCCAACCAAAAATTTTGGCTTGCAAATTATCCCGCCCTCTATAAACTTTACATTTTTTGTCCTCCCCAATATAGGTCATTAAAAAATCTATACTTAATGACAAAACCCTTTGCAAAATTTTGACAGCAATGGTAACCCTTCGCACGCTGTCGGTCTGTCCGACCCCCGGATGACAGGACACGTAAAGTCCATTGAACAGAAAACCGGACAGTTGAAGGGTTAATTTTTATACCTTTTTAGGGGTCCGTGTGTAAATGTGGTGTGAACCATGTTGTGGTCAACCAAGCACCAATAATTATGTTTTTAAATTGGAGGTAACAGAAAAGTCAGACTTTCTACTGACACTTAAATAAATTAAAATCTTTTTTACTCACGTAAAACATGCACTTGCAAATAGACCAAACAATAATTGAGTATTCATTTATATATAACTAGCTTCCCTCGCGCGGTTTCACCCGCATAACACCCGTTCCCGTGGGAACTACATAATTTAATATCACTCAGGGTGAATGTAGCTTTCCAAAGGTAAAAGTATTTTGAAATCGCACACACAAAAATACAAATCTTTCCTCTTTATATAGGAATACTAGCGACCCGCCCCGGCTCCGCACGGGTACAATGCTGATGTATTATACATATAAACCTTCCTCTTGAATCCCGCTATCTATTAAAAATCCGCATCAAAATCCGTTGCGTAGTTTTAAACATTTAAGCATACATAGGGATATTGGGACGGAGAAAGTGACTTTGTTTTATACTTTGTAGTGATGCCTACGAAAATTTCCTAATATTTTAAGATAGGAAATACTTTTTTTAATATCATAGAAGTTCTCTTTTAACTGAATGTTAAAGAACTCACTTCTTGGTATGAGTATTAATCGCTTCCCGCGCGCGGTTTTACTCGCATAACTCCAGTTCCCGTAGGAACTCCATGATTAAATATAACCTATAGCCTTACTCGATAAATGGGCAATCTACCACTGAAATAATTTTTCAAATTGGACCAGTAGTTCCTAAGATTAGCGCAGTCAAACACACAAACCCGTAAGCTTTATATATTAGTACATTTTATTGTATCACTCTAGTAATTGATTATATTAGAATACATTGTCTGTTGTGTACACTGTTCTTGTCTCTCATTTTAAATATAGTTTGCAATGGAAGAAAACTCATGAATTAAGCTCGCCATTGTACATAATCTTGAAACGTGTAAAATCACTACATAGTATAAAACAAAGTCGCTTGCCGCTGTCTGTCCGTCCCTATGTATGCTTAGATCTTTTAATCTACGCAAAAGATTCTGATACGGTTTTTAATAGATAGAGTTATTCAAGAGGAAGGTTTATATGTATGATACATCAGCATTGCACCCGTACAAAGCCGGGCGAATTTAGAATAAATAAATAAATAAATATTATACAGAACCCACATCGATAAAATCCAACTCGTGCTAGCTTACGACACAACAAGTTTAAATTTCCCGCAAAGGGTTAAACCATAACATGTCCCTCCCTTTTTTAATATAACAAATGAATATTAAAAATGTACATCCTCTTTGCATTGACAAAAAAAAAATACTTTTTATCCCACATAATGCACCGGTGGCTCAGTGATTACGCTAGTTGCTACTGAGATCTGGTGTTCTGGGTTCGATTCCCACCCGGGAAAAATATTTGTAAGAACCACAGTAGCGGAGCGGTATAGGGCTCGCTTTAAATCTCGGAGGTCGTGGGTTCGATCCCCACGCGGGACAGGAAATCTATATGTAAATTCTAAGATTTCTTTCCGGGTCTGGTTGGTTGAGGGTCTACCCTCCATGCCTCGAAAAGCACGTTAAGCCGCTGGTCCCGCTTGTTATAACATCATCTATAATAATAGTATATCAAGGAACGGGCAGCAGCGTTTCCTTGTGTGGTACAACATAATACTGCGGTCATCAAACGTGGTGACGATGGCAAATACGCTTCCTCAGGAGGAGGCCCATGTTCAGCAGTGGACGATGTACGGGCTGATGATGATGATGATGAACCACAGTTAGTTATTCTGAGTCTAGGTGTGCTTTGTGTTCGCGAATTTTTAGTGAAGTCCCCCGAGACAGGGATTTATTTCCCTAGTAGGGGAGTTATAAATAAAAAAAGTTATTTAATGAGCAACTTTGTTAGAATGAATGGACGTAACGGCGTAGCTAACCTCCCAGAAAGCCTTGGTGGCTGGGCCCCTTCACCAACGGTCGACGGAGGGGTTTTAATGGGTAGAAGCTGAAGCTGAAGTCTCGTTTTTTCTTATGTTTTCAACAAGACGCGTGCAACTGTCTCAAGTGTTCATCAGCCGAGCATCAAACCCACAGTAAGTATCGTTCAATGATATACTGACCTAATTCCATATCGTACTGATACCATATCATTTCGTATCTCGGTCAACGGCCGATATAAATTAGATAATGTTTCGGCTCACAACTTCTACTCATGGTTACACACCTAACAGAACCTAAGTAGATACTGTTGTTCTATACTAGTTGCCCACAGTTGCATAAACCCCCCTAAAATACTAAAAGTCATAATCCCTCTATCTCATCGCCAGCGACGGCCCTGAGCCGAGGTCCAAACCCCACAGGGGTCGCCCTCTTGCGCAAGTTGCTCATTTTGTAGATTTTAAACCATTAAATAAGGCTGAAGCTCTGCTCGCCTTAATGCCTGTTGAAGAAGCAAGAGCCTTGTGGCTAACTACGTATTTCCGTCAGAAAAAAAAACTAGTTTCGCAGTCTTAGGTAATCAAGGGCCCTAGGGCAAAAAATACTCATGCCCCTAAACTGTTTACATTTAATGAATAATATACACACATATTTTTAAAAGGCAATAAGAGGATTGGCAATAAGGTTTTGGGCATTGACAAACCCTTTGATAAAAAAAATATGCCCGTGAATCATGGCGCCATGATTCACGGTCATTGTTTTTTTTTTGCGGAAATCTAATTCTTTATCGAAAATTACGTCGTAGCGCTTTAATGTTGTAGGCTATGGGTTCGATCTCCACGCCGGACAAGATATCTTTGCGTAAAATCTTATATTTCTTTCCGGGTCTGATTGCTTGAGGGTCTACCCTCCGTGCTTTGGAAAGCATGTTAAGCCATTGTTCCCAATTGTTATAACTTCATCTATAACAAGCGTATATCAGGGAAAAGGCAGCAGCGTTTCTTTCCCTATTTTACGCAGACGAATTCGCGTATTCATAAATATTCTTCCTTTTGTAATATGTTAAAATATCAATTAAATTTTTACTTAAAACGGAAATCGATCCGCTATTGGAGTCTTATTTTTTACACGTGCTGGTTATCAAATTTTGCTTAGCCGACGATTTGTAAGTATTGACTTTTAGCTAGGTTTAATTGCTGACCACATATTTTAAAACAAGTGTATTTCTGTTGCTATGGTAGTCAAATCAATCAAATCAAAATATTATTTAGTCATATACACACATTTAAAAATATTTTTCTTTTGATGCGTCCCTTTTTTAACGGTGAAACCGACACGTCGACACCCTTTGTTTGCAAAGAACCTTCCGATGCCCTCGTAGACCCGAAGTCCGAGAGGCCCGCGAACTGTAAAATAGAGCGACAGTTGCACAAAAGTCCTCTAGGAATCTAAAGTCATCAATCCTCAATCCCCCGCCAGCGACTTCCCTGAGCCGAGGTCCAAGTCCTACAGGGGACGTCCTCCTGCGCAGGTTGCTTAGTTTGTAGTTTTTAAACCATTTATTGAGGCTGGAGCTCTTCTCGCCTCTTAAAAGTTTGAAATTTTAAATCATCATCATCATTTCAGCCGTAGGACGTCCACTGCCTGACATAGGCCTCCCTCATAGATCTCCAGTGTTGCGGTTAGATGCGGCCTGCGGCCGATCCCGCGGCCTTAGCCAGATCATCCGTCCATCTGGTAGGTGGACGTCCTACGCTACGCTTGCCGATCCGCGGTCTCCATTTGAGAACTATTCGTCCCCAACGGCCGGCGGGCATCTGTTCTCCGTGCTATATGGCATGCCAATTGCCCCTTCAACAAACTAATCCGTTGAGCTATGTCGGTAACCCGCGTTCTTCTACGTATCTCCTCATTTCTAGTAGTTTTAAATAAATATATACGTTTCCAGCTTAAAATAGATCAGTCCATAAAGTCATGGTATGATCTAATCTAAACTGGAAAACTCCCATAGATGTCGAAAGACGACTAAGCGACATACAGCTAATGGGTGGGCAGCAGCATCTTTAATCAAGGGTACTTACCATTTTACTGCGATCACCAATCCGCCTGCCAAGCGTTGTAATACGACAATATCCCTTAACCCTGGTCTGGTCTGTTCAAAGGACGCCCATGTTCAGCAGTGGACGTCAACGAGGTGTTGTTTACTGTTGCGCAGTCTTTATAAACTGCAAAAGCTGACTTACCTGAAAACGAAAATGTTAACATTGAAATGTAACGTAACATATTTAATGTCGTCATCTATCACTACATAGTATAAAACAAAGTCGATTCCCATTATTTGACTCACCCTACGTATGCTTAGATCTTTAAAACTACGCAAAGGATTTTGAGGTGTTTTTTTTTATAGATAGAGACATTCATCAGCAGCGTTTATTTGTATAAACATCAGCATTAGGTCGCTAATCACTACATAGTATAAAACAAAGCCGCTTCCCGCTGTCTGTCCGTCCCTATGTATGCTTAGATCTTTAAAACTACGCAACGGATTTTGATGCGGTTTTTTTAATAGATATAGTGATTTAAGAGGAAGGTTTATATGTATAATACATCAGCATTGCACCCGTGCGGAGCCGGGGCGGGTCGCTAGTAATATTATGAAGCTGTAGAATTTGTTTGTTGGCTTGAACGCGCTAATCTCAGATACTACTGGTCCGATGTAAAACATTTTTTCACCATTAGAAAGCTACGTAATTCAGAAGTAACATAGGGTATATTTAATTATGAAGTTTTTACTGGAACGGAAGATAAGCAAGTAAAACCGCGCACGGGAAGGTAGTCATAGAGGCACAACTGTTTTTTTTCGAAATTGTGTTATATGTTACATATTTTTAAATGGAAAAAAACCTATCTGTCTGTATTTTTGGTATAATAAAAAATAATGTGCCCTTTTCCATGATGATGGCAGAGTCTTCCTGACAACATTCAAAGAATTTAACGATAAAATTATCCTGTTTCATCCTGAAATTTAATAGCGTGTGATTCATATGATTCTCTGAAACATTTCTTCGATGCACGCAGTTCTAATTTAATCATTTGACGAAAAGATTAAAATAATTAATCTTTAAGACTGTCTCAAAAGTTATAATATGAAAGGTGTTTTATTTTTTTTTTGAGTAAACAGTCCCATTTATTTATTTTCTTTTTAATTTTAAGGTTCTTTTTTAATAATTTCTTTTTGAATGCCTGTGTCACATTGCACAGGAATGCAAAAAAAAAAAAAGTAACTTTGTTTTTTACGTGAAATCACAGCCTATTTTCGTGGTACACCTGAGAGCCTCTTACGGAACCCCAGGGTTCCGCGGAACACCATTCGGGTACTGCTGCTCTACTGTTATAGAGAATTCATCTTCCAAGTAGCAGGTGTCTATAGTCTTCTCTGCAGTCTGCAGTCAGTCAAACGTTCAGTACAAAGCGTACTATTCCTAACGATTATTATTTAAAAGGTTTTATAAACAAAATGTGCGCTGAACTTGAATGTACTATACAACTTTCAATAATGTACAATCAATCTTTCTAATTTAATTAGTTATGGGATTCAAGATGTTTAAGGGTCCCGGGACCAGGATCAGAATAACGAGTGGTTAATCTCAAAAAGACATGTCTATGACTCCTCCGTAGCGTAGACTGCACCGGTGGCTCAGTGGTTACGGAAGTTGCTTCTGAGACCTGGTGTTCTGGGTTCGATTCCCACCCGGGGCAATTATTTGTGTGAACCACAAATAGTTGTTCTGAGTCTGGGTGTTCTTTGTGTCCGTGAAATGAATGTTTGTAAAGTCCCCCGCGACACAGGGATTTATTTCCCTAGTGCGGGAGTTGTCTTTTAAAAATAAACTAAACTAAATAATAGGCGTGGCGGTATTTGGCTCGCTTTAAGTCTCGGAGGTCGTGGGTTCGATCCCCACGCCGGGCAAGAAATCTTTGTGTAAATTCTAAGATTTCTTTCCGGGTCTGGTTGGTTGAGGGACTCCCTCCGTGCCTCGGAAAGCACGTTTAGCCGTTGGTCCCGATTGTTATAACATCATCTATTATAATCGTATATCAAGGAACGGGCAGCAGCGTTACTATGTGTGTTACAACATAATTCTGCGGTCACCAACCCGCCTGCCAAGCGTAAGGACTATGGCAAATACCCTCCCTCGGGAGGAGGCCCATGTTCAGCAGTGGACGTTATACGGGCTGATGATATGATGATACAGTAATTGTATTATTATTATCATACAATTACATTTTTATCGAAGTCATAGTCATATCGTTATGTGATAAGACTCCAGAAATATGTAGATGTTTTCGTTTCGAGTTCCGCCCGTTTCGGATTTTCATTTCGAAGCTTGGACCCAATGATTACCATTCCTTACAGATCTAGCCTACAACTACCCTACGGCAGTTCTCTTAAAAATAGCAGAGTAAGTATTAAGTTATTTGAACACTTAATAATAACCTAGGTAATAGTTTGATATTATACCGCACCTCGCTGCCTCGCTGCGTTGTTAATGTTTATTGTGTATGTATTATTGTATTTTTTCTCTCCCTTTATCCATGTTTGTATTTTAAATGTATGGCGTCCGAGTCTTGTCCTTACCCATGTACTTCTTTTTTTTTTTATTGTGTATGTATGTGTGTTTTTATGTATGTTTGTAAAGTCCCCCGCGACACAGGGATTTATTTCCCTAGGGTGGGAGTTGTCATATTCAAAAAAAAAAAAAATACTACCTACTTTGTATTAGTTTTGGGTGTTCATTAAATGTTTTTCTTTCGTTCTCTGATTGATAATAATCAATTCCCAAAAAATATGTCATTCAACATTTAAATTAGGAATGCTTATAATACAGATTTGTTAATAACTGTGTCACATTCGTCCGTAGACTCCTGTTCAACTCAAGTTGCCAGCTAACAAAACAATTAAACGCAGTCAAAGACCTAACACAAAGATGTAAACATTACAAAGAGCACATCGCATTGGAACACGTTTCGTTCTCAAAGTTCTAACTAACGGCACCGCGTCGCATCCCGGATTCTGCACACACTGACATCAACTACGTCACACGCACACCAACGACATCAGCTGTGCAGAAACTGTGTCAGTAGCTAGCGGTACAAACGGTACTGAACAAAAAGGTGTTGTCGCTACTCGTTAAGAGATGGCGCTGTAGTACCGTAAGTTGAAATGAAAATTTAACTGCGTTTTTTTGTGAGAAGTTTTTTTTATTTTATATGAGAAGTAATGGTGTGTGTTAGGTTTAATTGCTAGGAAATGTATAGGTTTTTTATATATAATGGAGTTTTGATTATTCGTAATAATATTTATAGCAGCGGTTTGTGGGCTAATATATCTGCTAAACATTTATTTATATATTGTAACTGTAAGCCTTTGATACGTTTACATTTATCTGGATTCGTAATTCCTACAACTCTGCAAAAAAATGCAACTGTTTTACGACGAGAAAAATTCTAGGTTACTTCGTGCACCGCTAGATGTCATTAAAATCAACCATTCACACGCTCCACACAAAAGCAACCAAGAAGATAATTATCAAATTAATTAGCTTAATTGAAATAATTCAATGACACCGGTTGCCCTATTACTGTAAATAGAAATTAGTAAGGCTATTACTTGTGAATAGGGTTTCTTAAAGCACCGTTGCGACTGGTTCTTATATATGTCAAAGATAGTACAGCTATTCCTCAAAAGATGCCGCTACAAGTATAAATGTTTAATGATTTTCGTGTTCGTATGTCGTTTCGCATTATCGTTAAGTTGTAATAGGATGGACAGTGAAGAATTGTTATAGGCCTTATAAATGAACAAGTAAATGATGATAAAATACTCGTAGTGCTTCTGGGATTAGGTAGATACCTATAAAATAATACCTAAGGGCTTAGAAGACTTATTAGGAACTTTTTTACTGCTATATATTTTTTTTTAAATTTTGTTTCAGGAAAATGAAATTTTCTTTATCATTGTGATTATTAAGTTGGCATCTACATTGCATTTCGTCTTAATGTTATATGTGTAGTTAAGTCTTCCCGCGCGGTTTGTCTCACATAACTCCAGCTCCCGTGGGAAGCTATAAATAAAATATAGCCGCTACTTAAAGTGATACAATTTTGAAAGTAAGTAGTTTTGGGTTAAATAAAATAAAATAAAAATCATTTTTATTTACGTAAACCTATTAGAGGCACTTGCAAATAGTCAAAACAATCATTTAGTATTTAGTATTATTATCTATAATTATCATATTTTATAAATTTTCTAATTAAACAAGTATTTAAGCAAGTAATTATTTTAATAATATTTTAGTCTTAACGTCTTAGTTTATTATTTAACTATATTGTGTCAAAAAGCTTGTTCTGACTATAGTAGGTTAGAACAATTGTCATTATTTAGGTGGAGCATGAGTATACCCACATGAGACGGTCCGGCGAAACATACTCAAATGGGCAGAACGTAGGTTTTGGTCCAGTTACTTTAACTATTTATTGGCATACACATTTTTTTTTGTTTATTTTGGTTTGGTTTATCTGTCAAAACAAATATACAATCGAATCCTCTTTATTATGTACTCTCAGGTATGTATTATATATATATATATATATATATATATATATACTAGCGACCCGCCCCGGTTTCACACGGGTGCAATGCTGATGTATTATGCATATAAACCTTCCTCTTGAATCATTCTATCTATTAATAAACCGCATCAAAATCTGTTGCGTAGTTTTAAAGATCTAAGCATACATAGGTACGGACAGACAGCGGGAGCGACTTTGTTTTACACTATGTAGTGATAATGCGTATAGTTATATCATTAGGTAAACCTAATGATTATGGCCTATATGTTAATCCAGCGTATAATCTATGCCGGTGCAAAATTTCATCTGATTCTGTTCAGTAGTCTTGGCGTGAAAGAGTAACAAACATCCATCCATCCATACTTACAAAGTTTCGCGTTTATAATATTAGTAGGATATCATTCAAATACTAGGTAACACTTCCCCTTCGCAACTACTATAAAGCTGCAGAGTTTGTTAGTTTGTTTGAATGCGCTAATCTCAGGAACTACTGGTCCCATTTGAAATTTATAAAAATTCTTCCCTGTTATATAGCCAAATTATCGAGAAAGACTATAAGCTATGTTTAAGTATGACGTTCCCACTGGATCGGGTACTACGCGGGTGAAACCGCGCGCGGGACACTAGTTGTAGTATGTACAGCTAGTTGTAGTATGTACAGCTAGTTGTAGTATGTACAGGGGGGCAGCTGCCATCCCCAGTCATCTCTAGCTACGCCCATGAATCTCTTTAGTTACTTAAGAGGAAAACTTTTACGAAGTTAGCTTTAAGTAGTTTGACAGACTTCAGTTTTAAAGTTAGACTTTATGGTAAGCTCTAGGATTGCGAAGGGGAAGTGTTACCAAGTAAAAAATATATATTCATCATAATCAGCCCGTATATCGTCATCTCTAGGGGTTTAGCCATAGTCACCACGCTTGGCAGGCGAGTTGGTGACCGCAATATTATGAAGCAACACACAAGGAAACGCTGCTACCCGTCTCACGATTGTTATAGATGATGTTATAACAATCGGGACCAACGGCTTAACGTGCTTTCCGAGGCATGGAGGCCCTCAACCATCCAAAATGGGCCACTATAAGTGTGGCCCAGGAGATCCCGCGGTGCCATATTGCTTATGCGTACCCGGCCCCCACCAACGGCGGATCGAAGGAGTGTCCGGGGGGTTTTAGTGGTGTAGGGTCCTCTCCTCGTGATGAGTAAAGCATTCCACCGCTATGGAGAGGGCGAGTCCCACATATCCCGCCGCCAGCGCGCGGATACGCTGTAGCGGCGGTGGGAATGCGTAAATGCATTTCCCCCCGGACAACAAAAAAAAGAAAAAAAGGCTATTCACATTTTACCGCCCCAATTGAAATACTGAAAATTTTACCATTGAAAATTTAAGAGTTACCTCTTAGTTTATTTTATGTGTTAGAAAAGAAAAATTGGCCTAATTTGCCGCCCTAGACTCCAGCCTACTTACTTAGCCTGCTGGTAAAACCCCCACTGCCATGGAGGCTGTCATAAATAATGCAAGTAAGGAAATTACTTCGACAAACATTACTGTCATACATACATGTTCACACATGTTTTTAACTGGTGTTAGAAAAACCGTGAGATCTCGTATAATAGCGATACTCCATATTTTATGTAACACCATGAGAATCGGGATGGGTAATTTTATTAGTACTTTTTTATTGCAACTGTAATTAAGATATTATGTATGAGTATATGGCAGACACAACCTCCGTAGCATAGCGGTATCTGGCACGCTTTAAATCTCGGAGGTCGTGGGTTCGATTCCCACGCTGGACAGGAAATCTTTGTGTAAATTCGAAAATTTCTTTCTAGTCTGGCTGGTTCAGGGACTACCCTACGTGCCTCGGAAAGCATGTTAAGCCGTGGTCCCGATTGTTATAACATCATCTATAATAATCGTATATCAAGGAACGAGCAGCAGCGTTTCCTTGTGTGGAACAACATAATACTGAGGTGGCCAATCCGCCTGCCAAGCGTGGTGACTATGGCAAATACCCTCCCTACTATATTGTCAACTTCATATTTTACAATCAACTAGCTTCCCGCGCACGGTTTCACCCACGTTACTCGGATCTGCTCCAGTGGGTCGGAGCGAGACGTTTTGTAGCCTATATGATAATCCAGTTCAATTCCGTTCAATAGTTTTGGCGTGAAAGAGTAACAAACATCCATCCATCCATCCATACTTACAAACTTTCGCGTTTATAATATTAGTAGGGTAGGATAGAATATCACTGAGTAATAACGAGTGTAAAATCACTATGTACGTGCTATATTTATTGATATTTATGAAGTAATAACAGTGAGGCATCCTCGCCCACCAATCAATATCGGGCGCGAAGCCACCCAGGGACGATGCGTGAACTTTGTTCTTCTACCTGGACGGTAATCGCGTAACAATATCTTACTAATATTATAAACGCGAAAGTTTGCAAGTATGGATGGATGGATGGATGTTTGTTACTCTTTCACGCCAAAACTACTGAATGTATTTGGCTGAAATTTTGCACCGAGATAGGTTATACTCTGGATTAACATGTAGGCTACAAAATATCACGCTCCGTCCCACTGGAGCAGAGTGACGCGGGTTAAACCGCGGGGCGCAGCTAGTAATAAATAAATAAATGTATGTAAGATAGTACATGACAGAAATACAGATCCATCGGTATTATATATTGAGTAAATATTATATATATATATACATAAGTTTATATTGTATACAGTGATATTTTAGCTCTATAAAAAAAACTATTGTTTTTTTTAAATAATACCAATGTTGTGCGTTCTACGTTTTAAGTGTTACGCTGCTACGTCTTTGCTACGCGCTACGTAACATCCTCGTAGTATAGAAAATAGGTTAGAATAATTTTTGGTTGTTTATTTTAATTTAAATAATAAATTCAAATAAGAAAATGTTACTTTATTTTATTTTCTAAATATTTGGACTTATATTTAGATAATAAAATTATATATTTTTATTGAAGTGAAAATGATAATCATTCTAAATTTAAAAATAAATAAATGTAATATTAAAATTTGAATTATATCGCCTTTTGTTTATTTAAATTCGATTTTCAAATAACATGTCCGGCTTTCTAAATACTATGTCCGACTTCAATATGACTTTGTACTTTAAATCCGGACAACATACATCGCTCGATATTTCACTAATTAATGGAGTATCAGTAAAGCGATTAAGCGGTAATCTGATTATCTATGTCATACGTCCACTTTGACGTATAGTTTCATCATAATAATATTTATATAAACGGCAAATTAAAATACAATAAAGTCTAATATATAAAGCTTATTTTTTCGGTATTTAGCCTCGAGGCTTTTGCTACTTCACCGGGCATAAAGGCGAGCAGAGCTCCAGCCTAGATAAATGGTTTAAACACTACAAACTAAGCAACCTGCGCAAGAGGGCGTCCCCTGTGGGACTTGGACCTCGGCTCAGGGCGGTCGCTGACGGGGATTGAGGGATTATGGCTTTTATTTTTTTAGGGGAGTTTTGTGCAACTGTCGCTCTACTTTACAGTTCGCGGGCCCCTCGGATTTCGGGTCTACGAGGGCATCGGCAGGTTCTTAGCAAACTAAGGGTTGGGAGGGCGAGGGGGGATGTAAAGATTTAGACTTTATTTGCTTAAACTAATCTCAGTAACTACTGGTCCGATTTGAGAAATTCTTTCAGTGTTAGATAGCCCATTTATCAAGGAATGCTAAAGGATACATTCAATTATGAAGTTCTTACGGGAACGCGGGTAAAACCGCGTGTGGAAGCTAGTTTATAATAAGGTTTTTTATAGTATATAAATATACACACGGACAGACGGAGTACATTGTCTGTAATGTCCTACAATTAGCAGCACTCACAGGTTGTACTTGCTTACATAAGTAGTTTTATTTATAGAAAAAGAATAATAACCTATTAATTATATTTCTTTTTCATTGTGATTTTGACAAGTATGTAAATACCGAAGTGCTGAATAAATTCATTATTTCATTTCATTATTAGTAACTATTGACAAAAAAATAGACTATGCACTATCCAGCTTAGAAAGGTTCCATGAAACCCATGTCCTCCCATGGGTGTCGTAACAGGCGACTAAGGGACATATGGCTGATGGATGAGCAGCAGCATCTATCAAGGTTACTTATCATCTTACTGCGATCACCAATCCTGCCTTGCGGTGATTATGGCAATATCCGTCAACCAAGAAAGATTACTTGTTCGGCGTTGGGATCGAACCCACGACCTCCGATATTTCAAATGAGACTTATCACAATACTTGGCAGGTGGATTGGCCTTGATCTGAGTATGTACTATATAAAACTGCGGTCACCAATCAGAGTGCCAGGTGTGGTGACTATAGCAATACCCCCTTCGAGGGAGGCCTACAGGCAGCAATAAAAAAAAAGTATTATTACAGGCATTTGCAAATAGTCAAAATATATTTGGCTCATTAATATGATATATTTAATTAATTAATTAAGTTTAGTTATTATATTTATAATAATAATAAACAGGTAGTTTGTATTTTATATTTATTTATAGCTTTAGCGTAAAAGCTGTCAAGTATGAAAATATTTTTTTTATTTTTTAGTCTTAAGTTCTGTCCTTTGAGTATGTTATTATTTAGATGGACCATAAATATACCGTCGGACGCGATTTTATGCTAACACCGGATCCAATACGCCCCAACTGAGAAGACCCGGCGAAGCAATAGATGTTATACGGGCTGTTCTTAATGATGAATAATTGAATCCTTGGAACAAAGCAATAAAGAATGACCCGACACGCACATGACAACTAAAAAAATCACAATTACGCAATAGCACCAGCCAATACACAAACCGGTTGCTGTATGGATAACTTCTAGGAATTCCAGCTCAAAACTAGGACATTTAATAGACTACTTTATAGGTCACCTATCTAGGTCATTACCTAGGGCATAGTTTCGAGTCGATAGAGGACCGCGCGTGAAACCCTGTTTTGTAAACGAATGTATGCGGACATCTTAAGCTAAAAACCTTTAGCATCAGCCCGTATAACGTCCACTGCTGAACATGGGCCTTCTCTTGAAGGAGGATTTTATCGTCACCACGCTTGGCAGGCGGGTTGGTGGCCGCAGTTTTATGTTGTACCACACAAGGAAACGCTGCTGCCCGTCCTTGATATACAATTGTTATAGATGATGTTATTACAATCGGGACCAACGGCTTAACGTGTTTTCCGAGGCACGAAATCCCTCAACCAACCAGACCCGGATAGAAATCTTAGAATTTACACAATGATTTCTTGTCCGGTGTGGGGATCGAACTCACGACCTCCGAGACTTACAGCGAGCCAAATACCGCTACGCTACGGAGGTTGCTACTTCACCGGGCATAAATGCGATCAGAACTCCAGCCTTAATAAATGGTTTAAAAACTACAATTAAAGCAATTTGCGAAAGAGGGCCCCTGTGGGACTTGTACCTCTGCTCATGGCGGTCGCTGGTGGGCGGATTGAGGGATTATTTCGTTTAGTTTTTTAGGGTAGTTTTGTGCAACTGTCGCTCTACGTTACAGTTCGTGGGCTTCTCGGAATTTAAGATCTATGAGGGCATCGGAAGGTTCTTTGCAAAGCATTCAGAAAGCATGATCAACGTTTATATTGACAAATCAGTTGACTTAAGTGTCAAATTACATATTAAAACTATGATGAACTTAAACGCAGCAGTGACTAGGTTATCTGCCAATGCAAATGTCATCCTATAACTTTTTTTATTGTTTGTTTTTTTATTTTTTATTATTTGTATTGTTTTTACTCACTGCTAGAATTCTTGTTAACCCCTCGTGCTAAGCTAAAATGCTTGTGTTACGGGAGGGTTTACATCGGTAGTGCAATGGGTGGGGTTGGAACCGGCGACCACATGATTGCAAGTCCGACGCCCTAGCCATTGGGACAGTAGATTCAAGTTTGCTTTAGGTGTTGCATATACTTGCATATCATATTTATATGTTAATTTTTATTTGACGTACAGACAATGTTAGTTATTTCTATGGATGAAAATTATATCTATACTAATATATAGTGAGTTCAGCTGGAGAATTTGTTTTTTGCTTGATCGCATCAATCTGAGAAACTACTGGTCCAATTTGAAAAATTCTTTCTGTGGTTATAGTCCATTTATTGATAATAGCTGTAGGTTATATTTCATTATGAAGTTCCCACGGGAACAGGATGACGTGGTTGAAACCTACCTAGCCATGACTTTGTCCGTGTCGATTTAAATTTCTCGATGCAATTTTTTCCACCCCTTTTTTTACTACTTTAAGGGTGGATGCCAAAACCCTTTGTTATTGAATGCCTACGTCTTATAGAGAATACAGCCTTAAAGTTTCAGGTCTCTACATCTGCGGTTTAAGTTGAGCATTGATAAACCAGACAGACAGGACAAAGCGTTTTATTAATATACATATCTTACAAGCGCCTCGCCACGTCTTCACACGGATGCAATGCTGATATATTAAAAATTTAAAAAGTTTTTAGTCACGTAAACCTATTACAGGTATTTGTAAATAGTCAAAACATATTTTGGCTCATCAATTTACTGTGTTAAATTAATTTATTGTATTTTATTATTGCTATATATTATAATAGTTTATATAGCTTTAGCCTAAAAGCTTTCAAGTATGAAAATACAATATTATTTTATTATTTTATATCTATCTATGATTGAATTGTCTAAGTATATTATACATATAAACCTTCCTCTTCAATCACTCTATCGATTAACAACCGCATCAAAATCCGTTCCTTAGTTTTAAAGATCTAAGCATACATATGGACAGACAGACAGCGGGAGGCAACTTTGTTTTATACTAATTAGTGTGTTTGTTTGTTATAAACAAATATAAAAATAACTTAACAGGTTTATTAAATTATTAGCTGCGCCCGCGGTTTTCCCGCGTTTCTCTGCTCCAGTGGGTCGGACCGTGATGTTTTGTAGCCTATACATTAATCCAGCGTATTATCTATCCCGGTGCAAAATTTCAGCCAATTCTGTTCAGTCGTTTTGGCGTGAAAGAGTAACAAACATCCATCCATCCATACTTACAAACTTTCGCGTTTATAATATTAGTAGTATATTGATTTCACCTATAATAAGTTACATTAATAACAACTTGCTTCTCGCGCACGGCTCCAGTTCCCGTTGAAACTTTATAATTAAATATAGTCTATGTTACTAAGGAATAATGTAGCATTCTAATGGCAAAATAATTATCGAAATGTGACCATCAGTTTTGGAGTTTAAACGTATCAAACATACTTACTAAAATACAAATCTTAATAATAGAATAGATAACATAAGCTTTATATCATGAACAGATTCCTCCAGTTTCCCGGGTGAAACTGCGCGGCAAAACTAGTACTGCACAAACCATACCTGATGCTGTGGTTGTCGCAACGGTGGTGACCGCCGTCGTCGTGGTTGTTGACTGACTGTCTCCCGGAGAAGGTGCCGGGTTAGAATTCAGTTCAATCACGCGATCCACCGCGATACGATTACCAGGCAGTATACCAGTACTCTCCGCCGGCTCCGGAGGATCGTCTTCTATAACCTGAGGGCTCGGAGCCGTCTGGACCAAGTCATTAGCCACAATAACATTGACAGTAGTCAAAGATTCCAAATCAGAATTCTCATTCGTAACATGGGAGTACACTGCTGCCGAACGGGCTCCTAGACTCTCCATGACACTTTCAGCCAGATTCCTCGTCGATAACTCATCTATATCAATGTCTTGCTTTATATCGATAATGATCTGATGACGCTTCGCTCCGCTCCCCGAGGGACTCTGCACTTGATGCACACTCACTTGTGCCTCAGCCGGACTCGAAATGTGATGTTGTATCACATGAGTCAGTTGGCCCTCCAATCCGTCTCTGTTCCCCGCCATTTTGAATCAATCGTTGATGAAACACTCACTTATAATTCATCAGACATCGATAAACCGACATTCATTTACACATCACTAGATCTAAACCACAGATAGAAGTTAAGTCAGACTTATTAGAATCAGTCGAAAATTAGAGATTATTGCGAGAAGAGACTAATTTTTTGTTAATTTTAACTGAAGTTTTACTAACTAATGAACACAAATATCACGCCTGGGTACAGTTCTTGAACACTAGTGCTTCTCTATTGCTTCCTGGATTGCGTTTGTTTGGATGGCCTACTGCGGTCTTGCAACGCGCAGATGCACGCAGAACTGGGTCATAGGTGAATGTCCTACCGAAATATGGAGCTCGCCGGACTACTTCTATATTGTGCGTATTTTCTTTTAACTTTTAATTAACTTAGTAGTATGGCAGTGTTGCGGATGTTAGGAGGCACGGTCGAATGTCACATAATCACATTGTTTTGGTTAGACACATTTACAGTGTGTCCTGGTTTCGTAGCACCGCCGCGTCGCGCGTAGCACTGCACGGCCTACGACCGTAGCGACTACGCCGACGCCGTAGGCACGGCTCACATATACTTCCGCGTTGGCGTCCGGGGATATGTCTCGAGATGGGACAGGCTTGACTTTTTTTTTGTTGTTCAAATTAAAATGTAACTTACTTAGTCATTATTTTGCTAGTATTCAAATGTATATTTGGTATAAAATTTGGTTTTATCTATGTTACATATTTTATCATAATAATTTTCTTAACACAAGGATATGTTCAAAAATATGTAGGTTGACAACATTACTTATATTTTTATTAATATGTACATACTTAAATATGGAAAAGCTTATATATCTATCTATACTATTATTATGAAGATGGAAATGTTGTATTTTGGTTTGTATGTTTTTTGCGAATAAACTCAAAAACTACTGGATAGATTTCGATAATTTCACCATTCGTATGTTACATTATCCTTGAGTAACATACGCTTTATTTAATTTATTACATAATTATGTACTATTATTGTCAATATTAATTGAATTTCTTACAGCGTCCTAAATATAATCGGTTTTATTGTTTGTTGATACAATTTCAATGCCATGCAATAAATTTTGATGTTATTTGAATATATGAAAATACATGTCTAAACAAAAAAACTTATTTTAAGTTTCACATAGAATTTCTTATAATATCCAGCTCATAACTTTCACACACCAAAAATCTCCACTTCAATCCCGCACCCCTACCTCATGTGAACCACACCTTATTTCCCGACACGTGCCTACGCCTGCGCTTTTCACCGATATTTCTTCCCTTTCTCGCGCCATAGCTCTGTCTTTTTTCTTCCTTATATCTTCATACCTCTCTAACTCGATATAGCTATCTCTTTTTATCCTTCGATCGTTTTGGGATGACGAAAAAGCATGTAATCGAATTTATGTCGGGGGTACAGATAGCAACGAAAGTGTAAAATGGCCTTGAGGTGCGGATTCATTTTATTTAGGAAAAATTATAAGGTGTTTCAAAAGTATATGACATTTCTTAACAGTAGATAGTGTCGTTTATAGAACTTACTTACATACATAGTGATGACGATTTTTCTTTTTATTTTTTATTTTTTGTAAAATCTTAATTATTATTTTACAGATATTTCTTTACTAACGTAATCACTATAAATATTACCGTATCAGCCGATTCACATCCACTGCTGAACATGGGACTCTTCTTAACAGACCTTGCAAGCCAGGGTCGTTGAGGGATATTGCCATAATCACCTCGCTTGGTTAGTAGATTGGTGATCGCAGTAAGATGGTGAGTATCCTTTAGCAGAATAGATGCTGCTGTCCATCCATCATCTATATCACTTTATTGCCTTTTACGACACCCATGGGAAGATATGATGGATGGTTTATTTTTAGCCAGGAACCACAAGATAACTAACATAGAATCTTCTTCTTCCTGTCCTTATCCCTTATTACTTGGGGTCACACCACCCTGTCACCCGTCACACTAACACTTACTCCTTTTGCTTTCATATAACTCTTCACACAATCCATCCATCTTTTCTTTAGCCTTCCTCTCTCTCTCCATTCATCTACATGTGAACAACTAACATAGAATACAATATTTCTTTAAATCTATTTTTTTGCTACCACTACCTAAGTATTACATAACTACCAAAACAGGAACGCTTTCGTAAACATACGCAATATTACTACTCTATTTGTTTTTGTTTGAAGGAAGGAAATACGCATCTTTCTTTCTTTCTTTCTTTTACATTCTCAAGTTTATTTATTTAAAGAAAGAAGATACATACGCATATTTCTTTCTATAACATTGTCAAGTTAACTAGTATTTGAAATAAAGGAACTTACGCATCTTTTATTATTTTGCATTCTCAAGTATTTGAAGACAAAAGAAACATAATTACGCATCTTTCTTTCTCTTGCAAGATCATGTTAACTAGTATTTGAAGAAAGAAGGAACATACGCATCTGTCTTTCTTATAAATTGTCAAGTTAACTAGTATTTGAAGAAAGAAGGAACATACGCATCTTTCTTTCTTATAAATTATCAAGTTAACTAGTATTTAAAGAAAGAAGAAACATAAGCATCTTTCTTTCTTATAAATTGTCAAGTTAACTAGTATTTGAAGAAAGAAGAAACATACGCATCATTCAAAAAATAAACTTATAGAATCGTAATATCATCGCTAGTTACAAACACCATGATCTAAACATCCTAACGACATACTACTATCATCATCAGCTCGTATAGCGTCCACTGCTGAACATGGGCCTCCTCCCGAGGGCATAATATTGGGTATAATATTGTACCACACAAGGAAACGCTGCTGCCCGTCCTTTGACATACGATTATTATAGATGATGTTATAACAATCGGGACCAACGGCTTAACGTGCTTTGCGAGGCACGGAGGGTTGTCCCTCAACCAACAAGACCCGGAAAGAAATATTGGAATTTACACAAAGATTTCTAGTCCGGCGTGGGGTTCGAACCCACGCCCTCCGAGATTTAAAACGAGCCAAATACCGCTACGATACGGAGGGTGTCATACATACATATATACATACTACCATGAATTATGTAAATTTTCATAATCAATATGCGACAAACACTGCACGACACGTGTCCAACGTTCCCATAACCTAAACAGTATTAGATACATAATCTTTACTAATATTATAAAGAGAAAATATTTGTTTGTTTGTTTGCATTGAAAAGACTCCGGAACTACTGAACCGAGTTCAAAATTTCTTTCACCATTTGAAGGCTTTTTTTTTTGTTATCCTGCACCGCTTGTGCGACGTATTCGCGCACTGGCTGTGGGATACGTGGGACTCGCCCTCTCCATGGCTCCATAACTCCATCCTTCCTCGTGGTATGCTAATTCATACCACGAGGAGAGGACCCTACACCACTAAAACCCCCCGGACACTCCTTCGATCCGCCGTTGGCGAGGGCCGGCTCCCCGACGGTGCCTTCGGCCAATATGGCACTGCGGGATCTCCTGGGCCACATTTACAGTGGCTCATTTGCTCAATTATAGGCACGCCCGGAGTATAGAGGCGTCCCGTAAACATTCATTAAGCATGTCCTTCGGTTAAAAGTACTTTTAACCTGGTCGCTCCCCTCGTCCTCCTGACCCTTAGTTTGCCTAGAATCCTCCGATGCCCTCGTAGACCCGAAGTCCGAGAGGCCCGCGAACTGTAAAGTAGAGCGACAGTTGCACAAAACTCCCCTAAAATACTAAAAGTCATAATCCCTCAATCTCATCGCCAGCGACCGCCCTTAACCGAGGTCCAAATCCCACACAAGACGTCCTCATGCGCAGGTTGCTTAGATTTTTAAATATTTATTAAGGCTGGAGCTCTGCTCGCCTTAATTCCCGGTGAAGTAGCAAAAGCCTCGTGGCAAAAAAATAAGCCCAATTAACATCGATTTTGCATAGTAACGCCTCCTTCTATAAATAGTAATTCAGTATTGATTAACAAACACTGCAGAACCTAATTATATACTACCTAACTATTAATACATCAAACAAAGCTTAAAATTAACCGAAATACATTGAAGAGGTAACCAGGCATCCTATTTTTAAAACTAGCCCAGTTCCTTGTGCCTATAATACCTAGGTATACGTTTTAATCTAGGTTAGTATGTCCTAGAATACCTATGTGTGTGTAAGCGTTATGCGGCGTGTTTCAAGGACGGCCTTACGTACTACGCGAAATACTGGCTGAAAATTTCCCCTTGGTTTTAGTATACATTGAGCGGTTTGGCTTGGCGGTGTTTGTAGGTTTCGATTTTGAAAGCGCAATGGATTGTTGAATTAAGTATTTAGTGTTTGTTGCACGGGTATAGGTACTAAGAGATATTGTAGCTTAACATTTTCCCAGGAGCGTTGTATACATTGCGCGGTTTGGTCTGCTGTTGTTTATAGAGTACGGTATTAATACGCAATGGATGATTAAGTTAGTTTTTTTTTGTATTTATTACGTTGTAGTGTAAAGCCTTTGTTCATCAGCGCTGAATGTTTTCGGCATTTCAAAGGAATGCTTTGTATAAAGACAGGCGGTATTTAATACATTGTGTTATTGTAAAAATTTAATGTAATTGGATGGAAACACTGAGAAGTGTGAGTGGAGTAAAATCTATTATCATCATCATCATCTTCATCTTCATCATCAGAGGGTATTTGCCTTAGTCACCACGCTTAGCAGGCGGGTTGGTGACCGTAATATTATGTTGTAACACACAAGGAAACGCTGATGCCCGTTCCTTGGTATACGATTATGATAGATGATGTTATAACAATCGGGACAACGGCTTAACGTGCTTTCCGAGGCACGGAGGGTAGTCCCTCAACCAACCAGACCCGGAAAGAAATCTTAGAATTTACACAAATATTTCCTGTCCGACGTGGGGATCGAACCCACGACCTCCGAGATTTAAAGCGAGCCAAATACCGATACGCTACGGAGGTTGTCTATAAAATCTATACGAATATATAAAGCTGAAAAGTTTGTTTGTTTGCTTGACCTTGCTTATCTCAGAAACTACTGGTCCGATGTGAAAAATTCATTATCAGATACCCCACTTATTGAGAAAAGCTACAAAACGCAAAACGAAACCGCGCGTGGGAAGCTAATTGATAATAAGTTAGATGAAATCGATCCAGTAGTTTCGGAGCCTATTCAATGCAAACATACAAACAAACAAATCTTTCTTCTTTGTAATATTAATAGTGAAAAACAATAATACAAAACTTAGATATTGCAAATCTTCTCTCAGCTATTCTCCTTTAATAGGTACGAATAAATAAATAAATAAATAAAAGCGAACAAACGGTGAATTTTCATGACTTCTCAATAATAAATATGTAATAAAATAAATAAATAATTGAATAAATAGATCACGCGGCGACTCATGCGCAGATTTACACGTGATCTGTAAATATATAGATATTATTATATAAAAAGATTCATCATCATCATCATCAGTCCGTATAACGTCCACTGCTTAACATGAACCTCCCTTGAAGAGGGTTTTGCTATAGTCACCACGCTTCGCAGGTTGATTGGTGACCGCAGTATTATGCACAGGTAAACGCTGCTGTCCGTAGCCTACGATTCGTCCGTATACGATTGTCTGTCTGTATGATAATCGGTATCAACGACTTAACGTACTTTCCAGGCACGGAGGGTAGTACTTTAACCAATCAAACCTTGCTTTTACATAAAGATTTTTTTTTCCGGAGCGGTAATCGAATCCATGACCTCCGATAATGAAGGCGACAACTGAATAGAACATATAGATCACGCGGCCACTCATGCGCAGGTTTATTCATGATCTATAGATAGAATATAGGAATAGATTAGTCTACTATAACTTAAACTTACTACTACTTAACGAATAAAATATACTTCAATTTACGATCCAGTTTACGTCCACTGCTGAACATGGACCTCTTGTTTACAGACCTTGACTCTCCAGGATAGTTGAGGGTAGGGTTTCCACCGTATTTTTTTATTAAAACTTTTTACAAAAAGTTGCTAAATAGTACTTTTGGGAAATTCAAGAAAAAAATAGTACACATTTATTTTAAATATTTTTTCCAGGTGTATTAACCGCACTACGGGAATTAATCCCTGTGCCGCGGAGGACTTAACACTCAATTCAAGTACACAATGTACACGCAAAATTAATCTTTGCTTCGTGCCGGATTAAGATTCTGTCCGGAGGCCGCTCTTTTTTTTAGCCCTCGTAAAGAAAGTAGCATTTTTCATATACCGCGCTGAGGGTGCGGTCTTAATTTTTAAATGAATTTTAGTTTGCCAAAAAAATATAGTACTTTTTGTACTTTATTATTATTGTATAATATATAGTACATTTAACGAAATGAAATAATGAATTTATTCAGAACTTAGGTATTTACATACACTTGTACTTGTCAAAATCACAATGAAAAAGAACTGTAATTAATAGGTTATTATTCTTATTCTATGAATAAAACTACTTAGGTAACTATAACTAGTAAGTGCAACCTGTGAGTGCTGCTAATTGTAGGACATTACAGACAATGTACTCCGTCTATCCGTTTGTCATTAATTCCTCTACTCATAATAAGTTTATATTAACATTCATTATTATAGGTATAAATTGAAAATATAAAAGAGCATACAATTAAGTGACACACACCTGTCACACACACCCTTATGGGGTTAGGACCACAACCCAGAGGTGCCACTGATATATAAGTCAGATTTATGGATATAAGAGGAAGTGAGCGCTGGCACGGCCTACAGGCGCTGGATCACAGGGCAGTGTTAGGGGCACAACGCGGTCCTCGCCGGCGAGAATCCTACCCTAGCTATCCTGCAACCTTTCACCAGCTAAAAACTGAAATATAGTACAATATAATATAATATTACGGGTGGCCCTAGTTGAGGGATATTTCCATAACCACCACACACGATCGCAGTAAGAATGTGAGTATCCTTCAGATGCTGATAAATGCTGCTGCTATGCATCAGCTGTATGACCTTTAGTCGCCTCTTACGTCACCCATAGGCACACACTTTTTTTTTTCTGTTTACTGTCAGTGTTCTGCAGTCTACTAGTATTCTTGTTAACCCCTTGTGCTAAGCTAATATGCTTGTGTTACGAGTGGGTTCACGTCGGTAGTGCAATGGGTGGGGTTCGAACCGGCGGCGACCTCAAGATCACAAGTACGACGGGATAGCCATTGGGCTACGGCCGCTTCTATGGGGTGCATGGTTACATGGGGTGGTCAATTCTAAGCCGGACACTTAGTTCTTACAAGCTAAACTTGGTTCTCTAACAAAACTCATGTGGCGCCATCATCGACGGCTTTTTTACTTTGATAATGTGGATGTCGAGTCATGCTTAAATACATTTTCCCGCTATTCCCATTACAAATGTTATATTCTTTTTCTTTTAACATAAAATCCACTTTAACGTCTTTTATACCAATGACACAAAGCTTCTAAAACAGTAAAACGAGTTAGCGCACTCTATTATCCAATAGCGGTACTAAATTGCAAATTTAAAAGTAAAACTACGTTCGGTCACGTGCGCCAGCTAACGGGAGATAGCCGAACTGCGTTCATTGAACCCGACTACCGTTGCGGTAAATAAAAAGTTATGTTAACGTAACAAGACTCAATTTCGTTCACCTCGTAATGGCGTATAAGCTGTTTCGGTTCGATGACATCATGCGTTGCGCAACTTTCGGCGCACGAATTCAAACTTCGAAATGTCACGTAAAGAAGGAATCGTGGCGCGAATTTTAAATTCAACGATCGGATATGGGTCGCGATTAGTATGAACACTTTGTTGTTTTCAAACGGTATTTTTTTTGTTTTGCTGGTTTTTTGCTTGTTTAAGTATTTTGGGGAGCAAGGTCGTTAATAACTTACGCAAAACAGGTGGTATAATAAATGTTTATGAGATAACGTTAATGTGCATGATTTGCATTGAAGGAATGTTTCACCTTAATTTACATTATATTGCGTATTTTTTTATTGTAACCTCTTAACATCTTACGTCTACATCATTCTTCTATCAGACAAAGTAAATTATTTATTGCAATCGATTTTTGACAGTCGAATAGAACTTACCGTAACTGAATTGGTCGAAGCTATATGGGCATTAGATAAAATTGCAATTCGAATACTGCCTGATAAGTGATATTTACATTAATTCATCTCAATTTTCAAGCGGAATTTTTGCTTGAAATTGCATTAAAATACAAATTGTTAAAATTTGAATTTCTTTTTTTTTACTTAATTTTCTCAATTTCCCTAGCATATCCGAACTGCCGCGAACCAGCGACAAGATTGCCACAAAATGGCCAATAAACAAACAATTTAAATAAAAAACCCGCTTTAAACATTTAAAATATCAATAGAATGTTATGACACGACAAATATAACGGACTCGTAGTAAATATAGTTGGAGTTTTTATAATAATCCGGTATGGCCGAAGACCGGTCGAGGTGAATGAACGCATTCGGCACCATTCGTTCGATCGAACATCAATGATTGGGCAACACAGCGAATTTTGATTATCTGCAGGATAAAAATAATTGAAGGCTATAGCTTAATGGCTAAATATAAAATCGGCTGAGTAACTGCTGTATGAATTTAATTAAAAATATAACTTAACTGCTAAATTTAAATTCAACTGCAAAATCTTGCTTTTCTATGCTACATAAATGTTATTGAATGAAAAATCTTGCCAAAAAATACTTAATTTATTACATTGCAGATTTTTTTGTTTTATAAGATAATTCCTCTATGAACACTTTCGCAAAATACATAATTAGAATTGTCCCAACTATTTTTTTTATATATATTTATTATATTATGTATATTTATTTATGTATAGTATTATATAGTATTGGTATTAGGTATAGTATTTTCCTATATATATTGTTCTCCTAACAATTTTAAAATTGATGCAAATATTTTAGTACACCTACCATCATAGACTCTGCACCATCTAAAGGTTGACTGGTAGAGAATGCCTCTGGCATTAAGTCCGCCCATGTACCTACAGTTTTTTTTGTACTGAAGTTAATAAATAAAATAAATAAAAATTCTCGCACTAGTGAAATTAATCCCTGAGCCGCGGAGGACTTAACACTCAATTCAAGGACACAAAAGTACACTCAGACTTAGAACTATCTGTGGTTCACTCAAACAATGGTCCCGGGTGTCTCAAAATCTTAACAACTGAGCCACCGGTTAATAACTTTACTTGATTACGTTGAACTACATTGCTTAATTAGCACACGACTAAATTAATATCAAAAATATTGCTGAAAATTAATCTTCAGAGCTCATTATGGCGGGATTTTTTATTTCAGTCCGGAATGGTGAATACCATTTAACCACAAGGCTTTTGCTACTTCACCGGGCTCCAGCCTCATATAATCTACCCTAATATTATAAAGAGGAAAGATTTGTATGTAAGTATGTTTGTAACGAATTGGCTCAAAAATTACTGGGCCTATTTTAAAAATTCTTTTACCATTTGAATGCTACATTTTCGCTGATTATTATAGGCTATATTTAATTATGAAGTTCCCACGGGAACGGGAGTTACGCGGGTTACACCGCGCGCAGGAAGCTAGTGTTATACAAAGTCGTATCGTTAGCGTTACGTGATTAACCTCCATGTAAATTGGTGTCATTTTCTTGGCAAAAAACCCTCGGAACTTGAAGTAAGTTCAATGTATTCTCAAAAGCCTTTATTACAATGCCTGTCACGGTTAGTTAGCGCTTATAATGTTGATAATTTTGAATCATACTTATATTATTTTACTTGGCGAGTCATCATTATATTCTTAAACAAATTATGACTGCCTGCGCCCCGCGTTTTTTATTTTCACCATCATCAGCCCGTGTAACGTCCACTGCTGAACATGGGAGTGGGAGAGTTTTTGCCATAGTCACCACGCTTGGCAGGCGGGTTGGTGAACGCAGTATTATGCTGTAACACTCAAGGAAACTGCTGCTGACCGTTCCCGGTTATACGATTGTTATAGATGATGTTATAATAATCGGGACCGACGGCTTAACGTTTCTGAGGCACGGAGGGTAGTCCCTCAACCATTCAGACCCGGAAAGAAATCTTAGAATGAACACAAAGTTATCTTGTCCGGCGTGGGGATCGAACCCACGACCTCCGAGATATAAAACGAGCCAAATACCGCTACGCTACGGAGGTTGTCACTACGTCGAAACTACTTAATACTTTTTAATAACCTGTTGTTTTGGCGCTAAAAAGGTATATATAATCTTTATTGTTTCTTTTTTTTTCATAAAAAAAACAAACTACTACATCTGATACACATCTGCTATAACCAACAAAGTCTTGCCAGTTATTATTTAACAAATATAAAAGAATGTGCGCCCTTATTTCCAAATTTAAATATCCAAAAGCCGTCTAGACGAGATCGTATCTTAACTGACCAATGCATATTTCGTAAGTTCAATGAACTGCCACTAATTTTATTATATGACTTGCAGTCAAAAATTGACACGAAACTTCTGGACGATTCTGATGTAATTTCTACGAATGGAGAGTGGACATGCAAAGAGTAGTCATTCAGAGACAAAAATAAAATGAAACTTCTTTTTTTTATTATTTGTCTGTGCAATGTCTGTTAATCCCTTCTCATAATAAATGCGATAGGCACTGAACTGATTGTGATGCAATTATTTATTACAAAATGACATAGACTAGAAGTTAGCAAGTCCCTCATTATCATCATCATCATCAGCCTGTTTACGTCGACTGCTGAACATGGGCCTCCTATTAACAGGCCTAGGCAAGCCAGGATCGTTAAGGGATATTGCCATAATCACCACGATTGGCAGACGGATTTGTGATTGCAGTAAGATGTAAGCCTTGAGCCAATAGATGCTGCTGCCCATCCATCAGCCATATATCCCTTAATTGCCTTTACGACACCCATGGGGGACATGGGGTGGTCTATTCTAAGTCGGGAACCACACGGCTAAGTCTTTGATAGTCCTTAAAGATAATGTTATACTTATATATATCGTTTAATAATATATGAATCTGAAGAGGTTGTTTGACCGATTTGAAGAGGTTTTTTAGTGTTAGATAGGCCATTTATCGAGGAAGGCTAAAGGCCATATTTCATTATGAAGTTCCCACTAGTTACGTAATCTTTTTATTTGACAAGTAATCCCTATTGATCCTCATACTTATGGTCCTTTATATGGGCGGTAAAAAACCGCCTGACACTTTAATGTTTTTTTTTTTTTTTTTTTCATTACTTGTCCAACAATGGCAAATGTCTATGGCATAAAGCTATGGTAATAATACTTATGGCCGCTTTATATCGGAGTTTAAAAACCTGCTGTTAATTACACAATGATTGAAGATAAAAATCAACAGGTGTATCTATACAATTATAGTACATCTTGTATATGTCAGGTGCAGGGAAATTTGGATTTTTAATTGACTAGTAAATTTAATACATTTTCTGTTACCAGGCCACCAAAAGCTGGTCATAGCTTTTTGGTTACATAACATTCAAATTATCAATTACTTTCCCAATTCGATTACAAAACGGTTAAAAAATATATCTCAAGTCAGACAAAAAAATCAAACAAGTCGGACCACCTTTGTGAGGGTGCATTCCCGACGAAGGTATTCTCTATTAGACGTAGGCATCCAAAATGAAGGGCCGGATTGCTTCGTGCGTACCCGGCCCCCGCCAACGGCAGATAGAAGGAGTGTCCGGGGGGGGTTTTAGTGGGGTAGGGTCCTGTTCTCGTGGTATGAGTTAGAATACCACACTATGGAGAGGGCGAGTCCCACATATCCCACCGCCAGCGCGCGAATACGCTGCAGCGGCGATGGGTATGCGTAAATGCTTTGCCCTCCGGACAACAAAAAAAGGGCATCCAATATGAAGGGATTCTTAAAAATTCTACTTTCAAAGAATGAAAATGGGTTTTCGTCTTTTCATAATTAAATAAAGAAATCGAAATCCACGCGGATGAAGTCGCGAGTAACTGCTAGTAAACATATATATGCTGGATTTTACTGATCAAAGAGTAGAGAAATATAGAAGAGACCTATAAATAGAATTGCGGTCTCGCATACTTTTTATTCTAATAATAAATAACAGTTGAATGTAACGTTTGTTTCGATGAATTGTCTTATTGTAGCCTATCCAAAGAACTGGTGTGTACGAGTCATTGACCTTGGTACGCCGGAACAGCTGAGATTTTCGCAGTCAATTAGAGAAGCTTTATTTGTTTTTTTTTATTTGTGTCCAAATCATGAATTTACTTGATTTTGAGAATAAAGACATAATGCACTTGTGTCTGTACACTATACTATGTCCTTTGCAGAACAATATTTTTCATAAGAAGTAAAATGACATGTTTAATCAGTTGTATGTTATGATTTTGGTTTTTATTCCTTTTTTTAATCGAATCTAGTAGGTAACTGATTTCCATTATTTGGAATCATAAAAAGCTACGTACACATTGTAATTTTTACACAAAAAAAAACTAAGCTAACTAATCATCTAATCTCTCCACGTAATTGTAATGTTTCTACCCGCCACCGGTCCCACGGCAGTCGGAACGCGTTCACATAACGGGCACGTACAGTTACACTATGTGGGTGAAGCTAACTGCGATCACCGTTACACTACGTCACATCACTAGTCCTATAGTCGATGTCAAGTGTGTGGTTGGCAACACTGTTCATTTCATCGAGTAGTAAACAATGTTTTTTTTTTGAGTAATAGATACTTTCCAACTATATTACTGTTTAGTTATGTTGCTATGCCTGTCAGGGTTCATATTTTTTTTTAGAATTGTAGCACCTTAAACATCATCGATCATCAATTTTGCGAAAGTTTTCAATAGATAGAGTGTAAACATGAATATATGACTGTGATGCAAAAGCCTCGTGGCTGGCTACATAAAAATATGTCCAATCGAAAAAAAACCCGTCTTTCTACTAATATTGTAAATGTAGAAATATCTTTGTCTGTGTGTTGCGATTAGACGTCAAAGCCACTGAATCCGTTTGAATGAAATTTGGTGATTTCGTACAGAGATAGATTACACATTAGTAAAAGTTAGCTCTCATTTTACCGCGCAAATGGGCCTAAAGAGAGTAAAATAGGGAATGATATTGAATTGAACAACAAAATTATTCATATTGTAAACCATAGAACAGCCCAAAGTAATTATCATCGTCGCAGGCAAAGTTGTGTAATAATAATAAATAAAATGTAAAGTAATCTGTGTATATCCCAGAAAAATTATAGAATAGGTTTATTGTGACAACTCATTAAATGGTTTTTGAAAAGTAATATAGTTTTAAGTAGAAAAAGATTTTGTCTTATGAAAAACACAATAAGTTAGAAGCGGTATATTGAAACGTTACGTTAGTTCGTTATATACGCAATATAATTAAATATTTGGTAACACTTTCGATGTTTCATAAATATTTTGACCTACATGACCATAATTTGTTTACCATAACACAAATATTTTGAGTTCTATCATTTAAACAGTAAACAACTTTTAAACTTTGTTCTAGTACTTTTAAATTTTATCCATATTTCGATCAAGTTATGGATCTTGATAGAGTGATCAGCTGATGTTAAATCTAATTGAAATCTTTCTAAGAAAACAATTACAAAATAAAACACCGTATTATCTATTCTTTTACTTAACGTTACTTTAAAATTATATGTCAAATGATTATGAATCTGTACATATTATCGACTAAACCTCTCTTTCAGTCGATGAGTACACCTTAATCAATACATGTCGCATCACTAGCTCGGTACCGTACGCTACGTCATCGCAAAGAAAGGGACGGTACAACGGGACTCGGCCCGCCGCCCTACTGTCGCTTTTATACCGTTGCGTTGCGGTCGCGACGATTTTCATGATGCTGCGATCTTGCGGTGCATTTTATTCTTGTATGAACGTACATTTATAGATGTGTGTGGGTGCGTTTTTTTTTTAATTTTCAAATATGGAAATTGATGATGAAAGTTTAGTTTTGTTTTTGGTGTCTTTTATAAATCGAAACTTTTATAGATTTCTATTATATGCTATACAAATATTTATATATTTAAAAAGTTAAGTCAAAAAATTTTAATTAGGTACAACTAAACTCACAATAATTATATATTTTTACTATTAAAATAAAAGCCTTAACTTTGAAACTTTAAAAAAAGAAGTAATTTATTTTTATTTGTTATATAAAATTTTTTTGGTGTATCTGTACTTTTTTGCATTTTTACTTTATGGTCAGAGTCTGTCCAAGTCTGCACATTTGCAAATTGTACTACATACCCGGACCTTGATTACTATATACTTTTAGTTAGTAAAATGTAGTAAGAGATATTTATTAATCTTTTAAATATCTTTGCAGTTATTTAAAACATGTTTTATAGAGAAATCCTAAATATTTATTAGCATTTTAAACTCCTGTCCTTTCGGTAACTACGTAACGATATGACCCTATAATTATGAAAACATCTTTATTAAAGTCAACGATAAAAAAACCTTCATTACTGCAAGGTTCTTGTAATACATTTTTTCCCAATTATTAAAAGATTTTTATAAAATTGTTACGTAATTACTAAGGAGTATAATATAAAATCCTTATAGGTACTATTTTTGAGACGATTTTATTCGTTTATTTGCGTTGCGTTGTTTTACAACAAGTTAACTACAGTGAGATTAGTATTATCCATAGTTGCTTCTGAGTCTCAGGCTCTCAAGTCATTTATAGCAAATGTGCTTCGTAGAACCAAGTAAGCGACATCTAATCAAAAGAATTCATTATGACAGAGAGAAGAGAAGAGAGGGTTCTCTTCTCTTCTCTCTGGGGTCTCTGATACCCATACAACCTCACAAATAATTCAAACACTTTACCTCTTTTCAATATAAGTATAGATTACAGTCATAATCTGCTATTAAAATTAAACAATGTTAGTACTCATTGTTATTCACAGCATAAGTTGAAGGATACAGACAAAGTCCTAGACTTCCATATACAGAGTCTAGGTCAAAACATATTACCTAGGTATTATTCGTAGTTTGTAACAGTTTTAGGCTTGTAACACTTACACGGTATTTTCATTGTTAAGCTCAAGAGGTCAATACAGTCAAACTTGTAAAGTAAAAAAAAAGTTTAAAAGAAGAATTGCAAACAATGCCGCGAAAGTTTTAAGAAAAAAAGCAGTGTGTTCGATAATAATGCCTTGAGCACACCGGATGCGTATGCGTAGACGTAAGCGTAGACGTGCACGTACCACTGAGTTGTAATGTATGGAACCGTATGAGACAGGTCACACCGCTTGCGTAACGTAGAAGTGCGCGTAGACGTAATGCGTAGCCCTACGCAATGCAGCTCCCAAGGCACAAACTGACTGCGTGACTTACGTCGTACCTGACGCAGAGCAGAACGGCAACGTTGCATGATGACGTTGTATTCAATGGCGCGCCTTATTAGACGTCACACCGAACAATTTTGTACACGCACGTACCTTTGCTGTGCGTAGCCCTACGCACGTAACTTGCAGTCAGTTGTATATTTTTACAGATATACTGGCACGTAGTGATGTTTTGTATTGTTTTTGTAATGAATAGAGATAAGAAAGAAAAACTTATTGAAATTGTGCGTATTTATGAATGTATCTACAATCCAAAAAGTAAATTCTACAAAAATGCATCGTATAAATGTATATATTCCGCAGGATTATTCTGGCACAATAGTATTAATATTGCTTCTTCCTCGTCATTTCAGACATCGTGCACAACACAACCTTCGAAAACAGAATAAAATATGGCTGCCGCAGCCGGGTACGCAATAGGCCATGTGCGTTGCGTACTCGGCTCGGATGCGTAAGCGTATGCGTAGCCCGGTGTGACATCGGGTTACGCCGTAACTACGCGCGTGTCTACGGCGTGATTACGTCGTAGTCACGCATACGCATTTGGTGTGCTCGAGCCTTAATTTATAGTTTATGTTCGAATAGTTAATTTTATTTAGAAGAAACTATTTATCAGATAATAATTGTAAAGAAATAACATTTTTATCGAAGTCATAGTCATATCGTTATGTAATTACACCCTGAAAAATAAATGGCTAGACGTAATCGATTCACGGACCCTAAATGCACCCAAACTCACAACAACCAGCCGTAGTTCATATAAATAATTGTCTCAGGCCAGAATTGAACCTCGAACTGCAGATCTTAGAAGCAACTTCCGTAACCACTGTACCACAAGCGCATTTAAGTTAATATAAATAATTAATACCTATATGAGAGCTGTTATTATGCCATGTAAAATATTGTTAATATTTTTCGTTCAAAATATTGATGTATTTTAATATTATTTTAAATTATTACCGCACTAGATAATTTATTAATATATTTATGTAATTGATCTCGTATCAAACACTTTATTTAAATAATACATAATTTAAGATATTAGGTAAGCAACACATACACATAAAATTGGTAATTTTGTCGTGTTTTTTAATAAGTCATTTTTTTAAAGGAGATAGTTACAATTTATTTTAATAAATGGATGTCGATATAACTATCAGAGCTTCTTAACGTAAGCTGCATTAGAAAAATTATATCATTAATAGTTTTCTCTAAACTTAACTTTTTTTTTCAAATTAAAAAAATATTTTTATTTATTCTTTTATTACGTTATTCAGCCAGAAAATAAATAAAGATTAACAAAGAAAAATAAAGGAACGTCTGATTCTGTCATGACAAGGCTAAGACAAATTGCTTTTCAGCCAAACCATAAATTGTTGTAATTCCAAAATATTTTTTTTCCAAGATGCAAACTTATTAGAAAGTGACAGATATCCAATTTGAAATTAAAACCACAAGTTTACGTATGAAATTCAAATTTTATGATTCTTACTCACGAGTTTCCGTCAACACAACCTAAAAGTTCATTCACCTTTGTCTCTGTAGCGAATAAAACAGCGGGAAAAACAAAATTCTTACAACGAATAAATAGTTTAAAATGCGTCTCATTTAAAATCTTTAATTAGCAAATCTTAAAGATCCATTAAAATACCTTTGTAAAATATGTTTGTTACAAACGTATTAATAGACTTTTAAAATAGAAATAGCTAAGTAAGATAGGTTGGAATTTAAAAACTAAAGAGCATAATGAATGAAAACTTTTTTTTTTAAACTCACCTCTAATTGTACTAGGCATTTTGTCGTAAATCCTATGAAATCACAAAAACAATCCATAAAACGTCACTATTGGCACACTAATTAATACTAATTATCCAATTTCAGACATTTTCACTAATAAAACACTTTTGTCACTAGTTCACGGCACAATTTATTGCACAAATTATTACTGTAGTTTTTTGGCGCCAATAGAACTGTCAATGTCAGATTTCCCGCGCTTTGGTTGGTATACGTCCTAAAGACTTGGTGAAGCGTTGGGTTGTGCTTTTTTCGTTGCGGCGCTCGCCCGAGAGTCGGGCTAACTGTATTTTTTTTCGTGCGATCAGTAACGGTGTTAAGGCCGGTTCTTCCACTCATCTTTTAACATTTCTTCTGCGGGCTTACCTTAAGATTTTGGACGCGTGGCTAATTCGATTTACGGGCATTGATTGCGGAGTTTTCCGGTTTTTGATATTTTTTGCGGATAGGTTGTTGGCCGGACTGCAGTTATTTTGCATGGGGCAACAACATAAAAATAGTGTGGAGCCGAATGGATTAAATGAATTTAAAAAAGTTTATACCTTTCTCTTAAAAGTTGATTCACCTCTCTGTTTAATATTTAATTGCTGTAGTTATGGAATAAAATTACGATGTATATAACTGAATCATTTTCTTTTATGTAACTAGATTTTGCCCACGATTTCGTCTGCGTAGATTTTAATTTTTTCATGTAAACTATTTTTAGCCTTAGCCTAGGTGTCTATGTCATATGAATTATTTGCGTGCCAAATGTCAATGCAATCCGTTTGAGCTGTGTGTTAATAGATCAGTCAGTATTGGTTCCATTTTTTATAGATAATTAAGGACCCGCGGGCTAGCTTGCAGGTCTTTTTTTTGTTTTGTTGTCAAGGGGGATGTTACGTTACCCTCCGCCTTTCCGGCATTCCCGCACCGGCGGTGGTGTATGTGGGACTCGCCCTCTCCATTAGCGATGCTATGCTTATCATACCATAGGACCTCTCCTATGGTATGATAAGCATAGCATCTACGCCCTACCCACTTAAACCCCCCGAGTACTCGTTCTTCCGCCATTGTGGGGGCCGCTTGGTACTGATTTGTGCTCTTTCCTGGTAAACTCCCACGGGAGCCACCCACGGCTTCAAATGGTGCCGGTTTAACCAGTTACGGGCCATGTTCCCTTCACCCTGAGGCCGAACCAGCTACCTGAGGCCGACACGCCCCTCCCGCGGAGCTGGTGTGCAAAGGAATCTTCTACCCTCCTCTCACGTTTCACTACTTCTCCAATATAACTTCACTCTTCAATTGAAACTAACTTCACTATGCAGAAGCCCTTAATTTAAAAAGAACTTTCCGATGCCCTCGTAGACATCGGGTCTACCAGGTCACAACTAAACATCATAATCCCTCAACCCCTTCGTGAGCTAAGGTCCAAGTCCAACAGTAGACGGCCTCTTACGCAGGTTTTATAATTTATAAATCACTAGCTGCACCCCGCGGTTTTACCCGCCTTACTCTTTACAACCTATATGTTAATCGAGCTTATTAACCATCCCCTTGCAAAGTTTCAGCCAATTCCATTCAGTAGTTTTTGCGTGAAAGAGTAACAAACATACAAACTTTCGCATTTATAATATTAGTAGGATTCATTAAGGCTGGAGCCCTGCTCGCCTTTATGCCCGGTGAAGAACCTAGAAGCTAACTACATAAATGTCCAACCGGTGAAAAAAACGACTTTTGAGTTCTCACACATAATTATGACTGATGTCAATAATCTTATATTAACTTCCTGTTATAAATGAACGTACACATTAAAATAAAAACAACTGTAGTTCTATTACTGTCAAATATATCATAAATTAATCGGACAAGAGACAAATTAATTTAGTCTCCAATTGGAGGTAATTACGTAACGAAATTACTATGACTCCGATAAAATATCTATGCTACTTAAAGTATAGACACAAATTACAGGAAGTAGAGCGACAGTTGCACAAAGCCCCCTAAAATACTAAAAGTCATAAGCCCTCAATCTCATCGCCAGCGACCACCCTGAGTCGAGGTCTCAGCGCCACAGGGTGCGCCCTCTTACGCATGTTGCTTAGTTTGTAGTTTTTAAAATTAAGGCTGGAGCTCTGCTGTTTGGGAGTCAGGGATCCACTCTATATCAATATTAATAATTTTTGTATCACTTAAAATATAATTTGTAACAACTGTGTAAATTATTGTAAATAAATAAACAAACGGTTATAATCAATAAACGATTATTAGTACGATTATAGTACTTTGAGTATCAAATACATTTTATGGAAGGCACGGAAAAAGTATTCAAAATTACCATAACTTTATCATCATCATGAGCCCGTATAAGGTATGGTATGGTATAAATACCATAGGAGGGGCTTTGCCATTGTCACCAACCTTGGCGGACGGGTTGGTGACCGTTCTCTGGTCTACGATTATTATAGACGATGTTATAACATTCGGGACCAATATTTTTTAGTGGTAGTTCCTCATTTTTGCTTATATTATACTAGCTTCTCGTGCGCGGTTTCCGCGGTCCCCTAGAAATTCCATTTTTCCCAGCTCGGGGATCAAATACGGGACCTCGCTAGTTGTTTTCAAACACATTACCGCTAAACCAACACAGCAGACAGCCATAGCAGAGCATAGCTTATAATAATACAATACTGAAAACCTTTAGTAATAAGAAATTTGCTTTCATTTCGTTACACAATTACCAGTACTCCTATTCTGAAATTATTTTTTGATCATTTACGTTACGATTCGTTAGTAACAAAATGTATTGTGAACCTTATTTTGATGTCAATAGGTTGATATTAAGAATGCAAAAAGAATTCGTAAAATTTAAATCTTTAATTCTTAAATGATTGTTAATTATTAATTCATTTCAATTCGTTAAGGAAGCTGCCCCACCACTCAACATCAGTTGTTTCTATTCGATTAATTTGCCTAATACAACAGGTATATAAAATATATAACAAATGAAGCCGAATTTGAAGCCGCATTTTATTACTATATTACGTAGTAACGAACATAAAAATCATGATAACTAATTTGAAATTCAAATCAAATCGATATGACTATCAATAAAAATAATTATTCGTCATTTGTATGATAGATTTTAACTGTAAATCTTGGCCCTAAACCCCCAAAGACGCGAGCGTTGTGCTCCCCACCCTGTCTCCCGCTACCGCCACCGTCGTTCGTCGCTCGCTCAATGTGAGTTCAACTTCAATCAACTTCTTTCACCATCATATTGTCTACTGCTGCACATCAGCCTCCCGAGAAGTAGGTGTTTTTGTTGTGGTGTGTAGTTTCAGCTCACCTTTTTTTCGGATGGACATACGTAGTTAGCCACCAGGCTTTTGCTACTTCACCGGACATAAAGGTGAGCGCAACTCCAGCTTTAATAGATGGTGTAAAAACTACAAACTAAGCAACCTGCGCAAGAGGGCGCCCCTGTGGTACTTGGACCGTGGCTCAGGGCGGTCGCTGGCGATGGTATTGAGGGATTATTAGTTGTTTAGGTGAGCTTTGTGCAACTGTCTCTCTACGTTGCAGCCCGCGGGCCTTCCAGAATTTCGAGTTAGAGGGCATCAGAAAGTTCTATGCAAACTAAGGGTCAGCCGAGAGGAGATGCGTCCTGCTCAACCCACTTACCCCGCCATCGGCAGCATGCCCGAGGATGCGCGCTCGTCCAATGTGTGGTCTAAGACAGTTTTTTTCATCATCATAAATCACTGCTGAACATAGACTTCCTTGGAAGGTGGTTCCATAGTCAGAACGCTTGGCTTTGGTATCAGCCATATCAACGTTATGGGGCCTTGGGCGACGAAGTCCCCGAAAGTGTGTGTAAGTTAGGTTAGGATAGAACTGCGACCGCCTGAGACTGTTACCGCTACCGCAACGAACCTAACGACTTTAAGTATTTTACTTGGTTAAGGTAAACATTTTTTTGGAATGATTTTAATCTTAATTTTTTAACTTAAATTTTGATGTAATTTAAACTTTGTCTTATATTTTTATAAGAGTACTAACAGTATTATTCCACCTCTCTTTTTTTCTATTTCCTTACACTTTTCAATTCAATAATTTATTTTGCGTATCATGGTGTCTTATCTCACAATTTTAATTATTATATCACCATATTGAGGCTACAAAATGGTAGACAAAAATATTTTAATAGGACAAATTTCTACTTAAAATTACTAATCATAATTTCTAAATCTAATGTTGTATTTTCCTTTCGTGAGGATGTTGGAAAAAAAAAAAACTTACTGCGCGCGATTTCACCCGCATAACTCCTGTTCCCATGGTTACTTCATAAACGAATTAAAGGAATTAAACGATATTTATTCAGCATTTAGGTATTTACATACACTTGTACTTGTCAATTATACCTACACAATGAAATATGATTAATAGAATTAAATACAAAATATCACAACTAAAATCTATTTCGGATTAGCTAATAGTCTGTCTGCCAGTCTAGTATCACGTCATATGTATAGTTATAACAATAATTAATTCTATAATTAAAATCTTAATATAATTTAGCTCTATAGAAAGAGGCACGTTTTTAAACAGTATTTTTACTTATAAACGACAACGCCTGAGGGCACCCTTAATGGGCTAGGACCATGGCTCAGGGCATCGCTAATGGTTTGAGAAATATTACTGTGGCAATAAGTATATTTAAAAAAAAGAGGGAGTGATCACTGGCACGGACTACAGGCATTGGATCATCAGATTGGCACAGGGGGTCAACGCGTCCTCGGTCTGTCCGGCGAGGAACCTAGCCTAGCTAACCTGCAGGTTTCTCTAGCTACCTAAGTGGACGGCCCGGAGTAGAAACTCAGAAAAAAACTCCGGTTTTCTTTTTTCCGTCTTCTTTTGCTTGTTTTATCTCTTTTTTTTTCTATTTATTACATTTACTTATTTATTCATTTTAAAGAATGTGGGCTAGTGCATGCTCATAACCGTAAGTCACTAAATTGTTATATAGTAATTTATTCTACTCAAGCTAATAGGAAAACCTCTTGCATACTAAAATAAGAAGTGCGGCAAGTGCACCCACCCACATTTACAAGACTAATTAAGCTATACGAGATCATCCAAGACGACAACAATGTAAAACCAGAGCAATTAAAACAAATACCCCCAGCGACAAGCCAGCCATCGCAAGCAGCACCCGTTCACGAGTATGACGAGTGACGCAGCCATCGCCTCCCTCGCCATATTAGAGGGAAGGAGACGACCCGCCCCACACCGCCACCGCAAGCGATGACATTCATTGGGAGCATAACGATCTTACAGCTAGGAGCATATCCATTGATTTATTGCCAGGTTGACCATCGTTTAACAAGTTTTTATGATATATCATTTGAGTTTTACAATATCAAGTAGGTACAATGTTTTTTAAAAATCTAATAAGTTATAAATAAAACATATGTCAGAAAATACATAAAAACAATGTAAAGTATGTCGATAACTTAACAAAACGGCATAGACGAAAAAAAAACCATATAAACATTAGCAAAGAGACCCAATAACACATTGTACAGTCATCTTGGTTAGCCTAGCGACCAGGCATCACTATCATTAAATAATAATTTATTGTGTAATAAGCTTTTTTGATTAAGCATTTCTTTATTGCTAATTTGAATTTAATTTGAGAAAATTCCTGAAATTCCTTGGGAATTTTATTATAAATACGGATCGCTAATGAAGAAACAAAGGAATGATGATTTTCAGTAAATAATTTATGATTATTTCTAGTATTTAAGTTATGAATATCGCTTCTCTTTTGAAATAGATTTCTATTCCTTCTCAGTACATATTCGCTAATATTCTTTATGTTCAATAAAGAATATTAGCGTATATGTACTGAGAAGGAACTGTTAATATGTCTACACTCAGGAAAAACTCTCTTAGGGAGAACCTCGAGCCCAACTGGCAAATAGATCTCGTCGCTCGCTTTTGTAAGATGAAAATACTTTGAATGTCAGTAGCCTTACCTCAAAGTAAAATTCCGTAAGACATGATGATGTGAAAATAACTGAAATACACCAGACGAGCGGTGTCAACATTAGTTAATTGTCTTATTTTTCTGATAGCATAAGCAGCGGAGCTTAATTTACCAGCTAGGCAGGATATGTGAGGACTCCATTGTAATTTTTCATCTAATGTTACAACTAGAAACACTGTGGATTTTACAGTCTCTAAAATCTCATTATTTATTACAAGATTTGTGACATTGGGAGTGGTAAATTTTACACACTTTGTTTTCTAAGTGTTAAGCACCAAATTATTTACCGTAAACCATTTGGTCAACTTAGCGAGAGCATTATTTATTTCGGAAAAGTCATTTCTATTTCGATTCACTTTAAAAATAAGAGAAGTGTCATCGGCAAAAAGTACTACATCACAAATATTCTCCAAATAGTACGGCAAATCATTAATATAAACTAAGAACAAAAAGGGACCCAGAATGGAACCTTGCGGTACGCCTAATTTAACAGGTAGATCCTGGGACTTAACTCCACCTACATCGAAACATTGAACGCTTTGATAAAGGTAAGAGGTCAATACGTCAAGTGCTACTCCCCCCATGCCATAGTACTACTACTAGTGCCATAGTGCTGTATAAAATATACTACTACTAGTGGCCCGTCCCGGCTTCGCTTGGGTGCACAGTCCTAGTATAAAATCTAGCCTATGTTACTCAGGGATAATTTAGCATTCTAATGGAAATCTTATCGAAATCCGTCCAGTAGTTTTTGAGTTTATTCGGAACAAACATCAAATCAAATCATACAAAAATACAAACTTTTCCTCTTTAGAATATTAGTATAGATTAGTATAGAAAGCCTTCATCGATAAATGGACTATCTAACACTAAAATAAAATATCACATGACACAGTTTTCTTTTTTTTAAAGTTTACTAGCAGAGTTTTACAGTCTACTAGTATTCTTGTTAACCCCTCGTGCTAAGCTAAAATGCTTGTGTTACTAGTGGGTTCAAGTCGGTAGAGCAATGGTTGGGGATCTAACCGGCGACATCACATCGGCGGGATCACAAGTCCGACAACCTAACCAGTAACCACTGGGCTACAGCCGCTTAAGTTTTGTATGGACGATGTTTTTTTTTCTTTTTTAGTAATGTTTTTTAGTAAGTAATCTTTTGGTATTTTGAAAAATTCTATTTTTTTTTTTTTTTTATATTGCTTTCAGTGGCAGACGAGCAAGCGGCACACCTGATGGTAAGTGTTAACCGCTGCTCATGGACTCAAGCAATGCCAGGGAAGCAGACTGTCATTGCACAAGCCGCTGCCTACCGTGATAGGAGTGCTCTTTTTAAACCTCGTTTGAAGAAGGACATGTCATAGCACAAGGGAAACACCGCAGCAGGGAGATCATTCCACAACTTACACGTCCGTGGAAGAAATTACCGCTGAAAACGTTCCGTACTGGACGGAAACGAATCCAGGTAAAAAGGATGTAGCCTGTTGCGACGCCGAGTGGTACGGTAATAGAAGGGTGCCGCTGGTACCAGGTCTAACAGTTCCTCGGAGCATTCCCCGTGGAAAAGCCGGTAGAACACACAGAGGGAACCAAAGTCCCTCCGTTGCTCTAGCGACTCCAGTCTATCCGTGAGATTGGGATCATCGACGATACGCACAGCCCGTCTCTGTAGGGAGTCAAGTGGGTCAAGCTGGTATTTAAGAGCGCCTGCCCAGAGATGTGAGCAATACTCCACGTGTGGCCGGACCTGCGCTTTGTATAGTGCAAGTCGTAGGCTAGGTGTGAAGTATCGCTTAGCTCTGTTCAGGACGCCCAACTTTTTGCTGGCCAATTTGGCTTTGTCTGCCACATGACTCCTGAATTTGACCTTGCTGCTTATTTCGACGCCGAGGATTCCAATACTCTCGGAAATACGAAGAGATACACCTTGGAACTGAGGCGCTATGTCAAACGAGTCCTTCTTCGTAGTGAACGCGCAAACTTGTGTCTTCTTGGGGTTGAAATGAACTAGGTTCTTTTCACCCCATTCCGAGGCCCGCCCGTGAGAGCCCTCGACTTCAGACATATATTTCTTTTTAATCACAAAACAAACTGAATTATACAATACCCATACGCAATGCAAATGTATTTAATAAATTTATTGTGTCCAAACAAGTAATTATGAGTAGGTATATGATAATTTGTGAATGATTGAAAGAAAACATTAAGTGCTTATAATTATTATTTAGAGAGTCAGTACACGAATAAATGTATAAAAAACCAACCAAGTGCGAGTCGGATACAGGCACGAAGGTTTGCGTACCATTGTCATGTGCCTATCGGTAGCCGATATTGATACTGAGCAAATACGGGCAAAAAAAAAAGTTTGGTGTATGGGAGCCCCCCTTAAATATTTATTTTATTTTATTTTTAGTATTTATTGTTATAGTGGCAACAGAAATACATAATTTGCGAAAATTTCAACTGTCTAGCTATCGCGGTATACAGGTATACATGGCAAGTGTGGCCAAATAAGATCCACCCTAAACCGACGTGCTTGTATAAAGAATGTTATGAGAGTGAATGAAGCGAAAAATGTGTGTAGGGATCGGAGCAAGTGGAGGTCCATTGTCTCTGCCTACCCTGCTGGGAAATAGGCGTGAGCTTATTATGTATGTATGTAGCTATCGCGGTTCAATACATATACAATAGCCTGGTGACAGACAGATAGCGAAATCTTAGTAATAGGGTCCCGTTTTTACCATACCAGTACGGGACCCTAAAAATCGAATGATGTTGGTTTAGGTATTTATTCATAGTTTCTAAATAAGCTGTTAGTTTTTATATAACTTGCCTAACACCGCTTCACCTGAAATTTTTGGCTGTTTGAAACACCGCCACCTACCGAGTTAATTGACAAACACAGTTACAGGAAAATCAATATCAATAGAGACTGTAAATCTTTATTGGTAAAAATACAGTCTGCTTTATATTCACAAACGTTTAAAAGTCAATTAATTTTATTTGACTAATTTAATGAAGAATTTAAAATAATTTAAACTTTTGCGATTTGTCCGTCATCCATTACTGTTGTAGCTCATGTTGAAACGTCGGATTATTAAACAGGTAATGATTTGCCTTAAAATTGTACCGCGAGACTCGTCACTATTTTAAATTAAAATAATTTAGAAATACAATGCAATAAGAAAAAATATTTTTATATATGTATTAAAATTTCAATGCCTTGGGAGCCATGATAAACTTTGAAGTTACGTAGGACGTTACGTAACTTTACAGTTTATCATGCATGCAAAAAATATTTTATATATATTTATAATATTTATTTATATAATAGCAATAAGATGTTTATCGGAATCTTAGTCATATCGTTACAAAATATCCCTCCATATCACACATATTTACAAATACAATTTAAAAAACAAAAACCTAAATTACTAGTAGGCTTATTGGACTAAGAGCTGACAACCGAAAAGGCAAGGTAATTTGATCATTCATAAAAATGATTTATCAGCTTACCTGGAGCATTCTAAGCATGAAGACGTCGACCTGGCAGGATTCACGTGGTGGATGTGGGAGTTATGGGATGGGAAAAAAAGAAAAAAAAAAGGTAATGTGATCAGGATTACTTTTTATGCCAAATGGTTTGCCTGCCTCCCCAAAGCACACAAAAAAAATCTGGCGTCATTTGGTTGGTGGAAAGGTATCGCCAGGCTTAATTAAAGTGAGGAAAAAAAATTATTTTTAGGTAATAAGAACAAGGCTGGCTTTTTTTGTGCTTAAAGTTTATTATTCCCAGAGGCTAGGAAAAAAAAGCCAGCCAATAATAGTGGTGGGAACATGTCGAAAAAAATAAATGAAAATTTATATTTTAAATTGTATTTTGCTCGAGAAAGAGCTAAGGGGTATGAAAAAGAGCGTGTGGAGGGTATACACGCGACGACGGCGTCCGTGCTCTCTCGGTAAATTACCTTGCCGTTTCGGTTGTCAGCTCTCCGTCCATATAATTTGGGAGCAGCTTAACTAAAGTAGGTCCCAAATTATAAACGGACATACATTTTAGTGATTCGTATTTAGATTAAAAGGGTGATTTATGGGCTCTCTAATTACGTAAATTTCAGTGGCGGATTTACCAGCAGGCTAAGTAGGCTGGAGCCTAGGGCGGCAAAATTAAGGGGGCGGCAAATTTTATTTTTCTTACACATAATATAAACTTTACGTCATTTTCAACAGTAAAATTTTCAGTAGTTCAATAGTAGGGGCGGCAAAATTTGAATAGCCTAATGGCGGCAAATGTGTAAGTCTGCCACTGATAAATTTAATATGATGTATTCCAATAAAATTGCTTATCAGTTGAGTGGGATAATTACACAACGATATGACTTTGATAAACATATATTTAATACGGTATTGCAGTGCCGGATTAAGCCAGCCCCTCCCGACCCTTAGTTTGCTAAGATGACCTTCCGATGCCCTCGTAGACCCGAAGTCCGAGAGGCCCGCGAACTGTAAAGTAGAGCGACAGTTGCACAAAACTCCCCTAATCTAAAAGCCATAATCCTTCAATCTCCCCGTCAGCGATTGCCCTGAGCCGAGGTCCAAGTCCCACAGGGGACACCCTCTTGCGCAGGTTGCTTAGTTTGTAGTGTTTAAACCATTTATGTAGGCTGGAGATCTGCTCGCCTTTATGTACGTCCGAAAAAAACAAAAAAAAAACGATTAAGCCAGCGCAGGGCCTGTAGCAAGTAGCAAATCTGTCCGGAGGCCCCTTATAGTAATGACTCAGAAGCCGCTCAACGAGCTTTTTTTTTAGGCCACCTATTGTGCACCTTGAGGATTATTTATTGGATCAAATTTCTTGCTTTCGCACGTATCTTCCTATCTTGGTTTGCGGGGCCCCCAAAAATCGCGGGGCCAGTAACATTTACTACCCTTGCTATATAGTATAGCTAATCCGGCACTGCGGTAATGTTTACCTTTCCTATGTTATGTATATTATATATATAGTATATTGTTAGTTACATTAAATTAATAAATTGGCATATTGAACAAATTTTTTCAAGCATACCCCAGAGGTTAATTACGTAACAATATGACTATATTTTTTTTACGTTTTTTAAAAAAGATTACTAGCATAGTTTTGCTGTCTACTAGTATTCTTGTTAGCCCCTCGTGCTAAGCTAAAATGCTTGTGTTACGAGTAGGTTCACGTCGGTAGTGCAATGGATGGGGTTCGAACCTCAAGATCACAAGTCCGACGTCCCTAGCCCTAGCGGCTACGGCCGCTTTATGATAACGTTGTCGTTACTCTGGGGTTATAATAATACATTTCTTTTTTATAGTTACTGTATTATATAGGCTACATTAACTAACAAAATTGACATAATAAAAATGTTTTAACAAGCAAATTTAACCTTTAGTGGCAAAGGCCTACAGTAATGTACCTATACTGTTTAAGTGTAACATCCCTCGTCCGTGGGTCACTACTCGAGTTGCCAACTCGAGTCGTCGAGTTGAAACAACAAGTTGAAAACCAGCGCTAGGTATCGCCTAGCCTATGCTGAGGTGGCGACTTTTTCGGCAGAACATGCAAGGCGTCTTATTGTTTTGTTTATTTAACTATATGTTTGCTGTGTAATATCTTGTGTGTTGTGCTGAATAAATGTATTTTCTTTCTTCTTTCTTTCTTTCTTTCAAAAGGCATTTTTATCAAGTCATAATACATAAAATCGTTACATAATTACCGACTTGCTTAAGACCTTACCCAAATAATTACATATAACTACTTGGGTACCTATTAGGTACTTATATATTTTTATATATTCATTCAGTTTATATAACATTCACATCCGTTACTCAAAGTTTTTTGAACTTTAAAACTAACGTTTCACAGATAATTTTAATTTTTACAACCTTTTAAATAACTGGCTGTGTGTGAATTCGAAAAATCTCACCGAATTCAAGTATGTCTTCCGTATTTGATAGTCCGCGTAAACAAACCTGTGGGGGCCGTTGAACCCAACGGTACTGCGCGGCTCGCCCGAACCGGTTGGCCGACGATGTTGTGACGTCATTTTAGTTGCACTACTTGACGATAGATGGCGGTAATGGTAGTAAAGTTTTGGCAATGGTTTTGAAAAAGTCAACAAAAAAAATGTAACGAAATTATAATTAAAGAAATAGTCAAACAGGAATTAAAAAATTTATTAATTAAATTGGTTATTTATTTATATCTATAAAATTAATTGTTATAATTTATTTATATTGTTCTTAGCGATGCAAAATGCTTGTTTTGTCTAAATTATGCCTAAAAAAGGCATTATTTGGGTGGACCATAAGCATTTTAACGACGGACGCGCTTTAATGCTACCACCGGATCCAATGCGCCCCAACTGAGAAGATCGGGCGAAACAAACTCAGTGGATTACTTTACTACCGGTTTCTACACAGCCCACATGAGACGGTCCGGCGAAACATACTCAAATGGAATACATTATGTTTTACCTAACATACAACCATAATGTAGTAGGTACAATAACTCTATAAATGAGGGATTTTTTATCAAAGTCATAGTCAAATCGATAAAATATAAAATCTTATATAATTATTTAGAAAATTAAAATCTGCATCCTATTTCTAATTAAACAGCTAATTAACAAAACACAACCTTCATGGCGTAACGGTAATATCCATGCTTTACATCACGGACGGAGGTCTAGAGTTTGATCCCCGCACCGGACAAGAAGTCTTTGTGCAAAATATAACATTTCTTTCCGTCGTCGAAGGAAGCGACGTGCCTCTGAAAGCACGTTAAGCATATAAGCATATGTTCCTGTTTTGTAAATATAATAACAGAATACCAGGAAACGGGCAGCAGCGTTATCCTGTGTGTTGCAACATAATCACAACTGCGGTCACCAACTCACCTGCTACGCGTGGTGACAATGACAATACCCCCTCGGGGTAGACGTGTACACTGCACAGCTTTCAGAGCGCATGTAGAAACAGTTCGTGCACGGGCTTTACTTACGCTCAGTCGACTACACTGTCTTTTAAATTCACGCAGTAAACGATCACTTGATAACAAGGTTAGGATTTATACCACGTGTATACGGCCGATTATGACGTACGCGAGCACCGTATTCGCTCATACAGCGTCTAGCAGTTTGTACCGCTTACAAACTGTTCAGAGTAGATTCACTCGACGTGCCTCCGGGGCACCGTGGTTCATTCGTAATCGCAACTTGCATTCTGATCTCCAACTGCCCTACATCAAGCAGTGGATGAAAGAGGCGTCGGAACGCTTCTTTGAATCCGCGGCTCAGCACCCAAACCCGTTGGTTGTTGCAGCATTTGACTATAGGCCTTTGCCCACAAAGCGTCGTAAACACCGTCGGCCTCGGGGCGTCCTTGACGACCCGGACGACGAAATCACAACTTACCAACTAGCAGTACAGAGACTGCAAGAAACTAGCACCACTACACAGAGACCACTCTATCCGACCCGCCGGAGAAGAGTGCGCCCGCGAACGCGACGCGTCCCCCCTCGCCCTCCCGACCCTTAGTTTGCTAAGAACCTTCCGATGCCCTCGTAGACCCGAAGTCCGAGAGGCCCGCGAACTGTAAAGTAGAGCGACAGTTGCACAAAACTCCCCTAAACTTAAAGCCATAATCCCTCAATCTCCCCATCAGCGACCGCCCTGAGCCGAGGTCCAAGTCCCACAGGGGACGCTCTCTTGCGCAGGTTGCTTAGGTTGTAGTGTTTAAACCATTTATTTAGGCTGGAGCTCTGCTCGCCTTTATGCCCGGTGAAGTAGCAAAAGCGTCCTGGCTAAATAGGTATGTCCGTACGAAAAAAAAAACTGCACATCTGATGATTTATCAAACAATAAATATGTACAAAGCCACCAAATACAGGAATTAATTACATACAACTAAAAGTAGCTAACTTACAAAATACTACTATCACGGTTTCACCCGCCCAGCTCCCGTAATAGTGTGAACTTCACAATAAAATATAGCCTCCTCAATAAATGCGGGATCTGGCGCTGAAAGAATTGTTCAATTGGGACTGTGCCTGAGATAAGCGTATTCAAACAAACAAACGCTTCAGCTACAGCTAGTTTAGGAGAACAATTAGCTTTATTCTAAAGAAATATGTTCAATTTAAATCACCATTAGGGACAAACACCTGATGGATGGGCAGCAGCGTCTATCAGCGCAAGGTTACTTACCATCTTACTGCCATCTCCAATCCGCGTGCCAAGCGTGGCAATTATGGCATTATCCCGCAATGGACCTGGCATGCCAGGATCAACAAACAGTGCACATTAACGTGCTGTTGAAGTTGGATAAGTATAAGATCTAAGATAGTAAGTGCTCTAGACGAGCCCCGTAACAAAATGTTATGGGAGGGGGCTCCACTCACTCTCAGGGCCCTTGGTCAACATATATTATTTATAAAAGTTTTAAGTTTTATATTAGTGTAAGTTTAAATTATATTTAGTTTTAGGAACATATAAGTAGGTATGTCTAGCAACTCATTGACCCCACGTCAAACCATTGCAACGGTTTTGTGGGGCATATCTTATATATATGTTACTAACTTTTTTGGAATAAAAATAAATAAATAGATAAATAATAATAAATCGGTGACCCTTTTATTAATACGGCTGCAACTAATTAGCGGTTGCTACATTCCCCTGCGACTTATACTAGGTACCTACTAACAACATTTTCCTACGTGTCCGTAGATAACGTCGGTACAAAGATTTAGCTCAAACATTTATATATTTTTAATCATTTTAACCAACAACCATATTACAGTTTATAAATATGGACATGTATGTTAAAGTTAAATAAATAAAAAGATTTAAATAAACATTAAAACCCGATTATGTACTACTAACGACATCTAGCATCAAATAATAGAAGCTTTACGCATACTGCCATCTATTATTATTTTCTTGAACCTGTTAAATAATGTGCACTCTATGTAGTAATTAGTACACACAAGAGATGGCGTTACTTTACTATTTTATACAGTTACTATGTACATGTCGGTGAATAAGAAAAATCTATACAATTTAGTTTATTAAAATTTATTAATGTTCGTGTATTATTCGAACATTATTTTAGTTAGGATTAGTGTTCATCTTTCTGCCCATCCGCTTTATCGAGTCCGCGATAATCGCGAGCACCGCCAGGGGGCATCGGATATTATGCGATCGTAATTCCCAGTGTCTCCTCGCGTAACTCCCGTTCTCAACACTGAAATCGGACCAGTAGTTACTGAGATTATGATCAGTAGTTTAACCAAACAAACATACAAACTCTTTATATAGGGTGACTGGTAATTAGTGACCGATACCTAAACACATGATTGTGCTCATGATAAAAAATAACTTTTACTATGGCACCATAGCTGAAATCGCGAAAAGAAATCAGCTGTTCCATACATTCATGTTCACATAACTCGTCAACATGGTAACAGCTGATTTTTTTTCGCGATTTCAGGTTTGGTGCCATAGTAAAAGTTGTTTGTTGTCATGAGCACAATCATGTGTTTAGGTATTGGTCACTAATTACCAGTCACCCTATATATTAATACAGAAGTAACTTATTATTTCATAAAGTTCATTTTAAGTGCAAAGTTTGTAAAGACATAAGTATATTTATTGTCTCTAGCTGTTGCCCGCGAGTACATCCGCGTAGATTTCGATTTCCCCACTTTGCTACCCCTTTTCATCCTCTTAAGGGTTCATTTATAAAAACATAAGAAGTATTAAGTTTACATTATCATAATAATAATCATCATCATCATCAGCCCGTATAATATCCACAGCTGAACCTAGTCACCAAGGTTGGCAGGTGGATTGGAGACTGCAGTACCACGTTTTATACACATGGTAAACGCTGCGACCCGTTTCCTAGTTAACTATATTGACAATATTGTCAGTAATAACGGCGTTAGCCGATTTCCCGAGCACGGAGGATAGTCCCTCTACGAAAGAGATATCTTTATATTAACAAATAGATTTTGTGTCTGACCTACATAAAACCTAGGCCTCAGAAGAATAGGAACGGATATCTGAAGTGTAATCACTTCAGAAGCATTTAGTCGTAAGTGCCAGTTTACGATAAAGGCACAAACGACGAATGTTTCTGACGTATAATGGCACATGCGACCTTATGCTTCTGAGCTCTAAATAATTTTATACATAAAACATACAGCCATTTGTTCTACATGTCTGTTTTCCCAAAGTGTTGCCAGGTATTCAGAATAACACTGATAGTTACATAATTTAAGATAATATAAAATCAGATACTCTTTTGCACACCAACATAACAATACAAATATTTCGATTTTATTAATACCAAGACCAGACAAATGATCCACCTGATGGAAAGTAAAAAAATACAATGATTACTAGAGCCAGTTACGTAGCTAATGTATATAATGGTCCTTCAACGTTTAAGCGGCCCCTGAGCACTTTTTTTTTTGGACGGACATACGTAGTTAGCCCCGAAGCATTTGCTACTTCATCGGGCATACAGGCGAGCAGAGCTAGCAGAATAGGGCCCCTGGGCACACAAATGTCAATTGAGGCTCGTGAGTGTGTAGATAAAATCATTCAACATTTTATCTTCAAGCAACCCTTCGTGGGGGAGTCTGACTCGCACTTGTTAATGATTCGCCTACCATTTCTGCTCGCCTGTACCTGTACCGATCTATTGCGGGGTGAGTGGGGCCTCGTTTCTTGTACAGTTCAACTAAAACGTTTAAAATTAACATAAAATTTATAACTTCACACAAATTTCTTTTTCAATGTAGTATTTTTTTATAACACTGTCTACTCAAAATATAATCAATACAATTTAATATTATATAAAACTGAAGAGTTTGTTTGCTAGAACGCGCTAATCTCACGGACTACTGGACCTCTTGGGAAAAAAAATTTCAGTGTGAAATAATCCATTTGTCGAGGAAGACTATAAAGGCTATATTTGATTATGAATTTTCTACCGGAACGGGATTTATGCGGGTGAAATCGCGCGGGGAGCTAGTACACTAATATATAAAGATGAAGAATTTGTTTGTTTGCTTGAACTCGTTAATCTCAGGAACTTACAGTCCAATTTTAAAAAAATCTTGCATTGTTAGATCTTAGCCTATTTATCGACGGATTTAATTAAATCTATATTTTATTATGAATTTCCCACGAGATCTGGAGCTATAGAGTAAAGCCGCGCGCGGGAAGCTAATGGCATATGTTTTGGCCTTATTTATTACCTTATTTTACACCTTAAATTGTAAAATTTGTGACATCATATGGTAACCCTTTTTATAAGTGACCGCAGTGTCCGCTAGAGGTCGCGCCTAGTGACTGCAACCTAATCGCGCTATATCGATCATTTTGACGCTGGGGATGAAAGAGGGATGAATAGGTAACAAACACTGTATTATATTAGTACCCTTGGCGAGTTCCATTCGAGAAATGGGAGGTTATTCCGATCGAATACCAAATTTGAATTGGTATTCATTATTTGGTATTCGATCGTATTTACTCGAATACATATAAAGAACAGAGACAAGAAGCTGGAGGGTAATTACGATCACGATTGGCTATAGCAAAGCTCCGTCAATGGACTAAAATAGCCAGTAATACATTTTTTTACCCAAATCAGGATTAAAACCAGTAATCTTGCTAATTACGGTGGAACATTGTACCGCTAAACCAAAGAGGCGCACAAAAATAATGATACCTATTTAATAAACCATCAAAACATAATGGAAACAATATTACCGACTTAATTGAATCGAGTCGAATTCGTCACAAAACATAGGGTGCTACCAAAGTATATGCCATACCATTAGTAGTAAAATAGGAACATACATTTTTTTTTATTCGTAATATTTGATAGTGCCATGTTAAGTGATAATGTAAGGGACAAAATTTCTGTGATATAACAAATTTTATACATCCAAAAAAAAAGTACACTCGTTTTGTATACAGGGTTATTTTTAAAACATTAACAACCTTTCGGGGGGTGAAAGAACTGATGATTATAAGCAACTTTTACTATGGGATCAACCCTGAAATTGCAAAAAAAAACAGCTGTTTTAAACATTTATATTCACTTACCTCGACAAAATGTATGGAACACCTGATTTTTTTTCGCGTTGCTTGTACAGCAAAACTTTCTTATAATTATATCTTTGAAAATGGCTAGAGCTCGTCGGACTGGTGATCTTGAGGTCGCCGGCTAGAACCCCACCCATTACACTACCGACGTGAACCCACTCGCAAGCATTTTAGCTTAGCACGAGGGGTTAACAAGAATACTAGTAGACTGCAAAACTCTGCTAGTAATCTTTTTATAAAAAAAAGAATCATCAGTACTATAACCCCTTGAAAGGTTGTTAATGTTTGAAACATAACCCTGTAAATAAATTCATACCCTAACACTAGCTGTGCTGCTCCCTTTGTGGCGCAATGTGGGGAGGGCCTCACCTCGCGCTTGTATTGAATATTTTAATCATCATCATCAGCCCGTATAACGTCCACTGCTAAACATGGGGCTCCTGCCGAAGGAGATATTTTGCCAAAGTCCCCAAGCTACGCAGGCGGGTTGGTGATCACAATATTCTGTTGTACATAACACGCTGCTGCCCGTTCCCTGGTATACGCTTGTTATAGATGATGTTATAAAAATCGGGATCAACGGCCTAACGTGCTTTCCAAGGCACGGAATGTAGTCCTTCCGCCAACCGGACCCAGAAAGAAATCTTAGAATCTACACAAAGATTTTCTTGTCCGGCTTGGGTATCAAACCCATAACCTGCGACTATTAAAGCAAGCCAAATACCGCTACGCCACGGATGTTGTATTAAATATTCTAATATAATTATATCATCATATAATTTACCAATCCATAGCTTCTCACCTAATGTATAGCCAGCTTAACGATACTCTCCATCTTTCTGCGATCACCAATCTGTCGGCCAAGGTGGTGATAGAGGCTCTATGCCTCAACCGGCTCGCTAATGTCTGTTAAAAGGAGGGTTCAGCAGTGGACAAGGCCAGAGTTAAGGGAGGGCATCCAGGGCAACTGCACCGGGGCCTCCACTATAGACGGCCACAATAGAGATTTAAAATGTTTCAAATTCTGACGAGTAAACTCTACAACTTTTCTTTTATTTATTTTTTCGGTGTTGTACCTTTACATTCAGCACTTAGTAGAATCATGATTAATAGAATGTAATAGATTCTTAAATATTATAATAACTGTTATTCCTCTATACCTGTTCACTTAAATTAGACAGCCATTAAAATATAGGAATTCAAATCGTCCTGAAAGGTAGGTACATAGGTACTTCAAATTTTCAACACATTACAGGGAAACTGATAAAAACTCCGGACTTGTAAATCCGGCCCTGGCAGTTGACACAAAGGGGCTAATAAAGTAAATTTAAAATATCACACTAACGAACACTTATACTATCTCCTGTTAAAGGGATGGCATATATTTTGAAGGCACCTTATATACAACAATAATACAATACTTACCTATTCAATGCAAAGAATTACCTTACTTCACGAAAGAGAATGTAACAACCAGAAATATATTCATCTCACTCTAACGTAAGCGGATAATAATCTTTGTCTCTCTCACATCTCGCTGCCTTCAAACGTGTGACATCCCGGAGGGGTTTAACATTGGTCCAGGGTTGCCAGTAATCAATATATTTAATTATTTATTGTTATTACAACAAGTTTCTTAATTTATGCCGTGTGGTTTCCGGCTTAGAATAGACCACCCCATTTCCTCCCATGGTTGTCGTAAAAGGTAACTAAAGGACATATGGCTGATGGATGGGCAGCAGCATCTATTAGCTCAAGGTTTACATCTTACTGCGATCACCAATCCGTCTGCCAAGCGTGGTGATTATGGCAATATCCCTCCTCGATCCTGGCTTGCCAAGGTCTGTTAAGAGGAGGCCTATGTTCAGCAGTGGACGTAAACGGGCTGTTGATGACAACAAGTTTGTCGCGTGGTTTCTGGCTTAAAATAGACCACCCATGCCTTCCCATGGGTGTTGTAAGAGGTGACTAAGGGACTGAAAGATGGGCAACAGTGGCCATTATTTCATTATTTCTTTCTTTCTTTCAAAATAATTAAGTCCACTTTGGGATTTGTAGCCGCTTAAGTAATATTTTTATGCTTCAATAATTTATTACTATGAAATTTTGCTCGTAATTTTTGGGCGCTTGATCAACAAAATTAAAAAATATCAAACATACGTGATACAAAATATTTGTACCTACCCCTTTTAAAAAATATAAGGCGTGATGGAGGCGTATGAAATTTCGCACATTTATCTATATGTTTCGTAAGTACATACAATTACAAAAATGAAAAAAATGAATTTTTGTATGTATTTGTTACGAATAGGTATACTCAAAAACTAATGGACTGATTTCTATAATGCTTTCACCAATAGAATGATACGATATCCATAATAGTTTAGTAAAAAGCGTATGCAGAATGCATTTTTTTTTAAATTATAATCCAATTTTGACCACTTGTCCACCACTAGTTATGTTTCAGCATATAGCGATAAAAAGTAATAATTTTTAGGGTTCCGTACCCGAAGAGTAAAAACGAGACCCTATTTCTAAAATTTCGCAGTCTGTCTGTCTGTCTGTCACCATATTTGGAATTTTCACAAATGATCTATTTCTGTTGCCGCTATAACAACAAATACTAAAAACAACATAAAATAAATATTTAACAGCGGGCTCTCGTACAACAAATGTCATTGGTTGCCTTTTTTTTAATTCTGGTCGAATTTCGACAACAATAAAAAGTTATTAATATTAATTGTTGTGGAAATTCGATCATAATCAAAACACCGGTTGTTTTTTTTTCTTCGCTGCCATCTATTAGCTCTGCTTTAGGCCCGCAAAAGGGTATTTTTGCCACCCCTGGTGTCAGTTGGCATAAAATCAATATTTATGGAGAGCGACTCACCTCGGCAGCCGAACCTCAATGCTCCGGGTTATCGCTACTACTCGATTGACAATTCAACGTTTTTATATTCCCATTGTTTTGTTAAATGTATCAATTTTTTTTAAATGTTTTTATTTAAAAAAGTAATTCCCGTGTAAGGGACAAACATATTTGTGTCAAAAGAGACTTTATAATAATAAAATAATATCTAGAGCTCAGAAGCATAAGGTCGGATATGCCATTAAACGTCAGAAACATTCGTCGCAAGTGCCTTAATAAGACACTAAAAAAAGTTCATCATCAGCTGATCAACTTTTTTTTCGGACGGACATATGTAGTTAACCCCGAGGGTTTTGCTCCTTCACCGGGCATAAAGGCGAGCAGAGCTCCAGCCTAGATAAATGGTTTAAACACTACAAACTAAGCAACCTGCGTAAGAGGGCGTCCCCTGTGGGACTTGGACCTCGGCTCAAGGCGGTCGCTGACAGGGAGATGAGGCTTTTAGTTTCTTTGGGGGAGGTTTGTGCAACTGTCGCTCTACTTTACAGTTCGCGGGCCTTTCGGACTTCGGGTCTAAGAGGGCATCGGAAGAGCTGATCAACGTCCACTGCTGAATATAGGCCGTCTCCCGAAGAACAGTTTTGCTATAGTCTTCTTAAGGAGGTCAATCACGTAACAATATTAATTTTATGATTCTTATAAAAATTTGTTCGCTAGTCAGCGTTTACTATGCATAAAATTAATATTTCACCATCATCATCAGCCCGTTTAACGTCCACTGCTGGACATGGGCCTCCTCCCGAAGGAGGGTATAGTTTCACCACGCTTAGTAGGTGTATTGGCGACCGCAGTATTATGTTGTACCACACAAGGCAACGCTGCTGCCTGTTCCTTGATATACGATTACTAAAGATGATGTTATAACAATCGAGGGTAGTCCCTCAACCAACCAGACCTGGAAAGAAATCTAAGAAGATTTCTTGTCCGGCGTGGGGATCGAACCCACTACCTCCGAGATTTAAAGCGAGCCAAATACCGCTACGCTACTGAGGTTGTCCGTCCATAAACCTTATGAATTTTCAAGTTTAATTTTATAATATAAATAATGTTATGAAGCTTGCCTCTAGCGTGTGGGCGGCATCGATGCCTGGAAATAGAAATACTCGATAAAGGTCAACCTAAGATAGGTTAATCTATTTTTCAACGATATAATTAAACGACAAACTAGTTGAACCGTATGTACATCTTATATATCTATACTAATATTATAAAGCTGCAGAGTTTGTTTGTATGTTTGTTTGTTTGTTTGAACGCTAATCTCAGGAAGTACTGGTCTGATTTCAAAAAATCTTTCAGTGTTGGATAGTCCATTTATCGAGGCAGGTTATAGTTTTTTTTTTTTTTCAAAAAATTTAGGGATCCGTATTAAAATTGCGAGTTTGTAACCCAAGGTGTACTATCGAAAACCTATTTATGCGTGCGCTGCAAAAACTATTGACAATAGAACAAAATGATGTACTACGGGTTTGTAGGTCTTATTAAGAACTACAAAAAAGTCCGCGAGAGCATATATCTAACTATCCTAGTTTAGTCACAATAACCGCTTTTATGTTCATAATAAATATTAAATCGTCTAAAGATAAGAAACCACGTTAAATGAGTATCATAATAATAATCATTATCCAAATTAAGCATTATGTTATCAAGGGTATTTATGTAGAAGTAAAATACTTTTTGTTTTATTCCAATCGGACATTTCGTTGAGAAATTATCACGAGTATAAAAACGCAAAGAATTAGTACCTAATAATGAGTTATTTGCCTTAATAATAATGAACACGCTAATGTCAGCAACTTCTGGTCCGATTTGAAAAATTCTTTCAGTTTTACATAGCCCATTTATCGAGGAAGTGTTTAATTACAAAGTTTCTACGGGAACGGGTGTTACGCGGGTGAAACCGCGCGCGGAAGCTAGTCTTATATACTTACTAATATTTAAGCTGAAGAGTTTGTTTGTTTCCATGAAAGCGCTAATCTCAGGAACTACTGGTCCGATCCGAAAAATTATTTCAGTATTAGATAGGCCATTTATCGAGGAAGGCTATAGGCTAGATTTTATAATAAAGTTCCTACGGGAACGGAAGTTACGCGGGCGAAACCGCACGCGAGAAGCTTGTATACAAATATATAAAGCTGAAGAGTTTGTTTGTTTACTTAAACGCGCTAATCTCAGGAACTACGTGTCCGATTTGAAAAAATATTTTAGTGTTAGATAGCACATTTATCGAGGAAGGCTATGGGCTAATTATAAAGTTCCTACGGGAACGGGAGTTACGCGTGTGAAACCGCGCTCGGGAATCTAGTAATAACTATACCTAAAATGACTCAACTAGCTGAATCTCAATTAAAAAACACAAAATATATCTAGTGTTAATTCCGTTAAAAAATGTGTCTATGTGCTGTAATGCGCCCTCCCAACCCTTAGTTTGCTAAGAACCTTCCGATGCCCTCGTAGACCCGAAGGCCGAGAGACCTGCGAACTGTAAAGTAGAGCGACAGCTGTACAAAACTCCCCTAAATAAACTAAAAGCCATAATCCCGCAAACTGCCCGTCAGCGACCGCCCTGAGCCGAGGTCCAAGTCCCATAGGGGACGCCCTCTTGCGCAGGTTGCTTAGTTTGTACCCAACTAGCAAAAACTAGGCTTACAACAATCTCAAGACTACTGTTTTTTTGCTCTTACATCGCTCCTATATAATAATATAAGCCTGGGTTTGGGCACTAATTATAAGCATATTTAGTTTAATATCGATCTAATATCAGTCTAATTGAATGCTGTTTGCACTTACTGAAATGTAGCCAAAATTAATTTAAGCCGACTTAGGCTAATATTGCTTTTACGTAAGTATCTTATAAGCCTGCATAGGCTTATATTGGTCTAAAGTTAGAATATTTTGAGAATTTTACGTCAGATCCAACTTAAAAGTTCGTGTGAGTGTTGGAAATTAAAATAAAACAAATTAAAGTTGCGTGAAGTTAATGTTTATACTATATTAAAAGTATAAAAGTACAAGTTAAAGTAGTTTTACGGTCAGTAATCATATTGGAATTTATTATTTACTGTTAATTAGACCTCGTTTTACGCTTCAAAATTCATGCGCCTTGTTAAATAAGGTATTTCGTGTTCTCGTTAAATTATTTTATTTGTTAATTTGTATTGATAGTGTCGCCATTAGTATAGCTGCATTTTACAAATGCACTATTAGACTAATATAAGATTGTTTACTCTAATTTTAGCATTCGGCATAACTACTAAAGATAACTCCATATTGGAATAAATTAGGGTTCCTCGCAATTTTACATAAAACCTTAAATCGACAGAGAGAAAAAAAAAGAACTTAATCTTAAGGCTATACGGACACGAAGTCGGCGCGCGCGGCGCGGGTGGCGGTGGCGGGGCGGCGGTGGCGCGGGGAGCGGCGTACGTAGGAGTGGTGCGCGGTGCGCACCAGTCTAGCAGTGCCCGCGCGTTTGCAAAATTACTCTTAAAACTATTAAAATTAGTTATTCCCAAAATCGATCTAAGATCAAACGCTCTTAAATAGGTCTTGTCTTTTGTATTGTAAATATGTTGTCCAAAATCACTCTAATATCATACTTATCCAGTGCTATTGATCTTATATTAGTTTCAAATAAGATCAGAAATGCACGTACTCACAGTACTCTTATGCTATGCTGATATTAGTCTGACATCTTACATTAGCATTTAACAAGTCTAATATAAAATCAAACGAGCTTAGAAAATACCCATATAAGAGCAAGTTTTTCTCAAGTGCAACCAGTCTTAGTAAATTCTCTTATATACATATATGAGATTTGGTTATGAGACTGAGCGTTCTTGAGACCATACCAGCTTGTCTAAAAGTAATATAGGATCGATGGTATGTTCTAAAACAAATATAAGAGCGCTTTAAGCCTACCACTCTTAAAAAGTGCAAGTTCTGAGACTGTTTTGCTAGTTGGGTAGTGTTTAAACCATTTGTCTAGGCTGGAGCTCTGCTTGCCTTTGCCCGGTGAAGTAGCAAAAATTATCCCCAATATGCAGGACAGATAGTAGCAACATGCAAAAACCACACCACCACACCGCTTCGGCATATAGACACAGTTTTTTGCCAAATAACACTAGGTATTTTTGTCTTTTTAATTTATTACATGATAAAAATACATATATATATGACTAAATGTAGCTAATTTAAAATAAAACTAACTTATAAAATACTACTATTCTAAATCTATTCTACTTGGCAACGTTCCCAGAATGCTGGCAGCATTACCCCATTGAATGGCAATGCTTGCCTGCTGTGCAAAGTAAAAACCAGCACTCGGAGAACGTGCCGCACTAAAGAGGGCCGCTGCGAGGTATTTATAAATTAATTTGGCTCCCGGTCCCCACGGCCCCAATGTTTCGACACCAAAAGGCACAAATACATAACCACTATTAAGGGTACTATATTTGCGCCTCTTGAGATTCTCCGCGGATTCAGCCGCCATGCCAGTTCTACTCTAAGTCCCGGAAAGATGAGGCGGCATAATAGACTAATTGACATATATAAAATTATGTTACAATGATGTTTATTTCTAAAAGTATATGTCATATGGAACCTAAATATAATAATTTCTGTTCATAAAACTTGAATATGTTTGTATAAACTCAATATGAAAATTATTTATTTTGTCTATGTCTCTAACTTCCGAAAACGCTATCAGCCATTTTGTGACGTCATACATCTCGTTAAAAAACATGAACGCGATACTTTACTATTACACTTTCTGAGTCATGACGTCATCGATCTCGAACACAGATAATGTATATACATGGCTGAGATCGTTTACATCTCTAAATATGTCAAGCCAATTATAAAATATTTATTTTTGCTTTCTAGATCTCAAATAAATGCGATACTTTTTTTCTTGATCTAGTAAAACCATTCTTAACCATGTAAAAGCAATTTCAAAAAAGTGTCAACTAGCCTATTATTTAGATTAATATGCATTTCCGCAAAGTAAACGCCTGATTCTATTGATTCAACTACATAGTTCATTATAAAAACTACTACCTAATCTTGAAATAGTAAAAAAACACTACAACTAATAACAGTAAAAAACATTTTTTTATGCAAAAAATATGATTTGTCAATAATAAAGTTACACAATTTTATGGCAACCGTCAAATAGTAGGGTGACCACATTTCTGTGATTGTTGTGAACTAATGTAGAGAAACGTAAATACGTGAAGTTATTTATGTTTTTTTTTAAGTTAACTATCAGAGTTTTGCAGTTCAGTGTATTCTTGGTAACCCCTCGTGCTGAGCTAAAATGCTTGTGTTACGAGTGGGTTCATGTCGGTAGTGCAATGGGTGGGAATCGAACCGGCGACCAAAAGATCATCCGACGCTCTAGCTATTGGGCTATGGCCGTTCCTAGATGGAAAGGTGCACTCGGGTAACTATGGGACACACTGAAGTTTATTGAGAGTTGTAGTGATGCACCATTGGGTTGGGTTGCTACACTACCGACCAGCGGATTTGTGCACGACGCACTTCCGTCCATATAATACGCATCAAGAATAAAAAAATCTAGTTAGTCCGTCAGTTAGACTACCAAAAAATATTGGACACGTAACTACAACTAAGGCATAATGTAGCCATCTAATGTTAAATGAATTATCGAAATCCGCCCACTAGTGTTTGAATTTATTCGTAACAAACAAAAATACAAAAATAAAAACCTTTCCCCTTTCCCCAGCATCCCCTGAATCGTAATATACCTATAAAAACATAGTATTTAGAATCGTAGTATGCCTAAAAATATAGTAACTTTCTTTATCAACAGACCCTATAAAATTCAACTGTTGAACATGGTCGAAAGAGATTTTAACATAGTCGCCTCGCTGGACAGTCGGGTTGACAACCGCAGCATAATGTGGCAATACACAGGTAAGCAGGTAAACGCTGCTGCCCATTTCTAGGGATACAATTGTCATAGGGTAGTCCCCCAATTAGCAGTACCCGGACAAAAATAAATATTGCACACATAACAATGTCCGGCACAGAGATCAAACCCACGACCTTAAGATTTACCTCCTTCAATATTGTTTTTACTATTTTTCCTTTAAAAAAAATCACATTATCCCATATACTCATGAAATTTTTTAACATTTTGGAAATTTGTTATGATGAAAAAAAAATACCAAATAGGTATTTGAAAATAAACCTATTCATCTGGAAAAATCGAAATACCATGGGTAATACCAGCCGGTAGGAGAAAGCCCTACCATAGCTAACTTGTATCATCAACATCATGATGAAGATGAGAAAGATGAAGTATTATATATTTCGTGGCGTTATAACACCCGGTAGAAGTAATGAAAGGTTTATTTCTGTACTAACTGTGCCCCGTGGTTTTACCCGTGTTCCTCTGCTCCAGAGGGTGAGAGCGTGATGTTTGGAAGACTATATATTAATCCAGTTCATGAACTACCCGCGTGCAAATTTTCAGCCAAATCCGTTCAGCAGTTTTTGCATAAGAGTGACAAACATTGTGTCCATCCACAAATCTAGACATCAGAAGTATAACGACGGATGTACTAATCTTCAGAAGCATTTGGTCGTAAGTGCCAGTTAACGATACAGGCACATACGACGAATGTTTCTGAACTATAGAAATTTACTCACAAACACAATATTATCAATATGGACATCGTGTCTGTTCTTTATACTAGCTGACCCGTCAGACGCTGTCCTGTCTTAACTAAGTCTCAATTAAATTAAACTTTTAATTTTAGTGATAGCACTAAACTAACCGCGATGTGCACTAAGAGCAGCACGCATTCTGTCAATGTTATATCAAACGCGATAAGATTACTATAAAAAAGTTTATTTTGTCAAAAACGCTAAGGTTACATTAGAAAATTGTATACGGTATTCTTAATTTTTCTAATTATCCGCGTAATTTTCATTTTTTTTTTGTTTCATAAGAACCATCTCCTGACAATAACAAACACAACAAGAATTAGCGAAATCGACCCAGCCGTTAACGCCTAATGCCGTGAACAAGGAAAATAGGGATTAATTTATACCTATATATATATATATAGATTATAAAGAGGAAAGATTTGATTGTTTGTTTATAAAAATACGAAAATACTTCACCGATTTGAAAAAATATGTCACCGTTGGGAAGCTACACTATCCCCGGATGGCATAAACTATATTTAATTATGAAGTTCCCACGGGAACGGATGCTACGGGATTGAAACCGCGCGCGTGAAGCTAGTGCGTATATAAAAAAGATTCCCGTATTTACAAACATTTATGGTCACCCTACACCTATGGTATTAACTCCGGCGTATGCGCAGCTGCTTTATAATATACAATTACACGTAAAAAAGGGACACCCTACTTAATTATTAGCGCAAAGCAAACATGTGCTATTTTATCATATGTCATAGTTAATTTTTAAATTTAACTTTTGTATAATGTTAGTGGTTCATTGATAGTATGTGACACACATACGTAATGTATGATAATTAAATGTAGTTACAAGCGACCCGTCCCGGTTTGCACGAGTGGTGTCATCATCATCATCAGCCCAAATTACGTCCACTGCTGAACATGGGCCTCCTCCCGATAGAGGGTATTTGCCATAGTCACCACGCTTGGCAGGTGGGTTGGTGACCGCAGTATTATGTTGTACCTCACAAGGAAACGCTGCAGCCCATTCCTTGATATACGATTTTAAAGATGATGTTATGTAAAAAAAACGGGACCAACGGCTTAACGTGCTTTCTGAGGCACGGAGGGTAGTTCCTCAACCACGGAGAGACTTCTTAGAATTTACACAAAGATTTCCTGTCCGACGTGGGAATCGAACCAACGACCTCTGAGATTTAAAGCGAGCCAAACACCGCTACGCTTTAGAGGTTACGAGTGGTACAACATATTATATAAACCTTCCTCTTGAATCACTCTTTGTATTAAAAAATAAAGATACAGACAGACAGCGGGAAGCGACTTTGTTTTATACAATTTTGTGATCTTATGTTGTATACATAATGGTACGGAACCCTAAGTGCGCGAATCCGACTCGCACTTGACCAGTTTTTTTTTTAAGTTTCTGTGATAGACTCTTGCCTGGTGGCACAAATGAGCGACGTTCGAAAACTTGATAGTCAATTATAAACCTCAGAAACATAAGGACGGATATACTAAGAAGAGCTTAATTATATTAAGATTAATTATTGTTATTACTATACATATGACGTGATACTAGACTGGCAGACAGACTATTAGCTAATCCGAAATAGATTTTAGTTGCGATATTTTGTATAATTAATTCTATTAATCATATTTCATTGTGTATAATTGACAAGTACAAGTGTATGTAAATACCTAAGTGCTGGATAAATATCGTTTAATTCGTTTACTATAAACTTCAGAAGCATTTGGTCGTAAGTGCCATTTACGATAAAGGCACATACGACGAATGTTTCTGTCGTATACTGGCACATCCGACCTTATGCTTATGGGCTGTAGAATTAGTTTAAAATTTATATTTTTAAATAGGTACATTACATAAAAGTTTACTTCTTACTAAATTTCAAAATTGAGATTAATAAATTTTGACCACCGAACCCACTCGTACCTGCATGTTATCGGTTTAGCCCCTAATGCCTTAACCGATTCGGCCGAACGAGGGGCACAATTTATTCATCTCAATTTTGAATTTTGATATTTAGTTTAGGTTCAATTAGCAAAAAAGATCCACTTCTTAGTTAGCTACTTAAACACTATTAATATATTATATTATATATATTAAACACTATATTTGTATTTATATCATTATGATGACAAGGCGTGAACTGTAAATAATTAGCCGTTACAAAATGGCCGGATTCTTTCTAGCATGACTCATTGACACATTCTATGTAGTTTAATTTCACTCATTGCATTCAGTAAAATGAAATTATCACTTCATAGGTAGTATAAAACAAAGTCGCTTGCCGCTGTCTGTCCGTCCCTATGTATGCTTAGATCTTTAAAACTACGCAACAGATTTTGAAGCGGTTTTGTTTAATAGATAGTGATTCAATAGAAAGGTTTATATTTATGATAAATCAGCATTGCACCCGTGCGAAGCCGGGGCGGGTAGCTAGTACTAAATATACTAAAAACTATTAAAATCATACTAAAACTAGTTATGTCGCGGTCTCGACCGCGTTGATACTGTTCCCGTGGAAACCTTGACTTAAAGACTTAATACCAAGGCCGGATTTAAGAGAGGGCATCCAGGGCAACTGCCCCGGGGCCTCCACAATAGAGGGGCCCCCACAATAGACATACAATACAACTTTTGTTTTATTTATTTTTTCGGTGTTGTACCTTTACATACAGTATTTTGTAGAATCATGATTAATGTAATTTTTCTTAAATATTGTAATAACGGTAATTCACTTGTTCACTTAAATTAGACAATATGTAAAATATCATAATTCAAATCGTCCTTAAAAGTAGGTACATACTTCAAATTTTCTACACATTTAGAGTGAAACTAATTTGTGGCCAGGGGGCCTCTTTTCCTTGGTTGCCCTGGGGCCTCCGGGCTTATAAATCCGGCCCTGCTTAATACTATGACACTCACAAATAATGTGGCTTTCTATTGGTAAAAGAAATTGCAAAATCGGCTCAGTAGATCCAGAGATTACCCCCTACCCCTAACCCCTGTTGTAAAATGCAACAAGTCAAAATCCCTCAATCTCATCGTCAGCGACCGCCCAAGGTCCAAGTCCCACAGAGGACGGTTAGTTTGTAGTGTTTAAACCATTTATCTAGGCTAGAGCTCTGCTCGCCTTTATGCCCAGTGAAGTAGCAAGAGCCTCGTGGCTAACATATGTATGTCCGAAAATAAAAAAACTTCGATAAAATTGTCCTTATTAAAAGATAGGTATAGTAATACATTTCCGATGTGATTGTTATTGCATTTTTTGCAATGATCTAAGAAGTTATTTTTATAAATTTCATAGTCTTAACATTACGTTATTACTTCCAACCCCTTATACTTTTTTTATTTTTTTTTGTCCGTGGGGAAATGCATTTACGCATCCCCACCGCCGCTGCAGCGTATTCACGCGCTGGCGGTGGGATATGTGGGACTCGCCCTCTCCATAGCGTGGTATGCTAACTCATACCACGAGGAAAGGACCCTACACCACTAAAACCCCCCGGACACTCCTTCGATCCGCCGTAGGCGGGGGCCGGGTACGCATAAGCAATCCGGCCCCCTTATAATATACCTAATAGAACATTTAGTTTGTTATTGTTGCTGAATAATTGTTTTCTGTTTGGTGATGATAACTGATAAATCCTCACAAATTTCTTGATTTTCGCTGGTATTTAATATTTTCTAGAGAGAAAATTTGTAGTCAAACATTTTGGTTTTGCCAGACCCGGTACTTGTACCCGGGACCGCAGTAATTGCGGTAAATATACAAAAGTACTTAATGGTGTACTAAATATAAAAAGCGCCTTAAGCAATATTAGTAGCAAATCGCAGTTCATTGTGACTAAGAGGCACGTTTTCTATACATCTATACTAATATTATAAAGACGAAAGATTTTTTTTTGTGTGTATGTTTGTAATGAAAAACAACTGTGCCGATTTAAAAAATTCTTTCACCATTGGAAAGCTACGTTCACCCTGAGTGACATAGGCTATATTTAATTATGAAGTTCCCACGGGAACGGGAGTTACGCGGGTGAAACCGCGCGCGTTGAAAGAATTATCGAAATCCGTTTAGTAGTTTTTGAATTCATTCGAAACAAACATATAAAAATACAAACTTTTCTACTTTATAATATTACTAGCGTCCCGCGCGCGGTTTCAACCGCGTAACTCCAGTTCTCGTGGAAACCTTGACTTAAAATGTAGCCTTTGGCACACACAACTAACGTGGCTTTCTATTGGTAAAAGAATTTGCAAAAACAGTTCAGCAAAACCAGAGGTTACCTTACAAACAATCCACAAACTTTACCTCTTAATAATATAAGAATGGATAAGTGTGCGAAAAGAACTTCTCTTCTTCTTTCAAACTTCTCCGTCCACGCAATTTTGCGTAAAAGGGAGTAGGTATAAAGTTTTTGCTTGGACTAAAGGCGGAAACATATTGTTAAAACGCGACGTGACATGTATTGTTTTCTATAGACCAGAATCACACTATGAACACGTCGCTTCGCGTCGCGTCGGTTGTCCATAGTGTGGTTCTATTGTGGTCTATAAAAAACAATACATTTGATTCGACTCAACACGCGTCGCGTCTAATAAGATCGCGTCGGACTGCGATTTTTTAATTATGGTTGAAATTCGAAATTCAAAGTCGAAATTTGTATATATACATGCCCATTACCCACACATTTAACCACAGACAAAATTCCATAAACAAGCCTACTTTAGAAATGGCGTAGGCGGCCCCCACACGGGGTTTAATTACTAGACTGCCGCTATTTCCAAAATTACAAAATAAAATATTTTAAGGTGGTATAACATTGGTTAACAAACTGGTTTAACCGTAATGTTACTAAACAAAAGAATCAATATTAGAAAACCAATATATGAGGTGCTTATAAAATATATGCCATACCTTTAACAGTAGACATGCTGTCAGGCCCCTCTTTCCCACTGGGCACACTGGGCACATGCTCAGGGCCCCGCGATGGTTTAGGGCCCCCTAGTCCCTACTCCAAACGATAACCGATAGCCACTTTAAGGACTAATCGTAGATGCTTAGTGTGGATTACGTTATGAAATAATGAATTTTATTCAGCACTTAGGTATTACATACTGTTGTACTTGTCAGAATTACAATGTAAGAAGATAAATTAATAAAGAAAAACCATTACTAACAGATAATTCTTACTCTATAAAATATCCAACTAGGTAACTAACAGGTGTTATGTTATCTACTCATCATATCTAATGTCACCGTAAAGAAGTAAAATAAAACTAAAACTTTTCATATCTGCGGTCTTTGTTAAAAAATATTCTAATTTACTATGGTCATAGGGGCCCCATTATCCTAATGTGCCCCGGGCCTCTACTAGAAAGACGGCCCTGCATGCCGTCTGGTTTCCTATTTAGAATAGACCAACCAATGTCTTCCTATGAGTATCGTAAAAGGCGACGAGTAAGGGACATACAGCTGATGGGCAGCAGCATCTATCAGCTCAAGGTTAGTTAACACCTTACTGCGATCGCCAATCCACCCGCCAAGCGTGGTGACTATGGAAAATCGTTCCCTCAGGAGGAGGAACATGCTAATACACAGAGAAACGCTGCTGCCCGTTCTCTGATATACGCTTGTTATAGATGTTGATATGATATAATAATAGGGACCAACGGCTTAGAATCTAGGACTTGCTTTCTGAGGCACGGAGGGTAGTCCCTCAACCAACTAGAACTAACCGTAACCGGAAAGAAATCTTAAAATTTACACAATGATTTACTTTCCGGCGTGGGTATCGAACCCACGACCTCCGAGACTTAAAGGGAGACATATACCGCTATGTCACGGAGTTTGTCAAAAGAAAACCGTATTGTAATATAAATTAAGTCTTTGTATAAAAAAAACCTCGCTATAGTTATCAGTATTTTTAAAACACTAACTCTTGTTTAAGGGATGGCATATATACTTTACAAACACCGTATATAAAACAAAAATACACAAATCTTCTGTCAACTTCCTCCAAAACGAATATGACTAATATTCATGACCTTTGCTCTCCTCCGTCCCTACCCCTGGGAGATCATTTTTTTCATCTGGCAACAGCGGCGGGGAAGGTCTTGTCCGCTGGTTATATGCTCTCGGTACAATGACCTCACATGTGGTTCAATCAATCCGCGATCCGTATCGATACCTGGATTGTTGTAAAAATATTTATTTAACGACATTATAAAGTTGTTCCATAGTTCTTCATATTGGAACAAGTGAAGCATTCTTACTGGATTTCCTTCCTCTAAATACACTATGATTATTAGGCATTCATTGTCATGATTTTTTTTTGGTAGTACAATCTTAGTTTAAAGCAAAATAGCGGAGTACAATCAATCTATATATATCTCACTGGAAAATAATACGAATCGTAAGTTGATCACAACTTCCGTGCCACTCAAAGTGTTAGTTGCCAGTTTCAGTGAACGCGCATAATTATTATATTACGAGCTGCGTGCCACGGTTTTACCCGCGTCACAGAGTGACTCCTGTGAGTCGGAGCGTGATATTTTTTAGCCTATATGTTATCCAGCTTATAAACCATCCGCGTGCAAACTTTCAGCCAATTCCATTCAGTTGTTTTTGTGTGAAAGAGTAACAAACATTCGCATTTATAATATTAGTATGATTTATTTACATTTATATTCAATAATTGCACATCATATGTAGGTATAATAAGACGTTACAAAGACAAAACCAGTACAAAGTATGGACCCTGTCGGGCACGGCAAGTTACTCAATTATTATGACCCTTGACCTAACCTAACCAAACGAGACTATGCTACTGTGGTAACAAAACAAAAAGCTTAAATTTCAATAAGTCCTTTTAAACTTTAGGTTTAGGTTATTTTTATTTAACAACCTGAAACCTCGTTAGTTTATCATGGTCTAAGATCTGAACCTACGTCGACCTTCACCGAGCTTTTAATAGAATGAAACATCATTTACAATATTATTATTATTTTTTTTTTTTTTATATAATGCATTCAAGTGAAATTAACTGTCATCTACACACTTTTTTGTACCTGGCAACCCAGTAGTTCGTCCAGGTCCAATCCAACAGTTGAACTTTCAACTTTAACTTTTTTTTTTAAGTTTTATACTTTGAGTCAGAATAAAATTTACTTATTATCTTATCTTTTTTTTTAGGATTTTTTACTAACTGTTTCAAACATTTAATTAAAAATCATAAAAAAAAAATAGTCCGTCAAGGATTTCTTAAAGCCAACTCATTTTTAGTGTATTTTCTAAGGTAGGTACTAAATTGATTATAAAATTTGTTTCATTCTTTTATATGCTAGGTGAAGTCGATGTAGGTTCGGGTCTTCTACTCTCTAAGGAAGCGTTCAAGTATTACGTAACGCAATTTGAAGGAGAGGGGGTCTCGTAAAACGTTACGATGCATTACAGGGGCGGGAGGGGGTCTTTCTTACAACACTTCTTACAACACATTTTATTTATTTATTAATAGTACAGGACCTGCCACAGAGTTCTTGAATTTGTGTCTATTCTTTCTATTTCAATGTTATAAAAATCATGTTATTATAATTTACCCTAGGTTAAGTTAAGTTGGTATTGTCTTCATTAACAGCTAGCTATTCTGTAAAATAATCTGTGGATATCGTCGTTAGTAGTGTATATGCTACTCCTACTAACTAAGTATTGTGATTACACTATTATACGCTACTGTTTGTTATCCCTAATGAAATAAAATAAAATAAAACACGAACGTAACATTGTTTCTAAAAATTAGGGAATTAAAACTCCCAAAAAATAAAAGCCAAAAATTTATAAAATATAAACAAAATATGCAGGTGTTGCGAATTAAAATTCTCTTGTATTATTTAGTAGATTAAAACTATACCAAGCGTAAAAACAATTATATAACTTTTTACGACTAGGGTAAAAATGATCACTTGAGTGTTACGTAACGTTTAGAGAGGGGGAGGGGGGGTCCAGAAAAACGTTACGGTGCGTTACAAGGGGGGGAGAGATGGTCAAAAATCTTCACTCACGCTCCCTAACTAGAGAGTTCAACTACGATTCCTATTTTTTTCTGGTGACATTATATACCTTCCTTTTCAATAGCAATAACAATTACAAATTAAAATGAATAAGAATATTAAACGCCTGTTCGTACAATCTACATTATCTAGTACTAGCTTGCCGCGCGCGGTTTCACCCGCGTAACTCCAGTTTCCGTGCGAACTTCATAATTAAATATAGCCTATGTCATCCGGGGATAGTGTAGTTTTCCAACGGTGAAAGAATTTTTCAAATCGGTCCAGTAGTTTCGGAGCCTATATAATACAAACAAACAAACAATCAAATCTTTCCTGTTTATAATATTATTATATTACTAGGATCCCGCACACGGTTTCACTCGCGTTACTCCCGCTCTCGTGGAAACTTCATAATTAAATATAGCTTATGTCAAAATGCATGTGTAAAAGAATTTTTGAAATCGACACAGTAGTTTTTGAGTTTATTCATAACAAACATACACACACACAAAAATACAAATCTTTCCTCTTTACATATTAATATTAGTATAGATTAGTAGAATAGATTGCAAGGCACTCGAGCTCATTTAGCCATGTACCGCCTTCCTGAGTAATTATTTTTTTATAAATTGCAAATCTTACTGTCAGATACCACAACACCCTCCATAGCGTAGCGGTAATTGGCACTCTTTAAATCTCGGAGGTCGTGAGTTCGATTCCCACATCGAATAAGAAATGTTTGTGTAAATTCTAAGATTTATTTCCGGGTCTGGTAGGCTGAGGGACTAGCCTCCGTGCCTCGGAAAGCACGTTAAGCCGTTGGTCCCGATCGTTATAACATCATCTATAACAATTGTATACCAGGGAACGGGCAGCAGCATTTCCTTGTATGTTACAACATAAGACTGCGGTCACCAACCCGCCTGCCAAGCGTGGTGACTATGGTAAATGGGTATTTAGCCTTTTTAGGGAGGGTTCCCTCGAGAGGAGGCCCATGTTCAGCAGTGGACGTTATACGGGCTGATTATTATTCTTCTAAGTAAATATACTTTTTTCTTGTAAAAAAAAGATGGGAACCCTAACTCAGACTTCAATACGCAAGCAAAAAATAATTTAAATATTATCATCATCATCATCAGCCCGATCATCAGCCCGTATAACGTCCACTGCTGAACATGGGCCTCCTCCCGAGGGAGGGTATTTGCCATAGTCACCACTCTTGGCAGGCGGGTTGGTGACCGCAGTATTATGTTGTACCAAACGCTGCTGCCCGTTCCTTGATATACAATTATTATAGATGATGTTATAACAATCGGGACCAACGGCTTAACGTGCTTTCCCAGGCACGGAGTGCCCTCAACCAACCAGACCCGGAAATAAATCTTAGAATTAACACAAAGATTTGTTATCCGGTGTGCGGTAATTTAAATACTTATGCTAATTTATTATGTTAATGTATCTTACATAATACAATTAAACATCTATAGAAAATGCTTTACAGTAACCCTGTATCAAAAATACAATTTTATCGTAAATCAATTAACCCAAAGGTTGACTAAGAGATAATCACTGCACCGGTGGCTCAGTGATTACGGCAGTAGCCTCTGAGACCTGGTGTTCTGGGTTCGATTACCATCCTGGACAATTATTTGTGCCATGAATAGTTGTTCTGAGTCTGTGTTTTTAAAGTCCCCCGCGACTCAGGGATTTATTTCCCTAGTGTGGGAAACTATGTCAAATTAAAAAGAAAAAAATGCCTCTTAGCATTAAGTCCGCCTTAAAGCCGTAGGTACAGACTTGAAGCTTATAGTTGAAATACTTATATAAATATCGTTAAGGAATTATTTTACTCCTCAGTTTTAAATTTGATTTATTTATTCAGTTCCATTGTAATACTACAGTATAACATACTACAGTATTACAATGAAACCTAACTAAATAATTACTTAATTTTTATTAAATTTTAACCAATAATAGTATAGTATACCTATCAATGATACTGACTGTACGTACCTAGTACTTTACATTCGCTTCTGTTGGTTTTACTAATACCGATTCAAGTTTCAATCCAAACGGCTGTTAAAATATCTCTCTGAGTGTTAACGTTACAAAATCAATATGTCCGCATTTCAATCCTACCTACCGAGTACCGAGAATACATATATTCAAACGCACACCGCGATGTAAGCATTTACCGGGAATCGAACCTCGGATTATCAATACCGCGCGCTGTATTAAACCTATTTAATGAGGGAAATTAACATTTAATCCTTGCAACACTAATTACCATAACTAATGTTGATCTCATAATTTTTGTTAGCGTGTTCGATGTTTGAAATCGTGGAACATTCGATTTTAGAATTGCTTACGTAACTACTTAATCATTCTGTATTCATTGTTCATCTGTGTTTCACACAAAGAGGGTTTATTATAGGCACAAGCCCGCGCCCAGGTAGAAATGGTGCGACGATGAAAAGAGACAAAACCATTGCCATTATAGACCGCTACATTTTAACGCTTGCCGTTTAGACAGACGTAACTTTCTTTCTTACTCAATCAATACAATAACAATCAAATGTTCTGATGACCTAGCATAGGTTATATGATGTGTAAATCTCATAAAATAAGTACACCGTCGCATTCTACGCTAAAAAATAGCCTAAAACCATGTGCAATAAGTGTATAAAGCGAGTTTTAACTACAGGACGCTACATCGGTTAGGCTTTGAGCGCGCGGGGACGCGTCGCGTTGTAATCTGCGATCAAAATGGAAGCCGTCGGCCATCTTAGGTCTGCCGCGAGCGAGAGAGCGGACCGCTTCGGGAATTTGGGAAATTGGTGTTTTTTTCTGTTGTAAAGAGAGCAGTATATAAGAGGTCGGTAGGCAGAGGACAGGGCGTGCGGGGGAGAGGGGGGACTCCGCACGGGCAAAGCGGTGTGAAGGGAAAGAACTGCGGCCGGTCCGCACTGCATGAACAATCCGAGATATATCTCGAGATATTTCGCTCGTAAATCAATGTCGCATGAATAAATTGGCGTTTTATTCAAATGTTAAGTGGTATTGCGAGTACCTATGTATTTATAGTTGTATTTTACTGTGTAATTAAGCATAACTACACAGTGCAAGGTTTTATTAAATGATTTTAATGTTGCTGTTATTTTATGATGTACAGAATTAAATGTTTTTAAGTGGGTATGTTACACATGACATTTTTTAAGGATTGTGTATAACTGTAAAACACCGTACTATTTTGGAATGAATATCTCACGAAAGTTAAAATGGTTTTTGGTTTCTTACTGCTGGTTGATTGCATTCAAGTATAGTGATGATTAGGAACAGATAGTTATTATATTATTGTACTCATTTAAATGCATAGAGCAATGATATACCTATGTGTTTAGAGCTGGGTTAAAACAATTATTCTAGTGTTTATTTCTTTTTAAACTATTATATAATTAATGATTATGATATATGTTTGTACTTTAATTAACGTTTAAGGATATTTAAAACTAAAAGTTTGAAATAAATATAGCCTTCTATAAATATACATAGGTAATCATTTATGGTAATCAGTCGAAAAACCGATGTATTTTTTTATTGTAACGTTTTAAGAATCTCGCCAAAAATATACAAAGTGAGAATATATAAAAAACCATTCCTCTACATAGAACGAGATAATTCTCAAGGCACAACTAAAACCCAATCATGGTTCAGGTAAACCCCGCGATATATCTCGGGACCGGCGGCCGTTCTGTTCATGCCTCGTGTACCGGCCACCTATCTTTCATTGCACGTACGCGCGGCGCGCGGGGGGAGCGGTCGCCGCGCGGCACACGCGGGGCCATCTTGCTAGCGATCGTCGAATTGCTCGCGTCTCCGTCAAACAAATCGGTCATAATTCTTACTAATTAACACTAAAACATAATAAAAACAATATATTCAGTGTTCGGAGCTACCTAATAAGTGTGCAGAACGTTGTGAGATGAAACATTGTTGACATAAATTGTGTGTTGTTGTTTTATGTGTGTGTGCATTCAGTGTCTAGGTGAGTAGTCCTCAGTACCTACATAGTCTTTGTGCGCGACAATTATCATTCTGATCGATTTGGCTGGCGCGGGGGTGTGCACCCAGCCCGTTTTATATCTTTTGTTGTTTTGTAAATCAATAATTTTAGTGGCGGCTAGCTTGTCCTCGCGTTCTTAACACAATATTCGTGTAACGACGACGTTTTGTCGCGAGTTTAGCAACTGTTATTTATTAATCGTTCTTTATCGTGCATCGATTGTTGTCGTGCGAAAGTTTGTTCTATATTCATAATTCTGTTTAAATTCGTGTGGTGTTTAGCAAGCGGGATACAGAACAGGTATTTTGACATTTGTTTTTTTATTTGTTTTTTTTTTTGGGGGATCGTTTCCTTGATCCCTCTTGTTATAAATAGTTTGAGCCAGGTGTGCAAATTGCAATGCTAAGTTATTCAGTTAGTAAATCGTATCGCAATGTATAATATTAGACCAGTTTTTATTTTCGAGGTAAACTGTAGTATGCAATTGATACAAAAAAGAATTTACTAAACGAGTTTGGTAACAGCGGTTGTTATTCTGAAGTACTTACAGATAAATGTAATCCTCATATTTTGATGTAAAAACCTATAAGTTGTTATAAATACGATACGTATAGGTTAATATATGGTTATGTTGGCTTAATTATATACCGGTATATTATTAACTCGTCTCTATTTGGCTAGTAACAAATGAAAAAACACTCGTAACTCACATTTACTCAACATAAAAGTTAGATTAACCAACGCGATTGGCTGTCAGCTTCTCTTTATAGCTGCTCATAGCTTTATCATTATACTTTACCTCGATTCTTATCGGCTATTGCTTCGTCTTTAATGTTAAAGAACTACACATTAACTACAACAATATTGATCTAAATCGCAAGTAAAATTACCTACACATTTTCAAAGAATGTATCACCATACCTGCCAATGTTTAACCTACGATTTCATTTAAGTTAATTTTAATATGTAATAGGTACCTACTTCCTTTTAAATGGCCGTGTTTAAGAAATAAACGTATTTGTGTTATAATTTTTTGTTATCAATAAACGTAGGTAATGTTATTATGAAAGAAGATAATTTAAAACAATATGACGCATTGTTATAAAATTGTTGATAATAATCAGGCAAGGTCGTTAACATTATCATTTCATTCATAATGCAGTCTCATGGATTATCCTACAGTTCATACCTATAAATAGGCACATTACCTACCAAACATACAATATGTACCACTTATAAATATTTTACACAACTACAAATTAAAGTATTAAATCATAGCCATTACGACTATTATACCTATCATAGATTTGAATTCAGAACACGGTCCCCAATTCCTAGATAGTAAAAAAAACTAATCGTATTCAAAATTCGAACGCGTCCACCGTAATGGCGGATACAAGCACATCGAGCATGAAATAATTGCATTCGTTCACGACCGCGCCTTGTGAACGGCCTCACCGGCATATTAGCTAGACATACCCATGTACTTTAGAGTTACTGTCTATCGCTATTACCCGAATGCGTGAAACTGTGTATCCGCCAGTATAAGGCCACGGGCTTTAGCGCTCATCTTGAATTTGTCGCGTTGCATTCCACAGACAAGACGGGTCATCGTTATGTTTTTTTTACCGTCATCGGCGAGACGCGAGGTGCTCTCAACCGCTTATTATGCGACCGACTCAAAGCGTCAGTTTTCAAGTCAAGTTAAAGTAATTACGAATGACATTCGTAAATCGTATGGGTTACCATTTAAATGCTGATTCATCAGTCTTTATGGTTCGCGAGATTTTTATCGTTGCGGCTTGCTAAAGTTTTTTCGACGATAAATGCTCATTTGTTATTGTTCGAGAAGAAATAAGGTTTTATTTGGTTTATTTATTGGTGTATAACTCAGTGCTCGCCAGTTTTATGGCTATGCTAGAAAGATTCTTTGAAACGTTTATACCTACTAACTTTTACTTGTTAGACATATCTCATCTATAATTTGTTAGGCATTCAAAGGAATTTTCAATATATTTATATATCTAATTTTAACTAGGGACTCAATTCTGCTAATTTAAGTAAAATTACGTACATACAATCGACATTTGCAGCGATACCTACTATCGAGATTCTCTTGCAAGTGAGTTTTGTTTTTAATAATTATTAGCTGAGTTTTTGCAGTCTACTAGTATTCTTGTTAACCCCTCGTGCTAAGCTAAAATGCTTGTATTACGAGTGGGTTCACGTCGGTAGTGCAATGGGTGGGGTTCGAACCAGCGACCTCAAGATCACAAGTCCGACGCCCTAGCCAATCGGCTACTGCCGATTCGCCGCTAAAAATATACCTACCTACCATAAAATTTTACCTATATCGCGCTGTCGCAAAATAATCGTGACGGGAGCAAAGTAAACTCACATGGAAACACTTAAAAGCGAAATACCTAATAAGAAATTATAAATTGCCAATAATTATTTGACAGCAGAATGGTGAATCAGTACAAATACACTACCTGATTGACTACCTAAATACTAAATGTCCAAAAACTGTCTACCGAAACTCGTGCGATTCCTTTTAAGCGTTTATAAATTAGCAGAATCGGGGTCAGAATATAAAACAGCTCGTTACGACAAATTTTCGAATTAGGTACTTAAAATGCCTGTCGTAAATTCTTAATACATAGGAAGGTATTTTATTACATTTAATTTGTCATAAAACTTATTTATCCTGTTTGACTTCTTACATTTGTATTGAATGAGGTTGTGTTTATGTGAAGGTTCATTATTTACAGCTTTAATCATCCTTATCTTATTAAGTATAGGTACGTAAAATGTCTTGAGTTAAAGGTTATATTGTAAAATCAGCTTAATTTTTTTCCGGACGGACATATTATGTAGTTAGGCTTTTGCTACTTAATCGGGTATAAAGGCGAGCAGAGGCGAGTCCAAGCCCCACAGGGGGCACCCTCTTGAGCAAGTTGCTTGGTTTGTAGTTTTTAAACCATCGTTATTAAGCTGGACCTCTGCTCGCCTTTATGCCCGGTGAAGTAGCATAAGCCTCGTTGCTAACTACGAATGTCCATCCGAAAAAAAAGGGCGGGCGGATTAAGGAATAATGACTTAAGATTTTTAGGGGAATAAGTGAAATGTAACCATTGTTTATGGAATAAATGTAATTTTAATTGATCTACAACGTTTTAAAAATTAAATATATTGAGTACATAATACAACGAAAAGTAGTCAATTTAATTTAATATAACTAACCTATAAACTACTAATAGGTATTATACTCGGCAATGAACCCAGAATGCTGGCAGAATTACCCCGTTGAATGGCAATGCTTACCTGCTGTGCGAAGTAAATACAAGCACTCTGGGAACGTGTGGCTCTAAAGAGTACCGCTGCGAGGTTTTTATAAATGAATTTAAATCTTAGAATCTTTATGCACGGTAAACGATCAGAAGCATCTCAGCTAAAAAACACAGTCGACACAGTGCTACTCAATTAAACACACACAATACTAAAGATCTCGTATCATGTAGCGACACAATAGCTTGAACATGGCAGTTGGAAACTGAGGCCTTGTACTCATTAGCCGATTGCGTTATTAAAGACATGATAATAAATATTGCTGATCTATAAGATTATGGTCATAGTCTGCCTGTGAATAAATGAAGTAAATAAGAAAAATGGTTGTTCATCATGACAGAACATGGGAATCTCTCGAAGGGATGTTGCCGTAGTCACCACGCTTTTATAGCGGGTTGGTGACCGCAGCTGTACATAATACAGCACATACAAAGATAACCGATGCTACCCGTTACGTATACGCTTGTCATAGATGATGTTATGACAATCGAGAGCAATTGCAGTATTCCAGTCTTATTAATTGGTTTATGAACTACAAACTAAGCAACCCGCCCAAGAGGGCGCCCCTGTGGGACTTGGAGCTCGGCTCTGGCATCCGCCAACTCGACGCTAGCGGATGGAATTCTGTGTTTTAGGGGAGTTTGCGCAGCTATCGCTCTACGTAACAGTTCGCGGGCCTCTCGAACTTCGGGCACTACAACGAGACGGCGCATTAGTAACAAGCGGCGGTAGCTCAAGGGCGGACTTGTGATCATGCCCGTTTCGATCCTCACCCATAGCACACTCGTAACACAGGATTGTTAGCTTAGCAGCGTGGGGTTAACAAGAATACTAATAGACTGCAAAAACTCTGGTAAACCACATTGAAAAAAAAAAAAAAAAAAAACCAAAATGTAGGTTCATAGGTACCTATGTTAGGGCTGGATTGCCTCGCGTACTCGGTCCTCACCAACGGCGGACAGAGGAGTGTCCGGGGGGTTTTAGTGGTGTAGGGTCCTGTCTTGGTATGACTAGAATACCACGCTATGGAGAGGGCGAGTCCTACATACTCCTTCGCCCGCATGGGTTCTCTGCAGAGGCGGAGGGGATGCTTAAATACATTTCACCCCAGAAAACAAAAAAAAGGGTTCCTAGTTTCTGCAATATGTCACATACAAAGTGACTCTCCGAAGATGGCGAGTTATTTCATAATTGAAGTTAAATATTCCATTGTACATATTATACTCGTTGTCAACACATTATTTGAACAGATGTTGTATATGTTTACAATTATCGCGACTAAATTTATGTTTTTTCTATACATTTCGACCAAGTTGCATTAGTCGTGGTCACGGGCTGAATATTTGTACAGCTGGTTTGCTAAGAACGGAGAGATGTCACTTTCTAGGGTTCCGTAATCGACGAATAAAAACGGGTGCCTATACTAAGACTTTGCTATCTGTCTGTCATCAGGCTGAATTTCAAGAACCGCGATAGCTAGACAGTTGAAATTTTCACAAATGATGTATTTCGGTTGCCGCTGACAACATATACTAAAATAAAATAAATATTTGAAGGGGGCTCCGCTCCCATAATAAACGTGTTGTTATTTCTTTTTTTTGCTTGATATCAATAACGGCAACAGGTAGGCACTTGAAAATGGTACGGAACCTTTCGTGCGCGAAATCGACTCGCACTTGGCCGGTTTTTCTAGCTGCAAACAAGCTTAACATAATAAGCGGTTACTGTAGCTTAAGGATTCTTTGGCTGCCTCGAAGCAATTCCAATTTAGTCTAGGTCACTTAACTTAAAATTGATTATCTCATAATATATTATAATAGCTTCTTACACACGGGTTCCCGTGGAAACTTTATAATAAGACATATCCTATGTTAATCTTGGATAACGTAACTAATGGTCAAATAATTATCGAAATCCAAGTTTATTCTTAACAAAGTTACACACAAAAATACTTATATTTTCTCTTTATAACATTATTACTAGCTTCCCGCGCGCGGTTTCACCCGCGTAACTCCCGTTCCCGTGGGAACTTCATAGTTAAATATAGCCTTTGTCATCCGGGGATAGAGTCGCTTTCTCAAATGGGTCCAGGAGTTTCGAAGCCTATTAAACAAACAAACAATCAAATCTTTCCTCTTTATAATATAAGTATAGATAGAATATAGATCATCATTTCAGCAGTAGGACGTCCACTACTGGACATAGGCCTCCCTCAGAATATATATAGTATAGATTAATTGAACAACAGGCTTACCTTAATAGATCGGGTATGCCAGTTTTAAGAAACCAAGTTTAAATCTTCGTTATAACGGATAATTCAGATATCGCAAAGCAAAAATAACCCATAAATTATTAAGCTATATACACGCGATATATGACATTCTCAATTTATTTTCAAAATGGCGTTAATACTTAATCTTTCCATATATAAGTTCGTCAAAAAACTTGTTTCCCAAACGTCGGTTGAATGTGTAATGCCTTTGCCTTTTTTGCATATATTAAGTAAAATAAAAAGTTCGTTGGTAAGTTCGTTAAAGAATGTCAGAGGTCTGAAACGAGAGGTTTTGGAATGCGCCGCAAAAACTAATTTGAACCTGTACAAACGTTCCGAATTCGAATTTTCGCCGCATCATTTTGTGTTGCCAGACTTAAAAAGTTGCAAGAATTTTGGGAGATTATTGTGTTTGTTATATATATATAGCTTTATGTACTTAGTTTTCTGACTAATGACCGACTAACACTCTGGTATAGCGGTGAAATGCTCGACCGTAACGTACTCCCGGGATTAACATCCGGGTCGGGAAATAAATCGAGTGATAAAAAGTCGAGAAATATCTAAGTACCAGCCCGAAGTCTGAAAGTTGGTGTTTCTGCTGTCCATCCTGCGTTTGATCTCTCACCGTTCGAACCGGCAAAACCGTCCCACTGGATTTTGAGAGTAAAGGAATACAGATTGTATTTGCGCGCACACTTTTACAATATGATATGTCCTGCGCAGATTGACCACTGTGTCCAAAATTTTTCTAAGAGGACTTTTTCATCTATTATTGATAAGCTTCTCGTGCGCGATTTCACCCGCGTACCTCCCGTTCCCGTAGGAACTTCATAATCAAAATAGCCTTGTCCTTCCCCGATACATGGGCTATCCAACGAAAGCCAAAGAGCTCATTCGATACCCTCGTAGACCCGAAGTCCGAGAGGCCCGCGCAGTTGCACAAAACTCCGAAAAATACTAAAAGTCATAACCCCTCAATCTCATCGCCAGAGACCGCCCTGGGCCGAGGTCCAAGCCCCACAGGGGGCGCCCTCTTGTGCAAGTTGCTTAGTTTGTAGTTTTTAAACCATTTATTAAGGCTGGTGCTCTGTTTTATGCTCGGTGAAGTAGCAAAAGGCTCGCGGATAGGTAAGTCGAGCCGAAAAAAAAAAAAAGAACTGCAATAGCTTTTTAATTCGGACTAGTGTTTCGGAGTAGCGCGTTCAAACTTCATCTTTACATACACATACATTCAGAAGTAAATTGAATTAGCTTTCAAGTAATGAATTTCAGTTCTTCGAAAGGCAAAGGTAAAACTGCAAGTCCCTTTCTAAGAAGTTATTAGGTATATGAAGCGTGCCCATCGCAATTTCAATAATTGAACCTTTATTACAGTAGAAGCTAAGTACCTATAGGTATACAAAAGGTCGGTGAAGAATTGCTAGCGGGTATACCTCCTTGGCGTACGTATACATCTCAATGGGTTTGATTCCCGTATAAATAATATTAGATTTGTCTCGAGGTCTGGTTGGTAGTAGACTAATCTTCGTGCCTAGGAAATCATGTTAAGCTGTTGGTCTTGATTATTATAACATCGTCTATAACAGGGGTGGCCAACTTAATCAAACCTAAGACTGGCTAAGACCGACTGCTTACTGTGTGCGATCGACCATTTGGAATACAAGACGTAAAATATGTGTATGTTAAAACAATAAGGACCAACGGCTTAACGTACTTTCCGATGCACGGAGGGTAGTCTCTCAGCCAACCAGACCCGGAAAGAAATCTTAGTATTTACACAAAGATTTACTGTCCGGCGTGGGGATCGAACCCACGACCTCCGAGATTTAAAGCGAGCCAAATACCGCTACGCTATGGAGTTTGTCAGAACGGAGGAGGAAATTATAATGAATAGGAATTAAATAATACTATTCTTCCAGATATTATACGACAAACACCAAGTTTGTGCGTCTGTGGCCCGTATTTGTAGACTAAAATATCACTTTTTAGGGTTCCGTAGCCAAATGGCAAAAAACGGAACCCTTATAGATTCATCATGTCTGTCTGTCCGTCCGTATGTCACAGCCACTTTTTTCCGAAACTATAAGAACTATAATGTTGAAACTTGGCAAATAGATGTATGTTGTGAACCGCATTAAGATTTTCATACAAAAATAGAAAAACACAAAACAAATTTGGGGTTCCCCATACTTAGAACTGAAACTCAAAAAATTTTTTTTCATCAAACCCATACGTGTGAGTATCTATAGATAGGTCTTCAAAAATGATATTGAGGTTTCTAACGTCATTTTTTTCTAAACTTAATAGTTTGCGCGAGAGACACTTTCAAAGTGGTAAAATATGTGTCCCCCCCCTGTAACTTCTAAAATAAGAGAATGATAAAACTAAATATATAATGTACACAACCATGCAAACTTCCACCGAAAATTGGTTTGAACGAGATCAAGCAAGTAGTTTTTTTTAATACGTCATAAACCGTAAACCGCAATTTACCTTTCATTCATTCAACTATTATTAACATCGATCAAAGTTACAACGAACTACAAGAACTTTTATACTATGTTACTTGTTGTATTCTTGATATCAAAAATAGGTAGGCACTTGCAACTAGTACGGAACCCTTCGTGCGAGAGTCCGACTCGCACTTGGCCGGTTTTTTATTATATAAGTTGATCGACTATTATAGCTGCCGGGATCGACCGGTTGACCACCTCTGATCTGATCTATAACAATCGCATACAAGGGAACGGGTAGCATCGTTTCCTTGTGTGTTACAACATAATAGTGCGGTCACCAAGCCGCCTGCCAAGCGTGGTGACTATAACAATTCCCGAGAGGCCGATTTTTAACGAAGTTTTTGAAATCAATAAAATCTTTATTATATCAGTATAAATAAACCCTACAATGGAACAAATACAAGAAACATAATAGATTTTCTAATAAGTGAAACTGACGAAGTAGGCTGTAGGTACACTACATAACTAGGTCGTTGACTGAATGCTGTTAGTATTGCATTGTACACCATTAAGTAAGGTAGATATACCTATCTGTATACCTAAGTGTAGCGACTGTTTATATATGCGCTCTGTCGTTTTGAATGTGTTCGAGAGTTTTTGTACACTACTTGTATTCTTGTTAACTCCTCGTGCTAAACTAAAGCGGTTCACGTCGGTAGTGCAATGTGAACCGGCGACCACAAGATCACAAATCCGACGCCCTAGCCATTGGGCTACGGCTGCTTCGAAAATATACAATAATCAAGGTTAAAGAAAATATAATGCCTTAAACCCTGCCTGCAAGAGGGTTCTTGGGAAACAGTGGTCGTTATACAAAACCCAGATTAAATTCAAGTAAAATAGTGTTGATTATATAACAACATTATTTTTTTAGCTCAGTCTCCCGTTCTGTGAAGAAGCAATGTCTGTGTTTAATTTCTCATGGGAGGTAACTGTTCTATATAGGCGTTGTATGAAGGAGCCATTGACAAAATAATTTTGGTAATATTACCCTATTTTTATTTTGTTAAGATTATGTTTTCTTGGGATGGACATATATGATATGGATTGGCTGTGTGTGTGGTTCCTTTCAATAGACATGCCCATATCTTCCCATGGGCGTCATAAAAGGCGACTAAGGGACATACACTTGATGGATGGGCAGTATCAGCTCAAAGATATCCCCATCTTACTGCGATCAGCAATCCACCAAGCGTGGTGTTTACGGCAATATCCCTCAACGAATCTGGCTTGCCAAGGACTGTAAAAGAAGAGGCCCATGCTTTGTGATAAAGACCATCGGTCATAAAGACGAGCAGGGCTCTACCCGTAATCAATTATTTGATCATTACAAACTAAGCAACATGCGCAAGACGGTGCCCTGTATGGGACCTGGGCGGTCCCGGTGGCGGAGGATTAAAGAATTATGCATTCTAGTTTTTTGGATGGTTTTCTGCAACTCAAAATAATTTTTCGAATGCTTAATTGGTGTTTCATTCATCCGCTCGAATTGGTCAGCCTTTTTCGATAAATAGGCTATCTGACACTGAAATATTTTTTTTAATCAGACGAGTAGTTCCTGAGATTACCACCAAAACGAAACAAACTCTTCAACTTTATTATCTAATATATAAAATTCTCGTGTCACAGTTTTCGTTGCCATAGTCCTCCGAAACGGCTTGAACGAATCTCATGAAATTTTGTGAGCATATTGAGTAGGTCTGAGAATCGGCCAACATCTATTTGCCGGGTCAGCTAGTATTTTATAGAAGTATGGATAATTCTTTGAAATAAATATGACTCATTTATCTTGTATCATGTATTCGAGATGACGGGAAGTCTACAGATTCATATTATTATGATTAAACACATTTGTGTGTATGCAACACAGGAAGTGACATCAAAGTGGATCTTAGCTACTTGGTTAAGAAATCAATTGATATCCTCATAAAAGTTGGTAATTAAATCTAATTTGTTACGTCTGGTGGACTGTTTTGTTTGTCAAGTTATTTTTTGTTTTTTTTTGTCACCACTGTATCTATACTGATATACTAGCGGCCGGCCCCGGCTTCGCACGTGTAGACTTTAATAGCCTATGTTACTCAGGAACAATGTAGCATTCTAATGGTGAAAGAATTATCGAAATCCGTTCAGTAGTTTATGAGTTTATTCGCAACAAAAATACAAACTTTTCCGCTTTATGATATTACTAGCGACCCGCCCCGGCTCCGCACGGGTACAATGCTGATGTATTATACATATAAACCTTCCTCTTGAATCCCTCTATCTATTAAAAACCGCATCAAAATCTGTTGCGTAGTTTTAAAGATCTAAGCATACATAGGGACGGACAGACAGGGAAGCTACTTTGTTTTATACTATGTAGTGAAGTATAGATAAAGCTTAAAAGTTTGTTTGTTTGAACGCGCTAATCTCAGAAAAAAATATTTTTGTTGTCCGGGGGTAATACCTTGACGCATTTTCAACTGGTGGGATATGTGGGACTCGCCCTCTCCATAACGTGGTATGCTAAACTCAGACCATGAGGAGAGGTCCTCTTGACCGGGTCCTACCGCGCCCACGGGAGGAGATGGGGGGCAACATTCTTACGCCGGGCCCGCGGCTCTAATAATAGATCGGATTCAATAACCAAGAACAAAGTAGCGTAGGTTTCAGGAAGCTTAGTTTAAATTACATTGGCGTTATAAAAATAGCTTCAGTCATTACGACTATCGGTATTTACGACGCGAGTCCCTTTGAAGTCTTCGTTAAAGGAATTTGAGTGTTAGTAATAAGGCTGACCCCATATGCCCGTTCCTAGAGCGTATGTCATATTCGGACGATGGAGTAGCGAGCTCGGTGCTTAGTGGGAACGGGCTAAGTCTAACAAACAACCATACAAAATTTCGCGTTTATTTATACTTATACTAGCTGCGCCCCACGGTTTTATCCGCGTCACTCTGCTCCAGTGGGTCGGAGCGTGATATTTTGTAGCCTATATGTTAATCCAGCTTTAAATGTAGATTTTGAAATGGAAAAAAACATTGGGTCCTGGTCCCACTAGCTGTCAGTTCCGTGTTGGGATATAATAAGAGAGGTATGTGATAAGTTTTCAGCTGGCCTCAAATACCTACCTAAATATTGGTACCAGCTCTACTAAGTACTATTTCGCATTTATAGTACCTATTAATAGGACAGAAGTGTTTGTTTGCTTGAACACGCTAATCTGAGAAACTACTGGTCCGATTTGGAAAATTCTTGCAGTGTTAGATAGCCCATTTATTGAGGAAGACTATAGGCTATATTTCATTATGAAGTTCCTAAGGGAAATGGAGTTATGCGGCTGAAACCGCGCGCGGGATGCTAGTCTTTGATGGATCACGTTAGTTAACAAAATCTCGCTTGAACTAGTAACATTGATAATGAGTTTTTATTTGTAGAGTCGTCTGCCCCCACAAATATATTACTGGTTTCCACGGGAACTGGATCTATGCGGGTGAAACCGCGCGAGAAGCTAGTTTGTGATATGGATCACTTTAGTTAACTTAAACTCGTTTGAACCAGTAAAATTGATAATCAGTTTTGCCTACGTTTTTATTTCTAGTGTCGTCTGACCCCCCACAAAGATATTAATGACCTATAAAGAATTACTTTCGTATTTGTGGTGTACCGTGTCATTTATTTTTGTATTAAGCCTCAGTGGTTTTACTTGTTGCCTGCCTACTCCGCTCCAGTGGGTCACAGCGCGATATTTTCTATTGAGCCTATTGAGTAATGTAGTCTATAAACTATCTCTGTGCATAATTTCAGCCAAATCCGTTGGGTAGTTTTAACGTAAAAGAGTCACAAACATCTACATGCTTTTGTAATATATGTTTGATTATTGAGTAATCTTACTAAAAACAAGATTAAAATGAAAGTAAATATTACACTTACATATAGCTGTTTTTTGTTTTTTTAGTGCGGACATACGTAGTTAGCCTCGAGCCTTTTGCTTCTTCACCGCCTAAAGGTAGCAGAGCCCCAGTTCTGTTGTAACTTTAGTTACCTGCATACATGTATAAAAACATATAAGTTAAATATCATTACATAGTATAAAACAAAGTCGCTTTCCGCTGGCTGTCTGTACAGACCGCAACAGATTATGATGCAGTTTTTTTTAGTAGATAGAGTGCTTCGCGAGGAAGGTTTATAAGTAATACATCAGCGTTACACCCGTGCCAAACAGGGGCGGGTCACTAGTTACAAATAAAGGCGTTTTTTGTTGTTTTTTTTTACTCGAACATACGTAGTAAAACTTGAGGCTTTTGCTACTTTACCGTTCCTAAAGGTAGTAGGGCTCTAGGCCTCTTTAAAACTTAAGTTTAGCTTATAATTGTAGCAACGACTATTTACCTATCTTATCATTTCGGTGCCTTTGAATGTCACTATCTTATCTATTTTTTAAGCATTTTTATTATCATCTCCGACTCGTCGGTGCTATTCAAAAAGGCTCAATAAACCAGATACCGAATAATAAAAGAAAAAAAGAACTATCTATGGGTGGAACTTTAAAAAAAAGAACACGAATGCGGTTATGACATCTAGAGCTCAGAAACATAAGGTCGGATGTGCTATTATACGTCAAAAACATTCGTCGTATGTGCATTTGTTGTAACTGGCACTTACGACCAAATGCTTCTGAAGCATAATAGAAATCCAACCTTATGCTTCTGAGGTCTGGACATGTTTATAGAATAACGCTCGTATTCAATAACAACACATGGCATGAGTCATTTCTCCCTGTTTTTTACGTAGTTTCGTAGTTAGCCACAAAGCTTTTGATACTTCACCCGGTATATTTTTAATCGGATTCGGAACTACAGGACCGATTCCAAAATTTATTTGACCATTAGGAAGCTACGTGTTGCTACGGGAACAGGAGCTACGCGGGGAAAAAGCGCGCGGGAATCTAGTGGTTTATAAATAACGAGTCTGTTGCTATGGTAACAGAAGTCATCAAAGTGACTCATTGCCGAGCAAATTCACAGTACTAAGTGTTGTTCTTGAATACATAGTCAGTATTTTAAATAATAATTTTAATACACCTTGACATGATTAGAATTAAAAGCAACGTAAGCGATACTATACGGAAGTTAATTTAATTTATTACTTACTCGACTTATTGTTATTTATTTTAAATTTATACAATGTAATATTGATGGCAAATCGTCTTGCCTTTGATTAACTACGATTAAAAATATACGTTGTATAGGCACTTGATAGGAAATAATAAGCTTAAAGTTTTTAAGATTACTAACAGAGTTTTTAAGTCTACTAGTATTCTTGTTAACCCCTCGTGCTAAGCTAAAATGCTTGTGTTACGAGTGGGTTCACGTCGGTAGTGCAATGGGTGGGGTTCGAACCGGCGACCTCGAGATCACAAGTCCGACGCCCTTAGCCATTAGGCTACGGCCGCTTGTAATATTATATAGAGGTAAAGTTTGTGAGGCTGTAGGCTTTGTAAATCTTTTACCAATAGAAAGCCACATTTTCTGAGTGTCATAGGCTATATTTTAAGTCAAGGTTTCCACGGGAACGGGATCTATGTGAGTGGAATAGCTAGTTATTCAATAAAACAATCCGTTATTAAAGAAAAATATGTTGTTTTAAATAATATAATATGATGACGCATAGATGCGCACGCGCAGTCTGACGATTACTTTATATGATATACAAGTAACAAATCATAGTCTAATTTATGTGACACTAACTGGAAGTTTTTTTTATTCATGTTGGAAAAAGTGATTTTGACTTGACAGCTAAGTTTAATTTTGACAGCTGTGTTAGTTGATTGTTGTTTTTATTGATATTTGAGAAACGGGGTGTTGAACATAGTTTTGTATGGAAATATTCTATTGATTTTGATCTTTTACCAAAAATTAGTACTAAATGTTTTTCATAAAGTAAAAAATCATAGGTTCCTTTTTTTTCAGAATAAAATATATATTTAAGTTGAATTCCGTGCCAATCCCATGTATTACTATGAGTGTCGTAAGAGGCGACTAAAGGATATACAGCTAATGGAGCAGCATCTTTCAGCTCGTGGTTAGATATCATACTGTGATCACCAATCCGCCTGCCAAGCGTGGTGTTTATGGCAATATCCCTCATCGACCCTGTCTTGCCAAGGTCTGTTAAGAGAAGTCCCATGTTCAGCAGTGGACGTAAAGCAAAGCAAGTAAATTCGATCATAATAAAAATATTTGCATTCTGTACCCCTTTTCTATGTATCTATTAACTATAAGTGTACGATATTTCATAGGTACTTCTTCTACCGTGCAATTTTCGTAAAAATGGTACTAAGTTTTGGCTTTATATAGATTATGAACTAGGATTAGTTATTACTAGGATAGGATTTTTTTTATTTATAATTCACAAAACCGATGTTCAATCATTTACATTCAAATAAACTTACATAATAAACAATTTACGATTGACATCCACTCGATGTGAATACAGCATGCATAATTACAAAGTGATACAGATAGAATACAAATTAATATTAACGAAATGAAATAAGTATTAAAAGTTCAAATTAAAATTACAAATTAAGAGTATTGTGAGAATTAAAAAAAAAATTAACAAGTTTGCTCCTAAAAAAGACTACAGAACCAGCGAATATGTCCACATCATTGCGGATAAAGTTGGCCAATGTTAGCATGCGATATATATTATATTATATTTTTTTGATATAGTTCTTTTAATACCTATTTTTACTCATGGCAATGACAGGTAAATCATACGGTCTGTCTGTCAAGTTGTAACCGTTGTGACCTAGAGATTGTTACAAGGTTGACTACCTGCTCATAAAAATACTTTAAAGTTATCGATCCATTCGTTTATATGTCTACGATGTACAAAGTTAAGTGTTTAGATAAGAAAATATACTGTATTCAGTACAATTCGACAACCTCCGTAGCGTAGCGGTATTTTGCTCGCTTTAAATCTCGGAGGTCGTGGGTTCGATCCCCACGCCGGACAGGAAATCTTTGTGTACATTCTAAGATTTCTTTCCGGGTCTGGTTGGTTGAGGGACTATCCTCTGTGCCTCGGAAAGCACGTTAAGCCGTTGGTCCCAATTGTTATAACATCATCTATAATAATCGTTTAACAAGGTACGGGCAGCAGCGTTTCCTTGTGTGGTACAACATAATACTGCGGTCGACAACCCGCCTGCCAAGCGTGGTGACTATGGCAAATACCCTCCCTCGGGATGCGGCGGCGAAAATGGCGCGGACGGAGTATGAAATTTCGCACACTTATCTATACTAATATATAAAGCTAAAGAGTTAGTTTGTTTGCTTTAACGCGCTAATCTCAGGTTACTGTTACTGTTAGCCTGCATCCCACTGCTAGGCAAAGGCCTCTCCTCATGGCTTCCAGCTCTTTCGATCCAGGGCTAAAGTAGGCCACTGGTCGAACCCACTACCTCCGAGATTTGGAGGTTGAGGTATTAATATGTACCTACCTATATATATAAATTGTGTCTATATAACATACAAGTTTTATTTAGAATCAATATTCAGCGAAAATTTTGCAGATATTCGTTATTCGTGTTCGTAATATTTCGTTCAATAAGTGTTTGAATAAAATATCGGGGTCATGCAGGTCTTATTCATATTGTATGTGGTATGTAAATACTATATTATGCATTGACGGTGAAGTGGTACAGATTATTTGTATGTCACTGTTACTCAATTTAGTTGTAGTTTTGTAAGCTATATGTTAATCGAAGTTATAAACGTTTACCAAATTTAATTAAGAAAGAGAGAATCTTTCTGTTTGTCTTTTCTTAAACCTTTACCAAATTTCATCTAGAACTGTCAAGATACTGTCCCTTTTTATAGTAACTCCTGTATTAGGGTAAAATACCAGTGACTTGAAAGGTTTCATTTAGGTACACATAATGATAATATAATCTCACTCATTGTTTGCGGGAAGAAAACTCATAAATGAGTTAAGCTCGCCATTGTACATCATCTTTAATTGTTGAACTCTCATAACTTGTTTTCATGTGTACAATAAAGAATAAATAAATAAAACATAATTCGCATAAATGGTAGTCCCAATTAGGTATTGAACCTAGAACACAGACAATTATAATTACGTTAACGCATCTACAGCCAAACTACGGAGGTATTCCTTTTGATATAGAAATCATCTTCATCTATACATATAAAACAAAGACGGGTTTGTTACAACACTTATAACTCGAGATCGGCTGGATCAATTTTCATGGTTTTTGTTTCGTTGGATTTGTCTCCGCCCTGAATAGCAGAATACATTTTAAAAACAAAAGAAAGTCGTGTTAGTTACACTATTTATAACTCAAGCTGAACCGATTTGGCTGAAAATTGGTAGGGAGGTAGCTAAGAACTGGGAAAAGGACATAGGATACTTTTGGGTAGGGGTAGGGTAGGGTAGGGCAGGGGTAGGGTATAAAAGTCCACCCGTGCGAAGCCGGGGCGGGCCGCTAGTAAGTAATATTAATTCAATACCAATCATTACTAAAGACGATGCAAAAAGTCAAATTAGTCACCGTCTCAAACATGTGACATGTAAATCATAACAGCATTAACAAAACGCCAAAAGAAAGTAATAAACAGATTTAACAGACATTGTCGCAGTAAAATGAGAAATTATGAAATCAATTCACTATGCTGTTGGCAAGATTCCAGGTACGTTTGCCGTTTGCCGTTTGGCGCAAACTTGAGGAGTGCGCCAATGTTGAGATACTTGTAGGGTTCCACGGCCTATAATAAGTAAAATATTAAATTATGAAGGACATGCATCTTTAAATAATGTGATTTTGCTCGCTCCTTCGACTGCGGGGAATGATGAGGATTATTTAAACTAAGGTAAACTAAGTCCTTCCCGAGGTAGTTTGTCTCTGTTCCAAATTTCTTTAAAATTCAAGTTTAGGCTTGAAGCGTAACAGCAAACAGATTGTTTATTAATTTATCGCTTCCTCCTCTCTTCTAACTTGTCGTGCCTGACAGGGTCCATACTTTGTGCTGGTTTAGTCTTTGTAACAACTTATTATACACTAGCGACCCGCCACAAAATATTGCCAAATTTATCCGGTGCTGATAAATAAAAGAGATCTCACCACCTTGCCCTCGGATTCTCTTTGCTCCCCGCCTTGTGATTCGAATTCAGAGTAGACACTGGAATCATCGAAAAATATATTTATTTTCAATCAATTGTACATTCATGTACCTATAGCTAATATACATTTTATTTCGGACGGACATACGTAGTAAGCCTCGTGCTTTTGCTACTTTACCCGGCATAAACTAATATACAATGTTCCAATTTTCCTTTTTGAGGTACGTAAAGTTCAAAATGTTCATTTCTCCACGTGAATACCTGGCAACCCTGCTCGAGTCCCGTATATGCAGAAATGGGTTAGCCAACTCATAAGTATGTGTTCTTATCTATTACTAGACTTGTCTATAATTCTTGTACGAATTACGAGACGGTGCAAGTTCGTTGCATTCGTAAGCGAAATTGTGTCTCAAGTTGTATGAGTTTAAAGCTATTTTACTTTGTGGTAGGGTGTTTTGTGGATCATTTTTGTACATAAAAGTTAATTCGCACAGGCATTGAGGTTATGTTATAGTTGGTTTCATTATCAGTCCGTATAACGTCCACTGCTGAACATGGGCCTCCTCCTGAGGAAAGGTTTTGCCATAGTCGGCATAACGTGCTATCCGAGGCACAGAGGGTAGTCCCTCAACCAACCAGGCCAGAAAATAAATCTTCAAATTTACACTAATTATCTTGTCTGGCGTAGGGTCGAACCCACTCCGTATACCTACATACATACAAAAATGAGGTGCTTCCAAAGTATATGCTATTCCTCTAACAGGAATATACACATGTACCTATTTCCATGTAAGAGTTATAGTGCAGTAATTTCCGAAGAGCGTGTTACTGAGAAACCGATCGATGACAGGAACTTGTACAACAATTACTGCAGCTGCCTCTTACTCGTTACTGCACTGTATATGTAATAGAATTCTAGACCTCAGAAGCATAAAGACGGATATACTATTACTTCAGAAGCATTTGGTCTTAAGCGCCAGTTGACTATAAAAGCACATATGGCGAATGTTTCTGAGGTGTAATGCACATCTCACCTTATGCTTCTGACCTCTAGAATAACAAGGTAACATGCCTTCATTCTTAGACAGCGGTCGTCTTACTTGCGGCCCATAAATGTTTTGTAAATAAGTTATAAAAATCGAAATACATGCATGAACGAACTCCGACTGACTGTATACTGAATAGTGTGAGATCCAGCATTAAGAACGCGCTTCGCTTTGCCCGCGAACGAACAAATTTGATTAGTTCGTTCATCTCGTTCATGAGATTTACATTTTTTTTATGGGATATGACCAATTATACGTAGGTATCGTACCTTATACCTTAGTTTATTTTAGCACGTTGTGGCCCTTGCATGCCAAAGGGTTGGCGACCGCTGCGGTGTTCTAAGAAATAGGAATTTCCTCCTAGAATACTGCAACGCTATCATTTGTGAGTGTCATCTTCTTCTTCACCAGCCCGTTTATGTCCACTGTTGAACATGGGGCACCTCTTAAAAGGCCATAGTTATTGCCATAATCACCACTCTTGGCAGGCGGATTGGTGATCGCAGGAAAATGTGTGATGTTATAGATGCTGCTGCTGCCCTTCTATCAGTTGAATATCCCTTACGACACCCATGGAAAGACATTGGGTGGTCTATTCTAAGCCGGAAACCATACGGCTGAGTGTCATACTCTATATTTAATGACGAAATTTCCACGGGAACGGGATTTATGCGGGTGAAACTCAGGAGAGCTGGTTTATATGTAATTCTCTGTTGACATAGAAAATTAAATCAACAATGAACTGAACAATACCTCAATACTAGCAATCGTCAAACCACTTTACATACCTAATACTAATAAACAAAACATCGTATATTCAATCGGTGCGAATTTCGTTCAAAATCCTTTGAACTCCGCAGCGTGTATAGGTTGAGTTATCTCTCCGTTTGACCAGCGGGTGCAAGCGATTCTCGCTCTTATGTGACGTATTGACGATACTGTTTCTATCTAGAGCACGGTCAAAAGATAGGACAATTGCTAAATGACAGACGCATATTGCGTATGCCCGTCTTCATTTTATGCACTTAACTGTCTCACTATAGAAATCCAGTACATCATGTCAAGCAAAAAAATCTTTATTGACGTAAAATAACCTTATCATATATCAATAAAATTCAATTTATGTAATGGCTTAAACAAAGGTATCACACGTAAATATCTGAATACTTGACTCCCTAAACTAGGTGAAAACCTGTGTCTTAGGAAGCCAGCGTTCCTCGGTACAATTTGCTGAGTGTGTATAAGCCACTAACAACTGGAAGTTTGATAATAAGTACAAACATATCACAGATTGTTGGATTTAAGAAAATAAAATAAGAACTATTAGGATCTAAATAGACTGAACCAGTTCAGTAAAGTATTACATGGTCTATAGACTTAACTCTGCAGCAGTGCTTAACTAATAAAATAGCATAGAATTGTCATTTCAAAGACACGTGGATTTTTTCATAATTTAATCATTGGCCGAAACCTGTAGACCGTGACTTGACAAACTTCAATAAATAATGGCAAATAAATGATTTCGCATTTTATGTTAAAGGTTGACACAAAATTTATCCCATAATGTCTCAGCTCAAATAAATATTGAATTACTAATAACACGAACGTGCGGCTCACAGTGACTTAAGCGATTTTTTCGGACAGACATATATGCAGTTAGCCACGAGGCTTTTGCTACTTCACCCAGCATATAGGTCAGCAGGGCTCCAGGCTTAAAAACTACGAACTATGCCACCTGCACAAGATGGCGTCCCCAATAGGAATTTGACCTCACCTCAGGGCGGTCGCTGGCGCAGATTGAGGAATGAACTTTAGTGTTTCAAGGCAGTTTAGTGCATCTGTCGCTCTACTTTACAGTACTTGGGCCTCTTGGATTCAGGTCTAAACTGACGGAAGGGTGACAAACGTGTGACGACCGCTACTGTAAAGAGATTTTAGGATACGGTGGCTATGCTACCATAGGAAATCTTAAATTATAGTTATTATGCTATAATATCTTACTTTACTTACTTTCTTTATCTGCCCTTTTATTTCCATTGCTGAACATGGGCCTCCTCTTTAACTGACCTTGGCAAGCTAAGGTCTTTGAGGAATATTGCAGTAATCTCCACCTTGGCAGCATCGTTGATTGCAGTAAGATGGCAGTATATTTCAGCTGATAGATTCTGCTGCCCATCCCTCAGGTGTATGACCCATAGTCGCCTCCTACGACATTAACAAGGTAAAATCGAAAATGACAGATCTGTATTTATAAACTTAGTAGGGATGGTTACCATAACCCTCATACGAACTTAATAAAAGCCGGACTATATATTTTTTACCAGCTTGCTAAAAATAGAAGACGCCCCAATATTCAACGGGATTTAGTTTTACTATAAAAACTGCACGTTTTCCGTTGATATTTTTTGCATCCATCCTGATAGGAACAGCTTCGGAATAAATAAAAATAAAAAAAAATGAAAATGGTCCATCCGCTTGTGAACGATTGCGTTTTTTGAGTTCCGTACGAAATATTGGCGAGCGTTTGCTGGTTCCTTAGTGGAGTTAAACATGGATGGTTTATGCTATGCTACAAATGGTAGGGATGGGCAGAGAGTCATTAAGTCTTGCTGTCTTGGTTCTTCTAAACCTGTTTACTATGAAAGACGTTAATCGTCTATTGTAAAGCTGCGCCTGAAGTTCCCGGGGCCCATGTTGCTGGTGTTTGGAGGAGCTACCGAGCCAAGAATCACGTCTCACAGGGGACACCCCTCATGCGCGGGTTGCTTAGTTTGTAGGTAGTTTATAAACCATTTAATAAGGCTACAGCTCAGTTATGCCCAGTAAAGTAGCAAAAGCCTTGTGGCTTCTCAAATGTTTGTCCGAAAAAAGGGTATTTTCTTGGTATGAATTATAGTATGCCATTGGTAATGGGGACGTTTAGTCCAATATATCCTACGGATTTCATGGCGACGCTTTAATCCCCGCAATGGCGGCTTTTGCCTAATGTATTTCTGGCCGACAAAGAAAAACACAAAATGCAAATATTACCACGGAGAAATGGTACGAAACACTCCATGCATGTTCGACTCGCTCTTGTCAAGTTTTTTTTAGATAATTATCGGAGTTCTTAACTAATGACTTAGTTTGTTGTTCGTTAAAATGACAGTGGGATTACAAACCAATTATATTTATTAACTGAGAAGAAGCAATTGTCACCGATTGCTGAAGACATTTATAAATAAATTACTATCTTTAATTGCATCCGTTTCGTTTTATTTTTAAACGTTCGTGTTATAAAAATAGGTTGAAAGGTTCGAAGCCGCCGTAGCCTAATAGCTAGGGCGTCGGACTTGCGACCATGTGGTCACCGGCTCGATCCCCACCCATTGCACTACTGACCCATTCGTAACACAAGCATTTTACCTGAGCACGAGGGGTTACAAGAATTCTCGTAGTGTGAAGCTAGTAAGTAATCTTTTGAAAAAAATGTTCTAAGTCTATGGGAGGCTAAAGGGAGCATTTTATTTTCTGCCGATCCCACACGGGCTAAACACGTGTACTCCGCACAAACAATTCTTTGTCCATTATGTATTAATACTCTTTAGAATGTAACAATATAAATCATACTTAATACTGAGATTGATTCGACCTTGCGCAAGTAATTATTGTTTCCGACGGCTGTTTATGCATAATTTGTGTAAAATCGTGAATTGTAAGATATGTATTATGTACTAACTATAATTATATAATGTTTTACTTTTTTATATGTTATAATTAGACATTCATAATTAAATATAGCCTATAGCCTTCATCGGTAAATGTGCTGTCTAATAAAAAAAAAATTTCAAATCCGCGTCAATGGCTAGGGCGTCGGACTTGTGATCTTGAGGTCGCCGGTTCGAACCTCACTCGCAACGTAACACAAGCATTTTAGATCAGCACGAGGGGTTAACCAGAATAGGTACTAGAAGACTGCACTGTAAACTCTGCTCGTAATATTTTAAAAAGAAAATAAAAAATCGGTCCAGTTGTTCTTGAAAGAGCGTTCAAGCAAGCAAACAAACAAACAAACTCTTTAGCTTTATATATTAGTATAAGATTTGACTACATGAAACTTGATTTCAAATTAGCATTTAGCCCAAAATAAAAATCAAATAAAATATTTCAATTCACATTAGTGCTTTGTATTAGATACCTAAATTAGGTAAAGGCGCGGGCCCACCGCGGTGCACGGAGAGGCTACGCACGTGTATTAAGCTGCGCTTTGGAAGAAAATGTATGTGGTTGTGTCCACTGCAACCCACGGAGAGGCTACGCATGAATTGACGTCATTGATACATGCGTGGCTTGCTCGAATAGGCGATTACATAGCTCAACGCTGTCGACGTGGGTCTACGTTTCCACTGGAGTACACGCTTTCCCGCCCGTCTCACCTCCCCACACCTCCCGCAGTGAAGCCCGTGTCCGTGGATTGCAGTGGCACGTGCGTAGCCTCTCCGTGCGCCGTGCCACGCTATACATAATCGTGGGTCATATTCGTGTACTCCAGTGGAAACGTAGACCCACGTTGTCAAACAAATTAATACACGCAGCTAAAATGCGCCGCGTGCCCGTGCACAGCATGCGCCGCGGTGGGCCCGCGCCTTAACAAACACGATAGGTATAGCGCAAAAATTGCCTAACAATCAATAATATTTCGATGTTCAGCAACAATTAACGATTATAATCGCATTCTAAGTATTAGTAGGAAGTAGGAAGAGAAAATGTCGCACTCTTATGCTAATCACTAGATGTATGAATAATCGCATGCACTCATCACTTTCTCGACGCACACGTGTACTTAGCAATTTATTTAATTTTTGTTATTAGCTTCACTACTTCGTTTTACCTGCGTTGCGTTGTTACTCTGTACTCATTTTAAATTTTAAGCACACATCACACAGGGAGAGACTTGCGCAGGTTGCTTAGTTTGTAGTTTTTAAACAATTTATTTAGAACTAGACATTTATAGCCTATGTTACTCAGGGATAACGTAGCATTCTAATGGTGAAAGAATTATCAAAACCCGTTCAGTAGTTTTTGAGTTTATTCGAAACAAACATATAAACTTTTCCTCCTTATAATATTAGTATAGATAGGGATCTGCTCGCCTTTATTTTTTTTTTGTTGGCACCCTTTCGATTAAGCCGGCCCTGTCTCGACAAGCCCTGCTAAAATCTTGCAAACAAAACTTCAGATAACGATAAGCATACGAAAAATTGACAGACATGCCAAACCTTGAGACGACATAGGTAGTTTTTTCGTAATAATTCGTAAACCGGTTTACTACAAATTGTTCAGTTTCTGGGTGTAACTAGACTTATTTAAGTTGCATGTGTTATATGATCATGAACACCGGGCATTTTAACAATAATGTATGCCTAAATCTCGACAGACGGGCGTTCCAAAAAAAAATGCAAATATTCATACCGCCATATCCCGATGTGCACGAGCGATCGTTTTTTGTCATAATCCCATCTCCCATTCCTTTCTAACTCATTATGAAAGACAGAGTAGAAAAATATTGCAGTTTGGAACGTTAAGTGATTTTTTTTTCGTTGTCGAGTTTTAACTTGCTTCTAATTGCAACTGTATGTTGTCAGGTTTAAGGTTGGAATTTGAATGAAACTAAGTTATGCAGATAAGGGTTTTCTATAGCTTATGAAGTAATAATGCTCCGTACTTTTACACCTGGTCGATGCGGGTGTCGTATTGTTGCTCGGGCGACATTTCCTCCGTTTTGTGAACAATAAAGAGATTAATTATTGCGATTGTTGAGGGGATCCGATCGCGAAGTTTAGGGACAAAGAACTTGCTTCGTATGATGCAAATGATATGCTATTTGCTCTCATAAAAAAAACACACTACGGATAGCCATTTCAAACATATTTTACACTAGCGGCCCGTCCACGGCTTCGCACGGACGCACATTTCTCGTAAAAAATATAACGTATGTTACTCAGGGATAATGTAGCATTCTAATGGTCAAAGAATTATCGGAATCCGTCCCGTAGTTTGTGAGTTTATTGAGAAACAAACATACAAAAATATAAACTTTTCCTCTTTTTAATATAAGTATAGATGCATGAAACATACCTACCCAAACCCAAATAAAAAAATAATGAACCACTTATTTGTTCTAATTGAGTACCAAACCTATAATACTCAGGTACAAAGGTAACCTTTGTAACCTTTCATCCAGTAGGCTCAAAGTTTTGCAAGAACGGCCAACGTTTTTATAAAGATACTAGCTTCCCGCGCGCGGTTTCACCCGCGTAACTCCCGTTCCCGTAGGAACTTCATAATTAAATATAGCCTATATTAATCAGTGATAATGTAGCATTCAAATGGTGAAAGAATTTTTTAAATCGGTACGTTACTTTTTGAGCCAATTCGTTACAAACATACTTACATACATATCTTTGCTCTTTTTAATATTGTATATAGTATAGATTAGTATAGATGTACAATACTAGTATTCTTGTTAACATCTCGCGCTAAGCTAAAATGCTTGTGTAGCACTCATGTGGTCGCCGGGATCGAACCGGCGACCACATGATCGCAACTCCGACGCCTTAGCCATTTGGCTACGGCATTTAGTTAACCTAAACTTAGTTTGAATTCATAGATAAACTGATTTTTTTATAGGAATCGAATACAGAACCATGTATTTATATGTATCTAAATACAAGCCTAAAACTACATGTAATTGTAGTTAACTACTTCCCGTTTAGTTGTTGAATGGGCCTCAGGTAGAATAGGACTGTAGGCGTACACTAATTTGTTATTTCTGATATACTATTATGGAAACAACGTAGGATTTGTCGGGCAAATTTGTGGGGAATTATTTTACTTCCTATTTGGTTTTGTTTAAGAATACTAAGTGGATGGATGGAGAGAGAGAGGAAGGCCAAAGAAAAGATGGATGGATTATGTGAAGAGTGATATGAAAGAAAAAGGAGTTAGTGATAGTGTGACGGGTGATATATGGGACTCACCCTCTCCATAGCGGTGGTATGTTTAACTCATTTCACGAGGAGAGGACCCTACACCACTAAAACCCCCCGGATACTCCTTCGATCCGTCGTTGGCGGGGGCCGGGTAGGCACGAATCTATCCGGCCCATTAATTAAGCCCTGCTATTCTTTGTGAAAGAAAAAGGAGTTAGTGTAAGTGTGACGGGTGACAGGGCAGAATGGAAGAAACAAACGTGTTGCGCCGACCCCAAGTAATATGGGATAAGGGCAGGAAGGAGAAGACTAAATCCAGAAGCCTAGACAAAATACCACTACAGCGGAGTGATCGCTAGTAGAAAATCGCTAACGAAAATGTGTTTTTTTCCGACGGACCTATGTATTTAGCCCGAGGCTTTTGCTACTTCACTAGACATAAAGGCAAGCAGAGTTCCAGCCTAGATAAATGGTTTAAGCACTACAAACTAAGCAACCTGCGCAAGAGTGCGTCCCCTGTGGGACTTGGACCTCGGCTCAGGGCGGTCGCTGACGGGGAGATTGACTGTTTTGGCTTTTAGTATTTTTTTTAGGGGATTTTTGTGCAACTGTCGCTCTACTTTACAGTTCGCGGGCCTCTCGGACTGCGGGTCTACGAGGGCATCGGAATGTTCTTAGCAAACTAAGGGTCAGGAGGGCGAGGGGGGAGCAAATGTATGGATACCTGACATTTATCAGGTGATTATGCGGGCGCGGGAAAAAATAACAGGCATTTTGTTGATTCTTCTTTGAAACAAGCGATTGTATCTTTCGGTTGTCGGTTGCAAATGTCAAGTATTTACATTTGCGGTACCGATTTTCTACTAGCGATTACTCCACTGTAGTGGTATTTTGTCTAGACCCTCTGGGCTTAGTATTGTTTGTTTTCAGGAACACTATGATTTGATAATCATTGTTTATCAGTATTACTGTGGTATTACTATTGAAACGTAACATTAAAAAAAAACTTGTTTTCCTCAAGAAGGTAATGATAAATGTACATGGTAAAATGAACTCTAGTGCCATGCAATACAAGATAATCTAGGTTGTAAGAACAGATAGAACTTTCACTGGTTCGTATTCATTTTAATCTGTTAATTTTAGTGGTATTGAGAAAGTATTTATATACATAGATTCATTGTACTACAAAAATATATTTCGCTGAGCAATGACAAAAAAATCAAAGTCTTCAAAAGATAACCGTTTCTCAAATTTGGCTAGCAAATTGTTAGTATTTGATGTCGGCATCCGCTAAGAGTTTTCAAAAATACTCCCCCTTTAGTGGATGAAACAGGGGTAGACAGTTGAACCGCAGGCAAAGCAAAAAAAATAGCAATTAGAAAAAGATATTAGTTCAAATGATAAGAATTATACTTTAAGAGGTCTCCAAAGGGATTAACCCTACTACAGAATAAGAAGTCCTGATCGAAGATTACAGACTAACAATAATGTTTTATCATCATGTATAAGTAACATAAGCTGGCAATAATATACCTTTCATGAACTTTAAGCTGGTAACACTGACACATTTGAATAGTAATGCCTATAAAACCCCACCCACACGGCTGGAATGACGACGCTACTAAATCGAGATACACTGACCATCTAATTGATCTGACAGTCCAGTAGTCCATAAACTTTTCGTCTCGTAGACCCCTTCATAAAATTGTCTCGTGTATAGAAGGGGGTCCACCACCTTCCTTTATTAAATACTAGCTGAGACCCGCGGTTTTACCCGCGTCACTCTGCTCCAGTGGATCGGAGCGTAATATTTTGTAGCCTATATGTTAATCCAGCTGATAAACTATCCGCGGGCAAACTTTCAGCCAAATCCATTCAGTAGTTTTTGCATGAAAGAGTAACAAACATCCATCCATCCATTCATACTTATAATCTTTCGCGTTAATATTAGTAGGATTTTGTGTTTTCTTGGTACGGTCACAATAACCTTTAGTTAGTGCCATGGACCCATGTGTGTATCGGAATTTACCATGGCAACACCTAGAATTTAAATGGCAACCCTTGATTCGACATTACAAAAGTAGCATCATAACCGTAAAATTAACAATCTCTGCGATTTCATGAATAAATCGATGTAGAGTTGATACAAAACTTTTTAGCATAAAAGATTTAGCATAAAAGAAAGACATCAAGACACAGAATAAAGTAACCCAAAAAATATGTACTATGCTCCATAAATGGGTACGGTAAATGATTACACACATTTTTGTATGTATCTATGTATCACTCAAATTCTAGCAGGCCATTGCTTAAATACCATGATAGTCGAGGGGTCAAAAATGAATACTTTGGGAAACACTGTTGTATTGCTTTTACGATGCAAATTAAGCCTTCGGAGTTATAAAACCGACATTAACAAGAGTAATTTAATTTGACTTTAAACTACGAGTATGATAAGACTAGCTGCGCCCGCGGTTTTACTCGCGTCACTCTGCTCCAGTGGGTCGAAACGTGATATTTTGTAGTCTATGTTAATCCAGCTTATAAACTACCCGCGTGCAATCTTTCAGCCAAATCCATTCAGTAGTTTTTGCGTGAAAGAGTAACAAACATCCATCCATGCTTACAAACTTTCGCATAAAATCCAATAGAGCAGTACGCAAATTACGAAAGATTTCTTGATACTTTCGACTGTCAATATTAAAATACCTACGATCGAAATGTGAACCTAATTGCAGTAACAATAAGATTTAAAGTTTTTGCTTATTAACGATTGGATGACTCACAAATGATTTTCCGATTAGTACAAAGTAGCAGTGCAACCGAATGGTGAAGTCATTGATCAATTGATTTTAAAATCCTAGCATTAGCCTGAAGAGATGACACGAAATGCACTGAGCCGTGTTCATAGCCTATTAGGGGTGCCCTCAAGCGTGTGTCGCTTATAGCTTTTTTTTTAACTTTAGATATCAATAAGTGTCTCCTTTGTTTAGAGAAAAATTATATTTGATTTAAATTATAATTAATTATGATGTTTAGCTTATCCGCAATAGATTTTAGTTACCATAATATATTTTGTATTTTATTATATTAATTTAATTTATTTTATTTAATTATGTATAATTAACAAGTTCAAGTGTATGTAAATACCTAAGCGCTGAATAAATATTGTTTAATTCGGAAAAGCGTAACTAAATGCCGCTTTATCCGTCCGAATCCGGACCTGTCAAAACATCATCATCATCAGCCTCTCCCATCGATTTCCAGCAGGAACGATCTCTAGCGGCCTGCAACCACTGACTTCCTGCAACCTTTATGAGGTCGTCGGTCCATCGTGCAGGTGGTCGTCTGCGTCTCCTGGCAAAACGCTAGTTGACAATAGAAAGTTCGTTCTATAGTATATTATTAACATACATACATACTATCATTTATCTATGAATTCGTGTGAATGTAGTGTGTGAACTAATATGTTTTATTACATAGAAATCTACTTATGATCACTAAATAATAGGTTTTGAAAGGAAAGTTTGTTATGTAAAGATAAATTACCTTTTCTATATGAATTACTAGCGACCCGCCCCGGCTCCGCACGGGTACAATGCTGATGTATCATACATATAAACGTTCCTCTTGAATCCTCTCTATCTATTAAAAAAACCGCATCAAAATCCGTTGCGTAGTTTTAAAGATTTAAGCATACATAGGGACAGAGAAAGCGACTTTGTTTTATACTATGTAGTGATATGGTTATGGATAACTGCCCAAAAGGTACTACAGGATTTTTATTTCGGTTGAACATGCCAGTTCCAGACACGAGACTTTTTGACTTAATTGGTCATAAAGGCGAGCAGGGTCTTATTGGTGGCAACGGGACTCATTTTATGTTATGAAAACTTATAAAAATGGTATGTTTTTGGCGACCTACGAACTAATTTATATCTATCTCAATAATTGAAGTAATATTAACTGGCATAGTTGCCCAAGCTCTAGGACAGTGGCAATGCGTGCGTGAAACAACATCAACTTTCTACCATCCTATATGGAATTTAGATTTTCCTCGAAATAAACATAAAAAAAATAAACAGTAATAAATATCGAACCCTGTCATTTAAAGCATATAGCAATAGTTTACCATCCGTTGTCACTAGATGGCACTGATTGAACACGACCTCAAAACAATGCACACGCGTCTCGCCCACGACCGGTTCCCATCGAAACACCCTAAAACACCCTTGCTATAGGGTGGAGTAATAATAATTGTGTTACGATCAATCAACGTATGTGGCCAGTGACTAAAATGGACAGATGTCATTCTACTACAAATAATATATTGGAGAATTGAGTCACAAAATAATGAATTATGACGACTAACATTTTCTATTTCGTCCGTCAGTTAGATTACCAAAAACTATTGGGCACGTATTTTTTTATTTATTAAATCATTAAAAATTGACAAGGATACAGAGAAACAAAGTTCAAGAGGGGGAGGCTTGCGACGGCGATATTCATAGGTAAAATTATACCTAGAAAGAAATTTCAACGTGCTTTATCTTCGACATTTTTTGTTTAGGTTAGGTTAGGGAAACTTTGCTTAGGTTAGGTTTCTTTAAAGGAAGGTAGTCTCAAGTTCTCTGTACCAAATATCTCCTAAATCCGTTCAGTGGTTTAAACGTGAAAGCGTCAGGCAGACGGCAGAGATATGTAGAGATTTACTAAAAAAGATGTGGCTAAAGTAAAGCTCCTGCAATTTACTTCTCATAAAAGCAATTATTCAAGATAACTGTTTTCAACAACAAATCAATGTACCGATGTATGTTAAAAAAACAAAGAACGCATACACATACCATATGGTGAAAGCCTCAGTGAGGTCGTTCTTGTTTTATATCAAGAGTCTACAACAGAATTAACGAAACAAAATATCAAAGGGAAATAAAGAAAATTGAAAAGAAATTCCATAAGCAACGTCAAAGAGCATAGAGTAAAGTGGAAACCACATGGCGGGTTAACCCGACCGAATTCTAAATTCTTCCCGCTAACGTAAATTGTTTGTTTTGTTGAACTCCTTGAATGGTATTCGTTTTTTTGTAGTTCGAAATTTGAAACATAATGAGAGTATGAGAATTGTTACGACTTAAAGAACATAAGTACAAATTGTTCTTAAAGCTGTTATTAGTATATTATTATCTACTTTTAATGGCTGATTATTATAATTTTTCGAAATCAGTTTTTTTTTAAATTCGAGACTACACAATCATGACGAGGATGTAGGTACTATTAGTTTCAGAAGCATTTGGTCGTTAGTGCCAGTTTACGATAAAGGCACATACGTCGAATGTTTCTGACGTATAATGGCACATCCGACCGTATGCTTCTGAGCTTTAGAATTATAAAACTTAGTTAAGTTAACTTTCTATTACGTGGAAACAGCTATGGATGTTCACTTATAACTTTTTAATGAAAATAATCGTAGAGCTAACCGACTTAGAATAGACCAACCTATGTCTTTCCATGGGTGTTGTAAGGGACATACAGCTAATATATGGGCAGCAACATCTATCAACCAAGCGTGGTGATTATGGCAATATCCGTGATCCTGGCTAGTCAAGTTCTGTTAATACGTAAACGGGTTGATACAGTACATTAACATGGCAAATAGCAAGTTTCATTTAAACACGATTTTTTGGGTCAAGGACTATTACCTACATATATACCTGGTGATGGAGCCAAAGCCTCGTGGCAAAATAAATGAGCCCCAAAAAATACGGTAATTTTATTTCCCAAAGCCTATAGAGAAACCGTTTCTATGACTGCTTTATTGTAGAACTTTGCCAAAGCGAATTTACTATACGAATCAATATGTTATATGTATTTATTTTATCCTAAAATCCTTCTATCGTCCAGTCTACATCTGTTCAACTTATCAATATGCACCTTGAAACAAGCGACATCGGACTACCCTTTGTTGTAAACCCCTAACCACCCCTTAGTTAATACAGTATGTGTGGGGTAGACTAACGATAAGCGATAGCTGATTTTGGTATTATTTTTCAATGTTCCTTTCTATATCTGTACTTATATTATAAAGTTGAAAGAATTGTATTTTTGTATGTATGTTTGTTACGAATAAACGCAAAAACTATTGGACGGATTTCATTCATTCTTTCATCGTTGAAGAGCTACATTATCAAGGAGATTGTCTATATTTAGTTATGAAATTTCCCACGGGAACAGGAGTTACGCCTGAAACCACGCGGGGGAAGATAGTAGTAATATAAAGAGTTCTATTAAACTAATATCAATCACCCCATACTTACTTCTATCTTACTGCGATAAACAATCCGCCTTTTTCATTTTTTTCCGGGTGAAATGCATTTACGCTTTCCCACCACCGCTGCAGCGTATTCGCGCGCTGGCGATGGGATACGTGGGACTCGCTCTCTTCATAGCGTGGTATGCTAAACTAATACCATGAGGAGAGGACCCAACACCACTAAAACCCCCCGGACACTCTTTCGATCCGCCGTTGGTGGAGGCCGGGTACGATTAACAATCCTCCTGCCAAGCGTAGTAAAGACGGCAATATCCATCAATGACCCTGGCTTGCCAAGGTCTGTTAAAGAGAAGGCCCATGTTTAACAGTGGACGTCAACGGGATGATGAAGTCATATATGTACTACTTCGCCCCGCGGTTTTACCCGCGTCTCTGTGCTCCAGTGGGTCGGAGCATGATATTTTGTAGCCTATATGTTAATCCAGCTTATAAACTATCCGCGTGCAAACTTTCAGCCAAATCTATTCATAAGTTTTTGCGTGACAGAGTAACAAACATCCATCCATCCATAATTACAAACTTTCGCGTTTATAATATGAGTAGGATGTTTAACCATACTCCAGTCATCAACAGGATTACCAAGTAGCAAAACCACCGGAACTCGTAATTTTTGGACAATTACCTCTTAAAAAAAACAATTAAAATGATTATAAAGCTCCTAATGATGCTAAAATTGGTCGATCTAAGAAGTAGGTACTCATAGATTGTTCAAGCTAATCATTTTGTGCCTCTGTCTCTCTTTATACTGTCCTAAACACCCTTTTAATACTTAAATTAGGGGCGAAGTTGTCACCCCTTGTATCGTAACATCCATCAAAATAGGTAGCTATAGTCGCTTTAGATGTATTAAGTGAGAGGTCAACATAAACTGGTTATGTTGCTAATCTAAGCTTAGAGTATGTCGCTTCGGAGATACCATTCGTCAGTAAACCACATAAAAAAAAACTCTCTCTCAATAGTTATTTACTTATTATTTATTGATTTAATATCATTAAAAAAGATGTTACAATCACAAGTGTTGTATAAACCAAGCATTGAGTTTTCTCAACACTCAGAATCCTTGATCGACTTCTTTTTAGTCGATTTTACTAAGAACCAGTCGCTGCTTACAATACGTTGATCTAGTCGACGTTATAAAATAAACATAAATAATAAATAAACTAACGTACTTTTCGATATACTATCGCTACTTGATAAAGTTAACGTTTCAGTACGTCGCGTCGCGTCGAGCTAAAGTTGTTACGAGCTGTCGTTGGTTGAGATAACTGTCTTTTGCACTGATGTTTGTAGAACCAATGTGAACCACTGAGGGTCGACATTGCGTACTCTCCTCCTAAAATGTGTTGCGTGTTTTTTGTAGCAACCATGAGACAGAGTCACATTTCCTATATTATATTACGTAAGCTACATTAACTAAGCGGCCGTAGCCCAATGGCTAGGACGTTGGACTTGCGATCATGTGGTCACCGGTTCGATCCTCACCTATGAACTACCGACGTGAACCCACTCGTAACACAAGCATTTTAGCTTAGCACGAGGGCTAACAAGAATACTAGTAGTGTGCATAAACTCTGTACTAATCTGTAAGTCCTGAATACAATACGTTATTACTGAATTCTTAGTCACATCATGGTGACGTTTATTTGACCTGCTGCGTAAACTATAAGCGTTTGCGACCTCCTTAACTGTCTACTCTACGTCCATCATCCAGTTTACACAGAGCCAGACATGTCGATTTCCGATGTTGAATGTTTTCGACATAAATACAATTAAAGTACATATATGTTTCTAACGTTCATCTCGACTCTAAGAGACAACTTGTCATGCTAAATTGAACTGTATGTTTTACATGTGTTGAGTTGATTTTTGAATGGTAATAAGAAACAATTTGGAATGGAATATGATTTTGCAGATTTAGGCAATATCTCGGTAGATGTTTTAGTAATTTATGTAGTTTAATGTAAGTATCTTCAATTACATATAAGGTTGGATATTCAGCGAGGTTATGAAGCTTGCTTTTTAGGTACACTGCCTCCGGATGGTGGCCTAATATTAACGTTTTATTTTTGTATAGATTCCTGCACGCGGTTTCACCCATTACCGTGGGAACTTCATCATTTAATACAGTACCCTACATTAATGAAGATATTTTTATCGAAGTCATTTTTACGTGTTTGACTTACTGTTAAGCATAGTTTTAAGGTAGAATTGTTGGTTTTTTATATAGTTACTCTATTCGAGGTCATAATAATCTATTCGACCCACCGTTTTCTAGCCGATTTGTCGGTCACCTTCACAGTTTTAGTCTATTCTCAGATGGTCTAAAGCTGATACCACATTGGGCGTGCGCGAAAGTACTTGTTTTAAGTCGTTGACCTATATTTTATACTAGCTTCCTGCGCGCGGTTTTACCCGCGCAGTTCCCGTTGCCGTAGGAACTTGAAAATTAAATATTTACTGAGAGATATTTTCAAGACAACAGTTTCGGACTAACATTTCCTGAGTTTAGCATGTTCAAGCAAACGAACAAACTCTTCGGCTTAATTTATTAGTCCACGTCTTCCGATGCCCTCGTAGAGCCGATGTCCGAAAGAGACAATTGCACAAAACTCCCCTAAAAAAACTAAAAGTCATAATCTTTCAATCTCCCCGCCGGCGACTGCCCAGAGCTGAGATCCAAGTCTCACAGGGGACGCCCTCTTGCGCAAGTGCTTAGTTTGTAGTTTTAACCACTTATTTAGGCTGGAGCTCTGCTCACCTTCATGCCCCGTGAAGTAGCAACACTCTCCTGACTAACTGTGTCTGTGTGACATTCGATGCCCCTGACAACCCTGGTAACATGGTGATCACGTTCGTTATGTCTCTTAATGTAGTAGGTTTGAATCTATTTGTGAGATCTAAAGATAGATTGATGTTTTATGACAGCGTTTCTCAAAGCGGGTACCTGACCCCCTAGGGGTTCGCCATTAGATGATAGCAGATTTGCGGAAAGATAAATGTAATTGGTAAATGTTTAACACCTTTGTATTTGTATACCTATATTTGCAAGGAATAAATGATGATGATTATATAATGGTTGATAACTGACAGGCTCGTGTACGATTGTCGGCGCGCGCGCTACTAAACTGACTAAACTGTCTCGCTCCAACTAGACGCGCTGTGAGGGAAGAGCATCACATTATAAAAATTGTTTTTGATGTTTTTTAATATTTGCTTTGCGCGTTTTTTTAATTAAAAACTCCAGTTTTCTTCAATGTTGCTATCTATGCGTTGAAACCTGCTGTGTATAATAATTGTTTAAAAAAATTGAATATGATAATAAAGAACAAATAATATGTGAAACCTAAAATAATATTGTCAATGTCAGGAGAAATAAAGAATTTATTATCATTATTACTTGTTAAATTATTTTTTAGTTATTCATCCTTGAGGTGTCGAAGTGAAAACATTGTTTTATCCATTTTATTATATCGAAACATTAAACTAGTGTTTCATAATAAAAATGGGTTTCAGCCACACATCCCATCCTTTTCAAACCAATCTTATTTTCTGAGGAGAAGGGGGTCTATTGGTTCACCGGCCATAAGTTTGAGAAACATTGTTCTTTGATATCCTTAAATAGTATGTTTGTGAGCTCACTATTAATATAAACACAACTGTCTCAGAGACTTTATAAAAGGCAAGCGTTATTAAGGATTTATGAATGCACAGCTTAATCGACTTAACAGCTTCCGCTAAAATTTGGCATGCACTTAGTTATTATGACATAGGTATCCGCTTAGAAAGGATTATACAAAATTTAACCCCTAAGGGGGTGAAACGGGGTTCCAAAGTTTGTATGAGATAATTAAAATCTAAGCGGACGAAAAATCTAAATACCTACATCATCCATATTTAAAAATAGTGCATCACAAGAATAAAATGTCCAATTCGGCCATCGAACCAAATCGTACAAAAATACTATAACCTAAAAGCGACTAGTATACGCTTAAATTTTACCTGTCCATCTCTTATAGGTCGTTACCATCAACATTAAGCTTAAAAAGCCGCAATAAACCGATAATTCTATTCAGAATAACCCACCCTTCTAAGAAGCGATCATACCGCAATAAACTCGATACAGAATCACCCGTCAGGGCGTTACCATTCTCACACAAGTAAACATAACATCTCAAAGCTAAGAAGAAAGTACCTACACCTGTCCTCTTCCCACTTTGGTTGCTGACCGCCGTGCGACAGAGATAGCATTCGAAGGGTCGGAATCAATACCACATGACAGCGGCCGGTGTTTTATTTTGTTGTAGACATCTTTTCGTGTATGTGTGTGTGTGTGAGGATACAATTTATTGCTTGTGCGAATTAACATGATACCTGGCTCGAAACTCAACAGCTACCGCGCGAGATGCCCCGCCACGGAGTAGGGCCTACTCCGTGGCCCCGCTCTCGTTCTGCAAAAGTGTTAGTATGACATTCATGCACCCGTAGCCCGTAGCCCAATGGCTAGAGCGTCAGACTTGTGATCTTTGGTTGCTGGTTCGATCCCTACCCATTGCACCTTGCAACCCACTCGTAACACAAGCTTTTTTTTTTCTCGGACGGATATAATATGTAGTTAGCCCTGAGGCTTCTATCTGTTAATATATATTTTTTTTTAATAAATAAATCGGATTTTTTTTTGCTGTTATTTGTTACTGTTATCGGATGTTTGGTTAATTTTAGTTTTAAGTGTTAGTGATTAGTCCAATAGCTAATGCAAAGCCCAAACGTATAAAAGGTTTAGGCTTTGTATTGGTTATTGGATTTAGCTAACTAGAACATTACGAAACATAGACTTAAAATATAATGAAATTTAGTCAGCACTTAGGTATTTACATACACTTGTACTTGTCAAAATTACACTGTTTAAGACTAAATCTAACAAAAGTATCACTTAAGTAGCTAAAAACATTGTTAAAATTATTTGATCTTACATAATTTTGAATCAGTCTGTCCGTCTGTCGTGCGATAAATGACAAATGTACACACATTATAGTAAGATGCCTTAAAGGTTACCATGTCTAAAATTAACTATAATAATGTAATGTATGACTCATAATTTCTATGAAACTTAATTAGTTGTATCATGTTAGTTTTGCAAACTGTTTGCATGCTGCGTAAGCGGCGAAACATGTTGTTCTCAAATCATGTAACATCTTTGTACCTTACCGTGTTTCTGGCAAATAAACAAATATTTTATTCTATTCCATTCATAGGCTATATTTAATTACGTAGTTTCCACGGGAACGGGACCTACGCGGGTGAAACCGCGGGCAGGAAGTGAGTTATATAAGTATCTTTAGGATCCCTTAAGTCGGGCTGTGTCCGTGTCCGGGGGGTTTTAGTGGTGTAGGGTCCTCTCCTCGTGGTATGAGTTTAGCATACCACGCTATGGAGAGGACGAGTCCCACATATCCCACCGCCAGCGCAATACGCTGTAGTGGCGATGGGATAAAAAAAAAAGGATCCCTTAAGTCAGGTTTCTGCTACGTTCATAAAGGCGCGGCCCTACCATTAGCTATAAATTAGTAGTTAAGAGTTATTTTATAGTCCTAAGCGAATATGAACTATTAGTACGGGAGCTAGCAACGTTTGGAAAGTAAGAATTTTAGGTCAGCTGATTTTGTGATATGTCGTCCTTCTTGCACTTTCGGTTAGAGTCTGGGCTATCTGGCTGGCGGTAGCGGTTGCGTTCTTTAGTGCGCATCCTACCTGTCCAGGTAATAATCCTGGATTTTAAAAACATTTTAGAAGGCGTAATTTTTAATTTTTTGTTTTTAAATAAGTCTACCTGACATACTTTTTTTATTGCCAGACATTTTTGACAATGCTAACTATGTGCCATACGAGATTTTTTTTTTTTTTTATAAAAATTTCAAAGTATTTTATAATGTCTGTAATTTTAATATTATGTTATTTAAAGATAAGAAAAACTTAAAATAAATTTGCCAGACATTAATTCGATTGTTAAGTCTTGAATTAAAATGAAAAAGTCATGAAAAGTATTGCAGTATAATGCTAGTAGTCCGAGAGAGTCAGTTGCAGAATAAGTCGAGAATGATACAGAGAACCATTACGAAAGTAAATGACTTTTCATTGTGCATATAATAAAAAAAATAATAATAATAATAATAATAATAATCATTCTAGTCCGAGCAAGTTTGAAAAAAATTTAAGCATAAAAAGGAATATAAAATTAGATTAAAATTTAAAAAACAACACTTTTTATTTAAATTGTTCTGATTACTAATTAAAAATTATAAATAATTAATATTAAGTTTTTCAAGTTGTTTCAGCCTTTAGTGACGTCACAAAAAAAAGAGGCATCTTCATAATCATCATCATCATCATCGTGGCTGTCTTTGTCAGTGTCATTCATATCATCTTCTTGGGAATTTTCGTTATCTTCTAAAACTCTATCATCTGCAACAGAAAAAAAATAAATAGTGTAATTCTTTTGTTCGTTATAAAACATTTTAGTTATTATTGATAAATATTCTATTTCACACTTACTTTGAACAATAATATCTGCAACTGAGGATGGTAATTGATCTCCCAAAAACCAGACAAAATCATATTTGTCACCGTTAATGGTCCAACCGAACGCCATTGGAGATAAAGATGTTGGATGTTTTGAGTGAGCATTTCTCCAAATTTTCGTCACGTAACGAATTTAATTTAAGACTTTTTCATTTTAATTCAAGACTTAACAATTGAATTAATGTCTGGCAAATTTATTTTAAGTTTTTCTTATCTTTAAATAACATAATATTAAAATTACAGACATTATAAAATACTTTGAAATTTTTATAAAAAAAAAAAAAAAACGCGTATGGCACATAGTTAGCATTGTCAAAAATGTCTGGCAATAAAAAAAGTATGTCAGGTAGACTTATTTAAAAACAAAAAATTAAAAATTACGCCTTCTAAAATGTTTTTAAAATCCAGGATTATTACCTGGACAGGTAGGATGCGCACTAAAGAACGCAACCGCTACCGCCAGCCAGATAGCCCAGATTCTAACCGAAAGTGCAAGAAAGACAACATATCACAAAATCAGCTGACCTAAAATTCTTTCTCGAAAACGTTGCTAGCTCCTATACTATATACCGTAATTACATCTAGAGAGTTAGACAGAAACAGCAATATAAATAATTTAATAGGTTTCAAGCTATTACTGACTATTAACATGTCAGCTTAGTTCTTTACTAAACAGTAGTTGCTGAGATTAGCCCGTTTAAACCAACCATTTTTTCAACTTTATTATTGATTACACATATTATTATTAATAATTACTTGTTACGCACTAATATAATAATATTGGAATAAAAGCGCTGGTCTTAGTTGCACTATATCTGGACACTGACAATGATATAAAAATAATAGTGTAAAATATTACAGGTACACTAAAATTTAGAATAGACAATTTCCCATATAGGTTCGATTCGTTAAAATTACTAATAACTAAAAAAAAAACTGAGTTGTATAATAATAAAGTTGATGTTCTTGGTAGGAAGCCTACCTCTTAGTATTGGTAACATGTAGGCTACACTACCATTTTTTTTTAACGGATATACATATGCAGTTGGCTACGAGGCTCTTGAAACTGCACCGGGCATAAAGGCGTGCGATCTCTGCTCGCTTTTATGCCCGGTGAAGTAGGAAAATTCTTGTGGCTAACTACAGAAATGTCCGTTCGAAAAACAATAACAAAAAGAAAGGACGAGCTTAATGTTTGTTTATTCAACAAATATCGTTTAGTCTATCAATGCTATAGAATCGATCAAATATACTTGACAAACAAAATACCTAAATAAAATAAAAAACTGTGACAATTATTAAAAAGAATATCGACCGAAACTCATTCATTCGCCTAATATAAAACATTGGATATAATTCGCCACCACCGCTAAGGGTGGCACCCCTCTGGTTTTACTAGAATCGGACTTTATGAAGTACCCATTTGTGTAACAAATATAGATTTGTTGCGAATAAAATACATTAAATAGTCGTTCTGATTTACTTTTGAGGTTTCTGTCGACATATACCTACACTGTCAAAGGTTTACGTCAGTAATTCCCAAAGTGGTCGAGGTGGACCTCTGGGGTCCACGGGAGTGAGAAAGTGTCGACTTTGTGTCTTTCAACGCACTAATCGTTTCTATAAAAACACGTTTTGTGTACATAAAGCAAGGCAAGCAAAGGCATAAAGACTAAAAATATATAACTAGTCCGTCAGTTAGATTACTAAAAAATATTGGACGTTTTTTTTATTGATCAAATCAATAAGAATTGACCAAGATACAGAGCAACAACAAACTATAAAGTTCAGGAGAGGAAATCTTAGTAGGGAAAATGCGTTTTAACATGCTAACTAAAAACTGGTTTTAACATATTATAATCTAATATTATATCCCAATTAGAAGTAAATATATTTATTGTACATACTACATACATATGAGTATATTCTCGAGCACAACGTCATACTACAACTGGCAACTCTGGACATTGGCCATAATAAATGGTGATGTGTCGTGCAAACTAAGTGCTAATTTTACAAACCTCAAAAATGATCAGATGAATCATTTTAATTACGATAGTTGTTATACAGAGTTACTCAGCCTATTGTCATCAGGATGAGATAGAGCAGGTCAAATGCAACAAATTTGACCCCCTATATGTATGGCCGAAAATGAGAGGCTTTCGGTTCATTTAAAATTTATTAATGATATTATAAGATTACTAGATTACTAGCAGAGTTTTGCAGTCTACAAGAATTATTGTTAACCCCTCTTGCTAATTTTTACGAGTGGATTCACGTCAGTAGTGCAATGGGTGGGGGTCGAACCGCTGACCACATGATCGCAAGTCCGACACCCTAGCCATTGGGCTACGGCCTCTTGAAATATATGATGTTATACAACATTTATTGTTTATTAAGGCTGGATCTGAATTTATATCATCATCCTAACTATAAAAAAAAGAACCGATAGGAAGGTTTTGCTACCCATATGCGTGATACCTATATGTTCATTGTTCGTTTATAATTGTAAATAAATAAATAGTTGGGAATTAAAAAATAGCTCTAAGCGGTTCCAAATCTCTATTGACAGTACTCCATAGTACAGATAAAAACTTATTAAAATTCTGATCAGGCGCACAATCAAAAAGTGAAAGTATGTATTACATTTATTGTGTTGGGTCAGTGTGGCAAAATGTTATATTATTACAAGCTTTCTGCGCTTGGTTTAACTCGCCTAGCTTCCGTTCCTGTGGGAACTTCATCATTAAATATAGCCGATGTTACTCCTGGATAATATAGCTTTCTAATGCTGAAAGAATTTTTGGAATCGGTCTACCACTTCGGGAGCTTTTTCAATATAAACTTTAATCAAATCTTTCCTCTTTATAATGTTAGTATAGATAATATAGGCTACTTTTTATTTTGTCTGTCTGTTTGTCCGTGTATTCCGTAAGATTCCTTAATCTCCAAAACATTAGTATCAATTTACAGTGACAGAGAAATTGAGAGGAAATCGGATAGCATAGTATGGGCACTTTATGCGTAGGGATGACATGCATGTGACGAAAAAAATTCTGGATATGAAGATGGAGTTAAGAGGAATGCAAAAAAATAATGGATGGACTGTGTAAAGGATGACATTGTGTAGTAAAGATGTGAGTATAGAAGATACTTCTGATAAGGAAAAATGGAAGAGGGTGATATATTGCGCCGACCCCAAATAATGGACGGATAGCAGGAAGATGATGATTAGTATCAATTAAACAGGACTTCGATTGTTAGACAGTTTATAAAATCCTTATTTTACGCGAACTAAGTCGCGAGCATAAGCTAGTGTATAAATAAACCTAAAGAATTGTAAAAAGGCTCATAATACAGCTATTATCCCCATAATAAATTGTTGAAAACATTTACTCAGACTATTGCAATTCTACATCAAAATTGGCGTCGGTTTACACTACAGTCCGGTAGTTTGAAACAAAATATATATATCTCTGTAAGTCTGAGAGAGATGAAAGACCTAGGGGAGGAAACACCCAATAAGGGTGGTTGGGACGATAATTTCGCTGAATGCGAAGGTAGAATAATATTAGGGCGTTTTGGTGTTATTTAATTTTTGTATGTGCACGTTATTCTTAGTGTTTGGTTTAATTTATAAGATTTATGAGTTCTTTAGGTGTGGTGTAGGCAGTTTTGGTGGAGTTTAGGGGTTTGTTGTGTAGGGGTTGTGTTGTTTCTTGATTGTGCATTTTTTGCCACGAAGCCTTTTGCTACTTCATAACAACGAATAAGGTTCTTGCCATATTAAATGGTTTATAAACTACAAATGAAGCAACCTGCGCAATAGAGTGCCCCCCGCAAGATTTGGGCTTCGGTTCTTGAAGGTCGGTGGCGGAAGAATTTCGGAATTATGACTTAGATTTTCGGGTAGTTTTGTGCAAGTGTTGTTCCACTTAACAGTTTGTGCCTCTTGGTCTTTTTAGGGTCTAAGATGGCATCGTCCACGCTCCACAAGGCACCCTTTTGCACAAAGATGGGCTTCCTGGAAAGCCAGGGTCGTTGAAGGATATTGCCGTTATCACAACGCTTGGCAGGCGAATTGGTGATCGCAGTAAATGGGAGTGTTTTTGAGCTGATAGATGCTGTTGCTCATACATCCGGTGTATGTCCCTTAGTCGCCTCTTACGACACCCATGGGAAGATATGGGGTGGTTAATTCTAAGCCAAAAACCACCCGGTAGTTGTCCATTGTTCGTCCAATGTTTCTAATATTTTATATTTCGCAACGTATTGTAGTGTATGCCCTACAAAGCGTATGTTCGATTTGAGAATCCTTTTAAGGAGTCACCATAAACTGAATCAATGTTTGTCAATCTATGGCACGTGACACCTCGGGGGGTCGCGTTCTTAAGGGAAAGTAAACATTTATAAATAGGTAGTATGAAAAAATAACAGATGTATATAATAGTCTAGTGTCCTCCCTGATGTGGGTCGCGGCCAATCTATACGGAGATTAGCCATTTACGCAGGACATATTATAGTGCGCATGGATGTGCGCAAACGCAGGTGCAGAGTGCACCTCTTGGAAACAATTTATTAACAATGAGTATCAAAAGAAACTTTTTGTTGAAAGTTGTTTCTCAGTTGAATCTATTTTTAAGCTAAAATGAATTTATTGAAAATCTCAATCAATTAACAAGCATTTTTTAAATACTTATTTGAACATGTATTTTTTTTTTGTAACAATAATCTAATGTAACATTTCTCTTGTTCCAGATCAAATATTGGATGTGAGTGATGTGTTAGTGTGTGAGTGAGTGAGTGTAGTGCAGTGAGTGACACATGGGAATGACTCATGTGACATGAGTGGTGCCTGTGCTCGGAGATGTGGCTCTGAATGATAACTACCACTCGAGGTGAGTTCTACATATTTACTCCTTTATCTTTTAAATACCTTTAACAGCCCGTTTACGTCCATTGATAAACATAGGGCTTACTCTTAACAGGTCTTGGCAATTCAGGGTCGTTGAGGAATATTGTTATCATCACCGTGCTTGGCAGGCGGATTATTAAACTCAACAAGAGCCATTTGGCAAGCTAGGATCGTTGAAGAATATTGTCATAATCACCATGATTGGCTGATTTCAGTAACAGCCCTTGACATTAATAATAATAGATGCTGCTGCCCATCCATCAGGTGTATAGTACTTAGTCGCTCCATACGGCATCCATGGGAAGACGTGGCGCTCTTTTCTAAATCTGGCATATAAATCTGATGTCTGTATTACGACTGTTTTCTCAACGGCAGAACCGTCTCGTCGGATTTTGATATAATAAGTCATGCTCATACTTTTGCAATAAAATATGTAATTCACAGATGTCTAATCTTCTAAGAGATTGGCCGAAATTGGTCGCAGGACTATATTTGACCTCGCATGAGAAGTAAACCTGTGCTAAACGGGTATTAACGAAAAGCCCAGGTGAGCCAGTGACAGCTGAGTCGCGGGCACCGCCAGGAGCTGACGGATATCTTGTATTATCAGTTCCCGGTGCCCCCGTTATTGGCGTTTCGAGGAGCACCCGGGGGTTTTTGTGGGTAAAACCTCTTCTCGTGGAATGATTTACATATCGCTGCTACAGAGAGGTAAAGAGGAGGAGGTAAAAGCGACTTTAGTATGTCTAAAAGCGGCTATTGACCTTCCAAAACTCTAATCAGGGTGGTCTAGATCAGCGCGCTGGTGGTGAATGCTTTAGATTGTTAAATTTTTTTTTTATTTTTTATTAACTTATAAGGTTTTTTTACATGCCATAAAGTATTTTTAACTAACCTAAAAAAAATATAAAGGAAGAACCTTAATTATACAAAAAATAAATAATAATAATTAGGCTATTTACAATATGTAAATGAAAAATTAGGTTTATAGATATTATACGCATTGGGCGTCGAAGTATTCCTCCACACCGATATCATTGGGCAGCGTTCCCAGAAGGCTGGCCGCGTTTCCCCGTTGGATGGATTGCCAGGCTTATCCGCTGGCCCAGGTACAGGCCAGCCCTTCCGTCACGGCTAGCGTCGACCAGGCGTTTAGCAATCTCACGGTAGACTGCTTTAGCCCTTGGACTCCATGGTCCGAGGGTTTCAAACCCAAACGGCCGCAACTATGTAATCCCTTTGCAGATTAGAGTATTAGAGCCTTGATTGTTAAAGGAGTTTTGTACAACTGTATCCCGATTTAACATTTCGTTGGACTTTGGGCCTATTAGGGTATCGATAAGCTCATTGCAAACTAATGATTGGGAGTCTTTGGAGGACTCTTCTCCGGCGGGTCGGATAAAGTTGACTCAGTACCTATTAGCTGATGTGAAACTGAAAATAGACTGCGAATATAACACTGATACGACATTACTGAATTAGCGGAATACTAAAAGTTAAACGAACGGAAATTAGTCAGTTCCTCAATACCCGTGGTTCTTTGTATTATGATGTTAAGAGGAAGTAATCTAATTACTGGAAGTTGGCATAACTACTTCTAACTAGTTGTACCGATTCCGATTCTGCGCATTCACCTTCTGAACTCACAGTCCTGTGGGAACCATATAATCTACACATACATTCACGCCTCGTTCCCATAGGAGCAGGTAGATACCAGTTCCTTCTACTTGCTACGATCTTGACATACCACTTTCGCCTCTTCTACATTATTTTATCTCATGCATTTCCTTCGGTTTAGGGTACGTATGGTGTAGGTGTATAATCTCTACGGACTCGACGAATGGAACAAGATTTTTTTTTTTTTTTTCGAACCCACTTATTTAATTTGCCAGGAGGCTTTTGCTACTTCACCGGGCATAAAGGCGAGCAGAGCTCCAGCCTAGATAAATGGTTTAAACACTACAAACTAAGCAACCTGCGCAAGAGGGCGTCCCCAGTGGGACTTGGACCTCGGCTCAGGGCGGTCGCTGACGGGGAGATTGAGGGATTATGGCTTTTAGTTTTTTAGAGGAACAAGATTTACTATTCTTGTATAAAATACTAAGAAACCAAGTTGACTCGTATCTCCTAGGCAAGATAGACCCGGGTCATCAACGCTCGAAAAAACGCACTATTTTATATTCCTTCTGTCAGAACCATTGATTTATATCTCAACATTTTTTGGTATTTCAAGTGGTATTAGCTATATTTATATTATTTCTTCGTATATAATTATGTGTAATATTTAAAATTTCGTTTGGCGCAAATATGTATTTAATTTTATAATGTTTGGAAACTGTTTTGGATTATGCATTGTTTCTTTGTATGTATTTTATGTATTGTATAGTATCTGTTTGTTTTCAAAATAAAATAAAGAGGTAAAGGTTGTGAGTTTGGATGTTCGGGGTAATCTCAGATGCTGCTGATACGATTCTGAAAATTCTTCACCATTAGATAGCTACGTTATCCTAATATCTAGGTATACGAATAGCTGAAGAGTTTGTTTACTTGAACCGACTAATCTCAGGAACTGCTGGTTCGATTTGAAAAAAATCTTTCCGTGTAAGATAGCCCATTTATCGAGGAAGGCTATAGGTTACATAATTTGATAACGAAGTTCCTACGGGAAAGGAAGTTACGTGTGTGAAAGCGCCAAGACTTTTTTGGCATTGCTAATTTTGCACAGGGATAGATTAAAATCTGGATTTATGTATAGGCTAAACATAACGCTACGACCCACCGGAGCAGAGTAGCTAACGCGGGTGAAACCGCAGTACGTTACCGTTAGTAATTATATCCTCTTTATTTAGATTAGTATCGACTCAGGGGAAACCCATGTTTAAAGCAAATATTGATTTTAACTTTTAGCATTTCTGAGTATTTTCATTACGTACATCTACTAGTTTTAAGTATTTTGGCGATTAGATAATATCGTTTGTTATCACCCAAAAAAGCCTTGCTCTTTCTATGTATATACCCTTTCCGTAACACCTTGTATATGTCTATATTTTTTCAAATCAGACCACTAGTTAGTATTAGACGAGTAGTATAGATTCTATACATCATAACATTCTTTGGTATGAAGTCGTCCACCAGTTCTAGCTATGATGGCCGCACCTTTCAGCGTATCCTGGGGTGTGGTAGGTCTTGGAGAAATTATTTGTATTTTGCATGTATGTTTGTTACGAATAAACTCAAACAAGGAAGGATTACGATCATTCTTTCACCACTGGAGACACACTGGAGTAGCATAAGCTAAATTTAATGTTGAAGTTCCCACGGGAAACGGATGGTTGAAACGCGGGTGAAACCGCGCGCGGGATTTATTTACATAGGTAGAAAATATATATAAAGACACAACCGGCCTACCAATTAGCACGTTTCAAACAAATGCACTCAGTCCTTTCCAGTCCTTTCTCACGTTAAATTAAATCGTTTTCTAATACCACTACACAGTACACTCACTCAATTCTTAAACGACCTATCTACCATTCCAATGAATTTAAAATTTCACTTCTACGCTAATACAAATACGAATGAATTTCAAACGAAATTGGAATAGTCGATAAGTCATTTGAGGATGATGTTAAGTTGAACACGAGTGATCAGAGGTAAAAGCAGAGACAATGAAGGGTCAGTGAACTTTCGACCGGCGTGACCACAGTATAAGTGGGACACAGATGGGGTAATAGGTAGAAAAGTGTGTAGTTGTCTATCTGAATGTCTTAGTGAGAATACTTGCTATTGTTTAGTGTTAATTAGTTAATGAGACTTTGAAACAAACACATATTATGTGTACCTATATGTACATCGTATCAAAAATGTGTACATAACTAAACACAATGTCTAAAAGATTATCTGCATCTAAAATGTAAGGCTAATCACATAACGGTATTACAATGACTTTGATAAAAATGTCTTCGCAACTCAGGGTCTTATGTGCTTGCAGAAAAATAATTTAAATATGTCAATTTATTACGTTAACTAGCGACCTGTCCCGGCTTTCATCATCATCATCATCATCATCAACAGCCCGTTCACGTCCACTGCTGAACATGGGCCTCCTCTGAACAGACCTTGGCAAGCCAGGATCGTAGGGGGATATTGCCATAATCACCACGCTTGGCAGACGGATTGGTGATCGCAGTAAGATGTAAACCTTGAGCTAATAGATGCTGCTGCCCATCCATCAGCCATATGTCCCTTAGTCGCCTTTTACGACACCCATGGGAAGACATGGGGTGGTCTATTCTAAGCCGGAAACCATACGTCCCGGCTTTACATATTAACCTTCCTTGAATCACTCTATCTATTAAAAAAAAACCGCATCAAAATCTGTTGCGTAGTTTTAAAGATCTAAGCATACATAGACAACCTCCGTAGCGTAGCGGTAATTGGCTCGCTTTAAATCTCGGAGGTCGTGGGTTCGATCCCCACTCCGGACAAGAAATCTTTGTGTAAATTCAAAGATTTTTTTCAGGGTCTGATTGGTTGAGGGACTACCCTCCGTGCCTCGGAAAGCACGTTAAGCCGTTGGTCCCGACTGTTATTTAACATCATCTATAACAATCGTATAGCAAGGAACGGGCAGCAGCGTTTCCTTGTGTGTTACAGCATAATACTGCGGTCACCAACCCGCCTGCCAAGCGTGATGACTATGGCAATACCCTCCCTCGGGAGGAGGCCGATGTTCAGCAGTGGACTATACCTATACGGGCAGATGATGAAGCATACTTAGGGACGGACATACAGCGTCAAGCGACTTTGTTTTAAACTATGTAGTGATGTAGCTTCAATAATACAGTAACAATAATATAGGAAATGCGTTACAATAACCCTACAGCAAGGAATACATTTTTATCGAAGTTATAGTCATATCGTTACGTTTTTAGCCTCCAAGCCTCTCTTATCTACTGGGCACTATATGGGCAAGTGCTCAGGGCTAAGCCATCAGAGAGGCCCTGGCCGTAGTCGAAAAATATTAATTCTTAATCATTTAATTTATTTAAGTCCAATTGAACTATTAAAGAAACTCGATTTGCCAACTATCAATATACGTAGAAGAAATGGTATGGAATTAATTGATTATTTACAATCAACTAAAAATACTGTGGATACCGACTTAGAATAGACCACCCCATATCTTCCCATGGGTGTCGTTATCATCATCATCATCAGCCCGTATAACGTAAACTGCTGAACATGGGCCTCCTCCCGGGGGAGGGTATTTGCCATTGGTATTGCTGCTTGGCAGACGGGTTGGTGACCGCACATTATGTTGTATCACACAAGGAAACTGCTGCCCGTTCCTTGATACACGATTATTACAGATAGTGTTATAACAATCGGGACCAACGGCTTAACGTGCTTTCCGAGGCACGGAGGGTAGACCCTCATCCAACCAGAGCCGGAAAGAAATCTTAGAATTTACATAAAGATTTTCTGTCCGGCGTGGAGATCGAACCCACGACCTCCGAGATTTAAAGCGAGCCAAATACCGCTACGCTACAGAGGTTGTCGTAAGAGGCAAGCCAATTTATCGAGAAGGCTAGGCTATGTTTAATTTCGAAGTACTGTACCCACGGGAATGGAAGCCATGCAGGTGAAACTAGGCGGAGCTTCACCCGCGTAAATCCCGTTCCCGTAGGAACTTCATAATTAATTAATTCCTCGATAAATTGGCTATCTAACACTTAAAGAATTTTTCAAATCGGACCAGAAATTCCTGATATATGAGCGTTTATGAAAAAAAAAAGTGTTGTGTCGCGGGACACCGGATAGGAACGAAGTTCTTTATTATAAAAAAAAAATTAAGTTCTATTCGAGGTAGGTATTTAAAGAAAATAATTATTCAGGTGTACATTTTTGATTATGATTTTTTTATCGATAAAAACTAAAGAAACTACTTTTCAAAATTATCTTAACACCTTTATTTTATTTAAAACTAGCGACGCGCTTTCAATATAAACCTTCGTCTTCAATCACTCTATCTATTAAAAAAAAACCGCATCAAAATCCGTTGCGTAGTTTTAAAGATTTAAGCATACATAGGGATATAGGGACAGAGAAAACGACTTTATACTATGTAGTGACTAGCGACCCGCCCCGGCTTCGGACGGGTGCAATGCTGATGTATTATACATATAAACCTTCCTCGTGAATCACTCTATCTATTAAAACAAGATAGGGATATAGGGACAGAGAAATCGACTTTGTTTTATACTATGTAGTGTTGATATACAAAGAAACAGCTATTTATATGAATAATAATAATATGATATAATAATAATAACATTCATCACGTAGACTATACACCAGACACTGTATAGCCATCATACATAGACTATACATAAAAATCTTACGCTTTTTTTGTGTCGTTATGGACGTTTTTCCCGGCTAGGGTACCTCCGCAACGCACCATAAGCAACTACGTTCCAAAACAAACAAACTCTTCAGCTTTATATATTAGTATAGTTTATTTTGTAGGCTTCCAGATTATGTAAAATCATGATCGGAGCAAACTACCCATGTCGCATCCATTTATGGTATAAGGACAAAGCCTAATCTACTTGGCAGTGGTCCAACCCGCACTGGAGGTGTTACCGAATTTCCTATATACCTAGTTAATCCAATAATATGAATAGAACCGAAAATCAGCTTCGAAATTCAAATACCTACCTATATTTATTACTAGCTTTTGCCCGTGCCTACGTCCGTGTAGATTCCAATTTCTTCAAAAATTTTTGACCTCGGTTTGATTTAGGCGATTGAATTTTGAAAAAATCGCTGTGTCCGGCATTGAATAAATCTTTCTATGGATGCCTTAACAGGCGACTAAAGGTACAAGTTGGTAGCGGGCGACATGATGCTGCAGCAAACGACGCACGTGTCGCAGCGACACTACTGGTTTCTATGTATTTCAATGAAATTCCCTTCGCAGTTAGCGACATGAAGCTAGCGACGCGTTTCATAGAAATACATACAAACCAGTAGTGTCGCTGCGACACGTCGTTTGCCGCTGCTTCATGTCGTCCGCGTCCAACTTGTACCGTTAAGGATATACAACCTCCGTAGTGTAGCGGTATTTGCCTCGCTTTCAATCTCGGAGGTCGTGGGTTTGATTCCCACGCCGGACAGGAAATCTTTGTGTAAATTCTAATATTTCTTTCCGGGTCTGATTGGTCGAGGGACTACCCTACGTACCTCGGAAAACACATTAAGCCGTTGGTCCCGATTGTTATAACATCATCTATAATAATCGTATATCAAGGTACGGGCAGCAGCGTTTCCTTGTGTGGTACAACATAATACTGCGGTCACCAACCCGCCTGCCAAGCGTGGTGACTATGGCAAATACCCCGCCCTCGGGAGCGCATGGGCCTCCAAGTGATGATGAAATAAATTATTTAATAATTATTATTAAATATTTGTATTCTTTACTGTAAACTTGCAGTGGTGTGACGCTTTTATTTATGTGCTGACTCTACTTCACTTTTTTAGGGTTAGTTAGAAATAAATATATTATCATATATACCGTGCCGTGTGGTTTCCGGCTTAGAATAGACCACAACATGTCATCCCACGGGTGGTGTAAAACGTGACTAAGGCAAGCAAGCGTGGTGATTATGGCAATATCCCTCTGCGATCCTGGCTTGCCGGGGTCTGTTAAGAGGAGGCCCATGTTCAGCAGTGGACGTAAACGGGCTATTGATGATGATGATATTATCATAATTCTGCCTGAACAGGTTTTAGGGTTGTAGTGAAATAATTTTTGAGATTACAAGGCCGGTATCAGCTGTGTTTATATAGATTAGTTAGTAACAGTCTTCGTGAATCCCTTTATCTATTGGTGAAAATAGCACAAAATTGTTAAAATATCACATACCGCGTCGATCGTGTTCCATTGAAACCTTAACGTAAAATAGCCTATGACATTCACAAATAATGTGGCTTTCTATTAGAAAAAGAATAGGCAAAATCGATTTAAAAGATTTAGAGATTGTCCCCTAAACCTTCAGAAATAATTAACAAACCTTATCTCTTTATAATATTAGTATAGATAGATAATACAATGTTTGATCTGGAACTCAACGTAACAAATCAGTATACACTACTTAACACAATATCTATAGGATAATCAGGCTTCCCTTATCTACAGGGTACCATGGGCAATTGCCCAGTTTCTCCGGGGTCTCCGGCCGGCCTCGAAAAGTGTTTATCTTTATCACTACATAGTATAAAACAAAGTCGCTTTCATGTCTGTCTTTCCCTATGTTTGCTTAGATATTTAAAACTTCGCAACAGATTTTGATGCGGCTTTTTAGGGTTCCGTAGCCAAATGGCAAAAAATGGAACCCTTATAGATTCGTCATGTCTGTCTGTCTGTCTGTCTGTCTGTCCGTCCGTATGTCACAGTCACTTTTTTCCAAAACTATAAGAACTATAATGTTGAAACTTGATAAGTAGATGTATTTTGTGAACCGCATTAAGATTTTCACACATAAATATAAAAAAAACAATACATTTTGGGGTTCCACATACATATAACTGAAACTCAAAAAAAAAAAATCATCGAAACCCATACGTGTGGCGTATCTATGAATAGGTCTTCAAAAATGATGTTGAAGTTTCTAATGTCATTTTTTTCTAAACTGAATAGTTTGCGCGAAAGACACTTCCAAAGTGGTAAAATGTGTCCCCCCCCCCATGTAACTTCTAAAATAAGAGAATGTTAAAACTAAAAAAAATATATGATGTACATAACCATGCAAACTTCCACCGAAAATTGGTTTGAACGAGATCAAGTAAGTAGTTTTTTTTAATACGTCATAAACCGTAAACCGCAATTTTCCTTTCATTCAATCAACTATTATTAACATCGATCAAAGTTACAACGAACAACAAGAACTTTTATATTAAGTATGTTACTTGTTGTATTCTTGATATCAAAAATAGGTAGGCACTTCCAACTAGCACGGGACCCTTCGTGCGAGAGTCCGACTCGCACTTGGCCGGTTTTTTAATAGATAGAATGATTCAAGAGGAAGGTTTATATGTATTATTATACATATAAACCTTCCTCTTGAATCATTCTATCTTAATAACGTCGGTTGTACTTAATAATATATAGGGTGACTGGTAATTAGTGACCGATACCTAAACACATGATTGTGCTCATGATAACAAACAACTTTTACTATGGGATAGAGATGGGTTGGATTAGTTAAAAATGATACCTAATCCACCTAATCCTAGTATTTTAAAATACCTGTTCCATTTACCTAATCCTAATATTTATTCAATATAGCTGGCCTGTTACCAATATTATGTAGGTATCGTATGTGGATTACGTAGGAAATATTCAGCATGATCGTTCCTGTTAAGTAATCAGGAAGTAGGCATATGAAAAGTTTATAATATGTTTTCACTCGTACTAATCATAAATTATGGTTGAAATTGAAGTACTTTCGAAATTAAATTTATAACAATTAATATTCTAGGTAGATTTTTATTAATTATTCCATTCATGGTAGAATTGAGAATAGTCGAATAGAATTGTAATTCACTTTTATTTTACTAACTTTGATATCGATACTAAATTAGATATATGTCATATTAGTTAGGCCTCTAGCAATGACAGAGTATTAAAAAAAAAAATAAGGAATGTAAATTGTACTCTATGTAACGAATATTTTGTACCATACCTAATCCTCGACGCTTTTGATTAGGTACGGATTCGGATCGAAAAATACCTAATACACTAACCTATTCTAATATTTATGCCTCACGTCTACTATGGGACCAAACCTGAAATCGCGAAAAAAAAATCAGCTGCTCCCTACCATGTGGACGAGTTATGTGAACCTGAATGTATGGAACAGCTGATTTCTTTTCGCGATTTCAGGTTTGGTCCTATAGTAAAATTTGTTTGTTATCATGAGCACAATCATGTGTTTAGGTATCGGTCACTAATTACCAGTCACCCTATATAAAGCTGAAGAGTTTGTTTGTCAGCTTGAACGCGCTAATGGAAGTACTCGATTGATTTGAAGAATCCTTTCAGATTTAGATAGCTCATTTATCGAGGAAGACCATAGGCTATATTAAGATTTTATGAAGTTCCCACCGGAACCGGAGTTACGCGGGTAAAACCACGCGTGGGAGCACGCGTGGTAACTTAATTAAAAATAGCCCATGTTACTCTCTCTATGAGTTTATTGAAATTGTCGACTAAATATATTGAAATTGTCGACTAAATATAATAGGTATTATGTTAAGTACACACGCATTTGCTTATCAAATCGCGATAACAAACTATGCTATCAGCAAATGTATTAAGTAAATAATGTAATTCAATAATATTTTACAATGTTCCCACGAATATTATCTACATGACTCATAATGTCTACCTTACTTCAATAGCCCATGTCCACTGCTGAACATGACTTCTTTACAGACGTTGGCATGCCAGGGTCGATGAGGGATAGTGTCCGGCGTGGGCCAACGAGCGGGAGGAGCTGGTCTTGGCGTGGTGGGAGACGACCTCTCGCTGCCGACCATCATTTCGAAGATGGTCCAAAGCGAGAGGTCGTGGGAGGCGGTGGCCTCCTTCAGTAGACAAGTAATGTCACAGAAGGAGGCCGCGGACCGGGAGAGGGAAGTAGATCCCTCCGCTCACCCGCTCTGCAGACGACGTGTTGGCCGTCGGCGGCGCGGCAGGCCGAAACCCGCCGCCTACCGCCCAAGGCTCGGGTTCGGGGAGTTGGGCACATGGGCCCCGCTCCCTTCGAGGCTGACCCATGAGGACTAGGGACGCCTCTACACTCCGGGCGTCCCTATAATTGTACAAACGGGCCACTGTAAGTGTGGCCCAGGAGATCCCGCGGTACCATATTGGCCGCGGGGGCCGTCGGGCTCATGCTGCTCATGTTGCTCATGCGTACCCGGCACCGCCAACGGCAGATCGAAGGAGTGTCCGGAAGGTTTTAGTGGGGCTTCCCCTCGTGGTATGAGTTTAGCATACCACGCTATGGAGAGGATGAGTCCCACATATCCCACCGCAAGCGCGCCAATACGCTGCAGCGGCGGTGGGAATGCGTAAAAGCATTTCCCCCCGAACAAGAAAAAAAAAGGGTCAATGAGGGATGTTGTTTATAATCACCGCGCTTAGCAGGAGGCTTTGTGATCGCGGTAAGATGGTAACAAATGTTGAGGTTATAGATGCTGCTGCCCATCCACAAGGTTGTATATCCCTCTGGGTCATGGGTGGTCTATTCTAAGCTAGAAATTAAATGACACCATCTATAAAATGTGTCAGAAATTAATTTACATTATAATTCTCCTTTCTGTGAACTTTTTAGATGTTTATATAGCCTTTATGTTATTTAAGGCGTAGACAAATCCAAAACTTGTTTAAAGAAATCGGTTTGGCCTTTCTCGAGTTATAATAGGCATGAAGATTAAAAAAAAATATTTAGTCCGTCAGTTACATTACTTAAAAAAATATTGGATACGTATTTTTTTATTTATCAAATCAGTAATATAAAAATTGACAAAGATACACAGCAACAACAAAATATAAAGTTCAAGAGAGGAGGCTTGTGACGTCACTACTAGGTGAAATTGTACCTCAAAGTGACGTCACATGAATTACAACGCCCTGTATCTTTGTCAGTAGTCGTAGTTTTTGTTTGAACGAAAAAAAAATACGTGTCCAAAATTTTAGGTAAACTATCTGATGGACAAAATAGATTTTTTTAGTCTTCACGCCTATTGGTTTAACTAACACGACTTTTTATGTATTGAAGATTTATTTCCATAGAAGTAGAAATCTTTAAAGTAAACCTTAATATAATTTTACTGGATCTAGTTATCGATATAAGCTATGAATTGATATGTTATCAGAACACATAGAGGTCATTAACCTTACGAGATTGGGCGTTACAGTAGCATGTGATTGGAGTAGGTACCTGCTTTATATTGTTCTACTGGCGTCAGAATACAGGAGTTATGCGAGTAAAAACGCGCGCGGGATGTTAGTTAACCTTGTGGCTAATTTAACATTCCCAGAAAAAAGTAATTGTGGAACTCCCTGCCGGGGTCTATATTTCCCGATAAGTACAATATGGGTCTCTACAAATCAAGAGTAAACCGGTTCCTTCTAGGAAAGCGTGCTCCATCCTAGGCTATGCCAATGCTTAACATCAGGCAGGGTGGAGTCAAACGCGAACCTATTTCTCATAAAACAAAAGAAGAACCTATTTTTTTTCCTTACCATCCTACTTAATATTATAAATGCGAAAGTTTGTATGCATGTTTGTTACTCTTTTACGTAAAAACTACCAAATGGATTTGGCTTAAAGTTTGCAAGCGGCTAGTTTATAAGCTGAATTAACAGGCTACAAAATATCACGCTCCGACCCACTGGAACAGAGTAACGCGAGTAAAACCGCGGAGTGCAGCTAGTTTTTACTAATTTTTTTTTTTTTTTTTTTTAAATGACTACTCCCGCACTAGGGAAATAAATCCCTGTGTCGCGGGGGACTTTACAAACATACATTTCACGGACACAAAGAACACCCAGACTCAGAACAATTATTTGTGGTTCACACAAATAATTGTCCCGGGTGGGAATTGAACCCAGAACACCAGGTCCCAGAAGCAACTACCGTAACCACTGAGCCACCGAATTATAACTGACTATCGACAGTTTTACTTCGCCTACTTATATAATTAGTTCGGGTTAGTTAAGTATAAGATGCTTTCAGTTTAATTCAAACATTTTCAATAAATAAAATACTTTCGTTTATTTTCGCCTTACTGGTGCCCAATTTGCTTAGTTAGTAGTTTTAATAATAAAGCTGGAGCTCTGCTCGTCTTTATGCCCACTGTGAAAAAGCCGCGTGGCTAAAAACATAAAAACTTAACCAATCCCACTTCTATAAAATTACTCTTTGACCGCATTTCCTTTCGGTACATTACTAATGGCGACCATATTCGGTTAGCATTTAGCTCTTGAGAGAAATTTGAGTGGGTGACTCCGTTACGATTGTTAAACTCATTTAGTTCTCGACCAATACTTAAATACATATAATATCGTTTGAACACAAAAATATCCGTAGCACTGAAGACGAAAGTCTTTTACCAGTGTGTGTTGCCAGTGATGACCTATGGATCCGGAACGTGGTCCTTTACTATAGGCCTTATGAACACGCTCAGAGTCGCTCAACGAGCTATGGAGGGGGCTATGCTCGGGGTTTCTCTACGAGATCGAATCAGAAATGAGGAGATACGTAGAAAAACGTGGGTTACCGACATAGCCCAACGGATTAGTTCGTTGAAGTGGCAATGGGCAGGCCATATTATAGCACGGAGAACAGATGGCCGTTGGGGCCGAAAAGTTCTCGAATGGAGACCGCGGATCGGCAAGCGTAGCGTAGGACGTCCACCTACTAGATGGACGGATGATCTGGTTAGGGCCACGGTGGATGCAGGCCGCTTCTAACCGCAACGACTGGAGATTTATGAGGGAGGCCTATGTCCAGCAGTGGACGTCCTACGGCTGAAATGATGATGATGGTATTCGTAGCAAAACTGCAATATCGATAATTTGCGAGAACGACGCCTTAATAGTCCCCTTGCCGTGGAGCTAGTCCTACAGGGGACGCCCTCTTGCCTCGTATTCATCCGCCTAACTCCCGTTCCCGTGAAAACTTCATAATTCAATATATCCTTCCTCGATAAATGGGCTATCTAACACTGAAATAATTTTTAAAATAGGACCAGTATTTCCTGATATATAAGCGCGTCCAAGCAAACAAACAAACGAATTCAGCTTTATAAATAGGTATAGAGGGATTGAAGCTAGAGCCCTTTTTTTTGTTATACCACTTGCTTCCCGCGCGCTGTTTTACCCGGGTTACTTCAGTTCCCGTAATTAAATATAGCCTATGCTGCTTCTGGATAAAGTACCTAGCTTTCTAATGGTGTAAGCATTTCCGAAATTGGTTCCGTAGTTCTGGAGCCTATTCAATGCAAACAAACAAACTATCAAATCTTAATATTAGTATAGATTTATTAAGGCTGGAGCTCTGCTCGGCTTTATACCCGGTGAAGTAGCAGATGCCTCGTGGTTGAATAAATAAATGTTCGTCCGAAAAAAAATCGTAATGTTTAGCTATTGATCGTAGAAAAAGTTCCTAATATCGTTTAGCGTAAGTCACTTTGGCTAGCCCAACACTAGTTGGCCTAACCAAAACGACTAGCATACTAATGCTACCAAAATATATATTTCTTCTAACAATAATAATATATATATACTACTACTAAAATATATACTATAATATATAAACTATCAATAATAACTTCGTAATCAACGAAAATCATTTACCTCGTGACGTCAGATCCTGACCTAGCTCACTGACATACATACCTACTTATATATTTATACTATGCGGAGGTAGTACCTCCCTTAGGGTGGTACCGAAATACCCCCTACCCCCTATCAGCTGTGAGGGTGGCATGAATGGGAGCCTTCCTTATTGCATTATCCTTGTATGAAGCCTTGGGGTGCACTGAATGAATTACACTGAAAAAGTAAGGCCGGCAGCTGATTTTACTATGGCTCCTTTTTTTGTATTTTTTTTTGGGTATCGAAGTTATGGTGTTCGGGTGAGAAGGCGAAATAAAATTGTCGATAGAAATTTCAGTAAAAAAAAAAACACTTGGCATATATATAAGTAATAAGTAGTGTCCGACCGAAGGTGCAATTCTGGCCGAAGCCGAAGCCGAAGCCGATTAATCGGTATTCACCAAAACCTTCGGCCGAAGCCGAAGGTGTCATTGACCTTGAGAAATACGATAGTTACTTTGATCTCAGAATATACTAGATACATATTTTGAGAGCTTTAGAGATTTAGCCCAATAACGAGCCGAGTGACCAACATATACAAGTAGGTAATAAAATATTGTATACAATGTTAATTAAATATTTATTTACTTAAAGTAATTTTAACAAAAATAATCAAATAATCAGTCACATTTTTTTAATTATCAGACGAACACAAAAAATATTTCTATAAAATAATTGAGCAAAGTTTAACGCTTTTTCAATATCTATTTTTACATATAATTTTTTGGAATTTTTGAGAAAATTAAATACTTATAAGTAATTTCTTAGGATAATTAAGTTAAACATTTTTGATAACAATTGGAGAAAATAAAACTTAACAAGTTTTGGTAACAATTTGAGGCACCTTATTAATAAAAAATAAACTCACTTTTTTCGACTAGTCTTAATTAAAAATAGCTCTTTATACTTAATTATATGGCGAAGCAGTCATTTATCAAAATTATCAATAATATACCTATTTGGGAAAACTAAACTATAATAAAAACTTACAATTAAAAGAAAATATGAACATTTTTGTTCACTATTTGGAAAAAACCTTAGGTAGTAGAAGAGACTAGACTTAAAGTTATAAATGCACTTTAATCAGCTAATTCTAAAGATTCTCTAAAATAAAATAAAACATTCATTCGGTCATTGTGTACCTGAAAGAAAATATTCTATATAAATGCACAAGTACCTTCCGAGCCGAGCCGACCGCCCCGTACTCGCAGTAGGACTCTGCAACGCGGATGCGCCTATATCCTATCGGTTTAGGTAGTTAACTAAAAGTAAACAATCTTCACATGTCTTTTTATCTAAAAATTGCATAAAAAAACATACCAACATTGTTTCCATTTAGTTTCCTACCTAACGTTAGATAACATAAAATATTTTAAACCAGACAATACTTACGGTTTTTTGGTTCTTAGAGTGCCTCACAATAATGAACGTTGATACGTACCTGTGGTGATCCACAGGTACTACTCACAGTAATAAATAAAATAATTTGTAATAACAAATATGAAATATTTAAAAACAATTTAATTTAAAAACAACTTATTAGAATTTTAAGACGCGCTCTCAAACTTGTTTTGACTCGTTTAGTTTACTAACTGCGATTCGTTTGGGCCGGTGCGGCGGCGCGGCGAAACTCTGCTGCTCTGCACACTCTCCGTTTCGCTCTAGCATCGTTCAGTAAATTTCAAATTTTGAAAACTAGCCAACCTTCGGCTTCGGCCAAACCTTCGGCAAATTTTTGGCCGAAGCCGAAGATTTGGCCGAAGGTGCTTTTTTGGCCGAAGGTGGCCGAAGCCGAAGCCGAAGCCGAAGCTTCGGTCGGACACTAGTAATAAGTAAAAATGGTAAAGAATGAAAATGTGTTCTTTTTTTTCCGGGCATGTTTAATTAGCCACAAGGCTTATAAGCAACTTTACCAGGCATAAAGAAGAACAGGACTCCAGCCAGAATTAAGGCATGATGTCTTACGACTTTTGTTTTTTTTTTTTTTTAATTTACTAGCAGAGTTTTGCAGTATAATTATTAGTATTCTTGTTAACCCCTTGTGCTAAGCTAAAATGTTTGTGTTACGAGTGCAATGGGTGGGGATCGAACTGGCGACCACAAGATTCAGCTTCAAACAGGCAATTTTTGTTTGGGGCAATTGCGCTGTACTTTACTGTTTCTTACTGCATATATAAACTATACATATATAAACTTATACACCTGCGTAGGTAGGATATACACATAAATTGGGGGGCACCCAACCACAGTCTATGTCACACACGTTGGCCTGCCCTTCATGCCCTAACAGTTGCACGATGGAGGATTTGATGGCGAGAACGACAGAGGCCATTGGAGTGGCGACTTACTGGTCAGAATGGCTTTAAATAAAGTATAAAAACTAATAAGTTGAAACAGCGACACGAAAGAAGAAGAAGACTCCAAAATTGCCTATATACGATTTTGCCTAATTAAGTTATACAATGATCTACCTCCAGCATTTTATAATTAGTAATGTTCACCACATACCTTAAATGTTTCTGTTATTTTCAAAAGCGATATAATTTTTTCACCGATCGTAGTTCTAAACGTGGTTTTATTAAAACAAAAAAACCTTCATTCACGTTTGGGGTGCCACCCCGCTGCCACCCTAAAGGCATTGAGGGTGGGCCTTCTGTTAGTACGCAATCATTGTTTCGTAATAATATTGGTAAATTTATAATGAAATAATATTTTAAATGTATTTTTAAGTGTAGTGATGATTGTAAAGAATACTGTTTTAAAAATAGTTATGTGAACTTGTATTTTAATCTAAGTATACTAATATATTTAGTTTGTTTGTTTGCTTGAACTCGTTAATCTCAGGAACTACTGGTCCGATTTCAAAAATTATTTCAGTGTTAGATAGCCCATTTATCGAGAAAGACTATAGGCCGGGGTTGGCCAACCGGTCGATCCTGGCAGATATTATAGTCGAGCCACTAATATAATAAAAAGTGATATTTTGGTCCATGCTACACACAAATACGCACCACAAATGCACAAGGTTTATTGTATAATAATCTAAATCAGGGGTCTCCAAACTTAGACGCCTTAGGGCCATAACGATTTATTTCAATATGTTCGAAGGCCCAAAACAGTTTTAATTTTTCTATCCTTATCTACTCTCTATTTCTAGACTAGTCGCAATGTGTGCGATCGAGTAATTATCATTTTGTGTTGTATTTTTCAACTTATTACATCAATAAGACATTGGATGCGCGGGCTAGATTGAAGACGCTAGTCTTAAGCTGTCGCGGGCCAGATTGTTGGCACTGGCGGGTCGGACTAGGCCCGCGGGCCGTAGTTTGGAGACCTCTGATCTGAATAAATACCTATTTATCATTCGATTGACTTATACTGTGCGTGATTCAACGTTATTTATATGGTTGATCGTACACAATAAACAGTCGATCTTAGGTCTCATTAAGTTGGCCACCCCCTTTTTTTTTTGTTGTCCGGGGGGAAATTCATTTACGTATTCCTACCACCCGCTGCAGCGTATTCGCGCGCTGGCGATGGGATATGTGGGACTCGCCCTCTCCATAGCGTGTTATGCTAAACTCATACCACGAGGAGAGGACCCTACACCACTAAAACTCTCCGGACACTCCATCAATCCGCCGTTGGCGGGGGCCGGGTATGCATGAGCAATCCGGCCCCAATATGGTATCGCGGGATCTCCTGGGCCACACTTACAGTGACCCATTTGCCCAATTATAGGGACGCCCGGAGTGAAGAGGCGTCCCTACTCTTCATGGGTCAGCCTCGAAGGGAGCGGGGCCCATGTGCCCCTAACCCCGAGGCCGAGCCTAGGGCGGTAGGCGGTTGGCCACCCCTGCTATAGGCTATATTTCATGATGAAGTTTCTATGAGGACGGGAGTTACGCGGGTGAAACCGCGCACGGGAAGCTAGTTTAAAATAATTTGCTATGAAACAGCAAAGCAGTAGTAATATCTTAGTTGGCGTCATACCCGACAGCAATGCTGAACGAAAAAAGAAGTGAAAAGTGTGTCATCGACCCGCACTCATAGTCTACAGAAAAAACTTGAACGGATGCAGTAATTAATTGTAATATATGTATACGAATATGTCGGTAAGTATGTGTTATGTATGCTAGACATCGCGATATGTGAATACAACTTGGATCGTTGAAGAAAATATTGATATTAGTTTAGTTGCTTAAAATTGTGGTGTGTTCTGACTAGTTGCACGATTAATTTGAATACTGCTGATGTTTTTGCAAATTTGTTTCATTAACATTTTTGGTGCACCTGTCATCCTCATATCATATTGATATTAGTTTAGGATTCAGTTGTTTTGAACTGTGGTGTGTTCTGACTAGTTGCACGATTAATTTGAATACTGCTGATATTTATGCAAAAATGTATCATTAAGATTTTTGGTGCACCGATCATTCTCATATCATATTGATATTAGTTTAGTATTCAGTTGTTTAAAACTGTGGAGTGTTCTGACTAGTTGCACGATTAATTTGAATACTGCTGATATATTTGCAAAAATGTTTCATTAAAATTTTTGGTACACCTATCATTCTCATATCATATTGATATTAGTTTAGGATTCAGGTTGTTTAAAACTGTGGTGTGTTCTGACTAGTTGCACGATTAATTTGAATACTGCTGATATTTTTGCAAAGATGTTTAATTAACATTTACAGATAAAAGTCAAAAACTAAAACCACTTTTTATCTTGATGAAAATGTATTACGCTTCCTTTCACCATGTAGCAGTAATAACTAGAGATGGGCCGACTAGCCGCCGACTAGTCGGGAAAGCCGACTATTCGGCATCATTTATAGTCGGCGACTATTCGGCAAAATATGCCGATTATGATCGGCGCATAACAAATGAAATAAAACAAATAATTTGTACTTGTTTTATAATTTCTAAACATTACTAAGAGTAGTTATCTAAACTACAGTCTTTACAACATAAGAACGTATTAATCAGTCAGTAATTAAGCTCAGCGGCCGCGCGATGTTTTTTTTCCGGTTAGACTTACGTAGGTAGCCATGAGGCTCTTGCTACTTCACCGGGCATAAAGACGAGCAGAGCTCCAGCCTTAATAAATGGATTAAAAACTACAAACTAAGCAACCTGCGCAAGAGATCGCCCCCTGTGTGGCTTGGACCTCGGCTCAGGGCGGTCGATGGCGATAAGATTGAGGGATTATGACCTTTAGTATTTTAGGGGAGTATTGTGCAACTGTCGCTCTACGTTACTGAGGTCTATGAGGGCATCGGATGGTTCTTTCCAAACCAAGGGTCAGGAGGACGAGGGGGACGCGTCACTTTCGCGGGCGCACTCTTCTGCGGCGGGCCGGATAGAGTGGTCTCTGTGTAGTGGCGCAAGTTTCTTACAGTCTTTTTACTGCTAGTTGGTAAGTTGTTATCTCGTCGTCCGGGTCATCTAGGACGCCCCGAGGCCGACTGTGTTTACGACGCTTTGTAGGCAAAGGCCTATAGTCGGATGCTGCAACAACCAACGGGTTTTGGGTGTTGCACCGCGGATTCGAAGAAGCGTACCGACGCCTCTTTCATCCACTGCTTGGTAGCAGGCAGTTGGAGATCAGAATGTAAGTTGCGATTACGAATGAACCACGGTGCCCCGGTGGCCCGTCGAGTAAATCTACTTCGAACAGTTTGTAAGCGGTACAAACTGCTAGATGCGGTATGAGCAAATACTGTGCTCGCTTACGTCATCATTGGTCGTATACACGTGGTGTAAATCCTTACCTTATTATCAATTGATAATTTGCTGCGTGAATTTAGAAGACAGTGTAGTCGACTGAACGTAAGTAAAGCGCGTGCACGAACGGCTTCTACATGCGCTCTAAAGTTTAGCTTTCGGTCCATGATTACGCCTAAGTACTTGGCTTGCCGTTTCCAAAGGTTCGCCAAATCTTGACCAGTGGGATATCCGGTGAACTGTTAAATCTCGAGAAGAGTACCGCAGCACTCTTTGTCGGATCTCCACTTTCTGAACCATTTGCCTAAGGCATTTGATGCGGATTGTAGAGCGTCGTGAATGGCGGCCGGACTGCGGCCCGAGTAGTATAAAGCGGTATCGTCCGCGAAGAGAGCCAGATGGGCTTTCTCACTTGTGTAAAGCGAGAACAGGAATGGCGAAAGTACTGAGCCTTGTGGCACTCCTGCTTGGATCGGGTGAGGGGCGCGCGATGACTAAGCCGAGTGATGACGATAAAGCCCAAATACCTCAGACAATTAGGTATTAGAATGATCGGCATTGCCGATTAGTCGGCCGACTAATCGGCATTTTGAAAACCGATTAGTCGGCTAGTCGGTTAGTCGGCAAATACTATAGTCGGCCCATCTCTAGTAATAACAAAAACACAATTTAATATACTCAATATTTTATCAAAATTAAATATTATTGTCTGTCTGGTTGTTCCGTCTACTCTCAGTAAGGTCTAGACAGATATGAGCAGCAGGTTTACTTAATCACTTTTTTTTTCATTTTCATAAACTATCCAGTTAAATTTGTTGACATATTTGCTAAACCCAATAAATATCAAAATTGAAAATTGTTTATATGACCTAGAACAATTTAAATTCAGTGAAAAAGCCCCAAAGAGTGACAGTTAAGATGGCTCCCATCACAATGAATTGGCCGCCATCTTTAAGATAAACCAGTTATGATCTGAAAATAGCTTCGGTTTGAATACATTATATCAGGGTCAAGGCCAGTTGAGCACGTTGTTTACACATTGTTTACTATAAACATTCATGAATTAACAAATAACTTATTGTTTACGCATCATTGGCCCGTATAACGTCTGCTGTTGAACCTCCTCTCAAGGAAGAGTTTGACATAGTCACCACTCTTGGCTAGCGGGTCGGTAACCGATGTTGTAATACCGGGAAACGCTACTGATCAACGGCTTAACGTTCTCTCCGAGGCACGGAAGTTTTTAGAGTATCTTGGTTTACTCGGAAAGCTCGTTTATACTCGGAAAGATCGTTTATACTCGGAAAGCTCGTTTATACTCGGAAAGCTCGTTTATTCTCGAAAAGCTCGTTGGTTCCGTTTGTTATAACATTATCAATAACATGTGTTGTCCAAGGAAGGGGCTGCAGCGTTTTTTTGTATGTTATAACATATAAAGCCCAATGGCTAAGACGTCGGACTTATCATGTTGTCCGAGGTTCGATCCCCTCCCGACGTGAACCCAGCCGTATCACAAGAAGTTTAGCTTAGCCCGATGGGTTTACAAGAATACAAGTAGTATGTAAAAAAAACTCTGCTAGTAATCTTTAAAAAAACAATTTAAGTCACCAACCCTCTGCGTGGTGTCTATGGCAGAAACTCCTTCGGGAGGATACCTATGTTCAGCAATGGACGTTATACGGGGTTATGATGACGATGATGTAATAATCTTAATACATTTAATACCTAATAGATTTGACTAAACCTTACTTCAACGAGAATACCTAAGTTACAACATCAACACTCAACAGATAAAGTAATCAAACTAACTTTGTTATACTTAAGACTGATTAAGTTGTTAGTGTGCTTAATATAAGTTAAATTGAAGCTGAATAGATAGATTTACATTATTTCTCTGAAATGTCTTTTTTATCGTTGTCTATATTTATATACTAATATTATAAAGAGGTAAAGTTTGTGACGTTTTATGGGGGGTAATCTCTGGATCTAAAGAACCGATTTTGAAAATTCTTTTACCATTAGAAAGCCAAGTTATTTGTGAGTAGTAGTAGTTGTCATAGGCTATTTTTAAGTTAAAAGTTTCCATGGGAACGGGATCTGCGCGGGTGAAACCCCGCGGGTTTGCTGTTATAGGTAAAGCATATTTTTTGGATGCACCCTTTTTAATTCGTATGTTACTATACTAATGCCCTTGTAAAGGAAACGGTTGGTAATACTGACCCCTTCACAGACAATGAAGATTTTCTTTGTGAGGTGGTATGCCTGGCGACCGACCATTATTTGGTGCTTAGACTTGTATTTATATGTTCAAATTGGCTTGAGAACTTATAATGCGCGATATCGGTTAGTTATTATCCTTGTGTTAAAGCTTGTCAGTGTCAAACCCTCTCTTTAGACCCTTAGTTTGTAAAGAATTTTCCGATGCCCTCGTAGACCCAAAGTCCGAGACCCGTAAACTGTAATAAGCGACAGTTGCATAAGACCCCCTAAAAACTAAGTCACAATTCCTCAATTCCCGATTGCACTGAGCCGATGTTCAAGGTTGCTCTAAGGTTGTTTGTATCTTTTAAACCATTTAATAAGGCTGGAGTCCTGCTCGCCTTTTGTCCGGTGAAGTAGCAAAAGTATCAAAATACATGATTGCTCGAATTAAATAACATGTATACATATACATACATTAACAAATGTACCTAGTAAAATTACCATCCGATGGCCGCCTAGACCCGAAGTCCGAGAGGCACGCGAACTGTAAAGTAGAGTGACAGTTGCAAAAAACTCCCCTTAAATACTAAAAGTCATTATTCCTCAATCTTATCGCCAGCGACCGTCCTGAGTCGAGGTCCAAGCCGTACAGGGGACGCCCTCTTGTGCAGGTTGCTTAGTTTGTAGTAGTTTTAGTTTTTAAACCATTTATTTCCGGGCTAAATGCGACATATAATTATAGGACACACAGATACCTTCGTTAAAACTTGGAATTATTGGTATAATAATATTGATCTTGTTCCACTTTTACTTACTTAGCAGTACTTTAAGAATATAAATCATATTTAATATATTACTTGTGATTGTTTCAGGCGTGTTATGGATAAGGAAGGCGGGGATGGGGAGGCGCCGGGCAAGGCGCCGCCGGATGGCCTGCTCGACGCTGCCGGTCTCTTTGGTGGTAAGTAAAGAAATAAAATAAAAACAAAGAAGAGTTTGTTTCGAAGGTGACATTAATACAAAGACGACGTAAGGCAAAAACATCATCACTACATAGTATTAAACAAAGTCGCTTTCCGCTTCTGTCTGTACCTATGTATGCTTAGATCTTTATTAGTACGCAACGGTTTTTGATGCGGTTTGTGAAGGGATTCGAGAGGAAGGTATAATACATCAGCATTGCACTCGTGCGAAGCCGGGGCGGGGCGCTAGTTTATTTTATATGATCCTTCTACTGAAAGTAATAAACGCAACAAATTAGCGAATTTGACCCCTTGGTCAAATTTGCTAAATTGTTTAGAGGAAAAAACGGATTAATTTTTATACCTATTATGTTTCAGTCAAAACTTATAATAAAACAATGCTTTAAGTAATCAATTCTATGGAATTTGGATCTGGCCACAGACACACACAGTTCTAACTTAACCTACAGAAGTTGGAATTTTTTATACCTTCGACCAAAAATAGGAGCATCTCGTTTTTGGAATTTTATGTGAGCCAATATGGACCCGTCAAAACTACTTTTGCCTGATACAGATATGCAAATCGGGTACAAAGTATCTAAATTATGTAAGAATACATAACGCTATTTCAATTTGGAAGTGGCACAAAATAATCATTTCATTTGTTAAAAAGGCAATGGGCAGGCAATATAGCACGTCGCAGAAATGTTCTCGAATAGTGACCGTAGCGTAGGACGTCCACCAACTAGATGGACGGATGATCTAGTAAAGGCCGCGGGATCACGGTGGATGCAGGCCGCTTCTAACCGCAACAACTGGAGATCTATGAGGAAAGCCTATGTCTAGCAGTGAATGATGACAAAGTAATGGTATGATTCAACGTGAATTGATCTGTAATATCAAGTGACTAAAATTCATTATCGTAAATTTACACATTTGGTTTTGAGTGACTATCAAATTAAAGCAGTGATAATATAAATGGACTGCCTATGTGCCTGGTTCATATGTTTTCTTATATCGAGTAGGTATAATATGTTAATAGCACTTGCGAATGTATTAAATGATTCTATTTGATCAATTTATTTCTGCAGCTTTATATAAAAATATACTGCAACTGTTTGTTCGTCTAATGTCTATTTATATTATAACTAACTCCCGTTCCCGTAAAAACGATTAAATGATATAACGATTTAATTATCTTTATATAGCCTAAAGCCGATAAATGGGCTATCTAACACTAAAATATTTTTTCAAATTGGTCTAGTAGTTCCTGAGCCATAGAGCTACGGCCGCTTAATAACGGCAACAGGTAGACGTTCAACATATCCACAGATTATACTACACCTTGGGACACTATGGGCTGATATAATAATAATAATAACAATAATAATAATATAAGTAGACCTTAGAAGCATAAGGACGAATGTAGTTATTATCTTCAGAAGTAATTGGTCGTAAGTGCCAGTTTACGATAAAGGCACATACGACGAATGTTTCTGACGTATAATGGCACATCCGACCTTATGCTTCTGAGCTCTAGAATAGTGTCTAATATAGTATAGATTATGGTCTACACTCGCACTTGGACCTTCCGATGCCCTCGTAGACCCGAAGTCCGAGAGGCCCGCGAACTGTAAAGTAGAGCGACAGTTGCACAAAACTCCCCTAAAGAAACTAAAAGCCATAATCCCTCAATCTCCCCGTCAGCGACCGCCCTGAGCCGAGGTCAGGTTGCTAAGTTTGTAGTGTTTAAACCATTTATCTAGGCTAGAGCTCTGCTCACCTTTATGCACGGTAAAGTAGCAAATAATTTATGAAAACCAGCCAATCGGACGGACATATTGAGATATGTCCGTCCGATTGGCTGGTTTTAATAAATTATTTACATAGTATATGGTATTGTAACATAACGGACAATTTTCCCAGCTTTGTACAAATTCATACTAATGCATTTCGACAACTAAACCACCAATTGGCATTCAACGTGTAATCAGTTTAGTTAGGAACGCCTCTGAGTATTTTACAACCGGAGATGTTATACCGAAGTTTTCGATTATGTTGCTTTTTTGCAGCTTCGATTCCTGCCTAAATTTGGTCTAAATTTATTAATCTCAATTTTGAAATTGATATACAAGTGGACGAGCACAATAAAAAAAAAATATATTAGCATTCTGCACTGCTTCTCTGTATAAACTATAAGTATATGAAATTACATAATTATTTCTCCATCCCCATAATTTTTTTCGGGGCACAAAGTATTTGCTACGCGTGCTTCAAGTTTTTATGTCAATTGCTAATTAATTATACGACTAGATTACAACAATAGTCAGATATGCAGTCATTGTTTTTGGAGTTTCTAGGGTTCCGTACCCCACAATGATATAACGGAATCCTCATAGGTTCTCCGTTGTAGTCAAATCAAAACCTATATTTGTGGTCCTCTTTTGTCGGAAGGGCATATGTAATTAGCCATTAAACTTTTGCCACTTTACCTTGCAAATAGACGAACGGGGCTCCGGCGTAGCAACCTCGGCTCAGAGCGGTCTTTACTTCCTCAGCCTACCAGACCCGGAAATAAATCTTTTATTTTACACAATTTTTTTGTCCAGACCGGGAACAAAACCCACGACCTGCGCGATTTAAGACGAACTTTTACTATAATACCTCAATTCAATGCACGCAAGCTTTCTTTATTACCGACGGTAATATTATGCGTTTGTAGTGATATCTGTATGCATCCTCCTGGGGGTCAATACTCTCAGCTCCGTTTGTAGTTCCCAGCGCGTTGTGAATGTATTATGAGTCGGGTATTTCCATCATTACCATATCGATCTAGTTGAGAAAGTGGGGGGTGTGAGAAATGTATCGGTTGTAATGAGCCTCTTTGGATTCGGTGAGGTAATGTGTTGCTTAGCCGTACGTTTATATTAGTTTGAAGCCTTACCGCGCGGTTTCCTTTTTGTACCTCTCGTTCTGGTGTGAACCCCATCGTAAAATATATTGTCCTATTTTGTTCTTAAATAAATAAATCTCTCCGGTATCTATATTTATCGTATTTTTTTACAGCCTTATTAAGTCATTTAATAATCATAATCATAAGTTCAGCCGTAGGACGTCCAATGCAGGACATAGGCCTCCCCCATAGATCTCCAGTTATTAAAGTTGGAAGCGGCCTGCATCCACCGTGATCCCGCGGCATAACCATAATATCATCCGTTCATCTAGTCATTAAGTAATACAACAATATGTTGAATGAAATAATAATGAAATTTATTCAGCACTTAGGTATTTACATACACTTGTACTTGTCAAAATAACACTGGCACAGTGTAAGACCAAATCTAACAAAATAATCACTTAAGTAGCTAAAAACAATGTTAACATTATTTGATCTTACAGATTTATTAATCCGTCTGTCCGTCTGTCGTGCTATAAATGACAATTTTACACATTATTGTAAGATGCCTTAAAGGTAAAAGGTACAAAATTAACATACAAGAATCCGGCCAAGGTCTAAGCGACATCCACCTGAGGGCACCCTTATGGGGTTAGGACCAACGCTCAGGTTGCCACTGGAGTGAATAGTAGGTTTTATCACAATCATGTTATATTTTACAATGTAGGTGTATGATGTAAGCGAATGCACGCACACCATTTAATTACCTGGTCAAATTAAACAGATCAGGTGTTGGATAAGACAAGAAAAAATACTGTAAATAGTATAATGTAGATATTATTAATTTATAATTTACTTAGGCACAGGCTATCTCCTACAAAGAAAATAATTAAAACTGTTTTATAAACTTCCTAATTTCAAGATCAATTAGCGCGGGCTGGAATTAGATTAGAAGCTGAGAACGCGCTGTAAACCTTGCTTCCTAATTACCACCAACCCTATCCTAGCTTCCCACTTGTCTTTCTCTATCTACCTACCGTGTGACATCCGGAAATTAAAGACTGTAAGAAACTCCGGAATTTTAATCATCATATGAAAATATCGTTTTCCAATGTTTAAAAGTTTTAAAGTACAGTACATACTTCAATAAAAATGTTGAACTAACGCTTTGGAATATTGTCTAACATTAAGCCTCGAGATCCTTGTGGGCCCAGTGTTTCTCCAGAGGAAAGCCAGCCCTGCTTATCGTACTTTAATCAAATTGACAAAGAAAATGAAAAGGTGCTTACTATGGGAAAATTTTATTTACATTATCCTTTCCGTAGTTTGTATAATTTATGAGGAAACCCTAAAGTTATTTATTGGTACCTCGGATGAATCATAAGATTGATACATAGATAAATGACACATCCGCAGTGACATGTTTATTACTTCCGACCATCCACCACCGGCACATTGATATATAGAATACTAGATGTTGCTTAGCTAGCATATTGTAAATTGTTTTTGTTATATCAACATCTGCCCCTCAAAACCTTTAAACCACGCCCGACATTTCGAAACTTTTTTTTAAAGATCACTCAATAAATCTCTGTGGCCCAGGAGACTTAACTATCCCCGACCATTAGCTTTCAAAGAACTTTCAGATGCCCTCATAGACCTGAAGTTCGTGAGGCCCGCAAACTATAACGTAGAGCAACAGTTGCACAAAACTCCCTTAAAAACTGAAAATAGTCCCACAGAAGGCGTCCTTTTTCGCAGGTTGCTTAATTTATAAACAACTAGACTTGGATGGAGACGAACACCAGACATAGCAGCAATTACCGTAACCACAGAGGCACCAGATCGTTTAAAAACAGTATTGAAACAAATATTATTTAAATTTGTTCCGTTAGGAGACATCTAGGAGGAAACGCGTTAGTACACAAATAAATTACTCATTCAGATGTTTATTGCTTCCGACATAGAGTTATGTATGAGTATGAGACTGGACGGAGCCGCTTTATACTAACAAACACAAGACAACTATTTTTTAGACGGATATATTTCATTAGCCGCGAGATTTTGCTACTTCACCGGGCATGATAGAGAGAAGGGCACTAGCCATGGTACATGAGGATAAGGGATACAGCTTCTGTCCCTAGATCTGCGTTTAAATGGGCCCTACAGTGGCTCTGAAGAGTATGCGACAGACGGGTCGCCGACACCGCCAGGGAGCACCGGATATTATGCATTTGCATTTCCCGGTTAACCCTATTTCAGGCTTTTGGAGAAGCATTTCGAGGATTTTAATGGATACACTATGGTCTATCTGCTGCTCTGCTGGGCGGTGGCGATGCCTAAAGCATTTCCCAACGCCAAAAAAAAAAATCATTCCAGCCTTATGAAATGGATTTAAGACTACATGCTTAGCATCTTCCCCTCTAGTCAGGGTGGTCGCTGGTGAAGGAAATTGCCCAATCCCACCCACACTGTAACTCCTGTTAACCAGGATCAAGTGGCATCGCTCTCTATATTAACTAACACAATAATCAAATCAAATTATTATAAACTAATCATGTTTTCAGGGAACCATTCGAATTTTGAGGTCGGGGCACCATTCTTGTCTCTTTGAATTATTAAAATTTTATTCAAAGGGTCAAGATCCACGGGGCGAATGGTGCAAAAACCAGTTAAGACAGCTGATTGACAATTTGAGAATTGATTATCCTTTAAGAAACTCGATCTGAAGTCTCGCTTTACGTCACAGGGGTACGAGAGTTCGATTCCCTGGCCCATATTATATAAAATCGACTTTTAAAGTACTGTATAACCTAAAATGTAACCACACAAATTTAGACCTCAGAAGCATAAGAATGGATGTATGATTATACTTTAGAAGCATTAGGTTGTAAGTGCTATTTACGATAAAGGCACATACGACGAATGTTTCTGACATATAATTAGTGATGTACAAGCCTCGAGGCGTCGAGTGTTATTTCTGAAGCCTCGAGGCGGAATGGCAAGACTCAGTGAGCTCGGTAAGCTCGGAGTCCCGAGCCTAACCGAGCCGCGATTTTTTTGAGCCAAGCCTCGAGGCTTCAAAAGACTTCGAGCCTTCAAAGGAATTCGAGTCTTCAAAAGAGCTCGAGCCTTCAAAAGGAGAATAAAGTGGACCGTAAACGCTAAATCTATTGTGGTTTACCTCTACTTATTTTCATTTATCAGCATCCATTAAAACTAGAGGGCAGAAAAAGACTAGTGCGCTAAAGAGAAATGCTTCGAGATCAGTCGAGCGCTCAAAAGGGCTCGTGCCTTCAAAAAGGGTTCGAGTCTTCAAAAGAACTCGAACCTTCTAAAGAGCTCGAGCCTTCGAAAAGGGCTCGAGCCTTCAAAAAGGACTCGAGACTTCAAAAAACCTCGAGCTCTGAAAAAGACTCCCGAGTCGTCGGGCGCCATACATACGAGGCGAGCCCTGTAAACGACACCGAGCTCTAGGCAAAGGGACTCAGACGCCTCGCCTCGAGACTTGTACATCACTACATATAATGGCACATTCGACCTTATACTTCTGAGCTCTAGAAATATATTTATGCACATTCTATTAACATCCAACAGTCGCATAATTAAACCCATGTACAGTAAAGCAAAAAAACCCATAATAGGTACCTACTTAGATAGTGTTAGAAAAAGCAAGTGTATCTTTAGCTAGAAACACCATAGAAAGGAAACCTGTTTATTGTAGCTTTAATAAATACTTTGTTTTTCTTGTCAAGCCATTATTGAGTGTGTTTATGTCCCTAGTACTTAATGCTGTTCTCTGTTCGAACACGCGTACCTAGTGACTAACGTGCGCTTGCGCATCACGGCTTACCGGCGTTTTTCTACTTTTTGGTGTTTGCGGCACAGTTCTTATGTAAGCCCAACTTTTGCTCCATACAGGTCATTCATAGTAAAAAGAGTGGGTGTACTTTACTCCACTGAGTCGTATCGTGGTGTAGTTAGCTATATACACGTGTTTTAATTTTTTGCATACTTTACAGAAAAGTTTACCTAAGATGCAGCTTTGATTCCTGCCGGTGGTCTAAATTTATTAATCTCAATTTTGAAATTTATATAATAGCTAGAGCGTCAGACTGGCGATCATGTGGTAGCCGGTTCGAACTCCACTCATTGCAGTACCGACGTGAACCCACTCGTAACACAAGCATTTTAGCTCAGCACGAAGGGTTAACAAGAATACTAGTAGATTGCAAAAACTCTGCTAGTAATCTTTAAAAAAAAAAACAAATAGAGTCCAAACGTGGAACGTAAGACAGAAACACGCTTGTACGATACCACTATACAGAAATCAAAATTAATAGAAATCTCTATTCTTAGAGTCCCGCGTAAGGATATTTCATAATGCTAAATGCTACACGAATACTGATATATATTGTAGGTATGGAACCCTTTTTTGTTTTGCATTTACGCATTCCCACCGCCAGCGCGCGGATACGCTGCAGCGGCGCGGCGCGCGGCTATGTAGGACTGGCCCTCTCCATAGCGGTGGTATGCTACTCTTATCACGAGGAGAGGAACCTACACCGCTAAAACCCCCCGAACACTCCTTCGATCCGCCTTTGGCGGGGGCCGGGTACGCACGAAGCAATCCGGCCCGGTATGGAACCCTGTATGCCCGATTATGACTCAAACGTGGCCAGATTTATATATAAAACTATACTAAAAATGTAACCGTAATGTAGTAAACATTCATCATCATCAGCCCGTATAACGTCCACTGCTGAACATGGGCCTCCTCCCGAGAGGGAGGGTATTTACCAAAGTCACCGCGCTTGGCAGGCGGGTTGGTGACCGCAGTATTATGTTGTACCACACAAGGAAACGCTGCTGCCCGTTCCTCGATATACGATTATTATAGATGATGTTATAACAATCGGGACCAACGGCTTAACGTGCTTAGTATAGTTTAAACACAAAAAAAAAATGTTAAATTACACACATGATATTTTGTATCACCATAATGACCACGCAGACAAAATAAAATTGTAGGTAATTAATAACCCATTGCTGAACTCGGGCTTCCTTTGACAAAATTTTGCCATAGTCACTATGCTTGGCGAGGTTGGTGACCGCAATTATAGTAGGTACATATTTTATGTACATACCGAAACCGTGCTTTACCTGGTATACAATTATATTAGACGACTAGCTTCCCGCGCGCGGCTTCACCCGCGTTACTCCCGTTCCCGTGGGAACTTCATAATTAAATATAGCGTATATTATAGTGATAATGAGCATTCAAATGGTGAAAGATTATTTAAAATCGGTCTAGTACTTTTTAAGCCTATTCGTTACAAACATACTTACATACAAATGTTTCCTGTTTATAATATTAGTATAGACAAGGAACTTCATAATAAAATATTCCTCGATGAAATGGGCTATATAACTCTGAAAGAATTCAAATCGAACCAGTGGTTCCTGAGATTGGCGCTTTTAAGCAAACAAACTCTTCAGCTGTAAATCTGATATGACAATCCGGCCCAATGTTTTCTTAGGCTAAATATTAATTTGTACGGCACGGGACGGGAAGAATTCATTTGCCGAACCTACGACTTAACCATGAAGTAATGTACAAGAAAATATTTGTTGCCCCCAAAACAGCAGGCTTTGTTACACTCAACAAACACGCATTATTTCCATTCCACTGTGTAAGGAAGTATTATATTTTAATCCATCTTCACACGGCACATTAAGCACCCATTAACTAAACATACAACATTAACTTTTACACTGAATATCTACCCGAAGCCGTATAATTTAACACCATGCAAGCATTCGACTAAAAGGTAAAAATCGGCTCATACGATCCTCAAGAACAAGGAAACCACATACAAAGATATAAAAACTAAAAACGCAAACGAATTTCAACTTTATTCTTACTTCCGTAAGGCTCACACGTTATTCTTGTGACTAATCACCTTACAATATAAAACTAGCATTTTAATCACACGAATTTCGACTTTATCAGTTCGGAATAAGAGTTATGAAGATGGTTTTGTTAGTTTATTCCTGGGTGCAGGTCGTTGAACCAGTGTTTGCTTATATGGTTTAATATCACGCGAATGAGGGCTGTCACGATTTAGAAAGAAGTAGGAAATGGTCATTATGGCTTACATGGTTTTGTTGGTTATATTGTGAGACATTTAACCGCGTGGGAACGGGACGGCATACCTATGTGACGTGTAGCTACATAAGGTAAGGAAAAAAAGCCGGCCAAGTACGAGTCGGACTGCGCACTAAGGGTTCCGTACCGTTATCTGTACGACATTAGATACTATGTTATGTAGGTATTATATTTTATAAACTAGCTTCCGTACGCGGTTTCATCCGCGTTTTAATTATGAAGTTACCCTAGGAACTTCATAATTAGCCTTTCTCGATAAATAGGTTATATAACACTTAAAGTTTTTTTTTTATCGGGCCAGTAGTTACTGAGATAAAAACATTCAAAGAAACAATTTTTTTTTTTGGACGGACTTATTTATCTTCGACGCTTTTGCTACTTCACCGGGCATAACAAATTAATAAATTCTACAACTTTATATATATATTAATATAGATATTTAAAGTTTCTTGTTGTTGTCAGTATTTATATCGAGCAATAAACTGGTTTGGCTGCCTCCCATTAATATTAAATTCAATTTTTAATAATAATATAATAATAATACATATACATCTAAATATTTTAACTGTCTACCTGTTGCCGTTATTCATATCGAGCAAAAAACTGGAAAGTTATTACGTTTGTAGTAAATAAATATTTAAGTGAGTCCTAATTTAGTCGAAGATGAAGATGTATTTCTATTGTCGCTGTAACAACAAATTTTAATATTAAAAATAAAATAAATAATTAAAGAGGGGCTCCCATACAACAAACTTATTTTTGCCCATTTATGCTCGATATCAATAACGGCAACAGGCAGACGCTTGAAAATGGTACGGAACCCTTCGTATTCCGACTCGCACTTGACCAGTTTTATTTACTCTTTGGATACGGAACCCTTAAACGTATTCCAATATAATAGTGATCGACGAGTGGTCGAAATTCGACCATCATTTAAATTAATTAGCATTATGCACTCATTTTAAATAAGCTACTAGTTGTCCTGCGCGGTTTCATCCGCGTATATCCGCGTGGAAACCTTGACTTAAAATATAGCATATGACACTCACAAATAATGCGGCTTTATATTGGTAAAAAAGACATGCAAAATCATTTCTGAAGATCTAGAGATTACCCCCAACAACCTCACAAGCAATTCACAAACTTTACCTCTTTATAATATTAGTATAGATATGTATGCGAAATGTCATACACCTCCGTCCGCGCAACTTTCGTAAAGAAGGGTACAAAGTTTTTGCTTCACGTACTAATATATAAGTCACCGGAAAATAATACGAATCGTTGGTTGATCAACTTTTGTGCCATTATTATATTAATTGCTGCGCCCCGTGGTACCCGCGTTACTCTGCTCCAGTAGGTCGGAGTGCGATGGTTTGCCTATATGTTAATCCAGCGTATAACGTATCCTGGTGCAAAATTTTAGCCAATTCCGTTAAGTAGTTTTTACGTGAAAGAGTAACAAACATCCATCCATCAATACTTACAAACTTTCGCGTTTATAATATAAGTAGGATTTACTTAATTATTATGACACTTGTCAGTAGCATAGTCTCGTTTGGTTATTTATGCTACTGTTGTAACAAAACAAAAAAACCCTCAACTTCAATAAGTAGGTATTGTCGATAGAGTTGCCCAACTATCGATAGTTTCGCTATCGATAGATGACCTCGAAAAATAGTAACAATATCGATAGTGCTATCGATAGTATCGATAATATCGATACTATCGATACTATCGATAATATCGATAATATCGATACTATCGATAATATCGATACTATCGATATCACAAATTAACTAATACTATTGATTGGAAGCAATAGTATCGATACTATTACATTATAATACTATCGATAGTATCGATATTTTTAAAGTAATACTATCGATACTATTGATATTATCAATAGTATCGTTGCATTAAATGATTAAAACTATCAATACTATCGATAGTTTGTAAAACTATCGACCATAACCCATGTTTAGGAGCAATACTATCGATACTATCGATAGTATTGCTCTTAAAGACATATTGGTTCTCGATAGTATCGATACTATCACTAATATCGATACTATTGATATGACGTCAACTATCGTTAGACTATCGATAGTCGACTATCGATAGTATGACGTCAACTATCGTTAGACTATCGATAGTCGACTATCGATAGGCAACACTAATTGTCGAATTCCATTGGTTTAGGTTTCTTAACCGCCCGAAACCATGTTAGTTTTTCAACTAACTAAAAAGTTGATTCTTATTATTTTCCGGTGAAATTAATAGATTCTAAATAAACAAAAAATAAAGAAACAACATACCTTTTAGTCTGACAGACAATACTCGCGTGTCAATTAGATGCATATAAAACAAGTTTTAATTATTTATACATTGGGAGAAATTTTGTAGAACGTGGGAATTTACTGCCTAAATTAATGAAGTAATTACATAGAATATTTATTTATAAGCGACTCAGCATTAGTAGTAACTATTAATTAATCTGTGTCATTAGCCCGTTTAACGTCCTATGCTGAACATGGGTCTCCTGAAATAGGGTTTTGCTATAGTCACCACGCTTGGCAGGCGGGTTGGTGACACCCGCATAGGTCCCGTTCCCGTGGGAACTTCATAATTAAATAAGCAACATAGCAACAGCTAGTAATTGTATAATGATTCTTAACATTCGTAAATGTCAGACTTATGTTTCAATTATATGATTGTTGACACGTCTAGTGCTGAACGTAGACCTCACCTCGAGGCATAGTCACCACGCGTCGCAGGCGGGTTGGTGACCGCAGTATTGAAATAATGAATTAAGCCAGCACTTAGGTATTTACATACACTTGTACTTGTCAAGATCACAATGAAAAATAACTGTAATTAATAGTTACCTAAGTACTTGTAATTCATAGAATAAGAATAATTTATTCTTTGAATTAAACTACTTAAGTAACTATAACTAGCAAGTACACCCTGTGAGTGCTGCTAATTGTAGCACATTACAGACAATGAACTTCGTTATTATGTTTAACACACAGGGAAACGCTGCTTCTCGTTTCCGATGTTAAAACAGTCCCCTAGAAAAAAACTTAAGACTCATATTCCTTTTCTTTTGATTCCCATTCCGCCTCACCAGCGACCGCCCAGAGCCGAGGTCCAAGTCCCACAAGGAGCACCCTCTTGCGAAGGTTGCTTGGTTTGTAGTTTTTAAACCATTGATTTTTGAATCCTGCTCCTCTTTATGTTCGATGCAAGTAGCAAAAGCTTAGTGGCTAACTACATATATGCGACCAAAAAAATCAACAGCCTAAAGTAATGTCCAAGGCACGCAGGTTCCCGGTTAAAAATTAATATCAATACCAGAAACCTGCACTAGGCAGCTCTCATCTGTGTTTTAAACATAGCTTCCCACGCGCGGTTTCTACCGCGTGGCTCCCGTCCCCGTAGGAACCTCGTAATTAAATACAGGTTACACTCTTGGATACCGTAGCTTTCTAATCATCATCATCAGCCCATACAACGTCCACTGCTGAACATGGGCCTTCTCCGGAGGGAGGGTTTTTGCCATAGTCACCACGCTTGGCAACCGCAGTTTTATGTTGTCAGACACAAGGAAACGCTGCTGCCCGTTCCCTGGTATACGATTGTTATAGATGATGTTATAACATATGTGACCAACGGCTTAACCTGCTTTCCGAGGCACGGAGGATAGTCCCTCAACCAACCAGACCCGGAAAGAAATCTTAAAATTCTCACAAAGGGTTTTTTGTCCGGCGTGGGGATCGAACCCACGATCTGCGAGTTTTAAAGCGAGCCTAATACCGCTACGCTACGGAGGTTGTCTTTCTTATGGTGAATGATTTTTGGAATCGGTCGAGTAGTACCGGGGCTTATTTGATGCCAACAAATAAACTATAAAATATTTCTTCCGTATAGTATATATATTAGTATCGATAATACTATGATACTATATGTTCAATTCTTATACCAATCATGCTCCCGCGTTAGCCCAGCCCTACTCGGAGGATGTTTTGCTAAAGCGATCAGAAGGCATGAACCTAAGTTATTGCCTAGGAAAGTGGTTTATACGTGTACCGTATACTCCGTAACGACTGAACACTAGCACGACATGATTTTATATTGGCTTTAGATAAGCAAAAAGTAATGACATGATATGAAACGTTTAGAACTGGTTGAAAGGCTTCTACTGAGAAACGTGGAGGTAGGTACAAGTATCTTCTTAGAAAAGTGGCTACGTATTGAATTGTTATACTTGGTGAAAAGTTACTGTATTATTCCCAAAAAACTCCAGCGGTAGGAAATTATAATCCTAGTATAAATCCTAATGTGTCGCGGCGATCTTTACAAATTCATAATTCAAACACAAAAAGCACAACCACACAGTCACTAATAGTTGTCCCGGGTGGAAATCGAACTCGGAACTCCAGGTTTCAGAAGTAACTACCGCAACCACTGTGTCAACTCTTCATGAATTTACCAATTCTTGTATACATAGTTTTTTGTCTATTTGTGTTTCAGCTTATAGTTAAACGTGATAGATTTTCTGTAGCCTCCTTCTAACAGTCATTTAAGGACAATATTGTTTTATTAATTCGCACTCGTCGAAAACATTCGTCCAATTATTATTTATTTGACCCTTCGTCTTAAGTTATTTTAAAACCTTTAAAAAAATGTATAATTCCTTTAATTCTCGTGACTTAATCCTCAAAACATTTGTATTTGACAAAAACAATTCGACTTCAGGCACGTTTTTGTCAACACACATGAAGTCAGAATCTACAAGTACGAATCTAAGAAAAAGACTGGCATTGAAACTGGTTGTGGAGTTTTGGGAGGATTTAAAGTGGTTTGAATAAAACCAGTAATCACCTATTGTGATGTATAAAACTAAACTTATCTTTCTATCTCTTTCCAGCATACTGGGGCCGCGATGGCGGCGCTGCGGGTGGCGCGGCGGCTGCCCAAGCGCAGGCGCAGGCTCAGGCGGCACTGTTTGGCTTCGGCTCCCGCTACCCGCCCCCCACCACGCTGGGCGTCGCGGCCAACCAGGCTGCGTCGCTCGGCCTGCACCCGGCTGCTAGTAAGTACCATAGGTTTCTTATTTCAAGTGGACCCCAGTGTCATCGTGACGGCCGCTACGCCGAACACCCCTCTCGCGTCTACACTACACCACTCAGGCGGAGATTATCGTGGAATACCTGCGCCGGAAGTCAAACTACTACTACTGCTGTTAGTGCAAATGTTAGAGACACGCCGAAACATGTACTTCAGGGCATTTGTCGTTCCAATATTTACTCTGCACATCGTCGTAGATGAAAACTTAGCGGTGTTCCGTCGTTTCCGCGGACAATTTCCTCCAACTCGCGAGGAATAGTTGAATTGTGGGGTCAGCCTTAATGTTGATCTGACGATTATACATATGAAAGCGGCTAATTAACGTCACGTCAAAATGCAGGGATCTAAGTTTTTCATTGACAACATGTTTGACTTACTGTAAAGATTGTCTCCAATTGTGGAACCATCGTTGGGCGGGTGTTATATAGCTTTGAATTACGTCACCGAAACGTACTACACACGAATGCTGATACAGCTATTTCACTTTGATCGCTCTCTGGGATTTCATCCAATCTTTTTTCCGTGGATAACGTCTCAGTAACCTAATTCTATGCTATTTGATTTGGAACCAACCAAAGCGGAGGATTATGTAATGGTAGACTCGAATACTGGAAAGGATTGCTAGTCTTCTTCTTAAAAACCAGAAGTCCATATTGAGCAAAATGTAATTGAGATAATCAGACGTTACTTTATGGAAATCTTTACCAATCTAAATTAAAAACACAACATTTTGCGTTAATTTCACTCATCAATGTGTTTTAATGCTGGGACGCAGTTTTTACACCACAAAATTATGCCGCCCTGATGATCCCGAGGTATCATCAAGGTGTTGGTGTGTATTTCGCTCCACCAGTGTGGTGTTGACGAGTCGAAATCTCTTCAGCACCACCTTGGAGGAACGAAATACGTGTCAGGTCTTCGGCTAGTGTGTTTTTGCATGTTTTATTATTAAAACATGATATTGCGAATTATATTTTTACGGGCGAGAGGAATGTATTTAGACAAATTCTTGGTGGAATTGACATTAGATATTTTGAGTCTTGTAATTTGGATACATAAATCTGTTACCAGCACAGCAAACCATATTCGGTGGCTGGAGGCCTCTGCAGTCACAATCTGAAATTAATGATGATTTAACTGCTAGTTATACACACACATATTGCCGTGTGGTTTCCGGTTTGAAATAGATCACCCCATGTCTTCCTATGGGTGTCGTAAATGGATGGATATACACCTGATGGATGGGCAGCAGCATCTATCAGCTCAAAGATACTCCTATCTTACTGCGGTAATCCATCTGCCTGCCAAGTGGTGATTACGGCAATATCCATCAACGACCCTTGCCAAGGTCTGTTAAAGAGGAGGCCCAGGTTCAGCTGTGGACTGATAAAGTAAAAGTATGTTTCAAAATTGAGATTAATAAAATTCGACCACCGGCGGGACTCGAACCCTCATCTTAGGTTAAGCCCCTAAAGCCTTAACCAATTAGGCTACGGCGGAATCCTGCCGGTCATCGAAATTTAACAATCTCATTTATACATGGCTCTAAGGGGGACGTGGTCGAATTTTATTAATCTCAATTTTGAAACATAGCATATTATGGTAAAGTATTCAAAAAACATTTTAACGATGTAATATATAGTTATATTCCTCCTTTTGCAGGTGCAGCGTGGTGGTCAATGGCGTCCCACCTTGCGGCTCAGGACTACCTAGCGAGGCTACAAGCCTCAGGGTTAAATTTCCCGCCCATGGCAGATCCTTACGCCGCCCTGTCAGCATTGTCTGGCGCAGGGCTGAAGCAGCCGCAGAAGCCCAGCAAGTTGTCTAGTCGAAATGAGAGGTAAGTTGAATTAAATTAACCTACAAATATGGAGGAAATTCAAGAGGCTGTATATGTCGCAGCCAGATCGTACAATCTGCCGCATTACATTACGGCTAGCCGTTTTTTGTAACGGCGGATTTATTGGGTGTTAAAAAAAACCTAAACCATTATCATTAAATCCAGCTAATTATTGAACAGCCGCATTTAAAAACGGCCATGTTTGATAACGGCTAGCCGTAATAAAACACGGCGGACTACACGATCCAGCCGCGAAATATATAATTTCTCGACAGTGGATTGGGCCCCGTCGCGGTCGGAGCCATAATGTCAGATGCCGCTTCTGTGGGCTGCCCTCCGCTTGGGACACCACGTATGCGCTCAAACTTTGCTCCACAGACATCCCTGAAATCGTCATTTTGCGTCTCTACAGTGTTGAAAGACAAGAAGAAAATTTGGCACTATGTGTTTAGTTTGGAATGTAAGATTGGGGCGCAGCTAAAAATCCTACTAATATTATAAATGCGATAGTTTGTATGTGTGGATGTATGTATGTTTGTTACTCTTTCACGCAAAAACTACTGAATGGAATTCGCTGTAAGTTTGCACGCGGATAGTTTATAAGCTGGAATAACATATAGGCTACAAAATATCACTCTACGAGACACTGGAGCAGAGTGACGCGGGTAAAACCGCGAGGCGCAGCTAGTATATAATAGTTCTAGAATAGCACGCTTAATACTAAAGATTCTTTTGTTACATCCAGGTCAGGGAGAAGCAGTACATCATCGAGTGCGTCCACTAAAGACAAGAGCCCGTCCACCAGCAGCTCCAACTCGCAAAGCATGAGTGAGTGGGGCACGTATCTAGTGCTTTTATCGTGAACATAATTAGCAACAAGATTATTATCGTCGAAGCATAGTGACTATGTAAACCCTCATAAAGGTCCATGTTCAACAGTGGACCGTATATGGGTTGATGTTGATAAGACGCACACAGGGGGCGTCACACAAATTTCAGGATTTTTTGCACCCCCGCTTCCCCTATTGTGACTGTGTCGACATCATAATGATTAACAGACCATTCTGTATTAAGAATCAAATAAAACAGTCAAAGGTTAATTGCAAACTGTTTAATATTCGACAATGAACATCTGTCATTCTATTGGTGTTCCATTTTTAAAAACATGTAACTATGGTTTACAAAAGTGGCCTGTAATGCTAAGCGGCCAGTATCATATATAACACAGACAAAGAACTTAAGATTAGAACAATATTGGATATGGACTATTTGATGCCGTAAGCAACAAGCAAGATAAAATAAATAAGCAAGACAACCTCCTTAGCGTAGCGGTATTTTGCTCGCTTTAAGTCTCTGAGGTCGTGGGTTCGATCCCTGCACCGGACAAGAAATCTTTGTGTGAATTCTAAGATTTCTTTCCGGGTCTGGTTCGTTAAGGGGCTACCCTCCGTGCCTCGGAAAGCACGTTAAGCCGTTGGTCCCGATTGTTATAACATCATCTATAACAGGGGTTCCCAAAGTAGTCGATATCGACCCTGGGGGGCCAAAATCGTTCTATTGACCTAAGTCAGGATGAAAAATAACACACTGTAGCAGCTGTTTTAAGTTAGCGGACCATTATGAATAAGGGGGTTGATCTTAGAAGTAGGTAATTTGGCCATGGGGGGTCTGAGGTAACAGTTCATTTTGGAAAAGGGGTCACTTGTCCAAAATAGTTTGGGGATCCCTGATCTATAACAAGCGTATACTTACCTGGGAACGGGCAGCAGCGCTCAAGCATGGTGACTAGGGAAAAAACCCTCCCTCGGAGGAGGCCCATGTTCAGCAGTGGACGTTGTACGGGCTGATGATGATGATGATAGTGATTATGGAAACTTAGCGGTCCCTTTTCAACAGTGGACCTTATACGGGTTGATAAGGCGCCTACACAGGGGGCGTCCAACGAATATCAGGATTTTTTGCACTTTCTCTCTCTCCTTATTGTTCTTCGATATTAGGAATCATGTAGCATTCCTGTATCGACAACATAATGATTAATAGACAACGAACCTAAGATTAGAACAGTATCGGATTTAGACTATTTGATGCACTAAACAACGGCACCAGAATACTATTACAAATGGTATTCTGGTGCTGTTTCTAGCGCCCTAAAACATGATGTCCTAATAATAGTTTAATTTACTTATAGACTAATTCGGCGATGGATTCTGGATTATAACTATATTATAAGAAAACTGCATGTTTCTATGTACTTATACCTCTGCGCTCTGTAAGCTATTATATAGGTATAAGTTATTATTTCTCTGTTGTTGTGGGTTATATTACAACCCAGGACAATCATTTGCGGGAACCACAGATATTTGTTCTGAAGGTTGGTAAATCTTCGCAAATCCCCTATTATCGAATGGAGACTAGAGATTAGAGAAATGAACAAGGGTTACTTAGGGGTTTGCGTATCCCAATTTAAAAAACAGTAAATTAATCAATTAATGGTTTTTCTTATAATATATATTAACATAATTTTCTTCCACAGGATCACAATATGGGCTCCCAAAAACGTCGTCTCCGTCCGCGATGCACTCACAGTCACTGTCGAGCCTGGCGTCTTTGAACAGCTTGGTGTCTTCGCCACATCCGCATCAATCCAAGCCCAGCAGTAAACATTCACCAGTACCGCCTCCTAGCAGTAAGTACATTAGAATAATACTATTGGACATATATTATATTGCATTTATTTTTACTTAAGAGCACAGGCAATTGGCCTCAATTCTCTGTCAAAAAAACAGTAGTTCAGTCACTAGAATAAATGAATAAGTAGTATTAAGAAAGCTAAACTGCTATAATACAAGCTTGTTTAGTTTAGGAGCTAGAACTCGATTCATATGTTGAGTTGCAGAAGAGTCATGAGACATGGTAGTGCATGTGCAGTAGATTCACTGAGTGAATCAATCAACGCACAGCTAATACCGCTGGGATTAGAACCATGAAATTTTACCTTACTGTAAGCTTACTATCTTTTACAATTATATACCTTAAGTGATGTAGGTGACTACTGATTTTTTGAAAATTCAATACCTTTCTTTTTTTTTGTCCGGGGGGAAATGCATTTACGCATTTCCCCCGCCGCTGCAGCATATTCGCGCGCTGGCGGTGGGATATGTGGGACTCGCCCTCTCAATAGCGTGGAATGCTAAATTCATACCACGAGGAGGGGACCCTACACCACTTAAACCCCCCGGACACTCCTTCGATCCGCCGTTGGCGGGGGCCGGGTACGCATAAGCAATCCGACTCGAAAATTCAATACCTAAGGAAATGAAAAGGGGTTGCAAAGTTTTGTATGAAGAAATTGAAATCTACGCGGACGAAGTTGTGGGCAACAGCTAGTATTAAAATATAACCAATATTGATTTGATGCTTAATGTATCTTCTTGTTACAGAAAAACCATCATCGTCCTCTTCATCAATGTCCTCGATGGGGGGCTCCAAGAGCAAGGACCGTGAGCTGGCGCTGCTCCGCGGAGACCTCATGCTGGCGCAGGCCGCCGCGCACGGCGCCTACCACGCCGCTGTCGCAGCCGCGGCCAAGGGGAAAGTCAGTATATGGAGTTACTAAGATATATGAGATACCGCTATCGTACTTGGCAAATGCGGCAAAAAATACTACGCCGAAATCGGTTTACCCAAGTCAGTCACACTTGTGCGAGGAATACGGGTTGAAATTTTTTATAAAATGTTGGTAATAGTCGAAAGTAATTTGCCAGTTTACATAGTAAACTCTGTTAAAGTAACGCTACAAGAAATAAGAAGGAGATCGGGGTCCCATACCATCGGTACTGTCTTACACACTACAATATTGAGTTGAGGTTTTAAGCAAGCGTAGTATCTAGTCGCGCGCTGGAGACCAATAATTTATACCAAACATACAGAAAAAGAACACAAATATAATATGCAACGTTACACCTTAAAATGTTAATTTTCTATCAAACCGTCGCCGAGGACAAGGCATGACCCACCACGGACAAGCGCTCGACTTAAGGCTTGCTATATAAAACATCATCATCAGCCCGTATTACGTCCACTGCTGAACATGGGCCTCCCGAGGGAGGGTATTTGCCATAATCACCACGCTTGGCAGGCGGATTGGTGACGGCAGTATTATTTTGTACCACACAAGGAACCGCTGCTGCCCGTTCCTTGATATACGATTATTATAAATGATGTTATATAACAATCGGGACCAACGGCTTAAAATTTTTTTCGAGGCACGTTGCGTAGTCCCTCAACCAAATAGACCCGGAACGAAATCTTAGAATTTACACAAAGATTTCCTATCCGGCTTGGGGATCGAACCCACGACCTCTAAAATTTAAAGCGAGCCAAATACCGCTACGTTAGGGATGTTATATAAAACAGCATACCTTAATTGTAATAAAGTACCTACGATTATCTAACTTAGAATCCCGAAAGAACAAAGGTGTTTATTTCCTTATTTGTTGTATCACTATCACTACATAGTATAAAACAAAATCGCTTTCTCTATCCCTATATCATGTATGCTTAAATCTTTAAAACTACGCAACGGATTTTGATGCGGTTTTTTTTAATAGATAGAGTGATTCAAGGGGAATGTTTATATGTATGATACATCAGCATTGCACCCGTGCGAAGCCGGGGCGGGTCGCTAGTTAAAAATAATCATATGTTTCATGTTTGTATGTCTATTTTACAGAACATGTCACCCCTATACCCTTTCGGTATGCCGGGATCGGAGAAGGACCGGCATGCTGGCATCGATTCCCTCACCGGTCTACCGCATACTATACTTAGGTGAGTTAATTTGTGATTTATTGTAACTTAAATAAAGGAAAATTAATAACTGAAATTTATATTTATTTAGACTAATATTGGATGAATTCATCAAGACCTTAACATAATACTTAAATAGCAAAACTTAAGCCACCGTAGCCCAATGGCTAGGGCGTCGGACTTGCGATCATGTGGTCGTCGGTTCGATCCCCACCCATTGCACTACCGACGTGAACCCAGTCGTAACACAAGCATTATAGCTTAGCATGATGGGTCAACAAAAATAGTAGTAGGGCGTAAGAAAAATAGTTAATAATCTTTAAAAACTTTAGGTATTTAATAGATAATTTGAAGACATTTTTAATCGGTTATATTAATAGAATCTATAATAAAGAAAGTAAAAGGCAAAAAGGGTCTATGTTAAATAATTCCTAATAGTTAATTACACTACTAACAATAAGACGAGAGATATTACAAAAGTCTTTTTAAAGATTTTGACCTAATAATGGCTAAACATAAGTCTATTATTGCCTTTAAATAGGCTAGACCAGGGGTCTCCAAACTTTGACTCCTTAGGGCCATAACGATTTTCTCAATATGTTCGAAGGGCCAAAAGATTTTTAATTTTTCTATCCTTAACTATACTCTTATATCTTATTAGACTAGTCGCAAAGTGTGCGACCGAGTAATTATCATTTTGTGTTGTCTTTTTTAACTTATCACAGCAATAAGACATTGGATGCGCGGACTAGATTGATGACACTAGTCTTAAGTTGTCGCGGTCCGGATTGTTGGCACTGGCGGGCCGAATTTGGCCCGCGGGCTTGGAGACCTCTGGGCTAGACTAAACATAGCGTATGTTTATTGTCGCTCGTGCGATTTCATCGTGCATTGTAACCGCAAACTTTGTAGATATCAGAATGTTTGAAGCAGTAGCGTAGCGTACCTAATCTAGACAGCTCCCGTATCTAAACTTGTGGCCTCTAGCACCCACTTTAGGTCTTCAGTTGCCCTTATGCCAAATGACATAGCAAGGGAATCAGGAACACTGGGGCAAAAAAAAATTGCTGCGCCAACAACTGTTAAAGTATCATCAATATTTAAAAACGCAGTAAGAGGATTAATAATAAAGTTTTGGGGCCCTCCCAGGCTTGGTGGGCCCGGGGCACTACCTCGCCAATACCGTCGGTAGGTACGCCACTCCTTGTGGCTCAGGGCACTGTATTACTATTACAATGGTAGTTACGCTCCTAGTTTGATAGCAATAGGAAGAATGTTTATTACTAAACACTTGATGATTAATTCTATGTTTCTCTTTCTATCAGTGCCGCTTTGGAAGGAGGGTAAGATATTCCATTTTCTATCTATTTTTTGTTACCGCCGGGGGAAATGCATTTCGCAACCCCTTCGCTAGAGGCGGATTATCCATAAGGCAAACTAGGCACGTGCCTAGGGGCGCGAGGTACCTTACAAGGGGGCGCGCGGGTGGAGTAGTCGCTGGAACAGCACCTCTAGTTGAGGCTGCTACAAGTGTGCACCTATTCATCATATCCTTCCGCCGGCGTGAAGTCGTTTCACTTTCCGTGGTGGCGAAGGGGATGCGTAAGGCATTTCTTCATTCGCTGGATTTACGTGATTAGTGCGATGTTTTACAACTTATATATTAATCCAACTTATAAAAGATGCCTTTGCAGAATCGGTCCATCATTGTTGCATGAAAGAGAAACAAACATCCATCCATCCATACAAACTTTCAGGTTTACAATATTATTTTATTTATTTATTCTTTATTGTCTACATGAAAATAAGTTATGAAATTAAAACAAACAATAAAAGATTTTGTACAATGGCGAGCTTAACTCATTTATACATTTCTTCCAGCAAACCATATTATTTAGAGTGAGATTTGTGATAAAAAGGAAAGCCATACTAATATTATAAACGCGAAAGTTTGTGAGTATGTGTTGATGGACCTTTTACGCAAAAACTCCTCAACGAATTATGCTGTAATTTTGCATGGGGATAGTGGACATAAGCTGGATTAAAATATAGCACTGAAGCCGAGTACCACGGGGTGCTAGTAGGATATTATTATAATTATTTAACTCTTGTTTCCAGTGATCCTTCATCGGTGCTGGGTGGTGTGAGACTGCCTCCCGACACGGAGATCATTAAATACACCTCGTCACTAGCAGGAGGACCCAAGGTACTGACTTATTTATCATTTAAAAAATAAGCTGTGATATTTTCTTTACTTTCGTTTTTTAGATTGTTTGAATGAAAATGACTTTTCTCTTCCGGCTAATGTAACTTAAAATTTGTAATAAAAGCTTTAAACATTTTCTCTGTATAATTGATTTAATTTAATTTTATATAATTTAAAGTGTTAATGATAATTATTTTGTCCATTTAATTTATTGTGATTGTTATAACATGTGTAAATGTTTGCATGTCGATTGGCAAAACATGGCTGAACTATTTTCATGTATAACTCCATTTTGTTCCCATATTTGAAAAATAAAATATCTTTATCTAGCTGAAACAACAGACGTTGTCCTGTCTTAACTAAAACTATATATTAAATTGAACTTTTAATATTAGACGCGATAAATCTGAACTAACCGTGATGTGCACTAAGAGCAGCATGCATGCTGTCAATGATATGTCAAACGCCATAAGATTACATTAAAAAAGTTAATATTGTCAAAAGTGCTAACTTTACATTAGAAAATTTAATATTGTGGTTAAGTATTCTTAAATCTTCTAATTAGCCACGCAATTTTCTTAGTTTTTCTTTTATAATCCCTTCGCAAGAAAATAACAAGCACAGCGAAAAAAGAATTAGCGAAAACGGTCCGGCCGACACTTGTGATGCCGTGACCAAGGGAAATAGGGATTAATTTTTATATATTTATATAGATAAATTATATCCACTCATACTATACACATATATTATTGTATATTCATTACTCCATTCTAAATATTTCAAACTTCATAAACAATATATTACGTATAATTATGAAGATTTACAAGCGTGTAAAATTTATTGCATCCGTTTCCTGTGATGTATTAAAGAAGCTATTTGTATTATGGAAATGTAGATGGCTATATGGATTATATTTGTTCATTTGTGTTATATTCGTTACATAATACAGGGTTATTTTAAAACATTAACAACCTTTCTGAGCGTGAAAGTACTGATGATTGTAAACAACTTTTATTATGGGACCAACCCAAAATCGCGAAAAAAAAAATTTGGTGTTCCATACATTTATGTTCACTTACCTCGACAAAATCAGTACTTTTACCCCCTGAAAGGTTGTTAGTGTTTTAAAAATAACCCTGTATATCTAGGATAGATCTTGTTCACTCATTGAGGTGCTCGATTGTGGACGTAACTAAAGCTTAATATTTGGCACGCAATATTACAATAATTATGTATATCGTAGCCATCTAGTAGGGTCGGCTTTACAATAGGACGGCTAGCCCGTTAATAGGACGCCGACATTCAACGAAATGGCTAAAGGACAACTAGCCAAATCATTGAATATATTTTTTAACGATTCTGGTGCACAACAGGCTTTGGGTTTTCAAATAGAAAATCCTAACGCAATGGAGTTTAAAGGAAGTAGCATAGTCTCGTATAGGTCGGTGATGTAAAAAAAGAACTAACACAATTTGCAAATTTACAAATTAAATGCTAACATGGAATTTTTTTTATCTAACTTTTTTTTCTTTTAGACTGGCAGCGGCACCTCAAACCGTGGTCGCAAGAAGACGATATCTTTAGACCCACCTCATGTCTCAGTACACCCAGCTGATCGGTCCACACCACTGCCTAGTAAACGACCTAAGCTAGTAAGTGTTCTTTAACTTTTTTAAATTGTTGTTTTGATATATTATATATAGCTAGAGCTCAGAAGCATAAGGTCGTATGTGCCATTATACGTCAGAAACATTCGTCGTATTACTATGAATTTTTAAAGTAAACTGGCGCTTACGACCAAATGCTTCCGAAGAAAATAGTACATCCGATAAGTTTCTGAGGTCTATAAATAAAGTAACATGTCCTGACTGACTGACTCATCAACGCCGAGGCAAAACTAACCAGATATTTGGACCGTGGCTTCCTTTTGTGACCTATTGGTCAACTAAGAAAGGATTTTGTAAAATTGAACCCCTAAGTGGGGAAAAAGGGGGGCATTTATTTATAAAGTTCCTACGGAACCCTAAATATGGGCCATATTAACCCGCATATATTTTTCTCTGCAGGATGAATATGGCTCCCGGTCTTCAGTAGAAGTGATTCGACTGCCAAACAAACCGGATGGCCGGCCCGGACACAACTCGCTGTCCGGCACGCCGCCCCCCAATCTATCCGACTATGCAGGTACTACTATTAAATAAATATATTGTTTTTAATATGTAGAGTTAGATGAAATTAGAATGCAAGTCAGTGGTAAAATAAGGAGAGTCGAAAATAGCCTGAAGCGCTTCGAGAAAAAGATAGTGCCGCTTGTTTTTAACTCGACTTGGTGATTGTACAACCGTTATGGAAATGAAAACGTTTATTGATAATGTAGATGAATCGATCGTACTTATTATAAGTCAAATACAATGATAATGGAAACACAAAAGAAAAAAACAATCTTGACTAATAAATTTAGTTAACATTTCAACAATAATGTTATAAAATTAACCAATGTTGATATGGCATGTGATAGGCGCTTACTAAAAAATATAATTAAGATCAACCAGCGCGGGCTGGGATCGGGTCGGGATCATAGAACGCGTCGCGAGCCTCGCCTTGCGAGGACGACCGAACCCTATCCTAGCTTCCTACGAGTCTTTCTCTATCTACTTATGGTGTTACACCACTGAACGATACAAAGTTGTTATATCAAAGAGAAAAAGGAATTATAACAGAACAATAATATAAACATGTTTATGTATTAATGTTTGTACGAAATTAAATTAATCTACATAATTATATGTGTGTTTTTCAGGTATATCTCGAGAATTGCTGCAAACGATTGCTAGTCAGAGCGGCGTGAGTTTGGCCGCGTTGGAGCGACAGTTGGCCGGCTCTACGGCCGCGGCCACAGGTAACTAACTGTTATATATTAAATATTACTATTGCTATTTTATACTAAGTATATGGTTTTTCTAGCACAAAATATGCTATATAAACCAGTATAACATAAATATTTGACTAAGATAATATAAAGATGGTGGGATATGTTGGAACCAATGAATTCACGTGCTTTCCAAGGCACGGTGGGTAGTCCGTTGACCAACCAGACCCGGAAAAAAAAATTACACAAAACTTTCTTGTGTGACACGGGGATCGGACCCGCGCTACGCCCCAGAGGTTGTATACTACGAGTATATATATCCTCGATATTTGAGTAAATAATACACTGAGCCTATGTACATGTATACCCCAGAAGGAGCCTGGAGATCTGTAGTGCAGGTTTCGACCTACTTCAGACTCCAGACTCTCACAAGGAATTAGTATAAGTACTGTACTGTAAGAACTGTATATAAATGACTGCTTATTAAAATCCTTGTCTTCATCAGCCCGTATAGAGTCCAATGCTGACATGGGCCTCCTCCCGAGGGAGGGTATTTGCCATAGTCACGCTTGGCAGGCGGGTTGGTGACCGCAGTATTATGTTGTACCACACAAGGAAACGCTGCTGCCCGTTCCTTGATATACGATTGTTGTAGATGATGTTATTATAAATCGGGACCAACGGCTTAACGTGCTTTCCGAGGCACGGAGGGTAGTCACACAACCAAAAAGAAATCTTAGAATTTACACAAAGATTTCACGACCGGCGTGGGTATCGAATCCACGACCTCCGAGATTTAAAGCGAGCGAAATACCGCTTCGCTACGGAGGTTGTCCATGTGAGAAGTGAATAAATGAATAAATTTATGAATTTTAATTTGTCCACAGATTCAGGTCTTAACCTAAGTACGAAGTCAGGGGAGGACTCCCCAATGGATCTCGGTGTGAAGTCAGGATCGATGGATGACGACGCGCCTCTCAATCTCTCCTTGAAACCTACGCCTGGTGAGTTAAACGGGCAGTTCGTATATTAATAATCTACGAACTTCATAATGTAATGTGTAATCATTCATAATCAGGAATTTCATAATGAAATAGGCTATATTACCCCTAGTGTAGCTGTATAATTGTGAAAGAATTTGTGAAATCGGTTCAGTCGTTCCGGGGCCTATTCAATGCAAATGAACGATCAATTATTTCTTATTTATAACTAGCTGCGCCCCGCGGATATACCCGCGTATCTCTGCTCTAGTGGTACGGAGCGTGATGTTTTGTAGCCTATATGTTAATTCAGCGTATAAATTATCCTGGTGCAAAATTTCAGCCAATTCCGTTCATTAGTTTTGGCGTGAAAGAGTAACAAACATCCATCCATACTTACAAACTTTTTAGTTTAGACAATAAGGCTGTTATGTATGCAATACCAAATTTAGCCTTTTTGTACTGGAATATTGTTGTTTTTGACACAGGGATTAATTCCCTGTGGGGTAATTGTTTTAAAAGAAAACATTCTACAACTAATATATTATTGTTCCAGCGAGTTCGCAAGCCTCAGACGCGTTGTCACGACTAACGTCTTTGAGTAGTTCACTCAATGCTTCCTCGAGTCATGACAGAATATGTAAGTACTTATAACAATATATCGTACAACATGTACTAAATACACTTTTATAGACGAGCGCTTGTCGGTGTTCGTCTTGTTTCGTCCATGCAACGTTGCTTGATGATACGATCACGCAATGTTGCAAATAACGTTTCATGGTGCAAGCGGCCGTAGCCCAATGGCTAGGGCGTAGGACTTGCGATCATGTATTGTGGTCGCTGGTTCGAGCCACATCCAATTGCACTACCGACATGAACCCACTCGTAACACAATCACTTTAGATTAACATTACAAGAATACTGGTAGTGTGCAAAAACTTTACTAGTAATCTTAATGTATCATATGTTTTTTTTCTTATGTTTTTGGTTTTAAAGAATATTATAAACTTAGATAAATAATTGGTCTCGCGTTCTCGACTAGATACTACGCTTGCTTAGAACTATAGCTCCGTAAATGCGGCAACTCAATATTGTATTGTGTATAACACACTGTACGGTATGTGATTCTCAATACTCAATCATTTATTGCATTCCACAGTGTTTTTAGGTGGTATTCTTACAAATTCTGTTCAATGTGGACCCTGTCGGGCACAGCAAAGTAAAAGTAGGAGAGAGGGAGACTTTTAATTAAATAACATTAAATCAATTTAAATTATTAAATATGTTTACAATTTTTATATTTTATGTATAAGTATTCATTATTTTATTATAGTAGATAAAAAACAAAAAAATTAAATATAATAATTATTTTAACTTAAAATCTGTCAGTCATGACATCGTGAATACTGTAGTAGCATTTTGAGACGAGTAATTTTTTAAGTTTATTTGATAAAATATGTAATTCTGTCTCATTCTGATGTCCTTATATCTTGTTGTGTCATTTTTACTACGTAAACTGGGTGATTACTTCGATTATAACTACAATTTAATAAAAAAATCGACACGTATTCTCCGCACAGCGTGACTGGCTCTGGTACGCCGATTTTGGCGTACTATTTTTTTGATGCAATTGTCAAGTACGACGGCGGTATGTAGTAGAGCGTGCGAGACCAATCATTTATCGAAGCATATTATGTTTTAGTCCTTACAAGGTAACATTAACTAAATGCCGTTGTATTAAGCTGTGCGCTAGTCCGTGTCGCGTCTTGCTTCGTCCTCGCAACGTTGTTTGATGATGCATGCAACGTTGCAATCAACGTTTCATGGTGCAACGTTGCACATTGTATTTGTGCTCTGTTTCTATATGTTTTGGTTCTAAATAAATAGTATAAATGAAACGAAATCTCGTTGCATAGCGCGTCGCAAGCCGGGCGCTCGTCCGCGGCGGGTCGCGCCCGATATGCCGATGATCGAGACGCCGCGCCCGCGCAGTAGTGGCAGTGAGGACAGTGAATGTACGTTATACATAGATACATTATTCAATATGTGTAAAAAAATGAGCTAAAAAGGCCGTAAATAAAAAATACTAGTGTTTATGCACTTGAATTTGTCTAAATTTTAATGAGTTAACGATTCAGCGAATAAAATTGATAATTTCTCAATTCGGAGTGTCAGTGATTTGACATCGATATGAAAATAAAATGTGTGTAGAACGAAATTTATTAACAAATTAATAGCCACCAAAATTATTTATAATTAGTTTTAATAATCGGTGATTACATTTAGAGGTTTATATTACCAAATAGACATACATACATTGCAGGGGTGGCGAACGTAATATATCAACTTGCCATTAAAAAATAGAGTTTAATATAGCTTGTTTAATACATTGTGATTTTTTTGTCTATACCTAATGGTGGCGTGTTCAAAATATTGCTCCGTGTAACATCAGTAGCACGCATGCCATTGGTTTGCCATCCCTGCACTTCTATACTAATATGATAAAGAGGAAAGATTTGATTGTTAACTTTGAATAGGCTTTCGAACTACTGGACCGATTTAAAAAAATCTTACGCTATTAATAAGTTACTTTATCCAGTAGTAACATAGGCTATATTTAATTATGAAGTTTCCACGGGAACAGGAGCTACTCGAGAAACTAGTAATTGATATTATCCATATTTTCTATATCGGGATGTAACTACGTTAATTCACTGTCCTACTGCGACTGAATTTCGTATTTTATTATTAGTTAATTGTAATTTGTACTAACACACTTTATTTCATCGATGCGAATCGCTTACACTACTAAAATATATTTAAATGTTTTATATTATGTTCAAAATATATTTATGGTGCTTCCGAAATATGACTCGTAAACTTTAAATACTATATTGTATAGTGAAGGAATTGCTTTGATTGGGTATTTTACTAAATATAAAGTTATTGAAATTGAAATAATACAAGCTCGAGATGAGGCCTCTCTCACTCAGCAATGACTCGGAATGTGCTACTAGCACACCTACTATTGGACTAAGCCATTACTTTATTCAAAAGAAACATGTATTTTAGTATCATTTTCAAAAATATATTTTTACAGACATTTATTCGGTTCACAACCTAATCACGTGACACTATATGATAAAGGAATGGCGTATATTTTGGTAGCACCTTACATACTATGATTAATACAACATTTTAAGTTGTTTTATGTAAAAACTTTTCTTTTTTTATATATGGCAATCTGTCGACTTATTCAGCAATTTCAGCCAGTGTTATGTAATGTAATAAAACTTAGTTAAGTTTAATTGTACCTTCTATTTGATTCTTGCCTTTATTGACGTTTGATAAACCGTGTGATAAACTTAGTATTTTGAACAAATAAAGCGCTTAAATGTATTTTTTAAAGTAGAAGAAGCCAGTATGAAATTTCTAATGTACAATTTTCTTCTAGCAGTAGCAGGATGGGCGGGTCGAGAAGGAAGGCCTAGGAACCTAGGCAGAGGCGTCAGCAAGCCTAAGAAGAATACTGTCGCGTCGCTCTTAGCACAGTCCAGAGCATTGGGCCTGAGGCCTGCGCTGGCGCATCAGTTGTTAGCTGAGACTGATTTAGTAAGTGATTCAAGGATTTTTTTTCGGACGGATATATGTTAGCCACGAGGCTTTTGCTACTTCACCGGGAATAAAGGCGAGCAGACCTTCAGGATTCATGGATTGTTTTAATAAAAGAAAGGCCTTTCCTTCTTGCTTAAATCGTTGCTTTATTTTAAGGAACAAGTTATACATAGATATCCATAAGAATAAATATGACCCTGTTTGTTTATTTAATATTAACTAGCGGTTGCTGAATTTGGGCCAGTCTTAATAAGACCATAATTTAAAAAAAATATTAGTGTTCTGCACATCTTTATATAAACTATCATCATCATCATTAGCCCGTATAAAGTCCACTCCTGAACATGGGCGTCCTCCCGCGGAAGGGTATTTAATTTTGCCATAGTCACTACGCTTGGCAGGCGTGTTGGTGACCGCAGTATAATGTTGTACCATACAAGGAAACGCTGCTGCCCGTTCCTTGATATACGATTATTATAGATGATGTTATAACAATCGGGACCAAGGGCTTAACGTGCTTTCCGAGGCACGGAGGGTAGTCCCTCAACCAACCAGACCCTGATATAAACTATAAGTGTGCGAAATTGCATACTCCTTCGTTCGCGCAAATTTTGTACGTAAAGGGAAACAACGTTTTTACTTCACGTATTTTAATTAATAATTTCTATCCCGGTGTTGTACTAGAAGTCATTGAGTCTATTTTAAGATTTCTTTCTGTGTCTGGTTTAGGGGTTACCAGGGAATAGACAGCAGCGTTTCCCTTTTTTTTTTTTGTTGTCCGGGGGGAAATTCATTTACGTATTCCCACCGCCGCTGCAGCGTATTCGCGCGCTGGCGGTGGGATATGTGGGACTCGCCCTCTCCTTAGCGTGGTATGCTAAACTCATACCACGAGGAGAGGACCCTACACCACTAAAAACCCCGGACACTCCTTCGTTGGCGGGGGCCGGGCACGCATAAGCAATCCGACCCCAGCGGCGTTTCCCTGTGTTTACAACTTAATTCTGCGGTCACCTACCCTCCCTCGGAGGGATGCCTATGTACAGCAGTGGACGTTATACGGGCTGGTGATGGTAGTTATGAATTGAATTAATGTTCTATTGTTATTTCCAGGAGAAACTAAAAGCGTTGCTAGGCGACCAGGCCAGTACGGACTCGGAGTGTCCGTCGGACAGCTGTCCGTCCGACTCGGACGCCAGTGACACGAGCCGACGACCTAACGACGCGCAACTACGACTGCCATTAGCCTTAGGTAATTATTATTATTTATTTATTTACTAGCGATAGTAGCGACCCGACCAGACTTAGCATGGATGTAATGCTGATACTGTCGGTACCGCCGCAACCGCTATGTCCCTGCATTTTAAATCCTACTAATGTTATAAACGCGAAAGTTTGTAAGTATGGGTAGATGGATGGATGGATGTTTGTTTCTCTTTCACGCAAAAACTACTGAATGGATTTGGCTGAAATAAATAAAATAAAATAAGTCTGTTATAAATTCGAAAATTTTCATTGAAATTACATGCTTCAAAAATTATTTACATCAGCCCAATACTTGCGCAGGCTATTCAACGTAAACAAATAAAAAAACTTACAAAAAACAATCAATTCTTTACTCTCTATAACAGGGTTTCTTAAAGTGGGATACGCGAACCCCTAGGGGTTCGCCATTCGACGGCAGGGGGTTCGCGACAAGATTGACGTAATGGTGGCTTGATAACTGGCAGGCGTTTTCTTCAACAGTCAATTTTATTATTTTCTCCGGGGGGGGGGGGGGAATTTAATTGCTTAGGAGTTCGCTGTCACCTGGAAATTTTAACAGGGGTTCGTGGAGCCGATAGTTTGAGAAACCCTGCTCTATAATATTAGTATAGATTATTATTATCCGCCGTTGGGTTTCCGGCTTAGAATAGACCACCCCATATCGTGGGTTTAATCCCCACGCCGGGCAGTATATCTTTGTGTATTTTCTAAGATTTCTTTCCGGGTCTGGTTGGTTGAGGGACTAGACTACCTTCCGTGCCTCGGAAAGCACGTTATGCCGTTGATCCCGATTGTTATAACATCATCTATAATAATCGTATATCAAGGAACGGGCAGTAGCCTTGTGTAGTGCAACATAATACTGCGGTCACCATCGCGCCTGCCAAGCGTGGTGACTATGGTAAATACCCTCTCTCGGGAAGAGGCCCATGTTCAGCAGTGGACGTTATACGGAATGATGATGATGATGATGATATCTTCCACGGGTGTCGTTGAGATGCGACTAAGGAACATACAGCTGATGGATGGGCAGCAGCATCTATCAGCAAAGATGCAACGCGATCACCAATCCGCCTACCAAGCGTGGTGATTACGGCACTATCAACGACCCAGGCTTGCCAAGGTCTGTCAAAGAGAAGACCCATGTTGACGTAAACTGAAATTATACAGCGACAATTGCACAGAACTTTAAAAAATCTAAGTCATAATCTATTAAAATGATCCATTTAAAACTACGTCCCTAATGACGTCATAATCTACGTCATTACTACCACAGTTGAATGACCTTGACCTACATCGAGGTCAATGCTCGGCCTCGGGTAATGTACTCATTGGTTCAAGGCGAAGGTCGGCTTTATTTACTAGATGTATATGTACTAGGTATGTGTATTGATCCGTATATATGTTTTATTTTATATAACTTATGTTAAAATCTTTTGTTTTCTGAGCAATGGAGAGATTTTTTTATAAATACGTCTTTAAAAGGTTTATTTGTTGGGATTTTTGAAAAACGACTCCTGTTCTAGGTATATAAATCCCTGTGCTACGTGAGGCTTTACAAAAACATATATTTTTGATGACCATCGTTAGGATCAACAAAGATGAGGAGGGCATTTAGCCACAAATGGTCAGTTAAAAAAAACGATTCTTTGTCAAAAAAATAAAAAATGGTAACTACCATTCAGTGAGATATTATGTACTTCGTACTAGAGAGCCATTTTGAACTTATGTCCGCTGCAGCGCTGCAATACCAACTATTCGTCTAATTAAAGGGTTTAAGCATGCAGTGCTAAAGCACTGACTGTGAATTTCATGGCGCTTACGCGTTTCGTTAGACGCCGAACTAAATAAGGTGTACAGACTGCAGTACAGTTCAAGTGAACAAAGTGTTTGTTCGGATCGCGAAATCTAGTACATTTATACATATAGGTAGATAGTTGTCATCATTTAATGTTTTGATGACAGAATTAATCATTTATTTATGTTTTTTTTTATTGTTACAGGTTGGAAGCGCGTGACAGTGATCAAAGGTCTGTCCCGCAACTGCAGCATCAAAGGCGACGTGACGTACACGCCGCCCGAACCACACGCGTCACTCAGTATTAGATCTGCGCAGGAGTTGCATAATGTGAGTGTAACCTACACTGTTTTATATTACAGTTTTTATAATGAGATATTCCACTAAATGACAACCTCCGTGGCGTAGCGGTAAAAGACTCTGTTTGAGGCTCGGAGGTCGTGGGTTCGACTCCTACGCCGGACAAGATATCTTTGTGTTAATTCTGAGATTTTTTCCGGGTCTGGTTGGCTAAGGAACTTCCCTCCGTGCCATGGAAAGCACGTTTGGTCGTCTCGATTGTTATAATATAATCTAAATCAATCGTATACAAAGGAACGGGCATCAGCGTTTCCTTGTGAGTTACAACATAATATTGCGGTCACCAACCCGCATGCCAAGCGTGGTGACTACATATGGCAAAACGCCAGTCGGAGGAGGCCCATGTTCAGCAGTAGACGTTATACGGGCTGATGATGATAATATTTGTATATGTTTATCAACAAATAACCAAAAAGTAATAACAATATTGTTACCCCTCAGTTCTTGGATTCGAATCCGTGTCCTCCGCTGTCGGCGGATAACTTCAGCTTCAGTTCCCGCACCGTGCTCGGGGAGTACGTGCAGCCCGGGGACCAGGGGGAGCCGCTGGTGTACAACGAAAATGAGATTAATAAGAGGTAATTGACAACCGCCGTAGCGTAGCGGTATTTGGCTTGCTTTAATTCTCGGAGGTCGTGGGTTCGATCCCCACGCCGGACAGGAAATCTTTGTGTAAATACTTAGATTTCTTTCCGGGTCTGGATGGTTGAGGGACTACCCTCCGTTCCTCGGAAAGCACGTTAAGCCGTTGGTCCCGATTATTATAACATCATCTATAATAATCGTATAATATATCAAGGAACGGGCAGTAGCGTTTCCTTGTGTGGTTCAACATAATTCTGCGGTCACCAACCCGCCTGCCGAGCGTCGTGACTATGGCAAATACCCTCCGTCGGGAGGAGGCCCATGTTCAGCAGTGGACATTATACGTGCTGTTGATGAAGAGGTAATTTGTTACATCTTTATATATGTATAAATTAATCCCTATTTCCCTTGGTTACGGCAAAGGATGGACAGGTCTCGCAAATTCTTTTTTATTAAATAAAATAAAAATCATTTTTATTTACGTAAACCTATTACAGGCACTTGCAAATAGTCAAAACAATAATTTAGTATTAATCTACTAGCTGATGCCCGCGACATTGTCCGAGTGATGTTTTTATTCCTTCGGTTTTTTGACTATCCCACGGGAACTCATTCATTTCTGTGATTTAAAGTATTTAAAATGTTGACCGGGAATGTTAGATACTACCTTGCAAAATTTTATTCAAATCGGTGCAACAGTTTCGGAGAGAAAAAAAAAATCTGGACGTGTTCTATTTTACTTGTAACATCCCCCTGACTCGGTTTTTAGCGTATTTTTTCTATGTACAGACATTTGACCTCTACAGTTTTATTATATGTACAGATTATGATTGAGTTTTATAAATTTGCAAATTAAGCAGGTATTTAATTTATTATTTTAAATAATATTTTAGTCTTAACGTCTTAGTTTAATATTTAACTATATGGTGTCCTATAGCTTGTTCTGTCTATATTAGGTTAGAGCAATTGTGATTATTTAGGTGGACCACGAATATAAAACCACGGACGCGCTTAACTGTGAGAAGGTGCTTATAAAAAAATGTATCTAAATGAATTAATATATTTTTCGTGTCGTTATAACACCCGGTAGGAGTAAATGGGTTAAGAGACCCCCACACTATTCTCATTTCGTCGTCGTCGTACCAGCATCTGCGCAGCGTTGACGCGTCGGCGCTGACCGTCGGGCGAACGCTGGGCCAACGTAGCGCTGGCGTCGCGGTGCATTCTGCATTGTATTTGTTCGTAAGAAAACGTTGCGCTCGCGCTGCGTAAGCGATGACGCTCGAAAGGCGCTAGTGAAGGAAGTTTCTTAAATAGTTTCAAGATTAGTTTTTTTAGCTAGTGTGGGGGGGGGGGGGGCTCTAAATATTTCGTTGATAGTGTGGTAACTTAGTATAATGTTTGCGTGTGTCGTGTTCAGACTGGACGAGGCGCGCGCGTTGTCTGGGGGCAGGCCCACGCCGCCGCCGCTGGACCGGCGCATGGAGCTGGCGCGCCTGCAGCAGGCCGCCCGGGACGCGCGCCGGGACGCGTCCGCACGCGGACGGGACCAGGTGAGACTATAGTCTTATTATTGTAGGCTTCTATCCGGGTCTGGTTGGCTGAGGAACTACGCTCCGTACCTCAGAGAGCAAGTTAAGCCGTTGGTCCCGATAGTTACAACATAATACTGCGGAGACTATAGCAGAAGCCTCCGTCGAGGAGGCGGGCGGCATTCAAAGCTGCCGGCTTTGCCACACAATGGAGCCGCCGGCATGGCTACACATACAAATACATGTATTGCCGGCTGTATTGCCGGCTTGTATTGCCGGCGGCACAGCCGCTCGGCATATACCCGGCGGCATTGCCGCCGGCATGTGTGTAGTAGCCTTGATACGGGCTGCTGATGATGACGATGATGACATGATGAAAGATGAGTGGATAGCCAACTATCCACTCATCTTTCTTAAAAGATTGCTGGAAGTGAATTCATAATTAGATCAAGCTCGCCTTTGTTCATGTTCTTTCCAATTTATACAATTGATGTCATGTAATTTTCTGTGTGCAATAAAGTATAAATACACAATGAAAATTAATTATCAGTATTGTCATCAGGCTCGCATGGAGAGGTCTGAGAAGGCGGAGCTCGCTAAGAGAGAGAAGGAAGCCCGCAGCCAACAGTTACTGGAGGTATGTACATATATGTGGGTTAACATATTGTATACCTATAGTATTGCATCGAAGTCAATGTTATCCATTTAGTAAATCACTGCTAAAATATACGTTATATAAATTGTCTTTGTCCGTGTGGTCCGGTGGGGGGGTACATATGTTTTGAATTCTCTATTGACAACAAGGTTAGTGCTCTGCTCGCCTTAATGCTCGACGAAGTAGCAAAAGCCTTGCAGCTAACTACATAATTATGTCCGTCCGATACTTATATTTTAATATGTCCCGTGACAACAAAATTGTCCATAAATCTTAGAAGACATTACTAGGCAATCCTTCTGACAGCGATCGCCAAAAGCCAAACTCGATAGAGGGCGCACTTTTGCGCAGGATTTCTAGTTTGAAGCCTTTTTAAACATATACACAAGAGCTGTGTTCGCCTAAAGTAGCCAATGCCTCATGGCTATATACATATACAACTACATATATCCGTCAGAAAACAAGTGTTTTTTTTTCTAATAGATTCTTAGCAGTGATTTATTAAGTGTACCTTAAACTTGCCTGTGTCCATTATAATAAGTAAAATGGGTTATGATTCATTTGTTTCTGTCTGTTTTTAAATACATGTAAATAATTCTCATATTTATCTATTTTATAATATTATAAAGAGTTGAAGTTTGTGAGACTGAACTGATAATGAAAATTCTATTACTAATAGAAAACATTAGTTGTGAGTGTCATATCATAGTTTTCAAGCCAAGGTTCCCAGTGAAGCGGAGTCGGAGAGACTGAGGCGGGGAAAACCGCGGCTTTAGTTTTTATACAAAGTGCCTTTTTTAAAATGTTGTATTAAAGTATGTGAGTTTTAAGGGTTTGTTAATATTGATATTCTTTTTGATTCATAAATCATAAAAGAGTCATTAATTTGTTTTACAATATATCGTTTATTGTAAAAAAATATCAGCAAACAACAATTATCTATTCTTTCTTATATATCTTAAGTGTTTGTTTGCACTCGCTATTTCCACAAACTACTGGTTCGATATGAAAAATTCTTTCAGTGTTAGATAGCTAGCATTGAGGAAAGCCAGAGGTATATTATTATGTTATATTTAATTATTAAGTTCCTATGGGAACAGGAGTTACGTTAATATATATTATAAAAGAAATAATAATATGAGAATTATTTACACATAGTTTCTAATTTATATCTGTTTTGAAATCAATGTGCTTGTGTTTGTTTTTATTTTTTTTTATTATCAATTTGATGCTTGGCAACATTGTGCTCACCATCCGTATTCCGTAGATATTCTCTATTCAAAAGCAAAAAGGACCTTTTGGGGTTGCCAACGTTAAAAAAATGGTTACTTTTTGCTTTTTTTTATAAAGTAGAGCGTTGGAATTCTTAGCTTTTAGTTGGTAGTTGAGCTGTGTGTTTGTATTAGTTATATACTTCTAGTATATACATTATATACTTCTCTATGTATTTATGTAAAATACTATCTTTATGGGTTTATGAAAATAAATAACACATAACAGAAAAAAAAGCGCCAAAGGGACCATGACAATGTTGTCAAAAATCCAAATTGATAATAAAGACGAGAAAAAGCGAAAATTGTTGTAATAAAAAAAAAGTATAATAATGAGAGAAAAAATTCAAAACAGCATATCAACAAAAATCGAACGCAGTTGACCATCGAGCCGCTACCATCGATATCAAAAACCGGTATCGATGAATGGAAAACACCGGATATAGTGATGGGACCAGCCACTAAGACGAATAAGGACCGCACTATGCCTCCGATAAGTCTCTCTCTCATACCCGTCCCCGGGCCAAAAGACGCCTCAAACTCCCCCATAAAAACCATCAAATTCGACCAATCAGGTTGGAAGGAGGAGACGGAGGAATATAACGCCCTAGACAAAATGAAAGACTTTGCCGAAAAGGCTGCTTTCGATCTCCCAAAACAGAAAAATAAACATTTCGACTTCTCACTAATGAAGTCAGCCGAAAAACGACTTAAAGTACCAGAGAAAGAGAACAATCTGGAAAAACTTATCGAATCATATTCTAGAATAACTGAATTTATAAACGGCTGTGATTGGTCGAAGTTACAGGGCGACAAAAAGACAGAAGACCCAAAATCTTTAGAACAGAAATACTTGGATGCTAAAAACGAATTTATGTCACAAAACCTTATGTTAATGCCTAAACGGAATAACACGAAATCTGTGCTAAAAGAAGTCATAGATCTAAGTGAAGATGACGATAATATATTAACAGATATAATAGCTAAAAAGATAAACAAAGGAACTTTTAACGTTGGTAAAGACGGAGCTTTGTCGATATCGGTCCATCCCCTTGGCAGTCAGGATGTTTCGTTGGTATGTCCATACCTTTGACTCAGTACTAACTTTCGGTATAACACTAACAAGCTTTATCTTACACATTTGGGTTAACTATGCTTGATATAGAAATGAATAATCGGTATGGTTTAGAAATGTTAATACTAGAATAACTACTCAAATATTAGCTTCTATTTTCGGTCTATTCTTACATCTCTTTCTAAGAACGTTGGTTAGAAAAGGATATGTTATTTTTGGGAATGGGACACAACTAAATGGATTATGTTTATTGAAATCAAAATACTACTTATTATATTATGTGATGTCTAAAGGCACTATAAGGATCTTTTATATCGTTAACTATTACTAGAAGATTGAAACTATAGTACTTCATTGATATACTTCGACTGCATCTAGTGTCGATTCCCATTCGTAATAAATTGGAGGTAACACTGCCAACAATATGTTGGTCTCTTTCTATCTTTTCCTAATTAAATCCGTTGGGAGCCTCAAGGCAGTTAAACTTTTTTCTCGGGATTTGGTGGGCTTATGATCGTCATTATTTATGAGGGTTTATAGAAGTTGCAGGGGGAATGAGGGTTTATAGAAGTTGCAGGGGGAATGAGGGTTTATAGAAGTTGCAGGGGGAATGAGGGTTTTTAGAAGTTGCAGTGGGAATGAGGGTGAAGTTAGGTATACATAGGTCTGCTGTGCTTTGCGTCAGTAAATTCTTCCGGGATAAAGGCATAAGTTATTTTGTTAGCAGTTATATTTTTAAAAATACAATATTTATGTACAATTTCATTCTTTTATTTTATCCTTCTCTTGGAACTGGACGTTGATTTTTTAATTGACGTCATATTAATATTATTACTAGTAATAATTTCTGATTGAACGATTGACGTCAAAATTAACTAATCCCCAGTCGTTACACTTATTAGATGTCATTTCTGAAAGAATGTTTAGTTAACTATACTTTAATTTGATTATTGTTTTATTACCAATAATCAATCAATAGTTTCCTTCAGAGTCAGATGACAAACCTATCCTTCCTAATAACGTGATTTAACAGTGAAGAATTTATATACTTCAGTCAAATCGAGTTCGGCCTCATTTATTATGAACACGCGGGGCGTTAAGCGTCGATTTCGGCGGCGCATACGTGAAGCAAAAACTGTATCTTTTGACCACTAGTAAAAATAAAATCGCTTCGACGCACTCATACAAAGCTATATGTTTGAATTTAGTGTGGGACGCGGCGCCGTAAATGAGGCTTAACAAAGCTGTTAGTTGACTGTTGGTTTGACTGATAGTTGAGAAACCGGGATTTCAGCTTCATTTCCTATTATATTCTACACTCACACTACCTATAATGCACAGATTACACAAGCCTTAACTAACTTATGATTTATTGAATACCTTCTCACAATAATATGTACATATATAATACTTGAACGATTGCACGCTTTTTTTTTTAATTGTATGTTAATTTAAATTATTTGAATTAGTAGATTGATGTTCTGGTTACGAGCCTAATCGTTCCGCAATATTGATCCCGTATTAATTACATTTGGCTCCATTAATAGGGATAAAGACTAAAATAATCTATGTAGTCCGTCAGTTTTATGACAAAAAAAATATTGGACACGTATTGTTTGATTTACCAAATCTATAAAAAAATACATAGATACAGAGCAAAACAAACTATAAAGTTCAGGAGAGAGGAGCTGGTGACGTCACATGAAATTGCAACGCGCTGTATCTTCGTCAATTTTTGTTTAAGGACCGAAGAAAAATCGTGTCCCATATGTTTTGTTAATTTAACTGACGAATTAAATATATTGTTTTAACTAATTATTCCTATTGCAACGTATGGGCTTAAAAATATAAGAAATTTGTATTTGTCTATTCATGGGTAAATATTGCGGGGCGTGTAGGCTTGTATCCGCGATTTTAATAAACGCTTACATTTTATTAGATTATCACAGATAATTATTAACTTAAGTTTTATTATTTCTATGGGTGTTTTCAAATATCGATCATTTGAAATTTAATCGATTTATAAAAGCTTGTCAATGGAAATATCGATATATATCGATAGTAATGCAACTAAAAAAAAAGAAATGATTACTAGCAGAGATTTGCAGTCTACTAGTATTCTTGTTAACTCCTCGTGCTAAGCTAAAATGCTTGTGTTACGAGTGGGTTCACGTCGGTAGTGCAAAGGGTGGGGATCAAACCGGCGGCCACAAGTTCACAAGTTTGATGCTCTTAGACCTAAAAAATAAAAACATTGATATTTAATGAGGTAGTTTGAACTCATTTGCGGGTAGTTTAAACTTTTTCTAAGTTGGCATTATTTATTTTTGTTACATGTAACCGCTGTTGTTATTATAATTTGCTGTACCGCTTTCGATGTTGCTCGCACGATTAAAGGCTAAGAGAAGAAAACATGAGGAGATTGAGAAGCAGAAGATAGAAGAACAGGTTAAGAGGCAGCAGGTTTGTATTTGTGGAAAATTCTAGAAGAAAAAAAAAACCTAACTTCTGTCTATAGTCACCACGCTTCGCAAGCGGTTTGGTGTCCGCATTATTATATTGTAATAGAGAGAAACGCTGCTGTCCGTTCCTTGGTATACGAGTTATAGATCATGTTGTAACAATCGGGTCTAACCGCTTAACGTACTTTCCGAGGCACGGAGGGTAATCTCTCAACCAACCCGACCCAGAAATAAATCTTGGATTTACACAAAGATATCTGATCCGACTCAGAGACTGATGCAAAACTTATAACTTTAGGTTTATGTTATCCTTCTTACTAGATTCCCGTGCGTGGTTTTACCCGCCCGCGTTATATCGTTTCTGTAGGAATTATAATTAAATATAGCCAGCCTTCCTCAATAGATGGGCTATCGAATACTGAATGTTTTCTAAAAGCCATAATCCCTCAATCTCCCCGCCAGCGACCGCCCTGAGCCAAGGTCCAAGTCCCACAGGGGACGCCCCCTTGCGCAGGTTGCTTAGTTTGTACTGTTTAAACCATTTATCTAGGCTGGAGCTCTGCTCGCCTTTATGCCCGAAGTAGCAAAAGCCTCAGGGCTAACTACATATGGCCGTGAGAAAAAAAAAAAGAAACTGAATGTTTTGTTTTTAAATTAAAAACAAATATTGTTCCAGGAGAGAGAACTGAAGCGTCAACAAGCGATCCTGCTCAAAGAACAGGTATTACTCTTATCCTTTTGGTGTGACTCTGATCTTAATAATAGCTGCAAGTTATATGTTCGTAACAAAATAATCTCAAGTACGGGAATTTGGCCAAAGATATTCTAGCACTTTTACGACTAAAGGGTGAGATGAAATCGATTTCGTTTTCAATAAAATTAAAAAGAAGTGTTAAAGCTCGTCCTTTTGTGACACATGAGCGATATATATACTAATAAATATATAACGCGCAAGAGTTTGTTGGTTTTGTTGTTAATTTCAGGAACTACTGGTCGGATTTGAAAAATCCTTGCAGTGTAAGATAGCCCATTTACCGAGGGAGGATATAGGCTATAATCGTTTATGAAATTCCAACGTAATATAATTGAATTGGATTGTTTGGAAATCTATACCTCCTAATAATATTATTAATCCTGATAAAAATGAGTTAAAGAGACTTCATAATTATCAGCTTGTTGTCGACCACTGCTGAACATAGGCCTCCCCCATCGATTTCCAGTGGTAACGATTGCTAGCGGCCTTCATCCACCGACTCCCTGCGACCTTAATGAGGCCTTTGTCCTTTCTCAGGCTCTATCTGTGTAACAATTTTTATTTAAGTTCAGTAACTTTAACGTGAAAGGGCGATAGGTCTTTTACCCGTCGAAATAATTTATTGATATCTATATCTATACAGCTTGCAACTATTGCCGAGATCTGAACTATACCTATACACGTGGGTGCTAACATATTTGTGTGTTTGTTTGTGTGTAACCTTGTGTTTCTTTTTTACAACCTCCGTGGGACCTCTCGGGGTTGCAGCAAAAGTTTATAACCGAGGTAATTTATATAATACCTTAGAAACAATTAGATTAGTATTTAGTAGATCTAGTTTTGTAAATATAATTTTACTTCTAGAATAGAAAGACTCAAATTTTAGTTTTATAACCAAGAATACATATATACAACTAAAGAAACTAATTTAAAATCAAATAACTTATAAAATATTACTATTCTTAATCTTATCTAATTGGCAAAGTTCCCAGCTTTTTTTTGGTCGGGGTAATGCATTTACGCATTCCCACCGCTGCTGCAGCGAATTCGCGCGCTGGCGGGATATGTGGGACTCGCCCTCTCTATAGCGTGGTATGCTAAACTCATACCGCGTGGAGAGGACCCTATACCACTAAAACCCCCCGGACACTCCTTCGATCCGCCGTTGGCGGGGGCCGGGTACGCCTAAGCAATCCGGCCCTACCCTTCATGCCCTAACAGCTGCACGATGGAGGATCTGATGACAGAGGCCATTGGAATGGCAACTTATAGCTCAAAACAGCTTTAAAAAAGTTTAAATACTAATTAGTCGAAACAACAACGACACGAAAGAAGAAAAATATTCATGTACAGTAATGGTCGCCCATTGGTCGAAATTCGAACATAATTCTTCTTCTTTTCGTGTCGACCTGGCGTTCAAATTTGAGAAGACCAGTACTCGGCCACTTACACAGCATTATCAGTGGCGTTGCACAGGTCCTCGCGTGTACAGGTGTTGGGTCACGCAGGGCACAGTAGGAGGTGCGCCATTGTCTGGGGGGAGATACCACACGGACACGCAATCTCTGAGCTTTACCTCCGCCTGTTCATGTTCTCCCGGCTTCGTCCGACTTGAATCCGCAGTCCATTTAGGGACTTCCAAGTCCGCCAAGGAAATTCATGACCAGGTGAAAGGTGCTCCGCAAGAGTAATAGGTTGATTAGTGGGGAACCTCTCCTTTGGAATACCATCCAGAGGTGCCACTTCTTTTATGAAAGCTTAGCCTCTAGGTTTACCGAACATAATTTAAAGTAGTACTACCATAAATAAATCATTAATGGCTAATACTCAGGAGTATTATCCACGATAAAAAAAAAACCACGCGAATTGTTTCTTTATTACCTAGATTGTTATAGATTTTAACAAAATATTTTACTCCGTATCTTCGTTAAAATGATTAGTACCTAGATTAATAATATTTTAACGAAGATTTGTTAAAATTTGCATTGCTATTCTGCTTACCTACTTATTTATCAATATAGTTGTAAATCTTTACTTAATTATAAAGCTGCAGAGTTTGTTTGTTTAAACGCGATAATCTCAGGAACCACTGGTCCGATTTCAAAAAATCTTTCAGTGTTGGATAGTCCATTTATCGAGGAAGGTTAAAGGCTATATTATATTTTATTACGAAGTTCCCACGGGCACGGGAGTTACGTGGGTGAAACTGCGCGCGGGAAGCTAGTTCATCAATATAGTTTAAAATCGGCCGTAGCCCAATGGCTAGGGCGTCGGACTTGCGATCATGTGATCGCCGGTTCGAGTCCTACCCATTGCTCTACCGATGTGAACCCACTCGCAACACAAGCATCTTAGCTTAGTACGAGGAGTTAACAAGAATACTAGTCGTAAGCAAAAAGCTCTGCTAGTAATCTTAAAAAAAGAGGACAATAACAAGCTTTATATATTTTTGCATGTTGTACATCGCAGTTTTAATTTGATATTGACACAAAACCAAAAGTGTCACGTTTTGATAATGAGTTTTAGGCACTCGGTGTTATAGATCAATTTGCTTTGAATTATAACTTTTTTGTGCTATGCTTATAACATTAAACCTGCGATACTTGAGCTTCACCTCGCATGCTATACAAACGTCTTTCGCTTTTGTGCATTTTCTAATTTTATATTTATTTTTCTATGTTAGGCTGAAGATGTTCATTAATTTAATAAATTCGTGGGTTCGATCCCCACTCGGGACAAGAAATCTTTGTGTAAATTCTAAGATATCTTTCCGGGTCTGGTTGGCTGAGGGACTACCTTCCGTGCCTCGGTTTTTTTATTTATATCGGTGGTTACGGTAATTAATTCTGAAAACTGGTGTTCTAGGTTTTTGTGAACCATAGATAATTGTTCTAAGTCTGGGTGTTCTTGTGTCCGTTAATTGATTGTTTGTTAAAGTCCGCCGCGACACAGGGATTAATTTCCCTAATGCGGGAATTGTCATTTAACAAAAATAACATTTGTTTAGAAGAATTAGTTAATCAGTATAACTTGGAATGTTTGAATGTTTGTTCAAATCTTGCAACCAATTTCCACAAAATTTTGAAGCGGCACTAGCCCAATGGCTAATGGGCGTCGGACTTGTGATCTTGAGGTCGCCGGTTCGATCCCCACCCATTGCACTACCGACGTGAACCCACTCGAACCACAAGCATTTTAGCTTATCACGAGGGGTTAACAAGAATATTAGTAGAATGCAAAACTATATTAGTAAAGTTAAAAAATTAAAATAAACTCGCGACCAAGTTCTACAGCAAGTCAAAGTCAAAAAATCTTTATTCATATAGACACATTTAAAGTATTTTAAGTCATGTTCTTATGATGCGTCCCATTATTTTACTACCCCCAGCAGCATCTTTAATCGAAATTTTGCTTACACATAAAGTATGCTTTGGTTATGTCCCTAATTTTGTAAATTATTTTTCTCGTAGGAACGCGAACGCAGACGTCAGCACACAACGTTCATACGTCAGCTGGACTCGCGCAGACGTTGGGAAGACAGAGAGAGACGGAAACACCAGAACTTGTTGGACAGACTGCTCGCGAAAGAGAAGAAGCTACAACAGAGAAGGAAAGAGATGGAACTGCTAGCTGAACTCAGGTAATTACGTTTGTACATGTAAAGTACATGTAAATACATACATACATAAGCTGACGCCTGTTTCCCAGCGGTGTAGGCAGTGACAATGGACCTCCACTTGCTCGTAGCAAACTAATGTTATAGACTTATAAGGCTTCTTTAACTGCCACGTTTTGGCAATATATTCGACGGTAATAAGCAAGGTCCCAGGTTCCAGTACCTGATTGGACAAAAATTATATAACAAAAAAAATCTGTAAAGTTTCATCCCGATGCTAGTTTTTAGTGTGACAATCTCAATGAGAGTCTATCTAGGTTGTAGAAAAGTGCGCCCCTAAACCAGGTACAATGTCATTTTAAGGCAAAAGACAGTCAAAAGTAGTGTTCCTTGCATAAATGTGTAAAATCAGGTTTAGGGTGGTTAAAAATAAATATCCTAAATCTATAAAACTACGTTAAACCGACACAATTTGGTCACAAACACCAAACACTTTCGACTGCGAAAAAAAAGCGAAGTTGTTTTTAAAAAAAGGGCTTCAGTCAAAACTTCTGTAGCGACATCTTCAATAGACGCACAAAACTACAAGAAGACAAGCAGCGCCATCTAGCACATAGCTTTCCAACTAACCTGTATCGCGCAATACAAGTTCGCAAGCCAATTCGAACATATACAAGTTCCGAACAGTAACAAATGGCCGTCCGCCGCCGGGCATACCACTTCGCCCGGCAAAGAAGATCTTCATTTTCTGTGGTGGAACACCACCAACCGTTCCTCTACACTTAATAATAATATAATATTATTACTTTATTGATACAAATCCTTACAATATGTTTAATATCTAGCTAAAGTTCACAATAGTTAAGGAATACAAAAGCTGAAACCCTGACTCCTAAACTAGTAAGACTTAGGAGTCAGTGTTCTACTGCCACTTAGACACTATATTATACCATTTATGTATTTTTGAGTTCTTGGGTACTTGAAAGTGTCGAAACACTACTTTTGCCTCATTTTTGCACTCAAAATTGGTTTTGAACAGTTGATAAGTTTTGACTATAACATATACAATATTAAAATTTTGAATTCCCACAGGCGGCCACAAGAAGACTCGTCTCTATCAGATCAGAAGCCACTGCCGCCGCTGAACAGAATTCCCGGACTTAAGCTACCGGGGCAGGCCATGGCGGATCTGTTACAAGTATACGAGTTTATACATAACTTCGGACAGACTCTAGGATTTGGTGAGTATTATGAAAAAATAATCACATCTATATATATAAAAACGAATCCCTATTTTCCTTGGTCACGGCATCACGCGTAAACGGCGGGGAAGATTTAATTGCTAATTCTTTTTTTGTTGTGTTTGTTATTGTCAGCAGAAGGTTCTTATGCAAGAAAAAATAAGAAAATTGCGCGGATAATTAGAAAAATTAAGAATCCTTTACCACCATATAACGTTTGTGTCCACCATGTAACCTTAGCGTTTTTGACAATATAAATGTTTTTTTTATTGTAATCTTATGGCGTTTGACATAACATTTACAGAATGCGTGCTGCTCTTAGTGCACGTCACGGCTAGTTCAGTGCTATCACGCTCATTGTTAAAAGTTCAATTTAATTTAGAGTTTTAGTTAAGATACGACAACGTCTGTCGTGTCAGCTAGTCTATAATGAAAATAAAGGGTGGAGAGCACGAATAAGTAAGGGCATCGTAGAATCTTGTAAAGGTCGCAGGGAGTCATGTGGATGCTGGATGTTAGCAATTGTTTCTGCTGGAAATCGATGAGGGAGGACTATGGTCAGAGGGGATTTTTTTTGCCATAGTTAACACCCTTGGCAGGCGGGTTTGTGACTGCAGTATTATATAATAACACACACAAAAGGAAACGCTGCTGCCCGTTCCCTGGTAAGCTTAACGTGCTTTTCGAGGTATGGAGAGTAGGTACCTCGACCAACTAGATCCGGAAAGATATTTTACAATATGATTTCTTTACGGCATGGGGGCTACGGGGATCGAACCCACGACTTCCGAGACTTAAATCGAAAGTTATACCGCTATAACATACGGAGTATATAATCCTATACCAACTGATCAAGATAGTTTTTATGAGTATATATGTTTTGTTACAGACATGGACGCAATCCCAACGCTGAATACGTTCCAAATGGCGCTGATGCCAGACTGCAGCGTCGAGGCTGAAGAGGAGCTGGTACAAGTTCTGACACAGCTGCTCATTACTGCTATAGGTAGATATATACGAGGGCATATCTAACTTTTGATATAGATGGCGTGTCCCTGAACCCTGTCTTGCCAATGTCTGTTAAGAGTAGCCCATTTTCAGTAGTGAAAGGAAACAGGCTGTTAAAGTTAATATTGATATTCGTTTCACAGAGGACCCAGGCATCCCACACCCCGGGCGCCACACGACTCTCCTGGGCCACGCGATCCGCATGGGAGATATCACTCCACACAATTTGAGCGAAGTGCTGCGGATATACCTGTATGCCAACGCCACGGGCGAGGTCAAGTCTTTGACCGGTATGTATTCATTTATATATTAGAAATTTACTATGTAATAAGTTATTTCATAATTATAAGTTGACTACAACTCAATTTAACCTATCTAAGAATGCCTAAGAATGCTCGTTAAGCCATTGGTCCCGATTGTTATGACTTAATCAGCAAACGAACCAGGGAACGGGCAGCAGCGTTTCCCCTGTGTATTACAACATAACACTGCGGTCACCTATCCGCCTGCCAAGCGTCGTGACTATGGCAAAAACCCTCCCTCGGGAGGAGGAGGCCCATGTTCAGCAGTGGACGTTGTACGGGCTGATGATGATGATGATGATGAAGTATCTATATTACATGTACAGAATCGACCGTCGTAACCACCGTCTTGGTGGTCATTGTTATTTAAATTTATTATCTTATTTTGATTTACAAAAGTTACAAATAACTTTTTGTTGATAATCGGCAGTAGTACCAATTGCCATGTAACTGCAATTTACTAAAAAAAAAACATTTGATCTTCAACGTTCTTTATTATTCTTTTGAAAACAACTCCCGCATTAGGGAGATAAATCCCTGTGTCTGGGGACTTTAAAAACACTTAATTCACGGACACAAAGTACTTCCAGACTTACAACAACTATTCGTGGTTCTCCCAAATAATTTAATTAAACACACCGCTTTTATTAAATTTAATTAGCCTTTTTATTAGCCTAATGGACACTTTTTTGTGAATCAGGTTTAACAGCGGAACGCGAGCGCGAGCGTCGCGTAGCGGACCACCATCAGAGCGAAGCGGAGATGCTGAGCACGTGCGCCAACTCCAAGAACGCGGCCTACTACGAACACCTGCATAATAACGCGACTTACAAGTTATCTGGTAAGATTGTTATTTAATTCCTGACCAGAGGACAATCTTCAAAGTTTATGCAACCGAAATACGAGCGATCGAATCAGGCGTTTGAAAAAAAAACAACCAATGAATGCCCACTTTTTTTTTTGCTGTCAAAATTATATTAAGCGGCCTTAGCCATTGGGCGCTTCGCTACGGCCTACGTCGCTGGTTCGAACCCCACCCATTGCACTACCGACGTGAAGTCACTCGTAACACAACCATTTTAGCTTAGCACGAGGGGTTAAAAAAAAAATTATAAAATTATACAGACATATGTATGTCTGTATAATTTACGCTTCACGCTTCTTTAACATAGGGGTAGGCAGATATCACTTCCTTCGACTTGCACTTCGACATACCGCTTTCGTCTTTTCTACATTCATTAATCTCCTGAAGCATGTCCTTCGGTATAGGGTACTTTTAACCTGGCCTGTTTTAATCGTACTCGATTTGAACGTGGAACGTCCGTCTTGGTCTTCCCCATCCAACACTTCCGTTCACATTCGCCCTATAAATTGTAATAGTTAGTCTCATTACATTCATTCTCTCTAGGTCCTATAAGTCCGTACCCATTCTATAAGTCCGAACTGTAAAGTAGAGCGATAGTTGCACAAAACCCCCTAAAATACTAAAATTCATAATCCCTCAATCTCATCGCCAGCGACCGCCCTGAGCCGAGGTCCAAGCCCCACAGCCCTCTTCTTGCGCAGGTTGCTAAGTTTGTAATTTTTAAACCAATTATTAAGGTTGGAGCTCTGCTCGCCTTTATGCCATAAAGGCGAGCTCTGCTCGCCTTTATGCCCGGGAAGTAGCAAAATCCTCGTTGCTCACATCAAAGAAATTCCGAAAAAAAAAAAATAAGTCCGAACCAATTTAGCATACATAGCATACAGTTCTTAATCCTTGTAACTATATCAACATTCATACTACAACGTTCCCTAATTACTCTGTTCTTAATTCTATCACTCAATTTCAAAATTATATTAATGTACAATATAGTGCTAAGACATAGTATGTATGGAAATGAAAGTTAATTGTAATTGTATTGTGTACAGAGGCACTCCGGGACAAGCCGTTCCTAGCGCTGAACGCGACCACCAAGGCCCGCATCCTGGCCTTCATCTGTGACGAGCTGCTGCAGAACAAGTCCGTGCTGCGGCAGCTGGACGCGTCGCTCGAACATCTCAACCAGCTCAAGAAAGAACGGTACCTCATGGATATGAAGATTAGAAAGTGAGTGTTGACTTCTTAGTAATCATAAGCCCAGTATATGTATGCCCATTTTCTTATAAATATAACAATCTTGTACGTAATGCCAGGGTCCGAGTGATGCACCAGCGCAAGGTCCGCGCAGAACAAACGGAGAAGCAGCAGGCTCTCGCTCTCGAACGGATGCAGAGACTGGTGGAGGAGAGCGCAGTTAACCTCAGGACCTCACCGCATTTAGAGGATGGTAAGAGTAATCATCATCATCTGCCCATATCATTTCCACTGCTGAACACAGGTCACCTCCCGAAAGAGGGTATTGACATAGTCACCACTCTTGGCAGGGTTGGTGACGCCAGTATGAGTAATATAAATCAATATTATAGATGCGAGAGTAATGATGTCTGTCTGTTATGCTTTGAAGCCTAAACTACTGAAATGATTTTAAGTGAATTTCGTTCAGACATAGACTAGACATTGGAAAAGTACATAAAAAAACTAGATTAATAAATTTAGTGGAAGGAATTGGGGGAGGCCTTTGCTCAGCAGTGGGACAGTATAGATTAAGGAAAAACAAAAAAAAAAAACACCGGCAGGATACGAACCTAATGCCCATTTCCTTAATTTTGAAAATTTGTAATAGGTAAACTTTTTCGTAAAGTATTAAAAAAAAAACAAAAAGTCTATCCAAAGCTGCGCTTATATTTTAAACCTAATGGTTATTTAGGTTTCCTTAATATTTAATATTAATATTCCTTAATTTCACTCCAAATAATATACTTAATTAATATACCCTACAGAAAACCAACAAACCCCAGAAAAACTAGAAACGCCTAAAAAGGACAAAGAATCCTCGCCCCACCCTGAAAACGAGGAAAAGCAAGGCACCCCATCCCCCTACAAGGACACCCAAACCACTGAAGAAAGCGACAAGGAATTATCGCCCTTAAAGGATCTGTCCAACAGTATGAAGAATAAAGAAATAATGAACAACAATAAGGATGAATGTTCCCCGACGGATAATAATTCTAAGGTTGATAAAGATAGTGTAATGGGCGATTGTGACGCGATATTGAGTGATTTGGAGAGCGAAGGAACTCAACCGGAGGAGGTATGTGGTTTTTTATCTATACAAAGAAATAAAATTGGAGTCTCTATTTTTATATTAAAATAACCACTTTTTACTACATATGCATAGGAATGTATCAGAGATGGGCCAACTAAAGTATTTGCCGACTAATCGACTAACCGGTTTTTAAAATGTCGATTAGTCGGCTTTTCCGACTAGTTGGCGGCTAGTCAGCCCATCTCTAGAATATATATATGCTACATATATAAAAAATAACGTTTTTACAATTATTGTCTGTCTGTCTGTATGTTCCGGCTTATCTATGGAACGGCTGGACTGCTTTTGATGAACTTCCACTGAGAGATAGCTGATGTAATAAGGAATAACTTTTTGTTAAATGTCGCGGGGACAGCTAGTTTATATAACAATAAATATGTTTATATATAATCATCTTCCTGCCCCGCTCCCATTATTTGGTGTCGGCACAATCCTCTTCCATTTTTTACTTTTAGACGAATCTTCCATACTCTCACTTTCTCACACAGGCCATCCATAAGATTATTGGTATTTTGTTACAAAAAAAAAATCAATACAAATAATAAAAAATGAATTTGCTATGCACTATCATGTATCTCTTTCCTAAAGGTTTGCTGGAAGAGAATTCATAATTGAATTAAGCTCGCCTTTGTACATGTTGTTTCCAATTAATACTATTTATGTCATGTAATTTTTGTGTATGCAATAAAGTATAAATAAAATTGAATATATTTCCAGGACGAAGACAAAAATCTATCATCAGAAGAATTAGCTCGCAAGCTGGAAAAGCTTTTGAAACAATCTGAACAACAGAATCTACAGCTGACGGCCGGAACCCACGCTTTGAGAGCCACTTGTTATGGACAAGACAGGTAAATATATTAAACGAAAATACATACTTACTTACATTTAACCGTAAAACTTGTGCTAACATCAAGGGTTATTCTGCCTATTCTTTGCACCCCACTAATTATTTGCACAGCTTCGTAAAATGTAAAAAAACAAGAACTCACAACCATCAACTTTATCTACAAAATCTATATATCTTTTTATGGTTGTTTTTTAATGGCATCATTTGACGTGATATTTAAATGGAAATGGTAGCAAGAGCTATCTATGCCAATATTTGGACAAATATAGAGGCTGTAAAGGTAAACACCGTTGTCAATTAAACCATAACCGTTGAGTAAAATGATACTAATTGCACGTATATACTAAAAATGATACGTTTGTTGTACAAATATTTGACATGAATATATATTTGGTCAGATACTGGCGCCGCTACTGGTCGCTGGGCAAGTGCGGCGGCATCTTCGTGGAGGCCATGGAGTCCGCGCAGCCCGAGATCCTGCACTACCACCACCAGCTCGAGCAGCACGCGCGCAGCCCCGCCGGGGACCCCGACTCCAGGAAGAAGAAAGGTACACCACCAATCTACTAGCTCTATATTATACAATACTAGTATATCTTCGTGGAGGCCATGGAGTCCGCGCAGCCCGAGATCCTGCACTACCACCACCAGCTCGAGCAGCACGCGCGCAGCCCCGCCGGGGACCCCGACTCCAGGAAGAAGAAAGGTACACCACCAATCTACTAGCTCTATATTATACAATACTAGTATATCTTCGTGGAGGCCATGGAGTCCGCGCAGCCCGAGATCCTGCACTACCACCACCAGCTCGAGCAGCACGCGCGCAGCCCCGCCGGGGACCCCGACTCCAGGAAGAAGAAAGGTACACCACCAATCTACTAGCTCTATATTATACAATACTAGTATATCTTCGTGGAGGCCATGGAGTCCGCGCAGCCCGAGATCCTGCACTACCACCACCAGCTCGAGCAGCACGCGCGCAGCCCCGCCGGGGACCCCGACTCCAGGAAGAAGAAAGGTACACCACCAATCTACTAGCTCTATATTATACAATACTAGTATATCTTCGTGGAGGCCATGGAGTCCGCGCAGCCCGAGATCCTGCACTACCACCACCAGCTCGAGCAGCACGCGCGCAGCCCCGCCGGGGACCCCGACTCCAGGAAGAAGAAAGGTACACCACCAATCTACTAGCTCTATATTATACAATACTAGTATATCTTCGTGGAGGCCATGGAGTCCGCGCAGCCCGAGATCCTGCACTACCACCACCAGCTCGAGCAGCACGCGCGCAGCCCCGCCGGGGACCCCGACTCCAGGAAGAAGAAAGGTACACCACCAATCTACTAGCTCTATATTATACAATACTAGTATATCTTCGTGGAGGCCATGGAGTCCGCGCAGCCCGAGATCCTGCACTACCACCACCAGCTCGAGCAGCACGCGCGCAGCCCCGCCGGGGACCCCGACTCCAGGAAGAAGAAAGGTACACCACCAATCTACTAGCTCTATATTATACAATACTAGTATATCTTCGTGGAGGCCATGGAGTCCGCGCAGCCCGAGATCCTGCACTACCACCACCAGCTCGAGCAGCACGCGCGCAGCCCCGCCGGGGACCCCGACTCCAGGAAGAAGAAAGGTACACCACCAATCTACTAGCTCTATATTATACAATACTAGTATATCTTCGTGGAGGCCATGGAGTCCGCGCAGCCCGAGATCCTGCACTACCACCACCAGCTCGAGCAGCACGCGCGCAGCCCCGCCGGGGACCCCGACTCCAGGAAGAAGAAAGGTACACCACCAATCTACTAGCTCTATATTATACAATACTAGTATATCTTCGTGGAGGCCATGGAGTCCGCGCAGCCCGAGATCCTGCACTACCACCACCAGCTCGAGCAGCACGCGCGCAGCCCCGCCGGGGACCCCGACTCCAGGAAGAAGAAAGGTACACCACCAATCTACTAGCTCTATATTATACAATACTAGTATATCTTCGTGGAGGCCATGGAGTCCGCGCAGCCCGAGATCCTGCACTACCACCACCAGCTCGAGCAGCACGCGCGCAGCCCCGCCGGGGACCCCGACTCCAGGAAGAAGAAAGGTACACCACCAATCTACTAGCTCTATATTATACAATACTAGTATATCTTCGTGGAGGCCATGGAGTCCGCGCAGCCCGAGATCCTGCACTACCACCACCAGCTCGAGCAGAACGCGCGCAGCCCCGACGGGGACCCCGACTCCAGGAAGAAGAAAGGTACACCACCAATCTACTAGCTCTATATTATACAATACTAGTATATCTTCGTGGAGGCCATGGAGTCCGCGCAGCCCGAGATCCTGCACTACCACCACCAGCTCGAGCAGCACGCGCGCAGCCCCGCCGGGGACCCCGACTCCAGGAAGAAGAAAGGTACACCACCAATCTACTAGTTCTATATTATACAATACTAGTATATCTTCGTGGAGGCCATGGAGTCCGCGCAGCCCGAGATCCTGCACTACCACCACCAGCTCGAGCAGCACGCGCGCATCCCCGCCGGGGACCCCGACTCCAGGAAGAAGAAAGGTACACCACCAATCTACTAGCTCTATATTATACAATACTAGTATATCTTCGTGGAGGCCATGGAGTCCGCGCAGCCCGAGATCCTGCACTACCACCACCAGCTCGAGCAGCACGCGCGCAGCCCCGCCGGGGACCCCGACTCCAGGAAGAAGAAAGGTACACCACCAATCTACTAGCTCTATATTATACAATACTAGTATATCTTCGTGGAGGCCATGGAGTCCGCGCAGCCCGAGATCCTGCACTACCACCACCAGCTCGAGCAGCACGCGCGCAGCCCCGCCGGGGACCCCGACTCCAGGAAGAAGAAAGGTACACCACCAATCTACTAGCTCTATATTATACAATACTAGTATATCTTCGTGGAGGCCATGGAGTCCGCGCAGCCCGAGATCCTGCACTACCACCACCAGCTCGAGCAGCACGCGCGCAGCCCCGCCGGGGACCCCGACTCCAGGAAGAAGAAAGGTACACCACCAATCTACTAGCTCTATATTATACAATACTAGTATATCTTCGTGGAGGCCATGGAGTCCGCGCAGCCCGAGATCCTGCACTACCACCACCAGCTCGAGCAGCACGCGCGCAGCCCCGCCGGGGACCCCGACTCCAGGAAGAAGAAAGGTACACCACCAATCTACTAGCTCTATATTATACAATACTAGTATATCTTCGTGGAGGCCATGGAGTCCGCGCAGCCCGAGATCCTGCACTACCACCACCAGCTCGAGCAGCACGCGCGCAGCCCCGCCGGGGACCCCGACTCCAGGAAGAAGAAAGGTACACCACCAATCTACTAGCTCTATATTATACAATACTAGTATATCTTCGTGGAGGCCATGGAGTCCGCGCAGCCCGAGATCCTGCACTACCACCACCAGCTCGAGTAGCACGCGCGCAGCCCCGCCGGGGACCCCGACTCCAGGAAGAAGAATAAGGTACACCACCAATCTACTGTCTCTATATTATACAATACTAGTATATCTATATTATACAAGAATAGTAACTTTTAATTATTTTTATATGGTTAAGAATGGTTTTACTAGACTATGAAAAAAATATGGCATTTATTTGAGATCTAGAAAGCACTTAAATAAATACTTTAAAATTGGCTTGACATTTATTAAAACGATGTCAGCCATGTCGATATATATGTTACGGCTAAAGGTAGTGTGAACATAAACTTAAGATTAGCCGGCTAAACCTAGGTCTATGCGGTTAAACTTAGATCAACCTGAATAAGTCCCGGTTCAACTCCATTGGTTTCGGCTTAGGTTTTTTTTTTTTTAACCACCCCAAACCTTTTTGTGCCGTGCATAGGTATTGTTTACTAACGTGTTATCGAACTTTAGCTGCTTCTCGAAGATAAACCTAAGTTTAGCCGGCTAAACTTAAGTTTATGTTCACACCTACCTTTAGCCGTAACATATATACATTATCTGTGTTCAAGATAGATGACGTCATGGCTCAGAAAGTTTAATAGGAAAGGATCGCGTTCATGTTTTTTAACAAGATGTATGAAGTTACAAAATGGCTGATAGCGTTTTTGGAAGCTCAAAAGAAATCATTTTCATATTCAAGTTTTATGAACAGAAATTATTATATTTAGATTCCATATGACAAATGCTTTTAGAAATAAACACCATTGTAACATAATTTCATTTGTGTCAACTAGCCTATTGCGTTTTTCTCAAAATTTATTTATTGGACTTCATTAGCTTCACTTCATGGCCCATCAAATATTTGTTGTACATGTATATTTTCGTCTCTGTCTTGTATAATAATATCGTATTCTTGTCCCTAGGCCAAAGAGAAAAAAAAGACTCCTTGCCATCGGAACCTGAAAAACCCAACCCTGAAACCGAAGCTCAGAAGAAAGAAGAAGCTCTCAAGACTGAGATGGAACTGAAAAGTATCAAATCTGAACTCAACTTGAGTGATCACACTCAGATTATAAAGTACGAGCCTAATGTCAAACATGGTGCTTGTAAAGTGCAAGGTGAGATTTGTACACTCCTAATATTCTGGTTAACGCCTTGTGCTAAGCTAAAATGCTTGTGTTACGAGTGGCTTCACGTCTGTAGTGCCAAGGGTGGGTATCGAACCGGTAATAACAAGTCCGATGCACTTAACCCAATGATTAGGTGCAGTTAAAAATGGGAGGGTAGCCCTGGCTACCCTCGGTGGCTCAATGGTTACCGTAGGTGCTTAAGAGACTTGATGTTTTGGGTTCCATTCCCACCCGGGACAATTATTTGTGTGAACTACAGATAGTTGTTCTGAATCTGGGTGAGCTTTGTATGTGTGAATTAAGTATTTTTAAGTCCCCCGCGATAAAGGGATTTCTCTAGTACGGGAGTTGTCTTTTTAAATACAAAAAAATGACAGAAATATCCTCCTTCCACCTCCTTGTGCATGAGTAAGATTGACAAACCGAGAGGAAGACAACAGTACTCGATAATTTATTTATTCACTTACTTCTCGCGTTCTATAATACTTACGGATAACATAGCTAAACAAAATTTTCGAAATCAGTTCAGTAGTTTCGAAACCTGTTCATTCAAAACGAACTTTGTTATGGAAACAACTAATAGTTGTTTGTGTCCGTCCATTGTTAACTGTTTGTTGACAAAGATATTAATTTGCCTTTGAAAAATGACCATAAATAAAATTTGTTTAAATATTGACCCTGTTGTAGGCTCGTCGATTAAAATGGAAGAGAAGTACATTCAGCAGAAGCAGAACAATGAAGAAGATGATATGCTGGATATTGAGGACTCCATCCCCACCGCATTCTTAGTTCAGGTAGGGCTCTTAAAAAAAAAAGGTTACTAGCAGAGTTTTGTAGTCTACTAGTATTCTTGTTAACCCAATCGTGCTAAGCTAAAATGCTTTTGTTACGAGTGGGTTCACGTCGGTAGTGCAATGGCAATGGCCGGTTCCATCCCCACTCATTGCACTGCCGACGTGAATCTACTCGTAACACAAGCATTTTAGCATAGCACGAGGGGTTAACAAGAATACTAGTTGTTTGCAATAACGTAAATGAAATCTTATGGCGTTTGACATAACATTAACAGAATGCGTGCTGCTCTTAGTACACATCACGTGTAGGTGAAAGCCTTATATCAAAAGTTCAATTTAATATAGAGTTTGAGTAAAGACAGGACAACCTCTGTCGTCTGGTAAAAGATATTCTAGGTTGTTCAAATTGGCATATTTATTTTCAGAAACCCACACACAAACCCTTATTCGCTTCCCAAGCGGAGCCGATGGATAAGCCCCAAGAGATAGTCAAAGTGGAAAACGTGGTTAAAACGGAATCCCAGCCAGAAGAAGAAGAGAGTAAAGACCAGCTAGTGAACAATCTAGAAGAGTTGAGGAAACTTGCGGAGGCTGTGTCGTCTCAGTTGGATGCTGCGAAGAAAGCGGAAGCGGAGATTAAGGAGGAAAAAGCAAATGTTACTATCTTTATTTTAGTTTAATAACTTTAAATTTATGATAGTATGTGTTGGGCTTGAGGTTTTGTTTTTATCAACAAAGGAGTTTTTCCTCTCAGTATTTTTATTTTTGTTATTCGAAAGTATTTACATGTGTGGCTTGGACATCGACTTGACTTCGGAACGGACTTTTAATTTTTTGAGAGACATTTTGTACTAAGTGTGCATCGGTAGTAATGAATTGTAATACAGACAGTAATTACAATCCATTCAGCGGTAATATGTTTGGACCTAATTAACGAGGCCCCGGGTCGGGAAATGTGTACTTAACGAACTAATTTGCCACAATTAGCGTCACTCCGGACAAGAAATCTTTGTGTAAAATCTTAGGTTTATTTCCCAGTACTAAATTGGTTGATTACCCTCCGTGCCTTTAAAAGCACGTCAAGCCGTGTTGGTTCAGATTGTCATATGATCATCTATATCAATTGTATACCAGGGAACGGGCAGCTGCGTTTCCTTGTGTGTAATTGAAACCAAGCATGGTGATATGGCAAAAACCCTCTCTCGGGAGATGTCCATGTTCAGCAGTGGACGTTATATGGAGTGGTGATGATAAAGAGCCAAAATCTGGGAGAACTATATAATTGTAAATTAATAATCTATTTTCTTTTACAGGAGAAAATAAAACAAGAGTTGTTAGACTCCACATTGGCCCATCAACAACTGTACACTAAGATCCTCGAAGGGAAATGGTTCTCTATCCTAAGGCATGAGAGTTCGTTTTTGAATAACATCAATGATGTGGACAAATGTAATGATATACCGGACTTCTGTGATAATGAACATACGTGTTCCGAAGTTATAATGTGTCAGGTGAGATTTGCATTGATTTGTTATAGTAAATTTAGCACCCACATTACCTTAACCAACGAATAAATACAATTAACGATCTAACTCGATCAGTCGTTCCTTCCAAATATACCGCTAATAGTTCCTTCTAAAACTCTTATATCAACACCAGTGATCAACACTGAATCTCAGTACATTCAAGATGGCACCCAGACCTCACTCGAGCACGTATGACGTGCTCTGCTCTGATTGGTCGTTTGATAAATGACAACATTCTCAGCCTTTACTACATGAGGCTTTTGCTATTATGAACAATGTGTTTAAATTAAATAAAACAACTATCAATACGAGTTTTGGCTTCCTCCGACATATATATGAACCTTCCTCTTGAATCTTATCTTTATATATAATAAGAATCTTATCTTTATATTTATATATAAAGATAAGATTCAAGAGGAAGGTAGAAGAGAAGGAATTACGTGTCACGTTGTTTGTCCGCGATGGAATCCTAAACTACTGAACCGATTTTGAATTTGATTTGCACACCGTGTGCAAATCGACCCAACTTGAAAGATAGGATAGCTTACATTTCAATTTATAGTCGCAATTTTATTTTATTGCAAATTATTTGTCTATAATTTTTATTTTTTTATTATTTGCTGAAATGGGGTCACGCTAATGATACGTCTGCGCCCAATTCTATATGAGAGAGTCTTGCAGAGGTCTGGAAAGATAAGTTTATAACTATGCGAGGACTTTATTATTTTTTATTTAAGTGATATATACATTATATATACATACACATTTACACAGGGTAGGGGTAGGGTAATGGGTACGAAGTCTCTCTGGGCCAGTTTATTTTATACAACTGTTTAGGTCTTTTATTTATCAATTGAGGCAGTACAAAGTCTGCCGGGTCAGCTAGTACTAATATATAAAGCTGAAGAGTTTGTTTGGTCCGATAAGAAAAATTCTTTCAGGATTATCTAGAACATTTATCGAGGAATGCAATAGGCTATATTTAATTATGATTTCCGACGGCAAGTTATAAAGATACAATCTTTAGCTGACATAACCATTATCATTCTCAAACTATTTTTTGATTCCAGGGCCACAAATGGGATGTGTCCAACAACCTACACTTGTTAAACGACCCGAGTCTGTTCACTTTGAACAGTATGGTGACCAGCGTGCAAGTGCCAGCTAACAACGTGTACGCCGACTCTAGCTTGACCATGTCGGGGCTGGGGCAGGATGTTTTAGACGCCGGGGTCAACAAGGAGGGGGTTGAAACTGAAGTCGAAGAGGAGAGTAAGGAACAGGTAAATTGTTTCATTTAATTACTTCGGATTATATCGTGTGTATTTCATAGATAGCAATTAAGTTTGTATAGAGGATTTTTTCCTTGCCGATTTATATCATCATAAACTCGAATTACGTCTGCTGCTGGTCATGGGCCTCCTTCCGAGAGATGGTTTTTGCCATATGTCATTGTTTGTGTGTTGTGGTGCATTTGTCACCATGCTTGGCAAGGGGCTGGTGACTGCAGTATTATTTGGCAGTTTAGTCTATCTTCTATCTATATATCTATACATACAATACATATAGTTACGCCTTTCTCCTCACGCCACCTGTCAAATTCATCAGTCTCTTCATGCATGCTCTCCGGTTATAGGTACTTTTTATTTTATAATACGTCGCCAATTAGAACGACATATTTGCATCCTGGGCGTCCTCTTTCAGCGTCTCCGATCTCGCTCAATCGATACTCTTCTTTATATTTATATAAGAATATTATGTTATATTTATATAATAATATTATGTATATTAAGTAACATGTCCTGACTGACTGATTCATCAAAGCCGAGGCAAAACTACTGATGCTAGACACTTTTTGTCATTTTGGTCTACTAAGAAAGGATTTCGTAAAATTCAACCCCTAATGTGGTGAAAAAGGGGGGAAATTAAGTATAAAGCTCCTATAGGAACGGGAGTTAGTTTATTTATAAACTCTTTGTTCTACAGGACAATGACCTAGAGAAAGAACTCCAAGCCGACGCTCTGAAACACGATCTAGCGACCCAAAAGGCCAAAGCTAACAGTCTCATAAGCCTCGGCCTTTTGAACTTCAACGCGCTGTCCACATACGTCACGTGTGACAGTCCGCCGCCCATACAGATGTCGGCTGAAGAGTTGGAGCAGCTGGAACATTGTAAGATCCATGGACTCCCGAAGAAGGTGGAGGGGAATTATGTACCAAGGGAGTTGAGGTGAGACAATTTTCCAAAGATTATTTTTGCTGTAGGCTTACTAATGTCATTTTTATTTTATTTGTTTGATACTTTTTATTAAAAAAATAATCAATGCGAGCGAACCCGCGGGTTAAACCTAGTTATACATATAAACCTACCTCCTGAATTACTCTATCTATAAAAAAAAACCGCATCCAAATCTGTGCGTAGGTAGTTTTAAAGATGTAAGCATATTTATAACGGGGCAAAAGAAAGAAAACAATTTTTATCGTTAAAGACGAAATATGCTAAGAACATGACTTCTACGTTCAATATCAATAATTTAGAAAAAATTGCAACAAATATAATATATTAGCAGATGACAATGAAAATTTGTTCAACTATTTTTGTTCGACAATAATTAAGATGGAAACATATTGCTAAAACGCCACGCCTCCTGACGACACGCGACGCGTGTTGAGTCGAATCAATTGTATTGATCATGTATTACCAGAATCACACTATGAACACCCGACGCGACGACGAGTCGGGTGTTCATTTTTACAATATTTTTCCGCCTTTATTATTTTAAATATGACGGCTCGCCGTCTTAGGCCATCTCGCGACACGAGCCGACACTAAGTTTCACCAAAAACATCACATTTATTTATAAAAACGTTCAAGTGTTATAAACAATTCTCAATATTAATAAAAGATGGCGGTTTAAATAAATTAATAAAATAAATAAAACCAGTTACAAAATCTGTCGCCAACAGCATACATAGTGACAGACAGACAGGGGGAAGCGACTTTGTTTTATACTATTATATTTTATTACTATTTTCCTTAAATGTTTTGAACATTTTATGGAAAAGTTTACCTTACCTTAATTTTGAAATATAGTATAAGGTAAACTTTTCCATAAAGTGTTCAAAACATTTGAGAAATGTGAAAAATGGCCGGTGTCATCGTTTAATATTAATACCAAATGCAACTTTGGAGATATTAGTCGAAGTAATGCGGATCATTACCGATAGATGGCACTAACGTCCCCCTAAGAGACGTGTTACAAAGAGATTAATAAATTTCGATGACCGGCTGTGATTCAACCGTAGCCTAATTGGTTAAGGCATTAGGAACTTAACCTAAGATGTAGGTTCGAATCCTGCCGGTGGTCGAATTTTTAATTTTGAAGGATGACTTTATTGTTCCCTTTAGACACGGTTGGTGGCGTATAACTGAGGCTGATCAAGTGCGGGCGTTACTCGACGCTCTGCATCCTAGAGGAGTGAGGGAGAGGGAACTACACTCGTCTCTTACTGTACACCTGCCGACTGTTAATAATAAGGTAAATTGATTTTAATAACTTCCTCCGTAGCGTAGCGGTATTTGGCTCGCTTTATATCTCCGAGGTCGTGGGTTCGATACCCACGCCGGATAGGAAATCTATGTGTAAATTTTAAGATTTCTTTCCGAGTCCAGTTGGTTGAGAGACAATTAATTTTATTGGGCAGCCCGTTTACGTTAACTGCTAAACATTGTCGGTAATTCTTTATGGGCATACACATAACAGAACTCTTCTGTTATGAGAAGGGTTCACTGCAATGACGAAGGGTGGATATTTTTAGAAGGGAAGCCAGAGTATATAACACTCACTCGTTGACCTATATACAGTGCAACCTTAATATAACGTACCTCAATATAACGATTTCCTCGATTTAACAATTTTTTCGTAATCCCCTTGAATTGTCCATAAGAGTCGATATAAAATATACCTTTACATTACGAACATTTTTGCGAACATCCTCTTTATAACGAATTTTCAACTATCAATAAAATGTATAAATACCTCTAATTAACGAATTTTGTCAACCCAAAACCTTTATATAAAGTTCCCACCAATGTATGACTCTTAATCTCATAGTATGTGATTCATGTCGCGACATGTTTCGACATGTTCGTAAAACAATCATATTCCTCTTTATAACGAATTTTAGTCCAACCTAACCTCAACATAACAAACCTCAGTTCAACAAATTACTTGATATAACGAATATTTTCTTGTTCCCCTCCGATTTGCTATATCGAGGTTGCACTGTATTACACATTTTTGAAAAGGGAAGCCGATGGGAATCCTGTTATATGGACCCTTTGCCGAAGGCTGGAGCTCTGCTCGCCTTTATTCCCGGAGAAGTAGCGAAAGCCTCGTGGCTATTTCTGTAAGTTAAGACGAAAAAAAAATGGACCCTTCGCCACTGGTACTCTGTTATGTAAAGATATAACGTCTACGTGGACATATCAATTTAAAATCAATTTGACAACGTGTAAACCTATCTCGTTTGGTGACTGTACATTTATGAATGCAATGAGTAAATAAATGCAACTGTAAATCTCCAGCTGTACATCGAGAAGGGCGACATCCTGTCGACGGAGCTGAGTGTGTCGCACGTGGACCGCGTCATCGCGCAGAGCGGCGGCTTCCCCGCGCCCGACGCGCCCACCTCGCACTCCGCCCACACGGCCCGGAGACTGGACCTGCAGATACTACACATGGTGAGTACACCGCCACACAGAACTGTGACCACAACGCCAGATTGCCAGATCAAAATTCCATACAAATTATTATTGCAGTCAAAAGTGATTATCTCGTGTTGCAAGATACTAGAGCGCATTTTGTCATATTATTATTATACATTAATCATTACCCTTGAGCGAAACTTTTTTTTGTAAAAATGGTAGTACGATGGTAATGGTCATTCTTCTTCTTAGTCGTGCACTCATGACAGAGTGGTCGTGGTCATGTCAACGTCGATTCTTGCGATACAGCAGCTCTTGCGACCCGTCGCCATGTGTCTCTGTTTCTGGTGGAGTGGGAACAATCGTTGATCTTATTCCCTGTGACGGACTTAATGAGGTCTGACCATCGTGTTGGGGACGGTAATGGTAATACTGATGACAAATCGTACTGTCAACAATTGTCATATAGCAATATTATACCGTATTTTTTTCTTTCTCAATCCGTTTCGTGTACTGTACGTACGAGTGTCGTGTGTCCGCAGGTGGAGCAGCTGGAGGAGCGCGTGGCGGCGGCGTCCATGCAGGTGAAGGGGTGGCGGCCGGTGCGGGGGGTGGACGCGCCGGAGCCGGTGGCGCGCGCGCGGCTCAAGCTGCAGGCGCTCGAGGCGCACATTGAGCGGAGGTACCTCAAGCCGCCCCTCGCGCAAAGGTACGCTAGGTAATGTACGCAATTTTTTTTTCGATTTTGGGGTGAAACGTTACTCTTTTAGGTATTTCTTTTTTGTAAATTAAGTTGCAGTGGCCGGTTTGCGGGAATATTAATGTTTTTTTCTAATGTACAATAAAATAATAAGGAATCCTCTGAGTTTCTTGCCAATTCTTCTCAGAGTTTGGCAACTACTTAACTCTTCTCAGAGTTTTACTACCACCAGTTCTAGCCGTGAAAAAAAGATTATTTTAATTGTGTCTATACGAATAAAGAATATTTTGATTTGAAAGACAATGATAATCCAAAGACAATAAAAAAAATAAAAACAAATATTAAAATCATTTTTTCCGTATTTTATTTGAAATCGTCATATTTCGTCATATTCTTCCCTATCGTGCAGTGTGTGACGTGGCGACTACCGAGAGAAACACTGTCAAAATACTTAGTAGAACCCACTTTTATAAACTAAATATACCAAATGTCATTCTAATCTGTTAAGATATTTGTGTTTAATTGAGTACAAAGCTACGAGACGTTAGGTTAAGGGTACTATGATAAACTCGCAATATAAGTATTAATAAATAGCTTAGTAAGATACAACATTTAAAAAAAAGTCTGTATTCTTTCATATACCTAATTTACTAAAGTTTCACCTCAAAATATATTTTTTTTATTATTTTGTAATATAATTTGTTCTACTATAAATAAATTATTTTTTAATTGATAATTGTTAGTAGGTTATATTAATTTAATTTATGGATTCTAAGTTTTTGCTTCACATATCTATCTTAATTGAACCCAAAACTCTTATTTTACAGCTTTCCTATTTTAATGGCTACAGCGTCGAACTTGCGATCATGTGATCACCAGATCGATCATCACCCATTGCACTCCCGCCGTGAACCCACTCATAACACAAGCTTTTAGCTTAGCACGAGGTTTAACGAGTTGGTTCACGTCGGTAGTACAGTGGGAAGGGATCGAATTGGGGCGCGTACATTTGGTCGGAACTCCGACGACCTGGCCATTGGCTGACGGCCGCTTTAAAATATGCATTTTATTGAAATAAATAGTGTAAATATTGAGTATTTGCGCCATGTGTGTGACGTGTAACATGAACCATGTGCGTGACATGTACTATGTGCGTGACGTGTACCATGTGCGTGACGTGTACCATGTGCGTGACGTGTACCATGTGCGTGACATTGCCGTTGTGTCGCAGCTCGGGCGAGGTGTCGCTGGGCGCGGTGCTGGCGGCCGAGCACGGCAACGCGTCCGCCACGTCGCCGCAGCACGCAGACGCGGACTCCAAGCGTACGTAACTACGTACTCACTACTCCCTTACTCAGTACTTAGTACTGAATACTTAGTATTGAGTACTTAGTACTGAATACTTAGTATTCAGTACCCAGTACTCAGTACTCACTCTTTAATACTCACTTCTTTCCAACTCCTTCCATAAACTTTCCGATTAAAAATCGATGCGGGATCCAAAACATTTAGATGTCCCGGGACCTGCCTGAACCTTGTTGATTCTGGCTTATAGGAGTTACAGTTGAAACGGATATTTCAGAAATCCATAGTCAAGTTAAAAGCCCCAAAAGCCCGCTTGGTAAAGAAATAAAATATGGGATTTCTGAAATACACGATTCAGTTACTTTTTAAGTATTACATTTTTATTGCTGTCAGTGGAGTAAGTATATAGTGGCGAGACAGACAAAATATCTTGGGCCCGGTCTCATTGAGACTCCATAACATAAGAAAATTGGAGATAGTCCGAGAAATCCGCGAACTGTAGCAATGTGACAGTTGCACAAAACTCCTCTAAACAACTGATCATAATCCCTCAATTCCTCCGTCAGCGACCGCCCTGAGCAGAGGTCCAAGTCCCACAGGGGACGCCCTCTTGCGCTGGTGGCTTAGTTTGTAGTTTTTAAAACATTTATTAAGGTGAAGTAGCAAAAGCCTCTTGGTTAACTACATTATACATAATAATAAATGGGTTATTGCAAAAAATGTCACAGGACAGACGGACAGATTATGCAGTCTGTAGATTTGTATGATTTGCTGTTGCCTACCTTCTACTGTTAGTTACCTAGTCGGATATTTTATAGAGAAAGACTTATCTGTTAGTTATACTTTTTTAAATTAATTTGTCTTCTTACATTGTAATTCTGACAAGTACAAATGTATGTAAATACCTAAGTGCTGAATAAAATTCATAATTTCATTTGTCCGTCCAAAAAAAAAAATACGCCAGTGATTATCATTGAGCTGTCTTAAATCTATTGCTTTACCCAAATCTAGACCTCAGAAGCGGACGCGGGACGGATGTAGTATTTTATCTTCAGAAGTATTTGATCGTGAGTGCCAGTTTACGATAAAGGCACATACGACCAATGTTTCTGACGTATACTGGCACATCCGACCTTATACTTCTCAGCTCTAGAAATGTTTAAAGCGCAAAGTTCGCACTGCAGGTATTTAACGGAAAAATTGTGGGAAAGTGGCATTTCTTATCTAAAATATTTAAATATTGAATAGATTATTTATTTTGCGAAAGTAAGTAGTAAAAACAGACCTATGTTAAGTCATCATTAAGTCAAAAACATAGAATAAGCCTTGTGAATATCTGTAATCTAAATTTTATACATGTATCATTGTATTGAAATTCCTTGGTCTACTTTTTATTTTTTTCGGAAGGACTTACGTAGTTAGCCACGAGGCTTTTGCTACTTCACCGGGCATAAAGGCGAGCCGAGCTCCAGCCTTAATAAATTGCTTAAAAACTACAAACTAAGCAACCTGCGCAAGAGGGCGCCCCCTGTGGGGCTTGGACCTCGGCTCAGGGCGGTCGCTGGCGGTGAGATTGAGGGATTATGACTTTTAGTATTTTAGGGGGTTTGGTGCAACTGTCGCTCTACTTAAAAGTTCGCGGGCCTCTCGGACTTCAGATCTACGAGGGCATCGAATGGTTCTTTGCAAACTAAGGATCGGGCGGACCTTGGTCTACTGATGCTATTTACTTCCAAGGCTTATTAACCGTTGTTGATTGTTATACCCGTTGTTATTACTATTTTGTTCTACAGCGGACAGTAAAGGAATAGCCCGCGGCCTAGCGAACTGGCGCGAGGCAGTATCTCGGTCGACAACAAGCGCTCAACTCGCCATGTTGTTACAAGCGCTCGAAGCCTCCGTCGCCTGGGACAAAAGCATAATGAAGGCGGTACGTATGTGCCATGTACGTATACTAAACACATTGAGTATAACCCCATAGAGTTCAAAATTCTATAAGGACACATGTTGTGTGATTTGCATGGAACATGTGCCCTTTTGAAGTTGTTGTGTGTGATTTATACTTGCGAAACGACCAGTGTTATAAGATTTGTGTCACCGGAAAATAATAAGAATCGTAAGTTGATCAACTTACTAGTTGGCTGATCAACTTTATAGTTAGTTTATAAAATAACGACGTTTCGGGTGGATAAAAAAATCTATACCTAATCTAATGGGGTTCAACAGCAGTTTTTTGTTTTATTACAACCGCATAGTCTCGTTTGGTTAGGTTTGTTCAAGTGTTATAACAATTAACTAAATAATGTAATAATTATGCGCGTTCACTGAAACTGACAACTAAATTTAAAAATATATTGGCACCAAAGTGGATCAACTTACGATTCTTATAATTTTCCGATGACATATGCATGTTACATGTGACCTTTTGAAGTTGTTGTTGCTGTGTGTGTAATGCGATTCAGAAATAAAAATAAAGTCGGTATACTTGAAAAAGGATGTAACGCCGAAAGTGAATCATGTTTATAATGTCTGCACCGGTTACTCAGTGGTTACGATAGTATCTTCTCTCTCTGGTGTTCTAGGTTCGATTCCCATCCGGTATAATTAGTTTTATGACCTTGAATTGTGTGTTTGTAAAGTCCCGTGTAAAACAGGCATTAATTGCCCCAGTGCGGGATTTGTCTTTTAAAAAGATAATAATTGCATGATACATGAACCTTTCGAAAATATTGAGGGGTGAAAAGCTTTGACATTTTCTTTACAAACATTACTAGCTGAGTTTTTGCTTACTATTAGTGTTCTTCTTAACCCTTCGTGCTAAACTAAAATGCATGTGTGGCGAGTGGGTTCACGTCGGTAGTGCAATGGGTGGGGATTAAACGGGCTACCACAAGATTATAAGTCCGCCGCCCTAGTCAATTAATATTTTTTTATGTCTGTTTGATTACCTATATAATCTAGTTTTTTAAATAATTTAAAGAAAATTATCGTTTTGTTTGTGACAGAACTGTCAGTTTTGCTTGTCCGGCGACAATGAAGGAGAGCTGCTATTGTGTGACGGGTGCGACAAAGGATACCACACGTACTGCTTCAAGCCCAGCATGGATAAGATACCGGATGGGGATTGGTATGTATTATTTATACTAAAATTACATTGCAACCTCGGTATGGTAAATTGGAAGGGAAAAAGTAAATATTCGTTAAATCAAGTAATTCGCTGAAATGAGGTTTGCCATATTGAAACTCAGATCAAACGAAAAGTAAAGACGGTCGCTGCGAGTTAAGGCGGAAACATATTGTTAAAACGCGACGCGACCTGATGAAACGCGACGCGTATTGTGTCGAATTAAATGTATTGTTTTCTATACACCAGAATCACACTATGAACACCCCACGAGACACCATATACGTCTATAGAAAACAATTCATTTGATTCGACTCAACACGCGTCGCGTTTCATCAGGTCGCGTCGCGTTTATACAATATGTTTCCGCCTTAACACACTCTGGCTTGGCGTGCATATACTGCTTACGCACACACGCGTACCGAAACTATGCCTTACCTTGTCAGTAGATATGTCATTCTATCACAGCGTTAGGTGCTAGATATTATAACAAACTTCATTACAACAAAAATTTCCAATTGTGTCACTAAATGGTGTACAAATCAAAGTTCAGTAATTTTTATAACATTGGGATACTGTGAAAAATCATAACAACAATTTTACTCACACAGAAAGAAAAATGGCCTAAGTGCATTGTTTGAAAGCGCACTGTTTACGTTTAATTTGGCCTGAGTATTGAGTTAGGTTGGTCTAAATAGTTTTATTCACCTTAATATTAACACTTTTCTGCGACTTTAAAGGCCTTAAAATACCCTTTTAGGTTTCTGAGCCTTTGACAATAGTGACGAGCAGCAGTGTTTGCATTACTTTCCAATAAACAACAATTATCCTTTTACGACAAAATCGTCGAATCGAATCCTATGGCGACATGAATTATGAGATTAAGGATCATTTTATTTATAAAATTTGTAAATTAGAGGTTTTTACACTTTTCTTCGCAAAAACATTTTACTTTGACTCTTGTGGACAATTCAAGGGGATTACAAATCATTTGTTCAATCGAGGAAGTCGTTATATTCAGGTTGCATTGTATAAATGCGCTGCTCAAGTGTTTATTTGGTTTTTTGCGTGCAAATAATAGTTTTTTCCTTACTAAATTGTCTTAATTGTCCACTGTTTGAAATAACTGTCAACTATTGACAAAACGCTACATTATTTGTGAGTGTATTTTAAGACGAGGCTCTCGCGGGAACGGGATCTCGTCGGGTGAAACCACGCGGGACACCTAATTTTATATATTATCTTAAAGTTAATAAAAAATAGTATTTATAGTTGTCATAATTATTTATAGCATTGTGTGACCTAAACCCGCACTTTACGCTCGCTTTTCCGTGACCTAAGTTGCCTATTTCTGCATGGTGCGTAAATGAATCGACTTACTTCACTCAAGCAGAAAAAAACCCCTTAGCCAGGCCGTTAATATGTTTAGAATTGATTGGTTTTGATCTTTATTACAAGTACATAAAGTTCAAAATATGGTGGGTTCTATATATTCCCTCCACCTGTTTAAGTGTTAAAATGTAATTTGAAGCTTGAAAATTCACAGCAAACAAATGACATACTAAAAAATTGCGATTTTTACTGACAATAGCCAATAGAGTTTTTAATCACCCAAACGTCCACCATCTAAAATAAAAGTGTGCAGACTGAGGAAAGCGATAGTTGGGTAAAACTGCCTATCCTTGGCATCCCACCAATTATTGACACAGCTTCGTTAAATGTTAAAAAAAAACCATGGTCACAACCATCAACTTAATCTACTAAATCTATAGATTTTCCTATGGTTATTCTTTTCAATATATTAAATATATTAAAATCATCCGTTTTTGTGAATTTATTTAATGGTAGTGATATTGTTAAGTATTGCATTAAATATGTGTCCACACATAACGTATGCATTATTTTTGTATAAAGTGGTTTTCGGACCTTGGATGTACTATTATCTAACGTATACGTGGTATGTAGGTACTGCTGGGAATGCGTGAACAAGGCGCGCGGCGAGCGCGTGTGTATCGTGTGCGGCGGCGCGCAGTCCTCCGCGCGCACCATCCCGTGCGCTCTGTGCGCGCGCGCCTACCACCAGGACTGCCACTACCCGCCGCTACTCAAGGTTAGTAGCTAACGATCTAGCCATCTCCTTCCCACTCAAATGGCGAGGGAGGATGGCAATCAAATGGATGCGGCGGCCCATCCATCACGCGTATGTCCCATAGTCGCCTATTACACCCATGGGCAGATATGGGGTGTTATCTGAGCTATTATTCGTAACTAGTTTCTCATTAACAATGACTTTATTGTACCTCCTAGAACCCCCGCGGCAAGTGGTACTGTGCGAATTGCATCTCCCGCGCACCCCCCAAGAAGCCCCGCAATACCAAGAAGAGGGAGGCGAAGCACCGGGACAACTCCGCTATCGACGACCAGAACATGGTGCCCAGGTCAGTCATCGTTATCAGCCCGTATAACATCCACTGCTGAACATGGGCCTCCTCCTGAGGCAGGGTTTTGCAAGTTTATTAGGTGTTATAAATTAAATATATATAAGCAAAGTAAAATAAATGTATTAAAAAAATTAAGTTTTATTAAAAAATTAGTTAGTTAGTATTTGGTCCTGGCATTGTAATCAACGTTACAAAAACTAAATTTAAAACAACAACAACTATAACAAAAACTAAATTAAAAACAATAACAACAACTCGTAACTAAAACTCAACAAAAACAAAGTGTTCAACTTTCGTGCACGTAAGTGTAATCGGGAGCGAACGGAATGTAGACGCGGTGCGGGAGGCAGGGGTCGACTGACGGACGGATCGCGCTACCTCATACCCCGCGTCCCGCTTGACCACCAAAGAGACCTGTAAAACGACTTGTGCGCATCTAACGACTCTTGCCAAGTTACGTGCCGGGGACTGTATCATAACAATCGGGAACAAATACTTAATTTAGTAGTCCCTCAACATGTCCCGAACCGGAAAGAAATCTTAGAATCTATAAAAAAGATTTCATGTCCGGCATGGGAATCGAATTTATGACATCCGAGACTTTAAGCAAGGCTTATACATTGGAGCAAAGAAATATGTTTAGACGGTTTTTGTAGTCTACTATTATTCTTGTTAACCCCTCGTGCTAAGTTAACATTCTTTTGTGGGTTCACGTCGGTAGTGCACTGGGCGGCGCCGTTTGATGCGATCATGTGGTCGCATCAAACGGCGACCACATGATCCTTCCATAAGGCTATGGCCGCTTCGCTTATATTATTTTTTACAGATTAAGAAAGGCATGCTAAATTGGTAACTAGTAAAATTTATAGGGCGAATGTGAACCTTCTGTTCAGTTAGAAGGGGAAGACCAAGGCGACCGTTCCACGTTCAAATCGAGGACGTTCTTAAGAAAGGCCAGATTAAAAGCCCTACCCTAAACCGATGGACATGCATGAAAAGATTAATTTATGTAGAAGAGGCGAAAGTGGTGTGTCTCGAAGCAAGTGGAAAGTAGTGGTCTGTGCCTACCCCTATGAGAAAGAGGCGTGAATGTATTTATGTATGTATGTTGTAACACTCAAGGAAACGCTGCTGCCCTTTCCCTGGTATACCATTGTTATAACAATAGGGAACAACGACTTAACTTGCTTTCCGAGGCACGGATGGTAGTCCCTCAACCAACCCGAACCGGAAAGGCTTATATCGCTATTTACTAGGTGAATAGTGGATCTAAGATTTTGTAATGTAAAGAATTTCACGATTACTAGCAGAATGTTTTGCGCAAGCTATAATGCTTGTGTTACGAGTGGGTTCACGTCGGTACATGGCGACCACATGATCGCAAGTTCTACACCCTATCCATTTGCCTACACCCGCTCTGCTTATATTACTTTTACACTTCACATTCTACATAGAAACGAAAGTAATGAAGTAACTCTTCCCTCTAGCCCTGCCGCCTCCCACGCGTCTACATCCACGACCGCAGAGGACTGCTCCAGCTCCGTGCTCCACACGCCGGAGAAGCACGACGACAAGGATGACACTATGAATGATAGTGAAAACGGACTTAACCATCATACGGGTTAGTATTCGCATAGAAAGAAGGAAAGAAAATATATTTAATTCAGCACAACTCACAATTTTACATAGAACATTTAGCTAAATGTACAAAACAATAAGACGCCTTGCATGTTCAGCCGAAAAAGTCGCCACCTCAGCATAGGCTAGGCCAGAGGTCTCCAAACTACGGCCCGCGGATCAAATCCGACCCGCCAGTGCCAACAATCCGGCCCGCGACAATTTAAAGACTAGTGTCATCGATCTAGCCCGCGCATCTAATGTCTAATTGTTACTATTGCTGTGATAAGTTGAAAAAGACAACACAATATGATAATTACTCGGTCGCGCAATTTGCCACTAATCTAGAAATAAGAGTATAGTTAAGGATGAAAAAATTAAAACGGTTTTGGCCCTTCGAACATATTGAAAAAATCGTTATGGCGTCAAAGTTTGGAGACTCCTGGGCTAGGCGATACATAGCGCTGGTTTTCAAATGTTAGCATAGTTAGTCTAGACAAAACGACAATATAGTGGAGCGATTGCTTGCGCTTGCCTCCTCTTTCAGATCTTGGGTCGCTAAGATATATTCCCATAATCAAAATAATGTTTTCTATCGAACAGAATCGAATAACTTTGAATTTAATTTTGTTTGTCTGAAGTTATAGCTTGTGTTCGCGACTTCGTCCGCGTGGTATAGTAAATTTTTCAAATTGGACTAGTAAGTAAGAGATTTGCGGGTCCAAGCAAACAAACTGCAAGAGTTTGTTTGTATGTTTTATATATCTTAACTAAAATATAAAGCTAAAAAGTTAAGCGCGTTGTTCGTTTGTTTGCATGAACGAGCAAATCTCAGGAACTGGGCCGATTTGAAAAAATCTTTCAGTGCTACTCAGTCCATTTATGGAGGAAGGCTATTTTAGGCTATTTAATTATGAAGTTCCTACGGAAACTGGGGTAACGCGGGCGCGCGGAAGCTAGTTAGTACATAGATATTGTTTTCTTAGCGTATTTTAATATATAGTTGTGTGTACCAGCAGCCGACATCAGCTCGGAGGAGGGTCCCCCGGAGAAGCGTCGCGCGCTGCACTTCATGGCGGGCAACGGAGCCCTCGCGCACGACGAGCCCGACCAACACATCGATGGTGAATATGTTTACTTATCGTCTACAGCCCGTATAACATTCACTGTTGCACTGTGCCACTTCTCGAAGGGTTGTTATGGCACAATCACCACCCTTGGTGACTGCAGTATTAGCTGTAACACACAAGAACGTTGCTCCTCATTTCCTGTTATAGATGTTGTTATAACAATCGGGAAAAACTGCTTTCAGAGGCACGGAGGGTAGTCTTTCAACCAACCAGACCCGGAAAGAAATCTTTGTATTTGCGCAAAGATTTCTTGTCCGGCGAGGGGATCAAACCCACGTCCTGTGATACTTAAGCGAGGTCCAAATCCCAAAGGGGGGCGCCCCCTATCTTACGTTGTTGCTTAGTTGGAAGTTTATAAACCATTTATTAAGGCTGGAACTCTGCGCGCCATTATGCCCGGTGAAATCAGAAAAGCCTCGTGACTACATAAATGTCAATCAAAACAATATTTAATAACGTTTGTTCTCAGGTGATGAACGCGACACAGAAAACGTGCCGCTCATGTCACGGACCAAAAAAGAAAAGAATTCCGCCAAGAAAGTTTTCAAAGATCTTCAACTCTGCAAGTAAGTAATCATCATCCCCCTTTTTTTTATTATTAGATATAGTTTAGCGTTTGACTACACCCTGCCTGATGTTAAGCATCGGAATAGCCTAGGATGGAGCACGCTTACCTAGAAGGAACCGGTTTACTCTTGATTTGAAGAGACCCATATCGTACTTATCGGGAAATATAGACCCCGGCAAGGAGTTCCACATCTTCGCAGTACGTACAAAAAACGTGGACTCGAAGGACCTTCCTGCCCTGCTCCCATTATTAGGGGTCGGCACAATAGTCCTCTTTCGTTTTTCCCTATTAGACGTCTCTTCCATTTTCACACCTTTCTTACACGTACCTACTTAGGTAAGTGTTTTTATCGTTACGAATGTCACTCTATGTCAGTAAGAAAAAAAAGATAAAATAACTATGCCTTACATACTATTTCATATACATATCACGCCCTATTATTTTCAAGACGGTAAAAAAGTCACCCAGTATAAAGGTGAAAAGATAAAGGTGTTAGATATCTCATTAATCGAGGAAGGCTGATTATTTCACTAACTTTATTATTAAGTTCCTATGGAAACCTATCTATCTATAATCTAGTGCTGAATAACATTTCATTATTTCATTTCACTTATTGTTTTTCCAGAAACCTGCTATGCGAGATGGAATGCCACGAGCACGCGTGGCCGTTCCTTCTGCCAGTCAACACCAAGCAGTTCCCGCAGTACAAGAAAGTGATCAAGTGTCCCATGGACCTCTCCACTATTAAGAGGAAACTGCAGGATAACAGGTGAATTACGATATGCATGTAGAGTAGTAGTAGACTGCCTTTCCTTGGCACCCTACCAATTAATGGCACAACTTCGTTAAAAGTTAAAAAAACACAAGAACTCTCTCTCCATACACACACACACGCTTATCTACAAAATGTATAGATTTTTCTATGGTTATTCTTTTTAAAATGACAACACTTTAAGTGATATTAAATGGAAATGGTGGCAAGAGTTATATATGCCTATATTAGGACAAATATATAAAACTGGAGAAAATTAAAATTTTTTACTTGTACAATTAATAAAATATTTGATTTCGAACAAAATAACGTGAAAAAGTATTCCTATTGTTACTTTTACAATTTTCTTCTCTTAAAATGGGGTATAATTTTCACAAACAATATTTCTTTAGCGCCGTCGCTTAAAGTCCCAATAATTGGACGTTTGCCCCTATATTATTTGTGCCTCGAATTATACCTCGCTATACGCGACCCCGTATAACGCGGATTCGCTATAACACGGTTTTTTTTAATTTTCGCGCTAAATTGCCCCGCTTTACGCGAGTTCGCTATTGGTCACTGAAAAAAGCCACTCAGAAAAGATTCGAATGTTTTTTTAATACAATATAATAATATATATTTTTATTATAAAAGGTTAAAATTTCATTTAAGTAGCGGTTTGATTGGCATTTTTTGTGTTAAATGTGAACAATATTCTGATAAAAGCGGTTTGATTCTAAATTTGGTATTTTGTTACAAGACCCCGATATACGCGAAATTCGCTTTACGCGATTTTCCCTGGAACGCTCATCTCGTGTTAACCGGGGTATTACTGTAGTGCAAAATTCTTGTTTTAAGTTATAAAACGAAGATTTTGGAATGTTTCGATCCGAAATACCGACTCCCTTGTCACAAAATGACCCTCTCCCCCCTCCTCCCTTAACATGTGACGTAATTTATGGATAGCCCCCAATATAAATAATTTCCTAATATAATATTTCCAATTTAGCTACAAATGCAAGGAAGAGTTCGCATCCGACGTGCGACTGATATTCAGCAACTGTGAAGTGTTCAACGAAGACGACAGTCCCGTGGGCAGGGCGGGACACTGCATGCGCTCCTTCTTCGACGAACGATGGGCCTTGATATGATGTCAGGAGTACTGGGACAAACATTAAGTGTCCACAGAAAATACATCTATAGAATAAACTATGTCCACAGAAAAGACAGTCCACAAAATGTCCACAGAATTGACTTTTTAGTGAATGTCCACAGATTATACATCTTACGGAATGTCTACAGACAATCTAGTGCAGGGGTGGCCAACCGCTCGATCGCGATCGACTGGTCTATCCCGGCAGCTATTACAATTATATAATACAAAAGTGATATTATAGTCCATTTTAGTCTACAAATACGGCAGCCACAGATGCACAATGATTGTGTTTGTCGTATAATATAAAAAAAAATACCTATTTATCATTCTATTGACGTATACGACACAATGATTCAACATTATGTATGCCATTGGTCGATCGCACACTGTAAACAGTCGATCTTAGGTCTTATTAAGTTGGCCACCCCTGATCTAGTCTATGCCCCCTGATTTGACAGCTAACATAATGTTTACATCATAGACAAAATAATTAATGTCCACGGATAAGATAATACTACAGCATAGACAATTGTCGTCAACATGAACAAGAAATACTTAACTTAACATTTGTTGTATATTAAGATGTTTAGGATCTCAACTGTGGATTGGCCCTCGTCGGGCCACAATGACAGATGTCCCTAAAATCGACATTTTGCGTGTCCACAGTTGAGATGTTATGTATTTTATATTAAGTGTATTTACATACTCTAAGACTAAACAATGAATATGTAAAGAGATTGAAAAACTTCTTAATATGACTTCTGCCAGACTTCTGAGATCACTCTAAATGGCTTAAATTTTTATATAGAGTGAATCTTTGAATTGAACTGTAAGTGGTTTTATAACCTAACTATGATAAACGCGAAAGGAAATATTTGTCATGAATAACATCTTGGATTATGATTATAATTTCCTTGGCCGCAAAACCTATGAAGAATAGACATGGAGAATAAAATAATCTATTTAGTCCGTCAGTTCGATTACCAAAAAATATTGGACACGTATTTTTATTTTTCGTGCCTCAAACAAAAAATGACGAAGATACAGCGCGTTGAAATTTCGTGTGACGTCACTCCTATGTAGAATTTTGCCTAGTAGTGACGTCACAAGCCCTCTCTTGAACTTTATAGTTTGTTGTTGCTCTGTATCTTTGTCAATTTTATATTTAGTCCGTAGTAGCTCAATATTTTTAGTAACCTAATTGACGGAATAATTATATTTTTTAGTCTTCATGCATATTAAACCTATAAGGAGTTTAGTCTACAACTCTATGCTAATCCATCTGAGGTTTGTAGAACACCTTAATACGACATTTAACAGGAGTATTCAAAAACAATATTTACCTTTAAGTGCCCTTGAGTAAGTATTTTCTCACTGTCAGTACGACAGTAGACTCTATTGCTAAGATAATAGAAATCATCAAAGTGACAACAGTAAACTCAAGTGTCTCAAATGATGTTCTTGAATACGATAGAAATAAATAAGACGAACTGCTTAATTCAATTGAATAATAGTTCAGTATTGATTCTGATTACTATCATTTGTATAATAATTACTAATTACCTTAAAATGTTCATTAAAATAATCAAATTAACTTAGACTAAATGACTGGTTTCGTGCGCACGACTCGATACCGCCGTCGTACTTGAAAAATACGGCAAAAAAATAGTACCAAGCTGAGGAATGCGTGTCGAAAGTTGTAAATGTTGGTTATAATTTAAGTAATATGCCTCTTTGTGTAGTAAAACTGTGTAAGAATTACACTACAAGAAATAAGAAGAACATCGGGATCACGTACCATCGGATGTGTCTTATACACACTATAATATTGAGTTGTTACATTTACGGAGGTTTTAATGTATGATACAAATATTACACTTAATGGGTTACTTAATATTATTAAATTGTTTAGATTTTTGAAGAATAAATTTATCGCTTCCTCCTCGCTCTCTTCTAACTCGTCGTGCCCGACAAGGTCCATACTTTGTACTGGTTTTGTCTTTTTAACAACTTATTCATAAATATAGTGTGCAATAAATGAATATGAATTAAGGTAGCGCGGTATCCTAGATGAGCGCACGAGACGAATCATTTATCTAAGCAAACTAATATATAATTGATATAGTAATGATGGATGTGAATATTAAGAAAAAAATGTGTTTTGATTCAACATGTAATCCACTTTTTCTGTCTAGATAAACTTATGATGATTGAAAGAATATATGACTTAATAATAGTAATTAATATTACATCAACATGCAATAATTAGTAATACTGCGTTGCGATATGACTTGACGTCAATAAAAATGTTTTTATTACTCAAGGTTTATACTATGATATTTCAAATATGCTTATTTATTAAGTTAATGTAGGTGACATAGTCAGCTTTCATCTACGATTTTACACAACGTTATTTTGTCCGGTGTCTAGATCGAACCCACGACCAAAATCAGAGACTTAAAGCCAGACATGCCACTTTGCCACTAAGGCTTTAGCTTGCATAATATAGTAGGAAATGCGTTACAATAACCTTACAGTAATAAAGACATGGTTATCGAAGTCATAGTCATATTGTTATCTCCCATATATTAATTATTTCAAACCCGCTTATTACTGTATTAAATTGATCTCATACCTGTGTATCTAACACAAGCATACATCGTTAGATTGAAATATATTTTGAACATTAGTCCTTTTAGCTTACGGTTCAAAATACAAAACACACACACAAGACTTACATTTGGTTGTTGAGTATATGCCAAACGCTTATATATCCTTAATGGATTATATATTTATGAACAATCAATTTACATTAAAAAATCCAAAACTATTGCTATACATTGTGATAAGAAATATCTCGAACAATGGACTTAACATTCCAATGACGACTCGGCTCAGACATCTAAAATTGAATCTCATATAAATATTCAATTTTAATCGTTGTGATTGTAAAGTGGAAGGTAACGCGGAAGTACGCACAGACAGATGTTCTTGTATTTATCAAGTGTGTATATAGTAGATGTAACAATAATAATTTAATAAAAGTATTAAATCGAAATCTATTTTTAAGTATAGTTAATAGACATTTTCGAATATTATTATTTTTGTAATAATTTGAGCTTGCAACGAAGCCGTATGTTTAAATGATTCCGCAATTAATTTGATGCCTTTTTATACTTGTGTGTTTTTAATTGAACATCATTATTATAAGCAACATTTATAATCAATATCCATTATTTATTTTCCAACACCTTATATTTTTCAATATAAATTCTAATTTCATTGACAGCAGCAATTATATGAATTTTAAATTTCATATAAAATTTGCTTTATTTCATATAAAATCTACTTAACTTTATATAAAACCTACTTAATTCTCCCAAAAGTTATGTAACTGTTGAAATGAAAATGTACAAGTTGAAGGCACATAATTTAAATACTCTTATTTGATTTGGTGGCCAGTTATTAGCGACATGTACAATGAATGTGTGTAAAAATAATAAAAAATAGTGTCTGTCTAAAATTTTTCATTAGGCGGAATAGTAATAGATGTAGTGTAGGCCTAATAGGCTAGGGGCAACCAAAATCACTTTATTCTCTAAAAGAAAAAATATATAAAGTCATCTTTATATTGACATGTGTTAACAGAAATGTCGATAATTTTTCTTTATTGATTTTAAAGTGATTTTGTGAAGACCTAAAGCGTATGAACGGTGGAGGCGACTTTACTAGAAAGCAAATATTATAATTAAACGTTCTTATAATTACTGCTTAAGTACGGAATATGGCCTGAGCTTAACTTAATGAAGAGTGACTTAAACTTAATTATTTTGTTTTATATTAAAGCAACTTAATAGTAGTTTTAGTATTATAAAATTCCTATATTGATATTTGAATCAATTTTGTGTTAATCAACAGACTTAAAACAGAAGAAAAGATTATAACAGGACATGTCAACATGGCATTTTTTTCTCAAATTTAACATATTTGAAGAATTTGCGGAAGTTATTTTTACAGTTTTGCACACTTCACACTGTCGAATTCATTACCTAAGCAAATGAAAGTAAGAATTAAACAGTGGTATTCATGTACAACACTTGATATTAAGTACTTAGTTGGGACTGTCATTTTTTTTTATGTTTGTTTGGGCAATAAGAATTATCAACGTGATAATATTCTTAAGTTAATGTACATTGTCAAGTTTTTTTTTGGACGGGCTTTTGTAATATTCCTGGAGGCTTTTGCTACTTCACCAGGCATAAAGGAGAGCCATTGTGAAGTATTGGCCATGATTAGGAGTAATTTGCAGTATATGCGAACTTAAGCTGCTATTAGTATAAAATAAACTAATTATCACTGCGAGTTGGTGGTGGTTTGTGGTTGTGACTAGAAAGGAAGGGGGAAGGAGTATATTGTGAATGTGATTTTAATTAATGTAAAATATAATCAATAAAATTATTAATTACTTCGCGAGTTAACTTTTAAATAAAACATGAGCCTTTTCTTTGGTATATCTTAAAATTTTATTGACATTTTTAAACTTTTTTTTTTGCATTTTTAATTGTGTTTTTTTTCCTACTTGTCCTAGGAAAGATTATTTCTTGGAGTTAAATTGTTTTAACTCCAATAATTAATGTTACCAAGGATTTTATCAGAATCCTATCAAGGATTTTTTTTCGTAGGTTGTATTATGCATACGACATCTTAAAACAGTTCAAGTAAAGTCGCCTTCTGTAATTTTAATAAAAGTAATTTGTAATGTGAACATAAGTCGATGTAGATGTTCAGACGAATATGTGTGGTTATTATATTTTATTCAAACAATTTACTTAATATTTTTGTAAAACAATTTTGTAATATTCATAAACACAACGCAAAATTTTATTTTTATTAAACTCAGTTTAATTTTATCTTTACTATCCTATTTTATAGCGCAGACAATAAAAACAATAATAGGGATAGATGATTTTTACAATTTATTTATTACATTTACAAAATAGTTTTACAAAAACATTACAATTTTAATTTTGTTTACGTCAATCATTCAATCACTGAAATTGAAAATTAAATTACGAAATTAATTAGAATCAAAAATTCTTGTAGTCATATATTCGTATTTAAGCAGTAAATAGAACAATTTTAATTTCAGTGAATTGAGTAATTTTAAAATTATTAATAATAAATAATAATCTTTGATTCTGTTACGCTGTAAAAAATATGACAGTCATTTTTAGTATTTTTTGTCTTATTTATTCTTGCGTTATTTATTTTCGTTTTTTTATTTTATTTTATGTCGAAATATAATTGTTTATTGGCAGTTTCGTTTAGTACTTATACTTAGCAGTGGATTTAGGTCCGTTTTTTACTACATTTCGACATGTTGTTGCATAAATACTTATAATTCGATGATTCTATTATTTTTGCATTATTAGTTTGATATAATTTTGTAACAGTAGAAATATCATATTTTTATACGCAAAAACCGATTTTAATTACTCGAAATATTCATGTGATTTTTCGTATTTTTCAACCAAATCGCTCTTCCATACGCAACAATATGTCGAAAATCTCCTTTTCATTTTAACTACAAAGTATTTAAGCAGAAGTATTAATTTAGATTTAATACTTAATTCAGCTTTTTAATGATTATTTTTTTGTACGTTTATTGAAGCGTTTATAGACAGAACTTAAAAGTAAATTATTGTGTAGCTCTTATCTCTATGTATACCTACACTTTGGTAAGACAAGTTATTGTAATTTCGACCTACTGCCAAGGAGATAAAGTTGTAATTGTTGTAACTTGTTTGATCAAAGTGAGTTTCGTCCGGGCGTTGCGCGAGAGGTATTGATTATGTTGTGTGCAACGGTTGATTTTAATTATAAAATGGATATATAAATTATATATACGAATAAATAAATAATTTTTGAAGCACTCCCTTTTTGTTTTGTTTCAGTCTAAATCCTACCTTTCGATAAAATAATGCATTTATTCAGCACTTAGGTATTTGTATGTAAATACCTAAGTGCTAAATTAATTTATTTTACTTGTCAGAATCACAATTTAAAAAAATACTAAAAAGCGCAGGCCACACCTCCAGCGGGCGGGCGAGCAAACTAGGCGAGCGAACATCGTTTCACCTCTTTTACATACTTCGGTTCACACCGCGAGCTACCGAAAAACCTACGTCAGCGATGCGAGCGACGCTAACAAAATATCCTACGATTCCAGCGAAGCTACTCGTTCACCTCGTTAGCCTCGCGCCCGATGCGCAAGCTTCGCTTGCCCGCCCGCCCGCTTCGCTAGCTTAGCTCGCCCGGTTCGTTCGCCCGTCATGCAACTGCGTGCGAGTGACAATGGACAGAACGCTATCCTCTCGCTCTCCCATCCGCACCCCCCGCTCCGCCCGCGTCGCCCGCTCCGTTCGCTCGCCGGTCCGTCTGTAGTTTTCGGTGTTATCCCCATAGTTTAAATCGCCAATATTCCGCAAAGTTTGTATAGTTTCCTTCTCTCGCTTCGCTCTCCCGCCTAGCTAGCTAGCAGTGGGGCCTGCGCTTTAAGGGGTTAGAACTACGGCAGAGTGGTTGCCACTGTTTTTTTTTTTTTTTTTTTTAGAAATAAGACAACTCCTGCACTAGGGAAATAAATCCCTGTGTCGCGGTCGCGGGGGACTTTACAAACATTCATTTCACGGACACATAGAACATCCAGACTCAGAACAACTATTTGTGGTTCACACAAATAATTGTCCCGGGTGGGAATCGAACCCAGAACACCAGGTCTCAGAGGCAACTATCGTAACCACTGAGCCACTGGTGCAGTCATTATTAAAGTCAGATTTATAAATATAAGAGAAGTGATCGCTGGCACGATCTACAGGCGCTGGATCACAGGGCAGGGGTAGGGCGCAACGCTACTAACGTTTTACTTTTGTAGGTACATCTTTTTATGACACAATTGGGATTTTTTTTAACAAATAATGAATAATATCAACACCATTCAAATCATTCTATCGCACCTAACGCTGCGATAGAATGACATATCGACAGCTTACGCACACACGCTGACTAAACTATGCCTTAGTTTTGGTACGCCTAAGCGTTTCGTGTGCGTAAGCTGTTTATGTACACGCCAAGGCAGAGTTGTTACCGTCTTCAGTGCGTTATCCGCTTCGTCTAAATTTAATAAAAATGTACCCAAAGGTTTGTCATTTTTTGGATGGAATATCATATTCGACATAAAAAACACAAATATTTTCTGCCAGTCAATGCATAATTCACTGGCAGAAATTGCGGAATACGTCTGCATATTGCCAATAAAAAAAAAACTTCTGATATTTTTGCTCTGTGGATTAAAAAAGCTCTTGGATATTCATCCATGGGTCCAATAAGAATAAATATCAGACAATTAAACTAAGTATTTAACTGTGCGCGGTATTACGTATGGATAAACCTTGTGCTCACAAATGAGTTAAACTACCTGTAGAACGTTGTAAAATAAAATACCCATATAACTGTTTAAAATGATTTAATAAATTCATAAAACCAGATCTCAAATATTACTCACAAGTAGTATTATGGCTAATTGAATAAAATTAATAAATGCATTTATTCATATTACAATATGAAAGAAATATTTACAATTATTTAGCTAAAAATAAATTATGGACGGCCACAGAGCCATAAGGCTAAGTATAATTAACTAAAAATATTAATTCAACTAAAAAAAACTAAAATATAATTTTAGTTTCTAATTGAAAGACGCATTCACTGTTTCGTCTTATGCGATGAATTGTATAAAAATATATTCAAATTCTGTGGACATGGGACGAAAAAGTCGTGGTACCAAAAAGTTGTGGGACGAAACAGTGAATATGCCACTTGAAAATATAACCATTCGTCTAACCACTGTTGGCACAACTATACTAAAAGTGTTTTTACAAAAGTATTTGTATTTAATTGTTAAAATAATTCTAGTAAATTCTTAAGTAAAAGATTAATACTAAACAAATGAGGATGACCATTTAGTTCCTTTATATTCCACCATCGGCATCATAGCGACTCCAATTCTTGAATTCGAGCTAGAATTTTGAAAACTGCTTTTATGCATATAGATCAATAATAAACATCAAAAATAATGTATTAATTGGATTTCAAATATAGAAAACTCCCTTCCCCTTGGGTAATCAAATGGCCACATAAACATTTTATATTGGAAGAAAATAACTATCCAAAATAATTTAACATTATGACATATTTATGTCATATGGCTCCCCATCATAAAATAAAATAAAAAAAAAACTATTTTTTTTACAATACAATCCAATAATACAAATAAAATCTCAATTTGGACGCTAAGCACCACAATAAATTGTAAACTAAATTTATTATTTAATAAAAATAATAAAATATTGATCCGTTCTTAAATACTTTATAACCTGAGATGCTTATAAGAATATATAGATAGTTACATACAGTAAAATATTTTATAAAAAAAAACGATTTATTGAAATTAATCTACCATCAGGAATTGATGAAAATTATAAATTTAAATATTTGAAAATAAATATACTTTTTTCAATATCATTTTCTCTAGCAAAATGTATTATTATTGTGAAATAAATATATTTCAAAAACTATTTTTAGTTTTATAATCTCATCTTAATTTTTTACGTAAAATTCAATATTTCCAGTTAAATTTATCTATAAATTAAAATCACAATCACTTTTTTATATAATTTTCTATTCCTGTGATTCTTGTATCAAATATATTACCTATGTTTATAAATAATAAACGTTTCAACATTTTATTTTCTTGCAATCGTCAATAAGGCTTTCAAAATAGGTACATACACTTTTAAATGCGTATCGTAATTTATAATAAATCATTATAAATTATTAATATTTATCCAACATTTCGAGAAAAACCTAACAATCCATGATATGAGAAATGTTAAAAATAACCATAAACGTTGTTCTAGCATTTTAATTCTCTGATGATAGAGCATAGTTTGGTTAACATCTTGCATTGGAACATTTTTGATCAAATTGCATTTATTTTAAATAAAGTTATTATTCGATTTTTCAAACTTAACCAAAACTCTTAGTCTAGCATTTAGATGCTAGATGCCAGAACATGTTTGGTTAAGATCTAGCATTTAGAACAGCAGTATCTGGTTGATCCAGTCTCTGAACTCCGATATCCTGGTGTAGACTCCTGGCTGGTTGGGTTCGGCACAGCCAATACCCCAAGATATGATGCCTCCGAGCACGAAGCGGTTGTCTCGCTCTCGACGAATGACCATAGGACCACCGCTGTCACCTAGAAATAATAACAATGGTGTTTTTAAATATAATCAAGTGAGCTCTCAATGGCTCGTGGTTTCTGGCTTAGAAGGCCACCCAATATCTTCCTATGGGTGTCGTAAGAAGTGGATGGGCAGCAGTATCCATCAGCTCAAGGATACTTCTTATTATCGTACAGCGATCACCAATCTACCTGCCAAGCGTGGTTATTATGGCAATATCCTTCAACGAACTTTTTTTTTGTTGTTGTCCGGGGGGTAATGCTTTTACGCATTCCCACCGCCGCTGCAGCGTATTCGCGCGCTGGCGGTGGGATATGTGGGACTCGCCCTTCCCATAGCGTGGTATGCTAAACTCATACCACGAGGAGAGGACCCTACACCACTAAAACCCCCCGGACACTTCTTAGATCCTCCGTTGGAGGGGGCCGGGTACGCATATGCAATCCGGCCCATCCTTCAACGACCCAGGCTTGCTAAGGTCGATTAAGGGAAGGCATGTACAGCAGCGAACGTTATCGGGCTGTTGAATTGATAAGCTTAATTAACTTGCAGCGACATCTACAATAGCTGCACAAAGACTAACAGCGCTATCTAGCACCTAGCATCCCAACTAACCTGTATCGCGCTATACAAGTTCGCAAGCCAACTTGAACATATACAAGTTCTGAAAATCAACAAATGGCCGTCGGCCGCCGGGCATACCACCTCACCCGGTAAAGATAGTCTTTTTTTTTCTGAGGAGGAACACCAACCGTTCCTTCGTAGGCAGGTTCTAACTGTGGTGTCCTTTCAGCGCCTGAGATGCCCTGAATTACTATATTTTCATTCGTCGAGTGTATAAAGTCTGGACAAGAAATCTTTGTGTAAAATCTTAAATTTCTCTCCGGGTCTGGTTGGTTGAGGGACATGTTCCTGGACGGTACGCCGTTGGTTCCAACTGTATCTACTACATTCTAGAAGTATGTAAATTTGTCAGGAAGTACCCTGAATTTTACACCACACGAGGTAAAAAGGAAACAAAGTATACATTCCGAAACAAAAATAGACTGAATTTACCAAGATCAACACTACACATACATTCAAAAATTATATAGAAACAACAAAAGCGTCTTCCTCTCATCTATCCACATTATGTTGCTGTGCCCAACAGGGTCCATAATTGTTTCTAAAATGATATTGTTATGCCACCACTGTACATTATGGTTTGCAATAAAATATTTTGAGTTTGAGTTTGTAATAACATCATCTATAACAATCGTATACCAAGGAACAGGCAGCAGAGTGTCCTGTCTGTTACAACAGAATACTGCAGTCACTAACCCGCCTGCCAACGTGACTAAGGCAAAATCTTTCCTCGGGTGGAAGCCCTGATGTTGATGATGATGATGATAAAACAAACGTACCTTCACAACTATCAGCGCCTCCCTTGTTTCTGCCGGCACAGATGAATATGTTCGGTATATGTTCGTTGTACCCTGCGGCCTGGTACATCGCCTCGCACGCTGTGTTGTTGATTACAGGCACTTGCACCTCTTGCAACACGCTGGGGAGGGGACCCTCTGTGGATAGAAATAAAAATGGTTGGTTCGACATACAGTAGAATCCGGTTATAATGACGGCAAAGGGACCGGTGATATTACGACGTTCTAACCGGAAGTCGTAGTAAAAGAACAGACAACTTCAATTTTAGTTCTTTTTATAAAAATAGTCACATACATGATTTTCATACATATTAACAAGAAAATAATTACTGCACAATATGCACGGAGGTGCGTAATGTACTTGTACCTATATAACTTTGTTAAAAGGAAATATGATTACTACGATTTATTTGTAAACACTAAGCAGAGCTCCAGCCTTAAAAATTGTTTCAAAAACTACAAACTAAGCAACCTGCGCAAGAGGACGCCCCCTGTGGGCGGGCCTGGTGGGCGGTCGCCGGCGATGAGATTGAGGGATTATGTCTTTTAGTATTTTCTGTCAGTTCGCGGGCCACTCGGACTTCGGGTCTACGAGGGCATCGGATGGTCGTAGTCGTTGCAACAGGTCAATTTTATGTGGAATTCCGTTGTTAAAAGCGGTCTGTCGTTATAAGTGTCGTAATAAACGGATGAACTTTCTAGTGGTTCGTAGTAAAACCAAACATATAGCTATGGTAACGTCGCTAAAAACGGACGGTTGTTGTATGCGAAGTCGTACTAAACGGATTGTACTGTAATATGAAACATGAAAAACGGCACAACTAACATTTTGATGTGTTGAAATTGATATTTGGAGACAACAATTTTAAAACAACAAAATTTCTTATTCCAAATATCTAGAGCTCAGAAGCATAAGGTCGGAAATGCCATTATACGTCAGAAACATTCGTTGTAATGTATCTTTATCGTAAACTGGCACTTACGACAAAATGCTTCAAATACATATTACATATTTGGAATCGGAAAAAAACACATCTATATTTTTTATATAATTTTGAAAAAAAAAATAGTTGTTCCCTGTTTTATTATGATGGCAAAATATATGACGGACTTAAGCCACGAGGCCTGTTCTACTTCACCGGGCATAAAGGCACCCAGTCACAAATTTATTTTGCTGCGTAAGAAAATTTAAATTTAATCAGAAAGCCAAATAACTACTCAATCGAAAATCAGATAGATAATAAAAAAAATCGCGGCGGAGTCAAACCCAGAAACTCCAAAACTAAGGCATACTGTATATTTACAATGTAGGTATATAATACACCTATGTTACGTAAGTTGTCTATTAAAAATATGAACCCATTCTGAGAATGGCCAATTACTGTAACAATGAGCAATAAGAATAATATAAAGAAAACATATACATTTTAACTGTAACAAATGTAGTTCTGTAAAGACTTTTAAAAACTAATAGTACCTAGTTGTAATGACTAGCCATAGCTATAAGGCTAATAATAAGAGCGGTTTCGCACTCTGTCCAATCCGAACCCGTGAAAATAATGGTCTAGAAATTTGGAAAGAAATCAGATGACGGAGATCGGATCTAGTGCGTAAATTACCATAGAAATAGTTCTACGGCTACATATTTTCACGGGTCCAGATTGGATTCGGAGCGGACGTAGTGCGAAACCGCTGTAAGACGTAGACGCCGAAGTCGATTTGTTTAAAACAATAATTTATTGCTTTTTACTGTCCGTCATATTTACACCGTGAATATTAAAATTTTGTCGTTGCTGGAATTATGTTTTTTAGGGCGGTTTTGTGCAACTGTCCCTCTACTTAACAGTTGGCGGGCTTCTCGGACTTCGGGATGAGGGCATGGGAAGGTTCTTTGCAAACCAATCGAGAGGCAATGCTCTATTTCCACACCAGCAATGAAAGTGTAGCGACATCTACAGTAGCCGCGTAAAAAAATAAATGAAGAGGAGCAGCGCCATCTAGGCCCTAGCATCCTAACTAACATAAAATAAATAAAGTTTTAAATAGCAACAAATGGCCGACGACGGCATACCACCTCGCCCGGCAAAGAAGAGTTTTTTTCTGTGGAGGTCCACCAACCATTTCTCTACAATCTCTACGATCAAATAGTAAATGTCCTATATCCTGAGAATTAAATGAATTGAGGAGTGCTACTCCGAACGCTAATAATGGGGGCACCGGGAACCACAGATAGACTAGCGCAACATGTATAGTAAACTCTTAGTAGCTATGACACTTTATTGAAGTCATATCGTTGCCATTGTCATATGATTTTGTGATTGTCCCTCTGAATGCGAGTAACAACAAAAGCGGGGCCGGTCGTCGTGCGTAGCTATTGTAAGTGTTTGGTACAAGGTAACTGATGAGTTTTGGTTTTCGCAATTGTTATATGCCATTTCTCGATTATTATAATATAAAATATTACAAATCATTGTTACTACCAAGACGAATTAATTTCGTTGCGGAAAAATAAGCATTAAGCGCAAACCACACCGCCAACCAGCGTGCGAGCGATGATTTACGATGAGTACTCAATTGAAATAATAGGTATATAACATTAAAATTTTTAAATAGACATTGTATTAACTAAAATCAATCCCTCAAGAAGACTGGTTTGCAATACAAGATAATTTAGTGTGTACGAATGGGAGCACATAGGTACATTATACAGTTTCGAAGTTATGTTATTCTAAACATTTTTAATGCTCTTAAATATCACCTCTTTTCATACTTCGGTTCAACCCATCAAATACAGATTGTTCAATTAATCTTCTCGCTAGCTGGTGTGGTCGGCGTTTTAAATGTTTGCAATAAATGGTTTAGGCTTGAGCTCTGCTCACCTTTATGCCCGGTGAAGTAACAAAAGCCTCTTGATAACTACATAATGTCCCTCCGAGAGGTAATTGAGGGAGGCCTTTGCCTTCGAGGAGTGGGACAGTAATCGATACTATAATATTATAAAGCTGCAGACTTTGTTTGTTTGTTTGAACGCGCTCATCTCAGGAACTACTGTTCCGATTTATATTTTATTACGAAGTTCCCACGGGCACGGGAGCTACGCGGGTGAAACCGAGCGCAGAAAGCAAGTCTACACTAAAAACTTGTAAAACTTTTTGTTTGCTTGAACGCCCTTATCTCAGGAACTACTAGACCGATTTGATAAATTCTTTCAGTGTTACATAGCCCATTTATAGAGGAAGGCTATAAGCTAGCTAGCTTTTTTATGATGAAGTATTTACCCACGGGAACGGAATCTACGCGGAAGAAACCGCGCGAAGGAATCCAGTGCCTTATAAAAAAATCTTACCATCAAAAAGTCTCCCCCAGCCGGTTACGAATGCAGTCTTCCCCACAAAGTCCTCATCGGTGTCGGGCACACACACCGGGAGAATGTTCGGCTGGAACGTCACTGGCTCGTAGAATCTAAAACAGAGGACAATATAACCTTAGTTTCTCAAGACTGCTGAGTACCATAATATGGCTATATTATAGCCACTATGCTTGCTAGGAAAACATACATGGTGCGATAATCATAGATGTGGTATAAAAAAATTGGGATCAACTGCTTAACTCTTAGCTTAGAAAAAAAATCAGCTGTTCCATACATTCATGTTCACATAACTCGTCAACATGGTAGGGAGCGGCTTTTTTCGCGTTTTTTTCGCGATTTCAGGGTTGGTGCCATAGTAAAAGTTGTTTGTTATCATGAGCACAATCATGTGTTTAGGTATCGGTCACTAATTACCAGTCACCCTATATAATGTTAAAAATATTGTTCTTAATTAAGTATAAAAAAAATGTACTTAAATGTGTTATGCTTTGTAAATGACGTATAACAAGCGCGAATTATTCGTCTACGTTACTAATGAACTATTTCATATCATTTCATACTAATAAATGTCTCTTAAAAGTCATAAAAATATCCAATAAAATAGTTTATATCTATTTTAATAAGTAGGTACAGAAATATGCTAGGTAGGTAACTGTTTTTTGTAGACTAATACAAGTTATCTCCATTAAATCGACGGTGTTGGTAATTAATTGTAAATAATTAATTTATGAGAAATTCGCAGTTATACGGAATACTGCTACTTAATAGATAATTATGTGATAAATATTCATGTTTAGATGTTCGCTTTGCATTTTTGTGTCGCGAAATCTTGTGAGCTATGAAGGCCATTGTGTTTATGCACCGTGATTTTGTAGTCAAAGCTAATATTCAACAAAATTATTATTTTTTGGTAGTACAATAGGTTAGTTGACCCATGCCGGATTGCTTATGCGTACCCGGCCCGCCAACGACGGATCGAAGGAGTGTCCGGGGGGTTTTAGTGGTGTAGGGTCCTCTCCTTGTGGTATGAGTTTAGCATACCATGCTATGGAGAGGGCGAGTACCACATATACCGCCAGCGCGCGAATACGCTGCAGCGGCGGCGGTGGGAATGCGTGAATGAATGTCCCACCGGACATTAAACAAAAAAGAAAATGCTAGTTGACCCATATAAAATGATGTTACAATTATGTTTATTTGTGAAAGTACTTGTCATGAGGAACCTCAATAAAAATAAATAAATAATAAAACGACGTCGGGATGTGACGACCCTATCGCCCACTGGTTTATCCAATCAGTCACTGCAGGGCAGCTTGTGGCGAGCTGTTGGTGAGGGGCGACACCACGGACCCTATCTCCCGGGGACACATACAGCCATGCACACGGCACACAGATACACACAGTGACACCCCCCCTGGTTCTGAGCTTGCCTTAACTAGCCAGAGTGGAGTTGCAAGAGCGGGACCAGGTTGGAAGGGTAAAATGTCATAACGCCGAATTAACACTAGATATTTTATGTTTTTCACGCCTTATTCTAATAATAATTAATAGGTTAATAGATAGGTAGACAGAGAAAGACTCGTAGGAAGCTAGGATATGGTCCGGTTGTCCTCGCGAGGCGAGGTTCGCGACGCGTTGTATGCTTCAGACCCGAACCCAGCCCACTCTGGTTGATTTTAATTCTCTATAATACGCGACATTATAGCACATGACATAACAACATTAGTATATTTTAATTAATAATATTATCGTTGAAATGTTAAATAATTTTTAACTTATAATAAGTACGATCGATTCGTCTACATTATCAATAAACGGTTTCATTTTTCATGAAACCTTTTTTACAATACCTAATCTAATAACGTACCTGAGAAGTGCCAAGTCGTACTCAAAGGTGGCAGGGTCGAAGTGTGGATGGCTGGCTACGATCTGTACCCGTCTCTCCACGAACCCGTAAGGCTCGTCGCTCTGTGCTAGATCGTGCTCGCCGAGGCGTACCAGGAGCTCTGATGGTGGGACGCTGGAATAAGTATATTGCGTTAACCTTTTGAAAGATAATGTCGGCTACACCTGACAAGCGCACCGTCGGCTATACTCGACAGTAAACAAGTCACAGAAAACCAAAAAAATATATTAATATCTAAAAAGTTTATGTTCTGTTTGTTTACTTGAACGCGCTTATCTTAGAAACTGGTCTGATTCCTTTCATTGTTAGATAGCCCATCTATCAAGATAGGCTATATAAATATTACTAGCTGCGCCCCGCGGTTTTACCCGCGTTACTCTGCTCCAATAGGTCGAAGCTTGATGTTTTGTAGCCTATATGTTAATCCAGCGTAAAACCTATCCTGATGCAAAATTTTAGTTAATTCCGTTCAGTAGTTTTGGCGTGAAAGGGTAACAAACATCGATCCATACTTATAAACTTTCGCGTTTATTATATTGTCCCATGGGGACGGGAGTTACGCAGCTGTAAGGGCTATCAAAGTCCCTTGACCCTTAGTCGCCTCTAACGACATCCACGGGAAGACTGTGGTATTTTCCAAGCCGGAAACCACACAGCTCTACTCCGTAGTCGGTCATAAAACATGACTTTACTTCTTCTATCTCAAGGAAACTCACAAAATACCCGACATTGAATATAATCGAAAACCACTAGGTCATCTTGAGGAAAACGTATATACATACATAAGTATATATCACTAGCTGCGCCCCGCGGGTTTACCCGCGCTATTCTGCTCCAGTGGGTCGGAGTGTGATTTATTGTAGCCTATATGTTAATCGAGCTTATTAACTATCCCCGTGCAAAGTTTCAGCCAAATTCATTCTGTAGTTTTTGCGTGAAAGAGTAACAAACATACATACATCACTTTCGCATTTATAATATTTGTATGTAGGATAATATATGAAACTAAAATGGCATCTAATTATCTTTACAAAAGGTAATGAGTCTACCCAACTACTGCTTAGTATAACAACGATATTATTTTACATAGAATTAACGTAAAGTGAGCCTTGAAGTTAATTTTATTTTAAATAAGTACCTTAATAGTTAGTCTTTTCTTTCTTCATGCTAAACATGGGCCTCCTCTTAACAGACCTTGTTAAGACAGGGTCGTTGAAGGATTGACTTTAGCAGGGGTCTCTAAACTACGGCCCGCGGGCCGAATCCGGCCCGCCAGTGTCATCAAACTGGCCCGCGACAGCCAATGTTTTATTGTTGTTACTATTGCTAGAAATACGACTATAGATGAGGACAGAAAAAAATAATCTGTTTTGGCCCATGAAGCATACTGAAAATATAATTATGGCCCTAAGGCTTTAAAGTTTGGAGACCTCTGGACCTTTGTATACCACGCTATTGAGAGGGCGAGTCTGCACCCCATAGCTGTATGTCCCTAAGTCGCCTATTACGACACCCATGGGAAGATATGGGATGGTCTATTCTAAGCCGAAATTACTGACTTAAATAAATGATTGTCACGCGCTCGATTAGATACCGCCGCTCGCTGTCGTGCTTGTATATAAAAAATATAATGCCGAAATCTTGATCTTCGAAAGTTAATAAAATGTTGGTTATAGGTAATCGAAGTAATATGACAGTTTGCGTATTTAACATTGATAAAATAACACTACAAGAAATAAGAAGGACATCGGGATCATATACCTTTTTTTTTGCCGTAATAAAGACAGTCTTAATAAATGGTTTAAAAACTACGAACTAAGCAACCTGCGGCCCCTGTAGGACTTGGACCTCGGCACATGGAAACCGCTAGCAATGAGATTAAGGCATTATGATTTTAAGGGGAATTTTGTTAACTGTCGTTCTACTTTACAGTTCGCGGTCCTCTTGGACTTCGGGTCTATAAGGCATCAGAGGATTCTTTGCAAACTAAGTGGGGTGAAGGGGGACGCGTCGCGTTCGCGGGCATACTCTTCTCCGGCAGGTCGGATAGAAGGGGATCACATACCATCGGTGCAGTATCTTATACACACTACAATATTGAGTTGTCGCATTTACGGAGCAATGGTTTAAGGTAGGTAGCGCGGTATCTAGACGAACGCACGACACCAATAATTTATTAGGGTTGTTAAAAAAAGTAATAATATTTCATACTTACTGCTCTACACAATGTGCCGCTGTTATAGCCCAGTTTTCATTCAGCAGCGCTGCCCCGCACTTATGAAGGTACGTCGATGTCCTGAACTGACGCAGCGAGATCTGCCATGGCCACTGTCCGAACCCAGACTTCGTGCCTCCGACGATACGCCCCTGTGGCGCCTGCCAAAGTCGCCGCCCGCAAACTGCGAGTACCAGGAGCGTGGAATTTAGAATCATTGTACGATTTTTGAAAAAAGGAGTTCGATTTTCGAAAGTTCTTAGAGGATCCGAGTGAGTTTGATTAACGAAAGTGATTGTTTTGTTTTTGTAGTTTATTTTGATACTGAGGTTTATCTAGCATAAATTTCGATTGTTTTGTATCAGACCTATTTTATTTAGATAATTATAACTCTTCTATCGATTATTCTAGTAAAAAAATAATGTATTTTTCGAAGAAGAATGAACTGTTTATTGTGAGCTAAGATTATTAATTAGTCAGTTTTATTATTGTTTATGTTCCGTTTTATTGCATCGTTCGCATATTCATTTAAATTCACGTTTTTATTTATTTGTTTTTAATAGACTTGAATTTATTTCTATGAATTAATAAATAAATCATCTACTGTTTATTATGATTTTACTTTTAAAAATAGAAACATTTACCGCTAGTGTCTTTGAAAAAACAAAATTGTACCACAAAAACAAAAGACTATTGAAAAATAAGATAAATGATTTTAATTTGTCACCACCTTTACCGTTATAGAGCGATTCTTATTTCAAAAACAACAAAAGGTCGATGTACTTAGTTTCTTCAGATCGCAATCTACTTGCAACGCAAAAAATATACGACCTGATACGTTTGTATTTAGAACGTTATTAAGTAAACAAAATTTTCGCTGAAGTTATTTTGTATTTGGAATTCGTTAGTGTTTTGTTAGTTTTACCATGACGTTACACTTTGCATAATCTTTGGTAATCATTCGAGCTGGATTCGATAGATTTATCAAGATCGTACCGAAATGCTTGTTTTTGTCCAAGTGATGTCTAAAGAGACCTTCCTTTTTTATTCATTATTCGGCATCAGAAAAAATGTAATGCCATTTGGAATTAAAGTTCTAATTTTAAATGTTTATCTACGTTTTAAAATCATTCGTATACGTATAAAATGAGATATAAAATTAATTTTATGCTACTGACTAATTAAGTAATTATATATGACGCAACTATTCAGTCTATTAAAGGAACTATAAGCACTTTTAATGTTATATTTGTAGTTTAATATTTTAGTTAACACTTCTACATCCAACAGGTTGTCCATTCAACGTATTTTTTCTTTTTTTATCTCACTTTTAAGACGTAAACTTGTATCCAGTTCACTACGCACTCATCCTCAAATTCCCATGACATTGTTCTTTGTCACATTTGGACCCATTTGTAGATCTAGTTGGTATTTATCCAAACGCACTTTCAACATAACTTGCACTTATTATACAACTCAAATATAAAATAAAAGGTTTTTAAAACTCGAATCACGTTATTAAATATTTATTATATGAATAGATGTCTGTCTATGTCTTTTAGTCACTTCAAATTTAGAATTGCTTCCAACTTGGTTATTTGAAGTATTAAAGTACACACTTCGATTTTTTTAAAAGACACTTGTCAGTTCAAAATCCTCGTTTTTTTTTAAAGAATGCAAAAACCGCAATGGTCGTCCTTGCGTTTGCCTTGGCCGTGGCGTGCGGTCGACTCGCGCGCTCGGAACTCTTTGTTAAGAGTTAAGTCTCCACAGTTTTTTATTCTTTTTTATTATTGTTTATTCATTGGCTGCAGAACATTTAGTTTGGATTCACTTTAGGTCTTTAACCCGGGCGGTTATTTTTAATTTCAATATTCAAAATAAGAATGAAAGTCAAAGCTGTTGCATTGTAGGGTTATTTGAATTGACATTCTTAGAAACGTGGTAGCTTTTATGATAAGGATAATTTGATTATAGGTATTTATATTTACTTATTTCGATTTTAGAATTCAAAAACCAATAGGCGGATGAAGTATGTATATTGTCTGTAGATTGCTTTTTTTACTAGGCCTTTGCAACTTCAACGGGAATAGAATCAAGCAAAGGGCCTTAGTAAGTAATTTAAAAACTACAAACTAAGAAACGTGCGCAAGAGCTCCCTGTGGAACTTGGACCTCGGCTCAGAGTTGTTGATGGCGGGGAGTTGAAGTTTTAGGAACTTTTAGATTTCTATGGCAGCTAATATAATAATTCATAAAAAAAAATATACCGTTATAGTATTTCTATTGTGATTCTGACAATTACAAACTACATCCACAGTTTGTAAGTTTGTACAAATACGTAAATGCTAAATAAATTCACTATTATTATTATTATATTATTTTATTTTATGGCTTTGAGAATGTCTAGTGCATGCACTTCAACATTACAAAATCGACGGGGGCCCTAGAATGAAGTCGTATTCGTATCGTATTTGAGGATTTTTTCAGAGATTATGACATTTTAACTCAGCAGTATTGCTTAGCACTGGCTTAAAATGTTATACTTTCAAATACAATTTTGTTTTAGGGAACCGTCGATATGTCCTACATAAGTTGTAGCAAAATATGTCATCAAAAAAGCCTTGATCATCATCAACCCTTATAACGTCCTCTGTTGAATATGGGCCATCTCCCGAGGGAAGGTTATTGCTATAGTCACCACGCTTGGCAGGCGTGTTGGTGACCGCAGTATTATGTTGTTACACACAAGGAAACGCTGCTGGCCGTTGCCTAGTATAAGATTGTTATAGATGATTTTATAATAATCGGGACCAACGGCCTAATGTGCTTTTCGAGGCAAAAAAATATAAAAAGTAAAAAATATAAAAGGTTTACGACGCAATTGATCTCTAATGTGCTAATTAGTTTTAATGTTATTTCTTAGTACCTAATGGAAGCAATTACTGAATGACTGAATATAATACATTTAATCGACTTGTTATATTATGTAGTCAAGTTTTATTATGTTATATGTATGTGTTGAAGTAATGATTGACTGTGGCTGATTGGTCAAGTTAATTAGTCCCGGTGTTTTGAGTTCGATTCCCACCCGGGACTTTGTTTTGTGTGAAATACAGATGGTGATACTTTAATTTTTTTCCCCTCAGAGACGTGTTATAAAAGTGATTAATAAATTTTGATGATCGGTAGGGTTCCACCGTAGCCTAATTGGTTTATGCATTAGGGGATAAACTTAAAATGCAGGTTCGAGTCCGGCCGGTGGTCTAAATTTATTAATCTCAATTTTGAAATTTGGTTGTGATAGTTGTCTAGATGTGGTTTGTGAATTGTAATTTGAAAAATATACCGCCGCGACAAGTTATTTATATAATCAGTTTTGGAGATGTATTTAAAAATATATTTAAAAAAAGGAAATTTTTGACTGCACCAGTGGTTCAGTGGTTACGACATTGACTTCTAATACCTGGTGTTCTGGGTTCGATTCCCATCTTGGACATTTATTTGTGTCAACCACTAATAGTTGTTCTGCGTCTCGGTGCAGGTACTTAGTGTCCGTGAATTGTGTGTTTGAAATGTCTCCCGCAACACAGGGATTATTTTCTAGTGCGGAAGTTGTAAAAAAAAACATTTCGTGTTAGAAAACATAATGTTCATTCTTAACAAAAAAATGAGTCATTCTGCAACTACTACCCGCGATTTCATCGGCTTCAGCATACAGACAGAAAAGTTATAAGAGAATTTAAAAACTTCTTCGTAGTCACTTTTATTATTTCATTTTTTTCCAAATGCGTCATTTCAACTGCCATTGGCATTGCTTATCCGTGCCCAACTGTTTTAGAGGAATGCTTGCTTTATTTGTATAGGATATCCCTTATTTATCTTTTGAATTAACACTATGTTACAAAGATAGTCTTGATTAAAACCTTCGATCTACGAAAACGAAATATTCCTAAAACTAAAATGATTTAATTAATCTTTTGTTTTCTATATTAATATACAAAGCTGAAGTGTTTTTGTTTGTGTGCTTGAACGCAGGAACTATTGGTCCGATTTGAAAAAAAAAGTCTGTGTTAGATAGCCCATTTATCAAAGAAGGCTATAACTATATTTAATTATAAAGTTCCTACGGGCACATCTATCTATGGTTCACACATATAGTTGTCTCGTTTAGTATTCGATCCCAGAACACCAAGTCTCAGAAGCATCTGTCGTAACCACTGGGTCACCGGTGCAGTCAAAAATATAGTAATTTTGACGATTACCTATGTAAATAAATGCAGGCTCTGAATAATATAAATGTAAATTATTTCATTTAACACATTTATAATATTAATAGTACATTAATAATAATAAATCATAGTTTAATTATTAATACAATCGTATTGCAAGAATTCCAACTATCAAATTATACAAAGTAATTACATTCGAATGATTATACTGACGGAAAATGATGGCGGTCTTCTGTCATTCTAATCATAGGAATTAATAACAATTAATTTGTAATCACAAGATTATCTGTCACTCGTTAATTATAAGGACGTTTTATTAATAATGTGACACGCAGGTATGACACGGTAAATTGTACCTACTTGCTTTTCTAAAAGTGAGTGCGAATCGAACTTTTTGCATCCAGGAAATGGGATGAAAAAAGTACGATTGGCACTCATAATAGTAATGCGAAAAATTGTAAGGGTGTTTGTTTAATATCTCCTCTTTAACGCATGACTCAACGGTTTTGGATGACATTTGGCACAGATTTTTTATCTTTGCCGTAATTCAAAAAGAGTAAACCCGTTGAATGAGGGACCATCTTATGTTTGCGTTATTTTAATGGAATTATATTTTAAATAAAATGCATCTCGCTTTTTATTTTAAGAACATAAATAATGCTTATTAGATCATTATTTATTCCAAACATTTAATAAAATTTTACTACTAACTTTAAAAGTTTTTATTTTTATATTTTTATCTCATGCATTTATACGTCAAATCATAAAGTATATCTTGTTTTTTTTCTAGCATCTATTGTTCCGAAAAGGCGGGAGTTAGCGAAGCAACAATGGCGTCTCAATTATAATTATTATCCTACAATTATTTGTACGTCGTGCGAACACTTCCTATATGTAGCATGGTGTTAATTAATATGTAATTATTGCTATTTGTATATCTTTTGTACTTAGTTATTTGTGATGTTACGATATTTTGTTTTGTTTTATGGGTTTAACTTTTTAATCTATTTGTTTATGGTCTGGTTTAAAATTGGAGCAGTCTGGTGTAAGTGGAGATTTGAATAATTCTATAGCTCAAATTTATTACACTTAAATTGAATTTAACATATTTGATTATCTTTTTGTTAATAACCAAATAAATCGCATACCTCGGACAATAAAGGCGTATATACACATACGCAATTTTTTTTTTATTTCGCCGATCGATGTAAAATACTTCGACTCATGTTCTATATTTTTTTCGTAATTTTCCTTACAAAAACCATAAAAATGGTTTAAAAAAATACAATAGCTACTTCCTTAAGAAATATTATAATTAACTGGCAAAAAAAACGTAAATATAGTTGCTCGATGCATAATTGATTTAAACCATTAACATTATGCACGTAATCGCAATCCAGTCTTTATTGCTCCAGTCAAATTAAAAGATGTGCACTCGTAAGTTACTTACTCCTTTATTGCACGGTATATTATCGAATAAATTTTTCGTAACTTCACTTAAGCGTCACTGTTAAACATATTCCGAAACGTATGTGTACTCAATCCTTAAATTTTTTATAGATTATTTCACAAGTCAGTTACTCCTTCATGCAGGATACCTTCCTTATCAATAACAATTCTTAATCATACTTACAGAAAAATGTGAATGTTATAGTTCAAACGTAAGTATGTTTACGTAGGCATAGACAACGTGTGAATAGGAGTGTGTAGGGATGCGCGGGCGCGGGGAGCTCAGGTGTCGTGTTTTTTTTTTTTTTTTTTTTCCGATTGACATACGTTGGTAGCCACGAGGCTTTTGCTACTTCACCGGGCATAAAGGCGAGCAGAGCTCCAGCCTTAATAAATGGTTTGAAAACTACAAACTAAGCAACCTGCGCAAGAGGGCGCCCCCAGTGGGGCTTAGACCTCGGCTCAGGGCGGTCGCTGGCGATGAGATTGAGGGATTATGACATTTAGTATTTTAGGGGAGTTTTGTGCAACTGTCGCTCTGACTTCGGGTCTACGAGGGCATCGGATGGTTCTTTGCAAGCCAAGGGTCAGGAGGACGAGGGGGGACGCGTCGCGTTCGCGGGTGCACTCTTCTCCGGCGGGTCGGATAGAGTGGTCTCTGTGTAGTGGTGCTAGTTTCTTGCAAGCTTTTTAATGCTAGTTGGTAGATCTCAGGTGTCGTGAGCGGAGCGGCCGCCCGGCGAGATCCTTCCTTAGTTGTAAATTGTGAGTGCGACGTAAACAAACAATACATGAGTGGACAGGATCTGTTTTCTAAAATGAACCGTAAAAATACAAGAGCAAGGCGAATGCTCAATCTTGTGGAGAGTGTTACTAACACACAATATAATGGTAAGTTACTTTCAATTATATTATTTTTTGAATATTTGCATGCATTAACTTAAGCATTAGTTTAATGCTTTCGTTTTCTAACATTGTAGGTATTGCTTTTGAAAGGCTTATTTTCTTGCAACTTATCAGATAAGCAGTATGTTACTATATTAACGGTTTTGTTACATTTTAATGACTTTTGCTATTGTTTAAGTGTTCAATGGTGTAGTGGTAAACAAGTTCAAAGCCTGAGGTAATGGAACTTAATAATTGTCCTGTTATTGTTTATATCTTTTGCTTCCTTGTTTTGGTTCAGCTAATTAGCCACCATTCTGGCCTCTGACATAGCTTAACGATTGCAGACATGCAAATGCAACCAAGACCATTAATTTAAACCTAGGCTTTGAAGCCCGGAAAATTTAACGATAGGTACGTATTTTGCTCACCCATCCAAGTTTGAACCGCAACGGGTATTACTTTACATTTGCAATCAATATTCTCTATATAGCACTCAGCTATACGTGACTCATTCGATAGCGCATTAGGCAGTAACTCGGTCTCCTTCTCCAGGAGTTGTGGGTTGGATTCCCACCCAGAACAAACTTTTATGTGATGAACATTTGCGTTTGTTCTGTGTATTGGTGTATTATAAGGTATTCAAGTATGTATTAATATCACTCGGCGAAATCAAATTTTTTTTTTTTTCGGAAATTTGAAGTTTCTAATTATGCCATCATCTTACATGGATGGGTTAGAGTGGGTATGTATCGGCTTGTTGTACCATTAACCAAACACCTTGTTTAAATTCTTTATTTTTAATGTATAAATGCCGCACAAAAGCACGAAATTGACTAACATAATCTTAAATCAATGCTAAATTTGTTTTTAGATTATGTGACAGCTGGGCCCTCCCACGAATTTATGCCAGCTAATGAAGATCCTGAGGAGCCATTTTCTCCGTTGGTATCAGAATATGTCCCAAGCTCTGACTCTTCTTCCGATTTAGAAGATTCGTGGACAGCAAAATACTCAAATAAGGCTCAATTTATAAACAGAATAAAATACTGCTTAAATAACAATCTGCTTGTATCGGAGTATTCTGCTACAGATAATTTTTCTCCATCCTCACAAAAAGTGGATCACTGGGATAATAATATTAACGAAACCAATGAAAACCTGTTTACTCCATCGCGCCATTTATTAATACAACCTTCAAATGTTTCAACTCCAGAATCGATTAGGAACATTCTAGCTTGAGTTGATAACTTCATTATGTTTTTTTATATTCTATGGTTCCGATGTTGTCAAAGTAGCAGTTGTGTGCGAGGGCACATTTAGATTACTAGAAGTTAGAAATATTTTTATAGTCATTACCATTTTGATCTCTAATAATCATTATGATAATTTATAGTTTTGATGGTGTCTTCAAAATAATTAATATTATGTAGCCTTTATATAAGTATTATTGTAGGTACCTCATAGATTGACGTGCTATGAGTAGATAATTATGTAAAAGTTACTTACTTGGTTGGTTGTGAAAATATAATAATAAGAATTCATATTTTTCATTTTGTAACTTACATAGATGTAAGAAATTGCTATAGTTAGCAAAATAAGTACAAAATAAAGAATTATTAAAAAATATATATAATTTCGTTTTATTCCTGCAATTAATCACCAAACTCTTTTTGGTAAGTATATTGTACAGTAGTTGAAAAATAATAACAAATTAGATACCCACAATTCTGAAATTAAAATGTAAAGTTATTTTTTGTTATTATGAAAATATAAGAAAATATGGATTACACTGTAAAATATTTCTTCGTGCAATAAATAAGTGTGTCACATACAGTTTAAAATCTTAATAAATTATCACTGCAATATACACTTACATAAACTTACTCATTATTTATTTTCAAAAATAAACGTGCTATAAGTACTTAAAACTAAAAGCTCCGAGGTTATATCACGAGGAAAAACAAGCAATAAAAGCGTTTGTATACATAAGATCCATGTTTTGTTTAGGCCTAAACAGCAAAAAAGGTGTATGTTTATTTACCAACAATTACTTAAGGAAAACCCTAATACAATAAATAGGTAATTGGTAATTTTCCCTGTACTATGAAAACAGTAAATCTATCTATAATTTCAGTAAATACATATTAAAGGGCTCATTTAGAGGCTTCTCACGATATATGATACAAAATACTATCATTATTAGTTCAGGCAATATTCCAGAAACAAACTGTTTATTGGCTCTCCTGTAAAGTTGGTGTTTTCCAGATACGCCTTTATTGTCCGAGGTATGCGATTTGTTTATTATTTTTATCATTATTTTGCATGAATACCTACAAAGAATGGAACGTACTGCGTTGATTTAGGCAAATATTTATAGCGTAGATTTTTTTTCTATTGCCAACGTTTCCTTGTTGTTTGTTTTGTGATTACAATACTTTTGAATGCCACATAATTAATTTTGCAGTTATTATTTGGTTGTTTCATTATGGGAAGTGAATAAATTTAAATTATTTCAGATTTGTGTTTGATAATTATGATGAACTGAAATAGCTAAAACTATCAGCAGAACGCGATAAAAAAAAACATTCTACTTTTTTTTTAAATTATCTATTATTTAATCAGTGAGCATAATGCTATAAATATAGGATTCGAAGTTATTATCAGTCTACCGCTTTAATAAGCTACCTTGCACATTTTTTATTCGATCATATTCTTCAATAATGTCCTTTGTTTTACAATCGCGGACAATTCACTCGGATCCACACGAAATGTCAATTAATCAATCACAATGAACCGCACGAAATTATAAAAGACATTATCAGGAAAATGGCAAAAAATATCGTATTGAAAAAGTTCAATTTGCATTGTCGTTTGATAGATTTATTGTAAATTGAAACCGTCACGTTAAATTACATTATTTTTCCTTTTTCCTGACACCTGTCATATAAATGACAAATAGTTTTATTTATTTAATTTTAGAACATTGCAGAATAAAAAAAATATTTAATAACCTCAGAACAAAAAAATAGTAAAGACTAATGTATTGAAGCCAATTTTTTTGTGCAGTTGTATGGGTAAAATTGTTGCAATGATTTTTCACAGTACTTCAACGTTATAAAAATAACGTTGAACTTTGATTTGTATACTATTTCATGACACAGATGGTCATTTTTGTTAACTAAAGTACTATAGTTACGGTACGCGTGTGGGCGTAGGCTGTGTATGTGCACGCTAAGGCCAAATTTTACCAGCTTCAGTGTGTTACTCGCAGCCCTCCGTCTTTACTTTTATTTGATCTGAGTCATCGGCGGACAATAATTTTGGTCTTTAAAATTCCTAAATGTCAAAATGTTAATAAACATACACTTACCGTTCTTGTAGTCGGACATATTAACTACTTCAGCTGGTTCTGTAGTCGTAGTTATATTGACGTCTGCAACAAATATTATTATTAATAATGCTATTGATTCAATACAATATACACAACACTAGAGTTGCCATACTTCCCGGTTTCGAGCCGGTTCATTTGCCGGTTTCCCGGCCAACAAGGAAAGAATCCCGGTGGGCGCGCTAACGAAAAAAAAAATAAGAACTTTGCTTCGTTTGCAATACGTGCTCCTGTTTATCTTATCGTCCTGTGTCGGGATCTTCACTTATTATGAATCAAGATTAATAATTTGATATAAATTAATACTTTTTTTATTAACAAATTAATAAAAAAAGAGTATTCTGTATGTAGACTATGATGTCGAGTGGGATTTGAACCCAGAACACTTGGGTCCCAGTAACAAAACCTAAACCACTAACGCAGTTAAAATTACCTACGTGTAAAAATACATCTTACCGCCAGGTTTGACCGCTTCAGTAGTATTAGTTCCATTAGTATCCTTGTCAAGATTGTCAACAACACCTGACGTGTCATTACTAGACGTCAAGTCTATGCTAGTTGTTGACGTCGGCATTGTCGGTGATAACGTCACGTTGACTGTAAATTCTGGTATTTGTTGGGTGGTTGGTGCTGATTCGGTTGTTATTAACGGCGGCGATTGTGTTGATGTTGTTGTAGATGTAGGTGCTTCTGTTGATGATGATGTTGACATTGTTGTTGTTGTTGTTGGCGCTTCGGTTATAGTTGTGGGTTGTTGAGTTGTTGTTGGTTGTTGGGTGGTTGTGGTTGTGGTTGTTGTTGATGTTGTGGTAGTGGTTGTAGGTGCGGGTTTTGGTGGTATAGTTATAAGTACCCAGCCTTCGGTTGATGATGGTTCCTTTTCTTCTGAAAATTAAAATAGAGTTATGTTAGTTTTTTTATTTGCATTATTGTTTTATATATGTAGACGGCTATGTAAAAGTACAGCTTTTAAATACTTCAATTTTAAAAGTACTAGTAATGCAAAATTTTAGACGCCTAAACGATTTAACGCTCGGGATAAGATGATTCCAATTTTGATAAAGTGGTATTGAGTTTATAAGACGGGGAACGTTATAACTTATAGCTTCTCGCCGGCGCTACGCCTGGATAACTACCTAGAGGTGAAATAATTTTTGAAATTGGTCCTATAGTTCCGGAGCCTACACCTAACAAAAACTGTTTTTATTTTAGAAATAGAATTGGGATTTCGCGTGATAAAAAACATTAAAAGGATAAAACTGCGCGGGATAGCCATACTATACAGGGTTATTTTTAAAACACCAACAACCTTTTGGGGAATAGAAGTACTCATGATTATGAACAACTTTTACTATGGGGCCAACCCTGAAATCGCGAAAAAAAAATCAGCTGTTCCATACGTTTATGTTTACTTACCTCGACAAAATGTATGGAACAGCTGATTTTATTTTCGTGATTTCAGGGTTGGACCCATAGTAAAAGTTGTTTACAATCTTTGTACTTTCACCCTCTAAAAGGTTATTGGTGTTTTAAAAATAACCCTGTATAACTATATATAAGTATGTATTCCTTCCCCCCCTCGTTCTCCTGACCCTTAGTTTTCAAAGAACTATCCGATGCCCTTGTAGGCCTGCGAAAGTAGAGCGACAGTTGCACAAAACTCCCCTAATATACTAAAAGTCAAAATCCCTCAATCTCATCGCCAGCGACCGCCCTGAGCCGAGGTCCAAGCCTCATATGGTGCGCCCTCTTGCGCAGGTTGCATAGTTTGTAGTTTTTAAACCATATATTTAGGCTCGAGCTCTGCTCGCCTTTATGCCCGGTGATGCAGAAAAAGCCTCGTGGGAATCTACGTATGGCCATACCAAAAAAAAAAGGATTACTTCTACCTACAGCACGTTTACATCCACTGTTCAACATGGGTTTCCTCTTTACAGGCTCTGGCAAGCTTCAGGAATCTAATCACCACGCTTGGTGGGCGGATTGTAATCGCAATAAGATGGAGAATACCCTTGAGCTGGTAGATGCTGCTGCTCATCCATCAGCTGTGTGTCCCTTAGTCACCTCACGACATCCACGGGAAGACATGGAATGTTCTCTTGTGGGCAAGAAAACTATATTTTACTGTTACTTTATAATATATCATTATTCATTTTATTGCACACCATTTTATTATGTATAATAAGTTGTTACAAAGACAAAACCAGTACAAAGTATGGAACCTGTCGGGCACGGCAAGTTAGAAGAGAGGAGAAAGCGATGAATACATAAGTTAAGTTTGCTATAAAAATACAGGAACGGATTAATTGAATCATATGAAGTAGAGCCACAACTCGGTAGCGTAGCGGTATTTGGCTCGAAATTTTTGTGTAAATTCTTCGATTTCTTTCCGGGTCTGATTGGTTGAGGGACCACCCTCCGTGCCTCGGAAAGCACGTTAAGCTTTTGGTCCGATTGTTATAACATCATCTATAAAAATATTTATATTATTTATTATTTGGGACTAAAGGTTGGTTGCCCGGCGCCGCGCGCCGTCGATTCGACTACTCCTTGAGAATGGACCTCGGGATGGTCTCGAAACTAGTCGGACATATCCGATGATGACAAACCGTGAGTAAAACCGGTTAAATAATATAAATATGTGTACCACTCACGAAAGTTTTAAATCTATAATAATCGTATATTAAGGAACGGGCAGCAGCGTTCCCTTGTGTAGTACACCATAATACTGGGTCACCAACCCGTGTGCCATGCGTGATGACTATAGCAAATACCCTTCCTCGGAAGGAGGCCCATGTTCAGCTGTGGACGTTATACGAACTGATTATGATGAAGTAGAGTCACGAGTAAAACCGCACAGTTCAGCTAGTAAACTAATATTTATAGGAAACAAAACACGCAGACAAAACGTGAGTTGCTAGAGTTTGGCGTATATTTAAATTGTGAAGATCCTCACTTTAGATTTCACGTTTTGCACGAATTTTGAAACATTCTTTGTTATCACGATTTTAAGTTAATTCACCAAAAAAGCGGACATCACGAATCTGCTTATCATCTGACTAGCTAATCAGTTTCCACCCGCGTAACTCCCGTTCTCGTGGGATCTTCTTTATTAAATATCGTCGTTGCTAATTGCGAAAGTGACAGTAGCTAATAAGGTAAGTTGAAATTTAAATGTAGCAAATTAAGGATTTGCTTTTTATTTATTTAAAAACTTCTTGCACAAAATAGTACATTTGCGGACTTAATGCCAGAGGCATTATCTACCGGCCAATCATTGGGTGGTGCAGAAACAATGTGGTAGGTACACAGGAGAAGAGTTTAAACAGACTAGAGAAAAATAAATACCATCAAGGGTAAATACAATACATAGAAATATATGTGATATGTGATTCTGCCAACCTTGTTGTAATAGGCTCGCGAACTTTTTTTTTTAAAGGATAAACCCAAGAGGCAATGCATTTCAAAATTGTATATACTGCTCGAAGAAAGAAGAATTAATAAAGTTGAAACGGTGTTGGGGGCAATGAAAGAGACGACTATGTGAAGAATGCAAGGATTTGTTGTGATTGGAGAAGCGATATTGATAATGAGATGTTAAGATTCAAGGAGAAGGAGAATTAAGAAGAGAGAAGAGTTTACTTTTTAAATCATATATAACGGAAATAAATATTTATAAACCTCTACGAGATCGAATCAGAAATGAGGAGATACGTAGAAGAACGCGGGTTACCGACATAGCCCAACGGATTAGTTCGTTGAAGTGGCAATGGGCAGGCCATTAGGGCCATTAGGTCGTTGGGGTCGAATAGTTCTCGAACGGAGACCGCGGATCGGCAAGCCTAGCGTTGGATGTCCACCAACTAGTTGGACGGATGACCAGGTAAAGGCTGACGGATCACGGTGGATGCAGGCCGCCTCCAACCGTAGCGGCTGGAAATCTATGAGGGAGGCCTATGTCCAGCAGTGGACGTCCTACGGCTGAAATGATGATGAAAGCAACTGTCGCTATATTGCAGTATCACGGACGATATGTTACTCCTAGATATATAGTTACTAGATAATATAGAATAATCGGGACCAACGGCTTAACGTGCTTTCCGAGGCACGGAGGCGGACTTACACTTTGCCGCCAGTAGGATATTCTGATACTGCCGCCTCTAGTACATAAAAAAAAATAAAAAAAAATGGAATTTGAATATTTAACTATTGAGCATGTTAGACGTTAGGATTTTTTGTTTCCACGAGAAAAAGATTTTTGCCAAATTTGCCACCCACTAAATTCTGCCGCCCTAGGCTCCTACTTATCCTGCTGGTTCATCTGCCACTGGAGGACAGTCCCTCAACTAAGCAAACCCAGAAATTAATCCTAGATTTTACACAAACATTGTCCGGCGTGGCGATCGAATACACTGCCTCTGAGACTCATACCGCTACGCTACGAAGGTGTCTGTATTTAAACAATCCAATAATATTGACACAATTCTAACTAGAACAACTATTGATCACGATAAATCTTGAATATCATGCTTGTCATTTAAAAATCGACCTTTACTTATAAAACATACAGTTCAATTTTGTAAGTTCATCTAAATGGTAGTTATAACTTTCGGGTAACTGTAGATCGCAGATCACGATACCGTGTCTATGGCGTGCCACTTACATTAAAAACTATGGGAAACAAGGAAAATAATGGTTTTACTTAGTTTAACTGCTAAATTCTTTATGAAATGCATTGTTTCCGTAGCGGGCTGCACGATTTCGATGTATTTGGTTATGATAAGAACAATTTTATGTAAATACTTGGATGAACTGAAACGGGAATTTTCTAGAAATGACAATAGGAGGACTTCGATAAAAAAATGTCATCATTCTTCTTCTTTATCAGCACATTAACGTTATTGTCTATACTATAATAATATAAACAGGAAAGATTTTTTATTGTGTGTGTGTTCGTATGTTTGTAATGAATAAATTCAAAAAATACTGCGCTGATTTCAAAAATTCTTTCACCCTTGGAAAGCTACGTTCACCCTGAGTGACATAGGCTATATTTAATTATGAAGTTCCCACGGGAACGGCAGTTACGCGGCTGAAACCGCGGGAAGTTAGTATACTATACAGCTGAAGATTTTGTTTCTTTGCTTGAACGCGCTCATCTCAGGAACTGACTGGACTGATTTGAAAAATTCTTTTAGCTTTAGGTAGCCCATTTACCAAAGTAGGCTATAGCTACATATCATTATGCTAAGAGTAATAAGACCAATAGCATTTCACTCGGATGAAGTCGCGGCGCACAAGCTAGTCTAATATCTACTAATATTACTAAGAAGTAAGATTTTATTGTTTGTTTGTTTGCATGGAATAAAATCCGGAATTACTGGACCAATTTCAAAAAATATTTTTATATTAGAAAGCTATGTTTTCCATGAGTAACATCCTTACTAATCTTATAAATTAGTGTGAATGTAAGTTTGTTTGTTACGCTTTCTCGCGAAAACTACTTAACCGATCATCATGCATCTTTGTACACATCTTCTTGGAGGTATTAGAAGTAACATAGGGACATTGGATTCAATGCGAGTGAAGCCGCGGATAAAAGCTAATAGTCTATATCTAATGACAAGACAGCCCGCAGCGAGAATTCGGCCGCGGGTGCCGTCGAAGGGCTGGATTGCCTGGCATACCCAGCCCTCACTGACGGCGCACGGAGGAGTGTCCGACGGGTTTTAGTGCTGTAGGGTCCTCTCCTCGTGGTATAACTATAGCATACCACGCTATGGAGAGGGCGAGTCCCCCGGCGGAGGGGATGAGTAAATGCACCTCCCGGACAACAGAAAAAATAAGTCAATATCTAATTATCAAGATTCCACTGTAACGCAAGCTACGCGAATAAAACCGTGCGTGGGAAGTTAGTCATTTTATAAAAACCCACATAACGAGTTAATAATCAATTTTACTTGATTTACTCCTCAATCGATAAATAATAGCCACGAAAATGATATCTAATTCGCAGTGTACTTTAAAAAAGGAAAGATAGAAAGTGTGACCCTTCTCACTGGGGCACAATATAGTTTGGCAGTGGATGCCCTGAATACGTGAGCTGACTTCGAAGTGTGTTAGTGTCGATGACCGTACGTGAATCGTGTGGTAACATGCGACATTCACACCTGTCTCGCAGAGAGCATAGGCAGGATCATATTGCATTGTCCCAGAAAGTCTAGTTCTTGGGCGCCTTACCAACGGCGGACAGAGGAGTACCCGGAAGGACTAGCATACCACCGCTATGGCACGGTCATATTATCTACAGTAATGTACGAAACACGAGCTATGCCTACCGCCTCGGATCTCGGCATGCGCTCGGCATGCAACAGTTCCGAATGTGCCGCAGTGACGAATGGACGGTGTGTTGTTTTTTAAACTGTAACCGCGCGATTTTTTTGTGAAAATAAGTACAAGTACCTGTTCAATACTGCCGTGTGGTTTCCGGCTTAGAATAGACCACCCCATGTCCTCCCATGGGTGTCGTAAAAGGCGACTAAGGTACATATGGCTGGTAGATGGGCAGCAGCATCTATTAGCTCAAGGTTTACATCTTACTGCGATCACCAATCCGTCTGCCAAGCGTGTGATTATGGCAATATCCCTCAACGACCCTGACCTGCCAAGGTCTGTTAAGTGGACGTAAACGGGCTGTTGATGATGATGACCTGTTTAATATGACAAGTAGAATAATGTTGTACTGTTTTTAGTTGCCTGAATTATCAAATAACGCACCCAGAGATAACTTTTTTTAGATTACCTGGAAACTGTGGAACTGTAAGGAGGTACTTACTTCCCCAATCGAGTGGCTAATTGAGTTTTAAAAGCTCTTTAGCTTTGTTCGTACATATGTCGTTCTTGCTCTCGCTGCCTTGCAGTGCTCTGTCATTACTTACTTAATCTGCACTACTTATGTACGTCCACTGCTGAACGTGGGCCTCCTCATTAACAGACCTAGGCAAGCCAGGGTCGTTGAGGGATATTGCCGTTATCACCACGCTTGGCAGGTGGATTGGTGATGTAGTGAGTAGGCTGCACCGCGAGATAGTGAGAGCACTTACTTTACTTTATCAGCTCGTATACGTCCACTGCTGAATGGGTCTCCTTTTTAAAGGGCCTTGACTAGCCAATGTGTTGAGGGATATTGCCGTTATCACTACGCTTGGCAGGTGGATTGGTGATCGCAGTAAGACGGTGGTTTGAGGTGATAGATGCTGCTGCCCATCCATCGAGTCGACAACTTCCGTAGCGTAGCGGTATTTGGCTCGCTTTCATTCACTGTTCGATCAAGTTCAGACAAGAAATCTTTGTGTAAATGCTAAGATTTCTTTCCGGGCCTGGTTGGTTGAGGGACTACCCTCCGTGCCTCGGAAAGCACGTTAAGCTGGTCCCGATTGTTATAACATCATCTATAAAAAGCGTTTATCAGAGAACGGGCACCAGCGTTTCCCAGTGTGTTACAACACAATACTGCGGTCACAAATCCGCCTGCCAAGCGTGGTGAGTATGGCAAAACCCTCCCTCAGGAGGAGGCCTATGTTCAGCAGTGGACGTTGTACGGGCTGATGATGATGATCCATCGAGTGTGTCCCTTAGTCGCCTTAAACGATACCCATAGGAAGATATGGGATGGTTTACTCTAATCCGGACACCATACGGCAAGTAAATATAATGTATTTAATAGTGCAAACCCTATTCTTCTACTTTTAAAATCTGGTGAGACGGTTTTAACGACAAGAGATCAGGCTCTCTTTTGCCGATCGTGTTCTCCAAGGCAGTTTTCTATGTTTTTCAAGAGCAACACATTGTTTTACCTAACCCGGGATCCGAACAGGCCAGTTACTGTCGAACATATTACCGCTATACTAAATAAGCACACATAATCACATTACCTGCGACATATTTACATAAATATTTGAAGCTAAAGAGATAAGTAAATATTGACGGCAGATCATATGAAGGTGTCATACAACAGTAAATGATGATTAAAGATGTTCTTGACTTATATTGATGGGAATAGATAGTGAAATCTACAACTATACATATATACGGTTTTTTTATCATAGTCAGACAGGCTTTTGCTACTTCACCGGGCGTAAAGGCGACCAGAGCTCAAGACTTAATTAATGGTTTATAATCGAAAACCTCCGTAGCGTAGCGGTATTTGGATCGCTTCAAATCTCGGAGGTCTGGGGTTCTAATCTTTGTGTAAATTCTAAGATTTATTTCCGGGTCTGGTTGGTTGAGGGACTACCCTTCGTGTCTCGGAAAGCACGTTAAGCCGTTGGTCCCGATTGTTATAACATCATCAGGGTACGGGCAGCGGTTTCCTTGTGTGTTACAACATAATACTGCGGTCACCAACCCGCCTGCCAAACGTGGGGACTATGGTAAATACCCTCCCTCGGGAGGAGGCCCATGTTCAGCAGTGGATGTTATACGGGCTGATGATGGTTATGATGAAACTACCTAGCAACCTGAAGCAGCGGGCGCCCCCTGTGGGCCTTGCGCCTCGGCTCAGAGCGGCGTGATTGAGGAATGATGAGTTTAAATTTTTAGGGGATTTTTTGTACGACTGTTTAGCCACGAGGCTTTTGCTACTTTATTGCGAGCCTCAGCGTTCATCCATGTGCTCTATCACGGTTGGAAGGTTGACACGGGTCGCTGAAAGGTCACGGTCTGGTCGGTCCTTCATCAATTCTAATTTAAGACAAGTATAAAGCTGAAGTTTGGTTGTAATTTTGCATGTTTGTTTACTTGAACGCGCTTGTCTCAGAAACTACTGGTCCGATGCGAAAATATCTTTCAGTGTTAAATTTAATTTAAAAAATATGAAGTAGTCACAGTTGCGTAGGTAGGTCCCGAGATTATCGCGTTTAAGCAAACAAACGAACTGTTCAGCTATATATATGTTGCAGTCAAAACTCTTAACCAGTCAAATGTAATTTTAACTAGCAAAATCAGTCAAAACTAACCTAACCTAAAACTACTTTTGACTGATTTTGCTAGTTAAAAGTACTTTTGACTGGTTTTGACTTTTGACTGCAACATATATACTGTTATAAGGACGGTTATAAGTTTAAAGAATCTACTGCATTATTTCGCAAGTCGCCAGTGTAATGGCCATGCGGTCAATAAACCTATCTCAAAGTACTTGAGCGTAGGAGTAGGATAAAAATATACTACTTACAACCTCCGTAGCGTAGCGGAAATATGCTTGCTCTCAAGGAAATCTCAGAGGTCGTGGGTTCTATCCCCATTCCGGACAGGAAATCTCTGTGTAAATTCTAAGATTTCCGGGTCTGGTTGGTTGAGAGACTACTTTCCGTGCCTCGGAAAGCACGTTAACCCGTTGGTCCCTATAATAACATGATCTTTAATAATCGTTTATCAAGGAACGGGCAGCAGCGTTTCCTTATGTAGCACCAACATAAAACTGCGGTAACCAACCTGTCTGCCAAGCGTGGTGACTATGGCAAATACCCTTGGCAGGAAAGAAATCTTAGAATTTACACAAAGATTTCCTGTCCGGCGTCCCTACGCCGGACAGGGATCGAACCCACGACCTCCTGTATGATTTTTCGTTCGAGTGGTCTAATGACCAAGACCTGCATTGAATACCATGTTTACAAATAAAGCAAACCCCAAATCAGACCCACTCATCATGAATCTCAATTTCCTGTATTTATATCTTTATATATATAATTCTTCTGTGAGTGTGTATGTCACTGAACTTCTCTCAAACGACTGGACCGATTTTGATGAAATTCTTTGTGTGTGTTCAAGGGGATCTGGGAATGGTTTAGATTCACAATTTTGTCCGCTGGACAATGTTTTTTTAATTAATTTTTAATTTATTAGTAGTTGCCTGAAAACCCCTTAAAACAGCCTTTTTCTTTTTCCCATACAAACGTTTTCTAACTAAAATGTAGAGTCAATTTGAGCTTAATTTTTTGCTAAGATTTTTTAGGGTAGGTGTAGGGTAGGGTAGGGGTAGATTAGGGGTAGGTGTAGGGTAGGGGTAGGGTAGAGGTAGGGTAGGGGTAGTGTAGGGTAGGGGTAGTGTAGGGTAGGGGTAGTGTAGGGTAGGGGTAGTGTAGGGTAGGGGTAGTGTAGGGTAGGGGTAGTGTAGGGTAGGGGTAGTGTAGGGTAGGGGTAGTGTAGGGTAGGGGTAGTGTAGGGTAGGGGTAGTGTAGGGTGGGGGTAGTGTAGGGTAGGGGTAGTGTAGGGTAGGGGTAGTGTAGGGGTAGGAGTACCGCATAAACGAAGTCTCTACGGCCCAGTTTATTTTATACAAATGTTTAGGTCTTTTATGTATCGATTGAGGCAGTACGAAGTCTGCCGGGTCAGCTAGTTCTCTATGTTTTTATACCTTTTCTTTTACTGGTCATTTTGATATATTATTTTATTACACTTTTGTTTCCAAGAAAACCAACTGCGTTTTTAATACAGTCCTTAATTGTGGGGATCGAACCCACAACATCAGATCTCAGGGGCACTAGAAAGTAATGTTTCTTCCAACCCTATATTATCAGTATCTAGAAGTAAATCCTTCCGAACCTAAGTTTGATAAACTCGAAGCGATTGTTACACAAAACTCCCAAAGTCTAAAGTCATCATTCTGCAATCGCCCTGAGCCGAGAAAAACTTCATAGGTGGCACTTTCTTACTGTGTCGTTTTCAAGCCTAAGTAGATCAGGCTTAAGGCTGGAGCCTCGTTCACGCGTGAAGTAGCAGATCCCTGCAGGTTAACTATATAATAGGTCAGTTTAAAAGAAATGGGACACTTACCATCAGCTTGAGTGACTTGTTGAGGCTCCTGTGTTTCAACCTCTTCCGACGTAGTAGCTTCAAGTTTAGTTGCTTCTGTAGATGCAGTGGCAGCTGTCGTTGCCTCCGTTTCAACTTCTTCACTTACACTAGTAGTCTCCACCTCACTTTCATTCGCTTCTGTGGCTTCGGTTACTTGTTGAGTCGTCACTTTCACTGGTTCTGTAACTGTAGTCTCAAAACTTTCAGTTACAGTCGTTCTTTCCGTCAATTTTTCAACTTCGGTTGAAGCTTCAGTTGCTACTGTTGGTTCTTCAACTTTTTCAGTGGTAGGAACAACTGTAGTTGTTGTTGTTGTTGTTGTTATTGTTGTTGTTGTTGGGGCAGGTGTGGTTGTAGTTGTTGTTGGTTCTGTTGATGATACTGTTGTGTTAATGTATGTGATCGCTATTGATGATGGACGTGTGAATATTGGTTTCGAACTTGTTGATTGAGGTAGAATAGTAATGTTGAGTCTTGGTGGGATTGGTAGAGGCTTTTTAGTCGCTGGCCTTTTGTATGGTGGTTTTCGAGTTGTGTTGTATGCTGCTATGGGTTTTACAGGTCTTGGTTTGTAAGTTGATAAAGTGTATTGAGGTCTAGTAGAGTTGTATGGTTTGGTTGGTTTAAATGTTGGTCGAGTCGGTCTCCTTGTAGGTCTTGGTTTCACAGTTGTAGTAGTAGTGGTTTTAACTTCTTCAGGTTCAATTTTTTCAGGTTTTTCAGTAAGTGAGATACTGGTGTCACTAGAAACAGTTTGGAAAGTCGACAGTTTCATAGGCAGCTCTGTAATCGGTGAAATTGTTGGCTTAACTTCAGTTTTGGTTGTTGTTTCAACCATCGCCATTGTGGTGAACTTAACCTCGTCGTTTACTATCTTATTGTCAATAGTTGTTAGTTCATCTGACTTGGTATCTAATTCTGTGGCTTCAGTTCTCTCTTGTGCTGTGACAGATTTTTCTGTGACTGTAGTCTCAAATTTCTCTGTAGTTGTAGTTGTTGATGTTGTAGTCTTTTTTGTAGTGAATACATCAGGAATTTTGTTAATACTTTGTTCATGTGGATGCACAAACCCGCTGTCTATAGAATTGTCTTCGATATTATTTCCTATGATTTGTGGTAGGATGGTTTTGTCTCTGATTTGACAGCATGAACCGAAGTAGAACCTGTCGATGCATGTTCCTAGATGAGAGCCGTTAGCTTTGAGGCAATCGATGGCGAACATACAGAGTCCTTCTTCTCCTGTTTTTCTTGATATGCACGGCAAGTGTCTTATATTTCTAGCTAGTGGCACTGGACCTGGAAAGAGAGAAAGAAATAGGTTAATATATGAAGTATTGTAACGTTTGGGTGGTTGTATGTTCGCTGTCGTCTTAGTACTTGTATTGCAGTTGCTATACCTTTGAAGGCGTTCATTTTATATTTCAAAAGGATGTAGATTCCTAAAAAAAAAATTACAGTGATCCAGAGCACAAAATTCAAGAGAGGGGGGCTTGTGACGTCACTCCTATGTAAAATTGTACCCAGAAGACTTTACATGAAAACAACGCGCTGTATTTTCGTCATTTTTAGTTTACGGAACTGAAATACATTATTAGTGAAATTTTTAACTATTTTGCTATAATTGTTCATGAAATTCAGCCTGGTGATAGACTGCTGAATGGGCAGACGTACAGATAGACAGACGGACAGCGGACTCTTTGTAATAGTATGCCGTTTTTATCATTTGGGTATAGTTAGCCTCGAGGCTTTTGCTACTTTACCGGGCGTAAAGGCGAGCAGAGCTCCAGCCTAAATAAATGGTTTAAAAACAACAAACTAAGCAACCTGCGCAAGAGGGCGTCCCCTACTTGGAGGGACTTGGACCTCGGCTCGAGGCGGTCGCTGTCGGAGAGATTGAGGGATTATTAGGCTTTTAGTTTTGTGCAATATTTTAAAATAACAAAGTTATTAATATGGTAATACACAATAATAAATATATGATAATAGTCTAATAATATTAAACGTAATTGTATTATTGTCCTACGTGAATAACATTGCAATGAAACAGGTTTAGTAATTTAATAGACATATTTAGTTAGTTACTTTATTATTATGAGTTTATCAGCTTAATATAATACAAAAAGCGATTATACACATCGTCATTTTCTTATCTAACATCACCATCAGACCGTACAACGTCCACTATTTTTTTTTTCGGATTGACATACGTACATAGCCACGAGGCTGTTGCTACTTCACCGGGCATAACAACGTCCACTGCGGAACATGGGCCTTCTCCCGAAATAGGAGTTTTGCCATAGTCACCACGCTTGGCAGGCGGGTTGGTGACCGCAGTATTATGCAGTAACATACAAGGAATCGCTGTTGCCCGTTCCTTGGTAAGTGATTGTTATAGATGATGTTATAACAATTGGAACCAACGGCTTAACGTGCTTTCCGTGGTACGGAGGATTGCCCCTCAACCATCCAGACCCGGAAATATATCTTAGAATTTACACAAAAATTTAGTGTCCGGCGTGGGGATTGAACCCACGACCTCTGAGATTCAAAGCGAGCCAAATACCGCTACGCTACGGAGGCTGTCTTTAGTTTATTATTATTAAATTTCAAAATTTAGATTAATAAATTTAGACCAACGGCAGAAATCGAACCTGCATTTTAGGTATAGCCCCTCAACCAAATTCGGCTACGGTGGAACCCCAACCGATCATCGAAATTTATCAATCTCTTTCATAACATGTCTCTAGTTTATCAGCTACTTCACTAAATATTTATATTATAAAACAAGTCCTTTCCCGCTGTCTACGACAGACAGCTATCCCTGTATGCTTAGATCTTTAATTTTAATTTATTATTATGATTATGATTTAAAACTACGCAAAAATAACCAGCTGACGGACGGACTACTTTGTCTGTAATATCCTACAATTTGCTACCTGTTAGTTAAGTATCTAGTTTAATTCATAGAATAAGAATAATTATGTAACATTGTGATTCTGACAAGTACAAGTGTATGTAAATACCTAAGTGCTGAATAAATTCATTATTATTTCATTATTTAATTACGCAACGGATTTTGATGCTCTTTTTAATAGATAGAGTGATTCAAGAGGAAGGTTTATATGTATAATACATCAGCATTGCTCCCGTGTAAAGACGGAGCACGCGTTAGTCTATGTATATTTCAAACGATAATAAAACAAACTAGTAATCTTTACTAATATATAAATAGCTGAAGAGATTTTTTGTTTGCTTGAATGTGCTAATCTCAGGAACTGCTGATCCGACTTAAAAAAATCTTTAAGTATTAAATAACCCATTTATCGAGGAAGGTTATAGTTTAGTTAATCTTATGGGAACGGTAGCTATGCGGGTGATAGGTTGTTACAAAGATAAAACCAGTTCAAAGTAGGGTCCATACTTTAATTATTTTTTATACCTACATGTTGGGCAATTTTGAAGAGTGGAGAAAGCGATAGATATATTCTAGTCTAAATCGGTATTACAATTTTGGAGACAAAAATATAGACATACAAAAAAAAGTACCCTATATTATTATTTATTATCTATATTAATATTATAAAGAGGAAATATTTTATTGTTTGTTTGTATTGAATAGGGTCTGAAACTACTGGACCGATTAGAAAAATTCTTTCACCGTGGGAAAGCAACACTATTCCCTGATGACATAGGTTATATTTAATAATGAAGTTCCGACGATAACGGTAGTTACGCGGATGAAACCGTGCGCGGGAAGCTATACATTATAAAACTAGCTATCCACAAGTGAAAGTCCTGTAAAAATTACTGAGATTGGCCGGAAAAAACAGACACACAGTTTTTTGTTATTAGCATAAAGTAAATTTGTATATACTAATATTAATTTTGCCATTAAAAAACAGACAGTTATTTTTTATTTATTCCTATACATATGAAGATTATGATTTTTCTCATACAAAAGACATCAACGAGTATACTACAGCTAGCGCCATCTATATTCCTCGTAGTTAATTAACTGTTCGCTATACTAGTGGCATCTATTGATCAATGTTAGTATTAGCATGTATTAATGTTTACTACGTGTTGTATGGAAACTTGGTTATATTATCCGATACGGAGACGACGCGACCACGATTTATCGTTATAAATTTAGATTGCCATAAAATTCGCTTAGTTTTAATAACTTAATCAATAAAGTAACTAACTACTTGTTTATTTATATAGAACTATGAAACATCCAGTGGATAATGTGTGGATATGCAACTTTAATAAAAAAATATTAACAGTCTGCACTCCTACAAAATAGGTAGGTACCTTTTTTTTCGGATGGACATACGTAGTTAGCCACGAGGCTTTTGCTACTTCACTGGGCATAAAGGCGAACGGAGCTCCAGCCTTAATAAATGGTTTTAAAAACTACAAACTAAGCAACCTGTGCAAGAGGGCGTCCCCTGTGGGGCTTGGACCTCGGCTCAGGGCGGTCGCTGGCGATGAGATTGAGGGATTACGACTTTTAGTATTTTAGGGGAGTTTTGTGCAACTGTCGCTCTACTTTACTGTTCGTGGGCCTCTCGGACTTCGGGTCTACGAGGGCATCGGATGAAATAAATACCTAATAAGTGTTTGCTTCACGTATTGATATACATATAGGTTTCAGTATGATTTATCATAATAATAATTATCTTGATTATTAAGACAGACTTATTATAATCTATACATATAATAAAACTGAAGAGGTCAAATGTCTGTACTTAGAAAAAAACGCTAAAAACCGAGTCAGGGGGATGTTACAAGTAAAATAGAACACATCCAGTGTTTTTTTGTGTCTCTGTTTGTTTGTACTGAAACTGTTGCACCGAATTATATGAAACTTTGTATGCTGCTACCTTACATCCCCGGTCAACATTTTAAATACTTTTTATCACAGAAAATTAATGAGTTCCCGTGGGATAGTTACACAACCTAAGGAATAACAAACACTACGCGAACAAACTCGCGGGCATCAGCTAGTAATAAAATAAACGTAAACTTTACTTTTGTTGTCATCTTATAATTCTTCCACAATAAGATGCCAACAAAAATTTGCGTGTATTCTGTGGTTTGTTAATTACGATGTTTAATTTTAAATTTTATAAAAAAAGTCCCTCCTCGCCCTCCCGACCCTTTGTTTTCTAAGAACCTTCCGATGCCCCCGTAGACCCGAAGTCCGAGAGGCCCGCGAACTGTGTAGCAGAGAGGCAGTTGCACAAAACTCCCCTAAAAAAAACTAAAAAGCCATAATCCGTCAATCTCCCCGTCAACGGCCGCCCTGAGCCGAGGTCCAAGTCCCACAGGGGACGCCCTCTTGCGCAGGTTGCTTAGTTTGTAGTGTTTAAACCATTTCTAGGTTAGAGCTCTGCTCGCCTTTATGCCGGGTGAAGTAGCAAAAGCATCGGGGCTAACTACCGATGGCCGTCCGAAAAAAAAAACATAAAATAAGAATAACATAAGAATAACATAAGAACGTTATTACAAACCTACCTTCTTCTACCCCAAACTCATTGCGAATTAAGATTCCAACAAAACTTAAGTTACGTTTATTTGAATATATTATACAAAAAAAAAACATAAATGAGATTGTTTGTAGCTAGTGAAAGGTTACAGGCTAGCTAGGGTACAATCTTTAACAGGAGATCCCGCGGTGCCACATTGGCCGCGGGTGGCGTCGCGGGGTCGGATTGCCCCGCCAACGGCGGATCGAAGGAGTGTCCGGGATTTTTAGTGGTGTAGGGTCCTCTCCTCGTGGTATGAGTTTAGCATACCACGCTATGGAGAGGGCGAGTCCCACATATCCCACCGCCAGCGCGCGAATACGCTGCAGCGGCGGTGGGAATGCGTCAATGCATTTCAAACAGACAAAAAAAAAGTGATAGTATCCTCAACGGGATGACCGAGGACCGTGTTGTTGCCCTTCCCCTGTGATCCCGCGCCTGTAGACCGTGTCAGCGAATACCACTATTCGTAAATCGACTCTTAACTCCAGTGGCACCCTGAGCGTTTTGGTCCTAACACCGTAAGGGTGCCCTGAATGGATGTCATTAGACCTTGCCCGGATTTTTTAGAAGTTAATTTTGCTATTACCTCTACGGCATCTTACGATAATGTGTACATTTGTCATATATCGCAGGACAGACGGACGGACAGATTATACAATCTGTAAAGATCAAATATGTAGATAATAATAAATAGTGTCAACTTAAATAGTCTATTAATTCCGAGCCCTAATTATGATTCTAACCTCCCTGTGCATGCTCTGTTTGACCGACCTTTTAGTACAACGAACCACATTAGAACATAATAGCAGTAGATCAATTATAACTATGTCACCAGTGCAACCACAACGGGTTGGAAACGGTACTCCTAACCACTTCTAACGTCTAATTTACTTTTGATGCGACCACAATAAAGTGGTATTGCAGTAATCCAATAGGATTTAGTTTGAAAGAAACGAGACAGAACAAATTATTATTATTCTTTATTGCACACATAGAAACACAAAAGATACATACATTATGCAGAAATACAAATAGCAAAAAGGCGAGCTTAATTCATTTATGAATTTTCTTCCAGCAAACCCCGAGTATGAGAAAAAAATTGTGAACATAGGGCATTACCGTGTACAACCAACAAACAATTTATGTATACCTGAACGGTATATAAAATAAAATGAAAAAATCAATAAAAATAAGATAAACATACACCCTAATACTTACATACCATACTTAAATAAAATACCTACATATTTATAATAGACTACTTATATATTTAAACATTACATTACAGAGATAGGAAATATTCCTTCGTTCTTCTTTTAAAAGCATTTATAGATGAGCTAGAACGAATAGCTTGTGGTAGGGAATTCCATAGCCGCACTGCACGAACAGAAAATGAGCCATCATATCGACTGGAAACATGAGGATGATTTTTAAGAAGAAGTGAAGTAGCAGTACGACATGGCTTATCCCTAGGTACCAAATACTCAAAGCGTTCACTGAGGTAAGAGGGGGCATTAGAGTTGTGAAGAACAGAGAAGAGGAGAGATAATATATGACAATCTCGACGCCGCCGAACAGGTAGCCACCCTAACCGCAGCCGAAACTCCGACACATGGTCGTATTTCCGGAGGCCGAAGATAAAGCGGATGCATAAATTCTGCAGACGTTCGAGCTTGTCGAAGAGTTCTTCTGTTGCATCTAAGAAACAAACGTCAGCGTAGTCTAATAGAGGAAGAAGAAGCGATTGAGCAAGAGTGACTTTCGTCTGAAACGGTAAGAATTTCTGGAGACGTTTTAGCGATTGAAACGAACTGAACAATCTCCTGCTTACTTCGGCAATATGGTTTGTCCAAGAAAGATTGTTGTCTATAAAAACACCCAAGTTTTTGGCGCATCTGGCAAGTTCTATAGTCTTGTTATCAAATATAATGGGAGGAACTGTACTCCATTGTATTGAATTATACATACTATATCTGCTACCAATAATGAGAGCTTGTGATTTAGAGGGGTTGACCAAGAGGCCAAACGATTCCGCCCACTTGCTAATGTTTCCAAGATCAGTATTGATAGCAGCTATAGCTTCCCTAGTATCAGTGACCTTAAAGTGTCGATATATCTGCAAGTCGTCTGCATAGAGATGATAATGAGAAGATAATATATTAGTTATAGAGTTGATAAAAACAGAGAAAAGAAGAGGAGATAGGACGCCACCCTGAGGAACGCCCGCAGCTAGATCACACCACTGAGAAAAGGTCTCATTGGCATGGACACACTGTGAGCGACCTCTAAGATATGAATTGAACCAAGCAATCACTGGTTGTGAGACATTAAGAGAAGAAAGAATCCCAAGGAGAATGTCAAAGTCTACTGAATTGAAAGCACTGCTAAAATCCAGTAATACCAAAACGGTTAGCTGCTTCTGTTCTATGGCCATGCGAATGTCATCTGTAATTTTAAGTAAAGCCGTTACGGTGCTATGGCCAGGTCGGAAGCCGGACTGAAAAGGACTCAAGAGGTTGTGAGAGGAGAGATAATTAGATAATTGTTTATGAACAACACTCTCTAGAACCTTAGATAGGATAGGGAGAATGGAAATAGGACGGTAATGGGTAATGGAAGAAGGATTGGGGGTTTTGGGAAACGGTAGAACATGGGCTTTTTTCCAAGCAGATGGAAAGGAACCAGACTCGAGGGAGAAATTTATTAAATGGGTAATAATGGGAGTAAGTTCCTTCATGAATAAATTAATCATTTGGATATGAAGCCCATCATTACCTACCGCTTTGGTAGATATGGACTTGAGGGATTCAGTGATGTCTTTTTCAGTGATTGCTTTAAATGAAAATGAAGTACATAATGGCTTTGAAAGGTTCAGGAGATACTCTAGAGTAGAAGTTTTGGTATCAACATTTATACTGACCGGTGACTTTCCAAAGTGAGCGTTTAGGAGATTGATATCTACGTTAGTTTCACTTTCACCAGTGCTTTTGCCAATACCAAGAGATTTTAGAAACTGCCATACTTGTGCTGTGTTGAAGTTACTAATAGAATTGTGAATGTGGCGTCTTTTTGCATCTCTACACATTCGACTGCAGCGATTACGCAGTTTTTTGTAACATGCCCAGTTTTCCTCAGAAGCATTTTTTTTATAGATTCTTTTGGCCTTGTCTCTTTGTGACATACTTTTCTTGATTTCGTCACTCAGCCATGGTGCTGGAGCATGTTTGACTCGAACCATTTTGATAGGAGCATGGGCGTCATAAATTTTTAACAATAACTTGCAAAATATTTCCACCTTAGCGTCAATGTCGTTACACGTGAAAACAGGAGACCAGTCAGTCCGGTCCATTTCCACCCTCAATCGATCCAGAGAAATATTTTTATAGCTTCGAAGGAAAATAAATTTAGACTTACGCCGAGGGCAACACATTTTATAAGAAAGATAAATGAGATCATGGTAGGAAAAGGAAGCGGCCAATTGCCCATGAGTAGTGACTTTAGTAGAATCAGATACAATAATAAGATCTAGAAGAGAAGGGGTGCTGTGTGGAGCGTTATGAGTAGCATCAAGAGGAAGAATATGCATATTGACAGAGGAGACGAGGGAAACAAGCCGTCGACTCCGTGCGTCATCTTTAAGCAAACAAGTATTGAAATCTCCAAGGATAATTATATCTTCGTAAATCAAATCTATTTGACTCGATGAACTATAGTACACACCCAGAACTAATTTACTACGATTTATAGCAACCTCTATAAGTAGATGTTCAGCTGATTTGGAATAATCACTTGGAGACCTTGCAAGTATTTTATGTTTCAGATCCGCACGGAGGTAAATGGCAACACCACCACCCCCTTTGCCAGTTCTGTTATTACGCAGTAGCTTGTACCCAGGTAAAACGTACTGTGTAGAAGGAAGTGTGGGTTTTAGAAAAGTTTCTGAAATAAGAACGGCATGAATGAGATCATGGTCGAAAGAGGACAAAATGTCAGGATAGTGAGCGTGAACACTTTGAGCATTAATATGCACTACGTTAAAACATTTTGAAGAAGAAAATGATAAATGTGAGTACAGTAGATCGCGCAGTTGAAGTGAGGCATCATCATCATATGCACTACCAAATGTATCATTTGAATGATCCGAAGAAGAACAAGAAATGAATAAATTACTATCGTGACTGTCATTAAACATTGAAGATAATGTATTATTATATATATAAAGCTTATATATTATTGAAATAAGTTTTTGCCAGCGACTGCGGTCGCGTGAAATAGTTACTTTTGACAGGTATTAGTATTGTCTCCTTTTTTTTAATACTACTGCCGCTTTATTGCACTGCGTCTAGTACATCTAGACATAGGACAACTATACTTGTTTCACACAAATAATTGTACTGGATATCGAAGCCAAAATCGATGAATAAGGTAATAAAATTACTATAACGACTGAGCCGCTCGTGCAGTCAAGTTACTTTACTTCGTTTAATAATCTAATTAAAATGAGTAAAATAAATATGTAAATTGATTTAAATTTGTATTTTTTATACATAAGTAAAGAAAATACTAATTTTAGATTTCATTGATTTTATATCAATAGTTTAGTTCGATATTATTGAAATGGCCACAAAACAGATATAATGCAGTAGTTAATATTTATATTGAAAAAAATAAACAATATAAAAAAAATTAAAACCGGCCAAGTGCGAGTCGGACTCTCGCACGAAGGGTTCCGTACTAGTTGCAAGTGCCTACCTATTTTTGATATCAAGAATTCAACAAGTAACATAGTATAAAAGTTCTTGTAGTTCATTGAAACTTTGATCGATGTTAATAATAGTTGAATGAATGAAAGGTAAATTGCGGTTTACGGTTTATGACGTATTAAAAAAAACTACTTACTTGATCTCGTTCAAACCAATTTTCGGTGGAAGTTTGCATGGTTATATACATAATATATTTTTTTTAGTTTTATCATTGTCTTATTTTAGAAGTTACAGGGGGGGGGGGGCAGACATTTTACCACTTTGGAAGTGTCTCTCGCGCAAACTATTCAGTTTAGAAAAAAATTACATTAGAAACCTCAATATCATTTTTGAAGACCTATCCATAGATACCCCACACGTATGGGTTCGATGAATTATTATTTTTTGAGTTTCAGTTCTAAGTATGAGGAACTCCAAATATTTTTGTTTTTTTTTTTAATTTTTGTGTGAAAATCTTAATGCGGTTCACAACATACATCTACTTGCCAAGTTTCAAAATTATAGTTCCTATAGTTTCGGAAAAAAGTGGCTGTGATATACGGACGGACAGACAGACAGACAGACAGACATGACGAATCTATAAGGGTTCCGTTTTTTGCCATTTGGCTACGGAACCCTAAAAATATACACACAAATGTGTCAGAAGATCGCCTAAAACTGGTTTAAAACGGTGCTAGTGACGTACAATTGTGTTTGTTTTTCCGAGACAGAGAAAGAGGAGAAGTCTAAGTAACATTTTTGAACCATCTTTAAAATATTTTGAAATACCGAATACATCCCGTTCGTTACCTTATCTTGTTAAAAGATTCTTAAAAAATAAAACTAGGTACTATCTATGATTCACTCAGGGCGGTCGCTGCCACTGGGATTGCCAATACCGATCAAAATGTCATCGTAACTGTAGGGTTATTGTAACGCATACTCTATGTCTATCATCATCATCAGCCCGTACAACGTCCACTACTGAACATGGGCTTCCTCCCGAAGGAGAGTTTTTGCCATAGTCTGCTCCCTGGTATACAATCGTTATTATATTGATGATGTTATAACAATCGGGACCAACGGCTTTATCTGCTTTCCGAGGCACGGAGGGTAGTCCCTCACCCAACCAGACCCGGAAATAAATCTTTGAATTCACACAAACATTTCTTGTCCGGCGTGGGCCGTGGGTACGAACCCACGGCCACCCAGATTTATGGCGAGCCAAATACCGCTACGCTACGGAGGTTGTCGAAATTTATCAATCTCTTTTAAAAATGTCTCTAAAAGCGACGTTAGTGCCATCTATCGGTAACGAAAAAAAAAACTCAACTAATTTATTTTGTCACCTGTCCACACTTTGACCACTGATATTTCACTTCTTTGGTACATATTCGTAAACTCGTTTTGGGAGTTAACTTGTCCATCAAAATCCGTTACAAACCTCAATGGTCAGTGCTGCGCTCATAACGTAACCTGTTACTTGTTAATTGTACTCATAAATATTACCATAGAGAATTTACTTCTATTGGGATTTCTCCCAAGTTAAGATAGGTAGTGTTCTGCTATATCGAATCGTAGCGTGATATTTTATATTATGTTATACTACGCGGTTTCAACCGTGTAACTCCCGTTCCCGTAGGAACTTCATAATTAAATATAGCTTATAGCCTTCCTCGATAAATGGGCTATCTAACACTGAAATATTTTTTCTCATCGGACTAGTAGTCCCTGAGATTAGCGCGTTCAAGCAAACAAACAGACTCTTCAGCTTTAAGCTCTGCTAAAAACTTCCAAAACGCGAACCGCGCGTTAATCTAGATGAAAAATAAGAGAACTTAATATCATCATCATCATCATCATCAGCCTGTTGTAGTCCACTGCTGAACATAGGCCTCCCCCATCGATTTCCAGCGGGAACGATCGCTAGCGGCCTTCAACCACTGACTCCCTGCAACCTTTGTGAGGTCGTCGGTCCATCGTGCAGGCGGTCGTCCTACGCTGCGCTTGCCGTGTTCGAGGTCTCCATTTGAGAACCTTTCTGCTCTATCGGCCGACAGTTTTTCGAGCTGTGTCCTGCCTACTTCAGCTTTCTAATCCCTTGAGCTATGTCAGTGACTTAATATATTCCGATGAAATACAAAGAGGTATCATCATCAGCCCGTACAACGTACACTGCTGAACATGGGCCTCCTCCCGACTATGGCAAATACCCTCCGTATATGCCATAGTCACCACTCTTGGCAGGCGGGTTGGTGATCGCAGTATTATGTTGTAACACACAAGGAAACGCTGCTGCCCATTCCCTGATATACGAGATTTATTAATGATGTTATAACAATCGGGACCAACGACTTAAAGTGCTTTCTGAGGCACGGAGGGTAGTCCCTCGACCAACCAGACCCGAAATGAAATCTTAGAATTTGCACAAAGATTTCCTGCCCGGCGCGGCGTGGTGATCGAACCCATAATCTCCGAGATTTAAAGCGAGCCAAATACCGGTACGCTACGGAGGTTGTCATACAAATAGGTATATAAAGATATATTAACCACTATATTTTGTAATCTATATTTTCTCGTATCGTAAACTTTCTACATAGTTTTACTAATTATTCATAAGTGACTCATATGGCCCGTATTTTATGAATAATATATGCGTAAAATTATAATGAGGTTATTGACTTATGAATATGCGCTGGTTAAAGATTATTTAGCATATGTCTAGCAGTGCAGCCTAGCAGTTATCTGCTAGACTTTTGAGTGCCTCTTTAGTTTAGCGGTGAGATAGAAATAGAAAAACATTTATATTTCCAGTATTGTTTACAATTTAGCTTAACACTTACCTACTACTAACCACTGGAATAAAGTGACGCGGGTAAACCCGTGGAGCCCGCGGGGCGGGGTAGATGGCAGAAAATGTTTAAATATATTGGGATATATTTAAACATTTGAGGGGTGTAGCGATAACATTTTGCCTTACTGCACAATGCACATACTTGCTTTTCCTAGTTAAGATTTTCATCAACATAGAAGCCCAAGTCTTTTAAATTATGTAAAAGCGAAATTACAGTGTTAAATTATCAACACTTCTAAGGGGATATGCGCTGCCTACCAAAATAGCCTGACATTTATCCATGTTCACAGCAACTCCGAACCTGCTAGCCCAATCAGCAACAGTTGCGAGCTCAGCGTTTAGATCGGCTATGCAGTCGTTAACAGTTTCGGAACTATAAGTATGTGCGTAGAATTGTAAATCGTCCGCATACGGATAGTAAGAGCAGTGAAAAATGTTAGTGACTGAATTAATAAATAAAGAGAACAAGAGGGGATAAAGAATTCCGCCTTGCCCCAGCCGTCAGGCTACACCAGCAGTGGCGGACTTACACATTTGCCGCCAGTAGGCTACCTATTCAAATTTTGCCGCCCCTTCTGCCCATAACAGCAAGCTAGTTGACCCATATCAAAGTATGTTACCTACAATGTTTACTTTTGAAACTAATTGTCATAAGGAACCTAAATATAATAAGGTCTTACAAAATTTAAGGGGACTCCCACACAACAAACGTATTTTTATCGGTTTTTGCTCGAAATAAGTAACGGCAACTGCATGGCAAAAAAAATATGTGCTTAATTTGCCGCCCCCCAAAATCTACCGCCCTAGGCACCAGCCTACTAAGTCTGCTGGTAAATCCGCCACTGTACACCAGCTGGATAAGTCCAGACCTACACAAACAGCTTGTTTTTTGCGAAGATAGGAGGAAAACCAGGCCAGGAGGACATCGTGGTCCACGACATTTAAGGCGAATTTATTACCCAGTAGCATGAAGTTCGTAGTGGACAAATGTTTTCTCTTTACAATATTGGTATTAGACGTTAAATTCTTAATAATCTAACAGTAAAAAGACCGATGATTCACAACTATATGACCATTTAAAAAAAAAAGCTGCAAAATGTCAGAATCCTGTCTCGTTGGATTTTCCCGCTGACGTTTAAAAAAGAAAGTGATGACTCAGGAATGTGGTAACACGTCCTTATTAGTTGGTAACATTAAAAACAAATTACAAAGACGTGTCTATGGTTGAGAGGTTTATGGTTTAAAGATGTTTAGTTATGGCTTGCGTTTTTGGGGAATGAGTCAGATGTGGAATTATGCTTGATTGTTACTAATCAGGTGCCGGGTTCGATACACGGGTCGGGCCAAAATGTATATCACTACTACTGATAACTTTTGAGAGTAATGGAATAGAGAGTGTACCTGTATTTGCGCATACACTTTTGCACTCTTATATGTCATACACAGATGGATTTTTTTTTGGATGGACATTATGTAGTTTAAATCCACAAGGCTTTTGCTACTTTGTTTACCGGGCATAAAGGCAAGCCGAGCTCTAGCAATAATAACACAGATGGCTAATCTCATAAAAGATTGGCCGCCATGGCCGAAATCCCTTGGGAGGCTAATTAATTTATTTTTATTTGTCATGTTAATGTTTTATGGATTTTTGTTCTGCTTTTTTTTGGGACGGACATAATATTATGTAACTTATCATATACTAGCTTCCCGCGCGCGGTTTCACCCGCGTAACTCCCGTTCCCGTGGGAACTTCATAATTAAATATAGCCTATGTCACTCAGGGTGAATGTAGCTTTCCAAGGGTGAAAGAATTTTTGGAATCAGCTCAGTAGTTTTTGATTTTATTCATTAAAAACATACACACAAAAATACAAAAATAGAAATCTTACTCTTTATAATATTTGTACAGATAAGACGATCTCCGTGGTGTAGCGGTACAAGATCCGCCTTTTATATGTGATTGGTCGTGAGCTCGATTCCTACGCTGCGTCACCGTACAAGAAAACTGTGTAAAATCTACGATTTCTTTCCGGGTCTGGTATGTTGAAGGACTACTCCTATGCTTCGGAAAGCACGTTAGGCCGTTGGTCCCAAATGTCATGTCATCGATGATAATCGTATACCTGGTAACGGGCAGCAACGTTTACCTGTGTATATGCTGTACTTACTGCGGTCACCAAACTGCCTGCCAAGCGTGGTGACTATGGCAAAACCCTCCCTCAGAAGTAGGCCCATGATCAGCAGTGGACGGTGTAAAAGTTAATAATAAACTATGTAGGTTATAATATTTATATGTTGGTGGAACCTACTTGAGGTTGGAAGATAATTTCTTTAATAACGCAGTTATAGCTTCATCATTATTTATGGCGTTTCCTAACACCTACTTTATAGGGCAAGCAGCTTTCTAGAGACCCTTATACTAGGTGTAACGTAAATAGGTAGGTATATTTAACTAGTGCTAGTGCTTATATTTGGACTCTTAAGACGCAACGTTCGCACTTCAGGTATTTGACGGAGAAATTGACGGAAAGTGGCATTTCTTATCTGCTATATTTAAAGATTATTTATTTTGCGAAAATAAGATCAAAAACATGGAAAATGCCTTGTAAATATCTGTTATCTAAATTTTATGCTGATAAATGCTTTTGCTCATCCATCAGCTATATATATATACTAAAGGACATATATATAGCTATATATATGTCCTTTGGTCGCTTCTTACAACACCCATGGGAAGACAAAATTGTTCGTATAAAGCAGCGGTTGGCAACACGCGGTCGACGGGCCGTGTAAGGCCCGCAGACGTCTCACTGGTGGCCCATGATTGTTTTATAAATCTATACTAATATTACAAATGTGAATGTAAGTTTGTTTGTTACGCTTTTACGCGAAAACTACTTTGCCGATCATCATGAAACTTTGTATACATATTTTTGGAGGTATTAGAAGTAACATTGGCTATATTTAATTATGAAGTTCCCACAAGAACGGGAGCTACTGCGGGTGAAACGCACGGGACTGCTTGTAACTTATAAATATCCAAATAAGTGCAGGAACAAAACCGCTATCAACCTTATACCGTGCATTAAGACCGCGCTTTGCTCTGCCCGCCAACGAACGATTGAGGATAAGATTTCCATTTTTTCTCCAATTATGCGTAAGTATTAGGTAGAATCTAGAGCTAGATATAGAGTGACTTGTACAGAGCAGAGTGGAAGGTACCTACCCGAGCGCGAGAAAGGTCTCCCATGAGATAGAGGGACCATATAAAAGCGGTAATAGACGGCCCCTTGGACGAGTGCGCTAGACCAGCAACCTTCAGAGAGGAATGGAGGCGACCCGTCAAAAATGTGTTACAAGGAAAGACCTACAATAATGACACCACGACCGCTCTGGCAAGAGTGTTTCGATTAAGAAGAAGGAGAATTAGGTAGAATTAGTTAATATCACAAATTTTGCCCTTAGGTTTATTTTTCCACCTTGTGGCCCTTGCCTGCCAAACGATTGCCGACCATTGGAATAAAGCACTATGTTAAGGCTAACCAAATTCTTTATTCCATCGGTATTAATAACGTCGGTAATACTGCAATACCGCGTAAGTGACACTAGCTAATAAGGTGTAATTTCAATTGTCAAGAAATATTTTCATTATATATATTTTTAAGAGAAAATATCAATTTGCAACGATAAGTTGGAAGGTACCAAAACATGACTACCTATTTATGCTACACCGACTAGTAATAAGTCTTCATTAATGGCTACATAGTAGTGCTATTAGCTGGTTAGTTGACAAGTTGAATGAGAACGGATGTGTTTGAAAGTCTGTCCGTTCGCTATGTAAAACATACAACGCGTTTTACGTCGTAGAGATTTTATTAAAGTACCAAAGTACTTAGTCAGAATACTTTAAAAACATGATTTCTTTATTTGTTAGTTGGTTTGAGTAAACCAACTTACAAATATTACCCTCCGTGTCTCGGAAAGCACGTTAAGCCGTTGGTCCCAATCACACAACAATGAAATAATAAAATTTATTCAGCACTTAGATATTTACATACACTTGTACTGGTCAAAATAACACTGTATAAGGCTAAATTTAACAAAAGTATCACTTAAGTAGCTAAAAGGTGACAGGTCTAAAATTAACTTCCAAGAATCCGGCCAAAGTCTAAGCGACAGTAACATCATCATCTACTAATAGAAGGATATAAGCTATATTTAATTATGAAGTTCCTTCGGTAACCGGAGTTACGAGGGTGAAACCGCGAGCAGTAAGCTAGTCTATGATTCGGCCGTTGCCCAATAGCTAGGGCGTCGGACTTGTGATCTTATGGTCGCCGGTTCAATCCCCACCTATTGCACTACCGACGTGAACCCACTCGTAACACAAGCAGTGGTATAGCTAAGTGGGCAAGGGCCCCGGTACATAGCTTCAAGAGCTGGCGAGTTGGCTGACTCGCTCTTTTCAAAGCTTAGGTTAGAGGGCCCCCTGAGGTCCAGGGCCCAGGTGCACGGCACCACGATAGCTACGCCACTGAACACAAGCGTTTTAGCTTATCACGAAGGGTTACAAGAATACTAGTAGAGATCCAAACTCTGCTAGTTTTCTTTAAAAAAAATGATAATTGTACACCAGGCAAGAGGCAGCAGGGTTAATTTAATATCCTTCTCCAGATGAGTACTGAGCAAGGAGTTTTTTTTAAATAGTTAATATATTTCGAATTTAAAAGGTCATACTGTTAACCTCTGTTGACAGTATGGGCGAAATTGAATTATATACAGGGTCAAATTCCACAGGATGTGATATGATATTATTATGCTGTGCCCTAAAACTAAACGTGTTTAGTTAAAACATTGCCAATTGTAGTTCAATCAAGTCCAGTAAATTAATTTCGCCAGGGACCGCCATGAGCTGAGATCCAAGTCCCAGATGTGCTAGGGACGACATTAAGCACAGGTCGCTTAGATTATAGTTTTTAACCATTTATAAATGCTAGATCCCTACTCGCTTTTATGTCTGGTGAAGTATAAAAAGCCTCGTGACGAAATACATAAGTCCGTACAAAAAAAAATTGAGTAAGCACCATAGACAATAAAGAGAAACATAGTGTCAGATAATAAGAGTTTTATTGAAAGAATTATCATAATTTTATTCGATGCAACTACAAATTGTTATTTTTTAAACATAAATAGCTTATTTTAAAAGCTAATGCTCACATTATGAATGTAACTTTACACTAAAATGACTATGAATATCTGAGTCACGTCCACACCTGTCAACAGGTCATTGGCACACATACAAATGGACCATAGATAGTATTTACCTTTTTAATTTTAACTATATTTAATTCAATTTGGAACTCATTTTTTAAATGATTGATGTTACAGTTTTTATTTATAATCTACTAGCCTATATGTTAATCCAGCTTATAAACTATCTGCGCGCAAACTTTCACCTAAATCCATAGAGTTGTTTTTGCGTGAAGGGTAACAAACATACATCCACATATACAAACATTCGCATTTATAATATTAGTAGGACTTCTACAAAACAACACCTACTTACAATCGACACAACGGACACAGCGCTCCATTAAACAATCACTAGCCCATTACAAAACTTGTTTATCTAAGTTATTGGATTAACTTTCCGAGATGTTTGCCGGGGACAAACAGACAGATAAACATTCAAATAGGATTAAATTGAGTGTTTGTTTTAATGTCACTTACGTCTTTAAGATATGTGTATTTGGGACACGTTATCTGAAGGACGTTAATGACTATTAAGAATATGTTTCCAGGGCCGGATTTAGAAGTCCGGAGGCCCCGGGGCAACAAAGGAAAAGAGGCCGGGCCACAAATTAGTTTCCCTCCAAATGTATAGAAAATTTAAGTATGTACCTATTTTTCAAGACGATGTGAATTCTGATATTTTACTGATTGTCTCATTTAAGTGAACAAGTATATAGATGAATAACAATTATTACAATATTTAAGAACTATTACATTAATCATGATTCTACAAAGTACTGTATGTAAAGGTACAACACCGAAAAAATAAATAAAATAAAAGTTGTAGAGTTTACTCTTCAGAATTTGAAAGATTTTAAATCTCTATTGTTCTATTTCTCTATCCCCGGGCAGTTGCCCTGGATGCCCTTAAATCCGGCTATGTTCGTTACTAAGATCTTTTTTTATTAAAAGTAATGTAGAAGCTAGAGGTTTAAATTATTATATAATTATATATTAGTTAAATGATTGGTTGCAGATGTCGTTTTTTTTCTAACAAGGCTTACCGCGTTATTATTACTGGTCGTCCAGGGCAGGGGTCTAAATTTACCCTAATTTAAAAAATATAAACATTCTTCACTCCTTTATATCTATACTAATATTATAAGAGGAAAGATTTGATTGTTTGTTTGTTTGAATAGGCTCCGAAACTACCGGGCCGATTTGAACATTTCTTTCACCGTTGGAAAGCTACACTATCCCCGGATGACATAGATACATGACATATATTGAATTATGAAGTTCCCACGGGAACGGGAGCAACGCGGGTGAAACCACGCGCGGGAAGCTCGGAAACTATAAGTGTGCGAAGTTTCATACTCCTCCGTCCGCACAATTTTGCTTAAAAAGGGGTAGGTAGGTACCTACAAAGTTTTTGCTACACGTATTAATAAACTATAGCTGCGCCCCGCGGTTTTACCCGCGTTACTCTGCTCTAGTGGGTCGGAGCGTAATGTTTTGTACCCTATATGTTAATCCAGCGTATAACCTATCTCGATGCAAAATTTCAGCCAATTCCATTCAGTAGTTTTGGCGCGAAAGAGTAACAAACATCTACCCATCCATCCATACTTACAAACTTTCGCGTTTATAATATTAGTAGGATAGATTAATTTCTGTTTCATATTTATATACGTAGTGATATCTATCTTATGTCAACTAGTAGTAGATGGTGAACTGTAACAAAACATATTGCCATATTTATGTCAGTAATTCGTGTCATTGTGGGTCTGCCATTTGGCATCGTTTCAAACATGTCAGCGCATCGGAATATATAATACGTGCAAACAATTTTAATTACCTCTCAAATGAATACATCTAGAAAACATGTCACAGATTTTGTACAACTCATCAGGCTCAAGATCTAAATCATTAATCACTACATAGTATAAAACAAAGTCGCTTCCCGCTGTCTGTCTGTCCCTAAGTATGCTAAGATCTTTAAGACTACGCAACGAATTTTGATGCAGTTGTTTTAATAGATAGAGTGATTCAATAGGAAGGATTAATGTACAATACATCAGCATTGCACCCGTGGGAAGCCGGGGCGGGTTTTGTTTTTTTTTACTATGCATGAAAGAAATATTTTAAATATGCTGTAGCGACATCTACAGTAGTCGGACAAACTACAAGAAGACAAGCAACGCCATCTAGCACCTAGCACCCCATCTAACCTGTATCGCGCAATACAAGTTCGCAAGCCAATTCGAACATATACAAGTTCTGAATATCAACCTCGCCCGGCAAAGATCTTCATTGTCTGTGGAGGAACACCACCAACCGTTCCTCTACAATGTCTATTTATTACAGTAAATGTAGCTTCATTTATGAAAATGCGTTACAATAGCCATATTTTTTTTTTGTCCGTTGGCATATGCATTTACGCTTTCCCACCGGGAATATGTGATGGACTCGCCCTCTCCATAGCCTCGTATGCTAAACTCATACCACGAGGAGAGGACCCTACTACCACTTAAACCTCCCGGACACTCCTTCGATCCGCCATTGGTGGGGGCCGGGTACGCATGAGCAATCCGGCCCCCCGACGGCACCCGCGGCCAATATGGTACCGCGGGATCTCCGGGGCCACACTTACAGCCCATTTACTGGCCCATTTGCCCAATTACAGGGACGCCAAGAGTGTAGAGGCGTCCCTACTCCTCATGGGTCAGCCTCGAAGGGAGCGGGGCCCACTCCCCGAGGCCGAGCCTAGGGCGGTAGGCGGCGCGACGTTACAATAGCCCTACCGTAATAAAGACATTTATATTGAAGCCTCCTGTTCTCAATGGGGTATTTGCGTGGGTTACACCCCCTTCGAGGTAAGCCCTTGTTCCGCAGTGTACTTTATACGGGCTGATGAAGATGATGACTTTTATTTTGACAGTGGAAAGTAAAAAAAATAACAGGTTATACCTACATATTTTTTGAACATATGGTTGAGAGACTACCTTCTTTATCTCGGAAAGCACGTTAAGCCGTTGGTCCCGATTGTTATAACATCATCTATAACAATCGTATACCGGGGAACGGGCAGCAGCGTTTCCCTGAGTGTTTTTACATAATACTGCGGTCACCAACCCTCCTGCCAAGCATGGTGACTATGGCAAAAACCTTTCCTCGGGAGGAGGCCCATGTTCAGCAGTGGTTATACGGGCTGATGATGATGATATTTTTTGTTAATAAAATCAATCATTTTTTTTCAAAAGATATAACGACTAATCGATCAGTAATTCGATTAACGGGCTATCTCAATTCAATTCTTTAAATCGATTATTCTAAAAGCCTGTCGTATGACGTAGTAAGAGTATATGACCTACTCTCAATGTTAGGAAGTGAAAGTTCGGTCAGTGTTTAATAAAAAGAGGATGTAACATTATTGGTTATGGTAATGACTCAGGCTTGACCACACTGGTCTTCCCGGTGCCTCCAATACAGAGATTTGAGTGACGGACCTCAAATCTCGGAACCTCCACAAGTAAATTAAATAAATACTTAAAATAACTACCTTATATTTAAATTTATTCCCAAAATTCCCAAAATGTTCATTCTTCTTTTTTTTTGTGGTTACTAGCTGAGTTTTGCAGTCTACTAGTTTTCTTGTTAAGTCTCTCTCGTGCTAAGCTAAAATGCTTGTGTTACGAGTGGGTTCACGTCGGTCGTGCAAAGGGTGGGGTTCGAACCGGCGACCTCAAGATCACAAGTCCGATGCCCTAGCCATTGGGCTACGATCGCTTATATATATATTTGTATATTACGTATTAATTAAAGGGTAAGTAAGGTACAAGTAATGTATTAATTTTAAATATATACTGCGGTCACCAACCCGCCTGCGAAGCGGGGTTACTGCAAACGACGATCTGATGACTAAGAAATTATCGACACCAAAATGAATCAGTGAAACCCATCGTAGAAAATTTGAGTAATATAAAGTAAACAACATCTGAATTCGTACTATTTGATAAGTCTCGATATTAAACGATGTCCTGATTTTGAGTGCGCACAAAATTTGCGCAATACTAAACACGCTAATTACATTGCAGTGTTAGTCTGGTTTGAGAGTGACATCTACTAAAACATACATTTTACGTACTAAAGTTGTTTTTTTTAAAGATTACTAGCAGAGTTTTTGCACACTTCTAGTATTATTGTTAACCTCGTGCTAAGCTTAAATACTTGTGTTACGAGTGGGCTTACGTCGGTAATGGAATAGGTTGGTATCGAACCGGCGACCACATGATCACAACTCCGACGTCCAAGCTATTGGTCTATGCGAATACCCATAATTAAAAAATCTTTTAGCATTCTTCACTCCTTCTCTATATAAACTAAGTAACCCCTCGTGATAAGCTAAAATACTTATGTTATGAGTTGGTTCACTTCGGTAATGCAAAACCATAATGTAAAAAAACTATTAGCATTGTTCACTCCTTCTCTATATATACTAAAAGTATGCGAAATTTCATAATTTCCGCGAAATTTTCGTAAAAAGGGTCCATGTTCAGCAGTGGACGTTATACGGGCTGATACTTTAAACTGTGTCCTTCAAACACTATGTGACTTGTAAACTGATGACATAATTAAAGTTCTGATTAAGGCCAAGGACGAAGAAAACTTAACGATCTATGCTAAACGTGAAAGTAACCTAAATACATAGATAATAAAACTGCTCTATGGTAGCGCCATTTTTTTTTTCGGTTACATGTTTATGACACTGTTAGTCTTTTGGGGTCAGTTTTTAAGATTCTACGTAAACGTTATGTATAATATATTTTATACGTTTATTGTATCATTATCATCATTAGCCCGTATAACGTCCAGTGCTGAACATGGGCCTCCTCCCGAGAGAGGGTAGTTGCCATAGTCACCACGCTTGGCAGGCGGTTTGGTGACCGCAGTATTATGTTGTACCACACAACTAAACGAAGGTACGAAGGGTAGTCCCTCAAACAACCAGACCCGGTAAGAAATCTTAGTATCTACACAAAGATTTCCTGTCCAGCGTGGGAATCGAACCCACGACCACCGAGATTTCAAGCGAGCCAAATACCGCTACGGAGGTTGTCTACACTATTGCTACATAATTATATCCTTAAACATTTAACCCATTCTACATAATAATATTCTAAGCTGTTGACGACTAAAAAATAGGCGTTGAATATCAGTTTTCTATTATTATAAATAACTGTTATAAACCTTATAGTAACTGCATAAAGTTCAATTTCCTATAACACGTACAATTCTTATTTCATTTAGGATGTAATGAAGTTTCCGCAATACATGCAACCGATTGGACACACAGACCAAAGTGTCGGCGACAAAAAAAAAAGAAATTATATTCACTTACACTCTTTAAAGAGAGAAAGAAAGAAAGTGTATTTTCTTTTGTCCACTTACAAAATACTCATTAGACACGACCACATAAGGATGAAAGTAAAAACAGCATAAGTCATTTTTGTACAGTTTTGTTGTATTGAAAGTGAATAAGAGAAAAAATATTTGGGAACTTAAAATAGTTTATGGTTTCTTTTCTACGCTTTCTTGTATTGTTGTGGAAGCATTCAGATGTATGGACACTTCTGTTTGTATGTATGAGCCTACTGGTATTTGACAACCTCCGTAGCAGTATTTTGCTTGCTTTATATCTCGTAGGCTCGATCCCCTCGGCGAACAGGAAATCTTTGCGTTAATTCTAAGATTTCTGTCCGGGTCTGGTTGATTCAGTAGTAAGTAGTAAGTACATACAAAAATACAAACTTTTTCTCTTTATAATATTAGTGTAGATTATTTCAAAGATTTTTTTTTGCAACATACCACGGGACCTGTAAATATTTTATACATAGATTTTAACTATTAAAAAATTGAGACATCCCTTTCACGTGGTAATCTTGAAATATTTATATCCAGTGTGTGAGAGTTACAAATACTGTATCTTTCTATTGGTCCGAGAGGCTCGCGAACTGTAAAGTAGAGCGACAGTTGCACAAAACCCACTAAACTACTAAAAGTCATAATCCCTCAATCTCATCGCCAGCGACCGCCCTGAGCCGAGGTCCAAGCCCCACAGGGGGCGCCCTCTTGCGTAGGATGCTTAGTTTGTTGTTTTTAAACCATTTATTAAGGCTGGAGCCCTGCTCGCCTTACGCCCGGTGAAGTAGCAAAAGCCTCGTGGCTTACATTCCGAAAAAAAAGCTTTGAAATTGGCCAAAGAATTTTCATATTCGGTTCGGCAGATCAATAGATTACCCCCTACAACCTGGCAAACTTTACCTTTATTTAATCATTAATGTACGCTATCATTAAATAACATGAAATTAAATTGCTTTATGTAAATTATTACTAATAGTTTGTACTGCAATGTAATTCTTGGTAATTCATCAAAATTTGTTGCAAAACGTACCTATTCATAGCTTAATGACTTGATTATATATATATATATATATATATATATATATATATATATATATAGTATATATAGAAGTTTATTTGACAAATCCATAAAACATCATCTCATTATTATGGTTCATTTTATAATTAAACTAGCTGACCCGACGTACGTTGACCTTTCTTAACTAAAACTCTACATTCAATTAAACTTTTAATATTAGACGTGATAGCTCTGAACTAACCGTGATGTGCACTAAGAGCAGAACGCGTATCCGTACCGTATCAGCCCGTATAAAGTCCACTGCTGAACATGGGCCTCTTCCCGGGGGATGGTATTTCCCATAGTAACCACGCTTGGCAGGCGGATTGGTGACCGCAGTATTATGTTGTACCACACAAGGAAACACTCCTGCCCGTTCCTTGGTATACGATTATTATAGATGATGTTATTACAATCGGGACCAACGGCTTAACGTGCTTTCCGAGGCACGGAGGGTAGTCCCTCAACCAACCAGACCGAGAAATAAATCTTAGAATTTTCACAAAGATATGCCCGGCGTGGGGATCGAACCCACGACCTCCGAGATTTAAAGCGAGCTAAATACCGCTACGCTACGGAGGTTGTAATTAGGACGGCTTAAAGTATATGTTTTAAATAACTGTATTTAATATTAAATCTTACCTTGAGAATAATCCAAGTTGTGTAGTATCACAGGGCTGGCCCTCACCGAACTCCAACTGAACAACACTTGCAACAACAACAACGCGAATGTAAAATTTAAACAAATCACACGAAAATTGTCAACGAAATTGTGCAAAAAACACTTTTTATTATTGTTTATATCGTTCACTTTTTCACTGTAATTGTCACTTACGCCCTTCTGGACTTGGTGGCTGTATGGCCATGTGCTCAACGGTGGGCCCATTTTGTGTGCTTGTTTGATTGTTTGATCGCTATGATTGTTGCATGGTTTTATGAAGACAGTTTTTCTGTAACAAGAGAAAAAGATATGTTAGACAAGTTAGAAAGAACTAGCTGTTCCGCGCGGTTTCAGCCGCGTATATCCCGTACCCGTGGAAACTTTAACTTAAAATATAGCCTATGACACTCACAAATGACGTGGCTTTCTATTGATAAAATAATTTTCAAAATAGGTTCAGTAGATCCAGAGATGACCCCATACAATGTCACAAACTTTACCTCTTTGTTATATTAGTGTAATAGATTATAGTGTTAGACTAGGATATTAATTTATTTAAAAAATATGTTCATATACTATTCATAATGGAATTAACGGTACTTCGAATAACAACATTTCACTAACGCCACATTTTTTACATAATTCTGCTGTATATGTTATCTATTTATATATAACTGATCAAAACTATGATTTTATTTATTGCCCCTCTTTTCTAACAATTTTGAGATTTTTTGGTTGGCATATCGTGCTTCTGCACGGAAATCAGACCCTTAACCAACCTGACCCGAAAAAATCCGAAAAGATTTTTTGTTCGGGGCAGGAATCGAACTTATGGGTGACTTAAAGCGAACCTTATACCGGTACGCCATAGAGGTTGTCAGTATTACTTAATGATAACTTACAAACTGTTCAAGACAATATCTGCAATACAATTCAATTGCCATCATTGCGGAAACAATAGCAAAAAATAAAACAATAATTTTGTAATGATTCCGCTATTCTTAATATTTGATGATATATTAGATTCATTTCAAATATTCTTCCTTTAATACAGGAAAAATTACCATACGCAGATTTTGTAATTTGTAATTTTATTATTACGTTATTAATCATGCAATTATAATTGAACAAGGTTACTTTGATTTACATTTAGATTATTCAATTATACTTAGACTTAAGAATGATTCTTTAAAATACTTTAAATTATACTGACCCAAGAGTCGAAATGAGCAATGACGATAAAACAATTATATTTTTAGTCTGTCAGCTAGATTACCAAAAAATATTGTACACGTATTTTTTTTTTAACAAATGACGAAGTTTCAGCTTTTTGATATTTCATGTGATATCACTTCTAGGTACAATTTAACCTAGGAGCGACGACCTCAAATGAACCCCTCTCCTAAACTTTATTGCTCTGTATCTTTGTCAATTTTTATTGGTTTGATAAAAAAATTTATAAATGCGTCCAATATTTTTTTTGTAATCTAACTGACGGAACAAAAAAAAGTTCCTTTTTAATATAAAAAAAATTGCACACTACTAACGTACCTATTCTAAAGTATTCTAAACAAAGTGCAGAAACTAAAATGCATAGTATGTTTTTATCATGGTCTTTCCACAATATAAACTAAGCAGCAAGCTGACACACAAATGGGAAACCCTACATTAAATTAAATAGCAATAAAAAACAGTGAAGAAAGTTTGAGAAACATTGTTTTCTTTGTTTACACTTTGTCTAAAGCCCAAGTGGGTATAGGTAATTCCTTGTGCTAAACTAAAATGCTTGTGTTACGAGTGAGTTCACGTCGTTAGTGCAATGAGTGGGGATCGAACCGGCGACCACATGATCGCAAGTCCGACGCCCTCCAGGCCCACCACCGCTTAAATTACCGCGTGACCGCTACTTAGTCGTCATCCCTATTGATATAATTTCTATTGGCCAAAACGTCGAATCTGGCCGTTATCGTCCCATTCCTATTCATCCCCGGCCGGGAACTTCATCATTAAATATAGAAAGTTCCAGGGCCTATTCAATGCAAACAGACTATCAAATCTTTCCCCTTTATCATATTAGTATAGATTTCAGATTAATTGATCTGCCGTTCGTCATTTTAGCTTAGGACGTCCACTGCTGGACATAGGCCTTCCTCATAGATCTCCAGTTGTTACGGTTAGAAGCAGCCTGCATCCACCGTGATCCGTCCATCTTGTAGGTGGACGTCCTACGCTATATACGCTTGCCGATCCACGGTCTCCATTCGAGAACTTTTCGGCCCCAACGGCCATCTGTTCTCTGTGCTATATGGCCTGCCCATTGCCACTTCAACGAACTTATCCGTTGGGCTATGTCGGTAACCCGCTACGTATCTCCTCATTTCTGATTCGATCTCGTAGAGAAACCCCGAGTATAGCCCTCTCCATAGCTCGTTGAGCGACTCTGAGCCTGCTCATAAGGCCTATAGTAATTTGATCTGCCGATCTGCCGACTGCCGTTTTTACTCAGCTTTTGGTAGCAGCTATAATGACTCAAATGACAGTTTTCCATTCACCCCAAATTGATCTGTTATATCATGTAACTAAAACTCAATATCGATAAGTGACACATATGGTTATGTATCACTTTTAAATTGAAGACTGATGGTGAATCATACTGTTAACTATTACTCGTAGATATCATTAAAAATCACGTATATGTATAAACCAGAAGAGCGACATAACAGCATTACAATCTGGTTAGTGGACAGGAAACGGGAGTACAGTTAGAACGACTCCCGCGCAGCTTTGACTAAGAACTAGTAATGAGTTAATGAGATGACTGTTATTTTATTGCTTTTTTTTCGGACGGACATATTCTAGTTAGCCAGTAGGCTTTTGCTACTTCACCGGCCGTAAAGGCGAGCAGAGCCTTAATAAATAGTTTAAAAACTACAAACTAAGCAACCAGCGCAGGAGGCCGTCCCCTGTGGGACTTGTGCCTTGGCTCAAGGCGATCTACATCCCATTAAAATGTTGTGAAAATGCTAAATAAATAGGTATACATCACATACTTCTAGCTCATTTGTTTAGCCACGAAGCTTTATACACAATTGTCCACATATAAGAGGACACGCATCTCAGCGAACTATAAATACGCGGAGTGGTTTAGCCAGGAAGTCGCGAGGGATTACAGTTAGGTACACCCTCGCACCCGGTTTGTTCGCACATATGTATCTTATGAGGTGCTTTTGAAATATATGCAGTCCCTTCACCAGCTTGTTTACTCAAGGATTGAGTAAACGAAGAATTTTTTGGCTTATTGGCTTAGAATAGATCTCCATATAACTTCCCATGCGTGTAATAATAAGTAATAAAAGGCTACTAAGGGACATGACAACCTCCGTAGCGTAACGGTATTTGGCTCGCTTTAAATCTCGGAGGTCATGGGTTCGATTCCCACGCTGGACAGGAAATCTTTGTGTGGACCCTCCGTGCCTCGGAAAGCACTTTAAACCGTTGGTCCCGATTGTTATAACATCATCTATAATAACCGTATATCAACTAACGGGCAGCAGCGTTTTCTTGTGTGGTACAACATAATACTGCGGTCGCCAATGCGCCTGCCAAACGTGGTGACTATCGCAAATACCCTCCCCCGGGAGGAGGCCCATGTTCAGCAGTGGACGTTATACGGGAAGGGACATACACCTGATGGGTAGGCAGCAGCACCTATCAGCTCTAAGACTACTATCTTACTGCGATTACCAATCCACCTGCCAAGCGTGGTGATTACGGCAATATCCCTCAACGACCCTGGCTTGCCAAGGTCTGTTAAAGAGGAGACCCATGTTCAGTAGTGGACGTCAACGGGCTGATAAAGTACAGTTAGTAAGTGACTGCTTTTATGTTTTTAAAATATCAAAAACAAAGCTCATTAGTTATAAATATAACAGATTATGTAAATTACACAACGGTTTGAAAGTGAGTCGCTCTTTTATTAATACTGTTATTATAAAATATGTATGTAATATTGTGCAATTAAATTTTACAACGAGAGTTGCCAGTTTTGAGTGTTTGTTTGTAGCGGCTAAACTTAGTAACGGCGGGACCGATTATACTTTTTAATTTGTATGTGTTTGTGTTTCCGTCAATTCCGCCTAATCTCCAAAGCGGTGTCACCAATTTTTTCGGGATTTTCATTGTTATTACACTACATAAGTAGTATAAAACAAAGTCGCTTCTCATTTATATGTATTTATTCATAAATGTAAAATTTTATTTAGTAAATTATAAGATACTAGCGGCCCGTTAAGAATTATCTAAATCTGGCCAGTAGTTTTTGAGTTTATTCGAAACCAACATACAAAAGTACAAACTTTTCCATTTTATAATATTAGTATAGCATAGACTAGCTACCCGTGCGCGGTTTCGGCCGTAGCTCAAGTTACCGCAAGAACTTTATAATTAAATATATTATTCAGAGATAATGTAGAATTCTAATCGTGAAAAAATTATCGAAATCCGTTGAGTAGTTTTTGAGTTTATTCGAAACAAAGATACAAAACTAAACTAACTAAACTAAAGTGAATAGACACTTTCTAGGCAAGCGTGTATCATCTTAGGCCTTATCTTCGCCTTCCATCAAGCGAGATTATGGTCAAACGTAAAACTATTTTTAAGAAAAAAAAACATACTTTTCCTCTTTATTTAGTGTAGATAAAAACTCTATAAATAGTTAAAATATCTAGATAGACCACACCCCGATATACCCAGCGACATAATAATCTAAAACCTGCTGAACAGAAACTCGAAGTCGTACCGTTACCCACAACTGGGTTAAGTCAATTAAGTGGTCACATTATCTATGGCCAAGACCAGATTATCTATGGTCGAGTCGGATGCTAACATTTGCGCAGATTGCTTTGCAGTTGTTTTTGGGTGGACAGATTCCGGGTGAAATCGCGCGGCCAGCTTGTCTTTACTTGTATTGTACAGAGGATAGATTTGATTGCATGTTTGCATCGAATAGGCTCCGCAACTACTGCACCGATTTGAAAAATTCTATCCCCATTATTTGTAATGAGGATAGAATTTTTAAAATCTTCCAATTACAATCTAAAGTGGCCGTAGCCCAACGGCTTGGGCGTCGGACTTGTGATCTTGAGGTCGCCGGTTCGCCGGGTTCGCCCCCATTGCACTACCGACGTGAACCCACTCGTAACACAATCAGTTAAGCTTATCACGAGGGGTTAACATGAATACTAGTAGACTGCAAAAATCTGCTAGTAATCGTTATAAAAAAAAACAAATTGTTAGATAGAAAAACCCTTTATGGTACCCTTTCATAAAGAAGATAATAAAGAAAGACTTAAAACTAAACATAACATAAGGTAGGTACAATTGGCGTTCTTATCACAATTCACAAAATGTGATCTCTTGCAGGCAACCGAGGAAGGAATCAGACAAAGGAGTTTAAAAGGTAATGGGCATGAGGACTAAAAAAATCTATTTAGTCCGTCAGTTAAATTACAAAAAAATATTGGACATGTTTTTTTCATTTATCAAATCAATAAAAATTTACAAAGATACAGAGCAAAAACTAACTAAAAGTTCAGGAGAAGGAGGCTTGTGACGTCACTGTTAGGTAAACTTGTACCCAATTGTGACGTCATACGAAATTTCAACGCGCTGTATCTTCGTCATTATTAGTTGTATGACTAGAACATCCGCGTGGCAATTCCCATAGTGCATAGATATGGCATCAATGTGTTACAGCGTAAAATATTATATAATATGCTGGGGTATAAGCGTAAAATATTATATAATATGCTGGGGTACCTATAAGCGAAAAAAAAAACAAAATTGAAAAAATGCACATAACTCGATTGCACGTGATCACATGAGCGATCTAATTAGGTAAATTCGTGCTGTTTTTTAATGTACGTTTGTTATGTGAGATCAGATTTTATATTAGTTGTTAATTGTAAAAAAAAAAACTGTTTAGCAGTACAAAATTTACGCCATTTTCGAACCCATTTTTCTTTAAGAATATTGGGAATTTTGATGCGGGAGTTCTAGTCATGCATTTAGATTGCTAAGACCTAAACAAAAATTAAAGAAAAAGAAGCATGTCCGTTTCTGAGATCCAATTTCACACTATACTCTGCACGTCGTATAGTTCGTGGTCGCTATATAATAACAAAACGATGGTAAAAGGCCCGACGGAATGACTCTGGTGCCTTGGAGAATGGGACGGCCTTTGGTGTGGGACGCTACGTGCGTCGACACCCTCGCGCCGTCTCATCTTTCCGGGACTCAGGGTAGGGCTGGCATGGCGGCTGAATCCGCGGAGAATCTCAAGAGGCGCAAATATAGTACCCTTGATAGTGGTTATGTATTTGTGCCTTTTGGTGTCGAAACATTGGGGCCGTGGGGACCGGGAGCCAAATTAATTTATAAATACCTCGCAGCGGCCCTCTTAAGTGCGGCACGTTCTCCGAGTGCTGGTTTCTACTTTGCACAGCAGGTAAGCATTGCCATTCAACGTGGTAATGCTGCCAGCATTCTGGGAACCTTGCCAAGTAGAATAGATTTAGAATAGTAGTATATAAGTTAGTTTTATTTTTAATTATAACAAAACTCTATGCATCTTTTAAAATGTCACCTAAGTATATAAAATTTTGCAATCATTGAAGTATTGTAAAGCTAATATTTTGATAAATATGATGGAGTTGATATGTCCTCATCAATAGGTAATACATAAGTGTTACTTGATTTATTAGTTAGTAAGCTTTGACATAATATAAATGAACATGAAACACCTTTATCGATAACTAGCTAGTACAAAGTACGCGCAATGATTTGATTACAGACAACATCGCGCGTTGATGTCTTTTGTTGGCGCGTTAAAATGTCCATACTTATGTATGAACATTTTAACGCGCCAAATGCTTAGATTTGCGAATTAATAACTTGGATTCGTTTATAAATTAAAAACATTGTTATTTATGTAAACCGATCACAGTCACTTGCAAATAGTCAGGGCAATAGTAAGTAGCTATTAATTAAAAAAAAACTATTAAGGCCCAGAAGAAGATGGCGAGATGAGCTCGACTCATTGTTAAAGGCCTTTGCCCTGCAGTGGGACAACGAAGGCTAATAATAATATAAGATAAATAATATAATAAAGATTACTAGCAGAGTTTTTGCACACTACTAGTATTCTTGTTAACCCCTCGTACTAAGCTAAAATGCTTGTTTTACCAGTGGGTTCACGTCTGTAGTGCAATAGGTGGGGATCTAACCGGTGACCACAAGATCACAAGTCCGAGCCCCCAGCCAATGAGTTACGGCTGCTTCAAATTCATTTTAATATGTAATTTTCAATACTATTAAAAAATATATTCTTCTTCAATAGTATTAAAAATTATAGGCATAGATCGATAGTACCAAAAAAAAATTCGCTGAGTATCAACAACAACTAAAACATACTATGTATGAAAAAATAAGATGAAAACTGTACAATGGTGCTCTGGTGCATATACAAAGTTATATCATTAAGTTGGTACCTACACCTGTTTCCTGCAATGTTACAATGTGAAAGTTGGCAGGCTTGCAAGTCGCGATTTAAGATAAACAACATATTTATCTTGTTTAATCAGGATGTTATTATAATTTAGGAATGTTTGAAGACAACGATAATTGTGTCGAATCTATATTAACATATAAAGCTTAAGAGTTTTTTTGTTTGTTTGAACGCGCTAACCTCAAGAACTACTGGTCCGGTTATAAATAAAACTGGTCAAGTGCGAGTCGGACTCGCGCACAAAGGGTTCCGTACCATTTTCAAGCGTCTACCTGTTGCCGTTATCGATATCGAGCAAAAAAACGGTAAAAAAAAACTTGTATGGGACACCCCTTTAAATATTTATATTATTTTATATTTAGTATTTGTTGTTATACCTACAATAGAAATACATTATCTGTGAAAATTTCAACTGTCTATCGCTATTCTTGACATAGAGCCTGGTGACAGACAGACAGCGAAGTCTTAGTACTAGGTCTACTAGGTCATGTTTTTACCCTTCGGGTACTGAACCCCAAAAATCAGTGTTACATAGCCCATTTATTAAGAAAGACTTTAGGCTATATTTAATTATTAAGTTCCTACGTGGATGGGAGCCTCGCGGGCAAAACCGCGCGCGGGAAGCTATCTATTATAACTTAAACTTTAAACACAAAAACGGACTGGTTTTCCTCCCAACTTATATTTTTTTCACTTCACATCCTGCACTTGTGAACAAAAACGCTTGTTAAAACGAGTACTACAGACATCATTAACTGTCCAGCTCCGCTAAAGGCAACGCAAAAAATATATAGATTAAAAAGTTAAAGTAGCAAGGTAGCTTAACAATCTGTATCTGTGCTTGTGAAAAATATACATCGACCATAGATTAACAGAACTTTTCTAAGTATATCTGTGGCGTCGACTTGTCGAATGACAGATGTCAGTTTGACATAACGTCGTTCTAACGCTTCGTGAAACATTTTTATTGCCAGATACGATACGAGATACGATCTCCTTCGTTTGATGTTCTATCTGACATTGGCAAAATTGTGGAAGTCTCTCGACAAAGTACACTACAAAATAACTGAACTGAACAATTTTTATCGGTTTGACATGTTTCAGCCAATTAGAAATTAGAGAAATCGTTCAGTAAAATACGTAAACGGGTTCGAACCCCACGCCGGACAGGAAAACTTTGTTGGTGCAAAATGGGCAGCAGCGTTTCCTTGTGTGGTACAACATAATACTGCAGTCACCAACCCGCCTCCCAAGCGTGGTGACTATAACAAATACCCTCCCTCGCGAGGAGGCCCATGTTCAACATTGGACATTATACGGGCTGATGATGATGATGAATAGTATTAGTGTATAATATGTTAATTTATATAAACTTTTGGTTCTACTAAAAAAAATATTTAAATGTATGTTTATAAATTTAATTTATTTTCAAAAACACAGACAAAAGTAGTAAAACTAACTTTAAACTAAAACTAACATAAATATAGATATACTAACTATTCTCAACCAGCATGGCCCCGTTTCTATTCAAAGGGGCAATTGTCGAGTTTTGTTAAAATAACCCAATCCTTGGTTTGGAATGAACTTTTCGGTGTACTTGTAAACTCGCATACAGTATATATAACCATTTATTTAGGCTCGAGCTCGCCTTTGTGCCCAGTGAAGCAGCAAAAGCCTCCTGGCTAATTACACAATATCCATCTACCAAGTATATCTAGAGCTCAGAAACAAAAGGTCGTAAGTTTTTTTTTTTTATTATTTTCTTGATTGCGTTTGACCCTAGTCTTGCCTGATGGTAAGCACAGACTGGGTCCTAGATGGAACACGCAATTCAAGTGAAACCCTTTCGGGCTCTGGCTCTCACATACTCACTACGAAACACAGTAAAACTGTTTGGCGCAGGCCTTTCATGTGAGGGTGGTTGCTAGCCAGGCGGATAATTAAATCCTACCATCAAGCGTGCTGGGTTTTGTCGACTTTTACGCCACGCGTTTTTTCCCAACGTGCGGAGAGGAAGTATTTTATTCTTAGCCGTCCTCCCACGTGACACTATACTACAGAATCATTCGTCGTATGTGACTTTATCGTAAAATGACACATTCGATCAAATGCTTCTGAAGTACTATAGTAGTTCCGTCCTTGTGCTTGCTTCTGAGGTCTAGATATCATCATCATCATCATCAACCCGTGCAACGTTCACTGCTGAACATGGGCCTCCTCCCGAGGGAAGGTATTTGCCATAGTAACCACTCTTGGCAGGCGGGTCGGTAACCGCAATATTATGTTGTACCACACAAGGAAACGCTGCTGCCCGTTCCTTGATATACGACTATTATAGATGACGTTATAACAATCGGGACCTACGACTTAACGTGCTTTCCGAGGCACGGAGGGTAATCCCTCAACCAACCAGACCCGGAAAGCAATCTTAGAATTTACACAAAGATTTCTTGTCCGGCGTGGGGATCGAACCTACGACCTCCGAGATTGAAAGCGAGCCAAATACCGCTACGCTACGGAGGTCTAGATACCTATAATTTTAAAGTATACGGAACCACGTCTCAACTTCACCTTAACCCTAATACCTGTACCTAAAGGCTGCTAAAACTAAGACACACCCGCCTACAAACTTTCACACATGTTCCGAAGTCATAACGGTAAGTTGTACAACTGACATACATACTAACAGATAATGAAATGACCCTTATATCCTTGCTATAAGGTATATATTGATTCACTCAAAATGTATTCGAGTGTGCTAAATGTGTTTCGAATTTCAACCTTAATTGTTTAAAGCTAAGTATGAATTTTATTTGACATTGGTTATTGTGGTACGATTTTTTAGGGTGATTTAAAGTCAGGATGTTTCTAACAAAGTGTTTTAAGGACACAAGCTGATCTGATGATCGTATATTCATTTAATGTTACCATTCTCATGGACCGGTGCCAAATAGCTTTACTTTCTTATATATTATATTAAGAAATCACGTAAGTCTTTAAGACAACCTCCGTATAGCGTAGCGGTATTTGGCTCGCTTTAAATCTCGGAGGCCGTGGGCTCGATCCCCACGCCATATTTGTGTAAATTCTAAGATTTATTTCCGGGTCTGGTTGGTTGAGGGACTATACCATCCGTGCCTCGGAAAGCACGTTAAGCCGTTGGTCCCGATTGTTATAACATCATCTATAATAATCGTATATCAAGGAACGGGCAGGTACAATATAATACTGCGGTCAACAATCCGCCTGCCAAGCGTGGTGTCTATGGCAAATACCCTCCTCCGGGAGGAGGCCCATGTTCAGCAGTGGATGTTATACGGGCTGATGATGATACTGATGACGTAAGTCTTTTACGACTTTTCATTATTTTGGACGGACATTATGTAGCTAGGAGGCTTTTGCTACTTCACCGAACATAAAGGCGAGCAGAGCTCCATCCTAAATAAATGGTTTAACGGCTATAAACTAAGCAACCTGCGCAAGAGGGCGTCTTCTGTGGGACTTAGAGTTCGGCTCTGGGCTGTTGCTGGCGAGGGATTCAGGAATGATGACTTTAGATTTATAGGAAAATTTTGTGCGACTGTCGCTCTACGTTACGCTTGCGAGCCTCTCGGACTTCGGGTATACAAGGGCATCGGAAGGGTCAATGCTTATGCCGATTGTGATAACATGATTCGGCACAATCCTTTACCAGGCACCATGCAGGTCATCTATACTCATAAATAAAACTGAAAGATTGATTGTATGCTTGTAGGCGCTAATCTTTAAAAAAAATCAGTTTTAAAATTCCCATTTATCGAGTAAGGCTATATGTTACCGCCCTGAGCCGAGGTTCAAGTCCCGAATGGCAACTAAATAATAAAAGTAACTGGACCAAAACTTCTTGGACATGCCCATTTGAGTATGTTTCGCCGGATCGTCTCGATGAGGCCGCGCTGAAACCGGCAGTAGAATACTGAGTTTGTTTCGTCGGGTCTTCTCAGTTGGATCCGGTGGTAGCACTAAAGCGTTCGTCGTATGGTCCGTCTAAATAATAACATACTCAAAGGACAGAACTTAGATTTAATCATAGCTATATAAAATAATAAAATTTCATACCTGACAGCTTTTAGGCTAAAGCTATATAAACTATTATAATAAGTAGCAATAACCAAATAAACTTAATTAATTTAAACGAAATTAAAAATTAACCGAAATATGTTTTGTCTATTTACAAATACCTGTAATAGGTTTACGTGAATAAAAACGTTTTTTTAAGGTCTTGAGAAGGTTGGCATTTATTAAGGCTGCAGCTCTGCTCGCCTTTACGGCAAGTCGAGTAGCAAAAACGCCGTAGCTAACTACGTAAGTCCGTCCGAAAAAAAAAACATAATTTCGTATATACCGGTAGACGAACGTAACTTATAATTAGTTTTTATCAATTTATATCATCAGTAATTCGGCCGTATTACTTACCGGACACAAACTTTACTTGTGCATATAAAACATGATGATTTGCACACAATAGCAATATGAAGCGGTGGCTAATTATTTTGGTTATTGAAATCCTTTAAACATGTTCGACTGCACCGGTGGCTCAGTGGTTACGGTAGTTGCCTCTGAGACCTGGTGTTCTGGGTTCGATTCCCACCCGGGACAATTATTTGTGTGAACCACAAATAGTTGTTCTGAGTCTGGGTGTTCTGTGTGTCCGTGAAATGTATGTTTGTAAAGTCCCCCGCGACACAGGGATTTATTTTCCTAGTGCGGGAGTTGTCATTTTAAAAAATATGAAAAAAATATGTTATATGTTTCCCGCGCGTGGTTTTCAGTCGCGTGGCTCCAATTCCCGTAAGAATTAAATATAGCCACTAACCTTTCGTGATAAATGGGCTATCTAACACTCAAAGAATTTTTCAAATCGGACTAGTAGTTTGTAGCCTCTTCAAGCGAATAAAACCAACTCTTTACCTTTATATAGGGTGACTGGTAATTAGTGACCGATACCTAAACACATGATTGTGCTCATGATAACAAACAACTTTTACTATGGCACCAAGCCTGAAATCGCTAAAAAGTTGTTTGTTATCATGAGCACAATCATGTGTTTAGGTATCGGTCACTAATTACCAGTCACCCTATATATTAGTATTGATATTTTTGATAATGTCTTGTGAAATAACTGTATTTTTTTTGTGACATCTTAAACACATTACCTTTGACTTATTGATCTTTCATACTGATCTGAATTAGATTCCCTCTTCTTTCTGTTACACGTGTGTATTTATTTATACAAACTCTGTAACTTACCGGACAAGCTATCATTGTAAAAAATCTAAAATTTCTTACCGTTCCTGGTTGGTTGAAGTTTTACCTAATGTGCCTCGTACAGCACGTTAAGTCGTTAGTCCCGATTGATATAACATCATCTATAACAATTAATTGTATACTAAGAAACGAACAGCTAAACCCCGTTCAGCAGGAGGCCCAAGTTCATAAGAGATGTATCAAAATGCTCTTTATCATTTAATTCTGTACGTCCTAAATAATATTATAAACGCGAAAGTTTGTGAGTATGGATGGATGGATGTTTGTTACTCCTTCACGCAAAAACTACTGACTGGATTTGGCTGAAACTTTGCACGGGGATAGTCAATAAGCTCGATTAACATATAGGCTATAAAACATCACGCTCCGATCTACTGGAGCAGAGTAATGCGGGTAAAACCGAGAGAAGAAGAAGAAGAAGAAGAAGAAGTTCCCTCCCAACAGAAGTCCCCGTTCAACAGAAGGCCCAAGTTCATTAGAGCATCGTTTTGGATGTATCAAAATGCTCTTTATCATTTGATTCTGTAAGTTTTATATAATTAATTGACTTTGCTTAACTATTTTTTTATTTGACAGCGTTTTTTTTTTTCGGATGGACTTACGTCGTTATCCAAGAAGCTTTTGCTACTGCACCGGGCATAAAGACGATCAGAGCTCCAGCCTTAATAAATGGTTTAAAAACTACAAACTAAGCAACCTGCGCAAAAGGGGGCCCCCTGTGGGGCTTGGACCTCGGCTCATGGCGGTCGCTGCCGATGAGATTGAGGAATTATGACTTTTAGAGCGTTGTTATTTTAATAGCTGTATTAGTTCATTGTTAAATTAACAGTTACATTATTTCGTTACTCACCTTAAATCATTATACCTATTAGGGCAGGATAGTCAGACAGATAGTATTTGACCGATTTCTGACCAGTGGGTTAATTAACCACTGACTATTACTAATTTGCTTTATTATTTTACCTTATAGTTACTTAATTTCCTTTTAATAATAAAGAACATAAATTGTTTATTTATCTTCCAAATGTTAGCATAAAAGAGTCTCTATAGTTTTCCCGTGCATTCGTTTTTAATTCAAAGGTTTTGGAGGTCCCCAAGGAAAATCTATATCTGTACCTACTATATAAAGCTGAAGTGTTTATTTGCTTGATCTTTGGAACTGATCCGATTTTAAAACTTCTTTTAATATAAGATAGCCCATTTATCGAGGAAGGCTAACTAATGCTCGGGAAAATAGTAATATTTAATACTGGCTTTTGCGCGCGATTTCACCCACGTAGCTCCCGTTCCCGTATGAACTTCTTATAACATATAGGCTATAGCCCAACTCGATAAATGGGAAATCTATCACTTTTTCAAATCGGACCTGTAGGTCCTGCGATTAGCTCGTTCATGCAAACAAACAAACTTCAGCTAAACTTCAGCTTTATATATTAGTATAGATATTTATTTTTCTCATGTATAGCAAGCCACGATGCGTTTGCAACTGTATCGACCATAAAGTCGATCTTGACTATATCTTTAATCAACAGGTTAAAAATGAGGTACAAACTAAGCAATACTTGACCAAGAGGGCATCCTGTTCCTGTTTGGGGCTAGGACCTCGACCCAGGGCAATCGCTAGTAGGAAGATTGCTGAATTATGTTTTTGTTTATCGGATGGACATAAATAGTAGTTAGCCACGAGGCTTTTGCTATTTCACCGGGCATTATTCCAGCCTTAATAAATGGTTTGAAAACTACAAACTATGGTACCCGCGCTAGAGAGCATCCTCGTCCCCTGTGGGACTTGGACCTCGGTTCAAAGCAGGAGCTAGCGGGAAAATTGACGAACTTTTAATTTTAGGAAAGTTTAGAGTTTAAGAGAGCTTTAAGACAGCCTACCCAATAAAGCCCCCGGGGGTTCCTCCGTTATGATAATAAGGGTCCATGGTAACATTTACCCCTCCTACGCCCATGTGAGTCATAATTGATAAAACATCACAGATAAATCAAAGCAATCTCCGATAATTCATGATCGCTGATCGGTCAGTGACCTACAAATATTGCCAAAGAAAAGATAATTGTATGTTCTTGTCAATAAGGTTCAAAATCGATTAGCGAAGGTAGTTATTACTGTCTCTTATATTATATGGAAAAATTATGGGAAGCAACAGTAATTGAAGGATTTCGATTTATGTTAGTGCTTAAGTATTAGTTATTGTTTTTTTTTTTAACTTTGAATTGAAAATAGTTTGTTTTATTTTATTTCGGATGAATGTAAATAGCCAGAAGACTTTTGCTACTTCACCGGGCATAAAGGCGTGCAGAGCTGCAGCCTTAATAAATTGTTTAGAACTACTAACTAAGCAACCTGTGCAAGAGGGCGTCCCCTGTGGGAATTGGACCTCGGCTCATGGCGGCCGCATAAATTAAGGGATTATGACGTTTCGTTTTTTATGGGAGTTTTGTGCAACTGTTGCTCTACGATACAGTCCGCGGGCCTCTCGGATTTTGGGGTCTACGAGGGCATCTGAAAGTGGTGGACCGTTGCCTGTTGAATCATCTTTAAAGGAGTACCACGGCACTCTTAGTCCTATTTCGATGCTCCACTTTCAGAACCATTTGCCTAAGGCATTTGATACGGATTGTAGAGCGTTGTGAATGGCGGCAACACTGCGGCCCGAGTAGTATAAATCAGTATTGTCCGCAAAGAGGGTCAGGTCAGGTTCTTTGGCCGGATTGCTTATCCCGGCCCCCGCCAACGGCGGATCGAAGGAGTGTCCGGGGGGTTTTAGTGGTGTAGGGTCCCCTTCTCGTGGTACGAGTTATCATACAAGCGCGTGAACACGCTACAGTGGCGGTGGAAATGCGTAAATGCATTTCCCACCGAAAAACAAAAGAAAAATGTGAGCTTTCTTTGGTCTTGGGATGTCAAGCGTAAAGCGAAAATAGGAGTGGTAAACTCGTATATATGGCGCTTCCAAAGAATATTTCAACCCTTTAAGTAAGGGTTGCTGTTCGTCCGGGATTCCCTAGATTGGTCCCAGTTTGAAGGACGTCCGGGGGCAGTGATTTTTTGCCGGCCACTTTTTTTTTGTCATGAGAAATCTATTTTTTATAAATTTGATTTTTATAACAAGCTATATAAATATATAAAAAAACAATAACGATATTATTTTTGTTGCAAAAAATATTTTTGCATACCTGTCCCGGAAAAACATTATATTTCGCCCAAATCTCTGAGATTTTTACCGTGTTTGTCCAGCGTTGGCAATTCAGGTAAAGGTTATCTTTTTTTTTTAAGGTCACTCCCGCACGGACACTAAGCTCACCCAGACTCGGAACAACTATTCATACATCGTCGAGTATCACATTATTTCGTCTTGTCGTGGCTGTGCATTTCGTTCGTGATGCCTTTTCGTTTCTTATTATTCTTGTGCATCCTAAGGTTATCTGTAATAAATCGCAGCTAGCGATAAGACCGCTCATTGTACATTAAGTATTACCATTTGTATGTCTGTATGTTCTATCGTTTAGGTTAATAAAGAATATTGAATTGTATTTGTACACTAGCTGATGCCTGCTTCGGCGTGAAGTAATAAGAGCCTCGTGGCTAACTACATAATTCATCTCCCTGCCCTCATCCCAATATCTTTGGGATCTGTAGAACACGTTTTTCTCTCCCATTCTGTCCTGTCAGCCGTCACGCTATCACTATCTCTTTTCCTTCAGATCACTTCTTGCACAATCCATCCATCTTTTCTTTGGCCTCCCTCTTCCTCTTCATCCATCCACATCCATATTCATTACTCTTTCTTAGTTTGTAGTATTTAAATCATTTAATAAGGCTGGAGCTCTGCTCGCCTTTATGCCCGGTGAAGTATCAAAAGTCTCGTCATAAATCATAACTCTTTCGTCGAATGAAAGTCCGACCGTTTTTTCTTTTATTCGGTTGTAGTACTACAGATATGTCCGTCCGTTGATCCCATGCTGGCTATATCAAAAACAAGTGTTACGTAAAATTTGTAGATAAATACTCGAATGTTTTCACCTATAAACTGTCATGATATGCGGGCAGACGTATTTCACAGACATATGTTAGCAATGAAAAGGGAAATCTGGTTTGTTTTTAATTATTTATTTTCATTTCATTCGTTAGGGCCGCATCGATATCCATCGGAAGTGTGCCCAGAAGGCTGGCAGCATTGCCACATCTCTTATTTTCCCCTTTTTTATCTTATTTAAGTTTTTTCTTAGATTTAATTATGTTTATAAGTTTTAAATTATGCATAATATTAATCTTAAATAAATTTATCTTTAAAATAATCGTTATTAGTTAGGTACATTAATTTATTGTCTTATATAAAGTACTTATTTGAATGGATCGAAAAAGGCTTGCAATTGTGATTTTTCTAGATTTTAAAAGTCATTTTATTTCAAATGCATTTGGCTGCTAGCTGGTACTATAAAACCCAGGTTAATGGGTTAGGATACCACAGTTATTCTTTTTATTTAATGATAACTCCGAAATTCGGGAAACCCTGTGTCTCAGGGGACTTTACAAACATATTATACCTAATTCACGGACACGATGCATACCCACACTCAAAACTATCTGTGGTTGACACAAATAATTGTCCCGCGTGAGTATCGAACCCAAAATATCAGGGCTCAGGTGCGTCTTCCATAACCACTGAGACACTTCTATCGTCATCATAAAATTTGTTTTAATTGCTGTTCTTCAAAACAAAACAGAGTAGGTATCTATTAATAAATCAAATGATGTAAAGTTCTTTGTTTTAACAGAATAAACTCCGATCAGGGAACTAATTATTTGCATACGTGTTAACTAACAAAAACTCTATTTAATAAGTGTCCTTCAATTCACATATTATAGCAATTACAATAAAAAAACAACAAATCAAAACAATAAACAACACAAAGAATTAATTATCCATTACTTGGACACATAATAACTGGTGGATTCTCCCTAATTTATGGGAAATATTTATATTTTTCTAGCCGCGTTCACTTATTTATCTTTGTATACTGTGTTTTTTAGTAGTTTCCCATTTGAGTTAGATTGAGCATCGCTAGTACGGAATATTATGTCACTGGGTAAAACAAAAAGTCCGCAATTAAAAAAAAAACATTTTTAATACAAAAATTGATCCAACTAAGCAGAATTAAAAGCGGCTGTAGCCGAAAATTGGCTAGGACGTCGGACTTGCGATCGTGTGGTCGCCGGTTCGATCCCCACCCATTGTACACGTAAACCAACTCGTAACACAAGCATTTTAGCTTAGCACGGGGGGTTAACAAGATAACTAATAGTGTGCAAAAACTCTGCTAGTAACAAAAAAAACTACAATTTTACACTAGGTGCTACAATTTTTGCATAAAAAAGGTTTTTAAAGTAGCGATGGGTTATGCTGATGGTGTATGTCTTTTGAGATTGGCCGACGGGACCGGAGAATAGTTTGGAGATTAATAATGATTAACTAACAAGTAAATAGAACTTACGTGCAACTTTTTTTGTTTTACTCTTCCATCTGCAAGCTTTCGGGTCTCACCGCCGTTTACTTCTTATTTTTATATATACTATTGCAGTACCATAGTTCAACGTCCCTTTATTTATATATGTCTATAGCTTTATAATACTTCATATAGGTATCTGTTCCATTTTTAAATTATTACAATTTATTTCCAAGCGACTGGACTACCTATATTGGTCCATCCATGCGGTGTTAACGACCTTAAAACCTGATAGCTACTATCTCGAGAAAGTCAATTGAATTCTTGCAAACGGAATAAAACCTTCATGTATGTTATTACTTGGCTGTATAATAAAGACTGTGGCCTTAATTGTGTTCGTTAAGAAAAAATTAAACTGCCATTCTGAACTTACAGCTTTGTAATAGAGTTTTTCCTTCTAACTGTATTATTTTTAATTAGACAACATAAAGTATGTTTAATATTATGTTTGTTTTGTTATTACTACTTTACAGTAATTTAACCTACACTACATACCTACCTACTTTTTGTTTAAGTAGTCGTAACTATTAACTATCTTTTACGTCAAAATGACACATCAACATCATTAAAAAAATCGAAAAACCAAAGACAATCGAACTGATTTAAATATCGAACGATTGGCCGTTTAAAAAGAAAGTAGCCGTTAATATTAAGTTAGTTATAATGAAAAAGAATGTCATAGTCTCTCGCCGGACAACGAAATCGGTCATCGTTGCGGGTCGGATTCCGTACGGGACCGTGTTTCGTTCATTTCACTGACCTACATTCTACACAACGGAACGTTGAGACGTCAGCTAAACGATAACAGATTATAAATTCTTTGTCCTTGAAATAGACAACGAACTTTTTTTGTTTTTCGAATGACGAATGCGTTCTTGATATAATGAGGTTTTGCTTGAGTGTACTTAAGTTGTGAGGAGGTGGCTTATGTTTCAATCAGATCTAACAGTTAAACTTAAATAAAAGTGTCATTCAACATACGACAAATCTTTATTATTACTTTTGACTCACCACGTATTAAAAACAAATTAAAATATCTTAGATTCCAAAGCTATATATACATATATATATTATTTTATTTAAATCGGAATTTTTACCTTAAGTATATCAAGTAGTATAAGTAAAGTATTTGAAATAATAAACAAATCTTACTAGACACAAAAACTAGCAAAAAATATTGCTCAAGATAAACCCAACTACATGCAAAAACTATATCTAATCAGCCCGTAAAATGTAGCAAGCCTTTTCCATACAAGTGCTCAGATAAAAAAGTGATTTATAGTTTTAAAATAGCGATCCTTTGAGAGTCAGCCTGCAGTTAGCTATCAAGAAGGTTTTCTTCGCTACAGAAGTTGATTTTATTTCTCAAGTACTGCCCGCTATAGGAAGAGCAATAACCTATAATTGCAGGGCCGTTATTCCCGATAGTCATGACCGACCATAGATATTTATAAAAAAAAACAGCAACGCTTCCAACCATAACCTCTTTACTATTCAATATAAAACATCAAATCGTAAAGAAAACAATACTAAAAACCTAATTAATATTTAATGCAGGCCATTGCCTCGGAGCAACCATAAAAAGCGCCAAAATTACGGCCATTTACAATTTCTTATAAGGGTCATTTACAACGGTGCATTGAAATGGATTTTTTTATATTCACCTGTTTTAACGGACACCAAGACGACTCACAATCACCACGAACTCATTATCCACTAGCCACTGAGGATTTAACAGTTATTCGTACTAAAAGCAATGAATGATTAACAACTTCAACTTTTATTATTTATTTTTAAACTTAAATGAAATGTCAAAATACTATATTTTTTTAAAGCGAAGATTAAAAAAAAACTTTTTGACAGATTCGCGAGCGCGCGCTTTTGAATATAACTTTTTTATCGTTCTATAGGTGGCACAGGCATTCGCCGTCAGCCTTGACCGCTACGCGACTGCGGTCTTACTGAACGAACCGTCTTGGTGCAACGCTTGTGCTCTCGCGCCGATGTAAACAGCATTGCCATAGGAACACTTACCCAATTAAATTGGAGATTTCTAGGTTATAAAACTTGTGAATATACCTAGGAAATGATTGGATAGCTACAGCAAATATATATATTACATTCAATCTCGAGCCTTGGCCCCAAATAATGTCCCTGCTGTTCCATAATATAATGATATCTATATATATACTAATTTTATAAAAAGCAAAGATTTGTATGTATACTTGTTAAGAACAAACTCAAAAAATACTGCATTATCCCTGAGAAACAAACGCTATATTTAATTATGAAGTTCCCACGGGAACGGGAGGTACGCGGCAAACCGCGCGCAGGAAGCCAGTTTTATGTAAAAAACCACAAAAAGGAATTTAAAAAGATATCGCTTAGTAATTTGATGCTAATTAATAAACCAATTCTAATTGAAACATTATTAATATTGTATATTTTTTTAACGTAGCCAAACTTACTCCAAAAATAAACAAAATTCTGCAACAAAACAATCTATGGTTAAAATAAATCACATCCAAAAAAAACACACAATATTGAAAACAGATATAATGGAAATTTTTAACTTCAGCTGGCAGCACTGAATGTAAATAACTTTCCAGTTAGTTTTCGCTCGGTTGCACCGATTCCGGTCAACTTTTGTAGTTTTTACTCGCGAATTTGGACGCGTCAGGCGCCCCAAGAAAGCTTATTACTTTTAATTCTTCTATACTATTGTATACTCCATACAAGTAGATATACATATGTATATATAAAGCTGGAGAGTTTGATTAGCGCACAAACAAACAAACAAACAAACACTTCAGTTTTATATATTAGTATAGATTATCGCTTTGAGTCTCGGAGGTCGATCCCCACACAGGACAAGAAATATTTGTGTAAATTCTAAGATTTCTTTCCGGGTCTGGTTGGTTGCGGGTCTACCCTCCGTGTCTCGGAAAGCACGTTAAGCCGTTGGTCCCGATTGTTATAACATCATCTATAACAAGAGTATACTAGGGAACGGGCAGCAGCATTTTCCTGTGTATTACCACTTAATACTGCGGTCACCAACCCGCCTGCCAAGCTCGGTGACTATGGCAAAATCCCTCCCTCGGGTGGAGACCCATGTTCAGCAGTGGGCGTTATACGGGCTGATGATGATCTTACATAGATTAGTAGGAACTAACAGACAGATAAAAATGTGTTTTAGTTATTAATATAGTATACAAATACATTCATTATGTAGTATATTTTTATTGATAACAGGTATAATAACTTCAATGTCATACTGGTGAGATCCTGTCCCTAACATAAGCCATCTCCATCACCTCTCCATAAAAACATTTTCTATTCCCGATCCTTCACTGTTCAAGCGGTCAGGCTATGGAACGCCCTACCAATCGAAATAAAAAGTTGCAACTCAAGTTTTTCATTTAAAAAAAGAGTGAAGGAGTACTATCTCTCTTTCTCATCCTAAGTTTAAATATATACCTAACGTAATATATTATGTAGTTTATATATATCTGTATATGTATGTATCTAAGTATATAATATGTAAATATTAGTATGTATGTTTATTTGAGACCTACGCACACTATATGTCTTTTCTTATTAACATTTCCTCTTGCGGGTCTGCTGGAAGAGATTTCTTTTGAAATAAGCAGTACCTTACGATTTCTTTCTTACATAGAGGCCCGCAAACTGTAAAGCAGAGTGACAGTTGCACAAAACTCCCCCAAAAAACTAAAAGCCATAATCCCTCAATCTCCCCGCTAACGACCGCCCTGAGCCGAGGTCCAAGTCCCACAGGCGACGTCCTTGCGCAGGTTGCTTTGTGTTTAGTTTTTAAACCATTTATCTAGGCTGGAGCTCTGCCAGCCTTTATGCCCGGAGAGGTAGCAAAAGCCTAACAAAATATTATTATGTCCGACCAAAAATAAAAACAAAAAAGCACCAAACTACCCGATGCCTTCGTAAACCCGAAGTCCGAGAAGCCCGCAAACTGTAAAGTAGAGCGACAATTGCACAACATCTCTAAAAACCTGGAGCACCAACTTCAGCACCAAATTTTGAGTACCAATTGAGTACTAAAAGCTGTTTATAGTCATTATTATACCAACAAATTAAAAAAAAATTTCACTGCAATCCTCCGTAGCGCAGTGGTATTAGTCTCGGAGACCGCAGGTTCGATTCCTACACCAGACAAAAAATCGGTGTGTGCAACCTGAGATTTCTTTCCGATCGTTAAATCGCTCATTTCAAAAAAGAATCAACACAATCTGTGCCAATTAGGTTGACATTTTAAAAGTACTTTTGTGTTAACTAACGAAAACAACAAAATTTGTTTTAGAATAGGCTCTGTTTTAAGCGTCAGACTGCCATTAAATCCATATTTGTCTTATTATTATGTAGGCAGAAACGAAAGTATTTTTTAAAACATTTGAGTTCAAATGACGCAGATCGTAAGACTGACCTCCTTTTAGTTTTCTCGTTCGATTGATTTTACCTTAAGGATAACTGTGCCAAAATAAAAAGTGTTCTCAAAATTGCGTATACAAATTATGTCAAGAGTACATCTCAATTGTATTGGATTACCTAAATAAATACAGGGATTTACGTAGTAGGTACATCCCAGAAGAGGTAGATATATTCTTATTTTTTTAAATAGTATAATTTCTAAAATTTTAATACCCAGAAGAAAAACTAGCTAATATAAAATAAAACTAACTTATAAAATACTACTATTCTAAATCTATTCTACTTATATGACTTATGGGTCCCAGAATGCTGGCAGCATTACTATACCCCGTTGAATGGCAATTTGTTGTGGAAAGTAAAATTAAAACAAGCACACGGAGGACGTGCCGCATTTAAAAATAGAATTGTTATACTTGTATATAAGACACTTCCAAAGTATATAATGTCATGTATGTAATCATCAATCAAGTATGTAATGTTTTCATTAAGGTTGCCATTCGTCCAGGGTTCCCCGGATTCATCCTAGTTTGAAGGACGTCCGAGGGCAGCAGTTCAAAGAAGAATCAACCAATGAATGTCATTTTGCACTCGGAGAACCTGCCGCACTACAGAGGGTCGCTGCGAGGTATTTATAAATTAACTAGAGACCCGCCCCGGCTCCGCACGGGTACAATGCTGATGTATTATACATATAAACCTTCCTCTTGAATCCCTCTATCTATTAAAAAAAACGCATCAAAATCCGTTGCGTAGTTTTAAGATTTAAGCATACATAGGGATATAGGGACAGAAAAAGCGACTTTGTTTTATACTATGTAGTGATATGGCTCCCGGTCCCCACGGACCCAATGTTTAAATTCATTTTGTATATATGTTACGGCTAATAGCCAAAGTGCGGCTACACCTAGTTTTAGCCGGCTACAACTAGGTGCAGCCGACCACATGCGGTTAAACTTAGACCAACCTCAATAAGTACCTTTTCAACTCCAATAAGTCCCTGTGAACAGGGACTTATTACTTACTTATTATTACTTAATAACTACATTGATTTAGGTTTTTTTTGTATCCACCGCAACATCTTTTTGTGCCGTGTATAGATATTGTTTATTTTAATTAAAACCTAGTTCTAACCTAAGATAAGTAGGATACATCTAAGTTTAACCGCATGTGGTCGGCTGCACCTAGTTGTAGCCGGCTAAAACTGTGTGTAGCCGTACTTCGGCTATTAGCCGTAACATATATGTATACTGTTTTATGACATTTCAAATATTTTTTACTAGATTTCCACGTGCGGTTTCACCCACGTAACTCCCATTACTGTATAAACTTCTAAATTAAATTTAGCCTATGTTACTCCTGAATAACGTAGCTTTGTAATGGTGAAAGAATTTCTCAAATCGGACCCGTAAACTCTGCAACTTTATGATGTTATAGATTAATATAGACATGTTAACACATTTTATAAATCATGTTCTTATGATGCGTTCTTTTTTAACTTTGAGAACAACTAAAAAGAAACTCAGAGGAATCCATTTTTATTGTATATCAATTTTATTAAAATCTTATACAACTATATAAAGCTGAAGTGTTTGTTTGTTTGCTTGCTTGAACTCGTTAAACTCAGGAGCTACTGGACCGATTTGAAAAATTATTTCAGTGTTTATAGAGGAAGGCTATATATAGGTTTAATTATGAAGGTCCCACGAGCACGGGAGATACGCCGGTGAAACCGCGTGCGGGAATCTAGTTATTTATAAAGCGGAGTTTTGTCATTTACATAGTCATAATTTTTTTTATAGGTCTTTAGGTACCTATGAAATTGCCGTTTTGTATGAAAAAATTTAAACGATTTTTTTTCATGTATTTTTTATTTGTATTAATCGAAGTAATCACCCATGCAATCAATGCATCTTTGCCAACGCAGTGACAGTTTATTGATGCCTTTCTTGAAGAAATCAGCTGGACGGGAGGCAACAAATTCTTCAAAGGCATTTTGTACTGCCTCTCGGGTATTGATTTTTTTTCCCGCCAAGAAGTTATCCAAATTCTGGAAAACGTAGTAGTCTGTAGGCGCAAGGTCTGGTGAGTAGGGCGGATGACGGAGAGCTTCCAATCGCGCTGGCGATCATTGAGTTGAGTGAGTTCGTGGGGCACCCATTTGTCAAGCTTTTTTACCTTGCCAATTTGACGCAAATGGACCAATATTGTTTTGACGCTAACGTCGAAAGCTGCTGCTAATTCAGAAGTAGATTGTGTATCATCAGCTTCCACAATCGCCTTTAATCCGTCATGGTCGACCAAAGTCTTCGGACGACCGCGAGGTTCATTTTTCAGGTGGAAATTTCCAGAACGGAAGCGAGCAAACCAATAACTGGTGGTGCGTTGGTTTGTAGTGTTAGCTCCGTAAACGTCGTTGATGTTGCGTGCCGCTTGTGCCGCGTTGCTGCCTCGACGGTACTCATATTTCATAATTACTCGAATTTTTAGCGTATCCATGATGACGAAAAAGACTGAAATGCGATGAAAATGTAACACTAATCAATAAACAAATGACTAACTACTTTTGGAAAAAAAAACAAAAAATCAAAAAAAAAAAATGATTTGAAATGGCCAGTACTGCAGAACGGCAATTTCATAGGTAAAGACCTAATATAAACTTTTTGTACAGTTTATGTATCATTTACCTATAACCTTCCTTGTGTGTTACAACATAATACTGCGGTCACCAACCCGCCTGCCAAGCGTGGTGACTATGGCAATACCCTCCCTGGGGAGGAGGCCCATGTTCAGCAGTGGGCTGATATTGAAGTAAATGTAGCTTCAATGATACAATAACAATAACATAGAAAATGTGTTACAATAACTCTACAGTAATGAAGACAACCTCCGTAGCGTAGAGGTATTTGGCTCGCCTTAAATCTCGGAGGTCGTGGGTTCTATCCCCACGCCGGACAGGAAATCTTTGTGTAAATTCTAAGATTACTTTCCGAGTCTGGTTGGTTGAGGGACTACCCTCCGTGCCTCGGAAAGCACGCTAAGCTGATGGTCCCGATTGTTATAACATCATCTATAATAATTGTATGTTAAGAAACGGGCAGCAGCGTTTCCTTGTGTGGTACAAAATAATACTGCGGTTACCAACCCGCCTGCGAACCGTGGTGACTATGGCAAATACCCTCCACGGGGGGAGGCCCATGTTCAACAGTGGACGTTTTACGGGCTGATGATGATAATGATGCATGAAGACATTTTACCAAGTCATAGTCAAATTGTTATGTGATTAGCCTCCTGATCGCCTTAGCAAGTATTAAAAGCTTCGTGGCTAACTCCTATAAACGTACAGACAGCTGATCTGCTTTTAGTAATCTCGACCAATTAATTTTTACCTTAAAAAAAACTTAATAACTTGACACCTGTCTCGAAAACCCACCTCCCCTACCTACCCCGCGCCAGGCCCCGCTCTCGTCCTGCAGTAGCGTTAGCATAACATGCATGCAATTCTGAGTATTTCGTTTGTTGTTATTTGTTACTTTTATAGCATTTTTGTTTAGTTTCCTATCGTTATGTTTGTACAACGACCGTATTAATAAACTATTATCAGTATTAGAATTTACATCTTATTGAATTTTTTTTTAATGGATATATCAAGAGTTTGTGTTTTCTTATAAATCCTTACTTTCTTACTAATATCATAAATGCGAAAGTAACACTGTCTGTCTGTCGACCTTTCACTCCAAAAGTACTTAACCAATTTAAAATAAATTTGGTACACAGATAGTGAAGAACCTGAGAAAGGACATAGGCTACGTTTTATAGCGAAAAAGGGGCCTAATTGTTTAATTAAAATATTTAAAACTGCTACTCAAATCACTATTCTTTTTTTTGGACGGACATTCGTAATAAGCCGCGATGCTTTTGCTACTTCACCGGGTATAAAGGCAAGCAGTGCTCCAGCGTTAATAAATGGTGTAAAAACTACAAACTAAGCCACCTGCGAAAGATGGCGCCCCCTGTTGGACTTGGACCTCTATTCAGGGTGGTCGCTGACGATGAGATTGAGGGATAATGATTTTTAGTATTTTAGGGGAGTTTTGTGGAACTGTCGCACTACTTTACAGTTCGGGGGTTTCTCGGACTTCGGGTCTACGAGGGCACTGGATGGTTATTTGCAAACTAAGGGTCGGGAGGAGCATTTCAAGCGTCTACCTGTTGCCATTATTCATACCGAGCAATAAACGGCAAATGCTTCAAACTATTGCTTGTTAATATTTTATAGGCGCTTTCGATAAAGCTGCTTGCTTATATTTACTAGGCGTTTCATTAAAATCCCTTTATAATTTAAGACAGTAGCATACATGACCAAGTCCGAGAAGCCCGCGAACTCTAAAATAGAGTGACAGTTGCACAAAACTCCCTTAACAAAACGAAAAGTCATAATCCCTCAATCCTCCTGCTATCGACCGCCCTGAGTCGAGGACCAAGTCCCACAGGGGACGCCCTCTTGAGCCTCTTGCTTTGTTTGTAGTTTTCAAACTATTTATCTAGGTTAGCGCACTTTTTTTCTTTTTTTTTTCGGCGAAGCTTATTCGCGCGCTGGCGGTCGGATATGTGGGACTCGCCCTCTCCATAGAGTGGTATGCTAAACTCATACCCTACACCACTAAAACCCCCGGACACTCCTTCGATCCGCCGTTGGTGGGGGCCGGGTACGCATAAGCAATCCGATTCCCCGACGGCACCCGCGGCCAATGTGGCACCGCGGGATCTCCAGGGCCACACTTACAGTGGCGCATTTGCCCAATTATAGGGACGCCCGAAGAGTAGAGGCGTCCCTACTCTTTATGGGTCAGCCTCGAAGGGAGCGGGGCCCATGTGCCCCACTCCCCGAGGCCGAGCCTAGGGCGGTAGGCGGCGGGTTAGGTTAGCGGCCTGCCATTTGGGAACGCTGCCCAATGATGTCCGTGAGGAGGAATACTTTCACGCTTAATACATGTAATATAAACTTAAGTTTTCATGTACATAAAATGAAAACTTAATTTATGTACATGAAAACTTAAGTTTTTAAATTAAAATAGCTTAATTTTTTATTTTTTTATTTATCTTAAGTTCTTCCTTTATAAAATAAATAAGTTAAGTTAGTTAAAAATACTCTATGGCATATGATGGCTTGTACATTATATTTATTAATAACAAAAATAAATGTTGAAGAAAACAAAAAAAAAATTGAGCTCCAGCACTGCTCGCCTATATGCCCAATGAAGTAACAAAAGCCTTCTGGCTAAAAACAAAAAGTCCGTCAGAAAAAAAAACTCTTAGGGATTCTCTGATGTAGACCATCAGGTTTGGAGTCCTGACGTAGTCACAATTCCAAGTAAATCGCGACATTTAATTATCGTTATTATCAACAATAATTATACAATATGTCAATTTATCATTGGTTTATCCCAATGATAACCCGGTATTTACACATTTCTTACAGGTTATCACTTATTTTGCTTTTAGTTCAGTAAATAGTGAGTCGCTTTATAGCATCACAAATATTTAATATCATTTCATAATCATCCGCGTAACTCCTGTTCCCGTGGGAACTTCATAATGAAATATAGCCTATGTTACTTCTGGATAATGTAGCTTTCCAACGGTGCAAGAATTTTTCAAATCGGTCAAGTAGTTTCAGAGCCTATCAATACAAACTGTCAAATCTTTCCTGTAAATCTTCTACCATCTCCGTTACTTAGTTTATAGTTTTTAGATCACAAGGTACATAGTATAAAACCAAATCGCTTGGCGCTGTTTTTTATTTCGGACTTACTTATGTTGTTAGCCCTGAGGCTTTTGCTATTTCACCGGGCATAAAGGCGAGCAGAGCTCCAGCCTAGATAAATGGTTTAAACACTGCAAACTGCGCAAGAGGGCGTCCCCTGTGGGACTTGGACCTCGGCTCAGGGCGGTCACTGACGGGGAGATTGAGGGATTATGGCTTTTAGTTTCTTTAAGGGAGTTTTGTGCAACTGTTGCTTTACTTTACAGTTCGCAGGCCTCTCGGACTTCGGGTCTACGAGGGCATCGGAAGGTTCTTAGCAAACTAAGGGTCGGGAGGGGCTTGACGCTGTCTGTCCGTCCCTATGTATGCGATCGATAAAACTACGCAACAGATTTTGATGCGGTTTTTTTTAATAGATAGAGTGATTCAAGAGGAAGGTTTATATGTATGATACATCAGCATTGCACCCGTGCAAAGCCGGGCGGGTCGCTGGTCATTTAATATAGTTTGAGTCCTGCTCGACTTTATGCCCGGTGAAGAAGCAAAGGCACCGTGGTTTTTCCTAATTCACCGTGTCACATATCTCCGTTCAAAACAGATAACAGAAATTTCCAAACGAGCAATGTTTTATTAATTTCTAGGAAATATTTATGTTTATACAAAGTTAAGTCAACAAGGCTGAATTGATAAAACGTAAAATTTATATTATAATGTTAGAATTTAATAAGATATGCAAGTGAACGCGCATTCATACCTAAGTGAAGTTTGTGGCTGCGAAGTGCAGTGTAATTCAAATTTATGAAAATCAAAAAATATTTAATATAATTTATTAATAAGTAACAATTTACGTTCAGTTTCTTTTTATTTGGGTTTTTAATAATGTACAGAAAACGGATTTCAATTATTTTTATGACATTTTTTATTGCGACATGCTTTTCATGTAAGTATAACATTATAATATTATTCATAAATTTCATCATTCATCTACTGCTGACCGTCTTAATGGATATTTTAATTTCCAAAAAAAATACGATTGTAAAGTTTTAATCCTAAGTTCTGATATTTATACTGATACACATGGTTACAAAATTTTAATTTTTAAAATTTTCCTGAAGTTTTTTTCACTTTTTTTTTATCTTTTGATACAGTGAATTTAAATCTACCAGCCGTTTCTATCTATCAGCTTTAAATTAATATTTTTTATGGTATTAATTTTTTGTATTTTTCTACAAAATTACATACATGTCATATCTCCAAACGTAAGCTGATAGATGAAAACGATTTTTATTTTCAGAATCAGGATGTCATACGTCTCCGTGAAAGCTTATTTTTTTTAACGGTCTGGAAAAAAATCATTGTAATTAAATAAATCGACCTGCACGTTATTAGCTACGTAAAAAATATTCTAATCTCTTGGGGCGCCCGTTCTAGATTAGGTTGTACGAACGGGCGCGGCGACCCCAACATACGTTCAAAATGATTTTAATGTTTAATTATTAATGCCGTGGAAAAAGTATATAGTGGCATACTTATTAATTCGCTGAGTATATGCAACGTTTAAAAAATCACCCAAGCAGAATAGTAAATAATACCGAGTCGAGCGTTCAGTCAATAAGACACTCTATCACAATAATATTTTATGATTTTAGACATATATTTTGAAGCTATGATGGTAGCCCGAATCCCACCATTTTTACTTTTCGACCGAAAATTGTATGTTAGTAAAGACCTCCGCAACAAAAGCATTTATTTCTCTAAACTGAGTTTTAAAACACAAGAAATTCGAATTAAATGTTCCTATCATGTCGTTTAAGTTCAAACATCACGTAAAGCCTCATTTATGGGTCGATGCCGCGTCGCTCGTGGCGTTTAGCGGTCCGCCGTAAATTCAAATATATAGCGTTGTATGCGAGTGTTTACGATAAAGCTATTTTGGTTTCATTAAGAATTTTTGGTGGTTATAACATTGTGATGCCATTTATTAAAGCTGAAGACATTAAGCGGCCGTAGCCCAATGGCTAGGGCGTCGGACTTGTGATCTTGAGGTCGCCGGTTTGAACCCTACCCATTGCACTGCCGTCGTGAACCCACTCGTAACACAAGCATTTTAGCTTAACAAGACTGCAAAACTTTGCTAGTAATCTGTTATAAAAAAAATGTTTCAGCCAATGAGTGTGTGTGTGTTTGTATGTTATACCTAGTATGTTATAATACACATCGTTCAATAAAAACCTAAATAATAATGTAAATATGGTGATATGTATTTTAACTCTAAAAAGTAATAATTTTCATCATTTGTTTAATGATTATATTTTATTGTTAAAACTAGCTTCCCGAGGGAACTTTATAATAAAATTAATGGTACCTATAGCCTTTCGGCTATATAACACTGAAATAATTTTTGAAATCGGGCCAGTAGTTCTTACGTTTAGCGTGTAAACAAACAAACTCTTAGGTAGTATGGAATAAAATTACTATTTTATTTTTCAATAATTTTACTTCCTGATTCGATTTTCAAAGTAACTTCAATGTAATAAATCATTCGAGGGGTCATTGATGCTCTAATTAATATTTATTGAAACCTTTGGGTTCTTCTAGACAAATAACCGAAGATAACTGCCGTGTTATCTTTTAATTGAGCATCAATAATTATAAAATGATAAATGATTATGAAATATTAATTATATAAGACTTTCCGGACCATCTCATGCGGCTCATCAAAACCGGCCGTAGAATACCCACATAGAGATTGTACACAAAGAAAAAAGCCCGTTATGAGGATCTCAAACATATTGTTGTTATTATTGTAAAATAAATAGTTTTGATGTAAAAAGACAAAAAAATATGATTCCCTCTCCCTTATCTCCGAAACTACTGAGCCTAAAATGTTAAAAAAAAAGAAACGAAATATAAGTTAATTGCTTATGTCCAGGGCCGTCTTTCACCTATTAGAGGCCCTGGGCAATGGGCATACTGGATAATGGGGGACCATAGTAAATTACAATATTTTTTTACAAAGAACGCAAATATGAAAAGTTTAAGCTTTATATTTACCTCCGTAGCGTAGCGGTAATTGGCTCGCTTTAAATCTCGGAGGTCGTGGGTTCGATCCCCACACCGGACAAGAAATCTTTGTGTAAATTCTTAGATTTTTTTCCGGGTCTGGTTGGTTGAGTGACTACCGTTGGTCCCGATTGTTATAACATCATCTATAATAATCGTTTATCAAGGGACGGGCAGCAGCGTTTCCTTGTGTGTTACAACATAATACTGCGGTCACCAACCCGTGCCTGCCAAGCGTGGTGACTATGGCAATACCCTCCCTCGGGAGGAGGCCCATGTTCAGCAGTGGACTATATACGGGCTGATGATGATTTACTTTTTTACGGTGACATTAGATATGATGAGTAGATAACAGAACGTAATCCACACTAAGAATCTACGATTAGTCCTTAGAGTGGCTATCGGTTATAGTTTGGAGTAGTAACTAGGTGGCCCTTAACCATCGCGGGGCCCTGGGCACGTGCCCAGTGGGGAAGAGGGGCCTGCTTGTGTCATCTACAAGCAATTGACTTATATTTCGTTTCAACAACATTTGACAACAACAATGAAAAACATTTGTCTCTAGTATTGTAAGAAACCCTCACTCAACTCACACTCGGTCAACTCACACTCGGTCGATTTTATTCAGTAGGTTTTTTTTTTTGTAATATTGCTAGCAGATTTTTGCACCCTACTAGTATTCTTACTAAGCTTAAATGTGTGTGTGTTACGAGTGGGTTCACATCGGCAGTGCAATCGAACCGGCGACCAAAAGATCACGTCCGACCCAATGGCTAGGGGCTCCCCTAGCCATTGGGTCGGACGTGAGCTTTTGGATTACGGCCGCTTCTGAAACAATGAACAATGTATTCAACTCAACGCCTTCCGATATGCGATACTGAGATCACACTATCGAGAATCTCCTAGACACACTATCGAGAAGACAACCTTTATAGAGTAGCGGTATTTGGCTCGCTTTAAATCTCGGAGGTCGTGGGTACGATTACCACGCCGGATAACAAATCTTTGTGTAATTTCTCTTTCCGGGTCCGGTTGGTTGAGGGACTGCCTCGGAAATCACGTTAAGCCGTTGGTACCGATTGTTATAACATCATCTGTAATAATCGTATATCAAGGAACGGGCAGCAGCGTTTCCTTGTGTGTTGCAACATAATACTGCGGTCACCAACCCGCCTGCCAAGCGTGGTGACTATGGCAAAACCATGGCCACGGGAGAAGGCCCATGTTCAGCAGTGGACGTTTTACGGGCTGATGATGATGATGATGAATATACCTGACTTATGTTCCCAGTCTAACGAACCAAATTTCTTTTACAGGTGAATTCAACGATAAATCATGGCACGACTATAATTACATCGAATCAACGAAAGCACTGTACAAACTGCATCCCCAAAAGGTATCATGGTTGGAAGCCCGCGATACCTGTTTATCGGAAGGAGCCAATTTATTCTATCCTATGGATTTGGCAGAGGTGAAAACGATACACGAATTGCTTGAAAAATGCCAAGATTTGACCTGTCCAATTGATAAAAGTAGGATACATATTGGAATAACGGATTTGGGACATGAAGGGACATTTGAAACTGTCGATGGTGAGTATTAATTGATATAAGTAAGATTGATTTGATTTGACAACCTCCGTAGCGTAGCGATATTTGGCTCGCTTTAAGTATCGGAGGTCGTGGGTTCGATCCCAACACCGGACAAGAGATCTTTTTGTAAATTCTAAGATATCTTTCCGGGTCCGGTTGGTTGAGGGACAACCCACCGTGCCTCGGAAAGCACGTTAGGACGTTGGTCCCGATTGTTATAACATCATATTATTATATAACAAGCGTATACCAGGGAACGGGCCATTTCCATGTGTGTGCCATGTGTATTACAACATAATACTGCGGTCACCAATCCGCCTGCCAAGCGTGGTGACTATGGCAAAAACTCTCCCTTGGGAGGAGGCCCATGTTCAGCAGTGGATGTTATACGGGCTGATAATGATGATGATGATTTGATTTATATAGGGCAACAAGATTTAACCCGTGGCTTTGCTCGCATTGAAGCCAATGTCCCTATGTTACTTCTAATACCTCTAAGAATAATATGTGTACAAAGTTTCATCATGATCGGCTAAGTAGTTTCGTGTGAAAGCGTAACAAACAAACTTACATTCACTTACTACGAATTTACAAAAAAACTCCCTTTTAATTTAAGAAGTCTATCCGTAAATAAATTAAATGCCTAGGTATATCAACATCAAACTAAGAAAAAAAGCCTATTATAAAATCGCTGATTATGTGAACCACAAAACGGCATGAGAGTGACTTGCTTTAAGAAATACTGCTAAACTTATCGAAATATCTAACACTTGCTTCCCGCGCGCGGTTTCACCCGCGTAACTCCCGTTCCCGTGGGAACTTCATAATTAAATATAGCCTATATTAATCAGTGATAATGTAGCATTCAAATGGTAAAAGAATTTTAAAATCGGTCTAGTACTTTTTGAGCCATTTCGTTACAAACATACTTACATACAAATCTTTCCTCTTTATAATATTAGTATAGATCAGGAGTCTCCAAACTTTGACGCCTTAGGACCATAACGATTTTTTCAATATGTTCGAAGGGCCAAAACAGTTTAATTTTTTTCTATCCTTAAATATACTTACTCTTATTTCTAGACTAGTCGCAAAGTGTGTGACCGAGTAATTATCATTTTGTGTTGTCTTTTTCAACTTATCACAGCAATAGTAACAACAATAAGATATTGGGTGTCGCGGGCCAGATTGATGACACCAGGACCGGATTGTTGGCACTGGCGGACCGGATTTGACCCGCTGGCCGTAGTTTGGTGACCTCTGGTATAGATAGAAGTGTAGATAATTAATTTAAAATGTATGTTTTTTTATTTACAGGGACTCCAATAACTCAAGTTCATTTCCAATGGTTTGGTCACCCCACCAACGATAATGGTCTAGGGAAATCCGAGGATTGCGTAGAACTTTTGTTTTACAAAGATTTTAAACTTAACGACATAACCTGTGATGGAAGTGACGGATACGTTAGAATACCTTTCTTTTGTAAAAAGAACATAACAACAGTCCCGCCAAATTGGGACTTAGAGTGTATAAAAAAGTTAGATGCGAAATACCACTATGATATTATATCACGGGGTGTAAGGGAACAGGGGAATCATTTTATTTATTTATCAAGTGCGTGTTTGTTTCTGTTGTATGCGTTGTTAAATGGTTAGTGAGTGATTAAAATATTTTTGTTATCGTTTCGAGTTTGTTTTGTTTTTTAAAAAATGATGTATATTTTCTTGACTATAGTGTTTCCAGTGTACATTATTGAGCCTGTCCAAAGTAAACATGACGTGAGGTGCACTCTTCTATGACTGTTAAAAAATCAAATTGAATGTTTTATCCACTGATAAAGTACCTATATACTTATTGAAAATGAAAATGAAAACGTTTATTGATAATGTAGACGAATCGATCGTACTTATTATAAGTCAAATACAATGATAATGAAAAAAAAACAATCTTAACTAATAAATTAGTTTACATTTCAACAATAATGTTATTAAATAAAATGTATTAATATTGTTATGGCATATTCGTAATTAATCGCTCATTATAAGATATAATTAAGATCAAAACCAGCCCGGGCTGGGATCGGGTCTGAAGCATAGAACGCGTCGCGAGCCTCGCCTTGCGAGGACGACCGGATGCTATCCTGGCTTCCTACGAGTCTTTCTCTATCTAACTACGGTGTGACACTCACTATTCTCAGGTTATATCCACTGATAATGGTCTTATCCATGCAAACAGTCATGCAACGGGGCAGTTTCATTTTCCAGTAGATTTAGAATAGTTAGTATTTTATAGATAAATTAAATACCTACTGTTATTATAAATATGTAGCAAAAACTATTAATGAATAAAATGCACAATGCATATACATCTACAGTTTCTACCCCCAGCGACCATAATTTATGGCCCAAGCAGTTAAAGCTAATTGTAACACGGATATTCTAAAATCCTTCGTGAAAGGACTGAAGAAAGGATATCTTGGGTTTTAATTCCGTAAATATTAGTTTAAAATAAGAAATATGTTTTAAGTTTAATTAATAAAATTTATTAGTTCTATAAAATATACAAACATTTTAATAAAGCACGCAGCTCCCAACCTCTTAAAGCGCCGCGCCGTATTAATATTCGATAAATAAAACGATCGCAACGCAACCTTCAATCGCAAATTCAGTCAATTCTTTAATAGTAAGTTTGGACGCACGACCGCGCGATCATTTCTTTTCTAACTTATCACAAAGGCAAGATATATAACATTGCATTATAACGTATAATAGGCGTGAAGAGTAAAAAAATATAATTAGTCCATCAGGTAGGTACTAGGTACTAAAAAATATTGTACACGTATTTTTTTATTTATCAAATCAATACTAGTAATTGACAAAGATACAGAGCAACAACAAACTATAAAGTTCAGGAGATATCACTACAAGGTAAAATTGTACCTAGAAGTGACGTCACACGAAATTTGAATGCGCTGTATCTTCGTAAATTTTTGTTAGAGAAACGAAAAAAAAATTACGTATCCAATATTTTTTGGTAATCTAACTGACGGACTAAATAGAATTTTTTATTCTTCAGTCTTCAATCAGATCATCTAAATCTTAACACAAAGTATGGAACGTTTAAGTATAGGTACAAACTAAATGTAAAAACTTCATATTTTATCTTATATGTTACTAAAGTTATGTTTGCTTATTTTTGGATCAGATCAAATAAGATCTGTTTGCCAATTGGCAAAAGCTTCCTTCAACCTCGAACAAGGGAAGAAGTACGTACTAAATATTAAAATTTAGTGTTATCTGTCCTGCCTCAAGATATCTTATTTCAAAGCTAACATTTGTAATACTTGTCATTAATTTTCCGATAACATTATAGCACCCCTTTTTATCTGGCGCCCGCAGGTTCTACTCCACATCCTCTGCCCTGGGGCTGGCACTGGCACCACACTTTCTCATATTGGTGATGGGTTCTTGGAATCCGTGACGGTATTCGTGGGACTATGGCAATAGGTCATCAGGTAATATCCTCTGGCGATGATACAGCACAATATGTTGACAGCTGAAAAAAATTGAATACATAAAAAAACAATATATCGAAGAACATTTTATAACATTTATACAACTCAGGGCTAACATTTGGACTCTAGAACTGAACTTTTGTCTTTTGGGCCAAAGGTTTAAAAACATGAACTAAACAACCAGCGCAAGAGGGCGCTTCCTCTGAATTAAAGTCCTTTGTCGTAAGCTAAGACGACTTTTAAGTTTTTTAGGAGGCGCTGCGTTTTTCCTCCGGGGGAAAATGCAAATATGTCACGCATTCTCCTGCCACTGCGGCGTACTCGCGCTGTCCCACATACCCATGTGGGACTCGCCCTCTCCATAGCGGTAGTATGCTAGTCATACCACGAGGAGATGACCCTACACACTACAACGCCCCGGGTACTGCTCTGACCGCCATTGGTGAGGGGTCCAGATACTATCTAGGACACCTTCTAGCGGCGGCCGTGACTCGATAGGTTGTCTGCGGAGCGCCTGAGCAGAGGGATTTTCCTCACTCTCCCGCGCCGCGGCCTCCTTTTGGGACATGACTAACAGTGTGCTGAACGAACAACGCCCACTTCAATGTTAGGGCAGCATTAATGAGATATACGTACTTAGTACTAGAGCAAAAACTAACTAGCACCAATTTGATTTTGAAGAGTTTGAACGAAAGTCCGCTGCAGCGCTGCAATGATAGCTATAGGCGCGGTGAATAGACGACTTTTACGTATTAGTTTTGTCACTGTTGCTCCGCGTAGAAATGAAAGAGAAGCGAAGAGACGCCGCGATGGCGCAACGTTTCGTTCGACTCGAGTTATTTAATACATTAATCCTTGCAAATATCTTATTCCAATCGATAAATAAAAACAACAGTTCCCTTTATCATTATATATTACATCACTGTTATTAATATTATCAAGATTTGTTTATAAATAATACAGTTACAATTGCTACAATTTCAATTTAAATGGTTATTTTATGGTTTTTTTTATCGAGAAAATTTACCGAAAACGTGTTTTGAACACAATGGTCCCCCCATAAATATGATCAAGATTAAGATATATTTTTTTAGCTGCTCTAAAATGTAAACATTTGGCTAAAAAACTGTTTTGTGAAGCCTATTTTGACTAAGTACAGCGCCTTAAGCATGCAGCGCTAAAGCCCTTTTAGTGCACTGATTTCTCGGCGCTGAATTTCATGGCGCTTACACGTTCGTTTCGTTAGACGCCTTACTAAATAAGATGTACGGACTGCAGAACAGTTCTAGTGAACAGAGTTTGTGTTTGGATGGCGGAATTTAGTACGCTAGTACATAGATCGTAGGTTAATAACGTACTTACCCATACTGAAAACGACTTGCATGAAATATTTGAAGTCCACGAGCTTCGGGTGAAGGAATATATTGACTATGAAGGAGATAATGTACACAATGACCATCACCATGCAGTATATGTAGTATATCCTTATGAACACTGGACGGTCCTGAAAAATATAAAAAAACAACAAATAATAAAAATAAAATAAATATTTAAGGGCTCCCAAACAACAAACTTTTTTTTTGCCCTCTTTTGCTACATATCAATACCGGCAACAGGTAGACGAAAATTGTACGGAACCCTTCGCACTTGACCAGTTTTTTTTATACCATAGGACGGGATGATCCTTTTAAGGCCTCGGGACCACGGTGGCTTTCAACCGCAATAACTAGAGATCTATGAGAAAGGCCTATGTCCAAATGGACGTCCTACGGCTGAAATGATGATGAAAATGCATATAAATACCTTATGAACACCAATAAGAAGAATCACAACGAAGCCGGTACACATGAGGCAGAGCAACACGGAAATCACGTACTGTCCTGTGGTGCTGTTCTGAGCGAAGAGATTCACTGATGATGGAGCGAATATTAGCGTCAAGGTGCCGACGACCCAGAACACCTGCGAACAACGATCTTTATTTATTTTTATTTATTCATACTTTAGTACATTTATATTGGACATTGGTGGACTTAATGCCTAAGGCATTTTCTACCAGTCGACCATAGGGTGAAGCAGAGATATCATGGTAGGTGCACTAAGTAGTATCAGAGCCTATAAAATAATATCTTTGATAGCAAATGATTAAATATATACATATTTTACATATAATACTTATATGATATCTATACTATATTATATAATACTATACGTTATTATACATACAATATAATACTATACTAAACAATCCCATTATATAAATTCAAAAAAATTAAAGTTAATGTTGAGTTTCTGCCCGCCATTTCTTCCTGATAAAATCTTTTTTTTTTATATGAAAAGCGACTCTTTGCAGACATAACAAATTCTAGAGAAGAATAGATTGGATAAGAAAAGAAAGTGAACGAAGTCAGATCTGTGATTTGGACAATGGAGCAAACGATTGTGCGCAGGACGTAAGCTTAAGTTTATGATTGTCGCAAAGAAACTGAAAGTAGGGAGATAGATAACATGGAAAATGAAACTGGAAGAGGATTGCGCCGACCCCAAATAATGGGAGCAGGGCAGGAAGATGACGATTGTGATTCTGACAACTACAAGTAAATGTTAATACCTAAGTGCTGAATATATTTTATTATAAAAAATATATAATTAAATATCGCACATGTTGCTCACCTCAATTAGCGTTTTAGTCGTACAAGATACATAATTATTTTGCCGCAGCACAGATAATAATGATAACCAGTACATACCAGATGTACCCATCCCATTATGATGCAGGCAAACTTCGTAGATAAACAACCAATGCAGGCTCCGCCTTCTCTTGGATCTACAGCTGATGCGAACGCCATCTTGTTTCTGTAAACGACAAAACAAAATAATCGTAAAATCACAAGGCAAGGCAACATTGCAAGGCGCTTTTTTTCGGTTTGACTTACGTAGGTAGCCATGAGGCTTTTGCTTCTTCACCGGGCATAAAGGCGAGCAGAGCTCCAGCCTTAATACATGGTTTAAAAAACTACAAACTAAGCAACCTGCGCAAGAGGGCGCCCACTGTGGGGCTTGGACCTCGGCTCAGGGCGGTCGCTGGGGTCCAACCCTGAGCCGAGGTCCATTGCAAGGCGCGTAGTCCCAATCTCATATTAAAACTAGCGGCCCGCCCCGACGAATAATGTAGCATTCTAATGGTGAAAGAATTATCGAAATCCGTTCAGAAATTTTTGAGTTTATTCGAAACAAACATTCAAAAATACAAACTTTTCCTCTTTATAATATATTATTAGTAAACTCCCGTTTCCGTAAGAACTTCATAGTTAAATATAGCCTATAACCTTCTTCCATAAAAGGGCAAATTGACCAGTAGTTCCTAAGACTATGCCGTTCAAACAAACAAACTCTTCAGCTTTATATTATCTACTTATATCAAAACATGGCACATGAAAAGGGGCAGCACCGCGGCAAAAAGCAAGGTGACAACCAATGCGACTTTTAAAATGAAAATATCCTGTTTCTAAGTCCAAAAATGTTGACTACAGTGAGTAAAATAGAGGGGGCGGCAATTTTTTTATCGGCCCGGGCGGCAAACGTCCTACACCATTTTTGTTTTGTAAAAATATATAGGTATGTCTTTAGTTTTTTATTAGATTTAAGGATTTAAATGATGGCAAATCGTCCTGCCAATTAGGTATTAAATTAGCAAAGATTAAAAAATCACGGTTTATAACATTGCTCTTTATACGCTAAATGTTCAGTGGTATGTATATGATTGTGATATTAGTTCTTCCTCGACTTCTTTTATACTGCCACCATAATTCCACAGTGTTTTGCCCCCCCCCCCCCCCCCCTACTGTTGGCCACCTTTGGTGTTGGCTACTCCTGCTGTACCTAGACCAACAACAGCCAGCTGTGGCGGCCTTACTCACACACAGGAACACAAAATTAACCATAATCAATAATGTTATTGTTATCTGCGACTCCCGCATTCCCCTGAAGGGGAAGACCTGCTGTCTTGTATGGATCAGAATGTTGGGCCACAAAAGGGATGAATGAAAGGCAATATTGCATGCAGCTGAGAGGGATGTGTGGTGTTACACTAATGGATAGAATAAGAAATGAGTATATAAGAGGAAGTCTGAAAGTAGCACCGGTAACTGAAAAGTTGTGTGGAAACCGGTTGTCATGGTATGGGCATGTGTTACGGAGAAATGAGGAAAATATCGTTAGGAAACTTTTGAGTATGAATGTCGATGGCTATAAGAGGAGGGGAAGACCATATAAACGATGGATGGACTGCGTAAACGATCATATGGTTAGAAAGGGGGTGACTGTCGAGATGGCGGCTAATAGAGGAGTATGGAAGAAAAAGACATGTTGCGCCAACCGCAAATAAATTGGGATAAGGGCAGGAGAATGATGATGAGGGCCGGATTGCTCATGCGTACCCGGCCCCCGCCGGGTCCGGGGGGATTTAGTGGTGTGGGATCCTCTCCTCGTGGTATGAGTTTAGCATACCACGCTATGGAGAGGGCGAGTCCCACATATCCCACCGCCAGCGCGTGAAAACGCTGCTGCGGCGGTGGGAATGCGTAAATGCATTTACTACGGCAACAAAAAAAAAAGGAGAATGATGATGATGAACCAATAATGTTATATAGCTGTGGTATTTTATAAAGTGGAAGTACTTCCCCTGGTCGAGCAGTTCATTAAGCGTACTAACGCTATGCTCTACCTCACGAAAGTTTGGAGTTGTAACTGAGTGGGCTAAGCTGTCATTATCTGCCTGCCCTTAACCCAATTTATGTGTAGTTGCAACACGTTTTTCTCTCCCTTTCTGTCCTGTCAGCCGTCATGCTATCACTATCCCTTTTCCTTTATATCACTTATCACACAATTCATCCACCTTTTCTTTGGCTACCCTCTTCTCTCCATCCAATAACATTCATATTTATTACGTACTCTTTCGTCACGTGCGATTCATCTCTTCTCTTCACATGACCATACCAGCACAACCGATTCCCTTTCGTGTGGGCGAAGCTGTACCTACTAAATATTACCGACGAAATTTAAACATAAAAATAAATCCCTATTTCCCTTGGTCACGGCATCACGTATGAACGGCTGTACCAATTTCGAAGATTATAATTTTCACTTCTTATTTTTTTGTTGAGTTATTGTCAAGAGAAGGTTCTTATGAAAAAAAAATAAGAAAATTAAAATATTCAAGAATACTTTACCACCATATTAAATATTCACATGTAATCTGAGCGCTTTTGACAATATTAACTTTTTTTATGTAATCTTCAAGGGTTTGACATACCATTGATTGAATTCGTGCCGCTCTTAGTGCACATCACAGTTAGTTCTTATATTAAGAGTTCAATTTAGTATAGAGTTTTAGTTAAGACAGGACAACCTCTGTCTGATCAGCTAGTTATTAATAAGTATTACCGATAAAGTTCCACGGTATATGACGTAATTAGCTAGTAATCAAATGAATACGATGCACAAGATCTTTCCTTCCTCAAATGGGAAAACATAGTCTTGCAACTGCTTCAACTAAATAAAGTGGGTAGGTACATAAGAAACTTAATAGACAAGTTTACTAAATTAATAAATAAGTCAAGACGATTTTATCTTATAATATATAAAGTACTGAAAAATATTACAATATTATATACATAATGTTGCATTTACGATATATCAATATATACCATACTAGCTTCCCGTGCGCGGTTTCACCCGCGTAACTCCCGTTCCCGTGGGAACTTCATAATTAAATATAGCCTATATTAATCAGTGATAAGAACCCTGCTTCGTTAGCAATACTCGCTCCTGTTTGTCTTATCGTCCTGCGTGCACTGGGTGAACCCTCTCGGCTCTGTATGACGTGTTTTTGTATCATCTGCCCCCCTCCCGCTCTGATCATTGTCCCGGTCAGCGCCGAAATATTTATGGTAACCCTATCGTAACTTCCTATTATACCTAACTAATAATTTTCGCTAAAGTTTTCCTGTTGTTGCATCGCACAATGCACAAAGTTTAATTAAGTAAATAAATACATAGGTACATACTACATACAAAATGGACACTGTATCTTACACCTATTTACAATCATTCATTTCAAGTTTTGAATCCTCAGATAAAAATTATCTCAGGAATAAATTTGAAATTTAACTCAAGTTCGATACAAAATCTGTTTAATTTAAATTTTACTCATCATTTTATATCTAACGGTAGGTACTTACCTAAGAGAGCCTAAAGTATAAAATCCTTAATCCGAATTCTCATGTGCGATTTCAAATTCGATTATAACTAACGTCAAATACATTCAAGTACACGTTATCAATATAACTTAGAACATCAAGTTTGAACTAACACTACTCATCAAGTCTGAATGCAAACTAAAGTCGCGAACGAGTTATTTAAGCGACGACGCGACGCGGCGGTCTTTCCCTAATGCGGTCTTCAATCTGGTTTTGCCAATGGCCCGAGGCCGCATTTAGGTGGGAGCCAGAACAGATTTTGCCGCCCCCTGTACCGGTAAAAACTATAAATATATAAAGAGAAGAAGAGTGCGTCCTATCGTAGTAGACAGCTTGGCTGGGCTCATCCTTGGCACTGCTTTAATTCCACCAGCTGCAGTTCAAATTGTCACTACACCTGTGCCCAGCGCAGCGGTACTGTTACGCCATGGCTGATACAATAGGCTGAGTGAGATGTGCCTGATTCATTTCTTTCGTATATTTTTTTTTTTGTGAATGAGTTCAAACAATTATTTTTCTTTTATCAGTTATCGCTTACCATCAGTTGAGCCGCTTGATTGTCTGCAAATCAGATGGCAATAAAAAAAACATTTTAAGCCGAAAGGCAGGGCAATTTTACACTCCGTTATAATCCACCGCATGATGTCACTAAATTAGGGTGTCTAACATGTTTCGGAAACATGAGGGCCTTCGACGCCCAATGGCCTTGGCCCAATGGACTTTTTAAGCCCGTTCTCCCTTTTCGTTTGAAAGGGAGAGACAGATGTACAGCAATCAGAAGTATCTTGTCGGCGGTAGGATGATGGTGGCTACCACATCCTGAGGACCCACAAGATGTTTTTTCGTGCTTCACTTGACGAAACATGGAATTCCCTTCCAATGCATGTGTTTTCTATAAACACTGAGTGAGAATATATTTTAAAGGTGTGTTAAATAAACAAGTTCCTGGCTCTCCGTTCGCAAAATGGATGGGCCGGTCCTGACGGTCAGTAATTAATATTACTTATATTAATACGTCAAACAATGTGTTTAATTTGGACTACAAGGGAAAGGTTTCTAACCCAATAGTTATTTTTTTTTCTGATGCATATGCTACAATATAGTTCATACTATGAGAAAGGGCTTGTCCAAGCCAGTTGCTACGGAAAATTAAATTCTCCGTTTACAACAGAACACACGCTATACTTTAGTAGGTATTCTTACTATATACTTATCAAGGCCGGACTTAAGGGAGGGCATCCAGCGCAACTGCCCCGGGGCCTCGACAATACACACAAAGAGACACAATACACACAAGAGATTAGATATTTAGATTTTAAATTATTAGAAAGAGATTTAAAATCTTTCAAATTCTGACGAGACTACAACTTTTCTTTTATTTTATTTTTTTGTGTTGTAGGTACCATTACATACAGTACTTTGTAGAATCATGATTAATGTAATAGTTCTTAAATTATATATACTTATCATCGATATAGATATTCATCTATACTTGTTCACTTAAATTAGACAATCAATAAAATATCAGAATTCAAATGGTCCTGAAAAGTATGTACATACTTCAAATTGTCTACACATTTAGATTGAAACTAATTTGTGGCTAGGGGGGCCTCTTCTCTTTTGTTGCCCCGGGGCCTCCGGACTTCTAAATGTGGCCCTGAAACTTATTTACAAAATAAAATATGAATACTTATATCTATCTCACTCTGAATAGGTATGGTTTGCTGGAAGAAAACTCATAAATGACTTAAGCTCGCTATTGTGCATCATCTTTAATTGTTGAACTCTCATAACTTGTTCTTATGTGTACAATAACGAATAAATAAATAAATAAAATACTTTTCTACACTAATATTATAAAGAGGAAAACTTTGTTTGTTTGTTTGGTTGTAATGAATAGGCTCAAAAAGTATTGGACCAATTTCAAAAATTCTTTCACCTTTCGAAAGCTACATTATCCACGAGTAACATAGGCTACATTTTATTTAGGAAAAAAATAGTGTTCCGTAAGATATTTTTTCGGACACACGGTGTAAAAAATCAACCAGAAAAGTTACTTATTTTGCGTACGCTGCCTAAACTATAATTTTTTTTATGTAGAAATCTTGAATTTTTTTTGTACTACATTTAGTACCGTTTATTTTACTCATGCTATTAATCCTTATCAAAAAAAATATTTCATCACTAAGAACAGTTTATGTAGATAATATTTGGTCTTTGAATGATTAAAATTGGACGTTTGGTTTTGAAGTTATGGCGAAATTAAAATATTACGATTTCTGCTACACGGCCCGTTGCGAAGTATAATAATAATTTTCGTGCGATTTTTTTTAGATTTCATTCTTAAAACTACACCTACGCAAAAGTTCTTCTCAGAGCTAATCAACAGTTCTTCTTAGAGCTAAACAACAGTTCTTTTCAGGGCTAATCAACAGTTCTTTTCAGGGCTAACCAACAGTTCTTTTCAGGGCTAACCAACAGTTCTTTTCAGGGTTAAACAACAGTTCTTTTCAGAGCTAGAATATTACACGCTTTTAATATTTTCTTGAACATTTGAAAATGCCTAAAATGCCTAATGCCTAAAATGCCTATTAATTACATTTAAATATTTTCATCATTAACAACTTTAACATCCACAGAAAGACAATCTGTGCAGCCTGCGGATAATGACTGCTTCGTCGATGTTTGTCTCATGTCTGTGAATTGACCTGGGAATCATTTTGATGACCGTGTCTTTCCTGGCTAGGCTTTTTGCAGCGGTAACCGACATCCGCACGGAGCCGCGGGCGACCGCTATAACTACATCACTACATATTATAAAACAAAGTCCCCGGCCGCGTCTGTCTGTCTGTTCGCGATAAACTCAAAAACTACTACATGGATTTTCATGCGGTAGTTACAAATCGATAGAACGATTCTTCCGGAAGGTTTACGTATATGATTTGTTTAGTTTATGTGTACATTTGACTAATATATAATTATATTGATATTTGTCAGAGGTGTCGGAAAAAATTAAGCCATTTGGGAGCTTTCAACGAAAACGCTGCCTTAAACCCTATGAGATATAACAAAACAATGTATGGCAGAAATATTCTTCTCTTTTAGATCTACGAAAAAGTCTGCGATAGCATATGTCTTTCACGGACACATCTTTCAAGGTCAACTTGCTATATCCATTATATCTTTTAGAAAAATGATCATTTCTAATGCGGTAATTGTAAAGCTAATCAGACGGATTCAGTATTTATCCTTATCATTTTAAATGAATTAATATTCTGAAGCATTTCATGCAGATTATTTTACCCCTACACTATATACCTACTTTAAATGAATAACTTAGAAGTTATCGCAAAATAACAGCGCTTGTTTCCGCAGCGCAGCGAGTGAGGTAGGCCGAATGCGATTATGCGCGCTCGATCCTTAAGAATTATAGGGCAATTTTTGTTTTCTGTTTGTTGTAACTATGATGGATAGATACTTGAATACCTATTTATTTTGGTGTTTGTTGTATTGTTAGTCCTGAAGAGTATAGGTATTTCATACGATAAAAGTATACCCACCTACTTATTTCACTGAGTTTTAGTAGGTACCCATATTAATTTGTTTCTGTTTGTTTTGACCAAATTTCGCCCGTTTGTTAGAGGTTTAAAGACATTCTGTAGTATAAGTATCTGTATTGTACCCGTGCGAAGCCGGGGCGGGTCGCTAGTATAGAATAAATATATTTTTAAGTAGGTAATAAAACTTAGTATCTTGGCTAAAAATATCAAATTTGTCAAACGCCATTTTCTTCTTCTTCTTATTTAAGGGCAATGTGCCGAATGACGACAATTCTGCCAATGTCAGGCGTGAAATGGAGAAACGTGTTTTAAGTAAAATTTAAGTAGAAAATCGCGAATTAATATACTAATTGTGAATCTTCTACGATGGTTAGAACACTGAAACAAAACAAACACCATAATTAAGTATAATAAATAAATATAACTTACACACAAATAAAATAATATAATAAATAAAATTATAAACAGATGTTAGTAAATAATAGACAATGAAAAAATATAAAATAAATAAATAAATAGTAATAATAATATTCTCAGACAAGTAGGTACTTATAATTTAATATTATTCTTACTGACAAAGGATATCAGAATTTTGAATAGATCAGGCGAGGAATAAGTAAGGAAAGCAGAAAAATTTATGGGGGTAGGAATGCTCAATTTTGACATAAGGTCATATAGGTTAAATGATAAATTATTTTTGAATGTCTGGTACTAACACTCCAATACTGTCCATGGTGCCAAAGCCTTTTCTAAATCCATACTGGGAGCTAGGAAGTAGGTTCCTAGATTCAATGATCCACTGTAGACGATTCTTAATTAAATGTTCCAGTAGTTTACCCATTACTGATGATAATGCTATAGGCCTAAGATTATTTGGATCATCAGCATGTTTGCCTGGCTTAACTATAGGGATAAGAATTTGTGATTTCCATTGTTCTGGAACCCACCCTAAAGCATAGCAATAATTAATGAAGCCCAAAAATAATTGTTTGGACTTTGCACTTAAATTGACTATGAAAGAATATGGAATACCATCCATTCCGGGAGCAGAATCACAGACATGTTTTAGAGTAAAATCTAGTTCGACCAATGAGAATGGAGTATCAAAAGTGTCTACAGATACAGTATTCACAGGTGAAATAGGCAAAAAAGAACATTCTTCATATGTTGGAACATATGCAGGGGCTATTTTATTAAAAAATTGCACAGCGATATCCTTAGTAATAGGTGATGAAACTACCCGGGAACAACCACGTCTAAACCTATTGATATTCCTCCATACCAAAGAGGCAGGAGTATCGGGAGATAATGAAGTACAAAATTTAACCCAGCCTAGTCTTTTTTTGCTACGAAGAATTCTTTTTGATTTGGCTAAAATATGTTTATATGAAATAAGGTTACTGTTATTCATTTCTGCATTGTATAACAGTTCAGCCTCTTTTCTTTGCCTAATAATTGCAGAACACTGATGATCCCACCATGGAGGTGAGGGAATTTTATTACAGGCAGTATTCTTTAATGGGAAGCAGGACTCAGCAGATGTGTGAATAGCAGCAACAAAAGAATCATAAAAATTTATAGCACTATTGTGATCATCAAAAGAAAGTAAATCTAATTCTGGAAGAAAATTTAATTTTTCCTCCACCATAGAAGCACAACTACTCCAATCAGGATTGGACAAGTTATACCTCATAAGTGGAGATGAAGATTTTTCTAAATAATACTTATCAACAAGGGATGTAACAATTGGATAGTGATCACTACCATGGGACAAAACTGTACATTGCCAATGAGCTGAAGAGGCCAGCTCAATAGAGCAGAATGTAAGATCAACACAGCTTTTATGTTGACCTGGAAGGGTTCTTCGGGTGGAACATCCATCATTTAAAACACAAAGATTTAAATCATCCAGAATCTCCACTAAACCTTCCCCGAAGGAGACGCAGCGTTCAGAACCCCATCTAAAATGATGACAATTAAAGTCACCCATAACAAAAAGAGGACCATTAATATTTTGAAATATATTTTTTAAAACAGATAAGAAATTACTATTCGGATGAGTTATATATATAGAAAAAACCGTAATACCTTCCACACAAGCAGCAATGATACTCAACCCACCATCCAATGACGGCAAGTGTACAGGAGTAAAAGGTACCTGATTGTTTATTAGGAGGGCAGATCCTCCATAGCCATCAGACCTATCACATCTGAGAATATTAAAATGGGAGATGTGGAAACTAAGACTTGGGTTTAACCAAGTCTCAGCCAGAGAACATATAAGAGGACTATACTTGTTTAATAGGAATATGAGGTCGTGTTTTTTATGCCAAACACTCCTCAGATTCCATTGTAGGAACTTTATCTGGTGGGGCATTTTTAAATTCTGTCAAAATTTGTATAAGTATATCAGCAACGTGGGACGGTGGAGAATTTGTTGAGAGAATTTTTGTGAGTATATTAATTAAAAATAAATTATTTGATGAAATAGCATCAGAAGTTACTAAATTAGGATTATTAAGGGCAGAACCATTAGGTTGAGAAGATGAGGGAGTACGAATGATATTACTATGAGCAACCTTGTCATATGAAGGTGGAAGAGGGGTATGAGGTTTGCGAGCAATATAAACAGTCTTGCGATAGGACTGATGACTAGCTTGTTGAGGTGGTTTGTTGGACTTAACAGCATTTGCGTAGTCCTTAACCACTGGACGATGCTTTTTATTGGCCTCTACATAAGAAATTGCTTCTTCTGCCATTGTTGTTTTAATTGCTTTTTGTCTGCAATATTCTGTGCACTTTTGATTTATGGCATAGTGATTGCCATTACACAATATACAAACTGCAATTTCTTCGGGTACCTCACATGAACCACTATCATGATCTGCACCACATTTAAAACAACGAGTTTTCGATCTACATACTGCCTCAATATGGCCAAACCTACAGCATTTACGAGACTGGATGGTAGGATAAATATACTGCGAGACTGGTAGACGTGTATATACACAGAACACTTTTGGAGGAAGAACTTGTCCATCAAAGGTTAAGATACAAGTTTCGGTTGGTTTCTAAGAAGTTATACCATCCTTAATAACTTTTCTATTAATACGTCGAAATTTAATTATATCCCCACCAGTTCCAGCGGGAACATGAATGTACTCCATGGCTTTGTCATCTGTCATGTCAGTAGGTACTCCTGTGACAACACCCATACGAGTAATATTAAAAGTTGGAAGACTAGCAACGTATTTGAAGGCAGAGAGAAGAGGGTTGTACATAAAATTATTAGCATCTTCATAAGGCCTAAAACACACTCAAGCGACGTAAGGCGAAGGCATGGAGCAGGCGCAGCGCAGGCGTGGGACAGATACGGCGCAGACGCGATTTGAATTATATCAGAAGAGGCGTGGAACAGGCAAGAAACGTCCAGATGCGGCATTTTATAGGCTGACTTTGGTGCGATAAGATGTCTTCATCTTCAGAAGACGAAGATGCGCTTGCTTTGCCGCAATTAATTAATGTGCAAAGGTCCAGAAGATATTGGGTGCACCCAGTGTGGAAATTGTCACAAGAGCACAGATATTAAATACTGAGCATACCGTATCACAAGCGACGTGCTCCTTGCGTGACTCACGAGAACCGACTGCTAGCGACGCGGCGCAGGCAAAGAAACGGCGTGTCTGCGCCGCGTCGCTTCAGTATAATTCAAAAACGTTGCCTGCATACATTTTGTATGAAATCGTTTTGAAGCGGCGCACGCCTGCGCCACGCCTGTTCCACGCCTGCTGCCTTACGTCGCTTGTGTATGTTTTAGGCCTAAGTCGCAATCTCTACTGAAACTCTATTTCTTCCAACTTTTTTGACACCATCTGACACAATGTTCGGAATATTATTTTTAAGTAAGAAAATGCCAAAATTAATAGGATGAAGGGTTGTACCTGAATTAGGTTGGGATTCAAAGCGGGAAACATGAACTAAGAAGGGAGCTTTATCTGATGGAAGATATTTAGACCTTCCAATAGGAGTTTTAGGAATTTTATTATTGGGAGGATGGTCACTAGTGTCAGCATTAGGACGTTTAAGAGAGCCCGGAGTCACCTCCATGAGCTCGCTATTTAATGCACATGCAGCATTGGCAAGTTGGGATAATGGACTTGGTGGGAAAATAGGACCAGAGGGTGGCAAAGGATTGAAGGTAGGAGTTACTAATTTATCGGGTGGAATCCCTGGATCAGGGGGTTTATCCGTATTTTACGTAACTAAACGGTACCTGCTTTAAGCCTACACTTATATAAACACACAAGACAGTCACAAATCACAGAAAACACAAATAGTTTAGGTTTCAAGTTTAAAATTCGATAATAATTCTAGACACACGTGTTAACCAATGACACTCTGTGGCGAGAATCTACATTTAGATTATTCAATTATACTTAGTAGACTTAAGAATGATTCTTTAAAATACTTTAAATTATACTGAACCAAGAGTCGAAATGAGCAATGACGATAAAACAATTATATTAAGTCTGTCAGTTAGATTACCAAAAAATATTGTACACGTATTTTTTTTAACAAATGACGAAGTTGCTTTGATATTTCATGTGATATCACTTCTAGGTACAATTTAACCTAGGAGTGACGACCTCAAATGAACCCCTCTCCTAAACTTTATTGCTCTGTATCTTTGTCAATTTTTATTGGTTTGATAAAAAATTAAATAAATGTGTCCAATATTTTTTTTGTAATCTAACTGACGGAACAAAGAAAGTTCCTTTTTAATATAAATAAAGACTTTTTGGTCACTACTAACGTATTCTAAACAAAGTGCAGAAATTAGAATGCATAGTTTGTTTTTATCATGGAGATTGTCATGTCTTTCCACAATACAATCTAAGCAGCAAGCTGCTAGACACACAAATGGGAAAATGATCATTTCTAATGCGGTAATTGTAAAGCTAATCAGACGGATTCAGTATTTATCCTTATCATTTTAAATGAGTTAATATTCTTAAGCATTTCATGCAGATTATTTTACCCCTACACTATATACCTACTTTAAATGAATAACTTAGAAGTTATCGCAAAATAACAGCGCTTGTTTCCGCAGCGCAGCGAGTGAGGTAGGCCGAATGCGATTATGCGCGCTCGATCCTTAAGAATTATAGGGCAATTTTTGTTTTCTGTTTGTTGTAACTATGCTGGATAGATACTTGAATACCTATTTATTTTGGTGTTTGTTGTATTGTTAGTCCTGAAGAGTATAGGTATTTCATACGATAAAAGTATATCCACCTACTTATTTCACTGAGTTTTAGTAGGTACCCATATTAATTTGGTTCTGTTTGTTTTGACCAAATTTCGCCCGTTTGTTAGAGGTTTAAAGACATTCTGTAGTATAAGTATCTGTATTGTACCCGTGCGAAGCCGGGGCGGGTCGCTAGTATAGAATAAATATATTTTTAAGTAGGTAAAAAATCTTAGTATCTTGGCTAAAAATATCAAATTTGTCAAACGCCATTTTATTGAAAGAAGTGAACTGACAAGTGACAACATTGTCAAATATCAAAAATTCAAAACAAACCGGTGCTTATTGATAAATTTTGAATATTTTCCAAATAATGCAATAAAGTGGAAATTTTGGACTATAAAGTTATTTCAATTCATAATTGTAAAGTAAGTATCACAGTTCCAATAAATTAAAAGATACGATATTCTGAACAACACGTGTTTTGTTTAGATATTGTGGCATTGTGGAATTTAACCTTAAAACCTTCTGGATTGATATAAAATGTAAATGAAAAGCATATGTAATCATTTGTAATTCTTTGAAAAAACGTTCTTATATTTAAAAAAATACTTGCCATATAATATTATTGTATCAACATGTGATTTTTATAGGTTATGTTTGGATATCTAATTTTTTTTTTTAATCTAAAGAATATGACCGTGTCATGTATATACTTACGTACGTGATAAGTTCATGTGAATCAATGAAACTATTCGCTATATATTTAATTTACTATTACATTATTTTAGGGGCAGAGATTCAAATAAACAATTTAAGACGTGAGTGGATGAAGGTGATATGTCGCATTTTCGAGTATTAGTGTTTTTTGCATAGATGATGGTAATATATGTCAATACAATATGACTACAGATCTTAAGCCGTCCATTTAAGGCTTTACGAGACAACTACATTCATCTTAGCACCTCATTTTCAATATCTAAACTTGCAGAAAAGTTTACTTTTGTTTATGAAAAAGGAGTTATGACAAGATTTTTTTTCAAATTAAATAATTTATATTTTTTATAAATTTGTTTGGTAGCTTTCATACCATTAATATTTCAGGTTATTTACACAACTTGGCATCATGGTTTAATACAAAAATTAGTTTTGTAGTGACTTATCTCAAAAAATAGAAGTGAAACTTTAACTTCAATTTACTCCAAATTTAAATTATATGACTTATCACCTTCATCCATTCACATCTTCAATTATATAAAATACTAGCTGTCCCGAGTGGTTTCACAGGCGTAGATTCCATCCCCATGAAAACTTAAGATATAGCCTATGACACTCATTAGCGTAGCTAGGTGGGCAAGGGCCCCTTTGCATAGCTTCAAGAGCTGGCAAGTTAGCTGACCCACTCTTTACAATGCTTAGGTTAGAGGGCCCCCTGAGGTCCTGGTTGGTTGTGCACTGCACCACCTGGCCCTACGATAGCTACGCCACTGATGATACTAACAAATGACATGGCTTTCTATAGGTAAAACAATTTTCAAATTTGGTACAAGAGATTCAGAAATTACCCCCTACAATGTCACAAACTCACAAACTTTACCACACAAACATACTCTTTATAATATTAGTATAGATAAACAACTAAATAATCCATAGAAAGATGAAGACAACATGAATGAGAATATCACTTAAATTAATAAAGCAATCCCTAAAGTGTATAAAAAAACAACTTGTTTTCTACCATTATTTCCTGTACCAATTGCTTTGATATGATGTATTCTGTCTTGCAGAATGGAAACAGCGACAAAACCAACTTTAGGGCCCAATGCCTTAAAACGTAAAAGGAATGCTAAAGCAAAGACTTCAGAAAGTTCGACGGAACCTAAAAACATAAAATCAGAAATGCCAGTAACTGAAGCGGTGAGTAACGTAACTTATTATGTTTCATTTACTTGTACATATTTTAAACACAACCTCTGCAGCATAGCGGTATCTTGAAGGTTGTGGGTACACTCACTCCATATTATAAGAAATGTTTGTGTAAATTCTAAGAATTCTTTCTGGGAATTTCTAGGGCCTACCCTCCATGCCTCAGAAAGCATTTTAAGTAGAGATGGGCCGACTAGCCGCCGACTAGTCGGGAAAGCCGACTATTCGGCATCGTTTGTAGTCGGTGACTAGTCGGCGACTATTCGGCAAAATATGCCGATTATGATCGGCGCATAACAAATGAAATAAAACAAATATTTTGTACTTGTTTTATAATTTCTAAACATTACTTAGAGTAGATATCTAAAGTTACCGTCTTTACAACATAGGAACGATTAATCAGTCAGTAATTAAGCTAACTTAACATCATTAATCAACGAAATATGGCACATACATAACCAAATAACATGGCAATGGTAAGTATAAGTAAGTATTCATTAAGTCAGATGTTTAGTGATAAAAAAGTCCTTTAATATCTATATAATTATATATGTATATTTAAAATCTAAAGTTACAGTCTTGAAACATATTTAAAAACCAATATCAAATATTATATATTTATTTAAATAATCGGAGGTGTTCGGGGTAACAAAGAACGCCTGAACACCTCCGACAAGTAGGTATTAGAATGATCGGCATTGCCGATTAGTCGGCCGACTAATCGGCATTTTGAAAACCGATTAGTCGGCTAGTCGGTTAGTCGGCAAATACTATAGTCGGCCCATCTCTAATTTTAAGCTGTTGGTCCCAATTGTTATAACATCATCTATAACAAGCGTATATCAGAGAACGGGCAGCAGCGTTTCCCGGTGTATTACAATATAATACTGCGGTCACCAATCCGCCTGCCAAGCGTGGTGACTATGGCCAAACTCCCCCGAGAGGAGGCTCATGTGCAGCAGTGGACTTTGTGTGGGCTGATAATGATGATGATGATGAAACACCGTCCGGTGTGGGAACCGAACCCACGACATCCGCAAATTTAAGCGAGACTAATACCGCTATTATACTATATTTGACTACAAATATTACGAAAACTTTATATTCACTGAAATAGTGATTGAGTCACAAATTATTCTAATTACCATATGAAAGCATATGGTAATTAGAATAAAATTTATTGACAACACTTCAGAGCTAGATTGTTGGCACCATGTGTACTTCATTGCCACCCTTTTTAAAACTTAGTTTAACTATCACCAAAAAATGGCAAAAAAAAATTAAAATAAGAATCATCATTCCACAGGAACCAGTAATCGCCAACCTCGAAAAGCCAACCACTGCAAAACAGGCGAAAAAACGTAAGAAGACTCCAAAAGCCAAGCGCAATGCTTCTGAACCTATTAATAAGTCAGACGTAGATCCTGCATCAGACCTGCCAACAGAACAAAAGAAACAGAAAAATAATAAAAATGAAGAGACCTCTAAAGATGATGAAGAGAAATACCCAATCCTGAAGAACAAGGAATTGATTGATAGGTTCTTGAAAGTAGAAATGAATAATAATCAAAAAGGTAACATTAAATAAGATAATAATAATAATTTTGTTGCTTTCAGCTTCGCATGGGTGCAATGCTGATGTATTATACATATTCTCCTCTTGAATAACTCTATTTATTAAAAGACACCTCATCAAAATCCGTTGCATAGTTTTAAAGATCTAAGCATGCATTGGGACAGCGGGACGCAACTTAGTTTTATGCTATGTAGTGATAATTTATATTTTTACATTTCATGGGGATTGGTCCCCAAACTAGGTGGATCTGTATTTTGTGGACCACCTCATAGTTAAATGATATTTGTCTTTACAAACATGCAGCGGTATTCTATTGCCTACTAGCTGCACAGTTTTACCCGCGTTGCTCTGCTCCAGTGGGTTGAAGCGTGATGTTTTGTAGCCTATATGTTAATCCCGCGTATAACCTATCCCGGTGCAAAATTTCAGCCAATTCCGTTCAGAAGTTTTGGCGTGGAAGAGTAACAAACATCCATAGCAAAATTTTGTTTGGAACCTTAATTACTGAAATAAATAATATTATTACAGGTAGAATCCGTCAAGCTGTCCGTGAATCTCTAATGGGCACCTCCAAAGTCTTAGCTCCGGAGATAATAAACAACAAAATAGAATCTATTCTCAAAACTCCAAAGGATTTAACTGATCCTGAACTCCGAAGGATAAGAATACTGTACAACTTATTAAAAACCTCTTTAAAAGGAGAATCTATTGCGCCAGAAACAACAGAGAAACCGGAAAAGAAGAAAAAAGATGTAAATGTTAAAGAGGGAGCAGGAGAAAAGAAAGGAAAAGAGAAGAAAGACCAGCCGCAACCTAAGGTTCGGGGACCGAAAAGATATGTTGTGTTTCTGGGAAATCTGCCATTAGATATTAATAAGGAAACGGTAGGTAAAAATCATGATTCAATAACTCTTCAACAGGAGGTTTCAGGATGCCGTCGGGGGGCCGGATTGCTTCGTGCGTACCCGACCCCCCCCCAACGACGGATCGAAGGAGTGTCCAGGGGGTTTTAGTGGTGCAGGGTCCTCTCCTCGTGGTATGAGTAAGCATACCACCGCTATGGAGAGGGCGAGACCTACATATCCCGCCGACAGCGCGCGGATTCGCTGCAGCGGCGGTGAAAAGGCGAAAATGCATAATGAAATTTCAATAGGGTGAACCGATTTTGATTATTCTTTTTTTATTTGAAAGTTAGTGAATTCCGTGTGGTCCCATTTCAATTTGGTCTTATTCAGATAATGGCATCCATGAGAAAACTAAATGATGCACTTTAAAGATAGTTGATGAGAGTTAAGGTTATTCTGATTATGGGATTTTTACTTTTTAGGGCATAATTCTAGATCTCAGAAGCATAAAGTCGTATGTGCCTTTACCGTACACTGGCACTGTCGACCACATAAATGCTTTTGAAGTATATACATCCGTCCGTATGATCTGAGGCCAATTTGTAACTTGTAATGTTAGGTCAGAATTTGCAAATTATTCTAAAAATTTCCGGGTGAATTAATAATTTCCGGTAGCATTCCAATGGTGAAAGAATTTTTGAAATCGGCACAGTAGTTTTTGAGTTTATTCAATACCTACAAGCATACAGACACTCAAAAATACAAATATTTCCTCTTTGTAATATTAGTATAGATAACGCATCCATACATTGCATTTTGATATTTATATAAATAAGTCTCTTTGTTTTACAGATTACAAACCATTTCAAAGAAATGAATGAACATATAAAAGATATTCGCATACCGAAGAAGCGAGAGGACAAGAAAAGTGCAATTGCATACTTAGAACTTACCAATGAACCGAGTTATGAGGTATGTGTATGATACATTCATTTTATTTAAAATTTTCTCGTATCAAAACAAAATTGTGCTCCCAAAATATATGTCATTCCTATAAGCGTTCCCGACTGCCTAGACAAAATGCTACAACAGCGAGGCGATCGCTTGTATAAAACCGCTAACGTTAATGTATGTGCTTGACATTTGTCACGTGATCACAGATTAATAAATAGTTACTACGTAACAGATACATCACTCCCATACAAAAGTGAAAATACCTACGCTATAATAGCCTACAAAATCTTAACAATAATACCTGCTGCTCAGAACGAGCAGAAATGTACCATAAGTACCTACACGCAAATAGAGTCGAGACTGTATTGCCCGCCGTGCGAGTCACGTACTTCGTAAGAATGGGCTAGGGTTGTAGGTACCTAGATGACATTGCCCATTGCGTAATTAACTACCTACTGAGAAAGGTAACTAGAGTAAGAATTACGTTTAAAAACAAAAGTTTTACAATACCTGACTCACACAACTCCTTAATTTACTTACTTATGGATCTACCTACTTATGTTCTACATTTAAAATACTATTCACCTTCTTCGTCCCTCCGCAATGAAAAAAAAGCACCAATTTTCCTTTGTTCTTTTTATTTTTACACCCATTTACTTACTACACAATAATTACTTGGTTTCGGCATTTCGAAGCGCTAGCGCGGGAAACGTGCGGTGCAGTGCGGTACGAGCGCTCAGGCGGGCGTTCGACAGCCCTCTGTCAGTTGTATCCCCAGGGATACACCGAGCGGTAGGCATGTGATAAAGCGACAACAGTTCAACAACAGAAGGGGACATTTTAGACATCCCAAAGTATCTTCCACGCTTCACCTTCCAAATTCCAATGAAGCACTTGTCACTAAACTGCATTCTTTAATCTTTTTTTCCAGTTCGCGTTATCAAAACACCATTCAATGCTTGGAAGCAAACGGATTAATGTTTTGTATTCAGCTCCGAAAGATGGGAAAGTGACGAAAGAAGCTGCAAAGGTAATTTATTTCAATAAATAATGCAGCAGACTATTCTATGCAGGACTTAATTAATTTACTAGCTGCGCCCCGCGGTTTTACCCGCGTTACTCTTCTCCAGTGGGTCGGAGCGTGATATTTTGTAGCCTATATGTTAATCCAGCTTATAAACTTTACGCGTGCAAACTTTCAGCCAAATCCATTCAGTAGTTTTTGCGTGAAAGAGTAACAAAAATCCATCTATCCATGCTTACAAACTTACGCGTTTATAATATTAGTAGGATAAATTGTGAATCTATAACCTAGTTATGGCTGTAACACCACCATATCCACATATTTAGAATGTAGACGAACGGTTGGTCGTGTTCCTCCACAGTAAACGAAGATCTTCGCCGGGCGAGGTAGTATGCCCGGCGGCCGACGGCCATTTGTTGATATTCAGAACTTGTATATGTTCGAATTGGCTTGCGAACTTGTATTGCGCGATACAGGTTAGTTGGGATGCTAGGTGGTAGATGGCGCTGCTTGTCTTCTTGTAGTATTGTGCGGCTACAGTAGATGTACACATCTATAACTAATTGGGAACAACAATATAATATTATACTAGCTTTCCGCGTGCAGTTACACCCGGTTAGTTTCCGTTCCCGTGGCAACTTTGTAATTAAATATAGCCTATTTTACTCCTAGATAAAGTAGCTTTCTAATGGTGAAAGAATTTTTGAAATAGGTCCAGTAGTTTCGGAGCCTTTCCAATGCAAACAAAAAATAAATCTCACCTCTTAATAATATTAGTATAGATACGGCCCCAGCTTCATGACATGAGTAAGTTTAATTCCAATTTTAATTTTAAATTCTGTTTGCAGAGTAAATCGGCAAAAATGACAGCGCTTCAGAAATCAGGAAAATTGGTTGGAAGTCTCCCACTAGCCAAGAAGAGGAGTCAAAGGCGGCTTAAAGCGAAGCGTGCTCAAGCTAAGCTTGCTGAATCCGCTTGATTATATAAATAGATAGTTTAGTTAATAAATAAATACATAATATCCACGTACGGAGGGTATGTGGCAAAAACTAAAATGTTTTATAATGACGTGTGGCAGTGATGTGGTATGAATCGATTAATAACACAGGCAAACGAAACAAATGTTTGTTAAAAATTTTCATTACCAAATTGCTTAATTTATGCAATTTGGTAATGAAAATTTTTGTATTTAAGGTGGCTGAAACTGAAGATTTTATTATATATTTAAAAATGAGGGTAAAGTTGATATATAAAAGTAAAAAATCCAGCTTCTAATAAAAATATTGCATTATTGTTATGATGCGAATATTATAACACAAAAATATATTGCCAACTTATTTAATTTTAATGATAATGATTAAAGATAGATCTCCTATATTTTGGGTAGTAAAATGAATTGTTATCCTATATATTGAGTGTTTAAAAATTGGTGGGTGATACAACTTGATTTATTTTTTCGGTATTAGCTCATCGAATGTCATAAAGTTTAGCTAAAATTATAGAAAAAGTTTTTTCTTTGTTGGCCTGTGTATCGATCAATGATCATCGAATCAGCTTCGATGAACATCGATCGATAAGATAGTATTTAAAAAAAACGTCGACTTCCACGTTGGCAAGCGATCGACGTTGCTCGATTAACCATTTCGTCATGTCCATTGTGTCCTGCTATATTCGATCAAACTCGATTATTTCATCCTACTATCGATGGACAATCAATCGGTTGGTCTGGTTAAACCCTAAAGAAGTATAACATGTATAGTTGTCACTATATTTTAGACTCTTTGGTTTTAGAATAGAGTTCAAAACCAAATACTTTTTAACATTACAGTTAAGTAAGACAAAGTATTGTTTCATTTAAATATAAACGTTATATTAAAACTAGTTTATTCTTTTATTTTTAACCCTGATCGTTAAGTAATTTTTCGGTCACATAAAACATGTGACCAAAACATTCAACATTGTTAACACGATTTTTTTTCAGACGGTCATTATTTTGTTAGCAACGAGGCTTTTGCTACTTCACCGAGCATTAAGGCGAGCAGAGCTCCAGCCTTAATATATTTAAAAACTACAAACTAAGCGACCTGCGCAATGGGGCATCCCCTGTGGGACTTGAACCGCGGCTCAGGGCGGTCTTTACCGGAATAATGACTAGTTTTAAGGGAAATTTGTGCAACTATCGCTCTACAGAGGGTATCGTAAGGTTATTTGTAAACTAAGGATCAAAGGGAGGGTGAGGGGAAACGCGCCGGTGCAGTATTCTCCGGCGAAGTCGGATAGAGTGGTCTCTATCCGACTATGACTATAGTGATGTTAGTTACTAGTAGTATGGGTAAAAGTACGTTACTCCAGCAAGAAAGTATCTCGCGATGTACGCTACCCCGTTTTACGCGAATTCGGAGATACGCGGTTTTTATTTTTGATCACCACGCGCATCGGTGTATTCAGTTTACTGCAAGTTAAACTGTTAACTGCTTACGTAACCTAACATGAAACGAAAAGCACTGAAAAACTTAGGAGGACTTTGAATCTAAAATGAAAAAAAGGAATTAGGTACCTAGCAAAGATATTTGATCACACCAAATAATAAGTGAGAAAATCTTTCTATTTTAATTCAGACGTCACGGTATTATCGCTCGCTATTTAGACTCTGGGCCCGATTACACAAACATTATATTATAGGGAAAGTTGAACCCCGTCTTACACGGCTATCCCGTGGTCCCACCTATCGCGTAAGTCCGGGGTATTACTGTATACCATTTCATGACAACTGGGATTTTTTGTTATACAATGATGTCCAAATAATGAAGTTTTTACCGGCTCCAGTGTGTTACTCGCAGCGCTTAGTCTTTAGTTTTTATGGTCAGAGATCGATCAATTACGTCCGATTGATCGATGTTGTAGATCATTTGACGCAGACTAATCCGTTCTGCACCAAAAATTGGCAGAAAATTTTACAATAATCCACGATGCAAATTACAGTAACATAATGTTATAAAGACAACCTCCGTAGCGTAGCGGTATTTGGCTCGCTTTAAACCTCTGAGGTTGTGGGTCCGATCCCCACGCCGGACAGAAATCTTTGTGTAAATTCTAAGATTTTTTTCCGGGTCTGGTTGGTTGAAGGACTACCCTCCGTGCCTCGGAAAGCACGTTAAGCCCGTTAGTCCCGATGGTTATAATATCACCTATAATAATAATAGTATATCAAGGAACGGGCAGTAGTTTCCTTGTGTGGTAAAACAATACTGCGGTCACCAATCCACCTACCAAGCGTGGTGACTATGGCAAATACCCTCCCTCGGGAGGATGTCCATAATGTGCAGCAGTGGACGTAATACGGGCTGATGATGATGATAATGATGATGAATGCTATAAAAGTAATTAAGAAATAAAACACCAAGTTTATCTTAACCGTATATTAACTTCTCAGGCTATAGAGCTAGCGTTAGACGCGATACGGGGCCATAAGTCCGCGCATTCCTTGGCCACAGGCCCTGTGATAGCAGATCCTTTCATTTCACCCTTGTTGTTTACTATCACGCCTGCATTGTCTTCGAAGTATATAAATACGCCATCACGCCTTCTGAACGGTTTCCGCTGCCTGATGACCACTGCCGGCATTACCTTGAAGAAAAAAAAAAAATAAGTTTCGGATAATTATTTTTTTATGTTGGCAACAAATGATCGAATGGAATTCAAAAGTGGTGGTAACATTCCTAGAGAAAACGGATTGATTGATGGAATATTTTATTCAAAAATGTAGGCAAAACAAATTTAAACAAATTATTAACAAAAAGGTAAAATCCGGTACTTTTGGAAACAGAACTAGACTAAAACAAAAAATCTATACTATTATATCATAAAGATCAAAGATTTTATTGTTTGCATTGAAAAGGATCTAGAAATAAAGGACAAATTTCAAAAAATTTAGTCCAATTAGGGAGCAAGAGCTAAATGGGTTTATGTGTGAGCAGGATTCTAGTACTTGAATACAAGAACAAGAGAATCACTCAGTCAGCCAAGGCATATCAACACACTGCATGCAGTTCAGTAATTAAATATTAGCGAAACCTTTGGCATATCATCACAGTAATCCTCTTAGCCTACTATTATTAGTTAATATTAGAGTAGTTATTGTCACAATTTTTTAAATTGCAAATTTCGATTTTTTTACTCACTCATGCAAAAACAATTGAATGGATTGGGATGACATTTCATAATTTCTAACATGACCAATGTCATTTAGAAGCCAATTGCTAGATTTATTTGAATAAAGACAATTATTTTAGTAAACTAGACTTACATCATCTAATAGAAATTTGTAAAATATAGTTTAATGGTATTGTTAATTAAAGTTTTAAATAATTAAAATTAAACTTTTGGAAATACCTAAATACTTTTTTATTGTTATTACTTAGAAGTAATAATAATAAAAAAGTATTTATTTACATGAGCTCAGAAGCGTAAGGTCGGATGTGCCATTATTCGTCAGCAACTTTCATCTTATGTGCCATAATACATCAGAAACATTGTTCTTATGTGCCTTTAACGTTAACTGGCACTTACGACCAAATGCTTCTGAAGATAATAGTTCAACAGTCCTTTGTTTCTGTGGTCTAGAATTATAATTACTATGTAGATAATATTATTTAGGGTTATATAGGATATTATTATAACCAAGATCACTGTGTTGTCCCTATGTGGCTGTCAGAAGGTCTGTACTTTTGAAATAAACTCTAAACACCAACACCAGCGCCAAATCAAACTCATGCAAGAAAGGTTTCTTACTAACATCCATACAACATAGGACACTATATTATTTTAACAAATAAACAACCATTTCAAGAATCTACCTGTGGTATAGAGCAAATAAATAACAATAAAATCAAATTTGTTGTATGGGAGCAAACTTAAAAAAATATTTTATTAATTTTTTTTTTTCATAACTTTAGTAAATAAGACCACTGGCAGGACTTGAACCTGCATCTTAGGTTTAGACCCTAATGCCTTAACCATTTAGTGGTCATAAAAATTGATCAATCTCTTTTTATTTACTTATTCTGTTTTTGAATCATCATCTGTCAGCCTAGTGAAAGACAAAGACTGACAGCAGTCTTAACATCATTTACCAAAAGTATTAAATGTATAAATGCAATACGCAAATTTTGTTTCATTTATACTCAATAACCTCATTCTGTAAAATTGAATGGATTTTCAATATTGTTTACAATATCATTAATATACTCCTTTTTTACTTAACTACCTACTGAATGGATTTTCATGCAACTTACACCATTTTAACGCTGAATTACTAGGCTTTAAATATGTAAAACATTATATAGAGGTAAAATGAGTCATTATTAAGATAAATCACATTTTAAGCACACTTGAGCCTTGAGTTGATTTACTTGCACACAAGTGTAGTTTTAGCGTGAAAGCTTTAACAAACTTACATTCACATACCTATATAATATTAGTAAAAATTAACATATCATCTGATATTCCAGTTTTTGCATGAGTCAGTAACAAACATCAAAACAGTCACATTTATAACAAGTCTTTGTTTGTGTCCAAGACTGATCAACACAAAAAATAAACCAAATATAAATTGTCATACCTTTTTCCTGAGTTCAGGTTTGCCCTTCTTGACGGTAGCGACAATCATGTCTCCAGAGCCAGCAGCAGGGAGCCTGTTAAGGCGACCCTTGATACCTTGCACGGCAATCACATACAGGTTCTTGGCACCTGCGGAGAGAAATTAAAAGATTGTTAAATAGGAATTATAGATGTTTCGGAAATGGAGCAAGTGGAGTATGACTTTAATAAGTCATAAAATAATGGAATTTAATAGGCTATAGACTTAAAAACATTAAAACAAGTTTGAGAGGTTATGTACGTGTTGTAAAATAAAAAATGTATGAGATCTTGTCAATGTTGAAGGTTCCTAATATAAATATGATTAAGCTAAGAATCTACAAATTAGAATTGCTGCATAAAATTCAAAGAAATTTAATGAATTGTAATTGCGCGAAGGAACGCACAAGTTTTAATAAAATGTAGGTAGAAAGTGAAGTGGTCACAAGATAAAACTGCAGTTTATATCACCAAATAATAGAAAACTGAACAAAATCAGACACAGCCAAGGAAGATATCATCATAATTCAATACACAAAGTGTATCCAAATAATATCATCATATTAAGTTCAGTTAAACGTGCCTTGTAGGTTATGTTAGCGAAAAACAACAAAACATGAGTTTCCCACCTGTGTTGTCTGCGCAGTTGATCACGGCACCCACTGGGAGACCCAGCGAGATGCGGAACTTCGCTCCCGCGGAACCACCACGTCCTTAAAACAGAAAAACACACTTTATACCATTTTCCATCACAACACTTTTACCACCGATATATCAAGGAAAAATCTAAAATAGACATGAGTTCGCAACGAATATGATACTAGAAACGATACACACATGCTTTCTATTCATTTTTAACACGAAATACTAGGATTAAAATGGATATTTTATTATTTCACGAACCTCTTTTAGACATTTTGTTGTGTCAATTTTTTGAGAGGAAATCGAAAGAACGCGAATTTAGCAACACAGACTAAGTAAACTTTTCGTTTAGAAACGTTGCCTAGGTTAAATTGTCAAATTGAAGCTAACTTCAGATCGATTTATAGAAATTAAATTAAAATTCAAAATAATCTTTGATGGTTCTTTTTTACTAAAAAATTGGGTTTACAATAACAAACAAGGATCAAATCCTAAAAAATATTAATGTGTTATGAAAAAATGTTACAGCTTTCTTTAATAAAATTTTACATAAAATGTTTTTGAACGAAAAAATGCATTCCGTTACACGATTGTCACAATCCGTATAAATCTTTATAAGTTCTTTTAAACAATGAAAAACATTTTCTTGCTATTTCAATAAAATAATATAATAATTATTATTATTTAAGACTGTTAAATGGGAATTTACTTTAAATTAGATTAAAATTAAAGAAAACCAAAAAATGATTTTTTAATTAGTGTATGTATAATGAAACGTAGTTAAAAACTGTTTGTCATTTTCCGTCAAATTCGTTGCGGCTTGTCATTGTGTGAGGGTTAATATTTTTTTAGAAATTAAAGTAAAGAAATATAATTAAAATGGCTTTCATGGGCGATATGATGAATCCTTCGCCTTTCTGGCAAAATGGTCCAGCCCCGGGGGCGTTCTACAACTTCCCAGGCAACTCGTCAAGTATTGGGGTCCAGAATCATTCGACACAGGACTTCAGAGCACAGTAAGTTATGTTGAATTTTTTATTTTTCCATAACAGAATTTTAATAAAAAGTAAATAATAATAATGATTTATTAAACGACCCACGGAAATAAATTTTCTGCTAGTTAGTATCAGAAAATTCAACTAATTTAAGTTGAAGTGCAAAGGCCACTACCAATACTACATTAAATGTTTGTGTCGCTATCTAACCCCGCCTGCCAGATATATAATAGTAGCTCTGTGTTCAATCCACACTCTGGACAACTATTTGTGTGTACCAAGGCTAATAGTACCAGGTGTAGATGTGCTTTGTTTTGTGAATGATGTCATATGTATAAGAACATGATTCTTCTTCCTACCCTACTCATCTCTGCAAGTACACAACAACATCAGCTTTTGCAAGTACTTGGTTTATAACACACACTAGCTTCCCTCGCGCGGTTTTACCCGCGTAACTCCCGTTGCCATGGGGAACATCATAATTAAATATAGCCTATATTAATCAGTGATAATGTAGCATTTAAATGGTGAAAGAATTTTTAAAATCGGTCCTATACTTTTTGAGCCAATTCGTTACAAACATACATAAAAATCTTTCCTCTTTATAATATTAATATAGACTAGTTTTCTGTGCATGGTTTCACCCACATAGCCCCCATATTCATCAATCTATACCATGTATTTAAAACTTGATTTTGACTTGGGATTGATTCACTTTCTAATGGTGAAAAAATCAGTCAAGAAAAAGAGGCAGTGTTAAAGAAGCCTTTAAAAAAATTTGGTTTTAAGTTGTAACTGACATATTAAATTTAATTTTCAGCTCAGCAGCCCCCATTACAACCACTACTACAGTCATCGGGGTAAAGTTTGACAAAGGCTGTGTCATCGCTGGAGATACTCTTGGGTCTTACGGCTCTCTGGCCAGGTTCCGTGACTGTCCCCGTGTGCAGAAAGTCAATGACTTGATCCTACTTGGCAATGGGGGTGATTATGCTGATTACCAATACATGAAGGACATTATTGAACAGAAAATGTAAGTCATATTTAAAGCAATGTCAATGAAAATGTTTTAAATTAGTTTACATCTCAATGATAATATTATTGAATAAAATTTACTTAATGTTGTTATGGCATATTTTATGATATTTTTGATGTTATAAATGTAATTAGAATCAGGTCTGAAGCATAGAATATGTCGAGAGCCTCGCCTTGCGACCATGACTGAACCATAGTTAGTTAGGCAAAAGAATTTCTGCACTTAGCCTGAATGACTGGACCCTATCCTAGCTACCTATATACCTACATTGTGACAACTGCTCGTCTGGTCGCATCGCGTTTTAATAATATGTTTCCGCCTTTATTGACCTGCCTCTGCAATTAGTTGTGATTTCGATAATGAATTTCGGAGTATTTTAAATTTTAAAATAACTTAATATATCAACATATTTTTACAAAAGTCATCTTTCAACAGTCTATAAAAAACTACTTGATCTTCCAGTATTGATGAGCAATGCATTGGGGATGGTCTACTCCTGAAGCCGCGCTCCATCCACTGCTGGCTCACCCGAGTGCTCTACAACAAGAGAAGCAAGATGGACCCCCTCTGGAGCAACTACATTGTGGCTGGTATTCAGGTAACCGTTATGTATATTTGGTGTTTTATAGTTTACTTCAAACTACACAAGTTATGAAAAATTCTTAATTAACTTTGTGTCTCTATTACACTGAAATGATTTGATCAAATTTCATACAGAGATAGATCAAACCTTTAGGCTGGAGCCTTCTAGCTAACTAAATAATGTCCATCTGAAAAAAAACTTGTAAAAGTATAAGCTACTTTTTATGGTAAAAATCAAATAAAAAACCTGCCCAAGGTAACTGTTAATTACTGAATTCTACTAATATTATAAACGCGAAAGTTTGTATGGATGGATGGATATTTGTAACTCTTTCACGCAAAAACTACTAAATAGATTTAGCTGAAAGTTTACATGTGGATAGTTTATAAGCTGAATTAACATTTAGGCTACAAAATATCACGCTCCTACCCACTGTAGCAGAGTGACGCGGGTAAAACCGGGGGGCGCAGCTAGTAGAATAATAAATGCTAGTTTAGACATTAGAGGGCTCTAGCCTCTCCAAAGGGCTGGGCTCGTAGCGTGTAGTGCTAGCGCCCACTAGGACCACTGAGCCTATGTACAATTGTCACTCTCTACTATTACAGACCCCTCTGGGCTTAGCAATGGCATTTAATAAACAACTGACATAAAGAATATCAAAATCGCAATGTCTCAAAAATGTAGAAACAGGCTTCTATAGGTCCTATCCTTAATATCCTATTCTAATTTACTTCAGGACGGCGAGCCATTCCTCGGTGCTGTAGACAAGTTGGGCACAGCATACGAAGATGCAGCCATTGCCACCGGCCTGGGAGCTTACATGGCAACTCCACTGCTGAGAGAAGCCACTGAAAAAGGAAATTTGGATGAAGAGGGTGCCAAGTAAGTTAATATTTTATCGCAAGAATTGACATGATATATTACATAGAGACAAAAAAGAAATCAGTGTCAGCCATCAATGTCATTGCTGGAGTAAAGGATCTAGTACAAAAGTTATATGCTTTTACCGAGTTCTAATAAGAATGAGTAAATAGGAATTGACATGCTCAAAAGGCTAATGAAGCCAGAGCCGAAAACAGCGCATTTTTGTCATACTATACCTATGACGTCACAGAATGGCTCGGAGCGATTGCGGCAATCAGTCTTAAAAAAATATATTTAAATTATTACTAACCTAACTAAATCTTTGGGGACACGTGCCTTCTCTTATATAAATACAAAATTCCTTGGTGTAAATATCCTAAATAAACCAATTTCTTTTACATAAATTACAGAAATTTATTTATTTCAGAGCCCTAGTCCGTAAATGTATGGAGGTGTTATTCTACCGCGACGCCCGCGCCTTCCAACGCTACCAACTAGGAGTGGTGACCGCTGCTGGGGTCAAAGTAGAAGACATCGCGGAGATCAAACACGACTGGTCGCTCGCTCACATGATACACATGAAGTGAAATGTCTGTAATAAATTTAATCTCTAATAAATATAATGTTTTATAACTATATTGTATGTTTTATTGAATACTAGCGCCTGGCCTGGTGTAGTAAAGAAAATTGAGGTGGTGAGAGTAAGAATTACACAATCAATATATAAAAAAAAATTGTTGAATGCCTATCGGTAACTGTAAATTATGTATTAATAGCTCTGCCCGCGACATCGTCCGCGTGGAATAGTGACTCTATATGAGTTTTAATTATTTGGGCTAATTCGCACTTATAATATTGGCAAAGAGTATACTTATAAGATCTGAACTTGATAATACTCGCGCCCCTAGGCACGTGCCAAGTTTGAATTATGGATAACCCGACTCTGTAAGGCACCCTCGTCCTCCCGACCGTTAGTTTGCAAAGAACCACTGGGTCGTGGTCCTAACCTCTTAAGGGTGCCCCAGGTATATGTCACTTTATTGTATGTTTTTACCAAATTTCTATATTGATTAAATAACGAAGTGCTGAATAAATTCATTATTTCACTGAACCATCCGATGCCCTTGTACTTGATATACGGACCGGATTAATCGGGACCAACGGCTAAGACGTTACGAGGGTAGTCCCTCAACCAACCAGACCTGGTAAGAAACCTTCGAATTTACACAAAGATTTCTTGTCCGGCGTGGAGGTTGAACCCGCGACCTCCGAGATTAGAAGCGAACCAAATACCGCTACGCTACGGAGGATGTCCGTGATGTCCGATGAACCTATCCCGGTGCAAAATTTCAGCCAATTCCGTTTAGTAGTTTTTGCGTGAAGGAGTAACAAACATACATACATCTACACATACAAACTTTCGCATTTATAATATTAGTAGGATAGATTTGTTTTTTGTTTTTATTCTATACTAATATATATAGCCGAAAAGTAATTATTACTGGTCCGATTAAAAAAAAACTGGCCAAGTGCGAGTCGGACTCGCGCACGAAGGGTTCCGTAAAATTTTCAAGCGTCTAACTGTTGCCATCATTAATATCGAGCAAAAAAGGAGAAAAAAAAGTTTGCTGTATGGGAGTCCCCCCTTAAATATTTATTTTATTTTGAATATTTGTTGTTACAGCGGCAATAGAAACAAATCATTGTTTCTGATAAGAAATAAAAAAAAAATAGGTAGGTAATACAGTATAAAAAATATATTGACTATTGAGTATGGAACGCAATACTACTTCTACGTCCAAAACATGTTACATACTTTATCTCATTAATAAACGTCATAAAAAAATAAAATCAAATTAATTTTACATTACAATTTAATATTTATTTTATTATATTAACTAAGTTCAAACAATAAATACACTGTCCAAAAAATGTGGAACGCTTCACGATTTTGCGTGTCATCCTTGCGCAGGGGCCATGCTAATCTTCTCTGTATCGTTCCAATTTTAGTATATGTACTGCCGAAGCAAGTACATTAGACAAGTTGAAATTGTGGAACATACGGTTATTGTTGTTGCAAACCTCCATTGCGCGATACAGGATTCATACAAATTTAATGCGATGTACTGACATTGCGAACAACGCCATCTATGTATGTGTTTTGAAAACTTAACTTGATTAACGGTCATATTTGCACGGTTGATCCATGTTTTACTGATGGTGGATCTTGTATTGGATAAATACTACTAATATCAGTTGGTGGGGCAAGACTGAAATTGTATTGAGGTGTGTGAGCTACTTTTCAGTGTGACAGTGGCGTTTTTTAGGGTTCCGTACCCAAAGGGCAAAAACGGAACCCTATTACTACAACTTCGCTGTCTGTATGTCTGTCACCAGGCTGTATCTCAACATCTCAAGTACCGCGATAGCTAGACAGTTGAAATTTTCACAAATGATGTTTGCCTCTATAACAACAAATACTAAAAATAAAATAAATATTTAAGGGGGGCATCACATACAAAAAACGTGATTTTTTTACTCGGTATAGAAAACGGCAACATGCCTTCTTGTTCTTATTAAGCTCTGCTCGCCTTTATGCCCGGTAAAGAAGCAAAAGCCTCGTGGCTAATTACATCCGTCCGAAAAAAAAAGAAACGCCTCCTTGTTGCCGTTATTGTTAACGAGCACTTAAAATATTCACAAAATACTTAGTTGTATATTTACTTTAATAATAAAGTTAAAATAAAATAAACATAAAGGGGGGCTTTCATACAACAACTGTGATTTCGTTGCCGCTTTTTGCCCGATATCCCATAATATTTAGTGTTATTTAACAATGAAATATTTTACAGAGTATTAACTTATATTTAGGTATACTCACTTCAGAAATAAATAGGTACGTAGTGTTATGTTGTTTACCTAGTCAATGGTACCGTTCGTGTGTCACTCCGACTCGCACTTGGCCGGTTTAAAGTGTAAGTGTGTGGCCAGCCTGACTGGTCCGACAGAAGTATCTAAAAACACGCCACCAGGAGACGGACAAATTGCTGGCTCACGTCAATACAACTTCAGTCTTGCCCCACCAACTGATATGATTAGTACCTATTTCACAAGATCCACCATCACTAGTCAGTAACCCATGGATCAACCGTGTAATATGAACGTTAATCAAGTTAAGTTTACAAAACATATGCATAGATGGCGTTGTTCACAATGTCAATACATTGTATTAAATTTGTATGAATCCTGTATCGCGCAATGGAAGTTTGCAACAACAATAACCGTATGTTCCACAATTTCAACCTGTCTAATGTACTTGCTTCGGCAGTACATATACTAAAATTGGAACGATACAGAGAAGATTAGCATGGCCCCTGCGCAAGGATGACACGCAAAATCGTGAAGCGTTCCACATTTTTTGGACAGTGTAGCATTACATTGTTTGAACTTAGTTATAATAAAATAAATTTTTAAATTAGTTTTAATATGATACACTTATTTGAAATAAATATAATAAAAATTTAGCACAATAACGAATTTTAGTACCTAATTACTATTATTGTAATAATCGCAAATCATTGCATTTATTATACTTTAATTAGGTATAGTTTTTGTTTTTTTTTTCGAATTTATTTGATTTTTTTATTAACTTAAATATTATTTGTTTCTATGTTTTCCAAATTTGAATTAATCCATACATACATATTAATTCTTACCTATTTATTAAAAGACCTCTGGTCGCCCCGTGTAGTTATTACAATGTTATTCGAAACAACGCATTTTTAAATAATAATAAGTACATTTTACTTTTAATCCTTACTAATATTACAAATGCGAAAGTAACTGTCTGTCTGTCGCCCTTTCACGCCAAAAATGTTGAACCGATTTTAATGAAATTTGGCACTTAAATAGTGTAGAACTTGAGAAAGGACATAGGGTACTTTCTATAGCGAAAAAAGGGTTGTAGGGGGTTGACGATTTTCAAAGTCACTAGTCCATCCGGACGAAGTCACGGACACAGCTAGTTTTTTATATTATACTGGCTGGCTGTCGTGTTTAACTAAAACTATCTTAAATTGAACTTTCAATAAGTACCTATGACTTTAATCTAACCACGCATTCTGTTTTCTTCAATTTTAATATTTTTAATTATTATCGGGAGGTGCTACTAGAAGGAGCGCTCTGAGGAATAAAAAAGGTGCGCCTCAAAATGGTAGCGCTTTGAGGCATACCTCAAATCTCAGACTAAATGAAATTATTGGGTTCGAGTGGCGTTACTCGCAGCGCTCCGTCCTTACTTTTTTATTTGGTCTGGCGGATAGAGGCGGATTAAACGTGGAAAGCATCGTAGGCAAGCATCTCATAGGCACCCCTATTTTACCTTGCGATGCCCTCGTAGACTCGAAGTCCGAGAGGCCCGCGACCTGTAAAGTAGAACGACAGTTTCACATAACTTCCCTAAAATACAAAAAGTTAAAATCCCTCAATCTCATCGCCAGCGAACGCCCTGAGCCAAGGTCCAAGTCCCACAGGGGACGCCCTCTGGCGCAGGTTTTTTCGTTTGTAGTTTCTTAACCATTTATTAATGCTGAAGCTCTGCTCGCCTTTATGCCCGGTGAAGTAGCAAAAACCTCGTGGCTAACTACATATTATTATGTGGCTCAGAAAAAAAAGGAACCCCTAGTTTTCAAAAGTTGGCGTTACTCTATGTGTGGTAGAGGTTACTCCATTAGGCTGGCATTTCTTTATTCCGACTTGTAGCCTAGCCTCAACTAAAGTTGCTGTTCCATCGTCTATTCTGCCCGCGCGTGCCTAGTTTAGGTACCTTACGGACAATCCGTTTCTGGTTTGAGATTATAGGTTACCTACTTATAGTATTATGCATATACGTTATATATTTTTGGAATTAAATCAATATACTCAAGTTCTTAGTTCGTAAATTATTATCATTTTTTAAATAACATTTACGTCAATCCGTTAAAATGCGAAAGAGAGATTGAAAGAAGCTTAATATTCTAAAATAAAACGCATAATTTAATAAAATAAAGATTATATTTAATGACAAATTGTTAGCTACTGTATTCTATAGAATCAAGATTCTATTCTATAAAAAATAAAAGAAAATCCACTTTTACATCCAACATTATTTTAAAATTTTGATCTCAGTAGGTTATATATAATGAATGCGTCTAAAATATATTTCAATGTATAAAAGAATTACATTAAAAATTAAGTTATTTTTTTAGTTCACACACTCCTCTGTATTTCAATAGGTTTTTGTTTGTGTGATGACAATAATAACGTATAATTTAAATTCAAAAACTTATGACATAAGTTGAGGCCTCTAATATACCTACATATCTGGAGTTCAGAGGCATAAGGTCGAATTTTCTATTATATATCCAAAACATTCGTCGCATGTGCCTTTATCGTAGACTGGTACTTACGACCAAATGCTTCTTACGATAAAAGTTCATACATCCTTACGCTTCTGAGTTCTAGATATTTATAAATGGTAAATATATTAACATGCTTCAAAATTGCACCCCTCCCCCCCTAAATATAAAACATTTCTAACAAAGGTGTTTGAAAATAATACACTATGTTTAGTTTTTGTAATTTTTGCTTATGGTGTGGTTGAGAATAAAAAACGTGAATATAATAAAACCAATGTTTACAAGTTAAATCTTATATTAAAGTAAATTATCGCCTCTTCTTGTGGCCTTTAGTGGGTCCTTTGACGAAGCACCAGTCGACTGATATCGCCTGACCAAGAATATCTGCACCGTCTAGGGCTTCGCGTGCACTCTGTAAAAAAACCAGAATGAATATGACTACATTAATATACACCACCACCAGTCTCAGAGGTCGTGGGTTCGATCCCCAAACCGGACAAGAAATCTTTGTGTAAATTCTAAGATTTCTTTCCGTGTCTGGTTGGTTGAGGGACTACCCTCCGTGCCTCGGAAAGCACGTTAAGCCGTTGGTCCCGAATGCTATAACATCATCTATAACAAGCGTATACCAAGGAACGGGCAGCAGCGTTTCCCTTTGTATTACAATATAATACTGCGGTCACCAATCCGCCTGCCAAGCGTGGTGACTATGGCAAAACCCTCCCTTGGGAGGAGGCCCATGTTTAGCAGTGGACGTTGTGAGGGCTGATGATGATGATGATGTCAGAGTTATAGAACTAAATCTCACCCGTCTATCCGAATGCAATACATTCTAAAATGATACTCTTTATTTTATCAGCTTGTTGATGTCCACTGCTAAACATGGGTTCCTATTAAGAGACCTTGGCAAGCCCAGGTCGACGAGGGTTGTTGCCGGAATCACTAAGGCTGGCAGGCGGATTGGTGATTGCAGTAAGATGAGAGTATCTTTAAGCTCACAGATGCTGCTGCCTATCTATAAGTTGTCTCTTACGACACCATAAGAAAAGCCTTACTATCAGAAATCTCTTATTTGCATAAAATCAACAATATGTCTGTTGTGAGTAAAAAAAACATTGATACTTACGGCAGCCTGCTTATAGGTCTCATACTCGACCAGAGCATAACCTTTGAGGAAACCAGTACGACGGTCGAGGTTCAAGTGAATGTTTTTAATCTCTCCAAACTCAGAGAATTGGTTCTGAAAAGAAATGAATTGTTGTAAATTATTCTAGTACAACTCTACCAAGGTAAGTTAGCACCTCGCTGGAATGCGGCGCCCCGCCTGCTTCTCCGCCCACCTTCACGCGATCGTCCATCTAGTAAGCTGTACTAGCTGACCGCACCTAAGCGTCAGTGTGACGTTATCGATGCGAGGCGCAATCTTAGCTTGGAGGATAATAATAATGGATGGTAATAATAGTTTTTTTATCTTTGACTTGTTGTTGGGCTCAAAGTACAATACATATATTACTAATGCTCATTGGACCTGGACTCCCTATAATTAGCAGTTGAGAAGATGTGGAGTACTCCCAGTGGGGAGTAACTCACTTGCATGTTACCGCATTTCCACCCATCTGCTCATAGTCATAAAGACTGATCGCAAGATTAAATAAAAAAAAAACGAATGCTCATTGATAGGAAAGTAGTTAACTTCAACAGCTGAGTTGAACTAGAGTCTCCTCTAAACAGTCCTTGGCAAGCCAAACTTGTTGAAAGATATTACCAAAATCACCATGCTTGGGAGGCAGATTAGTGTATGTCCCTTAGCCGCTTCTTACGCCACCCATGGGAAGACATGGAGTGGTCTAAGCTGGAAACCACACAGCCAAGAAATGAAGTTTTCTTGGAAATCCACATTCTTTTATACCATTTATTTTGTCTGTCCATTCGTTTTACGTAAGAATTCTTAGTGTTTCTTTATTTTTCTGGTGTCACCCTCCCAATGATTTAAGCTTATAATAATTACAGTGTTGCATGTAAAATCAAATTTATGCCAGTGTTCAAAAAAAATTATACTTATATCATAAGTTTGAAAAAAAAGAGCAGTTTGTTATTAGTTAAAAAAAATACAAAACTGGACCAATTTTCAAAATTTTTTCACCATTAGTCATTACAGGACAAACTTAAGCTTAATTTCTGCGGTTTCTACTGGAACAGGGTCTATATTGGTCAACTACAAGGTAAGACTAGTTTATTAATAAATGTACAAACCTGTATATCTTCCTCCTGTGCCTCCTCATGTACATTACTGACAAATAAGATCCATCCCTCCACCGAGCGCTGTGGTCCTGGAGTGTTGCCGTCACCTTCTGGAGCTAGGCTGTCATATCTGTTGAATTGAATTTAATCCAACAGTTAGATTATCAATAAATATTGGACAGTTTTTTTTAAGTTCCTCAAACCTTTTTACCTTATTTATATAAAAAAAAGACGCCACTATCATCATCAACATCAGCTTGTATTGCGTCCACTGCTGAACATGGGCCTCCTCCTGGAGGGTAATTGCCATAGTCACCACACTTGGCAGCTTTATATACAATTTATTTATAGATGATGTTATAACAACCGGGATGCAACTATATGTAAAATAAAAATTATTATTTACTTTATTATTAAGGTCTGCTAGCCTGAAACACAGGAATACTGAGTTCAGGAAAAATCACTAACTATTTTACCTATTTCTTTGTAGGTAATCCAAATTGTATATTTTTGTGTAAAAGAATTGAATATAATATTTATTATTTTCTTCCTTTCATCATGAAATCTTAAAGTTATAAGATGTTGAAAGTATTGCCCATACCTGCCTCTGTTGCCTCTTTCTGAGGCGCCTCCGCTGCCGGCTTCACTGCCAAAACCTCTTCCTTTGCGTTTTCGCGCCTTCTCTTTCAAGCGGGCGATTCCCTCTGAAATTGCATTCGTATTTTTTTAACCGTACATAACATTTTAAAGATGACAGGCACATCCTAATATACTTATTATGGCAACGGTATCGCATTTTACAGCCTAAATACCGTTCAGTGAACTAGAAAGTTAACCTAAAATATTTTGTTATGATACAACAATTGTTTCAGCAAATTAAGCGTGCATTTAAACGTTAATGAATCAAAGTGACAAGAGAAATCTATTACACTGCAAATAAACTAAAATAATTGCATAAATTAACGCTGTTTGGGAATGTTAGTACTGGATTCTAACTTACGTTCTCCGTCTTCATCAACCTCAAATTCCTCCGAATTTTCAATATCTAGGACGTCTGCCATTTTTGCTTAACTATATCCACAATAAATTAATATTTAGTCTCGCTATTATGTATTGATAAAACGTAAATAAACGTGAATTTCATCGAATTCAACAAATCAAAGAGCATATAAAATTTACACATCAAACATCAGTGTTTCCATATATTTTCTAAGCTTTTTCCAAACCCACACTAAAATAGGAGTAAATAGTAGCCTCAATATAGTTGAAGATTAATATTGTCTATTACAAAAGAAAAATAATTATCGTATGTCATCTAATTTTTAGACATTTTAAAATGTTATTCTGGCAAAATAAGTAAAAATTAAAATGAGTGTTTGTACTTCTTCTGGAAAATCATTAAAAGGTCCATTGACACATGATACATTTTCAGTATGGACAGAAAAATCAGGGTTTTCAAGTCCACGCTCTACATCACCCCAAAGAGGAGAATCAATTTATCACAAATACATCGATTTGATACATTCTCATTCAAATGAATCAGCTACGATCAAAGATGAAGAACCTCCCGAGAGACCATTTGATTTTTTTGATGATGACGAGTTTGCTTTCGGTATCAATTTGTTGAATCATAATGTTGCTTGTGTGGGAGAGAATATTACTAAACTCATACAAATGGGTATGATATTTAACTATAGTATATTATTATTAATACCAACATAAGTAGGTATAAATCTCGCAAAATGTTTATTTTTACCAATTTTTGTAATATTATTTAGTTGTAATTATCTAATAAACTTATTTATCAGTTTAATACTTACACATTTACAAACTATATGACAACTTTATTACTAACAAAAAACACCTACACACATAGTTGTATGTAATAAAAATAAAATAAACTATGGGACCTGTTTGGTACCGTACTTTTGAAGAGAGGAGGAAGCGATACATTATTTACTTGAACAGCCTGTTTTACGGCTGAACTCCATGGGCCCTTTCTTTAAAGTCCTTGGTAAGCTAGATAGCTAAGGTCAATTACAAACACAATTAAATGTTGCAAACCTCAAACCCCTTTCCGATATAGAGGTATTACCATTATCACCACGCTTTCCAGGTGGATTGGTAAGTGTCTAGATGTTAACTAGCCTAGTCCTAAGCGTAGTTTCCTCATATTAAATAATCATTTAGAATGTTTTACATTTAAAATAAGTATCAATGAAGCTTTGTAGGCTGAATAGGGTTTTGGTATAAACACAACAATTGAAAGTGGCAACACATAAATGACATCTGTCTGTCATGAAAACGTGAAATCGGAACATCGCGAATTGAAAATTATCCACAGAAATTTTCCGAATTAATAAATAACATAATTATTGTGTGTGTATTGTATACCTTTATGAATATGCCGGAATTCCATTTGACGGATTCTATCATTACACAGTTGAACGGTAAGTAATTTATTGAAATATTTAAACATTTTCAATTGTGGTGAAGTTACATAATTTTGTTTGCAAAATTGGTTGTGTTTTGTTTGACACAATTATTTAATTTTAGCACCAAGGTGTTCTAAATAGTGCTTTATTACTGGTTACGTGATTTGGGAGTACCGGAGTGTGATTAGCGCCAAGGGCCGCTATGAAATTTAACGTGGAGGATTCTTTCGTTTTCGGTATAAAGTGTTGGGTTTTCGTGTGGTTTTTGAGATATTTCAATGTTTTTCATTGTTAATAATTTTCATTTTGTTAATAACTTAGTTGTAAGTATTTAATATTTATTTAATTTAAACTACATACATTAAAAGTTGCATTCACAACAAAAACAATTTTCTTATTAGAATTTGATAAACTTGTTTTTTTAATATCATGTTTGTGATTATTTTTATACACTGAATGTTTGTATACAGGATACACTGTGTTAATGGATACTCAGCCAAATTATTTATTCCTGGTATTAAAATGTTGTATGTATATACTGTTAAATATTCAATCAAAACTTCAAACCGGTGCCTATTCATAGAACTTAGATTATTTATTATATTATAAGGCAATAGTGCTCATTTTGCCTTGTAGATTCATCAATGCATCAAGCAATTTATATAATTTCTAGTTTCCCCCAGTTTTACCCACGTAACTCCTGTTCCTACAGGACCAATAAAGGGGTATCTAACACAGAAAGATTTTTTTAAATTGTACCAGTAGTTCCTGAGATTAGCATGTTCAAGCAAACAAACAAACTCTTCAGCTTTATATATTCGAAAAGATTATCTCATTCTTAACAAAACCTAATTTTTTTTGTATTCTTTGGATAGGATTAATTTTTGTTTTAACTTTGTATGGAGTTCAAATTTTCTTTAATATCTGACTCCATTGATACACACTCTATAATAATTACAGAGATGACATCATATGCTGTATGTACGTTACATTTGTATGTCAATGTTAAGTCATATCTATTTCTAGTAGGTTGCATAGTTACAACAAAATGTTGACACACTGTAAAATATTGTTATTAATTTGGCACAGATGGTTTATCATTAATCAATGAAACTCGTAATAATTATAGGATTATGTTCATTGACTATCACGGTCAGCAGTAAAATTTTAAGAAATTATATATTTGTTAATTCTATACCCCATGGAATAAATATATGACTTTCTGGTTTATAGATACAATATTTATTAATTACGTCGTAAAATATGATCTGCAACAAGATTTTTTCTTTCTTATCATCAGCCCATATAATGTCCACTACTGAATATGGGCCTCCTCCCAGGGGAGAGTATTTGCCATAGTCACCACGCTTGGCAGGCGGATTGGTGACCGCAGTATTATGTTGTACCACACAAGGAAACACTGCTGCCCATTCCTTGATATCCGATTATTATAGATGATGTTATAACAATCGAGACCAACGGCTTAACATGCTTTCTGAGGCACCGAGGGTAGTCCCTTAACCAACCAGGCCCGGAAAGAAATCTTAGAATTTACACAAAGATTTCCTGTCCGGCGTGGGGATCCAACCCACGACCTCCGAGATTGAAAGCAAGCCAAATACCGCTACGCTACGGAGATTGTTCTTTCTTCCTAAGAGAGCAAAATAATAAACAAAATCGCAAAAATGCTCATTACTCTATCTCACATGATCACATAAGCGATTTAATTAAGCCTAACGAAACGAACGAAAATCAAATAAAAAGAAGCATGTCCTTTGAAATTTCAAATTTCACACTGTAAAACTACAGAATTATTATCATTATAAAAATTATTTAGCCAAATTGGTCAAGTCATTCTCAAGTTACGCGCATACATACATTTTTATTTATATAGATATACACATATATATTTTTTTTCTGAAAACCTATTTATTTTCAGAATTAATACACCATACCCAATTACTGAGGCTTGTTCATGCTAAACGCTTTAATGCTTTGAATTAATAAGGATGGGAGCATACTCTTCTCTCATTTCAAGTTTGCTTATTTTTATTTTATTGTATGTTCATATCCTAAATGAGATTGGGATGTTTGTGGGTTTTTAATGATAAATGTGTCAAATGACGATTTATTTTGTATCCGTAAAGTTGATCCCACATTGTGCATGCGTGTTCCTCGAGCGTGTGACACATATGTCGACCAGTGGTCGCAATTCGATCATAATAAAAACAAATATTAGCATTCTGCACTCTTTCTCTATAAGTCTGCGAAATTACATACTCATCCATCCGTACCATTTTCGTAAAAAGGTGTACAACGTTTTTCTTCACATGTTAATAGATACATAATAGATAAATATGAAACACTTTTGTCCGTATCTTTCTGTATCCCAGACAGTCATTCGCATAACAATGTATATAACGTTGTAAAATTAATTTAAAGTGTGATACCTACTTTTATTTTATGTAGAGTGCGTTTTCCCCCTCTCTCCCAAGTTATACTAACCGCAATACCCCATTGATTAAAATTTTCCAATATCACTGTTAACACTCCTTTAGGTACAATTCAGACAGACTGGCTTGCGTCAGCCGGCAGGAAAATTACGTAAATAATGCGACAGCCGGCAGACAATTACGTAAATAATGCGACAGCCGGCAGACAATTACGTAAATAATGCGACAGCAATAATTTTGCAGATAATCGCAAAACTTAAAACAGTCACGTTGCCACAGTTTTTTTTAAATTGCAAAACTAGCAGAGTCTGCACACTACTAGGATAGAGGATCGAACCGGCGACCAAAGTCCGACGCCCTAGCCATTGGGCTACAGCCGCCTACATACTCCATTAGTGGCTAGTTGTCAACTATAGCTGCAATGTATGTTGATAACAGAAAAAATGTAGCGTTGCTAGACCATGCGAATTTTTTTGACGTTTTGCGATTTAATCTACCTTTTTTTTTTCTGCATCATCCAATGGTGGACTAGTAGAAAGTGATTCTGGCATTAAGTTCGCCGCAGTACAACTTTGTGCAAGAAGTCTTATATGAATTAATATGCTAAATTATTGCTGCATTTTTTATGTAATTGCCATGCCTGAAGACATTTTACAATAAAGAACTAGCCATTGAAATGTATTAACACGAATTTATTATTCTGTCACATTGCGCGACAGCCGTACGTGTCCGGACGGACTATGTGACTTTGCCGTAAAAAGTCTTCACGCCCGAGTCGATACGAGCATGTCAGTCTGAATCGTACCTAAGAAAATAATTGTTTTTTTAATAAAGAATAATGATAATTTCAGCACAAGAGCCATGGCCGGACAATGTGAAGTTGTTCCAACCATACGAGGTGGAACAGATACTGCTGCCAGACAATGCCAGCTGTTTGGCAGTACAGGCTTTTTTGAAGGTAAGTTATACTCTTCGGTTGGCAGTTTTTGGTTTTTTCGCACGGACATATGCAGTTAACCACAAGACTTTTGCTACTTCACCGGGCATATAGGTGAGCGCTGCTCCAGCTGGTAGCCCTGCCGTCATGTTTTAAATACGTAATGTCGTAAAGTTACACCTTACACTCCCAAGTAAACTCATAGGCTCAAGTGTAGTTTTTTCATACGGGAGTAAAGCCAGAAACATATTGTTAAAACGCGACGCGACCTGATGAAACGCGACGCGTGTTGAGTCGAATCAAATGTATCGTTTTCTATAGACCAGAATCACACTATGAACACCCGACACGACGTTTTAATAATGTGTTTGCGCCTTAAGCCCTGTACAGATGACAAATTCAAGTCCAATTATTGACTTAGAGTTTGATTACTCTCCTTGAGGTTTGATTAGCATATCATCGCTATGATGAGGGGTTGCTTACGTAAGTACATTTACGTTCCTGTGGGTACGCTCTCGAATAGAGACCGCTGATCGGCAAGCATAGCGTAGGACGCGATAGATGGACGAATAACCTGGTAAAGGCCACGGGATCACGGTGGATGCAACGCTTCCAACCCTTGTAATTGGGAATCTATGAACCTATGTCCAGCAGTGGACGTCCTATGGCTGAAATGATGGGTACGTAACAGTAACGTAAGCTGGTGGAGTGGCCAGTGGAGTCAACTGTCTTTTTAGGAATAACTATTGACTACAAATTGGAATGGTGCCAGCATATTGCGAAACTATCAGGAAAACTTAGCTCTGCTGCTTATGCTGTTAAAACTATGAGACGACTCACTTATGTGGATACTGCTAGAATGGTTTACTTAAGATATATTCATAGCGTAATATGGAATTATTCTGGGTCAGGGGTAAAATGTCCAATTGTCAAAATGTCCAACTCCCAAAATGTCCGGTCGTTGAGAATGTAGCAAATTTATCATAATCATAAATCAATGACAAATGACAATAAGGTTAGGCTACAATGCCAGAACCGAATTTCGTTATGCAAAATAAATTGACAATTCTCACACTTCGATTTTTTTTTCTGACCGGCCTATGTCCTTAGCCCTGAGGCTTTTGCTACTTCGCCGGGCATATGGACATTTTGACCTTTGGACATTTCGACACCACAACTTTTTGAGAATTTGACATTTTGCCCCTGAACTGTGCGGATATTGACACAATTTTTGTACTACAGAAACAAGCTGTATAAACTTGGTCAGCGAGTTTGTCACTTATTGAAATATTGTTTTTCAGATGTGCAATCTCCCCTTCGAGGTAGAAATGCGTTGGAACGCAGAGTTCATGTCGCCCTCCGGTCGGGTGCCCTTCATCAAATGCGGCGCCTTCGTAGTGTCGGAGTTGGAGCCCATAGTGCAGTTTGCGTCGAACAAGGGCGTGTCGCTGTGTGGGCGACTGAGCACGGAGGAGAAGGCGGAGATGAGAGCGTATATGAGCTTGATTACCAATGTACTGGTTAATGCTGAGGTTAGTCTTTACTTCTATACTGTAATGATGATACCATAACAATAAGGTATACGTGTAAATACACTAGTAAAAGACTATTTTTTTTGATATTATGATGACTGTATTTCTATAGGTACTGATTTGACCCGCGCCTTCGTCCACGTGTAATTTATAATTTTATATTATGTTCTAAAATAAAAGTAGCCTAAGCTACTCCTTATTACATCAGCTATCTACCAGTGAAAATCGTCAAAATCGGTCCAGCCGTTCCAGTGATTATCCGCAACAAACAGACAGACAAAAATAAAAGGTTAAAAAGGTTCATTCCTATGCATGTTGTAAAAAGCGGTTATCTTAATATGACAAGCAGACACTCCAATTTTATTTATTTGTATAGATTTGCAACGATGATTGTCGCGATGCGAGCGCGGTGGTGGTAAGGTGAATGAGTAGATGAATCAGTGTTGCAAGTGCCAGATTGTCAAATATAACATAAGCTACATTTTTACTAGAAAAGTAACCAACATTTATAGTGGAAAACGACACAATACTTTTACTATGGCACTTTATTACACAAATATAAAAATAAGTTTCCCGTCCCATTTGTTTAACTTCGAAATAATCGTAATTGTTGATCGATTAATCGACTGGCGATGGTGAAAAATAAAAACGTACACTCAATTTATGTGTTTCTAAGTAATATACCAATAAATATAGTAATGTCTTCTTTTACAACTTACGTTGTCATCTTTCACGATATTTTATTTTACTGAAAATTAACGCAAAATTTACTTATTGAGTCGTGTAACATAGAGGTAACATGAGAGGGTCAAAAGTAACGTAGCATATTACTTCTGTAACATTCCGATAACGTAGGTGGGAACGCAGGAACAACGACAAAAATATTTTGAATGCCTCTACTTTAAACAGTTTTTTTTTTTTTAATTTCCAGCTATACATATCATGGGTGGACAATGATACATTTAACGCAGTGACTAAAGTCCGCAACTCTTCTGTCTACCCCTGGCCCCTGGGCTGGCTTCAGACCAGGGCCAAACGCAACACGGTCATCAAGCGGCTGAAAGCGCTGCACTGGTACGACAAGACTTTGGAACAGGTGTTGGCTGATGTGAGTATGGACAGAAGAGATGAAGTCCAAAAAAAAAAGAAGATTTTGTTTTTTTTTTCGGAAGGACCTATTTTAAGTCACGAGGCTTTTGTTACTTCACCGGGCATAAAGGCGAGCAGAGCTCCAGCCTCGATGAATTGTTTTAAAACTACAAACTAAGCTGCTTGTCAAGCGAGGTGACTATGGCACAATCCTCTTTTGGGAGGAGGCCCCTTTGGATTCATTATTTGGGCTGATGATAATGCATATGATTCCATGATTAATAAATTTTTATTTTCTTTTTCAGGTGGAACAGTGTTGTAACTCCTTAAGTCAACGGTTAGGTGACAAGGATTACTTCTTTGGTAGCACGTGAGTAAATTTAAATGTCTTATTTAAAAAAAAAATCTTACATTTAAGTTTATGACGTGTGAATTACTTTGATGGAGGAAGATTTGTATAGTTATTACGATGTTGGTAATTCTGCATAATCATTTCGGTTGGACTTCTTACATTAATATATTTTATTCCTTCTGTTTCTTTCCCGATTTTCTTTTTTTTTGTATTTTTTTTAGGTGTATCTATTTGAGTGGCGGTAGCATATAGTATATTTATCCCATCCATCAGGTGTATGTCCCTTTGTCGCCTCTTACGACACCCATACGAAGATATGGGGTGATCTATTCCAAGCTGAAAACTACACCGTCTCGACTATGTTAACTATTAAGGAGGGCCATATTCATGTCGACAAAATTAGTCACGTATATGATATCGTCGGTGAAAGTGTGATACCGCGTAAATGACAATAGTTAGTAAGGTTGAAGATCGAATGTAGCAAATTGATATTTGGCCCCATACTACAAAAATAAAGAAAATATTTCTTGGCGGACGGAATTACACCTTATAAGTCAATGTCACTTACGCAGTATCACCTACAATAGAAAAGGTTATAGGCTACTCTCTTCCTCATTAAATTCCTTCTATTTCCTAGCCCAACCCCTCTAGACTATCTACTCTATGGACATACCCGTGCGATCCTATCTGCCTCAGGACCTAAAGCTCCTCTTATGATTAAACCCATCACCAGCGCTTTGTTACGACATATGTTGAGAATAATAGCTTTGACCAAGATGCGTATGACGGTTAGTAGTTTATTTATATCCTGTTTAAATATATTAAATACAATTAAAAAAAACACAGTTTTGTGGTTTGGATAGATAATGTTATGAAGTATATAAAATGGGTCAATACATTTTTTTATATTTATTTACCTAATTTAAAAATAAATGCTCTATCTATTTTACTCAACATGTAATAGAATGTTCAGTAAATTAGAATTACTGCTATAGTAGCTAGTAGGTAGTATTTAACACTTAATTAACATAAATTACAATGAACCTAGCACACTTCCTTGTGGGAAACCTTAGTTTTTGATAGTACTAGATAGTTTTTACCTACTATATCGTAGTGTTTGTAAGTAAAAATCAACAATATCTTCATTATTTTTAAATAAGAATATTATAAAAGTTAGTTTTCTAGATCACCATAAATTTGCATCATTTACTAACGGCAGAATTATAGAGCACCGGAATCGAAAGCTTTTGACAAGCTAAATGTTTAATCGTTGCAATTAAGTGGTATTGACAAGTACCATCAAAATATTTTTAGCTTATAAATAGAAGTAAAAGTCTACAATATATGCCCGTAGCCTCAAGAGGAATACCTAATTGCACAAGCCACACAAATTACGTGCCGTATATGCCCTGAACGTACGCAATCTGAACGTAGTACGAGGATCAAGAAGTCCCGCTTGTCTATATGTAAACCGGGCAAAGATGTGGTATATGATAGAGATGTCTTCGGTAAATAATCTTGATAATTTTATATTTCATCATTATCAGCCTGTATCACGTCTGCAGGAAGGTCAAGGTAAACTTTGGGGAGGCCCAAGGGGGGGAGGGCCATACTAAGTTGTAGCTCCAGGATACTCACTATCTTACTGCGATCACTAATCAGCCTGCCCAAACGTGTAGACTATGGCAATATCCCCTTAACGACACTGGCTTGCCAAGGTCTGTTAAGAGGAGGCCCATGTTCAACAGTGGACGTGAACGGGCTGATACAGTACACCACACTTGGTAGGCGGGCTAGTGACCGCAGTTGTATATTGTAAGTCACAGGGAAACGCTGCTGCCCGTTACTTGAGACCGATTATGACGTACGCGAGCACCGTATTTGCTCATACCGCGTCTAGCAGTTGGTTCAAAGTAGATTCACCCGACGGGCCACCGGGGCACCATAGTTCATTCGTAATCGCAACTTACATTCTGATCTCGAACTGCCTTGCCTGGCGTGGGGATTTGTCACTGCGACTGTGATTTACGCCGTACTATTTGAGTTTTTATGGTAGACTTTTTACATATATTTATACATTTTCAATAATACAGGTTTCAAACCTTTTGCTTCAAAGAAAATAATTATAATGTCATCTAACGAAGGCAAGATTACATGTAAACATAGGAATAATATTGATGAAGATCAATATAATTTTATTGTCGGTATATATGATGATATTGTTACCAAGGTTAGTCTTTACTTCTTACTAATACTAGCGTCCCGCGCGCGGTTTTACCCCCGTAAATGCGTTCCCGAAGGCACTTCATTATTAAATATAGCCTATAGCCTTCCTCGATAAAAGACTTGTGTAACACTGCAAGTATTTTTCAAATCGGACCAGCATTTCTTGACATACGGGACGGGAACGGGAGTTATGCGGTTGAAACCGCGGAAAGCTAGTAAGATTATAAAGAAGAAAGATTAGTTTGTTTGTTTGCATTGTATAGGCTCTGAAACTACTGGACCGATTTCAACAAATATTACCATTATAAAGCTGCGTCATCCAGGAGTAACATAGGCTATACTTTAATATGATGTTCTGACGGTAATGGGAGCTAGGCGGATGAAACCGCGCGCGGGAAGTTTATTTGTAATATTGTTTTAACCACAGACCAAATAATAAAGAAGAAGTGCTAAGTTGGCGTTGTGTGTGTGCTACTATATACTAAAATCTACTTGGGCACCTCTCTATCCATTGATGTAAAGCGGCCATTGCCCAATGGCTAGAACGTCGGACTTGTGATCTTGTGTTCGCTGGTTCAATCCCCACCCATTGCACTACCGACGTGAACTCACTCCTAACATTTTCGCTTAGCACAAGGGGTTAGGTTAGGTTAGGTTAGACACCTAAGGTAGTCGTTTTTAGTTAATCGCGAACAGACAGATAGACGCGGCGGATCTTGTTTAACAATATGTAGCGATATTACAATAACCATTCCTGACCATTATTAAAAATATTAATGCCAGTTTTATGAAATACTCGACTAGGTAATCGAAATAACAGAAGCTTACAATACAAAATCGGAACCAGATACCGAAAAAGTCGATATTGAAGTTATTGCTTATCCCCGCTCTGATGGCGATACGAGATTCGATAACGATTATATTGATAATGATACAATCGATAATGATATAATCGATAACGATATAATCGATAATGCAAACGAATATTTGGACACCATTGAAGAGAATGATTTTAATGAAGGATCTATTAATTATGCTGATGATAACATTCCGTTGAGTGATGATGATTTCGCCGACAGCGATGGGATAGTTAATGATAAACTTTTGGCTGATGTTGATGTGAATTTCGTAGACGATTCTGAGAATACTAGTGATACAAGGTAAATTTTTAATGAATAATTGACATTTATAGTCGGTAACTCAGTTATTAATTAAAATAGTAGCAAATTCCAACTAATGGACCAAATCAAATTTTTAGTAGCTATCCCTATTGAGACCAACGGCTTAACGTACTTCCCGAGCCGCAGAGGATACTACATCAGCCCCTATAACGTCCACTGCTGAACAGGGGCCCCCTCCCGAGGGAGGGTTTTGTCATAGTCGCTTAGCAGGCGAATTGGTGACCGCAGTATTACGGTGACACAAGGAAACGCTGCTGACCGTTTCCTGGTATACGCTTGTTATTGATGATGTTATAACAATCGGGACCACGGCTTAGCGTGCTTTCCGAGGCATGGACGGCAGTCCCTCAACCAATCTGACCCGGAAAGAAATCTTAGGATTTACACAAAAAGATCTTAAACGGCGTAGGGATATATCAAACCCACAACCTCCGAGATTTTTACCGCTGCGCCATGGAGGTTGGTTGGAAATTTTTAATGTATTCCTTCTATTACCTCTTTATTGTTTTAATCTTTTTTTTATAATTGCATCTCTTAGCAATAAAAAGAGGTCATTCATTGAGTCGATTAGTGAAGACAAAATATCTCTCAGGCAAGAGTCGCGGGTCACAACATCGTCTGATTCAGGTTTTATTTCCATTTTTTTTATAAGCAAACTTAGTCCATTTCTATCTAGGCTTAGGAAAGCGCGGCGAAGTGGGGACCGGGGGGAAAGAGCATGAGTTTACATAAGATGGAAGGGTTCCGGTGCCCTACTAGGTCCGAAGCCTGAGAGGCCCGGGAACTTTAACGTAGGGCGTCAGTTTCACTAACCTATCCCAAAAAAGTAGTAGTCATAATCCCCCCGCCAGCCATCGTTCTGAGCCGATGTCCAAGTCCCACAGAGGACCCCCTATTGCTTAGATTGCTTACCTAGTTTGTAGTTTATGAAACATTTAATAAGGCTGAAGCTGCTCTGCTCGCCTTTATGCCCGGTGAAGTAGCAACATTCTCGTGGCTGACCATAGCAAAATTATAAAAATAAGAGTGAGCGAGATAGCCGTTAGACTTTAACGCAGTCTAACAGATTGGAATGGCCGAGGTGACACCCACTGTCTCAGTGAGTGAGGAAAATGAAAACCTTGCTGACCGTCTAAATTAGAAAATGAAATAAATTACAGACAAGTAGAATGTATTCAAAAGATTGGTCTTAAGCTATGCTCAAAGCATGCGCGTACCACGACTGTGTGACACGTGCGGACGAAAGCGCGGTGGGTGAAGGGGCTGGGACACATCGCACTTATAGTTCTTTAAAGTCATAAATGTAATTTTCAAAATTTTACACTAGAGCGTTTTAAAGTTTTTTTGTATACAACTGTGATTATCACTAGAAAAAAAAATCTTTAAGCACTCAATATATTGACATAAAAGGAAATTTCAGGCACTGTTTACACAATTTTAGATTTGTGATTTTAAGACTTACGCGCTCTCGGTGGGGTCAATTTAATAACTAGTTTTACATCTTGCAGGGTCTTTAACTACTCTGAAACTACCAAGCGATGAAGAGATTAGTATTGAGAGTTTACTCAAATATCTTCGCCAGAAAAATGCTGCGTACAACTGTCCTGTAGTAGCCGAAGTGGACTAAAACCACATTTAACACGTTATTATGTAAAGTAATCGTAGTTATAATAACAAGGAAAAGTTTCAGTCCATTATTCACTTGGAAAATTTCATATACTTAAGTTAATCTGAAGTAAACCAAAAGGCACTATACTAAACTAATCATATGAAGCGCCCGTTGTCCAATGACTAGATGGCCGGTTCCACACCCACTGCGCTTCCGACGCGACGTGAACCCATTCGTTACACAAGCTGCAAGCATTTTAGCTTAGCACAAGGGGTTAACAAGAAGAGGGTTACAAGTAGGAAGAAAACTCTGCTAGTAATCCTTCTTTACAGTGTCTTTAAGTTGACTTCAGTTTTAAATTAAATATCATTTAAGTTTATAAAATGTTCTATATGTACTTGTGACAGAGAAAATTATTACACAGCCTACTAAAGATCCAGCTTAATTGAGAGATAATTTAGGCAAAATCCCCCATTTGTGAGAGAAATTGTTATTAAACGTAAAATTCTATGTTTGAATTTTGTTTAATGGTATTTTTGATTTTTTTGAGTACCATTGTTTTGGATGAAAAATTTGGTATTTATAGTCTTTTGTAGTCGTTTCAAATTTCTGTTTACTTTTCATGAAATTTGTAGGAATTTGATTGTTTTTATACTAGTACAATAGATTTTATTATGAAACTAATAAATGTTAATATATTATTTTTTTGAATAAACCTTTGTTTCCAATTTGTGATTATGCTGAATGCCAAAAGTGAGTTTTACATTTAATACATTACTGTAAGAAATTTAGTATTTTTATTCAAGTGTGGATCCATCAAAATATTGTGATTACTGCCAATTGCGAGTTGGGGTACAAACACATTCATGAGACATGTAAGACTTTGTCTTTGATTATTTTCCGTGCATCAGGATTTTTGGTATTCTTATCAGCCTTCTGGTTTTAATAGACCATGAGATTCATCATTTCATATTTGAGTTGTGGGTGTGCCCACAATGGATCCGCCCTTGTTTTGGGTTCCATTTTGAGTATATTAGTTATTCATTTTATTTAGAACCTTTACGCATAGACTATGCGTATATTTTGAACTCAACCGCTGTACCGTGCCTTGGGATTGCGCGGTGAAGTGGGGGCCAGGGAAATGCACGTGTTCATATGAGTATGATCAACTGCTGACGGTATTGAACAGCGAATACTCCCTCCCCCCCGTCGCGCCCCGCGATTACCTAATGCGAGTGTTCAACGGTTTAGTTTAAACTATAGTACAGTAATTTTATAATTTTTTTTTTCATTATTACAAATTTACTTAATCTGCCCGTTTAAGTCCAGTCAGGGTCGTTTTGGATATTGCCATAATCCCACTTGCCAAGCAGATTTGTGATCGCAGTAAGATGGGAGATAAGGTACCGAATCTTTGCGCTGATAGATGCTGCTGGCCATCCATCGGCTGTATAAGTCCCTTAGTCCCCTCTTACGACACCCATAGGAAGATATGGTGTTATCTATGCTGAGCCGGAAACCATAAGAAAGCTGTTTAAAATGCAGTATATGTATAAAAAATATCACCTCTAATAGAGATAAATAACTTTTTTTTTTCTTCCACAGTCCATCAGAACTCGACGCCCTAGTATTCGGGCATGTTTTTACCATTATAACTACGAGGCTGCCTTGCCGCAAGCTAGCAGACACGGTCCGCAAACACGAGAGCCTTGTGGCTTTAGCCAAGCGGGTGGACGAGGCCTACTTCAAGAGGCCATAGCGACACGTTTTCAAGGACATATCCACTGTGTTTCCGAGTCCTTGAATATTCTCTAAAATCTTTGTAATTAGCTTTCTAGTCTTGCACAGTATAAGTATAATATCTTAATATATAATCTAACCGATATTGTTGTACCTCGCCTTAGGAAAGCGGGGAGAGGTGGGGGCGGGAGATTAGAAGGAACAAAATGGCCGCTACTCACGAACTGAGCCACCGAACCTCCCCCCCACCTCTGTATCACTGAGTGCATACCAAAGGCGCGGTACAGCGGGTACATATGAATTATAACACATCAGAGTTAAAAGAAAAGGATACATGTAGATAAGCGCATATATTTTTACACTGCCTATGGTCCACAATTTTAAATGATAAATAGTAGTATTTCTTAAAACACCCTTTTAATTGTAGTGTTCTTCATAAGTTACGCTGTCAAATGTTAATAATTAATAATATAATCTGTTGTAAGCTTATAAAGATCATTTAGAGTATATTTAGAGACTATTTTTGTTTGTGCGTGTGATTGTTGATTGTTTGCAATGTCGTATAATGATATTATGTTAAAATAGTTTTAATATATGATAGGAACGATGTCATTAATCGAGTGTTTGTTACTCCTAGTATTTCTAAGATTAATTGTAATATATAAAATCATTCTTTCATTATTTACAGTTTATTTATTTATTACAGCGCCATCTATTGGTATATCAATCAAACTTAATTCAATATGTTTATGTTGTAGTTCCTGTGATTATCGAATTAGCTGCATGGCTTTTGCTACTTAACCGAGTATATAGGCGAGCAGGACTTTAGCCATATTAAATGGCTTTAAAACTACAAACTAACCAACCTGCGCAAGAGAGCGTCCCCTGTGGGGCTTGGACCTGGACTCGGGGCGGTCACTGGCACGGGGATTAGTAATTATGACTTTTAGTTTTGTATCACTGTATAGAGGAGTTTTGTGCAACTGTCGCTCTATTTTACAGTTCGCGGGCCTTTTGGACTTAGGACTTAAGAGGGCATCGGAAAATGTTTTAAAGTAAGATACTAATAAGTATTATGTTAAATCGATGGGTGACATCGTTCTGAAATATTTATAAGAATTTCATTTAAATAGATTTTAATAATAATTAAAATTAATATCATAGTATGTAATAATATGTACATAATACCAGCCATACACGTTACGGTCCAACGGACAGGAGGCTATAAACGTATCGATACAATTAACATTTCTTTGTTTTTTTGTTTTCTGGGGTGACATGTATTAACGCATTACTACCGCCGCTGCAACGTATTCGCGCGCTGGCGGTGGGATATGTGGGACTCGCCCTCTCCATAGCATGGCATGCTAACTCATACCATGAGGAGAGGACCCTACCCCACCAAAACCCCCCGGACACTCCTTCGATCCGCCGCTGGCGGGGGCCGGGCACGCATGAGCAATCCGACCCCTCGACGGCTCGATACAATGACCCTACAGTAATGAAGCCATTCTGATCGAAGTCATACTCATATCAATACGTGAATAGCCTCTAAGTTTATCTGGGCATATATGCCAGGGCAGTGGGCAGGCACACAGAGACCTGCGTGGGAGTATAATAAGCAGTTTTTGAATGCTATCGCCGTTTGATTGAAATTTGAACGATTTTTGGTAGACCGTGGCGAGTGTGGCTTAACTTAAGTAAAGGTGCTTTATCATAATGTTTTATTTTAGTTGATTGTGGGCTCAATATCTTGGCCTAAGTGTTTAGTCTTTGCATTCTAGGATAACAGTGATATGTAAGAATAATACTTGGCTTTGAATATTGACTTGAGTACGTAGTGTATCACTGTCATGGTCTCTATTGTTAAGGTAATAGAAATCATCAAAGTGACACATGAAATTCCCAAGTAATATTGGTCTCAAGTGTTGTTTTTGCATAATGGAGTTGGTTATTTATAACTGATACAGAAATTCTGGCTTTTTTGAACTGGTTACAGCTCTAGAAGTAAACCTACATAATATATATTTTGTAAAAGCATATTTTCTAATATTATAAATATAATAATGATGATTACTTATATATAAGTTGTGTTTAGTAAATAATTGTAATACTCTTAAGGCTGACCTCACATTAGGTGTGAACGTTCGTAGAACGATGCGAACAACGCGAACGCCGAGCTCCTGTTAACTCCGTCGTTGTCCACATGTGACACATGCTCGAGGTACAGTCAGCACCAAATGATAAGTAAAGATCTCCAAATATCAATCAACATCCAAAATGATCATCAATTGTCGCATCTACAGTGATCAAATAGTTGAGAGCAACCTCCGTGTTCAAATAAACCGGAGCACCCACAATGCTGACTGTACCCCCTCGATGAAAAATATCATATGAATAAACAAAATTGATATGAATTGAAAAATCGGTTCTCAGGCTTTAGATATTTTATTTTGCAATGTACAACTAAATTTATATACTTATTATATTAAAATTATCTCTTGAAACATGTTTTTTTTTAATGTACAAGCTAAGTAAATCCGATCACTATATTTTAATAAAGTGACTTAATTAATGTATACTTAATTATTTCATAATTTTCTGTATTAAGTTTGTCGTGTATTTGTCAGATTTAGAAAATTGTTTGGATAAAACAGTTTGAAATCACAATTTATTGTAGTAATATTTGTCTATATGTATTCAACAGAGCATTTAATTTTAGTGAATGTTGTAATGATAAGTATTTTTGTTTTCAATATATTGTTAATTATTATTGTACTTATTTGTTTTATTTTTACTAGCTGCGCTCTGCGGTTTTATCCGCGTTACTCTGCTCCAGTGTGTCGGAGCGTGATGTTTTGTAGCCGTAACATTTATCCATCCTTAAAAAAATTCGCGTTTAGAATATTAGTAAGGATAATCTGATTCTATTTTCTTCTCTCGTGTCGATGGTAGTTCCGTAGGCTAATTCGTTACCATATGACTGACTTCTATTAAAATATGTATGTGCTAACATTAAGGAAAACGCTGCTGCACAATCGTGGGAACAGATGATGTGATGACACGGAGGGGGTAGTCCATCAACCAACCAGACCCGGAAAGCAATCTTAGATTTTACACAAGTTATTTATGGGCGCGGGGATTGAACCCATCGATCTCCCGAGGTTTAAAGTGAGTCTTTTTACCGCTTCGCCACAAAGTGGAATGGTTGTTGGACAACTTTTGGAATACTCGTCAGGTGCCTCAGGTGGGTCGTACTTTTTTTTTTAATACGTCTCCCGCTCTATGGAAATTAATCCCAGTGTCGCGGAGGACTTTACAAACATTCAATTCAGAACACAAAGTACACCCCGACTCAGAACAACTATTCGTGGTTCATACAAATAATTGTCCTGGGTGGGAATCGAACTCAGAACCCTTCAGGACCCCAATGTTGAATTCGTAATAAGTTGAATTTACTGGACACACAATGTTGAATTCCTAAAATGTTCGCTAAAAGTTGAACTTGCAATATGCTGAATCCAGGTCTCAGAAGATTCTTCCGTAATCACCGAGTCATCGGTGCAGTCAAAAATGAAAAAAGGTGGTTTGTACTGTCTGTCATAAACCAGTGACTGGCATTTACCTGAGTATTACATATGTGGTGGCCAAGTTTACCAATCATGGATGGCTATAGCTAACCCCTCTTCATAAATGTCCATTTTCAGTAGTGCAACGTTATACAGGCTTATCATGATGAACTTAGGTTTACAACGTACAATTTTTTTCTCTTTGTACTTAATATTGTTGTATAGAAAAAATAATTAATACCATGTCTTTTATAATATGATATTAAAGACTCAATCCTACAGTCAAACCGATAACATGGGTTTTGTGGGATTTAATAATATGTATAATGTTTGTTTATAAAGCTAATAAGAAATTATTGTAAGTGAAATTTTAAATCAAAATTAGGTTTAACAATTTACGGGCAACATGAAATACGATGGTACAAGGAAAAATGAAACAATAAACACTTTTAATGTCTATTTTTATTTGGTTAAAATCACAAGTATTATTATAGACATACACGAATGATATTTGTTCAATCATACTAGCACACAAGATAATCTGAGCCAACCTTAACTTATCCTATGTCCTAATGTCCTAAATCCATTCACAGAGAAAAAAAAACATTAAAAAAAAGAAAAAATAAATTACTTTTTTTTCCTCTCTTACAACATGATCACTTTACTATTTTTAATTTTTGCCATAACCCGAATGGAATTAGAACGGATCCACACTCTGTACATAATATTTGAATTTGACTATTTAAGCGTAGAACACCGTTCAAAGACAAGATAGAGTTTTTAAAATATAAATCTGTCATGTCTGCTTCGGGTTTTGGCGGCAATGCGACAGTTTTCTGGTGGGGGATCTTACATCCTCCTTCTGGTCTGGCTAAGGATCATCTGACGAACGCTGAAAGTTGATAGGCCGAGCCCGAGGGCAGCGAGGAAAATCGCTGACCTGGACATCATTTTCTCACGGTTCGCGGGCTGCAACAAAGAAAATAGAAAAATTAAAACCATGTTACATTTTTATTACCCACTTTTCGGGAACACCGTATAAACTTCGACTGCAGAGCTAGAAGCAAAGGATGCTAGTAGCCTTAAAGAGAGAAGAATATTTTTAACAAACGTAGTAAACCGAGCGCTATTTAGTATCACATACTACATAGTATAAAACAAAGTCGCTTTCTCTGTCCCTATATCCCTATGTATGCGTAAATCTTTAAAACTACGCAACGGATTTTGATGCGGTTTTTTTAAATAGATAGAGTGATTCAAGAGGAAGGTTTATATGTTTAATACATCAGCATTGCGCCCGTGCGGAGCCGGGGCGGGTCGCTAGTATAGTATCAATACTCTATGCAAAAAAAATCTTAAAAACAAATAAAAATTAAATTTATTTAAGAATTTAGAAAATTCAATGACGCTATTCGAGAACAGTTTATAATACTAGTGAGTTTGAGTTTATAAAATGTTAAATACTACCTTAATTCAAAAAAATTTAAAGCCATAACATAGGCCACATTTAAGACATTAAGAAGGTTCGTAAGCAATTTAATAATACAGTTAGGTACGCTTATAACGACACGCTAAATATTCGAATCTATCGTCACCAGCATACACTATTTATTGTAAATCATTTTAGTTACTAATTATCTATATAAAATAGCACAGACACCTACACACATTGTCGTATACATAGTTAGAATTCGGGAGTCATATGATTTCTCTTGGACGGCTATTTCGATCTTTGTCGAGCTGTGTGTGTGCCAAATGGCGCTTTGTTATTACATATTTTTGTTTGACGTGTACATATGAATGTAACGCACATGTTTAATTAGTTTGCGAAAAACCGCGAACTGTTAAGTAGAGCGACAGTTGCACAAAACTCCCCTAGACAACTAAAAGCCATAATCCATCAATCTCCCCGTCAGCGACCGCCCTGAGCCGACGTCCAAGTCCCACAGGTCCTCTTGCGCAGGTGGCTTAGTTGGTAGTTTTTAAACCATTTCTCTAGGCTTGAGCTTTGTCGCCTTTATGCCAGGGGAAGTATAGCTTGAGCGCAACCGCTGTACCGCTCCCTAGGAACAAGCTATAGCAAAAGCCTCGGGCTAACTACATAATGTCCGTGCGAAAAAATAAAGTAAGTAAGTATATGTTTAATGGATTCTGGTTCTTACAGTGACTGCTACTGGGGCGGCGGATCATTCATGACCCCCCTACTAATAGCTGTTGTCTAACATCACAACTTGTTGAAATACAGATTTTTGATAAACTTTTACTGACATCGTTTAAAAAATGTCATTTAATTTTAGGGTCAATTTGACAAGCATGATTCACAGAATGAGTCATAGACAGACAGTCTTTCGATATAACATGCGTGACTCAGTCTAAATTTAAACGTTTGTTTTATGCGTATTTGGTGTCGATGTAAAATGTGAATAAATAAATTATCTAGTCTATGAATCAGTTCAGTACTTCTGTTCAGGAATTAGTAGAAAAAAACCACAATTTTATCAGAGTCAAAAATGTACCCCTAGCAAGAGACAAGCAATTTTAATTTGCGTTAGAATCGTTCTTAAAATACGTATGAAGACGTTATATTAGTATTAGCATATTAGTATTAAAGAAAAACAACAAATAGGTTTAATTGTTAAGCTTATAAGACAAGATGGTATGGTCAAAATATTATTATCATCTTGTGTTAACTTAGTTAGTTAGTTATTTATCTTTATAGTGTACACTATTTAATGTTTCTAATTCTTCTATCTTTTAATTGTATTTGTATGGAAATATGGCTAGACTCAAGTTTTATGCAATTATAATAACTACATATTATAATGAATGCTACCACATTTGAGTAAGTAACATCGGCATTTTTTTCTAGATAATTAACTTATTTGGAATAACACAGGTATAACGTGCGATTTAGGGGGTACCGGGTGCCCCGGCTCATCAGCTACATAGAACCGGGAGCAAGTGAAGGAGTCCCACATGACCCCACCGTCTTTCGCCAAGACGGTGGGAAGTCTATAATAGATATCCACAACGGAAAAAAAATAAAAGTATAACGTGCGAAGCGGCTAGTGCCATTTCATTTACACATTTAAGACGCTGGGTATATTTATATAGTTAGTCTATTCTCTAACAACCCTCATACAATTGCGTATCTTCAACAGGATCCACTATGAACTAGCTACAACTGCGCAGTATGACAACTGGAAGTAACCAGAGACTAGCAATGCTAACATGACGCGGTCTCGTGACGTGTTAATTAAAGCCCACTTCCATTGTTTAAACTGGTTCCAGGTAAACAACGACAAAGCTTGCCACCAGAGCCATCCATAAAAAAAAAACGTATTTTAAAATTTCTGATGATATAAATGATATAAGTGACTGGGAGTAAGTCTGAAACAATACTGATTCATTAATCTATCTATCTAACTAGCCTGTGTTGTCCCACTGCAGGGCAAAGGCCTCTCTCTCCCTTTTCCACACAATTCTGTCTTTTGCGAGTACCGGCCAGTCCGTACGGTAGGAGTCAAGTGTAAGATTATACGATTCATTAATAAGTGTATCAAAATCATTTATTAAAAAAAAGGATTCCTCTGAGTTTCTTGCAAGTTCTTCTCAGAGTTGCCACGTCCAGAACTGGTGGTAGCAAAAGGTAAGGACGCATCATAACAACATTATTTTAAATGTGTCCATATGAATAAAGAATATTTTATAATAAGCCTTTAGACTTTGACTTCCGGACCGCGAAAGACTGTCATAAAACTGGCCCGCGACAGCCAATGTGTTACTGTTATTACCATTGCATAAGTTTTGGCCATTAGAACATACTGAAAAAATCATTATGGCCCTAAAGTCCTGGCTTCAAGGTTTGGAGACCCCTGCTCTAAATATTCCAAATTAAACACATAATTTAATTTATCAGTCTATTTATGTCCATAGCTGAACCGTGAACGTGAGTCTCTTGAACATAACAAGGTAAGCCAGGGTAGTTGAGGAATATTGCTGTAATCACCACGCTTGGCAGATGACTCGCAAAAGCCTTCCCAGGGAGGAGGCAGACGGTTGACAGTGGACGTTAAACGGGCTGATGGTGAGATCGTTTGTTTGTGTCTCCCATGCAAACATACCACCAATATTGGCCAACAATTATTAAAACAGATAGTTACATAATGCACTTGGCACTGTAATAGTTGTAATTAGTGGCTATGTGCATATGGTGTTCCGTACTATTAATAGTTTTTGTTATGTAGGTCGTGAAGTATAAATTAGTCTAATAAGTAGGTATAATGAAGTATTTGCATGTCTGTTAAAATGGACTTTTGTATGTAAAGTCCTAGCATTTCCTCGAGTTTGTGCGCCAGGAAATAAGAATAAGAATAAGAATTGTTTATTTGTCAAACATGTGTGTATGATAACATGGTTAGTGCATATTACATAATTATGTTACAGAGTTTGTTTGTATCAACATGTTTTACCAGAACTGGTGTACAAAAAAAATAGGTGGTTAAAAAAAAAAAAAAATGAAATAAGTCATTACCATTATAAAATTCAATGTTCTAGTTTATATAATACAATTGCAGATAATACGATCAGTCAAATTTATACATATCAAAAAATAAAATATCAATTAAACTGTTACTTATAAGTTTTTGTCTTGTAGGAAATCATTAACATCATAGTAACATTTTGCAGTGAGAACATTTTTTAGCGCTTTCTTAAATAATTCAGTATTTAACGATTTAACATTATTTGGAATCTTATTGTAAATTAAAGGGGCTTTACATATCAAGCTTTTGTGTAGCAGTGCTGTTTTTGCAGGATGAACACGAAGTCTATTATTATCACGACGATTACTTCTGCCATTATCTGATAATCGTGGAAATAGATGTGGGTTTTTCCTGACAAAAAGGGCTGTTTCCATTATGTATAATGATGGGAGTGTAAGAATTTTATATTTTATAAACATAGGTCTACAAATATCTGTACTTTGGATACCAAACATAGCACGTATGCATCGCTTTTGCATTTTGAATATCATTTCTTTGTTTGTAGAGTTTGCCCAAAATATTATGCCATATCTAAGAACAGACTCCACAAGCCCATAATATGCTGTTAAGAGTGCATCTATGTTTATAATTTGGGAAAGTTTGTAAAGTGCGTATGCAGTGCTGCTTACTTTCTTACATATTGAATCTATGTGGTCTTTCCAGTCTAATCTACTGTCTATGACTAATCCAAGAAAACGAGCAGAGGTGACTTCCTTAATTTTAATGTTATCATAAACTAAATCTACATTCAGTGGGTTATTTTTACGTTGATCAAAGTGCATTATATTTGTTTTAAGTAAATTAATTTTTAAATTATTATTATCAAGCCATGAAATAAGATCTATGTTCACTAAATTACAGAGACAACCTCCGTGGCGTAGCGGTATAAGTCTCACTTTAAAGCCTCGGAGGCCGTGGGTTCGATTCCCACGCCGCGGCTCCGCCGCATTAAAACAAATAATTAACAGATACAAAGCACACCAAATGACGGAACAAACAACTTTTCGTGGTTTATACTAATAAATAATTGTCCCGGATGGGAATCGAAACCAGAACGCCAAGTCGCAGAAGCCACTGCCGTAACCACTAAGCGACACAGGTGCAGTTCAAATAAAATAAAAAAAGTACAAATCTACTATCAATTTAACACTGACCCAATAACCTGCTTATAAAATAATTTATTAACGTATGTAGTTAATTTTCATAAAATAGGGTTATCTGTCTGATTGTCTGTCGCTTTCTTGAATAATCTTCCAAGTAAAATTATACTAGTAAAAATATGTGAAAAACTTTGAAACTTAATTTTAAAGAAATCGCTCAATTACAGTGGACCAAGTAGTTCATCACGCATTTTTTAGAAATTTAAGTCTTTATGGTTTCAAGCTTAGAATAGACCACCCCATATCTTCCCATGGGTGTCGTAAGAGGAGACTAAGGGACATACAGATGATGGATGGGCAGCAGCATCTATCAGCTCACAGATACTCCCATCTTACTGCGATCACCAATCCGCCTGGCAATTGTGATGATTACAGATCTTTCAACGACTCTGGCTTGCAAGGTCTGTTAAAGAGGTTTTTTTTTCCGGCCGTACATACGTAGTTAGCCACAAGGCTTTTGCTACTTCACCGGGCATAACGGCGAGTAGAGCCTTAATAAATGGTTTAAAAACTACAAACTAAGCAACCTGCGCAAGAGGGCGTACCCTGTGGGACTTGGACCTCGGCTCATGGCGGTCGTTGGCAATGAGTTTGAGGGATTATGAGTTTTAGTATTTTAGGGGGTTTTGTTCAACTGTCGCTCTACTTTACAGTTCCTCTCGGTCTACGAGGGCATCGGATGGTTCTTTGCAAACTAAGGGTCGGGAGGACGAGGGGGGGCTGTTAAAGTGGAAGCCCATGTTCAGTAGTGGACATAAACCTATTGATAAAGTGAGTAAAATTTCTCAGTAAACTACGTAATAGTTTATCTGTCGCAGACAGATAAAATAGCCTGACAACTAGTAATCTGAAATAGGTATAATTTATATCTGGTTCATTAACACCAGAGTTTCGCTACAAAGTTTTGTTATCTGCTTGACCTAAAATTAGCAGATAGTATTGATTTAAGACTGAAGAAATATTTTCTTTCAAAACAATTGACCTTAACGAATAATTAAGCTTCAACTAAAAATTAATTCAATTTTCATTTCGTATGATTCACGAATCATGGAGAATTTACTTCAAGAATAAAAAGGTTTTTTTTTCTTTTTAAAAAAACAAATCAAATTTGGGAAATTAATCCATTTGTAGCGGGGACTTTACAAACATTCAATTGACGGACACGAGGGACACCCAGATTCAAAACAAACCCCTGTGGTTAACACAAATAATTTTTTCGGTTGGCAATCGATCCCAGAACACCTGGTTTCAAAAGCAACTGCCGTAACTACTAAACCACCACTGCAGTCTTTATGATATCAATATTGATATATGAGGGAGCGAAGAACGCAAACGCCCAATGCGACGTCAGCCTATTTGACGGACACAAATGACAAAAAACACACAACCTTTCCGTGGTCCACAAAAATAGTTTTACGGGCTGGGAATCAAACCACGAACACCATACCATGCCTTATAAAAACAAAAGAAGACACCATCCGAATTTACATAACATTGGAACAAACATTTCAGTTTCAATTATCAAATATCTGTTTCCGAGGATCACAAAATATTATGAGCTATTTCTAAAACTTAGTTTGTGTGTGTCACACACACAAATCCTAAGTTTAGAGACGGTATCTCCTACATAAGAATTTGATTTCTTACAATATTCTACACAATTCGTGTTACATGTGCTAATTTTGTAATCGTCAGATAAAAAATATCATCGGTCAATGGTATATCTGACGAAATTTTAATGTATTTATGTCAAACCACAACAATATCACATGAATTTAATTATCACAGCCTGTGCCAAAGTGCGAAGTACGCGACGTCATAGGAATTCATTACTATTTTATTACAATGTACAACAATATCGTACATCGACTGGCTAGGTCATTGTACGGTGATAAAATAGTTCTTGGGGAATTCAAGAACTATACTTCGCTTTAGTATTTACTGGAGTGAGTGTCTCACTGTCATGGTCTCTATTGCTATGGTAATAGAAATTGTAAATCTAATTGGCTGGCGACCGTCTTTAAGATTTTTAGGGGTGTTACATGAAACTATCCAAATATACAGGGTTATTTGTAAAACACCGGTAACCACTCAGGACTACGTTACTAACATCATAATCAACAACTTTTGTTCTATGACTTTTAAAAATTCATCATATTTTAATTCATCAGATTTACACACAAAAATAAAAATATTTAAATTCAACGCTCTAAATGTTACGAAGTCTATGGGAAGCAAAATAAAGCGATAGTACCGACATTAGCGATGGGAGCGGAGAATACAGAGTTGAAATGTGTTAGATAGGACAACGAAATATTGAAGGTTTGTTTTTGGTAAATGTATTATGTTTTGTAAAAAGTCGTAGAACAAAAGTTGCTGTTTATAATGTTAGTAATATAGTCCTGAGAGGTTACCGGTGTTTTACAAATAACCCTGTATATAAAACTTACTAGATTCCCACGCATTACGGTATTACCCGCGTAACTCCCGTTCCCGTAAGAACTTTATAATTAAATATAGCCTATGTTACTCCTGCATAACGTAGCTTTCTAATGTAATTTTCTCAAATCGGGCCAGTATTTCCTGAGATTAGCGCGTCCAAGGTACACACTTTATAATATTAGTATAGATTATTTAACACAAAAACCAATATCATGTATTAGAATCCAAACATTACAATGAGAGACAATGAGTCATTTGCAAAAATTTTAGTCCGTGCCTATCAGTAGCTTAAATCCGATAAATTATGATAAATATCATTTCATATTATCATTAAATGCACACATTCTATAAAAGTAATAACGCGAAAATTATATGATTTAGAAAGTAAAAATTAATACAGAATCACTACATAGTATAAAACAAAGTCGCTTTCTCTGTCCCTATATCCCTATGTATGCTTAAATCTTTAAAACTACGCAACGGATTTTGATGCGGTTTTTTTAATAGATAGAGTGATTCAAGAGGATGGTTTATATGTATAATACATCAGCATTGTACCCGTGCGGAGCCGGGGCGGGTCGCTAGTAGAAAATAAACTACACTAGCACAATATAAGGAAACGGCCTCAAAAATATTATAGTGACGCATTAGTTAGAAAGTAAATGTGCTTAACGTTTTAATTTTAATTTTAGTTTAAATTTAAAGCAACATAAAATAGCAGCAGCAGCATTTTTTTTTGTAAATTTTCCATTTAAAAAGTACTTCAGGTTTGCAATGAACTTTATTTTAATATGAATTTCCTTTCCGGCGCGCGATATTACACAGCCCCATCTCTCGTCGCATCTTCGGAAAAAAGTGGCGCGTTCAACTTTCTTCCTACATTTATGTCGTGTGGTGGGGCATCGTTATCTATCAGCTTTTTTTTAAAGATTACTAATATAGTTTTGTAAACTACTATATAGAACCGGTGACAAGATCACAAGCCCGACGCCTTAATTCGGCAATACATACGCCGCCAGTGACCGCCCTGAGCCGAGGACCAAGTCTCATAGGGCGAGCCCTCTTGCGCAGGTTGCTTAGTTTGTAGTTTATAAAACAATTTATGAAGGCTGGAGCTCTGCTCGATTTTATGCCTGTATACAATAACCATGGGCACAATGGGCATAAGCCCATCTGAAAAAAAATATAGTATGGCCTACGGAATACAGATAAAGCACTCATTACCTAACTCATAACAAACACCTTTGTTACATTACTCATACGCAATTGGCAGTGTGTTCAATCTTTTAATATCTTTGGTTTGGGCGCCGCTTATCTGTTTCACGATAAGATTTTGGCGTGTGGCCGATTACGCAACTAGTTGATTGATTTGTTCTATCTAAGTAGCATAGGTACTTATCTAATAAGTATGTAGCGAATATGTCTAGGTACCGAGTATCTTGTTATAAGGCAGGTCAAGGCGTCCGGACAGTTCTGGAATGTATTGTTAGATTTTTTGATTGTCGCTAAGGCAATTTGTTTAGATAACTTATCCATACTATAGACTAGGGGGTGGCCAACTTAATAAGACTTAAGATCGACTGTTTACTGTTTGCGATCGACCATATGGTATACTTAACGTTAAATCATGTTTCGTGTAAGTCAATCGAATGACAAATAGGTATTTTTGACTGATATTTGTGAGTCTGCACATATTTGTAGACTCACATGGACTAAAATATCACTTTTTATTATATAAGTTGATCGACTACCATAGCTGATGGGATCGACAAGTCGATCGCGATCGACCGGTTGGCCATCGCTGCTATAGACTATTCAATCATAGATATAAAAAATATTTTGTATTTTCATACATGACAGATTTTAGGCTAAAACTATATAAACTAATATAATAACCAGCAATAATTAAATAAACTTAATTAATTTTTCATTGTAAATTGAAAAGCCAAAATATTATTATTATCTATTTATTGATGGACGAGCAGCAGAGTTTGCTGATGTGACCATATCACAGCACTAGAGTAGTATTTTTGTTTGATCCATGATATGTTTTGACTATTTACGAATACCCTATAATAGGTTTACGTGAATTGAAACTTTTCTTTATACTTATATATAAAGCTGAAGAGTTTATTTGCAGTAACGGGCTAGTCTCAGGATCGATTGGTCCGATTTGAAAAATTCTTTCCATGTTAGATAGCTCTCTTATTGAGGAAGGCTATACGCTATATTTAATAAAGTTCCTCTCGAAACGGGAAATACGCGAGAGAAACAGCGCGTGAGAAGCTAGTTCAGATACATTTCAGGTATTGGTAGAAAGAAAAGGAATCTTCGATTTGACAAAAAGATTTTCTTTTTTCCGGCGCGGGAAACAGAATCCATGACCGACGAGACGACGAGATTGCCTACAGCGAACCTTTTACCACGTCAGTTGAACAAAACCAAATAAGCAAGTTTTTTTTTCTTACGGTCATATGTAGTTAGCCTCGAGGCTTTTGCTACTTCACCGGGCATAAAGGCGAGCAGAGCTCCAGCCTAGATAAAAGAGGGCGTCCCCTGTGGTTCTTGGACCTAGGCTCAGGGCGGTCGCTGACAGGGAGATTGAGGGATTTTGGCTTTTAGTTTAGGGGAGTTTTGTGCAACTGTCGTTCGTCTTTACAGTTCGCGGGCCTCTCCGACTTCGGGTCTATGAGGGCATCGCAAGGTTCAAATAAGTAGGTAAATAAGTAATATTACGTGTGGTTTCCGGCTAAGAATATACCACCCCATATCTTCCCATAAAGGTCGTAAGAGGCGACAAGCTGATAGGTGAGCTAGATGCTGCCGCCCATCTTTCAGCTGTATGTCATTGCTGATGGATGGGCAGCAGCATCTATCAAATCAAAGAAACTCCCATCTTACTGCGACCATCAATCCGCGTGCCAAGAATGGTGATTACAACAATAACATCAACGACCCTGGCCTTGCCAAGATCTGTTAAAGACAGGGTTGCCACCCGTACTATATATAGGTATATAGTTTTTTTTTCTTCTTTATATTACTAGCAGATTTTTGCAATCTACTAGTATTCTTGTTAACCCCTCGTGCTAAGCTAATATACTTGTGTTACGAGTAGGTTCACGTCGGCAGTGCAATGGGTGGAGTTCGAACCGGCGACCTCAAGATCACAAGTCCGACGCCCTACCCATTGGGCTACGGCCACTTAAACTATATAAAACAAAAAAAAGGGGGGCAACCCTAGTTAAAGAGAAGACCCATGTTCAGCAGTGGACGTTAATGTGATGACAAATACTAACAACTAGTCCTAAAACATGACACGTTTGATTTGACAAAATTAACTCAGTTATTTTTAATTTTTGCGCGTAAATAGTTCAGATATTTTGGCGTGTGTCCATCGCAGCGACCTTCAATTTGGTCAAAACAAACCGAGACATGATGAGTTTACGTAAGTGGAAAGTAGGGTTGCTACTCGTACTATATTATATAGTATCGTACTAAGTATATTTCAGTCAAATGTACTATCACTACATAGTATAAAACAAAGTCGTTTTCTCTGTCCCTATATCCCTATGTATGCTTAAATCTTTCAAACTACGCAACGGATTTTGATGCGGTTTTTTTTAATAGATAGAGTGATTCAAGAGGAAGGTTTATATGTATAATACATCAGCATTATGCCCGTGCGGAGCCGGGACGGGTCGCTAGTATATTATACAAAAATTATATAGTACAAAAAGTACTATATTTTTTTGTTAAAATCCGCCCCTAAGACTACCCACTGACCAACTAAAATTATAAAATGTTGACCGCACCCTCACACGCACACAACACACGCACTCTGAGGACAGACGAGAAGATCGTAGAGCTGGAAGAGGAATTGGACAAGTTGCGCTGGGATATAGTGGGTTTGTCAGAAGTCCGAAGAGCGGGACAGGACACGATGACCCTGAATTCCGGCAACTTGTTCTTCTACCGGGAGGGCGAACAGCGGTCCCAAGGTGGTGTAGGGTTTATCGTCCGCAAGTCCCTCATTAACAATTTGGTGGCCGTCGACAGTGTGTCGAGCAGGGTAGCGTACCTTATACTCAGAATATCAAAAAGATATTCCATGAAGGTTATACAGGTTTACGCACCGACCTCAACGCACTCAGACGAAGAAGTGGAAGCTATGTATGAGGATATTAGTAAAGCCATACATAGCTCCAAGACCCACTACACCGTTGTTATGGGGGATTTCAACGCTAAACTGGGTAAACGAGGCGATGATGAGATGAGAGTGGGGTTGCATGGATATGGGCAACGGAACCGAAGGGGTCAGAGGTTGGCTGATTTCCTGGAGAAAGAGGGACTCTATATGATGAACTCTTTCTTCCAGAAGCCACCTCACAGGAAATGGACCTGGATGGGCCCTGATGGTTCCACAAAAAATGAGATTGACTTCATCATGACAACCAAAAGACAAATATTTAATGATGTCTCTGTGATTCACAGGGTTAAAACCGGAAGTGATCACCGAATAGTTAGAGGCACGTTAAATATTAATATCAAATTGGAACGATCCCGTCTGATGAAGTCTACGCTCCGACCTTCAAACGCACACATCCAAAACCCCGAGAGCTTTCAGATCGAACTAAGTAATCGCTTCGAATGTCTAGACAGCTGCGAATCTGTGGACGATATCAGCAGCGGGCTAGTAGACACTGTGCATACGGTGGGGCTTAAATATTTTAAACCCCACCCTAGAAATAGACCTCAGAAACTATCCACTAATACCCGGGACCTCATGGCTAAACGACGTACGATGATGCTCCAGACTCCAGACGATGCGGAGTCATTTAGGCAGCTCAATAGACATATCTTAACGTCATTGCGTCACGACATTCGCTCCTATAATACAAAATGTATTAAGGAGACGATAGAGCGAAACCAAGGCTCCAAAGTGTTCGCAAGAGACACCTCTATTGGGCAAAGCCAGTTGACAAAGCTGAAGAAGGAAGATGGGGTAGTGACGTCGAGTAAGCCAGAGGTTTTACGGGAGATAGAGAGGTTCTATAATCAGCTGTATGCCTCAACAGTCAAGCCCGCTAACAGCCAAGCCAAAGACCCCAGAGCAAGGCTCACCCGACACAATACCGAAGATCTCCCGGACATCAGCCTATACGAGATTATGATGGCCCTTAAACAGCTTAAAAACAACAAGGCGCCAGGTGATGACGGAATCACATCTGAGCTTCTGAATGCGGGTGGAACACCGATACTTAAAGTCCTTCAGAAGCTCTTTAACTCCGTCTTACTCGAGGGACAAACGCCAGAATCATGGAGCAGAGGTGTGGTGGTTCTGTTCTTCAAAAAAGGTGACAAAACCATGTTGAAGAATTACAGACCCATCACATTGCTGAGCCATGTTTATAAGCTGTTCTCGAGGGTCGTCACAAATCGTCTCGAACACAGGCTCGATGACTTCCAGCCTCCCGAACAAGCCGGCTTCCGAAAAGGCTTTAGTACCATAGACCACATACATACGCTGCGGCAGATTATACAGAAGACCGAGGAGTATAATCAGCCCCTATGTTTGGCGTTTGTGGACTATGAAAAAGCCTTTGATTCGGTCGAAATTGGGGCGGTTCTAAGGTCTCTTCAGCGGTGTCGTATCGACTATCGGTACATTGAAGTGCTGAAGTGCTTGTACAAAAACGCCACCATGTCGGTCCGAGTACAGGGCCAATGTACGAAGGCAATCCCGCTACGGAGAGGCGTAAGACAGGGAGATGTTATATCTCCCAAACTTTTTACGGCTGCTCTGGAGGACGCCTTCAAGCTCCTGGAATGGCAAGGACACGGCATCAACATAAATGGCGAGTACATCACTCACCTTCGATTTGCCGACGACATAGTGATCATGGCAGAATCGCTGGAGGACCTTGGACAGATGCTCAATGACCTCGATGGAGTTTCTCAACAAGTTGGGCTTAGAATGAACATGGGCAAGACGAAAGTCATGCATAACGCCCATGTAGTGCCCAACTCTATAGCCGTTGGAAACTCCATTCTCGAAGTTGTGACCGAATACATATATCTAGGTCAAACGATCCAACTAGGTAGGACCAACTTAGAGAAAGAGGTCAATCGTCGAATCCGACTCGGCTGGGCAGCGTTTGGGAAGCTTCGAGAGATCTTCTCGTCCAAAATACCTCAGTGCCTGAAGACCAAAGTCTTCAATCAATGTGTGTTACCAGTGATGACATATCGACGGTTGAAAGGCTAATTGATCTAAGCGACATTTTGTAAAACTTGCAGGAGGACCGATCAAAGTTATTTTTATGAAAAAAAAAATCATTACAATGCAGCTGTTTGATTGACTTTTATTTGCTTAACACAATTATATCCCTAATTAAGGAAGGATTTTTTTAAAGATATTACTGTTGAAAATTGTGTATTATTTTAGAAAATTTATGTCATTTAGACCAAAATGCATCAAAATTAGTTATTTTTAGAGAAAAGCAAAATGATTCAAATGCCTCCCGTAAATAAAATAGCTGAAAGTAAACTAGCTCAAGCATCGACTTAGAATGAAATAATACGAAAGAAAATAATTTTAGCGCCAAGTCAACTGACAGTTGAATATGCCATAGGAGCCTAAGCAACAATATGGTGTTGCACCAGAGCGAAATAGTTTGATGTAGATGCCCATTAGAGGGATTGCAGGTTGAAACTAAATGAACACATACAAGATTATAGTAGATTTTGATGCTTAGGCCATCATTATTCAGCAACATCCTAACATATTTTTGAGGTTGGTATGCCACTTTATACAATATTAGACAGTGTCTTGTATAATTTTTACATAATAAAAAACAATTTTGTTTAGAAGAATCATTCTAGATGTTGATCCAATGTGTCTTGGAACAAGGTATAAGATAAGGTGGTATATCGCCCTAAGCTTAGGTAGTAGTAGTTAGGTAGTATCACCACGGAATAAATTTTCCTTAATATAATTTATATTAAAACAACAAATAAATTGTTTTTAATTATAATTTATTCAAAATCGGTCTTCAAAGTGGACGCACCTAATTTAAATCAATAAGTTGTAACAATCAAACATTAATATTAAAAAAGAAAATAACAATCGCGTCAGAAAACAAACAAAAATTATTTCCATCTTTTTTCACATATTCTTTTCTTTTCCTTTTTCTCGCAAAATGTTTGCTTCTTTGCGTTTATTCTTTTTTTTCTTTTTCAATCCTGCTTCACTCACTTTACCGTCTTCTGATCTTACTTTTTTTTTCTTTTCTTGAGGTTCATTGCTTTTATTTGATGAAGATTCATCCCCTTCTTCTTTTCAAGAAGAGGAATCCCATACGAAATCCTCTTCCTTAGAGAGAAAATCGACATAACTTTTATTAATGCTCCTCTTCTTCCTTTTTTTGGATTTAACTTGATCATCATTTGTATCATTATTGTTCTCTGTTTGTATGTCATCTTCATCTGCTTCAAGAGACTTCCTCAGAAACTCCACGTCACTCTCAGCAATTACTTCCGTTAATGTAGAAATAAGTTCAGGTTCTTTTTATTTGTATTTTTTTCATTTTTAGATATCAGTTCATCATCGTCGTTATCTTTTTGTATAAATATATCACTCGAGTTTCACTTATTCCAAATTCCTTCAGTATTCTCAGTCTGAAAAAAAAGAAATGCTATTTCCACGCGGATGAAGTCTTAGGCAGCTAGTATTACAATTAATTACAAACAATTACAACAAAACAAAAAACAACTTAAATCAATGAGAGCTCATGTTATAATAATATTTTCATCAGTATGAATATTAATTTACATGTGACACTTTTTCCATATTGTTGTTATCGGGGTTTGGAGGAATCGTATTCGCAAATGGAAATCTTTGGATTTGGTCATCGTAGGATTGACTTCCCAATAGTGTTAAATCATAATATTCTTCATCAGCTTCATTATTTTGACTGTTTTCATTTTCTGAACTTGTAGGCACTTCACTCTACTGTTCAGACAACTCTTTCATTATCTGTTTCTTAAAATACAACCGGCGTTGTAATTCCATAGTTGCTGAAAATAAATCAAAACCGATTTAAAAAACATTTTATATTGATAAGTAATTCTAATGTACAGACGCCAGCACATCAAGCTACCACCATCTGTCAAATTTCTTTAAACATTGTTCAACCTTATCGCAATAGTGGAAAGTTAATGATCGATTGGTTGATTAAAATTGGTTGGTAAAATTTGAAAGATTCGGGTAGTTTGACCTGCTGGCGTCTGTACAATGACTCATTATAAATTGAAAGAGAGACTTAGGAACATCTAGAAGACCTACCAAATAAGTATAAGCTAACAACAATGAATTAGAAATACAAAGACACTACGAATAAGTTCCCCGAGACTTTGTGTACCAAAACTTTAAAAGGCTTAGAAACAGAAAGCATGGCGAGGCGCGATACCAGCCTAACGTTTTTTAAATTCAAATTTTCTTGTGTTTTTTGTGATTTGTATATCGGTGAAAAATTGTAACTTGATCAAAATATGATTCGCGACATTAACAAGTATAATTTAAAATATAAGAACACTAAGAATATTACTATTACACAGTTACATACAACAGTTCTTTCGTGAACAAGTCGCGACATGAACTAGGTTGAATTTAATGTAGGTACCTATTTTGAATCAAAACAATGTCTTTCTTATTCTATCTTTCAGCGTAATAATACATTCTGATCTTTTCATTGATTATCACTTAGATAAAACAAATAAATTTTGTACTTACCAGAGAAATCAACCGTCTGTCTTCACTCTTAACGGACACTTCAGCAGGCGCGCAATAATTTGAACTTAGTTCCAAGCGACTAAGGAGTAGGAACCTCATGAATTTATTGGACGGCCTTTGTGTGAAAACCGATATGATAAAATGATGGAAATGTCAATTTTACAAATACTAAATTTAATCAAAATGTTTCAACTGCCATGACACTGATGAGATAGTTAGGTCAAAATAGCTTAAGTGATATTACTCATTATCCTTAATAGAGGCAAAATGGTTCAAGCGACACGGCTTTCTAAAGAAGTTGAATGCAAAATGGGCCAAACGACATAGCGTATTGTTTTGGTTTAATGCAAAACAGGACAAACGACAAAACCACGTCTATGGCAAAAAAGCCAAATGCCTTAATCGACACATGATATAAAAGTTCGAAAAATCAAAATAGCTTAAGTTATCGAGCCCTCAAATTTGTATAATTTTATGTTGTTTAGATCAATGAGCTTAGAAATGAGACCTGTTTTGCTGTGGGTACTAAGCGCCAAAAAAGTAGTCAAAAAAAATTTAAAGCCGGCTCAATCGACGGAGAAAAATTTGCTGATTCCGAATATGTATATAACTCAATATCGCAAAAAATGTCGCTTAGGTCAATTAGCCTTTCAACCGTCGATATGGATCTGAGACGTGGTCTCTTACTGTGTGCCTCATAAGAAAGCTCAAAGTCGCTCAGCGAGCTATGGAAAGAGCTATGCTCGGCGTTTCTCTGCGTGATCGAATCAGAAATGAAGAGATCCGCAGGAGAACGAAGGTCACTGACATAGCTCAACAGATAAGCAAGCTGAAGTGGCAATGGGCAGGACACATAGCTCGAAGAACTGACGGCCGATGGAGCAAAAAGGTTCTCGAGTGGAGACCACGTACTGGCAAGCGCAGCGTAGGACGACCGCCTGCACGATGGACCGACGACCTCATAAAGGTCGCAGGAAGTCGGTGGAAGCAGGCCGCTAGCGATCGTTCCCGCTGGAAATCGATGGGGGAGGCCTATGTTCAGCAGTGGACTACAACAGGCTGGTGATGATGATGATGATGATGATGATGACCGCACCCTCAGCGCGGCTAAAAATGCTAATTCACAATAGGCAGATACTAAAAAATAAAAAACAGCTCGTCGAGTGATTCTGAGTCATTAAGGAGGGCTCTCCTCCGGACAGAATCTTAATCTGGCACTGTATGGATCATACACGTGAAAAAAATATTTAAAATCAATGTGTATATTTTTCCTAAATTTCCCAAAACTACTAGGTATACAGGGTGTCCCAAAAGGTTAAGTAGCTGGGAAAGGGGGTGACAGGGGTGGACACAATGGTCACTAGAAAAATAAAAAAAAAATCCGCTCTGGGTATTTAAAAAAAAATGGCATTTTTTTAAAAACTTAAAATTTTACACCTTGTTATTTTTGATGTTGATGTTGATGACCTTGTTGTTATTAAAGATTACATAACAGCATTTTTTTTAAATACAGCCATATTTGTAGGTACAGTTAGCACAAGGTGTAAAATTTTTAGTCTTTTAAAAAATGCCATTTATTTTTTTAAACACCCAGAGGGAATTTTTTATATTTTTTTGGTGACCCTTGTGACCATCCCTATCACCCCCCTTCCCAGCTACGTAATGTTTTGGGACACCCTGTATATACCTAGGTATATATTTCACAACTTTTTGTAAAAAAATTGTAAGAATAAAAACAAAAAAAAGGTGTCAACCCGAGTACAAAGATAACAATAAATAGTTTATATTAAAAGATAATGAATGAGAATCCCGCTTCCGAAAAACAAACGTACCTACCTATACATATACCTACTAGCTTTAAGGTGCAAGTTGGAAGCGGGCGACGTGAGGCGCGGCGGCGGACGACGTGTCGCGGCGACACTACTGGTTTGTATGTATTTCTATGAAACGCGTCGCTAGCTTCATGTCGCTAACTGCGAAGGGAATTTCATAGAAATACATACAAACCAGTAGTGTCGCTGCGACACGTCGTCCGCCGCCGCCTCACGTCACCCGCTTCCAACTTGCACCTTTACGCTCGCGGTTTCACCCGCGTCCCCGTAGGTACTTCATAATTAAATATATGCATATGTCACTCTTCGCTAACGTCGCTCTTTAATGGTAATTTTTTTTCTCTCTCTTAAGCTTTATAATATTAGTTCAGATAAGCCGCTTCCAAAGTAAATGCCGTATTTATTCCCGACCGATTATTTTTTCACTGACGTCATTAGTATACTTATTACTATATGCTGTTCTATATTATCCTAGGAACTATACATCCGATTAAAAACACTTTTCATTGTTAGATATAGCCCATTTATCGAGTCTTTGCGTTATATATCACGCTACTATTCGATGCGGACGAAATCGCGGACAAAAGCTAGTCGATCTAATATTATAAAGATTGTAGAAGAATAGAAGATTTGTATTTTTGTACGTTTGTTTCGAATAAACTCAAAAACTTCTGAACGGATTTCGATAATTCTTTCACCATAAATTAAAGTCCACACCTTGCCACCACAAAGTGCTAGTCTTAAACTAAACGTACATTTCCACATAATCAACTGCGTACCTATGTGCTATCAATAAAATGCCATTAAGCTAATATTTAACCTCGTGGCAATACATCACGTTGAGACACACGCGTCTGATACGCAGATATTTACGATATTATTATGAACTAAATATAGCACTATAAGTAATATCTTCCGGAACGATAAAGCGAAAGAGGATACCGATTTGTTTTCAAAACATGTTTGAAGAGATTGTTATAAGGAATTTAATAATCTTGTACAATCATACTTAATATTTATACTATGTAGCTTCTCCCGATTCCGTGGGAACTTCATAATTAAATATACGAAACGTGTTGTTTCGACCAGCGGTCGGCAACACGCGGCCGGGCCGGAATGCTCATGCGTACCCGTCCCCCGCCAACGGCAGATCGAAGGAGTGTCCGGGAGGTTTTAGTGGTTGGTAGGGTCCACTCCTCGTGGTATGAGTTTAGCATACCACGCTATGGAGAGGGCGAGTCCCACATATCCCACCGCCAGCGCGCGAATACGCTGCAGCGGCGGTGGAAATGCGTAAATGAGAAATGAGCTACTGACAAAAAAAAAAAAAAAAATCCGCATGCGGCCCTCGGACTTCTTATTTGCGGCCCGTTAGTGTTTTGTTACCGTACCGCGATCGACCGTATACGTATAATTAAGATCCAGCCTTAAGAACGCGCTTCACTCTGCCCAAGAACTAACAAATGAGGATGAAATTGTCAATTTTTCGATGTCATGTGACCACCTTAATATCACAAGTACGGCCCTTTAGTTTATTTTGCCACTTTGTGGCCTTTTTGACCAAAAGGTTGCCGACCGCTGGTTTAGACTGACTGACAGATAAACACACAGCCTGAATCTGCTGATCGTAGAGACCTGGAACTTGGACAGAGTATTCTCTAAGGATTAAGAAAAATTCAACCCCTGAACGAACTGAACTGACGACCGAACGAGTTACAACATAATACTGCGGTCACCAACCCGCGTGCAAAGCGTGGTGACTATGGCAAAATCCCTCCTTCGCGAGGAGGCCTATGTTCAGCCGTGGACTTTGTACGGGCTGATGAGGATGATGATGATATTTTAGTTACGAAAATAAAATTGCACTCTTTGCGTTATTGTAAGTGTCTAGCAAAATATAAACAAAAAATTAAATAAATGTGACATGGAGAGAAGCCAAATTTATTTTTGTATTTCACCAATAACAACCAAAAAAACTGAATACTTGTTTGTGACGACTATAAATACGATGCAGTCAAGACACTTAGCCAGTCAAAAGTACTTTTGACTAGCAAAATCAGTCAAAAGCAGTTTTAGGTTAGGTTATGTTTAGTTAGTTTTGACTGATTTTGCTGGTTAAAAGTACTTTTGACTGGTTAAGAGTTTTGACTGCAACATATACATTAGGTATATATTTTTATGTTCTCTAATGAGAAGTACCTACCCCTTTTGAAATGCAATTCTAAATGTTTATGTATATAATTATGTTGTACTTTCAAATACAGTGAAAGTAAATGAAATAACAGAATTGTATGCAACATATAAAATCCTTATTTTTTATTAATTAAATTTCTTTATATTATTATGTAACCAGATTAACCTTAGGATTTCTAACATAAAGTAGGAAAAGCCTCATGGCTGATATAAATGTTAGACAAAAAAAAAACTGTTGCTCTTATACAGTGAATGGTCCATCCATATACCACCTCTAGTGGTCCACGGGAATATCGAGGGGGTCCACGTGTATGTATTACTATGTATGTTTGTTTGTTACTCTTTCACGCAAAAACTACCAAATGAATTTGGCTGAAAGTTTGCAAGCGGATAGTATATAAGCTAGATTAACATAAAGGCTACAAAATATCACGCTCCGACCCACTGGAGCAGAGTTACGCGGGTAAAACCGCGGGCGCTAGCTAGTTACTAATATTATAAACGCGAAAATTTGTAAGAATGTATGGATGTATGTTCATTACTCTTTCACGTAAAAACTCGTAAAAACTACTGAACGGATTTGGCTGAAAGTTTGCACCGGGATAGTTTATAAGCTGGATCAACATATAGGCTACAATACAAAACGCTTCGACCGACAGAGTAAATATCATATAAATGGAGTAAGAGGGGGTCCCATTAAAGTTTTTAAAGGGGTCTAGTAGAAAAATATAAAGGAGCTGAGCGCTGAGGGACTCGCTCGACCCGTGCCTCGGACAGCACGTTAAGCCGTTGGTCCCGATTGTTATAACATCATCTATAACAAGCGTATACCAGGGAACGGGCAGCAGCGTTTCCCTGTGTATTACATCATAATACTGCGGTCACCAATCCGCCTGCCAAGCGTGGTGACTATGGCAAAACCCTCCCTCGGGAGGAGGCCCATGTTCAGCAGTGGACGTTGTACGGGCTGATGTTGAAGATGATGAAGACTAATTCATAAATTAAGTCCAGACATACACCAACCCACCCATTTGCATTATAAAACACTATTGATCGCAATTGTGTTGTTTTGAATGACGCACTCTGTCCAACAATCCGTTCAATCACAGTCAGTGACGTAGAACACAATGTTGGTCGAAACATCACACGTGAAACGAAATCTTAAAATACTTTTTTATCGATATTTATATAAATTGACAATATTTGACAATATTGTCGCTACAATTACAACTGTCCAAGAGACACTAATTGAAAATAAAAACAAAAAATATTATCAATGCCGGAACATTACGTCAATATCTATATAAATAATTTTATATACATATTACAATAAAGCGGCCGTAGCCCAATGGCTAGGGCGTCGGACTTGTGATCTTGTGGTCGCCGGTTCGATCGACATCCCATCCCATCCCATTGCACTACCGACGTGAACCTATTCGTAACACAAGCATATTAGCTTAGCATGAGGGGTTAACAAGAATACTAGTAGACTGCAAAAACTATACCAGTAATCTTAAAAAAAAAGTGCCAAAATGTATGTACACGCATAACTTGAGAACGACTCGACCAATCACTCTAGAATCCTTTTCGTGTTATCTATGCAACTTCTTATATGGAACAATAGCTGTACAAAAAACTGGTTAACTAATAATTTGCAGCACAAATGTTATCGCGTAGCAACAGCGCGGTGAATGGACGCGACCTTCAGACGTGCGTCTGTCTTCAGTAGTTAGACTTGTTCAATATGATGCGTGACATGTTTTGTTGGTTAGCGATTACTGAAGTAAAAACCATACCTGTCTGGTGTAGCGTTAAACGAAAATATTTTTTCTTGAAAGAAAATTGAACCGACCTGAGATTCTAACCCTATAGTTACGGTCTAACATATTACCGCTATAAGTACTTATAGGCTCCCGAACTTATATTCTCGTAGAACCCTCTAGAACTTTAATTGGTTTCGGTTGACCCCCTGTTGCGCCATTTCTATAATATATAAAACACACTTACAATTCTCCCCCCCCCACCCTCTTCGAGACTCCCGTAGACACCTGGGTGTCCTGGACCATTTTGGCAAAATGTATAATAATTGGGATGGTAATGCACTTTGGAACGTTTACTGTACACCTACACAGTAATACTATAGACAAAAGAATGCCCACAAGAGTCAAGGATACTTCCTATATTGACTTCCTTCTTCCATGTAGCCGTAAGTACATATTTATTACTAGTTGCATGGCTTCTGAGGAAAGCCATATGACATTAAATCAGTTGGTTTATCAGATACTAGCATTTGTTCACGACTTCCTTATCTCTTAGCAAAGACTCACATTTCATTCACTAAGGCAAGATTTTCAAATTTGAACTTCTGAAGAGGGGGAATGCTTTTTTTTTCGGAGGGACATACGGTAGTTAGCTACGATGATTTTGCTAATTCACCGGGCATAAAGTCGAGCAGAGCTCCAGCCTTAATAAATGGTTAAAAAACTAAAAACTAAGCAACTTGCGCAAGTGGGCGCCCATTGTGGGGCTAGGTCTTCGGCTCAGGGCGGTCGCTGGGGATGAGATTGAGGGATATGACTTTTAAAATTTTAGGGAGGGGGAATGAAGAATCATAATTTATATGGAGAAATCGAAACTTGCGGGGACCACCTTTTTAAAATTGAATATTGAACGGAACAATAATTTATTATAATTGTCATTGTCAGTGTGTTTGACAATTATAATAAATTATTGTTCTATTAGTTATAGTATATAAAACCTTAGATTTTATTCATAAAAATCCCTAGATTTTATTCGGCAAAATATAGTCTGTTTTGTAAAAAATGTATATGACTGGACTACCTAATAATATAAATAATAATAATATAACAAATAGGTATATAACATAGATATTATTATTTTAAATATACATTTGGATCTAACAATGCAATATAAATACTCATAAAAAATTAGATCGATTTAGCTTGCGTAAAATAAGAGATTCCTTCTAGAATATGTCTTAGCCAACTCGGTCATTCAACCCACGAATCAAAATACATTAGGTGTTACGAATTAAATTAACATTTCAGACATACCTATCTAAATATGATGTCGAAAGCAGGTGCCAATTTCTACAGAAATTAACCATCATTCAGTTTTAAAGTTACCTAAACCAAAGTATGATTTATGAATCTTCTGTCTCCGGTTTAGACTTCAGTGAACAAGTAGTCGTTTGAATAGGAAATAAATCAATTCTATCGTAAAATTATTTAAGGTCATAGGTACCTTGAATCCTGTTATTCTATAACTTTTTAGCATACCTAATGAAACATTAATTTCTCGTTAGCCCGAATTCCGAGCGGCCCGCGAATTATAAGGTAGAGGAAAGTTGGACAAAACTCCTCTAAAGAACTAAAAGCCATAATTCTTCGATCGCGGGGGATTAAGGAATTACGACTTAGTTTTTCCCCTCCTAGAAACAGTAATTATGGTTACGTCTATAATATAGCTAAATAAAATCTCCATGGAGGTCAAGGTTTTAATTTAAAATAAAATTAAAACAAAGCAGGTGACGACAAAATGATTCAATGAAAACATATGTTATAAATTCAAATTCTGGCACAATGCCAAAGTTTATATGCATTGGCCAGGTTTCAGGAAATTGTTGGGATATACGGAAAAGTGGCCTGAATCAATTCCTTATCAATCTATCGTCATTTCAATTAAGTTTTCAACGAACCGTGTCGTTCTATGTGTCTTCTTTTAAAATGTATTTAAATAAAGATATTCACATAATTATATCCTATATGTGAATATCTTCATGTCCTCCTGGACACGATTCGTCACGAAGAGACAAGACGCTTTTAATTTCACGAGAATCTGTCGTCACGAGATAGTGGGAACGCGCCCTAACAGATTTTACTAAATGATGTTTTTTTTTTAACGGCATATAGTCGAACAGAGTTCCCGTCAAATTAAATGGTATAAAAACTCCCAACAAAGCAACCTGTGCAGGAGGTCGACTCCCTGTGAGGCTTGTGCTCCGGCTAAGAGGGGTCGCTAACTAACCGGGAAGGTTATAGGGTAATTATTTTAACATTTCAAGGGGAGTTATATGCAACAGTCCCCCTTATTTACATTGGTTGTTTGTTTTTAATGTTAGGTTTCGATAGTAATACCAACTGACGCTGAATCGTCCTGCAATTACACGCAACAACAAAAAAATCACGAAGTATTAAAAGCCTGTCCATTTTATTAATAACTGCATATCATTTACCACACGACTGATTCGCATGATATAACCGTATCCTAACCGGGCAATGACGATCATGAGCTTATATCTAGGGTCAAAATTATGTAGGTAATCAACCAAACGTTCATAACGACCTTTATTGAAGATCATGTTATATTTAGAATAGCAATTCTAAATAGAACTGCTTTCTTTGGGGGCAGTGTACGATATAAACACGATAGAGTTACTGTGGTATTTATACATTATTTTAAGAACGAACTAACTTTACATACATATATTACGCCTCTTTCCCAATGGGGGTAGGCAGACATCTTTTTTTTTCGAACAGTCTTTTGTGGTTGACCACGAGGCTTTTGCACTTTACCGGGCATAAAGGCGAGCACAGTCCCAGCCTGTAAAAATGGTTTAAAAACTACAAACAAAGCAACGACCTCATAAAGGTCGCGGGGAGTCGGTGGACGCTAGCGATCGTTCCCGCTGTAAATCGATGGGGGAGGCCTATGTTAAGCAGTGGAATACAACAGTCTGATGATGATGATGAAGCAACCTGCGCAAGAGGGCGTCCCCTGTGGGACTTGGACCTCGGCTCAGGGCGGTCGCTGGCGGGGATATTGAGGGATCATGGCTTTTAGTTTTTTAGGGGAGTTGTGTGCAACTGTCGCTATACTTAACAGTTCGCGGGCCTCTCGGACTTCAGGTCTACGAGGGCATTGGAAGGTGGTAGACAGAGACCACTTACATACATATGTAATGTATACCTATACTTGCTAATCCTAAGAATTTCGTGTGTCATTGATCGACATTATTGCTCCAGCAAATAAGATAAAAAAATTGACATAATATATGGCGCCCTCTTGCGGAGCTTGCTTAGATTGGAGTTTCTAAACCATTTAATAAGACTGGAGCTTTGCTCGCATTTTTTGGCCAGTGAAGTAGCACATTTATGGCAATGGATTTTTTTTTAGCAAAACGTCTCTCTAAACCATATCGATTTTGATTCAGCACTTAGGTATTTACATACACTTGTACTTGTGAAGACATTCACAATGCATACAAAATTAATTAAAAATATGTAACATTTACTATTAAATTATGCTTAAATCTATTTCAGGTGTGCCAGAAGTCTGTCAGTCTTGTGTTAGTTAATAAGCTCTTAATATTAACGTTAATAACTATTCATTTGCAATATTTATTTTATTCAAACATTTTGTAAATAAAAAATATTATAGCATATTTTAGAGGGCAATGACCGGTCAAGTGGCGAGATCAGACGTCCTCAGCCAAATTCTATTAAATTTAATCTTATCCTTGGTTAAAAGCTAAAAACTGTCTGTAACGCCTTTAAAAAATATATATGTTGGCGATCTTTTTTCAACTACGTATTTTCCAATATCCTTTCAATGATAGACGAGTGAGCTGACACATAAGATTTAACACCACATAATGCAATTACAGTTCACGTGGAAAGCAGCGCATGACAAATCACGTTCCGATCCACGCTGCAACGTTGCACTTATAGTCTATTACAGTTATTTATAGACCGTTCATTGCTTTTATTGAGCCAATTCCAGAGTCTGAAGTACAATTGGAGTAATTGAAAAACAAATTAATATAATATTGTTTGTAGTCTTCATCATCAGCCCTCGTAACGTCCACTGCTGATCATGGGCCTTCTCAAGGGTTTTGTCAGTCACCACCAAACATGTAAACGCGGATAAAACCGCAAGGACAATAATAATAATCTCTCCTATATACACCGTGATTTTTAATCGTTAGTAACAATTGGCAACAAATTTAAGAAATGGCAACACTATAACCTTTCAATATTACCTCGTTATAAATTGGTTTTGTCTTAATTTGTCTTAGTTTATGTAACATTATACTCTATTATTCCGACTGAAGGACATTGTATCCATGGCCATTAACAAATAAAAGAAAAAAAAATGACTTACTATATTGAACCCCAACATTCAAATTTTAAAATAGGAATGTTTTTTTTTAAACAAAAACGTTCCATCAAAGGAGCACGAGGGAAGGCGGCATTTATATAAATAATACATAGCAAAATGGGCTCTAGTGCTTTGCAATACAAAGTACTTTAGATTGTACAAAGGGGTGCCCCAAATACAGGTTCGAAGTTATTGTGTATTTTTCATGGGTAATGAAAAAGTATAATAATATACTTAAATCGATTTTACAAACAAAAATAAATCATTTTGCTCAGTATTATGAACAACTAAAAAAGTCACAATGTATATGCATTTATCTATACTAATATATAAAGCTGAAGAGTTTGTTTGTCCGCTTGAACGCACAAATCTCAGGAACTACAGGTCCGATTTAAAAAACTATTTCAGAGTCAGATAGCCCATTTATTGAGGAAGCCTAAAGGCTATATTTCATTATGAAGTTCCCACGGAACCGGGAGCCACGCGGGTAAAACCGCACGAAAGCTATCCTACTAATATTATAAACGCGAAAGTTTGTAAGTATGGATGGATGTTTGTTACTCTTTCATGGCAAAACTACTGAACGGAATAGGCTGAAATTTTGCACCAGGATAGGTTATACGCTGGATTAACATATAGGCTACAAAACATCACGCTCCGACCCACTGGAGCAGAGTAACTCGGGGCGCATCTAGTATAATTTAAAACCACAACCATGATGTGTCACCAGTGTAATGTCATGAATTGTTAATCTTAATTTAAATAAACAAAAAATATAACACAACAAAAACGAATTCAATTAAAGAATTAAATGTAAAATACACATACTTAATGCCATAATACAGGAACTGTAAACTGTACTTTCTTAAGACCTTGACTTTTTATTCCAAAGTAGAGACTGGCTTGTTTAAAAGATCTATGAAAGATAGCTTGAATATTTGTTGGATAATACATCATCATATAGTCTTTAATTTGGCATATTTAAAGTTTAAATAAAGTGTTAAAATTACAACCTCCCCGTAGCGTAGCGGTATTTGGCTTGCTTTATATATCAGAGGTAGTGAGTTAGATCCCCACGCCGGACAGTAAATTCTAAGATTTATTTCCAGGTCTGGTTGGTTGAGGAACTACCCTCTATGCCTATGAAAGCATGTTAAGCCATTGGTCCCGATTTTTACAACAACATCTATAATAATCTTATAGCAAAGAACGGGCAGCAGCGTTTCCAAGCCCACGCTTGCCAAGTGCGGTGACTATGGTAATTACCCTCCCCCAAACCCATTTTCAATAGTTGATGTTATACGGGCTGATGATGAGTTAAAATACTTTATAAGTGTGTCAATTATTATAAGATTAATTTTAGGGTTTATGAAAATATCAGAGGGCTTATAGAATTTTGAAAGGATTTAAGTTGGCTCCAATAAAACTAGGATGATACGATGAGTTGAACATGGCCCGTGTTCAACTCTTGGAAATCTAGTCAAGCTAAAGTTGTTGTGAGATATTGCCATCTATATGTCTGTTAGTCTTACAACACCCATGGCATGGCAAGACATACGGTGGTCTATTCTAAGCCGGAAACCCCATAGCCATGGGACAGGAGACTTATAAGATTCTAAATAGGATTCAAATATGTTTTTTTACTATGTCTCATGGTTTTTAAAGATCTTAAATTTAGCTCAAGTCAGTCCTGGTATATCTTAACATCTGGGATTTGAATAATTAAAGCATATTAGAAAATTGTAATGTTGCCCATTAAATAAAAATAATATGGATGTTGGTCATAAAATTGTTTTCGTAACTGGTATTCACATTAACTTGTTTAAAAGGTTTCAATAGATTGCTTGGTGGATGATTTGTTTCCTGTCTTGTCAAACCATTTATCATAATTGTTTATAGTATTGGTTTTTTTATGATATTATTGTAAACAATATTAAGAATTCTCGAAATAGTATTGCAGTATATATTCCTACCTATGAGACTACCTATTGACCGAATTTAAATTGACTACTTATAAAAAGAACAGTTATTTAACTGTTTGTCCTTTACATTCTTTAACATTCAGAGAATTAACTTCAGTTCTCGATCATAAGGTAGTCTTGAGGTTCTTTCGAATCATTGATACAGTTAAGCTTTTTTAAAGGTTTGAAAGAAATTTATTAGATATTTAAATAGAAATAACTCTTACCTGCGAATATGTGAGTCTGAGAGCGTACTGGGCAATTTGTGTCGTTCTCATTATGTCCAAACCAGATGTGCCACTGCAAAATAAACAACTTATTCAATATTATGAAAACAATTTCACAAAAACTCACTTTTTGACTGCAGTGTCTTTTATATAACCTATGACATTTTATTTTTTTTAAGTCACCCACGACTAATTTTACACAAATCAACACGTATTATGCCAAGGGACAATAATTTAATCTATCTATCGTTAAATTATATTAAAATACATTAATAATTTAATTTACAAATTACGTACAATGCACTCGCTCAACAGCGCGAATGAAAGAAAAGTCTGGACAAAATTCTACCACCCGTTGATTATCAATTTTTGACACTGACAGTTGATGACTGTATTGCCATTGCTTATTTTAGAAACTACTACAATCGATTCTTGAAGAAGCGACTTGGTTTAAATCGTGAGTGATTGTAACTAGATTTCTTTATTTTATTGATTCAAAACTATTCATAAGCACCTAAACACCGATAATTAATTACCTAGTTTATAGTTCTTATTTTGATGAACATTTTGGATTTATAACCATTACGGACCAATAATATACTTTTTCATTTAGATAATATATAATTTATTTAAAAAAGAATTACAGTTTGTTTGCATTGGGTCACGTCACAACAAATATCAATGGTCCATATAATAATAAAAAATCCATCGGTAGGATTGGGTATTTTCGACTCGTTTCGATATCTGTTCTGTATGAAGACTGCTATTTGTCAGTAGAAATTAAATTAGATACCGCAGCAAAATCATCGATTGCACAACACTTAGAGGCAGTCTTTATTTGTGTTATAATAATGTGTTGTGTTTACAAATTTCTCTAATTGGACAACCAATGCTGCATGATTAAATGTTTGCTTAGTAACATTACACTTAAAGATAAGAATAGGAAAAAAAATGTTTTTTCATAATTTTTACACACTGGACAATTAAAATGCCAAAATCATGGCAATCATTCATATTTTCCATTTATTAGACAATACGTTTTTTTAATGTTTATTATTATTATCTTAAACAAAATTATTAATAATATTATATGTGCGAAAGAAAAATTTCTAAACATTTTGTTTATCTCTTATATTATATAAGCATAAAACCAACTATTCTTTTTCTTTTCTTAGACAAGACAATAAGTTTTTGGTTTTAACGCACTGATTCATAAAAAAACTACTAAATAGATTTAATTATTATTTTTGGCAACATTACTTTAAATTACTGCCATTAGCGCTCAAAAGACTAAAATTATTAAGGCTTATTATCTCTTAAAAATATTAGTCTTTAAAATAATTTAAAATGCTACTAGGTATAGCGGGGTCATTTGAAAACTTTGTAGGTTTTTCCTTGATTAAAACATTAAAAAAATACTGAAAATAGTTTTAATAAAATAGTTATCTAGTCACGTAGGTACCTATACAATAAAAAAAAGCGTGTAGATGTATTTTATTAGTAGGTAGGTAGGTACATCATGCAGAATCGTTTTCACTTGGAACGATCAAAACTAAAGATAAGTAACTAAATTAGGTAGTACAATCTACGAATACAAAAAACTCTATTTGTTTTTTTCTATTTGAAGGGTACCTACCTACAATGTGATTTTAAATACGCAATTTTTTATACCAAATAGTAAAATTTCTTAAAAAACTAGAAAAAGTACATTTTTTTTGTCCTATTTTGCATTATGAAACATAATTATGTATAAAAAATTTAACACCTATGGAAGCAATATAGACTTGAATTCGAATTTGAAAGATCATTTAACCCGCTAGATAATGAGCGTTGTTTACTGTCACCTATGAACATTGCTTTGTAATGACTTAGCGTAGTGTATTTTTTTAAGTTAAAAACTAGGCGATAATTTTTCAATTTCTTCATATCAACTGATTTGTACGAGACTAGTTTTTGATTTTCTTAAACGATTACATTATGTCTTACTAAGTAAGTCTAATTACCTATTTTTTTTTATTAAGTGTGCTTTTCATAGCAAGGCTGTCGTAAGGGATATAGAGCCGATCACGCCCTAGGATTATAATTGAAATAAAAGGCGTTGGTCCAATAAGAACTAAGGCATACCTGTAGGTATATTGCCAGCTGTTTAAGATTTTGTAATAAGTTGTATGAAAAATACAGTGACATTTAAATAGACGAAAACTATATTTTAAAACAATTATTTTTGTAGTTAAATAAATATAAAAATATAGTTGACTAAAAAAAACTGTTGTTCTTTGAATGCAACCGAAATCCGAATGATCGATTCGCTTGTTTCAAAGTAGAATCAACTAATGCCCGAATGTCAAGTACCTATAAATATGTATGTAGGCACATTTTCGTTACCGATTTCATTTTAGCAGTTATTTCAGTAGTTCAGAGGCCACTACAACGGTGCTCTGAACTGAGGTCTAAGTCCCACAGGGGACGACGCCCTCATGTGCCGCCAACACGCCGCGCCGGTAGCTTTATCGCCTTTGTAACCGGTGAAGTTACAAACGCCTCGTGGCTAATTAGTTACATAGGTAAATGTCCGTCCAGAAAAAAAAAACAGTGAATCCGCGCGGGTAGTACCAACACAATAATATTATTATCATTATACAAGCAACCTGTCCGTCACATTTAACAACCTATCTTATTTCCAACTTTGCATGAAATCAAAATGTAATCACCGTTTCAAAACGTCTTATGTTCAACAACACAATTTATATTATAACCTCTGTACCACTGTAATAAGGCATAAAATCTATCGCAAATTATGTGGTGTGGTAATTTTTGATCAAATATGTAAGTTTGTTCTTTGATATCTCGAGATAAAATGATGATAACAAATGAGGGCGAGATTCGGAGGCTGTTTAAGAGAAGTATGTGAATAAATTATAGGATTTTAGGTTTTAATTTTGAATAATACTTACAGTTTGTTTGTGCTTTTTCGTTACAGCAGTATTTTTTCGGACAGACCGTAGTTCGTAGTTAGTCTTCAGACTAACTACATACATATGTCCGTCCTCTGTCCGTCCGGCTTTTGCTACTTCTCCGGACATAAAGGCGAGAGCTCCAGCCTTAATAAATGGTTTAAAATTTACAAACTAAGCAAACTGTGCAAGAGGGCGACCCCTGTGGGTCTCGGACCGATTACGGAGGGATTATTACTTTTAGTTGTTTAGGGGAGTTTTGTACCTACAACTGTCGCTCTACGTTAAAGTTCGCAGGCATCTCGGTCTTCGGGTCTACGAGGGTGTTAAAATCAAAGGAATTGTATCTTATTTAATTATATTTATTTAATAAATATATGTATACAAGTATCTATAAATCAACCATTTCTAATTCAAAATGTTGTCTATAAAACTATTTCTAATATAAATCATATCATTATATATATATATACATACAGATATTCCATATCTATTTCTATTGGGTTTATATAATCATATCATTATATATATATATATATACATACAGATATTCCATATCTATTTCTATTGGGTTTATATTAATATATTTATTTAAGAAATTAGATTTCATTTTGATGGTATAACTTTATTCTTATTTAATTCTTTTCTATTTAATTTTTCATACAATTACAAGTAAGAGAAATATCAAGTATAAAACATCACTTCATTTAATATTTCGAAATAAGTCATAAATAGCTAATGGCTAAGCCGTAATTACAATATAACATCTACTTAGCTTCATAGTATTCTCGGAGCTCCGTTCTGTTCGACAACCGATGAAGAAGTGTCCCAATCCACCAGACACCTTTATTCCAATAATACGGAGCTCTGCTCGATACAACGGTCGGACACAGAATGAATCACTTCTTCCGATTCCATCGCCTTTTATACTGTGTAACAAACAAGTCTGGCGGTCACGTGTTTATAGAAGAAATGATTCAGAGCTTCTTATTATTGCTGAGAGTGTTGTTAAATCATTATTTATTTATTCTTCATTTTTAAACATGTTAATAAGCCTTAAATTAAACTTATTATTGTACCTGAAACTAAAAATATAAAAATAACGTAATAAGATGTAAATGATATTTAAACAATTAAAATCCATGATATAAAATCCAAATAGATTTATGAATCAATCTGTTATTTGTACTATAGCCGGAATAAATAAATACTTATAAATGAGACACACACACATTCAACGATATTTGTTTGAATAATTATATAATATATTTCCAATAATCTATCAAGGGCATCGTAAGGTTATTTGCAAACTACGGGTCGGGAGGGCCAGGGCCTTATAGCAGTGTTTTGAGTTTTCCAAACATTATTTTTGTGTTCTTGGTGATTTAAACTATCTGATTTGTTCTCTAAAAAACAATAGATACATTGGGTTTTATTTTACAGTACTGATTTACCCATGAGATCCAAGATTTGAGGTGATTTATTTCCGAGGTGATCAAAGTACACTAATCAATTCCACTTTGTTCACCTGGGTGATATCACCCAGGTGATTTATTTCCGAGGTGATCAAAGTACACTAATCAATTCCACTTTGTTCACCTGGGTGATATCACCCAGGTGATTTATTTCTGAGGTGATCAAAGTACACTAATCAATTCCACTTTGTTCACCTAGGTGATATCACCTAGGTGAACAAAGTGGAATAATCCTATTATACAATGCCCCTTCATGTCTAAGGTTGACAAATGAAAAAACTAAAATATGTGGGCAAAATTTCCGCATTTTATATTAGGATTATCGTCGGGATAAATAAATCTAAGATCTTATAACTTTTAACGGTAAAAAAAATTGTGGCTTGACTTGACTTTTTTACAAGTTTTGTTTTTGATGTCATATGAATTTACAAGAAGTTATTTGTCGGGACAATATTATGTATTTTGTCGGGAGTCTGGAGTCAGTCATCATATGAAATGTTGGGACTATCCAGAAGAATTCCGACTATCTGGCAATTCGTTTCCCACTTAATGCTCTTAAACACAGCTTGGGTTTAATTAATAGCGCCTACATTAGGTCAATTAATATACGTTTATTAATAACTAGCTGTTATCCGCAACTTCATCCGCGTAGATTTCGATTTCTTTATAAAAACTTTGCCTCCCCTTTTCACCACCGTAGGGGTAAAATTTTCAGAAATCGTATATTAGTTAGTGCGAAGCACCCTGTGGAATATTTGTGCAAACTTTCATAGTTGTAGACCCAGTGCAGCGGTTTCAACTGTGCGTTGTTCGATCAGTCAGTCAGTTTTTGCTTTTATATAAATATATGTCACCGGATAATTTATTTTATTTTTATTTATTTAACCTGTTGCACAATGATAGTATACATAGGTACTGACATAATGCCATAGGCATTTCCTACCAGTCAACCATAGGGTGGTGCAGAGAAAAAGTGATAGGTGCACAGGAGTACCTAGTAGATAATTAATTAACTACCGTACTGGTAGGAAAAACAAATTACGTAATATCAGTAATATCTAAGACTACTTACAATAAATACAATACTAAAAGGTGATACTATATTTAGATGGTATAGAATAATATTATACTATACTATAATAATAGAGGAGAACCGTAAAATGATCAACTTTTTATTTAGTTAAAAAAACTAACGCGGATTTGCGTGTGGTTAAAACTAAATAACCTAAACCAATGGAGTTCAACAGGACTTATTGAAGTTAAAGTATTTTTGTTTTACCATTTTGAGTACCATAAATAGATTTCAATCCGGACAAAAAAAAAGGTAGGGACAAAGTAGTCATTTTGTGGAGCGCAATCCTTAAAGAACAGTTTTCATCTTAAGTACTACTTACAGTAGGCAGTGTCGTTAGCCACCAGAGGCTTTTGCTACCTCACCGAGCATAAAGGCGAACTGGGCTCCAGCAAATGGTTTAAAAGGTACAAAAGTACAAATGCTTCAAATGTCAGTTATAGTTAAAATCAATATTTTAGATACTTAATATCTGACCGACCACAAATCTTAATCATAATCATACATATATTTATTTGCCGTACACTCAACACAACAGATAGGTTTACACCGTCAATTTCAAATAATGTAAATATATCCTTAATGCAAACGTACCCGACAGACGTTGTCCTGTCTTAACTAAAACTATATTGGATTTTTAATATTAGGCGTAATAGCTCCGAACGTGATGTATACAAAAGCAGCACGCATTCTGTCAATGTGATGTCAAACGCCATAAGATTACATTAAAAAGTTTATATTGTCAAAAGAGCTAATGTTACATTAGAAAATGTTGTATGGTGGTTAAGTATTTATATATTTTTTAAATTATCGTTCATAAAAACCTTCTCCTGACAATAACGAACACAATAAAAAAAGAATTAGCGAAATCGGTCTAGTCGTTCAGGCGTGATGCCGTGACCAAGAGAAATAGGGATTCATTTTTATATATATATATATATATATATATAGATAGACTAGTAGGTACTAGTAAAAATTTGATCACTATAGTTGGCGTTTCTACATGTGTGGTAGAGGTTACTCAATTTGGAGCTGGCATTACTTTATTCCGACTTGTAGTAGGCTCAACTACAGTTGCTGGGCCAGCGTCTATTCCGCCCGCGCGCCCCTAGGGCCTAGGGCCGCGTAGACCGTGTACAAAGGGGTGCCATAGGCATTTCTTTTTCGTACGGACATATGTAATGAGCCCCGAGGCTTATGCTACTTCACCGGACATAAAGGCGTGAAGAGCTTCAGCCTAGATAAATGGTTTAAACACTACAAACTAAGCAACATGCGCAAGAGGGCGTCCCTTGTGGGACTTGGTACTCGGCTCAAGGCGGTCGCCGACGGGAAGATTGAGGGATTATGGCTTTTAGTTTTTTTTTTGGCGAGTTTTGTGCAACTGTCTCTCTACTTTACAGTTTGCGGGCCTCTCGGACTTTGGGTCTACGAGAGCATCGGAAGGGCCTAGGCACGTGAATAGTTTTCCTTATGGATAATCCAACTCTGTGTAAACCTATATCTTATGTTGACTGTATACAGGCAGTTTTTAGTTTTACATAATATTAGATCATTCACAAAGTTTATACAGAGTTCTATGTGAACTGTGCTGACATTACAAAATTACGTTACAGTTACAAGTAATGTAACCAAACTAATTATTATTGTAACTTTACAACTAAGTTAAGTGTCCACCTCATATGCAAATTTATACTTATACTGTAGGAAACTGAAAGCGGCGTAGCTGTAGGGTGGGAGCTTATTTTCGAACGGAAATGTTTGGTTGTTTTTTTTTTCGGGCGGATGTATGTAGCCCCGAGGCATTTACTACTTTACCGTGCATAAAGGCGATCAGAGCTCCAGCCTTAATAAATGGTTTAAAAACTACAAACTAGCAGCCTGCGCAAGATGGCGCCCCCTGTGGGACATGGACCTCGGCTTAGGGCGGTCGCTAACGATGAGATTGTGCAATTATGAATTTTAGTATTTAAGGGGGTTTTGTGCAACTGTCGCTCTACTTTACAGTTCGCGGGCCTCTCGGACTTCGGATCTACGAGGGCATCGGATGGTGCAAACAAACTCTTCAGCGTTATATATTAGTAGATTATGCGCGTAGGTATGTAAGTAATCGGTAATCGGTACCTACATTAGGGAACTAGGCTATTTGAGTTCGCGTTAAGAGTAACTTCTATTTGGATGTGCTCCTGCGCTGCGAGAGTAACTTAGGACTGGGTGGACTACGCTTCTCAAGTGTCAATCAGTCAATAACATAAATGTGAATCACAGGTTAAATAGATGTTACAATATATATTAATTTTTACGCCAGCTATCGTGTTTCAAACGAAAAAAAGTGATGATTGACGGGATTTTTTTTTCTATTTTTATATTATTTTCCGGTTCTGTTATCTTATATCAATTTTTACTAGTGACAGAATTATTCTCCATTAATTTATCTGTAAAATGGTGCGCAGATTGAGGAGATTACGTGGATTACCTATCGAGAAATTAATTAAATACCTAGTCGCGGAACCGAGGCAAAACGAATTTTTCGGTAGTAGCACTCTCTAATGCTTCGCATTTTGAGTCGTGCAAAAAACAAAAAAAGAACCTTAAAGGTACCTATACAATATTTGGTGTCGTGTCTAAAATTATACATATACAATTATACATAGTGTGTGTGTTGTAGGGATTCTTGTTCGAAGTGTTGTAGGGATCAAAATTTAACGTAGACCAATAATAATTAAATAGCACTAATAAGTAGGTATTGAGAACTTATTTACTGACACAAAACTGACTTCTTCTAGCACACCTGAAATAAATTTAAACATCATTTAATAGTCAATGTTACATTTATAATTAACTAGAGACCTGCCCCTGCTTCGCACGGGTGTAATAATAATCACTCTATCTACTAAAAAATAGAGATGTGTAGTTCGCGAATGAATCCTTCAATTGAAGTACTTCAGTTGGAATCACTCTGTATCTCTTTCGTTCAGTGCAGATTCATATACTTCAATAGTTCAGTTTAGTCCATTTAGTTCACAGTGTTAAAATTCTTATATTCAATCAAATACGTACACAATATAACTTAATGCTTTTAAATGAAAGCTATAGGTACTTATAATTAAAAAAAAAACATAAAGAACTAATACAAAACAATATAATCATTCTCGTCATTAGTTCATTGCACGATCGATGATCGTTTGAAAGACCTGCGAAAATTGATTCAAATGAATCTAGTTCATAAACTGAACTAGTGAAGTAAATGAATTCGATGATCGTTTGAAGGACATGCGAAAACTGATTCAAATGAATCTTGTTCATAAGCTGAACTAGTGAAGTAAATGAGTGATATAGTTCACTTAGTTCAAATGAAGTATACTTCAATGACACATTTTGCGCATGTCTATATCTCATTGATTCGTTGTGATTTGCTGAACTAAATGAAGTACTGAACTAAATCAGTGGACTACTTCATTGAGCCAAAAGATATACTTCATTCATTTCTTTTTACTGACACATTTTGCGCATGTCTACTAAAAAAACCTCATCAAAATCTGTTGCGTAGTAGGTTTAAAGATCTAAGCATACATAGGTACAGACAGACAGCGGGAAGCGCCTTTTTTATACTATGTAATGATAATGATTTTAATTTATAATGAGCTTAATATGCATTGTGATTTTTTCTTCGACAAGTAGGTACAAGTGTATTTAAATAGTCCTGAATAAATATAATTTATTTCGTTTAATAATCCTGATAATATTATAAACGCGAAAATTTGTAAGTATGGATAGATGTTTGTTACTCTTTCTCGCCAAAACTTCTGAATGGAATTGGCTGCAATTTTGCACCGGGATAGACTATACGCTGGATTAACATAACATCACGCTCCAACCCACTGGAGCAGAGTAACGCGGGTAAAACCGCGGGGCGCAGCTAGTACTCAATATTATCAAACGAAGTAAACGATATTTATCGGTAGGGACTCATCCATACAGATTATAATAAGTATACATATTGCTTACCGTCTTCATGTTTGCTGAAAAAAAATTACTAAAGCACACTTTAGGCCAAGCTGGAGGATCTGCCTATCGCAGGGCCCTGAGACTAGTGGAAAAGATGGATCTGCTTAAGCCAAAAGTTATACTGTCTAATGTGTCTACGGAGCTTGTGGTTATAAAATAAAAAAAAGTTATTTTTATTTTAAGATCTTTTATGAGGTAGGTAAACTAAAAAACATTACTGAAATTGAGCGTTCTCCGCTTGACAAATTAGATTGGGGTCCCTCTATATACCTACCCATATAGTTACGCCACTGTTGCCTATTAAGCAAAAGCCAAGCTTGGAACTTACAACAATGGGCTAAAAATCGAAAGTTACTGTAAGTGTTTCCTATAACTTGTACTCATTTTCCAAGCGATAAGAAAATATTGTAAGGCCGCGTTCGGACACGAGCAAAATAGATATGATGACTGACACCTAGTTTTATTAAACGTTAATCAAAGTAGCTGTCATCATCACTAGCCCGTATAACGTCCACTGCTGAACACGGTCCTCTGCCAAAGGGAGGGCTTTGCCATAGTCACCACGCTTCGCAACCGGGCTGTTGATCGCAGTATTATGTTGTAGGTAATACACTAGTAAACGCTGCTGCCAGTTCCCTGGTATACGCTTGTTATAACAATCTGGACCAACGGTTTAACGCTTTGCTTTCCGAAGCACGGAGCGTAGTCTCTCAACCAACCAGACCCGGATAGAAATCTCAGAATTTACACAAAGATTTCCAGTCCAGTGTGGGGACAACCTCCGGAGCGTAGCGTTATTTGGCTCGCTTTAAATCACGGAGGTCGTGGGTTCGATCCCCACGCCGGACAGGAAATCTTTGTGTAAATTCTAAGATTTCTTTGCGGGTTTGGTTGTTTGAGGGACTACCCTCCGTGCCTCGGAAAGCACGTATAATAGTATATCAAGGAATGGGCAGCAGCGTTTCCTTGTGTGGTACAACATAATACTGCGGTCACCAATCCGGCTGTGGCAAATACCCTCCCCCAGGAGGAGGCCCATGTTCAACAGTGGACATTATACGGGCTGATGATGATGAACCCACGACCTCCGAGACGTAAAGCAAGACTATACTACGCCACGAAGGTAGTCAACAATCAAGTAGTAGTTAATTTACATTGCCTATCAAATCAAGTTTAGTCAGGGAGATGCCCTGACTCGGTTTCGACATCTACAGTTTTATTTTATCAAATTCAGAATAGGTTAGACATTTTTTCGTGTAACTTTAGTGAACTTGCAAAAGTAAGTTTATATATAATATGTTACGAAAGCAATAATTAGTGTAATTTTATGTTGACTGTTTTATTTTAAACTTTTGACTGTAAAACATATTTAGGTTAGTTAATTTTGTGTGAAGATTACATTGTTATAATTATAAGGTTGTATCGTTTTAGTTATAAGTAATTTTGTGTTAAGTTATTGTGTAGTTATTTGTAAATGTTTGTAGGTACCTAATAGTGTTATTTAAAATAATTAATATTATAAGTAGTCTTAGCTATCGCATTGGGTTTCTAAACCTGTAATGATAGTTTAAGAGTTTTAAATAAATAAATAATATGCATAGAAGATATAGATATAGATAAGATTAAATACGTATAAGCGATTATTGATAGATATTGTTGCGACAACTTCAATAGTACACAACAAAAGCTACAAGAAGTCAAGCGGCGCCATCTACCACCTAGCATCCCAACTAACCTGTATCGCGCTATACAAGTTTGCAAGCTAATTCGAACATATACAAGTTCTGAACAGTAACAAACGGCCGTAGGTCGCTGGGAACACCACCTCGCCCTGCAAAGAAGATCTTCATTTTCTGAGAAGGAACACCACCAATCGCGTCAGGTGATAGGGGGTTCGCGACAAGATTTACGTAATGGTGGCTTGATAACTGGCAGGCGTTTTTTTCAACAGTTTGTTAATTTCATTATTTTCTTGGGGGGGGGGGGGGAATTTAATTACTTATTTAGGGGTTCACTGTCACCTGGAAATTTTAACAGGGGTTCGTGGAGCTGGAAGTTTGAGAAATCCTGGTTTAAGGTATCCTAGACCAGGGGTCTCCAAACTATGACGCCTTAGGGCCATAACGTTTTTTCAATATGATCGAAGGGCCAAAACTATTTTAATTTTTCCATCCTTAACTATACTCTTATTTCTAGACTTGTGGCAAAGTGCGCGACCGAGTCATCATATTGTGTTGTCTTCTTCAACTTATCACAGCAATAGTAACAACAATAAGACATTAGCGCGGGCTAGATCGATGACACTAGTCTTTAAGTTGTCGCGGGCCGGATTGTTGGCACTGGCGGGCCGGATTTGGCCCGCGGGCCGTAGTTTGGAGACAATGAATATGATGGACCACTTTTGTATTAAACTCATTAAAAAAAATCACATAAATAATATCACAAAGGGAATAATCGAGAAAGCATCCATTAAAAATAATTGGTAGATAGGTACCTAATTTGTCTGCCTCCTTGCGGGGTCCCCTCCGTGGGACCTGGAGGTGGAGGTTTTAGCCGCCGCGTACCGGAGGTGTGAGGGTGCGCGTTCTGGCCCCGACCCCTTCCCGGAGGGTGTTGCACGGTGAAGGCTGGTCGCCGTCACGGCGACGTCACCTACCACGTTGCACAGGTAGTAACAGGCCATGACTGCTTAGGCTATACCTGTGTAACGTGGCGTAGAGAGAGCCGGCGGGCTGAAACCCGCCGCCTGCCACCCTACGGAGTGGAGGACAGGGGCCCCGCTCCCTTCGAGGCTGACCCATGAGGAGTAGGGACGCCTCTACACTCCGGGCGTCCCTATAATTGGGCAAATGGGCCACTGTAAGTGTGGCCCTGGAGATCCCGCGGTACCATATTGGCCGCGGGTGCCGTCGGGGGGCCGGATTGCCCATGCATACCCGGCCCCCGCCAACGGCGGACCGAAGGAGTGTCCGGGAGGTTTTAGTGGTTGGTAGGGTCCTATCCTCGTGGTATGAGTTTAGCATACCACGCTATGGAGAGGGCGAGTCGCACATATCCCACCGCCAGCGCGCGAATAAGCTGCAGCGGCGGTGGGAATGCGTAAACGCATTTCCCCCCGGAGAACAAAAAAAAGGTACTTAATTAAAAACCTTCACCTTTTTGAAAAACTATGTTAACAAAATGTTGTATAAAATGTATAAGACATTAAAATGCGTCACATATTTAAAAGATGTTAATAAATGAATACACGTGTGAACGTGCCCTATTGTCATATCCTAGCCACATGTATGACGCGACAGGTACACTTTGTATAAAACACTCGACAACCAAGACAAGACGCCATTTTATTCGAACCACGCTCCGCGCTAGTTTCCAAAATCAGTTAACTTACCATTTAACGTAATTAACATAAAAAATTGTCAGTTACTAACAGTTAAACTCTTAAACTACCTAATTTAATAATTTAGTTATTATTTTAATGAATACTTTTTTTATTTTAAAGACGTGTTTCAATTAGAAGGTTTTTTGAGTGGATATTTTGTGATAGCCTATTTTAGCGGGAAATATGGATTTACTTTTCTTTTTTTTTTACTATGACGATAAGGCGATACGATTGGATTGTTTTATCGTTGTAAAGATAACAATTAACTTTGCTGGCCTGTGATTGGTCATTCTGCGGTCGGCAGGGCGTCGTTACGATGGACCAGTAATGAGATAAACATGTGATTCAAGATGGCGGCGGACGTTTCAGGGGAATATTTTACAGTGGAAGTATTGAATCTAGGTAAGATTTTATTCATTTAAATTGATATTCTCTGCAATAAAAGTGTAGCAAATTTATTAATAACTCGTATTTTTTCAATTATCTATTTTTGGTAAATTTTTTATACCTAGGTACCTACATAGATAATTTGAACACCTTTTTTACCACTATTTTTTTTCCTATGGGCCTATGCTCAGCATTACGTTAATTTCATTTGAATTATTTTTGGTGATAGGTACTTATTGGTGGTAATTATTCAATTCAATACTTTCCTAAAAAATTATCACTACCTAACTCTATTTGTAGTAAAATGTTATAGTAGTCAGGTAGTTATTTAGATAGGCACCCAGTTACGCAATGTCTGATTGTACCTACCTGATATTGAAATTGTTGCTCATCAATGATAAATTCTAGCTTTTTTCTATATATTATTATCGTCAAGTTAAACAAACAAACTAAGGAAAATTTGTTAAAAACTGAAATGAAGTGTTTTGCTATACCTATTTATAGGAGATATTTAAATGAAATGTGTTTTAGATTATTAATAAGTAGAAACTACATACATATTATGTACTAGTACTACCAACAATAAATCACATTATTAATAAATAGAAAACGAAAAAATAAACCCACAAATTAAAATCTACCACCGAAAAATTTCTTCGTCTAAACCATAGACAAATTTAAAAAGCAAACATTTGCTTTTAAAAATGTCTTCTAAAGCCGGGGTCACATTAGTTGAGCAAATAAAGGTGATATCTAAGATTATGAGAGCAGTAAACTTTTGATAACACCTTATCATAACTCAGCGTGTTTAGTTAGACTTAAGTGCTACATTTTATGACGCCATGGTTATTTCCTTCTAGATTGTAAATGTTACGTAATATTCCAGTGGTGTTAGCATGGAGTTTGATAGGAATAAATTAAAATATTGATGCACACTTAAGTGTTGGAAAAAAAATATGCTGAAAAGCCTATTTTTATCTTATATCACTAGATATTATAAAACAAAGTCGCTGTTTTGTCGTGTGGTTTCCGGCTTACAATAATTATAGATCACGGACGGGACCAACGGATATATCTACCTAAAGCTGAAGGATGGGAAGAAGCATTTATGCTTGAAGTTAGTTACCATCTTACTGCGATCACCAATCCGCCAACCAAGCGTGATGACTATGGCAATATCCATCAATGACCATGGCTTGCCAAGATCTGTAAAGAGGGAACCATATTCAGCAGTGGAAGTAAACGGGCCAGTACAATTCAGTACAGTAAACCTTACATCTTGCTTACACATGTTTCTATCAGTCTTATCGAGTATCTAGATTGATATCAACCGATTGATAATAGAAACGTGGATTGATAACAAATATATATTATCAAACGTTAAGTAATTTCTTTTTTAACGGAGATACCTACCTACCTTTAACCCGGAGTCTTCCAAACTTTTTCTCTCCTAGACCCCTTAAACACTTTACTGGTGTCGATGGAGAGGAGGAGGAGTTTAAAAGAATGTATGGATGCATGTTGGTAACTCTTTCACGCAAAAACTACAGAACGGTTTTGGCTGACAGTTTACACGCGGATAGTTTATAAGCTGGATTAACTTATAGGCTACAAAATATCATGCTCCGACCTACTGGAGCAGAGTGATGCGGGCAAAACCGCGGGTAGCAACTAGTCTATCATATTACATTAACTCGTATATGTTAGAGGTTTTAAGGCGGAAACATATTATTAAAACGCCACGCCACCCGACGACACGCCACGCGTGTTGAGTCGAATCAAATGTATTGTTTTCTATAGACCAGAAACACACTATGAACACCCGACACGACGCCACGCGCACAGGTGTTGACACGTGGCGTGGCGTGGCGTGGCGTTTTAATAATGTGTTTTCGGCTTTATTGTATCAAAATAAGTTTTGTTAGATTCTATAGCTTTATGATTTTGTTTTTATATTAAGCAGCGTCCTCGATTTTTAAAAGCGTACTGATAAGGACATATAGGTTTAGCGTGCCAATTAATTTACATCATCTACTTTTTCTGTTTTAAAACAAATTTTCCGGCTTTTACAACTTCAACTCCTAGTCATTTTTTAACAGTGGCAAACATTTTTTTGTCTTTTTGTCCGGGGGGAAATGCATTTACGCATTCCCACCGCCGCGGCGCCGCTGCAGCGTATTTGTGCGCTGGCGGTGAGATATGTGGGACTCGCCCTCTCCATAGCGTGGTATGCTAACTCATAGCACGAGGAGAGGACCCTACACCACTAAAAACTGAACCCTACTTTAAGAGAATGTCTATTATAATCTAGTACAAATAAAGTTTAATATCCTTTGGCACCTATCATACTAAGCCACCCAGAGTAAATGCTGTGGCAAAGACAAGCATACAAACAAACTCATCATCTTTTATATCTTAGTATAGACTAGTAAAGATGATACGTTCTACCGATATAAGGCTGGAATATATTTTGTAAGCGCCTTATTTGTGTTACAAACAATATAATATGTTGTAACATACAATATTATGTTGGCGTGTTACCGCGTTCTCTGATATATGATAATTGACTTGGTACATATTGTATAAAGCGCTTGCTTTTGTTACATCATTTTTGGTTTAACCTACATAATAATGGTAAGAACGTGGACGTACCTAACCAGCTTTCAATCTAGAGGGGCAAAATGGAAATTAGCCACATTAAAATCGCCCGTCGTCTTTTTGTGACATTTATGTATGTTGGGGATTATAAGATGATTAGTTAATTAAATATTGCGACAATTGTTATTAATTGTGTATTTCAAGCAATTAATATTGACAGAGTTTTTGTAAATAATGTAGAAGAAAAATAACATAATATTTTATGACGATCGTATTTCCCGCCGAAACCGGCAAAGAGAATAAACATTTTATAGACGTGCCGATGGCGCGGTGACAATCTGTTCAAGTAGGTTCTATATGATTGTATGATTTGAACAATTATATATTTAGACACGGACTTTTGCTAATTCACGGGGCATAAAGGTGAGCAGGACTCCCAAGTTTATTAAATCACTACATAGTATAAAACAAAGTCGCTGTCTGTCTGTCCCTATGTACCTATGCTTAGATCATTAAAACAAGTCATTTTAGTCTGTAAATTTTAATGCAATTGAAAAAGTATATATTAGATAAATCGATTGTAGGTATTACCAAAAATAAATAATTTTGCTAAGTATTCGACTAACGACTAAAACCCACGCATTGATAAAGATGATAGTAAAAACCACCAACGGCTTAACGTGCTTTCCGAAGCACGGAGGGAAGTCTCTCAACCAGCAATACCCGGAGAGAAATCATAGAAATAAATATTTATAAAAAAGTTAATGAATGCGTCAGCAACACTCTTTATGAATCACTTACTTAGTCTGTTTTTGAAAACTAGGTAGGTACATGAAAATCTGTTCAGTTGTTTTCGAGTTTATTGCCTTTACAAATAGACACAGCTTTAATTTATACCATAGTAATGACATTTACTATTAATAAATTATTTTAAACATAAAGCAAAGGTTCAATGTAACATAGCTTAAAAGAAAAATTTTAAAATTTGGAAGAAAATGACAAAATAATCAAGTAGTACATCGTCTGCCCCTTTGTACGATCTATTTAAACAGCTGATTTAAAACTAAATTAAAAATAGACTTTATACTCTTTAAATAAAGTAGAATATTCAAAAATGATACTTCGGTTCGAGTCATTTAAACAGCTGATTCTGAACTACATTGAAAATTAACTTTGTAATCCTTTAAATAAGGTATAAAATACAATGGCGATATTCCGTTTGAACTCCAACATTTACAAATATGATTCAGACGACTTCTGAACAAATAAACTTCTTTTCATTAAGGTATTTTAACGTGTAACACAGGAAATGCCTGGGTTCTTAATAAGGAGATACAAATTGAAAGAATGCCGTTATAGATATAATAAGACTGGTTGCGCTCGCAGTTATGATTGGTTCGGGAATTTACAATTATTATGTCCCGACTCTTAAAAAAGAAAAGCTTGCAAAGAAATTTCCGATGCCCTCGAACTGTATGCACAGTTGCACAAACCACCCCAAAACTCCTAAAAGGCGTCATTTCACAAACCTCCCGCCAGCGATCGCTCGCAGTCGTGGGGATTGGCTTGAGGTACCCTCTTGCTCAGGTTGCTTAGTTTGTAGTTTTCCTCTTCACTTCATCCCGTTTACGTCCACTGCTGAACAGGGACCTTCTCTTGACATACCTTGACGAGCGAGGTTACCTTGCCTTGATACAAGTTAGTGAATGACTTAGCTACTTAGTTACATGTTATATGTTAAAAACTGCGTTCTACATATTTATATTAGCCCATCACGATTTCAAAATGCCTTTTTCATTAGCACATGAAGTTTGTATGTATTGTAATCGTATGACAATTGTATACCTATGTGTCGCGAAAATCGTGACTATACTAAGTGTTTACTTAGTTTTCAACTTATCATGACTTAGGTTCTAGCGTGATAAAAATTTGCTACCATTATTATCATATATTTTTGGATTTTAACTAAAATCGCCATACATTCCCATGCTGATAAGGAAGTTGTTTTTTTTGGACGGACTTATGTAGTCAGCCACGATGCTTTTGCTTCTTCACCGGGAATAAAGATGAACAGGGCTCCAGCCGTATTAAATGGTTTATAAACTACAAACTAGTCAACCTTCACAAGAGGTCGCCTCCTGTGGAACAAGGAATTTGGCTTAAGGCGGTCGCTGACAAGGGGATTAAGGGATTATGGTTTTTAGTTTGGTGCAATTATCGTTCTACGTTACAGTTCACGTGCCTCAAGGTCTTGGGGTCTATGAGGGCATCGAATACTTCTTCAGTAAGTTAAATGTTGCTTAAAATCTTTTGAAAATTATAATCATCGACCCAGACAAATGACTTCTCAAATATTTTCGACCGAATCGAATCGATTACACTCGAATTTGTTTGGAAGTGATTCATCATCATCATCAACAGTCCGTTTACGTCCACTGCTGAACATGTGCCTACTCTTAACGGATCTTGTCAAGCCAGGATCGTAAAGGGATGTTGCCATAATCACCACGCTTGGCAGACGGATTGGTGATCGCAGTAAGATGTAAACCTTGAGCTAATAGATGCTCCTGCCCATCCATCAGCCATATGTCCCTTAGTCGTCTTTTACGACACCCATGGGAAGACATGGGGTGGTCTATTCTAAGCCGGAAACCACACGGAATTATTATTAAGTTAAATTATCGATACTTTTAGCTACTGAACGAATAGAAAATTTGATCGTCTAATATGGGACATTTTGGGGAGGCGAAACATGATTCCCTTAGCGTTTGCGATAAGAAATTCATCGCTCCGCAGTAGGTAATGTCGTTTTGTCTAGGTCCTCCGAGTCGAAGTTCAAGCCCTACACGCGGCGTCTTCTTACGCAGGTTGCTTAGTTTGTAGTTTTTAAACAATTTATTACGGCTGTAGCATTGCTCGCCTTTATGCCCGTTGAGGTAAAGCCTCGTGGCATATACTCTGTATATGCCAACTAGGTAACAATACCAACAAAACAGTTACATATTGCGCAAAAGTGCATGCAGTTATTCTTTTAAATTGTTCCTTTTATTCTATAAGTAGTTCTTTTGTCATGTTAAGTGTAAAACTGTAGGTAATTGAATGTTAAGTGTTCGCTATACTATGTAGTTAAAGCAAAGTTAGAACGAAACAAAAAGGTTTCAAAATTATGTTTGAATTATGTAACTGCACTGCTGGCTTAGTGGTTATCGCAGTGGGTTCTGAGTCTTTGTGTATTGGATTCCCACCAGGGCAATTGTAAACCTGTAGACTAATCACGTGACGATAATACTATGAATTTTAAAAATATGTCTTCGCTACTCATCGTGTAAATTTATGAAGTTAATGTAGCTTCAATGATACAGTAACAATGACATAGGAAATGCTACAACCCTACAGTAACGGAGCCACACACGAGAAGAGGCTCCCTGGCCACAAATTAGTTTCCCTCTAAATGTGTATAAAATTTGAAGTATGTACCAACTTTTCAGGACGATTTGAATTCTGATATTTTACTGATTGTCTTATTGAACAAGTATAGATGAATAACCGTTATTACGATATTAAAGAACTATTACATTAATCATAATTCTCCAGTACAGTAAACTTCAGTACAGTACAGTAAACTCTACAACTTTGTGTTGTACCACAGTACAACACAAAGTTGTAGAGTTTACTCGCCAGAATTTGAAAGATTTTAAATCTCTATTGTGGGGGCCCGGTGGCAGTTGCCCTGGATGCCCTCCCTTAAATCCCTCCTTAGATACAGTCATATTGTTATGGGATAAGCCTTCAAAATCGGGCTTTGTTATAACACTGAAAGTTGCCTTACAGTGTTATGCCTTGGCGTGCACAGTCGCCAAATGATAACTGTTTTTAGGCAGTCTATGTATCACTTTCCTATCTTTGCTTACCTTAAAATAATAGACTGTATTGATACAAAATTTGAGACTCCTTGTACTTGCAGTTTCTAAGATTGACATAACGCGGACTTTTTTGAAAATAATTATGTCCTCTATTAATTTGTAGTAGGTACCCCACTCTCCTCTATTGTCAATAGTTTTCGCAGCGTATTACATTTTTTAGGATTTTTTTTTACACGTTGGGTTACATTATAGCATATAAGTCAAACGGAACCATATTATTTTGAAAATAGGGCATTATGACAGTACTATAGTTTATCTATACTAATATTATAAAGCTGAAGATTTTTATAGTTTGGTTGAATGCGCTAATCTCAGGAATTACCGGACCGTTTCGAAAACTTCTTTCAGTGTTATAATTATATAACACTGAAATAATTTTTCAATTCGGTTTTCAAATCAGCTTATTTATCGTGGCTGTAGGAATTGAATTATAAAACTCCCACACGCAGGAAGGTAGTTTAATAATAATTTAATAAGAGTATTCTTATTTTAAAAATTACTGTTACAAATCAAACGACATTTCGTCGATGGTTCTTCAATATCCAACGAACAGTACTCTAAAGATGTTTAAAACTAAAATATATTTTAAAATAGGTCACCATTGCATAACTAGTTACAGAACAAATGAAATATCGTGTGGAACTGACGAATAAAAGATATGGAAATGAGGGTGATACAATGTGCCGAGAGGTTTCTATGATATTTGTATTACAATGAGTAAAATATGCTTGTTACTTGAGGACTACCGTTTAAAAGTGGATTAGGTGTAGTTGTTTTAAATGTTTATGTGTTAACAAAACTGTTGAAATTATTTGAATGTGTTTTTTTTGTTATATTTACAACCTCCGTAGCGTAGCGGTATTTGGCTCGCTTTAAGTCTCGGAGGTCGTGGGTGGTTCGATCCCTACACCGGACAAGAAATCTTTGTGTAAATTCTAAGATTTCTTTCCGGGTCTGGTTGGTTGAAAGACTACCCTCCGTGCCTCGGAAAGCACGTTAAGCCGTTGGTCCCGATTGTTTTAACATCATCTATAACTAGCGTACGTAGGTATACCAGGGAACGGGCAGCAGCGTTTCCTTGTGTGCTCAACATAATACTGCGGTTATCAACCCGCCTGCCAAGCGTGGTGACTATGGCAAATACCTTCCCTCGGGAGGAGGCCCATGTTCAGCAGTGGACGTTATACGGGCTAATGATGAATAATACCTATGTCAATAAAATAAGTAAAATATGTGAATATGTCAGCTGGAATTGTGCAATCAAAAATCGCGCAACGTCTATTATTAGACGTCATGCATCCAAAGATCCCGACCATTAGGTACCAACCAGACCCAGAAAGGAACCTTAGATTTTACACTACATGATTTCTTCAGAATCGAACCAAAATCTCCGTGTCATAACGCGAGACTTGCCACTACTACACGGAGGCTGTTCGTTGACGTTCCCAACGAACAGCCTCCGTGGAGTAGTGGCAAATATATTAATGAACGCATTTTAGCCTAAAAAATGGCCATTGAAATTGTCTACCATGATTTTGAAGTTACGTAATTAGGAGACCAAAGTTGTTTCCAACAAAACCAGAGCTAACGGCACAAAATGCTGACATTCAAATTAAGTTCACCCGTGAACAACCACTTAGGCTCGTTAGAGTACCACTGATAATTGAACGTGCGCTCCCGTTCGAACTAAAATTGTCTTTTATACGCAAGTAACTGTTGTCCGCATAGATTTCGATTCCTTATATTATAAACTTTGCCACCGCTGTTCAGGAAAATAGGGGCGTAATTAAAAAAAAATCCCTTCTTACATAGACATTTTGTTACAAATGTCACTTTAACTGTAATGTAACGTAAACATTGGTAGTCTACATACCTACGTTTGAAGATCGCCGCCTGAGACGGTTGCTTTTGACAGCTGTCAAATTGTTCTACTGGTTTTCAAAATTTGAATATGGAATTATGCAACTGACTGTTGCCCGCGTAGGTTTTGATTCCCCTATACAAACTTTGCCTTCCTTTTTCATTCGCTTAAGGGTAGAATTTTTGAAAATCACTTCTTATAGGATACGTTATATAAAGAATACTCCATCCAAGTTTCAGGTTTCTATAATCATTGGCTTAGGCTGCACGTTGTTACATCAGTCACCATCTCAATCTATGCTACTTGGTAACATTCCTCGAATGCTAGCAGCAGTGCTTATCTGCTGCAAATTAAATACCAGTACTCGGGGAACGTGCCACATTGACGAGGGCCGCTGCGAAGTTTTTATCTGATCTTAATGGTCCAGCACGATTCAAATGATCTCTTTAACGGTTATACCAGCAGAGCTCGGGTGTCTAGCGCTTTATCACGCGCTAAATGTCGTTGCATGTGGAATCTTCACTTACTTAATCACTGGCTGGCTCCAAGATTACATAAAGTTTTGTACTATTTCATTACAAGCAATGTACAGTAGAGCAAAGAGATAGGTTTACACGTTGGTAAACGAATTTTAAATCATTTACTTATGCAACACAGTTCAAAAATAATTATAACAATCAGTAATTAGAGTTTAATGTGTGGCAAGGCTTCTAGTTCAGTAAATGCTGAACTTTTAAATCACAATACTGATTTATTATTATTTTAAAAGTTATCTATATGTTCACGTTTATAAGAACACATCACTGTTATGGGTATTAGTACAGAGCCAGCAGCTAACTTTTCACACAAAGAATTAACGGCTGTCGTAGGTACTCTAACATTTGTTGATACAGAAGGTAAACCTATCTCCTTGGCCGAGTGTACCAACGTAACCATTTAATTATTGTCCATTTTGTTGTAATTATCTTAAATTTATTTTCAATTGTTTGCAACTCTTACCTCGGGAAGCGAAGTACCTACCTAAGGTACTTCGCTTCCTTTATTATCGAATATTGTTTTATTACACAAGATCAGCAGTTTTGAATATTCACATTGAATACCAGGAAATGGGTAGCAAGAATTAATCATCATCATCAGCCCGTAAAGCGTCAATTGCTGAACATAGGCCTCCTTCCGAGAGACGGTATTGCCATAGTCACCACGCTTGGCAGGTGGTTTGGTGATCGCATTAAGATGGTAACTAAACTTGAGCTGATAGTTGCTGCTGCCCATCCATCAGCTGTATATCCGTTACTCACCGCTTACGACACCCACGACACGACATAGGGGGGTCTATTCTAAGCTGGAAACCACACGGCGGTATTGTACACACCAAAGAGAAATATATAACAGTTATTAAATTGTTGAAGATGTAAGTTTAAATCGAGTTTTGGGCTAGGGATTAATTGAATTAAAATTACTTATTCACATACGACAAGGGTTTTATTTTGGACAGACATATGTTAGTTAGTTATACCCGAGGCTTTTGCTACTTCACCGGGCATAAAGCGAGCAGAGCTCCAGCCTTGATAAACGGTTTAGTATACGACAGGACGACAGGGTATGACCATGACCCCGCGGTACCATATAAACCGCAAGTGCCGTCGGGGGGCCGGATTGCTCATGCGTACCCGGTCCTCGCCAACGGCGGCGGATCGAAGGAGTGTCCGGGAGGTTTTAGTGGTGGTAGGGTCCTCTCCTCGCGGTATGAGTTTAGCATACCACGCTATGGAGAGGGCGAATCCCACATATCCCATCGCCAGCGCGTGAATACGCTGCAGTGGCGGTGGGAATGCGTAAAAGCATTTCCCCTCGGACAAAAAACAAACGCCTTCTAGTGTCACCAAACTAAAGCAATCTATACTACAATATTAGTATAAATGTACGTGAACAGCGAGCCTTCAAACCTTTTTAAACTAGTACACAGTTGGACAAACAGTAGCAAGCGTGGGGTGCCACTTAGCGCTTTCGTTACAAATGTCACTTTAACTGTGATGTAACGCAAAAATTGCTAGTCTACATACGTTTGAAGATGGCCGCCTGAGACGGTTGCTTTCGACAGCAGCAGCTGTCAAATTGTGCTGCTACTTTTCAAAATTTGAATTTGTCAATTGGAATTTGGTGTTTGCGAAGTGTGTGTGTTATTTATACTTTGTAAGTACTTTTTAAATTTGAATATAGTAGGTACTTTAGGTACCTTTTTTCCGGAGTTAAATTCATTGGACGCCTCCTTTATCCTAGCGACAATACGTTAAACATACCTCGAGGAGAGGGTTTGCCATCTTAAACTTTTTGGATGCTTTTTCGAACCTTACTAATGGAATGGAATCTGCAGAAGCATAGCATTTTGTGGTACTTTATATAGCTAGGCTCCCGCGCGCGGTTGCAACTGCGTAGTTCCCATAGGAGCTTTTTATTTAAATGTCCCCCTTTTTCAAACAATTAGGGGTTGAATTTTTCAAAATCGTTTCTTAGTTGACCATCACAAACAGTGGCGGATTTACCAGAAGGCTCAGTAGGCTGGAGCCTAGGGCGGAATTATTTGCGCAATTTTAGGGAGCGGCAAATTTGACCACTTTTTTTTTCTTACTAGAAAAGAAAAAGTATACGGCAAAACAAATTGAGATTTAAACATCTGAGACATTACATTATTGTACTATTTTTTTTAGTACTAACTAGGTACATATACAACATTTAACAGAAAACTCCAACGTCTGAAGAGTGAATCTGTCTCAACGTGAATCTGACTCGCTGGTCAGCCTTTGGAATCAATCACGCATTACCACGTGTAGCGTGCAGTCTGTAGGAGCGGCAAAATTTGAATAGCCTACTGGCGGCAAATGTGTAAGTCCGCCACTGATCACAAAAGAAAGCCACGGTCCAAATATCACGTATCTAGCTTGTAGAATCAGTCAGTCAGTCAGGACATGACATGTTAAAGCTATAGATATCAGTATTATTTTTACAGATAGTGGTTCTCAGTCTGGGTGTGCTTTGAGTCCGAAAATTATGTGTATAATTTTCGGTCCCTCGCGACACAGGGTTTGATTTCAGGAATGCGGCAGTTGTATTAATGCATGCGTCTTCCTGTTACCGTAATTGATATCGAGCAAAAAAGGAAAAAAATAGTTTGTTGTAAGGGATCTTAAATATTTATTTTATTTTATTTTTAGTATTTGTTGTTATAGCGGCAATAGAAATACATCATCTGTGAAAATTTCAACTGTCTGGCTATCGCGGTTTTTAAGATACAGCCTGGTGACAGACAGACAGACAGCGAAGTCTAGTAACAGGGTCCCGATTTTACCCTTCGTCGGTAAGAAACAAGAAAAAACAAAAAAAAAAATGATGTTGCAGAATAGGTCAATTATTTAGTTTTAAGTAGCTTTACTTGGATATAAATCTTATTAATTTGTTGTTTGCTTCAGGTCATGGACAACAGACAAAACATAACAGGTACTTATTTTAAAACATTATTATGACACTATAAATTGTAGTGACAACCTCCGTAGCGTAGCGGTATTCGGCTCGCTTTAAGTCTCGGAGGTCGTGGGTTCGATCCCCACACCGGATAAGAAATCTTTATGTAAATTCTAAGATTTCTTTCCGGACTGCCGGAGGGCTTAACGCTTAACCGCGGCCGGCGTTAAGGCCGGCTTAACGTGCTTTCTGAGGCACGGAGGTGCCTCAGAAAGCACGTTAAGCCGTTGGTTCCGATTGTTATAACATCATCTATAACAAGCGTATACCACGGAATGGGAAGCAGCGTTTCCCTGTGTATTACAACATAATACTGCGGTCACCAATCCGCCTGCCAAGCGTGGTGACTATGGCAAAAACCCTCCCTTGGAAAGGCACATGTTCTGCAGTGGACGTTGTAGGGGCTGATGATGATGATAAGTTTTGATAGATGACAAGTTACAGCTTAGAACAGACCACCCAATATCTGCCTATGGGCGTTGTAAGAGGAGACTAACATAAACAATTGATGGATGAGCTTCAGCATTTTTCGGCTCAAAGATACTGCATCTTACTGCGATAACCAAACCGCCTGATAAACGTGGTGATTACGGCAACATCCCTCAACGACCATGGCTTGCCAAGGATTGGTAAAGGGGAAGCCCATGTTCAGCAGTGGACATAAACGGACTGACATTTTTTTTTTTCGGACTGACGTATGTATTTACCTCCGAGGCTTTTGCTACTTCACCGGGCATAAAGGCGAGCAGAGCTCCAGCCTAGATAAATGGTTTACCTAAACACTACAAACTAAGCAACCTGCGCAAGAGGGCGTCCCCTGTGGGACTTGGACCTCGGCTCAGGGCGGTTGCTGAGGGGGAGATTGAGGGATTATGGCTTTTAGTTTAGGGGAGTTTTGGGCAACTGTCGCTCTACTTTACAGTTCGCGGGCCTCTCGGACTTCGGGTCTACGAGGGCATCGCAAGATTCTTAGCAAACTAAGTGTCGGGATGCTAGGTGTTAGATGGCGCTGCTTGTCTTCTTGTGGTTTGTCCGGCTACTGTAGATGTCGCTACAGTACTCCCTTTCGAGACTATAAGTCGATCTTGTGAGTTGCCCGGCTAGCACAGGCAGCGCTACTCGAGTCTACTCTACGGAGGCCGACCAATCACAATGCAGAAAGTGTCACGTGACAGTGCGTTTCTGCAATGTGATTGGTCGGCCTCTGTAGAGTAGGCTCGAGTCGAGCTGCCTATGCTACCCGGGTTGGAGTTCCGGGATGAGTCGGAACTGATTTCAGTCACCGTTTAATTTCTAAATAATTATAGGATTGAAAAATGTTTTACTATGTGTATCGAGGTAGGTATATAATTTAATACATATAAGTACAGGGTTATTTGAAATGTGAGGCATTCTTGTTACGATATTAGAGAAGAGGTCAAAATTAACAGATGTTGTCATATAATGATGTGCTAACTTTTAATGATAATCCAGATTGGACCTCGGTTAATACAAAAATTACTGAACTAACATGATATTTCCAGCTATTTCAATATTATGTCATACTAAACAATTTTAACAATCAACATGAATAATAATATGGCCAGAAACAACACCTTTTTTGTTAGAGATCCTTAAATTCTTAATTTTTTACTATTCAATATCTCAAATAACTCAGTAACCAGAACCAAAGTTAAAGGGAAAAAGTATTTGATTAAATCTGTTGCTTTTGACCTTATCTATAACATTCTAACAGGAATACGTCACTTTTCGATTAACCCTGTATACAATTAAAACTAACTAATTAAACTAAAATTAAGTTATAAAAATTACTAATTATTCTATATGTGTATTTGGCAACGTTCCCAGAATGCTGGCAGCATTGCCCTTATTAAATGAAATATTGTATTTTACTGTTGTTATATACAATTTTGCAAAACCAAGATTCGATTAAAAGAAGAAGAAGCGAGAAGAAAGAAGAAGCCTATCCTCTGTTAATGAAGAGAGCTATCCGTCGACAGTATTGCGAGTAAACACTGTCATGGAGTTGCTCTCTTTATGAATGGATCACGGCTCTACATTACCGGATGTGCAAGAAATAAGAAGATGCAAGAAGTAAGAAGATGCAAGAACCTGATATGCAAGACAAAATAAGTTGCTCTACATTTTACAGAGGAATAAAAGAAAATGATCCGAGCAGCCACTGTTTTCTTTAATTTGTTGTTTGTTATTGTATAATTTAGGTATATTATTGAACTAAAGATAAAATATAACTAAATTGAAGTATAATATGTATGTACATGAAAAATATAGATTAAAAAGAACTAAAACTTACATAAAATACTAATTAACATAAATCTACGCTACAGGGCTGCGTTCCAAGAATGCTGGCAGTATTGCCCCGTTGAATGGAAATTGTTATCTGGTTTGCTAAGGCGATTAACACACGGCACCGCGCACCGCCGCGGAGGGCGGTGGCGGTAAAGCGGATTTCGTAGCGGTGCCCCGCGCGGTAAGGCGGTTTACGCGCCTGTCCGCGCGGATGGATTTAACACGGTTTTGACCAGTTTGATCCACCCTAAACCGACGTGTTTGTATGAAGAATGTTCTGAGAGTGAATAAAGCGAAAGATGTGTGTAGGGATCGTAGCAAGTGGAGGTCCATTGTCTCTGCCTACCCCGCTGAGAAACAGGCGTGAGCTTATGTATGTATGATCATAGACACTGGCAAGAATGGACGCTGAAGTGGTGGCAGCATTCTGGCTTTTATGGCGTAGAGAGAAAAAAATAAGAAGATATTTGGTTCATCCATTTTTAAATTGCAACACGTCATGCACCTATGATGATCCGCGCGGTTATGCGGCGCCCCGTGTGTGAGGCGCCGCCTCACCGCGCGGACGGCAGCGCGGAGGGGCGGTGGCGGTGAGAGCACCGCTCCACCGCGCGGCCGGGCGGTGTACGTGTGTTAGGCATCTACGGATTTGATAGAAACCAATGCGACATGAGATCCGCTTCACCGCCTACCGCGGCGGTGCGCGGTGCCGTGTGTTAATCGCCTAACTCAATCCCAGCACTCGCTAGAACGTGTCGCATTAAAATTAACGGCAGCAGTTAATGCGATAAGTTCCCTGAGTGCTAATTCTGAATAAAAACGTTATTAAAATATTTTGAAGCAAATCTTTTTGGGCAGCAGCTGCAATAGATAACCCTAACTTAAAAATGATTTGAATATTTTCTTATTTCAACAAATTTTATGTAAATTGCATATTATTTAATTACATACATACATATTGTGTAATCATTTTCTTGTACATATTGTAGCTACCTATATAGCTTAAGTTTTATTTGTTTTGTATTATTTATCTTAAGTTCTTCCTTTAATATGATTATAATTAAATATAAGTATGTTTATATGTGCCTATCTATACAAACACAGATACATACTAAGCCATCTGAAATATTCATTTACCTATAGGCTACCCCAAATTGTGCTTGCGCATTTCTCGAGGCTGAACGACAGAAGTGACCCACTACATCCACCCCTCATACCACCCGAATCCAATCGTCGCGTCTTCTCCATATGATATGGGCTCTTGGAACGTGAGGTAAGTATTTGCAAAACGAAGCGGTCGTAGCCCAATGGCTAGGGCGTCGGACTTGTGATCTTGTGGCGCCGGTTCGATCCCCACCCACTGCCCTACCGATGTGAAGCTACTCGTAACACAAGCATTTTAGCTTAGCACGAGGGGTTAACAAGAATACTAGTAGACTGCAAAACTCTGCTAGTTAAAAAAAAGTTACATTATCAGCGAGTAATTTATAAAGGCTCTATTTTATTTAAAAAAAGATACCTATAGGAACTTACCAAATAGAACAGCTAATCCTCCCAAACGTTAGTTTACAATTTCTTGCAATGTCCTCGTAGTCCTGAAGTCCGAAAGCGAGCAATAGTTACACAAAATTCCCCTAAAAAGTTTTAAAGTTATCATTCCGCAATGCTGTAGCCGCACAAAACTACAAGAAGACACGCAGCGCCATCTACCACCTAACATACCAACTAACCTGTATCGCGCAATATAAGTTTGCAAGCCAATTCGAACATATACAAGTTCCGAACAGTAACAAATGGCCGTCGGTCGCCGGGCACAACACCTCGCTCGGCAAAGAAGATCTTCCCTTTCTGCGGAGGAACACCACCCACACGGTTCCTCACACTTTCATAGGGCGGCCTCTTGCACCGATTTCTTATTTTGTGGTTTTTGATTAATCAACAAGGCCGGAGCTCTGTTCGCATTTATGCCCGGTGAAGAAGTGAAAGCCTCGTGTCTTTCTACATATTATGTCCAGCCCGAAAAATGAAAAAGTTTGCGTAAATTCCCAACAAGGGGATTTTCGTATTGATCTTAAAAGCCCATATCAGAAGTTTCCATCGGCCATGCTGGTGCATTATTATACAGGGTTATTTGTAAAACACCGGTAACCTCTCAGGACTAGGTATATTACTAACATCATAAACAACAACTTTTGTTCTACGACTTTTTACAAAACATAATACATTTACCAAAAACAAACCTTCATTATTTCGTTGTCCTATCTAACACATTTCAACTCTGGATTCCCCGCTCCCCTCGCTATTGTTGGTACTATCGCTTCCATTTGCTTCGCATAGACTTCGTAACATTTAGAGCGTTGATTTTAAATATTTTTATGTGTAAATCTGATGAATTAAAATATGATGAATTTTTAAAAGTCATAGAACAAAAGTTGTTGATTATGATGTTAGTAACGTAGTCCTGAGAGGTTACCGGTGTTTTACAAATAACCCTGTATACTTGAGGTCAAAAATCTCCAATTTTTGCGTATATTAAAGATTTATATCCGGAAATGGTTGGTTGAGGGACTACCGTCTGTGCCTCACAAAGCCAGTTAAGCCATTAGTCACGAATGTTATGTATCATCTATAACAAGCGTGTACCAGGAAACGGCGTTTCCCTATGTGTTAGTGCCGGATTAGCCATATAGCAAGAGCAGCAAATGCTTCGGGCCCCGCTAAATGCGCGTGACTAATTTCTTGCTTGCTTAGAAATTGGATCCAAAAAATAATCCAATGGTTCCGAATCATGGTGCTTCACTATAGGCCTAATAGGCCTCAAAATAAAGCGACTCTGACTCATTAAGAGAGAGGGGCCTCCGGACAGAATTTGCTACAGGCCCCGCGCTGACTTAATCCGGCACTGATACTGCCGAATACGTATTTCTCTGAAACTAGATAACAAGAAAATGGATTTCAAAAGGTTTGAAATGCTTTTTGAGTTATTGTGATATCAATCTGTTCAATTGCTCATGGACTCAAGCAATACCAGGGAAGCAGACTGTCATTGCACAAGCCGCTGCCTACCGTGATAAGAGCCTGCCTGAGTTAGTGATGCAGAAATGTGTGCCGGTGCCGTATGAAATCTGAACCTAATAATAATAAATAAATAAAATGTTTATTTGTCACAAAAAATCTTTATAAAATTAGGTTACAAATAATGATAAAGTGCAATTACTATTACATACAAACTTGGATTTCCTCCTTTAGGGGTCGAATTTTGGGTTAACTTAACGTTTCATAATTAATAACTGTTTTATTATGATGCTGGACTTTTTTTTGGTAGCCCTTCAGATCTAACTGAGAAGAAATTGTTAGTACTTCTACTATTTAACCCATTCGCGGCCAAGCATCTGCGTACTAACTTCTCGCGCCAGGCCCCCAGTGCAGTCATTGAAGCGAAAAATAGGGTCTTACCTCCGATTTTTTTTACTGTAAACCGATTTGCATGAAATTTTAGAATTAGGCTCATCTTACCCTTAACTTCAAAGGGAAAATTATCTGAACTCCGCACCCACCCTGGGGGAGGTTGCCACACCTTCTCGGTGGTGTAATTTTTTTTTAAAATTCATGCAAATCGGTTTACTGTAAAAAAAATCAGACCAATAACGCTTCAATGACTGCACTACCCATACAAAACATTTTTTGATTTAAAGGTTGACAAGAAACGTTTAGCTAGGAAAAAAAAATGCTTTTTTTATTTAAGCCATAAACCACATAAATATGCCTACGAATGTAGTTTAAGTCATTACTTCATATTCCATATCGATTTTTAAATAGAGATTTATTCATGACGCGTATGTGCGTCACGGGCCTGGCGGGAGGTGTTTGAACGTGACGCATACATGTCGTCACGGGCCTGGAATGGTTTAATATGAATACAAAAATATAAAATAAAACCTGATTTTATTTCAGAAAAAATTCAAAATTTCAATTCGGTTTCAGATAGACTTTGTAAAATTAATACGCATATGGCTTACGTTTTAATCAGATATTGTTTGTTTGTTCCAAATTTTACGTATTTCTTACGTTGTTGCCCTTTTTGGAATCATCCTGAGCTATTACAAAAATTGGACAGCATCGTTAAGAATACACTCACAACCATTTTCAATACAATTTTTAACGACCGTAGCTATTCTCAGGCTTCACTTCCCATTCGGTATGGGGGCCTTGGGATTAGAAAAATTTCTAGTGTGTCTTTGCCAGCTTTCCTGTCTTCAGTCTCAAGCACTCAAAATTTATCTCTATCAATTTTATCACCCAGTTTAGGCAATGTACAAATTTCTTTTTTGGCTGAAGCTACAAATGCATGGAAAGTAGTTTGCCCAAACACGGCTTTGCCCAAAGACCAGTCCTCACAGAAGCAGTGGGACGGGCCGCTCTGCGAGTTGGAACGGAATAAACTTTTACAAACGTCTACAACTCCGTCAGAGCGAGCGCGTCTCCTAGCTGTGTCACGTTGGGAATCTGGTCTTTGGCTGCAGGCATTGCCAAATTTTCAGTTAGGAAACGTTTTAGACAACAATACATTCCGGGTCGCCTTATCATTACGTATCGGTGCACCCTGCGTCGTTCCCCACCGTTGTGTATGTGGCGATGCAGTCGACAGCCTAGGTCACCACGGGCTGTCTTGTGTTAAAAGTGCAGGTCGTATGGCTCGACACTGCGCTTTAAATGACGTCATTCGTCGGGCCTTCGTTAGTGCCAATGTTACAGCAGTTCTAGAGCCAAATGGTTTAATTCGCGACGATGGTAAGAGGCCCGACGGCATGACTTTAATTCCCTGGAAGATGGGACGGCCTTTAGTTTGGGATGCTACATGTGTAGACACCCTTGCACCGTCTCATCTTTCAGAGACTGTTAATTTGGCAGGTGGTGCTGCTTCAGCTGCGGAATCCCTCAAACGGCGTAAATATTCTAGCCTTGATAAAGGCTATCTATTTGTGCCGTTTGGTGTGGAAACTTTCGGCCCTTGGGGACCTGGTGCACTCGAAATTTTTAAAGATTTGTCGGGGAGGTTAAGAGAATGCACGCATGACCAGAAGGCTGGCCTGTATTTCGGACAAAAGGTGAGCATTACTATCCAGCGAGGCAATGCGGCCAGCATTTTGGGCACGTTACCATATATTATAGATTAGATTTTAAATGTTTGTAAGGGTTTTTCTTTTTTCCAGTATATGTAAATAAAACTAACTTATAAAATACTACTATTTTAAATCTATGCTACTTGGCAAGGTTCCCAGAATGCTGGCAACATTACCCCGTTGAATGGCAATGCTCACCTGCTGTGCAAAGTAGAAACCGGCACTCGAAGATAATAAAATAAATCATTCTCTAAACTGTAAAAAATATAGTTATCGAACATAGATGTTACATTACACAAAAGGTCCAGCATGTTTCCACGATATAACAGCATGCCAATTTACTATATAAACATGAATTCCTATTCCCTTTGGTCGCGCCATAACTACGTGACTTATTTAACCGATTCAACTGATTCTTTTTTTTATAAATTTCGTAACAACAAAAAAGGGGATACAAAAAAACTGCATCAAATTTGGACACACACACATAGCGGTCAAACTTGGTGTTTAATGAAAAATGGTGGATTTACGTGGTAACTTAAAATAAAATCATAAGTACCTACAGATGTGTAACACCAGAGACGAATGAGCTCGTAGTTGGGGGTCGTAGCTCAGCTGGGCCCCTAGTCCTCAGAGAGACTGTGAAGAAACAATCGTAAACTATTAACTCGCACACTTTATAACTGTTCTGTAAATTCTTGGAAACAGATACATTTTATACAAATAATTATTATCGGCTATGGCAAGAAGCCGAGGTATTCCTTATATAATGTAGAATAACACTACCAATTTACATTAAAAAGCCATAATCCCTTAATATCCCCATCGCGACCGCCCTGAGCCGAGGTCCAAGTCCCACAGGGGACACCCTCTTGCGCAGGTTGCTTAGTTTGTAGTTATTTAAACCATTTATCTAGGCCGGAGCTGTGTTCACCTATATGCCCGGCGA